>OZ023221.1:11883401-14610369 GCA_964006125.1 Cryptus viduatorius
ATGGGTAGTTTTTCGTACCGTTAACCTCCATCGAAATCGCGGTTTTTCGGACGTAGGAAGTTCCTCCTTGCCTCTGGACAAAATCTAGCATCAGATTCGTATTCTACACGAAAAAATACGTGAAATATGATGTGGACAAAAGTTTCCTAGCGACCTTAGATTTTGACCAAAAAAAAGTGCTCAAAACGCCGAATTCGACCGGGAACACGGTTAAAATCGCGTTTAAAGTTTTTGATTGTTTCCCATCGGATCACGGCGTCTATAGACGCCTTGGCTATTCGCTGGACACTCTATTTTGTGTATTTTTTTCCGTACAACACGATAGACACCTCATTTAGATTGTATAACGCTCGGAAAACCAAGATTTTTCCGTTTTTCTGATGGGTAGTTTTTCACACCGTTAACCTCCATCGAAATCGCGGTTTTTCGGTCGTAGGAAGTTCCTCCTTGCCTCTGGACAAAATCTAACATCAGATTCGTATTCTACACGAAAAAATACGTGAAATATGATGTGGACAAAAGTTTCCTAGCGACTTTAGATTTTGACCAAAAAAAAGTGCTCAAAACGCCAAATTCGACCGGGAACACGGTTAAAATCGCGTTTAAAGTTTTTGATTCTGTCCCATCGGATCACGGCGTCTGTAGACGCCTTGGCTATTCGCTGGACACTCTATTTTGTGTATTTTTTTCCGTACAACACGATAGACACCTCATTTAGATTGTATAACGCTCGGAAAACCAAGATTTTTCCGTTTTTCTGATGGGTAGTTTTTCACACCGTTAACCTCCATCGAAATCGCGGTTTTTCGGTCGTAGGAAGTTCCCCCTTGCCTCTGGACAAAATCTAGCATCAGATTCGTATTCTACACGAAAAAATACGTGAAATATGATGTGGACAAAAGTTTCCTAGCGACTTTAGATTTTGACCAAAAAAAAGTGCTCAAAACGCCGAATTCGACCGGGAACACGGTTAAAATCGCGTTTAAAGTTTTTGATTCTTTCCCATCGGTTCACGGCGTCTACAGACGCCTTGGCTATTCGCTGGACACTCTATTTTGTGTATTTTTTTCCGTACAACACGATAGACACCTCATTTAGATTGTATAACGCTCGGAAAACCAAGATTTTTCCGTTTTTCTGATGGGTAGTTTTTCACACCGTTAACCTCCATCGAAATCGCGGTTTTACGGTCGTAGGAGGTTCACCCTTGCCTCTGGACAAAATCTAGCATCAGATTCGTATTCTACACGAAAAAATACGTGAAATATGATGTGGACAAAAGTTTCCTAGCGACTTTAGATTTTGATAAAAAAAAAGTGCTCAAAACGCCAAATTCGACCGGGAACACGGTTAAAATCGCGTTTAAAGTTTTCGATTCTTTCTCATCGGATCACGACTTCTATAGACGCCTTGGCTATTCGCTGAACACTCTATTTTGTGTATTTTTTTCCGTACAAGACGATAGACACCTCATTTAGATTGTATAACGCTCGGAAAACCAAGATTTTTCCGTTTTTCTGATGGGTAGTTTTTCACACCGTTAACCTCCATCGAAATCGCGGTTTTACGGTCGTAGGAGGTTCACCCTTGCCTCTGGACAAAATCTAGCATCAGATTCGTATTCTACACGAAAAAATACGTGAAATATGATGCAGACAAAAGTTTCCTAGCGACTTTAGATTTTGATAAAAAAAAAGTGCTCAAAACGCCGAATTCGACCGGGAACACGGTTAAAATCGCGTTTAAAGTTTTGGATTCTTTTCCATCGGATCACGGCTTCTACAGACGCCTTGGCTATTCGCTGGACACTCTATTTTGTGTATTTTTTTCCGTACAAGACGATAGACACCTCATTTGGATTGTATAACGCTCGGAAAACCAAGATTTTTCCGTTTTTCTGATGGGTAGTTTTTCGTACCGTTAACCTACATCGAAATCGCGGTTTTACGGTCGTAGGAGGTTCCCCCTTGCCTCTGGAAAAAATCTAGCATCAGATTCGTATTCTACACGAAAAAATACGTGAAATATGATGTGGACAAAAGTTTCGTAGCGACTTTAGATTTTGACCAAAAAAAAGTGCTCAAAACGCCGAATTCGACCGGGAACACGGTTAAAATCGCGTTTAAAGTTTTGGATTCTTTTCCACCGGATCACGGCTTCTACAGACGCCTTGGCTATTCGCTGGACACTCTATTTTGTGTATTTTTTTCCGTACAAGACGATAGACACCTCATTTAGATTGTATAACGCTCGGAAAACCAAGATTTTTCCGTTTTTCTGATGGGTAGTTTTTCACACCGTTAACCTCCATCGAAATCGCGGTTTTACGGTCGTAGGAGGTTCACCCTTGCCTCTGGACAAAATCTAGCATCAGATTCGTATTCTACACGAAAAAATACGTGAAATATGATGCAGACAAAAGTTTCCTAGCGACTTTAGATTTTGATAAAAAAAAAGTGCTCAAAACGCCGAATTCGACCGGGAACACGGTTAAAATCGCGTTTAAAGTTTTGGATTCTTTTCCATCGGATCACGGCTTCTACAGACGCCTTGGCTATTCGCTGGACACTCTATTTTGTGTATTTTTTTCCGTACAAGACGATAGACACCTCATTTGGATTGTATAACGCTCGGAAAACCAAGATTTTTCCGTTTTTCTGATGGGTAGTTTTTCGTACCGTTAACCTACATCGAAATCGCGGTTTTACGGTCGTAGGAGGTTCCCCCTTGCCTCTGGAAAAAATCTAGCATCAGATTCGTATTCTACACGAAAAAATACGTGAAATATGATGTGGACAAAAGTTTCGTAGCGACTTTAGATTTTGACCAAAAAAAAGTGCTCAAAACGCCGAATTCGACCGGGAACACGGTTAAAATCGCGTTTAAAGTTTTGGATTCTTTTCCACCGGATCACGGCTTCTACAGACGCCTTGGCTATTCGCTGGACACTCTATTTTGTGTATTTTTTTCCGTACAAGACGATAGACACCTCATTTAGATTGTATAACGCTCGGAAAACCAAGATTTTTCCGTTTTTCTGATGGGTAGTTTTTCACACCGTTAACCTCCATCGAAATCGCGGTTTTACGGTCGTAGGAGGTTCACCCTTGCCTCTGGACAAAATCTAGCATCAGATTCGTATTCTACACGAAAAAATACGTGAAATATGATGTAGACAAAAGTTTCCTAGCGACTTTAGATTTTGATAAAAAAAAAGTGCTCAAAACGCCGAATTCGACCGGGAACACGGTTAAAATCGCGTTTAAAGTTTTGGATTCTTTTCCATCGGATCACGGCTTCTACAGACGCCTTGGCTATTCGCTGGACACTCTATTTTGTGTATTTTTTTCCGTACAAGACGATAGACACCTCATTCAGATTGTAAAACGCTCGGAAAACGAAGATTTTTCCGTTTTTCTGATGGGTAGTTTTTCGTACCGTTAACCTACATCGAAATCGCGATTTTACGGTCGTAGGAGGTTCCCTCTTGCCTCTGGAAAAAATCTAGCATCAGATTCGTATTCTACACGAAAAAATACGTGAAATATGATGTGGACAAAAGTTTCGTAGCGACTTTAGATTTTGACCAAAAAAAAGTGCTCAAAACGCCAAATTCGACCGGGAACACGGTTAAAATCGCGTTTAAAGTTTTGGATTCTTTTCCATCGGATCACGGCTTCTACAGACGCCTTGGCTATTCGCTGGACACTCTATTTTGTGTATTTTTTTCCGTACAACACGATAGACACCTCATTTGGATTGTATAACGCTCGGAAAACCAAGATTTTTCCGTTTTTCTGATGGGTAGTTTTTCGTACCGTTAACCTACATCGAAATCGCGGTTTTACGGTCGTAGGAGGTTCCCCCTTGCCTCTGGAAAAAATCTAGCATCAGATTCGTATTCTACACGAAAAAATACGTGAAATATGATGTGGACAAAAGTTTCCTAGCGACTTTAGATTTTGACCAAAAAAAAGTGCTCAAAACGCCGAATTCGACCGGGAACACGGTTAAAATCGCGTTTAAAGTTTTGGATTCTTTTCCATCGGATCACGGCTTCTACAGACGCCTTGGCTATTCGCTGGACACTCTATTTTGTGTATTTTTTTCCGTACAACACGATAGACACCTCATTTAGATTGTATAACGCTCGGAAAACCAAGATTTTTCCGTTTTTCTGATGGGTAGTTTTTCACACCGTTAACCTCCATCGAAATCGCGGTTTTTCGGTCGTAGGAAGTTCCTCCTTGCCTCTGGACAAAATCTAGCATCAGATTCGTATTCTACACGAAAAAATACGTGAAATATGATGTGGACAAAAGTTTCCTAGCGACCTTAGATTTTGACCAAAAAAAAGTGCTCAAAACGCCGAATTCGACCGGGAACACGGTTAAAATCGCGTTTAAAGTTTTTGATTGTTTCCCATCGGATCACGGCGTCTATAGACGCCTTGGCTATTCGCTGGACACTCTATTTTGTGTATTTTTTTCCGTACAACACGATAGACACCTCATTTAGATTGTATAACGCTCGGAAAACCAAGATTTTTCCGTTTTTCTGATGGGTAGTTTTTCACACCGTTAACCTCCATCGAAATCGCGGTTTTTCGGTCGTAGGAAGTTCCTCCTTGCCTCTGGACAAAATCTAGCATCAGATTCGTATTCTACACGAAAAAATACGTGAAATATGATGTGGACAAAAGTTTCCTAGCGACCTTAGATTTTGACCAAAAAAAAGTGCTCAAAACGCCGAATTCGACCGGGAACACGGTTAAAATCGCGTTTAAAGTTTTTGATTGTTTCCCATCGGATCACGGCGTCTATAGACGCCTTGGCTATTCGCTGGACACTCTATTTTGTGTATTTTTTTCCGTACAACACGATAGACACCTCATTTAGATTGTATAACGCTCGGAAAACCAAGATTTTTCCGTTTTTCTGATGGGTAGTTTTTCACACCGTTAACCTCCATCGAAATCGCGGTTTTTCGGTCGTAGGAAGTTCCTCCTTGCCTCTGGACAAAATCTAACATCAGATTCGTATTCTACACGAAAAAATACGTGAAATATGATGTGGACAAAAGTTTCCTAGCGACTTTAGATTTTGACCAAAAAAAAGTGCTCAAAACGCCAAATTCGACCGGGAACACGGTTAAAATCGCGTTTAAAGTTTTTGATTCTGTCCCATCGGATCACGGCGTCTGTAGACGCCTTGGCTATTCGCTGGACACTCTATTTTGTGTATTTTTTTCCGTACAACACGATAGACACCTCATTTAGATTGTATAACGCTCGGAAAACCAAGATTTTTCCGTTTTTCTGATGGGTAGTTTTTCACACCGTTAACCTCCATCGAAATCGCGGTTTTTCGGTCGTAGGAAGTTCCCCCTTGCCTCTGGACAAAATCTAGCATCAGATTCGTATTCTACACGAAAAAATACGTGAAATATGATGTGGACAAAAGTTTCCTAGCGACTTTAGATTTTGACCAAAAAAAAGTGCTCAAAACGCCAAATTCGACCGGGAACACAGTTAAAATCGCGTTTAAAGTTTTTGATTCTTTCCCATCGGATCACGGCGTCTATAGACGCCTTGGCTATACGCTGGACACTCTATTTTGTGTATTTTTTTCCGTACAAGACGATAGACACCTCATTTAGATTGTATAACGCTCGGAAAACCAAGATTTTTCCGTTTTTCTGATGGGTAGTTTTTCGTACCGTTAACCTACATCGAAATCGCGGTTTTACGGTCGTAGGAGGTTCCCCCTTGCCTCTGGACAAAATCTAGCATCAGATTCGTATTCTACACGAAAAAATACGTGAAATATGATGTGGACAAAAGTTTCCTAGCGACTTTAGATTTTGACCAAAAAAAAGTGCTCAAAACGCCGAATTCGACCGGGAACACGGTTAAAATCGCATTTAAAATTTTGGATTCTTTTCCATCGGATCACGGCTTCTACAGACGCCTTGGCTATTCGCTGGACACTCTATTTTGTGTATTTTTTTCCGTACAACACGATAGACACCTCATTTAGATTGTATAACGCTCGGAAAACCAAGATTTTTCCGTTTTTCTGATGGGTAGTTTTTCACACCGTTAACCTCCATCGAAATCGCGGTTTTACGGTCGTAGGAGGTTCAGCCTTGCCTCTGGACAAAATCTAGCATCAGATTCGTATTCTACACGAAAAAATACGTGAAATATGATGTGGACAAAAGTTTCCTAGCGACTTTAGATTTTGATAAAAAAAAAGTGCTCAAAACGCCAAATTCGACCGGGAACACGGTTAAAATCGCGTTTAAAGTTTTGGATTCTTTTCCATCGGATCACGGCTTCTACAGACGCCTTGGCTATTCGCTGGACACTCTATTTTGTGTATTTTTTTCCGTACAAGACGATAGACACCTCATTCAGATTGTAAAACGCTCGGAAAACCAAGATTTTTCCGTTTTTCTGATGGGTAGTTTTTCGTACCGTTAACCTACATCGAAATCGC
Organism: Cryptus viduatorius; assembly: GCA_964006125.1. Classification (NCBI taxonomy): domain Eukaryota; kingdom Metazoa; phylum Arthropoda; class Insecta; order Hymenoptera; family Ichneumonidae; genus Cryptus; species Cryptus viduatorius. The sequence continues at coordinate 11,889,902 of OZ023221.1, forward strand.
GGTTTTACGGTCGTAGGAGGTTCCCCCTTGCCTCTGGAAAAAATCTAGCATCAGATTCGTATTCTACACGAAAAAATACGTGAAATATAATGTGGACAAAAGTTTCCTAGCGACTTTAGATTTTGACCAAAAAAAAGTGCTCAAAACGCCAAATTCGACCGGGAACACGGTTAAAATCGCGTTTAAAGTTTTGGATTCTTTTCCATCGGATCACGGCTTCTACAGACGCCTTGGCTATTCGCTGGACACTCTATTTTGTGTATTTTTTTCCGTACAACACGATAGACACCTCATTTAGATTGTATAACGCTCGGAAAACCAAGATTTTTCCGTTTTTCTGATGGGTAGTTTTTCACACCGTTAACCTCCATCGAAATCGCGGTTTTACGGTCGTAGGAGGTTCACCCTTGCCTCTGGACAAAATCTGGCATCAGATTCGTGTTCTACACGAAAAAATACGTGAAATATGATGTGGACAAAAGTTTCCTAGCGACTTTAGATTTTGACCAAAAAAAAGTGCTCAAAACGCCGAATTCGACCGGGAACACGGTTAAAATCGCGTTTAAAGTTTTTGATTGTTTCCCATCGGATCACGGCGTCTATAGACGCCTTGGCTATTCGCTGGACACTCTATTTTGTGTATTTTTTTCCGTACAACACGATAGACACGTCATTTAGATTGTATAACGCACGGAACACCAAGATTTTTCCGTTTTTCTGATGGGTAGTTTTTCACACCGTTAACCTCCATCGAAATCGCAGTTTTACGGTCGTAGGAGGTTCCCCCTTGCCTCTGGAAAAAATCTAGCATCAGATTCGTATTCTACACGAAAAAATACGTGAAATATGATGTGGACAAAAGTTTCGTAGCGACTTTAGATTTTGACCAAAAAAAAGTGCTCAAAACGCCAAATTCGACCGGGAACACGGTTAAAATCGCGTTTAAAGTTTTGGATTCTTTTCCATCGGATCACGGCTTCTACAGACGCCTTGGCTATTCGCTGGACACTCTATTTTGTGTATTTTTTTCCGTACAACACGATAGACACCTCATTTAGATTGTATAACGCTCGGAAAACCAAGATTTTTCCGTTTTTCTGATGGGTAGTTTTTCACACCGTTAACCTCCATCGAAATCGCGGTTTTTCGGTCGTAGGAAGTTCCTCCTTGCCTCTGGACAAAATCTAGCATCAGATTCGTATTCTACACGAAAAAATACGTGAAATATGATGTGGACAAAAGTTTCCTAGCGACTTTAGATTTTGACCAAAAAAAAGTGCTCAAAACGCCAAATTCGACCGGGAACACAGTTAAAATCGCGTTTAAAGTTTTTGATTCTTTCCCATCAGATCACGGCGTCTATAGACGCCTTGGCTATTCGCTGGACACTCTATTTTGTGTATTTTTTTCCGTACAACACGATAGACACTTCATTTAAATTGTATAACGCTCGGAAAACCAAGATTTTTCCGTTTTTCTGATGGGTAGTTTTTCACACCGTTAACCTCCATCGAAATCGCGGTTTTACGGTCGTAGGAGGTTCCCCCTTGCCTCTGGACAAAATCTAGCATCAGATTCGTATTCTACACGAAAAAATACGTGAAATATGATGTGGACAAAAGTTTCCTAGCGACTTTAGACTTTGACCAAAAAAAAGTGCTCAAAACGCCAAATTCGACCGGGAACACGGTTAAAATCGCGTTTAAAGTTTTTGATTATTTCCCATAGGATCACGGCGTCTATAGACGCCTTGGCTATGCGCTGGACACTCTATTTTGTGTATTTTTTTCCGTACAACACGATAGACACCTCATTTAGATTGTATAACGCACGGAAAACGAAGATATTTCCGTTTTTCTGATGGGTAGTTTTTCACACTGTTAACCTCCATCGAAATCGCGGTTTTACGGTCGTAGCAGGTTGCCCCTTGCCTCAGGACAAAATCTAGCATCAGATTCGTATTCTACACGAAAAAATACGTGAAATATGATGTGGACAAAAGTTTCCTAGCGACTTTAGATTTTGACCAAAAAAAAGTGCTCAAAACGCCGAATTCGACCGGGAACACGGTTAAAATCGCGTTTAAAGTTTTTGATTGTTTCCCATCGGATCAGGGCGTCTATAGACGCCTTGGCTATTCGCTGAACACTCTATTTTGTGTATTTTTTTCCGTACAACACGATAGACACCTCATTCAGATTGTATAACGCTCGGAAAACCAAGATTTTTCCGTTTTTCTGATGGGTAGTTTTTCACACCGTTAACCTCCATCGAAATCGCGGTTTTACGGTCGTAGGAGGTTCCCCCTTGCCTCTGGACAAAATCTAGCATCAGATTGGTATTCTACACGAAAAAATACGTGAAATATGATGTGGACAAAAGTTTCCTAGCGACTTTAGATTTTGACCAAAAAAAAGTGCTCAAAACGCCGAATTCGACCGGGAACACGGTCAAAATCGCGTTTAAAGTTTTTGATTCTTTCCCATCGGATCACGGCGTCTATAGACGCCTTGGCTATTCGCTGGACACTCTATTTTGTGTATTTTTTTCCGTACAACACGATAGACACCTCATTTAGATTGTATAACGCTCGGAAAACCAAGATTTTTCCGTTTTTCTGATGGGTAGTTTTTCACACCGTTAACCTCCATCGAAATCGCGGTTTTACGGTCGTAGGAGGTTCCCCCTTGCCTCTGGACAAAATCTAGCATCAGATTCGTATTCTACACGAAAAAATACGTGAAATATGATGTGGATAAAAGTTTCCTAGCGACTTTAGATTTTGACCAAAAAAAAGTGCTCAAAACGCCGAATTCGACCGTGAACACGGTTAAAATCGCGTTTAAAGTTTTTGATTGTTTCCCATCGGATCACGGCGTCTATAGACGCCTTGGCTATTCGCTGGACACTCTATTTTGTGTATTTTTTTCCGTACAACACGATAGACACCTCATTTAGATTGTATAACGCTCGGAAAACCAAGATTTTTCCGTTTTTCTGATGGGTAGTTTTTCACACCGTTAACCTCCATCGAAATCGCGGTTTTACGGTCGTAGGAGGTTCACCCTTGCCTCTGGACAAAATCTAGCATCAGATTCGTGTTCTACACGAAAAAATACGTGAAATATGATGTGGACAAAAGTTTCGTAGCGACTTTAGATTTTGACCAAAAAAAAGTGCTCAAAACGCCGAATTCGACCGGGAACACGGTTAAAATCGCGTTTAAAGTTTTTGATTCTTTCCCATCGGTTCACGGCGTCTACAGACGCCTTGGCTATTCGCTGGACACTCTATTTTGTGTATTTTTTTCCGTACAACACGATAGACACGTCATTTAGATTGTATAACGCACGGAAAACCAAGATTTTTCCGTTTTTCTGATGGGTAGTTTTTCACACCGTTAACCTCCATCGAAATCGCAGTTTTACGGTCGTAGGAGGTTCCCCCTTGCCTCTGGACAAAATCTAGCATCAGATTCGTATTCTACACGAAAAAATACGTGAAATATGATGTGGACAAAAGATTCCTAGCGACTTTAGATTTTGACCAAAAAAAAGTGCTCAAAACGCCAAATTCGACCGGGAACACGGTTAAAATCGCGTTTAAAGTTTTTGATTCTTTCCCATCGGATCACGGCGTCTATAGACGCCTTGGCTATTCGCTGGACACTCTATTTTGTGTATTTTTTTCCGTACAACACGATAGACACCTCATTTAGATTGTATAACGCACGGAAAACGAAGATATTTCCGTTTTTCTGATGGGTAGTTTTTCACACTGTTAACCTCCATCGAAATCGCGGTTTTACGGTCGTAGCAGGTTGCCCCTTGCCTCAGGACAAAATCTAGCATCAGATTCGTATTCTACACGAAAAAATACGTGAAATATGATGTGGACAAAAGTTTCCTAGCGACTTTAGATTTTGACCAAAAAAAAGTGCTCAAAACGCCGAATTCGACCGGGAACACGGTTAAAATCGCGTTTAAAGTTTTTGATTCTTTCCCATCGGATCACGGCGTCTATAGACGCCTTGGCTATTCGCTGGACACTCTATTTTGTGTATTTTTTTCCGTACAACACGATAGACACCTCATTTAGATTGTATAACGCTCGGAAAACCAAGATTTTTCCGTTTTTCTGATGGGTAGTTTTTCACACCGTTAACCTCCATCGAAATCGCGGTTTTACGGTCGTAGGAGGTTCCCCCTTGCCTCTGGACAAAATCTAGCATCAGATTCGTATTCTACACGAAAAAATACGTGAAATATGATGTGGACAAAAGTTTCCTAGCGAATTTAGATTTTGACCAAAAAAAAGTGCTCAAAACGCCGAATTCGACCGGGAACACGGTTAAAATCGCGTTTAAAGTTTTTGATTGTTTCCCATCGGATCACGGCGTCTACAGACGCCTTGGCTATTCGCTGGACACTCTATTTTGTGTATTTTTTTCCGTACAACACGATAGACACCTCATTTAGATTGTATAACGCTCGGAAAACCAAGATTTTTCCGTTTTTCTGATGGGTAGTTTTTCACACCGTTAACCTCCATCGAAATCGCGGTTTTACGGTCGTAGGAGGTTCACCCTTGCCTCTGGACAAAATCTAGCATCAGATTCGTATTCTACACGAAAAAATACGTGAAATATGATGTGGACAAAAGTTTCCTAGCGACTTTAGACTTTGACCAAAAAAAAGTGCTCAAAACGCCAAATTCGACCGGGAACACGGTTAAAATCGCGTTTAAAGTTTTTGATTCTTTCCCATCGGATCACGGCGTCTATAGACGCCTTGGCTATTCGCTGGACACTCTATTTTGTATATTTTGTTCCGTACAACACGATAGACGCGTCGTTTAGATTGTATAACGCTCGGAAAACCAAGATTTTTCCGTTTTTCTGATGGTTAGTTTTTCACACCGGTAACCTCCATCGAAATCGCGGTTTTACGGTCGTAGGAGGTTCCCCCTTGCCTCTGGACAAAATCTAGCATCAGATTCGTATTCTACACGAAAAAATACGTGAAATATGATGTGGATAAAAGTTTCCTAGCGACTTTAGATTTTGACCAAAAAAAAGTGCTCAAAACGCCGAATTCGACCGGGAACACGGTTAAAATCGCGTTTAAAGTTTTTGATTGTTTCCCATCGGATCAGGGCGTCTATAGACGCCTTGGCTATTCGCTGAACACTCTATTTTGTGTATTTTTTTCCGTACAACACGATAGACACCTCATTCAGATTGTATAACGCTCGGAAAACCAAGATTTTTCCGTTTTTCTGATGGGTAGTTTTTCACACCGTTAACCTCCATCGAAATCGCGGTTTTACGGTCGTAGGAGGTTCCCCCTTGCCTCTGGACAAAATCTAGCATCAGATTCGTATTCTACACGAAAAAATACGTGAAATATGATGTGGACAAACGTTTCCTAGCAACTTTAAATTTTGACCAAAAAAAAGTGCTCAAAACGCCGAATTCGACCGGGAACACGGTTAAAATCGCGTTTAAAGTTTTGGATTGTTTCCCATCGGATCACGGCGTCTATAGACGCCTTGGCTATTCGCTGGACACTCTATTTTGTGTATTTTTTTCCGTACAACACGATAGACACGTCATTTAGATTGTATAACGCACGGAAAACCAAGATTTTTCCGTTTTTCTGATGGGTAGTTTTTCACACCGTTAACCTCCATCGAAATCGCAGTTTTACGGTCGTAGGAGGTTCCCCCTTGCCTCTGGACAAAATCTAGCATCAGATTCGTATTCTACACGAAAAAATACGTGAAATATGATGTGGACAAAAGTTTCCTAGCGACTTTAGATTTTGACCAAAAAAAAGTGCTCAAAACGTCGAATTCGACCGGGAACACGGTTAAAACCGCGTTTAAAGTTTTTGATTCTTTCCCATAGGATCACGGCGTCTATAGACGCCTTGGCTATTCGCTGGACACTCTATTTTGTGTATTTTTTTCCGTACAACACGATAGACACCTCATTTAGATTGTATAACGCACGGAAAACGAAGATATTTCCGTTTTTCTGATGGGTAGTTTTTCACACCGTTAAACTCCATCGAAACCGCGGTTTTACGGTCGTAGGAGGTTCCCCCTTGCCTCTGGACAAAATCTAGCATCAGATTCGTATTCTACACGAAAAAATACGTGAAATATGATGTGGACAAAAGTTTCCTAGCGACTTTAGATTTTGACCAAAAAAAAGTGCTCAAAACGCCGAATTCGACCGGGAACACGGTTAAAACCGCGTTTAAAGTTTTTGATTATTTCCCATAGGATCACGGCGTCTATAGACGCCTTGGCTATGCGCTGGACACTCTATTTTGTGTATTTTTTTCCGTACAACACGATGTATAACGCACGGAAAACGAAGATATTTCCGTTTTTCTGATGGGTAGTTTTTCACACCGTTAACCTCCATCGAAATCGCGGTTTTACGGTCGTAGGAGGTTGCCCCTTGCCTCTGGACAAAATCTACCATCAGATTCGTATTCTACACGAAAAAATACGTGAAATATGATGTGGACAAAAGTTTCCTAGCGACTTTAGATTTTGACCAAAAAAAAGTGCTCAAAACGCCGAATTCGACCGGGAACACGGTTAAAATCGCGTTTAAAGGTTTTGATTCTTTCCCATCGGATCACGGCGTCTACAGACGCCTTGGCTATTCGCTGGACACTCTATTTTGTGTATTTTTTTCCGTACAACACGATAGACACCTCATTTAGATTGTATAACGCTCGGAAAACCAAGATTTTTCCGTTTTTCTGATGGGTAGTTTTTCACACCGTTAACCTCCATCGAAATCGCGGTTTTACGGTCGTAGGAGGTTCCCCCTTGCCTCTGGACAAAATCTAGCATCAGATTCGTATTCTACACGAAAAAATACGTGAAATATGATGTGGACAAACGTTTCCTAGCAACTTTAAATTTTGACCAAAAAAAAGTGCTCAAAACGCCGAATTCGACCGGGAACACGGTTAAAATCGCGTTTAAAGTTTTGGATTGTTTCCCATCGGATCACGGCGTCTATAGACGCCTTGGCTATTCGCTGGACACTCTATTTTGTGTATTTTTTTCCGTACAACACGATAGACACCTCATTTAGATTGTATAACGCACGGAAAACGAAGATATTTCCGTTTTTCTGATGGGTAGTTTTTCACACCGTTAAACTCCATCGAAACCGCGGTTTTACGGTCGTAGGAGGTTCCCCCTTGCCTCTGGACAAAATCTAGCATCAGATTCGTATTCTACACGAAAAAATACGTGAAATATGATGTGGACAAAAGTTTCCTAGCGACTTTAGATTTTGACCAAAAAAAAGTGCTCAAAACGCCGAATTCGACCGGGAACACGGTTAAAACCGCGTTTAAAGTTTTTGATTATTTCCCATAGGATCACGGCGTCTATAGACGCCTTGGCTATGCGCTGGACACTCTATTTTGTGTATTTTTTTCCGTACAACACGATGTATAACGCACGGAAAACGAAGATATTTCCGTTTTTCTGATGGGTAGTTTTTCACACCGTTAACCTCCATCGAAATCGCGGTTTTACGGTCGTAGGAGGTTGCCCCTTGCCTCTGGACAAAATCTACCATCAGATTCGTATTCTACACGAAAAAATACGTGAAATATGATGTGGACAAAAGTTTCCTAGCGACTTTAGATTTTGACCAAAAAAAAGTGCTCAAAACGCCGAATTCGACCGGGAACACGGTTAAAATCGCGTTTAAAGGTTTTGATTCTTTCCCATCGGATCACGGCGTCTATAGACGCCTTGGCTATTCGCTGGACACTCTATTTTGTGTATTTTTTTCCGTACAACACGATAGACACCTCATTTAGATTGTATAACGCTCGGAAAACCAAGATTTTTCCGTTTTTCTGATGGGTAGTTTTTCACACCGTTAACCTCCATCGAAATCGCGGTTTTTCGGTCGTAGGAAGTTCCTCCTTGCCTCTGGACAAAATCTAACATCAGATTCGTATTCTACACGAAAAAATACGTGAAATATGATGTGGACAAAAGTTTCCTAGCGACTTTAGATTTTGACCAAAAAAAAGTGCTCAAAACGCCAAATTCGACCGGGAACACGGTTAAAATCGCGTTTAAAGTTTTTGATTCTGTCCCATCGGATCACGGCGTCTGTAGACGCCTTGGCTATTCGCTGGACACTCTATTTTGTGTATTTTTTTCCGTACAACTCGATAGACACCTCATTTAGATTGTATAACGCTCGGAAAACCAAGATTTTTCCGTTTTTCTGATGGGTAGTTTTTCACACCGTTAACCTCCATCGAAATCGCGGTTTTTCGGTCGTAGGAAGTTCCCCCTTGCCTCTGGACAAAATCTAGCATCAGATTCGTATTCTACACGAAAAAATACGTGAAATATGATGTGGACAAAAGTTTCCTAGCGACTTTAGATTTTGACCAAAAAAAAGTGCTCAAAACGCCAAATTCGACCGGGAACACAGTTAAAATCGCGTTTAAAGTTTTTGATTCTTTCCCATCGGATCACGGCGTCTATAGACGCCTTGGCTATACGCTGGACACTCTATTTTGTGTATTTTTTTCCGTACAAGACGATAGACACCTCATTTAGATTGTATAACGCTCGGAAAACCAAGATTTTTCCGTTTTTCTGATGGGTAGTTTTTCGTACCGTTAACCTACATCGAAATCGCGGTTTTACGGTCGTAGGAGGTTCCCCCTTGCCTCTGGACAAAATCTAGCATCAGATTCGTATTCTACACGAAAAAATACGTGAAATATGATGTGGACAAAAGTTTCCTAGCGACTTTAGATTTTGACCAAAAAAAAGTGCTCAAAACGCCGAATTCGACCGGGAACACGGTTAAAATCGCGTTTAAAATTTTGGATTCTTTTCCATCGGATCACGGCTTCTACAGACGCCTTGGCTATTCGCTGGACACTCTATTTTGTGTATTTTTTTCCGTACAACACGATAGACACCTCATTTAGATTGTATAACGCTCGGAAAACCAAGATTTTTCCGTTTTTCTGATGGGTAGTTTTTCACACCGTTAACCTCCATCGAAATCGCGGTTTTTCGGTCGTAGGAAGTTCCTCCTTGCCTCTGGACAAAATCTAGCATCAGATTCGTATTCTACACGAAAAAATACGTGAAATATGATGTGGACAAAAGTTTCCTAGCGACTTTAGATTTTGACCAAAAAAAAGTGCTCAAAACGCCAAATTCGACCGGGAACACAGTTAAAATCGCGTTTAAAGTTTTTGATTCTTTCCCATCGGATCACGGCGTCTATAGACGCCTTGGCTATACGCTGGACACTCTATTTTGTGTATTTTTTTCCGTACAAGACGATAGACACCTCATTTAGATTGTATAACGCTCGGAAAACCAAGATTTTTCCGTTTTTCTGATGGGTAGTTTTTCGTACCGTTAACCTACATCGAAATCGCGGTTTTACGGTCGTAGGAGGTTCCCCCTTGCCTCTGGACAAAATCTAGCATCAGATTCGTATTCTACACGAAAAAATACGTGAAATATGATGTGGACAAAAGTTTCCTAGCGACTTTAGACTTTGACCAAAAAAAAGTGCTCAAAACGCCAAATTCGACCGGGAACACGGTTAAAATCGCGTTTAAAGTTTTTGATTCTTTCCCATCGGATCACGGCGTCTATAGACGCCTTGGCTATTCGCTGGACACTCTATTTTGTATATTTTGTTCCGTACAACACGATAGACACGTCGTTTAGATTGTATAACGCTCGGAAAACCAAGATTTTTCCGTTTCTCTGATGGGTAGTTTTTCACACCGTTAACCTCCATCGAAATCTCGGTTTTACGGTCGTAGGAGGTTCCCCCTTGCCTCTGGAAAAAATCTAGCATCAGATTCGTATTCTACACGAAAAAATACGTGAAATATGATGGGGACAAAAGTTTCCTAGCGACTTTAGATTTTGACCAAAAAAAAGTGCTCAAAACGCCAAATTCGACCGGGAACACAGTTAAAATCGCGTTTAAAGTTTTTGATTCTTTCCCATCGGATCACGGCGTCTATAGACGCCTTGGCTATTCGCTGGACACTGTATTTTGTGTATTTTTTTCCGTACAACACGATAGACACCTCATTTAGATTGTATAACGCTCGGAAAACCAAGATTTTTCCGTTTTTCTGATGGGTAGTTTTTCACACCGTTAACATCCATCGAAATCGCGGTTTTTCGGTCGTAGGAAGTTCCTCCTTGCCTCTGGACAAAATCTAGCATCAGATTCGTATTCTACACGAAAAAATACGTGAAATATGATGTGGACAAAAGTTTCCTAGCGACTTTAGATTTTGACAAAAAAAAAGTGCTCAAAACGCCAAATTCGACCGGGAACACGGTTAAAATCGCGTTTAAAGTTTTCGATTCTTTCTCATCGGATCACGGCGTCTATAGACGCCTTGGCTATTCGCTGGACACTCTATTTTGTGTATTTTTTTCCGTACAACACGATAGACACTTCATTTAGATTGTATAACGCTCGGAAAACCAAGATTTTTCCGTTTTTCTGATGGGTAGTTTTTCACACCGTTAACCTACATCGAAATCGCGGTTTTACGGTCGTAGGAGGTTCACCCTTGCCTCTGGACAAAATCTAGCATCAGATTCGTATTCTACACGAAAAAATACGTGAAATATGATGTGGACAAAAGTTTCCTAGCGACTTTAGATTTTGACAAAAAAAAAGTGCTCAAAACGCCAAATTCGACCGGGAACACGGTTAAAATCGCGTTTAAAGTTTTCGATTCTTTCTCATCGGATCACGGCGTCTATAGACGCCTTGGCTATTCGCTGGACACTCTATTTTGTGTATTTTTTTCCGTACAACACGATAGACACCTCATTTAGATTGTATAACGCTCGGAAAACCAAGATTTTTCCGTTTTTCTGATGGGTAGTTTTTCACACCGTTAACCTCCATCGAAATCGCGGTTTTACGGTCGTAGGAGGTTGCCCCTTGCCTCTGGACAAAATCTAGCATCAGATTCGTGTTCTACACGAAAAAATACGTGAAATATGATGTGGACAAAAGTTTCCTAGCGACTTTAGATTTTGACCAAAAAAAAAGTGCTCAAAACGCCGAATTCGACCGGGAACACGGTTAAAATCGCGTTTAAAGTTTTTGATTCTTTCCCATCGGTTCACGGCGTCTACAGACGCCTTGGCTATTCGCTGGACACTCTATTTTGTGTATTTTTTTCCGTACAACACGATAGACACCTCATTTAGATTGTATAACGCTCGGAAAACCAAGATTTTTCCGTTTTTCTGATGGGTAGTTTTTCACACCGTTAACCTCCATCGAAATCGCGGTTTTACGGTCGTAGGAGGTTCACCCTTGCCTCTGGACAAAATCTAGCATCAGATTCGTATTCTACACGAAAAAATACGTGAAATATGATGTGGACAAAAGTTTCCTAGCGACTTTAGATTTTGATAAAAAAAAAGTGCTCAAAACGCCAAATTCGACCGGGAACACGGTTAAAATCGCGTTTAAAGTTTTCGATTCTTTCTCATCGGATCACGACTTCTATAGACGCCTTGGCTATTCGCTGAACACTCTATTTTGTGTATTTTTTTCCGTACAAGACGATAGACACCTCATTTAGATTGTATAACGCTCGGAAAACCAAGATTTTTCCGTTTTTCTGATGGGTAGTTTTTCACACCGTTAACCTCCATCGAAATCGCGGTTTTACGGTCGTAGGAGGTTCACCCTTGCCTCTGGACAAAATCTAGCATCAGATTCGTATTCTACACGAAAAAATACGTGAAATATGATGCAGACAAAAGTTTCCTAGCGACTTTAGATTTTGATAAAAAAAAAGTGCTCAAAACGCCGAATTCGACCGGGAACACGGTTAAAATCGCGTTTAAAGTTTTGGATTCTTTTCCATCGGATCACGGCTTCTACAGACGCCTTGGCTATTCGCTGGACACTCTATTTTGTGTATTTTTTTCCGTACAAGACGATAGACACCTCATTCAGATTGTAAAACGCTCGGAAAACCAAGATTTTTCCGTTTTTCTGATGGGCAGTTTTTCGTACCGTTAACCTACATCGAAATCGCGGTTTTACGGTCGTAGGAGGTTCCCCCTTGCCTCTGGAAAAAATCTAGCATCAGATTCGTATTCTACACGAAAAAATACGTGAAATATGATGTGGACAAAAGTTTCGTAGCGACTTTAGATTTTGACCAAAAAAAAGTGCTCAAAACGCCGAATTCGACCGGGAACACGGTTAAAATCGCGTTTAAAGTTTTGGATTCTTTTCCACCGGATCACGGCTTCTACAGACGCCTTGGCTATTCGCTGGACACTCTATTTTGTGTATTTTTTTCCGTACAAGACGATAGACACCTCATTTAGATTGTATAACGCTCGGAAAACCAAGATTTTTCCGTTTTTCTGATGGGTAGTTTTTCACACCGTTAACCTCCATCGAAATCGCGGTTTTACGGTCGTAGGAGGTTCACCCTTGCCTCTGGACAAAATCTAGCATCAGATTCGTATTCTACACGAAAAAATACGTGAAATATGATGTAGACAAAAGTTTCCTAGCGACTTTAGATTTTGATAAAAAAAAAGTGCTCAAAACGCCGAATTCGACCGGGAACACGGTTAAAATCGCGTTTAAAGTTTTGGATTCTTTTCCATCGGATCACGGCTTCTACAGACGCCTTGGCTATTCGCTGGACACTCTATTTTGTGTATTTTTTTCCGTACAAGACGATAGACACCTCATTCAGATTGTAAAACGCTCGGAAAACCAAGATTTTTCCGTTTTTCTGATGGGTAGTTTTTCGTACCGTTAACCTACATCGAAATCGCGATTTTACGGTCGTAGGAGGTTCCCCCTTGCCTCTGGAAAAAATCTAGCATCAGATTCGTATTCTACACGAAAAAATACGTGAAATATGATGTGGACAAAAGTTTCGTAGCGACTTTAGATTTTGACCAAAAAAAAGTGCTCAAAACGCCAAATTCGACCGGGAACACGGTTAAAATCGCGTTTAAAGTTTTGGATTCTTTTCCATCGGATCACGGCTTCTACAGACGCCTTGGCTATTCGCTGGACACTCTATTTTGTGTATTTTTTTCCGTACAACACGATAGACACCTCATTTAGATTGTATAACGCTCGGAAAACCAAGATTTTTCCGTTTTTCTGATGGGTAGTTTTTCACACCGTTAACCTCCATCGAAATCGCGGTTTTTCGGTCGTAGGAAGTTCCTCCTTGCCTCTGGACAAAATCTAGCATCAGATTCGTATTCTACACGAAAAAATACGTGAAATATGATGTGGACAAAAGTTTCCTAGCGACCTTAGATTTTGACCAAAAAAAAGTGCTCAAAACGCCGAATTCGACCGGGAACACGGTTAAAATCGCGTTTAAAGTTTTTGATTGTTTCCCATCGGATCACGGCGTCTATAGACGCCTTGGCTATTCGCTGGACACTCTATTTTGTGTATTTTTTTCCGTACAACACGATAGACACCTCATTTAGATTGTATAACGCTCGGAAAACCAAGATTTTTCCGTTTTTCTGATGGGTAGTTTTTCACACCGTTAACCTCCATCGAAATCGCGGTTTTTCGGTCGTAGGAAGTTCCTCCTTGCCTCTGGACAAAATCTAACATCAGATTCGTATTCTACACGAAAAAATACGTGAAATATGATGTGGACAAAAGTTTCCTAGCGACTTTAGATTTTGACCAAAAAAAAGTGCTCAAAACGCCAAATTCGACCGGGAACACGGTTAAAATCGCGTTTAAAGTTTTTGATTCTGTCCCATCGGATCACGGCGTCTGTAGACGCCTTGGCTATTCGCTGGACACTCTATTTTGTGTATTTTTTTCCGTACAACACGATAGACACCTCATTTAGATTGTATAACGCTCGGAAAACCAAGATTTTTCCGTTTTTCTGATGGGTAGTTTTTCACACCGTTAACCTCCATCGAAATCGCGGTTTTTCGGTCGTAGGAAGTTCCCCCTTGCCTCTGGACAAAATCTAGCATCAGATTCGTATTCTACACGAAAAAATACGTGAAATATGATGTGGACAAAAGTTTCCTAGCGACTTTAGATTTTGATAAAAAAAAAGTGCTCAAAACGCCAAATTCGACCGGGAACACGGTTAAAATCGCGTTTAAAGTTTTCGATTCTTTCTCATCGGATCACGACTTCTATAGACGCCTTGGCTATTCGCTGGACACTCTATTTTGTGTATTTTTTTCCGTACAACACGATAGACACTTCATTTAAATTGTATAACGCTCGGAAAACCAAGATTTTTCCGTTTTTCTGATGGGTAGTTTTTCACACCGTTAACCTCCATCGAAATCGCGGTTTTACGGTCGTAGGAGGTTCCCCCTTGCCTCTGGACAAAATCTAGCATCAGATTCGTATTCTACACGAAAAAATACGTGAAATATGATGTGGACAAAAGTTTCCTAGCGACTTTAGACTTTGACCAAAAAAAAGTGCTCAAAACGCCAAATTCGACCGGGAACACGGTTAAAATCGCGTTTAAAGTTTTTGATTATTTCCCATAGGATCACGGCGTTTATAGACGCCTTGGCTATGCGCTGGACACTCTATTTTGTGTATTTTTTTCCGTACAACACGATAGACACCTCATTTAGATTGTATAACGCACGGAAAACGAAGATATTTCCGTTTTTCTGATGGGTAGTTTTTCACACTGTTAACCTCCATCGAAATCGCGGTTTTACGGTCGTAGCAGGTTGCCCCTTGCCTCAGGACAAAATCTAGCATCAGATTCGTATTCTACACGAAAAAATACGTGAAATATGATGTGGACAAAAGTTTCCTAGCGACTTTAGACTTTGACCAAAAAAAAGTGCTCAAAACGCCAAATTCGACCGGGAACACGGTTAAAATCGCGTTTAAAGTTTTTGATTCTTTCCCATCGGATCACGGCGTCTATAGACGCCTTGGCTATTCGCTGGACACTCTATTTTGTATATTTTGTTCCGTACAACACGATAGACACGTCGTTTAGATTGTATAACGCTCGGAAAACCAAGATTTTTCCGTTTTTCTGATGGTTAGTTTTTCACACCGGTAACCTCCATCGAAATCGCGGTTTTACGGTCGTAGGAGGTTCCCCCTTGCCTCTGGACAAAATCTAGCATCAGATTCGTATTCTACACGAAAAAATACGTGAAATATGATGTGGACAAAAGTTTCCTAGCGACTTTAGATTTTGACCAAAAAAAAGTGCTCAAAACGCCGAATTCGACCGGCAACACGGTTAAAATCGCGTTTAAAGTTTTTGATTGTTTCCCATCGGATCAGGGCGTCTATAGACGCCTTGGCTATTCGCTGAACACTCTATTTTGTGTATTTTTTTCCGTACAACACGATAGACACCTCATTCAGATTGTATAACGCTCGGAAAACCAAGATTTTTCCGTTTTTCTGATGGGTAGTTTTTCACACCGTTAACCTCCATCGAAATCGCGGTTTTTCGGTCGTAGGAAGTTCCCCCTTGCCTCTGGACAAAATCTAGCATCAGATTCGTATTCTACACGAAAAAATACGTGAAATATGATGTGGACAAAAGTTTCCTAGCGACTTTAGATTTTGATAAAAAAAAAGTGCTCAAAACGCCAAATTCGACCGGGAACACGGTTAAAATCGCGTTTAAAGTTTTCGATTCTTTCTCATCGGATCACGACTTCTATAGACGCCTTGGCTATTCGCTGGACACTCTATTTTGTGTATTTTTTTCCGTACAACACGATAGACACTTCATTTAAATTGTATAACGCTCGGAAAACCAAGATTTTTCCGTTTTTCTGATGGGTAGTTTTTCACACCGTTAACCTCCATCGAAATCGCGGTTTTACGGTCGTAGGAGGTTCCCCCTTGCCTCTGGACAAAATCTAGCATCAGATTCGTATTCTACACGAAAAAATACGTGAAATATGATGTGGACAAAAGTTTCCTAGCGACTTTAGACTTTGACCAAAAAAAAGTGCTCAAAACGCCAAATTCGACCGGGAACACGGTTAAAATCGCGTTTAAAGTTTTTGATTATTTCCCATAGGATCACGGCGTTTATAGACGCCTTGGCTATGCGCTGGACACTCTATTTTGTGTATTTTTTTCCGTACAACACGATAGACACCTCATTTAGATTGTATAACGCACGGAAAACGAAGATATTTCCGTTTTTCTGATGGGTAGTTTTTCACACTGTTAACCTCCATCGAAATCGCGGTTTTACGGTCGTAGCAGGTTGCCCCTTGCCTCAGGACAAAATCTAGCATCAGATTCGTATTCTACACGAAAAAATACGTGAAATATGATGTGGACAAAAGTTTCCTAGCGACTTTAGACTTTGACCAAAAAAAAGTGCTCAAAACGCCAAATTCGACCGGGAACACGGTTAAAATCGCGTTTAAAGTTTTTGATTCTTTCCCATCGGATCACGGCGTCTATAGACGCCTTGGCTATTCGCTGGACACTCTATTTTGTATATTTTGTTCCGTACAACACGATAGACACGTCGTTTAGATTGTATAACGCTCGGAAAACCAAGATTTTTCCGTTTTTCTGATGGTTAGTTTTTCACACCGGTAACCTCCATCGAAATCGCGGTTTTACGGTCGTAGGAGGTTCCCCCTTGCCTCTGGACAAAATCTAGCATCAGATTCGTATTCTACACGAAAAAATACGTGAAATATGATGTGGACAAAAGTTTCCTAGCGACTTTAGATTTTGACCAAAAAAAAGTGCTCAAAACGCCGAATTCGACCGGGAACACGGTTAAAATCGCGTTTAAAGTTTTTGATTGTTTCCCATCGGATCAGGGCGTCTATAGACGCCTTGGCTATTCGCTGAACACTCTATTTTGTGTATTTTTTTCCGTACAACACGATAGACACCTCATTCAGATTGTATAACGCTCGGAAAACCAAGATTTTTCCGTTTTTCTGATGGGTAGTTTTTCACACCGTTAACCTCCATCGAAATCGCGGTTTTACGGTCGTAGGAGGTTCCCCCTTGCCTCTGGACAAAATCTAGCATCAGATTCGTATTCTACACGAAAAAATACGTGAAATATGATGTGGACAAACGTTTCCTAGCAACTTTAAATTTTGACCAAAAAAAAGTGCTCAAAACGCCGAATTCGACCGGGAACACGGTTAAAATCGCGTTTAAAGTTTTGGATTGTTTCCCATCGGATCACGGCGTCTATAGACGCCTTGGCTATTCGCTGGACACTCTATTTTGTGTATTTTTTTCCGTACAACACGATAGACACCTCATTTGGATTGTATAACGCTCGGAAAACCAAGATTTTTCCGTTTTTCTGATGGGTAGTTTTTCACACCGTTAACCTCCATCGAAATCGCGGTTTTTCGGTCGTAGGAAGTTCCCCCTTGCCTCTGGACAAAATCTAGCATCAGATTCGTATTCTACACGAAAAAATACGTGAAATATGATGTGGACAAAAGTTTCCTAGCGACTTTAGACTTTGACCAAAAAAAAGTGCTCAAAACGCCAAATTCGACCGGGAACACGGTTAAAATCGCGTTTAAAGTTTTTGATTCTTTCCCATCGGATCACGGCGTCTATAGACGCCTTGGCTATTCGCTGGACACTCTATTTTGTGTATTTTTTTCCGTACAACACGATAGACACGTCGTTTAGATTGTATAACGCTCGGAAAACCAAGATATTTCCGTTTTTCTGATGGGTAGTTTTTCACACTGTTAACCTCCATCGAAATCGCGGTTTTACGGTCGTAGCAGGTTGCCCCTTGCCTCAGGACAAAATCTAGCATCAGATTCGTATTCTACACGAAAAAATACGTGAAATATGATGTGGACAAAAGTTTCCTAGCGACTTTAGATTTTGACCAAAAAAAAGTGCTCAAAACGCCAAATTCGACCGGGAACACGGTTAAAATCGCGTTTAAAGTTTTTGATTATTTCCCATAGGATCACGGCGTCTATAGACGCCTTGGCTATGCGCTGGACACTCTATTTTGTGTATTTTTTTCCGTACAACACGATAGACACCTCATTTAGATTGTATAACGCACGGAAAACGAAGATATTTCCGTTTTTCTGATGGGTAGTTTTTCACACCGTTAACCTCCATCGAAATCGCGGTTTTACGGTCGTAGGAGGTTCACCCTTGCCTCTGGACAAAATCTAGCATCAGATTCGTATTCTACACGAAAAAATACGTGAAATATGATGTGGACAAAAGTTTCCTAGCGACTTTAGACTTTGACCAAAAAAAAGTGCTCAAAACGCCAAATTCGACCGGGAACACGGTTAAAATCGCGTTTAAAGTTTTTGATTCTTTCCCATCGGATCACGGCGTCTATAGACGCCTTGGCTATTCGCTGGACACTCTATTTTGTATATTTTGTTCCGTACAACACGATAGACACGTCGTTTAGATTGTATAACGCTCGGAAAACCAAGATATTTCCGTTTTTCTGATGGGTAGTTTTTCACACTGTTAACCTCCATCGAAATCGCGGTTTTACGGTCGTAGCAGGTTGCCCCTTGCCTCAGGACAAAATCTAGCATCAGATTCGTATTCTACACGAAAAAATACGTGAAATATGATGTGGACAAAAGTTTCCTAGCGACTTTAGATTTTGACCAAAAAAAAGTGCTCAAAACGCCAAATTCGACCGGGAACACAGTTAAAATCGCGTTTAAAGTTTTTGATTCTTTCCCATCGGATCACGGCGTCTATAGACGCCTTGGCTATTCGCTGGACACTCTATTTTGTGTATTTTTTTCCGTACAACACGATAGACACGTCGTTTAGATTGTATAACGCTCGGAAAACCAAGATATTTCCGTTTTTCTGATGGGTAGTTTTTCACACTGTTAACCTCCATCGAAATCGCGGTTTTACGGTCGTAGCAGGTTGCCCCTTGCCTCAGGACAAAATCTAGCATCAGATTCGTATTCTACACGAAAAAATACGTGAAATATGATGTGGACAAAAGTTTCCTAGCGACTTTAGATTTTGACCAAAAAAAAGTGCTCAAAACGCCAAATTCGACCGGGAACACGGTTAAAATCGCGTTTAAAGTTTTTGATTATTTCCCATAGGATCACGGCGTCTATAGACGCCTTGGCTATGCGCTGGACACTCTATTTTGTGTATTTTTTTCCGTACAACACGATAGACACCTCATTTAGATTGTATAACGCACGGAAAACGAAGATATTTCCGTTTTTCTGATGGGTAGTTTTTCACACCGTTAACCTCCATCGAAATCGCGGTTTTACGGTCGTAGGAGGTTCACCCTTGCCTCTGGACAAAATCTAGCATCAGATTCGTATTCTACACGAAAAAATACGTGAAATATGATGTGGACAAAAGTTTCCTAGCGACTTTAGACTTTGACCAAAAAAAAGTGCTCAAAACGCCAAATTCGACCGGGAACACGGTTAAAATCGCGTTTAAAGTTTTTGATTCTTTCCCATCGGATCACGGCGTCTATAGACGCCTTGGCTATTCGCTGGACACTCTATTTTGTATATTTTGTTCCGTACAACACGATAGACACGTCGTTTAGATTGTATAACGCTCGGAAAACCAAGATATTTCCGTTTTTCTGATGGGTAGTTTTTCACACTGTTAACCTCCATCGAAATCGCGGTTTTACGGTCGTAGGAGGTTCCCCCTTGCCTCAGGACAAAATCTAGCATCAGATTCGTATTCTACACGAAAAAATACGTGAAATATGATGTGGACAAAAGTTTCCTAGCGACTTTAGATTTTGACCAAAAAAAAGTGCTCAAAACGCCAAATTCGACCGGGAACACAGTTAAAATCGCGTTTAAAGTTTTTGATTCTTTCCCATCGGATCACGGCGTCTATAGACGCCTTGGCTATTCGCTGGACACTCTATTTTGTGTATTTTTTTCCGTACAACACGATAGACACGTCGTTTAGATTGTATAACGCTCGGAAAACCAAGATATTTCCGTTTTTCTGATGGGTAGTTTTTCACACTGTTAACCTCCATCGAAATCGCGGTTTTACGGTCGTAGCAGGTTGCCCCTTGCCTCAGGACAAAATCTAGCATCAGATTCGTATTCTACACGAAAAAATACGTGAAATATGATGTGGACAAAAGTTTCCTAGCGACTTTAGATTTTGACCAAAAAAAAGTGCTCAAAACGCCAAATTCGACCGGGAACACGGTTAAAATCGCGTTTAAAGTTTTTGATTATTTCCCATAGGATCACGGCGTCTATAGACGCCTTGGCTATGCGCTGGACACTCTATTTTGTGTATTTTTTTCCGTACAACACGATAGACACCTCATTTAGATTGTATAACGCACGGAAAACGAAGATATTTCCGTTTTTCTGATGGGTAGTTTTTCACACCGTTAACCTCCATCGAAATCGCGGTTTTACGGTCGTAGGAGGTTCACCCTTGCCTCTGGACAAAATCTAGCATCAGATTCGTATTCTACA
Organism: Cryptus viduatorius; assembly: GCA_964006125.1. NCBI lineage: Eukaryota > Metazoa > Arthropoda > Insecta > Hymenoptera > Ichneumonidae > Cryptus > Cryptus viduatorius. Next base: position 11,910,455 of record OZ023221.1, read on the forward strand.
CGAAAAAATACGTGAAATATGATGTGGACAAAAGTTTCCTAGCGACTTTAGACTTTGACCAAAAAAAAGTGCTCAAAACGCCAAATTCGACCGGGAACACGGTTAAAATCGCGTTTAAAGTTTTTGATTCTTTCCCATCGGATCACGGCGTCTATAGACGCCTTGGCTATTCGCTGGACACTCTATTTTGTATATTTTGTTCCGTACAACACGATAGACACGTCGTTTAGATTGTATAACGCTCGGAAAACCAAGATTTTTCCGTTTTTCTGATGGTTAGTTTTTCACACCGGTAACCTCCATCGAAATCGCGGTTTTACGGTCGTAGGAGGTTCCCCCTTGCCTCTGGACAAAATCTAGCATCAGATTCGTATTCTACACGAAAAAATACGTGAAATATGATGTGGACAAAAGTTTCCTAGCGACTTTAGATTTTGACCAAAAAAAAGTGCTCAAAACGCCAAATTCGACCGGGAACACAGTTAAAATCGCGTTTAAAGTTTTTGATTCTTTCCCATCGGATCACGGCGTCTATAGACGCCTTGGCTATTCGCTGGACACTCTATTTTGTGTATTTTTTTCCGTACAACACGATAGACACTTCATTTAAATTGTATAACGCTCGGAAAACCAAGATTTTTCCGTTTTTCTGATGGGTAGTTTTTCACACCGTTAACCTCCATCGAAATCGCGGTTTTACGGTCGTAGGAGGTTCCCCCTTGCCTCTGGACAAAATCTAGCATCAGATTCGTATTCTACACGAAAAAATACGTGAAATATGATGTGGACAAAAGTTTCCTAGCGACTTTAGACTTTGACCAAAAAAAAGTGCTCAAAACGCCAAATTCGACCGGGAACACGGTTAAAATCGCGTTTAAAGTTTTTGATTCTTTCCCATCGGATCACGGCGTCTATAGACGCCTTGGCTATTCGCTGGACACTCTATTTTGTATATTTTGTTCCGTACAACACGATAGACACGTCGTTTAGATTGTATAACGCACGGAAAACCAAGATTTTTCCGTTTTTCTGATGGGTAGTTTTTCACACCGTTAACCTCCATCGAAATCGCAGTTTTACGGTCGTAGGAGGTTCCCCCTTGCCTCTGGACAAAATCTAGCATCAGATTCGTATTCTACACGAAAAAATACGTGAAATATGATGTGGACAAAAGTTTCCTAGCGACTTTAGACTTTGACCAAAAAAAAGTGCTCAAAACGCCAAATTCGACCGGGAACACGGTTAAAATCGCGTTTAAAGTTTTTGATTCTTTCCCATCGGATCACGGCGTCTATAGACGCCTTGGCTATTCGCTGGACAGTCTATTTTGTGTATTTTTTTCCGTACAAGACGATAGACACGTCATTTAGATTGTATAACGCACGGAAAACCAAGATTTTTCCGTTTTTCTGATGGGTAGTTTTTCACACCGTTAACCTCCATCGAAATCGCAGTTTTACGGTCGTAGGAGGTTCCCCCTTGCCTCTGGACAAAATCTAGCATCAGATTCGTATTCTACACGAAAAAATACGTGAAATATGATGTGGACAAAAGTTTCCTAGCGACTTTAGATTTTGACCAAAAAAAAGTGCTCAAAACGCCGAATTCGACCGGGAACACGGTTAAAATCGCGTTTAAAGTTTTTGATTCTTTCCCATCGGATCACGGCGTCTATAGACGCCTTGGCTATTCGCTGGACACTCTATTTTGTGTATTTTTTTCCGTACAACACGATAGACACCTCATTTAGATTGTATAACGCTCGGAAAACCAAGATTTTTCCGTTTTTCTGATGGGTAGTTTTTCACACCGTTAACCTCCATCGAAATCGCGGTTTTACGGTCGTAGGAGGTTCCCCCTTGCCTCTGGACAAAATCTAGCATCAGATTCGTATTCTACACGAAAAAATACGTGAAATATGATGTGGACAAAAGTTTCCTAGCGACTTTAGATTTTGACCAAAAAAAAGTGCTCAAAACGCCGAATTCGACCGGGAACACGCTTAAAATCGCGTTTAAAGTTTTTGATTCTTTCCCATCGGATCACGGCGTCTATAGACGCCTTGGCTATTCGCTGGACACTCTATTTTGTGTATTTTTTTCCGTACAACACGATAGACACCTCATTTAGATTGTATAACGCTCGGAAAACCAAGATTTTTCCGTTTTTCTGATGGGTAGTTTTTCACACCGTTAACCTCCATCGAAATCGCGGTTTTACGGTCGTAGGAGGTTGCCCCTTGCCTCTGGACAAAATCTAGCATCAGATTCGTGTTCTACACGAAAAAATACGTGAAATATGATGTGGACAAAAGTTTCCTAGCGACTTTAGATTTTGACCAAAAAAAAGTGCTCAAAACGCCGAATTCGACCGGGAACACGGTTAAAATCGCGTTTAAAGTTTTTGATTCTTTCCCATCGGTTCACGGCGTCTACAGACGCCTTGGCTATTCGCTGAACACTCTATTTTGTGTATTTTTTTCCGTACAAGACGATAGACACCTCATTTAGATTGTATAACGCTCGGAAAACCAAGATTTTTCCGTTTTTCTGATGGGTAGTTTTTCACACCGTTAACCTCCATCGAAATCGCGGTTTTACGGTCGTAGGAGGTTCACCCTTGCCTCTGGACAAAATCTAGCATCAGATTCGTATTCTACACGAAAAAATACGTGAAATATGATGCAGACAAAAGTTTCCTAGCGACTTTAGATTTTGATAAAAAAAAAGTGCTCAAAACGCCGAATTCGACCGGGAACACGGTTAAAATCGCGTTTAAAGTTTTGGATTCTTTTCCATCGGATCACGGCTTCTACAGACGCCTTGGCTATTCGCTGGACACTCTATTTTGTGTATTTTTTTCCGTACAACACGATAGACACCTCATTTAGATTGTATAACGCTCGGAAAACCAAGATTTTTCCGTTTTTTTGATGGGTAGTTTTTCACACCGTTAACCTCCATCGAAATCGCAGTTTTACGGTCGTAGGAGGTTCCCCCTTGCCTCTGGACAAAATCTAGCATCAGATTCGTATTCTACACGAAAAAATACGTGAAATATGATGTGGACAAAAGTTTCCTAGCGACTTTAGATTTTGACCAAAAAAAAGTGCTCAAAACGCCGAATTCGACCGGGAACACGGTTAAAATCGCGTTTAAAGTTTTTGATTCTTTCCCATCGGATCACGGCGTCTATAGACGCCTTGGCTATTCGCTGGACACTCTATTTTGTGTATTTTTTTCCGTACAACACGATAGACACCTCATTTAGATTGTATAACGCTCGGAAAACCAAGATTTTTCCGTTTTTCTGATGGGTAGTTTTTCACACCGTTAACCTCCATCGAAATCGCGGTTTTACGGTCGTAGGAGGTTCCCCCTTGCCTCTGGACAAAATCTAGCATCAGATTCGTATTCTACACGAAAAAATACGTGAAATATGATGTGGACAAAAGTTTCCTAGCGACTTTAGATTTTGATAAAAAAAAAGTGCTCAAAACGCCAAATTCGACCGGGAACACGGTTAAAATCGCGTTTAAAGTTTTGGATTCTTTTCCATCGGATCACGGCTTCTACAGACGCCTTGGCTATTCGCTGGACACTCTATTTTCTGTATTTTTTTCCGTACAAGACGATAGACACCTCATTCAGATTGTAAAACGCTCGGAAAACCAAGATTTTTCCGTTTTTCTGATGGGTAGTTTTTCGTACCGTTAACCTACATCGAAATCGCGGTTTTACGGTCGTAGGAGGTTCCCCCTTGCCTCTGGAAAAAATCTAGCATCAGATTCGTATTCTACACGAAAAAATACGTGAAATATGATGTGGACAAAAGTTTCGTAGCGACTTTAGATTTTGACCAAAAAAAAGTGCTCAAAACGCCAAATTCGACCGGGAACACGGTTAAAATCGCGTTTAAAGTTTTGGATTCTTTTCCATCGGATCACGGCTTCTACAGACGCCTTGGCTATTCGCTGGACACTCTATTTTGTGTATTTTTTTCCGTACAAGACGATAGACACCTCATTTAGATTGTATAACGCTCGGAAAACCAAGATTTTTCCGTTTTTCTGATGGGTAGTTTTTCACACCGTTAACCTCCATCGAAATCGCGGTTTTTCGGTCGTAGGAAGTTCCTCCTTGCCTCTGGACAAAATCTAGCATCAGATTCGTATTCTACACGAAAAAATACGTGAAATATGATGTGGACAAAAGTTTCCTAGCGACTTTAGATTTTGACCAAAAAAAAGTGCTCAAAACGCCAAATTCGACCGGGAACACAGTTAAAATCGCGTTTAAAGTTTTTGATTCTTTCCCATCGGATCACGGCGTCTATAGACGCCTTGGCTATTCGCTGGACAGTCTATTTTGTGTATTTTTTTCCGTACAAGACGATAGACACGTCATTTAGATTGTATAACGCACGGAAAACCAAGATTTTTCCGTTTTTCTGATGGGTAGTTTTTCACACCGTTAACCTCCATCGAAATCGCGGTTTTACGGTCGTAGGAGGTTCCCCCTTGCCTCTGGACAAAATCTAGCATCAGATTCGTATTCTACACGAAAAAATACGTGAAATATGATGTGGACAAAAGTTTCCTAGCGACTTTAGATTTTGACCAAAAAAAAGTGCTCAAAACGCCAAATTCGACCGGGAACACGGTTAAAATCGCGTTTAAAGTTTTTGATTCTTTCCCATCGGATCACGGCGTCTATAGACGCCTTGGCTATTCGCTGGACACTCTATTTTGTGTATTTTTTTCCGTACAACACGATAGACACGTCATTTAGATTGTATAACGCACGGAAAACCAAGATTTTTCCGTTTTTCTGATGGGTAGTTTTTCACACCGTTAACCTCCATCGAAATCGCAGTTTTACGGTCGTAGGAGGTTCCCCCTTGCCTCTGGACAAAATCTAGCATCAGATTCGTATTCTACACGAAAAAATACGTGAAATATGATGTGGACAAAAGTTTCCTAGCGACTTTAGATTTTGACCAAAAAAAAGTGCTCAAAACGTCGAATTCGACCGGGAACACGGTTAAAACCGCGTTTAAAGTTTTTGATTCTTTCCCATAGGATCACGGCGTCTATAGACGCCTTGGCTATTCGCTGGACACTCTATTTTGTGTATTTTTTTCCGTACAAGACGATAGACACCTCATTCAGATTGTAAAACGCTCGGAAAACCAAGATTTTTCCGTTTTTCTGATGGGTAGTTTTTCGTACCGTTAACCTACATCGAAATCGCGATTTTACGGTCGTAGGAGGTTCCCCCTTGCCTCTGGAAAAAATCTAGCATCAGATTCGTATTCTACACGAAAAAATACGTGAAATATGATGTGGACAAAAGTTTCCTAGCGACTTTAGATTTTGACAAAAAAAAAGTGCTCAAAACGCCAAATTCGACCGGGAACACGGTTAAAATCGCGTTTAAAGTTTTCGATTCTTTCTCATCGGATCACGGCGTCTATAGACGCCTTGGCTATTCGCTGGACACTCTATTTTGTGTATTTTTTTCCGTACAACACGATAGACACCTCATTTAGATTGTATAACGCTCGGAAAACCAAGATTTTTCCGTTTTTCTGATGGGTAGTTTTTCACACCGTTAACCTCCATCGAAATCGCGGTTTTACGGTCGTAGGAGGTTGCCCCTTGCCTCTGGACAAAATCTAGCATCAGATTCGTGTTCTACACGAAAAAATACGTGAAATATGATGTGGACAAAAGTTTCCTAGCGACTTTAGATTTTGACCAAAAAAAAAGTGCTCAAAACGCCGAATTCGACCGGGAACACGGTTAAAATCGCGTTTAAAGTTTTTGATTCTTTCCCATCGGTTCACGGCGTCTACAGACGCCTTGGCTATTCGCTGGACACTCTATTTTGTGTATTTTTTTCCGTACAACACGATAGACACCTCATTTAGATTGTATAACGCTCGGAAAACCAAGATTTTTCCGTTTTTCTGATGGGTAGTTTTTCACACCGTTAACCTCCATCGAAATCGCGGTTTTACGGTCGTAGGAGGTTCACCCTTGCCTCTGGACAAAATCTAGCATCAGATTCGTATTCTACACGAAAAAATACGTGAAATATGATGTGGACAAAAGTTTCCTAGCGACTTTAGATTTTGATAAAAAAAAAGTGCTCAAAACGCCAAATTCGACCGGGAACACGGTTAAAATCGCGTTTAAAGTTTTCGATTCTTTCTCATCGGATCACGACTTCTATAGACGCCTTGGCTATTCGCTGAACACTCTATTTTGTGTATTTTTTTCCGTACAAGACGATAGACACCTCATTTAGATTGTATAACGCTCGGAAAACCAAGATTTTTCCGTTTTTCTGATGGGTAGTTTTTCACACCGTTAACCTCCATCGAAATCGCGGTTTTACGGTCGTAGGAGGTTCACCCTTGCCTCTGGACAAAATCTAGCATCAGATTCGTATTCTACACGAAAAAATACGTGAAATATGATGCAGACAAAAGTTTCCTAGCGACTTTAGATTTTGATAAAAAAAAAGTGCTCAAAACGCCGAATTCGACCGGGAACACGGTTAAAATCGCGTTTAAAGTTTTGGATTCTTTTCCATCGGATCACGGCTTCTACAGACGCCTTGGCTATTCGCTGGACACTCTATTTTGTGTATTTTTTTCCGTACAAGACGATAGACACCTCATTCAGATTGTAAAACGCTCGGAAAACCAAGATTTTTCCGTTTTTCTGATGGGCAGTTTTTCGTACCGTTAACCTACATCGAAATCGCGGTTTTACGGTCGTAGGAGGTTCCCCCTTGCCTCTGGAAAAAATCTAGCATCAGATTCGTATTCTACACGAAAAAATACGTGAAATATGATGTGGACAAAAGTTTCCTAGCGACTTTAGATTTTGACCAAAAAAAAGTGCTCAAAACGCCGAATTCGACCGGGAACACGGTTAAAATCGCGTTTAAAATTTTGGATTCTTTTCCATCGGATCACGGCTTCTACAGACGCCTTGGCTATTCGCTGGACACTCTATTTTGTGTATTTTTTTCCGTACAACACGATAGACACCTCATTTAGATTGTATAACGCTCGGAAAACCAAGATTTTTCCGTTTTTCTGATGGGTAGTTTTTCACACCGTTAACCTCCATCGAAATCGCGGTTTTTCGGTCGTAGGAAGTTCCTCCTTGCCTCTGGACAAAATCTAGCATCAGATTCGTATTCTACACGAAAAAATACGTGAAATATGATGTGGACAAAAGTTTCCTAGCGACTTTAGATTTTGACCAAAAAAAAGTGCTAAAAACGCCAAATTCGACCGGGAACACAGTTAAAATCGCGTTCAAAGTTTTTGATTCTTTCCCATCGGATCACGGCGTCTATAGACGCCTTGGCTATTCGCTGGACACTCTATTTTGTGTATTTTTTTCCGTACAACACGATAGACACTTCATTTAAATTGTATAACGCTCGGAAAACCAAGATTTTTCCGTTTTTCTGATGGGTAGTTTTTCACACCGTTAACCTCCATCGAAATCGCGGTTTTACGGTCGTAGGAGGTTCCCCCTTGCCTCTGGACAAAATCTAGCATCAGATTCGTATTCTACACGAAAAAATACGTGAAATATGATGTGGACAAAAGTTTCCTAGCGACTTTAGACTTTGACCAAAAAAAAGTGCTCAAAACGCCAAATTCGACCGGGAACACGGTTAAAATCGCGTTTAAAGTTTTTGATTCTTTCCCATCGGATCACGGCGTCTATAGACGCCTTGGCTATTCGCTGGACACTCTATTTTGTATATTTTGTTCCGTACAACACGATAGACACGTCGTTTAGATTGTATAACGCTCGGAAAACCAAGATTTTTCCGTTTCTCTGATGGGTAGTTTTTCACACCGTTAACCTCCATCGAAATCTCGGTTTTACGGTCGTAGGAGGTTCCCCCTTGCCTCTGGAAAAAATCTAGCATCAGATTCGTATTCTACACGAAAAAATACGTGAAATATGATGTGGACAAAAGTTTCCTAGCGACTTTAGATTTTGACCAAAAAAAAGTGCTCAAAACGCCAAATTCGACCGGGAACACAGTTAAAATCGCGTTTAAAGTTTTTGATTCTTTCCCATCGGATCACGGCGTCTATAGACGCCTTGGCTATACGCTGGACACTCTATTTTGTGTATTTTTTTCCGTACAAGACGATAGACACCTCATTTAGATTGTATAACGCTCGGAAAACCAAGATTTTTCCGTTTTTCTGATGGGTAGTTTTTCGTACCGTTAACCTACATCGAAATCGCGGTTTTACGGTCGTAGGAGGTTCCCCCTTGCCTCTGGACAAAATCTAGCATCAGATTCGTATTCTACACGAAAAAATACGTGAAATATGATGTGGACAAAAGTTTCCTAGCGACTTTAGATTTTGACCAAAAAAAAGTGCTCAAAACGCCAAATTCGACCGGGAACACGGTTAAAATCGCGTTTAAAGTTTTTGATTCTTTCCCATCGGATCACGGCGTCTATAGACGCCTTGGCTATTCGCTGGACACTCTATTTTGTATATTTTGTTCCGTACAACACGATAGACACCTCATTTAGATTGTATAACGCTCGGAAAACCAAGATTTTTCCGTTTTTCTGATGGGTAGTTTTTCACACCGTTAACATCCATCGAAATCGCGGTTTTTCGGTCGTAGGAAGTTCCTCCTTGCCTCTGGACAAAATCTAGCATCAGATTCGTATTCTACACGAAAAAATACGTGAAATATGATGTGGACAAAAGTTTCCTAGCGACTTTAGATTTTGACAAAAAAAAAGTGCTCAAAACGCCAAATTCGACCGGGAACACGGTTAAAATCGCGTTTAAAGTTTTCGATTCTTTCTCATCGGATCACGGCGTCTATAGACGCCTTGGCTATTCGCTGGACACTCTATTTTGTGTATTTTTTTCCGTACAACACGATAGACACTTCATTTAGATTGTATAACGCTCGGAAAACCAAGATTTTTCCGTTTTTCTGATGGGTAGTTTTTCACACCGTTAACCTACATCGAAATCGCGGTTTTACGGTCGTAGGAGGTTCACCCTTGCCTCTGGACAAAATCTAGCATCAGATTCGTATTCTACACGAAAAAATACGTGAAATATGATGTGGACAAAAGTTTCCTAGCGACTTTAGATTTTGACAAAAAAAAAGTGCTCAAAACGCCAAATTCGACCGGGAACACGGTTAAAATCGCGTTTAATGTTTTCGATTATTTCTCATCGGATCACGGCGTCTATAGACGCCTTGGCTATTCGCTGGACACTCTATTTTGTGTATTTTTTTCCGTACAACACGATAGACACCTCATTTAGATTGTATAACGCTCGGAAAACCAAGATTTTTCCGTTTTTCTGATGGGTAGTTTTTCACACCGTTAACCTCCATCGAAATCGCGGTTTTACGGTCGTAGGAGGTTGCCCCTTGCCTCTGGACAAAATCTAGCATCAGATTCGTGTTCTACACGAAAAAATACGTGAAATATGATGTGGACAAAAGTTTCCTAGCGACTTTAGATTTTGACCAAAAAAAAAGTGCTCAAAACGCCGAATTCGACCGGGAACACGGTTAAAATCGCGTTTAAAGTTTTTGATTCTTTCCCATCGGTTCACGGCGTCTACAGACGCCTTGGCTATTCGCTGGACACTCTATTTTGTGTATTTTTTTCCGTACAATACGATAGACACCTCATTTAGATTGTATAACGCTCGGAAAACCAAGATTTTTCCGTTTTTCTGATGGGTAGTTTTTCACACCGTTAACCTCCATCGAAATCGCGGTTTTACGGTCGTAGGAGGTTCACCCTTGCCTCTGGACAAAATCTAGCATCAGATTCGTATTCTACACGAAAAAATACGTGAAATATGATGTGGACAAAAGTTTCCTAGCGACTTTAGATTTTGATAAAAAAAAAGTGCTCAAAACGCCAAATTCGACCGGGAACACGGTTAAAATCGCGTTTAAAGTTTTCGATTCTTTCTCATCGGATCACGACTTCTATAGACGCCTTGGCTATTCGCTGAACACTCTATTTTGTGTATTTTTTTCCGTACAAGACGATAGACACCTCATTTAGATTGTATAACGCTCGGAAAACCAAGATTTTTCCGTTTTTCTGATGGGTAGTTTTTCACACCGTTAACCTCCATCGAAATCGCGGTTTTACGGTCGTAGGAGGTTCACCCTTGCCTCTGGACAAAATCTAGCATCAGATTCGTATTCTACACGAAAAAATACGTGAAATATGATGCAGACAAAAGTTTCCTAGCGACTTTAGATTTTGATAAAAAAAAAGTGCTCAAAACGCCGAATTCGACCGGGAACACGGTTAAAATCGCGTTTAAAGTTTTGGATTCTTTTCCATCGGATCACGGCTTCTACAGACGCCTTGGCTATTCGCTGGACACTCTATTTTGTGTATTTTTTTCCGTACAAGACGATAGACACCTCATTCAGATTGTAAAACGCTCGGAAAACCAAGATTTTTCCGTTTTTCTGATGGGCAGTTTTTCGTACCGTTAACCTACATCGAAATCGCGGTTTTACGGTCGTAGGAGGTTCCCCCTTGCCTCTGGAAAAAATCTAGCATCAGATTCGTATTCTACACGAAAAAATACGTGAAATATGATGTGGACAAAAGTTTCGTAGCGACTTTAGATTTTGACCAAAAAAAAGTGCTCAAAACGCCGAATTCGACCGGGAACACGGTTAAAATCGCGTTTAAAGTTTTGGATTCTTTTCCACCGGATCACGGCTTCTACAGACGCCTTGGCTATTCGCTGGACACTCTATTTTGTGTATTTTTTTCCGTACAACACGATAGACACCTCATTTAGATTGTATAACGCTCGGAAAACCAAGATTTTTCCGTTTTTCTGATGGGTAGTTTTTCACACCGTTAACCTCCATCGAAATCGCGGTTTTACGGTCGTAGGAGGTTCACCCTTGCCTCTGGACAAAATCTAGCATCAGATTCGTATTCTACACGAAAAAATACGTGAAATATGATGCAGACAAAAGTTTCCTAGCGACTTTAGATTTTGATAAAAAAAAAGTGCTCAAAACGCCGAATTCGACCGGGAACACGGTTAAAATCGCGTTTAAAGTTTTGGATTCTTTTCCACCGGATCACGGCTTCTACAGACGCCTTGGCTATTCGCTGGACACTCTATTTTGTGTATTTTTTTCCGTACAACACGATAGACACCTCATTTAGATTGTATAACGCTCGGAAAACCAAGATTTTTCCGTTTTTCTGATGGGTAGTTTTTCACACCGTTAACCTCCATCGAAATCGCGGTTTTACGGTCGTAGGAGGTTGCCCCTTGCCTCTGGACAAAATCTAGCATCAGATTCGTGTTCTACACGAAAAAATACGTGAAATATGATGTGGACAAAAGTTTCCTAGCGACTTTAGATTTTGACCAAAAAAAAGTGCTCAAAACGCCGAATTCGACCGGGAACACGGTTAAAATCGCGTTTAAAGTTTTTGATTGTTTCCCATCGGATCACGGCGTCTACAGACGCCTTGGCTATTCGCTGGACACTCTATTTTGTGTATTTTTTTCCGTACAACACGATAGACACCTCATTTAGATTGTATAACGCTCGGAAAACCAAGATTTTTCCGTTTTTCTGATGGGTAGTTTTTCACACCGTTAACCTCCATCGAAATCGCGGTTTTACGGTCGTAGGAGGTTCACCCTTGCCTCTGGACAAAATCTAGCATCAGATTCGTATTCTACACGAAAAAATACGTGAAATATGATGTGGACAAAAGTTTCCTAGCGACTTTAGACTTTGACCAAAAAAAAGTGCTCAAAACGCCAAATTCGACCGGGAACACGGTTAAAATCGCGTTTAAAGTTTTTGATTCTTTCCCATCGGATCACGGCGTCTATAGACGCCTTGGCTATTCGCTGGACACTCTATTTTGTATATTTTGTTCCGTACAACACGATAGACACGTCGTTTAGATTGTATAACGCTCGGAAAACCAAGATTTTTCCGTTTTTCTGATGGTTAGTTTTTCACACCGGTAACCTCCATCGAAATCGCGGTTTTACGGTCGTAGGAGGTTCCCCCTTGCCTCTGGACAAAATCTAGCATCAGATTCGTATTCTACACGAAAAAATACGTGAAATATGATGTGGACAAAAGTTTCCTAGCGACTTTAGATTTTGACCAAAAAAAAGTGCTCAAAACGCCGAATTCGACCGGGAACACGGTTAAAATCGCGATTAAAGTTTTTGATTGTTTCCCATCGGATCAGGGCGTCTATAGACGCCTTGGCTATTCGCTGAACACTCTATTTTGTGTATTTTTTTCCGTACAACACGATAGACACCTCATTCAGATTGTATAACGCTCGGAAAACCAAGATTTTTCCGTTTTTCTGATGGGTAGTTTTTCACACCGTTAACCTCCATCGAAATCGCGGTTTTACGGTCGTAGGAGGTTCCCCCTTGCCTCTGGACAAAATCTAGCATCAGATTCGTATTCTACACGAAAAAATACGTGAAATATGATGTGGACAAACGTTTCCTAGCAACTTTAAATTTTGACCAAAAAAAAGTGCTCAAAACGCCGAATTCGACCGGGAACACGGTTAAAATCGCGTTTAAAGTTTTGGATTGTTTCCCATCGGATCACGGCGTCTATAGACGCCTTGGCTATTCGCTGGACACTCTATTTTGTGTATTTTTTTCCGTACAACACGATAGACACGTCATTTAGATTGTATAACGCACGGAAAACCAAGCTTTTTCCGTTTTTCTGATGGGTAGTTTTTCACACCGTTAACCTCCATCGAAATCGCAGTTTTACGGTCGTAGGAGGTTCCCCCTTGCCTCTGGACAAAATCTAGCATCAGATTCGTATTCTACACGAAAAAATACGTGAAATATGATGTGGACAAAAGTTTCCTAGCGACTTTAGATTTTGACCAAAAAAAAGTGCTCAAAACGCCGAATTCGACCGGGAACACGGTTAAAACCGCGTTTAAAGTTTTTGATTATTTCCCATAGGATCACGGCGTCTATAGACGCCTTGGCTATGCGCTGGACACTCTATTTTGTGTATTTTTTTCCGTACAACACGATAGACACCTCATTTAGATTGTATAACGCACGGAAAACGAAGATATTTCCGTTTTTCTGATGGGTAGTTTTTCACACCGTTAACCTCCATCGAAATCGCGGTTTTACGGTCGTAGGAGGTTGCCCCTTGCCTCTGGACAAAATCTACCATCAGATTCGTATTCTACACGAAAAAATACGTGAAATATGATGTGGACAAAAGTTTCCTAGCGACTTTAGATTTTGACCAAAAAAAAGTGCTCAAAACGCCGAATTCGACCGGGAACACGGTTAAAATCGCGTTTAAAGTTTTTGATTCTTTCCCATCGGATCACGGCGTCTACAGACGCCTTGGCTATTCGCTGGACACTCTATTTTGTGTATTTTTTTCCGTACAACACGATAGACACCTCATTTAGATTGTATAACGTTCGGAAAACCAAGATTTTTCCGTTTTTCTGATGGGTAGTTTTTCACACCGTTAACCTCCATCGAAATCGCGGTTTTACGGTCGTAGGAGGTTCCCCCTTGCCTCTGGACAAAATCTAGCATCAGATTCGTATTCTACACGAAAAAATACGTGAAATATGATGTGGACAAAAGTTTCCTAGCGACTTTAGATTTTGACCAAAAAAAAGTGCTCAAAAAGCCAAATTCGACCGGGTACAAGGTTAAAATCGCGTTTAAAGTTTTTGATTGTTTCCCATCGGATCACCGCGTCTATAGACGCCTTGGCTATTCGCTGGACACTCTATTTTATGTATTTTTTTCCGTACAACACGATAGACACCTCATTTAGATTGTATAACGCTCGGAAAACCAAGATTTTTCCGTTTTTCTGATGGGTAGTTTTTCACACCGTTAACCTCCATCGAAATCGCGGTTTTACGGTCGTAGGAGGTTCACCCTTGCCTCTGGACAAAATCTAGCATCAGATTCGTATTCTACACGAAAAAATACGTGAAATATGATGTGGACAAAAGTTTCCTAGCGACTTTAGATTTTGATAAAAAAAAAGTGCTCAAAACGCCAAATTCGACCGGGAACACGGTTAAAATCGCGTTTAAAGTTTTCGATTCTTTCTCATCGGATCACGACTTCTATAGACGCCTTGGCTATTCGCTGGACACTCTATTTTGTGTATTTTTTTCCGTACAAGACGATAGACACCTCATTTAGATTGTATAACGCTCGGAAAACCAAGATTTTTCCGTTTTTCTGATGGGTAGTTTTTCGTACCGTTAACCTACATCGAAATCGCGGTTTTACGGTCGTAGGAGGTTCCCCCTTGCCTCTGGAAAAAATCTAGCATCAGATTCGTATTCTACACGAAAAAATACGTGAAATATGATGTGGACAAAAGTTTCGTAGCGACTTTAGATTTTGACCAAAAAAAAGTGCTCAAAACGCCGAATTCGACCGGGAACACGGTTAAAATCGCGTTTAAAGTTTTGGATTCTTTTCCACCGGATCACGGCTTCTACAGACGCCTTGGCTATTCGCTGGACACTCTATTTTGTGTATTTTTTTCCGTACAAGACGATAGACACCTCATTTAGATTGTATAACGCTCGGAAAACCAAGATTTTTCCGTTTTTCTGATTTGTAGTCTTTCACACCGTTAACCTCCATCGAAATCGCGGTTTTACGGTCGTAGGAGGTTCACCCTTGCCTCTGGACAAAATCTAGCATCAGATTCGTATTCTACACGAAAAAATACGTGAAATATGATGTGGACAAAAGTTTCCTAGCGACTTTAGATTTTGACCAAAAAAAAGTGCTCAAAACGCCAAATTCGACCGGGAACACGGTTAAAATCGCGTTTAAAGTTTTTGATTCTTTCCCATCGGATCACGGCGTCTATAGACGCCTTGGCTATTCGCTGGACAGTCTATTTTGTGTATTTTTTTCCGTACAAGACGATAGACACGTCATTTAGATTGTATAACGCACGGAAAACCAAGATTTTTCCGTTTTTCTGATGGGTAGTTTTTCACACCGTTAACCTCCATCGAAATCGCAGTTTTACGGTCGTAGGAGGTTCCCCCTTGCCTCTGGACAAAATCTAGCATCAGATTCGTATTCTACACGAAAAAATACGTGAAATATGATGTGGACAAAAGTTTCCTAGCGACTTTAGATTTTGACCAAAAAAAAGTGCTCAAAACGCCGAATTCGACCGGGAACACGGTTAAAATCGCGTTTAAAGTTTTTGATTCTTTCCCATCGGATCACGGCGTCTATAGACGCCTTGGCTATTCGCTGGACACTCTATTTTGTGTATTTTTTTCCGTACAACACGATAGACACCTCATTTAGATTGTATAACGCTCGGAAAACCAAGATTTTTCCGTTTTTCTGATGGGTAGTTTTTCACACCGTTAACCTCCATCGAAATCGCGGTTTTACGGTCGTAGGAGGTTCCCCCTTGCCTCTGGACAAAATCTAGCATCAGATTCGTATTCTACACGAAAAAATACGTGAAATATGATGTGGACAAAAGTTTCCTAGCGACTTTAGATTTTGACCAAAAAAAAGTGCTCAAAACGCCGAATTCGACCGGGAACACGCTTAAAATCGCGTTTAAAGTTTTTGATTCTTTCCCATCGGATCACGGCGTCTATAGACGCCTTGGCTATTCGCTGGACACTCTATTTTGTGTATTTTTTTCCGTACAACACGATAGACACCTCATTTAGATTGTATAACGCTCGGAAAACCAAGATTTTTCCGTTTTTCTGATGGGTAGTTTTTCACACCGTTAACCTCCATCGAAATCGCGGTTTTACGGTCGTAGGAGGTTGCCCCTTGCCTCTGGACAAAATCTAGCATCAGATTCGTGTTCTACACGAAAAAATACGTGAAATATGATGTGGACAAAAGTTTCCTAGCGACTTTAGATTTTGACCAAAAAAAAGTGCTCAAAACGCCGAATTCGACCGGGAACACGGTTAAAATCGCGTTTAAAGTTTTTGATTCTTTCCCATCGGTTCACGGCGTCTACAGACGCCTTGGCTATTCGCTGGACACTCTATTTTGTGTATTTTTTTCCGTACAACACGATAGACACCTCATTTAGATTGTATAACGCTCGGAAAACCAAGATTTTTCCGTTTTTCTGATGGGTAGTTTTTCACACCGTTAACCTCCATCGAAATCGCGGTTTTACGGTCGTAGGAGGTTCACCCTTGCCTCTGGACAAAATCTAGCATCAGATTCGTATTCTACACGAAAAAATACGTGAAATATGATGTGGACAAAAGTTTCCTAGCGACTTTAGATTTTGATAAAAAAAAAGTGCTCAAAACGCCAAATTCGACCGGGAACACGGTTAAAATCGCGTTTAAAGTTTTCGATTCTTTCTCATCGGATCACGACTTCTATAGACGCCTTGGCTATTCGCTGAACACTCTATTTTGTGTATTTTTTTCCGTACAAGACGATAGACACCTCATTTAGATTGTATAACGCTCGGAAAACCAAGATTTTTCCGTTTTTCTGATGGGTAGTTTTTCACACCGTTAACCTCCATCGAAATCGCGGTTTTACGGTCGTAGGAGGTTCACCCTTGCCTCTGGACAAAATCTAGCATCAGATTCGTATTCTACACGAAAAAATACGTGAAATATGATGCAGACAAAAGTTTCCTAGCGACTTTAGATTTTGATAAAAAAAAAGTGCTCAAAACGCCGAATTCGACCGGGAACACGGTTAAAATCGCGTTTAAAGTTTTGGATTCTTTTCCATCGGATCACGGCTTCTACAGACGCCTTGGCTATTCGCTGGACACTCTATTTTGTGTATTTTTTTCCGTACAAGACGATAGACACCTCATTTGGATTGTATAACGCTCGGAAAACCAAGATTTTTCCGTTTTTCTGATGGGTAGTTTTTCGTACCGTTAACCTACATCGAAATCGCGGTTTTACGGTCGTAGGAGGTTCCCCCTTGCCTCTGGAAAAAATCTAGCATCAGATTCGTATTCTACACGAAAAAATACGTGAAATATGATGTGGACAAAAGTTTCGTAGCGACTTTAGATTTTGACCAAAAAAAAGTGCTCAAAACGCCAAATTCGACCGGGAACACGGTTAAAATCGCGTTTAAAGTTTTGGATTCTTTTCCATCGGATCACGGCTTCTACAGACGCCTTGGCTATTCGCTGGACACTCTATTTTGTGTATTTTTTTCCGTACAACACGATAGACACCTCATTTAGATTGTATAACGCTCGGAAAACCAAGATTTTTCCGTTTTTTTGATGGGTAGTTTTTCACACCGTTAACCTCCATCGAAATCGCAGTTTTACGGTCGTAGGAGGTTCCCCCTTGCCTCTGGACAAAATCTAGCATCAGATTCGTATTCTACACGAAAAAATACGTGAAATATGATGTGGACAAAAGTTTCCTAGCGACTTTAGATTTTGACCAAAAAAAAGTGCTCAAAACGCCGAATTCGACCGGGAACACGGTTAAAATCGCGTTTAAAGTTTTTGATTCTTTCCCATCGGATCACGGCGTCTATAGACGCCTTGGCTATTCGCTGGACACTCTATTTTGTGTATTTTTTTCCGTACAACACGATAGACACCTCATTTAGATTGTATAACGCTCGGAAAACCAAGATTTTTCCGTTTTTCTGATGGGTAGTTTTTCACACCGTTAACCTCCATCGAAATCGCGGTTTTACGGTCGTAGGAGGTTCCCCCTTGCCTCTGGACAAAATCTAGCATCAGATTCGTATTCTACACGAAAAAATACGTGAAATATGATGTGGACAAAAGTTTCCTAGCGACTTTAGATTTTGATAAAAAAAAAGTGCTCAAAACGCCAAATTCGACCGGGAACACGGTTAAAATCGCGTTTAAAGTTTTCGATTCTTTCTCATCGGATCACGACTTCTATAGACGCCTTGGCTATTCGCTGAACACTCTATTTTGTGTATTTTTTTCCGTACAAGACGATAGACACCTCATTTAGATTGTATAACGCTCGGAAAACCAAGATTTTTCCGTTTTTCTGATGGGTAGTTTTTCACACCGTTAACCTCCATCGAAATCGCGGTTTTACGGTCGTAGGAGGTTCACCCTTGCCTCTGGACAAAATCTAGCATCAGATTCGTATTCTACACGAAAAAATACGTGAAATATGATGCAGACAAAAGTTTCCTAGCGACTTTAGATTTTGATAAAAAAAAAGTGCTCAAAACGCCGAATTCGACCGGGAACACGGTTAAAATCGCGTTTAAAGTTTTGGATTCTTTTCCATCGGATCACGGCTTCTACAGACGCCTTGGCTATTCGCTGGACACTCTATTTTGTGTATTTTTTTCCGTACAAGACGATAGACACCTCATTTGGATTGTATAACGCTCGGAAAACCAAGATTTTTCCGTTTTTCTGATGGGTAGTTTTTCGTACCGTTAACCTACATCGAAATCGCGGTTTTACGGTCGTAGGAGGTTCCCCCTTGCCTCTGGAAAAAATCTAGCATCAGATTCGTATTCTACACGAAAAAATACGTGAAATATGATGTGGACAAAAGTTTCGTAGCGACTTTAGATTTTGACCAAAAAAAAGTGCTCAAAACGCCAAATTCGACCGGGAACACGGTTAAAATCGCGTTTAAAGTTTTGGATTCTTTTCCATCGGATCACGGCTTCTACAGACGCCTTGGCTATTCGCTGGACACTCTATTTTGTGTATTTTTTTCCGTACAACACGATAGACACCTCATTTAGATTGTATAACGCTCGGAAAACCAAGATTTTTCCGTTTTTTTGATGGGTAGTTTTTCACACCGTTAACCTCCATCGAAATCGCAGTTTTACGGTCGTAGGAGGTTCCCCCTTGCCTCTGGACAAAATCTAGCATCAGATTCGTATTCTACACGAAAAAATACGTGAAATATGATGTGGACAAAAGTTTCCTAGCGACTTTAGATTTTGACCAAAAAAAAGTGCTCAAAACGCCGAATTCGACCGGGAACACGGTTAAAATCGCGTTTAAAGTTTTTGATTCTTTCCCATCGGATCACGGCGTCTATAGACGCCTTGGCTATTCGCTGGACACTCTATTTTGTGTATTTTTTTCCGTACAACACGATAGACACCTCATTTAGATTGTATAACGCTCGGAAAACCAAGATTTTTCCGTTTTTCTGATGGGTAGTTTTTCACACCGTTAACCTCCATCGAAATCGCGGTTTTACGGTCGTAGGAGGTTCCCCCTTGCCTCTGGACAAAATCTAGCATCAGATTCGTATTCTACACGAAAAAATACGTGAAATATGATGCAGACAAAAGTTTCCTAGCGACTTTAGATTTTGATAAAAAAAAAGTGCTCAAAACGCCGAATTCGACCGGGAACACGGTTAAAATCGCGTTTAAAGTTTTGGATTCTTTTCCATCGGATCACGGCTTCTACAGACGCCTTGGCTATTCGCTGGACACTCTATTTTGTGTATTTTTTTCCGTACAAGACGATAGACACCTCATTTGGATTGTATAACGCTCGGAAAACCAAGATTTTTCCGTTTTTCTGATGGGTAGTTTTTCGTACCGTTAACCTACATCGAAATCGCGGTTTTACGGTCGTAGGAGGTTCCCCCTTGCCTCTGGAAAAAATCTAGCATCAGATTCGTATTCTACACGAAAAAATACGTGAAATATGATGTGGACAAAAGTTTCGTAGCGACTTTAGATTTTGACCAAAAAAAAGTGCTCAAAACGCCAAATTCGACCGGGAACACGGTTAAAATCGCGTTTAAAGTTTTGGATTCTTTTCCATCGGATCACGGCTTCTACAGACGCCTTGGCTATTCGCTGGACACTCTATTTTGTGTATTTTTTTCCGTACAACACGATAGACACCTCATTTAGATTGTATAACGCTCGGAAAACCAAGATTTTTCCGTTTTTTTGATGGGTAGTTTTTCACACCGTTAACCTCCATCGAAATCGCAGTTTTACGGTCGTAGGAGGTTCCCCCTTGCCTCTGGACAAAATCTAGCATCAGATTCGTATTCTACACGAAAAAATACGTGAAATATGATGTGGACAAAAGTTTCCTAGCGACTTTAGATTTTGACCAAAAAAAAGTGCTCAAAACGCCGAATTCGACCGGGAACACGGTTAAAATCGCGTTTAAAGTTTTTGATTCTTTCCCATCGGATCACGGCGTCTATAGACGCCTTGGCTATTCGCTGGACACTCTATTTTGTGTATTTTTTTCCGTACAACACGATAGACACCTCATTTAGATTGTATAACGCTCGGAAAACCAAGATTTTTCCGTTTTTCTGATGGGTAGTTTTTCACACCGTTAACCTCCATCGAAATCGCGGTTTTACGGTCGTAGGAGGTTCCCCCTTGCCTCTGGACAAAATCTAGCATCAGATTCGTATTCTACACGAAAAAATACGTGAAATATGATGTGGACAAAAGTTTCCTAGCGACTTTAGATTTTGATAAAAAAAAAGTGCTCAAAACGCCAAATTCGACCGGGAACACGGTTAAAATCGCGTTTAAAGTTTTGGATTCTTTTCCATCGGATCACGGCTTCTACAGACGCCTTGGCTATTCGCTGGACACTCTATTTTGTGTATTTTTTTCCGTACAAGACGATAGACACCTCATTCAGATTGTAAAACGCTCGGAAAACCAAGATTTTTCCGTTTTTCTGATGGGTAGTTTTTCGTACCGTTAACCTACATCGAAATCGCGGTTTTACGGTCGTAGGAGGTTCCCCCTTGCCTCTGGAAAAAATCTAGCATCAGATTCGTATTCTACACGAAAAAATACGTGAAATATGATGTGGACAAAAGTTTCGTAGCGACTTTAGATTTTGACCAAAAAAAAGTGCTCAAAACGCCAAATTCGACCGGGAACACGGTTAAAATCGCGTTTAAAGTTTTGGATTCTTTTCCATCGGATCACGGCTTCTACAGACGCCTTGGCTATTCGCTGGACACTCTATTTTGTGTATTTTTTTCCGTACAAGACGATAGACACCTCATTTAGATTGTATAACGCTCGGAAAACCAAGATTTTTCCGTTTTTCTGATGGGTAGTTTTTCACACCGTTAACCTCCATCGAAATCGCGGTTTTTCGGTCGTAGGAAGTTCCTCCTTGCCTCTGGACAAAATCTAGCATCAGATTCGTATTCTACACGAAAAAATACGTGAAATATGATGTGGACAAAAGTTTCCTAGCGACTTTAGATTTTGACCAAAAAAAAGTGCTCAAAACGCCAAATTCGACGGGAACACAGTTAAAATCGCGTTTAAAGTTTTTGATTCTTTCCCATCGGATCACGGCGTCTATAGACGCCTTGGCTATTCGCTGGACAGTCTATTTTGTGTATTTTTTTCCGTACAAGACGATAGACACGTCATTTAGATTGTATAACGCACGGAAAACCAAGATTTTTCCGTTTTTCTGATGGGTAGTTTTTCACACCGTTAACCTCCATCGAAATCGCGGTTTTACGGTCCGTAGGAGGTTCCCCCTTGCCTCTGGACAAAATCTAGCATCAGATTCGTATTCTACACGAAAAAATACGTGAAATATGATGTGGACAAAAGTTTCCTAGCGACTTTAGATTTTGACCAAAAAAAAGTGCTCAAAACGCCGAATTCGACCGGGAACACGGTTAAAATCGCGTTTAAAGTTTTTGATTGTTTCCCATCGGATCACGGCGTCTATAGACGCCTTGGCTATTCGCTGGACACTCTATTTTGTGTATTTTTTTCCGTACAACACGATAGACACCTCATTTAGATTGTATAACCGCTCGGAAAACCAAGATTTTTTCGTTTTTCTGATGGGTAGTTTTTCACACCGTTAACCTCCATCGAAATCGCGGTTTTACGGTCGTAGGAGTTCACCCTTGCCTCTGGACAAAATCTAGCATCAGATTCGTGTTCTACACGAAAAAATACGTGAAATATGATGTGGACAAAAGTTTCCTAGGCGACATTAGATTTTGACCAAAAAAAAGATGCTCAAAACGCCGAATTCGACCGGGAACACGGTTAAAATCGCGTTTAAAGTTTTTGATTCTTTCCCATCGGATCAGGCGTCTATAGACGCCTTGGCTATTCGCTGGACACTCTATTTTGTGTATTTTTTTTCGTACAACACGATAGACACGTCATTTAGATTGTATAACGCACGGAAAACCAAGATTTTTCCGTTTTTCTGATGGGTAGTTTTTCACACCGTTAACCTCCATCGAAATCGCGGTTTTACGGTCGTAGGAGGTTCCCCCTTGCCCTGGACAAAATCTAGCATCAGATTCGTATTCTACACGAAAAAATACGTGAAATATGATGTGGACAAAAGTTTCCTAGCGACTTTAGATTTTGACCAAAAAAAAGTGCTCAAAACGCCGAATTCGACCGGGAACACGGTTAAAATCGCGTTTAAAGTTTTTGATTGTTTCCCATCGGATCACGGCGTCTATAGACGCCTTGGCTATTCGCTGGACACTCTATTTTGTGTATTTTTTTCCGTACAACACGATAGACACCTCATTTAGATTGTATAACGCTCGGAAAACCAAGATTTTTCCGTTTTTCTGATGGGTAGTTTTTCACACCGTTAACCTCCATCGAAATCGCGGTTTTACGGTCGTAGGAGGTTCACCCTTGCCTCTGGACAAAATCTAGCATCAGATTCGTGTTCTACACGAAAAAATACGTGAAATATGATGTGGACAAAAGTTTCCTAGCGACTTTAGATTTTGACCAAAAAAAAGTGCTCAAAACGCCGAATTCGACCGGGAACACGGTTAAAATCGCGTTTAAAGTTTTTGATTCTTTCCCATCGGTTCACGGCGTCTACAGACGCCTTGGCTATTCGCTGGACACTCTATTTTGTGTATTTTTTTCCGTACAACACGATAGACACGTCATTTAGATTGTATAACGCACGGAAAACCAAGATTTTTCCGTTTTTCTGATGGGTAGTTTTTCACACCGTTAACCTCCATCGAAATCGCGGTTTTACGGTCGTAGGAGGTTCCCCCTTGCCTCTGGACAAAATCTAGCATCAGATTCGTATTCTACACGAAAAAATACGTGAAATATGATGTGGACAAAAGTTTCCTAGCGACTTTAGATTTTGACCAAAAAAAAGTGCTCAAAACGCCGAATTCGACCGGGAACACGGTTAAAATCGCGTTTAAAGTTTTTGATTGTTTCCCATCGGATCACGGCGTCTATAGACGCCTTGGCTATTCGCTGGACACTCTATTTTGTGTATTTTTTTCCGTACAACACGATAGACACCTCATTTAGATTGTATAACGCTCGGAAAACCAAGATTTTTCCGTTTTTCTGATGGGTAGTTTTTCACACCGTTAACCTCCATCGAAATCGCGGTTTTACGGTCGTAGGAGGTTCACCCTTGCCTCTGGACAAAATCTAGCATCAGATTCGTGTTCTACACGAAAAAATACGTGAAATATGATGTGGACAAAAGTTTCCTAGCGACTTTAGATTTTGACCAAAAAAAAGTGCTCAAAACGCCGAATTCGACCGGGAACACGGTTAAAATCGCGTTTAAAGTTTTTGATTCTTTCCCATCGGTTCACGGCGTCTACAGACGCCTTGGCTATTCGCTGGACACTCTATTTTGTGTATTTTTTTCCGTACAACACGATAGACACGTCATTTAGATTGTATAACGCACGGAAAACCAAGATTTTTCCGTTTTTCTGATGGGTAGTTTTTCACACCGTTAACCTCCATCGAAATCGCAGTTTTACGGTCGTAGGAGGTTCCCCCTTGCCTCTGGACAAAATCTAGCATCAGATTCGTATTCTACACGAAAAAATACGTGAAATATGATGTGGACAAAAGTTTCCTAGCGACTTTAGATTTTGACCAAAAAAAAGTGCTCAAAACGCCAAATTCGACCGGGAACACGGTTAAAATCGCGTTTAAAGTTTTTGATTCTTTCCCATCGGATCACGGCGTCTATAGACGCCTTGGCTATTCGCTGGACACTCTATTTTGTGTATTTTTTTCCGTACAACACGATAGACACGTCATTTAGATTGTATAACGCACGGAAAACCAAGATTTTTCCGTTTTTCTGATGGGTAGTTTTTCACACCGTTAACCTCCATCGAAATCGCAGTTTTACGGTCGTAGGAGGTTCCCCCTTGCCTCTGGACAAAATCTAGCATCAGATTCGTATTCTACACGAAAAAATACGTGAAATATGATGTGGACAAAAGTTTCCTAGCGACTTTAGATTTTGACCAAAAAAAAGTGCTCAAAACGTCGAATTCGACCGGGAACACGGTTAAAACCGCGTTTAAAGTTTTTGATTCTTTCCCATAGGATCACGGCGTCTATAGACGCCTTGGCTATTCGCTGGACACTCTATTTTGTGTATTTTTTTCCGTACAAGACGATAGACACCTCATTCAGATTGTAAAACGCTCGGAAAACCAAGATTTTTCCGTTTTTCTGATGGGTAGTTTTTCGTACCGTTAACCTACATCGAAATCGCGATTTTACGGTCGTAGGAGGTTCCCCCTTGCCTCTGGAAAAAATCTAGCATCAGATTCGTATTCTACACGAAAAAATACGTGAAATATGATGTGGACAAAAGTTTCGTAGCGACTTTAGATTTTGACCAAAAAAAAGTGCTCAAAACGCCAAATTCGACCGGGAACACGGTTAAAATCGCGTTTAAAGTTTTGGATTCTTTTCCATCGGATCACGGCTTCTACAGACGCCTTGGCTATTCGCTGGACACTCTATTTTGTGTATTTTT
Organism: Cryptus viduatorius; assembly: GCA_964006125.1. Taxonomy (NCBI): domain Eukaryota; kingdom Metazoa; phylum Arthropoda; class Insecta; order Hymenoptera; family Ichneumonidae; genus Cryptus; species Cryptus viduatorius. The sequence continues at coordinate 11,935,356 of OZ023221.1, forward strand.
TTCCGTACAACACGATAGACACCTCATTTAGATTGTATAACGCTCGGAAAACCAAGATTTTTCCGTTTTTCTGAAGGGTAGTTTTTCACACCGTTAACCTCCATCGAAATCGCGGTTTTTCGGTCGTAGGAAGTTCCTCCTTGCCTCTGGACAAAATCTAGCATCAGATTCGTATTCTACACGAAAAAATACGTGAAATATGATGTGGACCAAAGTTTCCTAGCGACTTTAGATTTTGACCAAAAAAAAGTGCTCAAAACGCCAAATTCGACCGGGAACACAGTTAAAATCGCGTTTAAAGTTTTTGATTCTTTCCCATCAGATCACGGCGTCTATAGACGCCTTGGCTATTCGCTGGACACTCTATTTTGTGTATTTTTTTCCGTACAGCACGATAGACACTTCATTTAAATTGTATAACGCTCGGAAAACCAAGATTTTTCCGTTTTTCTGATGGGTAGTTTTTCACACCGTTAACCTCCATCGAAATCGCGGTTTTACGGTCGTAGGAGGTTCCCCCTTGCCTCTGGACAAAATCTAGCATCAGATTCGTATTCTACACGAAAAAATACGTGAAATATGATGTGGACAAAAGTTTCCTAGCGACTTTAGACTTTGACCAAAAAAAAGTGCTCAAAACGCCAAATTCGACCGGGAACACGGTTAAAATCGCGTTTAAAGTTTTTGATTATTTCCCATAGGATCACGGCGTCTATAGACGCCTTGGCTATGCGCTGGACACTCTATTTTGTGTATTTTTTTCCGTACAACACGATAGACACCTCATTTAGATTGTATAACGCACGGAAAACGAAGATATTTCCGTTTTTCTGATGGGTAGTTTTTCACACTGTTAACCTCCATCGAAATCGCGGTTTTACGGTCGTAGCAGGTTGCCCCTTGCCTCAGGACAAAATCTAGCATCAGATTCGTATTCTACACGAAAAAATACGTGAAATATGATGTGGACAAAAGTTTCCTAGCGACTTTAGATTTTGACCAAAAAAAAGTGCTCAAAACGCCAAATTCGACCGGGAACACGGTTAAAATCGCGTTTAAAGTTTTTGATTATTTCCCATAGGATCACGGCGTCTATAGACGCCTTGGCTATGCGCTGGACACTCTATTTTGTGTATTTTTTTCCGTACAACACGATAGACACCTCATTTAGATTGTATAACGCACGGAAAACGAAGATATTTCCGTTTTTCTGATGGGTAGTTTTTCACACCGTTAACCTCCATCGAAATCGCGGTTTTACGGTCGTAGGAGGTTCACCCTTGCCTCTGGACAAAATCTAGCATCAGATTCGTATTCTACACGAAAAAATACGTGAAATATGATGTGGACAAAAGTTTCCTAGCGACTTTAGACTTTGACCAAAAAAAAGTGCTCAAAACGCCAAATTCGACCGGGAACACGGTTAAAATCGCGTTTAAAGTTTTTGATTCTTTCCCATCGGATCACGGCGTCTATAGACGCCTTGGCTATTCGCTGGACACTCTATTTTGTATATTTTGTTCCGTACAACACGATAGACACGTCGTTTAGATTGTATAACGCTCGGAAAACCAAGATTTTTCCGTTTTTCTGATGGTTAGTTTTTCACACCGGTAACCTCCATCGAAATCGCGGTTTTACGGTCGTAGGAGGTTCCCCCTTGCCTCTGGACAAAATCTAGCATCAGATTCGTATTCTACACGAAAAAATACGTGAAATATGATGTGGACAAAAGTTTCCTAGCGACTTTAGATTTTGACCAAAAAAAAGTGCTCAAAACGCCGAATTCGACCGGGAACACGGTTAAAATCGCGTTTAAAGTTTTTGATTGTTTCCCATCGGATCAGGGCGTCTATAGACGCCTTGGCTATTCGCTGAACACTCTATTTTGTGTATTTTTTTCCGTACAACACGATAGACACCTCATTCAGATTGTATAACGCTCGGAAAACCAAGATTTTTCCGTTTTTCTGATGGGTAGTTTTTCACACCGTTAACCTCCATCGAAATCGCAGTTTTACGGTCGTAGGAGGTTCCCCCTTGCCTCTGGACAAAATCTAGCATCAGATTCGTATTCTACACGAAAAAATACGTGAAATATGATGTAGACAAAAGTTTCCTAGCGACTTTAAATTTTGACCAAAAAAAAGTGCTCAAAACGTCGAATTCGACCGGGAACACGGTTAAAACCGCGTTTAAAGTTTTTGATTCTTTCCCATAGGATCACGGCGTCTATAGACGCCTTGGCTATTCGCTGGACACTCTATTTTGTGTATTTTTTTCCGTACAACACGATAGACACCTCATTTAGATTGTATAACGCACGGAAAACGAAGATATTTCCGTTTTTCTGATGGGTAGTTTTTCACACCGTTAAACTCCATCGAAACCGCGGTTTTACGGTCGTAGGAGGTTCCCCCTTGCCTCTGGACAAAATCTAGCATCAGATTCGTATTCTACACGAAAAAATACGTGAAATATGATGTGGACAAAAGTTTCCTAGCGACTTTAGATTTTGACCAAAAAAAAGTGCTCAAAACGCCAAATTCGACCGGGAACACAGTTAAAATCGCGTTTAAAGTTTTTGATTCTTTCCCATCGGATCACGGCGTCTATAGACGCCTTGGCTATTCGCTGGACACTGTATTTTGTGTATTTTTTTCCGTACAACACGATAGACACCTCATTTAGATTGTATAACGCTCGGAAAACCAAGATTTTTCCGTTTTTCTGATGGGTAGTTTTTCACACCGTTAACCTCCATCGAAATCGCGGTTTTACGGTCGTAGGAGGTTCCCCCTTGCCTCTGGACAAAATCTAGCATCAGATTCGTATTCTACACGAAAAAATACGTGAAATATGATGTGGACAAAAGTTTCCTAGCGACTTTAGACTTTGACCAAAAAAAAGTGCTCAAAACGCCAAATTCGACCGGGAACACGGTTAAAATCGCGTTTAAAGTTTTTGATTCTTTCCCATCGGATCACGGCGTCTATAGACGCCTTGGCTATTCGCTGGACACTCTATTTTGTATATTTTGTTCCGTACAACACGATAGACACGTCGTTTAGATTGTATAACGCACGGAAAACCAAGATTTTTCCGTTTTTCTGATGGGTAGTTTTTCACACCGTTAACCTCCATCGAAATCGCAGTTTTACGGTCGTAGGAGGTTCCCCCTTGCCTCTGGACAAAATCTAGCATCAGATTCGTATTCTACACGAAAAAATACGTGAAATATGATGTGGACAAAAGTTTCCTAGCGACTTTAGACTTTGACCAAAAAAAAGTGCTCAAAACGCCAAATTCGACCGGGAACACGGTTAAAATCGCGTTTAAAGTTTTTGATTCTTTCCCATCGGATCACGGCGTCTATAGACGCCTTGGCTATTCGCTGGACAGTCTATTTTGTGTATTTTTTTCCGTACAAGACGATAGACACGTCATTTAGATTGTATAACGCACGGAAAACCAAGATTTTTCCGTTTTTCTGATGGGTAGTTTTTCACACCGTTAACCTCCATCGAAATCGCAGTTTTACGGTCGTAGGAGGTTCCCCCTTGCCTCTGGACAAAATCTAGCATCAGATTCGTATTCTACACGAAAAAATACGTGAAATATGATGTGGACAAAAGTTTCCTAGCGACTTTAGATTTTGACCAAAAAAAAGTGCTCAAAACGCCGAATTCGACCGGGAACACGGTTAAAATCGCGTTTAAAGTTTTTGATTCTTTCCCATCGGTTCACGGCGTCTACAGACGCCTTGGCTATTCGCTGGACACTCTATTTTGTGTATTTTTTTCCGTACAACACGATAGACACCTCATTTAGATTGTATAACGCTCGGAAAACCAAGATTTTTCCGTTTTTCTGATGGGTAGTTTTTCACACCGTTAACCTCCATCGAAATCGCGGTTTTACGGTCGTAGGAGGTTCACCCTTGCCTCTGGACAAAATCTAGCATCAGATTCGTATTCTACACGAAAAAATACGTGAAATATGATGTGGACAAAAGTTTCCTAGCGACTTTAGATTTTGATAAAAAAAAAGTGCTCAAAACGCCAAATTCGACCGGGAACACGGTTAAAATCGCGTTTAAAGTTTTCGATTCTTTCTCATCGGATCACGACTTCTATAGACGCCTTGGCTATTCGCTGAACACTCTATTTTGTGTATTTTTTTCCGTACAAGACGATAGACACCTCATTTAGATTGTATAACGCTCGGAAAACCAAGATTTTTCCGTTTTTCTGATGGGTAGTTTTTCACACCGTTAACCTCCATCGAAATCGCGGTTTTACGGTCGTAGGAGGTTCACCCTTGCCTCTGGACAAAATCTAGCATCAGATTCGTATTCTACACGAAAAAATACGTGAAATATGATGCAGACAAAAGTTTCCTAGCGACTTTAGATTTTGATAAAAAAAAAGTGCTCAAAACGCCGAATTCGACCGGGAACACGGTTAAAATCGCGTTTAAAGTTTTGGATTCTTTTCCATCGGATCACGGCTTCTACAGACGCCTTGGCTATTCGCTGGACACTCTATTTTGTGTATTTTTTTCCGTACAAGACGATAGACACCTCATATGGATTGTATAACGCTCGGAAAACCAAGATTTTTCCGTTTTTCTGATGGGTAGTTTTTCGTACCGTTAACCTACATCGAAATCGCGGTTTTACGGTCGTAGGAGGTTCCCCCTTGCCTCTGGAAAAAATCTAGCATCAGATTCGTATTCTACACGAAAAAATACGTGAAATATGATGTGGACAAAAGTTTCGTAGCGACTTTAGATTTTGACCAAAAAAAAGTGCTCAAAACGCCAAATTCGACCGGGAACACGGTTAAAATCGCGTTTAAAGTTTTGGATTCTTTTCCATCGGATCACGGCTTCTACAGACGCCTTGGCTATTCGCTGGACACTCTATTTTGTGTATTTTTTTCCGTACAACACGATAGACACCTCATTTAGATTGTATAACGCTCGGAAAACCAAGATTTTTCCGTTTTTTTGATGGGTAGTTTTTCACACCGTTAACCTCCATCGAAATCGCAGTTTTACGGTCGTAGGAGGTTCCCCCTTGCCTCTGGACAAAATCTAGCATCAGATTCGTATTCTACACGAAAAAATACGTGAAATATGATGTGGACAAAAGTTTCCTAGCGACTTTAGATTTTGACCAAAAAAAAGTGCTCAAAACGCCGAATTCGACCGGGAACACGGTTAAAATCGCGTTTAAAGTTTTTGATTGTTTCCCATCGGATCACGGCGTCTACAGACGCCTTGGCTATTCGCTGGACACTCTATTTTGTGTATTTTTTTCCGTACAACACGATAGACACGTCATTTAGATTGTATAACGCACGGAAAACCAAGATTTTTCCGTTTTTCTGATGGGTAGTTTTTCACACCGTTAACCTCCATCGAAATCGCAGTTTTACGGTCGTAGGAGGTTCCCCCTTGCCTCTGGACAAAATCTAGCATCAGATTCGTATTCTACACGAAAAAATACGTGAAATATGATGTGGACAAAAGTTTCCTAGCGACTTTAGATTTTGACCAAAAAAAAGTGCTCAAAACGCCAAATTCGACCGGGAACACGGTTAAAATCGCGTTTAAAGTTTTTGATTCTTTCCCATCGGATCACGGCGTCTATAGACGCCTTGGCTATTCGCTGGACACTCTATTTTGTGTATTTTTTTCCGTACAACACGATAGACACGTCATTTAGATTGTATAACGCACGGAAAACCAAGATTTTTCCGTTTTTCTGATGGGTAGTTTTTCACACCGTTAACCTCCATCGAAATCGCAGTTTTACGGTCGTAGGAGGTTCCCCCTTGCCTCTGGACAAAATCTAGCATCAGATTCGTATTCTACACGAAAAAATACGTGAAATATGATGTGGACAAAAGTTTCCTAGCGACTTTAGATTTTGACCAAAAAAAAGTGCTCAAAACGTCGAATTCGACCGGGAACACGGTTAAAACCGCGTTTAAAGTTTTTGATTCTTTCCCATAGGATCACGGCGTCTATAGACGCCTTGGCTATTCGCTGGACACTCTATTTTGTGTATTTTTTTCCGTACAAGACGATAGACACCTCATTCAGATTGTAAAACGCTCGGAAAACCAAGATTTTTCCGTTTTTCTGATGGGTAGTTTTTCGTACCGTTAACCTACATCGAAATCGCGATTTTACGGTCGTAGGAGTTTCCCCCTTGCCTCTGGAAAAAATCTAGCATCAGATTCGTATTCTACACGAAAAAATACGTGAAATATGATGTGGACAAAAGTTTCGTAGCGACTTTAGATTTTGACCAAAAAAAAGTGCTCAAAACGCCAAATTCGACCGGGAACACGGTTAAAATCGCGTTTAAAGTTTTGGATTCTTTTCCATCGGATCACGGCTTCTACAGACGCCTTGGCTATTCGCTGGACACTCTATTTTGTGTATTTTTTTCCGTACAACACGATAGACACCTCATTTAAATTGTATAACGCTCGGAAAACCAAGATTTTTCCGTTTTTCTGATGGGTAGTTTTTCACACCGTTAACCTCCATCGAAATCGCGGTTTTTCGGTCGTAGGAAGTTCCTCCTTGCCTCTGGACAAAATCTAGCATCAGATTCGTATTCTACACGAAAAAATACGTGAAATATGATGTGGACAAAAGTTTCCTAGCGACTTTAGATTTTGACCAAAAAAAAGTGCTCAAAACGCCAAATTCGACCGGGAACACAGTTAAAATCGCGTTTAAAGTTTTTGATTCTTTCCCATCAGATCACGGCGTCTATAGACGCCTTGGCTATTCGCTGGACACTCTATTTTGTGTATTTTTTTCCGTACAACACGATAGACACTTCATTTAAATTGTATAACGCTCGGAAAACCAAGATTTTTCCGTTTTTCTGATGGGTAGTTTTTCACACCGTTAACCTCCATCGAAATCGCGGTTTTACGGTCGTAGGAGGTTCCCCCTTGCCTCTGGACAAAATCTAGCATCAGATTCGTATTCTACACGAAAAAATACGTGAAATATGATGTGGACAAAAGTTTCCTAGCGACTTTAGACTTTGACCAAAAAAAAGTGCTCAAAACGCCAAATTCGACCGGGAACACGGTTAAAATCGCGTTTAAAGTTTTTGATTATTTCCCATAGGATCACGGCGTCTATAGACGCCTTGGCTATGCGCTGGACACTCTATTTTGTGTATTTTTTTCCGTACAACACGATAGACACCTCATTTAGATTGTATAACGCACGGAAAACGAAGATATTTCCGTTTTTCTGATGGGTAGTTTTTCACACTGTTAACCTCCATCGAAATCGCGGTTTTACGGTCGTAGCAGGTTGCCCCTTGCCTCAGGACAAAATCTAGCATCAGATTCGTATTCTACACGAAAAAATACGTGAAATATGATGTGGACAAAAGTTTCCTAGCGACTTTAGATTTTGACCAAAAAAAAGTGCTCAAAACGCCAAATTCGACCGGGAACACGGTTAAAATCGCGTTTAAAGTTTTTGATTATTTCCCATAGGATCACGGCGTATATAGACGCCTTGGCTATGCGCTGGACACTCTATTTTGTGTATTTTTTTCCGTACAACACGATAGACACCTCATTTAGATTGTATAACGCACGGAAAACGAAGATATTTCCGTTTTTCTGATGGGTAGTTTTTCACACCGTTAACCTCCATCGAAATCGCGGTTTTACGGTCGTAGGAGGTTCACCCTTGCCTCTGGACAAAATCTAGCATCAGATTCGTATTCTACACGAAAAAATACGTGAAATATGATGTGGACAAAAGTTTCCTAGCGACTTTAGACTTTGACCAAAAAAAAGTGCTCAAAACGCCAAATTCGACCGGGAACACGGTTAAAATCGCGTTTAAAGTTTTTGATTCTTTCCCATCGGATCACGGCGTCTATAGACGCCTTGGCTATTCGCTGGACACTCTATTTTGTATATTTTGTTCCGTACAACACGATAGACACGTCGTTTAGATTGTATAACGCTCGGAAAACCAAGATTTTTCCGTTTTTCTGATGGTTAGTTTTTCACACCGGTAACCTCCATCGAAATCGCGGTTTTACGGTCGTAGGAGGTTCCCCCTTGCCTCTGGACAAAATCTAGCATCAGATTCGTATTCTACACGAAAAAATACGTGAAATATGATGTGGACAAAAGTTTCCTAGCGACTTTAGATTTTGACCAAAAAAAAGTGCTCAAAACGCCGAATTCGACCGGGAACACGGTTAAAATCGCGTTTAAAGTTTTTGATTGTTTCCCATCGGATCAGGGCGTCTATAGACGCCTTGGCTATTCGCTGAACACTCTATTTTGTGTATTTTTTTCCGTACAACACGATAGACACCTCATTCAGATTGTATAACGCTCGGAAAACCAAGATTTTTCCGTTTTTCTGATGGGTAGTTTTTCACACCGTTAACCTCCATCGAAATCGCAGTTTTACGGTCGTAGGAGGTTCCCCCTTGCCTCTGGACAAAATCTAGCATCAGATTCGTATTCTACACGAAAAAATACGTGAAATATGATGTGGACAAAAGTTTCCTAGCGACTTTAAATTTTGACCAAAAAAAAGTGCTCAAAACGTCGAATTCGACCGGGAACACGGTTAAAACCGCGTTTAAAGTTTTTGATTCTTTCCCATAGGATCACGGCGTCTATAGACGCCTTGGCTATTCGCTGGACACTCTATTTTGTGTATTTTTTTCCGTACAACACGATAGACACCTCATTTAGATTGTATAACGCACGGAAAACGAAGATATTTCCGTTTTTCTGATGGGTAGTTTTTCACACCGTTAAACTCCATCGAAACCGCGGTTTTACGGTCGTAGGAGGTTCCCCCTTGCCTCTGGACAAAATCTAGCATCAGATTCGTATTCTACACGAAAAAATACGTGAAATATGATGTGGACAAAAGTTTCCTAGCGACTTTAGATTTTGACCAAAAAAAAGTGCTCAAAACGCCAAATTCGACCGGGAACACAGTTAAAATCGCGTTTAAAGTTTTTGATTCTTTCCCATCGGATCACGGCGTCTATAGACGCCTTGGCTATTCGCTGGACACTGTATTTTGTGTATTTTTTTCCGTACAACACGATAGACACCTCATTTAGATTGTATAACGCTCGGAAAACCAAGATTTTTCCGTTTTTCTGATGGGTAGTTTTTCACACCGTTAACATCCATCGAAATCGCGGTTTTTCGGTCGTAGGAAGTTCCTCCTTGCCTCTGGACAAAATCTAGCATCAGATTCGTATTCTACACGAAAAAATACGTGAAATATGATGTGGACAAAAGTTTCCTAGCGACTTTAGATTTTGACAAAAAAAAAGTGCTCAAAACGCCAAATTCGACCGGGAACACGGTTAAAATCGCGTTTAAAGTTTTCGATTCTTTCTCATCGGATCACGGCGTCTATAGACGCCTTGGCTATTCGCTGGACACTCTATTTTGTGTATTTTTTTCCGTACAACACGATAGACACTTCATTTAGATTGTATAACGCTCGGAAAACCGAGATTTTTCCGTTTTTCTGATGGGTAGTTTTTCACACCGTTAACCTACATCGAAATCGCGGTTTTACGGTCGTAGGAGGTTCACCCTTGCCTCTGGACAAAATCTAGCATCAGATTCGTATTCTACACGAAAAAATACGTGAAATATGATGTGGACAAAAGTTTCCTAGCGACTTTAGATTTTGACAAAAAAAAAGTGCTCAAAACGCCAAATTCGACCGGGAACACGGTTAAAATCGCGTTTAAAGTTTTCGATTCTTTCTCATCGGATCACGGCGTCTATAGACGCCTTGGCTATTCGCTGGACACTCTATTTTGTGTATTTTTTTCCGTACAACACGATAGACACCTCATTTAGATTGTATAACGCACGGAAAACCAAGATTTTTCCGTTTTTCTGATGGGTAGTTTTTCACACCGTTAACCTCCATCGAAATCGCAGTTTTACGGTCGTAGGAGGTTCCCCCTTGCCTCTGGACAAAATCTAGCATCAGATTCGTATTCTACACGAAAAAATACGTGAAATATGATGTGGACAAAAGTTTCCTAGCGACTTTAGACTTTGACCAAAAAAAAGTGCTCAAAACGCCAAATTCGACCGGGAACACGGTTAAAATCGCGTTTAAAGTTTTTGATTCTTTCCCATCGGATCACGGCGTCTATAGACGCCTTGGCTATTCGCTGGACAGTCTATTTTGTGTATTTTTTTCCGTACAAGACGATAGACACGTCATTTAGATTGTATAACGCACGGAAAACCAAGATTTTTCCGTTTTTCTGATGGGTAGTTTTTCACACCGTTAACCTCCATCGAAATCGCAGTTTTACGGTCGTAGGAGGTTCCCCCTTGCCTCTGGACAAAATCTAGCATCAGATTCGTATTCTACACGAAAAAATACGTGAAATATGATGTGGACAAAAGTTTCCTAGCGACTTTAGATTTTGACCAAAAAAAAGTGCTCAAAACGCCGAATTCGACCGGGAACACGGTTAAAATCGCGTTTAAAGTTTTTGATTCTTTCCCATCGGATCACGGCGTCTATAGACGCCTTGGCTATTCGCTGGACACTCTATTTTGTGTATTTTTTTCCGTACAACACGATAGACACCTCATTTAGATTGTATAACGCTCGGAAAACCAAGATTTTTCCGTTTTTCTGATGGGTAGTTTTTCACACCGTTAACCTCCATCGAAATCGCGGTTTTACGGTCGTAGGAGGTTCCCCCTTGCCTCTGGACAAAATCTAGCATCAGATTCGTATTCTACACGAAAAAATACGTGAAATATGATGTGGACAAAAGTTTCCTAGCGACTTTAGATTTTGACCAAAAAAAAGTGCTCAAAACGCTGAATTCGACTGGGAACACGCTTAAAATCGCGTTTAAAGTTTTTGATTCTTTCCCATCGGATCACGGCGTCTATAGACGCCTTGGCTATTCGCTGGACACTCTATTTTGTGTATTTTTTTCCGTACAACACGATAGACACCTCATTTAGATTGTATAACGCTCGGAAAACCAAGATTTTTCCGTTTTTCTGATGGGTAGTTTTTCACACCGTTAACCTCCATCGAAATCGCGGTTTTACGGTCGTAGGAGGTTGCCCCTTGCCTCTGGACAAAATCTAGCATCAGATTCGTGTTCTACACGAAAAAATACGTGAAATATGATGTGGACAAAAGTTTCCTAGCGACTTTAGATTTTGACCAAAAAAAAGTGCTCAAAACGCCGAATTCGACCGGGAACACGGTTAAAATCGCGTTTAAAGTTTTTGATTCTTTCCCATCGGTTCACGGCGTCTACAGACGCCTTGGCTATTCGCTGGACACTCTATTTTGTGTATTTTTTTCCGTACAACACGATAGACACCTCATTTAGATTGTATAACGCTCGGAAAACCAAGATTTTTCCGTTTTTCTGATGGGTAGTTTTTCACACCGTTAACCTCCATCGAAATCGCGGTTTTACGGTCGTAGGAGGTTCACCCTTGCCTCTGGACAAAATCTAGCATCAGATTCGTATTCTACACGAAAAAATACGTGAAATATGATGTGGACAAAAGTTTCCTAGCGACTTTAGATTTTGATAAAAAAAAAGTGCTCAAAACGCCAAATTCGACCGGGAACACGGTTAAAATCGCGTTTAAAGTTTTCGATTCTTTCTCATCGGATCACGACTTCTATAGACGCCTTGGCTATTCGCTGAACACTCTATTTTGTGTATTTTTTTCCGTACAAGACGATAGACACCTCATTTAGATTGTATAACGCTCGGAAAACCAAGATTTTTCCGTTTTTCTGATGGGTAGTTTTTCACACCGTTAACCTCCATCGAAATCGCGGTTTTACGGTCGTAGGAGGTTCACCCTTGCCTCTGGACAAAATCTAGCATCAGATTCGTATTCTACACGAAAAAATACGTGAAATATGATGCAGACAAAAGTTTCCTAGCGACTTTAGATTTTGATAAAAAAAAAGTGCTCAAAACGCCGAATTCGACCGGGAACACGGTTAAAATCGCGTTTAAAGTTTTGGATTCTTTTCCATCGGATCACGGCTTCTACAGACGCCTTGGCTATTCGCTGGACACTCTATTTTGTGTATTTTTTTCCGTACAAGACGATAGACACCTCATATGGATTGTATAACGCTCGGAAAACCAAGATTTTTCCGTTTTTCTGATGGGTAGTTTTTCGTACCGTTAACCTACATCGAAATCGCGGTTTTACGGTCGTAGGAGGTTCCCCCTTGCCTCTGGAAAAAATCTAGCATCAGATTCGTATTCTACACGAAAAAATACGTGAAATATGATGTGGACAAAAGTTTCGTAGCGACTTTAGATTTTGACCAAAAAAAAGTGCTCAAAACGCCAAATTCGACCGGGAACACGGTTAAAATCGCGTTTAAAGTTTTGGATTCTTTTCCATCGGATCACGGCTTCTACAGACGCCTTGGCTATTCGCTGGACACTCTATTTTGTGTATTTTTTTCCGTACAACACGATAGACACCTCATTTAGATTGTATAACGCTCGGAAAACCAAGATTTTTCCGTTTTTTTGATGGGTAGTTTTTCACACCGTTAACCTCCATCGAAATCGCGGTTTTACGGTCGTAGGAGGTTCCCCCTTGCCTCTGGACAAAATCTAGCATCAGATTCGTATTCTACACGAAAAAATACGTGAAATATGATGTGGACAAAAGTTTCCTAGCGACTTTAGACTTTGACCAAAAAAAAGTGCTCAAAACGCCAAATTCGACCGGGAACACGGTTAAAATCGCGTTTAAAGTTTTTGATTCTTTCCCATCGGATCACGGCGTCTATAGACGCCTTGGCTATTCGCTGGACACTCTATTTTGTATATTTTGTTCCGTACAACACGATAGACACGTCGTTTAGATTGTATAACGCTCGGAAAACCAAGATTTTTCCGTTTCTCTGATGGGTAGTTTTTCACACCGTTAACCTCCATCGAAATCTCGGTTTTACGGTCGTAGGAGGTTCCCCCTTGCCTCTGGAAAAAATCTAGCATCAGATTCGTATTCTACACGAAAAAATACGTGAAATATGATGTGGACAAAAGTTTCCTAGCGACTTTAGATTTTGACCAAAAAAAAGTGCTCAAAACGCCAAATTCGACCGGGAACACAGTTAAAATCGCGTTTAAAGTTTTTGATTCTTTCCCATCGGATCACGGCGTCTATAGACGCCTTGGCTATTCGCTGGACACTCTATTTTGTGTATTTTTTTCCGTACAACACGATAGACACGTCGTTTAGATTGTATAACGCTCGGAAAACCAAGATATTTCCGTTTTTCTGATGGGTAGTTTTTCACACTGTTAACCTCCATCGAAATCGCGGTTTTACGGTCGTAGCAGGTTGCCCCTTGCCTCAGGACAAAATCTAGCATCAGATTCGTATTCTACACGAAAAAATACGTGAAATATGATGTGGACAAAAGTTTCCTAGCGACTTTAGATTTTGACCAAAAAAAAGTGCTCAAAACGCCAAATTCGACCGGGAACACGGTTAAAATCGCGTTTAAAGTTTTTGATTATTTCCCATAGGATCACGGCGTCTATAGACGCCTTGGCTATGCGCTGGACACTCTATTTTGTGTATTTTTTTCCGTACAACACGATAGACACCTCATTTAGATTGTATAACGCACGGAAAACGAAGATATTTCCGTTTTTCTGATGGGTAGTTTTTCACACCGTTAACCTCCATCGAAATCGCGGTTTTACGGTCGTAGGAGGTTCACCCTTGCCTCTGGACAAAATCTAGCATCAGATTCGTATTCTACACGAAAAAATACGTGAAATATGATGTGGACAAAAGTTTCCTAGCGACTTTAGACTTTGACCAAAAAAAAGTGCTCAAAACGCCAAATTCGACCGGGAACACGGTTAAAATCGCGTTTAAAGTTTTTGATTCTTTCCCATCGGATCACGGCGTCTATAGACGCCTTGGCTATTCGCTGGACACTCTATTTTGTATATTTTGTTCCGTACAACACGATAGACACGTCGTTTAGATTGTATAACGCTCGGAAAACCAAGATTTTTCCGTTTTTCTGATGGTTAGTTTTTCACACCGGTAACCTCCATCGAAATCGCGGTTTTACGGTCGTAGGAGGTTCCCCCTTGCCTCTGGACAAAATCTAGCATCAGATTCGTATTCTACACGAAAAAATACGTGAAATATGATGTGGACAAAAGTTTCCTAGCGACTTTAGATTTTGACCAAAAAAAAGTGCTCAAAACGCCAAATTCGACCGGGAACACAGTTAAAATCGCGTTTAAAGTTTTTGATTCTTTCCCATCGGATCACGGCGTCTATAGACGCCTTGGCTATTCGCTGGACACTCTATTTTGTGTATTTTTTTCCGTACAACACGATAGACACTTCATTTAAATTGTATAACGCTCGGAAAACCAAGATTTTTCCGTTTTTCTGATGGGTAGTTTTTCACACCGTTAACCTCCATCGAAATCGCGGTTTTACGGTCGTAGGAGGTTCCCCCTTGCCTCTGGACAAAATCTAGCATCAGATTCGTATTCTACACGAAAAAATACGTGAAATATGATGTGGACAAAAGTTTCCTAGCGACTTTAGACTTTGACCAAAAAAAAGTGCTCAAAACGCCAAATTCGACCGGGAACACGGTTAAAATCGCGTTTAAAGTTTTTGATTCTTTCCCATCGGATCACGGCGTCTATAGACGCCTTGGCTATTCGCTGGACACTCTATTTTGTATATTTTGTTCCGTACAACACGATAGACACGTCGTTTAGATTGTATAACGCACGGAAAACCAAGATTTTTCCGTTTTTCTGATGGGTAGTTTTTCACACCGTTAACCTCCATCGAAATCGCAGTTTTACGGTCGTAGGAGGTTCCCCCTTGCCTCTGGACAAAATCTAGCATCAGATTCGTATTCTACACGAAAAAATACGTGAAATATGATGTGGACAAAAGTTTCCTAGCGACTTTAGACTTTGACCAAAAAAAAGTGCTCAAAACGCCAAATTCGACCGGGAACACGGTTAAAATCGCGTTTAAAGTTTTTGATTCTTTCCCATCGGATCACGGCGTCTATAGACGCCTTGGCTATTCGCTGGACAGTCTATTTTGTGTATTTTTTTCCGTACAAGACGATAGACACGTCATTTAGATTGTATAACGCACGGAAAACCAAGATTTTTCCGTTTTTCTGATGGGTAGTTTTTCACACCGTTAACCTCCATCGAAATCGCAGTTTTACGGTCGTAGGAGGTTCCCCCTTGCCTCTGGACAAAATCTAGCATCAGATTCGTATTCTACACGAAAAAATACGTGAAATATGATGTGGACAAAAGTTTCCTAGCGACTTTAGATTTTGACCAAAAAAAAGTGCTCAAAACGCCGAATTCGACCGGGAACACGGTTAAAATCGCGTTTAAAGTTTTTGATTCTTTCCCATCGGATCACGGCGTCTATAGACGCCTTGGCTATTCGCTGGACACTCTATTTTGTGTATTTTTTTCCGTACAACACGATAGACACCTCATTTAGATTGTATAACGCTCGGAAAACCAAGATTTTTCCGTTTTTCTGATGGGTAGTTTTTCACACCGTTAACCTCCATCGAAATCGCGGTTTTACGGTCGTAGGAGGTTCCCCCTTGCCTCTGGACAAAATCTAGCATCAGATTCGTATTCTACACGAAAAAATACGTGAAATATGATGTGGACAAAAGTTTCCTAGCGACTTTAGATTTTGACCAAAAAAAAGTGCTCAAAACGCCAAATTCGACCGGGAACACGGTTAAAATCGCGTTTAAAGTTTTTGATTCTTTCCCATCGGATCACGGCGTCTATAGACGCCTTGGCTATTCGCTGGACACTCTATTTTGTGTATTTTTTTCCGTACAACACGATAGACACGTCATTTAGATTGTATAACGCACGGAAAACCAAGATTTTTCCGTTTTTCTGATGGGTAGTTTTTCACACCGTTAACCTCCATCGAAATCGCAGTTTTACGGTCGTAGGAGGTTCCCCCTTGCCTCTGGACAAAATCTAGCATCAGATTCGTATTCTACACGAAAAAATACGTGAAATATGATGTGGACAAAAGTTTCCTAGCGACTTTAGATTTTGACCAAAAAAAAGTGCTCAAAACGTCGAATTCGACCGGGAACACGGTTAAAACCGCGTTTAAAGTTTTTGATTCTTTCCCATAGGATCACGGCGTCTATAGACGCCTTGGCTATTCGCTGGACACTCTATTTTGTGTATTTTTTTCCGTACAAGACGATAGACACCTCATTCAGATTGTAAAACGCTCGGAAAACCAAGATTTTTCCGTTTTTCTGATGGGTAGTTTTTCGTACCGTTAACCTACATCGAAATCGCGATTTTACGGTCGTAGGAGGTTCCCCCTTGCCTCTGGAAAAAATCTAGCATCAGATTCGTATTCTACACGAAAAAATACGTGAAATATGATGTGGACAAAAGTTTCCTAGCGACTTTAGATTTTGACAAAAAAAAAGTGCTCAAAACGCCAAATTCGACCGGGAACACGGTTAAAATCGCGTTTAAAGTTTTCGATTCTTTCTCATCGGATCACGGCGTCTATAGACGCCTTGGCTATTCGCTGGACACTCTATTTTGTGTATTTTTTTCCGTACAACACGATAGACACCTCATTTAGATTGTATAACGCTCGGAAAACCAAGATTTTTCCGTTTTTCTGATGGGTAGTTTTTCACACCGTTAACCTCCATCGAAATCGCGGTTTTACGGTCGTAGGAGGTTGCCCCTTGCCTCTGGACAAAATCTAGCATCAGATTCGTGTTCTACACGAAAAAATACGTGAAATATGATGTGGACAAAAGTTTCCTAGCGACTTTAGATTTTGACCAAAAAAAAAGTGCTCAAAACGCCGAATTCGACCGGGAACACGGTTAAAATCGCGTTTAAAGTTTTTGATTCTTTCCCATCGGTTCACGGCGTCTACAGACGCCTTGGCTATTCGCTGGACACTCTATTTTGTGTATTTTTTTCCGTACAACACGATAGACACCTCATTTAGATTGTATAACGCTCGGAAAACCAAGATTTTTCCGTTTTTCTGATGGGTAGTTTTTCACACCGTTAACCTCCATCGAAATCGCGGTTTTACGGTCGTAGGAGGTTCACCCTTGCCTCTGGACAAAATCTAGCATCAGATTCGTATTCTACACGAAAAAATACGTGAAATATGATGTGGACAAAAGTTTCCTAGCGACTTTAGATTTTGATAAAAAAAAAGTGCTCAAAACGCCAAATTCGACCGGGAACACGGTTAAAATCGCGTTTAAAGTTTTCGATTCTTTCTCATCGGATCACGACTTCTATAGACGCCTTGGCTATTCGCTGAACACTCTATTTTGTGTATTTTTTTCCGTACAAGACGATAGACACCTCATTTAGATTGTATAACGCTCGGAAAACCAAGATTTTTCCGTTTTTCTGATGGGTAGTTTTTCACACCGTTAACCTCCATCGAAATCGCGGTTTTACGGTCGTAGGAGGTTCACCCTTGCCTCTGGACAAAATCTAGCATCAGATTCGTATTCTACACGAAAAAATACGTGAAATATGATGCAGACAAAAGTTTCCTAGCGACTTTAGATTTTGATAAAAAAAAAGTGCTCAAAACGCCGAATTCGACCGGGAACACGGTTAAAATCGCGTTTAAAGTTTTGGATTCTTTTCCATCGGATCACGGCTTCTACAGACGCCTTGGCTATTCGCTGGACACTCTATTTTGTGTATTTTTTTCCGTACAAGACGATAGACACCTCATTCAGATTGTAAAACGCTCGGAAAACCAAGATTTTTCCGTTTTTCTGATGGGCAGTTTTTCGTACCGTTAACCTACATCGAAATCGCGGTTTTACGGTCGTAGGAGGTTCCCCCTTGCCTCTGGAAAAAATCTAGCATCAGATTCGTATTCTACACGAAAAAATACGTGAAATATGATGTGGACAAAAGTTTCCTAGCGACTTTAGATTTTGACCAAAAAAAAGTGCTCAAAACGCCGAATTCGACCGGGAACACGGTTAAAATCGCGTTTAAAATTTTGGATTCTTTTCCATCGGATCACGGCTTCTACAGACGCCTTGGCTATTCGCTGGACACTCTATTTTGTGTATTTTTTTCCGTACAACACGATAGACACCTCATTTAGATTGTATAACGCTCGGAAAACCAAGATTTTTCCGTTTTTCTGATGGGTAGTTTTTCACACCGTTAACCTCCATCGAAATCGCGGTTTTTCGGTCGTAGGAAGTTCCTCCTTGCCTCTGGACAAAATCTAGCATCAGATTCGTATTCTACACGAAAAAATACGTGAAATATGATGTGGACAAAAGTTTCCTAGCGACTTTAGATTTTGACCAAAAAAAAGTGCTAAAAACGCCAAATTCGACCGGGAACACAGTTAAAATCGCGTTTAAAGTTTTTGATTCTTTCCCATCGGATCACGGCGTCTATAGACGCCTTGGCTATTCGCTGGACACTCTATTTTGTGTATTTTTTTCCGTACAACACGATAGACACTTCATTTAAATTGTATAACGCTCGGAAAACCAAGATTTTTCCGTTTTTCTGATGGGTAGTTTTTCACACCGTTAACCTCCATCGAAATCGCGGTTTTACGGTCGTAGGAGGTTCCCCCTTGCCTCTGGACAAAATCTAGCATCAGATTCGTATTCTACACGAAAAAATACGTGAAATATGATGTGGACAAAAGTTTCCTAGCGACTTTAGACTTTGACCAAAAAAAAGTGCTCAAAACGCCAAATTCGACCGGGAACACGGTTAAAATCGCGTTTAAAGTTTTTGATTCTTTCCCATCGGATCACGGCGTCTATAGACGCCTTGGCTATTCGCTGGACACTCTATTTTGTATATTTTGTTCCGTACAACACGATAGACACGTCGTTTAGATTGTATAACGCTCGGAAAACCAAGATTTTTCCGTTTCTCTGATGGGTAGTTTTTCACACCGTTAACCTCCATCGAAATCTCGGTTTTACGGTCGTAGGAGGTTCCCCCTTGCCTCTGGAAAAAATCTAGCATCAGATTCGTATTCTACACGAAAAAATACGTGAAATATGATGTGGACAAAAGTTTCCTAGCGACTTTAGATTTTGACCAAAAAAAAGTGCTCAAAACGCCAAATTCGACCGGGAACACAGTTAAAATCGCGTTTAAAGTTTTTGATTCTTTCCCATCGGATCACGGCGTCTATAGACGCCTTGGCTATACGCTGGACACTCTATTTTGTGTATTTTTTTCCGTACAAGACGATAGACACCTCATTTAGATTGTATAACGCTCGGAAAACCAAGATTTTTCCGTTTTTCTGATGGGTAGTTTTTCGTACCGTTAACCTACATCGAAATCGCGGTTTTACGGTCGTAGGAGGTTCCCCCTTGCCTCTGGACAAAATCTAGCATCAGATTCGTATTCTACACGAAAAAATACGTGAAATATGATGTGGACAAAAGTTTCCTAGCGACTTTAGATTTTGACCAAAAAAAAGTGCTCAAAACGCCAAATTCGACCGGGAACACGGTTAAAATCGCGTTTAAAGTTTTTGATTCTTTCCCATCGGATCACGGCGTCTATAGACGCCTTGGCTATTCGCTGGACACTCTATTTTGTATATTTTGTTCCGTACAACACGATAGACACCTCATTTAGATTGTATAACGCTCGGAAAACCAAGATTTTTCCGTTTTTCTGATGGGTAGTTTTTCACACCGTTAACATCCATCGAAATCGCGGTTTTTCGGTCGTAGGAAGTTCCTCCTTGCCTCTGGACAAAATCTAGCATCAGATTCGTATTCTACACGAAAAAATACGTGAAATATGATGTGGACAAAAGTTTCCTAGCGACTTTAGATTTTGACAAAAAAAAAGTGCTCAAAACGCCAAATTCGACCGGGAACACGGTTAAAATCGCGTTTAAAGTTTTCGATTCTTTCTCATCGGATCACGGCGTCTATAGACGCCTTGGCTATTCGCTGGACACTCTATTTTGTGTATTTTTTTCCGTACAACACGATAGACACTTCATTTAGATTGTATAACGCTCGGAAAACCAAGATTTTTCCGTTTTTCTGATGGGTAGTTTTTCACACCGTTAACCTACATCGAAATCGCGGTTTTACGGTCGTAGGAGGTTCACCCTTGCCTCTGGACAAAATCTAGCATCAGATTCGTATTCTACACGAAAAAATACGTGAAATATGATGTGGACAAAAGTTTCCTAGCGACTTTAGATTTTGACAAAAAAAAAGTGCTCAAAACGCCAAATTCGACCGGGAACACGGTTAAAATCGCGTTTAATGTTTTCGATTATTTCTCATCGGATCACGGCGTCTATAGACGCCTTGGCTATTCGCTGGACACTCTATTTTGTGTATTTTTTTCCGTACAACACGATAGACACCTCATTTAGATTGTATAACGCTCGGAAAACCAAGATTTTTCCGTTTTTCTGATGGGTAGTTTTTCACACCGTTAACCTCCATCGAAATCGCGGTTTTACGGTCGTAGGAGGTTGCCCCTTGCCTCTGGACAAAATCTAGCATCAGATTCGTGTTCTACACGAAAAAATACGTGAAATATGATGTGGACAAAAGTTTCCTAGCGACTTTAGATTTTGACCAAAAAAAAAGTGCTCAAAACGCCGAATTCGACCGGGAACACGGTTAAAATCGCGTTTAAAGTTTTTGATTCTTTCCCATCGGTTCACGGCGTCTACAGACGCCTTGGCTATTCGCTGGACACTCTATTTTGTGTATTTTTTTCCGTACAACACGATAGACACCTCATTTAGATTGTATAACGCTCGGAAAACCAAGATTTTTCCGTTTTTCTGATGGGTAGTTTTTCACACCGTTAACCTCCATCGAAATCGCGGTTTTACGGTCGTAGGAGGTTCACCCTTGCCTCTGGACAAAATCTAGCATCAGATTCGTATTCTACACGAAAAAATACGTGAAATATGATGTGGACAAAAGTTTCCTAGCGACTTTAGATTTTGATAAAAAAAAAGTGCTCAAAACGCCAAATTCGACCGGGAACACGGTTAAAATCGCGTTTAAAGTTTTCGATTCTTTCTCATCGGATCACGACTTCTATAGACGCCTTGGCTATTCGCTGAACACTCTATTTTGTGTATTTTTTTCCGTACAAGACGATAGACACCTCATTTAGATTGTATAACGCTCGGAAAACCAAGATTTTTCCGTTTTTCTGATGGGTAGTTTTTCACACCGTTAACCTCCATCGAAATCGCGGTTTTACGGTCGTAGGAGGTTCACCCTTGCCTCTGGACAAAATCTAGCATCAGATTCGTATTCTACACGAAAAAATACGTGAAATATGATGCAGACAAAAGTTTCCTAGCGACTTTAGATTTTGATAAAAAAAAAGTGCTCAAAACGCCGAATTCGACCGGGAACACGGTTAAAATCGCGTTTAAAGTTTTGGATTCTTTTCCATCGGATCACGGCTTCTACAGACGCCTTGGCTATTCGCTGGACACTCTATTTTGTGTATTTTTTTCCGTACAAGACGATAGACACCTCATTCAGATTGTAAAACGCTCGGAAAACCAAGATTTTTCCGTTTTTCTGATGGGTAGTTTTTCGTACCGTTAACCTACATCGAAATCGCGGTTTTACGGTCGTAGGAGGTTCCCCCTTGCCTCTGGAAAAAATCTAGCATCAGATTCGTATTCTACACGAAAAAATACGTGAAATATGATGTGGACAAAAGTTTCCTAGCGACTTTAGATTTTGACCAAAAAAAAGTGCTCAAAACGCCGAATTCGACCGGGAACACGGTTAAAATCGCGTTTAAAGTTTTGGATTCTTTTCCATCGGATCACGGCTTCTACAGACGCCTTGGCTATTCGCTGGACACTCTATTTTGTGTATTTTTTTCCGTACAACACGATAGACACCTCATTTAGATTGTATAACGCTCGGAAAACCAAGATTTTTCCGTTTTTCTGATGGGTAGTTTTTCACACCGTTAACCTCCATCGAAATCGCGGTTTTTCGGTCGTAGGAAGTTCCTCCTTGCCTCTGGACAAAATCTAGCATCAGATTCGTATTCTACACGAAAAAATACGTGAAATATGATGTGGACAAAAGTTTCCTAGCGACCTTAGATTTTGACCAAAAAAAAGTGCTCAAAACGCCGAATTCGACCGGGAACACGGTTAAAATCGCGTTTAAAGTTTTTGATTGTTTCCCATCGGATCACGGCGTCTATAGACGCCTTGGCTATTCGCTGGACACTCTATTTTGTGTATTTTTTTCCGTACAACACGATAGACACCTCATTTAGATTGTATAACGCTCGGAAAACCAAGATTTTTCCGTTTTTCTGATGGGTAGTTTTTCACACCGTTAACCTCCATCGAAATCGCGGTTTTTCGGTCGTAGGAAGTTCCTCCTTGCCTCTGGACAAAATCTAACATCAGATTCGTATTCTACACGAAAAAATACGTGAAATATGATGTGGACAAAAGTTTCCTAGCGACTTTAGATTTTGACCAAAAAAAAGTGCTCAAAACGCCAAATTCGACCGGGAACACGGTTAAAATCGCGTTTAAAGTTTTTGATTCTGTCCCATCGGATCACGGCGTCTGTAGACGCCTTGGCTATTCGCTGGACACTCTATTTTGTGTATTTTTTTCCGTACAACACGATAGACACCTCATTTAGATTGTATAACGCTCGGAAAACCAAGATTTTTCCGTTTTTCTGATGGGTAGTTTTTCACACCGTTAACCTCCATCGAAATCGCGGTTTTTCGGTCGTAGGAAGTTCCCCCTTGCCTCTGGACAAAATCTAGCATCAGATTCGTATTCTACACGAAAAAATACGTAAAATATGATGTGGACAAAAGTTTCCTAGCGACTTTAGATTTTGATAAAAAAAAAGTGCTCAAAACGCCAAATTCGACCGGGAACACGGTTAAAATCGCGTTTAAAGTTTTCGATTCTTTCTCATCGGATCACGACTTCTATAGACGCCTTGGCTATTCGCTGGACACTCTATTTTGTGTATTTTTTTCCGTACAACACGATAGACACTTCATTTAAATTGTATAACGCTCGGAAAACCAAGATTTTTCCGTTTTTCTGATGGGTAGTTTTTCACACCGTTAACCTCCATCGAAATCGCGGTTTTACGGTCGTAGGAGGTTCCCCCTTGCCTCTGGACAAAATCTAGCATCAGATTCGTATTCTACACGAAAAAATACGTGAAATATGATGTGGACAAAAGTTTCCTAGCGACTTTAGACTTTGACCAAAAAAAAGTGCTCAAAACGCCAAATTCGACCGGGAACACGGTTAAAATCGCGTTTAAAGTTTTTGATTATTTCCCATAGGATCACGGCGTTTATAGACGCCTTGGCTATGCGCTGGACACTCTATTTTGTGTATTTTTTTCCGTACAACACGATAGACACCTCATTTAGATTGTATAACGCACGGAAAACGAAGATATTTCCGTTTTTCTGATGGGTAGTTTTTCACACTGTTAACCTCCATCGAAATCGCGGTTTTACGGTCGTAGCAGGTTGCCCCTTGCCTCAGGACAAAATCTAGCATCAGATTCGTATTCTACACGAAAAAATACGTGAAATATGATGTGGACAAAAGTTTCCTAGCGACTTTAGATTTTGACCAAAAAAAAGTGCTCAAAACGCCGAATTCGACCGGGAACACGGTTAAAATCGCGTTTAAAGTTTTTGATTCTTTCCCATCGGATCACGGCGTCTATAGACGCCTTGGCTATTCGCTGGACACTCTATTTTGTGTATTTTTTTCCGTACAACACGATAGACACCTCATTTAGATTGTATAACGCTCGGAAAACCAAGATTTTTCCGTTTTTCTGATGGGTAGTTTTTCACACCGTTAACCTCCATCGAAATCGCGGTTTTACGGTCGTAGGAGGTTGCCCCTAGCCTCTGGACAAAATCTAGCATCAGATTCGTGTTCTACACGAAAAAATACGTGAAATATGATGTGGACAAAAGTTTCCTAGCGACTTTAGATTTTGACCAAAAAAAAGTGCTCAAAACGCCGAATTCGACCGGGAACACGGTTAAAATCGCGTTTAAAGTTTTTGATTGTTTCCCATCGGATCACGGCGTCTATAGACGCCTTGGCTATTCGCTGGACACTCTATTTTGTATATTTTGTTCCGTACAACACGATAGACACGTCGTTTAGATTGTATAACGCTCGGAAAACCAAGATTTTTCCGTTTTTCTGATGGTTAGTTTTTCACACCGGTAACCTCCATCGAAATCGCGGTTTTACGGTCGTAGGAGGTTCCCCCTTGCCTCTGGACAAAATCTAGCATCAGATTCGTATTCTACACGAAAAAATACGTGAAATATGATGTGGACAAAAGTTTCCTAGCGACTTTAGATTTTGACCAAAAAAAAGTGCTCAAAACGCCGAATTCGACCGGGAACACGGTTAAAATCGCGATTAAAGTTTTTGATTGTTTCCCATCGGATCAGGGCGTCTATAGACGCCTTGGCTATTCGCTGAACACTCTATTTTGTGTATTTTTTTCCGTACAACACGATAGACACCTCATTCAGATTGTATAACGCTCGGAAAACCAAGATTTTTCCGTTTTTCTGATGGGTAGTTTTTCACACCGTTAACCTCCATCGAAATCGCGGTTTTACGGTCGTAGGAGGTTCCCCCTTGCCTCTGGACAAAATCTAGCATCAGATTCGTATTCTACACGAAAAAATACGTGAAATATGATGTGGACAAACGTTTCCTAGCAACTTTAAATTTTGACCAAAAAAAAGTGCTCAAAACGCCGAATTCGACCGGGAACACGGTTAAAATCGCGTTTAAAGTTTTGGATTGTTTCCCATCGGATCACGGCGTCTATAGACGCCTTGGCTATTCGCTGGACACTCTATTTTGTGTATTTTTTTCCGTACAACACGATAGACACGTCATTTAGATTGTATAACGCACGGAAAACCAAGATTTTTCCGTTTTTCTGATGGGTAGTTTTTCACACCGTTAACCTCCATCGAAATCGCAGTTTTACGGTCGTAGGAGGTTCCCCCTTGCCTCTGGACAAAATCTAGCATCAGATTCGTATTCTACACGAAAAAATACGTGAAATATGATGTGGACAAAAGTTTCCTAGCGACTTTAGATTTTGACCAAAAAAAAGTGCTCAAAACGCCGAATTCGACCGGGAACACGGTTAAAACCGCGTTTAAAGTTTTTGATTATTTCCCATAGGATCACGGCGTCTATAGACGCCTTGGCTATGCGCTGGACACTCTATTTTGTGTATTTTTTTCCGTACAACACGATAGACACCTCATTTAGATTGTATAACGCACGGAAAACGAAGATATTTCCGTTTTTCTGATGGGTAGTTTTTCACACCGTTAACCTCCATCGAAATCGCGGTTTTACGGTCGTAGGAGGTTGCCCCTTGCCTCTGGACAAAATCTACCATCAGATTCGTATTCTACACGAAAAAATACGTGAAATATGATGTGGACAAAAGTTTCCTAGCGACTTTAGATTTTGACCAAAAAAAAGTGCTCAAAACGCCGAATTCGACCGGGAACACGGTTAAAATCGCGTTTAAAGTTTTTGATTCTTTCCCATCGGATCACGGCGTCTACAGACGCCTTGGCTATTCGCTGGACACTCTATTTTGTGTATTTTTTTCCGTACAACACGATAGACACCTCATTTAGATTGTATAACGTTCGGAAAACCAAGATTTTTCCGTTTTTCTGATGGGTAGTTTTTCACACCGTTAACCTCCATCGAAATCGCGGTTTTACGGTCGTAGGAGGTTCCCCCTTGCCTCTGGACAAAATCTAGCATCAGATTCGTATTCTACACGAAAAAATACGTGAAATATGATGTGGACAAAAGTTTCCTAGCGACTTTAGATTTTGACCAAAAAAAAGTGCTCAAAAAGCCAAATTCGACCGGGTACAAGGTTAAAATCGCGTTTAAAGTTTTTGATTGTTTCCCATCGGATCACCGCGTCTATAGACGCCTTGGCTATTCGCTGGACACTCTATTTTATGTATTTTTTTCCGTACAACACGATAGACACCTCATTTAGATTGTATAACGCTCGGAAAACCAAGATTTTTCCGTTTTTCTGATGGGTAGTTTTTCACACCGTTAACCTCCATCGAAATCGCGGTTTTACGGTCGTAGGAGGTTCACCCTTGCCTCTGGACAAAATCTAGCATCAGATTCGTATTCTACACGAAAAAATACGTGAAATATGATGTGGACAAAAGTTTCCTAGCGACTTTAGATTTTGATAAAAAAAAAGTGCTCAAAACGCCAAATTCGACCGGGAACACGGTTAAAATCGCGTTTAAAGTTTTCGATTCTTTCTCATCGGATCACGACTTCTATAGACGCCTTGGCTATTCGCTGGACACTCTATTTTGTGTATTTTTTTCCGTACAAGACGATAGACACCTCATTTAGATTGTATAACGCTCGGAAAACCAAGATTTTTCCGTTTTTCTGATGGGTAGTTTTTCGTACCGTTAACCTACATCGAAATCGCGGTTTTACGGTCGTAGGAGGTTCCCCCTTGCCTCTGGAAAAAATCTAGCATCAGATTCGTATTCTACACGAAAAAATACGTGAAATATGATGTGGACAAAAGTTTCGTAGCGACTTTAGATTTTGACCAAAAAAAAGTGCTCAAAACGCCGAATTCGACCGGGAACACGGTTAAAATCGCGTTTAAAGTTTTGGATTCTTTTCCACCGGATCACGGCTTCTACAGACGCCTTGGCTATTCGCTGGACACTCTATTTTGTGTATTTTTTTCCGTACAAGACGATAGACACCTCATTTAGATTGTATAACGCTCGGAAAACCAAGATTTTTCCGTTTTTCTGATTTGTAGTCTTTCACACCGTTAACCTCCATCGAAATCGCGGTTTTACGGTCGTAGGAGGTTCACCCTTGCCTCTGGACAAAATCTAGCATCAGATTCGTATTCTACACGAAAAAATACGTGAAATATGATGTGGACAAAAGTTTCCTAGCGACTTTAGATTTTGACCAAAAAAAAGTGCTCAAAACGCCAAATTCGACCGGGAACACGGTTAAAATCGCGTTTAAAGTTTTTGATTCTTTCCCATCGGATCACGGCGTCTATAGACGCCTTGGCTATTCGCTGGACAGTCTATTTTGTGTATTTTTTTCCGTACAAGACGATAGACACGTCATTTAGATTGTATAACGCACGGAAAACCAAGATTTTTCCGTTTTTCTGATGGGTAGTTTTTCACACCGTTAACCTCCATCGAAATCGCAGTTTTACGGTCGTAGGAGGTTCCCCCTTGCCTCTGGACAAAATCTAGCATCAGATTCGTATTCTACACGAAAAAATACGTGAAATATGATGTGGACAAAAGTTTCCTAGCGACTTTAGATTTTGACCAAAAAAAAGTGCTCAAAACGCCGAATTCGACCGGGAACACGGTTAAAATCGCGTTTAAAGTTTTTGATTCTTTCCCATCGGATCACGGCGTCTATAGACGCCTTGGCTATTCGCTGGACACTCTATTTTGTGTATTTTTTTCCGTACAACACGATAGACACCTCATTTAGATTGTATAACGCTCGGAAAACCAAGATTTTTCCGTTTTTCTGATGGGTAGTTTTTCACACCGTTAACCTCCATCGAAATCGCGGTTTTACGGTCGTAGGAGGTTCCCCCTTGCCTCTGGACAAAATCTAGCATCAGATTCGTATTCTACACGAAAAAATACGTGAAATATGATGTGGACAAAAGTTTCCTAGCGACTTTAGATTTTGACCAAAAAAAAGTGCTCAAAACGCCGAATTCGACCGGGAACACGCTTAAAATCGCGTTTAAAGTTTTTGATTCTTTCCCACCGGATCACGGCTTCTACAGACGCCTTGGCTATTCGCTGGACACTCTATTTTGTGTATTTTTTTCCGTACAAGACGATAGACACCTCATTTAGATTGTATAACGCTCGGAAAACCAAGATTTTTCCGTTTTTCTGATTTGTAGTCTTTCACACCGTTAACCTCCATCGAAATCGCGGTTTTACGGTCGTAGGAGGTTCACCCTTGCCTCTGGACAAAATCTAGCATCAGATTCGTATTCTACACGAAAAAATACGTGAAATATGATGTGGACAAAAGTTTCCTAGCGACTTTAGATTTTGACCAAAAAAAAGTGCTCAAAACGCCAAATTCGACCGGGAACACGGTTAAAATCGCGTTTAAAGTTTTTGATTCTTTCCCATCGGATCACGGCGTCTATAGACGCCTTGGCTATTCGCTGGACAGTCTATTTTGTGTATTTTTTTCCGTACAAGACGATAGACACGTCATTTAGATTGTATAACGCACGGAAAACCAAGATTTTTCCGTTTTTCTGATGGGTAGTTTTTCACACCGTTAACCTCCATCGAAATCGCAGTTTTACGGTCGTAGGAGGTTCCCCCTTGCCTCTGGACAAAATCTAGCATCAGATTCGTATTCTACACGAAAAAATACGTGAAATATGATGTGGACAAAAGTTTCCTAGCGACTTTAGATTTTGACCAAAAAAAAGTGCTCAAAACGCCGAATTCGACCGGGAACACGGTTAAAATCGCGTTTAAAGTTTTTGATTCTTTCCCATCGGTTCACGGCGTCTACAGACGCCTTGGCTATTCGCTGGACACTCTATTTTGTGTATTTTTTTCCGTACAACACGATAGACACCTCATTTAGATTGTATAACGCTCGGAAAACCAAGATTTTTCCGTTTTTCTGATGGGTAGTTTTTCACACCGTTAACCTCCATCGAAATCGCGGTTTTACGGTCGTAGGAGGTTCACCCTTGCCTCTGGACAAAATCTAGCATCAGATTCGTATTCTACACGAAAAAATACGTGAAATATGATGTGGACAAAAGTTTCCTAGCGACTTTAGATTTTGATAAAAAAAAAGTGCTCAAAACGCCAAATTCGACCGGGAACACGGTTAAAATCGCGTTTAAAGTTTTCGATTCTTTCTCATCGGATCACGACTTCTATAGACGCCTTGGCTATTCGCTGAACACTCTATTTTGTGTATTTTTTTCCGTACAAGACGATAGACACCTCATTTAGATTGTATAACGCTCGGAAAACCAAGATTTTTCCGTTTTTCTGATGGGTAGTTTTTCACACCGTTAACCTCCATCGAAATCGCGGTTTTACGGTCGTAGGAGGTTCACCCTTGCCTCTGGACAAAATCTAGCATCAGATTCGTATTCTACACGAAAAAATACGTGAAATATGATGCAGACAAAAGTTTCCTAGCGACTTTAGATTTTGATAAAAAAAAAGTGCTCAAAACGCCGAATTCGACCGGGAACACGGTTAAAATCGCGTTTAAAGTTTTGGATTCTTTTCCATCGGATCACGG
Source organism: Cryptus viduatorius (assembly GCA_964006125.1). NCBI lineage: Eukaryota > Metazoa > Arthropoda > Insecta > Hymenoptera > Ichneumonidae > Cryptus > Cryptus viduatorius. Next base: position 11,964,947 of record OZ023221.1, read on the forward strand.
CTTCTACAGACGCCTTGGCTATTCGCTGGACACTCTATTTTGTGTATTTTTTTCCGTACAAGACGATAGACACCTCATTTGGATTGTATAACGCTCGGAAAACCAAGATTTTTCCGTTTTTCTGATGGGTAGTTTTTCGTACCGTTAACCTACATCGAAATCGCGGTTTTACGGTCGTAGGAGGTTCCCCCTTGCCTCTGGAAAAAATCTAGCATCAGATTCGTATTCTACACGAAAAAATACGTGAAATATGATGTGGACAAAAGTTTCGTAGCGACTTTAGATTTTGACCAAAAAAAAGTGCTCAAAACGCCAAATTCGACCGGGAACACGGTTAAAATCGCGTTTAAAGTTTTGGATTCTTTTCCATCGGATCACGGCTTCTACAGACGCCTTGGCTATTCGCTGGACACTCTATTTTGTGTATTTTTTTCCGTACAACACGATAGACACCTCATTTAGATTGTATAACGCTCGGAAAACCAAGATTTTTCCGTTTTTTTGATGGGTAGTTTTTCACACCGTTAACCTCCATCGAAATCGCAGTTTTACGGTCGTAGGAGGTTCCCCCTTGCCTCTGGACAAAATCTAGCATCAGATTCGTATTCTACACGAAAAAATACGTGAAATATGATGTGGACAAAAGTTTCCTAGCGACTTTAGATTTTGACCAAAAAAAAGTGCTCAAAACGCCGAATTCGACCGGGAACACGGTTAAAATCGCGTTTAAAGTTTTTGATTCTTTCCCATCGGATCACGGCGTCTATAGACGCCTTGGCTATTCGCTGGACACTCTATTTTGTGTATTTTTTTCCGTACAACACGATAGACACCTCATTTAGATTGTATAACGCTCGGAAAACCAAGATTTTTCCGTTTTTCTGATGGGTAGTTTTTCACACCGTTAACCTCCATCGAAATCGCGGTTTTACGGTCGTAGGAGGTTCCCCCTTGCCTCTGGACAAAATCTAGCATCAGATTCGTATTCTACACGAAAAAATACGTGAAATATGATGTGGACAAAAGTTTCCTAGCGACTTTAGATTTTGATAAAAAAAAAGTGCTCAAAACGCCAAATTCGACCGGGAACACGGTTAAAATCGCGTTTAAAGTTTTCGATTCTTTCTCATCGGATCACGACTTCTATAGACGCCTTGGCTATTCGCTGAACACTCTATTTTGTGTATTTTTTTCCGTACAAGACGATAGACACCTCATTTAGATTGTATAACGCTCGGAAAACCAAGATTTTTCCGTTTTTCTGATGGGTAGTTTTTCACACCGTTAACCTCCATCGAAATCGCGGTTTTACGGTCGTAGGAGGTTCACCCTTGCCTCTGGACAAAATCTAGCATCAGATTCGTATTCTACACGAAAAAATACGTGAAATATGATGCAGACAAAAGTTTCCTAGCGACTTTAGATTTTGATAAAAAAAAAGTGCTCAAAACGCCGAATTCGACCGGGAACACGGTTAAAATCGCGTTTAAAGTTTTGGATTCTTTTCCATCGGATCACGGCTTCTACAGACGCCTTGGCTATTCGCTGGACACTCTATTTTGTGTATTTTTTTCCGTACAAGACGATAGACACCTCATTTGGATTGTATAACGCTCGGAAAACCAAGATTTTTCCGTTTTTCTGATGGGTAGTTTTTCGTACCGTTAACCTACATCGAAATCGCGGTTTTACGGTCGTAGGAGGTTCCCCCTTGCCTCTGGAAAAAATCTAGCATCAGATTCGTATTCTACACGAAAAAATACGTGAAATATGATGTGGACAAAAGTTTCGTAGCGACTTTAGATTTTGACCAAAAAAAAGTGCTCAAAACGCCAAATTCGACCGGGAACACGGTTAAAATCGCGTTTAAAGTTTTGGATTCTTTTCCATCGGATCACGGCTTCTACAGACGCCTTGGCTATTCGCTGGACACTCTATTTTGTGTATTTTTTTCCGTACAACACGATAGACACCTCATTTAGATTGTATAACGCTCGGAAAACCAAGATTTTTCCGTTTTTTTGATGGGTAGTTTTTCACACCGTTAACCTCCATCGAAATCGCAGTTTTACGGTCGTAGGAGGTTCCCCCTTGCCTCTGGACAAAATCTAGCATCAGATTCGTATTCTACACGAAAAAATACGTGAAATATGATGTGGACAAAAGTTTCCTAGCGACTTTAGATTTTGACCAAAAAAAAGTGCTCAAAACGCCGAATTCGACCGGGAACACGGTTAAAATCGCGTTTAAAGTTTTTGATTCTTTCCCATCGGATCACGGCGTCTATAGACGCCTTGGCTATTCGCTGGACACTCTATTTTGTGTATTTTTTTCCGTACAACACGATAGACACCTCATTTAGATTGTATAACGCTCGGAAAACCAAGATTTTTCCGTTTTTCTGATGGGTAGTTTTTCACACCGTTAACCTCCATCGAAATCGCGGTTTTACGGTCGTAGGAGGTTCCCCCTTGCCTCTGGACAAAATCTAGCATCAGATTCGTATTCTACACGAAAAAATACGTGAAATATGATGTGGACAAAAGTTTCCTAGCGACTTTAGATTTTGATAAAAAAAAAGTGCTCAAAACGCCAAATTCGACCGGGAACACGGTTAAAATCGCGTTTAAAGTTTTGGATTCTTTTCCATCGGATCACGGCTTCTACAGACGCCTTGGCTATTCGCTGGACACTCTATTTTGTGTATTTTTTTCCGTACAAGACGATAGACACCTCATTCAGATTGTAAAACGCTCGGAAAACCAAGATTTTTCCGTTTTTCTGATGGGTAGTTTTTCACACCGTTAACCTCCATCGAAATCGCGGTTTTACGGTCGTAGGAGGTTCACCCTTGCCTCTGGACAAAATCTAGCATCAGATTCGTATTCTACACGAAAAAATACGTGAAATATGATGCAGACAAAAGTTTCCTAGCGACTTTAGATTTTGATAAAAAAAAAGTGCTCAAAACGCCGAATTCGACCGGGAACACGGTTAAAATCGCGTTTAAAGTTTTGGATTCTTTTCCATCGGATCACGGCTTCTACAGACGCCTTGGCTATTCGCTGGACACTCTATTTTGTGTATTTTTTTCCGTACAAGACGATAGACACCTCATTTGGATTGTATAACGCTCGGAAAACCAAGATTTTTCCGTTTTTCTGATGGGTAGTTTTTCGTACCGTTAACCTACATCGAAATCGCGGTTTTACGGTCGTAGGAGGTTCCCCCTTGCCTCTGGAAAAAATCTAGCATCAGATTCGTATTCTACACGAAAAAATACGTGAAATATGATGTGGACAAAAGTTTCGTAGCGACTTTAGATTTTGACCAAAAAAAAGTGCTCAAAACGCCAAATTCGACCGGGAACACGGTTAAAATCGCGTTTAAAGTTTTGGATTCTTTTCCATCGGATCACGGCTTCTACAGACGCCTTGGCTATTCGCTGGACACTCTATTTTGTGTATTTTTTTCCGTACAACACGATAGACACCTCATTTAGATTGTATAACGCTCGGAAAACCAAGATTTTTCCGTTTTTTTGATGGGTAGTTTTTCACACCGTTAACCTCCATCGAAATCGCAGTTTTACGGTCGTAGGAGGTTCCCCCTTGCCTCTGGACAAAATCTAGCATCAGATTCGTATTCTACACGAAAAAATACGTGAAATATGATGTGGACAAAAGTTTCCTAGCGACTTTAGATTTTGACCAAAAAAAAGTGCTCAAAACGCCGAATTCGACCGGGAACACGGTTAAAATCGCGTTTAAAGTTTTTGATTCTTTCCCATCGGATCACGGCGTCTATAGACGCCTTGGCTATTCGCTGGACACTCTATTTTGTGTATTTTTTTCCGTACAACACGATAGACACCTCATTTAGATTGTATAACGCTCGGAAAACCAAGATTTTTCCGTTTTTCTGATGGGTAGTTTTTCACACCGTTAACCTCCATCGAAATCGCGGTTTTACGGTCGTAGGAGGTTCCCCCTTGCCTCTGGACAAAATCTAGCATCAGATTCGTATTCTACACGAAAAAATACGTGAAATATGATGTGGACAAAAGTTTCCTAGCGACTTTAGATTTTGATAAAAAAAAAGTGCTCAAAACGCCAAATTCGACCGGGAACACGGTTAAAATCGCGTTTAAAGTTTTGGATTCTTTTCCATCGGATCACGGCTTCTACAGACGCCTTGGCTATTCGCTGGACACTCTATTTTGTGTATTTTTTTCCGTACAAGACGATAGACACCTCATTCAGATTGTAAAACGCTCGGAAAACCAAGATTTTTCCGTTTTTCTGATGGGTAGTTTTTCACACCGTTAACCTCCATCGAAATCGCGGTTTTACGGTCGTAGGAGGTTCACCCTTGCCTCTGGACAAAATCTAGCATCAGATTCGTATTCTACACGAAAAAATACGTGAAATATGATGCAGACAAAAGTTTCCTAGCGACTTTAGATTTTGATAAAAAAAAAGTGCTCAAAACGCCGAATTCGACCGGGAACACGGTTAAAATCGCGTTTAAAGTTTTGGATTCTTTTCCATCGGATCACGGCTTCTACAGACGCCTTGGCTATTCGCTGGACACTCTATTTTGTGTATTTTTTTCCGTACAAGACGATAGACACCTCATTTGGATTGTATAACGCTCGGAAAACCAAGATTTTTCCGTTTTTCTGATGGGTAGTTTTTCGTACCGTTAACCTACATCGAAATCGCGGTTTTACGGTCGTAGGAGGTTCCCCCTTGCCTCTGGAAAAAATCTAGCATCAGATTCGTATTCTACACGAAAAAATACGTGAAATATGATGTGGACAAAAGTTTCGTAGCGACTTTAGATTTTGACCAAAAAAAAGTGCTCAAAACGCCAAATTCGACCGGGAACACGGTTAAAATCGCGTTTAAAGTTTTGGATTCTTTTCCATCGGATCACGGCTTCTACAGACGCCTTGGCTATTCGCTGGACACTCTATTTTGTGTATTTTTTTCCGTACAACACGATAGACACCTCATTTAGATTGTATAACGCTCGGAAAACCAAGATTTTTCCGTTTTTTTGATGGGTAGTTTTTCACACCGTTAACCTCCATCGAAATCGCAGTTTTACGGTCGTAGGAGGTTCCCCCTTGCCTCTGGACAAAATCTAGCATCAGATTCGTATTCTACACGAAAAAATACGTGAAATATGATGTGGACAAAAGTTTCCTAGCGACTTTAGATTTTGACCAAAAAAAAGTGCTCAAAACGCCGAATTCGACCGGGAACACGGTTAAAATCGCGTTTAAAGTTTTTGATTCTTTCCCATCGGATCACGGCGTCTATAGACGCCTTGGCTATTCGCTGGACACTCTATTTTGTGTATTTTTTTCCGTACAACACGATAGACACCTCATTTAGATTGTATAACGCTCGGAAAACCAAGATTTTTCCGTTTTTCTGATGGGTAGTTTTTCACACCGTTAACCTCCATCGAAATCGCGGTTTTACGGTCGTAGGAGGTTCCCCCTTGCCTCTGGACAAAATCTAGCATCAGATTCGTATTCTACACGAAAAAATACGTGAAATATGATGTGGACAAAAGTTTCCTAGCGACTTTAGATTTTGATAAAAAAAAAGTGCTCAAAACGCCAAATTCGACCGGGAACACGGTTAAAATCGCGTTTAAAGTTTTGGATTCTTTTCCATCGGATCACGGCTTCTACAGACGCCTTGGCTATTCGCTGGACACTCTATTTTGTGTATTTTTTTCCGTACAAGACGATAGACACCTCATTCAGATTGTAAAACGCTCGGAAAACCAAGATTTTTCCGTTTTTCTGATGGGTAGTTTTTCGTACCGTTAACCTACATCGAAATCGCGGTTTTACGGTCGTAGGAGGTTCCCCCTTGCCTCTGGAAAAAATCTAGCATCAGATTCGTATTCTACACGAAAAAATACGTGAAATATGATGTGGACAAAAGTTTCGTAGCGACTTTAGATTTTGACCAAAAAAAAGTGCTCAAAACGCCAAATTCGACCGGGAACACGGTTAAAATCGCGTTTAAAGTTTTGGATTCTTTTCCATCGGATCACGGCTTCTACAGACGCCTTGGCTATTCGCTGGACACTCTATTTTGTGTATTTTTTTCCGTACAAGACGATAGACACCTCATTTAGATTGTATAACGCTCGGAAAACCAAGATTTTTCCGTTTTTCTGATGGGTAGTTTTTCACACCGTTAACCTCCATCGAAATCGCGGTTTTTCGGTCGTAGGAAGTTCCTCCTTGCCTCTGGACAAAATCTAGCATCAGATTCGTATTCTACACGAAAAAATACGTGAAATATGATGTGGACAAAAGTTTCCTAGCGACTTTAGATTTTGACCAAAAAAAAGTGCTCAAAACGCCAAATTCGACCGGGAACACAGTTAAAATCGCGTTTAAAGTTTTTGATTCTTTCCCATCGGATCACGGCGTCTATAGACGCCTTGGCTATTCGCTGGACAGTCTATTTTGTGTATTTTTTTCCGTACAAGACGATAGACACGTCATTTAGATTGTATAACGCACGGAAAACCAAGATTTTTCCGTTTTTCTGATGGGTAGTTTTTCACACCGTTAACCTCCATCGAAATCGCGGTTTTACGGTCGTAGGAGGTTCCCCCTTGCCTCTGGACAAAATCTAGCATCAGATTCGTATTCTACACGAAAAAATACGTGAAATATGATGTGGACAAAAGTTTCCTAGCGACTTTAGATTTTGACCAAAAAAAAGTGCTCAAAACGCCGAATTCGACCGGGAACACGGTTAAAATCGCGTTTAAAGTTTTTGATTGTTTCCCATCGGATCACGGCGTCTATAGACGCCTTGGCTATTCGCTGGACACTCTATTTTGTGTATTTTTTTCCGTACAACACGATAGACACCTCATTTAGATTGTATAACGCTCGGAAAACCAAGATTTTTCCGTTTTTCTGATGGGTAGTTTTTCACACCGTTAACCTCCATCGAAATCGCGGTTTTACGGTCGTAGGAGGTTCACCCTTGCCTCTGGACAAAATCTAGCATCAGATTCGTGTTCTACACGAAAAAATACGTGAAATATGATGTGGACAAAAGTTTCCTAGCGACTTTAGATTTTGACCAAAAAAAAGTGCTCAAAACGCCGAATTCGACCGGGAACACGGTTAAAATCGCGTTTAAAGTTTTTGATTCTTTCCCATCGGATCACGGCGTCTATAGACGCCTTGGCTATTCGCTGGACACTCTATTTTGTGTATTTTTTTCCGTACAACACGATAGACACGTCATTTAGATTGTATAACGCACGGAAAACCAAGATTTTTCCGTTTTTCTGATGGGTAGTTTTTCACACCGTTAACCTCCATCGAAATCGCGGTTTTACGGTCGTAGGAGGTTCCCCCTTGCCTCTGGACAAAATCTAGCATCAGATTCGTATTCTACACGAAAAAATACGTGAAATATGATGTGGACAAAAGTTTCCTAGCGACTTTAGATTTTGACCAAAAAAAAGTGCTCAAAACGCCGAATTCGACCGGGAACACGGTTAAAATCGCGTTTAAAGTTTTTGATTCTTTCCCATCGGATCACGGCGTCTATAGACGCCTTGGCTATTCGCTGGACACTCTATTTTGTGTATTTTTTTCCGTACAACACGATAGACACGTCATTTAGATTGTATAACGCACGGAAAACCAAGATTTTTCCGTTTTTCTGATGGGTAGTTTTTCACACCGTTAACCTCCATCGAAATCGCGGTTTTACGGTCGTAGGAGGTTCCCCCTTGCCTCTGGACAAAATCTAGCATCAGATTCGTATTCTACACGAAAAAATACGTGAAATATGATGTGGACAAAAGTTTCCTAGCGACTTTAGATTTTGACCAAAAAAAAGTGCTCAAAACGCCGAATTCGACCGGGAACACGGTTAAAATCGCGTTTAAAGTTTTTGATTGTTTCCCATCGGATCACGGCGTCTATAGACGCCTTGGCTATTCGCTGGACACTCTATTTTGTGTATTTTTTTCCGTACAACACGATAGACACCTCATTTAGATTGTATAACGCTCGGAAAACCAAGATTTTTCCGTTTTTCTGATGGGTAGTTTTTCACACCGTTAACCTCCATCGAAATCGCGGTTTTACGGTCGTAGGAGGTTCACCCTTGCCTCTGGACAAAATCTAGCATCAGATTCGTGTTCTACACGAAAAAATACGTGAAATATGATGTGGACAAAAGTTTCCTAGCGACTTTAGATTTTGACCAAAAAAAAGTGCTCAAAACGCCGAATTCGACCGGGAACACGGTTAAAATCGCGTTTAAAGTTTTTGATTCTTTCCCATCGGTTCACGGCGTCTACAGACGCCTTGGCTATTCGCTGGACACTCTATTTTGTGTATTTTTTTCCGTACAACACGATAGACACGTCATTTAGATTGTATAACGCACGGAAAACCAAGATTTTTCCGTTTTTCTGATGGGTAGTTTTTCACACCGTTAACCTCCATCGAAATCGCGGTTTTACGGTCGTAGGAGGTTCCCCCTTGCCTCTGGACAAAATCTAGCATCAGATTCGTATTCTACACGAAAAAATACGTGAAATATGATGTGGACAAAAGTTTCCTAGCGACTTTAGATTTTGACCAAAAAAAAGTGCTCAAAACGCCGAATTCGACCGGGAACACGGTTAAAATCGCGTTTAAAGTTTTTGATTGTTTCCCATCGGATCACGGCGTCTATAGACGCCTTGGCTATTCGCTGGACACTCTATTTTGTGTATTTTTTTCCGTACAACACGATAGACACCTCATTTAGATTGTATAACGCTCGGAAAACCAAGATTTTTCCGTTTTTCTGATGGGTAGTTTTTCACACCGTTAACCTCCATCGAAATCGCGGTTTTACGGTCGTAGGAGGTTCACCCTTGCCTCTGGACAAAATCTAGCATCAGATTCGTGTTCTACACGAAAAAATACGTGAAATATGATGTGGACAAAAGTTTCCTAGCGACTTTAGATTTTGACCAAAAAAAAGTGCTCAAAACGCCGAATTCGACCGGGAACACGGTTAAAATCGCGTTTAAAGTTTTTGATTCTTTCCCATCGGTTCACGGCGTCTACAGACGCCTTGGCTATTCGCTGGACACTCTATTTTGTGTATTTTTTTCCGTACAACACGATAGACACGTCATTTAGATTGTATAACGCACGGAAAACCAAGATTTTTCCGTTTTTCTGATGGGTAGTTTTTCACACCGTTAACCTCCATCGAAATCGCAGTTTTACGGTCGTAGGAGGTTCCCCCTTGCCTCTGGACAAAATCTAGCATCAGATTCGTATTCTACACGAAAAAATACGTGAAATATGATGTGGACAAAAGTTTCCTAGCGACTTTAGATTTTGACCAAAAAAAAGTGCTCAAAACGCCAAATTCGACCGGGAACACGGTTAAAATCGCGTTTAAAGTTTTTGATTCTTTCCCATCGGATCACGGCGTCTATAGACGCCTTGGCTATTCGCTGGACACTCTATTTTGTGTATTTTTTTCCGTACAACACGATAGACACGTCATTTAGATTGTATAACGCACGGAAAACCAAGATTTTTCCGTTTTTCTGATGGGTAGTTTTTCACACCGTTAACCTCCATCGAAATCGCAGTTTTACGGTCGTAGGAGGTTCCCCCTTGCCTCTGGACAAAATCTAGCATCAGATTCGTATTCTACACGAAAAAATACGTGAAATATGATGTGGACAAAAGTTTCCTAGCGACTTTAGATTTTGACCAAAAAAAAGTGCTCAAAACGTCGAATTCGACCGGGAACACGGTTAAAACCGCGTTTAAAGTTTTTGATTCTTTCCCATAGGATCACGGCGTCTATAGACGCCTTGGCTATTCGCTGGACACTCTATTTTGTGTATTTTTTTCCGTACAAGACGATAGACACCTCATTCAGATTGTAAAACGCTCGGAAAACCAAGATTTTTCCGTTTTTCTGATGGGTAGTTTTTCGTACCGTTAACCTACATCGAAATCGCGATTTTACGGTCGTAGGAGGTTCCCCCTTGCCTCTGGAAAAAATCTAGCATCAGATTCGTATTCTACACGAAAAAATACGTGAAATATGATGTGGACAAAAGTTTCGTAGCGACTTTAGATTTTGACCAAAAAAAAGTGCTCAAAACGCCAAATTCGACCGGGAACACGGTTAAAATCGCGTTTAAAGTTTTGGATTCTTTTCCATCGGATCACGGCTTCTACAGACGCCTTGGCTATTCGCTGGACACTCTATTTTGTGTATTTTTTTCCGTACAACACGATAGACACCTCATTTAGATTGTATAACGCTCGGAAAACCAAGATTTTTCCGTTTTTCTGAAGGGTAGTTTTTCACACCGTTAACCTCCATCGAAATCGCGGTTTTTCGGTCGTAGGAAGTTCCTCCTTGCCTCTGGACAAAATCTAGCATCAGATTCGTATTCTACACGAAAAAATACGTGAAATATGATGTGGACCAAAGTTTCCTAGCGACTTTAGATTTTGACCAAAAAAAAGTGCTCAAAACGCCAAATTCGACCGGGAACACAGTTAAAATCGCGTTTAAAGTTTTTGATTCTTTCCCATCAGATCACGGCGTCTATAGACGCCTTGGCTATTCGCTGGACACTCTATTTTGTGTATTTTTTTCCGTACAGCACGATAGACACTTCATTTAAATTGTATAACGCTCGGAAAACCAAGATTTTTCCGTTTTTCTGATGGGTAGTTTTTCACACCGTTAACCTCCATCGAAATCGCGGTTTTACGGTCGTAGGAGGTTCCCCCTTGCCTCTGGACAAAATCTAGCATCAGATTCGTATTCTACACGAAAAAATACGTGAAATATGATGTGGACAAAAGTTTCCTAGCGACTTTAGACTTTGACCAAAAAAAAGTGCTCAAAACGCCAAATTCGACCGGGAACACGGTTAAAATCGCGTTTAAAGTTTTTGATTATTTCCCATAGGATCACGGCGTCTATAGACGCCTTGGCTATGCGCTGGACACTCTATTTTGTGTATTTTTTTCCGTACAACACGATAGACACCTCATTTAGATTGTATAACGCACGGAAAACGAAGATATTTCCGTTTTTCTGATGGGTAGTTTTTCACACTGTTAACCTCCATCGAAATCGCGGTTTTACGGTCGTAGCAGGTTGCCCCTTGCCTCAGGACAAAATCTAGCATCAGATTCGTATTCTACACGAAAAAATACGTGAAATATGATGTGGACAAAAGTTTCCTAGCGACTTTAGATTTTGACCAAAAAAAAGTGCTCAAAACGCCAAATTCGACCGGGAACACGGTTAAAATCGCGTTTAAAGTTTTTGATTATTTCCCATAGGATCACGGCGTCTATAGACGCCTTGGCTATGCGCTGGACACTCTATTTTGTGTATTTTTTTCCGTACAACACGATAGACACCTCATTTAGATTGTATAACGCACGGAAAACGAAGATATTTCCGTTTTTCTGATGGGTAGTTTTTCACACCGTTAACCTCCATCGAAATCGCGGTTTTACGGTCGTAGGAGGTTCACCCTTGCCTCTGGACAAAATCTAGCATCAGTTTCGTATTCTACACGAAAAAATACGTGAAATATGATGTGGACAAAAGTTTCCTAGCGACTTTAGACTTTGACCAAAAAAAAGTGCTCAAAACGCCAAATTCGACCGGGAACACGGTTAAAATCGCGTTTAAAGTTTTTGATTCTTTCCCATCGGATCACGGCGTCTATAGACGCCTTGGCTATTCGCTGGACACTCTATTTTGTATATTTTGTTCCGTACAACACGATAGACACGTCGTTTAGATTGTATAACGCTCGGAAAACCAAGATTTTTCCGTTTTTCTGATGGTTAGTTTTTCACACCGGTAACCTCCATCGAAATCGCGGTTTTACGGTCGTAGGAGGTTCCCCCTTGCCTCTGGACAAAATCTAGCATCAGATTCGTATTCTACACGAAAAAATACGTGAAATATGATGTGGACAAAAGTTTCCTAGCGACTTTAGATTTTGACCAAAAAAAAGTGCTCAAAACGCCGAATTCGACCGGGAACACGGTTAAAATCGCGTTTAAAGTTTTTGATTGTTTCCCATCGGATCAGGGCGTCTATAGACGCCTTGGCTATTCGCTGAACACTCTATTTTGTGTATTTTTTTCCGTACAACACGATAGACACCTCATTCAGATTGTATAACGCTCGGAAAACCAAGATTTTTCCGTTTTTCTGATGGGTAGTTTTTCACACCGTTAACCTCCATCGAAATCGCAGTTTTACGGTCGTAGGAGGTTCCCCCTTGCCTCTGGACAAAATCTAGCATCAGATTCGTATTCTACACGAAAAAATACGTGAAATATGATGTGGACAAAAGTTTCCTAGCGACTTTAAATTTTGACCAAAAAAAAGTGCTCAAAACGTCGAATTCGACCGGGAACACGGTTAAAACCGCGTTTAAAGTTTTTGATTCTTTCCCATAGGATCACGGCGTCTATAGACGCCTTGGCTATTCGCTGGACACTCTATTTTGTGTATTTTTTTCCGTACAACACGATAGACACCTCATTTAGATTGTATAACGCACGGAAAACGAAGATATTTCCGTTTTTCTGATGGGTAGTTTTTCACACCGTTAAACTCCATCGAAACCGCGGTTTTACGGTCGTAGGAGGTTCCCCCTTGCCTCTGGACAAAATCTAGCATCAGATTCGTATTCTACACGAAAAAATACGTGAAATATGATGTGGACAAAAGTTTCCTAGCGACTTTAGATTTTGACCAAAAAAAAGTGCTCAAAACGCCAAATTCGACCGGGAACACAGTTAAAATCGCGTTTAAAGTTTTTGATTCTTTCCCATCGGATCACGGCGTCTATAGACGCCTTGGCTATTCGCTGGACACTGTATTTTGTGTATTTTTTTCCGTACAACACGATAGACACCTCATTTAGATTGTATAACGCTCGGAAAACCAAGATTTTTCCGTTTTTCTGATGGGTAGTTTTTCACACCGTTAACATCCATCGAAATCGCGGTTTTTCGGTCGTAGGAAGTTCCTCCTTGCCTCTGGACAAAATCTAGCATCAGATTCGTATTCTACACGAAAAAATACGTGAAATATGATGTGGACAAAAGTTTCCTAGCGACTTTAGATTTTGACAAAAAAAAAGTGCTCAAAACGCCAAATTCGACCGGGAACACGGTTAAAATCGCGTTTAAAGTTTTCGATTCTTTCTCATCGGATCACGGCGTCTATAGACGCCTTGGCTATTCGCTGGACACTCTATTTTGTGTATTTTTTTCCGTACAACACGATAGACACTTCATTTAGATTGTATAACGCTCGGAAAACCAAGATTTTTCCGTTTTTCTGATGGGTAGTTTTTCACACCGTTAACCTACATCGAAATCGCGGTTTTACGGTCGTAGGAGGTTCACCCTTGCCTCTGGACAAAATCTAGCATCAGATTCGTATTCTACACGAAAAAATACGTGAAATATGATGTGGACAAAAGTTTCCTAGCGACTTTAGATTTTGACAAAAAAAAAGTGCTCAAAACGCCAAATTCGACCGGGAACACGGTTAAAATCGCGTTTAAAGTTTTCGATTCTTTCTCATCGGATCACGGCGTCTATAGACGCCTTGGCTATTCGCTGGACACTCTATTTTGTGTATTTTTTTCCGTACAACACGATAGACACCTCATTTAGATTGTATAACGCTCGGAAAACCAAGATTTTTCCGTTTTTCTGATGGGTAGTTTTTCACACCGTTAACCTCCATCGAAATCGCGGTTTTTCGGTCGTAGGAAGTTCCTCCTTGCCTCTGGACAAAATCTAGCATCAGATTCGTATTCTACACGAAAAAATACGTGAAATATGATGTGGACAAAAGTTTCCTAGCGACTTTAGATTTTGACCAAAAAAAAGTGCTCAAAACGCCAAATTCGACCGGGAACACAGTTAAAATCGCGTTTAAAGTTTTTGATTCTTTCCCATCGGATCACGGCGTCTATAGACGCCTTGGCTATTCGCTGGACACTCTATTTTGTGTATTTTTTTCCGTACAACACGATAGACACTTCATTTAAATTGTATAACGCTCGGAAAACCAAGATTTTTCCGTTTTTCTGATGGGTAGTTTTTCACACCGTTAACCTCCATCGAAATCGCGGTTTTTCGGTCGTAGGAAGTTCCTCCTTGCCTCTGGACAAAATCTAGCATCAGATTCGTATTCTACACGAAAAAATACGTGAAATATGATGTGGACAAAAGTTTCCTAGCGACTTTAGACTTTGACCAAAAAAAAGTGCTCAAAACGCCAAATTCGACCGGGAACACGGTTAAAATCGCGTTTAAAGTTTTTGATTATTTCCCATAGGATCACGGCGTATATAGACGCCTTGGCTATGCGCTGGACACTCTATTTTGTGTATTTTTTTCCGTACAACACGATAGACACCTCATTTAGATTGTATAACGCACGGAAAACGAAGATATTTCCGTTTTTCTGATGGGTAGTTTTTCACACCGTTAACCTCCATCGAAATCGCGGTTTTACGGTCGTAGGAGGTTCACCCTTGCCTCTGGACAAAATCTAGCATCAGATTCGTATTCTACACGAAAAAATACGTGAAATATGATGTGGACAAAAGTTTCCTAGCGACTTTAGACTTTGACCAAAAAAAAGTGCTCAAAACGCCAAATTCGACCGGGAACACGGTTAAAATCGCGTTTAAAGTTTTTGATTCTTTCCCATCGGATCACGGCGTCTATAGACGCCTTGGCTATTCGCTGGACACTCTATTTTGTATATTTTGTTCCGTACAACACGATAGACACGTCGTTTAGATTGTATAACGCTCGGAAAACCAAGATTTTTCCGTTTTTCTGATGGTTAGTTTTTCACACCGGTAACCTCCATCGAAATCGCGGTTTTACGGTCGTAGGAGGTTCCCCCTTGCCTCTGGACAAAATCTAGCATCAGATTCGTATTCTACACGAAAAAATACGTGAAATATGATGTGGACAAAAGTTTCCTAGCGACTTTAGATTTTGACCAAAAAAAAGTGCTCAAAACGCCGAATTCGACCGGGAACACGGTTAAAATCGCGTTTAAAGTTTTCGATTCTTTCTCATCGGATCACGACTTCTATAGACGCCTTGGCTATTCGCTGAACACTCTATTTTGTGTATTTTTTTCCGTACAAGACGATAGACACCTCATTTAGATTGTATAACGCTCGGAAAACCAAGATTTTTCCGTTTTTCTGATGGGTAGTTTTTCACACCGTTAACCTCCATCGAAATCGCGGTTTTACGGTCGTAGGAGGTTCACCCTTGACTCTGGACAAAATCTAGCATCAGATTCGTATTCTACACGAAAAAATACGTGAAATATGATGCAGACAAAAGTTTCCTAGCGACTTTAGATTTTGATAAAAAAAAAGTGCTCAAAACGCCGAATTCGACCGGGAACACGGTTAAAATCGCGTTTAAAGTTTTGGATTCTTTTCCATCGGATCACGGCTTCTACAGACGCCTTGGCTATTCGCTGGACACTCTATTTTGTGTATTTTTTTCCGTACAAGACGATAGACACCTCATTCAGATTGTAAAACGCTCGGAAAACCAAGATTTTTCCGTTTTTCTGATGGGCAGTTTTTCGTACCGTTAACCTACATCGAAATCGCGGTTTTACGGTCGTAGGAGGTTCCCCCTTGCCTCTGGAAAAAATCTAGCATCAGATTCGTATTCTACACGAAAAAATACGTGAAATATGATGTGGACAAAAGTTTCGTAGCGACTTTAGATTTTGACCAAAAAAAAGTGCTCAAAACGCCGAATTCGACCGGGAACACGGTTAAAATCGCGTTTAAAGTTTTGGATTCTTTTCCACCGGATCACGGCTTCTACAGACGCCTTGGCTATTCGCTGGACACTCTATTTTGTGTATTTTTTTCCGTACAAGACGATAGACACCTCATTTAGATTGTATAACGCTCGGAAAACCAAGATTTTTCCGTTTTTCTGATGGGTAGTTTTTCACACCGTTAACCTCCATCGAAATCGCGGTTTTACGGTCGTAGGAGGTTCACCCTTGCCTCTGGACAAAATCTAGCATCAGATTCGTATTCTACACGAAAAAATACGTGAAATATGATGTAGACAAAAGTTTCCTAGCGACTTTAGATTTTGATAAAAAAAAAGTGCTCAAAACGCCGAATTCGACCGGGAACACGGTTAAAATCGCGTTTAAAGTTTTGGATTCTTTTCCATCGGATCACGGCTTCTACAGACGCCTTGGCTATTCGCTGGACACTCTATTTTGTGTATTTTTTTCCGTACAAGACGATAGACACCTCATTCAGATTGTAAAACGCTCGGAAAACCAAGATTTTTCCGTTTTTCTGATGGGTAGTTTTTCGTACCGTTAACCTACATCGAAATCGCGATTTTACGGTCGTAGGAGGTTCCCCCTTGCCTCTGGAAAAAATCTAGCATCAGATTCGTATTCTACACGAAAAAATACGTGAAATATGATGTGGACAAAAGTTTCGTAGCGACTTTAGATTTTGACCAAAAAAAAGTGCTCAAAACGCCAAATTCGACCGGGAACACGGTTAAAATCGCGTTTAAAGTTTTGGATTCTTTTCCATCGGATCACGGCTTCTACAGACGCCTTGGCTATTCGCTGGACACTCTATTTTGTGTATTTTTTTCCGTACAAGACGATAGACACCTCATTTGGATTGTATAACGCTCGGAAAACCAAGATTTTTCCGTTTTTCTGATGGGTAGTTTTTCGTACCGTTAACCTACATCGAAATCGCGGTTTTACGGTCGTAGGAGGTTCCCCCTTGCCTCTGGAAAAAATCTAGCATCAGATTCGTATTCTACACGAAAAAATACGTGAAATATGATGTGGACAAAAGTTTCCTAGCGACTTTAGATTTTGACCAAAAAAAAGTGCTCAAAACGCCGAATTCGACCGGGAACACGGTTAAAATCGCGTTTAAAGTTTTGGATTCTTTTCCATCGGATCACGGCTTCTACAGACGCCTTGGCTATTCGCTGGACACTCTATTTTGTGTATTTTTTTCCGTACAACACGATAGACACCTCATTTAGATTGTATAACGCTCGGAAAACCAAGATTTTTCCGTTTTTCTGATGGGTAGTTTTTCACACCGTTAACCTACATCGAAATCGCGGTTTTACGGTCGTAGGAGGTTCACCCTTGCCTCTGGACAAAATCTAGCATCAGATTCGTATTCTACACGAAAAAATACGTGAAATATGATGTGGACAAAAGTTTCCTAGCGACTTTAGATTTTGACAAAAAAAAAGTGCTCAAAACGCCAAATTCGACCGGGAACACGGTTAAAATCGCGTTTAAAGTTTTCGATTCTTTCTCATCGGATCACGGCGTCTATAGACGCCTTGGCTATTCGCTGGACACTCTATTTTGTGTATTTTTTTCCGTACAACACGATAGACACCTCATTTAGATTGTATAACGCTCGGAAAACCAAGATTTTTCCGTTTTTCTGATGGGTAGTTTTTCACACCGTTAACCTCCATCGAAATCGCGGTTTTTCGGTCGTAGGAAGTTCCTCCTTGCCTCTGGACAAAATCTAGCATCAGATTCGTATTCTACACGAAAAAATACGTGAAATATGATGTGGACAAAAGTTTCCTAGCGACTTTAGATTTTGACCAAAAAAAAGTGCTCAAAACGCCAAATTCGACCGGGAACACAGTTAAAATCGCGTTTAAAGTTTTTGATTCTTTCCCATCGGATCACGGCGTCTATAGACGCCTTGGCTATTCGCTGGACACTCTATTTTGTGTATTTTTTTCCGTACAACACGATAGACACTTCATTTAAATTGTATAACGCTCGGAAAACCAAGATTTTTCCGTTTTTCTGATGGGTAGTTTTTCACACCGTTAACCTCCATCGAAATCGCGGTTTTTCGGTCGTAGGAAGTTCCTCCTTGCCTCTGGACAAAATCTAGCATCAGATTCGTATTCTACACGAAAAAATACGTGAAATATGATGTGGACAAAAGTTTCCTAGCGACTTTAGATTTTGACCAAAAAAAAGTGCTCAAAACGCCAAATTCGACCGGGAACACAGTTAAAATCGCGTTTAAAGTTTTTGATTCTTTCCCATTGGATCACGGCGTCTATAGACGCCTTGGCTATTCGCTGGACACTCTATTTTGTGTATTTTTTTCCGTACAACACGATAGACACTTCATTTAAATTGTATAACGCTCGGAAAACCAAGATTTTTCCGTTTTTCTGATGGGTAGTTTTTCACACCGTTAACCTCCATCGAAATCGCGGTTTTACGGTCGTAGGAGGTTCCCCCTTGCCTCTGGACAAAATCTAGCATCAGATTCGTATTCTACACGAAAAAATACGTGAAATATGATGTGGACAAAAGTTTCCTAGCGACTTTAGACTTTGACCAAAAAAAAGTGCTCAAAACGCCAAATTCGACCGGGAACACGGTTAAAATCGCGTTTAAAGTTTTTGATTCTTTCCCATCGGATCACGGCGTCTATAGACGCCTTGGCTATTCGCTGGACACTCTATTTTGTATATTTTGTTCCGTACAACACGATAGACACGTCGTTTAGATTGTATAACGCACGGAAAACCAAGATTTTTCCGTTTTTCTGATGGGTAGTTTTTCACACCGTTAACCTCCATCGAAATCGCAGTTTTACGGTCGTAGGAGGTTCCCCCTTGCCTCTGGACAAAATCTAGCATCAGATTCGTATTCTACACGAAAAAATACGTGAAATATGATGTGGACAAAAGTTTCCTAGCGACTTTAGACTTTGACCAAAAAAAAGTGCTCAAAACGCCAAATTCGACCGGGAACACGGTTAAAATCGCGTTTAAAGTTTTTGATTCTTTCCCATCGGATCACGGCGTCTATAGACGCCTTGGCTATTCGCTGGACAGTCTATTTTGTGTATTTTTTTCCGTACAAGACGATAGACACGTCATTTAGATTGTATAACGCACGGAAAACCAAGATTTTTCCGTTTTTCTGATGGGTAGTTTTTCACACCGTTAACCTCCATCGAAATCGCAGTTTTACGGTCGTAGGAGGTTCCCCCTTGCCTCTGGACAAAATCTAGCATCAGATTCGTATTCTACACGAAAAAATACGTGAAATATGATGTGGACAAAAGTTTCCTAGCGACTTTAGATTTTGACCAAAAAAAAGTGCTCAAAACGCCGAATTCGACCGGGAACACGGTTAAAATCGCGTTTAAAATTTTGGATTCTTTTCCATCGGATCACGGCTTCTACAGACGCCTTGGCTATTCGCTGGACACTCTATTTTGTGTATTTTTTTCCGTACAACACGATAGACACCTCATTTAGATTGTATAACGCTCGGAAAACCAAGATTTTTCCGTTTTTCTGATGGGTAGTTTTTCACACCGTTAACCTCCATCGAAATCGCGGTTTTTCGGTCGTAGGAAGTTCCTCCTTGCCTCTGGACAAAATCTAGCATCAGATTCGTATTCTACACGAAAAAATACGTGAAATATGATGTGGACAAAAGTTTCCTAGCGACTTTAGATTTTGACCAAAAAAAAGTGCTCAAAACGCCAAATTCGACCGGGAACACAGTTAAAATCGCGTTTAAAGTTTTTGATTCTTTCCCATCGGATCACGGCGTCTATAGACGCCTTGGCTATTCGCTGGACACTCTATTTTGTGTATTTTTTTCCGTACAACACGATAGACACTTCATTTAAATTGTATAACGCTCGGAAAACCAAGATTTTTCCGTTTTTCTGATGGGTAGTTTTTCACACCGTTAACCTCCATCGAAATCGCGGTTTTACGGTCGTAGGAGGTTCCCCCTTGCCTCTGGACAAAATCTAGCATCAGATTCGTATTCTACACGAAAAAATACGTGAAATATGATGTGGACAAAAGTTTCCTAGCGACTTTAGACTTTGACCAAAAAAAAGTGCTCAAAACGCCAAATTCGACCGGGAACACGGTTAAAATCGCGTTTAAAGTTTTTGATTCTTTCCCATCGGATCACGGCGTCTATAGACGCCTTGGCTATACGCTGGACACTCTATTTTGTATATTTTGTTCCGTACAACACGATAGACACGTCGTTTAGATTGTATAACGCACGGAAAACCAAGATTTTTCCGTTTTTCTGATGGGTAGTTTTTCACACCGTTAACCTCCATCGAAATCGCAGTTTTACGGTCGTAGGAGGTTCCCCCTTGCCTCTGGACAAAATCTAGCATCAGATTCGTATTCTACACGAAAAAATACGTGAAATATGATGTGGACAAAAGTTTCCTAGCGACTTTAGACTTTGACCAAAAAAAAGTGCTCAAAACGCCAAATTCGACCGGGAACACGGTTAAAATCGCGTTTAAAGTTTTTGATTCTTTCCCATCGGATCACGGCGTCTATAGACGCCTTGGCTATTCGCTGGACAGTCTATTTTGTGTATTTTTTTCCGTACAAGACGATAGACACGTCATTTAGATTGTATAACGCACGGAAAACCAAGATTTTTCCGTTTTTCTGATGGGTAGTTTTTCACACCGTTAACCTCCATCGAAATCGCAGTTTTACGGTCGTAGGAGGTTCCCCCTTGCCTCTGGACAAAATCTAGCATCAGATTCGTATTCTACACGAAAAAATACGTGAAATATGATGTGGACAAAAGTTTCCTAGCGACTTTAGATTTTGACCAAAAAAAAGTGCTCAAAACGCCGAATTCGACCGGGAACACGGTTAAAATCGCGTTTAAAGTTTTTGATTCTTTCCCATCGGATCACGGCGTCTATAGACGCCTTGGCTATTCGCTGGACACTCTATTTTGTGTATTTTTTTCCGTACAACACGATAGACACCTCATTTAGATTGTATAACGCTCGGAAAACCAAGATTTTTCCGTTTTTCTGATGGGTAGTTTTTCACACCGTTAACCTCCATCGAAATCGCGGTTTTACGGTCGTAGGAGGTTCCCCCTTGCCTCTGGACAAAATCTAGCATCAGATTCGTATTCTACACGAAAAAATACGTGAAATATGATGTGGACAAAAGTTTCCTAGCGACTTTAGATTTTGACCAAAAAAAAGTGCTCAAAACGCCGAATTCGACCGGGAACACGGTTAAAATCGCGTTTAAAGTTTTTGATTCTTTCCCATCGGTTCACGGCGTCTACAGACGCCTTGGCTATTCGCTGGACACTCTATTTTGTGTATTTTTTTCCGTACAACACGATAGACACCTCATTTAGATTGTATAACGCTCGGAAAACCAAGATTTTTCCGTTTTTCTGATGGGTAGTTTTTCACACCGTTAACCTCCATCGAAATCGCGGTTTTACGGTCGTAGGAGGTTCACCCTTGCCTCTGGACAAAATCTAGCATCAGATTCGTATTCTACACGAAAAAATACGTGAAATATGATGTGGACAAAAGTTTCCTAGCGACTTTAGATTTTGATAAAAAAAAAGTGCTCAAAACGCCAAATTCGACCGGGAACACGGTTAAAATCGCGTTTAAAGTTTTCGATTCTTTCTCATCGGATCACGACTTCTATAGACGCCTTGGCTATTCGCTGAACACTCTATTTTGTGTATTTTTTTCCGTACAAGACGATAGACACCTCATTTAGATTGTATAACGCTCGGAAAACCAAGATTTTTCCGTTTTTCTGATGGGTAGTTTTTCACACCGTTAACCTCCATCGAAATCGCGGTTTTACGGTCGTAGGAGGTTCACCCTTGCCTCTGGACAAAATCTAGCATCAGATTCGTATTCTACACGAAAAAATACGTGAAATATGATGCAGACAAAAGTTTCCTAGCGACTTTAGATTTTGATAAAAAAAAAGTGCTCAAAACGCCGAATTCGACCGGGAACACGGTTAAAATCGCGTTTAAAGTTTTGGATTCTTTTCCATCGGATCACGGCTTCTACAGACGCCTTGGCTATTCGCTGGACACTCTATTTTGTGTATTTTTTTCCGTACAAGACGATAGACACCTCATATGGATTGTATAACGCTCGGAAAACCAAGATTTTTCCGTTTTTCTGATGGGTAGTTTTTCGTACCGTTAACCTACATCGAAATCGCGGTTTTACGGTCGTAGGAGGTTCCCCCTTGCCTCTGGAAAAAATCTAGCATCAGATTCGTATTCTACACGAAAAAATACGTGAAATATGATGTGGACAAAAGTTTCGTAGCGACTTTAGATTTTGACCAAAAAAAAGTGCTCAAAACGCCAAATTCGACCGGGAACACGGTTAAAATCGCGTTTAAAGTTTTGGATTCTTTTCCATCGGATCACGGCTTCTACAGACGCCTTGGCTATTCGCTGGACACTCTATTTTGTGTATTTTTTTCCGTACAACACGATAGACACCTCATTTAGATTGTATAACGCTCGGAAAACCAAGATTTTTCCGTTTTTTTGATGGGTAGTTTTTCACACCGTTAACCTCCATCGAAATCGCAGTTTTACGGTCGTAGGAGGTTCCCCCTTGCCTCTGGACAAAATCTAGCATCAGATTCGTATTCTACACGAAAAAATACGTGAAATATGATGTGGACAAAAGTTTCCTAGCGACTTTAGATTTTGACCAAAAAAAAGTGCTCAAAACGCCGAATTCGACCGGGAACACGGTTAAAATCGCGTTTAAAGTTTTTGATTGTTTCCCATCGGATCAGGGCGTCTATAGACGCCTTGGCTATTCGCTGAACACTCTATTTTGTGTATTTTTTTCCGTACAACACGATAGACACCTCATTTAGATTGTATAACGCACGGAAAACGAAGATATTTCCGTTTTTCTGATGGGTAGTTTTTCACACCGTTAAACTCCATCGAAACCGCGGTTTTACGGTCGTAGGAGGTTCCCCCTTGCCTCTGGACAAAATCTAGCATCAGATTCGTATTCTACACGAAAAAATACGTGAAATATGATGTGGACAAAAGTTTCCTAGCGACTTTAGATTTTGACCAAAAAAAAGTGCTCAAAACGCCAAATTCGACCGGGAACACAGTTAAAATCGCGTTTAAAGTTTTTGATTCTTTCCCATCGGATCACGGCTTCTACAGACGCCTTGGCTATTCGCTGGACACTCTATTTTGTGTATTTTTTTCCGTACAAGACGATAGACACCTCATTCAGATTGTAAAACGCTCGGAAAACCAAGATTTTTCCGTTTTTCTGATGGGCAGTTTTTCGTACCGTTAACCTACATCGAAATCGCGGTTTTACGGTCGTAGGAGGTTCCCCCTTGCCTCTGGAAAAAATCTAGCATCAGATTCGTATTCTACACGAAAAAATACGTGAAATATGATGTGGACAAAAGTTTCGTAGCGACTTTAGATTTTGACCAAAAAAAAGTGCTCAAAACGCCGAATTCGACCGGGAACACGGTTAAAATCGCGTTTAAAGTTTTGGATTCTTTTCCACCGGATCACGGCTTCTACAGACGCCTTGGCTATTCGCTGGACACTCTATTTTGTGTATTTTTTTCCGTACAAGACGATAGACACCTCATTTAGATTGTATAACGCTCGGAAAACCAAGATTTTTCCGTTTTTCTGATGGGTAGTTTTTCACACCGTTAACCTCCATCGAAATCGCGGTTTTACGGTCGTAGGAGGTTCACCCTTGCCTCTGGACAAAATCTAGCATCAGATTCGTATTCTACACGAAAAAATACGTGAAATATGATGTAGACAAAAGTTTCCTAGCGACTTTAGATTTTGATAAAAAAAAAGTGCTCAAAACGCCGAATTCGACCGGGAACACGGTTAAAATCGCGTTTAAAGTTTTGGATTCTTTTCCATCGGATCACGGCTTCTACAGACGCCTTGGCTATTCGCTGGACACTCTATTTTGTGTATTTTTTTCCGTACAAGACGATAGACACCTCATTCAGATTGTAAAACGCTCGGAAAACCAAGATTTTTCCGTTTTTCTGATGGGTAGTTTTTCGTACCGTTAACCTACATCGAAATCGCGATTTTACGGTCGTAGGAGGTTCCCCCTTGCCTCTGGAAAAAATCTAGCATCAGATTCGTATTCTACACGAAAAAATACGTGAAATATGATGTGGACAAAAGTTTCGTAGCGACTTTAGATTTTGACCAAAAAAAAGTGCTCAAAACGCCAAATTCGACCGGGAAAACGGTTAAAATCGCGTTTAAAGTTTTGGATTCTTTTCCATCGGATCACGGCTTCTACAGACGCCTTGGCTATTCGCTGGACACTCTATTTTGTGTATTTTTTTCCGTACAAGACGATAGACACCTCATTTGGATTGTATAACGCTCGGAAAACCAAGATTTTTCCGTTTTTCTGATGGGTAGTTTTTCGTACCGTTAACCTACATCGAAATCGCGGTTTTACGGTCGTAGGAGGTTCCCCCTTGCCTCTGGAAAAAATCTAGCATCAGATTCGTATTCTACACGAAAAAATACGTGAAATATGATGTGGACAAAAGTTTCCTAGCGACTTTAGATTTTGACCAAAAAAAAGTGCTCAAAACGCCGAATTCGACCGGGAACACGGTTAAAATCGCGTTTAAAGTTTTGGATTCTTTTCCATCGGATCACGGCTTCTACAGACGCCTTGGCTATTCGCTGGACACTCTATTTTGTGTATTTTTTTCCGTACAACACGATAGACACCTCATTTAGATTGTATAACGCTCGGAAAACCAAGATTTTTCCGTTTTTCTGATGGGTAGTTTTTCACACCGTTAACCTCCATCGAAATCGCGGTTTTTCGGTCGTAGGAAGTTCCTCCTTGCCTCTGGACAAAATCTAGCATCAGATTCGTATTCTACACGAAAAAATACGTGAAATATGATGTGGACAAAAGTTTCCTAGCGACCTTAGATTTTGACCAAAAAAAAGTGCTCAAAACGCCGAATTCGACCGGGAACACGGTTAAAATCGCGTTTAAAGTTTTTGATTGTTTCCCATCGGATCACGGCGTCTATATACGCCTTGGCTATTCGCTGGACACTCTATTTTGTGTATTTTTTTCCGTACAACACGATAGACACCTCATTTAGATTGTATAACCCTCGGAAAACCAAGATTTTTCCGTTTTTCTGATGGGTAGTTTTTCACACCGTTAACCTCCATCGAAATCGCGGTTTTTCGGTCGTAGGAAGTTCCTCCTTGCCTCTGGACAAAATCTAACATCAGATTCGTATTCTACACGAAAAAATACGTGAAATATGATGTGGACAAAAGTTTCCTAGCGACTTTAGATTTTGACCAAAAAAAAGTGCTCAAAACGCCAAATTCGACCGGGAACACGGTTAAAATCGCGTTTAAAGTTTTTGATTCTGTCCCATCGGATCACGGCGTCTGTAGACGCCTTGGCTATTCGCTGGACACTCTATTTTGTGTATTTTTTTCCGTACAACACGATAGACACCTCATTTAGATTGTATAACGCTCGGAAAACCAAGATTTTTCCGTTTTTCTGATGGGTAGTTTTTCACACCGTTAACCTCCATCGAAATCGCGGTTTTTCGGTCGTAGGAAGTTCCCCCTTGCCTCTGGACAAAATCTAGCATCAGATTCGTATTCTACACGAAAAAATACGTGAAATATGATGTGGACAAAAGTTTCCTAGCGACTTTAGATTTTGACCAAAAAAAAGTGCTCAAAACGCCAAATTCGACCGGGAACACAGTTAAAATCGCGTTTAAAGTTTTTGATTCTTTCCCATCGGAACACGGCGTCTATAGACGCCTTGGCTATACGCTGGACACTCTATTTTGTGTATTTTTTTCCGTACAAGACGATAGACACCTCATTTAGATTGTATAACGCTCGGAAAACCAAGATTTTTCCGTTTTTCTGATGGGTAGTTTTTCGTACCGTTAACCTACATCGAAATCGCGGTTTTACGGTCGTAGGAGGTTCCCCCTTGCCTCTGGACAAAATCTAGCATCAGATTCGTATTCTACACGAAAAAATACGTGAAATATGATGTGGACAAAAGTTTCCTAGCGACTTTAGATTTTGATAAAAAAAAAGTGCTCAAAACGCCAAATTCGACCGGGAACACGGTTAAAATCGCGTTTAAAGTTTTCGATTCTTTCTCATCGGATCACGACTTCTATAGACGCCTTGGCTATTCGCTGGACACTCTATTTTGTGTATTTTTTTCCGTACAAGACGATAGACACCTCATTTAGATTGTATAACGCTCGGAAAACCAAGATTTTTCCGTTTTTCTGATGGGTAGTTTTTCGTACCGTTAACCTACATCGAAATCGCGGTTTTACGGTCGTAGGAGGTTCCCCCTTGCCTCTGGAAAAAATCTAGCATCAGATTCGTATTCTACACGAAAAAATACGTGAAATATGATGTGGACAAAAGTTTCGTAGCGACTTTAGATTTTGACCAAAAAAAAGTGCTCAAAACGCCGAATTCGACCGGGAACACGGTTAAAATCGCGTTTAAAG
Source organism: Cryptus viduatorius (assembly GCA_964006125.1). Lineage (NCBI taxonomy): Eukaryota > Metazoa > Arthropoda > Insecta > Hymenoptera > Ichneumonidae > Cryptus > Cryptus viduatorius. Next base: position 11,991,519 of record OZ023221.1, read on the forward strand.
TTTTGGATACTTTTCCACCGGATCACGGCTTCTACAGACGCCTTGGCTATTCGCTGGACACTCTATTTTGTGTATTTTTTTCCGTACAACACGATAGACACCTCATTTAGATTGTATAACGCTCGGAAAACCAAGATTTTTCCGTTTTTCTGATGGGTAGTTTTTCACACCGTTAACCTCCATCGAAATCGCGGTTTTACGGTCGTAGGAGGTTCACCCTTGCCTCTGGACAAAATCTAGCATCAGATTCGTATTCTACACGAAAAAATTCGTGAAATATGATGTGGACAAAAGTTTCCTAGCGACTTTAGATTTTGATAAAAAAAAAGTGCTCAAAACGCCAAATTCGACCGGGAACACGGTTAAAATCGCGTTTAAAGTTTTCGATTCTTTCTCATCGGATCACGACTTCTATAGACGCCTTGGCTATTCGCTGAACACTCTATTTTGTGTATTTTTTTCCGTACAAGACGATAGACACCTCATTTAGATTGTATAACGCTCGGAAAACCAAGATTTTTCCGTTTTTCTGATGGGTAGTTTTTCACACCGTTAACCTCCATCGAAATCGCGGTTTTACGGTCGTAGGAGGTTCACCCTTGCCTCTGGACAAAATCTAGCATCAGATTCGTATTCTACACGAAAAAATACGTGAAATATGATGCAGACAAAAGTTTCCTAGCGACTTTAGATTTTGATAAAAAAAAAGTGCTCAAAACGCCGAATTCGACCGGGAACACGGTTAAAATCGCGTTTAAAGTTTTGGATTCTTTTCCATCGGATCACGGCTTCTACAGACGCCTTGGCTATTCGCTGGACACTCTATTTTGTGTATTTTTTTCCGTACAAGACGATAGACACCTCATTCAGATTGTAAAACGCTCGGAAAACCAAGATTTTTCCGTTTTTCTGATGGGCAGTTTTTCGTACCGTTAACCTACATCGAAATCGCGGTTTTACGGTCGTAGGAGGTTCCCCCTTGCCTCTGGAAAAAATCTAGCATCAGATTCGTATTCTACACGAAAAAATACGTGAAATATGATGTGGACAAAAGTTTCGTAGCGACTTTAGATTTTGACCAAAAAAAAGTGCTCAAAACGCCGAATTCGACCGGGAACACGGTTAAAATCGCGTTTAAAGTTTTGGATTCTTTTCCACCGGATCACGGCTTCTACAGACGCCTTGGCTATTCGCTGGACACTCTATTTTGTGTATTTTTTTCCGTACAAGACGATAGACACCTCATTTAGATTGTATAACGCTCGGAAAACCAAGATTTTTCCGTTTTTCTGATGGGTAGTTTTTCACACCGTTAACCTCCATCGAAATCGCGGTTTTACGGTCGTAGGAGGTTCCCCCTTGCCTCTGGAAAAAATCTAGCATCAGATTCGTATTCTACACGAAAAAATACGTGAAATATGATGTGGACAAAAGTTTCCTAGCGACTTTAGATTTTGACCAAAAAAAAGTGCTCAAAACGCCGAATTCGACCGGGAACACGGTTAAAATCGCGTTTAAAGTTTTGGATTCTTTTCCATCGGATCACGGCTTCTACAGACGCCTTGGCTATTCGCTGGACACTCTATTTTGTGTATTTTTTTCCGTACAACACGATAGACACCTCATTTAGATTGTATAACGCTCGGAAAACCAAGATTTTTCCGTTTTTCTGATGGGTAGTTTTTCACACCGTTAACCTACATCGAAATCGCGGTTTTACGGTCGTAGGAGGTTCACCCTTGCCTCTGGACAAAATCTAGCATCAGATTCGTATTCTACACGAAAAAATACGTGAAATATGATGTGGACAAAAGTTTCCTAGCGACTTTAGATTTTGACAAAAAAAAAGTGCTCAAAACGCCAAATTCGACCGGGAACACGGTTAAAATCGCGTTTAAAGTTTTCGATTCTTTCTCATCGGATCACGGCGTCTATAGACGCCTTGGCTATTCGCTGGACACTCTATTTTGTGTATTTTTTTCCGTACAACACGATAGACACCTCATTTAGATTGTATAACGCTCGGAAAACCAAGATTTTTCCGTTTTTCTGATGGGTAGTTTTTCACACCGTTAACCTCCATCGAAATCGCGGTTTTTCGGTCGTAGGAAGTTCCTCCTTGCCTCTGGACAAAATCTAGCATCAGATTCGTATTCTACACGAAAAAATACGTGAAATATGATGTGGACAAAAGTTTCCTAGCGACTTTAGATTTTGACCAAAAAAAAGTGCTCAAAACGCCAAATTCGACCGGGAACACAGTTAAAATCGCGTTTAAAGTTTTTGATTCTTTCCCATCGGATCACGGCGTCTATAGACGCCTTGGCTATTCGCTGGACACTCTATTTTGTGTATTTTTTTCCGTACAACACGATAGACACTTCATTTAAATTGTATAACGCTCGGAAAACCAAGATTTTTCCGTTTTTCTGATGGGTAGTTTTTCACACCGTTAACCTCCATCGAAATCGCGGTTTTACGGTCGTAGGAGGTTCCCCCTTGCCTCTGGACAAAATCTAGCATCAGATTCGTATTCTACACGAAAAAATACGTGAAATATGATGTGGACAAAAGTTTCCTAGCGACTTTAGACTTTGACCAAAAAAAAGTGCTCAAAACGCCAAATTCGACCGGGAACACGGTTAAAATCGCGTTTAAAGTTTTTGATTCTTTCCCATCGGATCACGGCGTCTATAGACGCCTTGGCTATTCGCTGGACACTCTATTTTGTATATTTTGTTCCGTACAACACGATAGACACGTCGTTTAGATTGTATAACGCACGGAAAACCAAGATTTTTCCGTTTTTCTGATGGGTAGTTTTTCACACCGTTAACCTCCATCGAAATCGCAGTTTTACGGTCGTAGGAGGTTCCCCCTTGCCTCTGGACAAAATCTAGCATCAGATTCGTATTCTACACGAAAAAATACGTGAAATATGATGTGGACAAAAGTTTCCTAGCGACTTTAGACTTTGACCAAAAAAAAGTGCTCAAAACGCCAAATTCGACCGGGAACACGGTTAAAATCGCGTTTAAAGTTTTTGATTCTTTCCCATCGGATCACGGCGTCTATAGACGCCTTGGCTATTCGCTGGACAGTCTATTTTGTGTATTTTTTTCCGTACAAGACGATAGACACGTCATTTAGATTGTATAACGCACGGAAAACCAAGATTTTTCCGTTTTTCTGATGGGTAGTTTTTCACACCGTTAACCTCCATCGAAATCGCAGTTTTACGGTCGTAGGAGGTTCCCCCTTGCCTCTGGACAAAATCTAGCATCAGATTCGTATTCTACACGAAAAAATACGTGAAATATGATGTGGACAAAAGTTTCCTAGCGACTTTAGATTTTGACCAAAAAAAAGTGCTCAAAACGCCGAATTCGACCGGGAACACGGTTAAAATCGCGTTTAAAGTTTTTGATTCTTTCCCATCGGATCACGGCGTCTATAGACGCCTTGGCTATTCGCTGGACACTCTATTTTGTGTATTTTTTTCCGTACAACACGATAGACACCTCATTTAGATTGTATAACGCTCGGAAAACCAAGATTTTTCCGTTTTTCTGATGGGTAGTTTTTCACACCGTTAACCTCCATCGAAATCGCGGTTTTACGGTCGTAGGAGGTTCCCCCTTGCCTCTGGACAAAATCTAGCATCAGATTCGTATTCTACACGAAAAAATACGTGAAATATGATGTGGACAAAAGTTTCCTAGCGACTTTAGATTTTGACCAAAAAAAAGTGCTCAAAACGCCGAATTCGACCGGGAACACGCTTAAAATCGCGTTTAAAGTTTTTGATTCTTTCCCATCGGATCACGGCGTCTATAGACGCCTTGGCTATTCGCTGGACACTCTATTGTGTGTATTTTTTTCCGTACAACACGATAGACACCTCATTTAGATTGTATAACGCTCGGAAAACCAAGATTTTTCCGTTTTTCTGATGGGTAGTTTTTCACACCGTTAACCTCCATCGAAATCGCGGTTTTACGGTCGTAGGAGGTTGCCCCTTGCCTCTGGACAAAATCTAGCATCAGATTCGTGTTCTACACGAAAAAATACGTGAAATATGATGTGGACAAAAGTTTCCTAGCGACTTTAGATTTTGACCAAAAAAAAGTGCTCAAAACGCCGAATTCGACCGGGAACACGGTTAAAATCGCGTTTAAAGTTTTTGATTCTTTCCCATCGGTTCACGGCGTCTACAGACGCCTTGGCTATTCGCTGGACACTCTATTTTGTGTATTTTTTTCCGTACAAGACGATAGACACCTCATTTAGATTGTATAACGCTCGGAAAACCAAGATTTTTCCGTTTTTCTGATGGGTAGTTTTTCACACCGTTAACCTCCATCGAAATCGCGGTTTTACGGTCGTAGGAGGTTCACCCTTGCCTCTGGACAAAATCTAGCATCAGATTCGTATTCTACACGAAAAAATACGTGAAATATGATGTGGACAAAAGTTTCCTAGCGACTTTAAATTTTGACCAAAAAAAAGTGCTCAAAACGTCGAATTCGACCGGGAACACGGTTAAAACCGCGTTTAAAGTTTTTGATTCTTTCCCATAGGATCACGGCGTCTATAGACGCCTTGGCTATTCGCTGGACACTCTATTTTGTGTATTTTTTTCCGTACAACACGATAGACACCTCATTTAGATTGTATAACGCACGGAAAACGAAGATATTTCCGTTTTTCTGATGGGTAGTTTTTCACACCGTTAAACTCCATCGAAACCGCGGTTTTACGGTCGTAGGAGGTTCCCCCTTGCCTCTGGACAAAATCTAGCATCAGATTCGTATTCTACACGAAAAAATACGTGAAATATGATGTGGACAAAAGTTTCCTAGCGACTTTAGATTTTGACCAAAAAAAAGTGCTCAAAACGCCAAATTCGACCGGGAACACAGTTAAAATCGCGTTTAAAGTTTTTGATTCTTTCCCATCGGATCACGGCGTCTATAGACGCCTTGGCTATTCGCTGGACACTGTATTTTGTGTATTTTTTTCCGTACAACACGATAGACACCTCATTTAGATTGTATAACGCTCGGAAAACCAAGATTTTTCCGTTTTTCTGATGGGTAGTTTTTCACACCGTTAACATCCATCGAAATCGCGGTTTTTCGGTCGTAGGAAGTTCCTCCTTGCCTCTGGACAAAATCTAGCATCAGATTCGTATTCTACACGAAAAAATACGTGAAATATGATGTGGACAAAAGTTTCCTAGCGACTTTAGATTTTGACAAAAAAAAAGTGCTCAAAACGCCAAATTCGACCGGGAACACGGTTAAAATCGCGTTTAAAGTTTTCGATTCTTTCTCATCGGATCACGGCGTCTATAGACGCCTTGGCTATTCGCTGGACACTCTATTTTGTGTATTTTTTTCCGTACAACACGATAGACACTTCATTTAGATTGTATAACGCTCGGAAAACCGAGATTTTTCCGTTTTTCTGATGGGTAGTTTTTCACACCGTTAACCTACATCGAAATCGCGGTTTTACGGTCGTAGGAGGTTCACCCTTGCCTCTGGACAAAATCTAGCATCAGATTCGTATTCTACACGAAAAAATACGTGAAATATGATGTGGACAAAAGTTTCCTAGCGACTTTAGATTTTGACAAAAAAAAAGTGCTCAAAACGCCAAATTCGACCGGGAACACGGTTAAAATCGCGTTTAAAGTTTTCGATTCTTTCTCATCGGATCACGGCGTCTATAGACGCCTTGGCTATTCGCTGGACACTCTATTTTGTGTATTTTTTTCCGTACAACACGATAGACACCTCATTTAGATTGTATAACGCTCGGAAAACCAAGATTTTTCCGTTTTTCTGATGGGTAGTTTTTCACACCGTTAACCTCCATCGAAATCGCGGTTTTACGGTCGTAGGAGGTTGCCCCTTGCCTCTGGACAAAATCTAGCATCAGATTCGTGTTCTACACGAAAAAATACGTGAATTATGATGTGGACAAAAGTTTCCTAGCGACTTTAGATTTTGACCAAAAAAAAAGTGCTCAAAACGCCGAATTCGACCGGGAACACGGTTAAAATCGCGTTTAAAGTTTTTGATTCTTTCCCATCGGTTCACGGCGTCTACAGACGCCTTGGCTATTCGCTGGACACTCTATTTTGTGTATTTTTTTCCGTACAACACGATAGACACCTCATTTAGATTGTATAACGCTCGGAAAACCAAGATTTTTCCGTTTTTCTGATGGGTAGTTTTTCACACCGTTAACCTCCATCGAAATCGCGGTTTTACGGTCGTAGGAGGTTCACCCTTGCCTCTGGACAAAATCTAGCATCAGATTCGTATTCTACACGAAAAAATTCGTGAAATATGATGTGGACAAAAGTTTCCTAGCGACTTTAGATTTTGATAAAAAAAAAGTGCTCAAAACGCCAAATTCGACCGGGAACACGGTTAAAATCGCGTTTAAAGTTTTCGATTCTTTCTCATCGGATCACGACTTCTATAGACGCCTTGGCTATTCGCTGAACACTCTATTTTGTGTATTTTTTTCCGTACAAGACGATAGACACCTCATTTAGATTGTATAACGCTCGGAAAACCAAGATTTTTCCGTTTTTCTGATGGGTAGTTTTTCACACCGTTAACCTCCATCGAAATCGCGGTTTTACGGTCGTAGGAGGTTCACCCTTGCCTCTGGACAAAATCTAGCATCAGATTCGTATTCTACACGAAAAAATACGTGAAATATGATGCAGACAAAAGTTTCCTAGCGACTTTAGATTTTGATAAAAAAAAAGTGCTCAAAACGCCGAATTCGACCGGGAACACGGTTAAAATCGCGTTTAAAGTTTTGGATTCTTTTCCATCGGATCACGGCTTCTACAGACGCCTTGGCTATTCGCTGGACACTCTATTTTGTGTATTTTTTTCCGTACAAGACGATAGACACCTCATTCAGATTGTAAAACGCTCGGAAAACCAAGATTTTTCCGTTTTTCTGATGGGCAGTTTTTCGTACCGTTAACCTACATCGAAATCGCGGTTTTACGGTCGTAGGAGGTTCCCCCTTGCCTCTGGAAAAAATCTAGCATCAGATTCGTATTCTACACGAAAAAATACGTGAAATATGATGTGGACAAAAGTTTCGTAGCGACTTTAGATTTTGACCAAAAAAAAGTGCTCAAAACGCCGAATTCGACCGGGAACACGGTTAAAATCGCGTTTAAAGTTTTGGATTCTTTTCCACCGGATCACGGCTTCTACAGACGCCTTGGCTATTCGCTGGACACTCTATTTTGTGTATTTTTTTCCGTACAAGACGATAGACACCTCATTTAGATTGTATAACGCTCGGAAAACCAAGATTTTTCCGTTTTTCTGATGGGTAGTTTTTCACACCGTTAACCTCCATCGAAATCGCGGTTTTACGGTCGTAGGAGGTTCACCCTTGCCTCTGGACAAAATCTAGCATCAGATTCGTATTCTACACGAAAAAATACGTGAAATATGATGTAGACAAAAGTTTCCTAGCGACTTTAGATTTTGATAAAAAAAAAGTGCTCAAAACGCCGAATTCGACCGGGAACACGGTTAAAATCGCGTTTAAAGTTTTGGATTCTTTTCCATCGGATCACGGCTTCTACAGACGCCTTGGCTATTCGCTGGACACTCTATTTTGTGTATTTTTTTCCGTACAAGACGATAGACACCTCATTCAGATTGTAAAACGCTCGGAAAACCAAGATTTTTCCGTTTTTCTGATGGGTAGTTTTTCGTACCGTTAACCTACATCGAAATCGCGATTTTACGGTCGTAGGAGGTTCCCCCTTGCCTCTGGAAAAAATCTAGCATCAGATTCGTATTCTACACGAAAAAATACGTGAAATATGATGTGGACAAAAGTTTCGTAGCGACTTTAGATTTTGACCAAAAAAAAGTGCTCAAAACGCCAAATTCGACCGGGAACACGGTTAAAATCGCGTTTAAAGTTTTGGATTCTTTTCCATCGGATCACGGCTTCTACAGACGCCTTGGCTATTCGCTGGACACTCTATTTTGTGTATTTTTTTCCGTACAAGACGATAGACACCTCATTTGGATTGTATAACGCTCGGAAAACCAAGATTTTTCCGTTTTTCTGATGGGTAGTTTTTCGTACCGTTAACCTACATCGAAATCGCGGTTTTACGGTCGTAGGAGGTTCCCCCTTGCCTCTGGAAAAAATCTAGCATCAGATTCGTATTCTACACGAAAAAATACGTGAAATATGATGTGGACAAAAGTTTCCTAGCGACTTTAGATTTTGACCAAAAAAAAGTGCTCAAAACGCCAAATTCGACCGGGAACACAGTTAAAATCGCGTTTAAAGTTTTTGATTCTTTCCCATCGGAACACGGCGTCTATAGACGCCTTGGCTATACGCTGGACACTCTATTTTGTGTATTTTTTTCCGTACAAGACGATAGACACCTCATTTAGATTGTATAACGCTCGGAAAACCAAGATTTTTCCGTTTTTCTGATGGGTAGTTTTTCGTACCGTTAACCTACATCGAAATCGCGGTTTTACGGTCGTAGGAGGTTCCCCCTTGCCTCTGGACAAAATCTAGCATCAGATTCGTATTCTACACGAAAAAATACGTGAAATATGATGTGGACAAAAGTTTCCTAGCGACTTTAGATTTTGATAAAAAAAAAGTGCTCAAAACGCCAAATTCGACCGGGAACACGGTTAAAATCGCGTTTAAAGTTTTCGATTCTTTCTCATCGGATCACGACTTCTATAGACGCCTTGGCTATTCGCTGGACACTCTATTTTGTGTATTTTTTTCCGTACAAGACGATAGACACCTCATTTAGATTGTATAACGCTCGGAAAACCAAGATTTTTCCGTTTTTCTGATGGGTAGTTTTTCGTACCGTTAACCTACATCGAAATCGCGGTTTTACGGTCGTAGGAGGTTCCCCCTTGCCTCTGGAAAAAATCTAGCATCAGATTCGTATTCTACACGAAAAAATACGTGAAATATGATGTGGACAAAAGTTTCGTAGCGACTTTAGATTTTGACCAAAAAAAAGTGCTCAAAACGCCGAATTCGACCGGGAACACGGTTAAAATCGCGTTTAAAGTTTTGGATACTTTTCCACCGGATCACGGCTTCTACAGACGCCTTGGCTATTCGCTGGACACTCTATTTTGTGTATTTTTTTCCGTACAAGACGATAGACACCTCATTTAGATTGTATAACGCTCGGAAAACCAAGATTTTTCCGTTTTTCTGATGGGTAGTTTTTCACACCGTTAACCTCCATCGAAATCGCGGTTTTTCGGTCGTAGGAAGTTCCCCCTTGCCTCTGGACAAAATCTAGCATCAGATTCGTATTCTACACGAAAAAATACGTGAAATATGATGTGGACAAAAGTTTCCTAGCGACTTTAGATTTTGACCAAAAAAAAGTGCTCAAAACGCCAAATTCGACCGGGAACACGGTTAAAATCGCGTTTAAAGTTTTCGATTCTTTCTCATCGGATCACGACTTCTATAGACGCCTTGGCTATTCGCTGGACACTCTATTTTGTGTATTTTTTTCCGTACAAGACGATAGACACCTCATTCAGATTGTAAAACGCTCGGAAAACCAAGATTTTTCCGTTTTTCTGATGGGTAGTTTTTCACACCGTTAACCTCCATCGAAATCGCGGTTTTACGGTCGTAGGAGGTTCCCCCTTGCCTCTGGACAAAATCTAGCATCAGATTCGTATTCTACACGAAAAAATACGTGAAATATGATGTGGACAAACGTTTCCTAGCAACTTTAAATTTTGACCAAAAAAAAGTGCTCAAAACGCCGAATTCGACCGGGAACACGGTTAAAATCGCGTTTAAAGTTTTGGATTGTTTCCCATCGGATCACGGCGTCTATAGACGCCTTGGCTATTCGCTGGACACTCTATTTTGTGTATTTTTTTCCGTACAACACGATAGACACGTCATTTAGATTGTATAACGCACGGAAAACCAAGATTTTTCCGTTTTTCTGATGGGTAGTTTTTCACACCGTTAACCTCCATCGAAATCGCAGTTTTACGGTCGTAGGAGGTTCCCCCTTGCCTCTGGACAAAATCTAGCATCAGATTCGTATTCTACACGAAAAAATACGTGAAATATGATGTGGACAAAAGTTTCCTAGCGACTTTAGATTTTGACCAAAAAAAAGTGCTCAAAACGTCGAATTCGACCGGGAACACGGTTAAAACCGCGTTTAAAGTTTTTGATTCTTTCCCATAGGATCACGGCGTCTATAGACGCCTTGGCTATTCGCTGGACACTCTATTTTGTGTATTTTTTTCCGTACAACACGATAGACACCTCATTTAGATTGTATAACGCACGGAAAACGAAGATATTTCCGTTTTTCTGATGGGTAGTTTTTCACACCGTTAAACTCCATCGAAACCGCGGTTTTACGGTCGTAGGAGGTTCCCCCTTGCCTCTGGACAAAATCTAGCATCAGATTCGTATTCTACACGAAAAAATACGTGAAATATGATGTGGACAAAAGTTTCCTAGCGACTTTAGATTTTGACCAAAAAAAAGTGCTCAAAACGCCGAATTCGACCGGGAACACGGTTAAAACCGCGTTTAAAGTTTTTGATTATTTCCCATAGGATCACGGCGTCTATAGACGCCTTGGCTATGCGCTGGACACTCTATTTTGTGTATTTTTTTCCGTACAACACGATGTATAACGCACGGAAAACGAAGATATTTCCGTTTTTCTGATGGGTAGTTTTTCACACCGTTAACCTCCATCGAAATCGCGGTTTTACGGTCGTAGGAGGTTGCCCCTTGCCTCTGGACAAAATCTACCATCAGATTCGTATTCTACACGAAAAAATACGTGAAATATGATGTGGACAAAAGTTTCCTAGCGACTTTAGATTTTGACCAAAAAAAAGTGCTCAAAACGCCGAATTCGACCGGGAACACGGTTAAAATCGCGTTTAAAGTTTTTGATTCTTTCCCATCGGATCACGGCGTCTACAGACGCCTTGGCTATTCGCTGGACACTCTATTTTGTGTATTTTTTTCCGTACAACACGATAGACACCTCATTTAGATTGTATAACGTTCGGAAAACCAAGATTTTTCCGTTTTTCTGATGGGTAGTTTTTCACACCGTTAACCTCCATCGAAATCGCGGTTTTACGGTCGTAGGAGGTTCCCCCTTGCCTCTGGACAAAATCTAGCATCAGATTCGTATTCTACACGAAAAAATACGTGAAATATGATGTGGACAAAAGTTTCCTAGCGACTTTAGATTTTGACCAAAAAAAAGTGCTCAAAAAGCCAAATTCGACCGGGTACAAGGTTAAAATCGCGTTTAAAGTTTTTGATTGTTTCCCATCGGATCACGGCGTCTATAGACGCCTTGGCTATTCGCTGGACACTCTATTTTGTGTATTTTTTTCCGTACAAGACGATAGACACCTCATTTAGATTGTATAACGCTCGGAAAACCAAGATTTTTCCGTTTTTCTGATGGGTAGTTTTTCGTACCGTTAACCTACATCGAAATCGCGGTTTTACGGTCGTAGGAGGTTCCCCCTTGCCTCTGGAAAAAATCTAGCATCAGATTCGTATTCTACACGAAAAAATACGTGAAATATGATGTGGACAAAAGTTTCGTAGCGACTTTAGATTTTGACCAAAAAAAAGTGCTCAAAACGCCGAATTCGACCGGGAACACGGTTAAAATCGCGTTTAAAGTTTTGGATTCTTTTCCACCGGATCACGGCTTCTACAGACGCCTTGGCTATTCGCTGGACACTCTATTTTGTGTATTTTTTTCCGTACAACACGATAGACACCTCATTTAGATTGTATAACGCTCGGAAAACCAAGATTTTTCCGTTTTTCTGATGGGTAGTTTTTCACACCGTTAACCTCCATCGAAATCGCGGTTTTTCGGTCGTAGGAAGTTCCTCCTTGCCTCTGGAAAAAATCTAGCATCAGATTCGTATTCTACACGAAAAAATACGTGAAATATGATGTGGACAAAAGTTTCGTAGCGACTTTAGATTTTGACCAAAAAAAAGTGCTCAAAACGCCGAATTCGACCGGGAACACGGTTAAAATCGCGTTTAAAGTTTTGGATTCTTTTCCACCGGATCACGGCTTCTACAGACGCCTTGGCTATTCGCTGGACACTCTATTTTGTGTATTTTTTTCCGTACAAGACGATAGACACCTCATATAGATTGTATAACGCTCGGAAAACCAAGATTTTTCCGTTTTTCTGATGGGTAGTTTTTCACACCGTTAACCTCCATCGAAATCGCGGTTTTACGGTCGTAGGAGGTTCACCCTTGCCTCTGGACAAAATCTAGCATCAGATTCGTATTCTACACGAAAAAATACGTGAAATATGATGTGGACAAAAGTTTCCTAGCGACTTTAGATTTTGACCAAAAAAAAGTGCTCAAAACGCCGAATTCGACCGGGAACACGGTTAAAATCGCGTTTAAAATTTTTGATTGTTTCCCATCGGATCACGGCGTCTATAGACGCCTTGGCTATTCGCTGGACACTCTATTTTGTGTATTTTTTTCCGTACAACACGATAGACACCTCATTTAGATTGTATAACGCTCGGAAAACCAAGATTTTTCCGTTTTTCTGATGGGTAGTTTTTCACACCGTTAACCTCCATCGAAATCGCGGTTTTTCGGTCGTAGGAAGTTCCTCCTTGCCTCTGGACAAAATCTAACATCAGATTCGTATTCTACACGAAAAAATACGTGAAATATGATGTGGACAAAAGTTTCCTAGCGACTTTAGATTTTGACCAAAAAAAAGTGCTCAAAACGCCAAATTCGACCGGGAACACGGTTAAAATCGCGTTTAAAGTTTTTGATTCTGTCCCATCGGATCACGGCGTCTGTAGACGCCTTGGCTATTCGCTGGACACTCTATTTTGTGTATTTTTTTCCGTACAACTCGATAGACACTTCATTTAGATTGTATAACGCTCGGAAAACCAAGATTTTTCCGTTTTTCTGATGGGTAGTTTTTCACACCGTTAACCTCCATCGAAATCGCGGTTTTTCGGTCGTAGGAAGTTCCCCCTTGCCTCTGGACAAAATCTAGCATCAGATTCGTATTCTACACGAAAAAATACGTGAAATATGATGTGGACAAAAGTTTCCTAGCGACTTTAGATTTTGACCAAAAAAAAGTGCTCAAAACGCCAAATTCGACCGGGAACACAGTTAAAATCGCGTTTAAAGTTTTTGATTCTTTCCCATCGGATCACGGCGTCTATAGACGCCTTGGCTATACGCTGGACACTCTATTTTGTGTATTTTTTTCCGTACAAGACGATAGACACCTCATTTAGATTGTATAACGCTCGGAAAACCAAGATTTTTCCGTTTTTCTGATGGGTAGTTTTTCGTACCGTTAACCTACATCGAAATCGCGGTTTTACGGTCGTAGGAGGTTCCCCCTTGCCTCTGGACAAAATCTAGCATCAGATTCGTATTCTACACGAAAAAATACGTGAAATATGATGTGGACAAAAGTTTCCTAGCGACTTTAGATTTTGACCAAAAAAAAGTGCTCAAAACGCCGAATTCGACCGGGAACACGGTTAAAATCGCGTTTAAAATTTTGGATTCTTTTCCATCGGATCACGGCTTCTACAGACGCCTTGGCTATTCGCTGGACACTCTATTTTGTGTATTTTTTTCCGTACAACACGATAGACACCTCATTTAGATTGTATAACGCTCGGAAAACCAAGATTTTTCCGTTTTTCTGATGGGTAGTTTTTCACACCGTTAACCTCCATCGAAATCGCGGTTTTTCGGTCGTAGGAAGTTCCTCCTTGCCTCTGGACAAAATCTAGCATCAGATTCGTATTCTACACGAAAAAATACGTGAAATATGATGTGGACAAAAGTTTCCTAGCGACTTTAGATTTTGACCAAAAAAAAGTGCTCAAAACGCCAAATTCGACCGGGAACACAGTTAAAATCGCGTTTAAAGTTTTTGATTCTTTCCCATCGGATCACGGCGTCTATAGACGCCTTGGCTATACGCTGGACACTCTATTTTGTGTATTTTTTTCCGTACAAGACGATAGACACCTCATTTAGATTGTATAACGCTCGGAAAACCAAGATTTTTCCGTTTTTCTGATGGGTAGTTTTTCGTACCGTTAACCTACATCGAAATCGCGGTTTTACGGTCGTAGGAGGTTCCCCCTTTCCTCTGGACAAAATCTAGCATCAGATTCGTATTCTACACGAAAAAATACGTGAAATATGATGTGGACAAAAGTTTCCTAGCGACTTTAGATTTTGACCAAAAAAAAGTGCTCAAAACGCCGAATTCGACCGGGAACACGGTTAAAATCGCGTTTAAAATTTTGGATTCTTTTCCATCGGATCACGGCTTCTACAGACGCCTTGGCTATTCGCTGGACACTCTATTTTGTGTATTTTTTTCCGTACAACACGATAGACACCTCATTTAGATTGTATAACGCTCGGAAAACCAAGATTTTTCCGTTTTTCTGATGGGTAGTTTTTCACACCGTTAACCTCCATCGAAATCGCGGTTTTTCGGTCGTAGGAAGTTCCTCCTTGCCTCTGGACAAAATCTAGCATCAGATTCGTATTCTACACGAAAAAATACGTGAAATATGATGTGGACAAAAGTTTCCTAGCGACTTTAGATTTTGACCAAAAAAAAGTGCTCAAAACGCCAAATTCGACCGGGAACACAGTTAAAATCGCGTTTAAAGTTTTTGATACTTTCCCATCGGATCACGGCGTCTATAGACGCCTTGGCTATTCGCTGGACACTCTATTTTGTGTATTTTTTTCCGTACAACACGATAGACACTTCATTTAAATTGTATAACGCTCGGAAAACCAAGATTTTTCCGTTTTTCTGATGGGTAGTTTTTCACACCGTTAACCTCCATCGAAATCGCGGTTTTACGGTCGTAGGAGGTTCCCCCTTGCCTCTGGACAAAATCTAGCATCAGATTCGTATTCTACACGAAAAAATACGTGAAATATGATGTGGACAAAAGTTTCCTAGCGACTTTAGACTTTGACCAAAAAAAAGTGCTCAAAACGCCAAATTCGACCGGGAACACGGTTAAAATCGCGTTTAAAGTTTTTGATTCTTTCCCATCGGATCACGGCGTCTATAGACGCCTTGGCTATTCGCTGGACACTCTATTTTGTATATTTTGTTCCGTACAACACGATAGACACGTCGTTTAGATTGTATAACGCTCGGAAAACCAAGATTTTTCCGTTTCTCTGATGGGTAGTTTTTCACACCGTTAACCTCCATCGAAATCTCGGTTTTACGGTCGTAGGAGGTTCCCCCTTGCCTCTGGAAAAAATCTAGCATCAGATTCGTATTCTACACGAAAAAATACGTGAAATATGATGTGGACAAAAGTTTCCTAGCGACTTTAGATTTTGACCAAAAAAAAGTGCTCAAAACGCCAAATTCGACCGGGAACACAGTTAAAATCGCGTTTAAAGTTTTTGATTCTTTCCCATCCGATCACGGCGTCTATAGACGCCTTGGCTATTCGCTGGACACTGTATTTTGTGTATTTTTTTCCGTACAACACGATAGACACCTCATTTAGATTGTATAACGCTCGGAAAACCAAGATTTTTCCGTTTTTCTGATGGGTAGTTTTTCACACCGTTAACCTCCATCGAAATCGCGGTTTTTCGGTCGTAGGAAGTTCCTCCTTGCCTCTGGACAAAATCTAGCATCAGATTCGTATTCTACACGAAAAAATACGTGAAATATGATGTGGACAAAAGTTTCCTAGCGACTTTAGATTTTGACAAAAAAAAAGTGCTCAAAACGCCAAATTCGACCGGGAACACGGTTAAAATCGCGTTTAAAGTTTTCGATTCTTTCTCATCGGATCACGGCGTCTATAGACGCCTTGGCTATTCGCTGGACACTCTATTTTGTGTATTTTTTTCCGTACAAGACGATAGACACCTCATTTAGATTGTATAACGCTCGGAAAACCAAGATTTTTCCGTTTTTCTGATGGGTAGTTTTTCGTACCGTTAACCTACATCGAAATCGCGGTTTTACGGTCGTAGGAGGTTCCCCCTTGCCTCTGGACAAAATCTAGCATCAGATTCGTATTCTACACGAAAAAATACGTGAAATATGATGTGGACAAAAGTTTCCTAGCGACTTTAGATTTTGACCAAAAAAAAGTGCTCAAAACGCCGAATTCGACCGGGAACACGCTTAAAATCGCGTTTAAAGTTTTTGATTCTTTCCCATCGGATCACGGCGTCTATAGACGCCTTGGCTATTCGCTGGACACTCTATTTTGTGTATTTTTTTCCGTACAACACGATAGACACCTCATTTAGATTGTATAACGCTCGGAAAACCAAGATTTTTCCGTTTTTCTGATGGGTAGTTTTTCACACCGTTAACCTCCATCGAAATCGCGGTTTTACGGTCGTAGGAGGTTGCCCCTTGCCTCTGGACAAAATCTAGCATCAGATTCGTGTTCTACACGAAAAAATACGTGAAATATGATGTGGACAAAAGTTTCCTAGCGACTTTAGATTTTGACCAAAAAAAAAGTGCTCAAAACGCCGAATTCGACCGGGAACACGGTTAAAATCGCGTTTAAAGTTTTTGATTCTTTCCCATCGGTTCACGGCGTCTACAGACGCCTTGGCTATTCGCTGGACACTCTATTTTGTGTATTTTTTTCCGTACAACACGATAGACACCTCATTTAGATTGTATAACGCTCGGAAAACCAAGATTTTTCCGTTTTTCTGATGGGTAGTTTTTCACACCGTTAACCTCCATCGAAATCGCGGTTTTTCGGTCGTAGGAAGTTCCCCCTTGCCTCTGGACAAAATCTAGCATCAGATTCGTATTCTACACGAAAAAATACGTGAAATATGATGTGGACAAAAGTTTCTTAGCGACTTTAGATTTTGACCAAAAAAAAGTGCTCAAAACGCCAAATTCGACCGGGAACACAGTTAAAATCGCGTTTAAAGTTTTTGATTCTTTCCCATCGGATCACGGCGTCTATGGACGCCTTGGCTATACGCTGGACACTCTATTTTGTGTATTTTTTTCCGTACAAGACGATAGACACCTCATTTAGATTGTATAACGCTCGGAAAACCAAGATTTTTCCGTTTTTCTGATGGGTAGTTTTTCGTACCGTTAACCTACATCGAAATCGCGGTTTTACGGTCGTAGGAGGTTCCCCCTTGCCTCTGGACAAAATCTAGCATCAGATTCGTATTCTACACGAAAAAATACGTGAAATATGATGTGGACAAAAGTTTCCTAGCGACTTTAGATTTTGACCAAAAAAAAGTGCTCAAAACGCCGAATTCGACCGGGAACACGGTTAAAATCGCGTTTAAAGTTTTGGATTCTTTTCCATCGGATCACGGCTTCTACAGACGCCTTGGCTATTCGCTGGACACTCTATTTTGTGTATTTTTTTCCGTACAACACGATAGACACCTCATTTAGATTGTATAACGCTCGGAAAACCAAGATTTTTCCGTTTTTCTGATGGGTAGTTTTTCACACCGTTAACCTCCATCGAAATCGCGGTTTTTCGGTCGTAGGAAGTTCCTCCTTGCCTCTGGACAAAATCTAGCATCAGATTCGTATTCTACACGAAAAAATACGTGAAATATGATGTGGACAAAAGTTTCCTAGCGACCTTAGATTTTGACCAAAAAAAAGTGCTCAAAACGCCGAATTCGACCGGGAACACGGTTAAAATCGCGTTTAAAGTTTTTGATTGTTTCCCATCGGATCACGGCGTCTATAGACGCCTTGGCTATTCGCTGGACACTCTATTTTGTGTATTTTTTTCCGTACAACACGATAGACACCTCATTTAGATTGTATAACGCTCGGAAAACCAAGATTTTTCCGTTTTTCTGATGGGTAGTTTTTCACACCGTTAACCTCCATCGAAATCGCGGTTTTTCGGTCGTAGGAAGTTCCTCCTTGCCTCTGGACAAAATCTAACATCAGATTCGTATTCTACACGAAAAAATACGTGAAATATGATGTGGACAAAAGTTTCCTAGCGACTTTAGATTTTGACCAAAAAAAAGTGCTCAAAACGCCAAATTCGACCGGGAACACGGTTAAAATCGCGTTTAAAGTTTTTGATTCTGTCCCATCGGATCACGGCGTCTGTAGACGCCTTGGCTATTCGCTGGACAGTCTATTTTGTGTATTTTTTTCCGTACAACACGATAGACACCTCATTTAGATTGTATAACGCTCGGAAAACCAAGATTTTTCCGTTTTTCTGATGGGTAGTTTTTCACACCGTTAACCTCCATCGAAATCGCGGTTTTTCGGTCGTAGGAAGTTCCCCCTTGCCTCTGGACAAAATCTAGCATCAGATTCGTATTCTACACGAAAAAATACGTGAAATATGATGTGGACAAAAGTTTCCTAGCGACTTTAGATTTTGACCAAAAAAAAGTGCTCAAAACGCCGAATTCGACCGGGAACACGGTTAAAACCGCGTTTAAAGTTTTTGATTATTTCCCATAGGATCACGGCGTCTATAGACGCCTTGGCTATACGCTGGACACTCTATTTTGTGTATTTTTTTCCGTACAAGACGATAGACACCTCATTTAGATTGTATAACGCTCGGAAAACCAAGATTTTTCCGTTTTTCTGATGGGTAGTTTTTCGTACCGTTAACCTACATCGAAATCGCGGTTTTACGGTCGTAGGAGGTTCCCCCTTGCCTCTGGACAAAATCTAGCATCAGATTCGTATTCTACACGAAAAAATACGTGAAATATGATGTGGACAAAAGTTTCCTAGCGACTTTAGATTTTGACCAAAAAAAAGTGCTCAAAACGCCGAATTCGACCGGGAACACGGTTAAAATCGCATTTAAAATTTTGGATTCTTTTCCATCGGATCACGGCTTCTACAGACGCCTTGGCTATTCGCTGGACACTCTATTTTGTGTATTTTTTTCCGTACAACACGATAGACACCTCATTTAGATTGTATAACGCTCGGAAAACCAAGATTTTTCCGTTTTTCTGATGGGTAGTTTTTCACACCGTTAACCTCCATCGAAATCGCGGTTTTACGGTCGTAGGAGGTTCAGCCTTGCCTCTGGACAAAATCTAGCATCAGATTCGTATTCTACACGAAAAAATACGTGAAATATGATGTGGACAAAAGTTTCCTAGCGACTTTAGATTTTGATAAAAAAAAAGTGCTCAAAACGCCAAATTCGACCGGGAACACGGTTAAAATCGCGTTTAAAGTTTTGGATTCTTTTCCATCGGATCACGGCTTCTACAGACGCCTTGGCTATTCGCTGGACACTCTATTTTGTGTATTTTTTTCCGTACAAGACGATAGACACCTCATTCAGATTGTAAAACGCTCGGAAAACCAAGATTTTTCCGTTTTTCTGATGGGTAGTTTTTCGTACCGTTAACCTACATCGAAATCGCGGTTTTTCGGTCGTAGGAAGTTCCTCCTTGCCTCTGGACAAAATCTAGCATCAGATTCGTATTCTACACGAAAAAATACGTGAAATATGATGTGGACAAAAGTTTCCTAGCGACTTTAGATTTTGACCAAAAAAAAGTGCTCAAAACGCCAAATTCGACCGGGAACACAGTTAAAATCGCGTTTAAAGTTTTTGATTCTTTCCCATCGGATCACGGCGTCTATAGACGCCTTGGCTATACGCTGGACACTCTATTTTGTGTATTTTTTTCCGTACAAGACGATAGACACCTCATTTAGATTGTATAACGCTCGGAAAACCAAGATTTTTCCGTTTTTCTGATGGGTAGTTTTTCGTACCGTTAACCTACATCGAAATCGCGGTTTTACGGTCGTAGGAGGTTCCCCCTTGCCTCTGGACAAAATCTAGCATCAGATTCGTATTCTACACGAAAAAATACGTGAAATATGATGTGGACAAAAGTTTCCTAGCGACTTTAGATTTTGACCAAAAAAAAGAACTCAAAACGCCGAATTCGACCGGGAACACGGTTAAAACCGCGTTTAAAGTTTTTGATTATTTCCCATAGGATCACGGCGTCTATAGACGCCTTGGCTATGCGCTGGACACTCTATTTTGTGTATTTTTTTCCGTACAACACGATAGACACCTCATTTAGATTGTATAACGCACGGAAAACGAAGATATTTCCGTTTTTCTGATGGGTAGTTTTTCACACCGTTAACCTCCATCGAAATCGCGGTTTTACGGTCGTAGGAGGTTCACCCTTGCCTCTGGACAAAATCTAGCATCAGATTCGTATTCTACACGAAAAAATACGTGAAATATGATGTGGACAAAAGTTTCCTAGCGACTTTAGATTTTGATAAAAAAAAAGTGCTCAAAACGCCAAATTCGACCGGGAACACGGTTAAAATCGCGTTTAAAGTTTTCGATTCTTTCTCATCGGATCACGACTTCTATAGACGCCTTGGCTATTCGCTGGACACTCTATTTTGTGTATTTTTTTCCGTACAAGACGATAGACACCTCATTTAGATTGTATAACGCTCGGAAAACCAAGATTTTTCCGTTTTTCTGATGGGTAGTTTTTCGTACCGTTAACCTACATCGAAATCGCGGTTTTACGGTCGTAGGAGGTTCCCCCTTGCCTCTGGAAAAAATCTAGCATCAGATTCGTATTCTACACGAAAAAATACGTGAAATATGATGTGGACAAAAGTTTCGTAGCGACTTTAGATTTTGACCAAAAAAAAGTGCTCAAAACGCCGAATTCGACCGGGAACACGGTTAAAATCGCGTTTAAAGTTTTGGATTCTTTTCCACCGGATCACGGCTTCTACAGACGCCTTGGCTATTCGCTGGACACTCTATTTTGTGTATTTTTTTCCGTACAAGACGATAGACACCTCATTTAGATTGTATAACGCTCGGAAAACCAAGATTTTTCCGTTTTTCTGATGGGTAGTTTTTCGTACCGTTAACCTACATCGAAATCGCGGTTTTACGGTCGTAGGAGGTTCCCCCATGCCTCTGGAAAAAATCTAGCATCAGATTCGTATTCTACACGAAAAAATACGTGAAATATGATGTGGACAAAAGTTTCGTAGCGACTTTAGATTTTGACCAAAAAAAAGTGCTCAAAACGCCGAATTCGACCGGGAACACGGTTAAAATCGCGTTTAAAGTTTTGGATTCTTTTCCACCGGATCACGGCTTCTACAGACGCCTTGGCTATTCGCTGGACACTCTATTTTGTGTATTTTTTTCCGTACAAGACGATAGACACCTCATTTAGATTGTATAACGCTCGGAAAACCAAGATTTTTCCGTTTTTCTGATGGGTAGTTTTTCACACCGTTAACCTCCATCGAAATCGCGGTTTTACGGTCGTAGGAGGTTCACCCTTGCCTCTGGACAAAATCTAGCATCAGATTCGTATTCTGCACGAAAAAATACGTGAAATATGATGTGGACAAAAGTTTCCTAGCGACTTTAGATTTTGACCAAAAAAAAGTGCTCAAAACGCCGAATTCGACCGGGAACACGGTTAAAATCGCGTTTAAAATTTTGGATTCTTTTCCATCGGATCACGGCTTCTACAGACGCCTTGGCTATTCGCTGGACACTCTATTTTGTGTATTTTTTTCCGTACAAGACGATAGACACCTCATTTGGATTGTATAACGCTCGGAAAACCAAGATTTTTCCGTTTTTCTGATGGGTAGTTTTTCGTACCGTTAACCTACATCGAAATCGCGGTTTTACGGTCGTAGGAGGTTCCCCCTTGCCTCTGGAAAAAATCTAGCATCAGATTCGTATTCTACACGAAAAAATACGTGAAATATGATGTGGACAAAAGTTTCGTAGCGACTTTAGATTTTGACCAAAAAAAAGTGCTCAAAACGCCGAATTCGACCGGGAACACGGTTAAAATCGCGTTTAAAGTTTTTGATTCTGTCCCATCGGATCACGGCGTCTGTAGACGCCTTGGCTATTCGCTGGACACTCTATTTTGTGTATTTTTTTCCGTACAACACGATAGACACCTCATTTAGATTGTATAACGCTCGGAAAACCAAGATTTTTCCGTTTTTCTGATGGGTAGTTTTTCACACCGTTAACCTCCATCGAAATCGCGGTTTTACGGTCGTAGGAGGTTCACCCTTGCCTCTGGACAAAATCTAGCATCAGATTCGTATTCTGCACGAAAAAATACGTGAAATATGATGTGGACAAAAGTTTCCTAGCGACTTTAGATTTTGACCAAAAAAAAGTGCTCAAAACGCCGAATTCGACCGGGAACACGGTTAAAATCGCGTTTAAAATTTTGGATTCTTTTCCATCGGATCACGGCTTCTACAGACGCCTTGGCTATTCGCTGGACACTCTATTTTGTGTATTTTTTTCCGTACAAGACGATAGACACCTCATTTGGATTGTATAACGCTCGGAAAACCAAGATTTTTCCGTTTTTCTGATGGGTAGTTTTTCGTACCGTTAACCTACATCGAAATCGCGGTTTTACGGTCGTAGGAGGTTCCCCCTTGCCTCTGGAAAAAATCTAGCATCAGATTCGTATTCTACACGAAAAAATACGTGAAATATGATGTGGACAAAAGTTTCCTAGCGACTTTAGATTTTGACCAAAAAAAAGTGCTCAAAACGCCGAATTCGACCGGGAACACGGTTAAAATCGCGTTTAAAGTTTTGGATTGTTTTCCATCGGATCACGGCTTCTACAGACGCCTTGGCTATTCGCTGGACACTCTATTTTGTGTATTTTTTTCCGTACAACACGATAGACACCTCATTTAGATTGTATAACGCTCGGAAAACCAAGATTTTTCCGTTTTTCTGATGGGTAGTTTTTCACACCGTTAACCTCCATCGAAATCGCGGTTTTTCGGTCGTAGGAAGTTCCTCCTTGCCTCTGGACAAAATCTAGCATCAGATTCGTATTCTACACGAAAAAATACGTGAAATATGATGTGGACAAAAGTTTCCTAGCGACTTTAGATTTTGATAAAAAAAAAGTGCTCAAAACGCCAAATTCGACCGGGAACACGGTTAAAATCGCGTTTAAAGTTTTCGATTCTTTCTCATCGGATCACGACTTCTATAGACGCCTTGGCTATTCGCTGGACACTCTATTTTGTGTATTTTTTTCCGTACAAGACGATAGACACCTCATTTAGATTGTATAACGCTCGGAAAACCAAGATTTTTCCGTTTTTCTGATGGGTAGTTTTTCGTACCGTTAACCTACATCGAAATCGCGGTTTTACGGTCGTAGGAGGTTCCCCCTTGCCTCTGGAAAAAATCTAGCATCAGATTCGTATTCTACACGAAAAAATACGTGAAATATGATGTGGACAAAAGTTTCGTAGCGACTTTAGATTTTGACCAAAAAAAAGTGCTCAAAACGCCGAATTCGACCGGGAACACGGTTAAAATCGCGTTTAAAGTTTTGGATTGTTTTCCATCGGATCACGGCTTCTACAGACGCCTTGGCTATTCGCTGGACACTCTATTTTGTGTATTTTTTTCCGTACAACACGATAGACACCTCATTTAGATTGTATAACGCTCGGAAAACCAAGATTTTTCCGTTTTTCTGATGGGTAGTTTTTCACACCGTTAACCTCCAACGAAATCGCGGTTTTTCGGTCGTAGGAAGTTCCTCCTTGCCTCTGGACAAAATCTAGCATCAGATTCGTATTCTACACGAAAAAATACGTGAAATATGATGTGGACAAAAGTTTCCTAGCGACCTTAGATTTTGACCAAAAAAAAGTGCTCAAAACGCCGAATTCGACCGGGAACACGGTTAAAATCGCGTTTAAAATTTTTGATTGTTTCCCATCGGATCACGGCGTCTATAGACGCCTTGGCTATTCGCTGGACACTCTATTTTGTGTATTTTTTTCCGTACAACACGATAGACACCTCATTTAGATTGTATAACGCTCGGAAAACCAAGATTTTTCCGTTTTTCTGATGGGTAGTTTTTCACACCGTTAACCTCCAACGAAATCGCGGTTTTTCGGTCGTAGGAAGTTCCTCCTTGCCTCTGGACAAAATCTAGCATCAGATTCGTATTCTACACGAAAAAATACGTGAAATATGATGTGGACAAAAGTTTCCTAGCGACTTTAGATTTTGACCAAAAAAAAGTGCTCAAAACGCCAAATTCGACCGGGAACACGGTTAAAATCGCGTTTAAAGTTTTTGATTCTGTCCCATCGGATCACGGCGTCTGTAGACGCCTTGGCTATTCGCTGGACACTCTATTTTGTGTATTTTTTTCCGTACAAGACGATAGACACCTCATTTAGATTGTATAA
Organism: Cryptus viduatorius; assembly: GCA_964006125.1. Lineage (NCBI taxonomy): Eukaryota > Metazoa > Arthropoda > Insecta > Hymenoptera > Ichneumonidae > Cryptus > Cryptus viduatorius. The sequence goes on from OZ023221.1 coordinate 12,015,942, forward strand.
CGCTCGGAAAACCAAGATTTTTCCGTTTTTCTGATGGGTAGTTTTTCGTACCGTTAACCTACATCGAAATCGCGGTTTTACGGTCGTAGGAGGTTCCCCCTTGCCTCTGGAAAAAATCTAGCATCAGATTCGTATTCTACACGAAAAAATACGTGAAATATGATGTGGACAAAAGTTTCGTAGCGACTTTAGATTTTGACCAAAAAAAAGTGCTCAAAACGCCGAATTCGACCGGGAACACGGTTAAAATCGCGTTTAAAGTTTTGGATTGTTTTCCATCGGATCACGGCTTCTACAGACGCCTTGGCTATTCGCTGGACACTCTATTTTGTGTATTTTTTTCCGTACAACACGATAGACACCTCATTTAGATTGTATAACGCTCGGAAAACCAAGATTTTTCCGTTTTTCTGATGGGTAGTTTTTCACACCGTTAACCTCCAACGAAATCGCGGTTTTTCGGTCGTAGGAAGTTCCTCCTTGCCTCTGGACAAAATCTAGCATCAGATTCGTATTCTACACGAAAAAATACGTGAAATATGATGTGGACAAAAGTTTCCTAGCGACCTTAGATTTTGACCAAAAAAAAGTGCTCAAAACGCCGAATTCGACCGGGAACACGGTTAAAATCGCGTTTAAAATTTTTGATTGTTTCCCATCGGATCACGGCGTCTATAGACGCCTTGGCTATTCGCTGGACACTCTATTTTGTGTATTTTTTTCCGTACAACACGATAGACACCTCATTTAGATTGTATAACGCTCGGAAAACCAAGATTTTTCCGTTTTTCTGATGGGTAGTTTTTCACACCGTTAACCTCCATCGAAATCGCGGTTTTTCGGTCGTAGGAAGTTCCTCCTTGCCTCTGGACAAAATCTAACATCAGATTCGTATTCTACACGAAAAAATACGTGAAATATGATGTGGACAAAAGTTTCCTAGCGACTTTAGATTTTGACCAAAAAAAAGTGCTCAAAACGCCAAATTCGACCGGGAACACGGTTAAAATCGCGTTTAAAGTTTTTGATTCTGTCCCATCGGATCACGGCGTCTGTAGACGCCTTGGCTATTCGCTGGACACTCTATTTTGTGTATTTTTTTCCGTACAACACGATAGACACCTCATTTAGATTGTATAACGCTCGGAAAACCAAGATTTTTCCGTTTTTCTGATGGGTAGTTTTTCACACCGTTAACCTCCATCGAAATCGCGGTTTTTCGGTCGTAGGAAGTTCCTCCTTGCCTCTGGACAAAATCTAACATCAGATTCGTATTCTACACGAAAAAATACGTGAAATATGATGTGGACAAAAGTTTCCTAGCGACTTTAGATTTTGACCAAAAAAAAGTGCTCAAAACGCCAAATTCGACCGGGAACACGGTTAAAATCGCGTTTAAAGTTTTTGATTCTGTCCCATCGGATCACGGCGTCTGTAGACGCCTTGGCTATTCGCTGGACACTCTATTTTGTGTATTTTTTTCCGTACAACTCGATAGACACTTCATTTAGATTGTATAACGCTCGGAAAACCAAGATTTTTCCGTTTTTCTGATGGGTAGTTTTTCACACCGTTAACCTCCATCGAAATCGCGGTTTTTCGGTCGTAGGAAGTTCCCCCTTGCCTCTGGACAAAATCTAGCATCAGATTCGTATTCTACACGAAAAAATACGTGAAATATGATGTGGACAAAAGTTTCCTAGCGACTTTAGATTTTGACCAAAAAAAAGTGCTCAAAACGCCAAATTCGACCGGGAACACAGTTAAAATCGCGTTTAAAGTTTTTGATTCTTTCCCATCGGATCACGGCGTCTATAGACGCCTTGGCTATACGCTGGACACTCTATTTTGTGTATTTTTTTCCGTACAAGACGATAGACACCTCATTTAGATTGTATAACGCTCGGAAAACCAAGATTTTTCCGTTTTTCTGATGGGTAGTTTTTCGTACCGTTAACCTACATCGAAATCGCGGTTTTACGGTCGTAGGAGGTTCCCCCTTGCCTCTGGACAAAATCTAGCATCAGATTCGTATTCTACACGAAAAAATACGTGAAATATGATGTGGACAAAAGTTTCCTAGCGACTTTAGATTTTGACCAAAAAAAAGTGCTCAAAACGCCGAATTCGACCGGGAACACGGTTAAAATCGCGTTTAAAATTTTGGATTCTTTTCCATCGGATCACGGCTTCTACAGACGCCTTGGCTATTCGCTGGACACTCTATTTTGTGTATTTTTTTCCGTACAACACGATAGACACCTCATTTAGATTGTATAACGCTCGGAAAACCAAGATTTTTCCGTTTTTCTGATGGGTAGTTTTTCACACCGTTAACCTCCATCGAAATCGCGGTTTTTCGGTCGTAGGAAGTTCCTCCTTGCCTCTGGACAAAATCTAGCATCAGATTCGTATTCTACACGAAAAAATACGTGAAATATGATGTGGACAAAAGTTTCCTAGCGACTTTAGATTTTGACCAAAAAAAAGTGCTCAAAACGCCAAATTCGACCGGGAACACAGTTAAAATCGCGTTTAAAGTTTTTGATTCTTTCCCATCGGATCACGGCGTCTATAGACGCCTTGGCTATACGCTGGACACTCTATTTTGTGTATTTTTTTCCGTACAAGACGATAGACACCTCATTTAGATTGTATAACGCTCGGAAAACCAAGATTTTTCCGTTTTTCTGATGGGTAGTTTTTCGTACCGTTAACCTACATCGAAATCGCGGTTTTACGGTCGTAGGAGGTTCCCCCTTTCCTCTGGACAAAATCTAGCATCAGATTCGTATTCTACACGAAAAAATACGTGAAATATGATGTGGACAAAAGTTTCCTAGCGACTTTAGATTTTGACCAAAAAAAAGTGCTCAAAACGCCGAATTCGACCGGGAACACGGTTAAAATCGCGTTTAAAATTTTGGATTCTTTTCCATCGGATCACGGCTTCTACAGACGCCTTGGCTATTCGCTGGACACTCTATTTTGTGTATTTTTTTCCGTACAACACGATAGACACCTCATTTAGATTGTATAACGCTCGGAAAACCAAGATTTTTCCGTTTTTCTGATGGGTAGTTTTTCACACCGTTAACCTCCATCGAAATCGCGGTTTTTCGGTCGTAGGAAGTTCCTCCTTGCCTCTGGACAAAATCTAGCATCAGATTCGTATTCTACACGAAAAAATACGTGAAATATGATGTGGACAAAAGTTTCCTAGCGACTTTAGATTTTGACCAAAAAAAAGTGCTCAAAACGCCAAATTCGACCGGGAACACAGTTAAAATCGCGTTTAAAGTTTTTGATACTTTCCCATCGGATCACGGCGTCTATAGACGCCTTGGCTATTCGCTGGACACTCTATTTTGTGTATTTTTTTCCGTACAACACGATAGACACTTCATTTAAATTGTATAACGCTCGGAAAACCAAGATTTTTCCGTTTTTCTGATGGGTAGTTTTTCACACCGTTAACCTCCATCGAAATCGCGGTTTTACGGTCGTAGGAGGTTCCCCCTTGCCTCTGGACAAAATCTAGCATCAGATTCGTATTCTACACGAAAAAATACGTGAAATATGATGTGGACAAAAGTTTCCTAGCGACTTTAGACTTTGACCAAAAAAAAGTGCTCAAAACGCCAAATTCGACCGGGAACACGGTTAAAATCGCGTTTAAAGTTTTTGATTCTTTCCCATCGGATCACGGCGTCTATAGACGCCTTGGCTATTCGCTGGACACTCTATTTTGTATATTTTGTTCCGTACAACACGATAGACACGTCGTTTAGATTGTATAACGCTCGGAAAACCAAGATTTTTCCGTTTCTCTGATGGGTAGTTTTTCACACCGTTAACCTCCATCGAAATCTCGGTTTTACGGTCGTAGGAGGTTCCCCCTTGCCTCTGGAAAAAATCTAGCATCAGATTCGTATTCTACACGAAAAAATACGTGAAATATGATGTGGACAAAAGTTTCCTAGCGACTTTAGATTTTGACCAAAAAAAAGTGCTCAAAACGCCAAATTCGACCGGGAACACAGTTAAAATCGCGTTTAAAGTTTTTGATTCTTTCCCATCCGATCACGGCGTCTATAGACGCCTTGGCTATTCGCTGGACACTGTATTTTGTGTATTTTTTTCCGTACAACACGATAGACACCTCATTTAGATTGTATAACGCTCGGAAAACCAAGATTTTTCCGTTTTTCTGATGGGTAGTTTTTCACACCGTTAACCTCCATCGAAATCGCGGTTTTTCGGTCGTAGGAAGTTCCTCCTTGCCTCTGGACAAAATCTAGCATCAGATTCGTATTCTACACGAAAAAATACGTGAAATATGATGTGGACAAAAGTTTCCTAGCGACTTTAGATTTTGACAAAAAAAAAGTGCTCAAAACGCCAAATTCGACCGGGAACACGGTTAAAATCGCGTTTAAAGTTTTCGATTCTTTCTCATCGGATCACGGCGTCTATAGACGCCTTGGCTATTCGCTGGACACTCTATTTTGTGTATTTTTTTCCGTACAAGACGATAGACACCTCATTTAGATTGTATAACGCTCGGAAAACCAAGATTTTTCCGTTTTTCTGATGGGTAGTTTTTCGTACCGTTAACCTACATCGAAATCGCGGTTTTACGGTCGTAGGAGGTTCCCCCTTGCCTCTGGACAAAATCTAGCATCAGATTCGTATTCTACACGAAAAAATACGTGAAATATGATGTGGACAAAAGTTTCCTAGCGACTTTAGATTTTGACCAAAAAAAAGTGCTCAAAACGCCGAATTCGACCGGGAACACGCTTAAAATCGCGTTTAAAGTTTTTGATTCTTTCCCATCGGATCACGGCGTCTATAGACGCCTTGGCTATTCGCTGGACACTCTATTTTGTGTATTTTTTTCCGTACAACACGATAGACACCTCATTTAGATTGTATAACGCTCGGAAAACCAAGATTTTTCCGTTTTTCTGATGGGTAGTTTTTCACACCGTTAACCTCCATCGAAATCGCGGTTTTACGGTCGTAGGAGGTTGCCCCTTGCCTCTGGACAAAATCTAGCATCAGATTCGTGTTCTACACGAAAAAATACGTGAAATATGATGTGGACAAAAGTTTCCTAGCGACTTTAGATTTTGACCAAAAAAAAAGTGCTCAAAACGCCGAATTCGACCGGGAACACGGTTAAAATCGCGTTTAAAGTTTTTGATTCTTTCCCATCGGTTCACGGCGTCTACAGACGCCTTGGCTATTCGCTGGACACTCTATTTTGTGTATTTTTTTCCGTACAACACGATAGACACCTCATTTAGATTGTATAACGCTCGGAAAACCAAGATTTTTCCGTTTTTCTGATGGGTAGTTTTTCACACCGTTAACCTCCATCGAAATCGCGGTTTTTCGGTCGTAGGAAGTTCCCCCTTGCCTCTGGACAAAATCTAGCATCAGATTCGTATTCTACACGAAAAAATACGTGAAATATGATGTGGACAAAAGTTTCTTAGCGACTTTAGATTTTGACCAAAAAAAAGTGCTCAAAACGCCAAATTCGACCGGGAACACAGTTAAAATCGCGTTTAAAGTTTTTGATTCTTTCCCATCGGATCACGGCGTCTATGGACGCCTTGGCTATACGCTGGACACTCTATTTTGTGTATTTTTTTCCGTACAAGACGATAGACACCTCATTTAGATTGTATAACGCTCGGAAAACCAAGATTTTTCCGTTTTTCTGATGGGTAGTTTTTCGTACCGTTAACCTACATCGAAATCGCGGTTTTACGGTCGTAGGAGGTTCCCCCTTGCCTCTGGACAAAATCTAGCATCAGATTCGTATTCTACACGAAAAAATACGTGAAATATGATGTGGACAAAAGTTTCCTAGCGACTTTAGATTTTGACCAAAAAAAAGTGCTCAAAACGCCGAATTCGACCGGGAACACGGTTAAAATCGCGTTTAAAGTTTTGGATTCTTTTCCATCGGATCACGGCTTCTACAGACGCCTTGGCTATTCGCTGGACACTCTATTTTGTGTATTTTTTTCCGTACAACACGATAGACACCTCATTTAGATTGTATAACGCTCGGAAAACCAAGATTTTTCCGTTTTTCTGATGGGTAGTTTTTCACACCGTTAACCTCCATCGAAATCGCGGTTTTTCGGTCGTAGGAAGTTCCTCCTTGCCTCTGGACAAAATCTAGCATCAGATTCGTATTCTACACGAAAAAATACGTGAAATATGATGTGGACAAAAGTTTCCTAGCGACCTTAGATTTTGACCAAAAAAAAGTGCTCAAAACGCCGAATTCGACCGGGAACACGGTTAAAATCGCGTTTAAAGTTTTTGATTGTTTCCCATCGGATCACGGCGTCTATAGACGCCTTGGCTATTCGCTGGACACTCTATTTTGTGTATTTTTTTCCGTACAACACGATAGACACCTCATTTAGATTGTATAACGCTCGGAAAACCAAGATTTTTCCGTTTTTCTGATGGGTAGTTTTTCACACCGTTAACCTCCATCGAAATCGCGGTTTTTCGGTCGTAGGAAGTTCCTCCTTGCCTCTGGACAAAATCTAACATCAGATTCGTATTCTACACGAAAAAATACGTGAAATATGATGTGGACAAAAGTTTCCTAGCGACTTTAGATTTTGACCAAAAAAAAGTGCTCAAAACGCCAAATTCGACCGGGAACACGGTTAAAATCGCGTTTAAAGTTTTTGATTCTGTCCCATCGGATCACGGCGTCTGTAGACGCCTTGGCTATTCGCTGGACAGTCTATTTTGTGTATTTTTTTCCGTACAACACGATAGACACCTCATTTAGATTGTATAACGCTCGGAAAACCAAGATTTTTCCGTTTTTCTGATGGGTAGTTTTTCACACCGTTAACCTCCATCGAAATCGCGGTTTTTCGGTCGTAGGAAGTTCCCCCTTGCCTCTGGACAAAATCTAGCATCAGATTCGTATTCTACACGAAAAAATACGTGAAATATGATGTGGACAAAAGTTTCCTAGCGACTTTAGATTTTGACCAAAAAAAAGTGCTCAAAACGCCGAATTCGACCGGGAACACGGTTAAAACCGCGTTTAAAGTTTTTGATTATTTCCCATAGGATCACGGCGTCTATAGACGCCTTGGCTATACGCTGGACACTCTATTTTGTGTATTTTTTTCCGTACAAGACGATAGACACCTCATTTAGATTGTATAACGCTCGGAAAACCAAGATTTTTCCGTTTTTCTGATGGGTAGTTTTTCGTACCGTTAACCTACATCGAAATCGCGGTTTTACGGTCGTAGGAGGTTCCCCCTTGCCTCTGGACAAAATCTAGCATCAGATTCGTATTCTACACGAAAAAATACGTGAAATATGATGTGGACAAAAGTTTCCTAGCGACTTTAGATTTTGACCAAAAAAAAGTGCTCAAAACGCCGAATTCGACCGGGAACACGGTTAAAATCGCATTTAAAATTTTGGATTCTTTTCCATCGGATCACGGCTTCTACAGACGCCTTGGCTATTCGCTGGACACTCTATTTTGTGTATTTTTTTCCGTACAACACGATAGACACCTCATTTAGATTGTATAACGCTCGGAAAACCAAGATTTTTCCGTTTTTCTGATGGGTAGTTTTTCACACCGTTAACCTCCATCGAAATCGCGGTTTTACGGTCGTAGGAGGTTCAGCCTTGCCTCTGGACAAAATCTAGCATCAGATTCGTATTCTACACGAAAAAATACGTGAAATATGATGTGGACAAAAGTTTCCTAGCGACTTTAGATTTTGATAAAAAAAAAGTGCTCAAAACGCCAAATTCGACCGGGAACACGGTTAAAATCGCGTTTAAAGTTTTGGATTCTTTTCCATCGGATCACGGCTTCTACAGACGCCTTGGCTATTCGCTGGACACTCTATTTTGTGTATTTTTTTCCGTACAAGACGATAGACACCTCATTCAGATTGTAAAACGCTCGGAAAACCAAGATTTTTCCGTTTTTCTGATGGGTAGTTTTTCGTACCGTTAACCTACATCGAAATCGCGGTTTTTCGGTCGTAGGAAGTTCCTCCTTGCCTCTGGACAAAATCTAGCATCAGATTCGTATTCTACACGAAAAAATACGTGAAATATGATGTGGACAAAAGTTTCCTAGCGACTTTAGATTTTGACCAAAAAAAAGTGCTCAAAACGCCAAATTCGACCGGGAACACAGTTAAAATCGCGTTTAAAGTTTTTGATTCTTTCCCATCGGATCACGGCGTCTATAGACGCCTTGGCTATACGCTGGACACTCTATTTTGTGTATTTTTTTCCGTACAAGACGATAGACACCTCATTTAGATTGTATAACGCTCGGAAAACCAAGATTTTTCCGTTTTTCTGATGGGTAGTTTTTCGTACCGTTAACCTACATCGAAATCGCGGTTTTACGGTCGTAGGAGGTTCCCCCTTGCCTCTGGACAAAATCTAGCATCAGATTCGTATTCTACACGAAAAAATACGTGAAATATGATGTGGACAAAAGTTTCCTAGCGACTTTAGATTTTGACCAAAAAAAAGAACTCAAAACGCCGAATTCGACCGGGAACACGGTTAAAACCGCGTTTAAAGTTTTTGATTATTTCCCATAGGATCACGGCGTCTATAGACGCCTTGGCTATGCGCTGGACACTCTATTTTGTGTATTTTTTTCCGTACAACACGATAGACACCTCATTTAGATTGTATAACGCACGGAAAACGAAGATATTTCCGTTTTTCTGATGGGTAGTTTTTCACACCGTTAACCTCCATCGAAATCGCGGTTTTACGGTCGTAGGAGGTTCACCCTTGCCTCTGGACAAAATCTAGCATCAGATTCGTATTCTACACGAAAAAATACGTGAAATATGATGTGGACAAAAGTTTCCTAGCGACTTTAGATTTTGATAAAAAAAAAGTGCTCAAAACGCCAAATTCGACCGGGAACACGGTTAAAATCGCGTTTAAAGTTTTCGATTCTTTCTCATCGGATCACGACTTCTATAGACGCCTTGGCTATTCGCTGGACACTCTATTTTGTGTATTTTTTTCCGTACAAGACGATAGACACCTCATTTAGATTGTATAACGCTCGGAAAACCAAGATTTTTCCGTTTTTCTGATGGGTAGTTTTTCGTACCGTTAACCTACATCGAAATCGCGGTTTTACGGTCGTAGGAGGTTCCCCCTTGCCTCTGGAAAAAATCTAGCATCAGATTCGTATTCTACACGAAAAAATACGTGAAATATGATGTGGACAAAAGTTTCGTAGCGACTTTAGATTTTGACCAAAAAAAAGTGCTCAAAACGCCGAATTCGACCGGGAACACGGTTAAAATCGCGTTTAAAGTTTTGGATTCTTTTCCACCGGATCACGGCTTCTACAGACGCCTTGGCTATTCGCTGGACACTCTATTTTGTGTATTTTTTTCCGTACAAGACGATAGACACCTCATTTAGATTGTATAACGCTCGGAAAACCAAGATTTTTCCGTTTTTCTGATGGGTAGTTTTTCGTACCGTTAACCTACATCGAAATCGCGGTTTTACGGTCGTAGGAGGTTCCCCCATGCCTCTGGAAAAAATCTAGCATCAGATTCGTATTCTACACGAAAAAATACGTGAAATATGATGTGGACAAAAGTTTCGTAGCGACTTTAGATTTTGACCAAAAAAAAGTGCTCAAAACGCCGAATTCGACCGGGAACACGGTTAAAATCGCGTTTAAAGTTTTGGATTCTTTTCCACCGGATCACGGCTTCTACAGACGCCTTGGCTATTCGCTGGACACTCTATTTTGTGTATTTTTTTCCGTACAAGACGATAGACACCTCATTTAGATTGTATAACGCTCGGAAAACCAAGATTTTTCCGTTTTTCTGATGGGTAGTTTTTCACACCGTTAACCTCCATCGAAATCGCGGTTTTACGGTCGTAGGAGGTTCACCCTTGCCTCTGGACAAAATCTAGCATCAGATTCGTATTCTGCACGAAAAAATACGTGAAATATGATGTGGACAAAAGTTTCCTAGCGACTTTAGATTTTGACCAAAAAAAAGTGCTCAAAACGCCGAATTCGACCGGGAACACGGTTAAAATCGCGTTTAAAATTTTGGATTCTTTTCCATCGGATCACGGCTTCTACAGACGCCTTGGCTATTCGCTGGACACTCTATTTTGTGTATTTTTTTCCGTACAAGACGATAGACACCTCATTTGGATTGTATAACGCTCGGAAAACCAAGATTTTTCCGTTTTTCTGATGGGTAGTTTTTCGTACCGTTAACCTACATCGAAATCGCGGTTTTACGGTCGTAGGAGGTTCCCCCTTGCCTCTGGAAAAAATCTAGCATCAGATTCGTATTCTACACGAAAAAATACGTGAAATATGATGTGGACAAAAGTTTCGTAGCGACTTTAGATTTTGACCAAAAAAAAGTGCTCAAAACGCCGAATTCGACCGGGAACACGGTTAAAATCGCGTTTAAAGTTTTTGATTCTGTCCCATCGGATCACGGCGTCTGTAGACGCCTTGGCTATTCGCTGGACACTCTATTTTGTGTATTTTTTTCCGTACAACACGATAGACACCTCATTTAGATTGTATAACGCTCGGAAAACCAAGATTTTTCCGTTTTTCTGATGGGTAGTTTTTCACACCGTTAACCTCCATCGAAATCGCGGTTTTACGGTCGTAGGAGGTTCACCCTTGCCTCTGGACAAAATCTAGCATCAGATTCGTATTCTGCACGAAAAAATACGTGAAATATGATGTGGACAAAAGTTTCCTAGCGACTTTAGATTTTGACCAAAAAAAAGTGCTCAAAACGCCGAATTCGACCGGGAACACGGTTAAAATCGCGTTTAAAATTTTGGATTCTTTTCCATCGGATCACGGCTTCTACAGACGCCTTGGCTATTCGCTGGACACTCTATTTTGTGTATTTTTTTCCGTACAAGACGATAGACACCTCATTTGGATTGTATAACGCTCGGAAAACCAAGATTTTTCCGTTTTTCTGATGGGTAGTTTTTCGTACCGTTAACCTACATCGAAATCGCGGTTTTACGGTCGTAGGAGGTTCCCCCTTGCCTCTGGAAAAAATCTAGCATCAGATTCGTATTCTACACGAAAAAATACGTGAAATATGATGTGGACAAAAGTTTCCTAGCGACTTTAGATTTTGACCAAAAAAAAGTGCTCAAAACGCCGAATTCGACCGGGAACACGGTTAAAATCGCGTTTAAAGTTTTGGATTGTTTTCCATCGGATCACGGCTTCTACAGACGCCTTGGCTATTCGCTGGACACTCTATTTTGTGTATTTTTTTCCGTACAACACGATAGACACCTCATTTAGATTGTATAACGCTCGGAAAACCAAGATTTTTCCGTTTTTCTGATGGGTAGTTTTTCACACCGTTAACCTCCATCGAAATCGCGGTTTTTCGGTCGTAGGAAGTTCCTCCTTGCCTCTGGACAAAATCTAGCATCAGATTCGTATTCTACACGAAAAAATACGTGAAATATGATGTGGACAAAAGTTTCCTAGCGACTTTAGATTTTGATAAAAAAAAAGTGCTCAAAACGCCAAATTCGACCGGGAACACGGTTAAAATCGCGTTTAAAGTTTTCGATTCTTTCTCATCGGATCACGACTTCTATAGACGCCTTGGCTATTCGCTGGACACTCTATTTTGTGTATTTTTTTCCGTACAAGACGATAGACACCTCATTTAGATTGTATAACGCTCGGAAAACCAAGATTTTTCCGTTTTTCTGATGGGTAGTTTTTCGTACCGTTAACCTACATCGAAATCGCGGTTTTACGGTCGTAGGAGGTTCCCCCTTGCCTCTGGAAAAAATCTAGCATCAGATTCGTATTCTACACGAAAAAATACGTGAAATATGATGTGGACAAAAGTTTCGTAGCGACTTTAGATTTTGACCAAAAAAAAGTGCTCAAAACGCCGAATTCGACCGGGAACACGGTTAAAATCGCGTTTAAAGTTTTGGATTGTTTTCCATCGGATCACGGCTTCTACAGACGCCTTGGCTATTCGCTGGACACTCTATTTTGTGTATTTTTTTCCGTACAACACGATAGACACCTCATTTAGATTGTATAACGCTCGGAAAACCAAGATTTTTCCGTTTTTCTGATGGGTAGTTTTTCACACCGTTAACCTCCAACGAAATCGCGGTTTTTCGGTCGTAGGAAGTTCCTCCTTGCCTCTGGACAAAATCTAGCATCAGATTCGTATTCTACACGAAAAAATACGTGAAATATGATGTGGACAAAAGTTTCCTAGCGACCTTAGATTTTGACCAAAAAAAAGTGCTCAAAACGCCGAATTCGACCGGGAACACGGTTAAAATCGCGTTTAAAATTTTTGATTGTTTCCCATCGGATCACGGCGTCTATAGACGCCTTGGCTATTCGCTGGACACTCTATTTTGTGTATTTTTTTCCGTACAACACGATAGACACCTCATTTAGATTGTATAACGCTCGGAAAACCAAGATTTTTCCGTTTTTCTGATGGGTAGTTTTTCACACCGTTAACCTCCAACGAAATCGCGGTTTTTCGGTCGTAGGAAGTTCCTCCTTGCCTCTGGACAAAATCTAGCATCAGATTCGTATTCTACACGAAAAAATACGTGAAATATGATGTGGACAAAAGTTTCCTAGCGACTTTAGATTTTGACCAAAAAAAAGTGCTCAAAACGCCAAATTCGACCGGGAACACGGTTAAAATCGCGTTTAAAGTTTTTGATTCTGTCCCATCGGATCACGGCGTCTGTAGACGCCTTGGCTATTCGCTGGACACTCTATTTTGTGTATTTTTTTCCGTACAAGACGATAGACACCTCATTTAGATTGTATAACGCTCGGAAAACCAAGATTTTTCCGTTTTTCTGATGGGTAGTTTTTCGTACCGTTAACCTACATCGAAATCGCGGTTTTACGGTCGTAGGAGGTTCCCCCTTGCCTCTGGAAAAAATCTAGCATCAGATTCGTATTCTACACGAAAAAATACGTGAAATATGATGTGGACAAAAGTTTCGTAGCGACTTTAGATTTTGACCAAAAAAAAGTGCTCAAAACGCCGAATTCGACCGGGAACACGGTTAAAATCGCGTTTAAAGTTTTGGATTGTTTTCCATCGGATCACGGCTTCTACAGACGCCTTGGCTATTCGCTGGACACTCTATTTTGTGTATTTTTTTCCGTACAACACGATAGACACCTCATTTAGATTGTATAACGCTCGGAAAACCAAGATTTTTCCGTTTTTCTGATGGGTAGTTTTTCACACCGTTAACCTCCAACGAAATCGCGGTTTTTCGGTCGTAGGAAGTTCCTCCTTGCCTCTGGACAAAATCTAGCATCAGATTCGTATTCTACACGAAAAAATACGTGAAATATGATGTGGACAAAAGTTTCCTAGCGACCTTAGATTTTGACCAAAAAAAAGTGCTCAAAACGCCGAATTCGACCGGGAACACGGTTAAAATCGCGTTTAAAATTTTTGATTGTTTCCCATCGGATCACGGCGTCTATAGACGCCTTGGCTATTCGCTGGACACTCTATTTTGTGTATTTTTTTCCGTACAACACGATAGACACCTCATTTAGATTGTATAACGCTCGGAAAACCAAGATTTTTCCGTTTTTCTGATGGGTAGTTTTTCACACCGTTAACCTCCATCGAAATCGCGGTTTTTCGGTCGTAGGAAGTTCCTCCTTGCCTCTGGACAAAATCTAACATCAGATTCGTATTCTACACGAAAAAATACGTGAAATATGATGTGGACAAAAGTTTCCTAGCGACTTTAGATTTTGACCAAAAAAAAGTGCTCAAAACGCCAAATTCGACCGGGAACACGGTTAAAATCGCGTTTAAAGTTTTTGATTCTGTCCCATCGGATCACGGCGTCTGTAGACGCCTTGGCTATTCGCTGGACACTCTATTTTGTGTATTTTTTTCCGTACAACACGATAGACACCTCATTTAGATTGTATAACGCTCGGAAAACCAAGATTTTTCCGTTTTTCTGATGGGTAGTTTTTCACACCGTTAACCTCCATCGAAATCGCGGTTTTTCGGTCGTAGGAAGTTCCTCCTTGCCTCTGGACAAAATCTAACATCAGATTCGTATTCTACACGAAAAAATACGTGAAATATGATGTGGACAAAAGTTTCCTAGCGACTTTAGATTTTGACCAAAAAAAAGTGCTCAAAACGCCGAATTCGACCGGGAACACGGTTAAAATCGCGTTTAAAATTTTGGATTCTTTTCCATCGGATCACGGCTTCTACAGACGCCTTGGCTATTCGCTGGACACTCTATTTTGTGTATTTTTTTCCGTACAACACGATAGACACCTCATTTAGATTGTATAACGCTCGGAAAACCAAGATTTTTCCGTTTTTCTGATGGGTAGTTTTTCACACCGTTAACCTCCATCGAAATCGCGGTTTTTCGGTCGTAGGAAGTTCCTCCTTGCCTCTGGACAAAATCTAACATCAGATTCGTATTCTACACGAAAAAATACGTGAAATATGATGTGGACAAAAGTTTCCTAGCGACTTTAGATTTTGACCAAAAAAAAGTGCTCAAAACGCCAAATTCGACCGGGAACACGGTTAAAATCGCGTTTAAAGTTTTTGATTCTGTCCCATCGGATCACGGCGTCTGTAGACGCCTTGGCTATTCGCTGGACACTCTATTTTGTGTATTTTTTTCCGTACAACACGATAGACACCTCATTTAGATTGTATAACGCTCGGAAAACCAAGATTTTTCCGTTTTTCTGATGGGTAGTTTTTCACACCGTTAACCTCCATCGAAATCGCGGTTTTTCGGTCGTAGGAAGTTCCTCCTTGCCTCTGGACAAAATCTAACATCAGATTCGTATTCTACACGAAAAAATACGTGAAATATGATGTGGACAAAAGTTTCCTAGCGACTTTAGATTTTGACCAAAAAAAAGTGCTCAAAACGCCGAATTCGACCGGGAACACGGTTAAAATCGCGTTTAAAATTTTGGATTCTTTTCCATCGGATCACGGCTTCTACAGACGCCTTGGCTATTCGCTGGACACTCTATTTTGTGTATTTTTTTCCGTACAACACGATAGACACCTCATTTAGATTGTATAACGCTCGGAAAACCAAGATTTTTCCGTTTTTCTGATGGGTAGTTTTTCACACCGTTAACCTACATCGAAATCGCGGTTTTACGGTCGTAGGAGGTTCCCCCTTGCCTCTGGAAAAAATCTAGCATCAGATTCGTATTCTACACGAAAAAATACGTGAAATATGATGTGGACAAAAGTTTCGTAGCGACTTTAGATTTTGACCAAAAAAAAGTGCTCAAAACGCCGAATTCGACCGGGAACACGGTTAAAATCGCGTTTAAAGTTTTTGATTCTGTCCCATCGGATCACGGCGTCTGTAGACGCCTTGGCTATTCGCTGGACACTCTATTTTGTGTATTTTTTTCCGTACAACACGATAGACACCTCATTTAGATTGTATAACGCTCGGAAAACCAAGATTTTTCCGTTTTTCTGATGGGTAGTTTTTCACACCGTTAACCTCCATCGAAATCGCGGTTTTACGGTCGTAGGAGGTTCACCCTTGCCTCTGGACAAAATCTAGCATCAGATTCGTATTCTGCACGAAAAAATACGTGAAATATGATGTGGACAAAAGTTTCCTAGCGACTTTAGATTTTGACCAAAAAAAAGTGCTCAAAACGCCGAATTCGACCGGGAACACGGTTAAAATCGCGTTTAAAATTTTGGATTCTTTTCCATCGGATCACGGCTTCTACAGACGCCTTGGCTATTCGCTGGACACTCTATTTTGTGTATTTTTTTCCGTACAAGACGATAGACACCTCATTTGGATTGTATAACGCTCGGAAAACCAAGATTTTTCCGTTTTTCTGATGGGTAGTTTTTCGTACCGTTAACCTACATCGAAATCGCGGTTTTACGGTCGTAGGAGGTTCCCCCTTGCCTCTGGAAAAAATCTAGCATCAGATTCGTATTCTACACGAAAAAATACGTGAAATATGATGTGGACAAAAGTTTCCTAGCGACTTTAGATTTTGACCAAAAAAAAGTGCTCAAAACGCCGAATTCGACCGGGAACACGGTTAAAATCGCGTTTAAAGTTTTGGATTGTTTTCCATCGGATCACGGCTTCTACAGACGCCTTGGCTATTCGCTGGACACTCTATTTTGTGTATTTTTTTCCGTACAACGCGATAGACACCTCATTTAGATTGTATAACGCTCGGAAAACCAAGATTTTTCCGTTTTTCTGATGGGTAGTTTTTCACACCGTTAACCTCCATCGAAATCGCGGTTTTTCGGTCGTAGGAAGTTCCTCCTTGCCTCTGGACAAAATCTAGCATCAGATTCGTATTCTACACGAAAAAATACGTGAAATATGATGTGGACAAAAGTTTCCTAGCCACTTTAGATTTTGACCAAAAAAAAGTGCTCAAAACGCCGAATTCGACCGGGAACACGGTTAAAATCGCGTTTAAAGTTTTTGATTCTGTCCCATCGGATCACGGCGTCTGTAGACGCCTTGGCTATTCGCTGGACACTCTATTTTGTGTATTTTTTTCCGTACAACACGATAGACACCTCATTCAGATTGTATAACGCTCGGAAAACCAAGATTTTTCCGTTTTTCTGATGGGTAGTTTTTCACACCGTTAACCTCCATCGAAATCGCGGTTTTACGGTCGTAGGAGGTTCCCCCTTGCCTCTGGACAAAATCTAGCATCAGATTCGTATTCTACACGAAAAAATACGTGAAATATGATGTGGACAAACGTTTCCTAGCAACTTTAAATTTTGACCAAAAAAAAGTGCTCAAAACGCCGAATTCGACCGGGAACACGGTTAAAATCGCGTTTAAAGTTTTGGATTGTTTCCCATCGGATCACGGCGTCTATAGACGCCTTGGCTATTCGCTGGACACTCTATTTTGTGTATTTTTTTCCGTACAACACGATAGACACGTCATTTAGATTGTATAACGCACGGAAAACCAAGATTTTTCCGTTTTTCTGATGGGTAGTTTTTCACACCGTTAACCTCCATCGAAATCGCAGTTTTACGGTCGTAGGAGGTTCCCCCTTGCCTCTGGACAAAATCTAGCATCAGATTCGTATTCTACACGAAAAAATACGTGAAATATGATGTGGACAAAAATTTCCTAGCGACTTTAGATTTTGACCAAAAAAAAGTGCTCAAAACGCCGAATTCGACCGGGAACACGGTTAAAACCGCGTTTAAAGTTTTGGATTCTTTTCCACCGGATCACGGCTTCTACAGACGCCTTGGCTATGCGCTGGACACTCTATTTTGTGTATTTTTTTCCGTACAAGACGATAGACACCTCATTTAGATTGTATAACGCTCGGAAAACCAAGATTTTTCCGTTTTTCTGATTTGTAGTTTTTCACACCGTTAACCTCCATCGAAATCGCGGTTTTACGGTCGTAGGAGGTTCACCCTTGCCTCTGGACAAAATCTAGCATCAGATTCGTATTCTACACGAAAAAATACGTGAAATATGATGTGGACAAAAGTTTCCTAGCGACTTTAGATTTTGACCAAAAAAAAGTGCTCAAAACGCCGAATTCGACCGGGAACACGGTTAAAATCGCGTTTAAAATTTTGGATTCTTTTCCATCGGATCACGGCTTCTACAGACGCCTTGGCTATTCGCTGGACACTCTATTTTGTGTATTTTTTTCCGTACAAGACGATAGACACCTCATTTGGATTGTATAACGCTCGGAAAACCAAGATTTTTCCGTTTTTCTGTTGGGTAGTTTTTCGTACCGTTAACCTACATCGAAATCGCGGTTTTACGTTCGTAGGAGGTTCCCCCTTGCCTCTGGAAAAAATCTAGCATCAGATTCGTATTCTACACGAAAAAATACGTGAAATATGATGTGGACAAAAGTTTCCTAGCGACTTTAGATTTTGACCAAAAAAAAGTGCTCAAAACGCCGAATTCGACCGGGAACACGGTTAAAATCGCGTTTAAAGTTTTGGATTGTTTTCCATCGGATCACGGCTTCTACAGACGCCTTGGCTATTCGCTGGACACTCTATTTTGTGTATTTTTTTCCGTACAACACGATAGACACCTCATTTAGATTGTATAACGCTCGGAAAACCAAGATTTTTCCGTTTTTCTGATGGGTAGTTTTTCACACCGTTAACCTCCAACGAAATCGCGGTTTTTCGGTCGTAGGAAGTTCCTCCTTGCCTCTGGACAAAATCTAGCATCAGATTCGTATTCTACACGAAAAAATACGTGAAATATGATGTGGACAAAAGTTTCCTAGCGACCTTAGATTTTGACCAAAAAAAAGTGCTCAAAACGCCGAATTCGACCGGGAACACGGTTAAAATCGCGTTTAAAATTTTTGATTGTTTCCCATCGGATCACGGCGTCTATAGACGCCTTGGCTATTCGCTGGACACTCTATTTTGTGTATTTTTTTCCGTACAACACGATAGACACCTCATTTAGATTGTATAACGCTCGGAAAACCAAGATTTTTCCGTTTTTCTGATGGGTAGTTTTTCACACCGTTAACCTCCATCGAAATCGCGGTTTTTCGGTCGTAGGAAGTTCCTCCTTGCCTCTGGACAAAATCTAACATCAGATTCGTATTCTACACGAAAAAATACGTGAAATATGATGTGGACAAAAGTTTCCTAGCGACTTTAGATTTTGACCAAAAAAAAGTGCTCAAAACGCCAAATTCGACCGGGAACACGGTTAAAATCGCGTTTAAAGTTTTTGATTCTGTCCCATCGGATCACGGCGTCTGTAGACGCCTTGGCTATTCGCTGGACACTCTATTTTGTGTATTTTTTTCCGTACAACTCGATAGACACCTCATTTAGATTGTATAACGCTCGGAAAACCAAGATTTTTCCGTTTTTCTGATGGGTAGTTTTTCACACCGTTAACCTCCATCGAAATCGCGGTTTTTCGGTCGTAGGAAGTTCCCCCTTGCCTCTGGACAAAATCTAGCATCAGATTCGTATTCTACACGAAAAAATACGTGAAATATGATGTGGACAAAAGTTTCCTAGCGACTTTAGATTTTGACCAAAAAAAAGTGCTCAAAACGCCGAATTCGACCGGGAACACGGTTAAAATCGCGTTTAAAATTTTGGATTCTTTTCCATCGGATCACGGCTTCTACAGACGCCTTGGCTATTCGCTGGACACTCTATTTTGTGTATTTTTTTCCGTACAACACGATAGACACCTCATTTAGATTGTATAACGCTCGGAAAACCAAGATTTTTCCGTTTTTCTGATGGGTAGTTTTTCACACCGTTAACCTCCATCGAAATCGCGGTTTTTCGGTCGTAGGAAGTTCCTCCTTGCCTCTGGACAAAATCTAGCATCAGATTCGTATTCTACACGAAAAAATACGTGAAATATGATGTGGACAAAAGTTTCCTAGCGACTTTAGATTTTGACCAAAAAAAAGTGCTCAAAACGCCAAATTCGATCGGGAACACAGTTAAAATCGCGTTTAAAGTTTTTGATTCTTTCCCATCGGATCACGGCGTCTATAGACGCCTTGGCTATTCGCTGGACACTCTATTTTGTGTATTTTTTTCCGTACAACACGATAGACACTTCATTTAAATTGTATAACGCTCGGAAAACCAAGATTTTTCCGTTTTTCTGATGGGTAGTTTTTCACACCGTTAACCTCCATCGAAATCGCGGTTTTACGGTCGTAGGAGGTTCCCCCTTGCCTCTGGACAAAATCTAGCATCAGATTCGTATTCTACACGAAAAAATACGTGAAATATGATGTGGACAAAAGTTTCCTAGCGACTTTAGATTTTGACCAAAAAAAAGTGCTCAAAAAGCCAAATTCGACCGGGTACAAGGTTAAAATCGCGTTTAAAGTTTTTGATTGTTTCCCATCGGATCACGGCGTCTATAGACGCCTTGGCTATTCGCTGGACACTCTATTTTATGTATTTTTTTCCGTACAACACGATAGACACCTCATTTAGATTGTATAACGCTCGGAAAACCAAGATTTTTCCGTTTTTCTGATGGGTAGTTTTTCACACCGTTAACCTCCATCGAAATCGCGGTTTTACGGTCGTAGGAGGTTCACCCTTGCCTCTGGACAAAATCTAGCATCAGATTCGTATTCTACACGAAAAAATACGTGAAATATGATGTGGACAAAAGTTTCCTAGCGACTTTAGATTTTGATAAAAAAAAGTGCTCAAAACGCCAAATTCGACCGGGAACACGGTTAAAATCGCGTTTAAAGTTTTCGATTCTTTCTCATCGGATCACGACTTCTATAGACGCCTTGGCTATTCGCTGGACACTCTATTTTGTGTATTTTTTTCCGTACAAGACGATAGACACCTCATTTAGATTGTATAACGCTCGGAAAACCAAGATTTTTCCGTTTTTCTGATGGGTAGTTTTTCGTACCGTTAACCTACATCGAAATCGCGGTTTTACGGTCGTAGGAGGTTCCCCCTTGCCTCTGGAAAAAATCTAGCATCAGATTCGTATTCTACACGAAAAAATACGTGAAATATGATGTGGACAAAAGTTTCGTAGCGACTTTAGATTTTGACCAAAAAAAAGTGCTCAAAACGCCGAATTCGACCGGGAACACGGTTAAAATCGCGTTTAAAGTTTTGGATTCTTTTCCACCGGATCACGGCTTCTACAGACGCCTTGGCTATGCGCTGGACACTCTATTTTGTGTATTTTTTTCCGTACAAGACGATAGACACCTCATTTAGATTGTATAACGCTCGGAAAACCAAGATTTTTCCGTTTTTCTGATTTGTAGTTTTTCACACCGTTAACCTCCATCGAAATCGCGGTTTTACGGTCGTAGGAGGTTCACCCTTGCCTCTGGACAAAATCTAGCATCAGATTCGTATTCTACACGAAAAAATACGTGAAATATGATGTGGACAAAAGTTTCCTAGCGACTTTAGATTTTGACCAAAAAAAAGAACTCAAAACGCCGAATTCGACCGGGAACACGGTTAAAATCGCGTTTAAAATTTTGGATTCTTTTCCATCGGATCACGGCTTCTACAGACGCCTTGGCTATTCGCTGGACACTCTATTTTGTGTATTTTTTTCCGTACAAGACGATAGACACCTCATTTGGATTGTATAACGCTCGGAAAACCAAGATTTTTCCGTTTTTCTGATGGGTAGTTTTTCACACCGTTAACCTCCATCGAAATCGCGGTTTTTCGGTCGTAGGAAGTTCCTCCTTGCCTCTGGACAAAATCTAACATCAGATTCGTATTCTACACGAAAAAATACGTGAAATATGATGTGGACAAAAGTTTCCTAGCGACTTTAGATTTTGACCAAAAAAAAGTGCTCAAAACGCCAAATTCGACCGGGAACACGGTTAAAATCGCGTTTAAAGTTTTTGATTCTGTCCCATCGGATCACGGCGTCTGTAGACGCCTTGGCTATTCGCTGGACACTCTATTTTGTGTATTTTTTTCCGTACAACTCGATAGACACCTCATTTAGATTGTATAACGCTCGGAAAACCAAGATTTTTCCGTTTTTCTGATGGGTAGTTTTTCACACCGTTAACCTCCATCGAAATCGCGGTTTTTCGGTCGTAGGAAGTTCCCCCTTGCCTCTGGACAAAATCTAGCATCAGATTCGTATTCTACACGAAAAAATACGTGAAATATGATGTGGACAAAAGTTTCCTAGCGACTTTAGATTTTGACCAAAAAAAAGTGCTCAAAACGCCGAATTCGACCGGGAACACGGTTAAAATCGCGTTTAAAATTTTGGATTCTTTTCCATCGGATCACGGCTTCTACAGACGCCTTGGCTATTCGCTGGACACTCTATTTTGTGTATTTTTTTCCGTACAACACGATAGACACCTCATTTAGATTGTATAACGCTCGGAAAACCAAGATTTTTCCGTTTTTCTGATGGGTAGTTTTTCACACCGTTAACCTCCATCGAAATCGCGGTTTTACGGTCGTAGGAGGTTCACCCTTGCCTCTGGACAAAATCTAGCATCAGATTCGTATTCTACACGAAAAAATACGTGAAATATGATGTGGACAAAAGTTTCCTAGCGACTTTAGATTTTGATAAAAAAAAAGTGCTCAAAACGCCAAATTCGACCGGGAACACGGTTAAAATCGCGTTTAAAGTTTTCGATTCTTTCTCATCGGATCACGACTTCTATAGACGCCTTGGCTATTCGCTGGACACTCTATTTTGTGTATTTTTTTCCGTACAAGACGATAGACACCTCATTTAGATTGTATAACGCTCGGAAAACCAAGATTTTTCCGTTTTTCTGATGGGTAGTTTTTCGTACCGTTAACCTACATCGAAATCGCGGTTTTACGGTCGTAGGAGGTTCCCCCTTGCCTCTGGAAAAAATCTAGCATCAGATTCGTATTCTACACGAAAAAATACGTGAAATATGATGTGGACAAAAGTTTCCTAGCGACTTTAGATTTTGACCAAAAAAAAGTGCTCAAAACGCCGAATTCGACCGGGAACACGGTTAAAATCGCGTTTAAAGTTTTGGATTGTTTTCCATCGGATCACGGCTTCTACAGACGCCTTGGCTATTCGCTGGACACTCTATTTTGTGTATTTTTTTCCGTACAACGCGATAGACACCTCATTTAGATTGTATAACGCTCGGAAAACCAAGATTTTTCCGTTTTTCTGATGGGTAGTTTTTCACACCGTTAACCTCCATCGAAATCGCGGTTTTTCGGTCGTAGGAAGTTCCTCCTTGCCTCTGGACAAAATCTAGCATCAGATTCGTATTCTACACGAAAAAATACGTGAAATATGATGTGGACAAAAGTTTCCTAGCCACTTTAGATTTTGACCAAAAAAAAGTGCTCAAAACGCCGAATTCGACCGGGAACACGGTTAAAATCGCGTTTAAAGTTTTTGATTCTGTCCCATCGGATCACGGCGTCTGTAGACGCCTTGGCTATTCGCTGGACACTCTATTTTGTGTATTTTTTTCCGTACAACACGATAGACACCTCATTCAGATTGTATAACGCTCGGAAAACCAAGATTTTTCCGTTTTTCTGATGGGTAGTTTTTCACACCGTTAACCTCCATCGAAATCGCGGTTTTACGGTCGTAGGAGGTTCCCCCTTGCCTCTGGACAAAATCTAGCATCAGATTCGTATTCTACACGAAAAAATACGTGAAATATGATGTGGACAAACGTTTCCTAGCAACTTTAAATTTTGACCAAAAAAAAGTGCTCAAAACGCCGAATTCGACCGGGAACACGGTTAAAATCGCGTTTAAAGTTTTGGATTGTTTCCCATCGGATCACGGCGTCTATAGACGCCTTGGCTATTCGCTGGACACTCTATTTTGTGTATTTTTTTCCGTACAACACGATAGACACGTCATTTAGATTGTATAACGCACGGAAAACCAAGATTTTTCCGTTTTTCTGATGGGTAGTTTTTCACACCGTTAACCTCCATCGAAATCGCAGTTTTACGGTCGTAGGAGGTTCCCCCTTGCCTCTGGACAAAATCTAGCATCAGATTCGTATTCTACACGAAAAAATACGTGAAATATGATGTGGACAAAAATTTCCTAGCGACTTTAGATTTTGACCAAAAAAAAGTGCTCAAAACGCCGAATTCGACCGGGAACACGGTTAAAACCGCGTTTAAAGTTTTGGATTCTTTTCCACCGGATCACGGCTTCTACAGACGCCTTGGCTATGCGCTGGACACTCTATTTTGTGTATTTTTTTCCGTACAAGACGATAGACACCTCATTTAGATTGTATAACGCTCGGAAAACCAAGATTTTTCCGTTTTTCTGATTTGTAGTTTTTCACACCGTTAACCTCCATCGAAATCGCGGTTTTACGGTCGTAGGAGGTTCACCCTTGCCTCTGGACAAAATCTAGCATCAGATTCGTATTCTACACGAAAAAATACGTGAAATATGATGTGGACAAAAGTTTCCTAGCGACTTTAGATTTTGACCAAAAAAAAGTGCTCAAAACGCCGAATTCGACCGGGAACACGGTTAAAATCGCGTTTAAAATTTTGGATTCTTTTCCATCGGATCACGGCTTCTACAGACGCCTTGGCTATTCGCTGGACACTCTATTTTGTGTATTTTTTTCCGTACAAGACGATAGACACCTCATTTGGATTGTATAACGCTCGGAAAACCAAGATTTTTCCGTTTTTCTGTTGGGTAGTTTTTCGTACCGTTAACCTACATCGAAATCGCGGTTTTACGGTCGTAGGAGGTTCCCCCTTGCCTCTGGAAAAAATCTAGCATCAGATTCGTATTCTACACGAAAAAATACGTGAAATATGATGTGGACAAAAGTTTCCTAGCGACTTTAGATTTTGACCAAAAAAAAGTGCTCAAAACGCCGAATTCGACCGGGAACACGGTTAAAATCGCGTTTAAAGTTTTGGATTGTTTTCCATCGGATCACGGCTTCTACAGACGCCTTGGCTATTCGCTGGACACTCTATTTTGTGTATTTTTTTCCGTACAACACGATAGACACCTCATTTAGATTGTATAACGCTCGGAAAACCAAGATTTTTCCGTTTTTCTGATGGGTAGTTTTTCACACCGTTAACCTCCAACGAAATCGCGGTTTTTCGGTCGTAGGAAGTTCCTCCTTGCCTCTGGACAAAATCTAGCATCAGATTCGTATTCTACACGAAAAAATACGTGAAATATGATGTGGACAAAAGTTTCCTAGCGACCTTAGATTTTGACCAAAAAAAAGTGCTCAAAACGCCGAATTCGACCGGGAACACGGTTAAAATCGCGTTTAAAATTTTTGATTGTTTCCCATCGGATCACGGCGTCTATAGACGCCTTGGCTATTCGCTGGACACTCTATTTTGTGTATTTTTTTCCGTACAACACGATAGACACCTCATTTAGATTGTATAACGCTCGGAAAACCAAGATTTTTCCGTTTTTCTGATGGGTAGTTTTTCACACCGTTAACCTCCATCGAAATCGCGGTTTTTCGGTCGTAGGAAGTTCCTCCTTGCCTCTGGACAAAATCTAACATCAGATTCGTATTCTACACGAAAAAATACGTGAAATATGATGTGGACAAAAGTTTCCTAGCGACTTTAGATTTTGACCAAAAAAAAGTGCTCAAAACGCCAAATTCGACCGGGAACACGGTTAAAATCGCGTTTAAAGTTTTTGATTCTGTCCCATCGGATCACGGCGTCTGTAGACGCCTTGGCTATTCGCTGGACACTCTATTTTGTGTATTTTTTTCCGTACAACTCGATAGACACCTCATTTAGATTGTATAACGCTCGGAAAACCAAGATTTTTCCGTTTTTCTGATGGGTAGTTTTTCACACCGTTAACCTCCATCGAAATCGCGGTTTTTCGGTCGTAGGAAGTTCCCCCTTGCCTCTGGACAAAATCTAGCATCAGATTCGTATTCTACACGAAAAAATACGTGAAATATGATGTGGACAAAAGTTTCCTAGCGACTTTAGATTTTGACCAAAAAAAAGTGCTCAAAACGCCGAATTCGACCGGGAACACGGTTAAAATCGCGTTTAAAATTTTGGATTCTTTTCCATCGGATCACGGCTTCTACAGACGCCTTGGCTATTCGCTGGACACTCTATTTTGTGTATTTTTTTCCGTACAACACGATAGACACCTCATTTAGATTGTATAACGCTCGGAAAACCAAGATTTTTCCGTTTTTCTGATGGGTAGTTTTTCACACCGTTAACCTCCATCGAAATCGCGGTTTTTCGGTCGTAGGAAGTTCCTCCTTGCCTCTGGACAAAATCTAGCATCAGATTCGTATTCTACACGAAAAAATACGTGAAATATGATGTGGACAAAAGTTTCCTAGCGACTTTAGATTTTGACCAAAAAAAAGTGCTCAAAACGCCAAATTCGATCGGGAACACAGTTAAAATCGCGTTTAAAGTTTTTGATTCTTTCCCATCGGATCACGGCGTCTATAGACGCCTTGGCTATTCGCTGGACACTCTATTTTGTGTATTTTTTTCCGTACAACACGATAGACACTTCATTTAAATTGTATAACGCTCGGAAAACCAAGATTTTTCCGTTTTTCTGATGGGTAGTTTTTCACACCGTTAACCTCCATCGAAATCGCGGTTTTACGGTCGTAGGAGGTTCCCCCTTGCCTCTGGACAAAATCTAGCATCAGATTCGTATTCTACACGAAAAAATACGTGAAATATGATGTGGACAAAAGTTTCCTAGCGACTTTAGATTTTGACCAAAAAAAAGTGCTCAAAAAGCCAAATTCGACCGGGTACAAGGTTAAAATCGCGTTTAAAGTTTTTGATTGTTTCCCATCGGATCACGGCGTCTATAGACGCCTTGGCTATTCGCTGGACACTCTATTTTATGTATTTTTTTCCGTACAACACGATAGACACCTCATTTAGATTGTATAACGCTCGGAAAACCAAGATTTTTCCGTTTTTCTGATGGGTAGTTTTTCACACCGTTAACCTCCATCGAAATCGCGGTTTTACGGTCGTAGGAGGTTCACCCTTGCCTCTGGACAAAATCTAGCATCAGATTCGTATTCTACACGAAAAAATACGTGAAATATGATGTGGACAAAAGTTTCCTAGCGACTTTAGATTTTGATAAAAAAAAGTGCTCAAAACGCCAAATTCGACCGGGAACACGGTTAAAATCGCGTTTAAAGTTTTCGATTCTTTCTCATCGGATCACGACTTCTATAGACGCCTTGGCTATTCGCTGGACACTCTATTTTGTGTATTTTTTTCCGTACAAGACGATAGACACCTCATTTAGATTGTATAACGCTCGGAAAACCAAGATTTTTCCGTTTTTCTGATGGGTAGTTTTTCGTACCGTTAACCTACATCGAAATCGCGGTTTTACGGTCGTAGGAGGTTCCCCCTTGCCTCTGGAAAAAATCTAGCATCAGATTCGTATTCTACACGAAAAAATACGTGAAATATGATGTGGACAAAAGTTTCGTAGCGACTTTAGATTTTGACCAAAAAAAAGTGCTCAAAACGCCGAATTCGACCGGGAACACGGTTAAAATCGCGTTTAAAGTTTTGGATTCTTTTCCACCGGATCACGGCTTCTACAGACGCCTTGGCTATGCGCTGGATACTCTATTTTGTGTATTTTTTTCCGTACAAGACGATAGACACCTCATTTAGATTGTATAACGCTCGGAAAACCAAGATTTTTCCGTTTTTCTGATTTGTAGTTTTTCACACCGTTAACCTCCATCGAAATCGCGGTTTTACGGTCGTAGGAGGTTCACCCTTGCCTCTGGACAAAATCTAGCATCAGATTCGTATTCTACACGAAAAAATACGTGAAATATGATGTGGACAAAAGTTTCCTAGCGACTTTAGATTTTGACCAAAAAAAAGAACTCAAAACGCCGAATTCGACCGGGAACACGGTTAAAATCGCGTTTAAAATTTTGGATTCTTTTCCATCGGATCACGGCTTCTACAGACGCCTTGGCTATTCGCTGGACACTCTATTTTGTGTATTTTTTTCCGTACAAGACGATAGACACCTCATTTGGATTGTATAACGCTCGGAAAACCAAGATTTTTCCGTTTTTCTGATGGGTAGTTTTTCACACCGTTAACCTCCATCGAAATCGCGGTTTTTCGGTCGTAGGAAGTTCCTCCTTGCCTCTGGACAAAATCTAACATCAGATTCGTATTCTACACGAAAAAATACGTGAAATATGATGTGGACAAAAGTTTCCTAGCGACTTTAGATTTTGACCAAAAAAAAGTGCTCAAAACGCCAAATTCGACCGGGAACACGGTTAAAATCGCGTTTAAAGTTTTTGATTCTGTCCCATCGGATCACGGCGTCTGTAGACGCCTTGGCTATTCGCTGGACACTCTATTTTGTGTATTTTTTTCCGTACAACTCGATAGACACCTCATTTAGATTGTATAACGCTCGGAAAACCAAGATTTTTCCGTTTTTCTGATGGGTAGTTTTTCACACCGTTAACCTCCATCGAAATCGCGGTTTTTCGGTCGTAGGAAGTTCCCCCTTGCCTCTGGACAAAATCTAGCATCAGATTCGTATTCTACACGAAAAAATACGTGAAATATGATGTGGACAAAAGTTTCCTAGCGACTTTAGATTTTGACCAAAAAAAAGTGCTCAAAACGCCGAATTCGACCGGGAACACGGTTAAAATCGCGTTTAAAATTTTGGATTCTTTTCCATCGGATCACGGCTTCTACAGACGCCTTGGCTATTCGCTGGACACTCTATTTTGTGTATTTTTTTCCGTACAACACGATAGACACCTCATTTAGATTGTATAACGCTCGGAAAACCAAGATTTTTCCGTTTTTCTGATGGGTAGTTTTTCACACCGTTAACCTCCATCGAAATCGCGGTTTTACGGTCGTAGGAGGTTCACCCTTGCCTCTGGACAAAATCTAGCATCAGATTCGTATTCTACACGAAAAAATACGTGAAATATGATGTGGACAAAAGTTTCCTAGCGACTTTAGATTTTGATAAAAAAAAAGTGCTCAAAACGCCAAATTCGACCGGGAACACGGTTAAAATCGCGTTTAAAGTTTTCGATTCTTTCTCATCGGATCACGACTTCTATAGACGCCTTGGCTATTCGCTGGACACTCTATTTTGTGTATTTTTTTCCGTACAAGACGATAGACACCTCATTTAGATTGTATAACGCTCGGAAAACCAAGATTTTTCCGTTTTTCTGATGGGTAGTTTTTCGTACCGTTAACCTACATCGAAATCGCGGTTTTACGGTCGTAGGAGGTTCCCCCTTGCCTCTGGAAAAAATCTAGCATCAGATTCGTATTCTACACGAAAAAATACGTGAAATATGATGTGGACAAAAGTTTCGTAGCGACTTTAGATTTTGACCAAAAAAAAGTGCTCAAAACGCCGAATTCGACCGGGAACACGGTTAAAATCGCGTTTAAAGTTTTGGATTCTTTTCCACCGGATCACGGCTTCTACAGACGCCTTGGCTATGCGCTGGACACTCTATTTTGTGTATTTTTTTCCGTACAAGACGATAGACACCTCATTTAGATTGTATAACGCTCGGAAAACCAAGATTTTTCCGTTTTTCTGATTTGTAGTTTTTCACACCGTTAACCTCCATCGAAATCGCGGTTTTACGTTCGTAGGAGGTTCACCCTTGCCTCTGGACAAAATCTAGCATCAGATTCGTATTCTACACGAAAAAATACGTGAAATATGATGTGGACAAAAGTTTCCTAGCGACTTTAGATTTTGACCAAAAAAAAGTGCTCAAAACGCCAAATTCGACCGGGAACACGGTTAAAATCGCGTTTAAAGTTTTTGATTCTGTCCCATCGGATCACGGCGTCTGTAGACGCCTTGGCTATTCGCTGGACACTCTATTTTGTGTATTTTTTTCCGTACAACTCGATAGACACCTCATTTAGATTGTATAACGCTCGGAAAACCAAGATTTTTCCGTTTTTCTGATGGGTAGTTTTTCACACCGTTAACCTCCATCGAAATCGCGGTTTTTCGGTCGTAGGAAGTTCCCCCTTGCCTCTGGACAAAATCTAGCATCAGATTCGTATTCTACACGAAAAAATACGTGAAATATGATGTGGACAAAAGTTTCCTAGCGACTTTAGATTTTGACCAAAAAAAAGTGCTCAAAAAGCCAAATTCGACCGGGTACAAGGTTAAAATCGCGTTTAAAGTTTTTGATTGTTTCCCATCGGATCACGGCGTCTATAGACGCCTTGGCTATTCGCTGGACACTCTATTTTATGTATTTTTTTCCGTACAACACGATAGACACCTCATTTAGATTGTATAACGCTCGGAAAACCAAGATTTTTCCGTTTTTCTGATGGGTAGTTTTTCACACCGTTAACCTCCATCGAAATCGCGGTTTTACGGTCGTAGGAGGTTCACCCTTGCCTCTGGACAAAATCTAGCATCAGATTCGTATTCTACACGAAAAAATACGTGAAATATGATGTGGACAAAAGTTTCCTAGCGACTTTAGATTTTGATAAAAAAAAAGTGCTCAAAACGCCAAATTCGACCGGGAACACGGTTAAAATCGCGTTTAAAGTTTTCGATTCTTTCTCATCGGATCACGACTTCTATAGACGCCTTGGCTATTCGCTGGACACTCTATTTTGTGTATTTTTTTCCGTACAAGACGATAGACACCTCATTTAGATTGTATAACGCTCGGAAAACCAAGATTTTTCCGTTTTTCTGATGGGTAGTTTTTCGTACCGTTAACCTACATCGAAATCGCGGTTTTACGGTCGTAGGAGGTTCCCCCTTGCCTCTGGAAAAAATCTAGCATCAGATTCGTATTCTACACGAAAAAATACGTGAAATATGATGTGGACAAAAGTTTCGTAGCGACTTTAGATTTTGACCAAAAAAAAGTGCTCAAAACGCCGAATTCGACCGGGAACACGGTTAAAATCGCGTTTAAAGTTTTGGATTCTTTTCCACCGGATCACGGCTTCTACAGACGCCTTGGCTATGCGCTGGACACTCTATTTTGTGTATTTTTTTCCGTACAAGACGATAGACACCTCATTTAGATTGTATAACGCTCGGAAAACCAAGATTTTTCCGTTTTTCTGATTTGTAGTTTTTCACACCGTTAACCTCCATCGAAATCGCGGTTTTACGGTCGTAGGAGGTTCACCCTTGCCTCTGGACAAAATCTAGCATCAGATTCGTATTCTACACGAAAAAATACGTGAAATATGATGTGGACAAAAGTTTCCTAGCGACTTTAGATTTTGACCAAAAAAAAGTGCTCAAAACGCCGAATTCGACCGGGAACACGGTTAAAATCGCGTTTAAAATTTTGGATTCTTTTCCATCGGATCACGGCTTCTACAGACGCCTTGGCTATTCGCTGGACACTCTATTTTGTGTATTTTTTTCCGTACAAGACGATAGACACCTCATTTGGATTGTATAACGCTCGGAAAACCAAGATTTTTCCGTTTTTCTGATGGGTAGTTTTTCGTACCGTTAACCTACATCGAAATCGCGGTTTTACGGTCGTAGGAGGTTCCCCCTTGCCTCTGGAAAAAATCTAGCATCAGATTCGTATTCTACACGAAAAAATACGTGAAATATGATGTGGACAAAAGTTTCCTAGCGACTTTAGATTTTGACCAAAAAAAAGTGCTCAAAACGCCGAATTCGACCGGGAACACGGTTAAAATCGCGTTTAAAGTTTTGGATTGTTTTCCATCGGATCACGGCTTCTACAGACGCCTTGGCTATTCGCTGGACACTCTATTTTGTGTATTTTTTTCCGTACAACACGATAGACACCTCATTTAGATTGTATAACGCTCGGAAAACCAAGATTTTTCCGTTTTTCTGATGGGTAGTTTTTCACACCGTTAACCTCCAACGAAATCGCGGTTTTTCGGTCGTAGGAAGTTCCTCCTTGCCTCTGGACAAAATCTAGCATCAGATTCGTATTCTACACGAAAAAATACGTGAAATATGATGTGGACAAAAGTTTCCTAGCGACCTTAGATTTTGACCAAAAAAAAGTGCTCAAAACGCCGAATTCGACCGGGAACACGGTTAAAATCGCGTTTAAAATTTTTGATTGTTTCCCATCGGATCACGGCGTCTATAGACGCCTTGGCTATTCGCTGGACACTCTATTTTGTGTATTTTTTTCCGTACAACACGATAGACACCTCATTTAGATTGTATAACGCTCGGAAAACCAAGATTTTTCCGTTTTTCTGATGGGTAGTTTTTCACACCGTTAACCTCCATCGAAATCGCGGTTTTTCGGTCGTAGGAAGTTCCTCCTTGCCTCTGGACAAAATCTAGCATCAGATTCGTATTCTACACGAAAAAATACGTGAAATATGATGTGGACAAAAGTTTCCTAGCGACCTTAGATTTTGACCAAAAAAAAGTGCTCAAAACGCCGAATTCGACCGGGAACACGGTTAAAATCGCGTTTAAAGTTTTTGATTGTTTCCCATCGGATCACGGCGTCTATAGACGCCTTGGCTATTCGCTGGACACTCTATTTTGTGTATTTTTTTCCGTACAACACGATAGACACCTCATTTAGATTGTATAACGCTCGGAAAACCAAGATTTTTCCGTTTTTCTGATGGGTAGTTTTTCACACCGTTAACCTCCATCGAAATCGCGGTTTTACGGTCGTAGGAGGTTCACCCTTGCCTCTGGACAAAATCTAGCATCAGATTCGTATTCTACACGAAAAAATACGTGAAATATGATGTGGACAAAAGTTTCCTAGCGACTTTAGATTTTGACCAAAAAAAAGTGCTCAAAACGCCAAATTCGACCGGGAACACGGTTAAAATCGCGTTTAAAGTTTTTGATTCTTTCCCATCGGATCACGGCGTCTATAGACGCCTTGGCTATTCGCTGGACACTCTATTTTGTGTATTTTTTTCCGTACAACACGATAGACACCTCATTTAGATTGTATAACGCTCGGAAAACCAAGATTTTTCCGTTTTTCTGATGGGTAGTTTTTCACACCGTTAACCTCCATCGAAATCGCGGTTTTTCGGTCGTAGGAAGTTCACCCTTGCCTCTGGACAAAATCTAGCATCAGATTCGTATTCTACACGAAAAAATACGTGAAATATGATGTAGACAAAAGTTTCCTAGCGACTTTAGATTTTGATAAAAAAAAAGTGCTCAAAACGCCGAATTCGACCGGGAACACGGTTAAAATCGCGTTTAAAGTTTTGGATTTTTTTCCATCGGATCACGGCTTCTACAGACGCCTTGGCTATTCGCTGGACACTCTATTTTGTGTATTTTTTTCCGTACAAGACGATAGACACCTCATTCAGATTGTGAAACGCTCGGAAAACCAAGATTTTTCCGTTTTTCTGATGGGTAGTTTTTCGTACCGTTAACCTACATCGAAATCGCGATTTTACGGTTGTAGGAGGTTCCCCTTGCCTCTGGAAAAAATCTAGCATCAGATTCGTATTCTACACGAAAAAATACGTGAAATATGATGTGGACAAAAGTTTCGTAGCGACTTTAGATTTTGACCAAAAAAAAGTGCTCAAAACGCCAAATTCGACCGGGAACACAGTTAAAATCGCGTTTAAAGTTTTTGATTCTTTCCCATCGGATCACGGCGTCTATAGACGCCTTGGCTATTCGCTGGACACTGTATTTTGTGTATTTTTTTCCGTACAACACGATAGACACTTCATTTAAATTGTATAACGCTCGGAAAACCAAGATTTTTCCGTTTTTCTGATGGGTAGTTTTTCACACCGTTAACCTCCATCGAAATCGCGGTTTTACGGTCGTAGGAGGTTCCCCCTTGCCTCTGGACAAAATCTAGCATCAGATTCGTATTCTACACGAAAAAATACGTGAAATATGATGTGGACAAAAGTTTCCTAGCGACTTTAGACTTTGACCAAAAAAAAGTGCTCAAAACGCCAAATTCGACCGGGAACACGGTTAAAATCGCGTTTAAAGTTTTTGATTCTTTCCCATCGGATCACGGCGTCTATAGACGCCTTGGCTATTCGCTGGACACTCTATTTTGTATATTTTGTTCCGTACAACACGATAGACACGTCGTTTAGATTGTATAACGCACGGAAAACCAAGATTTTTCCGTTTTTCTGATGGGTAGTTTTTCACACCGTTAACCTCCATCGAAATCGCAGTTTTACGGTCGTAGGAGGTTCCCCCTTGCCTCTGGACAAAATCTAGCATCAGATTCGTATTCTACACGAAAAAATACGTGAAATATGATGTGGACAAAAGTTTCCTAGCGACTTTAGACTTTGACCAAAAAAAAGTGCTCAAAACGCCAAATTCGACCGGGAACACGGTTAAAATCGCGTTTAAAGTTTTTGATTCTTTCCCATCGGATCACGGCGTCTATAGACGCCTTGGCTATTCGCTGGACAGTCTATTTTGTGTATTTTTTTCCGTAC
Source organism: Cryptus viduatorius (assembly GCA_964006125.1). Classification (NCBI taxonomy): domain Eukaryota; kingdom Metazoa; phylum Arthropoda; class Insecta; order Hymenoptera; family Ichneumonidae; genus Cryptus; species Cryptus viduatorius. Next base: position 12,050,108 of record OZ023221.1, read on the forward strand.
AAGACGATAGACACGTCATTTAGATTGTATAACGCACGGAAAACCAAGATTTTTCCGTTTTTCTGATGGGTAGTTTTTCACACCGTTAACCTCCATCGAAATCGCAGTTTTACGGTCGTAGGAGGTTCCCCCTTGCCTCTGGACAAAATCTAGCATCAGATTCGTATTCTACACGAAAAAATACGTGAAATATGATGTGGACAAAAGTTTCCTAGCGACTTTAGATTTTGACCAAAAAAAAGTGCTCAAAACGCCGAATTCGACCGGGAACACGGTTAAAATCGCGTTTAAAGTTTTTGATTCTTTCCCATCGGATCACGGCGTCTATAGACGCCTTGGCTATTCGCTGGACACTCTATTTTGTGTATTTTTTTCCGTACAACACGATAGACACCTCATTTAGATTGTATAACGCTCGGAAAACCAAGATTTTTCCGTTTTTCTGATGGGTAGTTTTTCACACCGTTAACCTCCATCGAAATCGCGGTTTTACGGTCGTAGGAGGTTCCCCCTTGCCTCTGGACAAAATCTAGCATCAGATTCGTATTCTACACGAAAAAATACGTGAAATATGATGTGGACAAAAGTTTCCTAGCGACTTTAGATTTTGACCAAAAAAAAGTGCTCAAAACGCCGAATTCGACCGGGAACACGCTTAAAATCGCGTTTAAAGTTTTTGATTCTTTCCCATCGGATCACGGCGTCTATAGACGCCTTGGCTATTCGCTGGACACTCTATTTTGTGTATTTTTTTCCGTACAACACGATAGACACCTCATTTAGATTGTATAACGCTCGGAAAACCAAGATTTTTCCGTTTTTCTGATGGGTAGTTTTTCACACCGTTAACCTCCATCGAAATCGCGGTTTTACGGTCGTAGGAGGTTGCCCCTTGCCTCTGGACAAAATCTAGCATCAGATTCGTGTTCTACACGAAAAAATACGTGAAATATGATGTGGACAAAAGTTTCCTAGCGACTTTAGATTTTGACCAAAAAAAAGTGCTCAAAACGCCGAATTCGACCGGGAACACGGTTAAAATCGCGTTTAAAGTTTTTGATTATTTCCCATCGGTTCACGGCGTCTACAGACGCCTTGGCTATTCGCTGGACACTCTATTTTGTGTATTTTTTTCCGTACAAGACGATAGACACCTCATTTAGATTGTATAACGCTCGGAAAACCAAGATTTTTCCGTTTTTCTGATGGGTAGTTTTTCACACCGTTAACCTCCATCGAAATCGCGGTTTTACGGTCGTAGGAGGTTCACCCTTGCCTCTGGACAAAATCTAGCATCAGATTCGTATTCTACACGAAAAAATACGTGAAATATGATGTAGACAAAAGTTTCCTAGCGACTTTAGATTTTGATAAAAAAAAAGTGCTCAAAACGCCGAATTCGACCGGGAACACGGTTAAAATCGCGTTTAAAGTTTTTGATTCTTTCCCATCGGATCACGGCGTCTATAGACGCCTTGGCTATTCGCTGGACACTCTATTTTGTGTATTTTTTTCCGTACAACACGATAGACACCTCATTTAGATTGTATAACGCTCGGAAAACCAAGATTTTTCCGTTTTTCTGATGGGTAGTTTTTCACACCGTTAACCTCCATCGAAATCGCGGTTTTACGGTCGTAGGAGGTTCCCCCTTGCCTCTGGACAAAATCTAGCATCAGATTCGTATTCTACACGAAAAAATACGTGAAATATGATGTGGACAAAAGTTTCCTAGCGACTTTAGATTTTGACCAAAAAAAAGTGCTCAAAACGCCGAATTCGACCGGGAACACGCTTAAAATCGCGTTTAAAGTTTTTGATTCTTTCCCATCGGATCACGGCGTCTATAGACGCCTTGGCTATTCGCTGGACACTCTATTTTGTGTATTTTTTTCCGTACAACACGATAGACACCTCATTTAGATTGTATAACGCTCGGAAAACCAAGATTTTTCCGTTTTTCTGATGGGTAGTTTTTCACACCGTTAACCTCCATCGAAATCGCGGTTTTACGGTCGTAGGAGGTTCACCCTTGCCTCTGGACAAAATCTAGCATCAGATTCGTATTCTACACGAAAAAATACGTGAAATATGATGTGGACAAAAGTTTCCTAGCGACTTTAGATTTTGATAAAAAAAAAGTGCTCAAAACGCCAAATTCGACCGGGAACACGGTTAAAATCGCGTTTAAAGTTTTCGATTCTTTCTCATCGGATCACGACTTCTATAGACGCCTTGGCTATTCGCTGAACACTCTATTTTGTGTATTTTTTTCCGTACAAGACGATAGACACCTCATTTAGATTGTATAACGCTCGGAAAACCAAGATTTTTCCGTTTTTCTGATGGGTAGTTTTTCACACCGTTAACCTCCATCGAAATCGCGGTTTTACGGTCGTAGGAGGTTCACCCTTGCCTCTGGACAAAATCTAGCATCAGATTCGTATTCTACACGAAAAAATACGTGAAATATGATGCAGACAAAAGTTTCCTAGCGACTTTAGATTTTCATAAAAAAAAAGTGCTCAAAACGCCGAATTCGACCGGGAACACGGTTAAAATCGCGTTTAAAGTTTTGGATTCTTTTCCATCGGATCACGGCTTCTACAGACGCCTTGGCTATTCGCTGGACACTCTATTTTGTGTATTTTTTTCCGTACAAGACGATAGACACCTCATTTGGATTGTATAACGCTCGGAAAACCAAGATTTTTCCGTTTTTCTGATGGGTAGTTTTTCGTACCGTTAACCTACATCGAAATCGCGGTTTTACGGTCGTAGGAGGTTCCCCCTTGCCTCTGGAAAAAATCTAGCATCAGATTCGTATTCTACACGAAAAAATACGTGAAATATGATGTGGACAAAAGTTTCGTAGCGACTTTAGATTTTGACCAAAAAAAAGTGCTCAAAACGCCAAATTCGACCGGGAACACAGTTAAAATCGCGTTTAAAATTTTGGATTCTTTTCCATCGGATCACGGCTTCTACAGACGCCTTGGCTATTCGCTGGACACTCTATTTTGTGTATTTTTTTCCGTACAAGACGATAGACACCTCATTTGGATTGTATAACGCTCGGAAAACCAAGATTTTTCCGTTTTTCTGATGGGTAGTTTTTCGTACCGTTAACCTACATCGAAATCGCGGTTTTACGGTCGTAGGAGGTTCCCCCTTGCCTCTGGAAAAAATCTAGCATCAGATTCGTATTCTACACGAAAAAATACGTGAAATATGATGTGGACAAAAGTTTCCTAGCGACTTTAGATTTTGACCAAAAAAAAGTGCTCAAAACGCCGAATTCGACCGGGAACACGGTTAAAATCGCGTTTAAAGTTTTGGATTATTTTCCATCGGATCACGGCTTCTACAGACGCCTTGGCTATTCGCTGGACACTCTATTTTGTGTATTTTTTTCCGTACAACACGATAGACACCTCATTTAGATTGTATAACGCTCGGAAAACCAAGATTTTTCCGTTTTTCTGATGGGTAGTTTTTCACACCGTTAACCTCCATCGAAATCGCGGTTTTACGGTCGTAGGAGGTTCACCCTTGCCTCTGGACAAAATCTAGCATCAGATTCGTATTCTACACGAAAAAATACGTGAAATATGATGTAGACAAAAGTTTCCTAGCGACTTTAGATTTTGATAAAAAAAAAGTGCTCAAAACGCCGAATTCGACCGGGAACACGGTTAAAATCGCGTTTAAAGTTTTGGATTCTTTTCCACCGGATCACGGCTTCTACAGACGCCTTGGCTATTCGCTGGACACTCTATTTTGTGTATTTTTTTCCGTACAAGACGATAGACACCTCATTTAGATTGTATAACGCTCGGAAAACCAAGATTTTTCCGTTTTTCTGATGGGTAGTTTTTCACACCGTTAACCTCCATCGAAATCGCGGTTTTACGGTCGTAGGAGGTTCACCCTTGCCTCTGGACAAAATCTAGCATCAGATTCGTATTCTACACGAAAAAATACGTGAAATATGATGTAGACAAAAGTTTCCTAGCGACTTTAGATTTTGATAAAAAAAAAGTGCTCAAAACGCCGAATTCGACCGGGAACACGGTTAAAATCGCGTTTAAAGTTTTGGATTCTTTTCCATCGGATCACGGCTTCTACAGACGCCTTGGCTATTCGCTGGACACTCTATTTTGTGTATTTTTTTCCGTACAAGACGATAGACACCTCATTCAGATTGTAAAACGCTCGGAAAACCAAGATTTTTCCGTTTTTCTGATGGGTAGTTTTTCGTACCGTTAACCTACATCGAAATCGCGATTTTACGGTCGTAGGAGGTTCCCCCTTGCCTCTGGAAAAAATCTAGCATCAGATTCGTATTCTACACGAAAAAATACGTGAAATATGATGTGGACAAAAGTTTCGTAGCGACTTTAGATTTTGACCAAAAAAAAGTGCTCAAAACGCCAAATTCGACCGGGAACACGGTTAAAATCGCGTTTAAAGTTTTGGATTGTTTTCCATCGGATCACGGCTTCTACAGACGCCTTGGCTATTCGCTGGACACTCTATTTTGTGTATTTTTTTCCGTACAACACGATAGACACCTCATTTAGATTGTATAACGCTCGGAAAACCAAGATTTTTCCGTTTTTCTGATGGGTAGTTTTTCACACCGTTAACCTCCATCGAAATCGCGGTTTTACGGTCGTAGGAGGTTCCCCCTTGCCTCTGGACAAAATCTAGCATCAGATTCGTGTTCTACACGAAAAAATACGTGAAATATGATGTGGACAAAAGTTTCCTAGCGACTTTAGATTTTGACCAAAAAAAAGTGCTCAAAACGCCAAATTCGACCGGGAACACAGTTAAAATCGCGTTTAAAATTTTGGATTCTTTTCCATCGGATCACGGCTTCTACAGACGCCTTGGCTATTCGCTGGACACTCTATTTTGTGTATTTTTTTCCGTACAAGACGATAGACACCTCATTTGGATTGTATAACGCTCGGAAAACCAAGATTTTTCCGTTTTTCTGATGGGTAGTTTTTCACACCGTTAACCTCCATCGAAATCGCGGTTTTTCGGTCGTAGGAAGTTCCTCCTTGCCTCTGGAAAAAATCTAGCATCAGATTCGTATTCTACACGACAAAATACGTGAAATATGATGTGGACAAAAGTTTCGTAGCGACTTTAGATTTTGACCAAAAAAAAGTGCTCAAAACGCCGAATTCGACCGGGAACACGGTTAAAATCGCGTTTAAAGTTTTGGATTCTTTTCCACCGGATCACGGCTTCTACAGACGCCTTGGCTATTCGCTGGACACTCTATTTTGTGTATTTTTTTCCGTACAAGACGATAGACACCTCATTTAGATTGTATAACGCTCGGAAAACCAAGATTTTTCCGTTTTTCTGATGGGTAGTTTTTCACACCGTTAACCTCCATCGAAATCGCGGTTTTACGGTCGTAGGAGGTTCACCCTTGCCTCTGGACAAAATCTAGCATCAGATTCGTATTCTACACGAAAAAATACGTGAAATATGATGTAGACAAAAGTTTCCTAGCGACTTTAGATTTTGATAAAAAAAAAGTGCTCAAAACGCCGAATTCGACCGGGAACACGGTTAAAATCGCGTTTAAAGTTTTGGATTCTTTTCCATCGGATCACGGCTTCTACAGACGCCTTGGCTATTCGCTGGACACTCTATTTTGTGTATTTTTTTCCGTACAAGACGATAGACACCTCATTCAGATTGTAAAACGCTCGGAAAACCAAGATTTTTCCGTTTTTCTGATGGGTAGTTTTTCGTACCGTTAACCTACATCGAAATCGCGATTTTACGGTCGTAGGAGGTTCCCCCTTGCCTCTGGAAAAAATCTAGCATCAGATTCGTATTCTACACGAAAAAATACGTGAAATATGATGTGGACAAAAGTTTCGTAGCGACTTTAGATTTTGACCAAAAAAAAGTGCTCAAAACGCCAAATTCGACCGGGAACACGGTTAAAATCGCGTTTAAAGTTTTGGATTGTTTTCCATCGGATCACGGCTTCTACAGACGCCTTGGCTATTCGCTGGACACTCTATTTTGTGTATTTTTTTCCGTACAACACGATAGACACCTCATTTAGATTGTATAACGCTCGGAAAACCAAGATTTTTCCGTTTTTCTGATGGGTAGTTTTTCACACCGTTAACCTCCATCGAAATCGCGGTTTTACGGTCGTAGGAGGTTCCCCCTTGCCTCTGGACAAAATCTAGCATCAGATTCGTGTTCTACACGAAAAAATACGTGAAATATGATGTGGACAAAAGTTTCCTAGCGACTTTAGATTTTGACCAAAAAAAAGTGCTCAAAACGCCAAATTCGACCGGGAACACAGTTAAAATCGCGTTTAAAATTTTGGATTCTTTTCCATCGGATCACGGCTTCTACAGACGCCTTGGCTATTCGCTGGACACTCTATTTTGTGTATTTTTTTCCGTACAAGACGATAGACACCTCATTTGGATTGTATAACGCTCGGAAAACCAAGATTTTTCCGTTTTTCTGATGGGTAGTTTTTCACACCGTTAACCTCCATCGAAATCGCGGTTTTTCGGTCGTAGGAAGTTCCTCCTTGCCTCTGGAAAAAATCTAGCATCAGATTCGTATTCTACACGACAAAATACGTGAAATATGATGTGGACAAAAGTTTCGTAGCGACTTTAGATTTTGACCAAAAAAAAGTGCTCAAAACGCCAAATTCGACCGGGAACACGGTTAAAATCGCGTTTAAAGTTTTGGATTCTTTTCCATCGGATCACGGCTTCTACAGACGCCTTGGCTATTCGCTGGACACTCTATTTTGTGTATTTTTTTCCGTACAACACGATAGACACCTCATTTAGATTGTATAACGCTCGGAAAACCAAGATTTTTCCGTTTTTCTGATGGGTAGTTTTTCACACCGTTAACCTCCATCGAAATCGCGGTTTTTCGGTCGTAGGAAGTTCCTCCTTGCCTCTGGACAAAATCTAGCATCAGATTCGTATTCTACACGAAAAAATACGTGAAATATGATGTGGACAAAAGTTTCCTAGCGACTTTAGATTTTGACCAAAAAAAAGTGCTCAAAACGCCAAATTCGACCGGGAACACAGTTAAAATCGCGTTTAAAGTTTTTGATTCTTTCCCATCGGATCACGGCGTCTACAGACGCCTTGGCTATTCGCTGGACACTCTATTTTGTGTATTTTTTTCCGTACAACACGATAGACACTTCATTTAAATTGTATAACGCTCGGAAAACCAAGATTTTTCCGTTTTTCTGATGGGTAGTTTTTCACACCGTTAACCTCCATCGAAATCGCGGTTTTACGGTCGTAGGAGGTTCCCCCTTGCCTCTGGACAAAATCTAGCATCAGATTCGTATTCTACACGAAAAAATACGTGAAATATGATGTGGACAAAAGTTTCCTAGCGACTTTAGACTTTGACCAAAAAAAAGTGCTCAAAACGCCAAATTCGACCGGGAACACGGTTAAAATCGCGTTTAAAGTTTTTGATTCTTTCCCATCGGATCACGGCGTCTATAGACGCCTTGGCTATTCGCTGGACACTCTATTTTGTATATTTTGTTCCGTACAACACGATAGACACGTCGTTTAGATTGTATAACGCTCGGAAAACCAAGATTTTTCCGTTTTTCTGATGAGTAGTTTTTCACACCGTTAACCTCCATCGAAATCTCGGTTTTACAGTCGTAGGAGGTTCCCCCTTGCCTCTGGAAAAAATCTAGCATCAGATTCGTATTCTACACGAAAAAATACGTGAAATATGATGTGGACAAAAGTTTCCTAGCGACTTTAGATTTTGATAAAAAAAAAGTGCTCAAAACGCCAAATTCGACCGGGAACACGGTTAAAATCGCGTTTAAAGTTTTGGATTCTTTTCCACCGGATCACGGCTTCTACAGACGCCTTGGCTATTCGCTGGACACTCTATTTTGTGTATTTTTTTCCGTACAAGACGATAGACACCTCATTTAGATTGTATAACGCTCGGAAAACCAAGATTTTTCCGTTTTTCTGATGGGTAGTTTTTCACACCGTTAACCTCCATCGAAATCGCGGTTTTACGGTCGTAGGAGGTTCACCCTTGCCTCTGGACAAAATCTAGCATCAGATTCGTATTCTACACGAAAAAATACGTGAAATATGATGTAGACAAAAGTTTCCTAGCGACTTTAGATTTTGATAAAAAAAAAGTGCTCAAAACGCCGAATTCGACCGGGAACACGGTTAAAATCGCGTTTAAAGTTTTGGATTCTTTTCCATCGGATCACAGCTTCTACAGACGCCTTGGCTATTCGCTGGACACTCTATTTTGTGTATTTTTTTCCGTACAAGACGATAGACACCTCATTCAGATTGTAAAACGCTCGGAAAACCAAGATTTTTCCGTTTTTCTGATGGGTAGTTTTTCGTACCGTTAACCTACATCGAAATCGCGATTTTACGGTCGTAGGAGGTTCCCCCTTGCCTCTGGAAAAAATCTAGCATCAGATTCGTATTCTACACGAAAAAATACGTGAAATATGATGTGGACAAAAGTTTCGTAGCGACTTTAGATTTTGACCAAAAAAAAGTGCTCAAAACGCCAAATTCGACCGGGAACACGGTTAAAATCGCGTTTAAAGTTTTGGATTGTTTTCCATCGGATCACGGCTTCTACAGACGCCTTGGCTATTCGCTGGACACTCTATTTTGTGTATTTTTTTCCGTACAACACGATAGACACCTCATTTAGATTGTATAACGCTCGGAAAACCAAGATTTTTCCGTTTTTCTGATGGGTAGTTTTTCACACCGTTAACCTCCATCGAAATCGCGGTTTTACGGTCGTAGGAGGTTCCCCCTTGCCTCTGGACAAAATCTAGCATCAGATTCGTGTTCTACACGAAAAAATACGTGAAATATGATGTGGACAAAAGTTTCCTAGCGACTTTAGATTTTGACCAAAAAAAAGTGCTCAAAACGCCAAATTCGACCGGGAACACAGTTAAAATCGCGTTTAAAATTTTGGATTATTTTCCATCGGATCACGGCTTCTACAGACGCCTTGGCTATTCGCTGGACACTCTATTTTGTGTATTTTTTTCCGTACAAGACGATAGACACCTCATTTGGATTGTATAACGCTCGGAAAACCAAGATTTTTCCGTTTTTCTGATGGGTAGTTTTTCGTACCGTTAACCTACATCGAAATCGCGGTTTTACGGTCGTAGGAGGTTCCCCCTTGCCTCTGGAAAAAATCTAGCATCAGATTCGTATTCTACACGAAAAAATACGTGAAATATGATGTGGACAAAAGTTTCCTAGCGACTTTAGATTTTGACCAAAAAAAAGTGCTCAAAACGCCGAATTCGACCGGGAACACGGTTAAAATCGCGTTTAAAGTTTTGGATTCTTTTCCATCGGATCACGGCTTCTACAGACGCCTTGGCTATTCGCTGGACACTCTATTTTGTGTATTTTTTTCCGTACAACACGATAGACACCTCATTTAGATTGTATAACGCTCGGAAAACCAAGATTTTTCCGTTTTTCTGATGGGTAGTTTTTCACACCGTTAACCTCCATCGAAATCGCGGTTTTTCGGTCGTAGGAAGTTCCTCCTTGCCTCTGGACAAAATCTAGCATCAGATTCGTATTCTACACGAAAAAATACGTGAAATATGATGTGGACAAAAGTTTCCTAGCGACCTTAGATTTTGACCAAAAAAAAGTGCTCAAAACGCCGAATTCGACCGGGAACACGGTTAAAATCGCGTTTAAAGTTTTTGATTGTTTCCCATCGGATCACGGCGTCTATAGACGCCTTGGCTATTCGCTGGACACTCTATTTTGTGTATTTTTTTCCGTACAACACGATAGACACCTCATTTAGATTGTATAACGCTCGGAAAACCAAGATTTTTCCGTTTTTCTGATGGGTAGTTTTTCACACCGTTAACCTCCATCGAAATCGCGGTTTTTCGGTCGTAGGAAGTTCCTCCTTGCCTCTGGACAAAATCTAACATCAGATTCGTATTCTACACGAAAAAATACGTGAAATATGATGTGGACAAAAGTTTCCTAGCGACTTTAGATTTTGACCAAAAAAAAGTGCTCAAAACGCCAAATTCGACCGGGAACACAGTTAAAATCGCGTTTAAAGTTTTTGATTCTTTCCCATCGGATCACGGCGTCTATAGACGCCTTGGCTATACGCTGGACACTCTATTTTGTGTATTTTTTTCCGTACAAGACGATAGACACCTCATTTAGATTGTATAACGCTCGGAAAACCAAGATTTTTCCGTTTTTCTGATGGGTAGTTTTTCGTACCGTTAACCTACATCGAAATCGCGGTTTTACGGTCGTAGGAGGTTCCCCCTTGCCTCTGGACAAAATCTAGCATCAGATTCGTATTCTACACGAAAAAATACGTGAAATATGATGTGGACAAAAGTTTCCTAGCGACTTTAGATTTTGATAAAAAAAAAGTGCTCAAAACGCCAAATTCGACCGGGAACACGGTTAAAATCGCGTTTAAAGTTTTGGATTCTTTTCCATCGGATCACGGCTTCTACAGACGCCTTGGCTATTCGCTGGACACTCTATTTTGTGTATTTTTTTCCGTACAAGACGATAGACACCTCATTCAGATTGTAAAACGCTCGGAAAACCAAGATTTTTCCGTTTTTCTGATGGGTAGTTTTTCGTACCGTTAACCTACATCGAAATCGCGGTTTTACGGTCGTAGGAGGTTCCCCCTTGCCTCTGGAAAAAATCTAGCATCAGATTCGTATTCTACACGAAAAAATACGTGAAATATGATGTGGACAAAAGTTTCCTAGCGACTTTAGATTTTGATAAAAAAAAAGTGCTCAAAACGCCAAATTCGACCGGGAACACGGTTAAAATCGCGTTTAAAGTTTTGGATTCTTTTCCATCGGATCACGGCTTCTACAGACGCCTTGGCTATTCGCTGGACACTCTATTTTGTGTATTTTTTTCCGTACAAGACGATAGACACCTCATTCAGATTGTAAAACGCTCGGAAAACCAAGATTTTTCCGTTTTTCTGATGGGTAGTTTTTCGTACCGTTAACCTACATCGAAATCGCGGTTTTACGGTCGTAGGAGGTTCCCCCTTGCCTCTGGAAAAAATCTAGCATCAGATTCGTATTCTACACGACAAAATACGTGAAATATGATGTGGACAAAAGTTTCGTAGCGACTTTAGATTTTGACCAAAAAAAAGTGCTCAAAACGCCAAATTCGACCGGGAACACGGTTAAAATCGCGTTTAAAGTTTTGGATTCTTTTCCATCGGATCACGGCTTCTACAGACGCCTTGGCTATTCGCTGGACACTCTATTTTGTGTATTTTTTTCCGTACAACACGATAGACACCTCATTTAGATTGTATAACGCTCGGAAAACCAAGATTTTTCCGTTTTTCTGATGGGTAGTTTTTCACACCGTTAACCTCCATCGAAATCGCGGTTTTTCGGTCGTAGGAAGTTCCTCCTTGCCTCTGGACAAAATCTAGCATCAGATTCGTATTCTACACGAAAAAATACGTGAAATATGATGTGGACAAAAGTTTCCTAGCGATTTTAGATTTTGACCAAAAAAAAGTGCTCAAAACGCCGAATTCGACCGGGAACACGGTTAAAATCGCGTTTAAAGTTTTTGATTCTTTCCCATCGGATCACGGCGTCTATAGACGCCTTGGCTATTCGCTGGACACTCTATTTTGTGTATTTTTTTCCGTACAACACGATAGACACCTCATTTAGATTGTATAACGCTCGGAAAACCAAGATTTTTCCGTTTTTCTGATGGGTAGTTTTTCACACCGTTAACCTCCATCGAAATCGCGGTTTTACGGTCGTAGGAGGTTCCCCCTTGCCTCTGGACAAAATCTAGCATCAGATTCGTATTCTACACGAAAAAATACGTGAAATATGATGTGGACAAAAGTTTCCTAGCGACTTTAGATTTTGACCAAAAAAAAGTGCTCAAAACGCCGAATTCGACCGGGAACACGCTTAAAATCGCGTTTAAAGTTTTTGATTCTTTCTCATCGGATCACGACTTCTATAGACGCCTTGGCTATTCGCTGAACACTCTATTTTGTGTATTTTTTTCCGTACAAGACGATAGACACCTCATTTAGATTGTATAACGCTCGGAAAACCAAGATTTTTCCGTTTTTCTGATGGGTAGTTTTTCACACCGTTAACCTCCATCGAAATCGCGGTTTTACGGTCGTAGGAGGTTCACCCTTGCCTCTGGACAAAATCTAGCATCAGATTCGTATTCTACACGAAAAAATACGTGAAATATGATGTAGACAAAAGTTTCCTAGCGACTTTAGATTTTGATAAAAAAAAAGTGCTCAAAACGCCGAATTCGACCGGGAACACGGTTAAAATCGCGTTTAAAGTTTTGGATTCTTTTCCACCGGATCACGGCTTCTACAGACGCCTTGGCTATTCGCTGGACACTCTATTTTGTGTATTTTTTTCCGTACAAGACGATAGACACCTCATTTAGATTGTATAACGCTCGGAAAACCAAGATTTTTCCGTTTTTCTGATGGGTAGTTTTTCACACCGTTAACCTCCATCGAAATCGCGGTTTTACGGTCGTAGGAGGTTCACCCTTGCCTCTGGACAAAATCAAGCATCAGATTCGTATTCTACACGAAAAAATACGTGAAATATGATGTAGACAAAAGTTTCCTAGCGACTTTAGATTTTGATAAAAAAAAAGTGCTCAAAACGCCGAATTCGACCGGGAACACGGTTAAAATCGCGTTTAAAGTTTTGGATTCTTTTCCATCGGATCACGGCTTCTACAGACGCCTTGGCTATTCGCTGGACACTCTATTTTGTATATTTTGTTCCGTACAACACGATAGACACGTCGTTTAGATTGTATAACGCTCGGAAAACCAAGATTTTTCCGTTTTTCTGATGAGTAGTTTTTCACACCGTTAACCTCCATCGAAATCTCGGTTTTACAGTCGTAGGAGGTTCCCCCTTGCCTCTGGAAAAAATCTAGCATCAGATTCGTATTCTACACGAAAAAATACGTGAAATATGATGTGGACAAAAGTTTCCTAGCGACTTTAGATTTTGATAAAAAAAAAGTGCTCAAAACGCCAAATTCGACCGGGAACACGGTTAAAATCGCGTTTAAAGTTTTGGATTCTTTTCCACCGGATCACGGCTTCTACAGACGCCTTGGCTATTCGCTGGACACTCTATTTTGTGTATTTTTTTCCGTACAAGACGATAGACACCTCATTTAGATTGTATAACGCTCGGAAAACCAAGATTTTTCCGTTTTTCTGATGGGTCGTTTTTCACACCGTTAACCTCCATCGAAATCGCGGTTTTACGGTCGTAGGAGGTTCACCCTTGCCTCTGGACAAAATCTAGCATCAGATTCGTATTCTACACGAAAAAATACGTGAAATATGATGTAGACAAAAGTTTCCTAGCGACTTTAGATTTTGATAAAAAAAAAGTGCTCAAAACGCCGAATTCGACCGGGAACACGGTTAAAATCGCGTTTAAAGTTTTGGATTCTTTTCCATCGGATCACGGCTTCTACAGACGCCTTGGCTATTCGCTGGACACTCTATTTTGTGTATTTTTTTCCGTACAAGACGATAGACACCTCATTCAGATTGTAAAACGCTCGGAAAACCAAGATTTTTCCGTTTTTCTGATGGGTAGTTTTTCGTACCGTTAACCTACATCGAAATCGCGATTTTACGGTCGTAGGAGGTTCCCCCTTGCCTCTGGAAAAAATCTAGCATCAGATTCGTATTCTACACGAAAAAATACGTGAAATATGATGTGGACAAAAGTTTCGTAGCGACTTTAGATTTTGACCAAAAAAAAGTGCTCAAAACGCCAAATTCGACCGGGAACACGGTTAAAATCGCGTTTAAAGTTTTGGATTGTTTTCCATCGGATCACGGCTTCTACAGACGCCTTGGCTATTCGCTGGACACTCTATTTTGTGTATTTTTTTCCGTACAAGACGATAGACACCTCATTTAGATTGTATAACGCTCGGAAAACCAAGATTTTTCCGTTTTTCTGATGGGTAGTTTTTCACACCGTTAACCTCCATCGAAATCGCGGTTTTACGGTCGTAGGAGGTTCACCCTTGCCTCTGGACAAAATCTAGCATCAGATTCGTATTCTACACGAAAAAATACGTGAAATATGATGTAGACAAAAGTTTCCTAGCGACTTTAGATTTTGATAAAAAAAAAGTGCTCAAAACGCCGAATTCGACCGGGAACACGGTTAAAATCGCGTTTAAAGTTTTGGATTCTTTTCCACCGGATCACGGCTTCTACAGACGCCTTGGCTATTCGCTGGACACTCTATTTTGTGTATTTTTTTCCGTACAAGACGATAGACACCTCATTTAGATTGTATAACGCTCGGAAAACCAAGATTTTTCCGTTTTTCTGATGGGTAGTTTTTCACACCGTTAACCTCCATCGAAATCGCGGTTTTACGGTCGTAGGAGGTTCACCCTTGCCTCTGGACAAAATCTAGCATCAGATTCGTATTCTACACGAAAAAATACGTGAAATATGATGTAGACAAAAGTTTCCTAGCGACTTTAGATTTTGATAAAAAAAAAGTGCTCAAAACGCCGAATTCGACCGGGAACACGGTTAAAATCGCGTTTAAAGTTTTGGATTCTTTTCCATCGGATCACGGCTTCTACAGACGCCTTGGCTATTCGCTGGACACTCTATTTTGTATATTTTGTTCCGTACAACACGATAGACACGTCGTTTAGATTGTATAACGCTCGGAAAACCAAGATTTTTCCGTTTTTCTGATGAGTAGTTTTTCACACCGTTAACCTCCATCGAAATCTCGGTTTTACAGTCGTAGGAGGTTCCCCCTTGCCTCTGGAAAAAATCTAGCATCAGATTCGTATTCTACACGAAAAAATACGTGAAATATGATGTGGACAAAAGTTTCCTAGCGACTTTAGATTTTGATAAAAAAAAAGTGCTCAAAACGCCAAATTCGACCGGGAACACGGTTAAAATCGCGTTTAAAGTTTTGGATTCTTTTCCACCGGATCACGGCTTCTACAGACGCCTTGGCTATTCGCTGGACACTCTATTTTGTGTATTTTTTTCCGTACAAGACGATAGACACCTCATTTAGATTGTATAACGCTCGGAAAACCAAGATTTTTCCGTTTTTCTGATGGGTCGTTTTTCACACCGTTAACCTCCATCGAAATCGCGGTTTTACGGTCGTAGGAGGTTCACCCTTGCCTCTGGACAAAATCTAGCATCAGATTCGTATTCTACACGAAAAAATACGTGAAATATGATGTAGACAAAAGTTTCCTAGCGACTTTAGATTTTGATAAAAAAAAAGTGCTCAAAACGCCGAATTCGACCGGGAACACGGTTAAAATCGCGTTTAAAGTTTTGGATTCTTTTCCATCGGATCACGGCTTCTACAGACGCCTTGGCTATTCGCTGGACACTCTATTTTGTGTATTTTTTTCCGTACAAGACGATAGACACCTCATTCAGATTGTAAAACGCTCGGAAAACCAAGATTTTTCCGTTTTTCTGATGGGTAGTTTTTCGTACCGTTAACCTACATCGAAATCGCGATTTTACGGTCGTAGGAGGTTCCCCCTTGCCTCTGGAAAAAATCTAGCATCAGATTCGTATTCTACACGAAAAAATACGTGAAATATGATGTGGACAAAAGTTTCGTAGCGACTTTAGATTTTGACCAAAAAAAAGTGCTCAAAACGCCAAATTCGACCGGGAACACGGTTAAAATCGCGTTTAAAGTTTTGGATTGTTTTCCATCGGATCACGGCTTCTACAGACGCCTTGGCTATTCGCTGGACACTCTATTTTGTGTATTTTTTTCCGTACAACACGATAGACACCTCATTTAGATTGTATAACGCTCGGAAAACCAAGATTTTTCCGTTTTTCTGATGGGTAGTTTTTCACACCGTTAACCTCCATCGAAATCGCGGTTTTACGGTCGTAGGAGGTTCCCCCTTGCCTCTGGACAAAATCTAGCATCAGATTCGTGTTCTACACGAAAAAATACGTGAAATATGATGTGGACAAAAGTTTCCTAGCGACTTTAGATTTTGACCAAAAAAAAGTGCTCAAAACGCCAAATTCGACCGGGAACACAGTTAAAATCGCGTTTAAAACTTTGGATTCTTTTCCATCGGATCACGGCTTCTACAGACGCCTTGGCTATTCGCTGGACACTCTATTTTGTGTATTTTTTTCCGTACAAGACGATAGACACCTCATTTGGATTGTATAACGCTCGGAAAACCAAGATTTTTCCGTTTTTCTGATGGGTAGTTTTTCGTACCGTTAACCTACATCGAAATCGCGGTTTTACGGTCGTAGGAGGTTCCCCCTTGCCTCTGGAAAAAATCTAGCATCAGATTCGTATTCTACACGAAAAAATACGTGAAATATGATGTGGACAAAAGTTTCCTAGCGACTTTAGATTTTGACCAAAAAAAAGTGCTCAAAACGCCGAATTCGACCGGGAACACGGTTAAAATCGCGTTTAAAGTTTTGGATTCTTTTCCATCGGATCACGGCTTCTACAGACGCCTTGGCTATTCGCTGGACACTCTATTTTGTGTATTTTTTTCCGTACAACACGATAGACACCTCATTTAGATTGTATAACGCTCGGAAAACCAAGATTTTTCCGTTTTTCTGATGGGTAGTTTTTCACACCGTTAACCTCCATCGAAATCGCGGTTTTTCGGTCGTAGGAAGTTCCTCCTTGCCTCTGGAAAAAATCTAGCATCAGATTCGTATTCTACACGACAAAATACGTGAAATATGATGTGGACAAAAGTTTCGTAGCGACTTTAGATTTTGACCAAAAAAAAGTGCTCAAAACGCCAAATTCGACCGGGAACACGGTTAAAATCGCGTTTAAAGTTTTGGATTCTTTTCCATCGGATCACGGCTTCTACAGACGCCTTGGCTATTCGCTGGACACTCTATTTTGTGTATTTTTTTCCGTACAACACGATAGACACCTCATTTAGATTGTATAACGCTCGGAAAACCAAGATTTTTCCGTTTTTCTGATGGGTAGTTTTTCACACCGTTAACCTCCATCGAAATCGCGGTTTTTCGGTCGTAGGAAGTTCCTCCTTGCCTCTGGACAAAATCTAGCATCAGATTCGTATTCTACACGAAAAAATACGTGAAATATGATGTGGACAAAAGTTTCCTAGCGACTTTAGATTTTGACCAAAAAAAAGTGCTCAAAACGCCAAATTCGACCGGGAACACAGTTAAAATCGCGTTTAAAGTTTTTGATTCTTTCCCATCGGATCACGGCGTCTACAGACGCCTTGGCTATTCGCTGGACACTCTATTTTGTGTATTTTTTTCCGTACAACACGATAGACACTTCATTTAAATTGTATAACGCTCGGAAAACCAAGATTTTTCCGTTTTTCTGATGGGTAGTTTTTCACACCGTTAACCTCCATCGAAATCGCGGTTTTACGGTCGTAGGAGGTTCCCCCTTGCCTCTGGACAAAATCTAGCATCAGATTCGTATTCTACACGAAAAAATACGTGAAATATGATGTGGACAAAAGTTTCCTAGCGACTTTAGACTTTGACCAAAAAAAAGTGCTCAAAACGCCAAATTCGACCGGGAACACGGTTAAAATCGCGTTTAAAAGTTTTGATTCTTTCCCATCGGATCACGGCGTCTATAGACGCCTTGGCTATTCGCTGGACACTCTATTTTGTATATTTTGTTCCGTACAACACGATAGACACGTCGTTTAGATTGTATAACGCTCGGAAAACCAAGATTTTTCCGTTTTTCTGATGAGTAGTTTTTCACACCGTTAACCTCCATCGAAATCTCGGTTTTACAGTCGTAGGAGGTTCCCCCTTGCCTCTGGAAAAAATCTAGCATCAGATTCGTATTCTACACGAAAAAATACGTGAAATATGATGTGGACAAAAGTTTCCTAGCGACTTTAGATTTTGATAAAAAAAAAGTGCTCAAAACGCCAAATTCGACCGGGAACACGGTTAAAATCGCGTTTAAAGTTTTGGATTCTTTTCCACCGGATCACGGCTTCTACAGACGCCTTGGCTATTCGCTGGACACTCTATTTTGTGTATTTTTTTCCGTACAAGACGATAGACACCTCATTTAGATTGTATAACGCTCGGAAAACCAAGATTTTTCCGTTTTTCTGATGGGTAGTTTTTCACACCGTTAACCTCCATCGAAATCGCGGTTTTACGGTCGTAGGAGGTTCACCCTTGCCTCTGGACAAAATCTAGCATCAGATTCGTATTCTACACGAAAAAATACGTGAAATATGATGTAGACAAAAGTTTCCTAGCGACTTTAGATTTTGATAAAAAAAAAGTGCTCAAAACGTCGAATTCGACCGGGAACACGGTTAAAATCGCGTTTAAAGTTTTGGATTCTTTTCCATCGGATCACGGCTTCTACAGACGCCTTGGCTATTCGCTGGACACTCTATTTTGTGTATTTTTTTCCGTACAAGACGATAGACACCTCATTCAGATTGTAAAACGCTCGGAAAACCAAGATTTTTCCGTTTTTCTGATGGGTAGTTTTTCGTACCGTTAACCTACATCGAAATCGCGATTTTACGGTCGTAGGAGGTTCCCCCTTGCCTCTGGAAAAAATCTAGCATCAGATTCGTATTCTACACGAAAAAATACGTGAAATATGATGTGGACAAAAGTTTCGTAGCGACTTTAGATTTTGACCAAAAAAAAGTGCTCAAAACGCCAAATTCGACCGGGAACACGGTTAAAATCGCGTTTAAAGTTTTGGATTGTTTTCCATCGGATCACGGCTTCTACAGACGCCTTGGCTATTCGCTGGACACTCTATTTTGTGTATTTTTTTCCGTACAACACGATAGACACCTCATTTAGATTGTATAACGCTCGGAAAACCAAGATTTTTCCGTTTTTCTGATGGGTAGTTTTTCACACCGTTAACCTCCATCGAAATCGCGGTTTTACGGTCGTAGGAGGTTCCCCCTTGCCTCTGGACAAAATCTAGCATCAGATTCGTGTTCTACACGAAAAAATACGTGAAATATGATGTGGACAAAAGTTTCCTAGCGACTTTAGATTTTGACCAAAAAAAAGTGCTCAAAACGCCAAATTCGACCGGGAACACAGTTAAAATCGCGTTTAAAATTTTGGATTCTTTTCCATCGGATCACGGCTTCTACAGACGCCTTGGCTATTCGCTGGACACTCTATTTTGTGTATTTTTTTCCGTACAAGACGATAGACACCTCATTTGGATTGTATAACGCTCGGAAAACCAAGATTTTTCCGTTTTTCTGATGGGTAGTTTTTCGTACCGTTAACCTACATCGAAATCGCGGTTTTACGGTCGTAGGAGGTTCCCCCTTGCCTCTGGAAAAAATCTAGCATCAGATTCGTATTCTACACGAAAAAATACGTGAAATATGATGTGGACAAAAGTTTCCTAGCGACTTTAGATTTTGACCAAAAAAAAGTGCTCAAAACGCCGAATTCGACCGGGAACACGGTTAAAATCGCGTTTAAAGTTTTGGATTCTTTTCCATCGGATCACGGCTTCTACAGACGCCTTGGCTATTCGCTGGACACTCTATTTTGTGTATTTTTTTCCGTACAACACGATAGACACCTCATTTAGATTGTATAACGCTCGGAAAACCAAGATTTTTCCGTTTTTCTGATGGGTAGTTTTTCACACCGTTAACCTCCATCGAAATCGCGGTTTTTCGGTCGTAGGAAGTTCCTCCTTGCCTCTGGACAAAATCTAGCATCAGATTCGTATTCTACACGAAAAAATACGTGAAATATGATGTGGACAAAAGTTTCCTAGCGACCTTAGATTTTGACCAAAAAAAAGTGCTCAAAACGCCGAATTCGACCGGGAACACGGTTAAAATCGCGTTTAAAGTTTTTGATTGTTTCCCATCGGATCACGGCGTCTATAGACGCCTTGGCTATTCGCTGGACACTCTATTTTGTGTATTTTTTTCCGTACAACACGATAGACACCTCATTTAGATTGTATAACGCTCGGAAAACCAAGATTTTTCCGTTTTTCTGATGGGTAGTTTTTCACACCGTTAACCTCCATCGAAATCGCGGTTTTTCGGTCGTAGGAAGTTCCTCCTTGCCTCTGGACAAAATCTAACATCAGATTCGTATTCTACACGAAAAAATACGTGAAATATGATGTGGACAAAAGTTTCCTAGCGACTTTAGATTTTGACCAAAAAAAAAGTGCTCAAAACGCCAAATTCGACCGGGAACACAGTTAAAATCGCGTTTAAAGTTTTTGATTCTTTCCCATCGGATCACGGCGTCTATAGACGCCTTGGCTATACGCTGGACACTCTATTTTGTGTATTTTTTTCCGTACAAGACGATAGACACCTCATTTAGATTGTATAACGCTCGGAAAACCAAGATTTTTCCGTTTTTCTGATGGGTAGTTTTTCGTACCGTTAACCTACATCGAAATCGCGGTTTTACGGTCGTAGGAGGTTCCCCCTTGCCTCTGGACAAAATCTAGCATCAGATTCGTATTCTACACGAAAAAATACGTGAAATATGATGTGGACAAAAGTTTCCTAGCGACTTTAGATTTTGATAAAAAAAAAGTGCTCAAAACGCCGAATTCGACCGGGAACACGCTTAAAATCGCGTTTAAAGTTTTTGATTCTTTCTCATCGGATCACGACTTCTATAGACGCCTTGGCTATTCGCTGAACACTCTATTTTGTGTATTTTTTTCCGTACAAGACGATAGACACCTCATTTAGATTGTATAACGCTCGGAAAACCAAGATTTTTCCGTTTTTCTGATGGGTAGTTTTTCACACCGTTAACCTCCATCGAAATCGCGGTTTTACGGTCGTAGGAGGTTCACCCTTGCCTCTGGACAAAATCTAGCATCAGATTCGTATTCTACACGAAAAAATACGTGAAATATGATGTAGACAAAAGTTTCCTAGCGACTTTAGATTTTGATAAAAAAAAAGTGCTCAAAACGCCGAATTCGACCGGGAACACGGTTAAAATCGCGTTTAAAGTTTTGGATTCTTTTCCACCGGATCACGGCTTCTACAGACGCCTTGGCTATTCGCTGGACACTCTATTTTGTGTATTTTTTTCCGTACAAGACGATAGACACCTCATTTAGATTGTATAACGCTCGGAAAACCAAGATTTTTCCGTTTTTCTGATGGGTAGTTTTTCACACCGTTAACCTCCATCGAAATCGCGGTTTTACGGTCGTAGGAGGTTCACCCTTGCCTCTGGACAAAATCTAGCATCAGATTCGTATTCTACACGAAAAAATACGTGAAATATGATGTAGACAAAAGTTTCCTAGCGACTTTAGATTTTGATAAAAAAAAAGTGCTCAAAACGCCGAATTCGACCGGGAACACGGTTAAAATCGCGTTTAAAGTTTTGGATTCTTTTCCATCGGATCACGGCTTCTACAGACGCCTTGGCTATTCGCTGGACACTCTATTTTGTGTATTTTTTTCCGTACAAGACGATAGACACCTCATTCAGATTGTAAAACGCTCGGAAAACCAAGATTTTTCCGTTTTTCTGATGGGTAGTTTTTCGTACCGTTAACCTACATCGAAATCGCGATTTTACGGTCGTAGGAGGTTCCCCCTTGCCTCTGGAAAAAATCTAGCATCAGATTCGTATTCTACACGAAAAAATACGTGAAATATGATGTGGACAAAAGTTTCGTAGCGACTTTAGATTTTGACCAAAAAAAAGTGCTCATAACGCCAAATTCGACCGGGAACACGGTTAAAATCGCGTTTAAAGTTTTGGATTGTTTTCCATCGGATCACGGCTTCTACAGACGCCTTGGCTATTCGCTGGACACTCTATTTTGTGTATTTTTTTCCGTACAACACGATAGACACCTCATTTAGATTGTATAACGCTCGGAAAACCAAGATTTTTCCGTTTTTCTGATGGGTAGTTTTTCACACCGTTAACCTCCATCGAAATCGCGGTTTTACGGTCGTAGGAGGTTCCCCCTTGCCTCTGGACAAAATCTAGCATCAGATTCGTGTTCTACACGAAAAAATACGTGAAATATGATGTGGACAAAAGTTTCCTAGCGACTTTAGATTTTGACCAAAAAAAAGTGCTCAAAACGCCAAATTCGACCGGGAACACAGTTAAAATCGCGTTTAAAATTTTGGATTCTTTTCCATCGGATCACGGCTTCTACAGACGCCTTGGCTATTCGCTGGACACTCTATTTTGTGTATTTTTTTCCGTACAAGACGATAGACACCTCATTTGGATTGTATAACGCTCGGAAAACCAAGATTTTTCCGTTTTTCTGATGGGTAGTTTTTCGTACCGTTAACCTACATCGAAATCGCGGTTTTACGGTCGTAGGAGGTTCCCCCTTGCCTCTGGAAAAAATCTAGCATCAGATTCGTATTCTACACGAAAAAATACGTGAAATATGATGTGGACAAAAGTTTCCTAGCGACTTTAGATTTTGACCAAAAAAAAGTGCTCAAAACGCCGAATTCGACCGGGAACACGGTTAAAATCGCGTTTAAAGTTTTGGATTCTTTTCCATCGGATCACGGCTTCTACAGACGCCTTGGCTATTCGCTGGACACTCTATTTTGTGTATTTTTTTCCGTACAACACGATAGACACCTCATTTAGATTGTATAACGCTCGGAAAACCAAGATTTTTCCGTTTTTCTGATGGGTAGTTTTTCACACCGTTAACCTCCATCGAAATCTCGGTTTTTCGGTCGTAGGAAGTTCCTCCTTGCCTCTGGAAAAAATCTAGCATCAGATTCGTATTCTACACGAAAAAATACGTGAAATATGATGTGGACAAAAGTTTCCTAGCGACTTTAGATTTTGATAAAAAAAAATGCTCAAAACGCCAAATTCGCCCGGGAACACGGTTAAAATCGCGTTTAAAGTTTTGGATTCTTTTCCACCGGATCACGGCTTCTACAGACGCCTTGGCTATTCGCTGGACACTCTATTTTGTGTATTTTTTTCCGTACAAGACGATAGACACCTCATTTAGATTGTATAACGCTCGGAAAACCAAGATTTTTCCGTTTTTCTGATGGGTAGTTTTTCACACCGTTAACCTCCATCGAAATCGCGGTTTTACGGTCGTAGGAGGTTCACCCTTGCCTCTGGACAAAATCTAGCATCAGATTCGTATTCTACACGAAAAAATACGTGAAATATGATGTAGACAAAAGTTTCCTAGCGACTTTAGATTTTGATAAAAAAAAAGTGCTCAAAACGCCGAATTCGACCGGGAACACGGTTAAAATCGCGTTTAAAGTTTTGGATTCTTTTCCATCGGATCACGGCTTCTACAGACGCCTTGGCTATTCGCTGGACACTCTATTTTGTGTATTTTTTTCCGTACAAGACGATAGACACCTCATTCAGATTGTAAAACGCTCGGAAAACCAAGATTTTTCCGTTTTTCTGATGGGTAGTTTTTCGTACCGTTAACCTCCATCGAAATCGCGGTTTTTCGGTCGTAGGAAGTTCCTCCTTGCCTCTGGAAAAAATCTAGCATCAGATTCGTATTCTACACGAAAAAATACGTGAAATATGATGTGGACAAAAGTTTCCTAGCGACTTTAGATTTTGACCAAAAAAAAGTGCTCAAAACGCCGAATTCGACCGGGAACACGGTTAAAATCGCGTTTAAAGTTTTTGATTCTTTCCCATCGGATCACGGCGTCTATAGACGCCTTGGCTATTCGCTGGACACTCTATTTTGTGTATTTTTTTCCGTACAACACGATAGACACCTCATTTAGATTGTATAACGCTCGGAAAACCAAGATTTTTCCGTTTTTCTGATGGGTAGTTTTTCACACCGTTAACCTCCATCGAAATCGCGGTTTTACGGTCGTAGGAGGTTCCCCCTTGCCTCTGGACAAAATCTAGCATCAGATTCGTATTCTACACGAAAAAATACGTGAAATATGATGTGGACAAAAGTTTCCTAGCGACTTTAGATTTTGACCAAAAAAAAGTGCTCAAAACGCCGAATTCGACCGGGAACTCGGTTAAAATCGCGTTTAAAGTTTTTGATTGTTTCCCATCGGATCACGGCGTCTATAGACGCCTTGGCTATTCGCTGGACACTCTATTTTGTGTATTTTTTTCCGTACAAGACGATAGACACCTCATTTAGATTGTATAACGCTCGGAAAACCAAGATTTTTCCGTTTTTCTGATGGGTAGTTTTTCGTACCGTTAACCTACATCGAAATCGCGGTTTTACGGTCGTAGGAGGTTCCCCCTTGCCTCTGGACAAAATCTAGCATCAGATTCGTATTCTACACGAAAAAATACGTGAAATATGATGTGGACAAAAGTTTCCTAGCGACTTTAGATTTTGACCAAAAAAAAGTGCTCAAAACGCCGAATTCGACCGGGAACACGGTTAAAATCGCGTTTAAAGTTTTTGATTCTTTCCCATCGGATCACGGCGTCTATAGACGCCTTGGCTATTCGCTGGACACTCTATTTTGTGTATTTTTTTCCGTACAACACGATAGACACCTCATTTAGATTGTATAACGCTCGGAAAACCAAGATTTTTCCGTTTTTCTGATGGGTAGTTTTTCACACCGTTAACCTCCATCGAAATCGCGGTTTTACGGTCGTAGGAGGTTCCCCCTTGCCTCTGGACAAAATCTAGCATCAGATTCGTATTCTACACGAAAAAATACGTGAAATATGATGTGGACAAAAGTTTCCTAGCGACTTTAGATTTTGACCAAAAAAAAGTGCTCAAAACGCCGAATTCGACCGGGAACACGGTTAAAATCGCGTTTAAAGTTTTTGATTGTTTCCCATCGGATCACGGCGTCTATAGACGCCTTGGCTATTCGCTGGACACTCTATTTTGTGTATTTTTTTCCGTACAAGACGATAGACACCTCATTTAGATTGTATAACGCTCGGAAAACCAAGATTTTTCCGTTTTTCTGATGGGTAGTTTTTCGTACCGTTAACCTACATCGAAATCGCGGTTTTACGGTCGTAGGAGGTTCCCCCTTGCCTCTGGACAAAATCTAGCATCAGATTCGTATTCTACACGAAAAAATACGTGAAATATGATGTGGACAAAAGTTTCCTAGCGACTTTAGATTTTGACCAAAAAAAAGTGCTCAAAACGCCGAATTCGACCGGGAACACGGTTAAAATCGCGTTTAAAATTTTGGATTCTTTTCCATCGGATCACGGCTTCTACAGACGCCTTGGCTATTCGCTGGACACTCTATTTTGTGTATTTTTTTCCGTACAACACGATAGACACCTCATTTAGATTGTATAACGCTCGGAAAACCAAGATTTTTCCGTTTTTCTGATGGGTAGTTTTTCACACCGTTAACCTCCATCGAAATCGCGATTTTTCGGTCGTAGGAAGTTCCTCCTTGCCTCTGGACAAAATCTAGCATCAGATTCGTATTCTACACGAAAAAATACGTGAAATATGATGTGGACAAAAGTTTCCTAGCGACTTTAGATTTTGACCAAAAAAAAGTGCTCAAAACGCCGAATTCGACCGGGAACACGGTTAAAATCGCGTTTAAAATTTTGGATTCTTTTCCATCGGATCACGGCTTCTACAGACGCCTTGGCTATTCGCTGGACACTCTATTTTGTGTATTTTTTTCCGTACAACACGATAGACACCTCATTTAGATTGTATAACGCTCGGAAAACCAAGATTTTTCCGTTTTTCTGATGGGTAGTTTTTCACACCGTTAACCTCCATCGAAATCGCGATTTTTCGGTCGTAGGAAGTTCCTCCTTGCCTCTGGACAAAATCTAGCATCAGATTCGTATTCTACACGAAAAAATACGTGAAATATGATGTGGACAAAAGTTTCCTAGCGACTTTAGATTTTGACCAAAAAAAAGTGCTCAAAACGCCAAATTCGACCGGGAACACAGTTAAAATCGCGTTTAAAGTTTTTGATTCTTTCCCATCGGATCACGGCGTCTATAGACGCCTTGGCTATTCGCTGGACACTCTATTTTGTGTATTTTTTTCCGTACAACACGATAGACACTTCATTTAAATTGTATAACGCTCGGAAAACCAAGATTTTTCCGTTTTTCTGATGGGTAGTTTTTCACACCGTTAACCTCCATCGAAATCGCGGTTTTACGGTCGTAGGAGGTTCCCCCTTGCCTCTGGACAAAATCTAGCATCAGATTCGTATTCTACACGAAAAAATACGTGAAATATGATGTGGACAAAAGTTTCCTAGCGACTTTAGACTTTGACCAAAAAAAAGTGCTCAAAACGCCGAATTCGACCGGGAACACGGTTAAAATCGCGTTTAAAGTTTTTGATTCTTTCCCATCGGTTCACGGCGTCTACAGACGCCTTGGCTATTCGCTGGACACTCTATTTTGTGTATTTTTTTCCGTACAACACGATAGACACCTCATTTAGATTGTATAACGCTCGGAAAACCAAGATTTTTCCGTTTTTCTGATGGGTAGTTTTTCACACCGTTAACCTCCATCGAAATCGCGGTTTTACGGTCGTAGGAGGTTCACCCTTGCCTCTGGACAAAATCTAGCATCAGATTCGTATTCTACACGAAAAAATACGTGAAATATGATGTGGACAAAAGTTTCCTAGCGACTTTAGATTTTGATAAAAAAAAAGTGCTCAAAACGCCAAATTCGACCGGGAACACGGTTAAAATCGCGTTTAAAGTTTTCGATTCTTTCTCATCGGATCACGACTTCTATAGACGCCTTGGCTATTCGCTGAACACTCTATTTTGTGTATTTTTTTCCGTACAACACGATAGACACCTCATTTAGATTGTATAACGCTCGGAAAACCAAGATTTTTCCGTTTTTCTGATGGGTAGTTTTTCACACCGTTAACCTCCATCGAAATCGCGGTTTTACGGTCGTAGGAGGTTCACCCTTGCCTCTGGACAAAATCTAGCATCAGATTCGTATTCTACACGAAAAAATACGTGAAATATGATGTAGACAAAAGTTTCCTAGCGACTTTAGATTTTGATAAAAAAAAAGTGCTCAAAACGCCGAATTCGACCGGGAACACGGTTAAAATCGCGTTTAAAGTTTTGGATTCTTTTCCATCGGATCACGGCTTCTACAGACGCCTTGGCTATTCGCTGAACACTCTATTTTGTGTATTTTTTCCGTACAAGACGATAGACACCTCATTCAGATTGTAAAACGCTCGGAAAACCAAGATTTTTCCGTTTTTCTGATGGGCAGTTTTTCGTACCGTTAACCTACATCGAAATCGCGGTTTTACGGTCGTAGGAGGTTCCCC
Organism: Cryptus viduatorius; assembly: GCA_964006125.1. Classification (NCBI taxonomy): domain Eukaryota; kingdom Metazoa; phylum Arthropoda; class Insecta; order Hymenoptera; family Ichneumonidae; genus Cryptus; species Cryptus viduatorius. The sequence continues at coordinate 12,077,598 of OZ023221.1, forward strand.
CTTGCCTCTGGAAAAAATCTAGCATCAGATTCGTATTCTACACGAAAAAATACGTGAAATATGATGTGGACAAAAGTTTCCTAGCGACTTTAGATTTTGACCAAAAAAAAGTGCTCAAAACGCCGAATTCGACCGGGAACACGGTTAAAATCGCGTTTAAAGTTTTGGATTCTTTTCCATCGGATCACGGCTTCTACAGACGCCTTGGCTATTCGCTGGACACTCTATTTTGTGTATTTTTTTCCGTACAACACGATAGACACCTCATTTAGATTGTATAACGCTCGGAAAACCAAGATTTTTCCGTTTTTCTGATGGGTAGTTTTTCACACCGTTAACCTCCATCGAAATCGCGGTTTTTCGGTCGTAGGAAGTTCCTCCTTGCCTCTGGACAAAATCTAGCATCAGATTCGTATTCTACACGAAAAAATACGTGAAATATGATGTGGACAAAAGTTTCGTAGCGACTTTAGATTTTGACCAAAAAAAAGTGCTCAAAACGCCAAATTCGACCGGGAACACGGTTAAAATCGCGTTTAAAGTTTTGGATTGTTTTCCATCGGATCACGGCTTCTACAGACGCCTTAGCTATTCGCTGGACACTCTATTTTGTGTATTTTTTTCCGTACAACACGATAGACACGTCGTTTAGATTGTATAACGCTCGGAAAACCAAGATTTTTCCGTTTTTCTGATGGGTAGTTTTTCACACCGTTAACCTCCATCGAAATCGCGGTTTTACGGTCGTAGGAGGTTCCCCCTTGCCTCTGGACAAAATCTAGCATCAGATTCGTATTCTACACGAAAAAATACGTGAAATATGATGTGGACAAAAGTTTCCTAGCGAATTTAGATTTTGACCAAAAAAAAGTGCTCAAAACGCCGAATTCGACCGGGAACACGGTTAAAATCGCGTTTAAAGTTTTTGATTCTTTCCCATCGGATCACGGCGTCTATAGACGCCTTGGCTATTCGCTGGACACTCTATTTTGTGTATTTTTTTCCGTACAACACGATAGACACCTCATTTAGATTGTATAACGCTCGGAAAACCAAGATTTTTCCGTTTTTCTGATGGGTAGTTTTTCACACCGTTAACCTCCATCGAAATCGCGGTTTTACGGTCGTAGGAGGTTGCCCCTTGCCTCTGGACAAAATCTAGCATCAGATTCGTGTTCTACACGAAAAAATACGTGAAATATGATGTGGACAAAAGTTTCCTAGCGACTTTAGATTTTGACCAAAAAAAAGTGCTCAAAACGCCGAATTCGACCGGGAACACGGTTAAAATCGCGTTTAAAGTTTTTGATTGTTTCCCATCGGATCACGGCGTCTACAGACGCCTTGGCTATTCGCTGGACACTCTATTTTGTGTATTTTTTTCCGTACAACACGATAGACACCTCATTTAGATTGTATAACGCTCGGAAAACCAAGATTTTTCCGTTTTTCTGATGGGTAGTTTTTCACACCGTTAACCTCCATCGAAATCGCGGTTTTACGGTCGTAGGAGGTTCCCCCTTGCCTCTGGACAAAATCTAGCATCAGATTCGTATTCTACACGAAAAAATACGTGAAATATGATGTGGACAAAAGTTTCCTAGCGACTTTAGATTTTGATAAAAAAAAAGTGCTCAAAACGCCGAATTCGACCGGGAACACGGTTAAAATCGCGTTTAAAGTTTTGGATTCTTTTCCATCGGATCACGGCTTCTACAGACGCCTTGGCTATTCGCTGAACACTCTATTTTGTGTATTTTTTCCGTACAAGACGATAGACACCTCATTCAGATTGTAAAACGCTCGGAAAACCAAGATTTTTCCGTTTTTCTGATGGGCAGTTTTTCGTACCGTTAACCTACATCGAAATCGCGGTTTTACGGTCGTAGGAGTTTCCCCCTTGCCTCTGGAAAAAATCTAGCATCAGATTCGTATTCTACACGAAAAAATACGTGAAATATGATGTGGACAAAAGTTTCCTAGCGACTTTAGATTTTGACCAAAAAAAAGTGCTCAAAACGCCGAATTCGACCGGGAACACGGTTAAAATCGCGTTTAAAGTTTTGGATTCTTTTCCATCGGATCACGGCTTCTACAGACGCCTTGGCTATTCGCTGGACACTCTATTTTGTGTATTTTTTTCCGTACAACACGATAGACACCTCATTTAGATTGTATAACGCTCGGAAAACCAAGATTTTTCCGTTTTTCTGATGGGTAGTTTTTCACACCGTTAACCTCCATCGAAATCGCGGTTTTTCGGTCGTAGGAAGTTCCTCCTTGCCTCTGGACAAAATCTAGCATCAGATTCGTATTCTACACGAAAAAATACGTGAAATATGATGTGGACAAAAGTTTCGTAGCGACTTTAGATTTTGACCAAAAAAAAGTGCTCAAAACGCCAAATTCGACCGGGAACACGGTTAAAATCGCGTTTAAAGTTTTGGATTGTTTTCCATCGGATCACGGCTTCTACAGACGCCTTGGCTATTCGCTGGACACTCTATTTTGTGTATTTTTTTCCGTACAACACGATAGACACGTCGTTTAGATTGTATAACGCTCGGAAAACCAAGATTTTTCCGTTTTTCTGATGGGTAGTTTTTCACACCGTTAACCTCCATCGAAATCGCGGTTTTACGGTCGTAGGAGGTTCCCCCTTGCCTCTGGACAAAATCTAGCATCAGATTCGTATTCTACACGAAAAAATACGTGAAATATGATGTGGACAAAAGTTTCCTAGCGAATTTAGATTTTGACCAAAAAAAAGTGCTCAAAACGCCGAATTCGACCGGGAACACGGTTAAAATCGCGTTTAAAGTTTTTGATTCTTTCCCATCGGATCACGGCGTCTATAGACGCCTTGGCTATTCGCTGGACACTCTATTTTGTGTATTTTTTTCCGTACAACACGATAGACACCTCATTTAGATTGTATAACGCTCGGAAAACCAAGATTTTTCCGTTTTTCTGATGGGTAGTTTTTCACACCGTTAACCTCCATCGAAATCGCGGTTTTACGGTCGTAGGAGGTTGCCCCTTGCCTCTGGACAAAATCTAGCATCAGATTCGTGTTCTACACGAAAAAATACGTGAAATATGATGTGGACAAAAGTTTCCTAGCGACTTTAGATTTTGACCAAAAAAAAGTGCTCAAAACGCCGAATTCGACCGGGAACACGGTTAAAATCGCGTTTAAAGTTTTTGATTGTTTCCCATCGGATCACGGCGTCTACAGACGCCTTGGCTATTCGCTGGACACTCTATTTTGTGTATTTTTTTCCGTACAACACGATAGACACCTCATTTAGATTGTATAACGCTCGGAAAACCAAGATTTTTCCGTTTTTCTGATGGGTAGTTTTTCACACCGTTAACCTCCATCGAAATCGCGGTTTTACGGTCGTAGGAGGTTCCCCCTTGCCTCTGGACAAAATCTAGCATCAGATTCGTATTCTACACGAAAAAATACGTGAAATATGATGTGGACAAAAGTTTCCTAGCGAATTTAGATTTTGACCAAAAAAAAGTGCTCAAAACGCCGAATTCGACCGGGAACACGGTTAAAATCGCGTTTAAAGTTTTTGATTCTTTCCCATCGGATCACGGCGTCTATAGACGCCTTGGCTATTCGCTGGACACTCTATTTTGTGTATTTTTTTCCGTACAACACGATAGACACCTCATTTAGATTGTATAACGCTCGGAAAACCAAGATTTTTCCGTTTTTCTGATGGGTAGTTTTTCACACCGTTAACCTCCATCGAAATCGCGGTTTTACGGTCGTAGGAGGTTGCCCCTTGCCTCTGGACAAAATCTAGCATCAGATTCGTGTTCTACACGAAAAAATACGTGAAATATGATGTGGACAAAAGTTTCCTAGCGACTTTAGATTTTGACCAAAAAAAAGTGCTCAAAACGCCGAATTCGACCGGGAACACGGTTAAAATCGCGTTTAAAGTTTTTGATTGTTTCCCATCGGATCACGGCGTCTACAGACGCCTTGGCTATTCGCTGGACACTCTATTTTGTGTATTTTTTTCCGTACAACACGATAGACACCTCATTTAGATTGTATAACGCTCGGAAAACCAAGATTTTTCCGTTTTTCTGATGGGTAGTTTTTCACACCGTTAACCTCCATCGAAATCGCGGTTTTACGGTCGTAGGAGGTTCACCCTTGCCTCTGGACAAAATCTAGCATCAGATTCGTATTCTACACGAAAAAATACGTGAAATATGATGTGGACAAAAGTTTCCTAGCGACTTTAGACTTTGACCAAAAAAAAGTGCTCAAAACGCCAAATTCGACCGGGAACACGGTTAAAATCGCGTTTAAAGTTTTTGATTCTTTCCCATCGGATCACGGCGTCTATAGACGCCTTGGCTATTCGCTGGACACTCTATTTTGTATATTTTGTTCCGTACAACACGATAGACACGTCGTTTAGATTGTATAACGCTCGGAAAACCAAGATTTTTCCGTTTTTCTGATGGTTAGTTTTTCACACCGGTAACCTCCATCGAAATCGCGGTTTTACGGTCGTAGGAGGTTCCCCCTTGCCTCTGGACAAAATCTAGCATCAGATTCGTATTCTACACGAAAAAATACGTGAAATATGATGTGGACAAAAGTTTCCTAGCGACTTTAGATTTTGACCAAAAAAAAGTGCTCAAAACGCCGAATTCGACCGGGAACACGGTTAAAATCGCGTTTAAAGTTTTTGATTGTTTCCCATCGGATCAGGGCGTCTATAGACGCCTTGGCTATTCGCTGAACACTCTATTTTGTGTATTTTTTTCCGTACAACACGATAGACACCTCATTCAGATTGTATAACGCTCGGAAAACCAAGATTTTTCCGTTTTTCTGATGGGTAGTTTTTCACACCGTTAACCTCCATCGAAATCGCGGTTTTACGGTCGTAGGAGGTTCCCCCTTGCCTCTGGACAAAATCTAGCATCAGATTCGTATTCTACACAAAAAAATACGTGAAATATGATGTGGACAAACGTTTCCTAGCAACTTTAAATTTTGACCAAAAAAAAGTGCTCAAAACGCCGAATTCGACCGGGAACACGGTTAAAATCGCGTTTAAAGTTTTGGATTGTTTCCCATCGGATCACGGCGTCTATAGACGCCTTGGCTATTCGCTGGACACTCTATTTTGTGTATTTTTTTCCGTACAACACGATAGACACGTCATTTAGATTGTATAACGCACGGAAAACCAAGATTTTTCCGTTTTTCTGATGGGTAGTTTTTCACACCGTTAACCTCCATCGAAATCGCAGTTTTACGGTCGTAGGAGGTTCCCCCTTGCCTGTGGACAAAATCTAGCATCAGATTCGTATTCTACACGAAAAAATACGTGAAATATGATGTGGACAAAAGTTTCCTAGCGACTTTAGATTTTGACCAAAAAAAAGTGCTCAAAACGTCGAATTCGACCGGGAACACGGTTAAAACCGCGTTTAAAGTTTTTGATTCTTACCCATAGGATCACGGCGTCTATAGACGCCTTGGCTATTCGCTGGACACTCTATTTTGTGTATTTTTTTCCGTACAACACGATAGACACCTCATTTAGATTGTATAACGCACGGAAAACGAAGATATTTCCGTTTTTCTGATGGGTAGTTTTTCACACCGTTAAACTCCATCGAAACCGCGGTTTTACGGTCGTAGGAGGTTCCCCCTTGCCTCTGGACAAAATCTAGCATCAGATTCGTATTCTACACGAAAAAATACGTGAAATATGATGTGGACAAAAGTTTCCTAGCGACTTTAGATTTTGACCAAAAAAAAGTGCTCAAAACGCCGAATTCGACCGGGAACACGGTTAAAACCGCGTTTAAAGTTTTTGATTATTTCCCATAGGATCACGGCGTCTATAGACGCCTTGGCTATGCGCTGGACACTCTATTTTGTGTATTTTTTTCCGTACAACACGATGTATAACGCACGGAAAACGAAGATATTTCCGTTTTTCTGATGGGTAGTTTTTCACACCGTTAACCTCCATCGAAATCGCGGTTTTACGGTCGTAGGAGGTTGCCCCTTGCCTCTGGACAAAATCTACCATCAGATTCGTATTCTACACGAAAAAATACGTGAAATATGATGTGGACAAAAGTTTCCTAGCGACTTTAGATTTTGACCAAAAAAAAGTGCTCAAAAAGCCAAATTCGACCGGGTACAAGGTTAAAATCGCGTTTAAAGTTTTTGATTGTTTCCCATCGGATCACGGCGTCTATAGACGCCTTGGCTATTCGCTGGACACTCTATTTTATGTATTTTTTTCCGTACAACACGATAGACACCTCATTTAGATTGTATAACGCTCGGAAAACCAAGATTTTTCCGTTTTTCTGATGGGTAGTTTTTCACACCGTTAACCTCCATCGAAATCGCGGTTTTACGGTCGTAGGAGGTTCACCCTTGCCTCTGGACAAAATCTAGCATCAGATTCGTATTCTACACGAAAAAATACGTGAAATATGATGTGGACAAAAGTTTCCTAGCGACTTTAGATTTTGATAAAAAAAAAGTGCTCAAAACGCCAAATTCGACCGGGAACACGGTTAAAATCGCGTTTAAAGTTTTCGATTCTTTCTCATCGGATCACGACTTCTATAGACGCCTTGGCTATTCGCTGGACACTCTATTTTGTGTATTTTTTTCCGTACAAGACGATAGACACCTCATTTAGATTGTATAACGCTCGGAAAACCAAGATTTTTCCGTTTTTCTGATGGGTAGTTTTTCGTACCGTTAACCTACATCGAAATCGCGGTTTTACGGTCGTAGGAGGTTCCCCCTTGCCTCTGGAAAAAATCTAGCATCAGATTCGTATTCTACGCGAAAAAATACGTGAAATATGATGTGGACAAAAGTTTCGTAGCGACTTTAGATTTTGACCAAAAAAAAGTGCTCAAAACGCCGAATTCGACCGGGAACACGGTTAAAATCGCGTTTAAAGTTTTGGATTCTTTTCCACCGGATCACGGCTTCTACAGACGCCTTGGCTATTCGCTGGACACTCTATTTTGTGTATTTTTTTCCGTACAACACGATAGACACCTCATTTAGATTGTATAACGCTCGGAAAACCAAGATTTTTCCGTTTTTCTGATGGGTAGTTTTTCACACCGTTAACCTCCATCGAAATCGCGATTTTTCGGTCGTAGGAAGTTCCTCCTTGCCTCTGGACAAAATCTAGCATCAGATTCGTATTCTACACGAAAAAATACGTGAAATATGATGTGGACAAAAGTTTCCTAGCGACTTTAGATTTTGACCAAAAAAAAGTGCTCAAAACGCCAAATTCGACCGGGAACACAGTTAAAATCGCGTTTAAAGTTTTTGATTCTTTCCCATCGGATCACGGCGTCTATAGACGCCTTGGCTATTCGCTGGACACTCTATTTTGTGTATTTTTTTCCGTACAACACGATAGACACTTCATTTAAATTGTATAACGCTCGGAAAACCAAGATTTTTCCGTTTTTCTGATGGGTAGTTTTTCACACCGTTAACCTCCATCGAAATCGCGGTTTTACGGTCGTAGGAGGTTCCCCCTTGCCTCTGGACAAAATCTAGCATCAGATTCGTATTCTACACGAAAAAATACGTGAAATATGATGTGGACAAAAGTTTCCTAGCGACTTTAGACTTTGACCAAAAAAAAGTGCTCAAAACGCCGAATTCGACCGGGAACACGGTTAAAATCGCGTTTAAAGTTTTTGATTCTTTCCCATCGGTTCACGGCGTCTACAGACGCCTTGGCTATTCGCTGGACACTCTATTTTGTGTATTTTTTTCCGTACAACACGATAGACACCTCATTTAGATTGTATAACGCTCGGAAAACCAAGATTTTTCCGTTTTTCTGATGGGTAGTTTTTCACACCGTTAACCTCCATCGAAATCGCGGTTTTACGGTCGTAGGAGGTTCACCCTTGCCTCTGGACAAAATCTAGCATCAGATTCGTATTCTACACGAAAAAATACGTGAAATATGATGTGGACAAAAGTTTCCTAGCGACTTTAGATTTTGATAAAAAAAAAGTGCTCAAAACGCCAAATTCGACCGGGAACACGGTTAAAATCGCGTTTAAAGTTTTCGATTCTTTCTCATCGGATCACGACTTCTATAGACGCCTTGGCTATTCGCTGAACACTCTATTTTGTGTATTTTTTTCCGTACAACACGATAGACACCTCATTTAGATTGTATAACGCTCGGAAAACCAAGATTTTTCCGTTTTTCTGATGGGTAGTTTTTCACACCGTTAACCTCCATCGAAATCGCGGTTTTACGGTCGTAGGAGGTTCACCCTTGCCTCTGGACAAAATCTAGCATCAGATTCGTATTCTACACGAAAAAATACGTGAAATATGATGCAGACAAAAGTTTCCTAGCGACTTTAGATTTTGATAAAAAAAAAGTGGTCAAAACGCCGAATTCGACCGGGAACACGGTTAAAATCGCGTTTAAAGTTTTGGATTCTTTTCCATCGGATCACGGCTTCTACAGACGCCTTGGCTATTCGCTGAACACTCTATTTTGTGTATTTTTTCCGTACAAGACGATAGACACCTCATTCAGATTGTAAAACGCTCGGAAAACCAAGATTTTTCCGTTTTTCTGATGGGCAGTTTTTCGTACCGTTAACCTACATCGAAATCGCGGTTTTACGGTCGTAGGAGGTTCCCCCTTGCCTCTGGAAAAAATCTAGCATCAGATTCGTATTCTACACGAAAAAATACGTGAAATATGATGTGGACAAAAGTTTCCTAGCGACTTTAGATTTTGACCAAAAAAAAGTGCTCAAAACGCCGAATTCGACCGGGAACACGGTTAAAATCGCGTTTAAAGTTTTGGATTCTTTTCCATCGGATCACGGCTTCTACAGACGCCTTGGCTATTCGCTGGACACTCTATTTTGTGTATTTTTTTCCGTACAACACGATAGACACCTCATTTAGATTGTATAACGCTCGGAAAACCAAGATTTTTCCGTTTTTCTGATGGGTAGTTTTTCACACCGTTAACCTCCATCGAAATCGCGGTTTTTCGGTCGTAGGAAGTTCCTCCTTGCCTCTGGACAAAATCTAGCATCAGATTCGTATTCTACACGAAAAAATACGTGAAATATGATGTGGACAAAAGTTTCGTAGCGACTTTAGATTTTGACCAAAAAAAAGTGCTCAAAACGCCAAATTCGACCGGGAACACGGTTAAAATCGCGTTTAAAGTTTTGGATTGTTTTCCATCGGATCACGGCTTCTACAGACGCCTTAGCTATTCGCTGGACACTCTATTTTGTGTATTTTTTTCCGTACAACACGATAGACACGTCGTTTAGATTGTATAACGCTCGGAAAACCAAGATTTTTCCGTTTTTCTGATGGGTAGTTTTTCACACCGTTAACCTCCATCGAAATCGCGGTTTTACGGTCGTAGGAGGTTCCCCCTTGCCTCTGGACAAAATCTAGCATCAGATTCGTATTCTACACGAAAAAATACGTGAAATATGATGTGGACAAAAGTTTCCTAGCGAATTTAGATTTTGACCAAAAAAAAGTGCTCAAAACGCCGAATTCGACCGGGAACACGGTTAAAATCGCGTTTAAAGTTTTTGATTCTTTCCCATCGGATCACGGCGTCTATAGACGCCTTGGCTATTCGCTGGACACTCTATTTTGTGTATTTTTTTCCGTACAACACGATAGACACCTCATTTAGATTGTATAACGCTCGGAAAACCAAGATTTTTCCGTTTTTCTGATGGGTAGTTTTTCACACCGTTAACCTCCATCGAAATCGCGGTTTTACGGTCGTAGGAGGTTGCCCCTTGCCTCTGGACAAAATCTAGCATCAGATTCGTGTTCTACACGAAAAAATACGTGAAATATGATGTGGACAAAAGTTTCCTAGCGACTTTAGATTTTGACCAAAAAAAAGTGCTCAAAACGCCGAATTCGACCGGGAACACGGTTAAAATCGCGTTTAAAGTTTTTGATTGTTTCCCATCGGATCACGGCGTCTACAGACGCCTTGGCTATTCGCTGGACACTCTATTTTGTGTATTTTTTTCCGTACAACACGATAGACACCTCATTTAGATTGTATAACGCTCGGAAAACCAAGATTTTTCCGTTTTTCTGATGGGTAGTTTTTCACACCGTTAACCTCCATCGAAATCGCGGTTTTACGGTCGTAGGAGGTTCCCCCTTGCCTCTGGACAAAATCTAGCATCAGATTCGTATTCTACACGAAAAAATACGTGAAATATGATGTGGACAAAAGTTTCCTAGCGACTTTAGATTTTGATAAAAAAAAAGTGCTCAAAACGCCGAATTCGACCGGGAACACGGTTAAAATCGCGTTTAAAGTTTTGGATTCTTTTCCATCGGATCACGGCTTCTACAGACGCCTTGGCTATTCGCTGAACACTCTATTTTGTGTATTTTTTCCGTACAAGACGATAGACACCTCATTCAGATTGTAAAACGCTCGGAAAACCAAGATTTTTCCGTTTTTCTGATGGGCAGTTTTTCGTACCGTTAACCTACATCGAAATCGCGGTTTTACGGTCGTAGGAGGTTGCCCCTTGCCTCTGGACAAAATCTAGCATCAGATTCGTGTTCTACACGAAAAAATACGTGAAATATGATGTGGACAAAAGTTTCCTAGCGACTTTAGATTTTGACCAAAAAAAAGTGCTCAAAACGCCGAATTCGACCGGGAACACGGTTAAAATCGCGTTTAAAGTTTTTGATTGTTTCCCATCGGATCACGGCGTCTACAGACGCCTTGGCTATTCGCTGGACACTCTATTTTGTGTATTTTTTTCCGTACAACACGATAGACACCTCATTTAGATTGTATAACGCTCGGAAAACCAAGATTTTTCCGTTTTTCTGATGGGTAGTTTTTCACACCGTTAACCTCCATCGAAATCGCGGTTTTACGGTCGTAGGAGGTTCCCCCTTGCCTCTGGACAAAATCTAGCATCAGATTCGTATTCTACACGAAAAAATACGTGAAATATGATGTGGACAAAAGTTTCCTAGCGAATTTAGATTTTGACCAAAAAAAAGTGCTCAAAACGCCGAATTCGACCGGGAACACGGTTAAAATCGCGTTTAAAGTTTTTGATTCTTTCCCATCGGATCACGGCGTCTATAGACGCCTTGGCTATTCGCTGGACACTCTATTTTGTGTATTTTTTTCCGTACAACACGATAGACACCTCATTTAGATTGTATAACGCTCGGAAAACCAAGATTTTTCCGTTTTTCTGATGGGTAGTTTTTCACACCGTTAACCTCCATCGAAATCGCGGTTTTACGGTCGTAGGAGGTTGCCCCTTGCCTCTGGACAAAATCTAGCATCAGATTCGTATTCTACACGAAAAAATACGTGAAATATGATGTGGACAAAAGTTTCCTAGCGAATTTAGATTTTGACCAAAAAAAAGTGCTCAAAACGCCGAATTCGACCGGGAACACGGTTAAAATCGCGTTTAAAGTTTTTGATTCTTTCCCATCGGATCACGGCGTCTATAGACGCCTTGGCTATTCGCTGGACACTCTATTTTGTGTATTTTTTTCCGTACAACACGATAGACACCTCATTTAGATTGTATAACGCTCGGAAAACCAAGATTTTTCCGTTTTTCTGATGGGTAGTTTTTCACACCGTTAACCTCCATCGAAATCGCGGTTTTACGGTCGTAGGAGGTTGCCCCTTGCCTCTGGACAAAATCTAGCATCAGATTCGTGTTCTACACGAAAAAATACGTGAAATATGATGTGGACAAAAGTTTCCTAGCGACTTTAGATTTTGACCAAAAAAAAGTGCTCAAAACGCCGAATTCGACCGGGAACACGGTTAAAATCGCGTTTAAAGTTTTTGATTGTTTCCCATCGGATCACGGCGTCTACAGACGCCTTGGCTATTCGCTGGACACTCTATTTTGTGTATTTTTTTCCGTACAACACGATAGACACCTCATTTAGATTGTATAACGCTCGGAAAACCAAGATTTTTCCGTTTTTCTGATGGGTAGTTTTTCACACCGTTAACCTCCATCGAAATCGCGGTTTTACGGTCGTAGGAGGTTCCCCCTTGCCTCTGGACAAAATCTAGCATCAGATTCGTATTCTACACGAAAAAATACGTGAAATATGATGTGGACAAAAGTTTCCTAGCGAATTTAGATTTTGACCAAAAAAAAGTGCTCAAAACGCCGAATTCGACCGGGAACACGGTTAAAATCGCGTTTAAAGTTTTTGATTCTTTCCCATCGGATCACGGCGTCTATAGACGCCTTGGCTATTCGCTGGACACTCTATTTTGTGTATTTTTTTCCGTACAACACGATAGACACCTCATTTAGATTGTATAACGCTCGGAAAACCAAGATTTTTCCGTTTTTCTGATGGGTAGTTTTTCACACCGTTAACCTCCATCGAAATCGCGGTTTTACGGTCGTAGGAGGTTGCCCCTTGCCTCTGGACAAAATCTAGCATCAGATTCGTGTTCTACACGAAAAAATACGTGAAATATGATGTGGACAAAAGTTTCCTAGCGACTTTAGATTTTGACCAAAAAAAAGTGCTCAAAACGCCGAATTCGACCGGGAACACGGTTAAAATCGCGTTTAAAGTTTTTGATTGTTTCCCATCGGATCACGGCGTCTACAGACGCCTTGGCTATTCGCTGGACACTCTATTTTGTGTATTTTTTTCCGTACAACACGATAGACACCTCATTTAGATTGTATAACGCTCGGAAAACCAAGATTTTTCCGTTTTTCTGATGGGTAGTTTTTCACACCGTTAACCTCCATCGAAATCGCGGTTTTACGGTCGTAGGAGGTTCACCCTTGCCTCTGGACAAAATCTAGCATCAGATTCGTATTCTACACGAAAAAATACGTGAAATATGATGTGGACAAAAGTTTCCTAGCGACTTTAGACTTTGACCAAAAAAAAGTGCTCAAAACGCCAAATTCGACCGGGAACACGGTTAAAATCGCGTTTAAAGTTTTTGATTCTTTCCCATCGGATCACGGCGTCTATAGACGCCTTGGCTATTCGCTGGACACTCTATTTTGTATATTTTGTTCCGTACAACACGATAGACACGTCGTTTAGATTGTATAACGCTCGGAAAACCAAGATTTTTCCGTTTTTCTGATGGTTAGTTTTTCACACCGGTAACCTCCATCGAAATCGCGGTTTTACGGTCGTAGGAGGTTCCCCCTTGCCTCTGGACAAAATCTAGCATCAGATTCGTATTCTACACGAAAAAATACGTGAAATATGATGTGGACAAAAGTTTCCTAGCGACTTTAGATTTTGACCAAAAAAAAGTGCTCAAAACGCCGAATTCGACCGGGAACACGGTTAAAATCGCGTTTAAAGTTTTTGATTGTTTCCCATCGGATCAGGGCGTCTATAGACGCCTTGGCTATTCGCTGAACACTCTATTTTGTGTATTTTTTTCCGTACAACACGATAGACACCTCATTCAGATTGTATAACGCTCGGAAAACCAAGATTTTTCCGTTTTTCTGATGGGTAGTTTTTCACACCGTTAACCTCCATCGAAATCGCGGTTTTACGGTCGTAGGAGGTTCCCCCTTGCCTCTGGACAAAATCTAGCATCAGATTCGTATTCTACACGAAAAAATACGTGAAATATGATGTGGACAAACGTTTCCTAGCAACTTTAAATTTTGACCAAAAAAAAGTGCTCAAAACGCCGAATTCGACCGGGAACACGGTTAAAATCGCGTTTAAAGTTTTGGATTGTTTCCCATCGGATCACGGCGTCTATAGACGCCTTGGCTATTCGCTGGACACTCTATTTTGTGTATTTTTTTCCGTACAACACGATAGACACGTCATTTAGATTGTATAACGCACGGAAAACCAAGATTTTTCCGTTTTTCTGATGGGTAGTTTTTCACACCGTTAACCTCCATCGAAATCGCAGTTTTACGGTCGTAGGAGGTTCCCCCTTGCCTGTGGACAAAATCTAGCATCAGATTCGTATTCTACACGAAAAAATACGTGAAATATGATGTGGACAAAAGTTTCCTAGCGACTTTAGATTTTGACCAAAAAAAAGTGCTCAAAACGTCGAATTCGACCGGGAACACGGTTAAAACCGCGTTTAAAGTTTTTGATTCTTACCCATAGGATCACGGCGTCTATAGACGCCTTGGCTATTCGCTGGACACTCTATTTTGTGTATTTTTTTCCGTACAACACGATAGACACCTCATTTAGATTGTATAACGCACGGAAAACGAAGATATTTCCGTTTTTCTGATGGGTAGTTTTTCACACCGTTAAACTCCATCGAAACCGCGGTTTTACGGTCGTAGGAGGTTCCCCCTTGCCTCTGGACAAAATCTAGCATCAGATTCGTATTCTACACGAAAAAATACGTGAAATATGATGTGGACAAAAGTTTCCTAGCGACTTTAGATTTTGACCAAAAAAAAGTGCTCAAAACGCCGAATTCGACCGGGAACACGGTTAAAACCGCGTTTAAAGTTTTTGATTATTTCCCATAGGATCACGGCGTCTATAGACGCCTTGGCTATGCGCTGGACACTCTATTTTGTGTATTTTTTTCCGTACAACACGATGTATAACGCACGGAAAACGAAGATATTTCCGTTTTTCTGATGGGTAGTTTTTCACACCGTTAACCTCCATCGAAATCGCGGTTTTACGGTCGTAGGAGGTTGCCCCTTGCCTCTGGACAAAATCTACCATCAGATTCGTATTCTACACGAAAAAATACGTGAAATATGATGTGGACAAAAGTTTCCTAGCGACTTTAGATTTTGACCAAAAAAAAGTGCTCAAAAAGCCAAATTCGACCGGGTACAAGGTTAAAATCGCGTTTAAAGTTTTTGATTGTTTCCCATCGGATCACGGCGTCTATAGACGCCTTGGCTATTCGCTGGACACTCTATTTTATGTATTTTTTTCCGTACAACACGATAGACACCTCATTTAGATTGTATAACGCTCGGAAAACCAAGATTTTTCCGTTTTTCTGATGGGTAGTTTTTCACACCGTTAACCTCCATCGAAATCGCGGTTTTACGGTCGTAGGAGGTTCACCCTTGCCTCTGGACAAAATCTAGCATCAGATTCGTATTCTACACGAAAAAATACGTGAAATATGATGTGGACAAAAGTTTCCTAGCGACTTTAGATTTTGATAAAAAAAAAGTGCTCAAAACGCCAAATTCGACCGGGAACACGGTTAAAATCGCGTTTAAAGTTTTCGATTCTTTCTCATCGGATCACGACTTCTATAGACGCCTTGGCTATTCGCTGGACACTCTATTTTGTGTATTTTTTTCCGTACAAGACGATAGACACCTCATTTAGATTGTATAACGCTCGGAAAACCAAGATTTTTCCGTTTTTCTGATGGGTAGTTTTTCGTACCGTTAACCTACATCGAAATCGCGGTTTTACGGTCGTAGGAGGTTCCCCCTTGCCTCTGGAAAAAATCTAGCATCAGATTCGTATTCTACACGAAAAAATACGTGAAATATGATGTGGACAAAAGTTTCGTAGCGACTTTAGATTTTGACCAAAAAAAAGTGCTCAAAACGCCGAATTCGACCGGGAACACGGTTAAAATCGCGTTTAAAGTTTTGGATTCTTTTCCACCGGATCACGGCTTCTACAGACGCCTTGGCTATTCGCTGGACACTCTATTTTGTGTATTTTTTTCCGTACAAGACGATAGACACCTCATTTAGATTGTATAACGCTCGGAAAACCAAGATTTTTCCGTTTTTCTGATGGGTAGTTTTTCACACCGTTAACCTCCATCGAAATCGCGGTTTTACGGTCGTAGGAGGTTCACCCTTGCCTCTGGACAAAATCTAGCATCAGATTCGTATTCTACACGAAAAAATACGTGAAATATGATGTGGACAAAAGTTTCCTAGCGACTTTAGAT
The DNA here is from genome assembly GCA_964006125.1 of Cryptus viduatorius. NCBI lineage: Eukaryota > Metazoa > Arthropoda > Insecta > Hymenoptera > Ichneumonidae > Cryptus > Cryptus viduatorius. Next base: position 12,093,614 of record OZ023221.1, read on the forward strand.
TTTGACCAAAAAAAAGTGCTCAAAACGCCAAATTCGACCGGGAACACAGTTAAAATCGCGTTTAAAGTTTTTGATTCTTTCCCATCGGATCACGGCGTCTATAGACGCCTTGGCTATACGCTGGACACTCTATTTTGTGTATTTTTTTCCGTACAAGACGATAGACACCTCATTTAGATTGTATAACGCTCGGAAAACCAAGATTTTTCCGTTTTTCTGATGGGTAGTTTTTCGTACCGTTAACCTACATCGAAATCGCGGTTTTACGGTCGTAGGAGGTTCCCCCTTGCCTCTGGACAAAATCTAGCATCAGATTCGTATTCTACACGAAAAAATACGTGAAATATGATGTGGACAAAAGTTTCCTAGCGACTTTAGATTTTGACCAAAAAAAAGTGCTCAAAACGCCGAATTCGACCGGGAACACGGTTAAAATCGCGTTTAAAATTTTGGATTCTTTTCCATCGGATCACGGCTTCTACAGACGCCTTGGCTATTCGCTGGACACTCTATTTTGTGTATTTTTTTCCGTACAACACGATAGACACCTCATTTAGATTGTATAACGCTCGGAAAACCAAGATTTTTCCGTTTTTCTGATGGGTAGTTTTTCACACCGTTAACCTCCATCGAAATCGCGGTTTTTCGGTCGTAGGAAGTTCCTCCTTGCCTCTGGACAAAATCTAGCATCAGATTCGTATTCTACACGAAAAAATACGTGAAATATGATGTGGACAAAAGTTTCCTAGCGACCTTAGATTTTGACCAAAAAAAAGTGCTCAAAACGCCGAATTCGACCGGGAACACGGTTAAAATCGCGTTTAAAGTTTTTGATTCTGTCCCATCGGATCACGGCGTCTGTAGACGCCTTGGCTATTCGCTGGACACTCTATTTTGTGTATTTTTTTCCGTACAACACGATAGACACCTCATTTAGATTGTATAACGCTCGGAAAACCAAGATTTTTCCGTTTTTCTGATGGGTAGTTTTTCACACCGTTAACCTCCATCGAAATCGCGGTTTTTCGGTCGTAGGAAGTTCCCCCTTGCCTCTGGACAAAATCTAGCATCAGATTCGTATTCTACACGAAAAAATACGTGAAATATGATGTGGACAAAAGTTTCCTAGCGACTTTAGATTTTGACCAAAAAAAAGTGCTCAAAACGCCAAATTCGACCGGGAACACAGTTAAAATCGCGTTTAAAGTTTTTGATTCTTTCCCATCGGATCACGGCGTCTATAGACGCCTTGGCTATACGCTGGACACTCTATTTTGTGTATTTTTTTCCGTACAAGACGATAGACACCTCATTTAGATTGTATAACGCTCGGAAAACCAAGATTTTTCCGTTTTTCTGATGGGTAGTTTTTCGTACCGTTAACCTACATCGAAATCGCGGTTTTACGGTCGTAGGAGGTTCCCCCTTGCCTCTGGACAAAATCTAGCATCAGATTCGTATTCTACACGAAAAAATACGTGAAATATGATGTGGACAAAAGTTTCCTAGCGACTTTAGATTTTGACCAAAAAAAAGTGCTCAAAACGCCGAATTCGACCGGGAACACGGTTAAAATCGCGTTTAAAATTTTGGATTCTTTTCCATCGGATCACGGCTTCTACAGACGCCTTGGCTATTCGCTGGACACTCTATTTTGTGTATTTTTTTCCGTACAACACGATAGACACCTCATTTAGATTGTATAACGCTCGGAAAACCAAGATTTTTCCGTTTTTCTGATGGGTAGTTTTTCACACCGTTAACCTCCATCGAAATCGCGGTTTTACGGTCGTAGGAGGTTCAGCCTTGCCTCTGGACAAAATCTAGCATCAGATTCGTATTCTACACGAAAAAATACGTGAAATATGATGTGGACAAAAGTTTCCTAGCGACTTTAGATTTTGATAAAAAAAAAGTGCTCAAAACGCCTAATTCGACCGGGAACACAGTTAAAATCGCGTTTAAAGTTTTTGATTCTTTCCCATCGGATCACGGCTTCTACAGACGCCTTGGCTATTCGCTGGACACTCTATTTTGTGTATTTTTTTCCGTACAAGACGATAGACACCTCATTCAGATTGTAAAACGCTCGGAAAACCAAGATTTTTCCGTTTTTCTGATGGGTAGTTTTTCACACCGTTAACCTCCATCGAAATCGCGGTTTTTCGGTCGTAGGAAGTTCCCCCTTGCCTCTGGAAAAAATCTAGCATCAGATTCGTATTCTACACGACAAAATACGTGAAATATGATGTGGACAAAAGTTTCGTAGCGACTTTAGATTTTGACCAAAAAAAAGTGCTCAAAACGCCAAATTCGACCGGGAACACGGTTAAAATCGCGTTTAAAGTTTTGGATTCTTTTCCATCGGATCACGGCTTCTACAGACGCCTTGGCTATTCGCTGGACACTCTATTTTGTGTATTTTTTTCCGTACAACACGATAGACACCTCATTTAGATTGTATAACGCTCGGAAAACCAAGATTTTTCCGTTTTTCTGATGGGTAGTTTTTCACACCGTTAACCTCCATCGAAATCGCGGTTTTTCGGTCGTAGGAAGTTCCTCCTTGCCTCTGGACAAAATCTAGCATCAGATTCGTATTCTACACGAAAAAATACGTGAAATATGATGTGGACAAAAGTTTCCTAGCGACTTTAGATTTTGACCAAAAAAAAGTGCTCAAAACGCCTAATTCGACCGGGAACACAGTTAAAATCGCGTTTAAAGTTTTTGATTCTTTCCCATCGGATCACGGCGTCTGTAGACGCCTTGGCTATTCGCTGGACACTCTATTTTGTGTATTTTCTTCCGTACAACTCGATAGACACCTCATTTAGATTGTATAACGCTCGGAAAACCAAGATTTTTCCGTTTTTCTGATGGGTAGTTTTTCACACCGTTAACCTCCATCGAAATCGCGGTTTTTCGGTCGTAGGAAGTTCCCCCTTGCCTCTGGACAAAATCTAGCATCAGATTCGTATTCTACACGAAAAAATACGTGAAATATGATGTGGACAAAAGTTTCCTAGCGACTTTAGATTTTGACCAAAAAAAAGTGCTCAAAACGCCAAATTCGACCGGGAACACAGTTAAAATCGCGTTTAAAGTTTTTGATTCTTTCCCATCGGATCACGGCGTCTATAGACGCCTTGGCTATACGCTGGACACTCTATTTTGTGTATTTTTTTCCGTACAAGACGATAGACACCTCATTTAGATTGTATAACGCTCGGAAAACCAAGATTTTTCCGTTTTTCTGATGGGTAGTTTTTCATACCGTTAACCTACATCGAAATCGCGGTTTTACGGTCGTAGGAGGTTCCCCCTTGCCTCTGGACAAAATCTAGCATCAGATTCGTATTCTACACGAAAAAATACGTGAAATATGATGTGGACAAAAGTTTCCTAGCGACTTTAGATTTTGACCAAAAAAAAGTGCTCAAAACGCCGAATTCGACCGGGAACACGGTTAAAATCGCGTTTAAAATTTTGGATTCTTTTCCATCGGATCACGGCTTCTACAGACGCCTTGGCTATTCGCTGGACACTCTATTTTGTGTATTTTTTTCCGTACAACACGATAGACACCTCATTTAGATTGTATAACGCTCGGAAAACCAAGATTTTTCCGTTTTTCTGATGGGTAGTTTTTCACACCGTTAACCTCCATCGAAATCGCGGTTTTTCGGTCGTAGGAAGTTCCTCCTTGCCTCTGGACAAAATCTAGCATCAGATTCGTATGCTACACGAAAAAATACGTGAAATATGATGTGGACAAAAGTTTCCTAGCGACTTTAGATTTTGACCAAAAAAAAGTGCTCAAAACGCCAAATTCGACCGGGAACACAGTTAAAATCGCGTTTAAAGTTTTTGATTCTTTCCCATCGGATCACGGCGTCTATAGACGCCTTGGCTATTCGCTGGACACTCTATTTTGTGTATTTTTTTCCGTACAACACGATAGACACTTCATTTAAATTGTATAACGCTCGGAAAACCAAGATTTTTCCGTTTTTCTGATGGGTAGTTTTTCACACCGTTAACCTCCATCGAAATCGCGGTTTTACGGTCGTAGGAGGTTCCCCCTTGCCTCTGGACAAAATCTAGCATCAGATTCGTATTCTACACGAAAAAATACGTGAAATATGATGTGGACAAAAGTTTCCTAGCGACTTTAGACTTTGACCAAAAAAAAGTGCTCAAAACGCCAAATTCGACCGGGAACACGGTTAAAATCGCGTTTAAAGTTTTTGATTCTTTCCCATCGGATCACGGCGTCTATAGACGCCTTGGCTATTCGCTGGACACTCTATTTTGTATATTTTGTTCCGTACAACACGATAGACACGTCGTTTAGATTGTATAACGCTCGGAAAACCAAGATTTTTCCGTTTCTCTGATGGGTAGTTTTTCACACCGTTAACCTCCATCGAAATCTCGGTTTTACGGTCGTAGGAGGTTCCCCCTTGCCTCTGGAAAAAATCTAGCATCAGATTCGTATTCTACACGAAAAAATACGTGAAATATGATGTGGACAAAAGTTTCCTAGCGACTTTAGATTTTGACCAAAAAAAAGTGCTCAAAACGCCAAATTCGACCGGGAACACAGTTAAAATCGCGTTTAAAGTTTTTGATTCTTTCCCATCGGATCACGGCGTCTATAGACGCCTTGGCTATTCGCTGGACACTGTATTTTGTGTATTTTTTTCCGTACAACACGATAGACACCTCATTTAGATTGTATAACGCTCGGAAAACCAAGATTTTTCCGTTTTTCTGATGGGTAGTTTTTCACACCGTTAACCTCCATCGAAATCGCGGTTTTTCGGTCGTAGGAAGTTCCTCCTTGCCTCTGGAAAAAATCTAGCATCAGATTCGTATTCTACACGACAAAATACGTGAAATATGATGTGGACAAAAGTTTCGTAGCGACTTTAGATTTTGACCAAAAAAAAGTGCTCAAAACGCCAAATTCGACCGGGAACACGGTTAAAATCGCGTTTAAAGTTTTGGATTCTTTTCCATCGGATCACGGCTTCTACAGACGCCTTGGCTATTCGCTGGACACTCTATTTTGTGTATTTTTTTCCGTACAACACGATAGACACCTCATTTAGATTGTATAACGCTCGGAAAACCAAGATTTTTCCGTTTTTCTGATGGGTAGTTTTTCACACCGTTAACCTCCATCGAAATCGCGGTTTTACGGTCGTAGGAGGTTCACCCTTGCCTCTGGACAAAATCTAGCATCAGATTCGTATTCTACACGAAAAAATACGTGAAATATGATGTAGACAAAAGTTTCCTAGCGACTTTAGATTTTGATAAAAAAAAAGTGCTCAGAACGCCGAATTCGACCGGGAACACGGTTAAAATCGCGTTTAAAGTTTTGGATTCTTTTCCATCGGATCACGGCTTCTACAGACGCGTTGGCTATTCGCTGGACACTCTATTTTGTGTATTTTTTTCCGTACAAGACGATAGACACCTCATTCAGATTGTAAAACGCTCGGAAAACCAAGATTTTTCCGTTTTTCTGATGGGTAGTTTTTCGTACCGTTAACCTACATCGAAATCGCGATTTTACGGTCGTAGGAGGTTCCCCCTTGCCTCTGGAAAAAATCTAGCATCAGATTCGTATTCTACACGAAAAAATACGTGAAATATGATGTGGACAAAAGTTTCGTAGCGACTTTAGATTTTGACCAAAAAAAAGTGCTCAAAACGCCAAATTCGACCGGGAACACGGTTAAAATCGCGTTTAAAGTTTTGGATTGTTTTCCATCGGATCACGGCTTCTACAGACGCCTTGGCTATTCGCTGGACACTCTATTTTGTGTATTTTTTTCCGTACAACACGATAGACACCTCATTTAGATTGTATAACGCTCGGAAAACCAAGATTTTTCCGTTTTTCTGATGGGTAGTTTTTCACACCGTTAACCTCCATCGAAATCGCGGTTTTACGGTCGTAGGAGGTTCCCCCTTGCCTCTGGACAAAATCTAGCATCAGATTCGTGTTCTACACGAAAAAATACGTGAAATATGATGTGGACAAAAGTTTCCTAGCGACTTTAGATTTTGACCAAAAAAAAGTGCTCAAAACGCCAAATTCGACCGGGAACACAGTTAAAATCGCGTTTAAAATTTTGGATTATTTTCCATCGGATCACGGCTTCTACAGACGCCTTGGCTATTCGCTGGACACTCTATTTTGTGTATTTTTTTCCGTACAAGACGATAGACACCTCATTTGGATTGTATAACGCTCGGAAAACCAAGATTTTTCCGTTTTTCTGATGGGTAGTTTTTCACACCGTTAACCTCCATCGAAATCGCGGTTTTTCGGTCGTAGGAAGTTCCTCCTTGCCTCTGGACAAAATCTAGCATCAGATTCGTATTCTACACGAAAAAATACGTGAAATATGATGTGGACAAAAGTTTCCTAGCGACTTTAGATTTTGACCAAAAAAAAGTGCTCAAAACGCCAAATTCGACCGGGAACACAGTTAAAATCGCGTTTAAAGTTTTTGATTCTTTCCCATCGGATCACGGCGTCTACAGACGCCTTGGCTATTCGCTGGACACTCTATTTTGTGTATTTTTTTCCGTACAACACGATAGACACTTCATTTAAATTGTATAACGCTCGGAAAACCAAGATTTTTCCGTTTTTCTGATGGGTAGTTTTTCACACCGTTAACCTCCATCGAAATCGCGGTTTTACGGTCGTAGGAGGTTCCCCCTTGCCTCTGGACAAAATCTAGCATCAGATTCGTATTCTACACGAAAAAATACGTGAAATATGATGTAGACAAAAGTTTCCTAGCGACTTTAGATTTTGATAAAAAAAAAGTGCTCAAAACGCCGAATTCGACCGGGAACACGGTTAAAATCGCGTTTAAAGTTTTGGATTCTTTTCCATCGGATCACGGCTTCTACAGACGCCTTGGCTATTCGCTGGACACTCTATTTTGTGTATTTTTTTCCGTACAAGACGATAGACACCTCATTCAGATTGTAAAACGCTCGGAAAACCAAGATTTTTCCGTTTTTCTGATGGGTAGTTTTTCGTACCGTTAACCTACATCGAAATCGCGATTTTACGGTCGTAGGAGGTTCCCCCTTGCCTCTGGAAAAAATCTAGCATCAGATTCGTATTCTACACGAAAAAATACGTGAAATATGATGTGGACAAAAGTTTCGTAGCGACTTTAGATTTTGACCAAAAAAAAGTGCTCAAAACGCCAAATTCGACCGGGAACACGGTTAAAATCGCGTTTAAAGTTTTGGATTGTTTTCCATCGGATCACGGCTTCTACAGACGCCTTGGCTATTCGCTGGACACTCTATTTTGTGTATTTTTTTCCGTACAACACGATAGACACCTCATTTAGATTGTATAACGCTCGGAAAACCAAGATTTTTCCGTTTTTCTGATGGGTAGTTTTTCACACCGTTAACCTCCATCGAAATCGCGGTTTTACGGTCGTAGGAGGTTCCCCCTTACCTCTGGACAAAATCTAGCATCAGATTCGTGTTCTACACGAAAAAATACGTGAAATATGATGTGGACAAAAGTTTCCTAGCGACTTTAGATTTTGACCAAAAAAAAGTGCTCAAAACGCCAAATTCGACCGGGAACACAGTTAAAATCGCGTTTAAAATTTTGGATTCTTTTCCATCGGATCACGGCTTCTACAGACGCCTTGGCTATTCGCTGGACACTCTATTTTGTGTATTTTTTTCCGTACAAGACGATAGACACCTCATTTGGATTGTATAACGCTCGGAAAACCAAGATTTTTCCGTTTTTCTGATGGGTAGTTTTTCGTACCGTTAACCTACATCGAAATCGCGGTTTTACGGTCGTAGGAGGTTCCCCCTTGCCTCTGGAAAAAATCTAGCATCAGATTCGTATTCTACACGAAAAAATACGTGAAATATGATGTGGACAAAAGTTTCCTAGCGACTTTAGATTTTGACCAAAAAAAAGTGCTCAAAACGCCGAATTCGACCGGGAACACGGTTAAAATCGCGTTTAAAGTTTTGGATTCTTTTCCATCGGATCACGGCTTCTACAGACGCCTTGGCTATTCGCTGGACACTCTATTTTGTGTATTTTTTTCCGTACAACACGATAGACACCTCATTTAGATTGTATAACGCTCGGAAAACCAAGATTTTTCCGTTTTTCTGATGGGTAGTTTTTCACACCGTTAACCTCCATCGAAATCGCGGTTTTTCGGTCGTAGGAAGTTCCTCCTTGCCTCTGGAAAAAATCTAGCATCAGATTCGTATTCTACACGACAAAATACGTGAAATATGATGTGGACAAAAGTTTCGTAGCGACTTTAGATTTTGACCAAAAAAAAGTGCTCAAAACGCCAAATTCGACCGGGAACACGGTTAAAATCGCGTTTAAAGTTTTGGATTCTTTTCCATCGGATCACGGCTTCTACAGACGCCTTGGCTATTCGCTGGACACTCTATTTTGTGTATTTTTTTCCGTACAACACGATAGACACCTCATTTAGATTGTATAACGCTCGGAAAACCAAGATTTTTCCGTTTTTCTGATGGGTAGTTTTTCACACCGTTAACCTCCATCGAAATCGCGGTTTTTCGGTCGTAGGAAGTTCCTCCTTGCCTCTGGACAAAATCTAGCATCAGATTCGTATTCTACACGAAAAAATACGTGAAATATGATGTGGACAAAAGTTTCCTAGCGACTTTAGATTTTGACCAAAAAAAAGTGCTCAAAACGCCAAATTCGACCGGGAACACAGTTAAAATCGCGTTTAAAGTTTTTGATTCTTTCCCATCGGATCACGGCGTCTACAGACGCCTTGGCTATTCGCTGGACACTCTATTTTGTGTATTTTTTTCCGTACAACACGATAGACACTTCATTTAAATTGTATAACGCTCGGAAAACCAAGATTTTTCCGTTTTTCTGATGGGTAGTTTTTCACACCGTTAACCTCCATCGAAATCGCGGTTTTACGGTCGTAGGAGGTTCCCCCTTGCCTCTGGACAAAATCTAGCATCAGATTCGTATTCTACACGAAAAAATACGTGAAATATGATGTGGACAAAAGTTTCCTAGCGACTTTAGACTTTGACCAAAAAAAAGTGCTCAAAACGCCAAATTCGACCGGGAACACGGTTAAAATCGCGTTTAAAGTTTTTGATTCTTTCCCATCGGATCACGGCGTCTATAGACGCATTGGCTATTCGCTGGACACTCTATTTTGTATATTTTGTTCCGTACAACACGATAGACACGTCGTTTAGATTGTATAACGCTCGGAAAACCAAGATTTTTCCGTTTTTCTGATGAGTAGTTTTTCACACCGTTAACCTCCATCGAAATCTCGGTTTTACAGTCGTAGGAGGTTCCCCCTTGCCTCTGGAAAAAATCTAGCATCAGATTCGTATTCTACACGAAAAAATACGTGAAATATGATGTGGACAAAAGTTTCCTAGCGACTTTAGATTTTGATAAAAAAAAAGTGCTCAAAACGCCAAATTCGACCGGGAACACGGTTAAAATCGCGTTTAAAGTTTTGGATTCTTTTCCACCGGATCACGGCTTCTACAGACGCCTTGGCTATTCGCTGGACACTCTATTTTGTGTATTTTTTTCCGTACAAGACGATAGACACCTCATTTAGATTGTATAACGCTCGGAAAACCAAGATTTTTCCGTTTTTCTGATGGGTAGTTTTTCACACCGTTAACCTCCATCGAAATCGCGGTTTTACGGTCGTAGGAGGTTCACCCTTGCCTCTGGACAAAATCTAGCATCAGATTCGTATTCTACACGAAAAAATACGTGAAATATGATGTAGACAAAAGTTTCCTAGCGACTTTAGATTTTGATAAAAAAAAAGTGCTCAAAACGCCGAATTCGACCGGGAACACGGTTAAAATCGCGTTTAAAGTTTTGGATTCTTTTCCATCGGATCACGGCTTCTACAGACGCCTTGGCTATTCGCTGGACACTCTATTTTGTGTATTTTTTTCCGTACAAGACGATAGACACCTCATTCAGATTGTAAAACGCTCGGAAAACCAAGATTTTTCCGTTTTTCTGATGGGTAGTTTTTCGTACCGTTAACCTACATCGAAATCGCGATTTTACGGTCGTAGGAGGTTCCCCCTTGCCTCTGGAAAAAATCTAGCATCAGATTCGTATTCTACACGAAAAAATACGTGAAATATGATGTGGACAAAAGTTTCGTAGCGACTTTAGATTTTGACCAAAAAAAAGTGCTCAAAACGCCAAATTCGACCGGGAACACGGTTAAAATCGCGTTTAAAGTTTTGGATTGTTTTCCATCGGATCACGGCTTCTACAGACGCCTTGGCTATTCGCTGGACACTCTATTTTGTGTATTTTTTTCCGTACAACACGATAGACACCTCATTTAGATTGTATAACGCTCGGAAAACCAAGATTTTTCCGTTTTTCTGATGGGTAGTTTTTCACACCGTTAACCTCCATCGAAATCGCGGTTTTACGGTCGTAGGAGGTTCCCCCTTGCCTCTGGACAAAATCTAGCATCAGATTCGTGTTCTACACGAAAAAATACGTGAAATATGATGTGGACAAAAGTTTCCTAGCGACTTTAGATTTTGACCAAAAAAAAGTGCTCAAAACGCCAAATTCGACCGGGAACACAGTTAAAATCGCGTTTAAAATTTTGGATTCTTTTCCATCGGATCACGGCTTCTACAGACGCCTTGGCTATTCGCTGGACACTCTATTTTGTGTATTTTTTTCCGTACAAGACGATAGACACCTCATTTGGATTGTATAACGCTCGGAAAACCAAGATTTTTCCGTTTTTCTGATGGGTAGTTTTTCGTACCGTTAACCTACATCGAAATCGCGGTTTTACGGTCGTAGGAGGTTCCCCCTTGCCTCTGGAAAAAATCTAGCATCAGATTCGTATTCTACACGAAAAAATACGTGAAATATGATGTGGACAAAAGTTTCCTAGCGACTTTAGATTTTGACCAAAAAAAAGTGCTCAAAACGCCGAATTCGACCGGGAACACGGTTAAAATCGCGTTTAAAGTTTTGGATTCTTTTCCATCGGATCACGGCTTCTACAGACGCCTTGGCTATTCGCTGGACACTCTATTTTGTGTATTTTTTTCCGTACAACACGATAGACACCTCATTTAGATTGTATAACGCTCGGAAAACCAAGATTTTTCCGTTTTTCTGATGGGTAGTTTTTCACACCGTTAACCTCCATCGAAATCGCGGTTTTTCGGTCGTAGGAAGTTCCTCCTTGCCTCTGGACAAAATCTAGCATCAGATTCGTATTCTACACGAAAAAATACGTGAAATATGATGTGGACAAAAGTTTCCTAGCGACTTTAGATTTTGACCAAAAAAAAGTGCTCAAAACGCCAAATTCGACCGGGAACACAGTTAAAATCGCGTTTAAAGTTTTTGATTCTTTCCCATCGGATCACGGCGTCTACAGACGCCTTGGCTATTCGCTGGACACTCTATTTTGTGTATTTTTTTCCGTACAACACGATAGACACTTCATTTAAATTGTATAACGCTCGGAAAACCAAGATTTTTCCGTTTTTCTGATGGGTAGTTTTTCACACCGTTAACCTCCATCGAAATCGCGGTTTTACGGTCGTAGGAGGTTCCCCCTTGCCTCTGGACAAAATCTAGCATCAGATTCGTATTCTACACGAAAAAATACGTGAAATATGATGTGGACAAAAGTTTCCTAGCGACTTTAGACTTTGACCAAAAAAAAGTGCTCAAAACGCCAAATTCGACCGGGAACACGGTTAAAATCGCGTTTAAAGTTTTTGATTCTTTCCCATCGGATCACGGCGTCTATAGACGCCTTGGCTATTCGCTGGACACTCTATTTTGTATATTTTGTTCCGTACAACACGATAGACACGTCGTTTAGATTGTATAACGCTCGGAAAACCAAGATTTTTCCGTTTTTCTGATGAGTAGTTTTTCACACCGTTAACCTCCATCGAAATCTCGGTTTTACAGTCGTAGGAGGTTCCCCCTTGCCTCTGGAAAAAATCTAGCATCAGATTCGTATTCTACACGAAAAAATACGTGAAATATGATGTGGACAAAAGTTTCCTAGCGACTTTAGATTTTGATAAAAAAAAAGTGCTCAAAACGCCAAATTCGACCGGGAACACGGTTAAAATCGCGTTTAAAGTTTTGGATTCTTTTCCACCGGATCACGGCTTCTACAGACGCCTTGGCTATTCGCTGGACACTCTATTTTGTGTATTTTTTTCCGTACAAGACGATAGACACCTCATTTAGATTGTATAACGCTCGGAAAACCAAGATTTTTCCGTTTTTCTGATGGGTAGTTTTTCGTACCGTTAACCTACATCGAAATCGCGATTTTACGGTCGTAGGAGGTTCCCCCTTGCCTCTGGAAAAAATCTAGCATCAGATTCGTATTCTACACGAAAAAATACGTGAAATATGATGTGGACAAAAGTTTCGTAGCGACTTTAGATTTTGACCAAAAAAAAGTGCTCAAAACGCCAAATTCGACCGGGAACACGGTTAAAATCGCGTTTAAAGTTTTGGATTGTTTTCCATCGGATCACGGCTTCTACAGACGCCTTGGCTATTCGCTGGACACTCTATTTTGTGTATTTTTTTCCGTACAACACGATAGACACCTCATTTAGATTGTATAACGCTCGGAAAACCAAGATTTTTCCGTTTTTCTGATGGGTAGTTTTTCACACCGTTAACCTCCATCGAAATCGCGGTTTTACGGTCGTAGGAGGTTCCCCCTTGCCTCTGGACAAAATCTAGCATCAGATTCGTGTTCTACACGAAAAAATACGTGAAATATGATGTGGACAAAAGTTTCCTAGCGACTTTAGATTTTGACCAAAAAAAAGTGCTCAAAACGCCAAATTCGACCGGGAACACAGTTAAAATCGCGTTTAAAATTTTGGATTCTTTTCCATCGGATCACGGCTTCTACAGACGCCTTGGCTATTCGCTGGACACTCTATTTTGTGTATTTTTTTCCGTACAAGACGATAGACACCTCATTTGGATTGTATAACGCTCGGAAAACCAAGATTTTTCCGTTTTTCTGATGGGTAGTTTTTCGTACCGTTAACCTACATCGAAATCGCGGTTTTACGGTCGTAGGAGGTTCCCCCTTGCCTCTGGAAAAAATCTAGCATCAGATTCGTATTCTACACGAAAAAATACGTGAAATATGATGTGGACAAAAGTTTCCTAGCGACTTTAGATTTTGACCAAAAAAAAGTGCTCAAAACGCCGAATTCGACCGGGAACACGGTTAAAATCGCGTTTAAAGTTTTGGATTCTTTTCCATCGGATCACGGCTTCTACAGACGCCTTGGCTATTCGCTGGACACTCTATTTTGTGTATTTTTTTCCGTACAACACGATAGACACTTCATTTAAATTGTATAACGCTCGGAAAACCAAGATTTTTCCGTTTTTCTGATGGGTAGTTTTTCACACCGTTAACCTCCATCGAAATCGCGGTTTTACGGTCGTAGGAGGTTCCCCCTTGCCTCTGGACAAAATCTAGCATCAGATTCGTATTCTACACGAAAAAATACGTGAAATATGATGTGGACAAAAGTTTCCTAGCGACTTTAGACTTTGACCAAAAAAAAGTGCTCAAAACGCCAAATTCGACCGGGAACACGGTTAAAATCGCGTTTAAAGTTTTTGATTCTTTCCCATCGGATCACGGCGTCTATAGACGCCTTGGCTATTCGCTGGACACTCTATTTTGTATATTTTGTTCCGTACAACACGATAGACACGTCGTTTAGATTGTATAACGCTCGGAAAACCAAGATTTTTCCGTTTTTCTGATGAGTAGTTTTTCACACCGTTAACCTCCATCGAAATCTCGGTTTTACAGTCGTAGGAGGTTCCCCCTTGCCTCTGGAAAAAATCTAGCATCAGATTCGTATTCTACACGAAAAAATACGTGAAATATGATGTGGACAAAAGTTTCCTAGCGACTTTAGATTTTGATAAAAAAAAAGTGCTCAAAACGCCAAATTCGACCGGGAACACGGTTAAAATCGCGTTTAAAGTTTTGGATTCTTTTCCACCGGATCACGGCTTCTACAGACGCCTTGGCTATTCGCTGGACACTCTATTTTGTGTATTTTTTTCCGTACAAGACGATAGACACCTCATTTAGATTGTATAACGCTCGGAAAACCAAGATTTTTCCGTTTTTCTGATGGGTAGTTTTTCACACCGTTAACCTCCATCGAAATCGCGGTTTTACGGTCGTAGGAGGTTCACCCTTGCCTCTGGACAAAATCTAGCATCAGATTCGTATTCTACACGAAAAAATACGTGAAATATGATGTAGACAAAAGTTTCCTAGCGACTTTAGATTTTGATAAAAAAAAAGTGCTCAAAACGCCGAATTCGACCGGGAACACGGTTAAAATCGCGTTTAAAGTTTTGGATTCTTTTCCATCGGATCACGGCTTCTACAGACGCCTTGGCTATTCGCTGGACACTCTATTTTGTGTATTTTTTTCCGTACAACACGATAGACACCTCATTTAGATTGTATAACGCTCGGAAAACCAAGATTTTTCCGTTTTTCTGATGGGTAGTTTTTCACACCGTTAACCTCCATCGAAATCGCGGTTTTTCGGTCGTAGGAAGTTCCTCCTTGCCTCTGGACAAAATCTAGCATCAGATTCGTATTCTACACGAAAAAATACGTGAAATATGATGTGGACAAAAGTTTCCTAGCGACCTTAGATTTTGACCAAAAAAAAGTGCTCAAAACGCCGAATTCGACCGGGAACACGGTTAAAATCGCGTTTAAAGTTTTTGATTGTTTCCCATCGGATCACGGCGTCTATAGACGCCTTGGCTATTCGCTGGACACTCTATTTTGTGTATTTTTTTCCGTACAACACGATAGACACCTCATTTAGATTGTATAACGCTCGGAAAACCAAGATTTTTCCGTTTATCTGATGGGTAGTTTTTCACACCGTTAACCTCCATCGAAATCGCGGTTTTTCGGTCGTAGGAAGTTCCTCCTTGCCTCTGGACAAAATCTAACATCAGATTCGTATTCTACACGAAAAAATACGTGAAATATGATGTGGACAAAAGTTTCCTAGCGACTTTAGATTTTGACCAAAAAAAAGTGCTCAAAACGCCAAATTCGACCGGGAACACAGTTAAAATCGCGTTTAAAGTTTTTGATTCTTTCCCATCGGATCACGGCGTCTATAGACGCCTTGGCTATACGCTGGACACTCTATTTTGTGTATTTTTTTCCGTACAAGACGATAGACACCTCATTTAGATTGTATAACGCTCGGAAAACCAAGATTTTTCCGTTTTTCTGATGGGTAGTTTTTCGTACCGTTAACCTACATCGAAATCGCGGTTTTACGGTCGTAGGAGGTTCCCCCTTGCCTCTGGACAAAATCTAGCATCAGATTCGTATTCTACACGAAAAAATACGTGAAATATGATGTGGACAAAAGTTTCCTAGCGACTTTAGATTTTGATAAAAAAAAAGTGCTCAAAACGCCAAATTCGACCGGGAACACGGTTAAAATCGCGTTTAAAGTTTTGGATTCTTTTCCATCGGATCACGGCTTCTACAGACGCCTTGGCTATTCGCTGGACACTCTATTTTGTGTATTTTTTTCCGTACAAGACGATAGACACCTCATTCAGATTGTAAAACGCTCGGAAAACCAAGATTTTTCCGTTTTTCTGATGGGTAGTTTTTCGTACCGTTAACCTACATCGAAATCGCGGTTTTACGGTCGTAGGAGGTTCCCCCTTGCCTCTGGAAAAAATCTAGCATCAGATTCGTATTCTACACGACAAAATACGTGAAATATGATGTGGACAAAAGTTTCGTAGCGACTTTAGATTTTGACCAAAAAAAAGTGCTCAAAACGCCAAATTCGACCGGGAACACGGTTAAAATCGCGTTTAAAGTTTTGGATTCTTTTCCATCGGATCACGGCTTCTACAGACGCCTTGGCTATTCGCTGGACACTCTATTTTGTGTATTTTTTTCCGTACAACACGATAGACACCTCATTTAGATTGTATAACGCTCGGAAAACCAAGATTTTTCCGTTTTTCTGATGGGTAGTTTTTCACACCGTTAACCTCCATCGAAATCGCGGTTTTTCGGTCGTAGGAAGTTCCTCCTTGCCTCTGGACAAAATCTAGCATCAGATTCGTATTCTACACGAAAAAATACGTGAAATATGATGTGGACAAAAGTTTCCTAGCGATTTTAGATTTTGACCAAAAAAAAGTGCTCAAAACGCCGAATTCGACCGGGAACACGGTTAAAATCGCGTTTAAAGTTTTTGATTCTTTCCCATCGGATCACGGCGTCTATAGACGCCTTGGCTATTCGCTGGACACTCTATTTTGTGTATTTTTTTCCGTACAACACGATAGACACCTCATTTAGATTGTATAACGCTCGGAAAACCAAGATTTTTCCGTTTTTCTGATGGGTAGTTTTTCACACCGTTAACCTCCATCGAAATCGCGGTTTTACGGTCGTAGGAGGTTCCCCCTTGCCTCTGGACAAAATCTAGCATCAGATTCGTATTCTACACGAAAAAATACGTGAAATATGATGTGGACAAAAGTTTCCTAGCGACTTTAGATTTTGACCAAAAAAAAGTGCTCAAAACGCCGAATTCGACCGGGAACACGCTTAAAATCGCGTTTAAAGTTTTTGATTCTTTCTCATCGGATCACGACTTCTATAGACGCCTTGGCTATTCGCTGAACACTCTATTTTGTGTATTTTTTTCCGTACAAGACGATAGACACCTCATTTAGATTGTATAACGCTCGGAAAACCAAGATTTTTCCGTTTTTCTGATGGGTAGTTTTTCACACCGTTAACCTCCATCGAAATCGCGGTTTTACGGTCGTAGGAGGTTCACCCTTGCCTCTGGACAAAATCTAGCATCAGATTCGTATTCTACACGAAAAAATACGTGAAATATGATGTAGACAAAAGTTTCCTAGCGACTTTAGATTTTGATAAAAAAAAAGTGCTCAAAACGCCGAATTCGACCGGGAACACGGTTAAAATCGCGTTTAAAGTTTTGGATTCTTTTCCACCGGATCACGGCTTCTACAGACGCCTTGGCTATTCGCTGGACACTCTATTTTGTGTATTTTTTTCCGTACAAGACGATAGACACCTCATTTAGATTGTATAACGCTCGGAAAACCAAGATTTTTCCGTTTTTCTGATGGGTAGTTTTTCACACCGTTAACCTCCATCGAAATCGCGGTTTTACGGTCGTAGGAGGTTCACCCTTGCCTCTGGACAAAATCTAGCATCAGATTCGTATTCTACACGAAAAAATACGTGAAATATGATGTAGACAAAAGTTTCCTAGCGACTTTAGATTTTGATAAAAAAAAAGTGCTCAAAACGCCGAATTCGACCGGGAACACGGTTAAAATCGCGTTTAAAGTTTTGGATTCTTTTCCATCGGATCACGGCTTCTACAGACGCCTTGGCTATTCGCTGGACACTCTATTTTGTGTATTTTTTTCCGTACAACACGATAGACACCTCATTTAGATTGTATAACGCTCGGAAAACCAAGATTTTTCCGTTTTTCTGATGGGTAGTTTTTCACACCGTTAACCTCCATCGAAATCGCGGTTTTTCGGTCGTAGGAAGTTCCTCCTTGCCTCTGGACAAAATCTAGCATCAGATTCGTATTCTACACGAAAAAATACGTGAAATATGATGTGGACAAAAGTTTCCTAGCGACTTTAGATTTTGACCAAAAAAAAGTGCTCAAAACGCCAAATTCGACCGGGAACACAGTTAAAATCGCGTTTAAAGTTTTTGATTCTTTCCCATCGGATCACGGCGTCTACAGACGCCTTGGCTATTCGCTGGACACTCTATTTTGTGTATTTTTTTCCGTACAACACGATAGACACTTCATTTAAATTGTATAACGCTCGGAAAACCAAGATTTTTCCGTTTTTCTGATGGGTAGTTTTTCACACCGTTAACCTCCATCGAAATCGCGGTTTTACGGTCGTAGGAGGTTCCCCCTTGCCTCTGGACAAAATCTAGCATCAGATTCGTATTCTACACGAAAAAATACGTGAAATATGATGTGGACAAAAGTTTCCTAGCGACTTTAGACTTTGACCAAAAAAAAGTGCTCAAAACGCCAAATTCGACCGGGAACACGGTTAAAATCGCGTTTAAAGTTTTTGATTCTTTCCCATCGGATCACGGCGTCTATAGACGCCTTGGCTATTCGCTGGACACTCTATTTTGTATATTTTGTTCCGTACAACACGATAGACACGTCGTTTAGATTGTATAACGCTCGGAAAACCAAGATTTTTCCGTTTTTCTGATGAGTAGTTTTTCACACCGTTAACCTCCATCGAAATCTCGGTTTTACAGTCGTAGGAGGTTCCCCCTTGCCTCTGGAAAAAATCTAGCATCAGATTCGTATTCTACACGAAAAAATACGTGAAATATGATGTGGACAAAAGTTTCCTAGCGACTTTAGATTTTGATAAAAAAAAAGTGCTCAAAACGCCAAATTCGACCGGGAACACGGTTAAAATCGCGTTTAAAGTTTTGGATTCTTTTCCACCGGATCACGGCTTCTACAGACGCCTTGGCTATTCGCTGGACACTCTATTTTGTGTATTTTTTTCCGTACAAGACGATAGACACCTCATTTAGATTGTATAACGCTCGGAAAACCAAGATTTTTCCGTTTTTCTGATGGGTAGTTTTTCACACCGTTAACCTCCATCGAAATCGCGGTTTTACGGTCGTAGGAGGTTCACCCTTGCCTCTGGACAAAATCTAGCATCAGATTCGTATTCTACACGAAAAAATACGTGAAATATGATGTAGACAAAAGTTTCCTAGCGACTTTAGATTTTGATAAAAAAAAAGTGCTCAAAACGCCGAATTCGACCGGGAACACGGTTAAAATCGCGTTTAAAGTTTTGGATTCTTTTCCATCGGATCACGGCTTCTACAGACGCCTTGGCTATTCGCTGGACACTCTATTTTGTGTATTTTTTTCCGTACAAGACGATAGACACCTCATTCAGATTGTAAAACGCTCGGAAAACCAAGATTTTTCCGTTTTTCTGATGGGTAGTTTTTCGTACCGTTAACCTACATCGAAATCGCGATTTTACGGTCGTAGGAGGTTCCCCCTTGCCTCTGGAAAAAATCTAGCATCAGATTCGTATTCTACACGAAAAAATACGTGAAATATGATGTGGACAAAAGTTTCGTAGCGACTTTAGATTTTGACCAAAAAAAAGTGCTCAAAACGCCAAATTCGACCGGGAACACGGTTAAAATCGCGTTTAAAGTTTTGGATTGTTTTCCATCGGATCACGGCTTCTACAGACGCCTTGGCTATTCGCTGGACACTCTATTTTGTGTATTTTTTTCCGTACAACACGATAGACACCTCATTTAGATTGTATAACGCTCGGAAAACCAAGATTTTTCCGTTTTTCTGATGGGTAGTTTTTCACACCGTTAACCTCCATCGAAATCGCGGTTTTACGGTCGTAGGAGGTTCCCCCTTGCCTCTGGACAAAATCTAGCATCAGATTCGTGTTCTACACGAAAAAATACGTGAAATATGATGTGGACAAAAGTTTCCTAGCGACTTTAGATTTTGACCAAAAAAAAGTGCTCAAAACGCCAAATTCGACCGGGAACACAGTTAAAATCGCGTTTAAAATTTTGGATTCTTTTCCATCGGATCACGGCTTCTACAGACGCCTTGGCTATTCGCTGGACACTCTATTTTGTGTATTTTTTTCCGTACAAGACGATAGACACCTCATTTGGATTGTATAACGCTCGGAAAACCAAGATTTTTCCGTTTTTCTGATGGGTAGTTTTTCGTACCGTTAACCTACATCGAAATCGCGGTTTTACGGTCGTAGGAGGTTCCCCCTTGCCTCTGGAAAAAATCTAGCATCAGATTCGTATTCTACACGAAAAAATACGTGAAATATGATGTGGACAAAAGTTTCCTAGCGACTTTAGATTTTGACCAAAAAAAAGTGCTCAAAACGCCAAATTCGACCGGGAACACAGTTAAAATCGCGTTTAAAATTTTGGATTCTTTTCCATCGGATCACGGCTTCTACAGACGCCTTGGCTATTCGCTGGACACTCTATTTTGTGTATTTTTTTCCGTACAAGACGATAGACACCTCATTTGGATTGTATAACGCTCGGAAAACCAAGATTTTTCCGTTTTTCTGATGGGTAGTTTTTCACACCGTTAACCTCCATCGAAATCGCGGTTTTTCGGTCGTAGGAAGTTCCTCCTTGCCTCTGGAAAAAATCTAGCATCAGATTCGTATTCTACACGACAAAATACGTGAAATATGATGTGGACAAAAGTTTCGTAGCGACTTTAGATTTTGACCAAAAAAAAGTGCTCAAAACGCCAAATTCGACCGGGAACACGGTTAAAATCGCGTTTAAAGTTTTGGATTCTTTTCCATCGGATCACGGCTTCTACAGACGCCTTGGCTATTCGCTGGACACTCTATTTTGTGTATTTTTTTCCGTACAACACGATAGACACCTCATTTAGATTGTATAACGCTCGGAAAACCAAGATTTTTCCGTTTTTCTGATGGGTAGTTTTTCACACCGTTAACCTCCATCGAAATCGCGGTTTTTCGGTCGTAGGAAGTTCCTCCTTGCCTCTGGACAAAATCTAGCATCAGATTCGTATTCTACACGAAAAAATACGTGAAATATGATGTGGACAAAAGTTTCCTAGCGACTTTAGATTTTGACCAAAAAAAAGTGCTCAAAACGCCAAATTCGACCGGGAACACAGTTAAAATCGCGTTTAAAGTTTTTGATTCTTTCCCATCGGATCACGGCGTCTACAGACGCCTTGGCTATTCGCTGGACACTCTATTTTGTGTATTTTTTTCCGTACAACACGATAGACACTTCATTTAAATTGTATAACGCTCGGAAAACCAAGATTTTTCCGTTTTTCTGATGGGTAGTTTTTCACACCGTTAACCTCCATCGAAATCGCGGTTTTACGGTCGTAGGAGGTTCCCCCTTGCCTCTGGACAAAATCTAGCATCAGATTCGTATTCTACACGAAAAAATACGTGAAATATGATGTGGACAAAAGTTTCCTAGCGACTTTAGACTTTGACCAAAAAAAAGTGCTCAAAACGCCAAATTCGACCGGGAACACGGTTAAAATCGCGTTTAAAGTTTTTGATTCTTTCCCATCGGATCACGGCGTCTATAGACGCCTTGGCTATTCGCTGGACACTCTATTTTGTATATTTTGTTCCGTACAACACGATAGACACGTCGTTTAGATTGTATAACGCTCGGAAAACCAAGATTTTTCCGTTTTTCTGATGAGTAGTTTTTCACACCGTTAACCTCCATCGAAATCTCGGTTTTACAGTCGTAGGAGGTTCCCCCTTGCCTCTGGAAAAAATCTAGCATCAGATTCGTATTCTACACGAAAAAATACGTGAAATATGATGTGGACAAAAGTTTCCTAGCGACTTTAGATTTTGATAAAAAAAAAGTGCTCAAAACGCCAAATTCGACCGGGAACACGGTTAAAATCGCGTTTAAAGTTTTGGATTCTTTTCCACCGGATCACGGCTTCTACAGACGCCTTGGCTATTCGCTGGACACTCTATTTTGTGTATTTTTTTCCGTACAAGACGATAGACACCTCATTTAGATTGTATAACGCTCGGAAAACCAAGATTTTTCCGTTTTTCTGATGGGTAGTTTTTCACACCGTTAACCTCCATCGAAATCGCGGTTTTACGGTCGTAGGAGGTTCACCCTTGCCTCTGGACAAAATCTAGCATCAGATTCGTATTCTACACGAAAAAATACGTGAAATATGATGTAGACAAAAGTTTCCTAGCGACTTTAGATTTTGATAAAAAAAAAGTGCTCAAAACGCCGAATTCGACCGGGAACACGGTTAAAATCGCGTTTAAAGTTTTGGATTCTTTTCCATCGGATCACGGCTTCTACAGACGCCTTGGCTATTCGCTGGACACTCTATTTTGTGTATTTTTTTCCGTACAACACGATAGACACCTCATTTAGATTGTATAACGCTCGGAAAACCAAGATTTTTCCGTTTTTCTGATGGGTAGTTTTTCACACCGTTAACCTCCATCGAAATCGCGGTTTTTCGGTCGTAGGAAGTTCCTCCTTGCCTCTGGACAAAATCTAGCATCAGATTCGTATTCTACACGAAAAAATACGTGAAATATGATGTGGACAAAAGTTTCCTAGCGACCTTAGATTTTGACCAAAAAAAAGTGCTCAAAACGCCGAATTCGACCGGGAACACGGTTAAAATCGCGTTTAAAGTTTTTGATTGTTTCCCATCGGATCACGGCGTCTATAGACGCCTTGGCTATTCGCTGGACACTCTATTTTGTGTATTTTTTTCCGTACAACACGATAGACACCTCATTTAGATTGTATAACGCTCGGAAAACCAAGATTTTTCCGTTTATCTGATGGGTAGTTTTTCACACCGTTAACCTCCATCGAAATCGCGGTTTTTCGGTCGTAGGAAGTTCCTCCTTGCCTCTGGACAAAATCTAACATCAGATTCGTATTCTACACGAAAAAATACGTGAAATATGATGTGGACAAAAGTTTCCTAGCGACTTTAGATTTTGACCAAAAAAAAGTGCTCAAAACGCCAAATTCGACCGGGAACACAGTTAAAATCGCGTTTAAAGTTTTTGATTCTTTCCCATCGGATCACGGCGTCTATAGACGCCTTGGCTATACGCTGGACACTCTATTTTGTGTATTTTTTTCCGTACAAGACGATAGACACCTCATTTAGATTGTATAACGCTCGGAAAACCAAGATTTTTCCGTTTTTCTGATGGGTAGTTTTTCACACCGTTAACCTCCATCGAAATCGCGGTTTTACGGTCGTAGGAGGTTCACCCTTGCCTCTGGACAAAATCTAGCATCAGATTCGTATTCTACACGAAAAAATACGTGAAATATGATGTAGACAAAAGTTTCCTAGCGACTTTAGATTTTGATAAAAAAAAAGTGCTCAAAACGCCGAATTCGACCGGGAACACGGTTAAAATCGCGTTTAAAGTTTTGGATTCTTTTCCACCGGATCACGGCTTCTACAGACGCCTTGGCTATTCGCTGGACACTCTATTTTGTGTATTTTTTTCCGTACAAGACGATAGACACCTCATTTAGATTGTATAACGCTCGGAAAACCAAGATTTTTCCGTTTTTCTGATGGGTAGTTTTTCACACCGTTAACCTCCATCGAAATCGCGGTTTTACGGTCGTAGGAGGTTCACCCTTGCCTCTGGACAAAATCTAGCATCAGATTCGTATTCTACACGAAAAAATACGTGAAATATGATGTAGACAAAAGTTTCCTAGCGACTTTAGATTTTGATAAAAAAAAAGTGCTCAAAACGCCGAATTCGACCGGGAACACGGTTAAAATCGCGTTTAAAGTTTTGGATTCTTTTCCATCGGATCACGGCTTCTACAGACGCCTTGGCTATTCGCTGGACACTCTATTTTGTGTATTTTTTTCCGTACAACACGATAGACACCTCATTTAGATTGTATAACGCTCGGAAAACCAAGATTTTTCCGTTTTTCTGATGGGTAGTTTTTCACACCGTTAACCTCCATCGAAATCGCGGTTTTTCGGTCGTAGGAAGTTCCTCCTTGCCTCTGGACAAAATCTAGCATCAGATTCGTATTCTACACGAAAAAATACGTGAAATATGATGTGGACAAAAGTTTCCTAGCGACTTTAGATTTTGACCAAAAAAAAGTGCTCAAAACGCCAAATTCGACCGGGAACACAGTTAAAATCGCGTTTAAAGTTTTTGATTCTTTCCCATCGGATCACGGCGTCTACAGACGCCTTGGCTATTCGCTGGACACTCTATTTTGTGTATTTTTTTCCGTACAACACGATAGACACTTCATTTAAATTGTATAACGCTCGGAAAACCAAGATTTTTCCGTTTTTCTGATGGGTAGTTTTTCACACCGTTAACCTCCATCGAAATCGCGGTTTTACGGTCGTAGGAGGTTCCCCCTTGCCTCTGGACAAAATCTAGCATCAGATTCGTATTCTACACGAAAAAATACGTGAAATATGATGTGGACAAAAGTTTCCTAGCGACTTTAGACTTTGACCAAAAAAAAGTGCTCAAAACGCCAAATTCGACCGGGAACACGGTTAAAATCGCGTTTAAAGTTTTTGATTCTTTCCCATCGGATCACGGCGTCTATAGACGCCTTGGCTATTCGCTGGACACTCTATTTTGTATATTTTGTTCCGTACAACACGATAGACACGTCGTTTAGATTGTATAACGCTCGGAAAACCAAGATTTTTCCGTTTTTCTGATGAGTAGTTTTTCACACCGTTAACCTCCATCGAAATCTCGGTTTTACAGTCGTAGGAGGTTCCCCCTTGCCTCTGGAAAAAATCTAGCATCAGATTCGTATTCTACACGAAAAAATACGTGAAATATGATGTGGACAAAAGTTTCCTAGCGACTTTAGATTTTGATAAAAAAAAAGTGCTCAAAACGCCAAATTCGACCGGGAACACGGTTAAAATCGCGTTTAAAGTTTTGGATTCTTTTCCACCGGATCACGGCTTCTACAGACGCCTTGGCTATTCGCTGGACACTCTATTTTGTGTATTTTTTTCCGTACAAGACGATAGACACCTCATTTAGATTGTATAACGCTCGGAAAACCAAGATTTTTCCGTTTTTCTGATGGGTAGTTTTTCACACCGTTAACCTCCATCGAAATCGCGGTTTTACGGTCGTAGGAGGTTCACCCTTGCCTCTGGACAAAATCTAGCATCAGATTCGTATTCTACACGAAAAAATACGTGAAATATGATGTAGACAAAAGTTTCCTAGCGACTTTAGATTTTGATAAAAAAAAAGTGCTCAAAACGCCGAATTCGACCGGGAACACGGTTAAAATCGCGTTTAAAGTTTTGGATTCTTTTCCATCGGATCACGGCTTCTACAGACGCCTTGGCTATTCGCTGGACACTCTATTTTGTGTATTTTTTTCCGTACAAGACGATAGACACCTCATTCAGATTGTAAAACGCTCGGAAAACCAAGATTTTTCCGTTTTTCTGATGGGTAGTTTTTCGTACCGTTAACCTACATCGAAATCGCGATTTTACGGTCGTAGGAGGTTCCCCCTTGCCTCTGGAAAAAATCTAGCATCAGATTCGTATTCTACACGAAAAAATACGTGAAATATGATGTGGACAAAAGTTTCGTAGCGACTTTAGATTTTGACCAAAAAAAAGTGCTCAAAACGCCAAATTCGACCGGGAACACGGTTAAAATCGCGTTTAAAGTTTTGGATTGTTTTCCATCGGATCACGGCTTCTACAGACGCCTTGGCTATTCGCTGGACACTCTATTTTGTGTATTTTTTTCCGTACAACACGATAGACACCTCATTTAGATTGTATAACGCTCGGAAAACCAAGATTTTTCCGTTTTTCTGATGGGTAGTTTTTCACACCGTTAACCTCCATCGAAATCGCGGTTTTACGGTCGTAGGAGGTTCCCCCTTGCCTCTGGACAAAATCTAGCATCAGATTCGTGTTCTACACGAAAAAATACGTGAAATATGATGTGGACAAAAGTTTCCTAGCGACTTTAGATTTTGACCAAAAAAAAGTGCTCAAAACGCCAAATTCGACCGGGAACACAGTTAAAATCGCGTTTAAAATTTTGGATTCTTTTCCATCGGATCACGGCTTCTACAGACGCCTTGGCTATTCGCTGGACACTCTATTTTGTGTATTTTTTTCCGTACAAGACGATAGACACCTCATTTGGATTGTATAACGCTCGGAAAACCAAGATTTTTCCGTTTTTCTGATGGGTAGTTTTTCGTACCGTTAACCTACATCGAAATCGCGGTTTTACGGTCGTAGGAGGTTCCCCCTTGCCTCTGGAAAAAATCTAGCATCAGATTCGTATTCTACACGAAAAAATACGTGAAATATGATGTGGACAAAAGTTTCCTAGCGACTTTAGATTTTGACCAAAAAAAAGTGCTCAAAACGCCGAATTCGACCGGGAACACGGTTAAAATCGCGTTTAAAGTTTTGGATTCTTTTCCATCGGATCACGGCTTCTACAGACGCCTTGGCTATTCGCTGGACACTCTATTTTGTGTATTTTTTTCCGTACAACACGATAGACACCTCATTTAGATTGTATAACGCTCGGAAAACCAAGATTTTTCCGTTTTTCTGATGGGTAGTTTTTCACACCGTTAACCTCCATCGAAATCGCGGTTTTTCGGTCGTAGGAAGTTCCTCCTTGCCTCTGGAAAAAATCTAGCATCAGATTCGTATTCTACACGACAAAATACGTGAAATATGATGTGGACAAAAGTTTCGTAGCGACTTTAGATTTTGACCAAAAAAAAGTGCTCAAAACGCCAAATTCGACCGGGAACACGGTTAAAATCGCGTTTAAAGTTTTGGATTCTTTTCCATCGGATCACGGCTTCTACAGACGCCTTGGCTATTCGCTGGACACTCTATTTTGTGTATTTTTTTCCGTACAACACGATAGACACCTCATTTAGATTGTATAACGCTCGGAAAACCAAGATTTTTCCGTTTATCTGATGGGTAGTTTTTCACACCGTTAACCTCCATCGAAATCGCGGTTTTTCGGTCGTAGGAAGTTCCTCCTTGCCTCTGGACAAAATCTAGCATCAGATTCGTATTCTACACGAAAAAATACGTGAAATATGATGTGGACAAAAGTTTCCTAGCGACTTTAGATTTTGACCAAAAAAAAGTGCTCAAAACGCCAAATTCGACCGGGAACACAGTTAAAATCGCGTTTAAAGTTTTTGATTCTTTCCCATCGGATCACGGCGTCTACAGACGCCTTGGCTATTCGCTGGACACTCTATTTTGTGTATTTTTTTCCGTACAACACGATAGACACTTCATTTAAATTGTATAACGCTCGGAAAACCAAGATTTTTCCGTTTTTCTGATGGGTAGTTTTTCACACCGTTAACCTCCATCGAAATCGCGGTTTTACGGTCGTAGGAGGTTCCCCCTTGCCTCTGGACAAAATCTAGCATCAGATTCGTATTCTACACGAAAAAATACGTGAAATATGATGTGGACAAAAGTTTCCTAGCGACTTTAGACTTTGACCAAAAAAAAGTGCTCAAAACGCCAAATTCGACCGGGAACACGGTTAAAATCGCGTTTAAAGTTTTTGATTCTTTCCCATCGGATCACGGCGTCTATAGACGCCTTGGCTATTCGCTGGACACTCTATTTTGTATATTTTGTTCCGTACAACACGATAGACACGTCGTTTAGATTGTATAACGCTCGGAAAACCAAGATTTTTCCGTTTTTCTGATGAGTAGTTTTTCACACCGTTAACCTCCATCGAAATCTCGGTTTTACAGTCGTAGGAGGTTCCCCCTTGCCTCTGGAAAAAATCTAGCATCAGATTCGTATTCTACACGAAAAAATACGTGAAATATGATGTGGACAAAAGTTTCCTAGCGACTTTAGATTTTGATAAAAAAAAAGTGCTCAAAACGCCAAATTCGACCGGGAACACGGTTAAAATCGCGTTTAAAGTTTTGGATTCTTTTCCACCGGATCACGGCTTCTACAGACGCCTTGGCTATTCGCTGGACACTCTATTTTGTGTATTTTTTTCCGTACAAGACGATAGACACCTCATTTAGATTGTATAACGCTCGGAAAACCAAGATTTTTCCGTTTTTCTGATGGGTAGTTTTTCACACCGTTAACCTCCATCGAAATCGCGGTTTTACGGTCGTAGGAGGTTCACCCTTGCCTCTGGACAAAATCTAGCATCAGATTCGTATTCTACACGAAAAAATACGTGAAATATGATGTAGACAAAAGTTTCCTAGCGACTTTAGATTTTGATAAAAAAAAAGTGCTCAAAACGCCGAATTCGACCGGGAACACGGTTAAAATCGCGTTTAAAGTTTTGGATTCTTTTCCATCGGATCACGGCTTCTACAGACGCCTTGGCTATTCGCTGGACACTCTATTTTGTGTATTTTTTTCCGTACAAGACGATAGACACCTCATTCAGATTGTAAAACGCTCGGAAAACCAAGATTTTTCCGTTTTTCTGATGGGTAGTTTTTCGTACCGTTAACCTACATCGAAATCGCGATTTTACGGTCGTAGGAGGTTCCCCCTTGCCTCTGGAAAAAATCTAGCATCAGATTCGTATTCTACACGAAAAAATACGTGAAATATGATGTGGACAAAAGTTTCGTAGCGACTTTAGATTTTGACCAAAAAAAAGTGCTCAAAACGCCAAATTCGACCGGGAACACGGTTAAAATCGCGTTTAAAGTTTTGGATTGTTTTCCATCGGATCACGGCTTCTACAGACGCCTTGGCTATTCGCTGGACACTCTATTTTGTGTATTTTTTTCCGTACAACACGATAGACACCTCATTTAGATTGTATAACGCTCGGAAAACCAAGATTTTTCCGTTTTTCTGATGGGTAGTTTTTCACACCGTTAACCTCCATCGAAATCGCGGTTTTACGGTCGTAGGAGGTTCCCCCTTGCCTCTGGACAAAATCTAGCATCAGATTCGTGTTCTACACGAAAAAATACGTGAAATATGATGTGGACAAAAGTTTCCTAGCGACTTTAGATTTTGACCAAAAAAAAGTGCTCAAAACGCCAAATTCGACCGGGAACACAGTTAAAATCGCGTTTAAAATTTTGGATTCTTTTCCATCGGATCACGGCTTCTACAGACGCCTTGGCTATTCGCTGGACACTCTATTTTGTGTATTTTTTTCCGTACAAGACGATAGACACCTCATTTGGATTGTATAACGCTCGGAAAACCAAGATTTTTCCGTTTTTCTGATGGGTAGTTTTTCGTACCGTTAACCTACATCGAAATCGCGGTTTTACGGTCGTAGGAGGTTCCCCCTTGCCTCTGGAAAAAATCTAGCATCAGATTCGTATTCTACACGAAAAAATACGTGAAATATGATGTGGACAAAAGTTTCCTAGCGACCTTAGATTTTGACCAAAAAAAAGTGCTCAAAACGCCGAATTCGACCGGGAACACGGTTAAAATCGCGTTTAAAGTTTTTGATTGTTTCCCATCGGATCACGGCGTCTATAGACGCCTTGGCTATTCGCTGGACACTCTATTTTGTGTATTTTTTTCCGTACAACACGATAGACACCTCATTTAGATTGTATAACGCTCGGAAAACCAAGATTTTTCCGTTTTTCTGATGGGTAGTTTTTCACACCGTTAACCTCCATCGAAATCGCGGTTTTTCGGTCGTAGGAAGTTCCTCCTTGCCTCTGGACAAAATCTAACATCAGATTCGTATTCTACACGAAAAAATACGTGAAATATGATGTGGACAAAAGTTTCCTAGCGACTTTAGATTTTGACCAAAAAAAAGTGCTCAAAACGCCAAATTCGACCGGGAACACAGTTAAAATCGCGTTTAAAGTTTTTGATTCTTTCCCATCGGATCACGGCGTCTATAGACGCCTTGGCTATACGCTGGACACTCTATTTTGTGTATTTTTTTCCGTACAAGACGATAGACACCTCATTTAGATTGTATAACGCTCGGAAAACCAAGATTTTTCCGTTTTTCTGATGGGTAGTTTTTCGTACCGTTAACCTACATCGAAATCGCGGTTTTACGGTCGTAGGAGGTTCCCCCTTGCCTCTGGACAAAATCTAGCATCAGATTCGTATTCTACACGAAAAAATACGTGAAATATGATGTGGACAAAAGTTTCCTAGCGACTTTAGATTTTGATAAAAAAAAAGTGCTCAAAACGCCAAATTCGACCGGGAACACGGTTAAAATCGCGTTTAAAGTTTTGGATTCTTTTCCATCGGATCACGGCTTCTACAGACGCCTTGGCTATTCGCTGGACACTCTATTTTGTGTATTTTTTTCCGTACAACACGATAGACACCTCATTTAGATTGTATAACGCTCGGAAAACCAAGATTTTTCCGTTTTTCTGATGGGTAGTTTTTCACACCGTTAACCTCCATCGAAATCGCGGTTTTACGGTCGTAGGAGGTTCCCCCTTGCCTCTGGACAAAATCTAGCATCAGATTCGTATTCTACACGAAAAAATACGTGAAATATGATGTGGACAAAAGTTTCCTAGCGACTTTAGATTTTGACCAAAAAAAAGTGCTCAAAACGCCGAATTCGACCGGGAACACGCTTAAAATCGCGTTTAAAGTTTTTGATTCTTTCTCATCGGATCACGACTTCTATAGACGCCTTGGCTATTCGCTGAACACTCTATTTTGTGTATTTTTTTCCGTACAAGACGATAGACACCTCATTTAGATTGTATAACGCTCGGAAAACCAAGATTTTTCCGTTTTTCTGATGGGTAGTTTTTCACACCGTTAACCTCCATCGAAATCGCGGTTTTACGGTCGTAGGAGGTTCACCCTTGCCTCTGGACAAAATCTAGCATCAGATTCGTATTCTACACGAAAAAATACGTGAAATATGATGTAGACAAAAGTTTCCTAGCGACTTTAGATTTTGATAAAAAAAAAGTGCTCAAAACGCCGAATTCGACCGGGAACACGGTTAAAATCGCGTTTAAAGTTTTGGATTCTTTTCCACCGGATCACGGCTTCTACAGACGCCTTGGCTATTCGCTGGACACTCTATTTTGTGTATTTTTTTCCGTACAAGACGATAGACACCTCATTTAGATTGTATAACGCTCGGAAAACCAAGATTTTTCCGTTTTTCTGATGGGTAGTTTTTCACACCGTTAACCTCCATCGAAATCGCGGTTTTACGGTCGTAGGAGGTTCACCCTTGCCTCTGGACAAAATCTAGCATCAGATTCGTATTCTACACGAAAAAATACGTGAAATATGATGTAGACAAAAGTTTCCTAGCGACTTTAGATTTTGATAAAAAAAAAGTGCTCAAAACGCCGAATTCGACCGGGAACACGGTTAAAATCGCGTTTAAAGTTTTGGATTCTTTTCCATCGGATCACGGCTTCTACAGACGCCTTGGCTATTCGCTGGACACTCTATTTTGTGTATTTTTTTCCGTACAAGACGATAGACACCTCATTCAGATTGTAAAACGCTCGGAAAACCAAGATTTTTCCGTTTTTCTGATGGGTAGTTTTTCGTACCGTTAACCTACATCGAAATCGCGATTTTACGGTCGTAGGAGGTTCCCCCTTGCCTCTGGAAAAAATCTAGCATCAGATTCGTATTCTACACGAAAAAATACGTGAAATATGATGTGGACAAAAGTTTCGTAGCGACTTTAGATTTTGACCAAAAAAAAGTGCTCAAAACGCCAAATTCGACCGGGAACACGGTTAAAATCGCGTTTAAAGTTTTGGATTGTTTTCCATCGGATCACGGCTTCTACAGACGCCTTGGCTATTCGCTGGACACTCTATTTTGTGTATTTTTTTCCGTACAACACGATAGACACCTCATTTAGATTGTATAACGCTCGGAAAACCAAGATTTTTCCGTTTTTCTGATGGGTAGTTTTTCACACCGTTAACCTCCATCGAAATCGCGGTTTTACGGTCGTAGGAGGTTCCCCCTTGCCTCTGGACAAAATCTAGCATCAGATTCGTGTTCTACACGAAAAAATACGTGAAATATGATGTGGACAAAAGTTTCCTAGCGACTTTAGATTTTGACCAAAAAAAAGTGCTCAAAACGCCAAATTCGACCGGGAACACAGTTAAAATCGCGTTTAAAATTTTGGATTCTTTTCCATCGGATCACGGCTTCTACAGACGCCTTGGCTATTCGCTGGACACTCTATTTTGTGTATTTTTTTCCGTACAAGACGATAGACACCTCATTTGGATTGTATAACGCTCGGAAAACCAAGATTTTTCCGTTTTTCTGATGGGTAGTTTTTCGTACCGTTAACCTACATCGAAATCGCGGTTTTACGGTCGTAGGAGGTTCCCCCTTGCCTCTGGAAAAAATCTAGCATCAGATTCGTATTCTACACGAAAAAATACGTGAAATATGATGTGGACAAAAGTTTCCTAGCGACTTTAGATTTTGACCAAAAAAAAGTGCTCAAAACGCCGAATTCGACCGGGAACACGGTTAAAATCGCGTTTAAAGTTTTGGATTCTTTTCCATCGGATCACGGCTTCTACAGACGCCTTGGCTATTCGCTGGACACTCTATTTTGTGTATTTTTTTCCGTACAACACGATAGACACCTCATTTAGATTGTATAACGCTCGGAAAACCAAGATTTTTCCGTTTTTCTGATGGGTAGTTTTTCACACCGTTAACCTCCATCGAAATCGCGGTTTTTCGGTCGTAGGAAGTTCCTCCTTGCCTCTGGACAAAATCTAGCATCAGATTCGTATTCTACACGAAAAAATACGTGAAATATGATGTGGACAAAAGTTTCCTAGCGACTTTAGATTTTGACCAAAAAAAAGTGCTCAAAACGCCAAATTCGACCGGGAACACAGTTAAAATCGCGTTTAAAGTTTTTGATTCTTTCCCATCGGATCACGGCGTCTACAGACGCCTTGGCTATTCGCTGGACACTCTATTTTGTGTATTTTTTTCCGTACAACACGATAGACACTTCATTTAAATTGTATAACGCTCGGAAAACCAAGATTTTTCCGTTTTTCTGATGGGTAGTTTTTCACACCGTTAACCTCCATCGAAATCTCGGTTTTACAGTCGTAGGAGGTTCCCCCTTGCCTCTGGAAAAAATCTAGCATCAGATTCGTATTCTACACGAAAAAATACGTGAAATATGATGTGGACAAAAGTTTCCTAGCGACTTTAGATTTTGATAAAAAAAAAGTGCTCAAAACGCCAAATTCGCCCGGGAACACGGTTAAAATCGCGTTTAAAGTTTTGGATTCTTTTCCACCGGATCACGGCTTCTACAGACGCCTTGGCTATTCGCTGGACACTCTATTTTGTGTATTTTTTTCCGTACAAGACGATAGACACCTCATTTAGATTGTATAACGCTCGGAAAACCAAGATTTTTCCGTTTTTCTGATGGGTAGTTTTTCACACCGTTAACCTCCATCGAAATCGCGGTTTTACGGTCGTAGGAGGTTCACCCTTGCCTCTGGACAAAATCTAGCATCAGATTCGTATTCTACACGAAAAAATACGTGAAATATGATGTAGACAAAAGTTTCCTAGCGACTTTAGATTTTGATAAAAAAAAAGTGCTCAAAACGCCGAATTCGACCGGGAACACGGTTAAAATCGCGTTTAAAGTTTTGGATTCTTTTCCATCGGATCACGGCTTCTACAGACGCCTTGGCTATTCGCTGGACACTCTATTTTGTGTATTTTTTTCCGTACAACACGATAGACACCTCATTCAGATTGTAAAACGCTCGGAAAACCAAGATTTTTCCGTTTTTCTGTTGGGTAGTTTTTCGTACCGTTAACCTACATCGAAATCGCGGTTTTACGGTCGTAGGAGGTTCCCCCTTGCCTCTGGAAAAAATCTAGCATCAGATTCGTATTCTACACAAAAAAATACGTGAAATATGATGTGGACAAAAGTTTCCTAGCGACTTTAGATTTTGACCAAAAAAAAGTGCTCAAAACGCCGAATTCGACCGGGAACACGGTTAAAATCGCGTTTAAAGTTTTGGATTCTTTTCCATCGGATCACGGCTTCTACAGACGCCTTGGCTATTCGCTGGACACTCTATTTTGTGTATTTTTTTCCGTACAACACGATAGACACCTCATTTAGATTGTATAACGCTCGGAAAACCAAGATTTTTCCGTTTTTCTGATGGGTAGTTTTTCACACCGTTAACCTCCATCGAAATCGCGGTTTTTCGGTCGTAGGAAGTTCCTCCTTGCCTCTGGACAAAATCTAGCATCAGATTCGTATTCTACACGAAAAAATACGTGAAATATGATGTGGACAAAAGTTTCCTAGCGACCTTAGATTTTGACCAAAAAAAAGTGCTCAAAACGCCGAATTCGACCGGGAACACGGTTAAAATCGCGTTTAAAGTTTTTGATTGTTTCCCATCGGATCACGGCGTCTACAGACGCCTTGGCTATTCGCTGGACACTCTATTTTGTGTATTTTTTTCCGTACAACACGATAGACACTTCATTTAAATTGTATAACGCTCGGAAAACCAAGATTTTTCCGTTTTTCTGATGGGTAGTTTTTCACACCGTTAACCTCCATCGAAATCGCGGTTTTACGGTCGTAGGAGGTTCCCCCTTGCCTCTGGACAAAATCTAGCATCAGATTCGTATTCTACACGAAAAAATACGTGAAATATGATGTGGACAAAAGTTTCCTAGCGATTTTAGATTTTGACCAAAAAAAAGTGCTCAAAACGCCGAATTCGACCGGGAACACGGTTAAAATCGCGTTTAAAGTTTTTGATTCTTTCCCATCGGATCACGGCGTCTATAGACGCCTTGGCTATTCGCTGGACACTCTATTTTGTGTATTTTTTTCCGTACAACACGATAGACACCTCATTTAGATTGTATAACGCTCGGAAAACCAAGATTTTTCCGTTTTTCTGATGGGTAGTTTTTCACACCGTTAACCTCCATCGAAATCGCGGTTTTACGGTCGTAGGAGGTTCCCCCTTGCCTCTGGACAAAATCTAGCATCAGATTCGTATTCTACACGAAAAAATACGTGAAATATGATGTGGACAAAAGTTTCCTAGCGACTTTAGATTTTGACCAAAAAAAAGTGCTCAAAACGCCGAATTCGACCGGGAACACGCTTAAAATCGCGTTTAAAGTTTTTGATTCTTTCTCATCGGATCACGACTTCTATAGACGCCTTGGCTATTCGCTGAACACTCTATTTTGTGTATTTTTTTCCGTACAAGACGATAGACACCTCATTTAGATTGTATAACGCTCGGAAAACCAAGATTTTTCCGTTTTTCTGATGGGTAGTTTTTCACACCGTTAACCTCCATCGAAATCGCGGTTTTACGGTCGTAGGAGGTTCACCCTTGCCTCTGGACAAAATCTAGCATCAGATTCGTATTCTACACGAAAAAATACGTGAAATATGATGTAGACAAAAGTTTCCTAGCGACTTTAGATTTTGATAAAAAAAAAGTGCTCAAAACGCCGAATTCGACCGGGAACACGGTTAAAATCGCGTTTAAAGTTTTGGATTCTTTTCCACCGGATCACGGTTTCTACAGACGCCTTGGCTATTCGCTGGACACTCTATTTTGTGTATTTTTTTCCGTACAAGACGATAGACACCTCATTTAGATTGTATAACGCTCGGAAAACCAAGATTTTTCCGTTTTTCTGATGGGTAGTTTTTCACACCGTTAACCTCCATCGAAATCGCGGTTTTACGGTCGTAGGAGGTTCACCCTTGCCTCTGGACAAAATCTAGCATCAGATTCGTATTCTACACGAAAAAATACGTGAAATATGATGTAGTCAAAAGTTTCCTAGCGACTTTAGATTTTGATAAAAAAAAAGTGCTCAAAACGCCGAATTCGACCGGGAACACGGTTAAAATCGCGTTTAAAGTTTTGGATTCTTTTCCATCGGATCACGGCTTCTACAGACGCCTTGGCTATTCGCTGGACACTCTATTTTGTGTATTTTTTTCCGTACAAGACGATAGACACCTCATTCAGATTGTAAAACGCTCGGAAAACCAAGATTTTTCCGTTTTTCTGATGGGTAGTTTTTCGTACCGTTAACCTACATCGAAATCGCGATTTTACGGTCGTAGGAGGTTCCCCCTTGCCTCTGGAAAAAATCTAGCATCAGATTCGTATTCTACACGAAAAAATACGTGAAATATGATGTGGACAAAAGTTTCGTAGCGACTTTAGATTTTGACCAAAAAAAAGTGCTCAAAACGCCAAATTCGACCGGGAACACGGTTAAAATCGCGTTTAAAGTTTTGGATTGTTTTCCATCGGATCACGGCTTCTACAGACGCCTTGGCTATTCGCTGGACACTCTATTTTGTGTATTTTTTTCCGTACAACACGATAGACACCTCATTTAGATTGTATAACGCTCGGAAAACCAAGATTTTTCCGTTTTTCTGATGGGTAGTTTTTCACACCGTTAACCTCCATCGAAATCGCGGTTTTTCGGTCGTAGGAAGTTCCTCCTTGCCTCTGGACAAAATCTAGCATCAGATTCGTATTCTACACGAAAAAATACGTGAAATATGATGTGGACAAAAGTTTCCTAGCGACTTTAGATTTTGACCAAAAAAAAGTGCTCAAAACGCCAAATTCGACCGGGAACACAGTTAAAATCGCGTTTAAAGTTTTTGATTCTTTCCCATCGGATCACGGCGTCTACAGACGCCTTGGCTATTCGCTGGACACTCTATTTTGTGTATTTTTTTCCGTACAACACGATAGACACTTCATTTAAATTGTATAACGCTCGGAAAACCAAGATTTTTCCGTTTTTCTGATGGGTAGTTTTTCACACCGTTAACCTCCATCGAAATCTCGGTTTTACAGTCGTAGGAGGTTCCCCCTTGCCTCTGGAAAAAATCTAGCATCAGATTCGTATTCTACACGAAAAAATACGTGAAATATGATGTGGACAAAAGTTTCCTAGCGACTTTAGATTTTGATAAAAAAAAAGTGCTCAAAACGCCAAATTCGCCCGGGAACACGGTTAAAATCGCGTTTAAAGTTTTGGATTCTTTTCCACCGGATCACGGCTTCTACAGACGCCTTGGCTATTCGCTGGACACTCTATTTTGTGTATTTTTTTCCGTACAAGACGATAGACACCTCATTTAGATTGTATAACGCTCGGAAAACCAAGATTTTTCCGTTTTTCTGATGGGTAGTTTTTCACACCGTTAACCTCCATCGAAATCGCGGTTTTACGGTCGTAGGAGGTTCACCCTTGCCTCTGGACAAAATCTAGCATCAGATTCGTATTCTACACGAAAAAATACGTGAAATATGATGTAGACAAAAGTTTCCTAGCGACTTTAGATTTTGATAAAAAAAAAGTGCTCAAAACGCCGAATTCGACCGGGAACACGGTTAAAATCGCGTTTAAAGTTTTGGATTCTTTTCCATCGGATCACGGCTTCTACAGACGCCTTGGCTATTCGCTGGACACTCTATTTTGTGTATTTTTTTCCGTACAACACGATAGACACCTCATTCAGATTGTAAAACGCTCGGAAAACCAAGATTTTTCCGTTTTTCTGTTGGGTAGTTTTTCG
Source organism: Cryptus viduatorius (assembly GCA_964006125.1). Lineage (NCBI taxonomy): Eukaryota > Metazoa > Arthropoda > Insecta > Hymenoptera > Ichneumonidae > Cryptus > Cryptus viduatorius. The sequence continues at coordinate 12,131,088 of OZ023221.1, forward strand.
TACCGTTAACCTACATCGAAATCGCGGTTTTACGGTCGTAGGAGGTTCCCCCTTGCCTCTGGAAAAAATCTAGCATCAGATTCGTATTCTACACAAAAAAATACGTGAAATATGATGTGGACAAAAGTTTCCTAGCGACTTTAGATTTTGACCAAAAAAAAGTGCTCAAAACGCCGAATTCGACCGGGAACACGGTTAAAATCGCGTTTAAAGTTTTGGATTCTTTTCCATCGGATCACGGCTTCTACAGACGCCTTAGCTATTCGCTGGACACTCTATTTTGTGTATTTTTTTCCGTACAACACGATAGACACCTCATTTAGATTGTATAACGCTCGGAAAACCAAGATTTTTCCGTTTTTCTGATGGGTAGTTTTTCACACCGTTAACCTCCATCGAAATCGCGGTTTTTCGGTCGTAGGAAGTTCCTCCTTGCCTCTGGACAAAATCTAGCATCAGATTCGTATTCTACACGAAAAAATACGTGAAATATGATGTGGACAAAAGTTTCCTAGCGACCTTAGATTTTGACCAAAAAAAAGTGCTCAAAACGCCGAATTCGACCGGGAACACGGTTAAAATCGCGTTTAAAGTTTTTGATTGTTTCCCATCGGATCACGGCGTCTACAGACGCCTTGGCTATTCGCTGGACACTCTATTTTGTGTATTTTTTTCCGTACAACACGATAGACACTTCATTTAAATTGTATAACGCTCGGAAAACCAAGATTTTTCCGTTTTTCTGATGGGTAGTTTTTCACACCGTTAACCTCCATCGAAATCGCGGTTTTACGGTCGTAGGAGGTTCCCCCTTGCCTCTGGACAAAATCTAGCATCAGATTCGTGTTCTACACGAAAAAATACGTGAAATATGATGTGGACAAAAGTTTCCTAGCGACTTTAGATTTTGACCAAAAAAAAGTGCTCAAAACGCCAAATTCGACCGGGAACACAGTTAAAATCGCGTTTAAAATTTTGGATTCTTTCCATCGGATCACGGCTTCTACAGACGCCTTGGCTATTCGCTGGACACTCTATTTTGTGTATTTTTTTCCGTACAAGACGATAGACACCTCATTTAGATTGTATAACGCTCGGAAAACCAAGATTTTTCCGTTTTTCTGATGGGTAGTTTTTCACACCGTTAACCTCCATCGAAATCGCGGTTTTTCGGTCGTAGGAAGTTCCTCCTTGCCTCTGGACAAAATCTAGCATCAGATTCGTATTCTACACGAAAAAATACGTGAAATATGATGTGGACAAAAGTTTCCTAGCGACTTTAGATTTTGACCAAAAAAAAGTGCTCAAAACGCCAAATTCGACCGGGAACACAGTTAAAATCGCGTTTAAAGTTTTTGATTCTTTCCCATCGGATCACGGCGTCTACAGACGCCTTGGCTATTCGCTGGACACTCTATTTTGTGTATTTTTTTCCGTACAACACGATAGACACCTCATTTAGATTGTATAACGCTCGGAAAACCAAGATTTTTCCGTTTTTCTGATGGGTAGTTTTTCACACCGTTAACCTCCATCGAAATCGCGGTTTTACGGTCGTAGGAGGTTCCCCCTTGCCTCTGGACAAAATCTAGCATCAGATTCGTATTCTACACGAAAAAATACGTGAAATATGATGTGGACAAAAGTTTCCTAGCGACTTTAGATTTTGACCAAAAAAAAGTGCTCAAAACGCCGAATTCGACCGGGAACACGCTTAAAATCGCGTTTAAAGTTTTTGATTCTTTCTCATCGGATCACGACTTCTATAGACGCCTTGGCTATTCGCTGAACACTCTATTTTGTGTATTTTTTTCCGTACAAGACGATAGACACCTCATTTAGATTGTATAACGCTCGGAAAACCAAGATTTTTCCGTTTTTCTGATGGGTAGTTTTTCACACCGTTAACCTCCATCGAAATCGCGGTTTTACGGTCGTAGGAGGTTCACCCTTGCCTCTGGACAAAATCTAGCATCAGATTCGTATTCTACACGAAAAAATACGTGAAATATGATGTAGACAAAAGTTTCCTAGCGACTTTAGATTTTGATAAAAAAAAAGTGCTCAAAACGCCGAATTCGACCGGGAACACGGTTAAAATCGCGTTTAAAGTTTTGGATTCTTTTCCACCGGATCACGGCTTCTACAGACGCCTTGGCTATTCGCTGGACACTCTATTTTGTGTATTTTTTTCCGTACAAGACGATAGACACCTCATTTAGATTGTATAACGCTCGGAAAACCAAGATTTTTCCGTTTTTCTGATGGGTAGTTTTTCACACCGTTAACCTCCATCGAAATCGCGGTTTTACGGTCGTAGGAGGTTCACCCTTGCCTCTGGACAAAATCTAGCATCAGATTCGTATTCTACACGAAAAAATACGTGAAATATGATGTAGACAAAAGTTTCCTAGCGACTTTAGATTTTGATAAAAAAAAAGTGCTCAAAACGCCGAATTCGACCGGGAACACGGTTAAAATCGCGTTTAAAGTTTTGGATTCTTTTCCATCGGATCACGGCTTCTACAGACGCGTTGGCTATTCGCTGGACACTCTATTTTGTGTATTTTTTTCCGTACAAGACGATAGACACCTCATTCAGATTGTAAAACGCTCGGAAAACCAAGATTTTTCCGTTTTTCTGATGGGTAGTTTTTCGTACCGTTAACCTACATCGAAATCGCGATTTTACGGTCGTAGGAGGTTCCCCCTTGCCTCTGGAAAAAATCTAGCATCAGATTCGTATTCTACACGAAAAAATACGTGAAATATGATGTGGACAAAAGTTTCGTAGCGACTTTAGATTTTGACCAAAAAAAAGTGCTCAAAACGCCAAATTCGACCGGGAACACGGTTAAAATCGCGTTTAAAGTTTTGGATTGTTTTCCATCGGATCACGGCTTCTACAGACGCCTTGGCTATTCGCTGGACACTCTATTTTGTGTATTTTTTTCCGTACAACACGATAGACACCTCATTTAGATTGTATAACGCTCGGAAAACCAAGATTTTTCCGTTTTTCTGATGGGTAGTTTTTCACACCGTTAACCTCCATCGAAATCGCGGTTTTACGGTCGTAGGAGGTTCCCCCTTGCCTCTGGACAAAATCTAGCATCAGATTCGTGTTCTACACGAAAAAATACGTGAAATATGATGTGGACAAAAGTTTCCTAGCGACTTTAGATTTTGACCAAAAAAAAGTGCTCAAAACGCCAAATTCGACCGGGAACACAGTTAAAATCGCGTTTAAAATTTTGGATTATTTTCCATCGGATCACGGCTTCTACAGACGCCTTGGCTATTCGCTGGACACTCTATTTTGTGTATTTTTTTCCGTACAAGACGATAGACACCTCATTTGGATTGTATAACGCTCGGAAAACCAAGATTTTTCCGTTTTTCTGATGGGTAGTTTTTCACACCGTTAACCTCCATCGAAATCGCGGTTTTTCGGTCGTAGGAAGTTCCTCCTTGCCTCTGGACAAAATCTAGCATCAGATTCGTATTCTACACGAAAAAATACGTGAAATATGATGTGGACAAAAGTTTCCTAGCGACTTTAGATTTTGACCAAAAAAAAGTGCTCAAAACGCCAAATTCGACCGGGAACACAGTTAAAATCGCGTTTAAAGTTTTTGATTCTTTCCCATCGGATCACGGCGTCTACAGACGCCTTGGCTATTCGCTGGACACTCTATTTTGTGTATTTTTTTCCGTACAACACGATAGACACTTCATTTAAATTGTATAACGCTCGGAAAACCAAGATTTTTCCGTTTTTCTGATGGGTAGTTTTTCACACCGTTAACCTCCATCGAAATCGCGGTTTTACGGTCGTAGGAGGTTCCCCCTTGCCTCTGGACAAAATCTAGCATCAGATTCGTATTCTACACGAAAAAATACGTGAAATATGATGTAGACAAAAGTTTCCTAGCGACTTTAGATTTTGATAAAAAAAAAGTGCTCAAAACGCCGAATTCGACCGGGAACACGGTTAAAATCGCGTTTAAAGTTTTGGATTCTTTTCCATCGGATCACGGCTTCTACAGACGCCTTGGCTATTCGCTGGACACTCTATTTTGTGTATTTTTTTCCGTACAAGACGATAGACACCTCATTCAGATTGTAAAACGCTCGGAAAACCAAGATTTTTCCGTTTTTCTGATGGGTAGTTTTTCGTACCGTTAACCTACATCGAAATCGCGATTTTACGGTCGTAGGAGGTTCCCCCTTGCCTCTGGAAAAAATCTAGCATCAGATTCGTATTCTACACGAAAAAATACGTGAAATATGATGTGGACAAAAGTTTCGTAGCGACTTTAGATTTTGACCAAAAAAAAGTGCTCAAAACGCCAAATTCGACCGGGAACACGGTTAAAATCGCGTTTAAAGTTTTGGATTGTTTTCCATCGGATCACGGCTTCTACAGACGCCTTGGCTATTCGCTGGACACTCTATTTTGTGTATTTTTTTCCGTACAACACGATAGACACCTCATTTAGATAGTATAACGCTCGGAAAACCAAGATTTTTCCGTTTTTCTGATGGGTAGTTTTTCACACCGTTAACCTCCATCGAAATCGCGGTTTTACGGTCGTAGGAGGTTCCCCCTTGCCTCTGGACAAAATCTAGCATCAGATTCGTGTTCTACACGAAAAAATACGTGAAATATGATGTGGACAAAAGTTTCCTAGCGACTTTAGATTTTGACCAAAAAAAAGTGCTCAAAACGCCAAATTCGACCGGGAACACGGTTAAAATCGCGTTTAAAGTTTTGGATTCTTTTCCATCGGATCACGGCTTCTACAGACGCCTTGGCTATTCGCTGGACACTCTATTTTGTGTATTTTTTTCCGTACAACACGATAGACACCTCATTTAGATTGTATAACGCTCGGAAAACCAAGATTTTTCCGTTTTTCTGATGGGTAGTTTTTCACACCGTTAACCTCCATCGAAATCGCGGTTTTTCGGTCGTAGGAAGTTCCTCCTTGCCTCTGGACAAAATCTAGCATCAGATTCGTATTCTACACGAAAAAATACGTGAAATATGATGTGGACAAAAGTTTCCTAGCGACTTTAGATTTTGACCAAAAAAAAGTGCTCAAAACGCCAAATTCGACCGGGAACACGGTTAAAATCGCGTTTAAAGTTTTTGATTCTTTCCCATCGGATCACGGCGTCTATAGACGCCTTGGCTATTCGCTGGACACTCTATTTTGTATATTTTGTTCCGTACAACACGATAGACACGTCGTTTAGATTGTATAACGCTCGGAAAACCAAGATTTTTCCGTTTTTCTGATGAGTAGTTTTTCACACCGTTAACCTCCATCGAAATCTCGGTTTTACAGTCGTAGGAGGTTCCCCCTTGCCTCTGGAAAAAATCTAGCATCAGATTCGTATTCTACACGAAAAAATACGTGAAATATGATGTGGACAAAAGTTTCCTAGCGACTTTAGATTTTGATAAAAAAAAAGTGCTCAAAACGCCAAATTCGACCGGGAACACGGTTAAAATCGCGTTTAAAGTTTTGGATTCTTTTCCACCGGATCACGGCTTCTACAGACGCCTTGGCTATTCGCTGGACACTCTATTTTGTGTATTTTTTTCCGTACAAGACGATAGACACCTCATTTAGATTGTATAACGCTCGGAAAACCAAGATTTTTCCGTTTTTCTGATGGGTAGTTTTTCACACCGTTAACCTCCATCGAAATCGCGGTTTTACGGTCGTAGGAGGTTCACCCTTGCCTCTGGACAAAATCTAGCATCAGATTCGTATTCTACACGAAAAAATACGTGAAATATGATGTGGACAAAAGTTTCCTAGCGACTTTAGATTTTGATAAAAAAAAAGTGCTCAAAACGCCGAATTCGACCGGGAACACGGTTAAAATCGCGTTTAAAGTTTTGGATTCTTTTCCATCGGATCACGGCTTCTACAGACGCCTTGGCTATTCGCTGGACACTCTATTTTGTGTATTTTTTTCCGTACAAGACGATAGACACCTCATTCAGATTGTAAAACGCTCGGAAAACCAAGATTTTTCCGTTTTTCTGATGGGTAGTTTTTCGTACCGTTAACCTACATCGAAATCGCGATTTTACGGTCGTAGGAGGTTCCCCCTTGCCTCTGGAAAAAATCTAGCATCAGATTCGTATTCTACACGAAAAAATACGTGAAATATGATGTGGACAAAAGTTTCGTAGCGACTTTAGATTTTGACCAAAAAAAAGTGCTCAAAACGCCAAATTCGACCGGGAACACGGTTAAAATCGCGTTTAAAGTTTTGGATTGTTTTCCATCGGATCACGGCTTCTACAGACGCCTTGGCTATTCGCTGGACACTCTATTTTGTGTATTTTTTTCCGTACAACACGATAGACACCTCATTTAGATTGTATAACGCTCGGAAAACCAAGATTTTTCCGTTTTTCTGATGGGTAGTTTTTCACACCGTTAACCTCCATCGAAATCGCGGTTTTACGGTCGTAGGAGGTTCCCCCTTGCCTCTGGACAAAATCTAGCATCAGATTCGTGTTCTACACGAAAAAATACGTGAAATATGATGTGGACAAAAGTTTCCTAGCGACTTTAGATTTTGACCAAAAAAAAGTGCTCAAAACGCCAAATTCGACCGGGAACACAGTTAAAATCGCGTTTAAAATTTTGGATTCTTTTCCATCGGATCACGGCTTCTACAGACGCCTTGGCTATTCGCTGGACACTCTATTTTGTGTATTTTTTTCCGTACAAGACGATAGACACCTCATTTGGATTGTATAACGCTCGGAAAACCAAGATTTTTCCGTTTTTCTGATGGGTAGTTTTTCGTACCGTTAACCTACATCGAAATCGCGGTTTTACGGTCGTAGGAGGTTCCCCCTTGCCTCTGGAAAAAATCTAGCATCAGATTCGTATTCTACACGAAAAAATACGTGAAATATGATGTGGACAAAAGTTTCCTAGCGACTTTAGATTTTGACCAAAAAAAAGTGCTCAAAACGCCGAATTCGACCGGGAACACGGTTAAAATCGCGTTTAAAGTTTTGGATTCTTTTCCATCGGATCACGGCTTCTACAGACGCCTTGGCTATTCGCTGGACACTCTATTTTGTGTATTTTTTTCCGTACAACACGATAGACACCTCATTTAGATTGTATAACGCTCGGAAAACCAAGATTTTTCCGTTTTTCTGATGGGTAGTTTTTCACACCGTTAACCTCCATCGAAATCGCGGTTTTTCGGTCGTAGGAAGTTCCTCCTTGCCTCTGGACAAAATCTAGCATCAGATTCGTATTCTACACGAAAAAATACGTGAAATATGATGTGGACAAAAGTTTCCTAGCGACTTTAGATTTTGACCAAAAAAAAGTGCTCAAAACGCCAAATTCGACCGGGAACACAGTTAAAATCGCGTTTAAAGTTTTTGATTCTTTCCCATCGGATCACGGCGTCTACAGACGCCTTGGCTATTCGCTGGACACTCTATTTTGTGTATTTTTTTCCGTACAACACGATAGACACTTCATTTAAATTGTATAACGCTCGGAAAACCAAGATTTTTCCGTTTTTCTGATGGGTAGTTTTTCACACCGTTAACCTCCATCGAAATCGCGGTTTTACGGTCGTAGGAGGTTCCCCCTTGCCTCTGGACAAAATCTAGCATCAGATTCGTATTCTACACGAAAAAATACGTGAAATATGATGTGGACAAAAGTTTCCTAGCGACTTTAGACTTTGACCAAAAAAAAGTGCTCAAAACGCCAAATTCGACCGGGAACACGGTTAAAATCGCGTTTAAAGTTTTTGATTCTTTCCCATCGGATCACGGCGTCTATAGACGCCTTGGCTATTCGCTGGACACTCTATTTTGTATATTTTGTTCCGTACAACACGATAGACACGTCGTTTAGATTGTATAACGCTCGGAAAACCAAGATTTTTCCGTTTTTCTGATGAGTAGTTTTTCACACCGTTAACCTCCATCGAAATCTCGGTTTTACAGTCGTAGGAGGTTCCCCCTTGCCTCTGGAAAAAATCTAGCATCAGATTCGTATTCTACACGAAAAAATACGTGAAATATGATGTGGACAAAAGTTTCCTAGCGACTTTAGATTTTGATAAAAAAAAAGTGCTCAAAACGCCAAATTCGACCGGGAACACGGTTAAAATCGCGTTTAAAGTTTTGGATTCTTTTCCACCGGATCACGGCTTCTACAGACGCCTTGGCTATTCGCTGGACACTCTATTTTGTGTATTTTTTTCCGTACAAGACGATAGACACCTCATTTAGATTGTATAACGCTCGGAAAACCAAGATTTTTCCGTTTTTCTGATGGGTAGTTTTTCACACCGTTAACCTCCATCGAAATCGCGGTTTTACGGTCGTAGGAGGTTCACCCTTGCCTCTGGACAAAATCTAGCATCAGATTCGTATTCTACACGAAAAAATACGTGAAATATGATGTAGACAAAAGTTTCCTAGCGACTTTAGATTTTGATAAAAAAAAAGTGCTCAAAACGCCGAATTCGACCGGGAACACGGTTAAAATCGCGTTTAAAGTTTTGGATTCTTTTCCATCGGATCACGGCTTGTACAGACGCCTTGGCTATTCGCTGGACACTCTATTTTGTGTATTTTTTTCCGTACAACACGATAGACACCTCATTTAGATTGTATAACGCTCGGAAAACCAAGATTTTTCCGTTTTTCTGATGGGTAGTTTTTCACACCGTTAACCTCCATCGAAATCGCGGTTTTTCGGTCGTAGGAAGTTCCTCCTTGCCTCTGGACAAAATCTAGCATCAGATTCGTATTCTACACGAAAAAATACGTGAAATATGATGTGGACAAAAGTTTCCTAGCGACCTTAGATTTTGACCAAAAAAAAGTGCTCAAAACGCCGAATTCGACCGGGAACACGGTTAAAATCGCGTTTAAAGTTTTGGATTCTTTTCCATCGGATCACGGCTTCTACAGACGCCTTGGCTATTCGCTGGACACTCTATTTTGTGTATTTTTTTCCGTACAAGACGATAGACACCTCATTCAGATTGTAAAACGCTCGGAAAACCAAGATTTTTCCGTTTTTCTGATGGGTAGTTTTTCGTACCGTTAACCTACATCGAAATCGCGGTTTTACGGTCGTAGGAGGTTCCCCCTTGCCTCTGGAAAAAATCTAGCATCAGATTCGTATTCTACACGACAAAATACGTGAAATATGATGTGGACAAAAGTTTCGTAGCGACTTTAGATTTTGACCAAAAAAAAGTGCTCAAAACGCCAAATTCGACCGGGAACACGGTTAAAATCGCGTTTAAAGTTTTGGATTCTTTTCCATCGGATCACGGCTTCTACAGACGCCTTGGCTATTCGCTGGACACTCTATTTTGTGTATTTTTTTCCGTACAACACGATAGACACCTCATTTAGATTGTATAACGCTCGGAAAACCAAGATTTTTCCGTTTTTCTGATGGGTAGTTTTTCACACCGTTAACCTCCATCGAAATCGCGGTTTTTCGGTCGTAGGAAGTTCCTCCTTGCCTCTGGACAAAATCTAGCATCAGATTCGTATTCTACACGAAAAAATACGTGAAATATGATGTGGACAAAAGTTTCCTAGCGATTTTAGATTTTGACCAAAAAAAAGTGCTCAAAACGCCGAATTCGACCGGGAACACGGTTAAAATCGCGTTTAAAGTTTTTGATTCTTTCCCATCGGATCACGGCGTCTATAGACGCCTTGGCTATTCGCTGGACACTCTATTTTGTGTATTTTTTTCCGTACAACACGATAGACACCTCATTTAGATTGTATAACGCTCGGAAACCAAGATTTTTCCGTTTTTCTGATGGGTAGTTTTTCACACCGTTAACCTCCATCGAAATCGCGGTTTTACGGTCGTAGGAGGTTCCCCCTTGCCTCTGGACAAAATCTAGCATCAGATTCGTATTCTACACGAAAAAATACGTGAAATATGATGTGGACAAAAGTTTCCTAGCGACTTTAGATTTTGACCAAAAAAAAGTGCTCAAAACGCCGAATTCGACCGGGAACACGCTTAAAATCGCGTTTAAAGTTTTTGATTCTTTCTCATCGGATCACGACTTCTATAGACGCCTTGGCTATTCGCTGAACACTCTATTTTGTGTATTTTTTTCCGTACAAGACGATAGACACCTCATTTAGATTGTATAACGCTCGGAAAACCAAGATTTTTCCGTTTTTCTGATGGGTAGTTTTTCACACCGTTAACCTCCATCGAAATCGCGGTTTTACGGTCGTAGGAGGTTCACCCTTGCCTCTGGACAAAATCTAGCATCAGATTCGTATTCTACACGAAAAAATACGTGAAATATGATGTAGACAAAAGTTTCCTAGCGACTTTAGATTTTGATAAAAAAAAAGTGCTCAAAACGCCGAATTCGACCGGGAACACGGTTAAAATCGCGTTTAAAGTTTTGGATTCTTTTCCACCGGATCACGGCTTCTACAGACGCCTTGGCTATTCGCTGGACACTCTATTTTGTGTATTTTTTTCCGTACAAGACGATAGACACCTCATTTAGATTGTATAACGCTCGGAAAACCAAGATTTTTCCGTTTTTCTGATGGGTAGTTTTTCACACCGTTAACCTCCATCGAAATCGCGGTTTTACGGTCGTAGGAGGTTCACCCTTGCCTCTGGACAAAATCTAGCATCAGATTCGTATTCTACACGAAAAAATACGTGAAATATGATGTAGACAAAAGTTTCCTAGCGACTTTAGATTTTGATAAAAAAAAAGTGCTCAAAACGCCGAATTCGACCGGGAACACGGTTAAAATCGCGTTTAAAGTTTTGGATTCTTTTCCATCGGATCACGGCTTCTACAGACGCCTTGGCTATTCGCTGGACACTCTATTTTGTGTATTTTTTTCCGTACAACACGATAGACACCTCATTTAGATTGTATAACGCTCGGAAAACCAAGATTTTTCCGTTTTTCTGATGGGTAGTTTTTCACACCGTTAACCTCCATCGAAATCGCGGTTTTTCGGTCGTAGGAAGTTCCTCCTTGCCTCTGGACAAAATCTAGCATCAGATTCGTATTCTACACGAAAAAATACGTGAAATATGATGTGGACAAAAGTTTCCTAGCGACTTTAGATTTTGACCAAAAAAAAGTGCTCAAAACGCCAAATTCGACCGGGAACACAGTTAAAATCGCGTTTAAAGTTTTTGATTCTTTCCCATCGGATCACGGCGTCTACAGACGCCTTGGCTATTCGCTGGACACTCTATTTTGTGTATTTTTTTCCGTACAACACGATAGACACTTCATTTAAATTGTATAACGCTCGGAAAACCAAGATTTTTCCGTTTTTCTGATGGGTAGTTTTTCACACCGTTAACCTCCATCGAAATCGCGGTTTTACGGTCGTAGGAGGTTCCCCCTTGCCTCTGGACAAAATCTAGCATCAGATTCGTATTCTACACGAAAAAATACGTGAAATATGATGTGGACAAAAGTTTCCTAGCGACTTTAGACTTTGACCAAAAAAAAGTGCTCAAAACGCCAAATTCGACCGGGAACACGGTTAAAATCGCGTTTAAAGTTTTTGATTCTTTCCCATCGGATCACGGCGTCTATAGACGCCTTGGCTATTCGCTGGACACTCTATTTTGTATATTTTGTTCCGTACAACACGATAGACACGTCGTTTAGATTGTATAACGCTCGGAAAACCAAGATTTTTCCGTTTTTCTGATGAGTAGTTTTTCACACCGTTAACCTCCATCGAAATCTCGGTTTTACAGTCGTAGGAGGTTCCCCCTTGCCTCTGGAAAAAATCTAGCATCAGATTCGTATTCTACACGAAAAAATACGTGAAATATGATGTGGACAAAAGTTTCCTAGCGACTTTAGATTTTGATAAAAAAAAAGTGCTCAAAACGCCAAATTCGACCGGGAACACGGTTAAAATCGCGTTTAAAGTTTTGGATTCTTTTCCACCGGATCACGGCTTCTACAGACGCCTTGGCTATTCGCTGGACACTCTATTTTGTGTATTTTTTTCCGTACAAGACGATAGACACCTCATTTAGATTGTATAACGCTCGGAAAACCAAGATTTTTCCGTTTTTCTGATGGGTAGTTTTTCACACCGTTAACCTCCATCGAAATCGCGGTTTTACGGTCGTAGGAGGTTCACCCTTGCCTCTGGACAAAATCTAGCATCAGATTCGTATTCTACACGAAAAAATACGTGAAATATGATGTAGACAAAAGTTTCCTAGCGACTTTAGATTTTGATAAAAAAAAAGTGCTCAAAACGCCGAATTCGACCGGGAACACGGTTAAAATCGCGTTTAAAGTTTTGGATTCTTTTCCATCGGATCACGGCTTCTACAGACGCCTTGGCTATTCGCTGGACACTCTATTTTGTGTATTTTTTTCCGTACAAGACGATAGACACCTCATTCAGATTGTAAAACGCTCGGAAAACCAAGATTTTTCCGTTTTTCTGATGGGTAGTTTTTCGTACCGTTAACCTACATCGAAATCGCGATTTTACGGTCGTAGGAGGTTCCCCCTTGCCTCTGGAAAAAATCTAGCATCAGATTCGTATTCTACACGAAAAAATACGTGAAATATGATGTGGACAAAAGTTTCGTAGCGACTTTAGATTTTGACCAAAAAAAAGTGCTCAAAACGCCAAATTCGACCGGGAACACGGTTAAAATCGCGTTTAAAGTTTTGGATTGTTTTCCATCGGATCACGGCTTCTACAGACGCCTTGGCTATTCGCTGGACACTCTATTTTGTGTATTTTTTTCCGTACAACACGATAGACACCTCATTTAGATTGTATAACGCTCGGAAAACCAAGATTTTTCCGTTTTTCTGATGGGTAGTTTTTCACACCGTTAACCTCCATCGAAATCGCGGTTTTACGGTCGTAGGAGGTTCCCCCTTGCCTCTGGACAAAATCTAGCATCAGATTCGTGTTCTACACGAAAAAATACGTGAAATATGATGTGGACAAAAGTTTCCTAGCGACTTTAGATTTTGACCAAAAAAAAGTGCTCAAAACGCCAAATTCGACCGGGAACACAGTTAAAATCGCGTTTAAAATTTTGGATTCTTTTCCATCGGATCACGGCTTCTACAGACGCCTTGGCTATTCGCTGGACACTCTATTTTGTGTATTTTTTTCCGTACAAGACGATAGACACCTCATTTGGATTGTATAACGCTCGGAAAACCAAGATTTTTCCGTTTTTCTGATGGGTAGTTTTTCGTACCGTTAACCTACATCGAAATCGCGGTTTTACGGTCGTAGGAGGTTCCCCCTTGCCTCTGGAAAAAATCTAGCATCAGATTCGTATTCTACACGAAAAAATACGTGAAATATGATGTGGACAAAAGTTTCCTAGCGACTTTAGATTTTGACCAAAAAAAAGTGCTCAAAACGCCGAATTCGACCGGGAACACGGTTAAAATCGCGTTTAAAGTTTTGGATTCTTTTCCATCGGATCACGGCTTCTACAGACGCCTTGGCTATTCGCTGGACACTCTATTTTGTGTATTTTTTTCCGTACAACACGATAGACACCTCATTTAGATTGTATAACGCTCGGAAAACCAAGATTTTTCCGTTTTTCTGATGGGTAGTTTTTCACACCGTTAACCTCCATCGAAATCGCGGTTTTTCGGTCGTAGGAAGTTCCTCCTTGCCTCTGGACAAAATCTAGCATCAGATTCGTATTCTACACGAAAAAATACGTGAAATATGATGTGGACAAAAGTTTCCTAGCGACTTTAGATTTTGACCAAAAAAAAGTGCTAAAAACGCCAAATTCAACCAGGAACACAGTTAAAATCGCGTTTAAAGTTTTTGATTCTTTCCCATCGGATCACGGCGTCTACAGACGCCTTGGCTATTCGCTGGACACTCTATTTTGTGTATTTTTTTCCGTACAACACGATAGACACTTCATTTAAATTGTATAACGCTCGGAAAACCAAGATTTTTCCGTTTTTCTGATGGGTAGTTTTTCACACCGTTAACCTCCATCGAAATCGCGGTTTTACGGTCGTAGGAGGTTCCCCCTTGCCTCTGGACAAAATCTAGCATCAGATTCGTATTCTACACGAAAAAATACGTGAAATATGATGTGGACAAAAGTTTCCTAGCGACTTTAGACTTTGACCAAAAAAAAGTGCTCAAAACGCCAAATTCGACCGGGAACACGGTTAAAATCGCGTTTAAAGTTTTTGATTCTTTCCCATCGGATCACGGCGTCTATAGACGCCTTGGCTATTCGCTGGACACTCTATTTTGTATATTTTGTTCCGTACAACACGATAGACACGTCGTTTAGATTGTATAACGCTCGGAAAACCAAGATTTTTCCGTTTTTCTGATGGGTAGTTTTTCACACCGTTAACCTCCATCGAAATCGCGGTTTTACGGTCGTAGGAGGTTCACCCTTGCCTCTGGACAAAATCTAGCATCAGATTCGTATTCTACACGAAAAAATACGTGAAATATGATGTAGACAAAAGTTTCCTAGCGACTTTAGATTTTGATAAAAAAAAAGTGCTCAAAACGCCGAATTCGACCGGGAACACGGTTAAAATCGCGTTTAAAGTTTTGGATTCTTTTCCATCGGATCACGGCTTCTACAGACGCCTTGGCTATTCGCTGGACACTCTATTTTGTGTATTTTTTTCCGTACAACACGATAGACACCTCATTTAGATTGTATAACGCTCGGAAAACCAAGATTTTTCCGTTTTTCTGATGGGTAGTTTTTCACACCGTTAACCTCCATCGAAATCGCGGTTTTTCGGTCGTAGGAAGTTCCTCCTTGCCTCTGGACAAAATCTAGCATCAGATTCGTATTCTACACGAAAAAATACGTGAAATATGATGTGGACAAAAGTTTCCTAGCGACCTTAGATTTTGACCAAAAAAAAGTGCTCAAAACGCCGAATTCGACCGGGAACACGGTTAAAATCGCGTTTAAAGTTTTTGATTGTTTCCCATCGGATCACGGCGTCTATAGACGCCTTGGCTATTCGCTGGACACTCTATTTTGTGTATTTTTTTCCGTACAACACGATAGACACCTCATTTAGATTGTATAACGCTCGGAAAACCAAGATTTTTCCGTTTATCTGATGGGTAGTTTTTCACACCGTTAACCTCCATCGAAATCGCGGTTTTTCGGTCGTAGGAAGTTCCTCCTTGCCTCTGGACAAAATCTAACATCAGATTCGTATTCTACACGAAAAAATACGTGAAATATGATGTGGACAAAAGTTTCCTAGCGACTTTAGATTTTGATAAAAAAAAAGTGCTCAAAACGCCGAATTCGACCGGGAACACGGTTAAAATCGCGTTTAAAGTTTTGGATTCTTTTCCATCGGATCACGGCTTCTACAGACGCCTTGGCTATTCGCTGGACACTCTATTTTGTGTATTTTTTTCCGTACAAGACGATAGACACCTCATTCAGATTGTAAAACGCTCGGAAAACCAAGATTTTTCCGTTTTTCTGATGGGTAGTTTTTCGTACCGTTAACCTACATCGAAATCGCGATTTTACGGTCGTAGGAGGTTCCCCCTTGCCTCTGGAAAAAATCTAGCATCAGATTCGTATTCTACACGAAAAAATACGTGAAATATGATGTGGACAAAAGTTTCGTAGCGACTTTAGATTTTGACCAAAAAAAAGTGCTCAAAACGCCAAATTCGACCGGGAACACGGTTAAAATCGCGTTTAAAGTTTTGGATTGTTTTCCATCGGATCACGGCTTCTACAGACGCCTTGGCTATTCGCTGGACACTCTATTTTGTGTATTTTTTTCCGTACAACACGATAGACACCTCATTTAGATTGTATAACGCTCGGAAAACCAAGATTTTTCCGTTTTTCTGATGGGTAGTTTTTCACACCGTTAACCTCCATCGAAATCGCGGTTTTACGGTCGTAGGAGGTTCCCCCTTGCCTCTGGACAAAATCTAGCATCAGATTCGTGTTCTACACGAAAAAATACGTGAAATATGATGTGGACAAAAGTTTCCTAGCGACTTTAGATTTTGACCAAAAAAAAGTGCTCAAAACGCCAAATTCGACCGGGAACACAGTTAAAATCGCGTTTAAAATTTTGGATTCTTTTCCATCGGATCACGGCTTCTACAGACGCCTTGGCTATTCGCTGGACACTCTATTTTGTGTATTTTTTTCCGTACAAGACGATAGACACCTCATTTGGATTGTATAACGCTCGGAAAACCAAGATTTTTCCGTTTTTCTGATGGGTAGTTTTTCGTACCGTTAACCTACATCGAAATCGCGGTTTTACGGTCGTAGGAGGTTCCCCCTTGCCTCTGGAAAAAATCTAGCATCAGATTCGTATTCTACACGAAAAAATACGTGAAATATGATGTGGACAAAAGTTTCCTAGCGACTTTAGATTTTGACCAAAAAAAAGTGCTCAAAACGCCGAATTCGACCGGGAACACGGTTAAAATCGCGTTTAAAGTTTTGGATTCTTTTCCATCGGATCACGGCTTCTACAGACGCCTTGGCTATTCGCTGGACACTCTATTTTGTGTATTTTTTTCCGTACAACACGATAGACACCTCATTTAGATTGTATAACGCTCGGAAAACCAAGATTTTTCCGTTTTTCTGATGGGTAGTTTTTCACACCGTTAACCTCCATCGAAATCGCGGTTTTTCGGTCGTAGGAAGTTCCTCCTTGCCTCTGGACAAAATCTAGCATCAGATTCGTATTCTACACGAAAAAATACGTGAAATATGATGTGGACAAAAGTTTCCTAGCGACTTTAGATTTTGACCAAAAAAAAGTGCTCAAAACGCCAAATTCGACCGGGAACACAGTTAAAATCGCGTTTAAAGTTTTTGATTCTTTCCCATCGGATCACGGCGTCTACAGACGCCTTGGCTATTCGCTGGACACTCTATTTTGTGTATTTTTTTCCGTACAACACGATAGACACTTCATTTAAATTGTATAACGCTCGGAAAACCAAGATTTTTCCGTTTTTCTGATGGGTAGTTTTTCACACCGTTAACCTCCATCGAAATCGCGGTTTTACGGTCGTAGGAGGTTCCCCCTTGCCTCTGGACAAAATCTAGCATCAGATTCGTATTCTACACGAAAAAATACGTGAAATATGATGTGGACAAAAGTTTCCTAGCGACTTTAGACTTTGACCAAAAAAAAGTGCTCAAAACGCCAAATTCGACCGGGAACACGGTTAAAATCGCGTTTAAAGTTTTTGATTCTTTCCCATCGGATCACGGCGTCTATAGACGCCTTGGCTATTCGCTGGACACTCTATTTTGTATATTTTGTTCCGTACAACACGATAGACACGTCGTTTAGATTGTATAACGCTCGGAAAACCAAGATTTTTCCGTTTTTCTGATGAGTAGTTTTTCACACCGTTAACCTCCATCGAAATCTCGGTTTTACAGTCGTAGGAGGTTCCCCCTTGCCTCTGGAAAAAATCTAGCATCAGATTCGTATTCTACACGAAAAAATACGTGAAATATGATGTGGACAAAAGTTTCCTAGCGACTTTAGATTTTGATAAAAAAAAAGTGCTCAAAACGCCAAATTCGACCGGGAACACGGTTAAAATCGCGTTTAAAGTTTTGGATTCTTTTCCACCGGATCACGGCTTCTACAGACGCCTTGGCTATTCGCTGGACACTCTATTTTGTGTATTTTTTTCCGTACAAGACGATAGACACCTCATTTAGATTGTATAACGCTCGGAAAACCAAGATTTTTCCGTTTTTCTGATGGGTAGTTTTTCACACCGTTAACCTCCATCGAAATCGCGGTTTTACGGTCGTAGGAGGTTCACCCTTGCCTCTGGACAAAATCTAGCATCAGATTCGTATTCTACACGAAAAAATACGTGAAATATGATGTAGACAAAAGTTTCCTAGCGACTTTAGATTTTGATAAAAAAAAAGTGCTCAAAACGCCGAATTCGACCGGGAACACGGTTAAAATCGCGTTTAAAGTTTTGGATTCTTTTCCATCGGATCACGGCTTGTACAGACGCCTTGGCTATTCGCTGGACACTCTATTTTGTGTATTTTTTTCCGTACAACACGATAGACACCTCATTTAGATTGTATAACGCTCGGAAAACCAAGATTTTTCCGTTTTTCTGATGGGTAGTTTTTCACACCGTTAACCTCCATCGAAATCGCGGTTTTTCGGTCGTAGGAAGTTCCTCCTTGCCTCTGGACAAAATCTAGCATCAGATTCGTATTCTACACGAAAAAATACGTGAAATATGATGTGGACAAAAGTTTCCTAGCGACCTTAGATTTTGACCAAAAAAAAGTGCTCAAAACGCCGAATTCGACCGGGAACACGGTTAAAATCGCGTTTAAAGTTTTGGATTCTTTTCCATCGGATCACGGCTTCTACAGACGCCTTGGCTATTCGCTGGACACTCTATTTTGTGTATTTTTTTCCGTACAAGACGATAGACACCTCATTCAGATTGTAAAACGCTCGGAAAACCAAGATTTTTCCGTTTTTCTGATGGGTAGTTTTTCGTACCGTTAACCTACATCGAAATCGCGGTTTTACGGTCGTAGGAGGTTCCCCCTTGCCTCTGGAAAAAATCTAGCATCAGATTCGTATTCTACACGACAAAATACGTGAAATATGATGTGGACAAAAGTTTCGTAGCGACTTTAGATTTTGACCAAAAAAAAGTGCTCAAAACGCCAAATTCGACCGGGAACACGGTTAAAATCGCGTTTAAAGTTTTGGATTCTTTTCCATCGGATCACGGCTTCTACAGACGCCTTGGCTATTCGCTGGACACTCTATTTTGTGTATTTTTTTCCGTACAACACGATAGACACCTCATTTAGATTGTATAACGCTCGGAAAACCAAGATTTTTCCGTTTTTCTGATGGGTAGTTTTTCACACCGTTAACCTCCATCGAAATCGCGGTTTTTCGGTCGTAGGAAGTTCCTCCTTGCCTCTGGACAAAATCTAGCATCAGATTCGTATTCTACACGAAAAAATACGTGAAATATGATGTGGACAAAAGTTTCCTAGCGATTTTAGATTTTGACCAAAAAAAAGTGCTCAAAACGCCGAATTCGACCGGGAACACGGTTAAAATCGCGTTTAAAGTTTTTGATTCTTTCCCATCGGATCACGGCGTCTATAGACGCCTTGGCTATTCGCTGGACACTCTATTTTGTGTATTTTTTTCCGTACAACACGATAGACACCTCATTTAGATTGTATAACGCTCGGAAACCAAGATTTTTCCGTTTTTCTGATGGGTAGTTTTTCACACCGTTAACCTCCATCGAAATCGCGGTTTTACGGTCGTAGGAGGTTCCCCCTTGCCTCTGGACAAAATCTAGCATCAGATTCGTATTCTACACGAAAAAATACGTGAAATATGATGTGGACAAAAGTTTCCTAGCGACTTTAGATTTTGACCAAAAAAAAGTGCTCAAAACGCCGAATTCGACCGGGAACACGCTTAAAATCGCGTTTAAAGTTTTTGATTCTTTCTCATCGGATCACGACTTCTATAGACGCCTTGGCTATTCGCTGAACACTCTATTTTGTGTATTTTTTTCCGTACAAGACGATAGACACCTCATTTAGATTGTATAACGCTCGGAAAACCAAGATTTTTCCGTTTTTCTGATGGGTAGTTTTTCACACCGTTAACCTCCATCGAAATCGCGGTTTTACGGTCGTAGGAGGTTCACCCTTGCCTCTGGACAAAATCTAGCATCAGATTCGTATTCTACACGAAAAAATACGTGAAATATGATGTAGACAAAAGTTTCCTAGCGACTTTAGATTTTGATAAAAAAAAAGTGCTCAAAACGCCGAATTCGACCGGGAACACGGTTAAAATCGCGTTTAAAGTTTTGGATTCTTTTCCATCGGATCACGGCTTCTACAGACGCCTTGGCTATTCGCTGGACACTCTATTTTGTGTATTTTTTTCCGTACAACACGATAGACACCTCATTTAGATTGTATAACGCTCGGAAAACCAAGATTTTTCCGTTTTTCTGATGGGTAGTTTTTCACACCGTTAACCTCCATCGAAATCGCGGTTTTTCGGTCGTAGGAAGTTCCTCCTTGCCTCTGGACAAAATCTAGCATCAGATTCGTATTCTACACGAAAAAATACGTGAAATATGATGTGGACAAAAGTTTCCTAGCGACTTTAGATTTTGACCAAAAAAAAGTGCTCAAAACGCCAAATTCGACCGGGAACACAGTTAAAATCGCGTTTAAAGTTTTTGATTCTTTCCCATCGGATCACGGCGTCTACAGACGCCTTGGCTATTCGCTGGACACTCTATTTTGTGTATTTTTTTCCGTACAACACGATAGACACTTCATTTAAATTGTATAACGCTCGGAAAACCAAGATTTTTCCGTTTTTCTGATGGGTAGTTTTTCACACCGTTAACCTCCATCGAAATCGCGGTTTTACGGTCGTAGGAGGTTCCCCCTTGCCTCTGGACAAAATCTAGCATCAGATTCGTATTCTACACGAAAAAATACGTGAAATATGATGTGGACAAAAGTTTCCTAGCGACTTTAGACTTTGACCAAAAAAAAGTGCTCAAAACGCCAAATTCGACCGGGAACACGGTTAAAATCGCGTTTAAAGTTTTTGATTCTTTCCCATCGGATCACGGCGTCTATAGACGCCTTGGCTATTCGCTGGACACTCTATTTTGTATATTTTGTTCCGTACAACACGATAGACACGTCGTTTAGATTGTATAACGCTCGGAAAACCAAGATTTTTCCGTTTTTCTGATGAGTAGTTTTTCACACCGTTAACCTCCATCGAAATCTCGGTTTTACAGTCGTAGGAGGTTCCCCCTTGCCTCTGGAAAAAATCTAGCATCAGATTCGTATTCTACACGAAAAAATACGTGAAATATGATGTGGACAAAAGTTTCCTAGCGACTTTAGATTTTGATAAAAAAAAAGTGCTCAAAACGCCAAATTCGACCGGGAACACGGTTAAAATCGCGTTTAAAGTTTTGGATTCTTTTCCACCGGATCACGGCTTCTACAGACGCCTTGGCTATTCGCTGGACACTCTATTTTGTGTATTTTTTTCCGTACAAGACGATAGACACCTCATTTAGATTGTATAACGCTCGGAAAACCAAGATTTTTCCGTTTTTCTGATGGGTAGTTTTTCACACCGTTAACCTCCATCGAAATCGCGGTTTTACGGTCGTAGGAGGTTCACCCTTGCCTCTGGACAAAATCTAGCATCAGATTCGTATTCTACACGAAAAAATACGTGAAATATGATGTAGACAAAAGTTTCCTAGCGACTTTAGATTTTGATAAAAAAAAAGTGCTCAAAACGCCGAATTCGACCGGGAACACGGTTAAAATCGCGTTTAAAGTTTTGGATTCTTTTCCATCGGATCACGGCTTCTACAGACGCCTTGGCTATTCGCTGGACACTCTATTTTGTGTATTTTTTTCCGTACAAGACGATAGACACCTCATTCAGATTGTAAAACGCTCGGAAAACCAAGATTTTTCCGTTTTTCTGATGGGTAGTTTTTCGTACCGTTAACCTACATCGAAATCGCGATTTTACGGTCGTAGGAGGTTCCCCCTTGCCTCTGGAAAAAATCTAGCATCAGATTCGTATTCTACACGAAAAAATACGTGAAATATGATGTGGACAAAAGTTTCGTAGCGACTTTAGATTTTGACCAAAAAAAAGTGCTCAAAACGCCAAATTCGACCGGGAACACGGTTAAAATCGCGTTTAAAGTTTTGGATTGTTTTCCATCGGATCACGGCTTCTACAGACGCCTTGGCTATTCGCTGGACACTCTATTTTGTGTATTTTTTTCCGTACAACACGATAGACACCTCATTTAGATTGTATAACGCTCGGAAAACCAAGATTTTTCCGTTTTTCTGATGGGTAGTTTTTCACACCGTTAACCTCCATCGAAATCGCGGTTTTACGGTCGTAGGAGGTTCCCCCTTGCCTCTGGACAAAATCTAGCATCAGATTCGTGTTCTACACGAAAAAATACGTGAAATATGATGTGGACAAAAGTTTCCTAGCGACTTTAGATTTTGACCAAAAAAAAGTGCTCAAAACGCCAAATTCGACCGGGAACACAGTTAAAATCGCGTTTAAAATTTTGGATTCTTTTCCATCGGATCACGGCTTCTACAGACGCCTTGGCTATTCGCTGGACACTCTATTTTGTGTATTTTTTTCCGTACAAGACGATAGACACCTCATTTGGATTGTATAACGCTCGGAAAACCAAGATTTTTCCGTTTTTCTGATGGGTAGTTTTTCGTACCGTTAACCTACATCGAAATCGCGGTTTTACGGTCGTAGGAGGTTCCCCCTTGCCTCTGGAAAAAATCTAGCATCAGATTCGTATTCTACACGAAAAAATACGTGAAATATGATGTGGACAAAAGTTTCCTAGCGACTTTAGATTTTGACCAAAAAAAAGTGCTCAAAACGCCGAATTCGACCGGGAACACGGTTAAAATCGCGTTTAAAGTTTTGGATTCTTTTCCATCGGATCACGGCTTCTACAGACGCCTTGGCTATTCGCTGGACACTCTATTTTGTGTATTTTTTTCCGTACAACACGATAGACACCTCATTTAGATTGTATAACGCTCGGAAAACCAAGATTTTTCCGTTTTTCTGATGGGTAGTTTTTCACACCGTTAACCTCCATCGAAATCGCGGTTTTTCGGTCGTAGGAAGTTCCTCCTTGCCTCTGGACAAAATCTAGCATCAGATTCGTATTCTACACGAAAAAATACGTGAAATATGATGTGGACAAAAGTTTCCTAGCGACTTTAGATTTTGACCAAAAAAAAGTGCTAAAAACGCCAAATTCAACCAGGAACACAGTTAAAATCGCGTTTAAAGTTTTTGATTCTTTCCCATCGGATCACGGCGTCTACAGACGCCTTGGCTATTCGCTGGACACTCTATTTTGTGTATTTTTTTCCGTACAACACGATAGACACTTCATTTAAATTGTATAACGCTCGGAAAACCAAGATTTTTCCGTTTTTCTGATGGGTAGTTTTTCACACCGTTAACCTCCATCGAAATCGCGGTTTTACGGTCGTAGGAGGTTCCCCCTTGCCTCTGGACAAAATCTAGCATCAGATTCGTATTCTACACGAAAAAATACGTGAAATATGATGTGGACAAAAGTTTCCTAGCGACTTTAGACTTTGACCAAAAAAAAGTGCTCAAAACGCCAAATTCGACCGGGAACACGGTTAAAATCGCGTTTAAAGTTTTTGATTCTTTCCCATCGGATCACGGCGTCTATAGACGCCTTGGCTATTCGCTGGACACTCTATTTTGTATATTTTGTTCCGTACAACACGATAGACACGTCGTTTAGATTGTATAACGCTCGGAAAACCAAGATTTTTCCGTTTTTCTGATGGGTAGTTTTTCACACCGTTAACCTCCATCGAAATCGCGGTTTTACGGTCGTAGGAGGTTCACCCTTGCCTCTGGACAAAATCTAGCATCAGATTCGTATTCTACACGAAAAAATACGTGAAATATGATGTAGACAAAAGTTTCCTAGCGACTTTAGATTTTGATAAAAAAAAAGTGCTCAAAACGCCGAATTCGACCGGGAACACGGTTAAAATCGCGTTTAAAGTTTTGGATTCTTTTCCATCGGATCACGGCTTCTACAGACGCCTTGGCTATTCGCTGGACACTCTATTTTGTGTATTTTTTTCCGTACAACACGATAGACACCTCATTTAGATTGTATAACGCTCGGAAAACCAAGATTTTTCCGTTTTTCTGATGGGTAGTTTTTCACACCGTTAACCTCCATCGAAATCGCGGTTTTTCGGTCGTAGGAAGTTCCTCCTTGCCTCTGGACAAAATCTAGCATCAGATTCGTATTCTACACGAAAAAATACGTGAAATATGATGTGGACAAAAGTTTCCTAGCGACCTTAGATTTTGACCAAAAAAAAGTGCTCAAAACGCCGAATTCGACCGGGAACACGGTTAAAATCGCGTTTAAAGTTTTTGATTGTTTCCCATCGGATCACGGCGTCTATAGACGCCTTGGCTATTCGCTGGACACTCTATTTTGTGTATTTTTTTCCGTACAACACGATAGACACCTCATTTAGATTGTATAACGCTCGGAAAACCAAGATTTTTCCGTTTATCTGATGGGTAGTTTTTCACACCGTTAACCTCCATCGAAATCGCGGTTTTTCGGTCGTAGGAAGTTCCTCCTTGCCTCTGGACAAAATCTAACATCAGATTCGTATTCTACACGAAAAAATACGTGAAATATGATGTGGACAAAAGTTTCCTAGCGACTTTAGATTTTGACCAAAAAAAAGTGCTCAAAACGCCAAATTCGACCGGGAACACAGTTAAAATCGCGTTTAAAGTTTTTGATTCTTTCCCATCGGATCACGGCGTCTATAGACGCCTTGGCTATACGCTGGACACTCTATTTTGTGTATTTTTTTCCGTACAAGACGATAGACACCTCATTTAGATTGTATAACGCTCGGAAAACCAAGATTTTTCCGTTTTTCTGATGGGTAGTTTTTCGTACCGTTAACCTACATCGAAATCGCGGTTTTACGGTCGTAGGAGGTTCCCCCTTGCCTCTGGACAAAATCTAGCATCAGATTCGTATTCTACACGAAAAAATACGTGAAATATGATGTGGACAAAAGTTTCCTAGCGACTTTAGATTTTGATAAAAAAAAAGTGCTCAAAACGCCAAATTCGACCGGGAACACGGTTAAAATCGCGTTTAAAGTTTTGGATTCTTTTCCATCGGATCACGGCTTCTACAGACGCCTTGGCTATTCGCTGGACACTCTATTTTGTGTATTTTTTTCCGTACAAGACGATAGACACCTCATTCAGATTGTAAAACGCTCGGAAAACCAAGATTTTTCCGTTTTTCTGATGGGTAGTTTTTCGTACCGTTAACCTACATCGAAATCGCGGTTTTACGGTCGTAGGAGGTTCCCCCTTGCCTCTGGAAAAAATCTAGCATCAGATTCGTATTCTACACGACAAAATACGTGAAATATGATGTGGACAAAAGTTTCGTAGCGACTTTAGATTTTGACCAAAAAAAAGTGCTCAAAACGCCAAATTCGACCGGGAACACGGTTAAAATCGCGTTTAAAGTTTTGGATTCTTTTCCATCGGATCACGGCTTCTACAGACGCCTTGGCTATTCGCTGGACACTCTATTTTGTGTATTTTTTTCCGTACAACACGATAGACACCTCATTTAGATTGTATAACGCTCGGAAAACCAAGATTTTTCCGTTTTTCTGATGGGTAGTTTTTCACACCGTTAACCTCCATCGAAATCGCGGTTTTTCGGTCGTAGGAAGTTCCTCCTTGCCTCTGGACAAAATCTAGCATCAGATTCGTATTCTACACGAAAAAATACGTGAAATATGATGTGGACAAAAGTTTCCTAGCGATTTTAGATTTTGACCAAAAAAAAGTGCTCAAAACGCCGAATTCGACCGGGAACACGGTTAAAATCGCGTTTAAAGTTTTTGATTCTTTCCCATCGGATCACGGCGTCTATAGACGCCTTGGCTATTCGCTGGACACTCTATTTTGTGTATTTTTTTCCGTACAACACGATAGACACCTCATTTAGATTGTATAACGCTCGGAAAACCAAGATTTTTCCGTTTTTCTGATGGGTAGTTTTTCACACCGTTAACCTCCATCGAAATCGCGGTTTTACGGTCGTAGGAGGTTCCCCCTTGCCTCTGGACAAAATCTAGCATCAGATTCGTATTCTACACGAAAAAATACGTGAAATATGATGTGGACAAAAGTTTCCTAGCGACTTTAGATTTTGACCAAAAAAAAGTGCTCAAAACGCCGAATTCGACCGGGAACACGCTTAAAATCGCGTTTAAAGTTTTTGATTCTTTCTCATCGGATCACGACTTCTATAGACGCCTTGGCTATTCGCTGAACACTCTATTTTGTGTATTTTTTTCCGTACAAGACGATAGACACCTCATTTAGATTGTATAACGCTCGGAAAACCAAGATTTTTCCGTTTTTCTGATGGGTAGTTTTTCACACCGTTAACCTCCATCGAAATCGCGGTTTTACGGTCGTAGGAGGTTCACCCTTGCCTCTGGACAAAATCTAGCATCAGATTCGTATTCTACACGAAAAAATACGTGAAATATGATGTAGACAAAAGTTTCCTAGCGACTTTAGATTTTGATAAAAAAAAAGTGCTCAAAACGCCGAATTCGACCGGGAACACGGTTAAAATCGCGTTTAAAGTTTTGGATTCTTTTCCACCGGATCACGGCTTCTACAGACGCCTTGGCTATTCGCTGGACACTCTATTTTGTGTATTTTTTTCCGTACAAGACGATAGACACCTCATTTAGATTGTATAACGCTCGGAAAACCAAGATTTTTCCGTTTTTCTGATGGGTAGTTTTTCACACCGTTAACCTCCATCGAAATCGCGGTTTTACGGTCGTAGGAGGTTCACCCTTGCCTCTGGACAAAATCTAGCATCAGATTCGTATTCTACACGAAAAAATACGTGAAATATGATGTAGACAAAAGTTTCCTAGCGACTTTAGATTTTGATAAAAAAAAAGTGCTCAAAACGCCGAATTCGACCGGGAACACGGTTAAAATCGCGTTTAAAGTTTTGGATTCTTTTCCATCGGATCACGGCTTCTACAGACGCCTTGGCTATTCGCTGGACACTCTATTTTGTGTATTTTTTTCCGTACAACACGATAGACACCTCATTTAGATTGTATAACGCTCGGAAAACCAAGATTTTTCCGTTTTTCTGATGGGTAGTTTTTCACACCGTTAACCTCCATCGAAATCGCGGTTTTTCGGTCGTAGGAAGTTCCTCCTTGCCTCTGGACAAAATCTAGCATCAGATTCGTATTCTACACGAAAAAATACGTGAAATATGATGTGGACAAAAGTTTCCTAGCGACTTTAGATTTTGACCAAAAAAAAGTGCTCAAAACGCCAAATTCGACCGGGAACACAGTTAAAATCGCGTTTAAAGTTTTTGATTCTTTCCCATCGGATCACGGCGTCTACAGACGCCTTGGCTATTCGCTGGACACTCTATTTTGTGTATTTTTTTCCGTACAACACGATAGACACTTCATTTAAATTGTATAACGCTCGGAAAACCAAGATTTTTCCGTTTTTCTGATGGGTAGTTTTTCACACCGTTAACCTCCATCGAAATCGCGGTTTTACGGTCGTAGGAGGTTCCCCCTTGCCTCTGGACAAAATCTAGCATCAGATTCGTATTCTACACGAAAAAATACGTGAAATATGATGTGGACAAAAGTTTCCTAGCGACTTTAGACTTTGACCAAAAAAAAGTGCTCAAAACGCCAAATTCGACCGGGAACACGGTTAAAATCGCGTTTAAAGTTTTTGATTCTTTCCCATCGGATCACGGCGTCTATAGACGCCTTGGCTATTCGCTGGACACTCTATTTTGTATATTTTGTTCCGTACAACACGATAGACACGTCGTTTAGATTGTATAACGCTCGGAAAACCAAGATTTTTCCGTTTTTCTGATGAGTAGTTTTTCACACCGTTAACCTCCATCGAAATCTCGGTTTTACAGTCGTAGGAGGTTCCCCCTTGCCTCTGGAAAAAATCTAGCATCAGATTCGTATTCTACACGAAAAAATACGTGAAATATGATGTGGACAAAAGTTTCCTAGCGACTTTAGATTTTGATAAAAAAAAAGTGCTCAAAACGCCAAATTCGACCGGGAACACGGTTAAAATCGCGTTTAAAGTTTTGGATTCTTTTCCACCGGATCACGGCTTCTACAGACGCCTTGGCTATTCGCTGGACACTCTATTTTGTGTATTTTTTTCCGTACAACACGATAGACACCTCATTTAGATTGTATAACGCTCGGAAAACCAAGATTTTTCCGTTTTTCTGATGGGTAGTTTTTCACACCGTTAACCTCCATCGAAATCGCGGTTTTACGGTCGTAGGAGGTTCCCCCTTGCCTCTGGACAAAATCTAGCATCAGATTCGTGTTCTACACGAAAAAATACGTGAAATATGATGTGGACAAAAGTTTCCTAGCGACTTTAGATTTTGACCAAAAAAAAGTGCTCAAAACGCCAAATTCGACCGGGAACACAGTTAAAATCGCGTTTAAAATTTTGGATTCTTTTCCATCGGATCACGGCTTCTACAGACGCCTTGGCTATTCGCTGGACACTCTATTTTGTGTATTTTTTTCCGTACAAGACGATAGACACCTCATTTAGATTGTATAACGCTCGGAAAACCAAGATTTTTCCGTTTTTCTGATGGGTAGTTTTTCACACCGTTAACCTCCATCGAAATCGCGGTTTTACGGTCGTAGGAGGTTCACCCTTGCCTCTGGACAAAATCTAGCATCAGATTCGTATTCTACACGAAAAAATACGTGAAATATGATGTAGACAAAAGTTTCCTAGCGACTTTAGATTTTGATAAAAAAAAAGTGCTCAAAACGCCGAATTCGACCGGGAACACGGTTAAAATCGCGTTTAAAGTTTTGGATTCTTTTCCATCGGATCACGGCTTCTACAGACGCCTTGGCTATTCGCTGGACACTCTATTTTGTGTATTTTTTTCCGTACAAGACGATAGACACCTCATTCAGATTGTAAAACGCTCGGAAAACCAAGATTTTTCCGTTTTTCTGATGGGTAGTTTTTCGTACCGTTAACCTACATCGAAATCGCGATTTTACGGTCGTAGGAGGTTCCCCCTTGCCTCTGGAAAAAATCTAGCATCAGATTCGTATTCTACACGAAAAAATACGTGAAATATGATGTGGACAAAAGTTTCGTAGCGACTTTAGATTTTGACCAAAAAAAAGTGCTCAAAACGCCAAATTCGACCGGGAACACGGTTAAAATCGCGTTTAAAGTTTTGGATTGTTTTCCATCGGATCACGGCTTCTACAGACGCCTTGGCTATTCGCTGGACACTCTATTTTGTGTATTTTTTTCCGTACAACACGATAGACACCTCATTTAGATTGTATAACGCTCGGAAAACCAAGATTTTTCCGTTTTTCTGATGGGTAGTTTTTCACACCGTTAACCTCCATCGAAATCGCGGTTTTACGGTCGTAGGAGGTTCCCCCTTGCCTCTGGACAAAATCTAGCATCAGATTCGTGTTCTACACGAAAAAATACGTGAAATATGATGTGGACAAAAGTTTCCTAGCGACTTTAGATTTTGACCAAAAAAAAGTGCTCAAAACGCCAAATTCGACCGGGAACACAGTTAAAATCGCGTTTAAAATTTTGGATTCTTTTCCATCGGATCACGGCTTCTACAGACGCCTTGGCTATTCGCTGGACACTCTATTTTGTGTATTTTTTTCCGTACAAGACGATAGACACCTCATTTGGATTGTATAACGCTCGGAAAACCAAGATTTTTCCGTTTTTCTGATGGGTAGTTTTTCGTACCGTTAACCTACATCGAAATCGCGGTTTTACGGTCGTAGGAGGTTCCCCCTTGCCTCTGGAAAAAATCTAGCATCAGATTCGTATTCTACACGAAAAAATACGTGAAATATGATGTGGACAAAAGTTTCCTAGCGACTTTAGATTTTGACCAAAAAAAAGTGCTCAAAACGCCGAATTCGACCGGGAACACGGTT
Source organism: Cryptus viduatorius (assembly GCA_964006125.1). Taxonomy (NCBI): domain Eukaryota; kingdom Metazoa; phylum Arthropoda; class Insecta; order Hymenoptera; family Ichneumonidae; genus Cryptus; species Cryptus viduatorius. Next base: position 12,160,922 of record OZ023221.1, read on the forward strand.
AAAATCGCGTTTAAAGTTTTTGATTCTTTCCCATCGGATCACGGCGTCTATAGACGCCTTGGCTATTCGCTGGACACTGTATTTTGTGTATTTTTTTCCGTACAAGACGATAGACACCTCATTTAGATTGTATAACGCTCGGAAAACCAAGATTTTTCCGTTTTTCTGATGGGTAGTTTTTCACACCGTTAACCTCCATCGAAATCGCGGTTTTACGGTCGTAGGAGGTTCCCCCTTGCCTCTGGACAAAATCTAGCATCAGATTCGTATTCTACACGAAAAAATACGTGAAATATGATGTGGACAAAAGTTTCCTAGCGACTTTAGATTTTGATAAAAAAAAAGTGCTCAAAACGCCAAATTCGACCGGGAACACGGTTAAAATCGCGTTTAAAGTTTTGGATTCTTTTCCATCGGATCACGGCTTCTACAGACGCCTTGGCTATTCGCTGGACACTGTATTTTGTGTATTTTTTTCCGTACAAGACGATAGACACCTCATTTAGATTGTATAACGCTCGGAAAACCAAGATTTTTCCGTTTTTCTGATGGGTAGTTTTTCACACCGTTAACCTCCATCGAAATCGCGGTTTTACGGTCGTAGGAGGTTCCCCCTTGCCTCTGGACAAAATCTAGCATCAGATTCGTATTCTACACGAAAAAATACGTGAAATATGATGTGGACAAAAGTTTCCTAGCGACTTTAGATTTTGATAAAAAAAAAGTGCTCAAAACGCCAAATTCGACCGGGAACACGGTTAAAATCGCGTTTAAAGTTTTGGATTCTTTTCCATCGGATCACGGCTTCTACAGACGCCTTGGCTATTCGCTGGACACTCTATTTTGTGTATTTTTTTCCGTACAAGACGATAGACACCTCATTCAGATTGTAAAACGCTCGGAAAACCAAGATTTTTCCGTTTTTCTGATGGGTAGTTTTTCGTACCGTTAACCTACATCGAAATCGCGGTTTTACGGTCGTAGGAGGTTCCCCCTTGCCTCTGGAAAAAATCTAGCATCAGATTCGTATTCTACACGAAAAAATACGTGAAATATGATGTGGACAAAAGTTTCGTAGCGACTTTAGATTTTGACCAAAAAAAAGTGCTCAAAACGCCAAATTCGACCGGGAACACGGTTAAAATCGCGTTTAAAGTTTTGGATTCTTTTCCATCGGATCACGGCTTCTACAGACGCCTTGGCTATTCGCTGGACACTCTATTTTGTGTATTTTTTTCCGTACAAGACGATAGACACCTCATTTAGATTGTATAACGCTCGGAAAACCAAGATTTTTCCGTTTTTCTGATGGGTAGTTTTTCACACCGTTAACCTCCATCGAAATCGCGGTTTTTCGGTCGTAGGAAGTTCCTCCTTGCCTCTGGACAAAATCTAGCATCAGATTCGTATTCTACACGAAAAAATACGTGAAATATGATGTGGACAAAAGTTTCCTAGCGACTTTAGATTTTGACCAAAAAAAAGTGCTCAAAACGCCAAATTCGACCGGGAACACAGTTAAAATCGCGTTTAAAGTTTTTGATTCTTTCCCATCGGATCACGGCGTCTATAGACGCCTTGGCTATTCGCTGGACAGTCTATTTTGTGTATTTTTTTCCGTACAAGACGATAGACACGTCATTTAGATTGTATAACGCACGGAAAACCAAGATTTTTCCGTTTTTCTGATGGGTAGTTTTTCACACCGTTAACCTCCATCGAAATCGCAGTTTTACGGTCGTAGGAGGTTCCCCCTTGCCTCTGGACAAAATCTAGCATCAGATTCGTATTCTACACGAAAAAATACGTGAAATATGATGTGGACAAAAGTTTCCTAGCGACTTTAGATTTTGACCAAAAAAAAGTGCTCAAAACGCCGAATTCGACCGGGAACACGGTTAAAATCGCGTTTAAAGTTTTTGATTCTTTCCCATCGGATCACGGCGTCTATAGACGCCTTGGCTATTCGCTGGACACTCTATTTTGTGTATTTTTTTCCGTACAACACGATAGACACCTCATTTAGATTGTATAACGCTCGGAAAACCAAGATTTTTCCGTTTTTCTGATGGGTAGTTTTTCACACCGTTAACCTCCATCGAAATCGCGGTTTTACGGTCGTAGGAGGTTCCCCCTTGCCTCTGGACAAAATCTAGCATCAGATTCGTATTCTACACGAAAAAATACGTGAAATATGATGTGGACAAAAGTTTCCTAGCGACTTTAGATTTTGATAAAAAAAAAGTGCTCAAAACGCCAAATTCGACCGGGAACACGGTTAAAATCGCGTTTAAAGTTTTGGATTCTTTTCCATCGGATCACGGCTTCTACAGACGCCTTGGCTATTCGCTGGACACTGTATTTTGTGTATTTTTTTCCGTACAAGACGATAGACACCTCATTTAGATTGTATAACGCTCGGAAAACCAAGATTTTTCCGTTTTTCTGATGGGTAGTTTTTCACACCGTTAACCTCCATCGAAATCGCGGTTTTACGGTCGTAGGAGGTTCCCCCTTGCCTCTGGACAAAATCTAGCATCAGATTCGTATTCTACACGAAAAAATACGTGAAATATGATGTGGACAAAAGTTTCCTAGCGACTTTAGATTTTGATAAAAAAAAAGTGCTCAAAACGCCAAATTCGACCGGGAACACGGTTAAAATCGCGTTTAAAGTTTTGGATTCTTTTCCATCGGATCACGGCTTCTACAGACGCCTTGGCTATTCGCTGGACACTCTATTTTGTGTATTTTTTTCCGTACAAGACGATAGACACCTCATTCAGATTGTAAAACGCTCGGAAAACCAAGATTTTTCCGTTTTTCTGATGGGTAGTTTTTCGTACCGTTAACCTACATCGAAATCGCGGTTTTACGGTCGTAGGAGGTTCCCCCTTGCCTCTGGAAAAAATCTAGCATCAGATTCGTATTCTACACGAAAAAATACGTGAAATATGATGTGGACAAAAGTTTCGTAGCGACTTTAGATTTTGACCAAAAAAAAGTGCTCAAAACGCCAAATTCGACCGGGAACACGGTTAAAATCGCGTTTAAAGTTTTGGATTCTTTTCCATCGGATCACGGCTTCTACAGACGCCTTGGCTATTCGCTGGACACTCTATTTTGTGTATTTTTTTCCGTACAAGACGATAGACACCTCATTCAGATTGTAAAACGCTCGGAAAACCAAGATTTTTCCGTTTTTCTGATGGGTAGTTTTTCGTACCGTTAACCTACATCGAAATCGCGGTTTTACGGTCGTAGGAGGTTCCCCCTTGCCTCTGGAAAAAATCTAGCATCAGATTCGTATTCTACACGAAAAAATACGTGAAATATGATGTGGACAAAAGTTTCCTAGCGACTTTAGATTTTGACCAAAAAAAAGTGCTCAAAACGCCAAATTCGACCGGGAACACGGTTAAAATCGCGTTTAAAGTTTTGGATTCTTTTCCATCGGATCACGGCTTCTACAGACGCCTTGGCTATTCGCTGGACACTCTATTTTGTGTATTTTTTTCCGTACAAGACGATAGACACCTCATTTAGATTGTATAACGCTCGGAAAACCAAGATTTTTCCGTTTTTCTGATGGGTAGTTTTTCACACCGTTAACCTCCATCGAAATCGCGGTTTTACGGTCGTAGGAGGTTCCCCCTTGCCTCTGGACAAAATCTAGCATCAGATTCGTATTCTACACGAAAAAATACGTGAAATATGATGTGGACAAAAGTTTCCTAGCGACTTTAGATTTTGACCAAAAAAAAGTGCTCAAAACGCCGAATTCGACCGGGAACACGGTTAAAATCGCGTTTAAAGTTTTTGATTGTTTCCCATCGGATCACGGCGTCTATAGACGCCTTGGCTATTCGCTGGACAGTCTATTTTGTGTATTTTTTTCCGTACAAGACGATAGACACGTCATTTAGATTGTATAACGCACGGAAAACCAAGATTTTTCCGTTTTTCTGATGGGTAGTTTTTCACACCGTTAACCTCCATCGAAATCGCAGTTTTACGGTCGTAGGAGGTTCCCCCTTGCCTCTGGACAAAATCTAGCATCAGATTCGTATTCTACACGAAAAAATACGTGAAATATGATGTGGACAAAAGTTTCCTAGCGACTTTAGATTTTGACCAAAAAAAAGTGCTCAAAACGCCGAATTCGACCGGGAACACGGTTAAAATCGCGTTTAAAGTTTTTGATTCTTTCCCATCGGATCACGGCGTCTATAGACGCCTTGGCTATTCGCTGGACACTCTATTTTGTGTATTTTTTTCCGTACAACACGATAGACACCTCATTTAGATTGTATAACGCTCGGAAAACCAAGATTTTTCCGTTTTTCTGATGGGTAGTTTTTCACACCGTTAACCTCCATCGAAATCGCGGTTTTACGGTCGTAGGAGGTTCCCCCTTGCCTCTGGACAAAATCTAGCATCAGATTCGTATTCTACACGAAAAAATACGTGAAATATGATGTGGACAAAAGTTTCCTAGCGACTTTAGATTTTGACCAAAAAAAAGTGCTCAAAACGCCGAATTCGACCGGGAACACGGTTAAAATCGCGTTTAAAGTTTTTGATTGTTTCCCATCGGATCACGGCGTCTATAGACGCCTTGGCTATTCGCTGGACACTCTATTTTGTGTATTTTTTTCCGTACAACACGATAGACACCTCATTTAGATTGTATAACGCTCGGAAAACCAAGATTTTTCCGTTTTTCTGATGGGTAGTTTTTCACACCGTTAACCTCCATCGAAATCGCGGTTTTACGGTCGTAGGAGGTTCACCCTTGCCTCTGGACAAAATCTAGCATCAGATTCGTGTTCTACACGAAAAAATACGTGAAATATGATGTGGACAAAAGTTTCCTAGCGACTTTAGATTTTGACCAAAAAAAAGTGCTCAAAACGCCGAATTCGACCGGGAACACGGTTAAAATCGCGTTTAAAGTTTTCGATTCTTTCTCATCGGATCACGACTTCTATAGACGCCTTGGCTATTCGCTGGACACTCTATTTTGTGTATTTTTTTCCGTACAAGACGATAGACACCTCATTTAGATTGTATAACGCTCGGAAAACCAAGATTTTTCCGTTTTTCTGATGGGTAGTTTTTCACACCGTTAACCTCCATCGAAATCGCGGTTTTACGGTCGTAGGAGGTTCACCCTTGCCTCTGGACAAAATCTAGCATCAGATTCGTATTCTACACGAAAAAATACGTGAAATATGATGCAGACAAAAGTTTCCTAGCGACTTTAGATTTTGATAAAAAAAAAGTGCTCAAAACGCCGAATTCGACCGGGAACACGGTTAAAATCGCGTTTAAAGTTTTGGATTCTTTTCCATCGGATCACGGCTTTTACAGACGCCTTGGCTATTCGCTGGACACTCTATTTTGTGTATTTTTTTCCGTACAAGACGATAGACACCTCATTCAGATTGTAAAACGCTCGGAAAACCAAGATTTTTCCGTTTTTCTGATGGGTAGTTTTTCGTACCGTTAACCTACATCGAAATCGCGGTTTTACGGTCGTAGGAGGTTCCCCCTTGCCTCTGGAAAAAATCTAGCATCAGATTCGTATTCTACACGAAAAAATACGTGAAATATGATGTGGACAAAAGTTTCGTAGCGACTTTAGATTTTGACCAAAAAAAAGTGCTCAAAACGCCAATTTCGACCGGGAACACGGTTAAAATCGCGTTTAAAGTTTTTGATTCTTTCCCATAGGATCACGGCGTCTATAGACGCCTTGGCTATTCGCTGGACACTCTATTTTGTGTATTTTTTTCCGTACAACACGATAGACGCCTCATTTAGATTGTATAACGCACGGAAAACGAAGATATTTCCGTTTTTCTGATGGGTAGTTTTTCACACCGTTAAACTCCATCGAAATCGCGGTTTTACGGTCGTAGGAGGTTCCCCCTTGCCTCTGGACAAAATCTAGCATCAGATTCGTATTCTACACGAAAAAATACGTGAAATATGATGTGGACAAAAGTTTCCTAGCGACTTTAGATTTTGACCAAAAAAAAGTGCTCAAAACGCCGAAATCGACCGGGAACACGGGTAAAATCGCGTTTAAAGTTTTCGATTCTTTCCCATCGGATCACGGATTCTATAGACGCCTTGGCTATTCGCTGGACACTCTATTTTGCGTATTTTTTTCCGTACAACACGATAGACGCCTCATTTAGATTGTATAACGCACGGAAAACGAAGATATTTCCGTTTTTCTGATGGGTAGTTTTTCACACCGTTAAACTCCATCGAAATCGCGGTTTTACGGTCGTAGGAGGTTCCCCCTTGCCTCTGAACAAAATCTAGTATCAGATTCGTATTCTACACGAAAAAATACGTGAAATATGATGTGGACAAAAGTTTCCTAGCGACTTTAGATTTTGACCAAAAAAAAGTGCTCAAAACGCCGAAATCGACCGGGAACACGGGTAAAATCGCGTTTAAAGTTTTCGATTCTTTCCCATCGGATCACGGATTCTATAGACGCCTTGGCCATTCGCTGGACACTCTATTTTGTGTATTTTTTTCCGTACAACACGATAGACACCTCATTTAGATTGTATAACGCACGGAAACCCAAGATTTTTCCGTTTTTCTGATGGGTAGTTTTTCACACCGTTAACCTCCATCGAAATCGCGGTTTTACGGTCGTAGGAGGTTCCCCCTTGCCTCTGGACAAAATCTAGCATCAGATTCGTATTCTACACGAAAAAATACGTGAAATATGATGTGGACAACAATTTCCTAGCGACTTTAGATTTTGACCAAAAAAAAGTGCTCAAAACGCCAAATTCGACCGGGAACACGGTTAAAATCGCGTTTAAAGTTTTTGATTCTTTCCCATAGGATCACGGCGTCTATAGACGCCTTGGCTATTCGCTGGACACTCTATTTTGTGTATTTTTTTCCGTACAACACGATAGACGCCTCATTTAGATTGTATAACGCACGGAAAACGAAGATATTTCCGTTTTTCTGATGGGTAGTTTTTCACACCGTTAAACTCCATCGAAATCGCGGTTTTACGGTCGTAGGAGGTTCCCCCTTGCCTCTGAACAAAATCTAGTATCAGATTCGTATTCTACACGAAAAAATACGTGAAATATGATGTGGACAAAAGTTTCCTAGCGACTTTAGATTTTGACCAAAAAAAAGTGCTCAAAACGCCGAAATCGACCGGGAACACGGGTAAAATCGCGTTTAAAGTTTTCGATTCTTTCCCATCGGATCACGGATTCTATAGACGCCTTGGCTATTCGCTGGACACTCTATTTTGTGTATTTTTTTCCGTACAACACGATAGACGCCTCATTTAGATTGTATAACGCACGGAAAACGAAGATATTTCCGTTTTTCTGATGGGTAGTTTTTCACACCGTTAAACTCCATCGAAATCGCGGTTTTACGGTCGTAGGAGGTTCCCCCTTGCCTCTGAACAAAATCTAGTATCAGATTCGTATTCTACACGAAAAAATACGTGAAATATGATGTGGACAAAAGTTTCCTAGCGACTTTAGATTTTGACCAAAAAAAAGTGCTCAAAACGCCGAATTCGACCGGGAACACGGGTAAAATCGCGTTTAAAGTTTTCGATTCTTTCCCATCGGATCGCGGATTCTATAGACGCCTTGGCTATTCGCTGGACACTCTATTTTGTGTATTTTTTTCCGTACAACACGATAGACACCTCATTTAGATTGTATAACGCTCGGAAAACCAAGATTTTTCCGTTTTTCTGATGGGTAGTTTTTCACACCGTTAACCTCCATCGAAATCGCGGTTTTACGGTCGTAGGAAGTTCCCCCTTGTCTCTGGACAAAATCTAGCATCAGATTCGTATTCTACACGAAAAAATACGTGAAATATGATGTGGACAAAATTTTCCTAGCGACTTTAGATTTTAACAACAAAAAGTGCTCAAAACGCCGAATTCGACCGGGAACACCGTTAAAATCACGTTTAAAGTTTTGGATTATTTCCCATCGGATCACGACTTCTATAGACGCTTTGGCCATTCGCTGGACACTCTATTTTGTGTATTTTTTTATATTGTTTATAAAGCCGGCTCTTCGATGCGCAGTGGCTCTGCACGCATTAGAATGCAGCTGCTATGACGCGAGAGCTTCTCTCTCTTCTCCGCACTTGCGAGATTATACTGCGCTACGTTCATCAATCGGCCATCCAGCCATCGTCTCCAGCTGACAAGGAAAAAGCCGAATAATTTTCTACACTACACGCATTTGAGATTTTGTTTGAAAAAACACGAGAAAACGTTTTTGTCGTCTCGTAAGATTGTGAAAAAATCGTTTCATCGATGGGTTTGCAGTAACATCAATTTTTAATTGACTCGTGTTGACACCCGGATTTTTCACATAACCAACATTTGTACACGTATACGAAATGGGTACGACTCTGAAGAGTTTTATCGAAGAAAATATTCGGCTTGAAATACTCTGTGTGATATGGATACTCTACGTCTGGGAATTGTATCTGAGCCTTCGTCAGGTACGACACTCTTTTAAAAACAATTTTTTCTTTTTTTTTCTAACCCCAAAACGTACGAAGTGCAGTGTAACGCCGCGATCTATAATTTTTTTTAGAGGAAACTGATGAAAATGCTCGAAACTCCGCCAAGCTCCCTGGATGATTTGATGCCTTCCGATGTTTACAAAAAAGCACGTAGTTATTCTTTGGATAAGAATACCTACACAAACTACTCTGATCTTTATTCAACTATTATTAATACGGTACGGAATTTTTTTTTTTTTTTTATTAAAAAATGTTCATGTTTACCAGATGAATTTTTATTTTTTTTAACGGATTTCTTAAAAGATGCAAAAACATTTGATCTCTTCGTAATATACACATATATATATAGCACTGATAATTTTGACGTCTACTCAACGGACCTTATTGATAATTATCATTATTTTCGTCTCTTTTAGATATTCATACTTTCCTTCGCTTTCCATTATTTTTGGCAATGTGGCGTTCGATTGCTGGAAATCATTGGTCTAAGCAAAGATAACGAGATCTTAGCCAGCGCAGCTTGCATGTTCATGATGAACGTTGTAACGTCTATCACAGATCTTCCATTCAAAGTTTACAATATATTTGTATTGGAGCAAAAACACGGCTTCAATAAGCAGGTAAAATAAAAATATAAAATAACAAAAGAAATTGCCAATTTTTGTCTACAGAATATCGACGATCCAAAAACATTACGGACACAGCTAAATTCGCGCGATGTTCACTAACAAAAGATTTTTTCTTCAAACGGCACAAAAATCCATTAAAAAATCGAATTTCCAAAGATTTTTGTGCCGTTTGAAGAAAAAATCATTCTTTTAATTAATCCTATTACTTTGTTTCATTTTCAGACGCCGTGGTTTTTCGTCACCGATCAATTGAAGAAATTTGTCGTTATGCAAGTGATAGCGTTGCCGTTTATCTGTGGTATAATTTGGATCGTAAAGAACAGCGGCGACAGTATGGATGTTACATCAAAGTGTCTTTACGTTTGGATTTTCACGGTGGTAATAACGCTCTTCATGTCGGTACTCTATCCGGAAGTCATAGCGCCTCTATTCGACAAATATTCGCCACTTCCGGAAGGGGATCTGAAAGTAGCTATCGAGACGTTAGCCGCATCGGTAGATTTTCCTCTTTACAAACTGTACATCGTCGAGGGATCGAAACGTTCGTCACATAGCAACGCCTACATGTATGGCTTCTACAAGAATAAGAGAATCGTTCTCTTCGATACTCTCGTTAAGGGTTACTGCAAACCTGAAGACGGCAAAGAGGATCAGGGATGCGAAGTTGACGAAGTTGTCGCAGTTCTCGCGCATGAATTGGGTCATTGGAAATACAGTCATACGATCAAATCATTATTACTCGCACAGGTATAATCGCCGATAGTTACCGCTCTATTATCTTCATAAACCCGTTGTGTACTATTTTTAGTGCCCTAACGATGCAACAGATCAGCTAACAACATTTTTATCATATGCAACTCAGTAAAATAAATGCAAAGAGAATCGGAAAAATGATCAAAACTAAGTATTTAACGTTTCTAAAGCTCCTCTCAACATCACGCGAAATTATAAAAAACCAAAATAATTTATACTAAAAAATCGACGAAGATACGAAGTTTTGTGAAATTAATTTTATAGTATTTGTTCCGTGATATACTTTTTTTTTTCATTTGTAATAAAATGTTAACCATCGATTTTTCATAATTTTCAGATAAGTTTCTTCGCCAATATACTTCCATTCGCCTATTTGCTGGAGTACAGACCGATGTACGCAGCTTTTGGTTTCAACGATAGTCAACCGATTTTCATTGGATTGATAATCGTTACGATGTACATTTTGTCTCCAGTAAACACAGTGAGTTGAATTTCTTTTCAACGATTTTTTGAAATTTCGTTTTATTAATTTCTCGAAAGATTAGGTTTGTCTAATGTTTCTGTTTTTTCTTTTACAGCTAATGGGCTTTTTACTTACTGTCAATTCACGGCGATTCGAGTTTCAGGCCGATCAGTTTGGCAAAAAACTTGGACACGCCGAGCCGCTTAAACGCGCTCTCGTTAAGCTTCAAAAGGATAATCTCGCGTATCCTCTGTTCGATTCGTTGTATTCCGGATGGCATCACAGTCATCCGCCGCTACTTGAACGACTCAAAGCGCTGGACAAAGTCGAGTAGTACTTAAATAGCTCGACGATGAAATCAAAGGCAAGTTTACGTTTACGTGCATTTATAAATCACATCGCATTTATGAAAAATAAATTGTTTACATTCTTCGAATCGTTGCGTCGACGTCTCATTTGTACTTTGGGAATTTTACTGAATTTTCTTTTATTTTTTTTTCTTTCATTTTTACTATAACGCACAAATCGCGGGAAATAAAAAAGATCAGTTTCTCATTTAAAGTTTGCAATAGTATCTGTTACCGCACCGATCCATGTAGCAACGCCGAACGAACCGGCGTCGACTTCGGTTAAAAATTCGGCTTGTTTTACATAACTCGCGCGTCCAGTTCTGCAAGTTACAAGAGCAATTAATTCTCCAGATCTTGCGACATAAAAAGTTGCATACTTTTATTGTTATTTTAACCAATAGTTTTCTTACTTCGGCGTCATATCTTTCGTTGCCCTGCAACCGGACCACGCCGCTTCGGCAACTTTGCTAACTGTCTCAGCCAACGACCAGGACGCGTTTGCCTCTTCGAGGGCTTTGCAAGCCGGAAGTAAGGCGTCCAGCTAAACAGGAAGCAACAAATGCATAAACGTCGAAAAATCTTAACGTTATAAACGATCGATTCTGCGTTTATAAATCTCGTGTCTCGTATCGGCGAGTATCGGCGAGAAAAAGAAATGCGTCAACAAAGATCGTAGTTTATAAGAGTTTGATGTGAAATGCATTTCTTTTTAGCTTTTTCTCTATTCATAAGAAAAAAGCATTGAATATATTTTTTTAATTGTTCATTCAACGTATTGTAAGATGCTATGACCTACGAGTCTTGTACTCGTTCTGTGTACTTCGAGACATCGATATATTTCTTTATATCTATTCATAGAAAAACAGTGTAAAATCTTCTAGAGGACAGCGAGGTGAAACGGATATCCGGCTAAAATGGACGCATAAAAATAATAATAATAAAAGATTCAAAAATGTAAAAATTTTTTTTTTAAATGTTAATATCATTTGAAACGGAAAATCCGAAGTAAATTCCCAATATGGAATTTGCAAATTTTACGTCGAAAAAAAGAAAAAATTCTTTGCAATTTTCCTGTTTTGCTTTTGCTTTATTGCGCGACGTGACCGTTTTTTCCGCTCTCCTTTATGGGAAATCCGTAAGATATCTGATACTATTGCTGTTTTCCGTGAAATTACTGGTCGTATTAAAAACTTCGTTGTTGTAATATAATCAACAAACCATTGTTCTGTCTCCGGGTTTTGCTTTGCTGTACTTCATGATACCGGCAATACCTGCGCGCCATACGTGCGGCCAAACGCGAGTCCATTCTTCTTCGTCTTTGCAATTAATCAGCTCAGTCGCGGCGGCCGTAAACATCAGACTGTAAATCGCTCCGGAAGTGCCGCCCATACGCTCCTCAGCGATCCACGAAAGTTCGCGCAAAGTTGATGCGGGATGTGATAATTTTAACGTATTCAAAGCCGACAATATTCCTGATAACGTAAAATACAAATTTATGTTTTACATATTTTTGTCTGTTTCTTTGAAACATTAATTTCTTTTTATTTTCAAGACCATTTACCTTCAGCCAACTGTCTGTGGGTAGAGCCGCAATCGCCGTCTCCGCATCCGCGATCCAAACTATTAATGTTTTCCTCGTTCTCGATGATTTTTTTGCAAGCATTCTGCAGACAATTTTTCATCATAAGACTCTGTCGATCGGTGAACTTCCGACCGATAATAGGTGTCGCTTCGCGACTCAATTCTTCGATTTGTGGTCTGAATTTCTCGAACGGCAGACTGTAAGAGCGCCCGGGCCAACGGGGAGCATCGGTTAGATCGTCGAGACACTCGACGAAAAGTTTCTCGTATGCGTCCGACAACCGTAAAACAGAAATATGCATTCCAGCACTGTCCAGAGAAGACATCAGAGTACCGGAGTAAACGCGAAGAGGATGAATTCCCTGTGATTCTTCGTTCAAACAAAAACAGATGGTTACCCCGTACGATACACGAAATCGTTATTTTTTTTTACACAAATATATTATATTTGTGTAAAAAAAAATCGAGTTTCAGAAATATAGTATATTTGTGTTAAAAAAAAATTGATTTTTAAGATCGTCCGCGTAAAAATTTTTCAATCGAAAATATATGCGAGAAATCTATTATCAGTTGAATAGATCACTTGAATATATTTATAAAATGTGAAACGTAATTAAATTTACATTTTCGCATATATTTCCAATGTTTAGTGTTTGAAAGGAAACGTTCGATCACCGTAAATATATATTAATTTTTTTTTTTCATGCGTTAGAAAAATGGTAACCTACTTAATTGCTTTACTACTTCATTGACTACAATTCCCTGTTCCAGTTGGCTTGATGCTCCGAAATTGTTCACAATTACTGCTACCGAGCTGCCGTTACCCAATGACAATGTTTTGATTATCTGTTCGAGTAGAATTTTTATTATTTCCGATGCGGTTCGCGATTTTATCCTTTTGTAGCCCGCTTCCCCGTGAACTCCCAAACCAATTTCTATCTCATCTTTGGGAATCTCGAACATCGGTCCCTGACCTGTAAAAATGAGAAGCGCGCGTTTTATTGCATCAAATTAATGAGATAAATAAATTCCGATCAACAAATTAAAATTTCGATGTTTTGGGAGAATAGTAATTTTTCCGATAATCGTAATTATTTTAACGCAAATGTAGGGAAACTAAAAATGAAAAAATTATGAATAAAAAAATGTTGAATGCGGATATTCGTAAAAATTTAAGGCTCAGGATTTGAAATGTTTTCGATTATCGATTTTTTTGTACTGAATTTTCTTTTTTTTTTTTGCGGACGATTATTTTCCGCGATTTTGGGAATAGTGTTGCCGAATATTAATTAAGCGTACCGGGCATCGAACAGCTGGTAAATCCAACACCGTACGTAGCAATATTATCGGCAACTATTTGCACCGTATCGGCTATTTCGCTGATACTTTTTCCGCGCTCGGCAAGCGCACCGGCGATTTTGTTAACGAATATCAGACCCGCGAGACCGCGTTTTCCTGCGCGACCTTGTTCTTCGGTTGGAATGCTGCAATCATCCTCAACGACTACCGACGCGATCTGCATAACAATTATGATAATCGTTTCTATTTTTTTTTTTTTAGAACGAAAAAAATGTATTTTCGCGAAAAAAGCGATTATTTTGTTATCGTTTACAGAAAAAACAAATTACCGTCATGCCGGCCTGTTTCGCCTCTTCGATTGCGATTCCGAAATTCAAGCGATCACCGGTATAATTCGGTATCACTACTAAAACACCGGCTACAAAAAAATAAAAAATTAATTAACGAATCCTTTGTCACACAGTTATCATTTTTTTTTTTGAGAAAAATATCGAATACAAATATTAATTCAATGATGTAATGATCTATGAAAAATCATTTAACGTGAATTTCACCAATATAATTATTTTAGTGTTTAAAAAAAAATTTTAAACAGTTTTAGCGATTTGCTGAAAAATATTAACAGTACCATTATCGTTGTGCGAAACGCAGCGGAGAGCATGCAGTATGTGATTCGGAGGTGGTGCAGCGAATACCGAACCGGCAACTGCAGCAGTGATCATACCTGCGCCGACGAAACCTGCGATTTCCCGAAGTTTGATTAAATTTACTTTCAAATTTTACTAAAAAAAGTAAAAAAACACTTTTCACGACGGTTCCTGATTTTTTAAATGATTTTTTTATAGTCCCTCTATGAAAAAGTCAATTAATACATTTTCGCGTCCTGATAGAGGAAACTCTGTAAATCACGACAAAAAGTAAAATTAAGCGATGTGCAACTTTTTTTTTTTTGCAATTGCAAAGATTATCATACTTATAGAATTTAGAAAAATTAGAGAATCATAAAAAAAGAATGTTTGCATGAAAAAAAAGATCGATAAGCAAACGAAGAAGAAAAAAAAAGAATAGACCTGCTGCAAATGGTTCGTGGCCGCTGCCTCCGCCGCATACAACGGCAACTTTGCCACCTCGATCGCGCCACTAATAAAAACAGGTGTTTTGTTTTAAATAATTATTTACACAAATAATTTTTTTTTAACCAATAAAGTAACTTACGTTCGGTACCAGTACGACTCTTTTCATCGGATGGTAATCGAGATGCGGAAACTCGGAACATAGTCCCGACAACGATTCCAAAACAGCGTCGTTCGCACTGTTTATAAATTGCTTCGCAGACATTTTTAAAAGTGAAAAACCCACATTTAGTAAATATTAATTACGATACAACGAGATCTATCATCCGTAACGCCACGAGTCCGAATGATCGCAATGCTAAAATGCTGTATAGATTTAGCTATTGATCTGATGAACCCTTGACCTTGAATTACGCTGCGCGGTCGTTACGGCGATAAGCCCTCGCGATCGGAAAGAGAACATGTTTTTCCTCCGTTTATAAATTTCTTCCAATTACACAGTCACTGTAATACAGAGAGATACGTGGTACATGAATTTCGTCAACATTGTGAATTGCAATGATCGAGACGCTCGGTTTGCATCCATTTCTAGCTATTAATCTAACGGAGCTGTGACCTTGAATTAAGCCATGCGGTCGTTCCGTTGATACATTCTGATGAGCGGATAAGAACACTCTGAATGACTTAAGCTTCTCTTCGCTTTATTTTCCGACGGCTGCGTCGATGTCAAATGGATTTTTATGATCGATTCTTAACGACATGCTGGGTGTGTTATCTAACGATAAACAAAGCCGGCGACCTTGAATACGATTCGCCGATGAGGTGCGAAAGCACCCATTAAAATGATGTAGTGGATAGATACATTTACGCGCGCTAATGACAATGTTTTCAGCATTATTGCCCTTATATTGGCAAATGTTTACCACATACGGAAAATTTTTAATTGATAAAAAAAGAAAATTCTCGTGATATTATTGTGTCTCTTTGCCACTGCTGATTAGTTTTGTGAAACGCATCCGATAGAGAAGGAAACTACTTGAGTCTGGGAACAAGAAAATCTGTGCTGGTACGACGCGAGAAAAGTTGATTGGTACCATTGGTACTCGTTTGATAATTCCTTCTACGAGGATTAAAATCAAATCTATGTCAGTAAATATTTATCTGCTGAATGAGTACGCTTTTGATAGAAAACTGTTCAAGTAATTTAAATACAGAGTAAAAATACATGATACAAGGATAAGAAACATTATACGTAAATATATAGACAACACGAATTGAGTTATGGCGGCGTGAAAATATAAGCATGCGCAGTGTTCGCGGTCTCGGCGATTCGGGAACTGCCGTGCGGTATCGTTGCGAATTCAGTCGCGTTGTTGAATGTTGAATCGCAACGTAGAGGTACGAATTTGGCGGTTTCATGTAGCAATTCGCGATATTTCGATGCTTAATTAAGTGTACTTGTTGAGATAACCGTTAATATCAAAACACGAGAAACCATTTGTGACTGATTAACTTGTAAATTTGCTCTTATGACAATGAACATCGTAAGGTTTATCAATTATCGCAGAAGTTCGCATGACAATCGTCACCTGTCAAACACGCGTGTGTTCTTAATATTCTCATGGTACCCGGTAATCCCGCGGAAATTCGTGGCGGGTTTTTTTTAATTGTTTGTGTATATTGGCCAAATAAGTTTACCTCGCAGTATCGGACGTTTTTTGGATGTGAACCGTTTGACTTACGTACAAAACTTTTTACAACTCGCAAGAAAGAAGTGTTTCATCGTGCGGAAAAAAGTGAATGATTCAATGAAATTACCGGGTAAGTCGAGTTACAAAATAATAATTTACATATTTTTGTTTATGACATATGTCCTCTAATTTGTCATGACATATGTCCAGTAAATTTGTTTCTGATTCATAATACGAATATCGAAAAACTGTCATATTTTTTTTACTAACTTTTTATGATTTTACTAACTTTGCTTCAATAATTAAAGCTTTCGTATTGATATGTAATCGATTTTGTACGATATCGGCGATCGGTTGCCATAAATGCAGTACTCTGCTGAAAAGTTTGTTTGAGTGGTCGTTACGAATTTTAGCGGGAAGAGCCAAAACTTTGTTACCCGGTAAACATGTTATACAACGAACAAACTAACAAACATACAATGAACAAAATAGATATACGCATCCTACTAAAAAATCAACGATATCAATGATATCATGAAAAATAATATTTGTTTTACATTTTTTTTTTTTCAAATATTTCTCCTCACACTCGGCGGCTTACAAACACAAAGTAAATAGTGCACGCGTGTCCGCTCGTAAGCTTGACCAGCCAAACACTAGCGCACCATAACCTCGCGCGATATTACGATACGAAACTCGCAGATAAGTGAAAACCGCAGTGTAAACAGTAGAAAAAAAAGTGTCCAAAGGTTAACAAGTTATCGTCACATGAGCGGCGTAGCGTGGATTTGTTCGTCTAACATTTTATTTTAAACAAAATCATCGAACTAACGGATATCGAATGACACATGATGGACATAATTGTACAATTGAATAATCAAACCGCTGGCAGAGATGCAATTATAAGGTCAGTACAAACGACGCGTATTAATAAACAAAAATAACACTGCGTGATAAAAAAAAAGAAAGTCGAGATTTCTCGACAGTTAAAAATATTTCTTTCTCTTCCTTTCTAAAAATCTTCATAATTCTGTGACGAGTCACGTCTGGTTTACAGGTTATTACAATACACCGCAAGAGCCGGATGGTATTATTCACAGAGCAGTCAAGCCGCCAGGCATTCCTCCGATGTGCTGAAAAGTTTGGAATACACCTTTAGTTCGTTCAGAAAACGTAACGACGCTGTAACATTTATTTGTTAAATTTTTTTTTTTTCCTCAGTCGTCAAGTCTTACCATTGATTTTTGCAGTTTTGCGACTGGGAAGATGTCTCGACAGCCTATACTCCGTTCTCAAAGCTGCGAAGCATCCAGACCTGGCGTTGCGAATCACCATGACAACGGCAAAAATTTTCAATGCATTTTTTTTGTTCGCCGATCACATGACGTGGATTGGCAGAGTCGGAGTCATGAGAGTTAATTTGGAAAAATGGAATTCAGACTGCAATCGTTATTGGCTGTTGACGATAATAATGAATTTGACGAGAGATCTGTACGAAATTATTCGAGTTTTGGAGCGAATAAACATCACGCAAGTAACAAGATTAACGCAAAAATCGAAGAGTTGTCTCGCTGCCAAGTGCCACAATTTTATGACGCTCATCGATCACAAAGATATTCTTTTGGATACAATGAAAAATAGTTGCGATATTTTTATACCTCTCACGGCGCTTGGATACATCAAGTTGAGTCCCGGAGCCATTGGCATTCTGGGTACTGTTTCTTCGGCTATCGGACTCTACTGCTTGATAAATCCAATGTTCAAACTTCCGTCGTAATGATATCTTTTTTTTTGTTTTTATATTTATAAACGTTTATTACGTCGGGCAGAACGGTGCATGGAAAGATAATATAATATGTTGATACAATGTTGAGAATATTTATTAAACATTCCTTTAAAAAAAATATATATATGTATACAATCGGAATTTTTTCCAAAAATGAAATTTTAGAGTTACGATGTAAATTTTTACTGAAAAAAAGAGGCGATTTCGAACGGAATGTTTGTTACAGAATATTCAGTTTCTTTACGAACCGTTAATTCGGTTATCGAGACACGCGGTAGTGTCTTGTCGTCAAGTAGTTGTAAAGAGTAATATAAAATACATCGATCACCCGAATGGCCAGTTTTGAAATATTATTTAGCGGTACTAATAATAATGGTAAGGAAGGTGTGTAAAAAAAATAAAATAAATTTACTACATTATTATGTATTTATACGATTTTTTTTTCGGTAAAAAAGAGATAATGTGCTCGTAAAATCGACATTCGTAATGTGTTTCAAACTTGAATTATCTGTTTCGATATAAAATCCTGATCTCTGTTCCATAAAGCTTTGCAGATGCTGTTCATCTGATAGGAGCAATCAAAGATTTCCGGTCTCGCCGATGTTTTATTTGTGTCAATTTTGATTACTTTTATTTTCCACCTTTCTTCGAATTCTTTGACCTGACTGTCCGTTACTGCCATCGAGGTAAATGCTTGATACCTGTTTTACGATATAGAAAAAAAAACCACAGAAAACGTGATGAGTAGTGCTGATAACTATTTAAAGTAATAGGACTCTTAAGTTCGAGTCTTCTCGACGCTATTTTCTTCGACATCGATGTGATAAAGAACGCTATTTTTATCTTAATGTTTCCCATGGTAAACCCATGAAATTCTCATAATTAACACAAATAAAGTACAAATTAAAATTTTAGAAAAAATTAATAAAAAATGCTCACTTTGTGCCGATCACTATGTTGGCGGGATTCTCCGTTGTAGCGGTCATGGAATTCATTAGATAAGGGATATCTCTGAAGCTCGTAGGTTCGTCAAACGCAAATATCGAACATATAGCGTCGACCTTATCTTTGCACGCCTGAAGCAATGAAAATGATGTTACTTCGACATATTGACAAAAAAAATTGGTTGAATCGAGAAAATCGGCGGTTGCGGGTTACGAAACAAAGATTTTATTCAACAAAACAAATATTTATTAATTAATAATCCTAACCATTAGTTAAATTGATTATTCCTTTCTTTACTATAAAAATGATTTGTTTTATGCAATCGATTAATTGTGTCGTTACCCGCAAGCGCCGATTTCGTCGTTTCTGCCGATTTTTTTTTCTCGGTGTACGCGATGAAAAATCGTTTATTTTAAGGTTCTTACAACGAGGCTACTCCTTGTTTTACTAAAACGTTTCAATTTTTTACGGACGTTATTTAACACTTAGCGAAAAAAAAGTATACATTTTTTTTAAAATCGAGTATTTAGATCGCGAAAAAATAATTATTTAAATTAAATCGCTATTTCGAGAGAAAATTATTTCATTCTATCGTCGATAATAACGCTGAGAAACATCGCGTTTAACTTAAAAAATAATTTAGGATATCATGTTATCGAAGTCATTTTTACTAAAAATGTTAAAATTATTTGAAATGGTGGCTACGCGCGACAGCCCCTCACCGTACATCACCGTGTCATCTATCCCTTCAATTTAACTGCGCCATGACTATCTTAATAAAACGCAGGGAACTGGTGCCGTAGATCCGATTCGAACCAATCACAGCGCTTCAATCACGATAAACAATAAAATACTTATTGATCCGTGCGTAACCACTCTAAAGTATTGAATTCTCGATTTTTTTCGTTTTTTACGATGCGAATTATCCCGGAAGAATTATCATTTTTTTTTTAATATTTCGACCAAAAGTAACTCACGGGCAATATATGATTGTATTTTTTGATACTATTTTCCGACGTGTCCCAAAAATGTAATTTGAACAGTACGACTTTGTCCCAAATTTTGACCGGCCAAAAAACGGTGGTTTTTCGGATTCCATTAGATTCGGTATATCCGCCACTTTCACCGATGATTCCTGACAATCGATTGATTACGGATGTTTTGCCGGCTCCCGGTCTGCCGATCATGAAAACTTTGTACGTAACTTCTTCGATCGACGAAGGCAACGCCGGTCTCTCCAGGATACCTAAAATTAGATCGATAAAAGGCGAAATTGATGGATATCTTTCGGAGTGGAAAAAAAATGGAATAAAAAAAATTATATAATATTATTGTGCGACTGACCATAGAATCGTCTTTTTTTCGTTGAATGATCGTAGAAATGATGAAGCAATGATTCACCTTCAGCCGAACTCAACCAATTCATATTTATCGCGCTACTCATTATTGAGGTTCGGTTTGCTTATTATTTAATCAGACGTCGGGAAGCGTCATTCGAGCTCTCGATGTAAACAGCGAAACAGGTGTTTGGGTACTACAGGTGCGTCGCGACAGTGGCGCCCCTACACAACAGCTTTAAATTTTTCCGGCATTTTTTACCTACTTCCGTCAATACAGAGGGCTCACGATAAGCCTTTTTTTTACGAATTCAAAAATCGAACTATTATTGCCGGTTATTAATTATAATAATCCGAAGGGAGTACGAAAATAAAAAAAAATTAATCGCATACGTTTTACCAACTCGCGAAATAAAGTGAACTGATCGAAGAGTTTCTACTTTCTGTCGCAAAAAAAATGTAATACTATATTTACAGAAAATTATCGCAATTTACGGCGATAAGTTGTCGAACACATTTTCACACGGTACTTGCGAAGACAAATTTCTAAAATTAGTTCGATCTTATTAAAGCACTTTTTTTCTTAATATAGTCTTGCGAATCCATCGGGACGAATTTATGATAATATTTATTGTTTAAAACTATAAAAAAAAAAAACATATGACTTGCCAAAGCGTCTACGATTTCCTTTTTTTTCTCCACTTTAAGGGTTCCACTCAATCGATATAAAAGTGATATAAAAAAGCGTATCGAACGGATGGCAGTAATTTTTGAGATTTTTGGTATAAAAACTCCGATAATATTGGTAATTCGTAATTCGTAAACGTCATTTGAACATTTGACTTCCGAGAGCCAAAAAAAAATGGTGAACGATTTTTTTGCGAATCGTCAGTTCGGTTGAATTTCACGAGAAATTTTTCCTGTGTTTTCCGGAACCGGTCGCTAAGCCGAAAGTACGGTCGAGAAGTTGCAACACGGCAGCGAGTGAGTGATGCGCGTTTATATCAGCAAAGCGTTCAATCAACTAAGTTAATGTGAGATTTTCAAATACCTAATTAAATGAGTTTTCGGAAAAATCCGAAGCAAACTTGTCGCTAGCGAGTCTCGAAACAGGTAAGGAGCAATGTAGGATTTGGTAGAAAAAAAAAGTAGTCAGTCATCAATTCATCATGATCCATGGGGAACTGGACAACCGTAGGATAGATGGCCCAATTTACTCACTTTTCTATCATCCACCAGTCGTTTCATGCCTGTGGCAACGAAAGATAATTAAGAATTTGCCCCGGTTATTCGCGCATAGATGGGGGGAGGGGGATGAAGAATTCTGAAGCGTCGAGGTGTAATAGAAAAGAGGAGAAAAAAAAGTATGCGAGGGAAAACGAGAGAAAAGTGAAAGAGTTCCATCCATCCACACGAAAAAAAAAAACAAAAAAAAACGCACACACACACAGATAGAACGAGAGTAGCCGTAATTCCGTCACGTCAATTTTACGAGCTCTCTCACGGTGCCGCATGGCTTAGCGTATAATTGGCGTGGAGCCCGACGATCGAAAAAGAATTCTCTTTCTCTTCGGTTTGTGTGCTGCCTATCCACCCACCTGATATCGAATAGTATCGCGTTATATGCAAATTTCGCCCGATAGACAGATTGATGAGAGTTCGATCTATCGAAAGCGCGCGATGAGGGGGAGGTGGGGGAAGCGTGACGAGCTCGGAGAGAAGAGGCTTCGGCCGTTCATTGGATATTACGCGCTACGATATTTCTATGGAACCATTTCAATCAATCCTTTGCCCTTTCGGATCTTTGAAATTTCGGATAAATTCATTATTTTTTTAATCCTTTTTAACACCCCGACTAAATAAATCGTCCTACCCTCAGGTTAATAATACTTTTCTATCCCGTTAGTTTCTTTTCGTAGTTCGAAAAGTATAAAAAAAAAAAATATTTGAAGGTGCATTTCATCCGAACAATAAAATTACTTAAGCCGAAAAAGCAACAAAAGTTTGCCTTGCATTTAAAGGAAATCCTTTCATATATGCCGTATTTACTGAATAATAATAATAATAAAAAAAATTCTATTCTGTTGTCTGTTGATAACTTCATTGTTTCTTAATTATTTTTAGTGTTCGTGAGATGTTCTATTCTTGATTTCTACGATTTTTATTCTATATATAATTTCAGTGTTGAATAAAAAAAAATTAAAGTGAACCGTATGTTGTTCAATTGTCACTTCAACGTTTATTATAACCCTTCGAAGTTTCGTTGATGCGTCCCAATTTGATACGATGAATAATCATATTTCTCAAACGCGGCGGAACCCTTTACCATCCCAGTCTTTCCATTTGGAATATTAGACAGGAAACTTTCGACCTCCTTATCGGAAAGAAGCTTTTAGCCTCTAACAAGGAATACTCAATGGATTATCCGACATTCGGTTGGTTCCTAAACTCGTCCAGTTACTGCAGTACTCGAGCTCTTTCGCTCTCATTCTCTTCCCATTCTTTTATATGCTTTTTCCCTCCCTGCGCACGTTTCTGCATCACGTCCGCTTCAGGTACTTACCACGTCAGATAATAACGAGACTGGCAGACTCTGACAGCCGTATCGTGTGCTTTACGCGCTTCGCCCCACTCCGTGCCGCCCCCGACCTTAACTTTCCCGATAATGCGGAAAATTTGCTTTCTGCAAACGAAAGCTCTCGACTTTTTCCTGCTTCCTTCTGCTCACTTCGGCGTGTCTTTTTATCGACTAATCACAATGTAATCAAACATTGCTTAATAAAATATAGTCAATTGATTGCGTAGTTTTCTCGAAACAGGATTTTCATTCGCTAAAGATTTTTCGAATGAAAAAACCTAACATATGAAATTGTTGATTTAAATGACAAAATAAATAATTTATTCATGAATTGGTAACGAATCGCTAAAAGTGCATCTGAAGAATCATCGAGGCCCTCATTTTTATTTAAGGGTAAAGTTAATTATTTACGAGTCTTGTCTCATTCTCGTATTATTTTTGTCTTCATATTCGATGTTTCAAAAGCATCGAATACGACGTTTCTTCATTAAATCGTAAGATCGCGGTCGGCACTTTTTTTTTTTTTTTTTTTTTTTTTCGGGTATCAATAGAATTATATCGATTTCGATGTCAATAAAATTTGATTTGCAAATTCTTTGGTTTCTCATAGGGGAAGCAGAATTCCTTGTTGACGAAACTCGTGATCTGTAACTATGCAATCTGTTCTCTATTACGGGAAGGTATTTCGCGAAATAACCTATAAATTATTTCGTACAACAATGATTTCTCATACCTGCAACGAAAATCTCGAGTTATACCGGAGTATACTTTCATGCTACATAATACATAAGCACTCCGGATTCAACTCGGATACATTCCCGAACGCGCGATATATCGAATAACAATGAAGGCTAACTAGATGGCTCGGTGTTCAGCAACGCGATATCCTTAGGGGGATGATACACACGTATGACGAGCAGGAAGAGTCTCTCATGAGGTTGTATGCCACCACACGCGGACGTACAACTATAGTATATCGAAGAAGGACCAAGTGGATGAAGGCATCAGTCCTTATCCTCATCCTTTCCGAACTCACAAATCACAACAAAACATCGTACTATCGAAATTCTCAGGACAAATCTCTCGTTGGTATTACCAGAGCTAACGAAGGGGCAGAGGGTCGTACCTGATACACCCCAACAGAATCAATACGTAAAAAAAAAAAACATATGCGGATTGATAATAAAACGAAATCTAATAAAAATAATAATATATTAAAATATGTATATTTAAAAAAAAACAGATATATATATTTTTCGTGTTATTATTATTATTATTTGAAATATATATTTTATAATATTACTTAATTATATAATTTTTAAAAATCTAATGAAATATTTAAAAAAAAATAACACATTTTTCGATCGAATGAATATCATAATATTAAAATTGTGTTCGGTATTACTTTAACGGCCGAAGGATTCCGACAGCGGGTAAATCACCCTTAATCGATTAACGATGAAAAAGATTTGTTAAATCTGAATAAATTAAATTTTTTTATCTGCCTTCGGGTCTTCCGGTTGGTCTGATACAAACATATTATATTTGATTTCAACAAATATACTCGTATCAAATAAATCTATGTTGGTTCCTACCAATGTTTTGTTTTCACAGTTATCGATTTTCAATAAAAAAAAAGCCGATCTATATTTATTATTTATTTATTTATTTTGAATCGGTGTCTATACAGTTCTACAGGCAACTTTTTGAACACCGATAAGAAAGGCGAGAGAACAATGTTTACATTTAATTTTCACGTTTTTATCAATTTTTTATTTTATATAAAGTTTCTTATATTTCGATCCATTCGCTTACATGACCCATAAAATGGCAAAAGCTTCCATGCATTAACCTTTTTTACGAAATATACACACATTTTTAACAAAATCTAAATTCTTTGAAAAAATGAATTAAGAAACTGTATTTTCCACTCAATTTTCAAGGAAATAATGAATATGCGGATTAAATTTAATTTTTTTTTTGAGACTATTGATTAACAGTAAAAGTTTGTTTTTTTTTTATCATGCGATTTTAAACGAAAAAAATTTTTCCATTGGTTCGAAGTTTTTTTTTAGGAAATGCAAACATTTTTTACGATGTGAAATGATTATTATAAAGAGTGAAAAAAATCATAGGAAAGATATCGTTTACGTCAAAATGCGATGTTAGCATCAACAACGACGGTGTGTTGTGTTCCGGAGTGTGAAGTCGCCATTTCGACGACATGTCGATTGACGAATTGAATAATCTGCAAGTGAAATATTCGACGGAGGAAGTGATATTTCGTGTAGTTAGATAGGAGATGAAACGATACACTATGCTGAGACGATCGAAGATGTTTCGGCAACTTCTCCTTCCACTACAACTCCCCTATCGCACCATCCCATATATCACTCATACAATGCGCGTAAATTTTTAAAACCCATTTCTTCAATGCGAAGTTCCACGCTTTTCTTCGAAGAAAGCTTCAATTTTGGTTAAAAAAAGAAAAATTGGCGCGTATCGAAAATTCGACCGATCTGCGAGTTCAGCGGTAGGATAAAAAAATGACTGTGAGGAAAGACTGGCGCCAGTTTTTCGATTAGTTTTGGAAGTTCTATTCATAGGCTGAAACTATTTTCTCCCCATTTCTATGAAAGAAATCAAGTGCTGATGATAGATTGTGCAAAAAATGATAGTATGACGCCAATAGATGCCAATAGACGAACAACAAATTAATAGTCGTTCCACGTGACTCGCCGGATTTTCGATTCGATTTTTAAAAGTTTTTTCAATATTTTCAGAATATTATGAATTATGATTTATAGACGACGTACGTTTAGTTACAGATTTTGTTTTTTTTTGATGAAAAAAAAAAAAAAAAGTAACCAAATCGAACGAAAAGTAACGAATTGAATTTCTTTAACCTATGGACCATCTTCGGGAACAAAATTTCGCACTCTATCTACCGAAGCAAAAAATCATTTCTTGGTGCGTTTCAGATGCTAAAGTTATCACGCTACGTAAATAGAGTATTCGTACGAAAGCGCTATATATTCTCAGACATATTGACATGAGAAATACTCCCAGAGAAGTCGCGACAATGCATGTTGGCAACTACTGAATTGCATAACTATGATTTGTTGCCCATGTGACTATTTCTATAGTTGCATCAACTTGTTTGATAGCTATCGTAACTAATTCATAATTGACTGAAAATAATTTCATAGTTCCTTCAGTTATAATAACATTGGATAAATACAGTAGTAGTCTTTTTTTTGTTAGGTTAATTTTTTTTTTACGCAAAAACTGCCGTTTTCGTAAAAAAAAAAAGAAAATTTCGATTTCGAGAGTTCGGCATTAGTTAGGCAGTGCGTAGGCTTTAATTAACCTTCCGAGATTCCCTGTATATTGGAGATTTGACCAAATGATGAATTTTGGAGTAAAATAGAAAAAAAATGGCGTAAAAAAAATGTCCGATTATTCTTCGATGATCTTTTTTCGCCCCTCTGTCCTTCCTCCATAAAAATAAATACACAATAGCATAAAAAAAAACACCCCGAATATGTTCCAATCTTGCAAACCTCCCCAGTGCCGTTTCAACGAAACGATCTAATCCTCGTAAACAGCAAACGTATAACCAAACGTTCTAATCCAAAACTAAAGAAAAAAAAAGTCACATTCTCTCACCTACTTCTCACCCTCGGCGACGATTAAACTACATTACTCTTCCTCTCCCGTACGCGGCCGACAAAATTACAACGAAATTTCCTCTCGTCTCAATCCCTCGATTGTTAAAACCCTCTCCGTTCGTCTCGTCGCCCATTACAGATTTTTCTACTTGCGGCCATAATAGCCCATAGAGTGTGGTTTAGCCTTCGTATGCTACCTACTCTCGTCTACTATATCCCTGCCGATCCATCGGTCTGTCCGGCCAGAGGGTGAGCGAGTCAGTGGAGCAACCCCCCGAGTGCTGCTGGCTGGCTGGCTGGCTGGCTGGCTGCTGCTGCTGCTGCTGCCAGCGATGATAGGAGGGGTGTGTGTGAGATGCACGCCGGCGCTGCTGCCGGTATTCGTTGAGAGGGGAGTTAGAGGTATAGTTGGGCCGCCGTGAGTAAGCGAGACAGTGATAGAAGGGTTTTTCGGAGCAAGCATAAGGATACCCGAGGCATGCGCGGTCCTATCATATTGATCTCGCCATAGTAACGATTCCCTCTTCTCTCGCTGGTGGATGCTGGCACGCACTATAGAAGTTGGAGGGGTGTACCGCATGGTATGGTACCATGGTACCCATCTCTCTCGTAACTTCTCTCTCATTATCTCCCTCACTCTTTCTCGCGGGAAATCCAAATTCCCCCTCCTTCTCCTCCCCTCGTCAGCCGTCATAGTCGTCGTCGTCGTCGTCGTCGACGACGACTACCCTCGTTCGCCACCGTCGACGACGGGGCTCCTCTATGTGGGCCGTGGACCAGCACCATCAGCAGCAGCGGCAGCAGTAGCACCAGCAGCAGCAGCAGCAGCGGAGCATCCAGAGCAAAGAGAGGGGAAACTACGAAGCGCGAACTGCTGCGCTCTGCGGCTAAATGAATATCAGTCCAGCGTTGATCGCCGGCGATGGTGGTTCTTGGGTATAAATAAGGGAAGATTTATTTAACGGAGTCACGAAAAGAGGGAAAACGCC
This sequence comes from Cryptus viduatorius, assembly GCA_964006125.1. NCBI lineage: Eukaryota > Metazoa > Arthropoda > Insecta > Hymenoptera > Ichneumonidae > Cryptus > Cryptus viduatorius. Next base: position 12,188,626 of record OZ023221.1, read on the forward strand.
ATTTTCCGTTCATAGCGAGTAAAGATTTAATACAAAGCAAGCAAAGAATAACGATTAAGGGAGAAAAAAAAGCGTCGAATCCAGAGAATTGTGACAATCAGAGGACCGGGTTAGGAAAAAAAGTTGGTTCGGCATTAAAAATAAAAAAAATAAAGAAGCACTAATAAAATAACGCTGAATACATGAAGATATCCAAAGAACGAGGGTATCCGCGCGTTCAAGGAGAAATACACAAACGATAAAAGGGAAAATCGGAGTATGCATGCATCTGTGAAAGAGTAACGGTCCGTAACGGAGAAGCGGATCTCGGGATAGGTTTGTTTTAACGTTTCGAAATCTTGAGAAATCAGAGAAAGAACGCCGAAGCGAATCGGTGAAACGAGTCGACGTGAAGAGGGGTAAAAAAGTAACGTCAGGGTCTCGGAGAAGAGATGCCACCAGCTGAAACATCGTTGGCGTCGACTGATACGGTTCTGCAAAGGCTACTCGTCGGTAACACGTAACCCACGGTGGTCCAACTTGGATGAACGCGATCGTGGATTTGTGGCATTGATAAGCCGAGCATAAAACGACGGTCAACGGTGTGCGAACGGAAAAGTGATCGAAGATATACTTCAAGGTGGTCAGGAAGAGAAACGCGGGTCGGATACGGAAGGAATAAAAAACGAGAACGGGGTAAAAGAAGAGCACAAAATATTGAGAGCTGGCGAAGTCAAGAGGTTACGGAATTGAGAGTGCGCCAGATAGGGAGTTGGATACTCGAATAGTAAACTTATGAGTATAAGGGCGGTACAGCCGCTACTGCCAGTGGCGTGTGGGACGATGTCGATGCCTCATGATGCGGCAAGAAGACGGAGTAGGAGCAGGAAGTAACCGGTGGTGTGACAATAGAAGAAGACACGAAGGACAACCGAGTCGATTGTTGTCGCGGCAAGTCTGGCAGATCAATCGGTCCACCGTAGACGAAAAGAAGCGGAGAGCTTTAAAGTGCGAAACGTTTGGTTTGATCGTCGTTGAAAGGGTCGTTATTGACGACTCGGAAGCTCGAGCCTTGAAGGGTTCATCGTCGGACGTCGTCGTTGTTTTCAACGTCGTCGTGGATCACGTGTGAAGCAACGCGTCGTCGTTCCCGGGGCTGAGAAGGACGAGGCGCCCCCCTACACCTACCCCCACCCACCCCCGCCAAGCATCCCTCGAATCTTCGAAATATCTCGAGCGATAACAAGAAGAAAAGGAAAAAATCAGCAGCACCATAATGACGATAAGGTCGTCTATCGTGCTCGCTCGTCAAGCATCGCTCATCGAATTGTTATACTGCTTCTTGATCGTCGTCGTTCATCAGCGTACGTTCTAGGAACTGCCGTGTGCAGGTGACCACGTGACGACGAGGGTAACCAGCACACGGGGTCTCCGAGGCCCCCCTCTCACGAACCTCCCTTCAAACCATACAACCTGTCCGTCCTCCTACGTTCCCCATCCCCGTTCCCCGTCCTCCACCGTCCGGTCACAACGCCAGCCGGTTAACGAGAGAAAATGAAACGCTGCTGGACCCTCATGGCGGCGATCGCCCTTGCCGCATCGGGTGAGTCATTCTCCAGTATATTTTTCATTGTTTTTTTTTTAACATTAAAAAAAAACAAAATGGCAAAAAAATGTATACTACCACGCGCTCTATCACCCGACTCATTTTCCACCCCTAACATTATCACACGCGCATTCCTCTTCGTCGAATCGACAATTAACGGTATTAATCCGTCCGTCAATCCTAGTGATTTGATCACTTTGATTATCCTTCGTCAATGGATTTTCAGTCAAATTCTATCATGGCGAAACCTTTGGCTTTGACACACTTCGACACACCATTCGGCTTTCGCACGGATTCGGTGATAATCATTTTTTTTTTTTTTTTGCGAACATACAATACAAAAACGGAAATATTGTCGATTTTCTTATTTTTCGGGATGATACAGCGGGTTTGTCGTGTTTTTTTGACTTTGATGAACTTTGCGGGGTTATAGGGACGATAATTGTAAAGTGATACAGTATCAATCAGTATCAATCTGTTCGTTTATCCGATAATGGATGTGAAATATCGGTAAGATTCTAAATGCTGGATACACGCTACGCGCGGAATAATGTAACACGATCCTAACGGTTTGCGGGGGTGTAGTGCACTTCGGCCGGATGAACGCTTCACGGGACTGTGCTATCGAAAGAGGCGAGACACGGTTATTCGATATGACGCTCTTGTTTCGTTCCTCTCGATGCGAACGGAATTGTAAGATTTTTTTTTTTTTCGAAGAGCAGCAATAAGACTCTTATGTCGGAGAAGAGGTTAAACGAAAAGTGGAAAAATAAAATGGTCTTCGCGGTCGAGTATGTCGTTTAAAATAAATCTTATTTTAGGTTAGTAATTATGTTTTTTATTTGTTATTTACGAATTATTCAGCATAAATCCGGGACGATATTTTCTGGTTAATTATTTATCACAACTGCAAATACGGTATTTCGAATTTATACCTGTTGTACGGTTACGCAGCATAAATTTATACCGTTAATATTATTATTATCGAATTAGCATAATGCTACGATGATAATTTCTGGCATATTGTGTAATTGAGTTTAAAATACATTAAATTGGGATACTGCCATTGAATTATTATTTTCGAATGTTACACAACCGTATGACAATCTTAATGGGAAATTCGATTATATTCTCTTCTTTTTTTTTTGGGAACAATTGCATTTTACTCGTTTGTGCCTCACGCCGGCTACTGTTAAGCACGTGCAAAGCTATTAATACGCGTTGCTTTGGCAATAAATTCTCGAAGATAATTCGAAGCAAAGATAAATTACGTTGTAATCCTGTAGTGTTCCTTGAAGCTTTTTAATATCGAAAAAATCTACATTATCACCTTTGGATACTTGAAATCTTGTGAACTTTATGAAAACGGCTAAAAACTGTCAATTTGCGAGTTGCTGATCTTTTTTCCGTTCGTGAGATGATGTATTGATCGCGAAATTTTTTTTTTTATTCGCAAACAGAAACTTGACTTACGAACTTGAAATATCACAAATATAACTATAATCGAAACGGGCATTTGATAAAAAAAATCAATAAAAACAGCTTTCGAGCAAAAAGAAAATAAAAAAATTTTTTTACTTTTACCATTTTCGAAAATTGTTTATTCTGCATGAATTTAAAATTCTGTGAATTTTAAAAAACATCGTTATTCTGAAAACTCTGCATACTAAAAAAAAAAAAACAAATAGTGGTATTTACAACTCGAAACATTTGTCCAGCAAAATAAAAGGAAAACGACGAAAATTTTTTTTTTTCAATGTCAAATATTCCAATAACATTTGTAACACGATTCGTTGCTGTTTCAACGGTATGGTATCGTATAAGTAAAAAAAAAGAAAAAGGAAAGGAGGCGATTCATTAACGGTATCGCGGGTATTGGGGTTACATTGAGTGTTGCCAGTCGGTCTGACGGTCATTGGGTTATATCACTGGGGCGTCTTAGTCCGCTAACCAACGGGAGCATCGCGTCTGAATAGTTAACGTCGCGACTACTGCCGTCACGAGGGGCAAAATAGAATTACCGTCTGACCAGCGGGAGCGCTGTATCCGCGACAGCTTCTCGCTCTCTCGCTCTTCGTCTATCGCGCATATCTGCATCTCTTCTACCTGTAGATATCCGAGGTCGCGTTATCCAGCATTTAGAACACTTCATAAAACACAAGTTCGCTCTTATCCGCGTTATACACAGCCACATACACGCGCATATAAATCTCCAACTCGTCTTCCATTAAACCGATATATCAGTCTGAAATATCAAAATTTTATCTCCCGTCGATTCACTGAATTTCTTTCGCTCCGTCTCACCAACTGAACTATCGCGCACAATCAGCTGCAATTTCACTAACAAACCTCACTGAAAAAAAAAAAAAAAAAAAAAAAAGCCATCCCACATACACACAGACATCCAAAAGTTTCATTTATTATTATACTATATATATTATATACACGCGTAGAGCCGTATACACGCGTATGTATACAAAATGCTGACATATACTCTATGCCCATCATATTATTATTAATAAAAATAATGAGAGCTAAAACATATTGATTAAATACTGAAACTGGTGTAAAAGCGTGAAAAAAAAAAAAAAAAACGCGCGCGGCATAACATATATGCCTCCTTGCGTGAGAAATTGGCCGTTTTTCATTGTCGCTTTTTATTTCGACGCGCCGTTGTTTTTTTTTATATATATTTTTTTTTAACACGGTGTGTTTTATACGCCCGCGCCACACACACATATTATTATGTATATAGATATCGTACGCGACTTGTTTATATACTATAATGTATAATATATGTGTTGGTGGTCGCGCGTTAGCTCGCGCTTGTGCGAGTGTGTGTGTGGATGCTGAATGATAATTATTCGACGACGGTGACCCACATCTTGCGTCTCATCACTTTACATATATATGTATATATATATACTTTGATTTATATATATATATGTATATCTATATGTATAACTATATCTGTAATGCTCTGTCTCTCTACGTACACATATAATACGCGCCGAGGCGATGGTGATTTCTCTACGACTGTGATAGCGGCTGCATACATATATATAATAGTCGCAATAATATCTCTCGCAGCCTCTCGCGACTTCACGGAAACTCTCATTGCTATTATACCATGTATTATGTACTTCGTATATATATCTCGATTTCCTACGAGCCTAATATCTCTCGCCCGTGTCTCTTGCCTCTAATATCTATATCTGTCCCACCAGTTTCCTATCAGCGTTGCTCCTACCTATTATGGATACCCGCTGTCCATTATTATATTCAAGGGATGGAGGGAGAATGTACAACGGTAATCAGGATTTAGTCTCTACCCGACAATAACCTCCCCTTCTCCCTCATGGAATTTCGTAAATGGGAAAATATATTTTGAATATAGGTTACGCGGCATTTGATTGAATGATTGAATGAGGAGCTTTCGCTACTGTGAGAAATCAGAATTAAACCGGAAGTAATTGGACATTGACCCATCTTTACGTACATCCGGGGGAAAGGAGTAAAAGTTCAGAAGGTTTTCCATCTCTGAAAGACTGACTGATTAATCAAACTTATTAAAACGTTACTCGCGATGTAAGTTGTCGCACATTTCGTTGACCTTTCGTAATTATATTTATTCCGTTGGTAGATATGAAAATATTAGTCAATAAAGTTTGAAATAAAGTTTCAAACGCTAATTGGCGCTGGCGGGTATAATTAATAACGAATCCAGTGATATACGACTTGTTGTAAATTCAAAACAGCGATAATGATGATAAACTTTGTAAAAAAATTAATCTCGATTTTTTCGAGGATTTTTTTTTTTTTTATTATACTGTACAACAGTTTTCGTTACTGAAATTATTGGATATCTATGAACATTTATTTGGAGTACAAGATTCGTTCTTGGAATCATTATAATTGGTTTTTTATGCAATACATGATTTTTTTTTACTGAATGGTACGTGAAAAGAGAGTTTTACAAAAAAAATTTTTTAAATCTATTTAAAAAGAAATCCGATCGCCTGAATATTAACTTTTTTTGCCGATACGATTGCTGCTGGCAAATCACCAGTTAAAATTAACGGGTCGAAAATAAAAAAATAAAAACTGATAATTCACTTTAACAAAAATGACAAATCGTTAACGATTTTAATGTTTAAAAATAATTCTTCATTTTGCAATGATTATGAAAAAAATAATTATTTACTCTCAGCGATTTCTCGAGCATTAATTTTAACACCAAGAAATTGCCGACCGTCAAAACTCATTATTGTTATCAACTTAAATAACCAATATTATTTTTATTCAAGATTTTTATTTTTTATGAACTATTTATACGCGAAAGTGTCCGCCGCGAAGCGTCTAAAAAAATAAGACAAACTATCAGTCTGACGGTCATATTTATATATTTTTCTCAAAATTCTTCGAAAACTATTTTCATAAGACTCTCAATAGATGAACCGTGCAGTAAAAAAGAATGTTATTTTTTGTCAGTCATTACGAAAAAATAAATAAAAATTTGACTCGATCTTTCGAACCGTTAGGTAGACGCACCCTTCCGTTATTTACGATATTCGTTAATAAAACTCAAATTTTCTTTGTTGGCGGCCATTTACTCGCAGATTTTCTTTCGCGGTCGAAAATTATTTAAACAAATCAAAGCGTCGATAACCTTATCAAAAAAAAAATACCAATTTTACGTTCGAACAAAAAAAACATTTCACATTGACTCTTATTACCCGAAAGGTTTTCGTGAGAGCGTGACTCGTGGTAAATCGTTTACGCACACGTAGCGCGGAAAGGCCCTCTCGGCCTCTCGCGCGTTATTGAACGTAGACGAGCCAAAGAAGCGATAGATTTCCCGTAACATGCGCGAGATGAGTGACGGAGAAAGACGATGAAAGACGAAGAACGCCAATCGTGTTTTTCCTCACTGGCGAACACAGTGTTGTATCGTAAATAACAATGTATTGGTAAATCCGTGCGAGTGATGCTTTTCCACGTTCTGTACCAACCGTATATACTATATATTCGCTACTCCACATCTTCGCATTTACTATTTTCTATAGTATAAACATCGAGCCGAATCCATATATGAGTCAATGTTTCACACGAGTGTCCATACATGTATATATGTATGAACGTTGTGAAGATAATATACGCGACTACGACGTCGTCGTCGACGACGACGACGACGACGGCGGTGGTTTCTCTCCATAAAACTGTGCCAAACGGCCGCCACTGGCTGCTGGACGGTGTACTCGAAATTGTTTTCCGCTCGACAAGCCACGTTCGACCTGTACCACCTCGACGACTTTCCGCAAACCTCTACTACCATCAAAACCATTCGCATCCTTCCTCTACTCGTAAATATTTCAAACTTTTCGATGACGAAGCGCTGAGCGCAAACTCGTTCACCACACGCGTGTATCTGTTAGTTTTCACGCTTCGACATATCCGTGTAGATATATACTCGTTCAACCCCCTTATACTAACGTGAATTTATGGTTTATATATGGGTTTACAGCTCTCTAAACCTCTGCGGAATCCAAGTATCAATATGTCTCGGTACGCGATGCTTTCGGGCTGTTTAATGTATAGGGTAGAAGGGGCAAAAATGGCTCTGTAGTAGGGGGGTAAAATGAACCAGTTGGTATACTGAAAAATGCATGACGAAAAAAACAACTGAATCTTACTAATCTTATTTATTCTGACGTACAGCGAGGGAAGGCAAATAGCACGTGGAGCTTAGTTAAGGGGGTACATCTATACTTCTCGAAAATCGAATAATTATTATTATTTTTTCTTTAAATACAGGAAACAAAATAATTTTTTTAAAGGGTCACTATAAAAGCCTTAATAATAAAAAAAATGTTAATCTTATCTATTTTAACAATCGGAAAGAGAAGGCAATTTTTTTAAATCACGAAAATTGATTAAAAAAAATTTTTTTACAATTTTTTTTTTTTCTCGAGAAAAATAGATTTTAGTAGAATATAATTATACATTTGACGGTAGATGTAGGGTAGAAAAAAAATTTGATGGGCCATATTTCCCCACTTTCAGTTTGTACATACAACAGATGTATATTTATAGGTATCTATATATTTTATACTATGTGTTATATATACCGCATGAGAGTTCACGACGATGGGTTCGCCTCGGGCACTTGTCATTGTTATAGTCTCGACTACCCCCCACCACCATCCTCCCGGCTTTATATCAGTCCACGGATTAACAATGTTTCAAACTATTTGCGTTTGCGAAGGTGGCCGGCTGTGCATGCAACCACGACAGTGGCAACTCTTGCTATTGTATCTTACGGAAGGGGGCGGGGAGGGGAAGGGAGGCTACTCCGTCTCGCTATTTCTCCACGAGCATATATACCCAGCGGAGGGGAGAGTACTTGCTGTGTACTTGCGATGCCTACGGGCAACTCTGCTCGCTGACGGCAGAAACCGCGAGAGACGTTCAGCAGGAGTTGAGCTTTAGCACTTCGCGAGCATGAAAACGATGCACGGTTTCGGACAATTTATTATCGTAACTTTGACTTGACCAGTTTTACTCTGTCGCTCTATCGGCAAAAAAAAAAAATCGTAAAAAAAATTGATAGAAAATGAAAAAATTAATTTTTCAATCGAATTCGACGAAAAATATATTTTAACGATATTTCTATTTCATCGTAAGCAAAAAAAAAGGACACGAAATGTTTCTATTATTTTTATTTTTATTTGACAATTAGCGATAACTCTTACGAGAACATCGAATCCATATAAAAAAAGGAATTTTCAGTGACTTCTCGTTGTTTCTCTGATATGCTTACGGATACAATCGCGCAGGAACCATTGTAAATATTGCCTTCCGTTTTATTATACCACTGCACCCGCAAACTCTTTTTCGTTCAATAAAAATCGTGTTTCGATTGCTCGACATCACGTATCCATAACGTCGGTAAAAATGTTTGCATCGCTGCGCTTCGCGGCCTTCGATCGCTCGGAAACATCAATAGTTTCTCCATTTACATGTTTATTTTGCGCGATATAGGATATACACACGGCCGGAGAATACTTCGGGACAACTTGTTATGTAAATGCGTCAAATTGATTTCTCCGCATCCCGAGTTCCGAGGGAATAGGCGCTTTGATTTTTCGTAGTTTTACGAATACTTTTGTGACATTTTTCTCGTACTGCATACGTAGTTACGTACACGCGCTCGTTGCACGTCGGAAAAAAAAAATATATATATACATATAGTTAAATTTGCCTCCTGTGAATTTTCGAAACAGCATTCGTTTCCCGAAGAATCCGGAATGGTATCCGAGTCGACACGCGTTTTCGTACGTCCCTCGATGCCAAGTAAAACGCGGCACAGTTTGCCAAAAGATTACGCGACGAAAAGGTACAGACACCGAGTTCTTCGCCGGCGCCACGTGGACGCTTTTTCTATCTCACTTTTCAGTCTTGCAACCCTCCCCCAACCTTCTCTTTCTTCATCTCCACGCTTCGCTTTTGCTCTCTTTCTCTTTTTCCCCCTCATCCCCTCCAAACACACACACACATACGTACACTTATACCGCAAGGAAAAGTTAACTGGCGTCAGTGGATCGATGCGGTCTCAGGCATTTTGCTCGATCCTCCCCGCAAAATAATTACTCAGCTCTTCCTCGCGGTTTCGTTTTTCTCCCTTTTCCGTGGCCCTCCTTTCCGCCCCCTCCCCCCTCCCGTCTTACCGCCCCTCTGGCCAACGAGATACTTGAACCAGAAAGAGAGAGATAGCTGTAGGTTTGTATTAAACGACTTAGTTATGCGAGAATTGCGACGATGGAGGCCACAGGCAAAACCGCGTCACCAAATAGAATGAGAATTTCATTTTCCAGTCCTTGGAGAGGGGGACCTCGAGGCCACTCGGAAATCCCTCGACGCTCATCCCTCTTTATTTCTTCTCTTTAACATTTGCCTCAGGTTCTTATCCTCATTTTGCTTTGCTTCGAACGGAATACTATGTATCGAGGCGCAATTCATCCCCCATCGCTTTTACGTGTCCGTCGATCTTCGTACTGATATTACTAGCGTTGGGAATTTTTTTTTTTTCGTTATTGGCAACGCGTTTAAATGCATCGTTGTGCGTACTGTTTGGAAATTTTCTGCACATAACTTATTTTTGGAAAAAAAAAAGGAAAGTATCGATTGATAGAAAGTAACAGCGTTTTTTGAGTAAAGTTTATAGAAAAAATGAATAATTTTAATGTGGCGTATTATTGAGATTATTTGTCACGTTTATGCGCGATGTATTGAGTTTCTGTTCGACGCTACAAGGTTTTTTTTTTTTCGAATGTTTGAGAATTTTGTTGTCGCGGACGCACGGAGAGTGCATACAAAATTATTAGATAAATATAGAATCTGTGTATTCAAAGTTAGGGTCACCGGTTGTTGACATTTCCGCGTGTTATTCGCGAATATTTGGTATAGCACTTTCGCATATTCATCGCGGTAAATGTATCATATTTACCCATTAATTTTTCCATACGTATCATAATGTTTGTTTTATGATACGTCAATATCCGACTCTACATTAATCAATATTCTCATCGAACAAAAAATAAATCTTAATTTTTATCGGAAATGTTCCCTCTAACAAAATTGATCTCTAATTCTGTTCGTATCGTCTCCATAGCTATACAGCGGATACCAACCTTTTATAAATCATTTACTCAAACTTTACACGAGAAATTTACGTGAATTAAATCGAATCTTCATGAAGCGTCTCGATGTATTTTTTATTGGAAGACGAATATAATAACTGTTTGTAAAATTATAAAAAAAATAGAAAAACGTAAATGATTAGTAAATTACGAAAGCTTTGCCATGAAAAATCCTTTTTTTTATCGATTTTATGCTTTAATAATTGTTTTACCTTCGAAGTAAAACGATTAGCACAGTTTTTCAAAATGTTGATCAACCGTTCCAACAACGCGCGCACAGTGTTTCTCCTGTGCAATGCCCTTAATTCGTAGAGATTTTCGATTAACCTTAATGTATTTACATGCATGTTGTAATGCAGTTACTTCCATTCTCTGTTCCAATGCGCAAATCTCAAAGCCTCGTAGGTACGTTTGCTTTACTAAAATACCGCGTTGAATTCCATTCCCGTAACTTTGTTCACGACTCTCTCGCCGTGATCTTTGAACTCGCGAGAATCATCGCAATCGGTTACCCCACCTTCGGTGTATGTCGAGGTAATAGAGGTACCAGTCCATAGGAAGCATAGGTAAATAGTGTCTGCTATGTATGTCTATACATCGGCGAAGGTAGATGGAAAATCTCCCATATCTTGCGCGTCCATATAGCATATATATATGTATGTATATAGCATTGACGATGCATGTACGCGTCTTTGTAGACTCTTAGGTAGATACTGGTATGCAATGTCTTGCTTACTCTATGCAGCCCTTTCCCTTTCGGAATCCCTTCAATTTCGCTCGTCTGTCTTTCGGGTACTCGTTGCTTCGATCTATATACGTACATAGCGCCACGATAGATATCTTACCGAGTCGCGGTTCCGATGTTATATTACCTATGCCAACTGAATATACAGGAAATAGGATACAGAGCGTAGTTATAGCCTATGTAGTTGTATCACATCGAAGGTCGTTCATTACCTTGATTAATTTGGAACGGTATCGAGAGGGCCAAAGGCCGGGTTGGAAAACTTCGAGGAACAAGCCAACAGCGTAGCTGCAACTATAATATATACAAGAAGCATCGGGATGATGGTAGCAGTTTGCAGGGAAAGGGAAGGCAAAAGCGATACACTTCGAAAACACAGCTATTGCGAATGCTAACTGCTCGAGCGGAATCGAGAAAGAGGATAGATATCGGAACTCGAGAGGTTTGCTGCTTGATTCTGCTCCTCTTATTTATCGAATATATATAGCCGCTGCTCGTTGATACGAGATCGAGATAAAAGTGATGCACGGCTAAGCGGAACTCCCGGATGCTTAATTGATCGGTAACTCCTGGAAATTCTGCACCGAATCGTTCGGAATTTTAGATAAGAATGGGTGGATTAAGGATTCGAGAATTTTGTGGATATAGGCAATTCGATATTCGATTATAATCATTTTAATGAGGAATTGCGAAATCGATTTAGCAGTCGTTTACGGCGCACCGCCGATTTATCGGGTCGCGGTAAACTGTGGAAAGTCTGGTAATGCGCATTTATTTTTGTTTTTTTTTTTTTTTTTTACATTTATTTATTTTATTTTATTTTTGCACTATAGGAATTTGATAATGAAACAATTTTCGTCGTAGTGTTTTCCCTCAGAATTCAATTTCGATTTCCTACAGAGCTTTATTTTCAATTTTTTTTTTTTTTTTTTTTTTTAAGTGAAAACGTTTTTTACAATGTTCGAAAATATTAAAACTCTACAATTTCAGAACATCTTTAGTTATCGATCGAAAATTTGCAAGGTATGTCCGCAAGTCAAAACGATGAATCCTACAATTTTTTTATTAACCGATCGGAGTGTTGACGCAAATGAAATATTACTATAGAATAATTGGTATCGGTTATTTTTTTCGGAAATTTCGACTTGGATTAAAAAAAAAAATTATGGAACTTATTTTTCTTTTATTATGAACCTTAGGTAACAAATTTCATTTGCAAATTTTTTTTTAATTAGATTCACTTCTTTCGAAGTCTATAGTTGTGCCGCAACAATTTTAGTAAATATCGCGGACTGTAATGAGTGAAACTCTGGGACATTGCCCCCGTATGTTTGATAGAGACAAACTGAGCGAATTCCGGCTTAGCTTTCGAGCTCCAGCCGGATCTCTCCACTCCGCACGCTGCACTACTCCCACGTAGTTTACAAAATCATTGATTATTAGAAGTACCCCGCGACGTTCCGTACAAGCGTTGCCCGGGAACTTTGGCATACTTTTTTTTCGCGTTTTTTTTTTATAACTCTCTCTCTTCCTCGGTATCCCGTCATGACCCAGTGAATTATCGATTCGTTGAATTGCGAGTACGTACACGCCTGGGTTTTTGGCAAGAAGACCCAAACGCTATACTCGCGTTCTTTCTCTATTTCCGCTTTGCCTTTTCCCGCACACGTTTTCCTTCTCTTCCGCCGATGGTACAGCGCACCGTCCAGCGAAACCCACGTTCGCTATCTTTCTACAGACCTTTTTTTTCCCCTTTATCTCACCTCCGCGTTTATTCTACGATGGTTTGTGTCTTACGGTATAATACTACGCGGATGCGCACTTTTCTTCGTTCGTCTTTACGGGGGCAACTGTCTGCGCGGATAATCACGTCTCGGTCCCTTTATTAGATTTTTTTAAATATAAGTTATTGTTGCAGCATCAAAGAGTTTCCGGTTTGATAAAATGAAAAATAAAAAGTATTCGCTACCCGTCGCTTTGAATGTATAATATTAATAATTTTTTTTTTTTGCAAAGCGCGATCTTAAATTGCGGTCATTGATATTACGATAAAATAATCGTAAAATCTTCAACGACCATTGATTTATATTTTCAATCGCGTAAAAAGGCATTTTATCGACAAGTTGATCGGCAGAGAAAAATTGCTTTCGTAAATTGAAGAGAAAATATAAATGAGTATCTAAACGTAGAGAATTTTTCTCGAAGAAAGTGCCCCATGTGCGGGGATGTTTAAGTAGCCGCCCTTTCGTATCGGAAAATTGTCTGCGATGTACGAACATACGGATAAAAAAAAATTGTATTGAAAAAAAAAAAAAAAATACTCTCGATCATACCCGGGAGAGGGGACGTTTTTCATTAATGAAGCCGGTTTCTTAGCTGCGTGCTTCGATAATGAAAATATTTTAAATTTCATCGGCTTCCCGCCGCGGGAGTTCGTCGAGAATTCATCTCGCATGAGAATCCTCTGTGAAATGGAAATGGATCCGAGATTTTTATTTGATGTACAACCAAACCGCTCGGAAATAGTTGGCTCAGTATAGTGAAAAAAAATTGCAATGAGGTATTTCCTTCAATGGAAGTAAATATATCTTTGCCGAATGAAGATGGATTGAAAACTTCGATACTCTACTCAAAGGGAATCTTTTTATGAAGCGAATTCGACTTTACATTCGTTACAAATGTGGTTGAGATTGAAAAAATTTTTATCATCGTTGCTATAATCTTTCGTTCGAGAATATGTAGAAAGTACATACGATTTAAGGGGATATATCTTTCGGTTCGAAAGTCGCGTCAAAATTACGTTATTTGTTTCGCGGTGGAAGGGTTTCAATGAATACGAAGCACGTTAGCTAAAAAAAAAAAAAAAACCAAAAAACGAAACGAATTCTGAATAATTGCGTCAAAATTGCGGCATTCTGATGTTTCAATTTTTATACGGCGCCAGTAGAAAAAAAAATTTTGAAAAAACTTCGCGTTTGTCAGTGACTTATCATTGTTTTTAACTTGAATATCAATGACGTGCGTTTGGTTTATCATTCGCGACGCACCGTTTCTAATGGATGATTTTCACCGTCAAACGCTCCGACAACAAAAAATTGCTCTTCCGGCTGTTATTTTTTCAGTATTTTTTTACGAGTCTTGAATACGCATCGTAACTTTTCAAAGGAAAAAAAAACAAGTATTGAAAAATATGAGAAAAATCTTAGAAGTGACGGATAAAAAACGATAAAGTGGTTACAGTCGATATATCTCTCGTGAAGCATCATACGACCGCAGATGCCCCGCTTGTGTCGCGAAAGCTGACACGCCTGCCCAGGGGTCAATAATAAAACGATCAATCTTAGTCCTTTACCTCAAGAATACGGAACTATAGCGTTGCCTATTTTGCCAATACAAATTTGTCGTTTCTTGTTTGCCAATAAACATTCTGAAAATTTCACAATTTCTTTGCACAATATCAGACTTCCCCTTCTATATAAAAAAAAATGCGTTATTTATTATTTTTATTTAAACTTTTATCCGAAGATTTATTTTGAGAAGAAAGATCTTCATCTCGTTTCCTCTCACTACAAAATTCTCACGAAATTCCAATTTCTTTTTACTTTAGAAAAAAACATTATTAAAAAAAATTAATTTATTCGATCGAATGAGCAATACGAGTAACGGATATTACTCGTCTCATTAAAAATTTCACATGATTCGCGGATAATTGTAGAAATTTTAAAGAAAATCGAAATAATTCTCGGCTTTTCCCGAAAAAAAGTTCCCGACATGGGAAAGAAAGTTAAAGAAAAAAAAACAATAATTTTCTCTCAGACAACAATTTTTCAAAAGGTTACAATAATATCTACAGTAGAAAAAATAAAAAGAAGGGTGCAATGCAGTGGTAGGAAGAGAAATCCGAGTTCCATGATTACTTTAAGACTGCGTTGGTTGGTAAGTCCCCTTAAACAACTGGTAGGTAGGAGGATGAAGTGGCGGTCGGGCGTACGAGGTAGGCGAGTAGAATCAGCAGTAACAGTAGCAAAAGCAGAATCAGAAACGGACGGCACAGGCCGAGATTATTTCTTTTTTTTTTTCTTTTTTTCTCTATACTTTTCCTCGGATGCGGCGCGCATTTCCAGCGCAACCCCTCAACTACGGCGGTACGACACGACGCGTCCCGTGTGCCGTTTCGTCCTGCCCTCTCGCCGCTCGAGGCTCGCTCGAGGTATTGTTTCGTGACATCGCGTATACTATCGTATATATATTCCCTGTGTGTTATTTTCCCCGCTGCAGACAACGGACAATGGCTCCGAGGCGAGATATACTCTCGGTGTTTGCTTCTCTCCGCATTCCGACCTGTTCGTTTTTCTCTTTACCTTCTTCCTGCTTCGCTGTTTTTTTTTTTTTTTTTTTTTCGTGTTTCTTCATAAATATAGTAGAAAAAAAAACGCGTGCCCGATTCGTAGTCGCCGTGTCTCGTTGCGCAAAGTTCTTGATTGCGCAACTCTCGATAGAACATTCGACTGTAAAAATCAAATCGACCATCCGCCCTCTTGCTTCATATTCGATTAAGGGTGAAAAAAAAAAAGACCGAAGCTATATAGTTGGGATAACGGGAAACGAGATAAACGAAAAAAAGAAAAGGCAAAAAAAAAAAACGAGAAGAAAAATGCAATAAAATCGGGAGCAAAACGTTTGGCCATCGGTAGTCGCACTGTGGGGAAATAAAGCGACCGAGATTTGCATGGAAACGAGGAAGAGGCGAAACGATGATTAAAAAAAAAAGTACGAAAAGAAAAAAAAACGAGGGTAGGTGTTTGAGACACAGTCACCATTGGAAAATTCATTCATCGGGTTCGTTTTATGCACGCTGTAACTGCGGCGCAGAGGGTATACGGACGCGTTAACTATTCGTTCGGTATTTCCCTGCAAAGGCTCTCGAATAAACACTGAAGTTCTACGACTCGTCGAGCAGCCGTAGTGACGAGAGAGTGAGAGAGTGGAGTGGTGGCGTTGAGATCCTCGGGGATTCTCTCCACATCGGCGCGACGATTTTGTCGTCTCTGTTGACGATGCATGATGGAGGAAAAAAGAGGGGAAAAAAAACAAACAAAAAGACAAACAAACGAACGACAAGAACCACGAGAGTCGGGTATTGCCTTTATTCAACGTTCCGAAAGGGAATTGCGCGGAAATGATAATCTTCCGTTTTTCTTCGAATCCGTCGCGATATGCATAAAAATGCATTAAAAGCTCGTTAAAGGGGTATTTTTTTCTCACGTTTATCTCATTATAATTTGCGAATGAATATTGCATTATTATCGTATGAATCTCTTTACTGTTTTAATTTTTATTAATTTTTATGTCGTTATTTTACCGTCTTTCACTACCGTGAAATAATCCGAAAAAAATAAATGAAGTTTTTAAAAGTTCGAAACGAAGTTTGCACATTCCTTTCTTTACTTTTTCCATAGTTCACGGAGCTTACTATGTATATCGAAAAAAGCTAAAAGTTATAAAAGGGCTTTTTCGAGGAGAACGAAAAATTTATTCGCGTAATTTGGTAAAAAAAATGCGGAAACAATGTTAAAACTGGTTGCCGGCATTTTCATCATAAATGGAAAGAAAATAACAATATTTTAGTAATTATTTGAGACAACATTTTATTCTAAGATAAGAATTTATTTACGATAGTCACCCTCTGCGGGCTTCGCACATAATTTATCAAAATATTTGATAACCGACGGACTTTGCATGCCCCGTTGGCCACAGACAAGTGACACGAACCTAAGGGATAAGCTAACTTTTTTCTCGTCGTCCTGAGTAGAAAAAGTGATTCTTGCACTGGATGGTACGGAAAAAAAAGCGAATGATTTTTCGGATATACAAGAAGGTCGCCGAAAGTTTCGGAGACTTCGCACGACTACATTGCTGCACGTGTCCGGCTTTGCTTTCTTCTTCGTTCGAGGGAACGTTTTTTCTTTTTTTTTTTCTGCCTCGTGTGCACCCTCTCGCGTATTCTATCGCTTCTTTGCCCGACGTCCCCTCGCCCCGACGGGGACGTGAACTCACGCTTCGCCACGCCACTTTCTCCTCATCGATCGTATACTATAACCCACTGGGTATGTGTATATATATGCGTGTGTATGTACAGTGTAGCAACTCCTGTGTACTACTGGCGTTCGCTCTCTCGGACCCTTGTCGTTCGAGCAATTCGCTGCTTCTGTGCTTAAGCATCTCACTGAGAATGATGAACCGCTAGACAGCTGCGCGTCGAATACAGCGCGTCCTACTTGAGTTAGCATACGCGATCCGCGATGTGGATGAACAAGATATTTTTCTTATTTTTATCACGGCTACTAACGCCGCAACGGGTTTTTCTCGTTGATTACGATATTTTTTTTACTTTTTTTTTTTTTTCTTTCTCCCCCTTTTGTTTCTGCCCCCTCGAGCAAACACGGTACGAGGCCATCGTCACTTTCGGATATGAAGGCCCTTTCGCTGTGTACGTTGTGATTTAAGCCTCGTGGATCCTTTTACCCCTTGAAATACGATACATTCGTACATAGCGTTAATTCTTCTGCTCGTAACTGAGCCAGACGTCAATTTACGATTTATAGATGGCTCTTTCATAATCGCACTTATGAAATAGAGAGCTTTCGAAGAAATGGTAAAAAATAAATAAAATTCACATTTTATTTACGAAATTAACTTTTTTTTAATGCAAAAAAAAAAAACAATTAAATTTCCGAAAAAAAAAAATTGAATTTCAACAAAAACTAAAAATTTCTAAACATAGTTGGCGTTTCAGAATTATTTAGCCTCGTGGTAGTCGCCACGCGGAATCGTTCGCAAGAGCATTGGAATGCCAATTAATTATTGCAATTCGTTGTTTTTGATGAAATTTGACTCGGATTTGTACGAAATTTCATTGATTTACATCGACATTCGTATTATTCAGGATTTTTTATTACTTGGCGCGATTTTTTTTTAATTATGTAATTTACGAAAGTGTCGGAGATGTTTAATTTCGTATAATCAGAGACAACTATAGAGTGTTGGTAGTCTAATCTTGTCGCTTTTGTGACGCCGCGCCGACGTTTCCGACACCCTCCCCCCCCCCCCCCCCCTCCCTCCTTTCCTTCGTTAGCCTTCGTGTAACCGAAGCACTACTCGAAACCGCGATGGGAGGTCTGGACTAATCAAAAGTCGATGGTGCACGCGGCTTTGGCGTTGAGGAAAGCCTTGGCGAGAGATCCCCCTCGAGGTCGATGTCTTCGGGTCGCTTCTAGTCAGCTAGACTCGAGTCAGCTTTACCCTCTCAAAAGCTCTATCTCAAGTTTACACGATAGACGATAACGAGTTTTGCCAAGCATCAGGTATTCGCCGCAAAAGCTCGCTACCACGTGATATTATGTGTCCGTCCGTCCGTCCCACAGGGAGGGTCAATCTAAATGAAAATTCGTCGTCCTGCGTAATGCAATTCTCATACGAAACGCAATTAAAATGAAAAAAAAAAAAAAAACTATCAAAGTCATCCCCTTTGATATATCGTCGTACAGTGATCGTCGTCTTCATCTCTACTTTTTTTTTACGAAAATAATGACTATCGTAACTGCGTTCATTATATGCGTATAATAAATCAAAAGGTCGTAATAACCCAACTATCAAAATCGAGATGCATAATTTAAATCTTCGAAGCACAGTCCATATTCACTGCGTATTACGATTATGGAAGGGTTAACTCCCCATTTCTCCAAATTTTTTCAAATTTTTTTTATTTTACGCTTATATTCCTAAAAAAAAAAAATTTGTTTCTTTTTTTTGCATTCTCAAAAAAAAAAAATGTCTAAACGACGTATTCGTCAACGAGAGCAGTTAATTCATTTCAATCTCTCAGAAAGTTTCGAACGTACAGAGTGCACTTTGTCCTTTTAAAAGGGAGAAAAGGATAGAAACGGGGAAAAGCATAGAAAGCGTAATAAATGTTGAACGCTACACGTTTAGAGTCGGCGCTAATGAAGTGACTTTTTGATAGATCGAACAGAACTGATTCTCCATGGGTCCAATTAGCTGTATACACTTCTTGTACGTATAAGCTTGTTTGCGGAAGGTTTTGCGTTTGTTCCTTTTCTCCGAACGATCCTTCGCTATCAGAGACGAGTCTCTCGTGGGTCCGGACTGTTAAGCAGGATAAACCGCTTTCAAAGTTGCATGTCCTCTGAATATATGTATCGCGCGAGCGGTCTCTTCCCTCACGGTTTATCGTGTTTTCCTTTTGCTTCGAACCTTCCTTCCCCCTTCAGACCTGTGTAACCGTAGCATGTGGGCGAACTGACGGTAGTCGTAGACGACGTTACGTTCGTACTACTGAAACTCTCATCCCGGCGCGACCCTCCCCCCAACACACGGCCGCGCACACGAGCACAACGACGGTCTTCTTATTCCCCCGGCGGGTTTGAACCGCGCGCACCTCATGCCGCCAGTAGTAACATCCCGGTGCGGTCAGCCACCGTTAATACCACTCTTGGTATGAAAACGGGTAACACGCTCCCTCGCTCACGATGATAACTCCCAATAGGCTGTCCCACCGACGCGATTTCCATTCCCCATTAATGAAGGGACTTCATTATTGCGCAAATTGTTTATAGAATACATTTGAAAAGCAATAGAATCATTTTTTTTCGCATTTAAGTGGAAAACGAATTGAATAAAAATTACGAATTTTGATGTCATCGGATATCTATCCCTTTTGATTATGCGATGATAAACAAAAAAAACGTTTTGCTGCTTTTACGATAAACTTGAAATTTTGAAAATTCGAAATAGTGGGATTTTAAAATTAATTAATAAAAAAATATTTGTCAGACAATGAAGAATTAAAAATAAATATCAATTCGTATTTTTCGACAATGATGAAGCATTATGGTGGACAACATTTTTGGGAAAAATTTTTTAATTAAAAAAAAAACTTGAGTTTCATTTTCAACGAATCTTCTCAGAGATTCTTCGTACAGTTAAAGACTAACGTAAAAATTTAATGGATAAAGTGACGTGCAAAAAAAATCGGTCAATTTAATTCGTAAAATTGAACAAATTTTAAATATATCTTTGGATAACTTCTAATCGGCCGAAAACGTTAAGCACCCGCGGGAATTAGCCTTTATTATTCAAACTGCTTTCCGGAGCTGACTGAACAGACTATTATTATAATTATTAATCCGCGCAGTAAGGAACGCTTTATTACTGAGGCTCTGTCGGTCTCGCGTATAGTTCAGAGGAGTGCGAAAACATCGTCCAAATGCCGATATACATTGTGGGAAATGTTGTATGTTTAACCGACTGATTTTAGCTGTTGAGACCTTTCGACGAAAAATTTCGACTCCAAAAAAAAAAAAAAAAACGAAAAAAATCATTGCACTATATTTTTTTAATAACACAATTCCCATCTTCGTTCCCACAAAATTCTATTTTTCCTCACTGTTTCTACGATATATATTTTTTTTCCCCCGAAACAGAACAATTTTCCCGAGTTGTTTATAAATCCTTCGTCACGAAATTCTCTTCGGAAAAATATTCTATAATCGTGGATCATAACTCGGGGATTCGGTGGGTTTTGCCCATTGATATTGCCTCCATTTCGCTGTCCCCAAATCCCTCTCTTATATCCTACTTTACGCTCCATATTTTATCGAGATATTAGGCTCTCTTACCTTTCGATGTATTTAAGATCTTCGCGGAGAACATACGCGAGGGAATTACCTCGCCTAATGAGATATATATATGTATATATGTTTGTATCTATTAATTACAAACTGCATTGATGAAGGAAGTGACGAAGCATTCGCTTCGTCAGTCGAAAGCAGAGATTGAGAAGATACGAAGAAAAAAACGATACCGTTTTTTTCGGAAATTTGAAAAAAAAAAAAATCGTATTAAAGGGATGAATGTACGCAAAGAAGTGGTGTCACCGGATAGCGTCGATCCGATTGGGCATGACTGAAATAATAATTGGTTAGGGCTGGTAAGTGGCGGCTTACATGAGAAGCAGCTGCTAAAGGACCTCCTGGATAATTACAACGTGCTGGAGCGGCCTGTGGGCAATGAGTCCGAGCCCCTCGTGTTGAGCTTCGGCCTCACTCTTATGCAAATAATCGACGTTGTAAGTCAAACAAAAAAAATCTCTCTCTCACTCTAAAAAATGTCTATACTGTATACTATACTTTTTTTCGACACTACTTATACACTTTCACGTATTAACAGTAGAACATTTCACCAACAAATAAAAATACAATACAGTACCGATTATTGACGAAATGAGAAGAAAATAAAACACGGACACAATACGAACAGAAAAAAAAAAAAAAAAATGAATTTACAAAAATCGACATTTCGTAATATTCGCGAATATTCCAGAATCGATTTATCTCGATGTTTCTTTAACTGAAAAATTCATGTTGATAACCTATACGTACTTTTTTTTTTTTCTGGTACTCGTCGACACCCTAACGCGGGACTCGCACAGCATGATAGATCATTCGTCGCACGCGTGAAAAACCTTACAATTGCGAACCTCTCTTTTTTATTTAATTTATTATCCCGTGAAAAACGAGTAGTGCGAACTATGAGGCGAATATCGATACTCGCGCTTTATTAATAATAATGAAGAAACTCTCGCGAATCGTTGGACCACGAATTTCGCTTGAGCGAGAAAAAAAAAGAAATAATTTGGAATGAATATTAGTAGAATAAAAATCACGACCGCGATATATATATTTTTTTTTTTCGTCAACGTTTGTATTTAATTTTTATGAAATATCCTCTTTGGGGACGGCGTCGCAACTGCTGCAGGTGACAACGTGCGAGAGAGCAATGTCCAATTAAATTTGCGTGACTCATCGTCAGCGGGATGCGGATTGATCGATCATTTTATAAAACGAGAGAGTTGGAAGTGACTTTTTTTCTATATTAAACGCGTCGTCACGCCTACCCGGCGCAGTGCATTGATTCGATCCTTTTTGTTTCACACTAAACAATTACTTTAAAAATAATAATAATAATTTAAAAAAACGCCATCAAACCGAACGCGTTGATTAAATTGGTCGGATAAATCAGAACGTATAATTAATAATACACTCGGGTTTCGGCATCGTGGAGATATCGATTTTTCTTATTTTACACAATTTTCCGATTACAACGCTAAAAGGGCGCGACGTTAATTTATTTATCGGTAAAACAATCGCTGTATTGCGCGCAGTTGACATTCTCGAACAATGTAATTTACACGAAAAACGTTTCGAATGTTTCTTTAAACTATTGTTTATAGTTGGAAACCCTTCGGTAATTATATCGATAATAATTGTATATTCGTTTTATTAAACGAAAAGTTCATATTTTGAAAAATTATTTTTTGATATCTTTTTTTTTAATTTTTCACTTTTGATTAATGAAATAATTGATAACGCCTATACCTCAATCACCATCAGTCATTTAAAAATGTTTATTGTATTTTTCAATTATTTTTATTTATTATTATTATTGTTAATTTTTCACGCGCAAATTTCGATTAAATAAAAATCACTTCGAAAGGTAAAACTTAGTTTTTCGCATTGATTTGCATGCGCGGTGTGTGAAATTCCCGAAATTTCGCGTTCGCGCCGTTTGGAGTTTAAAGTGTCGGTATGCGTTTTAACGAATACGATTCCCATTGATCAAAATTACTTCGATAAATCGAGGTGTATAATAAACAATCCAACATTCCGGTCATATGTACGTTGAAAAATGATTTTTCATGTTTCAAACTATTTTTCGATTACAACGCTAAAACGGATGACGTTGATTCATTTATTGATAATAAAACTTCGTTATTTCGCGAAATCGACAATATCAAATAATGTAATTTTGACGACTTTTTTCGCATTTTCCATAAACAATTGTTTATCGTTAAAATTTTTTTATTATTATGTCAATAATCGCGTATTGTTTAACATGCAAAAGTTTGACATTTTCAATAATAATTTCTTGATATTTTTTGTTATTATTTCTCATGCCGAAAAAAACTAATTATTAAAAAGCAATAATTGAAGTAACGATAATCAATTTCAGTAAATTATTTTTCGTGTTTTTCTATAATGTATTATTATTATTCGATAATTTGGAAGAAAAAAAAATTGTTTTGGTTAATAACATTTTTTTTAGATAACATTTTCGTTTTCGTAAAAATTTGGACGCGGCGTATTAAATTTCCGAAAATTCTCATTCGCGCCGTTAGGAGTCGAAAATTTCGGTGGTTATGCGTTTTAATGAGTATACGAGTATAATACGCACAGCATCAGTACGCCTTAGACATCAGTAGCTCTGTGCGAATAGACTAATAGTACCGCTTACCATGTCGAGGCACGTATTACGTTAATAAGGTTCACCTTCTCTCATTGTGCCTCCGACGTCGCGCAGCGGCAATGGCTACAACTGCGAAGGGCCGCGAGTGAGGTTTGTACATGTCACGGGGGGAATGCCGCCTTGGCGCTTCTGTTTTGCCGCTCGAGCTCGTGATGGCCTTAAAAGGAGCTGAGAAAAGCGCGGACACATTCTCCACCCTATTGAGTACATCAGAGAGAACCCTCGTCTCGGGGTCGGCGGGCGAGAGACGGTCTCGCGATAGTAGTACGTCGAAGTTCAAAGAAGGCACTTTTTCCCTCCGTCTGCTGAGACTTCGCGAGTTCCTTTGCCGTTACACAAATTCGATAAGTCTGCGAGAAAAATATTCTTTTTTTTTTTCACTTATTTCCGTCTTCTTTATCCTTTTCCTTCGGTAACCTTTGCTCGGGAATAGATCGCGAAGAATTATTTCACTTTTTTCGATCTTTTGTAAATGAATTTTACACCAATGATGTGGCGTAGATATTTAAAAAAATATATATATAAAAGAGAAATGCCCCTCTCTCTATCGAATATTTAGTCATTCGTGTTATTCGTCGTTAGTTCAATCTTCTCGGCGCGTTGAGGGTATATTAGAAGGGATCATCGAGCCGTGACACGTGTCGCGCGCATCGGCGGCGGTAGAGAATGCACGTCATCCGTGACAATTAGCAGACCGCAAGAAACGCGTGTAGGTATATATCTCTATCTATCCAGTATGGATATATCTATCTACGTCGTGCGAGCCAAGGGACAAGCGCGAGTTAGAGATAGGAGCCCCGGAGAACCCGTCGAAGTGCCCCCGTCGCGACTAACGATCCCTCGCATCGAAAGACTTCCACGGCATGTCGTCCGACGGAAACACCGACGTTCCGTTGAAAGAATGAAAGAAAAGAGAGAAAAAAAAACCGGTTCGTTGCTCGTTCTTTCTTTTCTCGCGGAAATTCAATGCCACGTATCGATGCACGCGAAAATCTTTACTACGGATTCGAAAAACCGGATAATTACTCACATTTGTTCGAACGTATTGTAGTCTAATGTGAATCGAATGACGTGTTTTTTTTTATGCGCACAGAGACTCGTCGTAGTGGAAAATTTGCATTAAGTACGCGACAGGCCAATGAACACTCAATGTATCGGTTTTTTTTTTTATTAAAAAAAGAAAAAATCAATAATTTTTGCGCGTTTATTGTGAAATCGATATGTTATGATGTAAACAACGTGCTTCTCATGCTGCGAGACCAATGTATATATTTTCCAACCGGTAAAGAAATTACAAGTTATTCAAACCGAGAACAGCGGCACGCGCGTTAACATCGATCGGCCGTTCCAAGTTTACGCAAAGATTTTTTCAATTGTAATATTTATCCTAAAGCTAAAGATAAAAAAAAAATTATCAAAAAAATAATTTTTTTTTTTTTTACGAAATCTTTTTCAATAATAATAAATATTGCCAGCGTCTAAATTTTTTCATAAATAACGCCGATTTTTTTCACATGGTGAGGTCGTCAGTAGAAATCAAACGCGTGAGATTTTCGAAAAGTTTTTTTTTTTTTTTTTTTTTTACGCAATAAAAATGAATTGCAGCATTTACGATGAAGTAATACGCACGATAAACCGGAGATGCAAAAGGAATGGCTAATAGCTCGGTACACTTCGATCGTCAAAGTTAACGGATTGTCGAGTAGGTGCCTTTGTCGGTATACGTTAGAGGTATATTGGCCTGTCCTTACGGGTCGGGGTCACTGTCTCTATCTCTCTGGCTCGGTGAACGACTGAATTACTTTCGAGTGCATTCAGTACTCGAGAGTAGAAAGAGAGTGATGAGGCGAAGGCCTAGAAGTAGAGAGGAAGCAGACGACGACGAGGCCTCGGCGTAACCGTCACCCGCGTCGTCACATCGCCGTTGCATGCACACAACCTCCCGCGCCCCCTCCCCCGAGAAATCGATGCGGGCAAAAGGGTGAGCCCGCGCGGCAAAAAGGGTGTCAATTATCCCCGACTCTCGTGGAAGTATCTAAGCGTCGGCTGGGTTAAGGACCCCTGTGCAATGTATCCCGAGCAGGCAGAGTCTCGCACCAAAGAGCTCCCGCACCCCCTCCGCCGCCACCCCCATCCTGTTACTACCGCGCGGCACGTACGACCGATAATACGCAGCTTTGTTCGTATTAATAATCGAGCTTATGCAATTCATCCTATCACTTGCGATTACATTGATCAATTAATGCACCCGGAGGGATGGGGGAGGGTCCCATCCCTCCAGACGCAATTAGATGAATTTACTTTGACAAACGGTTTCGTCGACGATAACACTGTGTGAAGTTAATCGATTTAGTCCCGCGATAGATAAATTCACGGTGAAAGATCACAGTGCTCACCGCGAACGGCTAATTCATTCCGGTTTGGAATACAGTCGCCCGCGCGACCCTCGTGTTGACAGCCATAGAATGTTATACGCGTCGTTGGACGAGAGGCGAGTTCCGCGACATGGGGTCAACGAGATATACGAAAACACGCGTGACGATATTACATACCAAAAACACTCGTAAACGAATAAATTATACACACTGCGTTGACCGAAACACTATTTTAACACACCGCTACTGTACAGTAAAATTAGAAGAAGAAAAAAAAAACGATATTCGAGAAACGGGATATATATGTATATATATTTATTATTTTGAAAAATCTTTTCGCTGAAGTCCGGTTTTCCCGAAATTCAAACGAAAAGAATTGGATTTTTTTTTTTTTTGATATTCGGTAGAACTGGTTGGATATATATAGAAATTAATTTACGGTGTAATAACATATTCACGATTGAAAAGTGATAAAATTTTATCTTCGTCATTTTTTTCGGAACACCCACACGGATCTTTGAGTTACGAGCGTTTAAAATTCGGCCGAACGGAATGCTCAATTGATGGCGTGCACATCGCCAAAGCCATTGATTGGTTGAATTCTTCATTGGCTCGTAACTCGAAACGTGTGTATTCCAAAAAAAAAAATAGTTCGACGAAAACATTTCTTCAATTTCCAGCCGTGAATTTGACTGCAATGTTTTTTTATCATAATACTTCGAAACAGTCTGTTTTATTGATATATACATATGCATATATATCGTTATGTAAAAGTTGTTTAAGGTAGTTTTGGATTAAATATATATCTATATACACATATATGTTTATAGATATATATTTATATGAGTTGATTGAGTTTATTCACTGACACACAAGAAATGACACGAAAAATTTTAGGTATAATGCATTCTAACGTTTTATAATCATTACGATTAATTATATTATATTATTATTGATTATTGATTTATATTATATATATATATATATATGCCTGTAGTGGGACACTTTTGTCAGTATTATTATCTTTTTCATTGTACGTCTATACTGTTATCCTCCTATGCTAAACCACCAACCTTAAAAATGATCAAATAAATCATTCTCTATAAATTTTTTATTATCCCTGCATGTTATACTACTATGAGCGAAGCGCAAAATAGTTTTTTCGTGCTGATTCTGGTATACTACTACTACCACTACTACCACTACTGCCACTAACTATTACTACTACTACCGCTATAATAGTGTATTATTTTTATATAGTATACAATAAAATAACAACAACAAAAAATATCGTAGTGGATTGGTGTGGCAATATGCTATGTACAATAGTGTCATAAATTATTGTTATTATTATCATTATTATTATTATTATATGCATGACGAGAGGTCGTTTCAGCGCTTTCACTATACGCGTTATATTGCAGTATATATCTGCTACTGTAATACATAAATATTTTACAATTTATGAATCTATATATTATACGTGTATATATATATATATATACGATTGCAGTAGTTTGCGGTTGGGTTACAGCTTTGACTACAGGGAACTTTTTTCATGAGGCACCAATACGTTCCGCTCCCCTCCCGAGCAATACTTTGAATTATTACAGTTTCCGTAGATTTTCAGCGATTCCGAGAAACGCAGAAGGGACTGACGAAGGATAACATAAAAAAAACGAAGGAGGGATCACCTTCCCCTTCGATCTTGTGATATATAGATAGATAGTCTCTTTGTGTGCACATGATTACGTTTTTTCCACGCAGCATATCGAAATAATGATAATTTAAGAGAAAACATCGGGGGGATTTACTACGATATGGGGGAAAACTCACGTATTTGTAGACTTGTGTAATCCGAATAGTTGAAAACACGTGTTGCATCTTCTCGAACTCGTTCGCTCGTTTGCGCTTGTTATCTCGATTTTCTCGCCTCCTCGCGATTAATTGTGCGGAATTATGAGATTACTTGCGATAACTCGTGACAAATCGATTAATAAAACGTTTATCGATAAATTGATCAAAAGTTTTGGAACTTTTATTATTCGTCTCGTCGTGATTGTTCGTTGTTACATAACGAACGACCATGCGTACCAAACATTTTTTTTTATTTTTCAATAAATTTCAAATCCTCAACTAAGCAATCCGCATGAAAAAAAAACATTTATCACGAAATATATCTTTGATATTTTCAATATAATGTTTGTAAAAAAATTTATATTGCGGATATAAATTAAAATACATATTTTCGCAAATATATTACAAATTGTATGATAAATATATTATTTATATAAAATCGCCGAAATTAATGTATTTTTTCAACACTATTTTTGTTTATGTACGGAACAGGAATCACGTTATTTCTTAATTGCAAGTGCACAAACAAAAGGTTGGAGGGCGCCATCGTAATAACGATGTATAGAATTACGTGAAACATTACGCGACACGCAATAATCAAGTGCATAAAATGTTGTTACGGTTATTGCTAAGTGGATGCAATGATACTTTATTAAATGGTAGACGTTCATTTACCGCGGTTGCGCAGCTCCGACCGCAGAGACACAAAATCGCTGCGATCTTTTTTTTTTTTTTTTGCGATATTATAGCTTTTGTCTCTAACAATAATGGAGAGAACAAAAAAAAAGAAAAACGATATTGCAACATAAATGTAAAGAATCATTGGAAACCATAGCGTCGAGTTTCAAGGTCAATAGGGTAGTTCTGTTCTCCCTTTGGCTGTCGTATATAACATTGACGTTCCATTATACACCGCGATGGGATATAATATTCGGGTTTTGATAACACGTGAGGCACGAAATTGGCATGCCTCTGTGTCCTAGTGACTGCCTTCCTCGATACGCCATCGTTCAGAGAATCGGTGCAGTCAGCAGTGCAGCGGTTAGCTATAGTCGAAGCTCCGCGGGGCAAACCCTCCCTCCCTCCCCCTCAAGTACACATTGGCGCACACATGAAATTATGTGCTTGATTAATTATCAGGTCGTGACCGTAGCAAAGGTCCTTTCAGCGCAGATTACGAGCCCAATTCTCTCTCTCCCTCTCTCTTCGTCTCTCTCTCTCTCAGTGGTGGTTACGTACTATAACAAGGTACTACTGCAGCACCTGATGTACCTACGTGTTAGGGATATATATCTAGACGTCGATCGTTGGCCCGGTCGGCCAGTCCCGGAGGACTAAGGGCAGATATCTCTGCCTCATCCTCCCCTCCCGACCCACCCATATACTCTCTAACAGGGATAATAACTTGTTCCCGTGAGACACGTGTGAGCTATTGCTCCGAGCTCAGCCCATCGCGGGATCGTATTCGCTTAAGAAACTCTGACGCGTGAACCGACCCGCTTTGTCTTCACGTTGTATTAAGTTACTTTTTTTCCACGTTGCAAGCGTTTTTTGAAATATCCGGTCATTTAACGCAATGAAAAAGGATCTTGAGGGTTGCGGCCACCTCCGGGGTGCACGCAGAGAAGGATCTGATACAATTTACCACATATCTGGTAAAAAATATCGTACATTTCTAGTAATGTGGATTGAATGGCGCCACCTGTCGCACATTACGAGAACTATACACATTTTTACCGTAGAATATGGAACCCCCATACCATGGAACCATGGGATATGGTATGGTATGGCGATCCTTCCATTTGGTTAAAATCTCTATAAATGTGGTAAAAATTCTCGTAACATCGAGCATTTTTGTGATAGGTGGCGCCACAGTTGAATTTTACGCGATGCCATAGCAATTTCTAGCAGATCCTTTTTTCCGTATGGTTATAAAAAAAATCGTAAAAAAATGTCCGATTAATGGGTCGTATCAGCTAATTTATAGCGATGTTCGCCAAAGAATGGATGTTTCTTTAGCATACAGACAGTTTTTTCAGATTTTTGTGTCGGCTAAAGAAAAGACAATGCTTTAGCGAACATCGCCGCAATTTAGTTGACTCCGAACTTGAATTCAAAACCGGGATTACAAATCGTACTCTTGGGCTTTACGGAAGTGTGAAGCTGATATCTTGGAGTATGGAACCTTATAACTTCATACTTTGTTTGCCGAATAGGCGCTTCATGTTTCCTTGCTGTAATAATGGCATACGAAGGACAGACACAACGAAGCAAACAGTGTGGTCTTCTGTATCCATTGTAAATTGCAGGATATCAGCAAGGGATTCCATGTGTCTGCTACTCAAACTCAGTTTAATAGTCTCGCACCGGTAATGGCTACTCGAATGTAGTGCGCCACTGTGACCTATCGAAACTGTCGAATCATAGCATGGAGACACCCAACGAGACTGCGTATCTGCGTACATACAGATATTGGCCCCACAGCGAATCATTGCTTCTGTTTGTTGCATTTGATTGTACACAGTTACTGGAATATATAGACTCACAGAAGCTTCCCTGTTATTCAAATTTCTTGCCCATCATCGTAAAATTTCAGATATATATATAGATATATTTAATATATAATAGCAGTCATCGGCAAATGCCACGTGTCTTCAATGACGCAATTATAGGATCAGATATCTTGAATTCGGCGGGTAACGAATGATTAAAGATTAAAAAGGAACAGCTTACTAATGATTTTGGAAAATATGAAATTTTCGAGCGGAAATGACAAATAAACATGTCCGCTTAATCCAGCGTCATCCGAGACTAGTTTCGTATGCGCGCGTCAAATGACGAGAGAAAATGATGCTATACAGATTGACGACATCAATAAACAACAAAATCTCATGTTGGAAACCTAAAGAATACGATGTTTCGTCTTCCATGTCGATTTTCCGTAGTTTCCGGAACACAAAGTCCCGTAGAAGCGTTTCTGTCGTTTACAGATAAATCTGTACATGTCTACGACGCGGTATACCGTGTACCATATATTTTTCAATTGAACGATGCTACAACGAAATATCAAGAACTGACCATTCGGTCAATAACGAACTATCACTCAATATATACTATACATCTATAGAGACATTCCTTGCATGTGTATGCGACACACTCGATTCTCTGTAACCCTCCACGTTCCACAGTTCTCAAAACCTTTGCAATATGGTTTCTCCGTGTTCTGTGGCTGATGCAGATAGAATAGAGAGATATCTATCGAGAACTCGTCTTCCCAGACCATTATCGAGAGCGACTGACCGCATAGCATTCAGTTTCGCGGTATCCCCGACGACCACACTACAATCGCTGCTATATGTATGTATATGTGATGTTCGGCAGTCTACCCGAGTCGGCCACTGATTTCCCTATGTATTGCGGGCATAAATTCCCTGACTCAATTTTCTATCCTTCACGCCGTCAACAATATTTCCATCTATCGTCGAGAGTCAGCTGACGCGACGGATTTTTGCAATGGTGGAAACTGTACGCTTCACCGGCGAAAAAAAAAAAAAAAAAATACGTCAAGGAATCTCTACCGCGTTCGCTCTTCGCCGACAACGACCGCGGCTCGATTATTGCGGGTTTTTTTTTTTTTTTTCGTTTTTCTTTAGCATTTCCGCATCAAAAATGTTGAGCTTTTCCGCTGTTGCTCTTCCCGATACAACTGCTGCGGTATCGCGTTCGCGAAACAACGGTGATACGCCACATCAACGAATCCCTTCCGCACTGTTAACAAATTGTGCCGATCATCGCCCGGCACAACGAATAACTACAACGATAACTTTCGGTTACCCAGTATTTGAGAGTTATAGGTTGGAGGATCGTTGAGCCCTTTGTCGTTGAAGGTTTCCTTTTTTTTTTTTGCCGTTCGATAAATCTCTTTTTTTTTTTACAATTTGCAGGCTTTCAGAGAGTCGTTTCAGCTGAATATAGTGATGTTCGCCAAATTGTGGTTTTTTTTGTAGCCGATACGAAGATCCAAAAAAATGCTGTTATGTCGGAAAATAGTTGGAAAACTTTTGTGATGGCTGAAAAAAAAAGATCACCCGTTTTACTTGGAAATGAGTTTTAGGGGTTTTCACTTCCGCGTATTCCAAATAAACCGGTTGACAATTTTTTTTATTTAACCGGCTGCGAAATCATTTAAACATTTTTCTGAGATGAAAGCATTTTTTTGCTTTCTAATTTCATAACGCCGACCCCCGTAACTGATGGAATTCGTAGAATTATTTTCGACGATAGAATCTCTCGGTGAACTATTTTCTTGAAGTGCGCAAATAAAATGATGGCAAACAAAATTTAGTAAAATTTCCCTCTGCGTGGTGCAGTTATCAACCGCTTTTCCAAATAAATTCACTGGTTGAAGTTTCGGAGAAAAAAGTTACGGGAATATATGCATTCAAAAACAGCAATCGATTGCTATCGTTGGTTTTCAAGTAATAAGAGAATTCATAAAATAAAAAACATCGCGCGCAATGATCGTAATAGTGATATTCGTTATCAGTAACAAATTCTCTTAAGCGTAACCAATCAATTTTACACTCAAATTGAAATGCAATAAATTCCAGAAGATTCATTCGGCGTTTATTGCAAAATGATGCGTAATAATTAGCTTAATAATCAAAATAATTGCTCGAGTGGCATCGACGGTTTCGAAACCATCAGCGTAACTCTCAATCATCAAACAGGTCGACAATTGCACCGGTTACTCTAAACACATTTTTAAAAAATTGCCATCGTTTACCAAAAAGTCAATAGTTCACGTTTTGGTCAATAAGTAGGCCACACTTAGTAAATAGAACGCACACGTTAGCGTCATAAGCATTTCGATTTTCTGTCACGCCGCCCAGCGAGAGTTTTCTGTATACGCAGGCAGGAAGAAGAAAAAAAAAAAAAATTCTACGTGCCGATGTGGAAAAGGAGAGAAAGAAGAGCGAGAGTGGGTAGCTGGAACGAACCTAGTGAAGAAATAAAATGGCCTCTTTTACTCTTCTTCGTCCCTATAGCGCATGGCGCGCCCTCGTGATGCGACCGCGTGCCGGCACTTCCGCTACGTTGACTATTTCGCCGAAGGCAACGCTCATCCACACTGCCTCCGGTATTACCCCTATTTATGTGTGTGTGTGTGCGTGTGGGTGCGAGTGGGAAAGACGTCGACGACCCATTTCTGAATGATGATTTTATAATAACTCCGGAGTTACGGTCTGGAGACACGGGGCGCTAATTAATTTCCACGATCTCTCCTATACCAACCCCCTCCCTCCCCCTGCGCCCCTTCTCCGGATCTCGCTGATTGTCTCCGTTGCTCATCTGCAATTCTAAAACATCACCCTAACCATTACCAAACTGTTGGCTCGTAGTTCAAAACAACTTCTCATCGTTTGCCCGCTTTTCGCAAAGGCAAAAAAAAAAAAAAAATTCGCGACCGAATTCTCATCCTCGTTCATGCGCGAGAGTTAAAATATGCCAACGCTAACGTACACACACAATTCGGGAGCCTTCACTTGTTTAATGCTTACCGACGATGACCCCGTTTCCCCTCCTCGTAAGGAAAATTCTTGAGAGGCTTCCTTGTGCATCCTATGTATACTATATACGTATTATATATATATATCTATGTACCTTTATATACATATATATATTCTCGAAACTTCCTGGAGTATCGAGCGTGTTTAGCACACGGTCCACTGGGCATCCGACACTTTGCCAAATAATGTTTATCGAACCTCCTTCGCACCGGAACTGACGATGAGAGAAGGCGAAAAGAAGGAAAATTCTTGCCAACAAATTTTTCGAGTTTATATATGGACGATCCGCGGTAACCTTTTCGGATGCAGTTGAAAGTTTCTCAACAAAATTTTCTAACCTAAGTATGACCTCAATTCTTCTTCCAGACGCTTGTCATTAAATTGAATAACATTTTGTTCTTTTTTTTTTCTCGAGAAAGTTGACTTCGCTTTGCACACGAATTGAGAAACAACTGCCGCATCATTGTTTACTGTATTTCGAAATTTTGTTGGCGGACAATTGAGATTCATATTTCATCGTAACAATTTTTTACGACAAGTGTCCGAAATGTGGGTTGAAAAATTGTTTGGGAAAGTTGGCCCGT
Source organism: Cryptus viduatorius (assembly GCA_964006125.1). Taxonomy (NCBI): domain Eukaryota; kingdom Metazoa; phylum Arthropoda; class Insecta; order Hymenoptera; family Ichneumonidae; genus Cryptus; species Cryptus viduatorius. The sequence continues at coordinate 12,222,425 of OZ023221.1, forward strand.
TGATGCATTTCCGGAAAGTAAATGTTATCATAGACCTCACGACAATTTTTTTTTTTTTTTTTTTTTAGAGGGTCGTTCAGAATTCTGAGGCGGAGACAGCTAAATTGTGGCGATGTTCACGAAAGTGTAGTTTTTTTTTAAGCCGACACTGTCAGAAAAAGCTTGAAAAATTATTTCGCCGGTAAAAAAAAAAAAAAATGTTGTTAACCGTTTCACTTGGATACGGAGTTAAGGTGTTTTAACTGCTTGGGGAAAAAACATACTTTGGCGAATATCGCATCGTAATTTAGTTGATTCGACCGCTTAAAATTCTCAGGAAACAATGTCACATTTATTGGGCATTTGGATTCGGAACATCGCAGACCCGTGATATTTCGTTTGAGCTTTCAACCGCCGCGAAGTTTAACGTTTTGCAACAAAAGCGGAGAGAAATGCGAAGGACTTTGAGGGGCTGGTAGAGAGAGAGAGAGAGAGCGGAGTGAGAATGAGATTCGGATCGACATCCGGCGGGTCTGGTAGGACTGCATACTGCATGCCTGTGTAGTGTCTCCCGTCTGGAAAGCCCGATGGCCACGCAGCGCGGAGGAGAGACACCGCGCACGGTTGAGCAACGACGAACGAACGGCAAAACTCGTTATCTTAATAACAATGGTCGCTGTCCGTTTGTCCGGTCGCTGTATACAATGTGTGAAGGTACCAAGGGCACGAGTAACTACGCCCCAGTATGCACAATCGTACAGGGAGCGGTGTATTTCCAAGTACGTCAAACATCCACTCATTTGCAGCAGCTACCGAAAATACAAAAATATTTTTATTTTTTAGAAAATATTGAAGATTTTTTTTTCTTTTTTTTTTCGATCTCGACAATTAGTCACAAAATATGAATTAGAGGACAACTTTCTCGTGATTCTTAAGGTATATCACGATAAGATGGCGGGAAAAAATTACGAAAACAAAAGTATCTTTAAAAAAAGACGAATATTCAACAATTCGATTTCATTAATATACAACTTACTGTCTATTTAATTAAAAAAATATTTCGTGCTTCCAGCGAAAAGTTACGAGAATTAAAATAAAAATTGAAGAAATGTGATTTTATTGCTAATTTCCGGTATATGCATCGTTCAAAAAAACGACATTGAATACGAAAATACTGTGTGGTATAATTTTTGATAAAACAATCATTTTTAACCTCAATTCGCTTATTCGTGTCTATAAAGCCGAATTGTAAACGGTACTTTCAAAATTATACTTAAGAAAAAAAAATGTTAGACTTCAGAAGCCTAATGTCGTTCATCAGACCCGCCGAAACGATGTCGGATTTACTTTCATGGAGAATAATAATCATAATCAATAATCATTGCGTACATTACACGAATCGTATTAAAGTCTTTTGATAAAAACGTATCTTCTTTTGCAAAAAAAAAACTTCAAGAAAAAAACAAAATTTTCATTAATTTCCGCGGTTAGAAAATCGCATCTGCGCAGATTTAATGGTTTAACGGTCCGTCTAGTTTCGACAGCATAAAAATGAATTTTTTTCCCAATGAATTGTTTTTACGGTAAAGGGATGGGGGTTAATATGAATAATGAATAATTCGACCATGCGATATTATTTCGTTCCAATGTAGACAGACAAGCGTGGAAAGTTCATCAATATGTATGCTCTCGTTGAGAGGTTATTGATATGTATAATTCATTAGAAACATATAGAGAAGGCGGTTCCAGTGGCGTATTGCACGAGACGCATACATGCTGAGTTTTGTCGTTTGCATCTCTCGATCTCGAGTAGCGTAGTGCAGGGAAGGAGATTCGGACCAATGTAGAAATGTTCCGCGGCTCTTTGGGCCGAACAGCTCTTGCTGTACTCGACGTACCCAGGAAACCGGTTATTTATATGTAAAAACGACTATTGCATATGGTGATCCTTTGGGTACAAACGTGACGCGTACCTTACCTTCGAGAAATTTCTACATACGAGAGAAACGTATAATGATGTCACATCACTCCTACGCACGAGTCCACACAAAAGTTCTACGCGATTCGATGAAAAGATAGTCAAAGCTTTCGTCTCTCTGTGCCGAGTACTACTATCAATCTTTTTCGATTCGTATGAGCTATCGATTGTTTATACAAAAAAAAGCTCAGTACCGTGTGCCACTTCTTTAAGGGCTTCGCGTAGCACTTAAAAAAATTAATTTGCCTGCAGCATCTCGAAGGACTTTCGCAATTTTTTCGTCAAATGTTGATTAGACTTTCATAGAATTCAACGCACACTATAATTTGAAAAAATAAAGATATCCCAGAAAAAAAAATGGTATAGAAATTTGAAATTTCCATTTGCAATGTTTTAACTAAATTTTCATATTTTTTTAATTATCTCAATTTTTGGCAAATTTGATTGAAAAAAAAAAAAAAAATTCCGCTTTTCCCCTTTTCGTCATCGTTGCGCCATCTGCCCATTGTAACTTGCGCCCCACATAGAAAAATGACTTGATTCAGCCCTTCATCGTACTACTTCCTCACAGCGTGTACAAAGTAAAAAATCAATAATAAAAAAAAAACATGAAATGTACATTACGTATTCCCTGTGAATGGACATCTCGTAGTTTAACAATAGCGCGTGTGAGAGCGCGTTATTCGTAAAGTGTCTCGGTATGTTTCCGCTCGATATAATATGCGCATTTTTACGAGTCCATCTTGTGGTGTTTCCGTCCTCCGCGAGAAAGATCGAGGGAGGGTTGCGAAGAGGAGCGTGAAACGTCTTAGAAGCGCGTTTCTTCGGAATAATTTAATGGAAAAAGGGCAAGAAAAAAAAAGAACGAAAAAATTATACATATATCTCGTAATACCTTGCGTACAAGTGGGAAGCGAATCAGAGTTCGTATTTGCTTTTCTTGGAGATTTCGTTCGCCGCCATTCTGATAGTGTTCGAGAGGTTCGACTCCCCCGATTTTCGGTTCGTTTGCATATTTCTCACGAAATTTTTGTACCGTGTGGCATACCACTTTGCAGCTATGATGTTTATTCTATAAACGAGCGAAGCAACGAAGATGACGACGACGCCGACGACGCCGATGACGATGATAAGGGAAAGCATAGAGTCCTATATAGTTCGCTGTACAGGGGGTTAGCGGGAGAAATCCGGGGGGAGACATAGCCGAGCAAATATGTTAAACTTGACGATAATTCGAAGCCGAGGAAAGAAGACAGCTGGGATAGGATATAGTGGATATAGTTTTCGTTATTGCTCGTCGTTCTCAACGACATTGGCGGATGCTGATGCTCCTGCTGGCGTTGTCACGCGAAATATACGACAAACTGTGCCCGAGCTATGTACAGGAAACTACGTGTAGCATAATGTCACGCTGGTTGAGCTCACGGAAAATCTCGAATATCTCACCCGTTCCCATCTCGTGCTGCGAGAGAGTGTGAGAGGATAGTTTCGCGAAAGAATGTGACCCGACAGGAGCCGATATAACCGAGAGAAGCTCAAGGAAGGACACAAGGTTTCGACGTGAATGTCGACACAATATCTCTCGCGACGAAATTTGTCGAGGTGCAGCCTACTTTCCGTCTCACCGGAGCTCTCGGAGACTTGAGATTTGTATTGTTGACTGCGTCGAACGACGATCTGATGTGTGGAAACAATAGCCGTCATATTTTCGTATTTATTTACCGAAGTAATGCGGCTGTTTAAAGATAGAAAAAGAAAAGAAAAATGAAAAAACAACGTAATATGCAATTGAAGTAATGACGTCATTTAATCAAAGACTGGCGAAGCTGTATGTGGGGGAAAAAAAGTTTGAGGTTAAATTAGAAGGAAAAAAAAAACGCCCCTTCGAGAGATGACGAGATGTTTTCACGTTTCGGAGGGGTGTACGAATCCACGGGGCGGAAGATTAGCACTTTGCACAGCACGGCGAAATCAAAGGACGCGGTGAGCTTTTTTCCGGTGGTCGTTTATTTTTATTTTCTTTTTTTTACCGGTATTTGCATTCATTCACTCTTTCCCCGTTAAGATTTTAGTTTATGCGGTATAAACGGCGTGTATAAGCGTTTGACGGATGTTTGGGATGAAAATAGTTAAATTTTACGGATCGGTGGATTCTTGTCGTTCCACGGATTGGATTGGATTTTATACATTGGTACTTGAAATTCTCATATTTTATAACGGAATTAATAAACCTTTCAAAAGAATTCATAATCATTTTTCGACCACATGGATGCCAACTTTTTTTTGCAAAAACTGAGTTATTTAACACATCTGGCGACGAGGGAAGAGTACCATTTATTTTGTAAAAAAAACCATTTTGAGATGACTTTCTCGGAATTTTTTTTTTTCCAAAAAAGCATTGAAATATTAGGGACCCATTGAAAAAAGAAAATCGAACAGCGACCAAAGATTTTCGAAGATATTTCTAATTAAGGCGATGTGAAAAAACTCCGTTTTGAACGAAAACTGTAATGACTGCCATTTTAAAACGATAAACATTTGAGAAAAAAGAAAAATGTTTTTCCGCGCGGAATAGATAGGCGCGGAGAATGGCAATTTCCGTTTTCCTCGAATGTTTATTTTCGAAATGGAATTATTACAGTATTTTTTATCAACTGGGAACCGGTTGGGTGGGCGAAAGGGTGTTTCACATCCCCTTAAATGAGCATATAAAACCTTATATATATAGGTATAGATATAATGCAAGTGTACTGCTGCCAATGTGCATAAATTTCACTTTTTTTTATTTTCCTCAAGCGGCTAAATAAAATTTTAAGGTTTTTCGAGGGTTGACACGTGTGCTTAAAAAAAATGTATATCATTTTTTTCGAAACCTTTTCTCGATGATAACATCGCAACCCTCAGAAAAAGGTGTAACATCTATCATGGGATTACGATAAGAGTCGTTACGCTGTTGTGGCAAAGTTTCGATATATCGTTTTTCCACTTGAAAAAAATTCCCGTTGAATAAAGGTAACGTGAGCGTTTCCAGGAATTCGGGTTTCGTGAAATACGAAAAAAAAAAAATCGTATATATCGTGCCGATTAAATTCTTTTCGTATCGATAAAAACCACATTGCCGTCGGTCTCACCGGCGTCGTCGAAGTTACGGACCTTCGAAGGATTTAGATTTCGACGTTAACTTACGACACTCAAGAAACTTTACGGCGGAAGTAAAATTCACGGTCTCTACACGATTTCACTGAGAATTTCACTCCCCTCAAATGTCTTGAATGGGATTCTTCGAAATGTGATTTTTTTCTTTTTTTTTCGTTATTACTGCGCCCCGCCACCGAGTAAACGCATTCTTACCCCTGTACCGCGAAAAAATTTAGGAATAAGTTGATTTTCGCGCGAGAAAACGTCTCTGACGCATTGGCGATGTGAGAAAAAAAGCGCGAATTTCTTTCCGCGAGAAACTCGGCTAAAGCAATCGTGAAGAAAACGAAAATGCGGTGCACGATAGTGTGTGGTGTGTGTATCGGAGGCCAATGAAGTAATGGTAGCCGTAATAGTCTCGGATATTTGGAGTTCGTTCGCCGATGGCGGCTTCAACTACTGTTGCAGCTGTAGCCACTGTGCCGGTTCGTTGGGCGTCGTCTCGCTCCACACGAACATACAATATCTCACGATAATGTTTTTCCGGGTTTGGCGAGGTATGCCGGAGAAAGAGAGCCCCGGTGCACAACGCCCGATCAGGGGATTGGCTCCCGATGTTGCTGCTGCTGCCGTCGTTCCTACAGCGGGAACGGTAACACCGTATGCCTCAACTGTGTACCACACACTTTTCTAATATAAAAAGCGTTTCTCCGATGCGGCGATATAAACGAACAATTTTTTCCGTCAAACGTGACACTTCGAGAGCTCTTGAAATAAAATAAAAAATCTAAACTTCTCAATTTTACTGTCGAAGAAAAGAGAACATCGTACAAAATAAAAAAAAAATTCACGACAAATGCGCAAATCCCACTTTTGCCGAGTGTCACGGATCTTGAAAACTTATTTTAGTTATTTTACCAAACATATTTGACCCGAAAATAAATATCTCGCGGTAAATTGTCTTAATAAAAAAAATCTTTGATCTTAAAAAAAAAAGTCAAAATAAAACGCAAAGACACAAATTTTGGTATTATGAATATTTTTAATACCATTATTATTTATATCAGCAAATATTACACTAATCGATTTTTTTCCAAATCGTAACAATACGATCGATACGATAGTAAATACAATCGTTTTCCGTAATCGTAAAAATATTTGTCCTCCAATTTCCATCTCTACATTGATCCCAAAAGTAAACAAAAAAATGGCTTATCGATCGGTCTAAACGAACTGCGAATAAATTGGTACTCACGAATAATTAATTATCGTTTCATTTAAATACGAAATACCGAAAAGCGAAAATCAATGCATTCGTATAGCCTCTCAGTCGTAATAAGTAGTAATACCCATCGAAGTTCAGACAGACCGAAGCCAAGTGCCCATAAGAAAATAATTGTCCGTACAATAAACCTTTTGCCTCTTCGTCTCACGTTTTCACAGTCGATCGAGATCCCTAAGAAAGAAATCTCGTGAGGGAAAGAGAGAGAGAGAGAGAGAGAGAGCAGTGGCCGTGTAATATGTATACAGAAGGGCGTGGGTAACGGGGATGAAGAGGGTGGAGGGTTAGGAGTGAGCGAAGGGGTTTAGCGGGAGGCGCGGAGGGCAACGTCGATAAACCGCAGCTTAATGAAGGATACTCGTGCGGCTGAACAATGCCTTGGGGGGGTTGTAGGGGCCGCAGCATCACTGGGTACAGGTGGATCAGCGCGCGGAGAAGAGGGGTGCGGGAAGAGAGGGTTGCGCGAGCGGTTGAGTGAGAGCTGTTACCACTGCTGGGCGCGAGGGAAGGTTGAAAGAGCGTTTATCGACGGAGCAGGAGGACGAAGAGGAAAATGAGGATAGCGGAAGGTGAAAGAGCGAGGGAGAGGCAAGGACCGTCGATCGCTTGCATCGATAACTACATCGATGAGTTAACGCGTTCTCGGCTTCTGCAGCAATGTACGTGAGGGGAACGGGCTTGTTGCTGCCGCAGTTCGAGACTTCGCAGTAGGCAATGATGAGACGAGACGAGACGAGGAGCGCAAGTTAACGTACCGACATTTGCACATGCATACATGTGTGTGTGTGTGTAGGTGCGTGTGTGCAGAAACGTTGTTACATAAACGTATAAATCTGCAACAGCTTCAACATTTGGATAATGTACATAGGTACCTTAGTCAATAGGTGAATCTATCCATGTTAGGTACACTTAATACATCTGAGGGTCCCGCGACGAAGTCTCTTTAATTATTTAAGCCGCGGACTTGGCCGCTTAATTACGAGTCGTACATATGTATACATGGAAAATTTAGGTATATATATGTACATATGTACATATGTGTACAGATATATACAGTTCTACAAAAGGAAACGAGGTAACGAGAAACGGGTGAACGAGTTAACGATACGAAAAGCTTCACCCCCTCCAAAAACACGAGGCTTATGTCTCGAATCGATTCTTCGATGATTTATTCAGGATCAGTTGCTTGACGGCGATAAAATCACGCGGGCTATGCCCGGGTCGTGCCCCAAGGGCGACTTCAAGTTAAAGCAGCACAAGGTAAAGGGGACGAGGGGGCATTGCTCGTGATGGCTCGGTTGCTTGCCGCTGCAGTCGAGCGAGAGATCGGACTGCAACCCTCCCTCAACCCCTCACACTTCGTCTGCTGCTGCTACTGCTGCTTGTGAACTCCGTTTGCCGGTGCTACTACTGCTGGTTAAGTCCAACAGCGGAGCTCAGCAAAGCAGCGGAGAGCTTCAGAGAAAAGCTATTTTGCCGATCGATCGACGCAGTCGTCGTCGTGGTCCGGCACACGCCGTTGCTATATAATACTGCGAACAGGAACAGCGCGGCGGCGGCTTGCGAGACGGTCAAAAGAAAGATATCGAAATGGCTTATTATTACGTTTTATTAATCGCCACGACCCAATTTTTTTTTTTTTCGTTATTGCTATTTCAGAGTGGAACCTTTGATATCGGAACGGAAATTTATTTTCCCGATCTTAAGACCCGAATTCATCCCAGGACAACCAATGATTTTTGTCACTTAGGCTTAGGCTTAGGGGGGGGGGGGGGGGGGGGGGGGGGGGGGGGGGGGTTATGGGATTTTTTTGGCCTTCAAAATCTTATATGGTATCGACGAATAAATCGACGAAGGCGTTTTCTAAAATATCCCATAAAGCGATTCTGCAATTTTTAAGGCTTATTTGACCCGAATTTCTAAAGGCTTTCAAAATTAATGGCAACTAAATTTTCGAAAAATGGCTGCTTAAGTTCCAAATTGTAGGTTATTTTTTTTTGTGCTATTGGCAACAAAAAAATACAGTAAAAAATGAAGTGCGATATATGTTGCATTGTTAAAATAATAAATTAATTTGTTAAATGAACAATAAAGATATTAACATCGCTGCGATATCTTGCAAATGTCGAACTAATAACTCGAACTGTTTTACTAGAAATCTTTGATTTTCTATAAAGTAAACTATGAATGTAACACGTGGTGCAGAAATTATACGAATGTAGCGTAACTCGTCAAAGACAATACGTACAAACTTTTTGAACTTTCTTTACCTATTATTTTAATAGGGGCTCCAAGATTTCTTGAAGTTTAAAACGAATTTCTCGGGTATTATCGGCGCCGGAGGCCGTTAAAAAAAAAATTTACCAATTGAGTTTTATCGCGCGTAAAGGTCACTTTAGTGGATAAATCTTTAGTTCAAAGATAAAATTGACACACCTTCTGTAATAACTACGTGCGAAAAAAAATCGATCTTCATTTCCATGATTTTAAATTTTTTATTTCAATGGTTCATTGAGAATTCAATAAAAAATTCAAGACGCTTTGCCTTGTATTGGTTTTATGATTAAGAATCTGAGGCGAGTGTAGATCGACCATTCGGGGATACCGACGAGACATGTCTTGCTTCTGTTTATTCCGAGTGTATAAATAAGAAATCATCTTCCGTCTAGCCGGCGACCTTTGTTATCGCTTCAGCTTTCATTCGATATCTTTCGAAGTGCAAAGGCTGCTTTTTATAGTCGTTAAGAAAGTGCAAGTGAAATTTTCGATACCGGTATTTCCTTTCAATCGTTATATCCACGACAATGCGTCTCGTGGTTTTAAGTCCGCAAAAAAAAATCTAAAAAAATGGACCAAGTTCGCGATTTGGTAGAAAAATTCAAAAAATTATATTTTCGACGATGTTTCGTTGACTTTATTAAAAAAAATCTTAGAATTCCAATGGCAGAGGATGAAAAGGGAAACTTGAAAAAAAAAAAAAAAAAAGAATAAATTATTTACATTTTACGAGATGCAACGCTGAAGATTGTCGTATTAAAAAAATCTCATAATTCTGACGACAATGCCGTAAGAAGGAAAAAGTTGATCAAACGTTCTCCAGTCTCTGTGACTGCGCTACCATATCTGCGGTATTGTTCTTACTTCCTGTCCGAGTCAACGTTACTGAAGGGTTTGTGCAGAAACGAGACAATGACAGGTTCGATTTTTTATTCCATTTTTTCCCTTCTTTTGACGCTGAATAACGTGAAGAAACTTTTATTTCATGTAATTCAACACTAATGTCACTCCGTAGGTTCTCTCAAGCTGCAAACATCTACCACTGTAACTCTGCCGCAAAGTAATGTATATATATATATATAGGTGAAAAGTATCGTATATTTTTGTGTATAACAGTTATGGTTATTGGTACGACGAGTTACTCGTATTATCGCTGCTGGGAAAGGATTCAAAATCGATTCCGATGAATCGTATCGGGAAATTAAATATTTATGCCGTTTTGTTGAATGTTATAAAAAAATCGACGCGCTCCATGTGAAGATCACATTTTAATCGCTAAATTTATTAATTGATTGACAATTGATCATCAATCAAATGAGAATTTAGCGTTTTTTTCTATACCGTGAATTAAAATAGTTAAAAAAATAATTGTTTACTTAGTAAATGTTTTAACTTCATTCGCGAGACCGTCACCTGGATAATTCGTTTTGCCCAATACCATTAACTCGACAAATTCAAGTCCGTCAAATACACGGTATATCGTTTAAGTGCAATTGTTGAACTGATCATTATTATTATCAGTATTATTCATTAATTTTTTTTTTATGTATGGTAATTCTCGAAAAACGAAAAATTTCATTGGTTGACATTTTTAATGTCGCATTGCATATGTTTGATCAAAGGTACGTGATTTATTTTTTATCCAAGTATCGAAAAATAAAATATTATATTTTCAAATGAAAAATTTGTGGAACTTGGAATTTGGATTTTTTTTTTAATGCAAAAAGTTTCGTGTGGCCAATGAATAACGATCAGCTAATGAGGACGCAGTAGCGATACGCGTGCACTTTACCGAGCGTTCTCATTGGCTAAACCTTCGACTGGCAGTAATTCGAATATTTTGCTTTTACGAAAAAAATTCAAAGGAAAAGTTTGCGGAGTTTTATTTTGTTGTGACTTCGGTGCGAAGTGACGATTAAAATTTTTCGAATATTGTTGAAAGAAATATATATAATGAAAATTGTCGCGACGTAATTTCATCGAATTTCGAGAATTAATTAATCATGCATTTGGTTACGATAATACAGTAGAATTGAAAGGTTTTCACTGTTAGATGGGTTCTTCGTAGTTATCACAGTAATTAGTTTGCAGTGCGTAAATCGCTTAGTCGAAAGCTTTCGTTCGATAACTTGTATCAACACAAAGCTTTGTAAACTTTCCGCTAAGGAAAGCTGCGTATTCGTAGATTTGTTACGTGCATGTTAATTATATAATCCTACATAACTAGTATTATCGTAGAATTTCGTTATATATACTATACACATGAGTATTAAAAAAAATAGTGATTTTTAAGTAGTTTGCATTATTATAAACTATTAATATATTCGAATAAATAATAAATACGAAAGTATTCGAAAGCAACGGGTTAACCGAAGGCCAATAAAAGCATATCATTTTCTTTTCTAAATTTTCAGGACGAGAAAAACCAGTTGCTTATCACCAACCTGTGGCTGAAATTGGTAAGCTAACGTTTGGTATTAATCAGCTTTACAATTATCCCATTTTCTTTTATCATCTCGTACGTTCTTCTCTTCCTTCCCGTTTTCGAGACTAAAGTTGGATAGTGAATGCAAACGATCCGTTCTATTCCACTTCTAGTGCTTCGTTCGGTTCATTAAATTTTAGTTATCACAGTTATTTTTTCTTGCAATATTTCTTTTACAAAAAAAAAAAAATTATATCTCAATTGAATACGAATATTTTTTAAATAACTTCGAATTTCCTCGTATTAATGGAATTCAACTAATGTTAATAATTTATTTTTTTACTAACGAATTAACAAGTTTCTACATCAGCGAGGATTCGAAAGCAAAATAAAATTCGAATTCTTTGATTTTTCCAACAATATTTCGTATGATTTTTCGACCCCGTAATTTCATTGATTTCATTATGTTTTAATCGTCAATCGAAATTTCGAAAAAACTAAAATTCATATTTTTTTTATGAAAAAAAAAAAAAAAAAAAGAAATTGCACGCGCGAACTTTCGTAAATCGTAAATTTCTCCATCTCCAATGTCGTTCACCGTTCGGCTAATATCGAAGAGCTTAAAGCTCTCCGCGTCGAGCGCGAGCCGCGTACGCAAGGACATTTCTAGTTTGAGCTTTCGACCCTCTTGCGCTATGACCCAAATACACAGCTTCCCACGTCGACGCTGTCTACGATTATACGTGGTCCCGATATATACGTATGCACGAACGTAACACCGACCGGAGCCTAGCAATTGATGTGGATCAATTCAATGAATCCTGTATGTCCGTTCTCGTTTGTCTGTGTATATGGCCCTCTTGTACGACAAATCGATGGAAACTTGCTGTGTTTGCGACCTGATCGGGTAGGCGGGTGGTAAGAGGGAAGAGCGCCAGGGGAATGGGAAGAAGCGTATGGTGGGTAGAGAACACAACACGCGGAATATCTCGTAAACGCGATAATTGACTTCGCAAGGGTACATCGCCGGTGCTTTGTTTGTCGTTAAAGAGTTACCACGGGATGTTGGTGGAAGTGAGGGATGAAGAAGACGCGCGGGGAAACGCAAGCGACAAAGATCGATTGATAATTAACTCCGACGTACTGGTAACACATAAACAATATTTTATTTACATATATAAACAAGCTGTGCGCGTAAAACTCTATCTAAAGAATTGTCTCCCGACGCTCGTAGACTAAATAAATTCGGGTAGTCCTTGCGGTAATGTCGCGCTGACGAAAATATAATATATAGAGTATCGTTGTTGCGATCTCGTTAAATCGACGATGTAACCCGCTATGGAATTAATTTAAAGCCGATCGGTTCAGATCTATTAAAAACCTGAGCTTTATTTCCGCCAGTAATCAAGTAACTATCCATTAATCCGGCGCCATCTTAGTTCACAGAAGTTTTTCGTTTGAAACGACTGTTTCGATCAATTTAGTTTCCATTTAGATCGACGGAAGTACAATTTCTAATGAATTTCGAAATTTTTCGTACGCCATTTTGAAAATTCGTTGCCGACGATGAAATTTTTGAAGATTTAGGTATTTAGGTTTGAGATCGCAAGAAAATAAGGTTATGTGCATTCTATACATAAACCTGTATAATCATATGTGATCGTATTTTACACAAAATGAAAAGATCGAAAGAAATATTTGCAATCATATATAATTTATTTAAGTACAATACACCACCATATATACGTTTACCGAAGCGTATACAAGAACTTAGACGACGTAACATCGCTTCATATATCACCATATATAGTCTGTATGGTAATGTATGACGATGCATCTATACGACTATATGCCGTCTATTTTGGATCCTTAAAGCAGGACGATCTGTCTGGATCCGTTCAGGACCCGAGTTCCATTTCTACCGGAAATAAATTATCAACTCTTTAAACCGTATCGGGCTTAGTTTCCGAAAGTTTTCCGTTTAACCGAATATAAACAACTCGTGAATAGATTCAATTTGATTAGACGACTATCTTAACGTATATGCGAAAGTTCTTTACTTTTTGAAGCTCAAGCGAAGTATACCCATCAACGGAAGAAACATCGGTCTTTCTGAGATGGAAATCTTGATTCTGGTTGAAGTTATAAGAGAGTTAAAAAGTCGAGAGAACATTTTTATCTCGGAAAAAAATAAACTTATTGATCCGTAGAAGAAAGTTGAGGGGTCTGTTGAGAGAGTTTTCGTAACCACGTAACACTCGAATTTTCCGATCCTTAAGGTTGTATATAATCTCATGAAACAACTCGTCCATCTTGACGCTGAGTTGCTATAATATTGCAACAGTTTATCTAAATTTAGAGGTCAGTTGGGTGACCCTAAGACAATAAACTATAGAGACAGAGGCCTGGAGAAGAGAGCTTTTCTCACCCCCATTCATTCTTTTCTTCTTTCTCCTTTATTCTTCTTTATTTTGCCTTCTTCTCCTATTTTTTTTTCTTCTTTAGCCGCCGACTCTCTTTCGCGAAATAGATATACACTATCCTCGCGCGTAGTTCAGCACACATTTAGACACGAGAGCGAAAGCGAGATAAACGACGCACGAAACGCAAAGATAAGTTACAACGGTCGACCAACGTGGATATCATAAATCTGGGACTGCACCCAGCAAGCGAATGTCTGAAACTCTGGAGAGCACACAGGAGAGAGAACGAGGGGGAGAGGGAGGGGGGGGGGGGAGGGAGAGGGACTCTCTAGATTCACTGTGAAAAGGAACCGCGGGGGTGGGGGAGATAGGATTGCCAGAATTGTAGAGGTAATCCGAATGGAAATTTCGCGGACGTTTATGAAATTCGCTGTTGAACTCAACCGCGGCGAGGAAAGTACTGGTCAATCCTTCTGAAATTTTACATTATTTAACTGCTCTACCGTACCGACGGCATAGACGAAAGCGCTCGGTTATTAAGCTTATATAAACCGTCGCTGACAACTTGATTCTCTTTAGACTATTATCGCGATTTCGCGATAATTCTTCGGAATTTGAAAAAGTTGCAAATGCTCGTATAAAAGCTTAAAAGAAAAAATCGATATACTTCCGGAAACAAGGAAATTTGGTGATAATTTTTTTATCGCGTAAAGAATTTTTTCAAATATTACGAATACATTAATCTATACTTTCGCAAATACAACCGGCATAGCTGGACAAACGTCATTGGACGCTTGTAATTCGATGAAACTTTAATGTTGACTTTCTGACAAATAAAAATGAATATTTGCGCCGCAGTAACGTGAAAAAAAAAAAAAAATGTCAGTTCCTCGGGCGATCTTATGAGAAAAATCATATTTACACAGCATACTCTTCAGTATACTCTTATCCAGACGTCGTAACTTGCTGGAAGTTCATTTTTGTTGAAGATTGCGAAATTACGACAAAAGAGCGTACCGTAAAGGCTGAAACTTGGAAAAATAGTTGTCCCGTAACGCCAACTGAGAATATCTACACTTCCACCTAAAAACGATTTTTTATGTAAAAAATGTCGATAAACGAAATGAAAATCCATTGAAAAAAATACTATGTATAATAATATACAATTTCTAGTGTTTCGTAAAGTGCCGTCGCGGCTTTCTAACAAAAGTGACCATTCCAACGAAACCGTTGATATTCTATTTTTCCCTCGTAGGATTACATCGAAATAAAGTTTCGTAAAAAATGCCAATAAGAATCTAACCTCGCGATCGAACGATTTCGATCGAAATAAGCATTTTTTTCAATATCGAGTGCAATATGATTGGTAATTGGTAGCTTTTGGAGTCAAAGTGGTATTTTCGATATTATGCCGATTCGGGTGGAGCGACAGTTTCCGGTGCTAATTGCATTCAGTAAATCTTTCGTAATCTCTATTGATATATTTCAAAAGTGACGGCAGGTACAAGATGGGGTGCTCCGGGCGGGAAGGGGGAGGGGAGGAAGGTGGGGGGGGGGGGGGGAGGGGGCAATACGTAATTGTAGTAGAGTTATACATCGGATGTTCTCTCGAGTGGAATCTGTGGCCCTGACATTTTCAAAATAGCGTTGAGTCTCCGCTTAATCTTCATCCTTCTGTACTGCTACACTATAGACATTGGGAAAGAGCGCGGAGATCCGTAAAGTACTCGCCGGGGCCAGAGGGATCTCTTTCGTTCTGCATTCGGCACGAAATGAACTCAATTCAACGGAAGGTATATGGACGCGCGGCGAGGGGGGAAGGGGTAGTCAAGGGAGGCAGGATGAGGAGATGGCAGAGAAGTGAGTATAGAACGAAGAGGGCGGTCCGAATTAAGGGTGTAAAACCGGTTTCGCCGTCTCACTTTCGTCCGTAGCACGTAGACATCGTGTCCTCGAGGGTCGCATCACGATTCTCTTTCTTCCTACGCTCATCGTTCTTTCGTTCAGAACCATAGCTCTCTCTTTCCCTCTTGCGTCTCGGCCAACCCTTGTCAAGGATCTCGAAAGTCCCACTGGCGTTATAAATATAAGCCGACCGAGCGAGCAATGGGAGGGTAGCTAGAAAACCTCTCTCCATATCCGTATATCGACGGACGCGAATTTCACTCTATTTAATATACTCCGTAACCATCGAATTCCCTCGGTGAAAAAGTACCCCCTTCGCAATACCGCGTTGCACTCATATTGCATGTTATTTGAAGATAAAATTTTTACCTTTTGATCTCCGAAATTAATCCCGTCGGTCGCTTATCATCAAATAGAATGTATAAATGGAAAGCGTCGATAAAAAAAAAGCTTCAATAAGTCGGGATAACAATGAATTTACAGGGTTTACACATCGTATTATTTTTTATTTTCGCCATTTTATTTCTTTCCATGAACTCAACATTTTTGAAAAAACATTTTAATTACTTCTTCGACAATTCATAATTAACCAATGGTAAGTTTATCAATTTTTTAAAATTTTTCTGAATTTTCAAAAATTGAATATCGCTATTATTATTGAAATAGCAATTTCTTGTCGACAGTTCACGTTTGCAATATTCGTAATGTATGTTTATTAAATTTTTTTTTTTTCAAAATCGCGTTTACCTCTGTATGAAATATATATTTTTTAGTTCCAAATTATTCGGAAATTTTCACGCTAAGGGCTTTCTGAGGACTTTTAGAGTGGTCCTCGTTACGAAAAAAAGAGTTCCAGGCAACTAGCGCGCCAACAACGGTTGTTACACTTTGATACATTTCGATGATACTACATCAGCTCATTCGACAGATGTTCGAAAATATAAAATAACTCGTACTTTCCAACAATCGAACTTTTGATTGAGAACACAAAGAGGTCAAAGACTGGAATTGTAAACTGATTATTCACAAAATCTGACGAAGTTATCACTAACAGTGTATACTTTTCGACAATTCGTCAGTTTATTTTATGCCGAAAGCACAATAACGGGAGACATTCAATTTTGCGCGTCGCCGACTCCGGTTACATTTGTAACGTCGTTTTACTGTATCGAACTGAAATTTCAAATTGAATAAATCGTCAAACCGATTGTTCGAGTCGCGAATGTTTCGATATTCCAGTGAAACAAAAAAAAACAGTAATTTCCAAAATCCGTCAGCGTTCAACTGTATCTCTTGATAATCCGAATTATAAATTCCTATGATGGACTTTTTTGCATTTGATATGCAAACCAAAATTAAATTAGGAATATTGAACATGTAAATGTGAAATATATAATTTATATAGAAGTAAAATGTGTTTGCCGTACATAAACACTGTCGATACACTGCCCCTACTACACCCCCCTACCGTGCCGCGTGCTATTGTTCTCTACAGCCCATTTAATATGTTTATGCATATATTTTACATTCATGTAACATATGTTTCATGTTTGATATATAGACGCACCTGTACACAGTTTTAAAATATTTTGTCGGGATGTGGAAATTGATTAAATAAATAATAGGATCGCAAACAAAAATATCGTCGATGTTGAAAAATTGGGTTAAATATGTTTTTTTTATTATTCCGAAAAAAAAAATTGAAATTCACTGTACATAGTATTCAGTAGCCGCTGTTTTCGAAATGTCTTAAATAAATAAAAAAAATTCTCACTGCTCATGCGTAAAGAGTCCGAACATATTGCAGTGACGAATAAAGCTTTGGCAACGAAGGCGGAGTAAAAATTATTAAAAAAAAATTCCCCCTCACCTGCCGCGAGTTTGATGAGTGCCTTCTGTCGTGTTGAACAAGCGTAACAACGAGACACTTGAGAATGTCCACGAGTTTGGAATTCTTTTTTTATTCTGCAGAACAAACGTCTAAATGAGTAGAAAACATCGGGACGCTTGATGGCACTCGACCTCGGAGCGTCTACGACGCTTAACGAAGTACGAAATTGTTAAAATTTAATCCGAATTTTGTATAATCAGATAGCAATAATAAAAAAGAGAAGAAATTAATTCGGTATCGGTATCACATGAAAATTACAAATATTTCTTATTTCCAACATATTTTTCTTACGAACTTATGAATTCTTCTTTCCGTCGAGAAATTCGTCTTCAGCACCGCTGACAGTCCATTTCAGTTCGTATTTTATTTATAAAAAATTTAATTTATTTCGGGAAGAGCATTCGTTGAATGGACATTTCCATTTTTATTCTTTTTTTCGGAGCATAAAGGGAGCCAGTCGACGACGAACGGACAATTCCACTACTCCATCTATACACTGTCGCAGAAACCGCAACTATATTATGCTTTAATATATCCTTTACCCGGGCGTATTAATTAATTCCGGTTATCGCAATAGCGTCGCCGAAGTGCGCACCGCAGTGTATAAAAAAAGAAAGATTGAAAAAAAATCCTTCAATATATTCCAGCGATGATATCGCCATTCAAATTCGTTACGTGAGCTCTGTGAAATGGCTGAACGATAGTGGATAGCGGGACACTTGGAGAAGCGTCGGTGCGGTGCGAATTTGCATTTGCATTCGACTCGCTTTGCAGCACGTTCGCCGTCGAGGGATCGCTTTTCAGAATTAAAGGGTACGCAAGAGGTCCGACAGCGGGGGGTGGTGGTGGGGGTGGGAGAGCGGAGTTGAGTATCTGATCGTATCTGCCTTTTTTTTTACTGTTTCCATCTTCGCGCCTTTCCACGAAGAATAAAATATGTCTCGTGAAAAATTACACCTTCTTTTTATTATTATTATTTTTTTCTCCCCCTTCTTTTTCTACATTGTACACCGGACGAGTGGTTGAGTGCAAATTAGCTCTCGACTTACACGCGCCAGAGACGAGCTTTCCGCGTGTCCATTATACCTTCCGCGAACTTTCTCGCTCGTACTTTCAGAGAAATCGATAAAAACCCCGAGTGTCGGAATCCCCGGAATGCCCATTGACAGTAATCGAAATTACAGTGAATTCTTTCGATTCCCGAATTCCTAGCATCGCGAAAGAAGACCGAGAAAACTATCGCACGTCGAGAGCAACGCTATTAAGAACAACTCGCGCTATTTCTTTTACGTTTTTCTTTCTCTCGATAAGCTGCATTGCGACATAAACGAAGGAGAGCAAAAAAAAGATCGAGAATAGATCGAATGATACCGAGAGACAACGTTGCGTCCTTAAAGTATCCATGGCAATTGCGAATGAACGTCACTTGCGTACGGTTAATTTTCTTACGATCGGAATTCCACCCATTTTATCTCTTTTTTTATCTCGATCGACGACGCGAGCTCAAGGGGCAAATAAATCTTTGGTTCTA
Source organism: Cryptus viduatorius (assembly GCA_964006125.1). Lineage (NCBI taxonomy): Eukaryota > Metazoa > Arthropoda > Insecta > Hymenoptera > Ichneumonidae > Cryptus > Cryptus viduatorius. Next base: position 12,241,254 of record OZ023221.1, read on the forward strand.
TGTGAAATTCGAACGATCGCGGATATAGGAAAAGACGAATGTTCGGTTTTTTTTTTTTAACTTTCCTCTGTTCATTCGATATAAGGCATTACAAAGGATTCGGAGTATTTCCAAGTCGGTGCAAAAAGAGATGGCATTGGAAAGAGGGGAAATGCAAAGTGTGCATCGAGCGCACGAGTTTCGAGTCATATAACGTGGGAAACGAAACTCAAAGGATTCCATGAATCCGTCGGACGAACGCGCGAGATATTGGAATTGAATCGGATCTTTCGTAGATAACACCCGTGAGACTTCTCTGTACTTCGAATAACGCATCGCATGTCACGTGACGTTCGACGTTCATTTCTAAACGAAAAAAACGAGATGAACGAAAAAAAAAATGTGAAAAATGATTCGTAAGGATCAGAAATTTCGTTCCGTTCCGACGCGAAATTTCGATATTTTTTTTTGGTTTTGCTTTTCTTTTTTCAGGAATGGAACGACGTCAACATGAGGTGGAACGTCTCCGAGTACGGAGGTGTAAGAGACTTGAGAATACCGCCACACAGACTGTGGAAACCCGACGTCCTTATGTACAACAGGTAAGTTGCGAAACTATACTATTCCGAATGAATGAAATAATAAAACTTTTTTTTTTAATGCGAAGAGTTTCCGCTATAGAAATTCTAAAAAAAAACTATCGAAAACGAAAAAAAAATACATTAGAGGCCGACAATTTTTACAATTATAGAAGTGGCATAACATTTTAGAAAAAAAGATGTACCATTCGTACGTAAAAAAAAAAAAAAAATCATTTCCAAACGACTCTTTTGGTTAATTCTTCATTCTCAAGCAACTTTAAGACATTAGAAACCCATAGAAATAAGAAAATGGAACAGGACCCACAAATTTTAGAAAAAGAATTTACGTCAAAAAGCTTTTCGCATATATATAGGTATAGAGGATCACTGCTAACGACATTAATGGTTTTCTCTCAAATTTTACGAATAATTTATTAAAAATTGACTTTCATGGATTCTGAACGTTTTAATCAAATAATTGTATATTTAAAACCATTAAAATATCGTTTTAAACTCGCGTAATGTACTTTGACTTCCACTTCGAGAACTCGTAATCTTCGGAGTTTTTTTCCGCGCAATACTGTCTTTGATTCTCGATTTTGCATCGCATGAAACTTTTCGACATTGGAACTTTGAAAAAAAAAAAAAAAATGTATATATATATATATATATATACATACGTCAAAGTAGCAAAGCGACGCGAGCCAAACGCATCGCCGCTGCCAGTAGATATTATCCCTTCTAGTCAGGCGCACTGGTATAGTAGATACGTGCCGTACGCTCTTCGCACGTCTTGCTATGCGACTTTCGCTTTGCGGGGCTCTCTGCGCTAGATAACGTATACGCGATCTACCTAAAACGTTTGTGGCATACAGTATATAGTAACATGTTGTAAGGCTGCAAAATATATCACGACGACGACAAATATCAGTCTCGTGCGGCGGCGGGGAGGGTGCAAGCTTAGCTCTCGCGTGCGGCGCCAGAGCGCATGCACTGCGCTGCATCCTCGTTGCAGGGAGATCAAGGAATTCGTCGTAGCTTTATATACGTACACATACATTACTAGAAGCTTCTAGCGCTACGCGACAAGCCCGACCATTATTTACGGAAAGTTCGACGGAGATAAATCCCTCGGTGAAATGTCACACTCAGTGCCAATCAATTCGATACAATGACAATATTTTCTCGTATAACTAACTGCGACATGTATGGATTGAATTTAATCGAAGCGCAATCGTTTCTTCATTGAACATTTCCCAAATTCCATACAGAATTACCGATGTAGACGAAAATAATTCGAGTAAAGTAAACATTTTCGGGATTATTATGTATAGCGATAAATCTAATTGCATTCGAAGAAATATCAGTCTTAAATTATAAAAAAAAATCGTCCATAACAATCAGGGAAATTTCCATTATTTTTTTTATTCCGTTTTTTATAGTTTTCCGTCTGTTACAATAACAAAGAATTTTTAATACTCGACTGCCCGCCAAATCGAAAGACGAAAGTTATAGGATTAACTGAAGCCGCGTGATTTTTAAAATTAATTTCTATACTATTAATTCTTTATTATTATTAATTCGTTTATAATAATAACTTTAATTTTTTTTTTCTTTTTTGAACTGAAAATTCGAAAATAAAATTAATTTCACAATAGCTATAAAATCACAATGGAAAATAAAGAAACCGTATCACCGAATAAGCGTACAGTTAAATAATTATTCGCTCATTGTAGTCGGGAGATTCATTCTCCATTGTGTATTAAAATTTTCCAACTATAAAATACTAATAATTACTAATTATTTCACACTTTTTTGTTAATACGGTTACCGAATTACACTCCATTCACAGTCGCAGTTTTAATAATTTTTGTCGAATTTTTTTTCGATGTTGAGAAATTTTTATTTCATTGTAAAATGGTCCATTTTTTTATCTTTTTTTTTTATTATCAAATTTTCTCGCAAATTCTATAAAAAGCCTTTTGTATCGTGACGCGCCGCTTAGTAGCTACCGAACCCAAAGAAATTTCTGTAGGTACAAGGAATGTTGTCACAAGGATAAATTCTGGGTTATCCCAATAGCCGGACGTCTGAAGCGCAAGAGTAGGATATCTCTCTGCCGAAGGTTCGCAGCTGCAGTGGATTCTGCACGTTTTCGGGACATGCTGCAGCGGAGAGTCTGGCCCTCCCCCGGTTGCACATCGCCTACCGGTGGTATGTTCCGTGCGCTCTGGCGGTGCGGTGAACGCGCGCTCGATGTCGTTCCAACGCCCGCTATCTCTCTCTCTCTCCTCTTTCGTTGATGTGGCGTTCTCTATATCTGCTAACCGGCGGGCTCGACAGTTTGCAGCCCGTTCCTCCGCCTTCCGCAGTTACCCACTTTGGTAATTCTGCCGCATAAATATCCGCAGTGTAGTTCGAGTTTAACTATTCATCGTTCGAACCCCCCGTTCAGCGCGCGCGAGAGAGCCGATCCAGAAGCACGTGCTTCTCGGCGCTCCGGCAAGATCAGCGGCGAGCTCTGCTCGTATATCCCCGCTGTATCCTATGCACACACCCACTATCTTAAAGTTATACAATTATACATAGAAAATGTATACACATTATCGTCTAACGCTGCCGGGAAGGCAAAGGCTGCTTTCTGCCGCGTCAACCCGCTACTTCCGGAGTTCAATTTACGATCGCCGGCTGGCTGATCCGAGGGATATACCTGCTTTTACTCTTTAGCGTGAATCTCGGCGATCCGCACACCCTATGATGTTAAATTCGTGACGTGCACTCTATTCTTACATCGGAGAAGAACCGGACCATCCCTAACTATCGTTACCGAGACACAGGATATTCCCAGAGTGCTAATTTTCCTCATGCAGGGCCGATGTTAGCAGTTTTGATCACTTTAGTTTTGGAGACTACCCGACGTGATGGCGGAATAGAAGCACTAGGGAACGAGCACTTTGCCTCGAGAGGAATTCATTTTAACTTGTTTGCTCGTAGAATTTTGTCGTTTACTTTGATACTAACTAAGCAGCTCTGGTTACCATCGGCTCGAGTAGTTATTCGATTATCCGAGAATCCCGAAGCATTATTGCTAATATATGTTGGTAGAGCGTAATAAGTTTGATGCAAGTAGTTTGTTAATGGATCGAGAGGATTGGTTAGCGTCTATGTATATCTATGAAAATCATGAAAATAAAAAATGTTTATTTTAACACGAGAGCCGTTTTTATAATGAACTTTGAAAAATAGTGACTTCGCTACGTTGGTGCGAAAGAAATTTACATCGCGATCTTCTGAAAATTTAAATGCAAAAGATCGTATTTAATGCATCCGCAGTAAATTTTGTATAAACTAAATAAATGTTACTGCAAATTTATATCAACGTGATGTTTACTCATTTTTAAAAATAATGGTAAATTTAATGTACTCGAAAATTAAAAAAGGGCAACTATCGTACATTCATTAAAAATTACAATACCTTAACCTAAAAATAGAAAAAAAAAATTCTTAAAGTCAAAAAATTCAGTTATGCTGCAAAAAGTAATATTCCAACATTAATGTGTCTGAAACTTATTACACGTATCCTGCGTAAAAGTTTCATATACCGGTAGTAGAAGTAACTTTATCAATGCGTTTATTTCAATGTATAGAAATTCAACAGCAATATGCGTAAGTTCGCGAAATTTTCATATGAAAACACATTTCCGCGTAAAGTACTAAAATCGAATATAAATTGCCGTCATCTACGAGTCTCGAAAACGTCGATCTTTTTTATCTATAAACAGAAAATTAATTCTACCGATTCAAGTTGAATCATCGAACACTTGTGTTTGAAATAACAATAATAATAATAAATTCGGTAAATACAATCGGATATTTCGCCGTATCCTGTGATCTTTGGGAATTTCACGAGCGGAGTACCACCATTCCATTTCCCGGAACTTAATTCCGCGACTAAATTCGGTTCCCTGTCATCGCAACGAGGCTATCTATCACTGTGGCGTCCACCGTGAATCTCGTATAACAGTGCCGTGATCGCTATCCGATCGCGAGTTTCGCCGTGTGCCTTATCTCAATCTAGGCAAAGGTTCGGATCGGCTATCATTCTCCCAATTCCGTTCCATCCCAAGATTTCCCCTTGAAATCTCATTCCCTTGCGGAGACTCGTGTGTGGTCCAAACTTGACTTCCGTTTGACTTCGGGTAATGCAGAGTGCACATCTAATGTGTCTTCCTTCTCGCGCGTCTCGGTGGATTACCACATCTCTACTTCTCTCGCCCGTTGACACCGTTATACTCGTCTCCACTCTCGCAGGAAATCCTGTAACCCTAAGATATACTATCGCGCTGCTAGAACTACTGATACACATAGCAATGCACTTTATCCCCCGTTTCAGCATTCCAAAAGGGCAAAAACGATTGCACGCTGAGTTTGTTCTGTACATTTCAGATGTGAATTCCTGCTTCGTCTTCCCCTTTCGTGCGGTCCTTTCGTCCTCTCGTCATCATCGTTGTTCCTTGTCTTCGTCGCGTCTCTTCGGTCGACTAACTCTCACGAATTGCTCGAAGTAGAAGCCTTCCCCCCTATATCCTTAGAGTCTACGATCTATTCCCTGTGTACACGTTTTCCCAGTTCCGACGAACGGACGTGCAAATGTACGTACGTACGTACACCGTACGTATGTGGGCGGACGTGAAACGCTCTCCCAAGCTTTGCCGACCTGCAAGGGACGTCGTAACCACACCTACACCTTTACCAAGATGTAGGGTAGGTATACTGCATCTAGCTACGCTATTCCTGACCCTACATATGCATAGCGAACAGTATACCTATACTGTGTAACTACAGATCGCGGGTAGAACTTGCTGCATACAGAACCTTCTTGTGTAGGTATATAGATGTGTGTATATATATGTATATATATACAATCTGTATGTATATATTGTATATATCGGTATATACATATATCCTATATCAAGAACGTGAGACATCGAACTCCCCTGTCGGGATTGCCGAATTCTCGGGCTCATTCCAGGAGTACCGCGCTCCGTCCTCGTCATCCCCTTGCCTTCCGATAGTCCTCGTGGCAGTATACAGACTGCAGTGGTTGCAGTGCCACTGGTCTGCCCGAGATATTCGATTAATATGGCATAAATATCATTCGCGGATTGGAATAGGCCGCACTGGAGCGCGAATAGCGAAGTAGGGCTGTTATACCGGGACGCGGAGGACAGTAGGATGAACGACGAGGCGGTTGGAAAAGCATCAGGCAAGCAAGCGAGAAGGCAGAGGATATACTCTCTGTACACCGATGGGTGGAGGGTATGCCTCATCGTCCACGAAAGCACGAAGCGCGAGGGCCGCGACGCTATACTCTCTCTCTTTCTCTCTCTCTCTCTCTCTCTCTCCCCCTCTTGATGTATGACAAAATGAGTTTACATTGGAAGCCCGTTGGACGTACGGGAACGCGAGAAGCCCGCGTTTCGTTTCTACCGCATAGCCGAGGGACGACGAGATGAGAGAAATTGTGAGAGAAAGGGAGAGAGGACGGAAAACGGAGAACTTGGATCTTCGCCAAGGCCAACATGCATTAGCCATCGGCGTATTTGAAATTCAAGCCAAAGCAGATTAAATTCGTGTTTGCCCCCCCCCCCCCCTCACCCCCTATCCACCCTTCTTGCCTCCCCATCATTCCCTATACGTAATGAACGTTCTTATGGATCGGCCTTTCGAGTTTCTATATCCTTCCTTTTTCCGTGGGAGATTCGATCGTTCTCGTCGTTTCGAAGTCATTGAGGGGAACGAGCGAACGACTTGGAATCTGGTGAGAGTAGTGAAACTCACGACGCAGAAGAAAGAAAGACCACAGAGGCTAACTGCTATCTCAATCCGAATGACCTCACGACGTCCAGATACCGAATTTACTGCTACCAACAAACCCCATCCTGATTTCTCGGCCGATGAGCTTTCGTTTCCGAAAAAAAAAAAATCCCATTCCGATTATCCGGACTTTTCGCGGATTGATGTGGGTCGCACGGCTGATTGGTGAAGGGTTTTTTTTTCTCTGTTTTCCCGGAATTTTGGCTTTTGTCATTAACTTTTTGAAGAATTCCGAAGCTAACGGAGAAACAAGAAAATCATTGTGAAAAAATAATGAGAAGGAGAATAAATGAAAAACAAGATGGCTGAAAAAGTCGGCTATACCGATAAAAAAGCAGATATTTATAAATACATAGGATAAAGGAAATTGAAGATATGACTATTAGAAAACGTCGAGAATCGCTACTTTTTTTTAAATAATTTAATAATCAACTGCGGGTGAATTTCTATCTATATCTTTCGTTTACCTAATAGCTTTATATTCGATTTGATGATCGGTATCGGAATAGAAAAAAAAATCTCGTGTATACCGTCCAATTTATGATTAATTTATTTTATTGCGATATGTATATCGATTCGCAGAAAAATTCTATCGCGTCTTGCGAGAGCTATGCGCGCGTTCAAACCTGATATTTGATATGAAAACCACGACGTTGAATACTAACGGTGTTGTCAAAAGGCGCAATATAAGTCATCTTTTCGATAACATTTTCTGCTAAACAACCGAACATTCTTAACTTTCAAAGAATTTTTTCTCTCGTCTACGGAGCTCATAGCAAAAATGTCATGTTTACTAGTTCTCGACGTCGCGGGCACATTCTTTATTAAGGAAGTTTACAGAATTTTTTTATTGTATACTCGTAATATTGTAATATTGTATACTCGTCTTTTACTCGCGCGACACATGTTTTTTGTCGTCTACGATAGAATTTTTTTAGTACTCTTGCAAGTCTTGTATCGATAAAAAAAAAAGAAAGTTTCCGCAATTGTTAAACAGAATTTTCTTTAATCACGAAAAAAAACAGATGCCGCGAGCATAAAGTCCTTTATGACTCTCTGGGAACAGTTTATTGGTCACAGTTTTTACCGGAAAAGTTGTCGCAACGACGCAAAATTAACACGCGTACAAGTGGCACAAACAATTGAATTACAACAATTAAACGAAATTTTTTTAACTCACAAATTCGGAAAATATATCGAAACTATTTCGTTCGATTGCTTTAGATTTTTCTCAGCAATGGCGCGCGAGAATTCTGCAAAAATAGTTCGTGCCAAGTTCCGCGCAAATTTAAACTATTCCAAGCGCCTTACCCTATAACCGTTTAATTTCCATTCACCAATTTACCTGGAATGTGTTTAAAAGTTTACGATGGAAGAAAATCCTTTCGTCAGATAATTACACGTTCTGAAACGACAGGCTTCAAAAAGTTGTTGTCCATTCATTTTTTTTGTTTCTCTAAAAAACTTCAATATCTCAACTATAAAAAATAAAAAATAGTTTACAAATATTAATGACTTCGAATCGAAAAAAAAAATTTAATAAAGAAATAGAAATAAAAATAATAAATAAAAAAAAATATATCAAATAATTATTTGCATATTATTGTCGGGAATTTATTCGGCATTAAGAGTGAAAATTACTCGACTTTATAGTTAAATATATCTCATTACTATAATTTATCCTTGTGACGATACTTTTCGTATAAAAATTTCGTTGGTAACAGCAGAGAATTCATCAAATTGGCAAGAAATTTCGACAATGTACCAAAAAAAGCGTTAGCCATATTGTGATGATTTCTAACTGATTTTTTATTAAAATAAATTAAATTTTTTTTTCAACTCCCCTGAAAAGTACCAATTTTTGTTGACATATTCAGCCGTTTCGAAAAACACGCATAACAAAAAAAAACCGAAAATATTATATGCCTTCAGTGAAAAGCATATTTCCCGTCTTTTCCCTCAGCGATCATTAAAAGTTAAACAAAGGAAATGACGTTTCCAAGAAGCCATTATCGAAAAATCTCGGAAAGCGTCGCGCAGTCGATACATCAATCAGAGTGAACGTAAAACTTTTGAACTTCTTTATTGGAGTCTAAAAATCCACAATAAAAAAGACAACGAAGTAATCAGCTTGGTATCATCAATTTCATAGCAGCAATTGCTATGGAAGTCTCTTTAAGTACCTGTCCGGTATGAACTGTCTGTTATAGAAACGAGCAGCAGCCTTAGCTGTTATGGATTGATATAACTGGTGCCGGTGCATGGCAGACAACTACACTATGTCCCCTCCGTAGCCGTACTTTGTCTTTCTCTATCTCTCTGTCGTTGTATCGCTCGAGCAATATTGGAACATATATCAATTTTGTGTCGGAGCGGGTTTCGCGCCCGGCTCTCGGCGGTAGCCCCGGACCGGACGCCCCGACTTTCCGGTAATTACCGTCCCGCGCGACGCCCCCAACGCGGCCCATGAACGAAGAACCGATCGTTTAGCGTGTGCCTTCTCTCCACCGCTATTCTCCGCGTACCAACGGTGATTCTGATTCTCTCTCCCTCTCTCTATGATTTTGATTCTCGATCCTGTGGTCGCGTTTCCACAATCCTACGCCTCTTCTCTCTCACCCTTTCGCTTCCCAATCTCGCAAACCGATTCCAATATCATAGATAGGCAACCCCCATCCCCCTCCCTCCCCCATACGACCTTCTATACATCAAAGCCCTCCCCCGCATAGCCCACAATACAATTTTTCACACATAAATCTCTATTCGCGTCGAGATTGGCAACACCCATTAAAGTTCTCTGGCACGTGGAAGAGACCACTTACTACGCCTTGATAGGACAGCCGGAAGCCAAAAGAGCTGACTTCCGCGCGCACAAGGGGTGATTAACTTTTGCTAATAATGTTTTCCAACCTCGAAGTTAAGAGAGCCCACCTTCGCCAACTCTTGGGACATGACCTGACGCCCGTAGTCTTTGTCTAAAGTACCCGCAATGGAACAACTCCGCGAATGGAGGAGGTGAGGTTCGACCTCGAAACGTGTTATAGTCATGGTAAAAGAATATATATAATTCTTCGCAACCGAGTGCGAAAGACAGAATCAGCCCTTGTGTATACTGTATGGGTAGTTCGAGGAACCAGCATGCTACACTCTCCCTCCCCCCGCCCCCTCCCCTTCTTCACTGCGGATGTGCTTTTCCTTACTGCCAGAAACTCTCGATAGAAGATTCTGCAGCTGGCACCAAAACCCGAGTCCGAACTCGAGTTTTCACCGGATGAATTTGATTTTTGTGCTAACTTATGCCGTACCCTCCACTCGCGCCGATGTTCAGCGTACTTTATATGCTGTATGGACTAAAGTTGAACGGAAAAAGAAATGTTGAAGAATCATCGAAAAAGAATCGCTTTGTGGATAAGTTTTTATTTCAAAGTCTATCTGCGAATTTTATTGGTAACAATTTATCATTACTTCGAGAGAAAACACGAACTATTGTAGTTAAACAAGGACTCGATGTTATTTTGGGATTTTCTACGTATTTTTTGCGAGAGCAAAAAAAAAAAAAAATTCGGAAAATTCTAATGTCGAAAGTTTGGAAAGACATATTATTATGACAATTAAGTTAAAAACAATGTTGAGTGAGTTCTACGGAATTACATTTTTTTTTAATATTATTGAAAAGAAATCGCTTTAAGGACAAGTCTTCGTTTGAACTTCTCTTCTCCATTTGAATCTACTAATTTATTATTACTTTGATTAAAAAAAAGGAGCTATGCATCAAATGAGGTTGACGGGAATCTTTTTTTTGAAAAATCATTGAAAACTAATTACTCTCTGGAAAAGTTTTTATTTGAACCGCCAACTTTGATTTGAAAAGCAATATTACGATCCTAATTAGGTAAAGTTCTGATATCATGTTTATTCTCCGTCCTTTTAACGATTACAAAAAAAAGTATAATAATAATGTAAGAATCAAAATAAAAAAGACAATGTCGCGAACGCGTGTTTTTTCGCGGCATATAAAAGCTTCGGCGCCACAAAGAATTCAAAGACGAGGCAAGTATTTTGCAAATATAATTCGCCGTCTTTATCAACTTTCCCTCTTTTTTCATGGCACTTCGTCATCATCGGAAAACTCAATTATCTTAATGCAATAGACCTTCGATCTATTGAGAAGTTAAAAAAAAAATAAAAAATGATAATAAAACTGAGAAAGCGAGGATACTGTACCAATGTGGCAAAGGGTTAAATAGCCAATCGCTGTAGCGTCGCGTCTTGCATATATATATGTAGTTTTCGTAGCAAGGAAAGGTATAGAAAGGCGAGGCCAGCTACGTGAACTTATATATCCAGCAGCAGCAGCAGGAGCACCAGTGCACCGGAGGTTGCAAAAAGAAGGGTTAACGTGGGCGGGGCTGCTCACCCTTACACCGCTCGTTCACTCTGGTCGTATACCATAGTACCCGGGGAATCCCAAGCGCGCTGCGAGAGACCAGCAGCGCAGCAACGGGGCGAGGGTGCGGTGGGTCGTGGATGGTATACGAAAGGGGTGGATAGGGGGGAAGCGGAAGGGACAGAGAGAAAGCGGGCTCTAGTGCACGCGGGTTTCAAAAAGAATGAAATAACGGATTGGGTTGTGGCCAACTGGCCGGGTTCCAACCAATCCTTGGTCGTACCTCTGTGGATGCGAGCTCCTCTCGGTGCCGATGTATGTTACGCTCGCTTCTCACAATCGCTATAGTATCACACCACCCCCCCCCCCCCCCCCTCACCCCTCATCCCGCTTTCTCCACTTCCCGAAACGTACCAGCAGGTTTCAGACTTCGCGAACGGGGGCGGAAAACTGTAGGAACCGGGTCCATCAGCTTTCCATCCGAAATCATACTTAATCAATAATGGATGCTTAGGATCAGTTCACGCTTCGCCGAAGCCACGATGTGGGTTGTTAAAGAGAAGGATTTCCTCCTATCATTTTTTTAAAATTTCAACGGCTTATAAAAATAATACGGAAATTATTTGGTAGAAAGTTTTCTTAACGAAATCGGTATGAAAGGGTTGTGGAAGGAAATGGTGAATTTTAATTTTATATCTTTATTTTTTTTTAGGAACGTTACGTAAATTTACGAGGTTAGGGTATTTTTTTTTTTTTTTTTTCGATTACTGTACGAATATTTTCGAATTTTTATTTCCGAACACATTTGAGTGATGATTATTCTGTATAGAACGGGGCAAATCGTGATAAGATGGTGGACATGCGCACTGAAGATAGACATCATTCTTTCGTCTTTGTTCAGTAATAGATGTAATAAACGAGATTAATAACCGTTAAAATTGCGGAGGACGTTATCGATTTTTTTTCGTAAAAATCTTTGATATTTAGATCAATGTTAACTCGAGTTCCAACTTTGATTTGAAGATAAACCCGGTAAATGCCGTAGAATGGTAATAGTTTACGAAATTTAATATATTTCTGAATGTTCGTCAATAGGAGTGTGTTGTACGCGACGGAGGGTCAGAGGTTAGCATGAATCTAAATTTTATTTGAAAGTGTGCGCTTGATGAAGAAAATGAGAAAACCTTTTCTCATTTTATTCATGAACCGCCCAAACGTCCGAAAGTGTCTATTCACCGACGGATTCACCTTCTAAAGCAACGTAATTTGTCGGAGATGAGATATTTCACGAGTCTTTTACTCTTAGAAAAGTATAGAAATGAATACAATGGCGAAAGCCAATCTCTTCCAGCTGCGAAAACTACGAAAACAATTCATTTTATAACCACTCCGCTGTAAAAAAAAAAAAAATCGTCATGATTTCCTTTCGTATGTCTGTGAAGATCAGCTCCTCGAAGTTGCGAATCATTACATCGTCTTTTATATTATCTGATATGCAATTTATATTTACAACCCCATCAACATTGAATTTTTAACTTTGCCGCGGAATATTGGTAATTTGACTATTTAAAAAAAAATGCATAAATCGCAATTAACATCATTTCGATAGCAGCGAACCGAATAACTTCTGTCGTTTTTTTCGTAACGCGCAGTCGTGAGTGAAATAAGTGAAAAGCGACGTTGAACGAATCTACTCGACTCAAATATACCTCCATCTCTTATCATTTTAATCTCCGTTATTGTTCTTTCTTCTCTTAATTTTTGTTCCTTCAGCGTGTGCCGAAGCATTTGCCAAAGTAATTGAAAAAAAAAAAAAAAAATGTGCGCTTCACGCAAGAGACTTGAAGCCGTTGCGATTTGTTTTACTATCAAGGAAAGTTTCTTCTCTGTTTATACTTCTCGGGTCCCTCCGAGGTGAATATAGTCGCGATATTATACCGGAAATTGTACCTCGACGAGTGAAGGAATTTTGATTTAAGTCTCTCAAGAAACTAACTGCCCAAACTGACTGCTTATTGTCAAAGTCGTTCTCTTGTTTTTCATTCATTCGTACTTTCTTTTTATTCAACTTTATCTTCTCCATCTATTACCATAGAATGTCAATATTTTTCCGAAGCAACAATCGTCTCCCGAAATCATACCGGAAATTACATCTCGAACGAGAAGGCGTCGAGGGTCTCGTAAGGAACAATGTAGGGCAGTGAACGCAGTTGTACAGTGGCAGTCTAAGAACAAAAGATTCACGCGCAATTCTTTAGTTTACCGAGTGAGTGCGAATGCACTTTACACAGTCGAAGAGGCAGAAGGTAGGCGTGAAGTAGAAGCGTAGAGTCAGCGGCAGGTCGAGAATGAAAGACGAGAAAGGAAGCGCAAAATAAAAAAAGAAAAAAATCACAGAATGAAGGAAAAGAGCGGCTACGTTGGTAGGATAGGTTTGCATGGGCGAGAAAACGAATGAAAGTTCGTGACAAAGTGTGTAAGTTTGCGCGGGTGGGATGTACGAAGTGCGAGAGAAAAAAAAAGTCGCGAAAGATGAAAAGAGAGAACGGAATACAAGTTAAAAGAAAAAAAAGGAGAAGAAGCGTGAAAACAACGGATACATTATTACGCTCATTTCAGCGCGGACGAAGGATTCGACGGGACGTATCCCACCAACGTCGTAGTCAAGGACAATGGGACATGTCTGTACGTGCCACCAGGAATATTCAAGAGTACTTGCAAGATAGACATCACCTGGTTTCCCTTTGACGACCAACGTTGCGAGATGAAATTCGGCTCGTGGACATACGACGGCTTTCAGGTAAAGGAATTTAAACTAAAATTGGCTCTCTTTCTACGGATCTTCGGTAATCTCTTCTCGTTTTGCTACCCTTCGATTTCGTTTTACCATCCCTCTCGCTTTTGACGGGCACCAAGCATTTTGGTACGGGGGGTAGTCGACGACAGTGTCGCCTTCGATTTTCTTCCTCGATGCTCTTAGCTTCCTTCTGCTGCAGTGGAGCCACACACCCCTATCTTTCTTCCACCCCTTCTTCTTCTCCTTCTTATCCTTCTGCTTCTTTTGGTTTTTCATTCTCCTCATCCTGACTGTAAAGGGGACGACGATTTTTCCTTCCGGTAAAGAGAAACGTCGCGTGAGAAAGGTAGGAGGGGGTGGGAGGGGGTGGGAGGGGGATGATGACAATCAGGTACCGAGGCGGAAATCAAATACTCGATAGCGCGAGAGGAAAACTTATTCTTCCGCCTATATGCTCACTCCTATGGCTGAACCTTCTGACGCTCATGTAGCTGGCAGCTCCGGCTCTATACCTCCCTCTTTACTCCCTTTCTGTATATATAGCTTCTCTTCTGAAGCTTTCGGATGTGCTTCGAAAGGAATCTGATATCACGCCCGACGAATGCACAAACGAATTGATTCTCGAACGAAGGAATTCGAGCTATTTGATTGAGCTCCGGGGAGAGGCATCGACAGCAGCTGCGCACTCGGGTGGCTAACAGCCCCGCATCACCAATTCCACGACCTTCCAACGGGTTTTTCGACTAAGTAATCGTAGCCTCGTTCGCTGCGCGGATACCCCGTTACGATAGCTCCTGTAAGAAACTTTGCCCGTTCCGGAATCTCTGGGAATGTTAACACCCCGACCTCGGGGTATCGGAGATCGGAGGGGTAAACGATATGAGAACTGCGTCGATAATTGATTTTTTTTTCTATCGTATCTCGCGGCTACTTAGAAACGGAATTTAAAGATATTTTCTTTCGGAATGAAGCTTCGGTCGAACGATAGATTCCGTTAATCAAATAATGGTTTTTTTTTGTTATTACGTACGCGAAAAATTCTATGGTTTTTTGGTATTTTATGAAACCACAAGACAATAAGGTTTACGAAAGTTTTTGAAAGAATTCCACTGCGTGAATAAATTTCATTTATTACTCATTTTTCCAAAAATTTACGACCCGAAATCGGTATTTTATTAGCTCGGTGAAAGTATATCCTTGAGATTAACTTTTTAAACAATGTAATTCGTATTTTATCGTCTTTACACAGTTTTTCAATAAAATTTTACTATTTTTACAGTGAAAAAATTAATATCATATTTTACGACGAGAATTAACACGGAATATTGAAATTTATTTTCACGAAAAATAATACTCGCATACATTTTTCATATTAATTCAAAATGTAATAAAATACTTTACTTTCTTTCAAAAACTGAAAAATTATCGAAATATCGTACCTATTTAGAAGTTCAGCGGGAAGCCATAAAATCGTTTTGAAATTTGCCGTATAGCGCGTCGAAATTTTCGCAAAAAGAAAGCAAATATTTGTTACTTAATATCCAACGAAACGGAGAGTTTCTGGTCTCGTTAGACGCCGCAGTTATCTCTCGGGCTTTTTCACACCGAATAACATACATAGTTATCCGCACACCAACGCACAAAGCATCCATACATCCGTGTGGCGCGTTATACTGTGCGACTGCACACTCGTTGATAGACAACGCAAACATGCTGCGCCACAGTTCTCTCTGTTGCTCTCTATCTCTCGAGTGCTTCGTGATGCGAAAGCGAAAAAAAATAGCCACATCGAGGATCGATCGAAAACTGATGGATAAAAAAACGGGAGGGAAAAAAAAAAAAAATCGGAAGAACGCCATCGAGATACCCCAACGTTTTGCTGTGATGCAATTCCACAGTGCTTCTCTATGTTTTATCATCAGCGTTTCGCGATTACGCAATAAAGAGAAATGAAATAATAAAAATGTATTATTATTATTATCATTTTTTTTTTTTTTTACTTTTTTAGCTCGATCTTCAACTGCAAGATGAGAATGGCGGAGACATTAGCAGTTTCATTACGAACGGTGAATGGGACCTGCTAGGTGAGTGTCGCTTTTTTTATATTCTGCCTCATTAACGCCCCGAAGTCAGTGATGTCTCTCGCTGTACATAGTAATCCATGTTCAACCCTTCACCTTGCCGTTACACATTGTATCTCTAGTCACGACCCGAACGTTAATATACTATTTCTTCTTCGCTACTGCTGTAACGTGCGAGCTTAACTCTCCCCTCTCTCCGGTTCAACCCTTAAACTGCTCTGGTCGCACGTACGCTGAAGCCTCCTCGAGGCCCCGCCGACCCCCTACCAAGACCTGGGCAACATCAGTTGTGATACTCGCCAGTACCGTCCTGGTGATACGCGTTGAATTTTATACGTGTTAACACAATGCGCGGTAAAATCATATATCACATTTTATCAAAAAACATGAATTACGCGCTACCAGAGGATTATTTTACGGCGCCAACCGTCAATATTTTTCATTCTCGCGCGATCTTTTATAAAAATTTAAAGGGACCTCCGAATAAAGAAAAAAAAAAAAATACCGACTATTTTTAAGAATAATTATGGGTTTTTTTGCCCTTATCTGTACCCCTAAAAATTCGAGAAATTATTTTAAAAAAATTAAAAGGCGTCTTTTAAATCATTTAAAAAAATTCCGAGTCTACGATTCGTAGTTTTTTAACAGCTTTTTTAATGCAGCTGAATTTTGTTGGAAGAATTTTGCGAGAAATTCGAAAGAATCAACGATTTTAATATATTCAATTTAATATTTGTTTTACTCAGAGGTTTTGCTATTAGCTGCAATTTAGTGGATTTACGCCACTTATTGACAAACGGTACATTCAAATTTAGAGATATCTGTATAATTCAGCGCAACGCGCATTGAGTACCGAAATAAATTTTCAAAACAAAAATTTCTCATTAGCAAATCGTTTTGTAGAAATTCCCTTAAACTTTTAACTAATAATATTTTTTTTATTTTATTATATTCGATCGTTTGACGAACGACAATAACAGGTCAAGTGGTTTAACAAGTCTACTAAGTGAAATACAGTTTCACTCGTTATTTTAACTATTTGTTTTTTGCCCCTAATTAATAAGCTTTCCAATTAATAAGTGCGCCACTTATCGGAAATTCGTTTGGCGCGATCCCCCTTTTCGCCGTTGCGCATTTGATGTCGAGAAAACATTTTCTCCTTCGACGCGCCAAGAATTCTAATAGAAAAACGTTTCGAAAACTATTTTATCGATCGAATTTGTTGGACGGTATTTTCGCCAAGTGGATTAAAAAATCGTTACGGATTACGTGAAAATCGTAGGGATTAAAAAATAACAAAAAATTACTGTTTTTTTCGAAACTATTAAATTTTTCGCGCCGCGATGTTTCTTTTATCGTTTTAACGATAAATAACGTGTGCGATAAGAACTGAAAATGCGTTTAATTTTACGTAGGCGTTCCCGGCAAGAGAAACGAGATCTACTACAACTGTTGTCCGGAGCCTTATATAGATATCACATTCGTCGTAATAATAAGAAGACGAACGCTCTACTACTTCTTCAATCTTATCGTACCCTGCGTCCTAATCGCCAGTATGGCGGTACTTGGTTTCACCTTACCGCCAGACTCTGGTGAAAAACTATCATTGGGTAAGTACAATAATAATTATAATATCATTCATAAAAAAAATAGAAAATAATTATAACAGTAGGCAGGTTATGATTGCTCCGTTATGATTGCTAGCAGGTTATGATTGCTCCGGACGCTCACGCGTCGAGTAAAAGTTTCACGTCAAATAAAATTCGTTCCATTCTTTAAAAAAAAAATTGCCGACGAACATTTCCGCAAAAAACACGGAGTCCTACAACATTTCCATAAAAAAAAAAATTACATTATTATAACCGCCGACAAAAAAGATAGTCGAACTTTTTTTTCAGTCTAATATTTCGAAGTAATGTGGATGTTTGCGAGGGTCGGTAGGCAGTTATGAGTATTTATGAGTCTTGTAAATCGCTGCGAGGGTCCGCATGAGTTTAATGATCGACATGAGTCGTATTATTAT
Organism: Cryptus viduatorius; assembly: GCA_964006125.1. Classification (NCBI taxonomy): domain Eukaryota; kingdom Metazoa; phylum Arthropoda; class Insecta; order Hymenoptera; family Ichneumonidae; genus Cryptus; species Cryptus viduatorius. The sequence continues at coordinate 12,258,979 of OZ023221.1, forward strand.
GGAGATTAGTGGCGTCGGCGAAACTTATCGCTGCCACATCGCGACGCGTGATGCACGAGCTTTCCGTTTCGTTAACATCTCGTCTGACCAGTACGGAGCTCATCTACTCGGGATCGCCTCGGGATAAGCCTGAGAGTGATTTTTTTTTTTTTTTGCTGCACACGGAGAGCCATAAGCCTCGACGATTATCGCCTTTCTTATTAGCGAACGAGTGGGTTGAGGAATAGAAAATCCACCCACTCGAGTTCGTAGCTAATTAATGGAACAATGACTCTCATTTTCGTTCTTCTCTTTTACTCGACTTTCAGGGGTAACGATTCTCTTGTCTCTCACTGTATTCTTGAATATGGTGGCCGAGACAATGCCGGCAACGTCCGACGCCGTGCCGTTATTGGGTGAGTTAACAACATTATCTGATGGCTTTTCGATAGCATCGATACACACGCTGTGTGCGCGTTTACCGACATTTCAACAGTTCAGTATCCGCGATACGGTTTCATATTCGCGAAAGTGGATAGCGATGGTAAATGCTTATTGCAGACACAGCGACAACAGATTGCGCGAAAATTCACCTCAGAGGAAATCGTAATTAGTTAATGGATTAATAATTAGAAGTCCTTTTTTTTTTGCGAATTCATTCTGCGGCGGATGCATTTATCGATTAATGATTAGTAATTCATGCAATTGGGAAATTTCTAATGGATAATTTTGACTGTTCGTTGTATCGGTAAATTTTGATGAACAAAAATTCCTCAGGTAAGCAAATGACGCCACAATGTCTCGGATTATCATATTTATTTGAAATTTTGTAACTGCAACACTTTTCAATATTTTTGGGTACCGATCTGATGCGCTCTTTGAAAAGATCGATGTTACATGCCGATTTTTTTTTTTTTGTCAATTGTACTCTTTTTCTTTCGTTTTTTAACCCCTGTCAAGTCAGCAGACGAAAGTCTCCAAAATGGATTTAACTTATACCAAAATTAGGTGCTGTTTAGGTGCTAATTTGGTGCCGTAGTTAAAAATTTGGTGCTCTTTTTATTTAGCAGGGAATCCAGTTGCAAAAAGTCTCTGCTAGCTTGATATCAAGCTAGCAGAAATCGAAATTTTCGTAAAAAGCTTTTTACAGGAATTAAGTGCTTTTTAAGTGCTTTCGAAATGTAAAAAAAATTTCCCCGAAATCCGACTGGAAATATTTTTTTTTTTTTTTTTTTTTTTTTTTTATGTCGGTAATCGAACATTTAGACGAAAGTCTCCAAAATGGATTCAACGTATACCAAAATTAGGTGCTTTTTAGGTGCTTTCGAGTTGTAAAAATGGTTTCCTCGAAAACCGACCAGAAACATTTTTTTTTTTTTCCTATGTTGCACGTGGAGAATCGAAATTCAGAGAAGTATCTGAAATAGATCCAACTTATACCAAAAGTAAGTGCTTTTTAGGTGCTTTTGAAATAAACAAAGCACGATTTAAGTGCTCCACCCGCGCGATTGAAATTTTTTTTCTCTCTTATAAAAAATTTCGATTTTCTGGTGAAAAATTGTAAATAAAAGATTACCGCGCTGGACTTGTACCAACGTATTGCACGATTTAAGTGCTTTCACGATTCGCACAGCACGATTTAAGTGCTCCATACCCCCGATCGAAATTTTTTTTTTCCTATTTATGAAATGCGATTTTTTCGAAAAAATATAAAATATTGCGAAACAACTTTGTCTTTAGGCCGAAGGATTGTATGATTTAGGTGCTTTCGAGATTCGTACAGAACGATTTAAGTGCTCCACTCCAGCGATCGAAAATTTTCTGTCTCTTCTTAAAAATTTCGATTTTCTTGTGAAAAATTGTAAATAAAAGATTAGTGTTGGACTTGAACCAACGTATTGCACGATTTAAGTGCTTTCACGATTCGCACAGCACGATTTAAGTGCTCCATCCCCGCGATCGAAACCTTTTTTTTCCTATTTATGAAATGCGATTTTTTCGAAAAAATATAAAATATTGCAAAACAACTTTGTCTTTGGGCCGAAGGATTGTATGATTTAGGTGCTTTCGAGATACGTACAGCACGATTTAAGTGCTCCACTCCCACGACCCAAAAATTTTCTGTCTTTTCTAAAAAATTTCGATTTTCTTGTGAAAAATAGTAAATAAAAGATTACAGCGTTGGATTTGTACCAACGCATCGCGCGATTTAAGTGCTTTAACGATTCGCACAGCACAATTTAAGTGCTCCATCCCCGCGATCGAAATTTTTTTTCCTATTTATGAAATTGCGATTTTTTCGAAAAAATTTAAAATATTGCGAAACAACTTTGTCTTTGGGCCGAAGGATTGAATGATTTAGGTGCTTTCGAGATTCGTACAGCACCATTTAAGTGCTCCATTCCCGCGACCGAAAATTTTCTGTCTCTTCTAAAAAATGTCGATTTTCTTGTGAAAAATTGTAAATAACAGATTACAGCGTTGGACTTGTACCAACGTATTGCACGATTTAAGTGCTTTCACGATTCGCACAGCACGATTTAAGTGCTCTATCCCCACAATCGAAACTTTTTTTTTCCTATTTATGAAATTGCGATTTTTTCGAAACAATATAAAATATTGCAAAACAACTTTGTCTCTGAGCCTAAGGATTGCATGATTTAGGTGCTTTCGAGATACGTACAGCACGATTTAAGTGCTCCACTCCCGCGACCGAAAATGTTCTGTCTCTTCTTAAAAATTTCGATTTTCTTGTGAAAAATTGTAAATAAAAGATTACTGTTGGACTTGAACCAACGTATTGCACGATTTAAGTGCTTTCACGATTCGCACAGCACGATTTAAGTGCTCCATACCCCCGATCAAAATTTTTTTTTTTCTATTTATGAAATTGCGATTTTTTCGAAAAAATATAAAATATTGCAAAACAACTTTGTCTCTGAGCCTAAGGATTGCATGATTTAGGTGCTTTCGAGATTCGTACAGCACCATTTAAGTGCTCCACTCCCGCGACCGAAAATGTTTTGTCTCTTCTTAAAAATTTCGATTTTCTTGTGAAAAATTGTAAATAAAAGATTACAGTGTTGGACTTGTACCAACGTATTGCACGATTTAAGTGCTTTCACGATTCGCACAGCACGATTTAAGTGCTCCATACCCCCGATCGAAATTTTTTTTTTCCTATTTATGAAATGCGATTTTTTCGAAAAAATATAAAATATTGCGAAACAACTTTGTCTTTAGGCCGAAGGATTGTATGATTTAGGTGCTTTCGAGATTCGTACAGAACGATTTAAGTGCTCCACTCCAGGGACCCAAAAATTTTCTGTCTTTTCTAAAAAATTTCGATTTTCTTGTGAAAAATAGTAAATAAAAGATTACAGCGTTGGATTTGTACCAACGCATCGCGCGATTTAAGTGCTTTAACGATTCGCACAGCACAATTTAAGTGCTCCATCCCCGCGATCGAAACTTTTTTTTCCTATTTATGAAATTGTGATTTTTTCGAAAAAATTTAAAATATTGCGAAACAACTTTGTCTTTGGGCCGAAGGATTGAATGATTTAGGTGCTTTCGAGATTCGTACAGCACCATTTAAGTGCTCCATTCCCGCGACCGAAAATTTTCTGTCTCTTCTAAAAAATTTCGATTTTCTTGTGAAAAATTGTAAATAAAAGATTACAGCGTTGGACTTGTACCAACATATCGCGGGATTCAAGCGCTTCCACGATTCACACAGCACGATTTAAGTGCTCCACCCCCGCGATCGAAACTTCTTTTTTTTTTCTATTTATGCAATTGCGATGTTTTCGAAAAGCTCTAAAATATTGCGAAACAACTTTGTCTTTGGGCCTAAGGGTATCATGATTTAGGTGTTTTCGAGGTTCGCACAGCACGATTCAAGTGCTGCACTCCATTAATCGTGAGATTTACTCTTTCGTGCGAGAGCTAGAATGTATTCTGCGAAAATAAAATATGATATATCACTTTGATTTTGCATTGTCGCAAGGTACCATTTGACTACGATTGATAATGGAACAGAATTAATTGCGTGCCCTATTCTCGTGAACGCGATTTTCGCGCTTACGCATGGAAACGATTTTTTTAAGGGAATTTTAAATAGGAAAAAAAAAGTTTCGATCGGGGGTATGGAGCACTTAAATCGTGCTGTGCGAATCGTGAAAGCACTTAAATCGTGCAATACGTTGGAACAAGTCCAACACTGTGATCTTTTATTTACAATTTTTCACAAGAAAATCGAAATTTTTAAGAAGAGACAGAAAATTTTCGATCGCTGGAGTGGAGCACTTAAATCGTGCTGTACAAATCTCGAAAGCACCTAAATCATGCAATCCTTAGGCTCAGAGACAAAGTTGTTTCGCGATATTTTATATTTTTCCGAAAAAATCGCAATTTCATAAATAGGAAAAAAAAAGTTTCGATCGCGGGGATGGAGCACTTAAATCGTGCTGTGCGAATCGTGAAAGCACTTAAATCGGGCAATACGTTGGTACAAGTCCAACACTGTAATCTTTTATTTACAATTTTTCACAAGAAAATCGAAATTTTTAAGAAGAGACCGAACATTTTCGGTCGCGGGAGTGGAGCACTTAAATCGTGCTGTATGTATCTCGAAAGCACCTAAATCATACAATCCTTCGGCGCAAAGACAAAGTTGTTTTGCAATATTTTATATTTTTCCGAAAAAATCGCAATTTCATAAATAGGAAAAAAAAAGTTTCGATCGGGGGTATGGAGCACTTAAATCGTGCTGTGCGAATCGTGAAAGCACTTAAATCGTGCAATACGTTGGAACAAGTCCAACACTGTGATCTTTTATTTACAATTTTTCACAAGAAAATCGAAATTTTTAAGAAGAGACAGAAAATTTTCGATCGCTGGAGTGGAGCACTTAAATCGTGCTGTACAAATCTCGAAAGCACCTAAATCATGCAATCCTTAGGCTCAGAGACAAAGTTGTTTCGCGATATTTTATATTTTTCCGAAAAAATCGCAATTTCATAAATAGGAAAAAAAAAGTTTCGATCGCGGGGATGGAGCACTTAAATCGTGCTGTGCGAATCGTGAAAGCACTTAAATCGGGCAATACGTTGGTACAAGTCCAACACTGTAATCTTTTATTTACAATTTTTCACAAGAAAATCGAAATTTTTAAGAAGAGACCGAACATTTTCGGTCGCGGGAGTGGAGCACTTAAATCGTGCTGTATGTATCTCGAAAGCACCTAAATCATACAATCCTTCGGCGCAAAGACAAAGTTGTTTTGCAATATTTTATATTTTTCCGAAAAAATCGCAATTTCATAAATAGGAAAAAAAAGTTTCGATCGCGGGGATTGAGCACTTAAATCGTGCTGTGCGAATCGTGAAAGCACTTAAATCGTGGAATACGTTGGAACAAGTCCAACACTGTAATCTTTTATTTACAATTTTTCACAAGAAAATCGAAATTTTTAAGAAGAGACAGAACATTTTCGGTCGCGGGAGTGGAGCACTTAAATCGTGCTGTACGTATCTCGAAAGCACCTAAATCATACAATCCTTCGGCCCAAAGACAAAGTTGTTTTGCAATATTTTATAATTTTCCGAAAAAATCGCAATTTCATAAATAGGAAAAAAAAGTTTCGATCGCGGGGATTGAGCACTTAAATCGTGCTGTGCGAATCGTGAAAGCACTTAAATCGTGCAATACGTTGGAACAAGTCCAACACTGTAATCTTTTATTTACAATTTTTCACAAGAAAATCGAAATTTTTAAGAAGAGACAGAACATTTTCGGTCGCGGGAGTGGAGCACTTAAATCGTGCTGTACGTATCTCGAAAGCACCTAAATCATACAATCCTTCGGCCCAAAGACAAAGTTGTTTTGCAATATTTTATATTTTTCCGAAAAAATTGCAATTTCATAAATAGGAAAAAAAAGTTTCGATCGCGGGGATTGAGCACTTAAATCGTGCTGTGCGAATCGTGAAAGCACTTAAATCGTGCAATACGTTGGAACAAGTCCAACACTGTAATCTTTTATTTACAATTTTTCACAAGAAAATCGAAATTTTTAAGAAGAGACAGAACATTTTCGGTCGCGGGAGTGGAGCACTTAAATCGTGCTGTACGTATCTCGAAAGCACCTAAATCATACAATCCTTCGGCCCAAAGACAAAGTTGTTTTGCAATATTTTATATTTTTCCGAAAAAATCGCAATTTCATAAATAGGAAAAAAAAGTTTCGATCGCGGGGATTGAGCACTTAAATCGTGCTGTGCGAATCGTGAAAGCACTTAAATCGTGCAATACGTTGGAACAAGTCCAACACTGTAATCTTTTATTTACAATTTTTCACAAGAAAATCGAAATTTTTAAGAAGAGACAGAACATTTTCTGTCGCGGGAGTGGAGCACTTAAATCGTGCTGTACGTATCTCGAAAGCACCTAAATCATACAATCCTTCGGCCCAAAGACAAAGTTGTTTTGCAATATTTTATATTTTTCCGAAAAAATCGCAATTTCATAAATAGGAAAAAAAAAGTTTTGATCGCGGGGATGGAGCACTTAAATCGTGCTGTGCGAATCGTGAAAGCACTTAAATCGTGCAATACGTTGGTTCAAGTCCAACACTGTAATCTTTTATTTACAATTTTTCACAAGAAAATTGAAATTTGTAAGAAGAGACAGAAAATTTGCGATCGCTGGAGTGGAGCACTTAAATCGTGCTGTACGAATCGTGAAAGCACTTAAATCGTGCAATACGTTGGAACAAGTCCAACACTGTGATCTTTTATTTACAATTTTTCACAAGAAAATCGAAATTTTTAAGAAGAGACAGAAAATTTTCGATCGCTGGAGTAGAGCACTTAAATCGTGCTGTACGAATCTCGAAAGCACCTAAATCATACAATCCTTCGGCCCAAAGACAAAGTTGTTTTGCAATATTTTATATTTTTCCGAAAAAATCGCAATTTCATAAATAGGAAAAAAAAAGTTTCGATCGCGGGGATGGAGCACTTAAATCGTGCTGTGCGAATCGTGAAAGCACTTAAATCGTGCAATACATTGGTACAAGTCCAACACTGTAATCTTTTATTTACAATTTTTCACAAGAAAATCGAAATTTTTAAGAAGAGACAGAAAATTTTCGATCGCTGGAGTGGAGCACTTAAATCGTGCTGTACGAATCGTGAAAGCACTTAAATCGTGCAATACGTTGGAACAAGTCCAACACTGTGATCTTTTATTTACATTTTTTCACAAGAAAATCGAAATTTTTAAGAAGAGACAGAAAATTTTCGATCGCTGGAGTGGAGCACTTAAATCGTGCTGTACGAATCTCGAAAGCACCTAAATCATACAATCCTTCGGCCCAAAGACAAAGTTGTTTTGCAATATTTTATATTTTTCCGAAAAAATCGCAATTTCATAAATAGGAAAAAAAAAAGTTTCGATTGTGGGGATAGAGCACTTAAATCGTGCTGTGCGAATCGTGAAAGCACTTAAATCGTGCAATACGTTGGTACAAGTCCAACGCTGTAATCTTTTATTTACAATTTTTCACAAGAAAATCGAAATTTTTAAGAAGAGACAGAACATTTTCGGTCGCGGGAGTGGAGCACTTAAATCGTGCTGTGCGAATCGTGAAAGCACTTAAATCGTGCAATACGTTGGTACAAGTCCAACACTGTAATCTTTTATTTACAATTTTTCACAAGAAAATCGAAATTTTTAAGAAGAGACAGAACATTTTCGGTCGCGGGAGTGGAGCACTTAAATCGTGCTGTGCGAATCGTGAAAGCACTTAAATCGTGCAATACGTTGGTACAAGTCCAACGCTGTAATCTTTTATTTACAATTTTTCACAAGAAAATCGAAATTTTTAAGAAGAGACAGAACATTTTCGGTCGCGGGAGTGGAGCACTTAAATCGTGCTGTACGTATCTCGAAAGCACCTAAATCATGCAATCCTTAGGCTCAGAGACAAAGTTGTTTTGCAATATTTTATATTGTTTCGAAAAAATCGCAATTTCATAAATAGGAAAAAAAAAGTTTCGATTGTGGGGATAGAGCACTTAAATCGTGCTGTGCGAATCGTGAAAGCACTTAAATCGTGCAATACGTTGGAGCAAGTACAACACTGTAATCTTTTATTTACAATTTTTCACAAGAAAATCGAAATTTTTAAGAAGAGACAGAACATTTTCGGTCGCGGGAGTGGAGCACTTAAATCGTGCTGTACGTATCTCGAAAGCACCTAAATCATACAATCCTTCGGCCCAAAGACAAAGTTGTTTTGCAATATTTTATATTTTTCCGAAAAAATAGCAATTTCATAAATAGGAAAAAAAAAGTTTTGATCGCGGGGATGGAGCACTTAAATCGTGCTGTGCGAATCGTGAAAGCACTTAAATCGTGCAATACGTTGGTTCACGTCCAACACTGTAATCTTTTATTTACAATTTTTCACAAGAAAATTGAAATTTTTAAGAAGAGACAGAAAATTTGCGATCGCTGGAGTGGAGCACTTAAATCGTGCTGTACGAATCTCGAAAGTACCTAAATCATGCAATCCTTAGGCTCAGAGACAAAGTTGTTTCGCGATATTTTATATTTTTTCGAAAAAATCGCAATTTCATAAATAGGAAAAAAAAAGTTGCGATCGCGGGGATGGAGCACTTAAATCGTGCTGTGCGAATCGTGAAAGCACTTAAATCGTGCAATACGATGGTACAAGTCCAACACTGTAATCTTTTATTTACAATTTTTCACAAGAAAATTGAAATTTTTAAGAAGAGACAGAACATTTTCGGTCGCGGGAGTGGAGCACTTAAATCGTGCTGTACGTATCTCGAAAGCACCTAAATCATACAATCCTTCGGCCCAAAGACAAAGTTGTTTTGCAATATTTTATATTTTTCCAAAAAAATCGCAATTTCATAAATAGGAAAAAAAAAGTTTCGATCGCGGGGATGGAGCACTTAAATCGTGCTGTGCGAATTGTGAAAGCACTTAAATCGTGCAATACGTTGGTTCAAGTCCAACACTGTAATCTTTTATTTACAATTTTTCACAAGAAAATCGAAATTTTTAAGAAGAGACAGAAAATTTTCAGTCGCGGGCGTGGAGCACTTAAATCGTGCTGTACGAATCTCGAAAGCACCTAAATCATACAATCCTTCGGCCCAAAGACCAAGTTGTTTTGCAATATTTTATATTTTTTCGAAAAAATCGCAATTTCATAAATAGGAAAAAAAAAGTTTCGATCGCGGGGATGGAGCACTTAAATCGTGCTTTGCTTATTTCAAAAGCGCCTAAAAAGCACTTACTTTTGGTATAAGTTGGATCTATTTCAGAGACTTTTCTCTGAATTTTCGATTCTCCACGTGCAATATAGGGGAAAAAAAAAAATGTTTCTGGTCGGTTTTCGGGGAAACCATTTTTACAATCTGAAAGCACCTAAAAAGCACCTAATTTTGGTATACGTTGAATCCATTTTGGAGACTTTCATCTAAATGTTCGATTACCGACATTAAAAAAAAAAAAAAAAAAAATATTTCCAGTCGGATTTCGGGGAAATTTTTTTTACATTTCGAAAGCACTTAAAAAGCACTTAATTCCTGTAAAAAGCTTTTTACAAAAATGTCGATTTCTGCTAGCTTGATATCAAGCTAGCAGAGACTTTTTGCAACTGGATTCCCTGCTAAATAAAAAGAGCACCAAAATTTTAACTACGGCACCAAATTAGCACCTAAAAAGCACCTAATTTTGGTATAAGTTAAATCCATTTTGGAGACTTTCGTCTGCTGACTTGACAGGGGTCGTTTTTTAGTATTTCAAACAATATTTTGGCATAACGAACTTTAAAAGTATCTTTATTAATATTTATCGCATTATTAAAATTTTGAAAAATCATATTTTCCAAATTCGTATAAAGTTCGGTTTTTTTCATCAACGTGAGAAAACGTGACATTCTTACTAATGTGTTTCGCGAAAAAAAAAGTCAAAAAATGTTTTATTGTATTATAATATAACTTTATACAAGTGCATAATTTTTCGTTAATATCCGCGAAGTTGTACACTACAATCTCGACTACCCGATCGTAAACCGAAACGATCCTAAACTTTTACCGGCGTAAAAACCAAACATCTTCCATTAATAAAGTATCCAACACTATAAATGCCGATTTCCAAAGAAATCCTAAAGCTTTACATTCGATTGTTTTTAAACAAAGTTAAAAAAAAAAACTTTTTATAAATTTTTGCAACGATATCAAAATCGATTAGCAAAAGAATTTCTTACTTTTGCTTGTTTTTGTTTAAATTGATTTAAGAATAATTGCCATAATCCCGCGTAAAAAAGTTTCCTCCGCATCGTTAAAAAAAACTTCAATATCAATGAATATGAAATTCTCATCAGTATACTTGCCGCGCGCGTTGGAAAAGTACCAAAAATTAGAACCGGTTAATCGACGATATACCGTAACTGAACGTTCCGTTTTGCCTTACAGAGCTAAACAGTCAAGAAAACAAAAAATTCTTCTATTATAATAATCATTTCAGAATTTCCGTATTGTTTATTCGTTTCACAATCCTATAAAGTATGCAAGCGAAGAAAAAAAAAACCGAACGCTTGCAGCTTTCGATTATACATGCCGATATATTTCAATGATTTATCGGTAAAACTTATTGCTCCGCAATTCTACTGTACACGCCGTTAGAGATGACAATAACAATGCGCATAAACGTGGTAATCGATCTGTTTACAGGGACGTACTTCAACTGTATAATGTTCATGGTCGCGAGCAGCGTAGTCAGCACTATTCTCATACTGAATTATCATCATCGAAACTCGGATACCCACGAAATGTCCGAATGGGTAAATTTATCTATCCCCAATAATCCACTGTACTATAATGTATAGTTTCGATTAATAATACTATAGCACGAACGCGCTCGTTAGGCGACGTTTTGATGTTTGATGCGTTGCGTACACAAAATTTCTTGTGTGCGCTTCGCATCATACCAGCCGTAAACGTGGTCGATCCTAGTCAATGCGGCGATGATAATGAACACGTCGCTTCCCTCGTAGATTTAGATACGTCTCTTCTTGTATCAATATTTTTCTTCGCCGTTCTCCGCATTCCGAGTTGTAGTTTCGCGTAATCTTGAACATTAATGGCAATAATCATATTATATATTATATATAATATGAAGTTATTCGTAATCTTCAAAACTATCCGAAAATTCTCTCGGAATGTGGAGGGCATCGAAAAAAAAAAAAAATCGCTGATTTATGTGTCGATTTTTAATTTATCTGTCGAAATGTTTTACGCATGTATGGCAAAAACTTTTTTCTCCTCTTCACAAGACACCATGAAACTTTTGGTTTTATCTTATTGCAGTTCATTTAGTTGCGATTTTTCAAATCAATTTTTTTTTAAATATTTCAGCAAAAAATTTAATTAAAAAATAAATTTTACTTGAGAAAATTTGATTTTTACCAAAAAAATCATTTATCGATGAGAAAAAAAAAAGTTCGGAAAATTTTTAATGTCGCGATATGTCTTTCGCATTTTTTACAGTTACGCGAAAAATTTGTTATTTTACAAGCGTAAAACACTTCGTTTAATAAGTTAACCCTCTAACGTCGCGTAAATTCGTAGTGAAATGTAGTAGGAATGCGTTGACGTTAGAGGATTAATGAGGCAATGGTAAGTGTGTGTCTTCTTCTTCTTTTTTTTTTTTTTTATTCTTGAATTGCCCGCCGATTGCATAATCGCGTAGGTCTCTAATCTTACTGTGACTTAAACTACAGTCAACTACACTATATGCATTTTGTTCTTCGATACTGACGAACGTTGTCATAACCCAATGACAAATCTTTTTTTATACTTATGTGTCTTTAATATCGGATGTTCTACGCTCCCTGATGTCTCTCTCCCGATTCGATGCGATTCGATAAAAATTCTTTCGAGGCTTCGGCGCTACTTCGCTATTCTAACTAAAATGGGCAAAATCCATTTTTCTACCCATCGATTTTTCATTAAAATGACAAAAATCAAATATTAACATAAACTTCTCCTTGAGAAATAACTTGCCGAGCGTCAGAAAAATAAATTGGTCTCGAGATCCGCGAAGGACAGCTATTATTTTCGTGAATTCGGCTTTTATTGCGATAAAGAATAATTGAAAGTTCCATTAAAATATCAATATTTCTGATGTTTCGGATAAAATTTTTTTGAAAAAGAAAGAATTATTAATGAATTTATACGATATATGATCGATTTTGCCCATTTCTCGATTGGCCATCGATGCCAACCGAATGCTCTCTTACCGGTCGTTGTGGTCGGTGCCGACCGTCATACCGCTGACGCTGCTTTGCCAAACCGATCGACATCGTCGTTAACGTTTCGATCGATGATTTTCGTAAAGCAAACTAACGTTCGAAACAGAGTTGGCAAAGTACGCTTGATCGCTCTTGAGAGTCCGATCGGATAGACTGCGCGCACACGCATAGACACACAAACGTGTGTAAAGGGACTGTAGTGCAGGAGAAATTATACCTCGATCGGGGATTCCCACAAATCCTGGACGGTTTGTCCACCCAACTGTACTCTACACAACCGTTTATCATAGCTGATAGCCGTAGTGCGTTTGACTGCATCATCGCTGCGTCGATGTTGTGATGCATCGACCCAATTATCACCTAATTATTCGAATTATCCGATAATTCATCTGTTCAGGTGCGGCTCGTCTTTCTATGCTGGTTGCCATGCGTTCTGAGGATGTCGAGGCCAACCGACAAGGAGGAAAAAGACACTACGAAATCACAAAAGCCCTCGCCGGTTACGGGTAAATTTACACCAATTTACGATATTCAAATATTTCTCTCGCTCTTTAGATTTTTATTTCCCTTCGTTCGACACACATTGTTATGGAGCTCATTATTTTACGAATGGAAACTTTTGATGAACTTTTTTACGAGATTTTTCGATGAAATTTTAATACCGAAATTACGAGATTTTTTTTTCTTTTTTTTTCGTAATCTGGAGAATGAGTCTCTGTGTTTACTAAGTTCCGAATATACGAAGCATTTGACTTTGTGAACATTTCAAGTAATTTTTCTGTGGACTAAACGTACTTTATTGAAACTCAAAGAAATTTGAACACGAAGCCGTTTAAATGGGTCGTCTTTATCCCTGAAGATTTGAAGGGAATTCCCTAAGCTGAAGGTTGCCGACGGAATACTGAAGTTTTAACTTCGGACCTCATTATTCGCACTCACGGACTTGAAAAACGGTCTGCTGTCACATACATATACTCGCGGATACCGAAATACCGTGTAAATTTACCTTTAAAAAAACTTTTCAACTTTTTTTATCGTAAAATCAACACACCGGTTGCCGTGCGAATTTACTCTTTATACGTACTTAGCGGTTCGAAAATCACGTCAAATTGTTTCTTTTTTCCTTAAAAACTATAAAAGTTAACAAAAATAATATCTTTCCTGAAGGGTATATGTGCCAAAAGTTTTTTAAATCTTTTTTAATAAAAAAAAAAGTTGATGAACGCTCATTCACTAAATATTATTTTAATATATAAAAAAATTAGCTATTTATATAATATTTCGTTATCATCATTATTATTAATTTAATTAATCCATTCGATCTCTTATATTAAATGCATCGCTTTCTCTACCGGATCTCGATCACCAATCACCTAAAAAAAAATGACCTTTCCGACCGCAATATCGTTTTTGTTCGAATCGAAGATCGAAAAAAAAAATCGATCGATCTTCGAATCGCTACACAGACGGTACCCCCTTAATAAATGATCTCTAGAGACGGAATTTACCATCGATATCATTAAATTCGGTGATTTAATTTTTAACCATTGTTTTCAATGGAATTTCAGGTACCAGCAAAGCATACGGTGATTTGGAACTTCACCAAAGAAGCAGCAAGTCATTGCTGGCAAACGTATTGGATTTGGAGGACAACGCTCTCGCAACGCACAACAATCTGTTAAACAACGTGTACAGCACCCCGGGTCCTCATCATCATACGATGGGTCACGGTCACAGTCACATACACACGACGCCGCATCATCATCACAGTCATACGGCAACGACGACGCCGCATCATCAGCACGGGACGCCTCTGCCGCATTCCTCGTACCCGGCGCATCAGATCAGTCATACGCCGCATCATCATCAACATCCGCCAGAAGCCGGCGCACCGCAGGTCGAAACTATATTGCAGAGCGCGTGTTTCTGCGCCCGCTACGAGCTCATCCTCATTCTGAAAGAGATTAAGGTAAACTACGATCGTCGACGAACTTTCTTATTTCAGATGGTCGCCAACCTTTCATCAAAGCCCAACGCGCAACTCGGCGTTAATTCAATATCCTGTCCTTTGACAAAACTCATTTTCCGGCCCACTGTCCAACCTAATTTTCCAACCGTTTACTCATTCCTTTGTACCAAACTTTTCTCTCCCGAAGTTATGTCTTTTTTTCACGGGAACTTTCTTTTACCTCGACGCCTTTTTTTTTTTTTTGTTTTAAGACACAAAAGCACCGTCCGTGCAATTTTTGTTTTATGTTGTAAACTAATTTATTACTTTGCTGTATCATTGTTGCAACGTCTGTAGAACTTGGAAATTACCGACTCGAGGGAAAACGAAGGGATTGCGTAACTCGAAAAGAACGCTAACGCTTCGGATAGTTTTGTTGTTTTGTTTGATGGATCTTTACAGTTAATTATGGTCTTTGGGTGCATTAAGATAGTTCTTGCTGTTCAGTTGATTGAGGAAACTTTGAACAATTGTTTGCACTGTTTTTATACGAGGAAATCGCGCGAATTTTAGATATTTCGGTTCGGGAAGGCGATAGCGTTACATTGCCAACGAAATGTGAGATTCAGAGAGAATTTCGAAACTTTACTAATGGGATTACAATCTGAAACATATCTATCTTGTAGTGGCGCTGAAAACATCAATTTTTCGTAATAATAATTTCAAAAAGTTATTAATAAATTGGTTAAAAAAATAATTGTTCAGTTAATGATCGGGGAACCGAATTATTTTTTATGACGGAAATTGATTTGTTAATTTTTTAAAATTCATGTAAATTTCATATAAAATCGAAAATGAAAAAATTCAATTTCTTATTAACTTTTTGGTGTTATTTTTATCTAAATATTATATTCTCTCTGACGGTCAGTTTTTCCTGAGAAAGCAACGATACGCCCTCCTTAAGAAGGTCAAGTTGGCTAAATTTCGGCGATTTTCGTCAAAGTATAGTTTTTCCATCAACCGCCACAAAAATCTAAAAAAATCCTACCATATCGGATAATGTTTAAAGAATTCTTCTCCCCGTAAAAAAAAAAAGATGTCAATCGATTTGCTTGAAAACTCGCATTCCTTATTATATCATCAAAGCATTTTTATTAAATCAAAATTTCGAAAGATACGCCTCACCAAAAATCAATATCAAAACAAAGTCTGTGAATCGCTCAATAAGCAATTTTCAAATAGCAAAAAAATTTTTCCAAAATTTTCATACAAAAAATAATTTTTTTAGATTATTATGTCTCTTAAAGAAAAATCATATTTCCGCGAACACCGACATAATTTAGCTGAATTGACCCCCTCATTCACGCCCTACTTTTCCACATAATTTTCAACGAGTCGTTTCGGAGTAAATTGCAGTGAAAGTTTTGCTCTTAATTTATTTAGTCGGTGACGCAGAACTTGAGTTTTCTCTCGAGACCGACGTTACATCACTTGTCGTGTTTCCGTAACAACGAATCGACGTTACCAACGTTTATCAATACGATTTTTGTTCGCGAATGTTTGCCTTCTCCCTTCCCCTTCCCGTTTTTTTTTAATGAGAACGTCCGTACGCTCGAAAAAAGAAAGCCGCTCGGCTCGAAGCTTCGGAACTGTAGTAAACAGTAGAAACGAAGAGAAAGGGATATATTCCGGGACGCTGGTGAATCGGTACTCAGTCGGTTCGAGCAGTCGGCGAGCTTCAACCAAAGCTTCTCGCTTCTCGCTCTCGCATTCACTGGACCCCTATCCAGCCCCCGAGAGAGCTTGCTGACTCGACAGGCACACGATACGAATTCTCCGGGTGATATGAATGTTTGTGAAGGATTATTACTTTTCAAGCTTATGGCCTCACCAACCGAGTTGATATAGAGCCAAGAAGTCAAACACTCGAAATCGCAGCGTAGTATTCGCATAATTATGCGGCGAAAGCCTCTTGTCGTTGAGAAGAAAACCTGCCCCCCGCCCGGCGGGGGAGGAGAAGAAGGAATGATGATGATAAAAAGGAAACGGAGTTTTCCACTGTACCGGTCGCCCGTTCGCTTCGTCGTTCAGTCTTGAAATATTCGATTGGAAAAAAAAATTTCTACTTTCCGTCTAAAAAAAAAAAAAAAAAAAAAAAACGAACATATAAACAAAAATTGGAAAGTGAAATGAAAAAATTTTCAGTCGAAGCGTTTCTCTGTTTTTCCGCAGGTAATAACGGATCAATTGAAAGACGCGGATGAGAATACGAAGATAACGAACGACTGGAAATTCGCGGCGATGGTAATCGACAGGATGTGCCTAATCATTTTTACTTTGTTCACCATTATCGCAACAATCACCGTCCTGTTCTCGGCGCCTCACATTATCGTCACGTGATTCATAAAGCCACTCTTACGATGGACAAGACAGCGAGTCGATGACGACGATTATGAAGACGATAAAGAAGATGAACACGATAATACGACGATTATAAAAACAACAAGAGATAAAACAACAACAATTGTTTGCTGTTACGCGAATTATTGTTACATCGGAGCCGTACAGCGAATAAAATTCATTTTTTTATGCTTGTAAAAAAAAAGAAAAAAAAAACACATACATACATATACACGCGCGCAAACTAAAAAAAAACAAAACACGTCGTTACCCGACGTGGGAAAATTTTAGGAGGGATATAAAAAAAAAAACTGTATCGCAGACTAAAACGTGTGCAGTAGTGCATCTTCGTTACGCTAGGAAGATAATCGCCACCGAAGATCTTCGTTAAAACTGCAGCGACGTTAAAATCGTGAATCGTTCTTTTTTTTTTTATCGTCGTTAATTCGCTACGAACATTTTTCTCACATAAAGAGGTATACAAAAAAAAAAAGAAAAATCTACGTTTACGTTAGAAAAAAAAATGAACGAAATAATTTCTCATTGTTTCACATAAACAAATGAATGTTTATAAGCGACGAGAAAAACATTTTTTTCCTTTTGCACTTCATTTTTGCGCGAAGAAAAACGTTTATTAGCGGAAAAAAAACAATAGAGAGAAATGTGAGACGAATGCTCGAGCGACGATAGCGTCGGTTTAAACGCGACACGATTCACGGCTCAGCGCAGTTAAAAAGAAAAATGCCGATCGAAAAAAAAAAAAAAACAGTGTGGTATATACTACACACAAAATACTTTAATACTCGCGACGAGAAGAAAAAATAAATAAATAAAAGAACACATAAGGTCGCGTGCTACGCAACACGCACATCGTATGCAATACATTAAAAAATTTCATTCCCGCCACAACCTCCGCAAAAACCATCGCTAAACAGAACTCAAACATAAATACAGATACACATACACACGCGTGAGAAACAGTTACACGAGAAAAAAAAATGGAAATAATAATAATGGTAATAATTATATGATAAATAATAATAATAACGTAAACAACACCGTCGCTTTTCCACCGTCGACGGAATTATCTGAATTTATAAAAAAAAAAACAACAACAACAAAAAGGAGGAAAATAAATGAATGAATTTATTTCGTTACGTCGCACACGGCTATCCGTGCAATTCGAGCGAATAAACTTCAAGACACATATTATATATACGTTCGCTCATCCGTGGAGCTGAAAAAATACACATAGACACACAGTTACACGCAGTTACACACACACGAGAGAAAAAAAAATTTTAAAGAAATTCACAAACTCATACTACCACACTATACGCAAAGAAAGAAAATGAAGAAAAAAAAAACAAAAAAAAATACTGTGCAATGGAAGCATAAAAGCGCACACATTATACTCTCAACGCAATGAACTGCCAAGGTGATTCAAATGCCAGTGAATTTTATTATCCGTATCACTAGTACGTAAATAATGACAACTATGGAGATTTATACTACGGTTATAAGTGGCGTGCGAAAGAAGAAAAAAAAAAGAATCAAGTAGCACCGTATTTCTTCATTAGGTTTAAGCAATCCGCGCGTAATTAATGAAAAAAAAAAAAGAAAAACGAAGGTCTCCCGTTAGACGATTAGCTTTCTTTAGTTGTTAAGCGAAGTTTTACTTTATACGTAAAAATAATAACAAACAAGAAGGAAGGAAGATTTAAAAACCATCTAATCCCCACCCGCCCCCCCGTGAATCCGCAAACCTTAAACTGCATTTACAAACGAAAAAAAAAAAAAATAAATAAAAACGTACGTAATTAACTCGAGGAAAAAAAATAATGAACAGAATTTCACGGCGTATATAAATACTTAAACTATACATATATATATATGTATATACATATATATATTGTATTATAGTTGTACGTACCTTTTACCCCTTTATCTCGCTTTCCGGCCGCACGCCACTCACTACTGAGGGGCTGAACAGCGATTATTATGTATTACGGAGAGCCCACATTGGATTATCCGTCAAGTAATGAAAAAAAAAAAAAAAAAAAAAAAACGAAAACTATAAAACAAACTAACAAAACTAATTCTCAAATAGTTAAAAAATACACACGTTGGACACAGGTTGACACACGATACACCAGCGACACACTATAACACGAACACGTAATCCACGCACATCCAAGAATTTCGATCGGACACGCGTGCTTTCGCACTCGTGTGTTCTACATTATCGCGTCTTCCAAAATCGACACGAGGACCGTTTCATTGGCTTACGTTAAATTTTCAGAAAAAAAAAAAGACATCGTCGTGTTTTTTCCAGACGAAAAAAAAAATCGATTCAAATGAATTTTAAGTCAACGAATTTTCGTTTTATCGCGATGTTTATCGATCGATTTTGAATTTTTTTTGTTTTTAATATTAATATGTTATGAAAATGAAAAAAAAAATGAATTAGCCGACAACGACAATTATTGATACTCATTTTTGTTTTTTTTTTTTTGAGAAGCGAATGAAACAGTTTAATATTACGGTCACAAAATAGAATTCTATTGATGCCTATTGGATCTCGTCGTCACTAATCACTAAATAAACTCGGGACTCGCGTTCCATTATTTACTATCAAATTTCAATTGCAATTAGTATTATTAATAAAAAAAATTGCTACTATCACTATTCACATTGTTGACGCAAGAAATAGTCGTTACCGAGGAAATTTCGTTTCACTGATTTTTTCCGTTGTTTGACTCTCTTAGGAAGACGAGTACACGGAGAGATAAATAAATATTGATAGCAATAAATTAAAAATGAATACGAAGAAATAGTAATTAAGAGAAACGAACAAACGCCAGTGAGTTTTTTATTTTTGTTCTTTTAAAAAAGAAAGAAAAAAAAGGAATTATTTATCGCTGAAAATTGTTATTTATCCTTCGAATTCTCCCCGAGTGTCTTAAATCGAAAGGCTCGTAAAAAATTGGCAAAAATTATCGTCGATTCGTACGGTAAAAATTGTACAATCGAATTTTTTTTATTTGTTAAATCAAAGATATTCAGTTGGAAAGACGAGCTAACAAAACGAACTGAGGTCACATCAAACGATGAAACTTCATTTCTATCGCAAGAGAAACAATTCAATTGCTATGTTTCGGCGACGAAACAGGCCGTTCAAAACACAGGAATTAAATCGTAAAGACGCAAATTCGAATATTCGAGACTTATGTGATTTTGAAACGATTTTATTTTTCCCATAACTGGTACTCCAACAAAACCGTCCGTATAGCAGACGCAAAATGCTGCTTGTGCTATCTGATTAACGGTAAATGGTAAAAAAAAAAACGTGAGTCGAACGAAACTCTAACGTTCGTCAGTGAAACAGTACCGAGTAAGTCACTCTTCATCGATTTCTCTTTATCTGTCGTTTTCCACCCGTAAATTTATTTCTTCGTTTCTCTAAACTTTATTATTAATCGCAATTACTGCTATCGTTATTTTCTCCATTATAAACATTTTTTTTGTGTCGACCGATTGCGGACTGTTAGATATTTGTCCCCCTTTTTAAAACTTGTCTTCCTCTACGAGAAATCAGCTGACATACAATGAAATCCACTTATATATCGAGAGCAGAATTTGCCTTTGTCAACGATTGAAAGTGTATATTGCCCAATTGCGGTTCCCAACTCGAGGCTCGTTTCCTTGAACGAGATTAACCAACATTCGGATTAGAAAAAAAAAATAAAAAAATTATACATACGTGTATATTATATTTCCGCGTTGTAGATTGAAAGATTGCGAGAGTATAATTATTCCAGCATATTTATTCCCCTCTCCCCCACCTTAGGACGGACTTACGTAATCATTTTTTGAATTATTTAAATTTTTTTTTCCTTAATTATCATTTTTACAATTCAGTATTACAACTGCAACACTCGATGGACACTCGAAATCGAAAGACAAGTTAATAAAAAAGGAGAAAAAAGAAAATAACAATAAATACGGAAAACAAAAAAAAAAAAAAAACGAACGGAAAGTGTCGGGAGAGCCACTCGAAACTCCAATTTTATTAATAAAAAAAAGACGAATCGACGAATTCCGTTTATCGCAGCTCAAACGGATGATTAATTAAAAAAAATAATAAATATAATAAAATAAAAAAAATAACGAAAAAGAATTAAGCTTCTCCTGGTCTTGTTTACCAACAGTCTCGTACTCGTAGACGGGATACTGTCGAGATTAATTAATTAAGATGAAAAAAAAATACAGTTGTATGTACATTTGGCCAATGGCATTGACGCGACAACCAATCACATTATCTTTTAAATAATATTAATGTTATAATTAATGAAGAAAAAAAAACAAATGTTGTTAATGATGTTACTCGAATGAATAAATAGTAGATTATTATAATGATAATCGATACGGTCCGATCGGTTGAATTAACGTTTTGGTCTCGGAGTGCAGTCGAAGACGAAAAAAAAACAGATCCGGTTAAAAATTTCGCGAACGTTCAGAAAAAAAACGGACGAGTAAAAAAGAATAAAAAAAATAAAAAATGGAGCAGCAAAGTTGGAAAAAGATCGATAAAATGTTGCCTAGTTAGGTATATATTACGTACGATCGCCAAATACAAAAGGGGAAAAAAAACATGGCATTGGAAAATCGCGCTCATGCCGCTTCAAGTTGGTGGGTAATATTTCCAGTTTGCGGAATTCTCGAAATTCTCCGCCTCGGAGATACTCGCTCGTTCGAGCGATTGACTATAGAGGATATAGAATTTGTTTCTCGGACTATTGGAGAAAGTTTTTGAAAATAAAAGCAAATAACAAAAAAATTGAAGTTTAGATTAAAAAAAAAATTATTAAAAAAAATCAAGATATGTTCGCGGCTCATCTGGCTTCTGTAGAGTAACTACGAAACGTAAATAAGACGCTCGTGTAGAAAAAAAAAAAAGTCTCGCGAGCTCGCGAAATATTTGCCACTTGCTTGCCGAAACGAGTAGCCGTTCATCTTGAAAAATCATCTCGAAGAGAGGGTTCGTTGACGCGTATAAACAAAAGAAGCAAAAAAAATAAATAAAATAAATTAATAAATAACAATAAAAAAAAGTAAACTATAATTTATCGTTTTCAATTTTTTCATTCGAATATTTGAAAAAGTTCTTTTATTTTTTTTTCCTTCGTGAATTATGAGATGTAAATATAGGTCTCGTGTGATATGTTGATCGTGTTTGCTGAAGCGTGTCGTAATCGAGCTTTGAGCTGATGATCCCCGGATTATACTTAATTAATCGACGAATTTCTTCGCTGTATCGATTCGAAAAAAAAAAAACACGTTTTATTGTCACGTGGGTTTGAATTTAAAAGTAATTGGGGTACTCGCGAATAAAAATGCTCAAAAAACAAACGTTCTGCGACGTAAAAATACGCAGCACGCAAGTACCTGGTGCAAGAAAATTCGGATAGGATGAAAAATCATCATTCGTATCGTTACTTTAGCGAAAAAAAAAAGAACAAACAAAACAAAAAGTATTTCACATTTTTTTCATTCGCAACGATCGATGTAACTGGATGAGAAGGAAGGGGAAAACATATGAGAAATTGCTAAAGGGTTAGAAAATGAAATTATTCGAGCTTTTCACTTCCAGATCACTCGAAGAATATATATCATAATGCTTCAGTGACCAGTAAAATATTCTTCTGCCGAATTTTCCAAGCCAATCCTTATTATCTCCCCGACAACTACGTAGAGGTTCGCGAGAGACTCGTTTATCGAATTTTTTATGGGATTCGATTCGAACCAACTTAACGACGTATATTTGATTGTGAATTTGTCGAAGATGCCAATAATTCTTTTTGCATTAACTCGATATATTAGGAAAAAAAACGAAGACAAAACGGAAGAAAAACATTGAAAAATAAATACGCGTAAGGAATACTCGAATCAGTGAATCAACTCATAAATTCCATTAATTTATTGTTGCAACTGTTCAATTCGATTTGTCAGCGATTACGAAACGATTAAAGGTCAAGTGAAAGTCCTCCGAAGATAAAGCAGCTGTCTTTCAAGGAAAAATCATATCATTAATGATTCTGTTCCATTAAAAAAAATTGTCGTCTCATTAAGGTGATGTGACAAAACTCAGTCGGTAACGAAAGTTGCAATGAATGCCATTTCGGAAGACAAACATTTGCAGAAAAACAAAAATGTGTTTCCCTGCGGAATAAATCGACGCTAAAAAAGACAATGTTTTATCTTCAAATGTTTATTGTTTCGAAATGGAATCCACACAGCTTCTGTTACCAACTGCGTCCGGGGGGGGGGGGCGAGAATCAATAAAAATACATATTGCCACAATTTCGTTTTTCGTATTCGGTGAGAAAGCATCGAAAAAAAATCAGCGAAGAAAGCATTGATGGTTGTACGAGAAATCATGAAGTTCCATCAATTTCTGTCGAACATTTTTTTACGATATCTATCCGATCGAAGAACATTTATTGACACAGTGTATTTTTATTATGAGGTCGTATTTCGAGAGTAATGTCGTGGATTCATGAATAATACGATTTTCTCTTTACAGGGACCTGTTTTACCCTTCGAGTGCTTTTAGTTTATCTCGAGGGAACTGACACGTAAAATATAATCACAACACGCTATTTCTGCTCACTGTGCACCCAAAAAAACAATACTGTCTTTCAAAAATGCGTAGCAAACGATACTTTGGTTGACAAAATTAGTCGCTCCGGGAAGACGTAAAGCAAAATTGTAGTTTTTTTTTACCGACCAACGTGGAGACGTGATTTGATTTCGCGTTGCGATTAACAATTTTCATCGATCGAACCGCCGTTTCATATACATATTGAAAAGAATAATTCCTCTTGCAGGGAATTGGTATCTCACACATCGAAATCTAAATACTTCGAAGAATTAGAAAAATAGAGCATAAGATTATATTTTACTTCTCAGTTCTTTTAACTTCAAACGAACCTCCCGTTTCACTCAAATTAATTTGACAGTCAAAATTTGATAGGGTCGATTCGAAATAAAGTAAAAATGTCCAAAAATACATTTTCTTTATTTGCCAAAAAAAAAAAAAAATTGGAGCTTCACACATCACCCTAATCTAAGACGAGTTGCAACAATATCTAATGTCGATTAAAAAAGAAATTCAAAATAATCGCTCACCGTCAGAAAGAGTTAAAGTGCCAAATTCATAATTAAGATAAATAGAAAACCGGACCGGACAGCACGATTTGCGCAGAGACAAAGTTGGGAGCGTAAGAAATTCTATAAAAACGCAAAACAATTAAAACCGAATATTAATGCCCTAACTAAATTGAATTAATCCTTTTGCGCTTCTAAAAAAAGTCTTCGCGTAAAAAAAAAATTAGTACGAAGACGCATCGAATAGGCAAAACTCAGTATTAAATAATTCGTGCCAAAGTTTGTAAGATAAATCGATCGCGTTAACCTAAAAAACAAATTCGATTACGAATAAACATCGCAAACGATGATTCGAAAAAAAAAAAAAAATTGCCGAATGAGAAAAAGAATTATCGCGCGTGTGCCATGAAAATTGCGTCAGTGTTGCGAAAAAGAAACCAATTGCTTCTTCATAAACATAATTAAGTTATGCTGGAACATAAAACTCCGTTAGTCTCATACAACTGCGATTGCTTATATTTAATTTAACGTATGTCTCCGCGTATGTTTGCTCTAGAAAAATTTTCAAATTGCGTCCTCGCAGTGTCGATAAAAAGATAAAAAAATTACAAAAACATAAAACAAATGCATTCTCATCCCGTTTGTTCTGTCTGTTACATAAGAAATCCGATTGCTGTCTGTTAGTTATAATAATAGATATTGCATCGAGCGCTTATATTGAAACTTTTACACGAATGGCTGACTTATCAATCTGCGCAAAAAGGTGTAAAAACAAACAAACAAACAAAGAAAAATGAAATAAAAAAAATAATATTACGTAATATCGCATGAATACGCCGCCGCCTGTGCTGTACGCGACGCAATTTTTACACGGACATAGCCGTAGTACAGAATTGTAACGCTGTCATCATGAAGATAAAAAAAAAGCCCTTTATAGTTAGATAGACTCGCATCTGAGTTACCTACTAATAATTTCCCAATCGTCGCACGAGTCGCGATGAATAAACTCTGTGCCCTCCTTCCTCTTCCTTCTCCTGCTCCCCCCTCCCCTTCCCTACTCTTCCGCCTCACCGAAACGAGGATCTGATAGATGAACGATAGAAATATTTAAAAAAAAGCTCTAAATTTAAACGGAACTATTAAACATGTACCATTAAACATAATCTATACATATTTAAACTATTGAATGCTAAAATCATATTCGTATAAACAAAATGAAAATGAATAATCAATTACCGAATGTTAAAGAAACTTAGTCTGTAATCGATAGTGACGTAGTAGCGCTATGCCAGTAATTTAGGGGTGGTTCAAGGTAGATTACTTAGAATTTAGGGTCAAACTTTATCGAGAACACTTTCTCTCTAAACTAAACCTAAAAAATATCTCAAACTTACCTACGAATTTTAAAAGAATGAAAGAAAAAAAAGAACAAAAAACGATGCTGAAAAGTAAAAGAAACCGATTATAAGGAACTAAAAAAAAAAAAAAAAAAACCAAACTCTTCTATACTTTTATCTCCTATACTTCAAGAATCGTATAGAATTTTTCGGGGACAACACTGTTTCCGTTTGACCGATTGTGCGCGGTTTGAGAGCGTTATACGATTGCGAAGAGTATTTTAAACGAATCTTCCGTTAAGAATAAAAAAAAAGAAAAAAAAAACCTATATGTTACCACAGTTGAGGAGAGAGCTGTTCTCTGAAAACGCTCGTGAGACGATGCAATGGAATGACTCACCTGTTCTCACTTGACTTTTCATTATGCCTCGAGAACAGCCTGGTTTAATAAATAGTAAATTCATATTGAAGGAGTATTTAAAAAAAAATAATAATAAAAATAAAAAAAATTTGTTATATTTCTATGCTGGGCTTATTTTCGAGGCAACGTTGATTGATATGAGAATCCCTGTTAACTGGTGAGCACATAATCGCCGCATTGTAATATTATTAACATTATTACGTTATTATGAAATTGTTGAAATAAACGAAATGAAAATAAATGTCTTCCATTTGCTTCTAATTTTACTTAATTCTTCATTTATCGAATTATTACGAATTGTTTACGAAGAAAAAGAAAAAGATCGGGACAAAATGCATCAGCTGAGGAAGACTACAGACGTCTGACGTTCGTCATGTTTTAAGAGGTATGAATTAACCGTTTATTACCAAATTAAATTTATAACGAATATCTCGAGCTTCCGAGGCAAAAAAAATACTTCGGGGGCGGAAAGGATCATCTTTTGAAATAGCAAAGTTCCAATATCGAGGCTTTTCGATCTATTAACCTAAAATCTTGTGCACCTTCCGGAACTAAGACGATACAAAAGTTTAAATTGTTTGAACTGAATTGATTTTTGACCGATCACTTTAACTTTGGACTTTATGATACCCCATTTTGTGTCGTATATCGACTTTTCACTCGGTCCATATGGACCCAGTCTTCCCCTATATATATCGACATCACTCCGGCGCTGTCGGCGCTATCGCACCAAACTTCGATTTGGAATAAAAATTACGATAATCGTAGAGGTATATATATCGGATATATATCGTAGAGAAATAATCGTACATATTAAAAGTAAACAGTATTGCGTTATCATTACTTTATTAAACTTCGCATTAGTTGAATCATATAAACTACGAATAAACTCGATAAATCGCGTTTACAGACCCCCGTTCGCTGTTCATTCAGATTTATGCGTTTTCTACTTATTCTAACTGTCTTACTTTTGCGTCGAGCCATTCCACATTGTTGTGCATCGATGATCGATCCACGTGACACACTTTGTCGTCGTCTCTATTTTCTCTCTCTATAGTTCGATTCATATACAATAAATCTTCATCTGATTATCGTAACAATTACACTGTTAGTTAATGAAAACACGTTGCTTTCGGAATTTGTAGTCAGGTGGGTTTACTAAAGAGCTTCAATCAAACGATTTTCGCCCAGAAAAAACTTCTTTTCGTAATAGCGTGCGTAAAGCTCGTCTTTTCAGAGATGTTTCGCGTGCGTAAAGTGCTTGTTTTCCGAACGTCGTGCGGAAAAATCAGATGGAACACGTAAAGTGAAACTTTACGCACGACGTTAACTTTAAGCACTCCTTTCGGAAAACTCGCTTTTTGACTTCGCTCAACCTCTCCGAAAAGACTGGCTTCACGCACCGCTTCCCGAAAAAAATAGTATATGTAACGCGTGCGGAAATGTTGTATTTTACGCACTTGTTACACAATATACTATCGCTGTATTATTGTTCGAACTTTATGCTTAACAATGGTGAAATTATGGTTTCGAAAGGGGTGAATCGATTAAAAACCGTTAAGTTTCCATGTTTCAAAATTAGATACGTTACTTTTGCGCAATTTTACGAAGGATTCAGCTAAATGTATTGAATGCTCTGTTGGCACCCGTGAATAACTCTCCATATGTTCAGAAACAAAAAAAAATTATGAACCTCATTCAGGTCATATAACTTTAACGGGTTTTAACTGATTCTACTTTACAGTGACCCTCACAGTCCATCGGTATTTATTATCAGAATTTACGACAGCGAAATCTACAATAATTGAATTAAAAACTCCGTTCGAATTACAGCCAAAGTTATCGCAAAAATACATAATATTTTTCATTTAAAGTAGAAAATTTAATTTCCAATGGCCTTAGTAAATGATCGATTTACGACGAAGCTAATGGAAAATTATTAAAAAATCGCGTTGTAATAAGTTATCGAAAATATGTAAAAAAAAAATGAACCGATCGACTTTTCGATACAAGAATCTCACCAATGTTTGCCGACAAATTTATAACATCGTGAATTAATTTTTCTGGAACGAAAAAAGCATCAAATTGTTTAATTACATCATGAAATATTCGGGTATTCGTATGCTTTTGGTTTTTTAAATTTTTTATATTGAGCTCTGGCGGATAATACGTCTATCGCATACATGCTGATTTTTTAATATTCGGGTTTCTCGTTTAAATATACGTAATAATACATTTTTCGGTACTTGGTATAGAACAATTGTAACAAAACGCGTTCACTAACTACTTCACAAGTGTCGTATTATGTTTTTCTTTTCTTTTTTTTTCTCTTTTTATGCACTTGGCTATTAAACCCTAATTATTGTATTTATTGTAAGGAAGACTTGTCTCAAACTGTTAGGGCTAACGACAACGTAATTTTAAATGATAAAGTATTTGCGTGAGTCTCCTCTCGCGGCTTTCGGGGGAATACACGAAATTTAACCCTTTAACGCTTCAAATTCGGAAGCTAAGTACGAAGATAAGCATTTAAAGTTCTCATTTTTCATTACTTTCGTATTGTTTTTTCTTTCGCTTTTTTTGTTCTTTTGGCTTAAATTCGTTTTCGAGACGTTCACAGGATTAATTCAGTTTGAATTCGATGAAGACGCGGGGGCGACGTTGTCGCTTCTATGCTTCATCTGTATGCACGGTGCGCTTAGGGGGCGCCAACCCATCGTACGAAATAAACATTTCTTTGCCTCGCCGCCCAACATTCGTGTAGGATGTACATTATTTTTTTTTCTTTCGTTTTTTTTTTTTTTCAAATAATTATACGCATATATTTATATATACTCGATCGTGACGAATGAGTAGAATTATAAATATAAACACCAACTTTTTTTCAAGTTGCGAGTTACAGATACAATTTTATAGCTATAGGAGAAGATTATGGAATTTTTCGGAGTTATCTCCGAAAAGTATAACAAGAAGACGTATAAGGAGTACACACGGTCCGCATAGGTGAACATCGAATCTTACAGAACTCCGGATATAAGTTCGATGCGCATGGATTACCGATCGTGAATGACGAAGAACACAAAAACGAATGACGTTAAGGTCCCTGAAGAAACCACAGAATTTTGTAACGCGCCGTCGGATTAGAAGAAATTTAACATTCTTTAACATCCCCCAATAAAAACGTCGTAACTTAGGATTAAATTTGCAAACGTAAATAAACGGCGAATACAAGAAATTATTAGAATTTTTTTTCCGATGATTTAGATGAAAATATTCGTTGCTAATGTGTGTCTTTAATTTTTTCGTCAATTGCAACTGTTACTTTGCTGAAGATCATTCAACACTCGATAATCT
This sequence comes from Cryptus viduatorius, assembly GCA_964006125.1. Taxonomy (NCBI): domain Eukaryota; kingdom Metazoa; phylum Arthropoda; class Insecta; order Hymenoptera; family Ichneumonidae; genus Cryptus; species Cryptus viduatorius. The sequence goes on from OZ023221.1 coordinate 12,287,942, forward strand.
AAACGTTTCCGTAATTTCGGGAGCAAACAATTATTCAACGACTGATATCCGTGGAATAACTTCACAGTCACGACAACACACACAGGAAGCTGAGAGCCCAAATTTGCTTCTGCAACTCCTTTTTTTTTGTCGAATTTAGAAAATACGGAAGTCAAATTACAATATTTTTAAACAACCCAACGGATAGCTTTGATCAGCCGGTGCAGCTGGCAATACACGGAACTCTTCAACAGTTTATATATAGATATATATATTTATTGTATTATTATTATTATTACGCGTATTAGTTATCGCAATGGTCGCGTAGTCATTAAGCTGAAGCAGCGAAAGTTTACCTATTTTAACTAAAATACGATTTTTTTTTCTTATAATTTCTTATATCCGACATAGCGATCCAAGGTGAGTGGAACGGAAGGCAGGGACCTTAATTTTCGGTATATAAATATTGCCGATACATGGCAAGCGTACTAAGGTATCTCTAATTTTCGAATCGTTATCACGTAAATAATTCTGAACACGCAGTACTTCGTAAGTTTCATTGAGCCTTCGGAAGTGAAGAAAGTTAATTTGATTCTTTTTTTTATAAAACACATTTGACACGTCGGCTCGTACCTTTTTGAGATGTTTGACAAGATTATTGATTTTATTTTAGTTACACGATATCGTGCATCAGTCGCCTAATTTTTTTTTTGTGTTGCGAGACGATTTTTACGACTCTCATTCGATGTAACGATATAAAAACTCAATATAGTTATACCCGAACGTCGTCGCGCTGATTTAACACGAATTCGAAATGTTATGTACGCTAAACTGGAAGCGGATACCGGCGGCGAGTTGTTATTTCTTTTATAAAGGTGTAAAATGGGACCCATTACTTTCCTCGATAAATTTCTATGATGCGATCTTGATCGACGTATTCGAAAATGTGAGGAGCGTCCATCAGAATACCAATTGTCCCCGCCGTTGTTACGATGAAGAAGATGTACAGTTGCAGCCGATCGATCACCATAGCCACGTATTTCCAATCCTCTCGAGTCTGTGCGATAGAAATAATTGCAGTAGTAAATTTCAAATTTTGTTTTAACGCATCCAAAACCACATTATAGTTTCGTCAGTATAATTTTTTTTGCGGAAGTACGAAGGACAGTTATCTCACAGCGTGAAGATTCCAATCGTTAATCTTCAACCGGAATTCCGATAGCTATTGGATTCAGATGGTATTTTTATTTGATTTTTTTTTTGTTTTCACATCTTAACATCGTAAAAAAATTTGGTTTTGTCAAAAAAGTCGTATATCGCAAATTACGTTTACCAATGAAATGATAATGTATCGAATGCAAAGCGTATAGTCGAAACAACATTATAAAGAACAAGAAGAAAAAAAAAGTCTGTAGTTTAATGAGAAACCGATATATCTGAGAAAAAGATCCAATAGCTCCTGATGTGACCGTTACCTAAAAAAACTATGTCTCGCCGCCAGGGGTCAAGTATAAAAAATGTATCGCGCAATTGCTTCCACTTCGTTCGTTTAAATTCCTGAATAAAAATCTTCCAAACCTTGAAATAAGTTTGTTGAAAGGTAAATAGTGCTAAATCGCTGAAAATAAGAAAAATCGGTACTCTTAATGATTAATAAAAATACCTGTATGTAAAGATCTTCGTTACGCAGATGTTCGGCAATGAATTCGACGGCTTCCGTGGCTTTGCTGGCTTCGGGACTGAGAAGAACCGAATCGGAGCTTTCCGAACCTCTGCGGTCTCCCATTCCGTCGTTACCACCGCCAGCGGCATTGGAACTGCCTGTGGTGTGATGACTCTTGCGATTTATTTTGCAATTTGGGTGATGAAGATCCGAGAGTTCCATTATTTCCATTTTTGACTTGGCGAGTGATCCGGGCAAATGTTTCGGTAATTCCGTTGGGCTTCCGGAATAAGTCGACGCTGGTAGTGTGACGTTCGGTATCTCCATCATCCATCTCAATCGGGTTTTCTTCGGTCTTCTCATGAATAACATTGTCGGCAAATATTTCAAGAATATTTTTCGTATTATTTGCGGCATTCTGTGAGTTCTCGGTCCTCGGAAGTTCCAATTTATGATAATCACCGTGACGAGAATACTCACGGTGTTCATGATGAATGTGAAGAGAAGATATTTGGCGATAAGCGGCAATACGAGAGAAGTAGGCGGCAAAATTTTACTCACGAGTAGAAGAAACACGACGAGCGACAGAAGAATACTTATGCCAAGAGTTACTTTTTCACCGGCTTCAGCGGGTAAGTAGAATACCAAAACACAGAGGAATGAGATCAGTACGGTTGGCAATATCAAGTTAACCGTGTAGAACAAAGTTTTTCTTCTGATAATAATGTAAAACGTAATGTCGGTTTCCGTTGGATATTCGCTTTGGATAACGTTAAGGAATGCAGGAACGCTTATTATGTCCCAAGTACCGCTCTTCCAGTAATCCGACAAATCGACGAAATTCTTGTCGTTGTAGAGGGCGAGTGATACTTGATCACCGTTGAAGGTCCACGAGCCGAATTTCATAATACAAGTTTGCTGATCAAAGGGAAAATACGTAACGTCTATTGTACACGAACTTTGATATATCGCCGGTGGAACCCAAAGTACTTCTCCGTTCGGATAGATAAGAACGTTACTCTTGTAACGAACCTCGTAATTACCGTCGGCGCTGAAAATAAAGGAAACAAATTAATGAAAGACTAATTCCTTGCATATCCGCGATAAATCGCGATAAAAATATTAATTTCCTCACTTATTGAACAAAACTATGTCGGGTTTCCACACTTTGTCGGGTGGCAATCTTAGAACTCCGATGCCACCGTAGTCTGCCTCATCCCATTGCAATTGATAATCCGTCCAAACGAATCTCAACCATACGTTCGATTTCATAATTTGATTTTTTTCGTTCTGAAAAAAATCAATGAACCTTAACGAGAGTAATGAAAAAACAAAAAAAAAACATAGTGCAGGAAAGAGGTACCGTTTTTGGCCACTTAAAGTCCAATTGTGACCTTTACATTCGAAACAATAAAACAAAATATAATCAATTAAAAAAAAAATCGCGTTGATCATTCACTGAATTTATATGAAAATTTTTGAACAATCAATAAGCGGTTTTGGAAAAAAAAAAATTCGAAGGTATAATAATAAAAATGATCATAAATGGTACAGTGGCCACTAACGGCACATTATACGTGATAAATAAAAGAAAAAAAAAAAATTCTTACCACGTTAATGAGCTGTACGAACGCGAGTCCAAACCGCACGTGTACTTTTTCCGTCATGTTTTGCACGGGTCTGATGAGTTTGTTGTATCCGCGAAACAAATCGCGCACCAATCTCTCCTCATCTTCGGAACATAAACCTGCGAAGATAATATATTTTTATGACACCGTAATGAAAGTTTTTATCACCCAAACGATTGTACGACATTAACACTTTACGACGATATTCTTACCGACGCAAAATACCGTTGAAATTAGAATGAATCTCACGATTCTCGAACAACAAAACATTTTTGGGCGGATTGACAATCCACCCTGTTACGAGTGGCGGCTCGCGTTCCTCTGCCGCCCGAAAATCAATATAAGTGTGTCGCTGTGGAGTAGTAAGGGTTGATGCTGCCTTCCTTGCCGTCCTATTCCTCGTGCTCCACCCGTCGCCGAGCGCCTCATCACACCGGCGCACTAGGGGTGTTTTTTCTTTTTTTTTTTTTTATTAACTCAGCTGGAAATTCGTCAACTGTTATTCTGTTCAATGAACCAATCGTCGAATCGATAAATTAAAAAAAAAAATCGAAAGATCGCAAAGTCAAAATGTACACATTGCTTCCTCATTATTATTCAACATTCGCAAAACTCCCTCTATGAGAAAGTATGCTAAACAATTTTAGTTTCCTCGTGAGAGGAGACTTTGCGAAAGTTGGAAAATAATGAGGAAGCCATGTGCGATGTGCATACGTAAATTTTTCTCGAAAACTCTCGTCTCGATGTTTTAGATGATTTTGAATGTCCTGACGTGGAAATTTGCGTAACAAATTGTTTACGAAACCGAAGGTTTCTCCATGCGAATAATGCGAATTAAATTTTGTTTTTTTTTTTCTGTGAGGTTTTCAATAAAAATTTAAATGGACAGTGAGAACATTTGTAATATATTTTCAATGAAAACCCGAAAAAAAAGTAATTTTACGGAAATTAAGGATTTTCTGCGAAAAGGTAAAACAGTCGAAGATTTCTGGATTTATGTCATATAAAAATAATCGATGTTATGCTAACATTCATGATACTTTATTCGGGTAATAAATTGTTGCCGTTACAATTGCAATACGATGAATTAATTCTAAACTTTTGATGCGCCGTTACGCGTTAAATTGGTTGATTTGCGCGCAAACATTTTCCCATATATTTTCTATCTCACTGAATCATAGATCGCGTTACTAAAGACCAACGGACGAGAAGTTGTATGCAAGTATACATTTTCATTATTACGAAATTTTTCAATATTCTTCTCAGTGTTTCAATGCATCGAATATCTTTATTTCTTAAACTATTACTTTACGTGAATCGATCGGAGAAAATAATCTAAAATAATGACAAAAAAAAATTGATGAGTTTAAGAAATCAATGCGATCGTTTAGCAATCTTCATTTTTTTTTTGCGCAGACATAAGGAAAAACGTCCTTTTCAGCCTTCAGTAACGCGAAATATTTTCTACTTTAGTATTTTGTTATTTATCTTATTTTACTGTATCAATATCTCACTGAACAAAGACGCATGTGAGGATACATTTTATGCCGTATATATGGTAAATTAGGCATCAATGACAGTGTATATTATTATTGACTCACCCCGAATGAGGATTTTGTGTTTTTTTTTTTTTTTTGAGTTTAAGAAAATTCTAATCTAATTGCTCCGTCGGAAGCATCGACCGCATTTGATTATTGTCGCTACGGTTAAACTTTCTACTAATTAAATCTTTACAAAACGTAGCGAAATCAGTTCGACTAATGGAAGGACTGTGCTTAACTATTAATAAAATATCTTAAAATTTTAAGGATATCCTTACCATACAAAAATCCCATCTTTGCTAAATTATAGGTAAAAAGTGTGCAGTCTTCATGATATTTGTCACCTTAAAATATTAGGCTATCGGTGCCGCATTCGTTAGTGTAGGCGAAAGCGTTTCGTTTCATTCGAGAAGAGAACTTTTGTGAAAAACTAATACGAACGGTTTCTTCCATCATTTGTTGAATTTGATTTTTTTCCTTAAATTACGAATCTTAATACGAAAGGACAAACGAAAAATCAATTTTCGATATTTTCTATACTACAATTTTCGGTTCAATTCGAATAAAATGAGATTAACCTTTCACATTAACGCCTCTATATCGTGCGGTAAAGATATCCTTAATATAAACTCGTAAATCGCTTTAATAAACGTGAAGCTCGCATCGTTTTGAACATTCGAACGTTCGAAAAAAACGATAAATTCATTTGTTCCCCATTATTGGTTTGAGTTCATAAAAAAACTGCATTGTACAGAAATTCCATCGTGTAACATTAAAGAATGACTACAATACAGTTAATCATTCGATATATATGTTGTATATATGACAATTCGGTTTGATCGCTGGCTGCTATAAATTACAGAAGTATATCACAAAGATAGAATGTGAATTATTATATCCTTAGAGAAATTCCATTCGCAGTAGTATTTACGAAATGTAAAAATGCACAATTTATCCGCAGTGTGTATCGAAGATAAATTGATCGTACTATAAAAAATATACAGAGTTTTAAAGAAATATTAACTTTTAGATCGACTAACTACTTTATTCAATTATTCCTTTGTGCCATTTTATCGTGTCTTCGTGTAGATATATCGCGTGACAAAAAAAAATTCCGCGCGTGACAAAAAAAAATGAGACAAAAAAAATGTCTTCATTTTTTTTCCGTCGTTTTCGTCGCGCATTTAGTATATCGAACATATTTTGTCCTGCAGGATACATACAATCGATCCGCAAAGACAAATTTCTTTCATTTTCGTCGCGCGATGTAGTTACACTGACAATTATTTAATCGTAAACCCTGTAAGTGAGAAGTACTATGCCAGAGCTCAAAACGTAGTTAATAGTTAGCTAAGCGCACATATGAGTCGCTACAACAAAAAAATTTCAATCGACAACGCCATTCTAATACTCAACGTACGCGTACTACGAGTGTACTACGAATATTTCACTTGTACTAAAATTCGCTATATGCAGTCCGATTTCCTCTGGTCTAATCGAATTGGCACTGTGATCGTCACTAAAATATTAACAACTTCTTCGATTCCCGAAAAAATTCTACAATTATACTAATTTTGTCGTTTTTTTAAGCACTATGCAACAAACAAACATCGATCGCCCATTCTGCGGTCGAAACAAATGACCAATCTAACAGTGGTAATTTTTTTTTCGAAGCTAAATATAATAGTTTGCTTCCAAATACTTTTTTTCATTGTAAAATCTATCGTCCTTAAGATCACCAATTAGTATTTTTTTTTTTTCATCGGTGGATCGGACTGCGCAGAGAGATCTTTAACATCGTTAAATATATTTAATAAATAAATTTGTCTAAGAAACATTCGTTAAAATCAGCGCGTCGTTATTAGCGCGTCGAAAATTCGGCAGTCAGCGATAAGTTCACATTGAAGTTTATGAAGTATTCATACGAACAACAGTCGCGAGTAAAACATGAAAAATTTCACGACCAATCGGAAGTACATAATAGACAAATACACGTAACGAGTTTGCGGCGTTTATACTTACAAACTCTCTGTTATCTTAACGATAAATTCGCAACGAATAATTTGCTTTCTCTTATAATGGTGCGGCGATAATAATTCATTTAGTATTTGTAAATAATTCCATAAGCATAAATTGGCATTAACGAGAAAAAATCTTTTGGCGAAATGATAATCGTGTTGCTTCCGCAACGGATTCTCATCGGGAATCACATAGTTCTCAAAACTATTTTATACTTAATATTCAAATTAATTTGTACTTCATGCATCATAGACGAGCGCTTTGTAGTAATTGAGTTACCGAAATAGAATCGGTATTTATAATAAATACATTTAAAGAATTCTTTCTATACCTCTGGTAATACGTGGCATTCTTTTCTTTTTTTTTTTGTATTTTTTGACATTAATCTCGAGTTTACTTTCGGTGCGAGCTTTGTGCAGAGGCAATTTATAATAATCTAATATCGTTTTCATGAAGTCTGGCCGGCAGAAATAGGTACGCGGAGTTTCGCGATCTCGAGAGAATGTGGACGCAAAAATGCAGTGTAATTCTCGTTCCAACGAATTAGGACCGTTTAAGCTCATTAAATTCGCTATTAAATTTGATTGAAGCTATGATTCCTCGTGATTTTTCTCGTAGGCTCGGACCAATCACTTCTGATATGCATTTTAAAATAATGTTGTACATGTGTTACCGCCTCACGTACGGAGCACGCAAATACGCGACAAAATTTTTCGACCAGTCGTTACCTTCAATCGTTCCATTCAACCATAAAAAATAGCGAAAAAAATCTGAAAAAAATTACGAAGTAATGTGGAACTGTTGTTTTTTCGATGGTCCAAACAGATTTCTTTTACGCTCTTCCGTTTTGTTGTTACGAACAAATGAAATTAGCGTTCTACTTGGCCGGCAAAACGTCTCCCGTACGTGAGGGTCGACGACTCACTGGAATTATAAGTATAAGCACCACGTTTTCAGACAACGAATGCCACAGAAAATTCTATATAGACAATTCTGCGCAGCATCGCAGAGTTCGTCTGACAAAAAACATCGAGTGATAAATTTATCTCTCTCGCGTATCATTTTAACAAATATTTCCAATGAGCAATTTTGTCGAAATTTCATAATCGTAAATACGGACACTCATCCTGTCTGTGTGCATATATTTTTCGCTGTGCGTAGAAGAATAAGAGGTGAGAGATTTTTGTGCGTAGAAGACGAAGGATTTTAGTAATTTTTGCAGAAAAAAAATCGTTTTTTTTTTCTGCATGGACATTGATGGAGCGTCGAGTAATTTTAACGTTCCTCTAAGCGACGGTGATGAGATCATTATACGTAGTAATTCACGATAAACACGAAGTCATCTTAATTGTGTGGTATAAATAGTTTCGGTATAATAACACGCATTTTAAGTAATTTCTAATTTTACGGTCATTCCAAGACGCAATTATACTTGGTACGTTGTTTTTTTTTTTCTTTTTTTTTTTCATTGAGTCTTCGGATTCGAACAAATTAATTTGATTTTTTTGTTTGTTATAAAACGTACGCAACGTCTCGTATTCGCTCGCGATATCGTAGGCTGTTTGACGCAATTGCGCGTATTTGTTGCACGTGCGATAGGCCGGCGGCGGGGAACTTTTTAACGTCGTGTTTCGTTCGATTTGTATACCAATATATAAAAAACTTTGTGTTCCTTACTGACCGGAAGTGTCGATTGATAAGAATGTGAAAAGTTGATAATGAATGCTATTGGTTTTTATAAAGGTGTAAAATTTCGAAAGGTTACTTTCCTCGATAAGCTTCTATAATGCGATCCTGATCCACGTACTCGAAGATGTGTGGAGCATCCATTAGAATTCCGAAAGTGCCCGCTGTTGTGACGATGAAGAAGATGTACAATTGCAGCCGATCGATTACCATTGCAACGTATTTCCAATCCTCTCGGGTCTGTGGAAACGTAAAAATGAAACGTACGGTTGTACTTTCCGCGTGAATCCCTATGTAAAAAAAAACCAAAGTTGTGCCAATCATATGGTTAATTTCTTTTCACGAAGCCATATAAAAAATTGGTCTCAGTAAAATATCCACATTGTTTCCTTTTTTCGGCGTTTATAAAGGTTTCTCTATGAAAAGTTTAAAAAATTGATTAACTGAGTTTTCGGTAGATAAGTTTTGCAAACGCGGATATAAAAAATTAGAAGGCGATGTGCAAATAATGTTTGTATTCGTATTTTTTTTTTTTTACGAAATCTGCAAAAATTATCAATAAATAAATTAATACGAATAATTTTCGAAGAAAAATGTTGACGATTAAATTCTTACGGTAAAACTATATTAAAGTAACCGTATGGTCGTTCTTGTATACCTGTATGTAGAGATCCTCGTTTCGAAGGTGTTCCGCTATGAATTCAACGGCTTCGGTGGCTTTGCTAGCTTCGGGACTGAGAAGAACAGAGTACGAGCTCTCCGAACCCCTTCGATCTTCGTTTTCGTCGTTGACGCCTCCTGTGGCTTTGGGACTGTCGGTGGTATGATGACTCTTACGATTTGCTTTGCAATTCGGGTGATGAAGATCGGATAATTCCATTATTTCCATCTTTGATTTGGCTATTGATGCGGGTAGGTATTTCGGTGGCTCTGTGGAATTCGCTGAATAGATCGAAGTCGGCACCGTTACGTTCGGCAGTTCCATCATCCATCTAAGTCGCGTTTTTTTAGGTCGACGCATCAACAACATAGTCGGCAAATATTTCAAGAAAAGTTTGCGGATTATTCGCGGCATACGGTGAGTTCTCGGTCCTCGAAAATTCCAATTTATGATTACGACGGTAACAAGAATACTGACGGTGTTCATTATGAATGTGAAGAGAAGATATTTCGCGATTAGCGGTAATACGAGCGAAGTGGGCGGTAAAATTTTGCTAACCAGCAATAGAAAAACGACGAGCGACAGAAGAATACTTATTCCCAGAGTTACTTTTTCGCCGGCCTCGGCGGGTAAATAAAATACTAAAACGCAGAGAAAGGAAATAAGCACAGTCGGCAGTATCAAGTTAACTGTGTAGAAGAGAGTCTTTCTTCTGATAATAATGAAGAAAGTAATGTCGGTTTCCGTCGGTAATTCGTCCTGAAAGGTGTTGAGATAAGCCGGAACAGCTATTATGTCCCATGTTCCGCTCTTCCAGTAGTCCGAGAGATCGACGAATTTCTTGTCGTTGTAGAGAGCCAACGATACCTGATCACCGTTGAACGTCCAAGAGCCAAATTTCATAATGCAGATCTGCTGATCGAAGGGGAAATACGTGACGTCTATAGTGCAAGAACTTTGATATATAGCCGGTGGAACCCAAAGTACTTCGCCGTTTGGATAGATCAGCACGTTACTTTTGTAACGAACTTCGTAGTTACCGTCGGCGCTGAAAAAAAAATATAATGTTGAGAATTCTATGTGAAAACATCTTCGGTAGTTTTAGCTTCTGAATCGGAATTGCGATTTCACTACAATTCATAAAAATTATAATTTCAGTCTCTGAAAAAGTTTTTCAGCTTTTAATTATTCTAAGTCTGTCGAAGCTAACTGATGATGCTTTTTGAGAATATTTTTGCATTTTTTAACTCACTTTCTAGAAGAGTCTCAACATTTTTCTGAGGATATTTTTTTTATTTATTACAAAAAAACAATCCTTTCGTTTATTTTTTTATGTAATTCGTTAAAAGTCCCTAACGCTCTTCGAAGATATTTCGGAATTTTTTAACTGAAAAAGATTGTTTTTAATGAATTAAATTTTTATAAAAGTCATAATACTTTCAAAGGACATATTATTTTTTCTCAATTTTCGAAAGGTTCGTAATATTTTTTAAGGAAATCTTGCATTCTAAAGCTTTGCTATAGACGTTTTTCCACGAATATAATCAATATAAATGGCTTAATGTAACATCCGATAAAATTGTACAAAAAATACGACACAAAAGTTTCTCACTTGTTGAACAGCACTATGTCAGGTTTCCACACTTTGTCAGGTGGTAATCTCAAAACTCCTATGCCACCGTAATCCGCTTCATCCCATTGCAACTGATAATCGGTCCAATTGAATCGCAACCATACGTTGGATTTCATTATTTGATTTTTCTCATTCTGAAAATTTTTGTTGAAAAATAGAAGAAAAAATTGTATTAAAAAAAAATTATTTATCATAATAATCATAATAATAATGAATGGAATGACTGACTATTATTAAATTATTTTTGAAATGACTGAATATATCGATGTTTTTTTAATTTATTTTTCCCGAAATTCGAAATGATTTGCGAAATACATGTAATGAATTATTCCTTACCACGTTGATGAGCTGCACGAAAGCGAGACCCAGTTGAACGTGCAATTTTTCCGTCATATTTTGCACGGGTCTTATCAGTTTGTTGTATCCGCGAAACAAATCGCGAACCAATCTTTCCTCATCTTCGGAACAAAGTCCTGTCAAAACAATGAATCTTTAATTTCGTCCGTTGGGATTTTTCGCTTCTTGAACAATCGTCAAGACAGAATGTTAGAGTTTAGTTTCCTCACGAAAACAAAAACAAATGGCTTACCAACACAAAAAACCGTTGAAATCAGAACAAATCTCAGGATTCTCGAGTGACGATACATCGCGTACGACCCACCCGGCTCGATGTCAAATCGGACCTGGGGCTGTCGGGACCTCTTGACCTTCGCTTCTCCCAAAAATCAATACGACAATTTGGGTGTGGGTTGTTTAAAGCACACGCAACACCCCTTTTTCACGCATTTCTCGCGGTAATTCATGCGTGAATCTCATCGCGATTATGTCTTCGCGAAGTTTTGTAGAAAAAAAAAACCTCGGGAGCTTACGCCGGGTCACTGAGTGCACGCAGACGTTGCAGACTGTACTGCATCGAGAAGATTACATCGCATCGGTATATCGCGTAACTCCGTACTCTCTCCTAGAGAAAATTTTCTCGAATAAACCTTTGATCAATGGTAGTCAATCCGATTTTTACAAATTAAATTTCACGCGGACTCGCGTCGCAGCATTTAAATCGATCAGCGGTTCATGGGGGAAACCACATAAGCACGTGTTTACGACGGTGTCGCGGTGACACAAGTCAAGTTCGCTTATTCGGTGACCGGTGTGCGATTCGGTCGGACCGTCCAGGACCGACTGAATTTTTCAGGCGGCTGCGGCGCTTTGTCTCGTTGACTGTATATATATATATATATATACATATGTTTTAACCCGCAGACATGTATGCATTTAGCGATGCATCAGGAAATGATAAAATCATTTTAGAAATACGTTTTTTTTTTGTTAGATCGTTTTTCGTTTATATGCCGAATATTTGTTTATTCTACAAATTACGACAGTCAACGAACTCCCGAGGATTTTATGCGCGAATTGCTTCCAGCGACTGTGCGCAGCGGTACCGCGCATTTCTAAAACCGCGCAGGTAATAAACCGATTAATTATGAACGATATCAGTTCCTCCGCTCCCAGTGGTGATAAATTTGCGGAATAACCAGTTTTTCTAAATTTACGAAGTGAAGAGCATATTTAGTATTAAATGAAACTCATCTTTATCTTTATTAATACGTAACAAAAAAGGAAATTTAGTTATTTCAATAACAGCTCAGTGGCAGGAATAAAATTTAAAATAAAAGTATGTAAATTATGTGCCGTCGTTATTGACGAATAGAGAATTTTATAAACGTAACGTTTTTTCGTACCGTAGATTTGGCGAATTTATGGGACCCATCAGCAAATAAATATATTTTTTTCGATATATTTCTTTTTCATTGCTGCTGTAAAAACGATTGGAACTCGTAAGCCAATGCAAATTTACATGAGATAATAGAGGATAAGGAAAGGAACAACAGAAGGGTAAAAAAAAAGAATGAAATACACTTGAAAATAATAAAAGACTAGATACGTATTTTGTTCATTATTTCTTTTCTTTTCTTGCTTTACGATTCTTAATATATTCAGAAGTGTAGTTTACAAACAGGCGGTAGTTAGATGATCTGAATTCCCGGCCATGTGGAGAATTTTACTAGCTGAAGGTGCGATTAACGGACGCAAACGTCGATCGCTATATTTTTTAGATCCTTCCAGGGAAACGGTTCTCCTCGATCTGCTCTTGCCACTTCTCTATCCAGGCGTTCGGGCAGAGGGAATGGTAAGCCCTCTTAAAGTATTGGCACGCCTCATAATTCTCTCCGCGCACCTTTGAGCACCGATGAAAATCCAAGAAATTCTGGTAGCAATTCCTATTTTGTTGCGAATTATTTATTAATCATTGTTCGATCTATACACGAATTGGCATTGAATGGAGAAAAAAAAACAAAGCTCCGCAGTGTAAAATATTCAAATATCTTTTTCTTTCTTTCTTTTTTTTTACGAGTAATACAAACGTTATCGACGCAAAGATAATATATTCGCAAAGAAAATGGATAATCAGTGATTTTTTTTTCGTCTTTCGGTGAATATTCCAATGGATAAAAACGAAAAAAAAACTCGAGAGCCTAAAATATTCGAATATCTTTTCATTTTTATCAGAAATACGAAAGATACCGACGAAACCAATATATATTTGTAAACGGATAAATAATCATCAGTTGTTTTTTACGATAAATGTTTCAACAAAAAAAAGAAGAAATGTCCGCGGGATTAAAATTTTCAAATATTCTTTAGCTTTTTTCTTTTTTTTGTTTACGAAAAATACGAACGTTATCGACGTAAACAAAATATACTCGGGAACGGGTAATCAGTTATTATTATTATTTTATATCATTTTTTGTTAGACGTTCGTAAGAAAAAATAAAAAAGATAATTCGATAAGAGACTGGATTGTTGGTGGATCTTTACCTTGTCTGATTTTGATTCGGAAATCTCGGATCGAACTGTGGGGTACGGATCTGGTTGAGGTCTGTAAGCTCGCCGGCCATCGTTGATACGTTATATCTCGCTGCTCAACAAGTTATATTCACAATTATACTTATTAGAATAATTCAATGGAAAGATATATATATATTTTTTATCAATGTCGTTCGATAAAACGAAAAAATTTGATGACCACAATAAAAAAAAAAATATAATGATCGATTATCTCTACGTCTCGTCTCTCGCTCGCTGTCTCGTATCACTTAAACACTAAACACAAAGACTCTCCCGTCTTTCTTTGCCCCTCGATAACGTTCCTTTAGCGTTAAAACTAAAGATCGCCTATGTACACTCGGTACATACAAAAGTTTATACATACGACACTTGTTTTAAAAAAATGTAATCAATGCCGAGACAGTGCAGCGGTACCTTAATATCGAAACAATGAAAAAAAAAAAAAAAAAAACTTAAAGAATCGCGATAAATTGTTTTTCCGTCTTCCTTCTCTCGGAAATTTTTTTCTTCAATCTTCGTTTTTTTTTTTTTTTTTTTCGTTCAAGCGTTTCGGTGCGTTTCTTAAAGCCTCGTGAAAAGTCTTCTTTTTCTTCGTGCGTACGCTTAGCGCGTAGAAAAGAAAAGAAAAATAATTGGAAGCGACGAAAGTACTGTGTCTATTTGACGAGCGGCCGAGTATTGTCCTCTTCCTGGCAGCAAACTTCCCGATATTTTTTGACTTCCGCCATGTACAACGACCACGCGTCCTTTGGCGTTTCCACGCTCTGTTCGGTCTTCGGTTTCGCGACCATACCGGTTTTGAGAATTCTTCCGCCTCGTCTCTTGCCGACCATCAGCGGTGGGGGCGCCGCGGGTTTTTCCTCGAGCACCGAAGTCGACGGTTTCTCGGGGGGTTGCATCTGCTCCTGCATCTTCTTGAACATCTCCATGAAACTTCCATCGTTTGCAAATGCGTTCGGTTGGGACGCGAACGTCGATTGTTGAATTATAGCTTCCGGCGTTTCGTCGTTGTGCTCCGAACCGTAAGACGGTGCTCTATGATGCCGACGATTGTCCCGATGTCTGTGACGATCCCGACTTCTGTTGCGACTACGGCTGCGTCGTCGCTCCCGCGAACGCGAACGGCCGCGCGATCGCGATCTCGTTCGATCCCTTCTCGAGTGTTTGCGCGATTTCGATCGTTCTCTGTCGTTCTCCCGATCGTTCGAACGCGATCGGCGGTGCGACGGCCGTTGCGGCGACGAGCGCGAATCGCTGCGCCGACCGCGTCGACGATTATCCTGTGGCGAATTGTTCCTCGATGTTCTACACGATCTGTGCTCTGTCGCCGGCGACGACGAACGAACCGGCGCTACGGATCGGCTCTTGTGCGCATCGTGCGACGTTGTCGTCGATATGCCTGTACTTAACGACGGAGGCGACGGTGGCGTAGGCGGCGATTCTGACCTTCGTTCGTGACGATTTGAATCCATCGCTCCTGTGAGATATCTCTATTCGGACCCTCGTGGCCGGGCCAAGGATGAACCCGACGCTCGGAGGATACCTATAAGGATAGAAACTGCCTTCTATAAGTACAACAGCCCAATTCACGACTCCTTATGCCGTTACTGATTGACTTTTTTTTTTTTTCTTACGCTTAAAACTTATAGCATAACAAGACAGACTCAGAGCGAGAGAGAGAGCGAAACGGAGATTCATTGATACATTATTTATTTATTTTTGTAGCAAATCCCATAAATATTAAAAATAAAAATGCAAATTTTGGACTCATTACTCCGTATTGTCTCATCGAACTTATGTCTAAGAAATATATATATATATATATGTTATTTTGTACAATGACAATGCAGAAATCGCAAATATTTTTCTCGACGCTGTCGATTGACGAGAGACTTTTGACAGAACAGAATTTGGGGAATGTCACCAATCATTTTTTAAGACGCTGATCACTTTTATGGTCAATTTTGAAACTGAACAATGCTATCGTGTCGGATGAAAGTACGGGTCGACAGTCGATGAGATTCTTTGCGTTACATAAAAAAAAAACTTTTGCGATTCATGGGCGTGACATTGACTTTTCGATAAACTTTGCGTTTCGGAGGTATTTGACAAGAATCGGATACGCGAGATAGGAATCGGTAAAAAAAAATGACTGTGCGTTTTGATGATTGGAAAAATCATAAGCGTCAATTGAGTTCTTTTTTCGAGCCGTTTGTACCTCGCGAGGCTCAAAATATTGAAGACCTCAACGGTAACATTGGATAATAATTAAAGCGACCCAGTTTGCCGAAAAGTTAAATCATTTTTTTTTCTTTTTCTCCCTATTACAGTCCTCAAGGTCTTGCGGTCAACACAGGTGTACAGGGAAAAACTTCACTCGCGAGATTGTTCTTATCTTTGAGCAGTTAAACGGTTTTTTTTTGCTTGTATTCGTTAATTTTTTTATAATTTTCGTGAAAATAACGTACTCTGAGTTACGAAGTTTCGTGAGGATTTTTTGTGAGGGTCGTCTTTGCCTAAGCTACGATAAAATTAGATGGGATTATCTTTGTGTGTAATACCTGATTCAGCTCCGCGTCGAAAACAAAATGGCTACTGAGAAAATTGTGAACGAAGGTTCGTTACGTCACGAGTGGGGGGAAACGCGCGAGTGCGCCACTGCTGCCGCAGCGGTTGTTGCGATAACATTTAGACTCATTGTTGCTTTATCGCCTGAGTGGCGTTATCCGAGGAGTCGGGGTACTTTTTTATTAACGTCAATAATGCCGTTTTAAAATCGACGACCAAAACGTGTTTAATGCTGACACAATAATTGACAGTTTTACTTTAACTCAATCTTTTCACTCTGCATCGCAAAGAAAACCGGAAAAATCGTGATATAAAAAATAGTGAAAAGGGCGCCAAACCCCGTGCTTTACATCAACTGATATCAGCGCCGTAGTTGACAATATATCGAGAATCGAGAGCGAATCGAAAGTACGCGCGGCAGGCGAACAATAGCGGGGGTTCGCGCCCGATGTCTTTCTGTTTCCCGAGAGTGAACAAAACAATTGTCTCGATACGAGAGTCAAATTGAATTTTAAAGTTTCAATCCAACGTATAAAGATTGCAACTTCGTAAGACCCGGAGGGATCAGGGATTCTTTATTCGAAAAAATATTTATGTCGAAGAGAAACATAATACATTTCACACGGGTTTCGATAATTTTGTTTCGAGTATGGCGCGCTATAGAAATTTAATTAAACAGACGTCGCGTCGCTGATAGGGTGGCTCCGATCAATAAGATAGTCGGAGACGATTTTTTTTTTTCCCCAACACAGCAAACAGCAGTCCCGCACGGCTCAACCCCGCGAATGGTCAATGCTGCGTAATTATTATTGACTTTGAAACCCCTATGTGGCGGGATTTGTCAATCACTTTAGTTTGGAAATTGTTCATACGTCTGTCTTAACGAAGACTACAAATATGTGAGTATAATATCGGCATTTTAACGTTTTATTTTAATGTTATGTCGTTTAGTTCAAACCCAATGATGCGTATGTAAAAACTATCGATCTATCATTGTTCTAAAATTAACCCAACTGTTTTTCTCACGAAATACATGTTTCGGAATTGTTTACTTTTAAATCATTCTGTACCCTAAAAAAATCGTTCGTGAAATGCTTCGTTCGTGAAAATGATAAACTTATTTTCGTCGATAATTATTAATCGATTATTTTATATCGTATTTTCGTATTTAACACACAGAAGAAAAGTGTATTTTGTTTCATAGCAACATAAAGGAATTATGGCATCAGTGGAGGACAGCTGGAAAGAGGCGACCGAGGGATTTGATGCGGAAGTCTGTGACGTCTGGTTTGGGAGACTGCGAGAGGTTTACTCTGATGAAAAACGAACTTTTCACAATTTGGACTCATTAACGGAGAAATTGTCTCATTATCACGAAATTAAGGATAAATTGAAGAATCCGCAAGCCTTATTACTCGCCGTATTCTTTCAGAAGTACGTATAGCCGTTATTCACACCTTTTATTCTCCACAGTCTTACAAACACATATTTTTTTCACTTTTTAATAAATCGCATTGTTATTGCAGCTTTGAATACGATCCAAAAGCATTGGATGGCGAAAGTCAGAATTTGGATCATTTCAATGCATTCGCCGACGAAGCAGGAATTTCACCTGTAAGTTGAATATGAAACATATATACATATATATTTTTTTCAATTTTTATTTACTTTATTATTGAACGTTGAAGAAATAATACAATAAAAAATGGTTATTCATTTATTTGTTTGTTCATTTATTTTATTATTTGTATTTTACACGTATTTTTAAAAATTTTGCATTATTTCATCCAACAGATCTAAAAATGGTATTATTTTATTTAAACCAATTTTCCTTTTTTTTCGCGTTTATATTTCTATCATTTTGAATCTTTCGGAATCATTTAAGTTTATTGACGATACATTGATGCATTTCTAGCAGAAAAAACTTAACTGCGTTATAGTGTAACACAATTAATCTATTATTTTATATTTTACGAGTAATTAGCGCCGTAAATTGTTCAATATTTCATTTCTCAGGACAACGAAGTACGTACCGAAACTTGCGCACTGCTGAAAGTTGCGAGTACGCATAGTACCGAAGAACATAAAGTCGGAGGTGCCTTTGGTGGTGAGGACGCTCACTACCTGTTAGACTTAGATATGGCTATACTGGGAGCGTCGCCCGAGGCATACGCGGAATACAGGGAACGAATACGCGGGGAATATTCGTTTCTCAGTGAGCCGATGTACACCGCTCTCAGACTCAAGGTCTGTAGTATTTTCTATTAAAAAAACTAAAAAAGAAAATAACTATTCTGGAGACGGTACAATATACTGACAGAACAATGAATATCATACCTTCGCTATTTCGTTTTTAGGTGCTGCAGAATTTTGTACAAATTCCGAATATTTTTGCAACGAAGGAGTTTCGCGACAAATTCGAGGAGCAAGCGAGACACAACATACAAGCCGAAGTTGAATTGTTATCTTAGAGTTAAAAACTCGTAAAAGAAAAAAACAATTTCATACGAGTTAATGAATCGTCGGAGTTGTGCAAATTTTCTTGATTTCGATTGTATGTGAGACGAGAAAGTATTCGAATCATTATCCAAGCTGTTCCCGCGCATAATTATCTGAATTTATAAACTAAGCGCTATCCGCAGTGTTTCGTACAATTTTCTTATGCAAATTGCGCGGAAACAACGAAAGCGAGTAAATTTCTTTGCGAATAATTATTCGAGTGGAACTCAAAAAATCAAAGGAACTTTACGTTACTTGCTAACTCTGACAATGCTTCACGGCGCAGTCGATGAGATTTTGGCGAAAAATAATCGATTCATGACGCGGATTTCGCTCGTTTTACCATCGAGTTTTATCGATCTTTGAATTTTTTTTTCGATTGCGCGGCTATATTGAGTTCAATGTTCCTCTAATGTGCGCTACGATAATAAACGCTGATGTTTCGCAGGATTTAGAGCACAAATAAGATTTTGCCGGATGTATCGAATAATTTACATACATATTTTTTCTTTTTTTTTCATTATCGTTTGACTCACGATAATTAATTCGTATTCGATAGGCAACAATTGCGCAATTGTTGATTAGATTGTATCGTAGGTTAGAGACAACAGTAGAAGTGTCGTTGGTACGTAAACGCGCAAAAGTATATCGTGAAGTCGACAGAAGTATCGTCAAAAACTTCGCTTTTTATATTTTTGTTTCTCTCAGTAGCTTATCGTCTGATCTATACGCGTGTCTTGCGTCGCTGTTAAAAATCCGAGAAAAATATGTAATTCAACAGAAAAAGAAATATGCGATAGAATTTTTTTAATTTCAATTCTGTTTCTTATAATTAAATATTGAACCTTTTTTTTATTTTCCTATTGAAAACTTTGATCATCAATTCTCAAAAATCAGTCCGGACAATATGTAAATAAAATCAAAAAACGCTTGCGATTTGTACTTTGCGTATTCTGCTTATCGTAATAGTTGTTGACAAAAGTATATATATTATTAATTTAAAATGTTGATCTCACGGTTCGTCTGATCCATTGATTGCGATCAGCGTCCGACTCTAGTCATTTATTATAAACGTAGCATCTGTGGATAAACGTGACGTATATTTATATCTAAAAAAAAAAAAAACGATGCATTATCTCGCCGCTTGTGGAATGCATTCAGTCGGTTGTATAATACATAAACAAAGTATAACTTATTGTCAAATAAATAAAATATATTAAAAAAATGTACGAATGTTATAAAAAAAAAAAAATGAGTCTTTCTTGCGAAGCGACAAATCCTGCGGCTAGCGATCTACGAAATTACATACAAAAATCGCACATATGTAGATTTGATGCTTGGAATATGGTAAATGATACTACGGTACCAGTCGTGAAGGCATACAACATAAAGTTTGGCAGTCTGCCTCGCCGATCGAAAACTTCCTCTCACGCAAATCGCGAGTACAGTGCGGAGATAGAAGGCTTACGATATTTTCGCGTCAGTTTCAAATCGCCTTTCGTGACAGCCAACAATCGGTGCAACACGACGGTGCGGTGCTGGCAATTTTCGTCTTTTTTTTTACTTCATTCATAGAACGGCAAACGCAGTGACGAATTTCACACGATAAATTTGTGACTTGTTACCGTATGTTAGATGCGAACTAAGCGAATGGATGAGCGATTTGTTATTTGTTACGCGATATACATTAAATGTGTTATTGGAGAAGCGAAAATTCGTGAATACAGAAAGTGTATTTACGGTGTGTGGGAGAAATTTCGCAATATGCAATATTGATGCCGTCTATGATCGACAGACTGACATCGCGCTTCCGACTCGAATCGCATTCGTGATTGTTGATACCTATCATTACCATGTCGTTCCGACTTTCTTACGTTCCGAAACGAGAAACCTCGGTGTCGACGGCTATACGCGAACCTTTTGCTGCTATTGGGATTTTCATTCCTTCGTCGCGAACAACGCGAAATCGTAACGTGGATTTTTTTTCTCATCTTTGCCGCTCGCGATGGCTGTTAACTTTTGGAAATGCGTGAGTTTCGTTAATGGACGAGGATACGACATTTTTTTATGTGTTTGAAATTGTGATATTGTGACGTTTTTTGTTTTTTTTTTTTTTTTGGTACTTCAGTTGGAAAAACGGAGCGACGGACGACTGAAGTTTCAACATTCCACGCATCTTCTCAATGCCATTAAACAAGTTAAGAAGGTAATTGAAAAAAAAAAGTACAAAACTGATTATTAACTTTGATAGTATTGTGAATTCATTATAGAATTTTTTATGCTCAAAATTATATTCTAAATGAAATTTAAATTTATATTTTATTTGTTACTGAAATTTATATTCAAAATCCATATTTATTTTGTCTTTAATTCTTTTATTAATATTTGCCGAGTCGACACAGGAAGTGCGTAATGGTGAAAGATTATCCCAAAACATTCATTGATTTACTAACAAAAAAAAAATATTATTGCAAAGCTTTGTCAACTTTTTCTTTCGTAATATTCGCGATTTGTAGTTATGAGAATTCAAGCGATCGCGCTGTTGCCCCGCGTCGCTCTTTTCTCTGTCAAGGAAATAAAATCGATCGGCAAGTTGTTTGGGTACCTAAGTAACACGATTAATCCCTCTAAATCTTGTGTACGCGTAAAAAAATCTTAGCGAGAAGGTGGAATTAGTTTCCTTTTTTTTTTAACGAAACGTCGTGTGACAAAAGTCTCGTCGATATGCCATTGCACTTTGATCTGTGCGACAGGGCGAGTGAAGATTCCGACAAGGTGTTTGACGCATTCGAAAATATATGAATCTGAACCTAAATACTTGAATATTACTAAAAATGTGCCGTTTAATAACTCCACTCTAATTGTTACTGAATTATCATTTTACAGGCGCCAAGATACCAAAATAGCTACAGACTCGATCCCGAAAAACCATTTAAAATCGACCCTGTCGACAAAATTCTGAAATCCGTAATGATCAATCGACTCGAAGATGCCTCTTACGACCCGAATGAATGTCCCAAACTCTGCAGCCAAGTCGCATCGGAGATTCGCAAGAAAATATTGAAACTCGGTTACGAAAGGTGCAGTCGTATTTCTTAATTCGATAATAATGAATAATAAATTAATTATCGTTATCATTCGTTTGATGTTATGATTTCATTTTTTTTATTCGTTTTTTTATTGGTTTTCGTTTTATATACGATCATTTTTTTTTTTCAAATACTCGAAATTGTTTACAGACACAAAATCGTCGTAATAGTGACGATAATCGAAAAGGCGAGTCAATCATTGGAAACAAGTATGGGATTCATTTGGGACGCCGATAGAGACAATTACTCAACTTACACCTTCGAGACTGAAACATTTTTCGCCTATTGCGCGGTCATTGGTACTTATTACGAATGACGAAAAAAGAAGAAATTAATTTTAAAAAATACTGTTATTAATTTAATTAATTATTCTGCATTATTCACGTTAAGCAGTTGTTGTTATTTGAATTTATTGACGTTCGTTATCGCATAAAAATTGTGACTAAAAAATGGAATATATGTTTACGAATATATTATCGTTAAATATTTTTTCATATGGAACATTTTTTTCATAATAAGCGCCAAAAGTTCACAATAATTGAGAGTTTTTTTTTCGCGCCGAATTATTATTAAATTGTATATTAAAACGGTAAATGTACTTTGCGGTTGAAAAATCGCGTAAAATATCTTTTTTTTTTTCTCAAAAATGATCGGAGCTCATAAAACTATTATTAAGTCGCTAACGATCACCGATTCCAAAAAAAAAAAAAATTGTTTCTAAATAGAAGCGAATTAAAACGGAATTACGCGAAACTTCTGAATTCAAAAGATTTTCAAATTTTTTTAATATTCAAAAGAATCGACGATCGCGGCACTATACAAAAAAAATGAATTTTATTTCTTCCGATAGTTTTTGAAAAAAGAAAAAAAATGTTGCCTCCTTAACGGGTCAAAAGAACAACTGAATAATTTTCGGGTAAAGACAATTGATCAGTTCTCAAGTAAAATAGCCGCAAACGCGATCGCGAAAGTTTAACGTCTACATAGTTGGAAACTCTGGAGGCCAATGGCTCTCAGTAGTTACGGAAGTGTCGATCAGACCTTCAGGGGCAAACAGTTGTTCACGAGTTTTTCGGCATCGTGCCAAACGTACGCTTACAAAAACTTCGACGGCCTCTCGTGTGAATGCAAACAGTTATTGAATGATTCACCAGCTGTAAAAAACACATCCATTCGAGTTGTACTCGATGTCTATAGATATTTCTTCTTTGAATTTTCTACTCGATTTCTTTGACGCGCAGCTATTTCACAATACTATCGGTGACACACTTTTGCTCAGCAATACAACAATCGGTGCTAACTATTTTCCATCACAGTGACGCTTCGTACGCGACGTTTATTTTCGTTTCAATGGTTCGTAAATTCTTCAACGTAATTATCGTCTATTTTTATATTTTCTCTTCGCGAGAATTGTATTGCGAAATTTAATATTAGACTTTGATATTTTCAGAGCTAAACTGCCGTCGACTTCGAAAAGAAGAACGGGAAGATGATAAAAAAAAAGAAAGTTCGGCTATCCGATCGGCGTTCGTTTGTATATCAACGAAACTTCATTGAATGCCGCAGAATTGAATGGACTGTTGAGAAACCAACGGCAACGAAACTACGATAGAGCTGCATGGGCGTTAACGAGGTCATCGCAGTACCATATACTCTGCCGGTACATACATAAAAATAATGAAAAATATCAGCTAATGAGAAAAACTATTTTTGTCGTCACACGCTTCCGGTTAATGTGATACTTTATATCATTTTATTTATAGGAAAACTATTGATAAATTTGAAACTATATTACCGATGGTTCATAAAAGTTTTCAGTCTCAATATTTGTCAAAAATATCAAAACAACAAATTAAAGATGAACATCAACCGGAAGTTCGTAAACCGAGCGAATCTTTTTGTCCTCAAAAATTTTTGGAGACAATGAATACATTTTTTTACTGAACGGTTGCATTGAGAGTTTTGCTAATAAAATTTTTTAAACATTTTTGAAAAAATAGTTACACGAAGAATGAATCGTTTTTTGGAGACGTTTACCTCTCCAGTGGAAAAAATGCAAAAAAAGACGAAAAAAAAGCAAACGTGAATTATTGACATCAATAAAAATTTTAAGTTGTTGACGATCGCCGACGAAAAGAAAATAAGATCGCCGAGTACTCGTCATCGTTATTAACTTGAATAACTCGTTTTCATTTTTTTTAATGCGCCGTTTCCTCTGCAAAGGAATAATTCGAAATAATTTACTGTTTCAACGGACATATCTATTTTTAAAAAATATATTTCGTTTATTATTTATTATCAGTCTCTCAATGCACGAAACTGTTGGTAAAAAAAAATAATTTGATTATATTATATTATTAGTTATTATTATATTCCCGTCTTTTGCAAATTGCGCCTTTTTCAAAATATACTTTACATCGTTTCTTCAAATAGTGTATTTTTTTATTAATTTGCTTAACTATAACCAATATGTGTAATTAAAAAAAAAAATTCACTCGTTTCGATTCCAATCGATAAGTATTTATGCTTTTAATTCTTAACAATATCTTCCTTTTTACGATATCACTGGCAAAACTAATGGCTCTCGAATAAGGAAATAAGGTGATACAAGTTGCGAAGGAACTTGAGAAAAGGAAAAGCAATTCGTCATGGAATGGGATACGGATGATGCAAGCGGTAGAATTGCGTGTGTGTGTTATCGGTGCTCAGTACGAATAACGCGAAGGTTCCGAGTAGCTATACTAAGTCTGGATAACAGATTTGAAAGCAGCGAGCATAGTACGCCGTGAAAATAAAAAGTTGTAACCGTGAGCCTCGTAACGATAGGTATACACTGGCGGGAGTCTGTCTCGCGGGTTCTCGTGGTCCGGCGATCAACGAAGAAATCCTACCAAGTCAGTCGGCATTCGGTCGCGACGTTCGCCAGTATATTCTTCATTCGCGGTGAGCTATCCTCCACAGTTACCTATCGTTCATTGAAGTTTCTACATCATTGCAATGATGTCATCGTAATTAACGTATATATACGTGCATTGGCACGCTTCGCGTATTTTTTTACTCAACCGCGGGAGCGGCCGTATCCCCTTCTATCGCGAATGAAACTCTTCCGGAAAATAACCGGTGCTACCTGCTGTTGAGGTGTTGCCTGTCGTTCTCTCGTGTAATAATATCCATGTCTTGTACTTTATTCGTCTGCTGGCAGTGACAGTGAACGCACTTATCTTCGCGTGGAATTATATCTATACGCCGACGTACGTTTTTTTTTTTATTTTTTTTTAATAATTTCCGTCCAGTAATAGTAATCTTAATTATCATAATTTTTTTGCTCCGAAATATTTTCATTATATTTTTCTAAAAAATCATTCAATGCACTAAAAATATATTTTTCTATTGGTTAATCGTCTTAATTTTCGACATTTTTCGCTCCAAAATATTTTTTTTTTACTTAAATTTCTCTGAAACTTGAATACATTTTTTATAGCATTCTTTTCGGAAACGTTTGTTGCCTCTTATCAAAATTGCATTTGTGCAAACAAAGAGATTTGAAAAAACTGCTATTGCTCTGTAGCAAAATGCGTCTCAATTCGGTTCGTTGGATTTTTTACGAAAACTTTTTTTTTAACTTCAATTCGTGAAAAAATGATTGGGTAATTTTAGCGGAAAAGTCGAAACGACATTGTTGATCGGCGGTCGAGGCGGTCGACGTAATAATATTAATATTATTATTTTTTTCCACATGTACTATTATGTCTCGGAATGTTGATAGTGAAGGTCATCAATGATTTAATCGCATAATAATAATTAAATGATTGCGAAGTAGCCGGTCACGCGGATTTAATGAGACAATCGCCAGTGGGTATTTTTTTTTTTATTTAAGCGAAATATCATTGTTGCTTGTTAGCTTCATAGGCAGCGATGTGTAACACGCGAACTCAATACGCTGATTAAACGAGTCCTTCTGTCAGCGTTAATCCAGGTCACTGATCTCTCGTCCGGTTAATAATGCCGCGTGGGTTCGTTACCTAAAATTCACCTCATACCACAAAAGGGCGAAATTTTCCACAAACAGTTCGAAATAATAATAACGCCGCGTGGGTGAGTGGGTGGTCTGAATTTTCCACAAATGGTTCGAAATAATAATAATGCCGCGTGGGTTCGTTGACTAAAATTCACTTCGTACCACAAAAGGACCAAATTTTCTACAAACGGTTCGAAATTCCGTCATCGGTTCAAAATCCAATCGAATTTTTATCCCCGTGCGATTGTGAAAAAATAAAAATTTTGCGAATTAGATTCGTGCATTTCTTCCTCATTTTATTTTTAACGTCGCTTGAAAAGCCGCCCTATGACTAAGTTACTTCAGCAGCTTTACTTTCCTTATAGGCGAAGCTATGCAAATCACGTTTACGAAAAAATTCGGAAAATCATTCGTGCAGCTAAATTGCATATTTTTTTAATATCGCTATCTAACATCAAATATGATTAAATAAAAGTAATTTCGATCATCGGTTTTAATGAATTTCAGTTCGATTCCTAAATACCTTCAAGTTATAGAACTTAAAATTTTTTTCAAAGATTTCACCCGCAAATGTTGACATTTCGGAATTTTTTCTGAATGCGATAATCGATCGTTTTGATAATACGTTTCCACGAAATACAAGAATTTTTTTTTTCTTTTTTTTCATAAAAACAGCTTCCGCTATGAGGAAAAAAAGTAATTAAAATGAAAAATTAAATTGTAAAATATTTTATTACATTCAATTTTAATCGTTCGTTTCGATAACATCGGGACAGCGAAGTTACAATGAAGTATATATAAATTGATCGAACAAATGCAGCGGCGTACTTTTCCGCGACCTTCCATTTCATGAACGGTAAAGTTCGTCGGTTCGATCAACGTGAGATGTAGCTGACGGGCACGTTGAATTATTCTTTGGTTTGGCAGTCTTCAGGGTTAAAGGGAAGAGAACACACGCACGCTGTACATGTCTCGTTGCCGATATTCTTTCAGTTATTTAGTGTACCGCTTCCGATGAATCGATTTCTGCTGTAAATTTCCTAAAATTCAATAACAGTGATAACATTATAAAAGATAACAATAAAAAAAGCAATAAAAAAAATTTGCATCTTTAACTTTCGACAGGAATTAAAAACCCCCAACAGTTCGACATGCGGGTCATTCTACTTTTTTCGGCGTTTCTCGTCGGTTACGCGACCGCCCGGCAATCGGACTTTTGCTACGCAACCGATGATGATCCGTACATGCAATTTGCGACGAAAACTGCATACCACTTCGTTCGCGGTGGCAAAAAACCATTTCAAATAGTGCCGCGTGCGTAAATCATTTCTATGTATTATAAAAAAAATTATCTTATTGCCTTTGATGTTTGGAATAGAAATGAACTATAATTTGCTTGGGGGTCAAATACAGATTGCGAACCGATACAAATATGGATGCTGAGCAGACACGGTTCTCGTTATCCGAAGAAAGAAACAATCTCGAGGCTCCTCGGTTTGCCGGAATTCCGAGAACAGATTGTTCGTAATCACGAACATCGTAGATGTGAGTTCATTGCATTTTTTATTCTACATATATCCCCGCAATTTTTCAAAGATTTTTTTCATAACAATAAATTATTAATCAATTTCCTTGGGATTACGAGAGCTTCGACTGTAATTGATCTCATCAATTGCTTCTGTGATTAAAACTGAGAGTAGGTCGACGACTCGGATGCGACGCCGATATATAATTGGTACTAATTGAGTTACGACGTCGAAGAGTCTATGAGTTCTCTTCGCTCGATTGACGCAATCTTCTCACTTCTAAAAACGATCTCCGCGTGCAAAATCTGCTGTTTGAACTTTCAATTTTATTTTTCGATTTTGTAATTAATGCTTTTCTGTCATTACAAATATTCTGAAACAGCCGGTCGTCTGTGTGACACGGATTTAAACAATTTGAAACTATGGAATCCGGACCCGAATTTAACTGTGGAATTGGCGCATCACTTGACACCGGAAGGAAGTCAAGACACGAGGCTACTGGCCAGTCGACTGAAGAGCAATTTTCGTCAACTTCTTGAAGCCAGTTTTGCTAATATGACGTCACAGAATTACAAGGTATTATATATTATATATTATATATTATATATTATATATTATATATTATATATTATATATTATATATTATATATTATATATTATATATTATATATTATATATTATATATTATATATTATATATTATATATTATATATTATATATTATATATTAGTTTTAATTCTGATGACTGAAATGCGAATTAGGTAAATTTTTGTTTATCTGTACCAACAGTTCAGAAGCACCGATACCGAACGCGCACGTTCCACTATGGAAGCGTTCATGGAAGGGCTTTTCGGCAGCAGGGCTGCCGTTACTCCTATGGAATCACCGAGGCGAAATGATACGCTTTTAAGGGTAATAACATACAGTGTCAATGAATAAAGAAAAAAAGAATATTATGCACATCAGTACGTAATTATTTTTAATCGGTGTTCATTTGTAAGTGGATTTTGTCGATATCCATTTCTTTTTCCAAATTCAATACCGGTATTCTCTTGACTCGATTAAACATTTGTATGAACTTTTAGCTCGATAATTTCCAGTTTTTTCGGTTTCAGAAAATTTATAGCAATTTTTTTTAATTTGCGAAAAATTCAAAATCGCATAAAATTTGTATGTTTTCAAATTTGTTGATTTTTCCTAAAATTTAATATAAATTATCGGCTAATAATAGTATATTTGTGTGCAATTTTTCACTCAGGTATCTTAACAATTGTCCGAGTTATCGTGGAAATCGATATTTTTGACAAAATTCAGAAACACGTAAAAAAAACTTAAAAAAAAACGAGTATTGATGAATGCCACATGCAGGCATTTTTGATAGATATAATTTTTCGACTTTTAAAAAAATGTTCATCACGTTTTCGTTAAAATATGGAAAATCATTTTTTATTGACAATATATAACAACGATGTATTCCAATGAAATTTTCTTCATTGTTAGGCATATATGAATTGCACGACTTGGCAAGACGGAAGCGAAGGAGCTCCCATAATCGAAGAACTCAACAAGTTTATACTCGGTCCCGAAATGGCAACAGTAATCCAGAACGTCAGTAATCGCTTAGGATTTCAGTACGATCTTTCATACGGTATGTTGATTTCTGCACGTTGATCCGATAAATCTTATCTGCGATCAGAACATTTATATTTTATATTTTATATTTTATATTTTATATTTTATATTTTATATTTTATATTTTATATTTTATATTTTATATTTTATATTTTATATTTTATATTTTATATTATATATTTTATATTTTATATTTTATATTTTATATTTTATATTTTATATTTTATATTTTATATTTTATATTTTATATTTTATATTTTATATTTTATATTTTATATTTTATATTTTATATTTTATATTTTATATTTTATATTTTATATTTTATATTTTATATTTTATATTTTATATTTTATATTTTATATTTTATATTTTATATTTTATATTTTATATTTTATATTTTATATTTTATATTTTATATTTTATACAAAATCTTCATTGCAGATACCATTAAAACGATGTACGACATGTGCCGCTTCGAGAAAGCGTGGTCCGTCGCTGAATTGTCGCGATGGTGTGCACCGTTTACGAGAGAGGATCTTCAAGTTCTCGAGTACTCGGAAGATCTTTATTACAACTACGCCGCCGGAAATGGAAGACAGATCAACACGCTTTTAGGATGCCACCCTCTACAGGATATGTTTATGCACTTCAAGTAAATTTGATGGCACCTCTAAAATTAGTAATAGAATAAAAAAATGAATCGTTTCAACGTTTTTTCAAAACAACAAAAATAACAAAAATATTAATAATTGCAGGCAACTGGAACGCGGAGATACAGCGGGTCAGCCGAAAGGCGTCTTTTACTTCGCTCATACGGTAACTCTTCTGAGTTTATTGACTTCTATGGGTGTCGCTACAGAGTCCCAGTTGCTGGCATCGAATTACCGAGAGATGGGGAAACGAGATTTCAGAACTTCGCAGCTATCTCCGTTTGGCGGTAATCTCGTAGCGGTCTTTTACAGGTAAATCGAATTACCGATGGAGATTACTTCAAAATAATTTTAAAAAAGTAGTTTATTGCACATCGCCTTCTTATTATTATTCATCTTTCACGAAGCTCTCGCTATGAGGGAATTATGGTAATCAATGTTGACTTCTTCGTAAAGGAAGCATCTTGAAAGATGTAAAATAATAAGGAAGCAACTGTATAGAAAATTTCAACATTTTCAAGAATTAGAACTTATGACACAAATATAGAAAAAAAAAATCAGAATTCCGCAAACGTTAAACTTCTCGAAAAAAAAACGGAATAGGACTTTTACGTTTACGCTGATTATTGCTTTCGCGTGAAAACGGGGAAAACGAGAGGCAATTTAAATAATTCATATTCGCAGATGCAACGATTACAATGCGCCCAACAAAGTGATGTTTTACTTGCAAGAGAAGCCCTTGCGGTTTGAAGGATGCGACGTCGGGCTATGCGATTGGGAATACCTGAAGAGCAAATTGGGAGATGTTGCGAGTAATTGCGATGCCAATATCTGTTGGAACGGAAGCGGAGTTTCCGCTAATCGCGTCTGGAACATTATTACACTGACCATTCCGACTCTTTTACTAGTCTGCGATCAATGGAATCGCTTAAAATACGACGACTCCGTATAAGCGATTTACAAATATCACGATTACGTCGAGTTCGCGCCATTAGAAAACTAGAAATGTCATAAAAAATGTACTAAAAAACAAACATACGTTGAAAAAAAAAGAGTTAAATGTATGTTGATTTTAAAGAGTGCCAGTCAAGCATTTACGAAATGCGTTCGTAACGATATTCCGTCCTCTATGATTAGCTTTGCTCGGCGAAGTTTCTTGTGATAATTTTTTGTTTTTTTTTTTTTTTTGCAATATTAATATATTTCATTTGATGTTTGATCTTTACGCCATTTGCAGGTTTAAAATGATAAATAATGTATCGAACATAAATGACAAATGATAGATTAGAATGTTAGATGAACAGTAGAGTTACCGTAAGCTGTTGTTGAAAAATGTACATTCCGAAAGTACAATAAAATACAAAGAGATTATAGAAAAATATGAAAATGGTGTTCCACGTAATATCTTCGACGTAATTTTAAGTTTATTAAAATGTCGATATACGTTTTTTTAACTATAAGGCAGCATTTTAAAAATATTTAAAAATTGGGAAATTATTAAAATGTATGGATTTGCCGACCTTCATGAAATTTTTTATAATTTACCAGTCAATAAATAGTCCATTTGGGGCGAAATATTTAGCTTGAAAATAAGAATTTCGTTATCCCACGAAGAATCGACTCTCAATTTTCAATTACCGTTGAAACCGATCGATCTCCGATCGCCGATCTCTAATACTCGAAAGTGGCGGATTTTATAGCCCATTTGATAGTGGAAACCGGAAAACATTTCCATTCGACTGTACAAACTGTTTACCAAAACTTAACGGAAGTACACTACGTTTCACCTCGAGTGTTTCCGCGTTATCGATCGATTTTTGGTGTGTAAAATGGTAATAGATAGTGGAATATGACAATAAGACTGAGTGGAGTTCGAAAGCCGGGCATCGGTTTTACAATGACTCAAGAAGTGAACTGAGAAAACCTTCAGTTCGTCAAAGAAATTTAAACGTACAACACGGGTATCATGAACATCATTCGCATGTTATTTGCTTTTTTAAATTTCGGATTTATCGTAAATTGTACCGATCGCCCGAATTGGATCGGCAATTTGGTCGAATACATTGCGACGGAGACAGACTGTCGTCAGGTGATATTAACATCGAATTTGTTATCAAGCGAGTTTTTCGTGAATCGAGTAATCGACAAATTATTCGTCAAAATAGTGCAAAATATTCCAACTTTACGAATAAACGTAATGGATATTGACGATCTGAAGGATTTACAACGAGAAATCAAAATCGACGACGAGCACTTCGCTGCCAGCGACACATCGACGACTGTTTTCGTTCATTTTCACGAATCTCATGAATCACTGGGCTTTCTACCGTCGGAAAAGATAATCGATCTGTTGGTAAAGATGTCGGCTACGAAGACTCGATCGAAATTTATTCTTGTTCTGGTATCGCCGATGGTGAGCGACGGTTTCGAAGATCTGTTGGAATACACCTGGAGCAGGAAATTGCTCGATTTTACTCTCATCGAATTAATTGAGATCGAACTTCCTGGAAAATTGTTTGACTTCGATACATCCGTCACAGTACCGATCATTCATCAGTTAAATCCCTTCAGGAAAGAGTATACGCGGAAGAATTGGACCACTAGCATTGAATGGTTCCCCGAGAAAGCGGAAAACATGTGGGGATATCCATTGAAGATCGCAGTCAGTAACAGTCCCCCGTTCACCAGGGCTAAGTTCGACGATCATCGCATACCGATTTCGGTCAGTGGAGCGAACATCAAGCTTCTGAAGACCATAGCTAAAATGATCAATTTTTCTATAGAGTATCAGCCGAAATTGGAAGAATTTATGGAACTGAACGACAATCGGAGTCCAACCGGTCTTTATAGACTCATGCAGTCCGGTAAGGTCGATTTACTTGCCTATTTGTCACCGCATTATACGGAAGGCGTCCGATACAACACTCTGCGGACGGGAAACATAAGACTCGATAAAATGTGTACCGTGGTACCGGTTCTTCCGAGAGTAGCTATGCCGATTCCAACCGATTTTTTCGAGGCGTACCTCGTCAGTATTGTGTTTGTCGGTATTTTCTGGACCTTCAAGCGATTTCTCAGATTCAGAGGCAACATCTGGCGACCCTTCAACATACTTCGCGTACTTTTAGGGGTCGCAGTATCAAAAAAACCAAATAGAATCGCCGAACGTCTTGTCTTTGCATGTTTACTTGTCGTATCGGCGATCTACTCGTCGCACATCTACATCGCTTTAACAAACATAAGTTTGCAGACTAATGCGGAAATGGAGTATCGAACCTTTGAGGATATCGTTGATTCAGAACTGACACCGATTATTAATAGCTACGTGTACAACAAAACTTTCGTTAATGCTGATGGTCCGTTGCTGGATCTGCAGAACAAAGTCATCATTCATGTTGGTAGCATGCATGAGTGCGTGAATGACGCTGCAGAGCACAAAAATGTAACGTGTCTAATGAGCTATGAAGAGGCGATGGTAATAGTGCGAAGGCAAAATCGAAAAGGCGGTCGCCGTGTAAAAGTATCGCCACCGTGCTTCTGGTCGGACAGTACCGGTTTTCTTTTGGGACTTGGATCTCCGTATCGTTCGCGCATAAATGGCGTACTTGGAAGCATGCAAAGCTCAGGTTTGCTGGAATCAATGTACAAAGATGAGCTCGACGTTTCGAATACAGAGAGCCCCGAGAAGGAAGCGGGATTGGACATTAAAGAGAACATGAAGGCTCTACGACAACAGTTGTTAGCGATCGCGATCGTCGGCTACTCGGTCTCTTTCTTGACTTTCGTCGCGGAAATTCTTGTAGATGGAGCACTGAAGTACAAGCGTAGAAATTTAACAATGAATTCCGATGAAGCTACAACGTCGTGGCTACGTATGTTCAAAAATCGATCGTAACGATTCTCGAAAGCCTGCACTGATGCTGACGCATAGAAATACAGGTTCCATTACTCTAATAACCTCAGGCACTCTTTGAAAAAAAAAAGTTTCGACGTTTTGCGTCTATATTTCACGGTACACATGTTCGGTACAAATGTTTTTTTTTTCAACGTATCTGGGAAAAAGATCATCCAATGTACTTAGACGAACGCAATATTCTTGTTTGCTCCTCGGATAACGTTGATACATATCGCGCAACGAATCATTTACATAGAAAAAAAGCTTCTATGGTAACTTTTTTTTTTTATTTAAAAAAAATTTTACAAAAATTTAAAAAACTCCAACTAAATAAATAAATATTCTCATATTATAGTCGAGAATTCCCACACGCAAAAGACAAAAAAAAATCTTATGATTAACTCCACTTTTTATGTACAATTTGTTTATTATACTCCTTTATCAATGAGACTTTTCCAATTGTTAAAAAAAACAAATGTATTCCGTCCTTTTTATGGTGGAGTTGAAATACCGACGGAGCTACTCCGATGGTAACAAATTGCGATTCAAAATTACTTAAAAATTATTACACTTATTCTAATACTAAGATTATCCCTAATAATCTTAGTTATTATAAGAAAAAAAAAAAAAAAAAAAAACGACATTCACTATCGATCAAAGTATCGATGTGCCAATTTCCGTTAAGTGGATTTCGCTATTCTCGAGAACATAGAAAACAACGATTATTTTTCTCGCACACGATTGGGTTTGTCGTCTCCTCAAGATAACTGTACGTATTATTATATACATGGTGCACAGCCTAAGAATGTTAGAATAGGAACTATGAAAAGAAGTAGAACGGCCGATAATGGAGGGGTGATGCGTTACAAAATTAAATATATAGAAATAATAACAATAATAAATAGCCATAGTCTTGAGTGATGTGTGACCGGCAATTATCCCGCTGGAAACTTACGTTAACGATAGACTGAGAAAAAAATGTCACATAACATTCCATGGAAGGTAATGGGGACGTTTAATAGGATACCGGGATATCCTTTTGTCCTTCGCAACTTAATATAAAAGGATACCCCGTATCGCCCAATTCTCCCATTTTTCCCACATCGTCTTACCGCGCAACATGAGATTCGTTTGGCTATTCTGTGCACTTTTGTCTCTCGGACTTCCCTGCGATCTTCGCAAATCTTCCCTATGGATAAACAGCTTAACAAAATATATCGGTGAAGAGACAAACGCTCATCAAGTAGTACTGATCTCGAATTTGTCTCCGGAAAAATGGTTCAAAAGTCCAGTTATCGACGAGTTGTTTCACGAGATCGTGAAAAAATTCCCCACCGTTAGAATCAATATAGAAACCCACGAAGAGCCGAAGAGTTGTCTACAAAATACCGGAAATGAAAAGCACATCACAACCGATACGTCGGAAACGTTTTTCATCGTTATTGACGAAACTCACACGATTCCCGATCCGTCAGCATCGCGGAAGCTAATAGACGATCTTCTTCCCATCTCCGATCTAAAGTTACAATCGCGATTTCTGCTCCTTCAAGTTTCTTCAGTTCTGATCGACACTTTTGAGGATCTGTTGCGCTACGCCTGGTCTAAGAAATTGCTCGACTTCACTATAATTGAAATGATCGATATTCGAAACCCCAAAAAATTGATAGGAATTGATTATTCAATCGCGCAGCCGATTGTTCATCAATGGAATCCATTCAAAAAAGAGTACTGGCGGAAAAATTGGTCTCCGAACATCGGATGGTTTCTCGACAAAGTGTCCAACATGTGGGGCTATTCGTTGAAAGTCGGAGTTCTACACAGAGAACCTTTTTCTCGAGTTGACTTCGACGATAACTTTATGCCGATTAATGTTGGAGGAGCAAATATAGCCGTATGGAAGATCATATCTTTGAAGCTTAATTTTTCAATGCATTATCTTCCACGACTGGACAAATTTCTCGGTCCTTCAATAATTGTGAATCCGCAAATTCTCTACGATTCTTTGGAAATTGGAAAAATGGATCTGATGGCTTATCTGGTTCCTCATTACACGGAATCTCTGAGGCACAATACAATGCGAACTTCGCCGATTCTGTTCGACGAATTGTGTCCAATTGTACCGGTTTTGCCGAGAAAGGAAATTCCATTTCCGGTAAACTCTATCAAAGCCTATCTCTGCAGTTTCGCCCTCGTCACGATTTTTTGGTTGCTGAGACTAATGTTGAGATTCGACGAACTCGTCTGGCAACCGTTTAACATACTTCGTATAATTTTCGGAAAATCGGTAACGAGATTGCCGATCAAATTTTCGGAGCAAATTCTGTGCGCTTCTTTGCTGATTGTTTCCGCTATTTACTCGACCAACATTTACAAATCTCTTACGGACATAATCCTGCAGAGTAACGTTGATATGGAATTTGAGACTTTCGACGATTTGGACAAATCGGGACTCGTGCCGATTATCAACAGATATCTATTCAAAAAAACTTTTCTTCATCCGGATGAATCGATGATGAAAATAAGAGACAAATGTATCCATCATCCGATCACCGAGTGTCCGGAAATTGCTGCCGTATTCAAGAATGTCACGTGCTTCAGAAGACACGACGAAGCTCTCGGATTGGTAGAGGATATCGAACGTAGTGGAATCGGCAAGATAAAAATCGCAAAGTGTTGCTTTTGGTGGGATAGCACAGCATTTCTTTTGGCTAAAGGATCGCCTTATCGTACGCATTTTAACAGACTTATCGCTCGAATGCACAGCGTCGGATTGATATTACAAGCATACGACGATCGGGGTTACAGAACATTTCGAATTCCGACCGTCGAAGAGAAGGATGCGGAATTTGATATTAACCGAAACACAAACGTTCTTCGTCAACAACTGGTAGCTATTGGTATCGTAGGCTACACGTTATCAGCTGTGGCATTCATCGGTGAGATCGTTGTCTACAATATGCAAAAAAAAATGTATAAATTTCCTATATTGATACGAAAGAAATTTCCATCGTAGTAATTCTAAAATTGTAATGCGTCCCTTTTTGCCATCAAAATTATTATTAATAACAAAAATACTAATAATTATAAAAAACGACACTAAAAAATTCAGAAGTCTTAAATACGTCAAAAAATGTTCTAAAAGTCTTTCCATGTTTTATTTTTCTTCGAGAATTGCGTTAGTAATACATTTTTCCGTATTTCTATTATTCCGATTGGATTTCAAACTTCGTTAAGAATTATCTTATAGTTACGCGATTTAATGGGTATTCTTCGAAATATCATTTTAGAGCTGTTGCTCCAACTCCGTGGGAACTGTTATGATGTATGTATGTATACATACTTCGTTTACAAAAGTTATACAGCGAAATTCTTACTACGAGAATTTGCGCGGCTTTACGCGCTTTACGCTCGGAACCGCTACACTTTGCTGCTAGAATCTTAATTGCTCATTGTCAATTTCGATTCTCGCCGAGTCTCGACCCCAAGTCCGTAGTATAGTACTCCTCGTTGCTATATACTACACAATGTGTAGTATACCAGGTAAGAAGCAATTAGAAAACCGACCACGAGAGTGCCTAACGCTAATTAGCAAAGACGCACTGCGACTATATTTTCCACACTGAGCTCTCGTCGTTGTACACGCGCCGGTTCTATTCGTCTTGGTCTCCGCCTCGCGGAAGACAATAGTGCCGTACGAGGATTCTGTCCTACTTACGAAATTCTCAGATGTTCACGCAGCACAGCGGCAACCGAGCTATCCACCTACCGCGCACAAGAAGACTACGCACAATTATTGCTTTGTCTAAAAAAAAAAAAAACCTCGAGCAGTTTCCCGTCACCGACGCCCTCTTTGTACCGTTCGAAATCTCATAGTTTCTCCGTTTTGTAATTTCGCTTCCAGTTTCTGTTATTCCTCGCGATCTCATTTGGGGAAAACTCTCGTGTACGCCACGAGGGGAGGGGTCTGTTTCCGACGATGGATATTCACGGGAGAATAACGAAGAAAAGAAGAATAACAAGAGTAAATCATTTCCATGAAACGTATCGCACGACGGGTGAGAAAATTTATGGAACGGGTCACCCGGCCATACAATTGGGAATAGAGAGCACAACGGATAATGCAATAAAGTTGGTCGAACGCATTCGAAACGATGCGAAACTTTTGCGATTAATTATCTCGAGAACCGTCATCTCGAGAGCAAATGTCCATAAAATGTTTATTACGCAAAATTGTGTGCTCTTCAAAAAAGATCTCTTGCAAAAAAACTCTCAGACCTTTCGTTAACAAGTTACATGAATATAAACATTCGATGGTTTTACGATACGAAATGTTGTGCTGTAGAATCTCCATACCCGCAGTAAGTGGAAATGTAGTGCCTACATATAACCGAAAACCATAGATAATCCGAAATCGATCACATTATTTTACTGGAAACAGTTTACTGCAAAACAATAAAAAAAAAATCGCACATACGAAAGTTGAAAAGACAGTTATCGATTCAAAAAATTTCCGATCGATAGCTGTAAATATTTTGAAGCGATTTTTCAATATTTCCGGAACATTCTCATCGGGATTTCGAAAATCGTGAAAAAAAATCGATTTTTTCGAAAAAATCGAAAAAATCGAAAAATCGATCGATAAAATCAATTTTCATCGAAATAAACTTTGTGACAGAAATATTATTAAAATTTACGAAGGTTATCGTATTATTTTTGGGTACACAAGGTTTGTTCGCTTCGTGACCAAAGTCGGAAGAAACGAATTAGTTTCGACAACGAAACTCGTTACGTTTCACCGACAGCGGTGGTCTGATGGCTGCGAATCGACGATTGAATAATTACGATATAAATATCGACGGAAGTTTAATTATAATTGAATAACCGATAGCGGTCGTACAATATTTGTGTTGTTCCCTCTTTCTTCGTCATTCATTTATACGGACGAGTGTTGAATGGGGTTTTGTGAAAGCCCCTCCGGGCGGATGGGCTTCCTCCCTCGACTGGGTATATACCGCGTGTCGTGGTTCTGGCTCTCCGCTTCCTATCCTGTCGTCTGCGGTCCATATAACACAGAGAGCTAATAGCGTACATCGGAATATACACCAACTAACTATTCCTACCGTTTTTCCAATGTCACCAGAGGCTTCCCCTGCTTCCTCACGAATTCATGCGTGCATGCGGCGTGCATCCCATGCCATAAATGCCTCAGTCATTTGGCCTTCCCGAGCGGGAAGAACGGAAGTAACGATCGATGACGAGTTCATTACGATGACTCTATTCCCGCTTAGTAATACTCCGGAAAATTTATTTCCGTTTCGTCGAAATATGAGATTTACTTCGTCATCGAGGAAGTTCCATAAAAAAAAAAAATGGTTTTGAAGATTTCAGATCAAAGTTCTCGAAATCCTCGATCTTTTTTTTTTTTAATTATGTGAAAAATAATTAAAAAGTGTATATATATAACTTTGAATTCACTGAAAAGTTTGTCTGAATTTTACGCCCCGATTGTTAAGTACGAATTATTTACGCTAATTTTAAGTGACATTTAAAAGAGAAAAAATCATTGGAACGGAAAATTAGTTATCTCTATATCGTTCGGAAGTGACGCTAAACTTTCGTGTTGCAGCCAGCTGTTTCCTTCCTGAATAGAAAAAGACGTGTCTTTAACGTGTCCGTACTTCCGCGCATCTCTAATTTAGCTTCCAACACACAGCGCCAGTGCTTTTCTTTCCCCTTTCGCTTTCGTGCGTAGATAACTCGCATGCAACTCTAGTCGATCTACTAATACTAATGCGGATAAGCAACGACTATATTTTTCACCCTACCGAAGTTCCGTTTCTCCTCTCACTTCGTTATATATTTTCACAAACGCGCGGTGCTGCGCCTCTTATTTCTAAATTTAAAAAAGCGTGAGCCCTAACTTTAGCTATACAAACACCTAACTATTCACGCGCGCCGTTTTATCAAGAGACGCGGCAGCGTCTCGACGCCATCTACTGAAAAAAAATGAAAAAACATTTAAAAAACAACTGTTTTTCCCATATAAAAGTGTTTCTTCTGGTAAACTTGTCCCGTATCATTTAATTTATTTTTTTGAATAATTTTTAATCAGAATTTTAAAGTACTTAGCGTACCTTTTTTTTTCATCGGCACTTCGAAAAAAAATGTTCACAGACAGCTTCACAACTTTCATCGCAAAATGGTGTTTTATTCGTAGCGAAAAATTTGTTTTTAGAAACGTTCGTACTTTCGTTGCGAAGTAATTTTTTCGAAAAATTTAAATACATTCATTCACTTTTACGAAATTTATATTTTCGAATGAACTTTAATCACGTGTTCGAAAGATCAGTTTCACGATATCTCGGAATTCAGAAACGATTCGCAAGGGTCACATTTAACCAAAAAAAAAAACTTGGATTAAATATTCAATTCTCGAGAAAAATTATAACGAACATTTAATTGAACAAAAAGAAGGGAACTCCTCTTTTTGTTTGTTAATTTAGAAGATTTTTACGGCGTATGAATATCACAAAATTGTCTCCAATTTTCGTCGAGAAATCCTCAGAGATACGAGTTTCTCTGATACAATATAAACATCCAAATAATCAGAACTATTGTGAGCGGTAGAAGAGACGGAATAGAGAAACCGTGAATGAGTAACTGGCAGTGAGGGGGAGAGGGGGGGGGGCGAAGTTCGGACGAGAAGGCATTCCGGAATTATTTCAGACTATCATGAGAATGTAAATGAGTCAGGAATGTGGATTATGCTACGCGTATTAAAGTCTGAGGCACCTGATATGCCGTCGATAGTGCAGCAAGCAGTAGCGTGAGTATCTAACGGGACGATTACGCTACGTGTTTCCGCTTCGCGTGTTCGCATCCTCACGCGTAACATATAAAATGTGTAAACCGGCTAAATGCAAAAAGGTTAATGCCCTATTATATGACACAAGTGCACTTGGCACTTCGCAAATAGATACGAAAAGCGTGTACCGAGGCGCTTTTGGAAGTCACGTATTCCGCAGAATTTTGTCCGGGCGTCGCGCTTCGCGATCGGAGCGTTTCCCCCACTCCTTCGTCGCGTATTTACGTAAACGACAAAACGATTCGCAATACCCGATTAGCACAGAAATTACCTATCTGGAAGTTGCATTGAGACGTGAATGTTTTTGCATTCGAAAATTTTCATTATTCCATATAATATGTTCTCACGTGACTCGGACCCGTCTTCGCCTATCATTTTCGAAGAAAAAAAAAAAATACTTGGCGTCGCCGGCGAATACGCAAGAAGCTGTCGCATCTCGTGTATATATATATACAGATATACTTATACCATGCACCAGAATTCGATCATTTCATTCGAACTAAATTGAGTTTGTTGATTGATATTTTTATTGTTGTTATTATTGTTTATCAGAAAACCGCAAGCGATCCGTAACAACCTTTGAAATGATGTCATTCTAATGTCGCGATTACTCATGATTTATCTCAACAAGTTAATCTTTTTGTCTTATGAGTTTCGGAAATCAGTTTTGGTGAATCATTTTATGACCTTCGAGTTTCAGAAAACTGTAAAAAAATAAAAAATATTGCCGCGATTTTTATTACGATTGCAAGTTTTTTATTACGACTTCTCGATGTACAAAACACGACAGTTGCGCATGTCACGAAAATCGCGTGAATTTTCCAAAAGATGTATCCTGACCTGGAATCGATTAGTCGAAAAGCTTTTCGGAAATGTTCGGACTTTTTGCGACTCGTCGTCTTTGCACACCGGACGCTGGATGCCGAACGATTCATGTTTACAAACACCGCTGAATAAGCATTGGGGGGGGGGGGGGGGGGTACATGACTCCCGGGAGTGGCGACGCAAGAACTGAGCGTGAATACTCACGATACACGTTGCTTATTCGGTAGAGTTTCCCTCAGGCTCCTCGCTGTTATATAGGAACGAGAATTCTACACATAAATCAACGATGCGCTCCGTTGCCCTTCTGACCCAAGAAATTCGCGATTGCTTTGACACGAGCACACCAAATCGTCGAAACACGAAATATTCGAGTGCGAATTATCGTACGTTTGGATTGAAAATAATGTGAATCTTGTATACATTTCAGTCGAATATCGCCAAAGACGAATTTTTATTATTGTTCATTAAGTACATTTTTAGTAGATAATAACCTCGAATATGAAGCCCAGAGCTATGAAAAATTATCTCTTGGAGATATTGAGAATATCGAAAGAAAATTTCGGAATGCTGCGAAAAAAATAATACGGCACGTGGAGGACACGCCATGAGACACGCAAACGCGTCATTCAAATAAATTATAAACAGTATAAAACAAATCGGGATATCATCATGTAAAGCTCTGCATCCTCGTATTACGGGAAATAAGCGTATTTATGAGCATTTCGTTTATTATTCATTTACTATTTTCTTAACGGCGAAAGTTCGCTTACTCTTCCTATCTCGCGCATTGTTCAATGCCGCTGCGCATGCGCCGAATTTTGTTATTTTTCATGAAAAATCACATAATTAACGAATTTTCATAATATATTGTCATGATAATAATAAATAATGATAAAAAATAATAAACAATACATTTAAGTTCATCGATTTGTATTAATAAGTAACATCAAAAAACCGTTAAAAAAACAATCGTCGCTGATTGGCCAGCGTCTTGACTAAGACCTTGCAAGCCCAACGGTTTTTCGGTTTTTAACGAATTTTCATAATATATTGTCATGATAATAATAAGTTATGAAAAAAATATTAAATAATGATAAAAAATAATAAACAATACATTTAAGTTCATTGATTTGTATTAATAAGTCACATCAAAAAACCGTTAAAAAAACAATCGTCACTGATTGGCCAGCGTCTTGACTAGGACCTTGCAAGCCCAACGGTTTTTCGCCAGTCGCATTGGCAGCTTCGAGGGAGACGAACGTGCTGCCGGCGCGTTCGGTGAATCGATTGAGATCGTGTAAGAAGTTTTTCATCGGATCTGTCGAGGACGAAGATCAACCACATGACTCCCACATGCTTGTCCATTATGCATTTAGCCGACGAACGATAAATGTAACAGGTAAAATATGCTATTTTTATTTTCATGATTCCTACGTAACATGGCCGTCTCGGCATCGAGAGTCCCGATGGCCGTGTTCGATCAAGGAAAATAGATGCCATGATTTGTCTTCGATCAACACTATAAGGCTATTGAACAAATTCAATTGAAGTTATTTCGATTATTTTTGTGCTATAAAATACGAAAATCGATTTTCGATATTTCTACCCGTCGCGACTCCTAACGTATTTCCCGAATAGTTTTTCTTCCTTTGCTTACT
The DNA here is from genome assembly GCA_964006125.1 of Cryptus viduatorius. Taxonomy (NCBI): domain Eukaryota; kingdom Metazoa; phylum Arthropoda; class Insecta; order Hymenoptera; family Ichneumonidae; genus Cryptus; species Cryptus viduatorius. The sequence goes on from OZ023221.1 coordinate 12,330,887, forward strand.
TTTTTTCGCACATCAGTTACAATCGAAAAAAACAATTTTCGACTATTTTACGAATTTTTTTTTTTTTTTCTATCAGCTTTCATATTTTCCTTCCGCGCATTACTACCTCCCCTTCCTCCTTCGTGTTCCCTCGCGGATCGCGAAATAATTATTTCAGTAATAACTTCGTAAAAATAAGATACCCCAAATTTCCAAAAAAAACAAAAGCCCGCAAAACATGAAACCTGATAGAAAAAAGTTTTTTTTACGTAAAATAGTCGAAAACTGTTTTTTTCGATTGTAACTGCAAAAAAAAGACAATACTCTAATTCCTTCGAAAAAAAAATAGTTTTGTGATATATAAAAGTTCATGTAGAGGGAAGACGTGTCTTCAAAAAAAATCCCGTAGAAAAAAAAATCCCATAGAATACTACGAATCGCGAATCCCCATAATGAGAGCTTCCGCGAATTATTACCTCCCCTTCCTTCTTGGAAAACTCGCTCGCCGTTCGAGTTCGTTGTTGGGTTTCGAGGAATCACATTCGAATCCTCCCCCCCCCCCCCCCCCCCTTTCCTAGTATCGACGGCATATTGCGAGGCCCAGTAATGAATTTTTTTCTTCAATTGATCCCTCTATTCACTACTTTTCATATACGTGGCGAGTTTTTTGCTCTATTCGGAAAATAATCATTTTCTCTCTCCCCCTCAACGATGCTATTCGAATATGAGAATTTTTTTTCAAAAATTTTTTTTTTTTTTGGCAAATATTTTTTTTTTTGTTTTCGAATTATAAATAAATTTTATGTTAATTCGTTTTTGTAATTTTTTTATTTCTTTGCGTTCAGATCGTCCAATACATTTCGCAAGCCAAATTTTTTTTTTTTTTCGATTATTATATTTTTATTATTTTTTTTACGCAGTTACTACCGTCCACGTTCGCGAGGAGTCACATCATAGCGCTTTACGAGGAGACGCTCACTGCAAACTACAAGCAGATGTGAGTTTCACGGGTTGATAGTGTAAGTGAACGGCAGATTCGATTGAAATCGGTATTTCGGGACATAAAATGCCCAATCGTCGGTGGGCTATCGAGTAAAAATGCAACAACGATATTTGCATTTAGATGAATCTCATCGCGGTTATCGCGATCTATTGACGACAAAAACTATAAAATCAGGATCCACAAGTTTACCAAGTCATCGCGGTTATCGCGATCTATTGACGATAAAAACTATAAACTCAGAATCCACAAGTGTACCCAGTTATTCGTAAATCGAAAAAAAAAAATGCCTTCTATCGCACTTTCCGAAATTAAACAAAACGCGAAGCTCGGAATCGTCAAACACAGAGACTTAATAAATTCATAACAACAAATGAAAAGAAAAAAAAAAAATCGCGAGCCGAAATTATCGGATTAGCAGATTAATTATCGTTAAAATATAAGCAGCGGAATTGTATTGTATTTTCATCAAATCAATAAGCGCCCTGAGCAAAAGTGCAAAAAATATTCGAAAAAAAAAGAATTACAAAAAAAATCGAAATAATAACATTTGGACTGAACGTGTGAATGGATATCGAGGGATGTAAACAATGGTTCGGATTATTTCATCTGTCTGGGAGCCCCGCAGCAGTATTTGGAATATCGTGATGTGTGTCTGTGTGTTTTGTAATTTTCATGGTCATTTTAGTACGTAAGAAGTGCGCGTGTGCGTATCAGATTTTTCGCGACCCTTAGCTGAGCTCATCGCGACAACGATAATCACCGTCGAAAGTTTCCCGAAGGAAGGATGATTGGCCAACGATCTATTCGCCATCCCACGAATAGCAACGTACCGTGAGTCGTCCTTAAAAAAGACACCTCCGTTGTTCCTTGCAAATCGCGTAGAGGTCAAGGAAAACGGTTGTAAAATTTTGCGATCGCTATTATCGGTCGTGACTCAGGAGTCAAGTAGCCTATGGGGGGTTATTTCAGATATTAAACAAACAAAAAATTATCTAACGGCTTTCCGCCTGTACTTCGGTGCATTTTGCAAAAAAAAAAAACAAAAAATAAAAAAAAAATTAATTTTGCTGTAAAGCATTTTACGATTTACGATTTTTTGGCGCTGGTCCACTTTTCAACCCATTTACGTTCCGCCGTTTACCCCTCCCCTGGACTTCAGCGACTTCGAACATTTTTTCGTTCCCAGGAACATTCGCGATTTTACACTTTTTTTAAACTCGATTCGCCTCATCGATATATCAGAATCTCGAAATGATTCGAAATAATAATTATCTCGGCAAATTTTTTAAGTCGTTTTTACTCACGGGTTCTCGCGTTTTGAGTTTTTTATACTCGATTTTTTCTTCGGTAAAATATCGGTAACGCGGAGTGAAAAAAAGAAAAAATACGCGATTGGGCGGTAAGTATCGATGCAAGTGGAATTTATTATTGCAAAATCATGCGTTACTTCTCGAGGGGCACAGTTAGTTCATTGACTATTATGCCACGAGAGAACGCATGAGAAAAGAATAGTATTATGTTTTGCTTTCTGTTCTCAGATAATGCATTTCTCGACAAATAAAGGTTTTGCTGTCGTTTTTGTCGGTTTTGGTATTGGATTGGTCGGTTATCGGGGAATAATCATCGCTGGAAACGTTGTCGTTGGGGATTAGAGGGCTCTTTACGCAGGAGCGTAGAGTTCGTTCGTCCCAATGGATCGCTGAAGATAAATCGGAATCTGGGAATAGATCCGGAAATGCTGAGGAAATTTCACCACTGAGGCAACAACGTCTCATACATCAATACGCCGGGGTAATTATCAGTTTAATAGCATTTTTCGTGAATCCGTTTGTAATCCACTATTCGTATATCTTCTTTTACAAAAAAAATCCTAATATCCATTTCACGAGTTAACAAAAAAATTTAATCGATTTCGTCTAATCAAAATAAATTTTTTTTTTTTACAGATCCGGGAGCAGCGCAGTGGTGTCCACTCGTGAGGAAGGGAATCTCAATTCACCGGACTGTGAATTTATAAGGATTCTGATGTCCCTGGAAAATGACGATGGTTTCGAAGAAAACGGGCAAATCGCAATTTTTTATAATGCTTTCCTTTCTCTACTATCCTCTTCATTCCTTTTTTTCGGTTATCATAACGTCATAACTATCCTATTTTGAATAGTAAATTTAAGGAGATTTTTTTTCATTATTACTTTTAATATTTCAATTACTCACGTCGCCGATTTTTTGCTTTTTATTAGACTTCAGTCACAATCTTTTATTACACAAAATCGTCCACATTTCTTCCTTTTTTTCTTTTGGGCCGTTCTCCCATTCAAATAAAATAAGGAAGAAAACAAATCGTTTTCATTAATGCGCGTACTGTTGTGTTTTCTGTTCTTAGAAATCGTTGATGTCGATTAACGAGAGAGGGAAGTCCGGTACAGCGTGATCATTAGACGCCACTGGTAAATGGTATCGAACCGGAAAAAAGCGTCCGGAGACGTCGACATTCGTATGTACCTGCAACATTTTTTATGGATGAACAGCGCTGACTTCTACTACTGCCGTTACAACTCTACGATGTTCGTTCGACGCTGAGAATTGGAATCATTGATTCTAAATGAAGGTAAAAAATCGTGTGCAATGGCTCATTGCCTCCTTTCTTTTAATGTCTTCTAATACCTTCCACGAGCCTACAAACGTAGAATTATTTTTATCTAATACAAGTTTTATTCTGTTTTTTGTAATACCAGAAACACCGCCGTGGATCCTGACGCAGAAGAAGCGGGAAATCGTCGTCTCTTCTTTCTCGCGAATCTGTGAGGTTTCCGCGGGCAATGGATTGGTCGCTATAATGATCCTTCGCACTTAAGATTATTTCCGATGGATGACTGAAGCAACTGGATAAAGATACCGGAAACTTCCGGTGATCATCACCGAGTTTACCGCTGAGAAAGTAAGAACGATGTTCCTTCCAACGCGAATGAAGTCCGAAACTATACGATATCGATATATCTTCTTTTGAAATCATCTTTTTTATTTCCATTTTTTCCGTTTTTCCTCCGTATCTTTTCCATGAGCAAACGAACGCAATTTTCTATCGTCAATCAAAGTCTTTTTCCAATCGTTTCACAGGTCATCGAACATCGCAGTATCGCCTCCGCGGAAGGATGCGAACTTCGGTTATCATATTCTATGACTGTGAAATCGGTGGACCGGCGTAATCGGATTGAAGACATCGATATTCACCAACTGACTGAAGCTTCGCCGTCCGAAGGATTTGTGCCCATTGACGGAAGTTCCTTCGCGTGGACATCGCAGTCATTTTCTGCCGACGTAGTTAATACGGGAGCTGACGATTCGGACTCTTAAGCGCTACGCAGAGAATGTAAGTTTAATGAAGGCTTCCGCCAATCTTTTTTTTTCTTTTCCTTAACACATAATAATAATATTTATCATCTTAATATTTATTTTAATTCTTTTTTTTTATTAACTTAAATTCATTCTGCCGCAATGCCTTTGAAATGAAATGAAACGAAATTAAAAATGTATGCATTTCCTTCAATCTTTTGTTTGATTATCCTTTGTTTATGAATTTGACTATTTCGTTTTGTCCTTTTCTTCGTTCAATTGCACAAACGAGTTTTTGCCCCATTTATTAATGGTTATTTTTTATTATTCACAATCACAAATCAGCTCTCCGATAATATTGTACTTTCTATCATTTTTATTAATAGAAGTTGTATTGTATTTGATTTTCAGGATTCGAAGATGTCGTTCAACAGGAACATGAGCAGTAGCTGGGCGTCACGCGATTCGTCGCTATTGAGAGACGAAAATGAGCTGAAAACACCAAATTCGTCCAGAGATGGAAACGTTCATGTCTGCGATGTTTTTTTTCTGCGGATCGACATCTCTAACCTTCATCACCGTTGCTTCAACTTTACGGACTTAACTTACCATGTTTCGATATCGTCGGAGGAGACGAAAAGTCCGAATGGATTTAAAAAACTGGCCGATCTGCTGAGTATCAAAATCCGGAGGCTCTATCGTCCTCTTATTCTCCGACTCATTATCTCTATTATTTTCTTCATTCTTGCGGTTATTCTGTTCTCTTTCTTCTCACAATTTTCTCTTTATTGTTACACAGTCGCAGTGTTATTAGAATATTTGATACTCCATTATCGAAATTCAGCTACTCTAATTCGAGTTTCTTTTTTTCAATCACAGTTTTTTTACGTATCAATTAAATTAAACAAACTTTAATTTTTTTTTTATTACTGAACGACAATTACTAATATCTCTTATTATTATCATTTTTTTTAAATTATCGTCTCGTCACAACTTTTTTTTTCCGATAACTCTCTTCCACTTCATATTTGTTTGTTTCCAAATTTCACTCTCTAAAAAAATGAAATATAGAATGATTTCCATTAATGCACCTGTGATTATGTTTCATGTATCTTGGAATTCGAGAGGACGACTACGATCCGCCGAACTTCGAATGATTCGCAGCCACCGCACGATAGATGGACTTCGTTCGAATGGACATCGCTGATCTCTTCATAGTATCACCGCAGTTTCAACTCTACGATGTCAATTCAACGCTAATGATGGTATCAGAGACGTCGATATACATCGACTGACGGAAGTTACATCGTCCGGAGAATTTATACTAACTGACCGCAGTTCCTTCATCCTGCTATCGTATTAACTTCTTGCCGACGCAGTTACTACTACATGAGCTGAGGATCTGGTCTCATCGACGCTCCTCCTTAATGTAATATCAATTTTATGTCGAGTAATTTTATTGTTTTTTAATTCTATCTTTTGTCGTCGTCCTATGCTTTTTTTTAATATTCTCTTGATATCATTTTACTTTTGTCTTCAATTCGCATGCATGTTTTTGCTTTGCTTTTGCCTTGATGTTGCTTTGCTTTTTCTTGCATTTTGTTTTGCTTTTGCCTTGCACGTTGCTTTGCTTTGCCTTGCATGTTGCTTTGCTTTTGCCTTGCACGTTGCTTTGCTTTTTCTTGCATTTTGTTTTGCTTTTGCCTTGCATGTTGCTTTGCTTTTTCTTGCATTTGGTTTTGCTTTTGCCTTGCACGTTGCTTTGCTTTGCATTGCATGTTGTTTTGCTTTTGCCTTGCAATTTGTTTTGCCTTTGCCGTGCATTTTGTTTTACTTTTGCCTTGCATTTTGTTTTGCTTTTGCCTTGCATGTTGCTTTGCTTTTTCTTGCATTTTGTTTTGCTTTTGCCTTGCATTTTGTTTTGCTTTTGCCTTGTATTTTGTTTAGCATTTTTCTGTGCTTTTGCCTTGCGTTGTGTTTTGCTTATGAATTGTATTTTCTTTGACTTTGCATTTTGTTTTTACCTTGATCGTTGCTTGGCTTTTGCCTTGTGTTTTATTTTGTTTTTGCCTTGCATTTTGTTTTACTTTTACGTCGCATTTTGTTTTGCTTTTGCCTTGCAGGTTGCCGTGCATTTTGCCTCCCTTTTGCATGCCTTTGCTTGCTATGTAAACAAGAACGTAGACAAGATGCATATTGTCTACATTCTTTCCCTAGTTTTACATTAATTACGATATTTCAAATTTCAGATTCAGGTTCCACCATTTTTATGCCATCTATTGAATCCCATATACTTCGCTTTCGAATTATTGATAATTTCTCCATGTATGAAATTTCACAATCTAACGCTATTATTGTTTTCTGATTTTGTTTTATTGATTGATATTTCTTTTATTAATTGCGATTGGGAGTCGCGAATCCCAATCGCAATTAATAATTCTTTAAACATTACGCCACTTTTTTCAGTCCTTCTACTTTTATTTTCGACTCATATTTTTCTGGATCTCGATGGTCCAACCTGAAAAGGAATTCGGAAATGCATAAGAATTTTACTAATGCCATTTTGATTTCATGCGGGCGGTGATTCAAGAAACATCGGATGAAGTTGTGGTTCACCATCAGCGCCGGAAGTACCGTCGAAAGGATTCACTCAGAATTGTTTACTCCGGAGGAAGTGGAGATTCACGACGCTTTGAGATGCGCCAACGTTACCGCACGACGATTTCCTTTCCGCCGCCTCGTCAACACCGTTTCTCGCCGCTACTGCATTTTCATCCTCGACGCCAACTTACCAACGATCATGAGATGTGCATTCATTTCCCTACAGCAAGGTATTTTTTTTTCTATAGGTAACTCACTCCCTTTGCATATACATTTGTGTATTAGAATAATTAGTCAGAAAAAAAACCATTCTTCTTTTTGAATTTATTCCACGAGCCCTGCGAATCGTAAATTATTTGATTGTAATAGCATTTTTATCGCTTATTGCATTTTTACAGATAATTCGCCATGAACTCGCGACACTGTGGACGGAATCTTTGATCGTCGACGACTGGAAACACGCGGGAGATTCAGCGACACTGATACTACGACACCAGATGGCATTTTCTCCGTTGGACAATCACTCATTCATACCACCGGCACAGTTACTGCGATGTCTGAATGGATTCAGAGGCTCTGCCGTTTATTTCTCCGTAAACGAGTCTCAACGCTGCCTCATCAACGGGACGCTGATTCATCAATGATGATAATCATTGTTACTTCCGCACAAAGGTAAAAAAATAATTTTTATTTCACTGCGGTCTGGAAAGGGAGTTTTCCGCGCGCGGAAAATCGTATACGATACTATATTGCATGAACCTTTTTTTAAAATATAAAACAAAATTTTATTCGGTCCATTAATTTTTTTTTCTACGACAAGTTAATATAATTTTATTGCACGAATATTTTTTTTAATCTCTTAATAATAAACTAAACATCCATTCTTTTATTTAATTTTTTTTTCTTAAAAGAAGATATAATTTTATAGAAATAACCTATTTTTTGTAATATCCAACATTGTCATTCAATTAAATGTTTTGTTTTATGGAATACAATGTCCGTTCTTTGAATTCATAATCCATTATACTTTTTAACTTCTATAAACGTACAAACATGTAAAATTTCTTCATTCCAACTAAAACTTTATTTTTTATTAACCATTTTCAGATATATCACCGAGTGAAGTATACCGAAGGATACAAATACAAATTCACAAGACAGCGACAAAACGAATGTCGTAGAAACCAATCTATTCGTCGTAAAATGCATAATACTATGCGATACACGATGCGATACTCCAGAATTTTCCAAGAGTCTTCGCGTTTTTTTTTTGGAAAAACATTTTTTGGATAATATACACCTACAGAGTATCTATAATACTCCACAATAAATATATTTAACTGACGTACGACATAGCTTTCGCTTTAAGGGGGTACATCTACCGGCGAATTAAAAAGCCATACAGTTTCGTTACAAACTTTTCCTTCACAATTATGCAAAATAATTAAAAAAAAATTTTTACTACAAAGTATTGAGACACATCATAGAAAAAAAAAGATGGAAAAATGTTGAAAAAAAAAATATTAATGCCGATTTATTTAATATTAAAAAATATTAAAAAATATTAAATAAATTGATTCATTGGCTTTTATCATTTTTAAGAAAAAACAAGTGAACAATTTGACTCGATTTTCGAAATGCCAGGTATACGTATTCCCTTAAACGCCTTTCTAAATTATTACTACGAAACAATACGCGTCGGAACTCCGTCGGAAATAGTTTCGTTGATTACAGCCAATTTTTTCCGCTCACTCGGCTGCACGATTCTCAAAAGCGTTTCAACTATACAAGCATAGAAATTCTAATGATATTTTATCGTGGGTCGTCTTCGTCTTCGAGTCCACGCACCGCGTGTCCGCTCGTACCGCGCGGGCCGGACACGTGGGTGTGCATGACTCCGCGTATGTCGCCACATCGGATCCTGACTGTGAACGCGCGTATTTATATAGTACATGATTTTTTTTTCCCGCGTGTATATATCGCGTGACGAAAATCGGAAGGGCGTGTTTTTCTATATATAAACCCCATAAAAACGCGTAATTGCGGTTTTAGTCGTGAAAAACAAAAATGCGACGTCTATCGAGTGTTAAATAACGGAAAGCCGGAAGATAGACCTGTTTAACACGTGGAAAACGATACTCGATAGGCCCATTTGTTTCTTAACTGACGACACGTATCTGTAAGCGCGTGTTAATGCGTTTAGGTGGGTACGTGCTCCGGGGAACTCAATTCGTACGAAATAATTCTTTGACGCAGGCAGAGAGAGAAAGAAACAGAGAGAGAGGGAGAAGAACATTATGCATACGCGTTTCCGTAGGCAATGAGCAATGAGACTGCGTACGAGTCTTCGACGTGGGCGATTTTTTTTTTATGCACAGTTAAATATCGTAGGCAGAATTTTTTTTAAGGGATTTAAGAGGGGATAAGATTGGAGTCGCATTTTTATTAGTATTATTATTATTATTTTTGTTTTTTTTTTTTTTAAGTTTTTTCGATTTAGAATCTCAAATCTGCACACGAAATTTAGAATTTTTTTGTCTGTGTGTTTCATCTTCTAAAAACTATTTTCGCGTAAATTTTGAGTAAATTTCAAGCAATCGAATCCAAACTTTGCCCGTAAGTCAAGTAATTCACCGAGGATTATGGACATGGAATTCGGCCGGAATAAACGAAGGTATGTAAAAGTAATAGATATTTTATTTTTTGTAAAAAAAAAAAAACAATTTTTTTCTATTCGCTTTCAAAAATGTAAGATTATTCATCAAAGATCTTTAATGCAATTGAGATAAAAAATTTAAGAAAAAATTTAAATTTAAGATCGCTAAAAAAAATGTTATCTCATTTACCGCAATTACGATTACAATAAATCGGACCCTCGATCTCTGCACACTTCATTCTATTAATTCCATTGACGAAAATGAAACCCCTCTTTTCCTTTCACAATTACGATTCAATTATCGTCAACTTCACCCGCTTCGATAGTATAAAAAAAGCGGCGGTTCTTTATTTTCCTTCGTTGATGGTACGCGTAGGTATACCACTACGTAATATATACTTCGTACACACATAGGACATGCGTATACGCCGTATACGTACGAAAGTGAGGGCAGTCGCTCGGCTAACGCCCATTGAGCCATTCGCTCGTCACAATCCACCAGTGAGTATAGTAGAGTACATAGGTTACGCTACAATTCACGCTGAATGGCACGGAAACGTATGCACGTGCTCTCCGGGGCTCTGCCGTGCGGCTGCTTGGCCTCTCTACGTGCGTTTTACTACGTTTAGAACGCATGCGCCCGCGTGCGCGCGCGCTCACGTCTTCAATACTATTTTATCTCACTCGCTCCACTTCCCCTGCGCGACAAATGCAAGTGCGAGCGCTGCAAAGACGTGGCTTATGTGTAGAGTACATATATATATGTATATATATATACAAACATAGTATATGCTATCTATAAGCACATTTATCAATGTGCGTATCGTATATATACAGCTATATACTACATTATATATTTAATGTACATATATATATACATTTATATGTATTACGTGACCATTTATTACTGCTACTATATAGACGAGAAAATGAAAAGAGAGGGGGGAGAGTGAGAGACTGTCACTACCACGACTTCATTCATATTTTTTTTTCTCTTTGGCCGCCACTGCGGTTCTCTCTACCGCGCGCGCATACACCGGCCCCGTTCCATTCACACGTTCGAAACATCGACGGCAACATAACCCCCGCACATAGCTAGCAACATAAACACGCACGTACCTCTCGTCTATATGTATTATGGATTGAGTCGGCTCTCCTCGTGCGCGAGACTATGTGAATCTCTTCGGTCTCTCTTTCTCTCACTCACTATATCGAGACACGTTGCTGTAGGCTCGTACGGTCGTTGACGACGACGGCAACGATCGGTCGATACGACGCAATCTACCGTAGGTCGGAACACTTTAGATAGCCGCGTTTGTGAAAATACAGGGAAAACGAGAATGAAACTTACGACTGAGAAACCATTGGGGTTTGGAAACGAATTTTTTTTTTTTTTTTTTTCGTTTTTAGATCGAAGAATTTCTGTCGGTAAGTTTTTTTAACCTTACTTTTGACTTTTTTTTTTGGATTATAATATGAATAATGAGAATAATAAAAAAATAATAATAATAAAAAGAATTTTACGAAGTATTACGTTATCAGATATTTTTTAAAAAATTCAATATTTCGGAACATTTTTACGAATGTAAGGATTTGAATACAAATTTTAAGGAACTATCAGAATTGACTGCTTTACATTATTTTTTAATGTGATTTTCCGATGTTTCTTTTTTTTTTCATGAAAACAAAGTTTTCTTTATGTGGAAGGAAAAAGGAGAATTTTTATTGCATTAATTATCTCGCGAGAATATTCGTTAGAGAAGTATCTAAATTTATCCGAGTGACTCAACGCTTGACGTTATAATCCGATTATCGCGTAGACTATCGTAACGGCGTTATAACGAAAATGAATTCTAATGACTCTCTCTACATTCATGATTTTCGCGTTATATGCGAAAATATCATCCCGGAATTCCGTTTCGATGACGACAACGTCCACGACACGTATAGCCCCACTACTGTAACACCGTAATTCCTGCATATAATACTCCGAAGTGAATACGCTGTGACGAGGAGAATAAAGCGGCGAGCGGAAAGTCGTCATTTCACTACGGACTCTTTTCTTATTGTTCTTTGCCGACTCGCTGGATGAGACATTCGACCGCCATTAATGTTTCTCCAGCCGAGGATAAGAGAACATTTAACTCATTTGTTGATTCGAGTTAAATTAAAGCCCTCCGAGAAGATTTTACCGCGGAATGTCATTTCCGTCCGTAAGAATGAAACCATTGAATTTGATATTTTTTTTAGTCCCCAACTTCATTTATTTATCCACCCGAAACTCGTTTCAAATACTTCGAAAAATAAAGAAAAAAAAAAATTGAGAATATATATGTATATGTATTATGTCCCGCGGAGCGTGAGTTTCTCACTATCGACGCACCCATACCACTCGTTACAGCCAACAAAAAGAGATAAGAGCGCCACGTGTTCGTCCCGCAGCTTTTGCATCTGCCGGTCTCTTCTTTATTCTCGTTGCGCAAACGCCGCGATCGTTTCTTCGGTCTCGAGTACCCGCTGGTACTTCGAGACTTCACAACTTCAAAAAGAAAGGCGCTTCATTTAGTTTCATTTAATCCCACGCGGTTGTCGTGTCATTTTTTTTTTGAGGAAAAAGATCCCGTCTGCTCCGAAAATTATTGCGAATATTTTATACTTTAAAAAATTTAAGAGCTCATAAAATAAAGTATCTTTTTTTATCAATTTCATTAACAGACGTCATATATTCGCATTTAAAATTGCGATTTCGACGTCCAAAGAAAATATATATGTTGATGCAGTTGATCGACTGAAAAATTTTATTCGTTTCAATTTCCTTGTTTGTCTTTCGAGAAAAAAAAATACATCAATGTGCCTAAAAATGATAACGCATTTTTTATAATTCTTAAAAACCAAAAGCTCACAAGTCAAAGATTTCTTTTGTTGTTATTATTAATTTCGATGTTGAAAAAAAAAAGATATTGTTGTAGTTGATCGGCTGAAATAATTATAATGCATAATAATAATTATTAATTATTAATAATTATATGAATAAATATAATAATAATTATATTTTATAATTCTTAAAAACCAAAAGCTCACAAATCAAAGATTTTATTTGTTGTTATTATTAATTTCGATGTTGAAAAAAAAAAGATATTGTTGTAGTTGATCGGCTGAAATACGGTTTTATTCTTTTTAATTTGTTTTTTTTTTGCCCGATAATATCACGAGAGATGCCTCTTCCGTTCCGCACAACAATGGGAGAGTCTCTTTCACGAGATTCGCGGCTTTGCCGGCTCCGTTTCTTTTCTCCCGCTGTTCCTTTCCGTTCCCGATGCCTCCGACGCACGCCATGTGCGGTTTACCACGGCTTATTACTGCGAGAGCCCCGGCGGCCTTATGCCGGTTCAAGGTGCCTGTGGTCTTCCCGACTCTGACGGACGTGCGGACATCGGCACAGGCGATGAAAGTCGAAAGACGTACTGGGAGAGGCAGGGAATTCCAATTATCAAATTTTGCGCGAATTGCGAGCGTAAGAAGTGTGTAACATTTACTATATGCTAAGAACAGCGAATGATCCATATTTCGGCAATCGAGTCAAAAATATTAATTTAACAAAATTAAACAACAATAAATGCGATTTATTGAAAAAATCGTTCCGTCGACAAATTCAGTTAAAAAAAATCAGTTCAACATCAGAGCGATTCGAAAATGAAGTTAAATTTTGTTTTTTTTTTTAACTATAAACGGAAATAATCTTTTTTAATTGAAAAAATTCACGAATTTAGTCAAAAAAAAAAATTGTCAAAATTATGTGGAAAAAAAATATGGCCGCCGCAAATAGCTTTGTCGTTGATTTTTATTTTTTTTCGACTGAAAACAATTCATCTAAAATGAAAAACCCAAACGGATTGTTTGGTTTAATAATAACGACGAGTCAATGGCGATCTAAGGCCATGAAATACTTTATTTCTTCGTAATATCGTAAAAATTGGGCCTTTCTATCACACATTTCGTGTGCTTCAGTTATTCCCCGTTATTTTGTGAAAAAAAAAATTATTAAAAAGAATCGGCGATCGTTAACGACTCGTAGTTATTAATTTGATACATCCGTTTTGTTATTTTTTTATTCGAGGCGCTTCGTTTCCACTGAGGAGTGTCCACGACTTCGAGAGACGAATAGAAAAAACGTAGTTACACTCTTCCAGCAGCGATATACTTTTCATATTCCAATATTTCTCGCCAATTTTATTCAAAAGATTCTCAATACACGTATATCAATTTTAAAAAACTGTATATCCTCTTTACGTTTTTGAAAAAAATAAACAAAATATATAATAAGATTTTCGAAATTTCGAAGTAAATTTTTTTTAATAAATAAAAGAAACACATAATACAGTAATTTATTGCTACCAACAAAAATTGAGGTGCAAAAACAAAATAAAAAAAAAATGCATTTTCAGTTTCTTTCCGCGGCATTTCCGAACGATCAGCGAAAAAGTTGATGTTTCGATCGATGAAAAAAATTTGCTTTATTGTTATTTTTTTTTATTGAAAATAACTTTTCGCTGATTGTAGACATATTTATGAGCGATGATACATATACAGATAGAGTTAACGTGGTGGAGGTGGAGTAGGAGAGGAAGCGGGCCATTGCGCCATCAGGAAGTGGCCCACTACTTACACTCGCGCGGAGTTAACTAACACACGGATGGATAGGAGAGCAGAATAGATATAGAACAAGAGAGCGAACAAGAGTGAGATGCGAGAGGTACGAGAGAACAGCGGTAACAAGAGCAGACGGACTTAAACGCACGAAGATAAGAAGGGAATAGGCCAGTGGCGGCAGCGTATATTGTAGGGGATTGCCGTTTGGTTTAACCCTATTTTATTGTATGAACATATCGTCGACATTACTACGAACGTTCGTGCGATCCTCGTCTCGCGTCCCGGTGCCATCCGAGAATTCTGACCAAACCGGACACTGGGTATACGCGAGCGTTCAGGAACGTACACATTACGGTTATGGGCCATCGGCACATAAACGTGTAAAAAAAAAAAAAAAAAAACGTTTTATCACTGCTTTTGTAATATACTCCAAAATTCTACAGAATTAAAAAAAAATCGTATCGTCTTTTTAATTATTTAATTTTCGGTGATTATTGTGTCTAAAGCGATAAAGTGGAAATATTTCGAAAAAAAAAAATTTCAATTTATATTTACATATCAATTTTTCCTTCGATTCGATTATAATTTATTTGTATAGAATTTATCAGCCCGATTGCGAAAAAATTGAACAAGTTATCGAGCGCCCAACATTTTTTAATAAATATCAAAACCGCTTGAAAAGAAAAAAATTGCAATAAATTCAAAAAAATCAAAATTTCAATTCAAAAAAATCAAAATTTGAAAGAAAAAATGAGTATCGATATCTCAATATACCTAATAAGTTTCAGATTTATACCTTAAAGCGTTCTTAAGCTCAAAAGGTTTCGAAGCTGACGCACGCGAACAGATTTTTTTTTTCAATTTTTCGATGTTTTTGAATACTTTGAAAATGTTTTTGCAAATATTTTTTTTTTTAAGTCGACAAAACAGTGAAATTGATAATAAATTATCCAATACATCGTTAGCGCTAATCAGTTCAATGCTACAATTTGTATAGATTACCAGTTGTTGTTTATTTAAAAGTAAAAAAAGAAAAAAAATCGTGAAATTGTTGAAAACAAATGTAAAATGAGACACAGTAAACATTTAAGTTCTGTTGCACTATACGTAACAACTTTCCGATGTTAGGAATTACCTGGTGAAATCCAATAGAAATTTATACCGATTTCGCAGATTCTGATTGCAGTTGTTGTCGACAAGGGATGCGACTACATTCACCCTAAACCCCTCGACTTGATTTCGAGTCCCGTCAGGCAGGTGGATAATCCTTCTACCTGTTTCCGAACACTCCGATCCCCAACCCTTTTCCTACCGGCGGTTAACGTCGACGGTTTCAAAGCCTTTTTTTTTGTACGCGACAACAATTGATGCGTTTCAGTCGTCGAGAATAGGGGGGAGAAGGCAGCATTTCGTTGGAAGGGCCGGTGGTATCGATAGACAACCGTCAACCCTTTACTATTTTCCTTCTATTCTCTTGTGGCAATACACGATATTCCGAATATTTCTCGAGTTTTCGGCTATAGAAAGACTTCGTTTTGATTCTATTTAAACGATCGTTGAAATAGTGTAAAGTTATCGAAAAAGTTACAGTCGCGTCTATAAGTTGATCGGTACATAAAAAAAAAATTTATCTTGAAATTAAAAATATTATATATAACAAGCGATATCGCAAATTTCATTATTTCCTATAATTTTTGAAAAATAAAAAAAATTTTTTTAAATTGCTCGAATTTCAAAGCATCAAAGATAAATAACGCCTCAAAATTCTACTTTATTCTTTCACCTACGATTGCGATTCGAAGTACCAATATTTTTGATTTTTTTGACCTATAAACTGAATTATTTGTGACGATTCTCAGTCCCGAGAGACGAAATACGTTCGGATTTCCGGCATAGAAATTAAATCGGCGATGTTGAAAGTCGTCAGGGAACGAGGGCACTCCTCTCGCTTCTATCGCATTCTCTTTTCCGTACAATATACAAGGTACTTAAGGTTCTATAAATGTACCATTGTTTTCGAGATAAAGCCCGAGGCCGCGATGATTCTCTTACACGCGTTTTTATTCCATAAAAACTTCGCGGATCGCATATACCCGATAAATATTAGTCCTCGTTACCTACTCGCGAATTCATTATTCATCAGCTTCATTGTATGAAAAACTGCGCAGTCTATGAAGAGAGAGAGCTTCGTTTGCCAGACAACGAAGCTTCGTGTTTGTATAGAATTTTCTTTTCGTAATTTCGCTCGGTATCGCGGTGCGTCTTATTTCAATTTTACTCCCACTGTCCGCCGCTGCATGCTGACGCTGCTATATGGTTCGGATTAATTAGGATCGTTAGCGACGATAATGACGACGATCGTTGGAAGAGCCCCTTCGGCTTATTCCGAATGCTTTCCCGTATACGGTGAAACATCGTAACGCAAATTGCACCATAAAGGAGTGGCAACCCGATACTTTTACCCTTAATTTTCAACGCACGTAGAAAAACACCGCTTTCGCAATACACAAAAGATCGCGAAATAACATCTTCAATATTTCCACTTCATTTTTTTCACCTTTAACGAAGTTTCTTCTGGATGAGAAAGCAGCAGAATAGGCAGAAATTTCACTGACTGCGTTTTCTTCAATATCGTGAAACGTCTCCATATCCAGCGAAAATGTGACGAAACGAACTTCAGTTGAACTAAAAGTTAACGCTTTTAACTTTTAGTCTGATTTTTTAAATCATTACAATTTCCGAATATACGAAGAAAACCCTTAAAAATGTTCAATTTTCTAATTACATGCCATTAACTTCGCATTACTAATAACGCCATCTTTATAATGCGATCGTAATAAAAACTTTGCGAATGAAGAAAATCGACGAGGAAGCAGAATCGGAATTTTCATTTTCCCGGTTTTTTTTTTTTTTTTTTTTTTTTAAGACGATAATAGATGCTTCTGAATTAAAGGGGTCGAAATCGGATAAATTTTATCGCTAACGAGCGAAAAAATATCGAAAACAATTGTTTTTATCAAAGGATTAAGATAATAAAAATACTAATCAGTTATGTACGAAGCCTATGATTATACGCTCTTCCGGTGTTAGGCGAACTATGTTACTTCATTGGCTCTTTAAAGCGAACCTCTGAGTCTTTCTACTTTATAAGACAAGCAACAGTTCTCGGTTTGGTATTCAGGAAGCGTAGTCGCGCGCGGTGAGCTTAGGAGTTCCCTCGCTTCTTCTATACATACTATATGCGTGTTCTATACATACCGTTCTGGGAAAATATAATACATGAATTATACCCTCCACTATCGTTGGAGGCGATCTTACGTAAATTGGGAAATGTTTTTCTTCCGCGAGCAAACACTCTTCTTTTTTTTCGCTCACTCTTGTTTCAGCCATTTTTTTTTCTATACACGATAATCGAATCCGAATAGTAGAATTATCAGTTCGATTAAATTTTTTTTTTTTTTTTCATTTAAATTTATTTATTTATTAAAGTATTAGATAGCGACTGTCGACGAGAGGGCAAAGAACGAACGTTTTTCTACGCGTAGTACATATTTGTACACGAAGAGGAAAATATGAGAACGATCTTCAGACCCGTATAGTAATCGTGGGATGAGAGCGAAATCCGCGACTTTTTCCTATATTTTGATGGAGTACCCGATTATTATTCGAGTTTCGTAACATTCATTCTTACATTTTTGTCTCCGTGTACATATGTATGGATTATTTTTTATTGAAATAGCTTTTCATTGATGACATTGGCGTTATCTAATCGATTTATCAATCGTCCTCGACGAAATCGGCGCCCGACCGATCGCGCGCGGCTCTCATTCGCGAACTCTGCGATGTCTCGATGACGATTATAAACGTAAACTACGTGTTTTTTTTTTTTTTCTTATTTATACACATATGGACTCTATCTTTTATTTCTCGTATTAAGAAACCTCACATACAGAAGTGAATTCTCAAGAAAAATTCTTCAAGCCCGGAAGTACACTTATCTCATCGTACACATCGTTTCTTTTTTTTATTCTCCTACTACCTGCGAGTACTACTATTTCTCGCAACAATGAAATTAAGTGGAACGCGATTCGAGGCGTTCTCGTGGCTCGCAATTTCGAAATCTACGCGTTCTCTACATGCGTATAACAACTACATAAATAAAATAAAAAGAAAATTGTACGTAGAGTTACGAGTCCGATTATCGAGTTAAGAGAGTAAATCTACTCAGCATCTTGAAAATTGAGACTTTTTTCTAACCCCAAAAACTAATGGAGATCACGAAGATAATTTTACATTTGTAAAGATTCTCAAAAAAAAATTTTTTTTTTCTACGTAATTTTTTTTTTTTACGGTTGTAAACAAAAAATAAGACGCGAGCAACTAAACTTCCGTTGCATCGAACTCGTAAATTTAACAAAATTTCGGTTTTTATAGACCATTATTATTTTTCTACTGCAATAATTGCAACACGATAATAAAGAGTATGCGAACCTTTGCGTTCGTGCTTTCTCCGTTCGCCACAGTATCTCGCCTCTCCTCGTTTACCAACGTCGGCTCGATTTCTCCCCACTCCGCGGAAAAATCTTCAGTTCCGAATGTCCTCGTACTCTCTACGAGGCGTACGACTATCCTCGTCATTGTCGTCGTCGTCGTCGTCGTCGTGCGTCGTCGTCGCTCGGATTCGTTGTAAAAGGCGCCTCGAGTACTCCCAACTACGTACGTCCCTGGACGAGAAACCCATTCACAGAATGAACGAACCGCTTGGCCGTTCCGTTCGTGTAGTCACTCAGTAGTGTCATGGAGGTAACATGGCCGAGGAGACGCGCCTAGTCCGCGTTGAAGAGAGACTAAAGATCAAAATCGGTACGGAAAATAAAACACCAAAATAGCCATCGCTCGACCAATCAATATCACGGAATATATCGACACGACTGAGTTTTGTGCACAGTTTTAAATTAATTATCTCGTCAATTCGTGGGTGTAAGGTGCGATTGTGATGTGTGTTACGAATAGTGCTCACGGTGATGGGTGAAAAAAAAATCGAAAAAAAAAAAAAATCCGAATATTTCGCGAGTCCAACGTCGGCGTTAGGTCTCGTCCTCGTGTACGTCCGCGGATAAAAAAAACAACGAAACCTATTTTCGCTGGTTAAAAAAAAAAAAAAAAAAACCGAATCTCATCCTTTCATTATCGAACCCTCGGTGTTTCAATTTTCTCGACGTTTTCCGTGCCCTTGCGTCGACAGAGACCTCTTTTACTCCCGTATTTTTTCTCGAAAAAAACAACAAAAAAAACCTTATTAACATTTTTCGACAATGTCGGCCTCGAAATTCTTCGGCGAAAGTTATTGCTTGTCGAGTTCGTTTTTTTTTTTTTGACGTCGACTCGATCCACGTTTCGATTGTTTGAGGTTTGTTACGATGGTTTTGCTCGGTCGAGAGAGGCTAAACGCACGCATATTCGTGAAGGAACACCACTCGCCACGATGCACAGACGTTCGTTTCGTTTTCTTTTTTCGATTCTTTTTGTTTTTTTCTTCTATTTTGTTCAACGCGAAATAGCGGGGGAGCAGCAAATTGGAGCTCTGTGCGGTCGTAGGAAACTCCGCGTAAGCGTTACATTCTTGATACTTTGGAGGCTCTCGCAGTGTGCGTGGTTTCTTTCGCTCTCTGGGGCTCGCCGAGACTCCCACGCGTCGTCGTTGTGCCGCTGCTGCCTTGTCTGATCGTTCTCTGTTGCACTCTGCGAGATTTCTTCGTCGTTCGTCGATTTTTTTTCTCTGATTTTTCGTTATCGTTTTATTTTTTATTCCGAGTAGTTTCGACGATATTTTTGTTGTTGGGCCGGAAATTGAGTATCGAACGATAACTCGATAAGAAACTTGTTTTTTTTTTGTAATCGTACAAATCGAATAGATAGGATGGGTCGGAATTTTCGTTGGGGAAGTCTATGGCGCAAGTGTCGCGACACGCACACACATACACACGCGCGTAATATCGCACGTCGACGTTTTCGTGAATGGACGGTCACGTTCGTCGTGTGTGCGTGACAGTGTTCCGCATGTGTGTGCGTGTGTTGGGATCGCAAAAAACAAGGGGCGATCTATACTACTCCGATTTTACTATCGTTCATTCATTCATGGAGGATGCGATGACGAATGCTTCGTTTCTTCGCGGTTATTTAATGTCGGATAGAATGTTCGTCTTAAAAATTCTGTTCGCCAACGAACGATTTGAGCTTCGCGATCGTTGAAAATGAGCTTTTTTTGCGGTTAGTACGAAAAAAAAATGTTTTTTCTACACGCTTCGTGAGAAAATTACGATCGAGATATTAGCGAAATGTAAAATTATTGAATGCCGAATAATCATTACTTTTGCGATCGTCGTTATTGTGGAAAATGCGAAAGAATAGATTCATCGAAACAAAGACGATTTTTTTTCGCGGTACAGGTGAAAATTGAATACTTTTACAATGAATTCTTCGGCAAACGAGTATTTTTAAATTCAATTAAAAATTCATTTTTTTCGAAGACAAAAGCTGTGCTTTTTACAGCGATAGTTTTTATCATAAAAATGAAAAAAAAAATGAATTGAAAATTTATCGCAGTCGTCTGATTGTCGTTGCGACTTTTCTCGGTAACTTAATCGTTCACATTTTTGTAAATGTTTTTAATTTCAAAATTAAATTTAAATTCAGCACGGAATTACCTAAAAAGATCGATAAAACATAAACCAATTTATATCGTAATTCTTCTATAAATACATCCTTTTGAATTTTGTTGTAAAGCTTCTTCGTTAGTACATTATAATGAAAAAAAAAAAATTTTCTTGATTTCAACGGCAAATTTGTCGCTCGAAGTATTTGACGAATTTTCGGAAAAATGTTTTTCACGATGTCTCCGAAGACGCCGATCGCATGGATTACGCCTCGAAGTTTTTTATTTTATTAATGTAACCATTTTTTACGGACTATTGCGCGTGGTTTTCACATAGCGCGGCACTAACACGTATGTAGAAGCGAATTGATATACACGTGTAGTACTATTTACCAGAGGAGATGAGAGAGTTGCCGTTTAAACGTTTTCAATTGTCGGATATATGGAACGAATAGCATTATCATCGTTGTGTGCATTCCTAAGTACCATAGACAGCGGGGGGTGTCGGGAGAAGGGGTTATAAAGCTCATTCTTCGCAGAACGTTACGTTTTTCGCCATCTCGCTATATCCTTATGTTTATTTTGTATACGAAACGGTATATCTAATACCGTCGATGTATACTCCGCTAGTGACTATTATGTTCCGAAAAATTTGTACACTAATAACGCTCGCGCGTGTACTACGAGAAAAAAAAACCATAACGACGATTCAAACTCGATGTGTAAACGTCGGTTTATGCAACGTTAATTTCGCGGAATATAAAAATATAAAGGAAGCGCCGAGTGAGAAAGTCATTAGACTACGACCGGCATAAGTACATCCTGCGTTTTGTACGTCCGCTATCCACCCCCGCCAATCTTTTTTTTCTTCATCGTTTCACTCTTTCTGTTGTTACGACGAAACCGAATAAGAACCGAATTCAAAATTTGACAATTTAAATACAGTCGATTTTTGGTTTTTCTTCGTAAACAAATTTAACCCATTAACCAGTCGATTTCCAAGCGCATCGGCATTTTTCAAATTGATAAATTGGAGAATTTCGTTTTGTAGGGAATAAATTCGCAATTCGCTTCCTCGATTTTTTGTAACTTGGCGATTGTAAAGTCCTTTTTGAGAAAAAAAGCAAATCAATTTTTTTTTACTTCTTCTCAGAGAAAAATTGCGAAACGTCGATTAAAAGAAAAAACGTGATTTGTAAATTTCTTTTGTATATTTTCCGATGACGCGATTCAATCACCGATATGACCCAAGAAAATCGGAAAATTGAAGCCAAAAATTAAAAAAAAAACTGCATATACTTTAATAAAAATTTTAAGAAACAATAACTATCGACCACTCGATATACACGAGAAATTTCAATGCGATAACTCGAAGCGTTTTCACGTAATAGAGGTCCACATTTTTCGCGGCAGAATCTCGAAACTGTTTTTTTTCGACAAAACAAAGTTTCCTCCGTGAGGAAGCAAAATAACAATGATAACATTTTATCTTCAAAATCGAAACGAAAACAAAAAAAAGAAATGTTCACTTTCGATGTCAACAACAAGAAACAATTTGTATCGTCAATATCGCCGATTATAAATTTTCCGCGAGTGAAAACAACTCTTAAGAACTCTCAAGTCATATAAATCGTTGAAAATTATTGCCGTTACGTAGTCGCAAGAGTTATGCGAAGTTAAAAAAAAAAAGAAAGTGCGAAGTAAAGTTTTACGGTCGGCGTTTTGCATCGCGCATCACCCGTTAGTCACGGATATATGCATTATTGTAATTTCATTCACGAAGCTTCTCAACGAGGCGAAATAATTATTGATGAACCGTGACTCAAAGTTGTTCGCGCATCGTTCGCTCGCGTTTTTCATTCAGCTATTCAGCTTCTTAATCAATGTAAATATCGGTTATCCCCGTTGCTTGGAGGCGGCGTTTGGAAGGTGAAAAATTACCACTCGACGAAAGATAATTGCGACGATAACAACGCTCCGTTTTGTAATTGTTCACGTGATATTTGCTCGAATAATAGATCACACCTTCGTGTTTTGAAGAAGATAAGAACTTCGTGTTTCGAGTCTTTAAAATTTTTTTTTTTTTTTTTCGCAGGCGAAGCTAAAAATCTTTTGAGTAGAGGCCATGGATCACCGGGAACGAGAGACGTTTACTGCGCCCTATCCCTCGACCAGGAGGAAATATTTCGAACAACCACCATGGAAAGGACTCTCAAGTGAGTCGCATTTTTTTTTTTTTTTTTTTCAAATGAATTTCTTATTTTTTTAACCTAACAAAACGAACTTTTCTAATTCCGAATTAAGTTATTCATTTCAAAAGTGTCCGCAACATCGTAATATACAAAACCAATTTTATTACAAGAGATATGTTACAAAAGTAGCGAATTAAATTTATTGGTACTCTCGCATTATTAATTTTATTGTTTTGTCTCTTTGCACAGTCCCTTCTTCGGTGAGGAGTTTCAATTCGAAGTGCCAAGAAAATTTCGATACCTGGGGATCTACGTTTACGACAGGGATAGACACCTGAAGCAGGACAAGATTCTTGGAAAGGTGGCGATAAAGAGAGAAGATTTAGCGACCTATAGCGACAACAAAGAGCATTGGTTTCCTCTAAGGCCGGTCGACGCGGACTCCGAGGTTCAGGGAAAAGCTCATTTGGAACTCGCGTTGCAGCCGCAAGTGGGCCATTCTCAGCCCAAACTAACCGTTCGGTAAAACGAATTTTTATTTATTTTTAATAAAAAAATTCATTAGTTTTGGATTTTTTCACGAAAAAAAAAAGAAAAAAAATTATTGAGAAATCGGTGATAATTAATCGTGTAAAATTTTTCATTATTCAGGGTCATCGAGTGTAGCGAACTGACGATTAAAAACGGCGGCTGTGATCCATTTGCTACAGTCACAGTACTCTACAGCAATGGCAAACAAATATCAAAACGCACAAAAGTCAAGAAGAAAACTGTATCACCGTATTTCAATGAAACATTCGTTTTTGAGGTGAGAACGCGACAATAGAATATTTTTGGATTTCTTGTATTTTTTATTGTTTTAAATTTTGTGTATTGAAATGTTTATTAATTGAAACGTTTTTTTTTTCTTTTTATTTTTATAGCCGGAATTGACCGAATCGAAGGAAAAGGATGTATCGCACTATTCGATCGATGGCGAAGTCGGCGAAGTCGTTGTTGGCCTTTGGCACGCGTCGCCGGGAATGGGCGAGCAACCGGCTTTCCTCGGCGAAGTACGCGTGACCCTTCGCGGTTTGCAGAAACAGCCGACAAGCGCAACGACAGCGTGGTACTTTTTGCAACCGCGGGCAGCGAAACATCGTCCGAGTAAAATAACGAGTAACTCAACGCCGCCGGGTACTCTTCCCGGACTTGGCTCGCTTCGTCTGAAGATTCACTACACCGCCGATCATGTATTTCCCTCAGAGATGTACGAGAGATTGAGAAAATTGTTGCTACAGAGTGTAAATATACAGCCGATAACGTCGTCGGCTGTTTATATACTTGGCGAAATAGTTTCAAGTAAAATGGAAGCCGCACAACCGTTGGTTAGAGTACTCGTTCATCACGGTCAACTCGTATCCGTTATGCGGGCTTTGGCTAGTCACGAAATCTCCAAATTGACGTAAGAATTTGTCTTTTTCAACTAAACTTCTTCCCTAAAAAAGAAAATGTTTAACATTCTGACGAATTTCCTGCAAAAAATAATTTATTCAAACGACTCGTTGAATGACGAAAAAAAAAATTGTTTTTCTTCAGTGATCCAACGACGATATTTCGTGGCAACACGTTAGTGAGCAAAATGATGGACGAGGGTATGCGTCTCGCTGGTCTTCACTATTTGCACAGTACCCTGAGACCAGCGATGGAACAAGTATTTCTCGAGCGCAAACCCTGCGAAATCGATCCGACTCGCGTCAAAGATTCCAACACGATACAGGCGAACTTAGCTAATCTTAAGGTGAGTAACGTAAAATTACGTAGAATCTTTAGATGCGTAAACAACTTCTCCCGTTCGAGAGCATTGCGGCAGAGCTTACTTAGCCGCGGTTCACACGCTTCTTTCCTTTAACAATGGGGACCGCTCTCATTTTTTCTTCTCTTCTTCGCACACATTACGTACACAGGAATACGTCGAAAGGGTTTTTACGGCAATAACGACATCCGGCGTACGATGTCCACCGCTGATGTGCGAGATGTTCTGGTGTCTGCGTGAATTAGCTGCGACACACTTTCCGCAGAACAAAGAAGTTCGTTACTCGGTCATAAGTGGCTTCATATTTCTACGGTTCTTCGCACCGGCGATTCTCGGTCCAAGACTCTTCGACATCACGAATGAACAAATTGTAAGCTATTTTTATTTCTTTCTTCTCTGTTCATCACAAATACGACAAATTGCTTTTTAAAAGATTTTCGTAATCTCGAAGTAAAATCGATTCATGCTTCGGTTGTTTTTTCTACAGGATACTCAAACAAATAGGACTTTAACTCTCATTTCGAAGACAATCCAAAGCCTCGGGAATTTGGTTAGCTGCCGAGGCGGTGCCGGAAGCGTTTGCAAAGAGGAATACATGGAATGCGTGTACAGGTAATTACTCGGATTTCGAACGTTTCTCCATAAGATTCGACGGTTAAAAGTCGCGAGTACCGACCCGGATACCTGATTTTTCTCTGCGATTATCTGCAATGATAATTCTTACTGCATAATAGCTATAATTACCCGCTAATGCGATTTATAGTTTTTCTTGGAATTAGAGATTTTTTTTATTGCTTCCTCGTGAATTTTCTTTATACACAAAGCTTATACTAAGCAAAGGAACTAAATTGGTGAATAATGATAATAATTGACAATGATTAATTAATTTTCGCAGGGAATTTTATACGGAAAAGCATATCCAAGCGGTTAAGCAGTTTTTGGAGCTGATATCGACGAGCAGTAGTAGCGGAATAAATCGGCAACGACCAACGATACTGCAGGAGCAGCCGGTCGTGTTGAAAGAGGGGTAAGTTAATTTTTTTTCCACTCAACCAGACATTTTCGCGGCTTTAATTAATCAACTAATGTATACTAACCCCGCGCTTTCCTCTAATAGAATATACTTTCTTTTTGTGCACTCCGCTGCCGACTGTGGCAAGAGGTTTGTACGATAAACAGAAAAATTAGACTAAACCGTACAGATTCCTTATATCGTATCTCTTTTATTGAAATTAATAAACAATTCTTTTTCGTTTCTTCTTTCGCAGAGTTATGATCAAACGAGCACAGGGCAGAAAACGTTTTGGTCGAAAAAACTTCAAGCAAAGATACTTCAGACTGACTACGCAAGATCTGACGTACTCCAAGACGAAAGGTTCGTCGTGGAAAACAATTTTTCAACTTTTCAAAAAAAAAAATGTAACCCCTTACGTATGAGAGGCTTTTTGCCAACCAGATAAGCTAACCAGCTAATTTCGATTGCTCGTAACAATAATACGCATAAGTAAGAAAAAAAAATTCTTTGAATCAATGAAAAAATAACAATTCAACGTTATTTCACAATTTTTTCGCAGTTTTTTTATAATTAAAAAGAATAATTGATGGTAACGACCGTTCGAAAATTTCGGACGTATATTTACGTTCTCCGTACGCGAGGGGTTAACAACACTGCGAAATATGTGTATTAATGAAAAAAATCGGTTTCAGGAAAGGAACCCTTGTGTAGAATATCTTTGGAGGAAATATTGGCTGTGGAAAGGCTGCACGAGGATTCGTTCAAGATGAAAAATATGTTTCAAATCGTTCAACCTCAACGAGCGCTGTACGTCCAGGCGGGCAATTGCGTCGAGGAGAAGGAATGGATAGATATTCTAACAAAGATATGCCACACTAACAGTAATAGATTGGAGAGGTATCATCCGAGTGCCTACATCAACGGACATTGGCTTTGGTAAATATTAAATTGAAAAGAAGATAAGTTAGAGACAAGAAATCACAAAAACGAAATTAATGAAGAAACAATGTAAAAAAGTAGTTTTCAAGAGTTTTTTTATGCGTAGCGGACTAAGTGATTCGACTTATCGAACATTATGAAAAAAAAAAGAAAATAGAATTTTGTGTGCAGTAATTCATACAGAAATATGAGATCCGCTCTGCTCTACACTTTATCAGCTTTGTGCTTTTAGTGCATTGAAAAAAAATGTAATTTATTTTTTGTTTGTTTGTTAATCAATCAGTTGTCGAACGGTTTCCGAAGTGGCGCCCGGATGTAGCGAAGTTTCGCCGGGTATCGAAGCCGGTCTGCGAATGGTCCTCGATCCCGATCGCGATTTGCAGCGAATACATTCGTTGATATTCACGAATATGCCGCGACTGGAGACGCTGATGAGCGCATGCGAGTGTCAGGCTGTTTACGGTGCCAGCGAGATGTGCGTTTTGCCCGGTGGCGGTTCGCCCATCGAGGACGTTCCTTCGTGTTTCAAGACGTTGACCGCCCTTCGGGACGCGGCATTTGCACTTCAGCACGAGCACAGAGCGTACTTCAGACGATTGGCACGCGACACCAAATACGGAAGCAAGTGAGTGCGGATCTTCGATACAATTTTTTTTTCTTTTTTGCAAAAAGTTAAAAGAAAATTTTTTTTATTTAAATGTTTTAATGTTGTAATTTTGAACAGACAAGCGCCGATCGGAGACGACAACTATCTTCACTTATCGAAACGCGCGTACGAGACCGACGGGCTGAATCAAACGGAACACTGTTACGAGGGTCTCACGCGCAGGATAGAGGATCGTCGATACGACGAACATTTTCGAAAGTGTTTAGACTCGGAATCGATAAATCGAAGGTACGAGAACGACAACGGTACTTTGCGACGTTACGACAACAGTACGGACACCATAAGAAGTATACAAAATGATTTGCGTAAATTCGACAACAGTCTTAACAGCACAATCATGAGATCCGATAGGCACGAGAGAAACGGTAATGAAAATTTTGACAATCATCGAAGATTGGTCGACACAACGTCGTCGAGTCTTTTGACGAGCGAAGGCATTAGTTTGTCCGGTACGCTTTCTAGAAAATTGAGCAATTATGATAACGCGAGAAAATTGAACGACGGAACGCTAACGAGGCGGATAAGGGACGACGCTTCCGACATATCCTCGAGTTCTATGAGCGGTCGTGGCAATCATTGATGTAACAATCGCCTAGCATATTATTTAATACGATGTTTAACTTTCGTTGCCTTTTGTCACGCGTTTAGCGAATTTTTATCTTTTCATTGCAAAAAGAATAAATAATCTTTGGTTTTTTTTTTCGTATACTTCTAAAATGATTGACGTTCATTTGAGGAATTAAAAAAAAAAGAAAACGATAAAATTTGACTTTTGAAAAATTCCATCGAATGGACGTGAAAAATAGATGAAATTTATACGAAAAAAAAAAAAATTGAAGAAGCTGATAATCTTTGCAAGAAAAATATGACACAGACACACATACACACTGCAAGGCTATAAAAACATTTTTGACTCTACTGCAGCGCGTTCAGACTCGGCGATTGTAAATTCTTAATGGGTCCAATCCCGCTGTAAGCTTAGGCAATAATAATTACTACGGGCGATAATTCGTAGTTTGTCCTCCATCCCCATGTCCCCGTCGTCCTCCCATTCATTTTGTTCTTAGCGCCATCCTACGCCCCCAAAATCCCATCCCCACGACCCCTTCCCAAGAACTTTGTAACATCGCGTCACAACTGAAATCTCTACTATTTATTTATTTATTCGTACAAAAAAAAAAACATTTTTTTTTCGGGATTCGTTTTTAAGAATTTGTTTTACATGACACCTGACAGTGTTAAACACTGAAAACGCTGAAAAAAAAGAAGCAAAAAGTAATCTCAATTCTGATGAAGAAAACAAAAACGTATATTGATAGTGATATAGCTGATAGACTATCGTGTTTTTATTTTTTTTTTATTTCTTTTAATCTCGCGTTTTTGCTGACAAAACTGTGACACGCCTCGACGTCTTTGTAGGACACATTTAAACTAACAAAAATGATCATTTAAAGCAGTGGTTTTTTATTGTTTATCGTTGGGGAAAAATTTTTTATGAATTTTTATGAAAAAGAGTTATAAACGAAGACAGTGAGAAGTGAGAAACACGAAAGGAAAAAAATGTGTTAAAATAAGCGTTTCTCGAGACAATCGATTCGAACGTTCGAAAATATTAATGCAAAACGATATATTGAATTTGTAACCAAAAAGAAAAAACAAAGACAAATGAATAACCGGCGTTTTGCGCAAAGATGAAAAAAAAATTGTTCAAATCGGCAAAGCAATCGACGAAAAACTCTAAAATGTTGAAAGAAATTCATAAGATTTTTCCCCTCAAACGGAATCAGAAGCCGCGAGGTACAATCTAATTTTGTCGATTCGAAATTTTTCGACAATCTTTCAATACCATCGATTCATCATTGCGATTCACAGATACGCGACGTTATTATTCTGAAAGTAAAGACAGTAAAAATTCGAACGAAAAAGTAACAAAAAACGTTGTTTTTGCTCATTTCCGGATAAAGCTTCGTCGCCATTCGGCCAAACAACGTGTCTCCGCCGATGAGCTATTAGACCGAAGTAACTATTGTTTTCACGCGCCGAGACGCGGAAGACCGGCGAATAATTTTTTCTGGCAATGCCAACATTTTGTTTGTTCGTTTATTGTTTTTTGTAACCGTCTTTAACAAAACAGTGATCTCTCAAACGGACGAAATGCGTGATGCAGAAACCTAACAGAAAGCAAAAAAAAAAATGAAAAGAAAATTTAAAAAATCGCAAATGATCTAATTACACATTGAACTGAACTAGTTATAGGCCTACAACACTAATGACTTTGTTTTTTTATGCTGCATCGCATTTATACGAGTGCAAAAAAATAAAAAAGTGTCTCTCGTACATCCGCAAAGGGTACGATATTGCATTAGTAATAATGAACAATTAAAAAAAAAAGTAAAATAAAAAAACAAAATCAATCAGCGCAAATTTCCGTCTTCTGTCGATTTTAGAATTTCGTAATTTCGAATATTTCGATAAATGGCATAATATACATATATATATGGAATACCGTTTTATCTGTACTATCCGCACACAAGTACGAGACATTTAGCGTCAAGTGCGTTACCCGTTTATTGCGTTCGATACATTTTTTTCCCTCGAAACATTTTTATCGGCTTATAATAAAAACAATTAGAACCTTTTAAGCATTAAGCCATTACGCGAAAAAATTAAATTGACTTATATGAAATTCATTTTCATTAATAAAAGTTTCGAGGATAATGTTTGCGGAATTTTTTATCGTAAAAAAAAAATAGACACGACGAACGTTCGGGTGGTTTACTTTACGGGAAATGCCTCGTGCGTCAACACTTTGACGTTCGAGATTCGAAAAGAAACTGAACACCGATACATACAGTTATTCTTTTAATGGAAGTTATTAGGATTTTCCATTGTCGATATTGCCATATTAAGGTTATAAATATTAGAAATCCCTCCATTCTATTAGCGAATTATAATTGCGTTAATGATGAATTTTCAATGAAAACACCAATAACTTTTTTATGAGCTCTGTGTACAGTTGAGTGATTACTATTGATATACCGTGCGAGAAAGGGAGAGAGAGAGGAGATAGAAATAAAAAAAAAGGAAGAGAGGGAGAGAGAGAAAAAAAATGTTATTAATTATTGAATAGATAAAAGAAAATTTTAAGCTTTCCTCTAAACATTGTACAGTGTACAGAATTCTCTATTTCCATGTTGTAGACTTTAGAAGTAAAAAAAAAAATTGTTTTTTTTTTCTCCGTTTTTTTTGTCGCCGATCCTTCAACTTTGTAGATTTAAGGATTTAATTAAACTAAACGCGTAATCACGATAGATCTTTGTAGCCAAATCAAATTTAACAGGTAGTTGCGAGACGACTAATCCGAACGCCTGAAAACCGATGCGCCGACTGTTTTACAGTTGCTGGGAATAAAACTTAAAACATATCTATTCACTAAAAGAGAAAAAAAAATTCGTGTCTGATATAAAATCGTATGAAAAAAAAAAAAAAAAAAAAAAACACAATCATAGCTCGAAAGTTCAAGAACAACATTTTGCGGTCCAAGAAAACGTTATTAACGCGCGACATTCTTTTATCTCGACGAGGCATGATCAATCATTAACGTACAAACCGGATGTGAGTTTTTCATTTTTTTTAATAGTAAAAAAAAGTTTGTTTATTGACTGCAATGGGTAATCTTGGCGCAAAAATTTCAACAAAACGGATACGAAAACTCCATAGTTTTGGAGCGAACAAATGAGTTACGTACACTGGAAGCTTATGGAAAATTATATTTTCATTTGTTTTTCAGAACTTTCGATTTTCCGAATAACGTATTTAAGACTTTTTTTGTGGAGAATTTTTCATTTCTATAATAAAAAGATTTTTTTACAAAGATTTTTAACTATAATAAAAGATTTGTACCATCGAGCGAAGAATCAATCAGTTTATCGTCCGAAGATTTTCAATGGCATAACATTCACAATCAATTTCTTCCAAAAAAAGATCATCTCTACGCGCTATATGAATAAAAACTTTTTTTCTACAGAATCTCGTACTCTATTAAAATGTTCTTCGTAAAGAGTCGAAAAGTTAAAAAAAAATCGATTGATACGAAACAATTTATGTACCAAATTATTTTTTTTTCAATTTACCAACTTTTTTATATTAAATGGCTTCCATTTCGATCTTTCGATACTTTCTAACAGTTCGCTCCAAGATTATCCCGAATGAATGAACGAAAAAAAAAATGAAGCATCGTTAATGCAAAAGCAAAAATTGTTTATCGGCTCATAAAATAAAAATTTGTCAGTAAAGTGCGCAGGATTTTAGTAATTCCAACTACTGATTGATGTATACACTCATTAACACGATTTTTTTTTGTTTTCGTCAGAATGCAGTAAGCATATAAATACAACGTATGTGTTTGTACTATAAAAAAACATTTGATGATGATGATGGTAATTCTACTTATGAACGGTATTATTTATATTAAATATATTGTATTAATAATTTAATTAATGATTTTGTATATCCTTTTTGTTGTGTTCACCAAGTAACTATTGTTATCTTGTAGTAAATGAATCCTTAGCATAGATCGTGCCTTAAATAAATAAAAACGAGAGCGTCGATTATTTTAATATATATACACACAAAACACGCATATAGTATATATATTATTATATATTATGATTTATTAGAGAAGAATGCAGCTTATCGATGATTCTCGTGTCGACGTTGCAAACGCAAAAAAAAAAAGAAAAAAATTCTTCTGCCGCCCCCGTTACCTCGCTTCCCATACGAATGTACATAATGAGGAAATAATAACAACAAGTCGAGTCTTACGTATACAATTTATCATTTTTTAAATTTTCTCTCGTTGCGATTGTATTACGTATTTCATAATAAAATTATTTTTTAGTTCTAAAATTTGCTGAATTTCGTTAATAATTTTCATCGCATATTCGAAAAGGCTTCGGAAATTATTCAGTTTCGTCGAAATGTGATTTTTTCAAATGAATTGCAAGCGCTTAGGGGTCCTTATCTGCTTGACGTTTCGAAAAAAACCACAAATTTTTTTTTTTTTTCGAAAACTATCGGCGAAAATAAATTTTTTTTTTTTATTGAAAGATACATTTATTTCGATTGAAAAAAAAATTCTAACACTTTTCAAATATAGTTATGAGCTCTGTGACGACGCGATTCAAATTTCGTAATAATTTCCGTCGCATCGCTTTGAAGATACGGAATTTCGAAGAGGGTACCAATGACATACAAAGGTATTCCAAAGGGTTAAAAAAAAAGGTAAATTGGATCGCATATTTTTTTTAAGCAGTTGCTATCAACCCTTCGAAGATATTAAACAAATCAAAATAAAGAATTTCGAAATTAAATGAAACGACGCTATTTCACAGCGTCAATAAATTTTCCCGAATTTGTCACCCCGGATTTTTAGAGCGCGGAGTTTATCAGCGTAAAACGTTGACGAGCGACAACTCCGAACTCCCTTTCTGACGAAGATCTCGAAATTATCTTCTCAGTTTCTTCTTCACTCTCGACAGAGTTGCATCGAGAGCTCCGAGTGACCAGGGCGCGACGTTGAAGATTCGTCGCCGTCTTGGCCCTGGCACCGCGTTCATTCTCTCCCACCAAAGCAATCCACGAAAATCTTTTCATCCACCTTGTAAGACGGCTTCTTCGTCGTAAGGCATCTCTCTATCTCAGTACTTAACGAATTACGCGCGCGAGTGCATCTCGAGTGAAAAAGAATAAATTTAATTGAAAAAAATTATAAAATAAGTAAAATTGATTCCAAAATCGCATAACATAAATAATGTCCGGGGATGTGCAGCCGAGAAAGCGAAAGGATAAAAGACGTAAAAAAGGTGAGATAGATGTGACTTCGACGCTCGGTCGTTTCGATTAGCGAAATTTCGTAACTCAAGTCCCTACGCGGTAAGATATTTTTAGCGTTACTCTATACCGTCGCTTTCTTTATTTTACTCTATCCTCATCATCGGACAACGAAAAATAGCGTACCACAACTTGACACTTTCGTTCTAAAAAAAAAAAAAAAAAAATAAACAAGTAATGTTTTCTTCGCTACAAATGACAAAATTATTTTATAAACCATTGTTTCACGAGAACCGCGGGGGAAATGCCTGTGAATACACGATTATTATTCTATATTTATTTTTCTATAAAAAGACACTCGTGCGCGCTTTAACTCCTGTCGCGAGAACCGAAGAAATAGTCCATCTCTTCGAACCGTGCAGCGCTTCAATAAAAGTCACTTATTTGCATTCTCGTTCGAATTATTATTCCTTTATTATTATTAGTATTATTATTGTTATCCAAAGGATCATTGAAAGCCAAAAATTATTTCGTATCATTAAAATTTTACGTGGCTACTTTTTTCTCGCAGTCTCTCGTCGATCCCAAACGAATGAATAAATTCGAACAAATTTTTTGCGACGTTTTTATTCGCGTTGATAACATTATTCGCGAAATTCGGGTAAAATAGGAGTACGAGAAATAACTAAATATCTGGCAATGGCTATCTAAGTAAGAAATAGTCGGCTTCGTAAAGTTAGCCAGACTAACATTGGGATACGAAAATAGATTTAAACGGTATGATCCAATCCAAAAGCATTTATCTCAGTATTATTTGTATGAAATTTTTAGCCGACGGGGATTACCATATCCAAAGGATACGCGGTGCAAGCTTTGGTATGCGATTATTTGATGCTGTTATGTATATTAATTATTTTTTTTTATTTTTTAGGAAATACGACTGCACATAAACGCGCGTCAAATAAATGTCAAAGTAAATTTTTCAATCGTTTTTATTAATTCTGCACACAAATTAGATTCGGAATAAAAATTTGAAAAAATGGCTTCCGAAAATGTCGCTTGTTTATTGAAGAAATTTGAAATTGATCATTATTTCTATTGTAAAATAAAAATTTTAATTTTTTTCTTCAATTTCGTTACCCGTTTGTACAGGAAGTCATATAGTCGTACTTCCGAAATTTTTTCGTCATTAGTTATTTAATTGCACTTTTTAATTACTCGATCCTCGATCAGCGCCGATATATTGATGGATTTCACGATGGTAATATTGAATTTTTCTTAACTTTGACTTCGATTGTTGTCGCGCGAATCAGATGACGAAGATGCGGGAACTCCGCCACCGACACTCATCAATCCATCGTCGGAACATTCAACCGACAACGTGACTATACATGTGCACAAAGAGGGTGGCACGGGAGGCCATTGGTGCGCGAGAATAATTTTTTTCACACTGCTCACTGTGCTCGTTGGACTTGTCGGCATAATTATATTCGAAAATCGGGGAATTACCGATGGTGAGTGCGAAGGTATTCAGTTCATTTTGACAAAAAAGAGAGAGGGGAGCAAAAGCGGCACGTCGCATAGTTTTAACTTTTGTTTTTTTTTTGTTCAAATTTCACTCACCAATGTTTCGATTTTTACTGTTTTGCTGCGCCCTTTGTGCTCCTGAAGCCCCAACCGCCATTTGCACATTAATAAAAAAATAATTCGATCTGTTTTTTCAAAGTCGACACGCCAGTGGCTTCGTCACGATGGGCAGTGATCTTCGACGGTTGGGTGGACGATATATTGCCGCAACACGAAGAAGATCACGGAAGTGAAGAAACCAAGGAGCACGACGAAGAAGGAACAGAGGAGGAAGATGACGAACACGGGGACCACGACGATGATGACGAAGAAGAAGAAGAAGAAGAAGAAGAAGAAGAGGAAGAAGCTGAAGAAGAAGAGACTGAAGAAGACGTAGCGGAGAAAGACAGCGCGGAAATTGATAAGGAAGATGAAGACGAAGGCATAGGATCCGATGAAGAAGAAGGTGAAGAAGATGAGGACGAAGCCGATGACAGTCAAGCTGATGATGATAATGACGATGATCAGCAAGAATCTGTTGAACAAGATAACGATTCTCGACAAAATGGTAAATTTTATTTTCTTTCTTTTTCTTCTCACTATCGATGTTACTTTTTCGTGAAAATAACAAGTAAAATTCACGGAAGTAAATGTTTAATTTTAACAAAAGAAGAATAACAATTATTACTATTATTATTATTATAAATAATAATCTCTCTATCATTTTTCGTAATATTTTTTTAACGTTGTTTTTAATGACAAATAAAATATACAGCTTACGAAGAGAGCAAAGAAGCGCCCGATGACGATCAGGAGGACGATGTAGATGATGAAAAATTTGACGACAAGAGTGACGAGGGTTACGCCGAACAGGACGATTTGGAAGATGATAACGAGGACTTCGGTACTCTCGAAGAAGTGGATAATGCGAGTGAAGAAGAAGAAAGGGATGTCGACGACGACGCGACAGCGGAGCGCGAAGACGACGAGGAGGAAGACAACAACGTGTCGGACAACGATCTCGATGTTAGTATCGAGGGTGTCGGAGCCTCGAAAGAGCGCGAAGATGACGACGCGTCTCAGGAGTTCTTCGGCATTCCCGGAGTCGGCGAAATCGACGACAACAGCGTCGAACCACTCGAGGAAGTGAGTAAAAGACGTTCGTTAATTTTTCGACAAAAAAATTTATAAAATCATACATTTTGAAAATTCTTTTTATTTATTTAAAAAAAGAATAATCTAATTTTTTAAAATTGAAAAACCAAAAATTCAATTTTCTAAATTTCAAAAACGGAATTTTCTTTTTCATGTGAAAAATAAAATTAACAAAATCAAACGATAAAATTGTATAGTAAATCAATATTTTTCTCATTAACGAAGATCGAAGATGGCGAACTCGAGGAAGTCGTGAACGATTTGGAGATCGAGCCGGACGATGAAGAGATCGAGGAAGAATCGTCGAGTGGTAAGTATCAACGAAAGAAAAAAAAATAATACATTTTGTAGACGATAATGCCATTCGTATTATCATATTATCAAAGATCCTCCATGCTCTCGATATCGCGCGTAAGAAAAAAAAAAAATGAAAAATTCTTCGTCGACCGTAAAAATTCAACAAAATCCATTCGTGATTGCAAGTTTAAAAAAAAATAAAGAATGTGGTGGGTTGCAGTGGCAGTGAAGTTCGGAGTTGGCGTTGCGCTTATCGTTGCAGCGCATTTCGTACTCGTTAGACGATGGAACAATGGTAAATCGCAACAATTCATATCTACATATATATATTCTTCTCTCTGGCGCACGATACATAAGCTGTGATAATTCAAACAGTTTTTCCTTTTTTTCTTCAATTTTTATATGGTAGTTTTACATTGTTCTTTTAACAGCTGCAATATCTCTTCTCTTTTCTTTTTCCATTATGTATTTAATGTGTTTTCCGTGCGCTTGAGTGAATAATATTCGTAGCATGTTGTATGTGATCGTCGTTGACTAACCGAAAGTGAATTATTAAAAATTGTTAAAAATCGAAGGTAAGTAGAAATAAAAAATATCCAATAAAAAATAAATAATGGAAATTTTAATTATTTCGGATGTCGGCATTGAATGACTTATTTTTTTTTTTTTTTTTTTTTTTTTTTTTTAGTCGAAGCGGAACTTGCGGGTTCTTACAGCGACGAAGTCCTCGACTTGTCTCGGCGAAACACAATTGTACCACCAATTAATCCGAAGGACACTGACGCTCCGATCGAAGCCACCGAGCAACCTGTGCCGAAGGAAAAAATTGTCGAGAGTTACGAAGAATTACGATTAAAGTACAAAGGCTTAGAAGTCGACGGTCCCAATGTGATCAGCGTGAAGAAGACATTGGGAAAAGTCGAAAGTATGCCGATGCAAAATACTTCGTTGCAGGAAAAAGTAACGACGGAAGGTGCGAAATTAGCGAATTGATTTTCTTTCAAATGGACGGTGGCGAGGGACTTTTTTTCTTTTTTTTTCTGAAATATACGACAAAGAAAAAAGTATCAAATAATTCTTTACAGAGAAAGTGAATGTTTATGAGTCTTTAACGCGTTAACGACTCGTCCGTCGGCATTTTTGCAAGAGATCATTTTTGTAGAGCGTACGATTGTAAAAAAAAGGTTCCATCCATATTTTTTGTAGCTATGACGGTTTTCACGAAAATCAATGATCAGTGAATGATCGTTGCTTTTTTTCTGACTCTTCTAAGTCGATCCGCTTTACATGATTCAGGCAAAAGAGTCACTCAACAAAAGGAAGAAGTCGAGGACATGCAAACATCCGAAAGCGAGCGAATGTCCGCCACGGAACCGGAGGAAGAAGACGAAGAGGACGAAGAAGAAGGTAGCGAAGAAGAAGAAGAAGACGAAGAAGAGGAGGAAGATGAGGAAGTAGAGGACGTCGACGATAGCGAATTAGTAGCGAAATTAGAAGCAAAATACGGCAAATTGCCAACACCGACTGAAAGCGAAGAAGAAGAAGAAGAAGAAGACGAGGACTACGATGAGGAAGAAGAGGAAGACGACGAAGAAGAACCGGAAGAAGACGACGAGGAGATTCAAGGATGGAAACGTAAATAATCGATAACTCGCAAACAAATATTCAAATTGAATTTTATGTTTCTTAAAAAAAAAATACAAACCGAAAGAGACGAAGACTTTTTTAGCAAACGAATAACGGTGTTTAGGGAAGAAAAAAAAAGAGAGCACGGAGGATCCAGACATTTATTTTTTTACGATATTCTTCAACGAAAAATTCTTTATTAGTTTAAAGCTCCAAATTTTCAGCCGCAAAATCGAACTTCAGTTCGGTAATTTCAGGTCAAAAAGCGTTGAAATTTTTTTTCTTATCGGTAAAAAAAAATAAGTCTTGTCACAAATTCTAAAAAATGTATCGTTCGTGCCGGAGTTCTAAACTTAAAAAAAATGCCAGTTCCAAATATAACGATGTGCAGAAAGAATTCAATTTTTACATTTTTTTCTATAAAATTAAAAATTCGACTTTTCCAACAATTCGTAATATTTGGAACGAGTAATTTTTTTCTGTGATGACGAAACAATTATCGGCAAAAAATCGCATGGATTTGGTGACATGATTTTTTTTTTTCACCTATAAAAAAATAAGCTTTTGTAATACTCGATATTGAATTCGAACTCTTTTTCGAGTTTCGAGATGAAAAAAATTAGCGAGAATTTCAGCGAATTTATTATACTTATTTTTCGCGCTAAAGTCACTTATTGGTACTTTTATTATTTTTATTATTATTAAGCAGGCGTCAAAGCTCCGAAGGGAGGGCATTCCGAGGCTGCGAGCGAGCAGCGTAACGAGCCGAGAGGGAAGGAAGCATCGGCTCCGAAAGGACGACAAGGTGGCAGCGGTAGCGCTGGCGGTAAAGCGGTTCACGAGCACGTGAACGATTCGAGTGTCGATGAAGTATCGATTCAGGAAGAAATCAACAGTTGGTTGTCCAAGGTGCGTCGATCATAGTTTTCCGAACGTAAAAATCAAATATATTGATGCAAATTCCGTTATTTGTCTTTCTTATGATTGCAGGAACTCGATAATTGATCTTAGGTGGCAAAAGATATCGAGTCATTCATCGAGTTTGTTAGAAGATTTAAACTAATCGGATTCTTTCGGCATAATTTGTATAGTTATACACGACACAACACACACGACACGAAAAAAAATACCAATTTGACGAATGTTTTGTTATTACGTCGACGCTATTACGTATAATACGCGCAATAAAAAAAAAAGAAAAAGCGCTCGAGATTCCAAAAAATTTGTCGCGGTAACTTTTTTACTCAATGCACAAACGTTATCGTTATTGGAAAGTTGAGAGCGTACGCACTCGTTACGCCGTGTAATTAATATCGAAATAATAACTTTGTTACATAAAAAAAAACATTGAATTTTATGAGACCTCAATAAATGGAGGAGAGGGACGTTAGAACGACGAGTGTTGAACAAACTTATTTCTTTCCCTCGGCACGACATTGGATTGAAGTACGAAACGCTGTACTTTTTTTTTCTTTTTCTCCACGTAATTTTATTTCTACAAGAATTTACGATTCTCGAATCACTAGAATTCGAACCCCCGACGAACCACGAGTCCCATGTGGAATTTATATTTTATATTTATTTCTTACATTTTTTGCAATTATCAATTATGGATTCTTAAATTATTTTGACACACTACGAAACAGTTTATCAAACTGTCTTATTTATTTGTTTATTTAATTTTTTTCTTATATCCATGCGGCTTATACCTAAAGTTGTGAGAGAAGTTGTGTTCGCTTATATGTATTTCGGAACTATATAAAATTATCTTTTTTTTTGTTTGTTTTGCGAACGGTGTGATGTATGTAAGTGCCAATAGTTGATTGACCGTCGGAAGCGACGAAGAAGAAACATATTTTGGATTCGCGATAAATACTCGAACGACGGCATTAAATAGCGCCGGGAAAATTCGAGTTTTTGGTTCGAAGAACACGTATCACAAAACTCAATCGTGCGAGTTACGCGCGCGGCGATCGCGCGCGGCGATCGCACGCGAGCGTTGTATTTCGGTAGGCAAGAGGCTGTAGAAAAAAAAAAGAAAAGAAGAAGAGAAAAAAGACGTTTGAGAAAATTGAAACTCGAATAATTTAGTATTTGTGCTTATGGCGGTGTTTCCGCGGTGTAGGCGATGGCGGACTGTTGGCTCTGTGTTTAGCGGAACTTCGTGGTGGCGGTGGCGGTGACACCGACGGGGAGCGCCCGCGTTTTTTCCGCTCGGCGCGATCGCTACCGGGCGACGATCTTCGCGATAATCGCGACGACGAGGAGAAAACAGGCGATGGTGTACGACGGATTCGTGGCGGCGATGGCGTTACCGGTGCTCGTTTCTTGTGCGGCGACCCGGAACGCCGTTTACTTCTCGGCGATCTGCTTCTCGATCTACTTAAACGATGTCAATAATGATAGAAAAAGTCAATGATATTCTGAACGATGCGTTAAAGACTTCCGACATAAATTTTTTTCCCGAATAAGGTAAATACTTCTATTAGTTGCCTTTCGAAGGACGGTGTACCAAAACAACTGAACACAGGTATAACGCGAGTAAAATAGAAATCTACCAAAAGAATAAACGAGAATAATATTTCGTTCGAAAATTATTACCAGAACCTCGAGAAAAAAATGGTATAACGCTCGTCGTAAAACCTATTATCGATAGCAACACATCCCACAGTAAGAAAGTTCACCTTAGCAATATGTTCCCGTGTCTCGATCTCAATCGGAATTATAAAAAAACCAATAAATTTATTTACAGTCTAACTAACCTGTAGCGACTGGCGCTTTTCGCCGGTGAGGCCGAAGACAATCGTCGCCTATCACGATAATGACTTCCCGGCGATTCTGGGGTAACGCTGCGCTTTTTTTCTCTCCGCCGTTCCTCGTCACGATCGTCTACCTTTGTGTCTCTATCGCTCTGTAAGGCAAACTGTGAAGAAAAAAAGGCATAAAAATGTATTAGTTTTTGTAAGACGGAAAAAAATTATTGATTTCTAAGCAATTTTTTTTTTGCAATACGCGATATGTGCGATATATTTGGTGGTGTAGAATTAATTATCTTACTTTTCTTATGAGTTTCTTTCTGTAGTGTTCAACTTGACTTTGTATCGTCATTCCAGTCTTCAGTGTCCGTCGGCCGCTCTCGAGTTCATCCTGATACTGCATCGTTTTCACCTCAATCTCCCGCAGTCTGTTCCGCCTTTCCTCATTGTAATCTCTACCCGTCGAATCCATACTTGCGTCCTGCGAATTCGAGTCCTCGTTTTGCCCGAGTTCTTCCCATTTACTCGTCGTCATCGCTTGCGCTTCAACCTGATCGGGGTCCACGGTTTCCCATCGCGACGGTACGAAACCCGCTGGCATCGCTGGCTTCTTGTCCTCGTCTTTGCCTCTCGAATTCGTTCGATCGTCGTCATCCATTGGAATACCGTCTATGTCCTCATCCACTGTGAAACACGAATATCTTATTACCCTAGAAACTTTGGTTCTCTGTTACCATTTTACTTCAGCTTTCAGTTATCCAAATTTCATCGACTAAGAAAATTTCCGTTTTTTTTCAACTGTTCGATTGGTTACTACAAAATTTATTCGAGATCATGGATAACCGATAATAATCTGTTTTTAGGCTGATAGTCCAATCTAATTTTTTTAAGGTTTCGGAACATTCTAAACGTTTTTCGATATATTGACAATCTGTTAGGATATCGAATTTCTTACTTGGAACCCCATCGATGTCGTCGTAGTTAGTCGCGGGTTGCGGCGTGAGTCCGAGTTTCATAGCACCTTTAAGAAGTGCCGCACCATCGAGGGGAACACCATCGAGATCTTCGCCACCGTCACCGTCCGCGTCCGACAAGGGAGCACCGTCGATATCCTCGTCGTTTTCCGGCTCAGGTTCGTCGGCCTTAAAGAAAATCATATTGTTTTAATGCGTTTTTTATTTATTTTTTTTTTTACTTCTTTTAGTTATTGCCTAATAATAAATAATTTTAATATTACAGAGGACTCACCATAACTAAACCGAGAAAAGTATTTTGTAATCGGACCAAAAAATCCCTCGGATAAACGGCCCAATCTTCCCACGCGCGGAACATTCTCATAACCCGAACTTTGAAACCCTCTGCTTTAAGCCGACTATCGAATTGTTTATACGCCAAATGGACGTCGTTGAATATCTCAAGCAATCGACATTCGAATCTGTTGAATAAAGATAAATAAAATGAATATTAAAGAATCCTTCGGTCTCACAATATTCTCGAGAATTTTCAGTCCATGTAGTTATTTTAATCGAAAGACTTACGCTTTTCTGTAAATCGTAGCATTAGTAACTTTAACACCGCAATTGTGTAGAATATCGGAGATGAGGTACAATCTCGCGATTTTTTTGTTCGCAGGTGTTTGTAATATCGCCAAAGATTCTCCAATACAGTCGCATATCTCTTCCGCAGCTTCGGCGTGTTCGATACAAAATACCATCGCCTCAG
This sequence comes from Cryptus viduatorius, assembly GCA_964006125.1. Taxonomy (NCBI): domain Eukaryota; kingdom Metazoa; phylum Arthropoda; class Insecta; order Hymenoptera; family Ichneumonidae; genus Cryptus; species Cryptus viduatorius. The sequence continues at coordinate 12,373,326 of OZ023221.1, forward strand.
CGACTCTTATACGCTCCGGGGATATATTTCGTAATAAATCTTCCAGTCTGTCTCTCTGACTGTAAAAAAAAAAAATAAATTAGTTTCTTATTTAAAAAAATATTGAAATATCGAAATCCCGTTGTGATCTTTCTAAAAGTCTTATTGTCCATTTACCTATTTGACAAACTGCCCCTTCGGGGCTCTTGCCGTTCCTCCATTTCAATTAATTCGTCTGGCATTCCCTGAGTCCAAGGATTCACGGGTGGCGGTCTCCACACACTTCCGCCTTTGAACATCCTAAACTCATCCACGTGCCATTCCTTCTGCCCGTCTCCTTGGAGTATAGAATACAATTTCCACCGATAGTAGGTGTGCGCCGGTGAATAATTCTCGAATAAAAATCTTGAAGAAAAAAAAGCAAATGCAACTATCGTGAAATACGAAGAAACAAGTAATTTCGATTTTTTTCATTATATTAACCCGTTGGGTACCAAATTTTTTTTCTCACGTTCTGAGATACATATGCGCTTTTTAAAATCGCCTTTTTGTATACCCTTCGGTCCTCAACGGGTTATTAAAAAAATGAATAAAAAATTAATTGATAAAAAATTACCTAAACATCGGATTGTTGAGCTCTCTGTTCATTATCATCGCCTCAAACATCGGGCCTTCACGGATGACAAATTCCACCATTCTATGTATCAACATGACTAAGTTCCTATAACGCACAATATCATTAAAGTTTTGATCGTTCGTGTACGTTCGATGCGTTGCTTTACTGGACAACGGAAGGCAGCATCGGTAGAAGGTCGACGCGGTTGGGATGCGATACTGCTTTCTTTCTTATTTCATTGTTTTTTATGCTCTATATATGCTTTTTTCATTTTGTTTTTTTTTCTGTTTTCTTTTGCTTTTTTTTACGGCATTTGCATACTTACAGAGAATCTGTTTTTTTTTTATTTATGTTTTTTTTTTCAGTTTAGTTTTTTAACTAAAAAATCAACAAATACCTTTCCGTTGGAATAACCACTTTGACAACTGCGTTCTGCAAAATCTGTGAAGTCCCCCACCATCATCACAGTTTGTGCGAAGTACGCGCGCCCCACATGCCAAAATGCGCCCATGGTGATAGAACGGACGCCAACAAGTCATTACAACACAATTTTTAAACGTGGATTAGATTTGTCATTTGACGATCATTCGGGGTGTTACGGGAAGTCTTTTTTTTCGTTTGTTTCATCTTTCATTTTGGTTTTTTTTTTTGTTTGCAAACAGTTCTCTTTTCGACCCGCTGTTTTTCATCGGTGATTCACCTCTTGACGATCTGAGTTTCCCGTTTTTTTTTTATGTTCTCATAATTTCGTCACACTTACCGAATGAGCGCGCGAAGCTTTCGTTGCTCGACGCTTTTTTTTACAGCGGGTCTTTTTTCAAAGACCAGTTTTATTCATTCGTCACAATCTACATAGTCACGTTTGCGCAAATGTCTTCAATTTTTTTTTGGTTTTTTATTTTCCTAATTTCTCAGCTTTTTATTACTTTTTTTTTTCTAACAGAAGAGAACAACTTTACCTTTTCAAAGTTTTCCTTTTCCTGCGGGTCCGCGCTCTGGAGGTTGCGGATACGTGGTATCTGAGATTATGTTTCAAAAACGTGGTTATACGGTTCAATGGGAAATGCGGTTATACGCAATGTTTTTTTTTATATTTTTTCATATGATTGTTAATTTTTTTAAGGAATAATGTTTGTTTTTCTTTCCATCGTAATTACTCTATCGGTAACGTGTACGAACGAGATATGCGTATCGAGGTCCCGTGGCGTCTTGCGAACAAGATATCATCGAAGAACGCATGATAACTTCGCACCATGCGCACCGATAGATCTCACACTATCCAATAAATATTTTATTTTTCAACCTAAACGTTAGAACGGATTTTTTTCGGTGAATTTCTATCAACGGGCTCAGTGCTGTAACGCATTTTTAACGGAGGAGCGAAGGCTCCGCGTGTCTGGATATCACAAAAGTATCGGAGTCACAGGTGAAGCATGAAAAATCGTCGAAATCAAGTATTTAAGCGGTTAGTCGCGAACAGTGGCTTACAAAAATATGTAATTAAAAAGGAGTTACTATCAATAATAGCAAAAAAAAAACAAATATTTAAAGTTTGGTTTAAAAATCGCGGGATTTAGTTAAAAAATCATTTTCTTCAATAAGTAAAAAAAATTGACGAAAAGAAAATTAATTCGATTCTGCAGTTTTTACGAAATAAAATATTCCCTCATCGAAACTTTGCGCTATGTATACTTTGAATTAGTGACTTTGAATTAAAAAAAAAAAACCTGTACCCATCACCGGTACCTCGAGCCGCAGTGAGCCCGTTAATAAAACATTTATTTTATTCATTAAGAATAAATTAACTCGTATCCGTGACAAACCAACAATAAACTATTATTTTTATATAATCACGCGTAAAATAAAAACTCATCGTGCTTCGGGGTTTCCATGTTAAGTAATAATAAAACGTAATTCGATTAAAGACGTGATTGACCATTTTATTAATAAACGCGCCTGGACTTTGTTGTTGAATTCTTTCTTTTATTTTTGTATTCTCTCGCTCTTTTTTGGTTGTTGCTTTTATTGTGTATACCTTGTGTCTGTCGCGACGATGGGGTTGAGCATTAAATGGAAGCCCCGAGGGTGGCGGCGGTTGTGTTATTTCCATCAAAGCCGGAGGTATGTAAATGGGATACGGAGGTATCGGAACACTCTTTCCCCATCCCAATTTCATTTCGTACTGCATAATATCGCGACCTAAATTATAATTAAACATATTAAATTAAAGAAATAATAATTCAAAAAATTTAGCGAAATATTTCGTTCTGTAAAAAAAAACAGACCGACGAAAAGTCTTTACCATTCAAATTCTTCAACGCTCGTTCGCCGTCTTTTCTGCTCATGAATGCAACGAAACCGCAATTTCTTTGTCTTGCCTTCTCCTCGTCGCTACGTGGCCACATTATCTTTATACTAGCGAGTGGTCCGTACTTTCCAAATATTTCCATCAATTGCTGTTCCGTGATCTGTTGAATTACCGGTATAACAATTAACTAATCGCGTGAGGTATTTCGACGATGTATTGCGTTTTTAAAGACTTGCCTTTGGATTTAAATTTCCTAAATAAAGATTCGTCGTGTTGGGATCACCGTTGTCGAAGGAACCGTCTGTGAATAACGATCGATCTATAAACGATTTGGTTGAATCTTAAAAATCGATCGATCGTAAGAATTCCGCGGATTTCTTGTGTAATACGCGTCTATGTCAAACTTACAAAAATAATCTTTTTTTTTCTTATATGTTACTTTAGATAATAAAGGTTGCGAAGATTTTGAGGAAAAATCTCGATTAAAAAAAATTCTATGATGGAAATATAATAAAATATTTGTAGTTCGTTAATTGGGTAATGGAGATTTTCTATCGGGCGTCAAAGTGAAAAAAAAGTAATTAAATAGGTTTTCATATTTTTGGGTCTTTATGAATGGTTTAGTTTTTCTGAATGAGATTGCAAAACGCCATTACATATTACTAAGCAGTCGCGTAGCGAAAACTGCTGAATTTACAAAAGTCGAATCGTATTACTGAGAATCGTCGACAACGTATTTTTAAATTAGTCGAACTTTCATTTTGTGCCGCGATAAGGAATGAAGAATCCAAATGGTAACCATAAAACCATAAAACGAAAATAAATGATCAAATAACAGAAAGATTTCGAAAATACAGGACACAGGATATTAGGATCCGACGTCATTTCAATCTTATTTCGCAAATATTCAATGAAAAATTGTTTCAAATTACGAGAATCAACAGAGTTAAGAGACAATGCGGAAAATTGTCATAGCGATGTTTTCTTTTCGAAAAAGAATTTCTTTTTTATGATTCAAGTTAAACCTCCGTATATTCTAAGGCGTGCAATAAAAACGAGCATAAAAAATTGTTCGTACTATTATTGGAGAAAATATCGCAATCCCAATCGCCCTGAGTGCCGCTCTTCTCCCTGTTAATCACAATTAAATAAAACGCAAACTCACCTTCGACGGATTTCATTGCCGCAAGCATCGGATCCTCGGACTGTGTGGATATTACGGTCTTTACGACACCCTTATACTTGTGTCGCTCCTCCCGTTCCTCCTGTATCATTTTTAATTCCTCTTTGAACAATTCCAAGTTGCTTTTTTTCTTTTCTCCCTCTTTTTTCTTCTTGCCGAGTCTATCGAGCTTTCGATCATTGGATCCCAGCAATTTTGCGTACTCCTGCGCCTGCTCCGCCGACGATCTACTGTCGACCATCTCAGATATTTTCGACTGTGGCTTGTACAGCTTACCCTTCTCCCTCGTGTCTTCCTCTGCAAAATGCAAAAACGTTATTCCACCCATTTTCACTTTTGGGTTCTGATTTATTGCTAATTTATTGTTCTGATTTATCATTATAAGGCTATAAGTTATAATAAAATTGTAATTAAATTTCACCCTCAAGTTTTGTAGACTTGAAGATAATAAAATACTAATTTACAATGTTCCATTAATCGTTTTATACACGAAAAAAAATATATTATTGATAATCGTGTTAAAACTTAAAGACAATAATTTCGTATATATTTCGGAAATGTATTAAATTCTCTGACAATTTTAGTGCAAAAGTAATATATTATAGTCCATTTATTATATTTTCTGTATAACCTCAATAAGAAAAGTCTGCTAATTTTCTATTTTAAACTTCTTTTTGTAAATCCTCTCTAATTTTTTATATTCTTTGACGCAATGCAAATTTTTCATAGACCAATCATTTGTCTTTTCGTTCGAATTTTTAGTCATTACGAAAAAAAAAATTAATTTGATCGTTAATCATAAATTTTTATTAAAAAATTATTGCAAAAGATAAAATGAAATAACGTTTCTCCGATCGTCACAAGGTACTCACGTCGTTTGCCTGCATCGTAAGTTCCCGCTTTGACCCAAACTTTGCTTGTTGTTTTGTTGGGAGTCTCCTGGAAGGTAGCTACAAATTCCTCGAATGCCTATCAAATGCCAAGCATAATAATATTTCGTTAGTCGCATTCTCCAGAGAGTCTGTGCAGCGAGCAAATCAATTTGTAATTCACCTGAGCGGCAGCTTGTTCTTGCTCCTTCTTGCGCTGTTCCTCCAGTTCCTTTTTGCTGTGAGGCCGCTTGCCCATCGTACCGATGGAAAACGCCTTGAGCTTTTGTTCAGCGATTTGCTGAATCATCGAAAAAACGAATTATTTACGACACATTTTCACGTGATTCGAAGTGGCGATTAACGCTGCGATAAAACTTAATAATTAATCGTACCTTCAGTATCGCCTTTTCCGCCATCTCTGCAAAGCTCCGCGGCCCACGAAACTTAACCTAAACTCGTTGCATCCATGTAGGAAAAAAAACGGAACTCAAACTCTCGAGTATTACAGGGTTAAAAATTGGATGGAATTTAACGTGCACGCTACAATGTGATTCGCGTTTCGATGATTCACACGAGTATTTAATCACGGTATGTACTTAATTTATGGCATGCAAAACGACTCTTTTTATTTTTTTCGATCGCGTACAGTCCGCGTACAGTCGTTGGTGAACGCGAAGTTCGCTGCGACTGAAGTGGAATCTGAAGCTTACGCAGCACTACATAATAATCGCATACAAATTTCCATCGAAGTTTTATTCGGGAAAATTCGAGTAGCGCCTCCTACCGAAAAAAAATTATTTCGTTGCGACGATTATTATTATTTACACTTCGAAATTACGAATTTTAATTCATAAAACAAACACTGTTTAAATTATCCTCTTGCTGTATTGATTTCATCGCAACAAAACGTTGTAAAAGATAAATTCATCATCGCAAAAAATGGATTCTGAAGGTTTATTAAAACAATAAAACTCGTTGTTCCGAAAATTTCATCTCGAATATGACTGCAAACATTTCAATGTTTTGTCAATCAAGAGAAATCGATCGCAGCGCCACTCACATCGGATATTTTTTTTCCCTCAATTCGTGCGGTTATTATTAAACCCTCTATTAATCGTCACTGTTTTTAAAACAATTATGTGACACGCGGTGCACCTCCCGTATTTATAATTCCTCTTATCAGACAATAGAAAATAAACAAAAAATAATAATTGGTACAGCACACACAACCGTTGATTAATCTTCATTTAATTCTAATAATACATGAAAAAATCATGTAAAAAATGTTCATCGTCGGCGAACTTCGCGCAGTTGCCGCGTTACAATTTTTCACCGCCGATATAAGAGGGTCAACCGAAACATGGCGAGTGTTTTGTTTGTGTGGAAAGATGGTTATGCCGTTCGGTAATGTTTAGAATTATAATTAAAAAGATAGAGTGTTGTACATTGTTTTTATAGTGTAATTGACACGCGATTGTGATCGAATGTACGTGCGTACGCGACGGTTTTGGTGACGGACCGTAGAAAATGAACGCTACGAGTTTGTACGTGTCGACATGTCGACTTGTGTTACAAGCGGATGTCGAGGATCCGAACTCTTGGACGGATTTGTACAGATTAGTACCGTATCTACGGCAAAGCTTAAGCTGCACAGTATGTTCGAATCTTTTGATCGAACCTCATACACCAACGGAGACCAATTGTCAGCATCATGTATGTCGTGGTTGTCGAGGCGGAAGAAAAAAATTGAAACCTTCGTGCGGCTGGTGCAAAGACTACGACAAGTACGTCGAGAATGTGCAGTTGAGAATATTGCTTCAGTGTTACAAAAAACTTTGCGAATATCTGACAAGCACCGGTATATACAGAAATTTGATAATAAACGTTACGTCAAATTCTACAAGCAACGGAGCTGCAACCATGGGTGCTACGAGTCTTATGGAACTCGTTCAGGAAGGCGCAGGTTTCAAAGATGAATTCAAATGTACGGCGGGTCTTTCAAAATCCGCATATAGTATATTACCCTGCGTCTATACCAGCACTACCTCGACGCAGACTCAGGGAAACTCCGTGCAGACGGTGGAAGCGATGCCGCAAACAGTACCTGGTATATATATGTTTATTTTGTTTACTTCTTAATTTCTAAAGAAAGTTTCGTTTTTCGAAGAACAAAAAATTCAATTTCTCAAAAATTTTTTTATAATAAAGCTATTGATTTCTGCTGTTTACTATTCGTTTAAAAAAAAAAAATATTTTTGTGAAAAAAAAAAAAGTTTCGAGATTTTATATATTGTTTTTAACAAAATGAAGGAATTTTTTCTTTTCTGATGTTTATTGTTTGTTTTTTTGTTTTGTGAAAGAAAAATAATTTTTTTGTTTACTTTTTCGTTTCTAGAAGAATTTTTATTTTTATGAAAAGTAAAAAAAAAGGTACAGTGATTATTTTTTTCATTTACAAAATAGATGATAATTATCGTAATTTACAGATTCCCCGGCGATTAGGACTGTGTCGAACGGATCATCGATATACTCGGTTATGTACGCCGGTTCCGGTAACAAAATAACGATAAAAAGAAAAGCGGCTACGGCAGTGGAAGACGCGGATTTAACGCATCAGGATGTCGATGCGTCGTCGAGAGGAGCCGTCGGAGGGGTAAAATGCATTCCGTCTTCCCACCTTACATATGGGACTTCTTCCTCTCAGAAAAAGTCTTCGAAAGGCAGCAAAGTAATTCGCAAAATGAATTATCAAGTTTTCTTTTATTTGCTCGTATACCTTGTAACGAAGAAATTCAATAACATCCGAACGAACCCGTAATTTTATATGTATGCCTTCAATTAATCGTTCACTCATACGTAAGGTTTATAAAGAAGCAATCGTTAGTTTGTGTGTAAAGAAAAGAAAACAAAAAAACAATCGATTCGGCGTCCGATATTTTATTTCGCAACAAAAACAAAACCAATGCGACTGATTCAAAATCGCGTTTGGAATTAGTTTTTATCACAGAAACAAGCGTTTGCAATAATTTTTCTCTATTTTAACGACAATTAACAAATTTTATGTCCCCTGCATTAATAATCACGAGCCTTTCCCCCAACCGCACTAATCGCGCACGTTTGCAGTAATCTTTGCCGTAACTGTCTCACGATACGGATAAATGTAAATATCAAATTAATCCTTTCTAATGGAAAACCATATCCCTATATATATCTCGTTTTATATTAAAAAAAAGTCGATAAGAACTTAAAATTACAATGAACGATAATTATCCCAGTTATCGTTTTATAGAACAAAAATCGCATTCATCTGTTATGGATAACTTCGAAAATAAGTAAACGAGAGTTGCAATTAAATTGTTTCGTTGTCAATTGTGTTCGCTACAGTCGTCCGGAAGCTTCAAGAAACCGCGATCGAGTTCTACGAGGAGTAAAAGAAAAGGATGCCGATGTGGAAATGCAACGGCCATCCCGGGAAAATTGACGTGTTGCGGTCAGCGATGTCCGTGTTACGTCGAAAGCAAACCCTGCATCGAGTGCCGATGTAGGGGCTGTAGGAATCCTCATACGGCCGATGGATTGAAGGTAATAATATTTGGCGCTATTTTCATATGAAAATTTAGTCTCCAAGAAGTTTAAAGAAAATTACTATAATTTGCATATTATACTTCACGTCCCATAAAATAACGTATTTATGAATTGTACATAAAAATTGCTGTTATCAAAAAGTATAATCAAAGATATTAATTTAAATTGAAACTCCGTTTAAAAAATGGAAGCATAATATTTCGTGGTTCTTATTTAAAAAAAAAACCTAATATTTCAAGTAAATAAACTTGAAGAGAGTTTTTCCGATATTTTGATTATTATTTTATAATCGATATTATTTGTAATTTTTCAGATCCGTCCACACATACCGGAACTGCATAATCTGCAGTTGCAGCTCTCGGCGCCTCTCGACTGTGATGCACTGACGGCGACCGATCCTCTCGCCACTGTGCAACAATGCCTCTCGACATCACCAACGACGATTCAAGTGTTGAACGTTTATTCGACTCCGCGTTTAGACATTGACAACGTGCCGCAAAATTTACCGGCCGCGTTGTTGGTCGGCGAGGACGCGATAGTCAGTACGGAAAGCGAGGCGGAGGACAGTGATATACAAATTGACGTCTGACAACGGGACTAAAGACGCCCCAATGGGTCGACCCGGGGCGTCGCAGGCGTTTCATCCCGTGGAAACGTCTGTTACCCAAATACAAATAGAATTAAAGACGATAAAGAAACAAAAAACAAACTAAAAACTAAAAGTAGCTGTGTGAACGTGTGACACGGTTATCCTAAAAGTTTCAATTATGTAAATAACGCAATCGACGAGATAACCGAACGATAAACAGCCCGTTTTCCGGCCGTGCGAGACGCGACAATTTAAACATTTATTATTATTTTTTTTCGTGTAGACGATACGTTCGACACTCTGAGAAGAGTATAATTTTTTTAAACCGTTTATAGATTAATATTCGGAGGTAAAATAATGCATTTTTAGAATAACTCTCGATTAACGAGAGCGGTGATACGGAAACTGGTATTGATTACCTCGAGAGGATCGGAAATACGGCTGTTTAACTAGTATCAGTTTTTTTCTTTTTTTTTTACACTCAGATATCAATTTTAGAATTTTTCTACTACGACTCCACGATACATAAACGGTTCGCATTTTTTCTTACATCGTACAGATGAGAACCTATGACTCGTACTTTTTGCAACAATTTATCACGTTACCGTAACGCAATTTAATCCTTAAAAAAAAGGATTGACAAGAAAAATTAGGGTGAAGTTGAATTTATCGCGCGAGAGATCAGTGTATAGTTTTGTGATGCGAATAAATTCGTCAATGTTGTACAGTCGAATAAACAAAGTGAAAAGAAACAAAAAAAAGAAGAGGTGAAGAAATTAATGAGATTAAAGCGTTATTGATCGAGTGAATGACAAACGTGATGCTGTAAAGATTGTCGGAAACGAGTCGGAAATAGTATGTAATACGTAACATAAATTTCTAAGTACTTCGTCGTACTAATTTTTTTTTATATTCCCGAGTGAAAATATTGTATAAACATGGAAAGCATGTTTTGCACTCACAACACACACACACACACTCGCCTTCGTGACTCTATGACGTAGAAAGGTTGAAAAAAAATAGACTTTCCGCACGTTTGTGAAGAAAAAAAAACAAAGCGTTTAGACGAGGAAATTGTATATATTGAAAACGACGATAAATGAAATGAAAAAAAAAGGAAATAAAATGAAATGAAATAAATAAGAAAAAAATTTAGTTTTATCCGTTGTGTAAATGCTACGTTATATCAAAGACTTTTAGATTATATTTTTAGGGTATATTTGTTAAGATCTTCGGTACCTTGTAAACAATACGAATAAAAAGAATCACAAGACGAAAATTTTTAAATTATTGTGGCGGAAATAGACATATCGTCTCCGAAGAATTTTGTCAATTATATTTAAGATTTCTGATGATATTTCTATGAGATCCGTTATTAATCGCTTATTAATCGATATTTTGGATTTGCCGACAAGAAATTTCGGGTGGCCATCGATTTATAGAATTTGATTTCTAGAAATAATCGCATCAAAAGATTTTGATTTACATTTTCGTATATACGCGTTGCAATAAATTCTGTTAGCACTTGCGAAGAACTCGTCGAGTTATCCTAAAAAAACAGCAAAAATAACTTGCAAAAATTAGTGAAGACATTTTATTCATACTTTCGGTCGTATTTTAAATGATCAGTCGTTACACATATATTTATAAACGCTATAACTCGCGCAAATTGTACGGTTAGAGTCTTGTTAAACACAAAGTCGATGATTCTTCTAATCCCGGATGACAAAATTGCTTGAGATGGTAAGAGGAAAAAAAAAAAGATTTAATTTCGTCGAGATAAATGACGGTATTGAAAGTGCACCTTATACGCGTCAATATAACCGACAAATTGGGTTCGATAAATAGCGACGAATCCTTGAGCTCATTGTTTCGTGTGTAGAAAAATTGCACCGACGCAAAAAAAAATTCGTAATTTTTCGCATCCATTGCAAAATAATATCTCGCGACTGAAATTGTAAGGCGAATATCTTCCGTATCCGTGAGTACAGAAAATGTGTCTTTCCAATTTTAGTCACGCGATATAAATATATATATTTACGTGTGTATATATATAGAATTTAAGCTTATTACGAATAACCGTTGTGAGAGTTTTTTTTTACTGTATTACACTCAGTTCCCTTGGCAAACGGAGAGCAGGACGATTGTCGCACCGTGTCGCTGTGTCCCGGAGCTCTTCATCAAAATTTTACGATTCTTCGTTCGATCTCAAGATAATCGAAAAGTCTTTAAAAAAAAATCTGGAAGAAAGGCGATTATGAAAATGATTTGGAACGAATTTTCATACAATTTTCTTTTTGCATTAGAGTGTAAATTTTGTTTTTTTTTTTTTTTTTTTTTTTTTTTTTTTCGGCGAATATCCCGAAGCGAAAGATTAAAAGGCTTACCATTCAAAATGGTCTATAGGCGCTCGGATAATGTGTTGGTATTCTGTTAGTGATATGCCTGACGAAATGCTCCCATCCAAGGATCCTCGAGATCTCGACGCTCTTCTCGTCAATCTCCTTAAGTTGTTTTTCCTCGTAAAAGCGATTTAGAAGCTTCAGGTATCGACCGTAATGCTTGTTGATGTGCGCGTGCCACAAGGAAAGAATGAGGACCTGCGATAGAAAAACCAACGAATTAATAACGACGAGGCTTTCACGAAGATACTGCGGTACAGTAAAGTCAATCCAATACTAATTTCTAAAAAATTTCGCACGAAAGTTGTGCAATTTACAATAAATCTGAACGAAAGAATTCCTACCTTATGTCGTAAAAAAAAGGAAAACAATAAATTTACTCAATTCAATTATGCAATTTTAGGTCGAACTTGGCGGCCAAAAGCTCATTTTCTTTTTCGATAGATAGTCTATGAATTTACTGTGATGATTTCACGATAACATTCATCGTCTACAAATTTAAGGTTTTTTTTAATGAAAAATATTAAAACTATGACATTCATAACATTTTTCTTCCGATTGAGAATCGAAACGTAAAAAATTCTCTGATGACTTCATCTATTCGCTGGTAAAAATCGAACAAAAATCGAATTGTCAAAATATCTCCGTAAATTGGAGTAAAATTAGTTATTTTTCAGTAAATTCAAAGTTATACTTTTTTTTTTGTAAAGTAGGAAATCTATAATGAAAATCGGCGTCGATACAAAAGTTTTGTTGTTTAAAACGTGTAAAAGTAATTTTAGAAACGTTAATACCCAATATACTCGACTGTCCCGCGGGAACCCATTTAAAATGAAAAGATATATCACATGGATATTTGAATACTTACTTTGAGGTCATTGGGTTCGGCATACTTTTGCACTTCGTTCCAAACTTCGCCGCATTCACGAATATGATTCGGTGCCTCCCGTTGGCCTTTTCTTTCCGCGTGTACGTATAATCTCGCGAGAGCACAACCCTTTTTGACGAGTGCCTCGATGAGACAAGTTCTTTGTTTATCCATCGTAGCTTTGATTTTCGACGCGTCTTGTCGCTGATCGTTCTTCATACCGTAGAAAGCGAGTAATTTTTCTTGATCTATAGCGCCGATAACAGCGTCAGCGACGTCGATCATCTGATCGGCAAAGCTTACGGCGCTCTCGGTGAGATCGTCGTGAGGCAAGTGACGACGCGCCTCTGGTGAATCCAGAGACGTCAGCATGGCAGTGTGAACCGGCAGATGATCGGGATAAGCGATCTTCAGTTCATTGTACAAGTGGACCGCATGCTCGCCGGGCTCTGGGGGTAGAAAAATAGGAAAATTAACTAAAATTCGATCGATTATAAAAAAGACAAAAAAAAAAGAAACGAAATTCCTGAACGGTACAATAGTTTCGAGACATTATCGTCATGCCAACGGGGACTTTAGTACAAAACAAACGAACATTTTTTCTTACTATTATCAATAATTAAGCGTAATTTGTTTTGCTTCGACACTATGTAAAAAAAATAAAATACTATAATTTTTTTTTGTTTATAAAAACGACGTAAAACTTTGTACTAAAAAAAAGGAGGAAACTAAACAATATATCCGTAACACAACATTCTTTTTTATGACATTAGAAAAAAAAATGGTTCGTTTGTCCCAAAAAAATTTTTCACACAATTTTCGTCAGTGACTGTCGGTGAACGGATTACACGGAGGATTTGCAGATTACACAAAGATGCATATCACATCTCACATATCGGACTTACTTATCGATGGAGCTATAAAGTTGAACGGATACCGAGAAAGATAGATTATTTAATCAAGTATACAAAGATAGGCCCTTCAAATGATCGTTTATTTTCGTTGATAATTTTTATCGTGAAAATAAAAAAAAAAAATTAAAGGAGGAAAAAAAAGTTGTACTCACCGAGTTTCGCGAGCCAAGTACACTTAACGTCTCGCAGTGTATCCTTGTATTCGTCCCACTTACTGATCTTTTCTTTGTCCGGTTTGGACGTCGAGTTATTCTTCTTTGCGGGTTCGCAAAGCACGTATTTAAACGTGTGACAATCGACTTTTTTGCCGATCTCGTCTTTACAGAAGGTCGCGGCACCTTGGAGATAAGTACCCAAAGTAGCGCCTTTGGATATTCTTCATTGGAGCGAAAGAAAAAAAAACGACAGTTGAAGACAAAAACCTTTGAAGACGGAATGAAAGTTTTTTTTTCCCGGACGAAAAGAATTTTTGTGAAGCTAGCGATATGCAAAATCGTTTCGTAGCGATGCGAACCACACGAAAGTAAAAGGGAGAGAGAAATAAGAAAAACACGCAGAAAATGAGACTCGAAATTTCGCCGAGTTATCGATGCCAAAGAAACGGATTTTTTTTTCAAATTTTATTGCTCGACTAACTTGTAAACGCAAGAAAGTTTTCTCGATCCACTCGAAGCCGATTTTTCATATATCACAAATATTTTATTTCATAATCCGCGGGTCAACGACGCATTTTTTTTTCTCCGCAGGTAAATGAGGTCTTTTAGATAATTAAGATTTTCAAGCTGTTACAGCGCTATGAAAAATCTGAAAAAATTCACGCGTCTTCTCAACGACATCGAGAAAGTGTAATAACGTTTATATAAATCTGACTGATATTTTGTATTACTTTACAAGTCGAATTACTGTTAAAATGTGAAGAAAACGTTGATGGGACGAAATTTCAATATGCAATGAAACAAAAAATCTTGAAATCTGTTGTAGTTGAGGTATTTAAAAAATAACTTAAAAAAACAAATTTCCCGGAAACATCGGGGGGTTAAAATAACATTTGTTACGTTAAAAAAAAAATCAGCTTCGGAGGATCGCGAACTGTTGCGACTAATGATCGACGACTAAAAGCGTTTCCGAAAAGCGAGAAAAAAAACCATAATTCGAAAACGGCAACCAAAGCAATTATTCGAAATGCATGAATAATGAAATGCGAAAGATTTTTTTTTTTTTTCAAAGTACCGATGTGACTCACTTGCATTCTGAGCTGCGATGCGATATAAAAAAGAAAAAATAAATAAATAAATTTCATCGTAAACGACGGTTCCGATTGATAGTTGAGTAAACAAATCTACTTGTAAGATAATAAAAAATATACTAATCGGTTATAAAAATTTCTACGCTATACAAGATTTTTAAACAATCGATTTAGAAAAGAAAAATCGAATGGAAATACTCACTTGTTCTCGTTGGCAATAGGTGCTATGTAAACGGGAATAATGTGTCCCGGCGGCACCGACGCTGTGACCATTTTCTTCCCTCCGATAATCGCTTGGGACTGATGAGCGTAAACGTCGAGATTTATCGGCGAACTCAACTTTTGGCTCAACAGAATAGCCATATCGGTAAGACGCTCTAGAAGATCTTTCTTCTCGTGTCGTATGTGCATCTTGAGAGTGTAGTCACCTTTTTCCATCTTGTGAACGGTATACTGCAACAAAAAATTAATAGGTCGTCCAGAAATCCGCCAATCACAGGATAAATATCAGTATTCCGTCGCTACAACATGATACGACCGTAAAACGAGCCGAAAAAATTTCCGGTCATTTTATTTAAAAAATTTATCGTATAAACGACTGCATAATGCAACGCTTAGCTATGAACAGCAATACTGTCGTTTTGTGGTCTATTCGAAGAAAAAAAAAGAAAAGTCTATACATCGATAATTCGTCATCGATAATTGTTTTTTCTAGAAGTGCTTTGCGCGAAAGTAACTTCGAAAGATAGTAAAAAAAAAAGTGTTGACGCTAACCTTTGATGGATAAGCGTCACCGCAGAATATGAGTTGTTTGTTGCAGTCGTAAATCATCCACATCTGCGACTCGTATTCACTCTCGTAGAGTAAATCGCTTAGCAACGCGGCGTTAGGCGTAACCTCAGTGGTTTTCGCCACGTGGAATGTGTACGTCAACTGCAACTCGTAGATCTGTCGGGCCGGTGGAATAATGTCGCGATCGCCGAGGGGCGAAATCTTCGAATCGTTTGGACGTAATACTTGTACCGCCGTTTTCAGCGTTATACTCGGCACAACTTCCTCGTGTCTCAGGGAGCTACGCAACTCGAGACGATGCACACCATCGCCCGACTGCATCGTCGTGTTACCGTCCACCACGTGTATACCGTGAAAATCTATGGAGTAATCAACGAATATATCTCCCAAATTCGCCCAATACTTCGCGATCGCTACCTCCAGTATCAGTCCACCCTGAGAACAAAAAAATAAATATATATAATTCCAAATATGTATAATACAAAAATGCAATTGCATTTGAAATTCCAAAACCGCGCAAAAGAATTGACTCCGCGATATGAAGAGTATTACTTACAACGATAATAATCAATTAATAATATAACAAAATGAAGAATACTATTTATCTATTTGAAAGTAAGAGGAATAATAGATAAACGATAAATGTAATTGATACATTTTTGAAAACGAGTAATCCGTAAATAAATAATTACAATACAATTAATACAGACTTTGGGAAATGAAAAAATAGCGTCAATTGTCGCTTTACGTGTTTGTTCTGCAATGAATATGATTTTTATACCTGTACAGCGAATCCTTGGACGGTTTCCGATTGGGACGTGACGTTAATCATTTTGTTTAGTTCGATAGTTTTGCAGACGAGTCGGGGCCTCAGCTGTACAGCATGAATGACGAATCTGCCGGTCTTCTCTTTTTCCGTTCCCTTCAATCGTAGTACTGTAAAACAGAGTGACATTCCGCATTAATGAACTTCAGATAACATCTTAATAAACTTGATAAACGAATAAATAGATATAAAAAAGAAAGCAAATTACCAGCCCACGTCGCATCGTCAGGAACGAGAATAAAGTGTCGATTTATGGTATTGGGTTTGAAAAGCACGTGATTATAATGCAAATCCGGTAGATTCGCAGTCTTCGGTATAGTTAACGGTTGAACCACCGTTATTGGTATACGAAAGACCGGTCCTTTCTCAACATTTTCCACATCGTAAGCGCGAATAACAGCCGAATGCGCTCCTTCGGACAATTTAACAGCGTCGACGCGAACCGCGAACGCTCGCGGCATATTCATCAATTCGAAATGCGCGGGAAACTGGACCCATGGTACATCACATATCAGAGATAGCCGAAGATTGAAATCGATCTTTCGTTGAGGATCTGGAAAAATAAAATCATTTATCAATAATCGTGAAACCACTTGAATTTTTTTTTTGAAATGTTGTTTCGTTTTCGTTTTAAATGAAAGGAATAAAAGATAATGATATTTATATGCAATCCCTTTGATAAGCCCTTTTTTCTATCATTTTATTCGTTTGTTTCGCTCGTATCGTTACGTCCGGAATTTTTTACCAGTCAACACCTTCGAATTGTCTATTTGACTATGAAATATCGTGAAATATGTTGAAAAAAAATTGTTAAAGAAATTCTTTTTCGGCGATTGCGAAATTGTTTTTAGAGAGAAAGAAAATTAAATTACTATCCGGTGAAAAATCTGCCGTACCGACGAAAACTTACCAATGTTTTCGGTATCGAGAAAAACAGGTTCGATAGTGATGGTGCAGTCCTTCGGACGATCGATTACTCCGGATCTCATGTGTATACCTTTCGAAGCATTTACGCCACAATTAATGGCAAATCTTACGTCCCTCTCGACGGCGTCGCTGTACTCGACGAGATTTTCGAAGGCGCGTTCTACTTGCAACAGACCGCATCCCTGAGCGAACGGGTCGAGATTGTCAATGTACATTGCACTATTTTCCAACGCTCTCTTGATGCTGTACGGCGAGTATGGGATGTGCTTCGCTTGGAGTCCCGATATTAGGACGGCTGTTTCATAAAAGGAAAAAAAAATCCCAATCAATGGACCATTTTAATTTTTTAAAGAATCGAACATTCTTGAGATATTTGTCGTAATCTTACCGACTGCTCCGGCGACGTGAGGACTTGCCATACTCGTTCCGTTCATAAGCTGACTCTTTCTCAGCGTAAAATTTGGAACACTTGTGATCGCGCCGCCGGGCGCGCAAACGGTAATACCAGCGCCGCCGTCGATCATCGGACCCCTCGACGACCAAGTATACGGCATACCGGGCAGTTTTTCTCTCAACGAATATTCAGCGACCATCATATCGGGCGAAACGTAAGCACCGACGCTTATTATATTTGCTGAACTTATGTCGGGCGGTGTGCCGATAGTACACAATGCCGGACCGAGATTTCCCGCAGCGGCGACCCACGAAACACCGTACTTGTCGACGACTTCATTCATAAGGTCCATTATACGTCCCGTATTCGTCCAATTCGCATGTTCACCGTAACTCATATTTATCACGTGAACTTTTATCTTTCTCTGCATAATCCAGATCATCGCGCGTACGAGTGCCGTTCCCGTTTCCATTGGATCGATCCTCCCGTCGCCGATCGTCAAAGATATTATCTGAGCTCCCGGCGCGACGCCGTTCAACTCTTTGCTGTCCGGGAAATTTGCCGCTGCTATCGATGCCACGTGAGTACCGTGACTCGCTAAAGAAAAAAATGCACAATAAATTTTATTAAACTGTCCATATAAATTTTATCCGATAAAATCGTCGAATTTGTTAATTTGGCTTTCTTTTTTTTTTTACTTACAGCAGAGACTGACGATTTCCAGGATATTTCCTTCGTTGTGAATATTGATGGAAATATTTAATTGATCTTCTTGTGTCAACGGAGCGTATTCGTGAGTTACAGCGTATTCCCCAAGGCAAACACCGGCATCCAAATTGCCCTCTTCCGAGGTGTCTATAATCGCGCGCCATTCTCCGCCGTCGTGAAATACAACACAATCGTACGCTGGACCGGAGTCGTGGTACTTCTTCTCCGCGTTGGTCAGCACCTCTATCCTCGCCTCTAATTCTTCCTTTTCTAATTTATCTTGCGGACTCGTCGGCTGAGGATTTTTCGCTTCGAATTCCTGTGAAAACAAATCGCAGCGAATTGGAGAAGTAATTGACGATGACTTTTTTTCATTAATTCGCGTCTATTGTTGCAATCGGATATAAAATTTAATGATCAATTCATCGCGGGCCCCCTGACTAGAAAAATAGTTTTCTCTCTCTCCGTTGGGCTTCCGCCTGCCGCCGTTTCCGATCTTTTCTTTTTCGCAAAGGTTATCATATATTCGCACAGTTCTGGAATTATGTTGATAACACATAAGTTACCGAAAGCATATGATGTAAAATACTTTCTCAAAGCGCTTTCGACTCCTATATGATTCCCATACCTTTTTTCTCTTTTTCTCCTTCTTACATTTTTTTTTATACTTTAGTTTCAATCGTTATTTTGCGTTATAAAATAAAAATAAAAACAATTAATTCTTCAAAGTTAATTACTTCTTTTTTCGACGCAAGTTGTTGAATTTACGTTTTATATAAAAAAAAATTTCACAGTGAGAAAAACATATTTTTTGGGAAGTAATTTTCTAAATTTTTCTTATAATTTCGTTACATGTGGTTATCGAATTTCACTGTTTTAAAAAATTTTACTATAAGAAGTATTGCCGGGACAATGACCGTTGAAATCGATGCTGAGGAGTATTGATCTTTAATTAAGAAGACCGCAGCAATCTCGCAGTGGTAAAAAATAGCCGGTCTCAATATCGCAACTGTTCGAGTAATCGAATCGCGAACACGTGTTTACAAGCCGCCTTACCGCAATCCTCCTTGCGGCCTAATCGAATTCGCGCAATTATTCTATTGCACACCAATTTTAACGCGTCTATCGTCGATCGCGCTGTCGATGGCTCTTGCGTAATTGGCGCCCGGTGTATCTTTCGCGAGTGTTCGCTCCCTTCATCAATCCTGCCAATGACAATTATAGACACGGGCCGAAGACCACTACGGCGCGCTCCGAAATACTTGGCCCAATTAAAGTCGTTGTATTTTGTGGTTCAACGCACCCCCGCGCGCCGCACAACACAACACTATCTTTGGATGACTCGGTTTCAAATTCTACTTTTTCCCATCGTTTCTCCTCAAGGATAGCTCTCTAAATGAATTAACGTCTTTGGAAATTAAAAAAAGCGAAAAAAAAAAAACAAAAAAAAAATTTCGAAAAAGTGAAATCGAAACTTTTTGTTTTCTGCTCACGTAGGGCAAATGCTTCCTCATAGCTTTTAACTCAACTACAAGAGTACAGAATTTACCTGCAACTTCCTGGTAGCTTCGGCCAGACACGTCTTTTGGCTATCGTCCCAAAAACGCTTTTTTCTCTCCGCCGTTATTTTCTCGGCCAATTTCGCTGGATAGAGAGAATACGGATAACATACGCCGATATGATAATCACCCGAGGGGTTCGACCACTTGAATGGAAGCTGAAATTAATGAAAAATAAAATTATTGTCGCAGTTGCATGACGATGGAAATTATCGATAGATTGTTTCGCATTTTAGATGATAAATCTTCTTTTATCACAAAACCGAGCAGACGTAATTCGATATACAGAGAATCTGTCTAACGTAACTTTACTCGATTTTTATTTATTTCGTATTTCATAATAATTTTTTCGATAATTTTTATAATTTTTTTTTTCTAAATATACATCGGAAAATCTGAATCTGAATGGAAACCTTGCGAATAAATTATTGTAATTAAGATTTATTGTCTCGAAAGGGTGTAAAAAAAATGTATTTCTTTTACTCGTCTAATCAACTTTTTTCTTTTTTTAAATAACCATTGAAAAACCAATCCAATATCCGATATCCAATTTATTCCAAAATTAAAAAAAAAATCAAAAAAAATTTTAGATCTCTTCATATAATATTTACTATCATTGATTGTCAAATTGAAAAATCGTCAACATTAAGAATTACGAATTAATTGTCACCATTTTTTTTAAGTCCCTGTAAAACCTCTAAAATGAACAAATAAATAAATACATTTGAAGAGTGGATTCGTTCTATTGCAGTAAAAAAAAAATGTTTCAGTCACAATACATTTTTATCTCGAAATGGCATTTAAATTAAAAAAAATTTATTTGAATGTGGAGTTAATAAAAAAAAACTTCTGCAATTGTGTAAATGAAAAAAAAATAAAAGTATTGCTGGAATTGTGTTGAAGTATTTTGCTGACGAATGAAGAAGAAAAAAAATTTGTCAAAATTGTACAAAGTTAAATTGTTAAGTTAAGTATACCTTAAGCTTGCGGCCAGTAAGTCCAGTGATGTATCCTTCATCAGCTTGTACTATGGTACTGGTGTCTACATCTCCGGCTCCACTGCAGTCAAAGCGCCCTATAATTTTTGGCTTTCCGTCTGATGTCACCTATGCATTTCCATTAAAAAAAAATTCTGTAATATTCATAAATGAAAAAAAAAAAAAAATAACATGTGACTTGACGGGAGTAACTATTTTCTTATCGGAGTAAAGTGTCAAGTCGAATGTATCCCATTGATTTTACAATCGCCGACAAGGGGTACGAGAAGTAAAATAAGAAAATTGACAGTCATTGTCCATGTACACCAAACAGAAAATATGAAGAACAAATTTTACGAAAGTTGAATTTTTGTTTTGTTCAATCACTTCGTAAAAATAATCGAAAAATATTCAAAGATGACGTGTCTGAGTTTACAGAACAATTTTTCTGTTCTTTTTTTTTTCTTTTTTTTTTTACCTGTAATCCAGGAGCTCCAGGATCGACACCCGAATCGAGAATCGCGATAACGGTACCACGTCCATCGTACTCCGGATACTTGATTAGGAACTGATTAACACCGGTTTCTTTCTTCGGTAATAATCCCCAAACGGGAAAATTGCAATCAATGACGTCTGCCATGTTTAGGGTTCGCCACTGCCACCGTGACCGTAGAAAAAAAAGTCACTTTAAAAAGCTTCCTTTGTACTGGCCACTCGTCGTTTTTTGTACTGCCTTAAATAGGGGATGGCAGAGGCCTAGTCTACGTGGTTTTGTACGCGGGTGAGACAGTGTGATGTATCAACTATAGAGGCGTTGGCGATCGAGAGAAAAATGTCAAACTTAGCATCGCGTACATTGATATTCGTACCCAACTTCGCGAAATATCCGGGGAGCGCTGCGATCAAAAATACCTCCGAGAGAAAACGAAGGTAACAACAAAACACATCGAATAGCCCTTTAGCCAGTCAGCGATAAGCTATCTAATACTTTGCCTAAGAGCATAAAACGATAAATCATAAAGAAGAAAAACAATCGTTAAGTTGTACCTGACTCCGCGTAAATCTTCATTCGTATAAAAAGTTTCCAACAATATAAATGGAAAATTAACTTCTTACCGATCGTACCCAACCGAATCGATAATAACGAAATGAGATCAAAGTTGCGGAGTGGGGATAACTCGTTATTGGGGAAAAATCGACGAGTAAGAGTTCGCGTTTCGTAATAAGGGAAAAAAAAGGATTTCTCAGATTGAACAAAACAACGGGTAACAAACTCGTTTGATGAAGTGGATTGAAGTGCATCAACAAATGTGAAACACAACAAAGGGAACACAACACTTTCGTAATGGATAAGTGACGGTAAATTTTCGAATTGTAACCCCGACAAAAAAAGTTTTTCGTATCTACATTTTTGCGTTTTCCCGAAAAAAAAAAAAAAAAAAGAAACCACTGTCAATATTTTTTTTATCATCATTTCTTATCATCATAAATTTTATATGTTTGCTTACAAAACAATCATTAATTCAACTGGAACATCGAATTTATTTACCTTTTTTTTTTCCTACTTCACGTTGTCTGTCAATTAAACACGAAACAGTTAAACGAATGTGAAAAATTCGGCAAAGAGGAGTTGCCAAAAATTTTCGAGAATGGGAGACGCTTTTGGAGTAAAAACGGCAATGTGAATCTGCGCAAGAAATTATGCCGCTTACCCAACGAAAAATGAAACAGATTGCATTTCTCGTTATCTGCGCCGTCCTCAGTGAGTACATTTTTTTTTCTTTTTGTTTTTAAATTTAAATGAAATATTGCTTAAAAATTATTTCGTCATTTCCAGTATTGGGTTTTTATCAAAGTTTCATAAACTCAGAAGATGTTCAGTCGTATCCAGAGGCTCAGCGGGACAAACATAAATCAAAATTCGATGGAAATGCAGAGAATAACATAGAAATGGAGGACAAACGAGATTACGAAGATGAAGAGCCGCCTGATGTTGCGATAAATGATCTCCGCGAGGCAAAGACTAGAATCCAAGAATTGGAGGACAAGTTACGTCACATCGAGGCGAAGATCGATAATCGAATACCGAAAAATTTTCCCACTGTGAAATTTTTGAATTACAAAAATAGAAGAAGAATTTTGGTAACCGGAGGCGCAGGTTTCGTCGGTTCGCATCTTGTCGATCGTCTGATGCTTGCGGGACACGAAGTCATTGTGGTGGACAATTTTTTTACTGGCAGAAAAAGAAACGTTGAGCATTGGGTGGGTCACGAAAATTTTGAGATGGTGCATCACGACATAGTTAGGCCTCTCTATCTTGAAGTAGACGAGATTTATCATCTCGCGAGTCCCGCCAGTCCTCCGCACTACATGCTGAATCCCGTGAAAACTCTGAAGACCAACACACTGGGAACTATCAATATGTTGGGCTTAGCTAAGCGCGTGGGCGCCAGAGTCCTGATAGCGAGTTCTTCGGAAATTTACGGGGATCCGAACGAACATCCGCAAACGGAGACGTACTGGGGTCACGTTAATCCCATTGGTGAGTATTTATTTATTTTTTTAACGGAATTTTCGATCGCACATGCGATGATTTTCTATTGTAATTATCAAATGATTATTAACAGTTTATTGGCGTTTATTTTACATTTTATTTTTTTACTTTTATCGAAGATTTACTGCAGTAATGCAAATCCCATTGGCGAATATTTCTATTCAAAGAAAAAATTCGTATGCAGACGTGACGATATTTATTTTTATTACTTACATAATAACTAACAGTTTGCTTGAAAAAAAAAAAATCGAGATTTTTCTATCTTTGTGAATTAGAATGATAATTAAACGATTTTTAGGGCCCCGCGCCTGTTACGACGAGGGAAAGCGTGTAGCGGAAACTCTTAGCTACGCTTACATGAGACAGGAAGGTGTCGACGTTCGCGTTGCGAGAATTTTTAACACTTTCGGACCGCGAATGCACATGAACGACGGTCGTGTCGTATCGAATTTTATACTTCAAGCTCTTCAGAATGATTCGATAACGATTTACGGCAACGGACAGCAAACGCGATCGTTTCAGTACGTTTCGGATCTCGTAGATGGTTTGGTTTCGTTGATGGCTTCGAATTATACGATGCCTATCAATATAGGAAATCCAGTTGAACATACAATCGAAGGTGAGGTATAGAAAAATAACATAAATTCACTTATATGCATTTTTTTTAATCCTTTCAGTACTCAATGCGATATTTTTGGTTTTAAAGTATTAATTGTTGAGTACTCCTACCAAATCATTGAATGGTTGAATAATTTTTATTTAACACGACAGCAATCCATTTCCAAAATAAATACCATAACCAAAATCAAACAGAATTGTTTCTAATTTTCAGAATTCGCAAGAATAATTAAGGATCTCGTGGGTGGTACGAGCAAAATCATAGAATTAGCCGCCGTTGAAGACGATCCGCAGAGAAGAAGACCGGACATAAGTCGCGCCAAGCAATACTTAAATTGGGAGCCCAAAGTTCCGCTGGACGAGGGGTTGAAAACGACAATAACGTACTTCGCTAAGGAACTTCAGAGAACGAAACACTCGCAGAAAGATATCGCTAGAAAGCCATTCGCCAACGATCATGACATTGTCGAGCAACTGTAGTTCGCCTAAAATCGTAATCGCCATAACTAATGTTAATCGTTATGCACAAACATGAGATATTAACTCTTTGAAGCACTTTTTTTTTTACAAACCTCCGTTCCCAATGGCCGAATGCCGTAGTGATTTATTGCGAAACTATTGTATCAAAAATTATCCGCAATTTATGAATCAATTTCCACATATTAATACGATTTTTTTGTATATTTTAAATAGAAAATGTTAATTTAGACTTCAAAGGGTTAATAGGAAATAATTGAAAGTTTAAAAAGCGCCATTAAGCTAATTCTATGTTTGACTTGTTTTATAGAAGTTCCATTTTATTCGTTGAATTCGATTGCGGATTGCTTACCTAATCCCTTAAGAGAAGTTGAGGAAAAAAAATAGGATAGTCGATTCCATGAATGTGTTGTTCCGTCTGTGAAAAATTTTTGCGAAATGATCGATTGTTCAAATATTATGGCAAAAGTCGCATTATTTAAGTCTATAGATTTCTGATCGTTTTGTCGAAAGTTTGTGATGCAAATTTTACCGCAAATGCGGACACATTGATGAAATATTAAAGGTAATTGAAATTTCTTTTCCAAAATTAACAGATCCATCAGCAAAATATTATCCGCGTAATAATTATAGTTTTTTAAGAGGATTCGCTTAGGTAAGAATCATCAAATTTCAATTTTGCATATTAAATATGCGAAGTATGGATGATAAAACAAAAGAATACAGGATTACGTCAATCAATGCGAGAAATGAAGGAGGTGCTAATACTTTACATGCCTTCAATTATTTGTCACATGAAATACTCGTATAACACTGAAAAAAAAAGAAAATAAATTTCATTCTTGATCAGTTTTTTTTTGTTTTTTTTTTCAAATTTTATCGTAAATAAAAATATCAAAAAATCCTATAAAAACAAATGAAAGTAGAATTAAGTTCGATATTTAAATTTGATGATTTTTATTAATTTCGACTACTGAATAAAATGATTGCGATTTATAGCACTGAATCGACAAGTTTTACCTAAGAAATTTTTTAAAAGTCGCAAAAAACATCTTTTAAAATGTAATACAATAATTTTATTTTGCTTATTTCTACTCAGGTCTTTCCGCGATTTTGGAAAATATTAAAAAAACATGCGCTGCGACGACCACTGTGTGCCAAAATGATGATCCCGCGATCTTTACATTCATTTTTTTTTACATACTCCATGTTTTTGACTCAATTTACATGCGTCGCCATCGGTTCTTTCTATCATTGTACATATCTAATATATATTTGTTTCATATCATTGTATGGCACAGCGGAGCGCAATGAGGAATTTGATATTTAACTTGATAAGCGAAAGAAAAGGAACAGTAGTATTTCTACGAATTTAGTACTGATGAATATCTGCTGTCATCGCTGTTACCGTCGATGTTTCGCTTTTGTAAAAAATATATATATATATATGTATGAATGCAGATACCAGTACCGCGTGTTGTGATTGTGAGAATTTTTTATAACGAGTTTCGCTGAGATCTTAATGACTCTTTGTAAATATTGTGTAATTCGTGATGAAATATTTTTTAAGGCGAAGTGAAATTATTCGTGAATTCGGAAATAATAGATTACATTCCTCGATATACATTTTTTCGTTGTTCTCAGGAGAGAATCAAAGTTACGACTTTGCAGATTTGCTCTCTTGGACTATACGCGTCCGGACTACGATTTCGCCTTTTTTTTTTATTTCGAAATTTCCCCATTAGCTTTTAATACCGATCGTGGTAATTTACTTCGCCTTAACGTGAAATTAACATGCGGAAGATAGCATAATCGATAATCGCGGCGGTACGAGAGAATGCGAACACGCAGTCCCTTAAGGTCAACAGACCTTAAAGGAGACGAGAAATTCTCGCCACGATTAATCCGAAAAATTACGTAAAAAAAAAAATAAAATATTAACATTGATCGAGACATACCATTACTTTTTTGAGATTCGGAGTCATTTTACTTCATTGATGATTTTCCACAAATAATTCTTTTCGACAATAGGATATACATTTTTTTTTAAAGAGAACTGGTGATACTCGGTAAAAGCCGCTGCGAGAGGTATTGAGTTCAAACTTTCAGTCGCAAGTTCTTCAACTTAATTTATATTTTAACCGAACGAAAAATAAATTTAAGTTTAAGTTTAAACGAAAACATTGAGGGAAATATTGGTTCAAAAATCGAATAAAAATTGAATCAAATTGAATAAATCGATTTCTCGATTTTTTTATCTATAGATGGTAATGAAATTATTTTATTTTACTGATCGATAAACTTTATTTACAGTCTTTAAAAAAATGGTCAAAATTTATCGAAAATCAAGAAACATAAAGCTGCTGAAACAGTAACTTATCTTTTGTCGCGACGTTTAGCGATGGATGCTCTCCAGTGGAATTGATGCACTTGCAATCAAAAGATAAAATGCTTTTTTCTGTTGTACGTGAAGAATTCTCGAGTCTCCATCCCTTCTGCGGATTACAAACGTTGAATGCGCGCAATCATCGTGTTCTCTTATCGTCAAGAGTCGTGTATCGTCACTATTGTATATTGTGATTTGTAAAATATCGATATCGTAAATGTTCGAAGAATGAAGAGAAAAAAACGTTAATTTCACGCGTGTGGCAGGATATAGTTTATAATTCTAGTGTACCGTTTTACGAAAAAAAAAAGTGTGAAAAATGAAGTTTGTGATTTGAAGTTATAGCGCTGAATATATTAATTGTTCGTTAACGATTTGTTAATTTTTTTTTTTTTCATTTTTATTTTTCAGACAAACATTCGTTATTTTTTGCCTTTTTCCATTTTTCTATTTCTGTTCGAAATAGATGTTGAGGTGTTTCGCAATCGTTGGATAAATCTCGCGACGTCTGTTTAAAGGGAACATTATATCTAATGGGTGTCGCGTGGGCCCTGTGATAGGGCGCGCGTGGTCGTAACTATCGTCTCCCGTTGCGTCTTCGTCGTTATTCTTAACGGTAATCGTTCCATCCGGGATATGCACCACCGCGACCGCGTCGCGACAAGCGAGACGAATAATAACAATAAAAAGATGAAGAAGACGAAGAAAAGGAAGAAACTTATAGTCGTCCCCGGAGTTGATGCGACGAGTTAATCTCTTCTCGACAGCCATAAATCCAAATCCCCGTTAGAATCTTATTAATTTCTTTCATCGCAATCCGACTAATGTCTCTCGTTGTTTTATTCCGGTGAAAACTTTCCCACACTGATAATTTACAGCGGAAAATCATTTTTATCACGTGATTTTTTCATAGTTTTGAAATGAAAAATGTTATTTTTATTTTCTCATAGAAGAAACATTATATGAAATACGAACGTTTTTTTTTCGAAATTTTTACGATAATTTGTCCCGAATTTTCAGATACGTCGAAAAATCATATTTAGAAACCATTTTTGGATATATGTTTTATCAGCCGCGAAAAATTTCAATTCCTTTAACATGAAAAGGCTATAGCTATCAAACTAACATTAGTCACGTGTATTGAAGGGTCAATAGCAACCCTTTCAGTTTTTTTGGTCATATTGCCGATAGGATCGAAACATCAGAAAAATTTGCAAATTACATCGATACATCGCTTTTTGGTAAACGCCAATTTCATCAGCGAATCACGAAGCGAATATGCGGATGTAATGTGAATTTTTCTTTTTTAATTAAATTTGTGTCTTTCTATCATAAATTCTAAAGATTTTCCGTAATACTTATAAGCTTTGGGCGGTGTGACTCGATTATAATTAAAAATAAATTGATTTTTTCGATGTTTCGAATTTAAATTTGACTCCAAAACAGAATACATATACCATATCGGTATACATTGATGAACATTTGAATAACGGAAAATAAAAGTTGATACGAACGTACAAAAGAGACACCGCGATAAAAATAGTGTCGCGGTATGAGATCGAAGTTTTCCCACGCGACGGTCCATCGTTCTTGGAGCAAAAGATAGGAAGAGAATCGAGATCGTCGAAGAGGCATCGTTCTCGCGGGGATGCTGTGAGACTTTTATCTCCGCTCTGTCCAGCAGCGGTGTCTGCATTATGCATGACGCAGCGAGCCTCTTGGCTGCGTCGTGTCACACACAGCGAGACTACTACCGGAGAACCCGTACTGCTTGACATACTTCCCGGTATAATACTTCCACTATACGCGCGGAGGTCCCAACCATTGGATCGCACACGTGGTGTATGTACCTTCGCGCTGTACTCGCTGTCTCTTTCCGTCCACTTTATACGTATACCACCCCCTTCTCTCTGCGGCTTGTTCTCCTGCACACGCGATGTCGCGCCAAAAGAAAACTTTTGTGCTTCGCGTGAGACGTTCCGGAAGGTCGAAATGGAAATGGGCTTCGATAAACGTGTCATCGAGAGACCGCTCGACACATTCGGAGTTCGAATCTTCGACCGTATCACGAATTCTAAGTAATTGATTTTTTTTCGATCTTTTCTACATAGTAACATAAAAAACGTTTTTATTTGTTGGAGAAACGAATCGACAGTGAATTTAATAATTACGTAATAATTAAATAATTTATTATATGCTGAAGAAACATCGAAGAAATGGATGTTCCATTATATCCGATAGCTTTGCATCCCTCTGAAGCATTATTATTTGTCTGTTACCCTTATCAAAATCCCGAAAATCTCCCAAATACCTCGATGAAAACCCATAAATATCTTTAGCTTTAATAGAAAAAATGTAAAAAAAAAACCCGATGTTTCGAACGCAATATGAGTGAAATAAATGAACGCATTCCACGTATCATAAAACCGTTCTGTATTATTACGAATTTGTTATTTATTTTTTTAACTCCCGATAAACGCTCCTCCTCTCGTCGCTTCTTTCGTTTATCTTTTGTTTCTTTTTGCTCGTCAACGCTTTTCGC
Organism: Cryptus viduatorius; assembly: GCA_964006125.1. Lineage (NCBI taxonomy): Eukaryota > Metazoa > Arthropoda > Insecta > Hymenoptera > Ichneumonidae > Cryptus > Cryptus viduatorius. The sequence goes on from OZ023221.1 coordinate 12,402,648, forward strand.
GCGTCCGTGCTATTGCGCCGCTAACAATAGTATTTCATTTATCGAAGTGATTATTTCGAAGTATTAGTGTCAAACTATCCCTCGCGATAAGGATAATTCTTTTAAATTGATTTATGAACCAATTCATTAGTTACATTCCGCCAATAATCGACTTCCATAGTATTATCATCATCATTGTTATTATTATTATTACAGCGGGTGGGTAGCGTTATTGTCGTAGAGATAATAGAAATTGCGGCAATGCATTTTATTCGTTCCACACGACGTAATATATGCATACATCTGTATAGTATCATACAAGTAGAAGCGGCGATACCAGCTGTCGACAACCTTTACTCCCCGATCTTCCCATTGTTGTACATTGCTTCCACTCCGTGACGTAATTGAGAGCTCTTGAATTTTCTATAATAATCGACGTATAGACTCTCGTTGAAGGGTCAATCGTCATAAGTGATATTGCGCGCATTCACGATTGGCTTATACGCTATAGTCATCGGAAAGACTTCGTCTCTTCATTTTATACGAACGGATTCTGCGAGCGCAGCTACTGTCGAGCGGAGTAAAGCTGCTGGGAGCGACACAACTCGAGGGATATAAAGCTGTGGAGAGATATGTCACAGCGGGTGTAAAGAGAGTACCCCTCGAGTGTTTTCACACTCGAGAACTTCAAACCCATAAGCTCTCTCGCGAGTCGTTACCTATATCTTCAGCTTTCGTCTTCCTTCTTGCATTCAACGACCCGCAAGAGATTCTCCTCTCAATCACACGCAACCCGATGTTGTTTGACTCTGTAGTCGTATGCATGAGAAGTGGGGTTCTTATCATCGGTCTATAGAACTATATATATAGATATAGATATATAGGACTCGCATACGTTCGGAATCTACACAAATACTTAGCACTTCGTGTAGTCCGAGGAACTTCAATGCCTCGAGAGCAACGAAGTCGCGGGTTAATGGTCGACTCTTTAAATTATTAAGAGGTTCACTGCCCTTCGAGTTTTTCACGTCGACGTGTTCGGAATGTTCGAAAACTATAGCGTGCTGCCGTTTGCGCGCATTTTAAGCAATTAAACCGAAAATTTTCATACGCGTCGAGCGGCCGTTAAGGGCGTTATATTTCAAATTTGGGTTAAGTCGGTGAATTTATTCGAAAGTTATAAATATTTTTGTTTTTGATATTAATGACATTTTTATTCGAATTTTAATGAAACGTTTATAACGAAAAAACCGACCATTCTGGAAACTGAAAATTCTGGAATTGGAAATTGTAAAATTTTCACATCGCTTCGCCATTCCTTTACTATAAACATTTTTGTGAGTAAAAAAATGAATGAGGAAATAATGTAAAAATTTATTAATTTCAGGGATTTTTTATATACATAATACATATATATAGCGAAAAAGTGTGTTATTCGTTAGTTCGGCTTATTTTAAAACCGTTTTGGTCGGTTTAATACGCGAAAAAATTGAAAGAGACAGTAGTCAGGTAGACTTACCCTCTTAATTGCGTTTTCACTGCAGATATTGCAACGGCCGGAATTTCAAAAATGTCTATAATGATAATTTTCCTTCAAAACTAAATGTAAAGGGTCGCTACCCTCGAGCAGCTTCTCTCGATTTCATTTCCTCTCGAATTCCGGTACCAAAGTTTTACGCACCACGCAGATTTTCATCTCTGGTCCAACGCTGGAGTATCTGTTCGTTTATACATGCGGATCGGCCGGTATACATATACATGTAACTATATGTATATCTATATGTCCGACGGTAGCAGAAAGCCGAGGACTTCCTCTCAAAAGTTGGCGAGGTAGAGATAGTTATTCGAAAGGGACTCGTCGGTTCTTATCTACCAACCATTAAGCTCAGTGGACGTTCTCGACCCTCTATAGTTTGGGTTTCTACAGCCGAAAGACGACTCGTAATATACATATGTATATATAGCGCCAGCAGCGGAGAGAATGGGAAGGACGGGGGGAGGGGGAGGCCTCAGGCCTGCATTCGAACTTTCCTTCAAATCGCCCGGAATAATCGGCCTCGTTAGAGTCCTCTTGGTCGTGAGAGGGTGGTCCGGGTGCTACTGGATACTCTACCGCCTTCTCAACGAGGGGTGAGATTCGGCCAATCCGAGGAATAATAATCGCACGAATTGCCTGAGCTCTCCAACGGCTACGATCCTTTCTACAAGATCTTTCGGGTTTTTCTTCTCCTTCCTATTATTTTATTCAAACTATAACTGTATACAGAGGTTGTGGCAAAATTGAGTCACACGAAATATAGAATCGTTTTCGATGTATTTGGCTTTGAAATATCTCAACAATAACATGTCGATATTGGCATATTCTTCACCGAAGTACGAAATATTGACGTGGAAAAAATTGGATTCGATGAATTAATGATATTTTTTTTTGAAGTCTACTAATTTTTGCGTTACGACGATTGTAATAGCGTCAAACGTATATCTACGATCTGAAATTCTGAATATTCGCACTCAACTATTCATCGTATTGTTTGATGAAAATCCTCGTGAATGAACTTTAGCGTCAAAATGGTGGGGATCCATACGCGCTGACATGGACGCGAATGGGGACATTTACTTTAGTAGTTTTCGAGATGTGAAGTGTGCGAAAGTTTCGATGAATGGGATCTTTCGGAAAATGGTGGGGATTATCGCGCGCCTGTTTCTCGTCGGGGTTCTCATTGTGCTTTCGCTCTTCGTGACGGAATAACTATGCAATCTTATGAACGAACTGTTTCCGTCAATTTTGAATCGAAAATTAGCCGGCCGTCTTTTTTTAAGGTTATTCTATGAGACTTCGCGTATACATTTAATAACGGGTCGGTAAACGCCAATGTAGTAAAAACTCATATTTTCCGCAGTCAAGTTGTGTTTAAGGATCGCGAAACGTTGGATGCATTCAGGTAGACGAGACGGTGGTGAGAGGTCAGGTAGGAAATACATACAAAATACATACCTAACGAACCCAAACCCTAAGTGTATGGGATGCGCTACGGCTCGTTGTATTCGCCGCTCGTGCAGAATAAAGTGTAAAGTGGCGAGTGCTATATCTTCTATCGTAATTGTACGGTGTGCTTGTTATAGTATTAGCGCGATAATAATCCACGTGGCTGGCGAGGATTTTATTATTAGCAACACGTTGAAAGCGCGAGAAGCACGCAGAGCAAAAATTTTAATATTAACCGATGTCGTAAAATGTGTTATTGCCGTCAGGGAGGTTACATGCGCGGAGGATACGCGGGCGAGTCGTTAAATTCTAAATCGCATTGCGCCGTACAGAGCCCGTGCATGCCGAAGGTATGATACCGTTCAACCCCTACTACAATTTTTTTATCGAGAAACACCGCTCTAGACGGTTTTTTTAACGGAAGGATGAAGTATCGAAAAAGCGCATTAACGCGGTATAAATACGATAGCATTGGATTCTATTGAACTATTCGAGGGATGTGCAGATGATATTCGATATTTCCAATAATTCTGTCCGAATCAAATACGAATAATTCGATTCGATATTAAATAAAAAATAAATATACGAATAATTCGAGAAAAGTTCGTAATATTTGAGTAATTCGAATTCATCGTAAAAATTTTAAATATTTCAATGATTTTTAATAATAAAAAAAAAAATCCAGACATTGAAATTTTTTGAATTATTCGAATATTCGATTTCCATTTCGAATGGCATAGTCATAGTCATAGTCATAGAATACGATGTGTTTCGCATTCTATTGTGTACACCACTAAACGATTCGTAAAAACATCGTAATTATCGTCGAAATAAACAAAGAATTTATTTGAATGTCACGTTATGTTGGAGAAAGATGAAGATCTAACCTAAAGTCCACCTGACTACGGTGCAACCCTCAAACTTACATTTTCACGCGTATTCTTCTCTTCGTTTGGGCGTTAATACAAGTTTTTCAATTTGCACAAATGTGGTTAGCCGTCAATTAGAAATATTCCGAGAATCGGCAAAAATAACATTTCATTATGGCGCGCCTCGTGTATGACGCGAAAACTAATTAACATATCCTTTCTCGCGGGGAGGCGTCTTCGCGCGAACGAACGAAAAACAATGAACGAGCAATGTGTAAATTTAATTAGTAATTTCTGTTACTTCTTTCGTATTCTCTTTTGATGGGTTATGACACTTGCCGGACTTTTGGATAAGCGTGAACAACCCAATACTATAGACAGGGGGCTTGGCGCTACTCTCACTGTATGCGTTTATGTATAGTTATATATACGTATACAATATAGGATACACGAAACGCGTGCTGAGGCAGCACGACTCCGAGCAGCTGTTTCCAGAGCCCCGGAGCTCGTCCGACTGGAATTCAGTTTCGTTGCGACCGCCGGCGGTGTCGCATCGTACTGGCAGCAGCACTGCGGTTCTCCGTCACGCGTAGAGATACCTGATGCTAATGCTGCTCTGCTCTCTTACAACTCGTTCTGTATCTTCTTTCGGCGAATGACCGAACGCCCGGCGTCATTCTAATTCCACGTGTACGTTCGTGAATTTCGTATAAACTTTTTATTTCCGAATTTGCACGTCGCTAAAGAAGAAAAATAATCCAATTGAGATCGCAACAAGTTGCGAAAAAAGATCGCGATCAATCAAATTTACGCGCTCACAGAGACGGATATTTGTTCGGAGAAAATTTGGAGTGTTCAAACTTTATTGATTAAAAAAATATCGACAGATAGGTTAGAATTGCGATAAAGTAATCGAAAGTTTTATCTAATTTGTTTGTTTTTTTATCTGGTTTTTCGGGTATTTAATTCGATCGATAAAAAGTTTGAGTGTAATAGGTGAATTTGAGTGATTTTCGTGTTGAACGAAAAACAAAAAAAAAACGATGACAGTAACGAGAGGATAATAATCGTAACAATAATAAAAGAAAGAGAACAAGATCGTGGAAAAAAATTGAAAGACAACGAGGGAGGACAACGACAATTATCGTTCAACGAATTCTAGGTAAGCGAACGCGAGATAAATACGTGTAAACAAGTAACTTGTATCGTTTATTCGTCGCGGACAATCGCGCTGAGGTCGTTCGCGGTTCGAACGACGAAGAAAAAAACGGCGTAGCCGCGAGCCGCGAGAAGTGCGGAGAGAACAAAGTTGCTACAGTGTGCGACGCGGTTCTCTCCTCCAGTTTTATTTTTGAGAAGAGATCGCAGACGCGAAAGAAGCGGCCAACGCAAAGGGGAGACGCAGAATCGTGCGAGACGCACATTGTCGTTACGCGGTATTTCGCGATCGGTTCCGAATTCGAGATTCACGATTTTTTTATCACAAACATCGTAACTTTTTTTTTTTCGTAAAGTTCATCATTTGACGGTCTGAGGAGAAGATGGTGTCAAATGTTTAACGAGAAAAACAAAAAAATTGGTTTCGTAGTTTTTTTTTCGATTTTTTTCCGCCTAAATTTATCAACAGTCACGTGGCACAGTAATTATTTTTTTCCACGCCAACCGTTGTTGAATTTATTAACCACAGCTGTCGCGGCTGCAAAGGCAACTGGAATGTTAGCAGGACGATTAGCAGTTTTCTTTGTCTACGATTTTTTTCGAATCAAAATACGAACTCGTACCCCACGAAAATGTCATACATACTGCATATATATATATATATATATATGACATGGATTTTGTAAGTCTCTATATTGCGATTTATCGGTAAATCAATAGTAGCTATTTCCAAATAGGTTTTTATCGATACACTTTAAAGATAGACACGCGTTGATTTTCGATCAATATGTCGTCCGGTAAATCGCGAGACTATAAATGATTGCGCCAAATTTCGATCGGATCTCTAACGCTACATATTTCCAATTTTCTCGATTATCGATTTTTTCATAATAGTGGATCCCGCGCGGAGATATATTTTCAAAATACATATCGATTCTCTACGAAATCGCGTAAAAAATGCAAAATAAATTTTATATCCCATATTATTATTATTGTTATTGTTTTCGAAAGATTAAAATAATATTGTTGTTATAAAATGATTTTCATGACTCAAAAAATGTTGAGTAGAAGATGCTTCTTATCTAAAAAAAACAAGCGAACACCTCGAACAATGGAAATTTTTAAAATTCAATACAACGCGGAGGTTGAAAAACGACGAATGCATCTACATGCACGCCGACGAGTACGAAAAAGAAAAAGCGTCCAAAAGTTTCGATGCACAACCCGGAGGTCGAAAAAGGTTGAATGCCGGTATAAATATAATATTTACACCGAAGAGTATGGAATTGCAGTGGCAATTACGTAGTTTACGAGTTGTTGGCCCGCGGCACTGGCGACGTTCCGGCGCAAGTTGGTCGAAAGATCCGCGAAAATTCGGGTCAAACCCGAAATTCAAGTCAGCAAGGCCGGCATTCACCCCGTGCGAGAGATTCATAAGTTAAGTTAAATGTACATAACACTGCTATGTGCACAACCAGTATATACACCTACGCGCATATATACTATATATTTATATACACATACTATATGCGTATATTTGTAAATTTACATAGGTATGTACTACGGACTTACATACATATATATGTATATTGATTAACGGCATACATACATATACATGATATACACGTGCATATATATACAGGATGATTCACAATTAATATCGAAACTGTTTTTTTTTTTAATTTTCTATAAAAAAAAATTTACTACGAAAACTAAAATAAACATTTTTTAAAAAAGAGTAATAATAATAATAATAATGATTTAAAACAATAGTAATCACAAGAATAATATTAATTTTTTAATTTCAATTATTTATTGACTCGACTTTTTTTTCGATAAAATAAATTTACGTGAATTTCAAAGAAATACATTTTTTTTTTTACATATGACATCAATCTCACTGTTGAGAAGCCGATTTGATATGTATGTATTTTGAATCAATCTGTATTTGTATATATGTATATCAGTTACTTACGTGGATAAGAGGGCCTACAATATTGCGTTATAAATTTCCCTTTCAACGAGTTGCCAGTAAATTTCGTACCTTCGACCGATACGTTTATACATACGTATCGTCAAGGATAAAATAAACGAGCAGTGTACACACGTAAAAATCCGTAAATCCGCCTGTTGTACGTACGCGTAACCACAAAAGGGCAATTCAACGCTGGTAAATCATTGCAAATGGAATTGGGTCGCGAACGGTTCGGAAGATTCGTCTTTGCATTACGGAAATAGTACTCGTGTATATATACATGTATCTATATATACATAAAGATATTTTTTCTATACGTATGGGGCGTTCGATGTCAACCGATTGGAAAACCCAATTTTCACTTCTCGTATATCAGTTCATTTTTTTTTAACTCTAATCATTCCAACATTAAAAATAACTCGAACATCGGAAAAAAAAAATGTTTCACATTATTGTTTACCATTTTTTACCTAATGAGATTGTGTTTTTCCCAATATTCATCGAAAAAACAAACTTGAATGAATCTTCGGATTTGTAACGAATAAAATCGTAAAAATCGAATGAAAATATACGCGAGAGTCGCGTTGGGGTAGTTTTCGAGTTGGCATGAAATTTTTCTTATGTATTGCACGCTATACATATGTACAGAGAGCATGTAGGGGATTTGTAGAAAAATGCTTTGTCGCGAATTGGCGAAAGAGTGAATTTCGATTTGTTCGCTTGTGGTGAAAAGTAACATTTAGGGCTGAGGGTAGCAGGGCGTGTGTACGGTATATATATAACCCACACAAGTGAGGTTCGTACGGTTATTGGGTCGCCTGGAGCACAAAATGGTATATACGATGAAATTCCATTCGATTTTCGATATATAGTACGAATAAACTGAAAAGATATATATATGCTATACTCTTAGGTTGGCGAGAGGAAAACTTCGCTTTTCGGAGCAATTCGATGCTTCATGACGTAACGATCGTTATTCAATTTCTGCGTAATACGGAGTATACATATGCATTCCTGCGAAGATTCAGAGGTGAGGTATACATATATACATATATAGTATATGCATCGTTGCGGGGGTGGAATTGCAGCGCGGTGTATGCAGAAACAGTTTGATAGGCTGGAGTCACTCTATAAGCTTCGAACTATACGAACGTCGCTCGAGAAGTGAGGTGCACGCCTATCGGAGAGCTGAGAAAACGGGCCTCTCGGGACGACGGACGCCTCGGCACTCTGGCAGAAGGTGTATATTCCGAACTTTCGTGAACTTAGTTTATGCAACGCCTCGGCATGTATTCGGAATTGTTCAACTAAAATTCTTCGAGTATTTTAGTAATTTGTATTAAATTTTTATTAAGGTACGAATTTTCAATCGTGAAAATTTGAAAATTACTTGCGTAATTTATAAAAATGAATATACTAAAAAATGTGATATTAATATAAATAAAAGATATTTCAATTCAACAATAATGTTAATATTAAGATTATTATTGAATGAAAATATTTTTGTTTATTTTTTTTTTTTTCGAAATAAAATTGAATTGATTTTTTATAGAATTTTTTATTAACAATATTTAGCGTCTCGAATTTCGAGCGTCGAGAATTATTTCGGAGCCGAAATTTCGCTGAAATTTAAATTTCTAATTTTTTTTTGTCATTCATGACGTAAATTTCAGATGAACGATATTGTTATGTATAGTGTGAATTTTAGAGGATTTCAAGAGAAATTTATTCGCGTATGTGAAATTGATCTTCAACTGTAGGAAATAGATTTGCAACTAAAGTTCATAATCACCTGGGTAAACCGTACAAAGCCGATTACGAGACGGAAGCGTATAATGGGAGTTGAACGATTGATCGGGAAACCCATGCGATGCTTTCTGCTCGATTCCGATTTATTGGGCGATATTCTCGTGCCACGAACAGAGTCGCAATATTAATATTGCTTCGTTGGAGAAATCCGCGCGCCGTACCCGTTAGATCGATGTCTCGTCGACTTATCGGAAATCGGAGTAATGCCTCATGCGCTTTTGTTAGTCATGCGTTCATACGTTCCTCTATATTTCAGTATATTTTGTAAAAGATGAACAGAATTCGGATAAAAATTCCAATTTTTCCCATTTTCCATATTTTTCGAATTTTCGAACAATTTTTACGACGTTGTCACGTAAATATCGAAAAAAAAAAAAACGCTATCACACGGGAACAAAATTTCTTTCCCACGCAGAGGCCAAATTGCTGCGTAGTTAAAAAAAAATGATTTCGATTTACGCCCAACAGAGACGTAATATAAACGCGTACTGACTTTTTTTTCTTTTTATTTCTCGTCGCCGTTCGGTTTCTCGTTCGACTTTTGCGATTTTTTTTAGTTTTTTTTTTCGCTACTCAAAATTATAACGAGTCATCGATATTTCCCTTGATGGATAAAACGACGCTGGAGTTTCTCTTCAACGCGAGAAATAAACGACCGCGTCAGGCACGGCTCCTGTTATAGCGATGGCAATGCACCGAGACTATGGCGCGTTATGAATCTATATTTACTTGTTCTCCAACCGCTCTCCCTCTCTCGCCGCTCCTCTTGTCCATTATCCGTCGATCGTTTTACCCGGCGAATTAACGACTTCGGTTAATGATTTCGCTCTAATCGTTGCTTCGTTTCACTCTCACCGAACGAGAAATTGACGTTTCTCGCTTGTGCTCCTCTCCCGAGAGATTCGATCCGCGAGACTTGTTTATACAACCCGTTCGATACGAGATTTCGCTGTATAAACGCAACGAGAATTAATCGTATGACCATAGAAGACACGACGGTAGGCCGGATGCAGCACTGAAAAAAAAAAAAAAAAAAAAAAAAAAAAAAAAGATCGAAATACGATTGAACGATCGATTCATCATATCAATGATTAGGTATTCGTTGTTTTCTCGTCATTTTTATCGGGAACTCATTCTATATTTCGATGCACGGCTTTTCCCCCTTTTTTTGCACTTTACTTATTTGCTGATAACAGATACATTTTGTTCGACTTATCAGAGAGATAGAAACGATGTGAGACGCGCACTTACATGGCGTCGCTCGGGGAAACGATAAAGAGCGGCCGCAATGATCGATAGTCACGAAGGACGATCACGTCCCCGAGAGTTAGGTAAATAGCTAAATAAACGTGACGCAAAAGACTAGTCGATAAATCTTACGATTTTTTAATCCTTTCTCACGATTTGTTAAGAAAAAATGTTGCAAATCCAAGTCTGACGAAATAAAGGCATTGATCATCTCGATTAGCAGAAGTTAATTATGGTCATTCGTAACTCATAAACAATAATTAGCCGCGAGTTTATTGCCAGTTGAAATAATACATTACGAAATATATATATATATATATATATATATATATATATATATATATATATTGTGACGAGGCGTTGTAACGCTCTCGCAGGCACGCTATATGTTAGGTACGCGCGAGAGTCATAGGGAACGCGAATACCGAGTCGTCCCCCGACGATATCCGAGGAGAGAAAAATCGAGAAGATTCGAGAGACTGCCGGCGCACATATTATACGTTTCAGGTGTCCAGCTACGCGGAGACGGCCAGTGGGAGACGCGAGAGGGGAACTACGAGAGGAGCGACGTCGCGAACATTCGAGCAATAAGGAGATTTTCGGCGACAAAGGGCTCGTTCCCCCTCCCACCAATTACCGAGACGCGTAACTGAGCACGAGCGAGAGGCACTCTCGCGCGACGCGTGGAACGAGATAGATCGATTAGCGTAACGCGCGATAGAGATTCGATTAGTTAGAAGTTAGTGTAAAAAGAATAGTCCGTGATAGTTAATACGCCGTGCGAGCCACGGGAGTGAGCGAAATCATTGTACCCCGTGTCATCGGCCGAGGGATTAATTATTGTGAGGATTAACCGCCGTGACGACGGCCGAGGAATCGTGAGAGGATAACGGCTCGTAGCTTGAGGAAAGACGCGAGGACGACCCGTGTAGCGTACGGACAGGGAAAATCAAGGTAGGTGCACGCAGTGCAGACCATCTTCGGTTATTTATTGTGCCGTCCACGTGTTGCCGTGGCTTTCTCGCTCGTGCCCGGTATTGCCGAGACATTACTCGGGTGATTTCCGCTCGCAGCGGCGAGAGACGAAACTATTCTGTTGTTACGAAGCTAATCTTGAGTCTCGCGAGTCAATTGTATGAAAGAGTCGACTATTAAAATAAAGAGTGTGATAATTGTCCTTTTATTTTAATCAGTGCGTTGGAAAGTATTATTTTATTGTTTCCCGAATTGCACCCCTCCTGCTAGCCGTAAGAGATAGATTTTGAAACGAAGAAGTAAACCCTTGCATACCGGGGTTGATACGGTGTGCTGGCGCCCAACGAACGGTTGAGGAAGTAAGTGCAAGGAACTTGGGGCGTCATTATATTTTGGGCGGGGTAGCCGATTGTCGTCGTCCGAAGCGACAAAAAGCCCGTCACAATATATACACTTTTTTTGAAATTGAAATCGGTCTTTGGAATTACATATTTTGCAATAATAATTTTTTTTTACTTTTTTTTTTTAATGACTAATCAACACAAACTGTTTTTCACTCGATGGACTTTGTTTCTATCTGATCAAATGTTTTTATTCATTCAGGCGATTTGTGAGGTAACGAAGCGACGGAGCGTAAAACTCACATCCTGCTGTCGATATATGTAAAATCTGTCTGTGAACCGCATGAAAGCTTTGATCAACTTTTTTTTTCGACAATTCTATACATTTTCTTTCAATGAAAAAGAGAAAAAAAAATGTTAGGGAATTCTGTGGAATAGTATTTAGAATAGTTATCGATCGAAAATTAACAAGGCGTGTAGAGGGATAAATTTTCATAGTCGCTTTCAACTTTCGTTGAAATCCTCACAATCGTTAAAATTCAGCGGAGTTTTAGAATTTTTCAAAAAATCTGTGAACACGAAAAATTTTACAATTTTCGCGATTCCAGGTATTTTTACGCAAATATAATTGGCACTGAGTTATAAAAAAAATGCAACATCGACTTATATATCGTTTCCTCATTATCCTTTTTTCGTACTCTCTCTCTCTTCACATAGGTATAACATATGCAATGAGAAAGTGAGAAAAAAATCATCAATTCTACCAGTCCGAAAAAAAAAAAAAAAATGAAGTCATCGAAAAATTATTTTCGTCCATCCCGATAAAATCCACGAGAGGGAAAGGGGCGGCGCGAGGGGGGCGCGGAGCTGACTGCGATGTACGTTGAGGCTTTACAAAATCCTAGAATATTTTGAACTGAGTGCGCATAGAACGCAGATTGGCGGTAGATATTGATGGCGAATGCGCGAGCGTACGAGAGGCGTGGGAGTTTCATAACGTTCGTGAATAGCTCGGTACCGGCGTATAGTATATAGAGAGAAACACGAGTATCCAGTATGAGACACGAGGAGGTCGGTGTGCCACCGCATTATCCGCTCGAATACCCACTCTTTTGCTCCTCTTATTCCTCTTTAGTTCCCTTTCGTTCGTACATATATACAAACGGTATTCCGTGCGATATTACTAGCAACTGCGGCTCCAGTGAGAAAGAATTTTTCACCTACGCTCGGTCCGTGTGCAAACGCGAACTCTTCATAAATATAGGTAGCGCACGAAGGCGTCAGTGTGCCTCTCTACCGACTGGTATATATAGAAGAAAAAACTCGAAAAAAAAAAAAAAAAAACAGATAGTAGGTACACAGCTTCGGCGCCTTGCACTTGCTGCAGCTTCCGCTGTATGCATTCACGTTTCATCCGTACTGTACATATACGTGGTATATATACATACGTTGCGTATATAAATAGTATACATATGGACCCAAGAAACATAAGGGCTTATCGATGTTTGCTTTGCATGATAAATGACACGATGATAAGTCCTTCTGTTCCGGAAAAATCGATGTGCAGAAGGCTCCCGCGAACGTTAATGAAGATGGAGTTTCGCAAGTGAATAATGACAAACCGGAGAGATAGTAACGACGAAACAGAAAGAAAAGCTGGCGACCTGGATAATTCGTATCGACAGAATGCAACGCTATTATCTTAGGATATATTTTTTTTTGACTTTTTGTGTCGACCGAAGAAAAAATCACATTTTGGCGAACATCGAGATAATTTAAATGACTCGACTCCCTTAATCGTATTTTGAATTATTTTTTTTGGTTTATCATTTTTGCGAAAGAAAATGCCCGTCACGAATTATTTTTACGACATTTATCGTAACTTTTTTTTTATTTTTTCTTTTTTATATCGTCATAAAAGCAGAAAAATAACCTTATCCTTCGAGTCTAAAAAATAGCGATAGGTAATTTTTTTTTTTTTTCGTAATTTTATCGTCAAAAAAGTTCAAGCGAATTGAGATATATAGTAAGGGTTTGTGGCAAAATGGTAGTTTTATATGCGTTCGTGTATCATTTTTTGGAAAACACTTCCGTGAAATTACACTTCGCACTTGCAGTTTCGAAAGAATTATTTGTTTAAAACGTTGAAATAAATTATGACGCGAAAGGGTTAAGGGATGTTTAATTTGCGCAGTGTGTTGATATACGAGTGTTTCGCTGAATGAATTTACGACCTGTTGGCAGTTTGGTACAGGAAATCGTTGCACGCATAACATTAGAACGTAATACACGTAGTTTGACTTTAAGTACTGCGATACGAAAAAAAAAAAAAAAAAAGAGATCCTCGAAATCCCATTAGAACGGCAATTATATCGTAAATCATTATCTCCGCGTGTTTTTACGTCTTCGCCACGTCGACCCCAAAGGAAACATTATTATATCGGTCTTCGCGTACGTGTATCCACAGTCGGTAACCCGAGGCAACTTCATCTTTGCTCCAATATTGTTGCAGCACGAGAATAGCGTACACTTTTACGATGCACAACCGGAATTCACCCCTCTTACCGAATACCTATCCATTTTCTCTATAAATTCTTTACAACCCAATCGCTCGTCGTAACTCACACACGTAGGCGTCGTAAAAATTTATTCCTGTCCGCTGAAGAGATCGTGACTCAATGTTTAAGGGATTAACGTATGTCTCGGAAGGTTGTATCTGACGAGAGGATTAGAAGTGCTTCGCGGCTTCGTATCCTCTCGCTTTGTGACGCACCCAACTGTAACGCGAGGTGAGTAACGCAGACACACGTAGAGTCGTCAGTGGGACACAGAGAGAGATGGAGAAACGAAGGTAATAGAAATGGAGAGTGAACGAGGCGCCGAAATCCCATTAGATACAAATTACCTCGTAAATCACTAATATAACAGAACTCGACTTCCTAATGAAAGTATCTTTGGATCCCTGTTGTTCCTTCGTGAACATTTCGCACGCGGTCAGGAGTCTTGTCATGAAAGTAAGAGTTTATTGACCTTTCGGACTCGTCTAACGAGGATCAAGTATCCCAGTCCCGCGACTTCAAATTCTTTACGTCATAGAAAAATGCAATTGCGGAATGTATTTTTAAAAATTGAACATTCGTACCAATGAAATTTTATCAATTAAACTGAAGTAATGTTGCTTCTTCTCGACGAAATGTTTCCTGTAAGTTCGGCTATTCGAAGTGTTTTTTTTTTTTTGTAATTCGGCAAATTTAATTATTTTAAAAGCGATTTTAAGATAATTAAATTCAAAAATATATAATGAATAAAATTATCTTCGTTAAAGTTACCGATGATTTCGGCAATATTATTAATATTCATTTATTGAAAAATTTGAAATTTTATATGAATGAAATGTTAGAACGATTTTCAAAATGCTGAGACTTAGTCTCATTTTTTAAATCTCTTTAATACGAATTGAAAATTTTCATATTTCTCGTCAATTTCCTTTACTCACAAGATGTCCTGTATGGTGAATCCAATTTTGAATTAAAAAAACATCGAAAGCAATTTGAAAATTTGCGATTTTCAGGTATTTTTTTTTTAAGTTACACAGCGAAAAAAATCGGTTCAACCAATTAAATCGGCGCTTGCAGGTGGCGCCACAAAAAATCGGTTGCGTAAAAGAAATAATCGTCATAGTAAGGAAAGAAATAGTCAATTTAATTAGCGATTAGTATGATTTATGAAGTATTTATTTCCGTGAATGAAATATTTGTTTCGCCACCTGCTGCGAGCACCGATTTTTTCGATACGACCGATTTATTTTCTCAGTGTACTACGCAGCTATGGAAATATCACGGACTTTCTATGGCCTATTAAGGGATCGGAATGAAAAAAATGTTTCGCCATGAGTAACGGTAGATATATTCTCATTGATGCACGTATGTGTACATTACGAGGTACATATCTACTTCGTTGCGGTGAAGAGTGGCAATCTTGTCGAGAGATAGATAGATAGGTACAATAACGTAGTCGGCAAGTGTTAGATTGCAGTCGGGGTAAACGTTCTATCAAGTCGAAGAATGCCGGAGCTTCCCTGGATGTGCTCTCCCCGTCTGCCGTGTGTGTTCGCCGTGATTGCCACTGGGTAGTAGAAACAGCGAGTAGTGTACAGCCACGCGAGATCTCTCCGTACGATCTGCTGCTAATACACAGGTACAGGCACTTAGATGAAACTTCTAGTTTCAAAGTACTTTGCAGTATTATAACAACCAATAAAGTGGCGCAATTGCGCGTTATCGGATTCTCCTTCCACTTGCCGCCCGGTATCAAACTTTAATAAAAGCGAAATTACAGGCACCTAATACCTTCGCGGAAATAAATATACCGGTAAATGTAGTTTCATAGCCGTTGGTTATAAATGCCGTAACAAATTTTTTTTTTTTTTCGGCCCGAAATGATTTCGTACGTACTTTCTCAGTCAATCTTCTCTTTACACCGTAATTTTTTTTTTTTTTTTTTTCGCAATGAATATCATACCGATCGCGGCTATTCTGTATGCTGTGTATGTATGCGCCAATACGAGTCTCGCAAATCATGAGTTATTTCGACGATCACGCCAACCATCCATCGCTCTTCCCCGTAAACCCAAACGTCCGAGACTCCCAAACTCGTTGTCGTCGTGTCAGGATACTTTGTCGTCTCTCGAGTTCAGAAACGAGAATAGCTTCCGTTTGTGTCCGCTTGGGAACACGAGACGAAGACGACGCAGCAAACTCCTATAGTGCTTCGCGATGTTTTGTTGCCTGGTACCCCTCTATCTCTTACCCTCTATGATTTATCTCTTTCTCTACCTGGTTTATATTCCGACTTCGATCTATCTTCCGAAACTTTCGTTCACTCGGCGAGCTAAAAAGTTTCTCGTATTTCAAGTCATTGAAACCTTTTTGCATTCAATTATAATTTGATTCTGAATGAAAAGCTTCGTTACTGTGATTTTCGTTTTATTTTTGTTGCTATCGACTATCGATGAACAAAATTTAACTTTTTAATTAATTTACGCTAACGAGAAATTTCACTTTTACGGCAAATCACGGAATCGAAGATTATTCGCATGAAACTTAATCCAAATAAAAAAAAAAAGATTTATTAAAGAACGTATCAAATGAATTATTTTAAATATTTCATTTTTAATAAATTTCAATATATTTTAGTAGGTAATTTTTAACATTCAATTACACCTAATTATTTCAATAATTTTTCATTTTCAATTAGTTTCAATAATTTTATAATATGTTTGAGCAATGAAACTTCATTGAAATTCAATTTTTCGGAAATTTTGCGAAATACTATTTATTCGAAATAAAAATTACTCCAATAAAATCATTTTGCGGAAATAAAAATATCTTCAATTCAGCGAAATAATAAACAAGACCTTCAAAAAATTATTTTTAAAAAAGCAAACAACGATCATAAATATTTAAAATTCGAATGTCCAATTTGTCACATATCATCTACATGACTGACAGTCGATAAAAAAAATTGTGGGATCAAATATCGCGGTTATTACAAAAAATATATGTGGGGCAAAAAAAAGAAAAAATAACATAAAAATCATCGAATGTGAAACCTTCATATTGGAAAAATATTCGAATATAATTCGACTGTTGTTGGACCATATGTGTCGCTACCACAGGGTCAGCTGTCCTCGACGGTTGGACGGCTCGTTTGGCCATCGGCAACCCTCGATATATCCCCTTTCTCACAGTTTCCTTTTCACCCTCCGTGCCAATGTCCACAACATATATATATATATATATACGTATATATACATATATATCGTATATATATAGTATCTGCATGTATAGATATCCATCGATCCCTCATTTATCAATTCCCCTGGCGAGGAACTGACCAGCAGCAGCAGCACTACCACGCAGTCTCGTGTATCGGATTCACCGACGAGATCGATTGTTAAACGATATCGGCACGCACGCTGCAGGCTGCCCGTACCTACGGCCAACACACAGCGTAGTGCATGCCACGAAGCTTCGACTATACATTCCCCAAACCCCCGTCCGTCGGTCTATCTAGTTGGCTTCAACGCCCAAACAGTAACAGCGACGAGTGTTCGCAAACAAATCCGTAGAATGTTGAACGACCGGTGATGCACGGGTTTGAACAACGGAATCTTCGTGCTGTTCCGTTTGTGTCTACATGCATGCAGTCCCCGGACGTTCGCGACAGAAAAGAGAAAATTGAAGGTTTCGACTCAATGTGAACGAAATTTACACGTTTTTTTAAATCAGCGAATCGATTATTCGCGTTGTCCACGGAAATTCTAGTGAAATGGTCATTTTTCGTTTGCACGTTCTTTTTTCGGATTTATTTTTAGATTCTTCCTAATATGTCGTATAGGTGATAACGAAATGAATTTTTTTTTTTGCGAAAAAAAAATTTCTGCCGGAAGAGCGATTGCGTATCCAACGCCGTATGTCTAAAAAACAAGTCACTCTTTTGGCGGCAATATTCATATTTTTTGGCAATATTTTTTTTTTTTTACAACTCTCAATACACTTTTCAGTACAAAAGAAAATAATTTTGTTTTACAGTTTTTGAGGAAAAAAATTGCATTTAGTTTTCGGGATAATGTGCAAATTACATGTTTGCATTGTCATGTCAATTATTAAAAAATTAATAAAACGGGAAGCAAGTAACCGAAAATCGTCCTTCGCGATTGATTTTATAAATTATGACGAAGCTAAGTTGAGCTCTTTGATAATACGATTTCCGTGTCCTCCATCCAAGGAATCGAATATTTTCAGCCATTTTCGATCGAAATAAGTGGATTCTGTCCGTAAAATCGAGTGACTTTTTAACATCGGAGTCGATCGAACTGCCACTCCTGTCTGTATCTCGCGAGGTCACGCGTTAAATCATTTCGGCTCCAAGTCGCGGGAGTCCACGACGAATCTGCCACTTTGAGACAAAGCCTCGGAGAGAGAGGGAGAGAGAAAGAGAAAGATAGAGAGAGTATCCTGCACCGAAAGAGAACAGAGGGCTCTCGACAAGACCTCTCGAACGGCTCGCGGAGCGAAGCAAACTTGACGTGAGAGTGGCGGCGTAGAAATTTTACAAACGCGCCGCTCGCCCCGTTACATATTCTCGTCTAACTCACAGCATACCTATTCCGCCTCTGTACGTATTCCGCCTCTATACCTGCCGTTAGTTGTCGGAATATTACTTCTCTGGATTTATTTTAGTTCACGATATACATATAATGCATACAGTAAAGTACATTGGAGCGGAGCGTGTAGTTGCAGCGACCCTGTATCGTGTTCATCAAAGCTATTGAACCGAAATAATCTCTCGTTACTATTAGCGATTTCCATTGAGCGTATGAAACGAATGATACACGGTGAAGAGTGAACAACGGATTTCTATTCTCTCACTTGATTACCCTAATGAAAACACCTATGTCGGGTGTAATAAAGGGGTAATATGGATTATCGGGGTAAAACGGATCAGGCAAAAGTATCGTATCTATGGGGCAAAATTGGTTGCGACAAAATTAAAAGTTGAAATTGTCACTCCAAATTGTGTGTTCAGGAAATAAAAAAATTCATAAAATGCGAATCACCGCATGAATATTCGTTAAACTCAATGGCATTAGATCGAGTTGCGCACAAAGTTTTCAGCTAACGAATGTTAAGTATTTCTGATGAATTGAATCGATTAATAAATAGCTAATTTATTTATTCGCCTGAAATCATGACAACGGTCTGTATTCCTTAGGGAGTCCGTTTTGCCCCCTTGTACTCAAATTAATTTCCACGGGAGTTCAGATTTATCGACTTAAAACTTATACGACCGGTACTAATGCCATTATAATTGGCAGTTAGTTCGACGAAAATCGATACTACGGTACTCATTATATAAAATGTATTTTTTTTTTTTTAACTGCACGAAAAGAACGTTCTGATACAATTTACCATATATCTAGTAAAAAATATCGTAAATTTCTGGTAGTGCGGAGTCAATAACGCCACCTGTTGAAAATTACGAGAACTATGCGAATATGCTATAGAATATGGTAAAAATCCCGGTAATTGTGGTAAAAATTTTCATAATGTCGAGTATCTTCGTCATATGTGGCGCCACCGTCGAATTTTACCAGATGACATAGTAATTTCTAGTAGATCCCTCTCTCCGTGTGCGAGTGGTAACTTTAACTTTTAATTCTGTGGTATTCCATTTTACCCCGTATTGACATTATTTTTTTCTCGTCCATTTTGACCCGGTAGTCCATATTGCCCCAGTCTCCGAGATGATATGTGGTGTATGTACTTATATATCATTCGCTACTCGCAGGATGAGTTAATTGATCCGGGCGATTGACAAAGTCCTTCACTCCATTTTCCATATCCCTTCGCTCACTGCATCGATCGATTGAGTTCTATTTGGGGTATTGTCGCAACTCTGGAGCTTCCTGGTAACTACGTGTACTGCAATATACGTCAAATAGTCGAACAATGTGTGATTTCGGATAGAATACATGGACATAAAGGGCTGTTTCGGTGCGCAGAATCGGGAGATTGTTATAATGATTCCCGAAACTTGCGTTAATGAAATAATCACGAGAGAGCGAGAGAGAGAGAGAGAGAGAAAATTATGTTTTAACTTTCTAACAAGATGCACTGCTTTTTTTTAACACGCGATTAAATAATTGAGTAAATGAGTTATATATCTGACGGCGACATTTTCACGGGCGATGTTATGACGCAATATTAAATTATTTGGTGGGTCAAAGGGTTAACGTTTAGATTAGATTGCAACACTTGCCGATGAGATATTTTGTTGGGGTTATCTTTTTTTTAATATTGCGACGAAAGATATTTTATTCTGCGTGTTATGACGTCAGATAATACTCGATGTATTGACGCTATCGGGGAAACCCAATAAACTCGGAAAAGTCAGGAATTTCGGAAGATTTTTTTTTTTGAATTTTGGAAAAAAATACATTTTGTTGCTACGGCTAAAATATATACAGTTTTGTATTGAATACAAACCGTTAATACAATTAACTAGCAATACAAAAAATTATCTTGTTATTCAACTACGAATTTGTTGTTAATTGCTATAGCGATTTTTTTCTCTCGGCGTTGCAAAGATTTCCATCGATAATCGCTATGATATATCCTTTCGTGATGAAGATTTTTAAAATTGCAACACGTTGTCATAAAATAATGGCCCGCGATATCAAATAAGACGTCTGAAGCAATAATTGACCAATCGAAATAAATTGCGTACGTGTGTTATTTATGTCCAATGCTGTTTTTCTATTAAATTGCCAATATGCCGACTGCGATAATCACAAGTTTTATCCGGCGATCTATCACGCTGAAAGTTATTTGTGTAACGCGTGTACTTAGCATTTATGTAATTGGCGCCGAACGAAAAACGTTGAAGGAAACAGGTGTCGTTGCGGAATACGATAATATAGAGTCGTATAAATGGAAGTGCGAAGTTTATCGTGCAGGTAAATAGTATCGTTACTCTGCTACTCGCACTCGGTAATAACTGCATAGACCGGTTGACCTCACTCTCCATCATTTTTTTTGTCGTCTCGTTAACGCTTCCCGCGGAGATGTCTCTCTATTTCCGTCTCATTCGCTCGCCTTTCCGCGTTTCAACGCATCTGGCATAATCACCTTCGTTGTTCCATCTTTTCTCGTTGATTATCCGCTCTTTCTCGTTTCTTCGTATTCATTTCGAAATCTTTCGCGATCTTTCGCGTTATCACCGTCTTCTCGTAAAATCTCATTCCTTCATCGGCGATATACCTCGAGGCACGAAATTTATTCAGCACTCGGCGAAACAATGTTTCGGTCGATGGTGGGTAACGAGTTATTGAAAGTAACGAAACGCTCTGTCTGATTGAGTTTTTTTAATGGTACGCGAATATATTTGAGGGGTAATATGGTATATAATTTATACTAATTGGTGTATAATTAACATATTAATGTCAAAATAATGTAAAAAAATATTAATTAATATCGAAATACTTATAAAATATTTTGAAAAAATTCATTCGAATAATCCATGAAAAACTAGCGATCGTTCATCAAAAAATTAAGGGGGCGAAAAGCGCCCCCTAAAAATCATTTTTTTTTTTTGCAAAAAAATAAAAAAAAACATGTATTCCACTGATAAACGTTATCGGTTCAACGGATGTTCGAGCATTCGATATAAAGGGCTCCGTTTCGGTTTACGTGCACCGGATACGTGGTCAATGGCTGAAAGCAGTCGTAAAAAAAAAAAAAAAGAAAAAAAGTAGTGAGAGTGACGTCTCGTGTACGTGCGAAGAGACTCCGTAACTCGTGGGAAAAGTATTTTTCGCGTCCCATACGACGATTGGGGAGAGAGAACCGAAACTATATATACATATATACGCAATACGTATGGTGCGGACTTCCAAGACTTTGCCAAGGAATGCAGCCTGATCTTCAGAAGGCTTCTCCAGAGCTCAGAGAAATGTCTCTGACTTCTATACTCAACGATAAGAAACTTTGTGAATTCCTTCTGGAGACCCGCTGAAACTGCTCCATAAGAATCTCCGCGACTGACTGAGCTACGAACTGCAGTTACTTCCGTTGATCTTGCCGACGCCCACTCATTTTCATTTCTTGGGAATTTACGTAAAATAAAAAAAAATTAACAATTATTTGCAGCTTTAGTTACGAAACGAGTTTTTAGGCTGAAACTCGGAATATGAAAAATGAAAAATTACATTGGAAATCGAAGTCATTTGTCGCGTAAAAATACATACCAATTACGTAATTTTCAATTTTTGCCTTCGAAAATCCCACATTTAATGAAAAAAAAAAAAATTGTTGAATAATTTTTTTATAATTTTTTACTTGCATGTTTTAGGAGATATATGAGTATAAGTTGAGTTATTTGCTATGCGTAGCATATGGCATTGAATAACGAGTACGATTAATACTAAAAAATTTAAAGTCATTTCCGGAGTACTTTGTTGGTAAAATATTTTTTTTAGAGCAACTCTCGTTATATCAACCGGTTGGTAAAAAAATTATCCTATTTCCTCCGATCGGATTTCAGAAAAAAAAAATATATCGATCGAATAACTGTTGAATTTTCTTCTCTTGATGCCATTGTCTACCAATTAGTACGATAAAATTCCGGGAAATGAGCGAAGAGAGGTATGTTTTACAAACTTTTCGTGCCGAGAGAACTTGAGAAGGAGACGTCGTCGGTCGTCGCGGCGACGTCGAGAGAGCCGCGCCGGCAGTTCGCCAGTCGAGCTACGAGGGCATCGAGACGAGGGAGGAAAAATAGAAGAACTTCTTGTCTCGGGTACCTGTGCCCCCACCGTCTTTCCGTACTATAGACCATAGTTATACCATACAAGTTTTAGTAGTGGTAGTGCTTGTGGTAGTATAGCGGAGTGCAGAAAGTGCGGCTAAGGTATGCGGCCGTTCCGCACCTGTTTACGATCGCGTGGCGCGCGAGAGAGACTCGGGGTTCTCGAGTCTGGAGAGTCCGCGCGCCCCGAAGGCTTCGATCCTCGATCGATCCTCATCCCAGTCCCGTACCGTCTCGTCTCTCACTTCCACTGTACTATACACAGTAGAGACTTGAATTCCTCCCGTAACGAAAGTAAAAAAAAAATATAGAAAAACAGAAAACAGAGAGAAAAAAGAGCACACGAAAGGGAAAGTGCTAACGGCACCTCCGACGAGAGCGTTCGAAGGCAATGATAATAATAAAATTGCAGTTGCAGAAACGAGATCGAGGATAAAATATACGTAGAGTAAAAAAAAACAAAAAATCGATATTATTTTACCGAAGCCCGAAGGTTTGGCAGTTGCTGGTCGAGACGAATAGATCGAATCTGCAACAGCGTACGATACATGAGATAAAATCATTTGACGCTCCATATAGTAGCTGCCGTAGACAGAAATAGGGAGGCAAAAAATCGATGAAAGATGATTTTAATATGCACTTTCCGATTTTTTTTGCACAAATGTAAAAAAAAAATTTAAGCGGAAATTAATAATAATATTAATCTGCGTTTTCCCGTTAATCGCAATAATTTCCTGCATTTTTTATATAATTTTTTTTTTTTTTCTGTAAACATCCTTCGGTACTTTAGCAGTCGACTTTCTCAAGTAAACCAAAGGTTCTTGTCATTTAACTTATTTTAACAAATCAATATACAAGTTGCGGTAATAAAGAGTAACCTTCCCGAGTATTTTCGCTGTCTGGTCGGGACCTTTGCCTTTCTTGCTTCTCGTATCCTCCGGATCCTCGGTCTGGGTACGGCGAGCACCCTGCCACACCAACCACCGACAGCTGTCCATTCTTGGAAAGCGGACTCTCAACCGAAACCGAGAGGGATACCTCAGCAATGCCTCTGGAACTTTCCCCGTCTTTCTCTTTGGTCCCAATATCAAGTAAGATAAAGGGAAACAGAGAGAACAAGACGGGGACGTGAACGAAGCTCTTCGGCTACTATATATCAGAGTATATAGAATACACTCGTGTCAGATTCGCCCGAAGTTCTGGACGGTCCTGAACACCGGTAGACCTTCGCGCGGGGTAATTGGACGAAGTGAGATAGAAGCATTGGCTCCGGAGCGTTTCAACGGAAAGGTGGAAAGGGATCACTGCAACCCCTCGTAGTTGATATATATATATATATATATATCTTGAAGAACCGACCATCGGTCGCCCCTTGTAATCATATAGGTGGATTAAACGGAACATTCAATTCCCCGTGGGATTATTTCGCTTTATTCAAATACGAATTTTGCCACCAGCTTCATCCCCGTCCCTCCCCTCTCCCCCCGGGCGTCAAATTCGTTGGTTTTCTATCCATTTCATCTCTTCTTCTCTCTCTTCGTATCTCCGTATCTCCTTGACAGTTTTGATTTTCTCGAATGGCTCGGCAACCTCACGCTCTGGCACTTTAGTTTACTAATTATTCAATTAGATCTTAGCGCGAGACTTCGCGAAATTCTCGTTGAAATTTGCCCGATCTTTCGATGTGTCGCGCGATGTGACAGACCGTAACATCGTCTCTCGTGAAATTTCTAATTGACAAAACTTTGGCCTCCGTACCACGTTTCACCTCGACGGTTTCACCGATGAGAGCTCATGTGCGCATGAAAACTTGACGGTGTCTTCAGTATATATATATTATATAGTATATTATATGTACAATCTATATATATATGTATATATATTAAATATGTATAGAGACGGAAGCATATTGAAGCCAATGCGACCGACTGCACCGGAAATGTCTGTCATGGAAATATAACGTTGAAACATAAAATTTATGCGATATATAGTTTTCACGAATTCCTTTGACGCGCTATTTTTTTTCGGTAGGCATCCTTTTTTTATTGACATTTGCTTTGATAGTCCGGACACTGAGACGTTTCGTTATAAAAACATCGATAATTCTGCAAGGCTGACGGGTTTGATGATATTGAAACGTTATATCGGAAGAAGGTTTGTAATTTTTTTTACCGTTTCAATCGCTTTATGACGTCTGAACCGGTGATGGATGTAAAAATCATCGATATATATAACTATACATTGTTTTTTCAAAATTGCCGGTAATTAGTGTTCGGACTTTATTTTTTTTTCAAAAAGGTATTTCTAAGGAGTGGTTTAACGATCAAGAAAAATACATTTTTTTTTCAATATCAATAGTTTCGTATTAAATTGATTTTTTTTTTAATTAAAAGTTAGATCTATTCAGAGCCCTAAAAAAAAAGACAAAAAATATTGAATTGAATACAATATATACAGTACGCGGAAAGCGGAACTGCCGCCATTACAGATATAACCGCAAATATAGATATGTAATTCCAAAACTCAATAAAAATTGTTGGATTTAATAAAGTCGAAAACGATGAAAAACGCTTTCTCCGCGTCGTAGCGAATAGTTCAGTAAGTAGAATTCCAATCGATACTCTTACTCCCCATCTTTTTGGATTATCGGATTAATGGACCCCAAATTTTCATCAGCTTAATGGCTGTACGCGGAAGGAAGGAGTGAAGAAATTTCGGCAAACTTAATCTGCTGTTCGGTTAAATTGCTCATGGTTAATCGAGGTTTATTTATAGTAGATATACTATATAACCACCGGAAGAGTAATTTGTTCTTTTTCAGACATTTAGCGGTTAAACGCTCTTTCGTAAAAACGATGCATCTAAAGCAGCAAGAAAAAGCAAAATGGGTTATTCGTGATAATAACAGTGATGATGAGTTCTTAACGATCGTCGATTATTGAATTTTTTTTTTACTCAATGGCTTCGAATAAAAAATGGACCATCATAAATTCATGAGAGACAGTCGCCATTTTTATGTAATAATATAATAAATAAATATCGATTTTAAATAAACTTAAATCGCTAACGATTCGTCGTTGATATTAAAACTTGAATAACCTATTTAGTTATTCATTACTACATTTTGATATTTTTTTGTAAGAATGCATTTATCTTTCAGTAAAAAAAAAAAATTAAATTTATTATCTACGAAAAATGTTGAAGAAAAAATTTAACATTTTTAGATTACTGCCTGAATAATTTTTTTTTGTGAAATCGCGTGTTTACTATCGACCCGCCGATAGCGCGGTGGCTTATAAATTACCATTGCAATCTTAATTTTTTTTTTTTCGCTAATTAATTCGCTCCGTCGTTTCTTCTCTCTTGCCGTTCTTCTCTGCGTCTCTCTTGTTTGTTGCATCTAACACTCGTTCTACCTTTTCAGTCGTCTCTCTTCGCGGAAGAGACGGTAAAAAGTAAAGGATGATTGAGTAAACGAACACGAGATTCCCCGCTGTGAAAGCACCGCGCACACCCACGTATCTTATCGTATCGCGAACGACTCGTAGTTACGTTCACAGAAGGGATCTCCACAGCAATACTATGTCCCGCTATTGCTGCGGCTGCTGCTGGTCGCGTCGGTGTAGAGATAATTCGTACGACGAAGGAACGCGACATGTTACATACCGTCGTAGTGCGCGAAGTATACTCCGATCAGACAAAAGATAAGGGATAAAGAAAATTCGCTGTCGCGATAAATCATTTCGGTGAGCTTAACACCTCGATAGAGCTTTTACCATAACGAGACCGTAAGGTAGTAATTCGATGAACAATTCGACAGGCATATCGCGTTATGCTCTCTTTTGAGAGACAGCTTTATCGACAGACTCCCTCGGGGGTTACTGAAATATATATGTATATATATAGAAATTCTTGTCCCCATTACTCATCTCACATACGAGTTGATTTTATATCACGCTGTGAGCGAATAAATTATAAATTATCGTGGATAATAAATTGACTCGTAACTTCATTAAGTCGATGAAATTACATGTTTCTCGCTTTACTTTTTTTCTGTAATTTTTTTTAAGCGCCGCGTATTATTACCAATAAAAATGCGTTTACAGATTTTTTTAATTCATTAACACTTTCCGTGACTACTTTGGAATAACGCAAGAATTATTTTTTTTTTCGAAAGCATATGCAAGAAATATAATATATAGTGCATAACGCAAAAAATGGTTAACTTGAATATTAAAAATATTTAATTGGAAAGATTTAAACTTTTAGACAATTTTTTTTTATTTTAAAGACGATCGCGTCTTCGAATTCCCAGTGTGTTGATGGAGTGGAATATTCATCATGAATATTATTCATACTAAATTTCGATGTATTATTAGATTGATATAATAATTAATCATTTTTAATTGTTGTTACAAATTTACGATATATCACATTATATTAGCATAGATATAAGAAATTCAGAAGATTGTATAATACACGTCGACGTAAGAAAGCAGAAATAATTACTTCGCCGATATTACATTAAAAACGAAATATATTAAAGTCCATTTGAAATTTGCGATATAATTTTCAACGAATAACTATTTCTATTGTACATTTTTGCATAAATTTTCGATATATTTTTTTTTTTTTTTCATGAGACATCGATCTTTTTAACAATAAAAAAGTTTCTTGACTGTAATCCAAAAGGTCATAAAAATAAAATTAACCGAATTGATGCTATCAATTCTCGATTGTAATTTCAGTACCTCATTTACCCACCCCTCTGCAGTGTATTTTGCGGTCGCATAAAACTCCTCCCGGCGCTGTAAGATTTTACACCGGCATATAGAACGAAAGAGATTTCCCGAGCCAAAGATTCGCGCGCGAATGGCTTCCGTACCATTCGCGACGCGAGTAAAATAAAACCTATTCCGCTACGCTACTTGCACGGGGTAATATGCATAGCTATTCTCGTTTTGCTGTGGCGAGAGGGGTCGTCTAGGCGCATATACACGCCGCGCGCGATAGATAACGAGAACAAGCCTACGGAATGCAGGTCCGTTGAAATGCTTATAATGGTTCTATCCTATACTACTTACTCCTTTGCTTCCCCCGTTCGACGAAACGTACCAAACGTACGTACGAACGAACGGGAGAACCCAACCGGTCGTTCGTGTTCCTCAGGCGCAAGTCGTAAGTAGCTTACCTACCTGTTTAAGCCACTACTTGAGGCATTGAACAGCCTCTGGCTGTGCTCTCTCGCAGTCTTCGTACGGCTTTACGCATTTCCATCTGCCTCTGGCCCTCTCTCGCTTTATACTTCTAGTCGTCCTTCTCAGTTTCCTCGGCTCTTTCTTTTCTGTTATTTTTTTTTTGCCCGACAGCTTTTTCATTATTATTATTCGTCTCGCGGCATGAAATATCCATTTTTTCGTATCTCGAGCGTGAAAACGAATGAATGAATGAGAAATGAATGCAAATACTAGAGGAAAATGCAAACCCGAATGCGACTATACGAATAGGTAGGTACAGTTGGAAGGGTAATAGCGAAAAAGCAGGCAGTGCACTGGGCTCCCCAAGGGATTGGGCAACCGGTCCTCATATCCACGGTTTATTTTTCTTATGGAAATTTTCGAGTCACCACTCTATTTTCATTTTTGTCAAAAGTTCTTCGTTTTTTTTTTTTTTTTTTTTTTTTTTTTCGTTTTATACACTCATCTCCGCTCGTCTCGTTGCGTAGACACTTTTCTCTTCGATCGCTTATCGAGATTTTTCTTTGGTGGAAGACGCACGGAAAACCTTTGGAAATCAGAGATGGAACAGTGAGAAACAATACAGCTGTCGCGGAGGGATGTATGGAGTCGAAAGGCTGAGAGCTATTTTTTTATTCCTATTTTTATACTCCTCTCGACACCGCCGGCAATGCACTTTTCAGTACAATAGCGTTTCTTACGTTTCGTTCACACATTGATTTGCTGACGGGTAATGGCGGTTGATTTTTTTTTTTTTTCCTCAATGCTTTATTTATTTTTCTTAAGGCGTTTTGAAAATCGATCTTTATTTTTAATAACTACGTAGAAATTGCGACTTATATTCCATTTTCAAGACGCCACTGTTTTATAAATATATATATTTCTTTTCCGATCAGCCATCGCCAACGATTTTAAATTTTCAATATTTTTCGTCAATTTTACTTGAGATATTTATAGTACATGTTTTGGACTTTAAAAAAATGCATTTTTTTACCTTCTGTCGATTTTGAAGAAAAAGAAAAAATGTTGTCTCGTTTTTCGTAATATTAGTCAGATGTGTCCCCTTAAGTTATATTGGAGCCGAAGTTTCAAATTAATTTACAAATTTCATTTGAATTTAAGTTCCGATTTATTTCCTTATTTACTCGATTATTTTTTTACTATGAACGATTTTTTTTATTTTTATTTTTTTTTTCGTTCAAAGATTCTGACATTACTTTTACGATACTTTTATCGCGATTGGTTTTTCACGTACGTGAAAAATATAACGCGAGCGCTTTCGTTCATTTCTTTCTCCCACCATAAAACATCTCCGCGTATTTTCCCCCGTCCCGTACACGCTTCTCATCGGGGTGATGCGCAGAGCGGCGAGAAGTCGCGACCGCAAACCACTGCATTAGCTAAAGTGCACATCAAAGCAACAGCATCAGCGGAGCAACGCGCGGACGGACGAAGGCAGGAACAGGAGATGTAGAAGGCGAGGATAGAGCGGCAACGTAAACCATGTCTGGGTGATGCACGTCAGCCAAACCAGCCACGTCCCATCGAGGCAGTGTTAAAGACTACGCTCGCGGTCCCCCATTTATCTGATAGCAATTTTCCTCTCGTTTCGCAAACTTTTTTTTTATTGTTTGTTATTTTCAACACTGTGATCTTCATCTCCGCATGGAAAATAATGCTTTGGATTCGCTACGGATTAGTCCCGTTCGCGGAAAACCTTACATAACCTCAATCGTTATTTAATTAATTTATTACGAAACATAAAAATTTTTTGTTTCTGGTCGTGTGCTTTTTTCTTCATTATTATTTAAATAAATCATATAAAATGTATGTAAGTTTACCAATACTTAAATTTATTTAAAATGCAATAAATGTACCAACAAAGTGCAGATGCATCGCCAATGCAACAGATTTTTTTCGGGACTTTTCGCGAAGCGGTTGAGAGAGCTATTGCGCTTCTATTCTCACAACAAAATCGTTTCCGGGACATCTATGACGCGATAAAGTTAATTTAAGCGTAAAGGAATGTCTTCTCTATTCACGCGAACAATTTTCACGACAATAGTCTTAACTATTATTCCCGGTCGTCAGACTTCGTGTCATGGTGAGACTAAACGCGGGAGTAGTATCGTCAAGGTGTACGCTCGCTAATGCGATTAGCATTAGTCTAAAATCCCCGTTACCACTAGGCGCCGAGATTATATATATATATACATATTTACTTATATATATATATAGTATATGTAGACATCGTCTCTTGTGCATAGCGCACTGCACAATGCAGCAGGAGTAACTTAAGTCCCGAGAGCAACGAGTCTCTCGACTTACGCCAACGCGAACAACGACGACGACGTCGACGACGATGTAGAGGAATTCTTACACCTACCAGCGGCGTACTTCGTCGTATATATATACATCTATACCTATATCGGATGAAATTGAATCGCTCGGACGATCGCTCGTCCCCAAGCGTGACCGTTCGGCGACGCCAACATGTTAGCTCTACGATAAACACAATAACGTGCGCCTCTGTCCACCAGTGACTCCTGACTTCTGCCCCAACGTTCCATTCCCTCGTGGATTACGCGAGGGATAGCACGAAGTTGAGACATGAGAAAATTAGTTCCAGACTTAGCCACAACCCATCTCTGTTGTACACAATTTTCTATTAAGCTGTCATGGATTTCTGAGGCTTTTTGCAGCTATTTATAGACTTCTTTGTTCGCAGCGAAAAAACGACAGTATAACGACCCGAGGAGCGGTCATTTCGGGTCGAAACTGTTTTTTCCAAAAATCTGTTTTATTGGCGCGAAAAGAAAATAACATGTTTGTTTGAGAGAATAATAAACGATTTAGTAAATATAAAGGTCCTGTGAAATTGAAAGAAAAATGTCGGTGTTTTGGAGGATTTGGAAGGACATACAGTGGAACTTCGATTATCCGACGTAAATGGGATTGCGGTGTACCCAACGATAACTGAAAATGACGAATAATCCGAAATCGATTATAACATAACTGTATTTTTGCACAATAGAAGGAAAAAACGGTAGTGTACGCTATAGAGGCCGTTTTCTAAAGATTTTTAAATTTTTTGTTGTTTAAAAAAAAAAAAATTTTAATCGATTTCCACGAAGTTTGCAACGAAGTATTGAGGTCCTTTCTTGAAAGAATTCTATAATTTCCATTGCTTGTTTCAACAATCTACGAAAAAATAGTTCATCTTTAATGCCGTCGAATAGCGTCTCCGAAATCCATGATAAACGCCTCTGCCGCGATGTTAAAAATTTTTCCGTGGGATTCAAATTGTTTCTCCGTCTGTTTGGGTTTTCGGTTTGATGGACGTTGACTTCTCATAAGTTTTTTCGCTGCACGCAGAAGGAAGGAGTGCGGAAATGACTTCACGCTTAATCCATCGCCCGTTTGAGGCGCTCCGGTTAATCGAAGTTTCACTGTACATACATCGATTATTGACAAACTTATTCTCGACTGAATTTTATCGAGTGCGGCATTGATACTGCGGCATAACGCGTTAGAGGTATTCACAGTAAATCGACTTATTCTTTGGGTACTGTAGATATAGAAGCTAACAAAACCGATTTCGGGACATGGGTTTTACTTTTATTTGAAAAGTGCGGCTTTTTCCGCGCCAGTGAGTGAGGAGTTTTTTTTTTTCAATTTTTTTTTTTTTCAAGATTTATATTTATTTACGACACTCTCGTTCGCTAATGCTACCAACTCTATATTTCTCCCATCTGGCAAAGTCGAGTCGGGGGAAAGCGCGATATCTCTCGCGTATGCTGACGGAGGAACGATAAATCCCCCGCGTAGTATTGGCAACCTTCCAATCCGTCCGAATTCGATACGAGAGCTTTTTTAACGCTACGACGAACACGCCGCAGTAGCCGTCAGCCCCACCGGCGGATCTAACATAGACTTGCACTACTGCGGGACTTGAGGGAAATCCGTTTGGCTAGACTACTACATAATTCGATGACTTCGAGGCTCCAAAAAAAAAAAAAAAAAAATACATTCATACAATAATGGTAATGCATATCATAGGGTGAAAATAAATTATGCACAGTCCTTCTCTGCGGTCGAACAGATAATTTATGGGCTCTACAACGGGTTAAATCAGTATTTATGTATAACTTATATTTATACCTTATTTCCGATATCTTTAAAGCGTTTTTTACACCAAAACTTCTTTTAATTTTAATTTATTCAATTATTAATAAAAAAAAATATTATTATTATTTATTATTATTATTATTATTATTATTATTATTATGAATAATAATAATTAATAAATAATAATAATAATAATAATAAATGCGAAAAATCCGTTTCGACGAGGAAGCAATTACGTATTCCCCTAACAATAATTTGCATTAATTTTTTTTTTTTTTTTAGAATTTAAAATATTTTGTCGATGTTGATTTTCATGATATTTCGAGGTGTTTGCACACGAGGAGACGATTTCGTCTCGCTAAAAATGCTCCCGCAGAGCTTTCGTCGTCACCCTCTTCGATATACACTCTTTCTCCATACAGCGTGAGAGCTTCGTCATTCATGCGTACAGACCTCTTCACATCTCAACTCTTTTTACGATGGGAGATGCTGTGTATTACACGAGTGAGAAGTAACGGAGCGAGAAGAGGGCGAACCGCTGAAGCTCGAACGTCGTCTCGTCTCACGCATTATTATATACCTGTACCCCCTTTCCCCCCCTCAGGTCCTCAGCCGCAGCATTGGAGTAGAAGGCAGACGTTCCAAGCTTTCGCACGCGTGGGTCGCGACTTGTGAGACTCGCGCGCCGCGCAGTCTGCTTGCTCTGAATTTCTCGTAAACCGCCCGGGCGGTACGAAACACCGCTGTACTGTCGCTATTGTATACGCTATATTTACATGTGATGTATATAACGTACATAAACGTTTTCGAGAATTGCGCGCCACACGCTACGTCCCTTCGGCATGGAGACCGCTTTCTACTTACGTTCGCTTAATCGCGAATGAACTTTGTTATTGGAATTATTAAGGGAGTTGGGGAAAGCGAAAAATCCAATTTCCCGTAAAAATGAATTTCGCACTTTTTTCTTTCGTATTTATTTTGATTTAAATATATTATTGACTTTTTCCATTTTTGCGAAAGTTTAGCGAAGAATTCAATTTTACGTGGAAATTAGGCTCATCAGAGATTTATTTATTTTTATTATTATTTGTTTTCAAATCCAATTTTGGTCGTTAAGCACTCAACCGTAACTTCGTACATTCAATTACATCTTTCTTTCGAAGAAAAATTTTCTCGAGTTTTCGAAACGAGTGTTTCGCGTGTCGGAATCAATGTTTACGTTCATTTACACAAAGTATACATCGTTCAGCAACCGACGTTTTTTTCGTCTAAACTCCGACGGAAAGTACTTAGTTCACGACGATGTTCTTCGGGATAGAAATGCTCAGCTCGTTCCATCATTATCGTCGTTGTAAGATATTACACCACAAGTCTTTACAAGACTCTCTTGGCGCGGACTAATTCCAGCGCGTGGACAAACACGAGATCGCCCGGGGCGAGTGGCCTGAGAAAAGATTCGTGATAGAAAAGAAAAAAAAAAAAAAAGATGAAGTAAACTAGACTCGAGTTCTTCGGCGCGAACGAGTCCGGGACAACACAGACTTGCCGAACGCGAGAGTCCCCGGCATGTGTTACTTATGTTGGTAACACACGAACCGGTAACGCGCGCGGTACGTTCGGGCGATCGTTCGAGAGCGTGAAAATGAGAAATGACGAGGGTCAGAGGCGTGTGGGCGGTCGAATCATTGTACACGACCAAACGCGCGACACGAGGATACGAAGGTAGAGCACAGTGCGTCCACCGAGGAATGGAGATTTTTTTTTTTTTTTTTTTTTAGTAGTAAAGAAGAAATAATAAGAAGAAGCGAAACAAGGGACGGTAGAATGAAAAAGAGAGTTGACGCGTTCTTTCCAAGCGACGAAATAAGCGACGAGACAACCCGGATCGTTATCGTCCTCACCCTTTTCCCTCGGCAGATGAGAATCGCAAAGGGTACGTCGAGGCGAGGCGTCGAGCATTAATTTCTTTGTAGAGCGCGCGTTCCGGCAGAGCTGAGAGCGAAGGGCAGAAAAAAAAGCGTGAAAAGAGACGAAGAAATGTAGAGGGAATCGAGAAGAAAGACGAGGTTTCGGAATTGAATGGAACGAATGAGGCGCGAAAGGGCAACTTTACGCTTGTAGATGGGGGAACTCGGAAATTTCAGTCTATCAATTCTATATTACGGTAACCGGCTGATCCGTCGCTGGCAGTGGTGATTTTAATTCTTGAAATTTTTTATGGGGCGCAAAAAACTTCGATGAAATCTATTTAACGAATTCCCTTTATAATAATTTTGCGACTAATTAGTGTTAACCGTAGAAGACGCCACACATAATTTTGCACCCCTTTAATGCAACACGTGGGTCTGAGAAACTCGATGATTCTATTACAGCACCGAAATCTGATTTTCGGGTAAATCGGTTGACAACATTTTTTTTTCAGCCGGTAGAGAAATTCTTCGAAGATTTCCTAAGATATAGAATTTTTTTAGATTTTTGTGTCGGCGGAAAAAAAAATCATACTTCGGCGAACATCACCGTAATTTCGATGAGTCAACCCCCTTAAATGGGTTAAATGAGGAAAAAAGTTGATATCTGAGAAATCGTCGGTATTATTATTAGACGCGGCATTGTCGGCAAAAAGTGACGCGTATGCCAATTAATAAAGATAATAAAGATTTCTGAGAGTTTCACACTGACGCTTCAGTTTACAACGAAACAATCGCGCGATGCGTCAATCGTTTTCAAACGCATGCACTGTCCTCTCAACGAGAGATTCGTAATAAATTTACGACCGAGCGTTATGTACCCTCGATACGATTCTATACAATGTCCCGTTGACTTCTAGGCAATCACTCAATCTACGCACTCGAACGTAACCGCGTATAGAATTCTCTATGTGCGTATAGTATATATACACAGTATACTGCCTATTCAAAGCATATGCACTGAAACTATATACGTATATGGATCTGATACGTAGGTCGTTGCGTCTGTACGCAAAACCGATACTTTAATGCGTTAAGTGCAATATATAGTTACTTCATTCCTTTCGTAACTTTGCATTATTATTTTTATATTTCTCTCGTTGTGCAAATCAATTTTTTTTTTAACACGCATCTTTATTAGTTATTGATGTGAAAACATTTATAGCGAGAATTCTCGATGCAACTCGCCGTCGAAAAGTGCTACGGAATTTCTCGAAATTTAGGAAAAAGTGCAAAGTGTCTTAGAAAATGGCACTTCCGAAATTGACTGAAAAAGCGTCACGATTCTTTTCGAGAAAATTAGAATAATCAAAGATTTTTTTTCCGTACGATTTTCGTAATTATCTGCAAATGCACTTACTGCTGTTTTTACATATTTACAATAATTGTTGAATTTGTCGCTAGTAGCGCTCTTTTGAATGTTCCAACAAAAATGACCTCCTAGTAATTGCACTTTACGATCTTCAGTTACAATATGGAGAAAAAGTTGATTCCGTATTCAAAGCAAAACCATTGGTTCAGTAAACAATTTCATATGGAACCTTTCGTTCCATATCCGGATTAGCCGTTCGATCGGTAATAGAGAAAAAAAGGGGTTGAAATACCTTCTGTACCCAATACCATTTCTCACCGCAAACCTGCAGCGTTGCAATGTCGCAAGTTCGATTGTTCCA
The DNA here is from genome assembly GCA_964006125.1 of Cryptus viduatorius. Classification (NCBI taxonomy): domain Eukaryota; kingdom Metazoa; phylum Arthropoda; class Insecta; order Hymenoptera; family Ichneumonidae; genus Cryptus; species Cryptus viduatorius. The sequence goes on from OZ023221.1 coordinate 12,438,363, forward strand.
AATATTCCGTAAATTTCTATCCTACACCGATCTCCATACGCGTATACAACCTCATCGAAATGGTCTGCAGGTCGGTTGCGTAAGACCAGTGGGTTGGAGTTCCCCGAGCCGGCGATTAAGAGGACAAGGAACGGAGTACGAAGAACCACAGACATCCAAACAGATGCACACATGCAAAATACACACATACCGGTGATTACGTTATATCCGATCGTCCTAAATTCGGCGTTCCTTCCTCTCCCCAGGCGAGAATCGCGGAAATGACGTAACCAGAATGACATCCATCTCGTGCCATACCCGGACAACCAAATGCCCAGAGAAGTTACGTTCTCGGGGGCAAAGTCCGAAGAGGCAAAATCCTACATGTCTATATGACGTATGTATACATATGTATATACCTGAGACAGAGACACTATAATGGAACTACACACATAGCGTATCGGGAGAATACGTGTCAGCGATCATGGCGAATGTCCGGTGTGTCCAATTGTTCATCTTTCGTATGTGCGCCACTGTAGATATGTAGATGAATGCGTATGAACTCCCGGAGCCCATATGTAGTACAGTGAAGGTATATCAACCATATAGCGTTCACAGAGTTTAATCGAGGCAACGCGTCGTACATTCTCTATGGCGGAACGGAGGTTTATATTGTTGCAGAATCGAATTTAGCCATATTGCAAACGCAATCTCCCGATCTTCGATAATGCTCGGCCGTTGGACACGCTGCACGAAATATCCTGTGCAGCGTTCCGTGGAAATACGAGGGTCCCGATAACTACCATAGGCTTCCGGACGTTTTATGTAGGCAGCGGGGATGGAGGCGTAAATTTACGGAAGTTAAAAAAAAAAAAAAAAAAAAACACCAAATTTGATGACACAAAAAACAGATATGCAAGCGGGGAACTTGGGGAAAGTTGGTTTTGTACAAATGCTTTCATGCGTCAGAAGTCCGATAGTACGTTTCCGGCTTTTCTAAATGGAGGTATCTGTTTTTCAGTTGGAAAAATCGAGAGAAATGATAAAAAAAAAACATTGTCGATAAATAGATATCGATGTATGAGAAAAAATGGCACATCTATTATCGGAAACGAGCAATGCATGTATTGCAATAAAAAAATGTTATTGATTGTCGTGAATGGAAGGTAATCGATTTGAAAGCTATATGAGAAATGGAGCAAAAAAGAAAAGGCTATGTGGCGCCTGGTCACATGTCGATGTATGGGTATCGTAAACCACCCACCTGTGGCCCTGTCCTGTCTACCTGCTTCCTCTCAGAAGCCCACGGACCGATTATCAATTAGCGGTAATTAATGCCAGTCTCTCGGTCGGGGCCGCGAATGAAGGCCTCGACATCGGGCGTATCTCCACTCTTTCTTTTTGCTTTACGGTTTAACCTTCTCGCTCTCCCTCGTTCGGCCCTATATTCGCCGCTACTACGCTCGATCTTTCATCTTCAACGAGTCGACGAGCAGAGAGAGACCACTCTTCAACGTCAACGTCGATCCTTGACGATACGTAACGAGTGCACGAAGAGGCAACGGATTAGCGTGTAATTGGTTTTATCTCTCTTCTTCTCTCTATCATTAATGCCAATGCTTTTTTTCTTGCATGACATACTTTTTTTTATGCGTCGACGCATCCTTCATCTCTTTGACCGTCAAGCAGAAGATAGTCTACACGGACTTTATTAAAAAGCGGGATGCATTTATAGCAAATTTTTTTACTTCCTTGTCGGTATTTCGGATTTTCGCGGGGATTATCTTCTTGGTATTCTATGATCTTTTATATTTTATAGAAAAGGACATTTTTTTATCTATAGACGACAAAATTTCGCGATAATAAATACAGAATTTGCTGTCGTATCTAAAATCCTCGGAGTATCAAAGATCGCGGAGCATTTTTTTTATTGGATTTTTAGAAAAATTCTAATGCATTTTTTTTAACACTTTGCATCGAGAAACCTTTTTGAATACGTCTCAAATAATTACGAGTTGAAACGAAATCGCTTGCTGAAATCAAGAAAGTTCAGTTCCCCAGTAGATTCCGCTTTGGTTCGAGTCTTTTATCTTCGATTGCGTGAGAACTCGAATCTTCGGACCCGTATCATAAATCGACTCGCGTACGCGCAAAGGGTCATCTATTCGTTGGCTCGGGTGGCGTCCATAATGCAGTTCGTGCCATAAGCTCTCGCGTCTCTGTGTTCTCGATATTTCTTCCGCGAGAGCCGATGTCGCTCGGTCCTTTGGTTTCTCAATGTTTCTCGATCACTTTTGTTTCGTTTTGCCTATTCTTCGATCTTTTCCTGATTCATGTTTTTCGGTGGCAATGAATCGCGAGAATTTTTCAAACAAGAGAGAATCGTTTTCTCGCAAGACGCCGCGAAACCGCGCGACTCTTTAACCACGTGAATCACGTCTCTCTTATAAACTTATTTGCTACCAGCATAGTTACGTGCCAATGGCATCGCGTGTTTCAACGCTATGCTATTAGGGTGGAGTTCCATCCTTCGGGGGAATAATAGAGACTGCAAATAAGAGGAGAATTGAGTCCGATGATAAACGATAGACATTAATATTAATTATAGTAGAAAGTGTCTATTATATCTTTAAAGGGGAGACGATGACTGTAATTTTTACGGCTCTTCAATTATCTTATACGATGTGTACGATTTTAAATCGGGGAAAAAATTATTGTTGGATCGGCAAAAGAGATATTCTCTTGGCGGAAAAAGTTGGAATAGCTGTTGAAAGAAAATGCTGAGTCGCACGACAACCCCATGAAGATGTCATACAAATGCGGTATTCTTTTAATTGAGTCGTTTAAAAGATACGGCACTTTAACGAGGTACTAGAAGTGTACGGATGTGCTACAAAGCCTAAAAAGAAACATATTTCCATAGAAAAAAGGGTGCGAAAAAAATGAAAAAAAAAAATCTCGAGCGGGTGTACTACATCTCTGAAAATGTCATACAAATTTAACGTTTCAGTACGTCATTCGCACGATATTTAACTTTAATGAAGTGGAAGAGATTTACCGCTTCGAAGGGTCGAGTGTCCCTTTGAGTGTAATTGGAGCGTATTTAATAATCGTATAAGGTGACTGAAATAGGATGAACATATATTTGTTTAATCATTAATTAAGGGGTGACATTTATCTACCGGTTCCAAAAAAAAGTCAACCTTTCGTTTATTTTTTCTCTAAACCCGCAGCCGTAAATAAAATTAAGTTTATTTTAATAAAAAAAAAAATCGGGCGCTAAAGTTAATATTAATAAGTATATATTGGATTCATCGATTCCTATCAATTTATTCCGATAGTTTTTCAAAATAAAAATAATAAATTTTACTGTTTTCGAACCATTCCCTTCTTCCTTAAGCATTTTTTTTTTTTTTCGTATATGTGATACCAAAAATTGTTCATACGCAATGTTGTTAATTTTTTTTTTAGTCAGCAAAGAATAAACTTTGTGTTACAGATACTATAATCATGATCTGACCCTCACGCGTACAGTATCGATAATCGATTCAAAGGGATATATACGAAAGATCCCGGCAAGAAAATGAAAGGCTCGATACGATTTCTCGGCTTTCTGCTGATCGTGGGAGCGAATGCGAGACGAACCGCCGACGACGTCCCTGCTGAGGACGTTTTCGGTGGTCAACGACGCGGAGGCTCCGTTCACAAGACCAATAGTTACAACTATAACAATCAGGCCAACTCGCCGTATCTACCGTATCAGCAGCCACGGGAAAGGAAGCCGAACATCGTTCTCATACTCACTGACGATCAGGATGTCGAACTCGGTATGATTAATCAATAAAAATTCTACAAGTTGTATTTAGATTTTTTTTAACGCAAAATATATAACGTACACCAATAGAAATTTGGCAAAGTGGAAAATACATTTTTACAATAACTGCGAAAAAAATTCTCGTCTAGCGACGAAAAAAAAATACCGTTTATCTTCTATTTTTCACCGGTTGCGGAAAAAAATCAGAATCGATTTTTTCAAAAGACAAAACATATTACTAAAAATCATAACAAATTTAAAAAATTACTTAAACTCAATAAAATACTCACTGATTATCAGAATGTCAGATTCAGATTATCCAAAAAAAAAGCAAATTGGATTTCAAAAAAGTCGAAAAAACGAACAATAAAAAAGTTTGAAAAAAAAGGAAATACATTTTTGCGATAATTCTCTATTCCATTTTTTTTTACTGGAAACATAAAAAATGGTTGTTGATCTTTTTTATCGCGCTAAACAGACAAAAAATGTTACTAAAAATGAAGATAAAAAATCTTGAAAAAAATCTTTTAAGAAGCTATTTCGAGGTGTTTCTTCTCGAAGAACGTCTGAAGAGTTAAATCGAGTGAAGAAAAAGGGGTCTGCGTTCGCGATGATTCATCCTATCTCATTCACTTCTTCGAAACTCTTCATGATCCGATCCCTTGTGTTGGGGTCTCTTCTTTCGACAGGTTCGCTGAACTTCATGCCGCGTACCTTAAGGCGAATAAGAGACGAGGGAGCGGAGCTGAGACACGCATATGTGACCACACCGATGTGCTGTCCGAGTCGAAGTTCTTTGCTCACCGGTCGGTACGTTCACAATCACGAGGTATTCACCAACAACGACAATTGTAGCAGTCCACAGTGGCAGAGAGATCACGAGCCCCACTCGTTCGCCGCTTATCTCAGCAACGCTGGTTATCGCACCGGTGAGTCAATCTTGTATTTCTTATTTATTTTTTAAAGCATTTTAATCCAAATAAGAAAAAAATTTTCAAAAATAAAACTCCTGAAAACTTTTCGAAAAAACCCTAAAATCGAATTAATGTTCATATCGTTTACTCATTAATATTCCCGAAACTTTTACTATGAAACAACATCTTCTGTAATTTGTTTCGTTTATTTACAAATTAGAAAAATAAGGGAAAAAAATAAAAGGAAAATTCTCAGTCGGGAGTTTAAAAAAAAATTACATCTGACAAATGAAATACGAGTCAATTGAAAATGTCATACGAATTCTCTGTGAACAACGAAAAAAAATTAAAAAATAACCAATTTAAAAAAATTAGGCGCAACTTTCGGATAAACATATTACTTAGTGGAGTCAGCGAAGCATCCCTTTATCATTTAGCAACGATTTTCTGAATAAATAAAAAAAATTGTATGTTTCTTTCAAAATTACAATCGGGTTGCGAAGTTACCGAAGTAATTTGCCAATTCCTCTTTATTTCTTTTTAATGGATGTCCCGTCTTAGTGTTTCACTAGGAAAACGCGAAACCACGCATATCAGTAGTTGGGAAAAACCGGAGGGTGGAAAAAAAAGTGGAGGGGGAGGGGGATACCTGTTTGAATTATGAGTTGAGAGAAACAGGTCGAGGGCCTCGACGGGGTCTAGTTGTTGGGGCTCGTCGACGAGAGAGTTGAATAACAAAACAAAAAAAAAAAAAAAAGAAAAGTTATGCAGTGTCTGGGAGGGCGCGCGTTCTAATCCAACTGTCGCACGCCTATTTGCATTCTAGATAGAGCAGACGTGAGAGACGCGAGTGTTGAAGAGTGAAAAAACGAGAGCAACTTGAAAACACACACATCGCTCTGTATTTGTGTCCACCGCTCTCTCTCTCTTGGGAAAACGATAAAGTCGTTGATTCTGTCAATTCCCCAGAGTGTGCCTCAAAAAAAATCTCAATTCGACTTCATCGAAAAAAAAAAATTTTACTTAAAAAAAAATCGAGTTATTTATAAATTAATAATAATAAAAATTATTATTATTATTCATAGAAATGATAAATATTATTATTATTATTATTATTATTAATTATGAATTATTAATTTACATATTTTATGGAACGCGCAAAAATAAATATTATTATTTTTTTTACACCTTTATTTCACTTCCGACCATAAGATCGCGGCCTTAAAGAAATCTTAAAAAAAAAAAAAAGGCGTATGTAGAAAGGTATTTTTCGAAGGATCGGATGCATAGAAAGAATGAGATGAGAGAGAGAGAACGTTTTGTCTTCCCTCTCCTGTCGGGTCTACAGGTGAGAGAGATCTCTCTTTCTCTTTGCTCTCGATATATCGAGACTCCGAGAGGTGCCTCGATGGTACGGGTCTTTCATACGATTTTTTTTGGTTCTTTTTCTGCCATATCGTCAGGTCGGCCAGCCTAAGGAGCGGCTCCTTCGATCCTCCTGCGTTTATCCGGTTCGCGAAGGCGAAGTCTTCTCCTGTTCGCCCCGTCGTTCCTTCCATCCTTCTGTCCGGCTGACCATATTCGCGCGCGTACGCTGTACGTGCTTCGGCCAAACTATGTTATATATATATATATATTTATAAAAGTTTTGTACACCATACGTAGATATATATGTGTATATTCAACGCATCGACGAAGGTGTATAGGCCGTTGCTCCCCGAGGGCAGTCCTAAGACTCTGCACAACTTCTTCTGCTTCTTCTTCTTCTTCTTCTCCATCTTCTCCGTCAGGACGATCTTTCTTTTCTTTGAACTCGAGACTCGGACATTCAATTTCGTTGTTTCTCCACCTATACATCACTGATATCGATAGGTACAATCTTATTTATTATTTATCGATAATTATAAATCTTAAGTCTCTAATAAATGGTTGTTGCATACATTTTTCGCAAAGTAAAGCTTTCGGGAGAAAAAAAAACCCGCGAATGAATTTGCACGATCTTTTCTTTCAGAGGACATTTGGACACAAACATCGAGTTAATTTCATAAAATTTTGATAGTGGATATAATTTTTTTTTATACCAGCGAATTACAGCCAAAGTGTGAGAAATTCATGAAAGTCGCGATTTTTTCGTAATTATTAAAAAATGAAAATCTTTTTCAAAATTTTTTAGATCGTCAATATCTCGGTGCCTTGCGGTAAAAAATTATTTTTAAAAAAATTTAAGTTTGACTCGGTTTTGGAAATCACGTAGATATCCCCCGTAAATGTTTAATTGGACTGTTGCCCATGCAAGCAAATCCACTTATCGATCTTCATATAGATCTTAATACCGTTCATTAAATTATTAATGGAAATGTGATTTCCTTCGCAATATGCATACGTACACATATTTATTGAATGGTATACACGTCGGTGCAGTTGGGATATGAACTTAGCGTGTCGAGCACCGAGCGTGCTGAGAGCGATCGAGAGAACTGGTTTCCTTATCGCCGACTCGTCTCACTCGTGTGTACTCAGTGTCCCTGACCAGAAACCGTCGTCGTCGTCGCCGCCGCCGCTGTGCGCGCGGGCGTCCTTTGCTCCTTATTTCTCGACGAGGACGACGGCGACGACGACGACGACGACTGGAACGCGGAGGAGGACGAAGGCGACAAATTTCATTCTATATCTTCCTGGTAGGATCGCGTCACGCGCGCATACATCATTATATCTCGACTGTTGCGATGTTTCTTCGAACTCGAAGGAGCGGTCGGAACTTTGTGCGAAATGATACCAATACGAAAATAACTTCGAAACAAAAAATAACTTCGAAAACAAAAAATTTCTTCAATAACTTTCCCCTGTTTTCGGAGTTATGCATTTTTAATAAAAAAAAAATATAAAAATAAAAAATTTAAATGCTTTACTTCGAAAGTTTCATAAAACACTGATATCCCTTTTACTTGCGACTGCTTTTGAATCTTTGCGACAAAGTTACGATAAAAAACGAGTTGTGTACAGACGGACAATAAATTGATTGAAACGTCGTAATAAGAAAGTTCGTGCGGACATTGAATGCTCGCAGACTCCACAGACAATCACAGACCCTCACAAATACTCACGGATACTCACAGACTCTCACACAGTCTTTTTTGTTATTGTCGCTCGAGCTTTTTACGTCTGCAAAGGATCCTTATTAATGGAGTTACATTAACTCACAACTTCCAGAGTGCTATAGATGTTGAAATATTTTTTTATTGCTCCACTATTTAAGTTGAGAATTAATTAAAAATATTAGATTGATAAATAACCATTCACATTTTTTTATATCGATGTTTACGAGGAATTTAAATCGCTTAAATATCGACATTTATATTATGAAAGTCCAAGTTTTTAATTAAATGTTCTTTAGCAATATTTGCATACGAAACGATTTAATTTCTCGTTAAATACCGAGCGCGCGAGCGACAATGATAATCTGCGATAAAAAAAAAAAAAATTTGCATCGATCTTACAGCCTTGCAAAATGGAGTCGTTGCACAAGGCAAACTATAACCGAACCGTCTTGAGACACACCGGTGCTCCGATTTCCAAGGCGATGTTTTATCTAAATATCATATCGCATCCCTCGTCTCCTCCCTTTTCTCAATCTTTAAGACAAGAGTTCGCCGCATTGTTCGAAGATTGCAACGACGCGAGCGACTAAGAAGCGTCTGGCGATGCAGCAGCACCAGCATCACTTCGCTCGAGATTTTCTTCTCCCTCTCTCTCTCTTCCTCTCTCGCATTCTCTCGCGTCTTTGAGGATCTCTCGCGTGCACGACAATCACGCGGCAAATTAACGCAGTCCGGAAGACATAAGTCTGTGAATCAGGGACACGGAAAGAGAAGAGGGGACTTTAAGTCCCCTCGTTTCCACTCGAAGAAATGAAGTATGATGAAGTGTGCGAGCGACGTATCCTCTCTCATTATTACACACGTCGTGTCCTATCATCGCGTAGTCTCTATTATTACCCTACCTACCTATCTGTCTACCTACCTATCCATCTATCTACCTATCTAACTACCACTACGCGTGCATTAACACTATAACTTACACGAATTAATAACGCGAAAGAGCGAGAAACGCGTTGAACTACTTCTTAGCATACGTTCTATTATACGAGCATCGGGTTTCCCTCTGTTCCTACTACCGGGTTTACTGCCTTCTATCTCTTGCATCTCAATCAAGCGAAACCGAGGGATCGTAATAGATTAAGGTTGGGGAACACGTATAGGTATATCCGTGTTCAGCAATTTAGGACGGAGTGAGCTGAGAAATCGTATCTCGGGCAGTTTAGAGTTTGGAATCAATCGACTGACCCGATAGCTGTATAAACGCAATTAATCCAACGACTCCCGCGGCAAATTCTACGTGCAATTCGACGAGAGACTATAATTCATTTTCCATAAAGCGTCCTGATATCGAGAGCTGCAGGAATTCGTGAATAATATATTGCAATGATACGAAATTTCTACGTAAAGGAAAAGGGGGCAAAATGAACACAGGGAAACGAAAGTTACTCAGGAAAATTGAGAAGAAATTTGAAACAAATTGGGATGCAATAAAAAAGTTATTATACGTAATGTGCAAAAAAATTGAAATACGATTTTTAAAAAATTGCTTTCAAATTTACATTATAGAAAATATTTTCTCAAAAATTACGTGTAATATGAAAAAAAATTCTTTAATTTTGCTGGTTTTGATCCGGTTGCAGGGTATTCTCGTTTTGGACCATTTTGCCCCGTTCTCTTCTATAAGAAGAATTTTTCATCAAATAGACTTTTTTTTTTTTACTCATCGATATTTTTACGTGGAATTGGCCGTTATGCAAATACTCACAAATGGGATACCGACAAAATATGGCTACTCTTCGTTTTATCGGCGAAAAAAAAATGTGGTAACGAAAAATGTTGGTTCCCAAGGGCTCGTTTTTTGACGAGTAAAAGTTTCGTTATGAAACGCTTGCCAATCACTGTCACGGTTACGGTACGCGTTCTGACGGAAGCTGCGAAGATCTCCGTGGCGCGTTGCATCGCGAATATTCGCATAAATATTCCACTCTCGTGGCATTATAACTCGCCTCTTCTTGGGCATTATACGAGAAATATGCATATCCATGCGATGCAGAAAGCTTCTAATGGTATATAGGCGAACGGTGTATACGTGTCAGCGTCAGCGAAAGATCCGAAGTGGAAGGCTGACTTTGACGCTAGAGAAGTCCTCTCTCTCTCTCTCTCTCTCTCTCCTCTCATCGCGTATATATCGCGTGATTAAAATTAAAAAATATTCTGACCTTCCGATGGATTTTAGAACGACGTATCTTTGTACGCTGAGAACATAGCAACGACGTCCTTCTGATTTCAGTCACTTGACACATATATTTTCTTCGTGACTCGTTCATTTTTGCGTTATTCCGCAACTGTACATCCACTCGACACCGATCCATCAAAGATTACACGACTTTACTCGGTGATCCGTGAGTCTTGTGTCCTCGAAATTCAGATTACTGCGGCTATTTCTCTACCGCTCCCGTTTTCCACGGTCACGTTTATTAAGACGGAAATAAAATTTCGTTCGTAATTTCGTAAGTTCAACGCGGTAGACGACACAGAAAAATAAATAACGAATCTCCGTATCGATTACGGGCCGAAACGATACGGGAACCCCAATGAATTTCGTCTATCGTCGTCAAAGGTCATGTCGGGAGTCGGAAAAATTTACTTCAGAAGTGACCTATTTTTAGCTGAAAAAAAGTATTCGGTAAATAATGAAAGGCGATGTCGGGTACTTCATTACTCGAGCTTTTTTTTACCACTTTGTTCCAACATTTGTAAGGATAAAGTTCAGACCTGAATTCACGTAAATAATGGGTAACATATATATTTTTTCATTTTTTATGCGCCATTAATGGAGTACATCTTCACGGCGGTTCGAAAATCGAGTCAAATTATTATCTTTTTTTTTCTCAAGAGTTACAGGAAAAAAAATTAAGTTTTTTTATCGTAACTTAGAAAAAAATTCAGATTTTTTTTTTTTTTAATTGCCGAAAAATATTCGGTTAAATATATACGTACGGCGTACATATTGAAAGTTACGTTCTTCCGAAGCCGTATTTTTTTTATGGATACTATTCTGTGAGACCGATGCATCTAAAATAATTTCACAAAGTCAAACGCGTTATTCTAGTTAATAAAAATGATAAGTGGTGGCGATCGCCGGTTTTTCAAATGATTTTTTGTCACTTAATGTCAGCGAAACAACACCGAAGCGCGAGAAATGCGCGAAGCAAAATCACTATTTTTACGTAATTGTCAGACCGCCAAAGACTCATCATTCATATTAATTAAACTACGTATTTTCTTGTGTTCAATGCGTCGTCTCTACTGAAGAGTGAAAAACGTCTAAAACACAAAAATTACTCTTCCGGTAGTAATCTTTTTTTGTTTCGAATTAATTACCCCAATTTTTTTTTATAAGAGATCACGATAATACCATACCTTTCGGCCAAAAAATAGTTGACTTCGAATAGTTTTTAAGAAAAAAAAAAAATTGTCGCGATTTCAGTGCCGCCGGATGCATATATCCCTTTAAGTTATTATTCACGGTTATCACTGATCGGTCGTTGAATTTTGATACAACAGCTATAGAATATTTACGACAAAGGTTTCGCCGGTTTCTCGGCGGGAAGTAGAACCCTTCGAGACAACATTTCACCTATGTAGAACGCATACAGGGAGTATGTGATGTATAGATAGAGGTACGAGAGACCACCGGGAGTCTCGACGGTTATATAGCTCAGCAGCTACCGTTCCACGTTCGGCATAAACGTCTCAATAGAAGACGCGAGTCGGTCGGGAAATACCCTTTGCAGAACGAAAGGAACGAGGAGAGAATGCGAGAAATAAAAAAAAATTATAATAAAAAAAGCAAAAGTACGATGAACAGAAGGAGCTGAAGGACGTGAAACAAAGGCCAAATATAACGAGTCTGAGCTCAGCGTCTCATTTGCATAGCCGAAGTGAATCCTCTGTCGTGTGCATTGGTTGCGGAATATATGAAGGGGAAATAAGGAACCCGAAGTCCATTAATCGATGCCCTGAATACTTTAATCTCCGTAAAAAAAAAAAAAAAAAAAAACACTTATACTGCTCCGAACTTCGCTTATTATTATCAGAACGAAAAATAAAAAACTGAAAAAAGAGACAAAAGAAAAAAAAAGGATACAGAACGAAAGAGAGCGAAACACCTGTTGATCCATGGGAGACGATACGACGCATAGAAAAAGAGGGCGAAGAGAGAATGGAGTTGATTAAAATGTTAAGGTCGGTGCATGGCGATGACGTTGGAGATTAATTTAAAAATGTAACAATAAAACGAAGAATACGAAGAAGAAAAGATGGAGGGAGACAAAAAAGGTAACCGAACTAATGAAGACGACTTCGCGAATTCTTGAAACATAGAAATAACTCACTTTACAAAGGGATGGGATACGGGAATTAGAGTCGCAAAATGTGCAGTTTTATGGATATTTAATGAAATAAATATAATATTAAATTATTACATTTTTATATACTACTCAAAATTATTAATATTATTAGTAAATTATATAGCAATAAATATGCTCCCAATTTTTTTTTTTTTTTTTCATCGCGATATTCTTTTCTTTATATAAATTTCTTTTTTTGGAAACGCCTGTACACGATTCTTGTAGAAATACTTTATACACTGCCAACCGAGAATGTTATATGCGAATCTCGCGTGTCTGTGGACGACTCGTGTTTCACGGTTTGTTCACTCTTCATCCCCTTCTACCATCCCTTTCTCTTCTCTCCCCTTATACCCCTTTTCTTTACTCGCGATCGTCCGCGGTGAAATTCTCGTACCAGGATGGATCGACGCGCCCCAAAAACAACTATAGCACCCCACCGAGTCCTCCACCTCCAGTCCGCAAGGTTCGGCCCAAATCCTCGTACGACCTCCTCACGTGGTACCGTCGAATTAATTATTTGATGCGCCCTCCCACGATGAATTATTCACGATCTTAGCCTCTCGCACCACCGCGGAGAGAGAGATTTATATCGAGGCCTCGGCAAAACCGGGGCGGCCTCAACGAGAGACGGCGTACCTTTGAACAATCTGCATCACCCTCTCGTTTTCTCCCCCTACCCCTCCCCCCGTCTCCCCCGCAGTCTCTTTCTCTATCTTTCACTAACGGGAAAGCAAATGGAATTAACTGAGAATTTATAACTCGCCCCCGTTTAGCGGTACAACGTACATTTTGCTTATTTCTTTTTATATCGATTGGATCTTTTTTTTTTTTTCTTCTCTTCATAATACTCATTTTTTCAATGCCTATCAAACAATTAATAACAAAAAAATTAATACATTTTTCACACTCTCTCTGTTCGACGAGTTAATCTGAAACGCCGGTTCGCGTCTCAAAAATTCTTAAAATACATTTTTAAGCTTTCGATCGAAATATTAATAATAATAATGTCTTCGGAAGCAATGGGCGATGAGGATTTAATGGATATCATATAGACACAGAATGTTATCAGAATACAATAATTTGTAATTAATTGGATAAATAACGCGATTAACGCGACATCTGATCTGATACAATGAAATTATGTTTAAGATGTAAGCCTTCGAGACTCGAACACATTTGCGTGAAATTTCTACGATCGATTTATTTATCTGATGTTTTTTTTATAAACGTAATTTTTTTTTTTTTTTTTTTTTTCAGGATATTTTGGAAAGTATCTGAACAAGTATAACGGTTCGTACATACCGCCGGGATGGCGCGAATGGGGTGGTCTCATAATGAATTCCCGATACTACAACTACAGCGTCAATATGAACGGAAAGAAGATAAAGCACGGATTCGAGTACAGCAAGGACTATTATCCGGACCTGATAGCGAACGACAGCGTTGCTTTTTTGCGGCAAAGCAAGCATAATTTTGCCCGGAAGCCGGTGATGCTTGTCGCTAGTTTCCCGGCGCCTCACGGTCCCGAGGACTCGGCGCCCCAGTTCTCTGAACTCTTCTTCAACGTCACGACTCACCAGTCAGTATACAACTACTATTCTCTCTTCTCCTTCCGCCTTTTTCTCTTTCCTTTCATACTCCCTTTTTTTTCTCATATACCTTTTTACTTTTGCCTTTACAGTCTTTATACTTGCATCTCAGAAACTATCGTAGCGCCCCGCATCCCCTCGCGAATGCTCTCTTTCAACGACAAACTTTGCAACATTTTTATAGCCTCTTAACCCGCAGTCTCGCGCTTATTATTCGCACTGCTTTCGCTAAAGTACTTCCATTGCGAGCTTCGAAGCTTTTTAAATTTTTTTTTTTTTTCGAATCTCAACGATGTTGATAACACTTATACGCCATTATCTGATATTTGCTCCTTTTCAGCTATTTTTGATTTATTGTACTTATTAAAAAATCAACTTTATAGATGGCGTTAAGAACTTTCATTTTGCATGATAATAACGCTATAAAGTTAATAATAAATTAGTGTAATGGATCGTCGAGCAACTTAACTTTTTCTTTTAGCAGAAGTTGATCCATCAATTTTTCTGAATACCTTTACATTTTTTAGATTTTTTTTCCATCTTTCGAAAGTTTTTTGTTTTTAAGGCTTAAGCATTCTCCATAGAATGGTATTTTCGAAAATAAAAAAAAAATCTTTAAAAAATTCAACTTTTGTAAAAAAAAAAAATTTGTTTGCCGGATGAATTATTAAACAATTATTTTTTCAACTCATTTTTTCGCATTATTATCACGAAAAATTAATTTTTAAGCGCTTTCAGTACAATAGATTTTTTTTTTTCATATTTGTATCCAATTGAAAAATATTCGAAATTCTCTCTGAATTCAATTTTTGGTTACATATGTAACGATACACTTTCCAAAAATGATCTTATGTTGGATCGGCGAGTGTTTGCAAGTTGTAAAAAACGGCGATGATAAAATCATTGGTGAGACCCTCGTGAGCACTTAATTATCATACTATGTATATTTGTCGTATAATTATCATTCGCCACCGTATAATTGCGCTGCGTCGCTGGGATAGCTAGCGAAGCGGTCCCGGCTACTCGTGCGAAGTACGACACGTGTGGAGTGAAGTAACCCTGCGGGTGGGATTGAGAACGAAGGGACATAGTACCTAGAAGCTTAAAAAAAAAAAAAAATCCACAAAAAAAAGGAAGTTGAAGAAGCAGCGAACGACTCCGCTCGGAATGTGAAGCGCGACTAGACAACCACTGTCTGGTATATCCCGTTCCGTAGCGTTATATGGAGAGCACTAGAGTCTCCCCAGTGTGAAAGCCCTGAAAACATGTACCCCTTTACTCCCTCTCCTCGATCTCTCTTCTGGTCCTCCTGACTCCTTCTGTCTATACCCCATATCTACACGCATCTTTCGTGATATATACACCTGTGTGTCTCCAACCCTTTTGGAAACTCCTCCTCTCTCGCATTCCCTCTGCGTACCTTCGAACCCTTTTATACTTAGCTTCGCTTCAAGAGATCGAGTCCAACGTCTAGACGTTTCTTTTAACATTCACCAAACGGCAACTCGTCTAATTTCGTCTTCATGATTATTTATTTAAAACTTCGTCTTGAGTTTTGCGAAGTCACGGGACGCGGTAAACCTACTTTCGGCTATGGAAGAACCGTTCAATTGTTTATTTTAGTATCTTCCCCGCGAGATATGTTTACTGCGATCTTTTTTTTTTCACTGCAACGGCGAGGAATCGATGTCGGATCGAAAATCGTCAATTTTTGGCAGAGATATTTAGCTTCGTAAAAATTTTTTTTTAATATAAATATCTTCGGAAAATTCTTATTTCAAGTTAATTAAAATTAAAATTAAAATATTCTATACGTTTATTTAAAATCCATCATTTGTTAACATCTCCGAGATCTCTCAATCATCCGCGTGAAAATTCTCTCGGAGCCGAAAGAAAGTGAAAGACGACTTGCGCGAGAGCGTTGCATATCGAATTAATAAGAATTATTAATAGTCGGTCCGGTGAAGCAGTCTCGTTAAAATACCATTCATTTTCCCCCACCAGCATCCCGACTAATCGACCACCGAGTTCTCGTGTTCACCACTGGAAAAGAGGTACTCGACGGTGGCTGTATGTACATCTCTTCTCCGCTCAGTTTTGACCTTTTGCTTCCTGGCTGTGACCAAGCAGCCAATTGCATTTAGTTCGCGACCGCAATGAACCTCTTTTTTTTCACGGTATTATATTACCTTTCATTATATTTTAAATTAGCCGAGAGCTCTCGTCGGGGGAATGGGCTTTTGTTGAACGGAAGTGCATCGGTAACCGCACGAAGAATACGGGAGAAGAGTGGAGAGAGGGATCGTAATTCCAAGGGATTAAAAAAAAAAGCCGATGGTTTCTATGAGAATTAATAATTTTCGTTTCGCGGAAACTCGGCAATGGGGTCGTACATCAACGAACTCGCGCTCGCGGCTGTTAAAACTCTCTTCGCACTTCGCGTTCTCTGTGTTTATCCATTTCTTTTTTTTTTTTTTTTCGTTCTCATACGTCACACGGTGCTTCGAGTCCCTCTCGTTCTGTGGGTTCGCGTGGCATTATGACCTTATGACTAACGCGTATACCCCGAGCCAATCGCGATCCCGTTGCGACACGAGAGCGTTAATGGCCACGTGCCATTTGTCAATGTCCTGTACGAGGCTCCGGAGCTCTCCTTCCCTTTCTCACTCACTTACTCACTGTATGCACCTCTCTCGTGCGTTTCTCTCTCTATACTTCTCGCGATACAGACTCGATTCGTATGGATCATTGGGTTTCGCACTTCCATGTCTGGTATTTCTCGCTCGATCTCTCTCCCTGCTCTCTCGACTACGTGTGTAACTTTACGAGATATCGGACAACACGCAAACCTCTTCGATCTTTAAGAGCTAATTTTATCCGTGACAATTGAAGTCTCTCGTTACAGCGATACCGAGTGGCATAAATCAAAGATATTGCGTTATTAAAGACGGAGATGAATTGCGGTACAGTTGACTATCACTTAAGTTAAAATCAGATAAGTTAACACTATCGGGTAAATTAAGAAAATCCGAAGAGATAAATTAAAGTCGACCTTTTCTTACGATCTTTTTGCCAACGAAGTTGGGATTAACTTACCTGATGCTGTCTCATTGCTGCGGTCCTCGAAACATTAATTTATCTGGTCGGATACTGTATCGAGAGAAGAGAGAACTCAGCATTAAAGGGTTGCAAACGATTGGAATTTATTGCAAATGCAAATTCAATTTATTTGTCGTAAAATGGTGAATGATTAATGTTCGAGAGGCGAACGGAACGCCGATGTTTAAATACCGATTACCTTAGCGACATTATTAATCGGCACTGATGAAATCGTAAAAAAAGATCGTAACACTTTTTCAGGATTTCTCGTATTTTTCTTTTCTACATTTTTTATTCAATGTCCAGAAGAGCGGTAGCGTTTTTAAAGAACCCTTTATATTTTTAGCTCGATTTCCCGAAGAACAGTAATCCGCTTTGCGGGCACTTTGCATGCGTTTTTTTTACAGAATTTTCAGAAGTTTCGTAACTTTTTTTGCCGGAATTTTTCACCAGAAGACTTACTAAATACGTTATGATTTTTGTAAAAATGTTCGGTGCCTTCAATGTCACGATAACTCGATTCGAATTCTAACATATCGCAGCAAATTTGGCAATCCTATTAGCCGTGTCGAAGCTATTAACACTTCTCAACATGGCGATAAATAAAAATTCCAAGTTCAAGTATTTCCGGCACCCAAAATGCATATCCAAGCGGCCGACTAAAGAGCTAAGTGGCTCGCGTACTCAGACAGTGAGTCGCGGTATTTGTACGCAGAATGGGCAGCAATTAAGGAGACTAAAGTGCACTGTCTGGACGTTGTACCGAGACTAAGACCTCGAAGACGAAAAAAAAAAAAAAAAATTCCAAAGACACGAAAAACGAAAAACTTGAGACCGAATTAAAAATAAAATGAGATGTCTTTGGTATACGAGAAGAGTAGAGAGGTTTATTGCGGAGGCCTGTGGGGCCTTCGTATCCCTCAAACGACAACGTCTCAGCCAGCTGCTCCGTCAGATTGCGGTGGTTTAATTTGAATTTGCATAAGTCGAGAGAATCCGTCGTCGTGGCTTCACCTTCGCGAAATATTAAACAGCGAAAATATCTACTGTACATATATATATATTAAGTAAATATATTCGGATAGTTATATTTAACATTGTGCGACACGACTTTACGGATTTCAGTACGCCGGCTTACGACTACGCGCCGAATCCCGACAAGCAGTGGATCCTTCAGGTCACTCAAAAAATGCAACCGATTCACAAACAGTTCACCGACCTACTGATGACTAAGAGACTTCAGACTTTGCAGAGCGTCGATGCTGCTGTCGATAGGGTATGAATAAAAAAATTTTTTTAAAAATTAATTATCACTCATTTATCAATGATTTTTTTTCAATTATTCATTATCGATCGAAGCACTAGAAATAAAAAAAAATTATTATGGAAAAATACGAAATCGATTTCGAAGTTAAATTGAATTATTTGTACATTTTTTTTTTTACATTTATTTATCGCCGATGATTGATGGTAATTTTTTTTTTTATTATCGATGTTTCTGCATGTAATGCGCGCGAGTTGCGAATGAATTATTGATTAATCGGTTTCAATTTTTGCGCTGCAAAGATTTATCAAGAGCTCAAAGATCTCGGAGAGTTGGATAACACGTACATCATCTACACGTCGGATCACGGATATCATCTCGGACAATTCGGTCTCATAAAAGGAAAGAGCTTTCCGTTCGAATTCGACGTTAGGGTTCCGTGTCTCATAAGGGGCCCTGGAATCGAACCCGGATCCATGTAAGTTGAAAATAAAAAGTTCTCGAAGCTCGTTTTTCCGAAAGAGAAGAATACATTAATATCAGTGGTCTCAAAATATCAGAAGGGCGTATAATGGCCGAATTCGCATGCGCCACACGCCTTTATTGAATTAAGGCGACGATATCAATTCGTATTGAATGAATCATCAATCTTCCATCGAGAGAATTATTCTGCACTTTGTACGGAAATCGACTGACGTTCTACAGAAATAAATCGACTTGAAAAAGGGGCTAAAAAATTACGAATAGTTTCGATTTTTATTCAATGCTCTTCGTAACGGATATATAATGATTAATTTTTTTCGAGTATTTCGAATTTTTTTGTTTACAAAAATCGACTGACGTTCTACAGAAATAAATCGACTTGAAAAAGAGGGTAAAAAATTGCGAGTAGTTTTGATTTTTTTTATGTTCTTTCCTGTATTTCGGATTTTTCTTCGCGTTCCACATACGTTTATCGCACATATGCAGAACTGTTTTTTTTATTATCTATATTTCACATATAATATATATGAAAACATTATTTCTATTAGAAATATTTCTTGAATAGAATTTCAATAATATGAAAATTATATTATGCATAAGGGTAGTTATACGTATAGCTTTTTCGCAGTACCATCTGTTGGCGCGGAGTGTGATGAATGGTTTTTCTGGGTGCCGCGGAGTACAAGAAACGAATGCGGCCCGTTGATAGTTGATTATTATTATGATTATTTTATGATATTAATGAATAACAATATTATCTCAAAGATAATTAATAATATTATTCGTCTTTTAATACAAATAATGTTTTTCAACATAATATAATTGTTTTTATAATTAGAACGCACGTAGAAAACATATCCCTTGAATATCCAACTTTTCACCGGAACAGATTTATAATATCCAAAAAAAATAATGAAACGTATATTTTTGCACCATTTTTCAATATTATCATAGAGATAAAAATAGATTCAGAAAACGATCTTTTATCTTTTTATCTTTACAAATTATTGTTTTTGTGGTTTTTTATTGCCAAAAGATTTTCAATTCTCTAAACTTTTACTTTATAAATTAAAAAAAAAAGTATATTTGTATTCTTCTTTTTTAAGGATTTTTACAGTTATTCTTTGCTTTTGAATGGAACCAAAATATCGCAATTTTTTCCAACGAGATATGAGGAAGCGGAGCTTTTTTTTTTCCGAGTTATCTGCGCATCAACATCTCAAGATCCGAGGAGTGTCCGAACTTCAACGTACCGCGGTGCAATTCGTGTATTCCGGGTTCCTCGACGCGACAGAACGAGAGAAATGAGAGAGAGATAGAATGCCTGGGAGTTAAATTTAACTAAATTAATTTGCCGAGGCGAGAGAACGGCGTCGAACGAGAGCGGAACGAACACACGTCGTCCGCGTCGAGGTTGTCCGCTCCGGGACACATCTCTGTATCTCTCTATATATTTCTCTTTGGCTTTCACTCTCTCACTCTCTTTCCGCCCCTCGGTAGCTTTCGAAAATCCAACGGGGAGTTGCATCGAGCGGGTTTCGGTTTGGCTTCCGTGTATCCACCGAGAGTTTAGCTTCGACTTTTCTAATTGGCCGGTAGCGAACGCGGGCGGTTCGCAAAGCCGGTTCAACGTCGTCGTCTCTATCAGCTTCTCTTTCGGTCCATCGGATTCTTTCTACCGAGAGACACCGAGAGCTATCGCGCAGAGGTGGACGAATCCTCAGGACGAAAAAACGTTATACCTACGACTTTGCTAAGCGGACAAAATTTTACGAAAATTTATTATATATATATATATTTATTTATAAATATATATGCATATATACATATACATCGAAAAGCTTTTTCTGAGAAGCTGCTTTGAGTTCATTAAAACTTTTCTTCTTTTTATCTTCTTTATCTCTTTTGCCATTCACCGACGACTTTTTTTTCCTTTCATTATTTCGTTTCAAAGCTCTTTAATTCGTAGAAATGAATTCCGCAAAATGGAGTAATAAATTCATAAATACCCGCGTAATGTTGTATGGAATAAATTCGGACATTTTTTTTTTTTTTTCTACGAAAGTCCTCCACTTACTCGGTCGATGTAACGTTTTTAATCAGAGCTCAGCGTACTTTTATTTTGCCTGTGCCTTCGCCACACTGCGGTTTTAAAGTCACATTCGTTTATCCGATACTAAATTATGACGAAATCAAGGATTTCGCCGTATCTCTACCTACCAAAGAGATCTTGTATTTTTATTTTTTTTATTTCTTTATTATGCATATATATTTTTTGCTTGTTTTCTTATATCTTCTTACGGTTCTCGAAATGCGCGGAATCCGTAAGCCGTAAATTATACGGTAAAAAATATCTTATGAAAATAAATATTTTCATATTAATATTTTCCGATACACCAAAGTATATGTATATCTGTCATAAAAATTGATAAAAATTTCGCGAACTTTCGTATATCAATATTGAATTTCGATATATTAAATTGAATACCGGTATTTGAATTTCAATCATTTCCATAGTATCAGTCGTCGTGTTGATATAAAAACGTCGTGATATATATTTAATTTTCATTACATGAAATACGGATTTATTAAATTCAATATGAAACTCGCGATATTACTCGTAATTCGTAATAATATCGATTTAAAAATCGATTCTCGAAAATTTAATTCACACCATTATAATTAAAAAAAAAATTTCCTTAGAATTAAATAGATTTTTCCGCGAAAATTTGCATCAATTTTTCTTTGAAACGACTATTCACAAAACTTTGTTTAGAAAACAAATGTTAAATTAAATTATTAATGACAATAGGGTCCTCACGAAGTTACATTAACGAACGCTTGTGCTCCGTTTTATGACGTTGCAGAGTAGACGACATAGTTTTGAACATCGACCTGGCGCCGACCTTTCTGGATATAGCGGGGGTCGAAACTCCTCCTCAAATGGACGGTCGCTCGTTCAAGAAACTTTTCCTCAAGTGAGTATACATACTGTGGTCTGTAACGCGTTACGCGACCTGCGAAACTTACAGCGAAAACGGGAGATATTTGCCCGCAAATTTATGATCTTTATCGAGGCTAACGTCGAATTCTCGATCTGTAGGTACCGTTCTATTCGCATTGACTACGAATACTTTTTTTTTCAGTGTCTCTTATAAATTCACTTGTTTTTCACGAAGTATTTTTTTTTTTTTTGGAATTCAGAATTGTATAATTCTCTTTTTTCCCATCAATTAGCAACAAACACGGAAGAAGAACAAAGTTCAAGTGGCCTGATACTTTCTTAATTGAGTCTTCGGGACGCCGTGAAACTCCGGAATCCATAGCCGAGGCGAAGCTGCGAGAAGCGAGAAGACACAATGCGACCCTTGCGAAGCAGTCGTTGAACGCTGCTCCGGAGGAGGAAACTATTACTACGGATACGGAAGTCGAGAGTGAAGGCGAACCGCCGAAAATTCTTGAAAACGATACCGGCAGCGATCAGGATATCTCCGAGGATGAAGAGTTCGAGGATTCGATAGGCGATGAAACCAGTAAGTTGTAAGAAGAATTTTACCCGTAATATTAACATCACGTGAAAAGAGAATCTATGAATGTCCGACATTAACATGAACTTCAAAGTTATTATACAAAAAAAAGGAGAAAAATAAATTTACACATCGCTTCTTCGTATTTATGTCGGCGTTTCTAAAGCCCCTCTATGAGAAAAACAGTAAGCAATTTCTTGGTTTCTCCATAGAAAAACCTTTGCAACCGCCGATTCAAATCGTTTCAGGATTATCACGAATATAAATATTTCGAAGTTACGGAGTCTTTAATTTTTCCAAATACGATTTTTCGACGTTTTGGAACAATCTGAAAACTTTTTTTACGAATCCCTCGCAATTTTTTTCATCAAAACATAGCTTTCTTCGTAAAAAAGCAAAAAAGCCAAAATCACGGAAAAAAAAATTGTAAAAAAATTACCCATTCCCGTACTTCGGAGAATATTTATTCCCCTCTCGCGGTTATTTTTCTGATTCCATAATTTTGACCAATAAATCTAAAGACCCCCCACGTGTCGCGTCGATCTATTCGCAGTCGGGTGCAATTGTTGCTCCGAAAATTGACCGAAAGGCTATCCGGTTGATACGACTCAACGCAATCGTCTCTAAATCTACAAACTGCTTGTTAGAAAATTACGAGTCCACTTGGCGGAAGTGTTCGCGGTATCTCGGGATTAATATCTCGCCTCGCCTTCGAGTTAATTTCATTGAAACGACGCTCTGTCGTCGTCTGAATTTACGCCGTCGCAGAGAGTCGTTGAGGTCTCAAACCGGCGGTTGCTCTTGCGGAGAGGAGTAGAGCGGAGTTCATGGTACGATGGATCTCGAGTTGTTGCCTGCTGCTGAATCCATAGAGGAATTCGCGCACCTTGCTTACCGTGATTGAACGACGAGGGCCCCTGTCACGCCAGATGTTACGCATTACGCATCACTTCCACGCGCGCGCGCGCGCGCGCCCTCGTCTTCTCTATAGCGAACGTACATAATATATATGTATATATATACCTAAGGCTCGTAATACTTCCGTCTCGCTTTCGCCTGTCTCCCGTCTGTCCGTCTGTCCACTCGTTATACCATCGTATCTTCGTCTCACTTGCGAATCTCTTGCTTATTCAGATTTCGTGAAACCCTAATTTATTATTCCATTCATCGTTCCTCTCTGCGGAGTTGAGACTTTTATTTTTTTTTTTCGTTTTCATTCTTTCGTTTTTTTTTTTTTTTTTTTTTCCTCGAGTCCTTTTCAGCTCTATTTTTCTGCGTTTCTCTCTGGAGAGAAAGAGAGAGTCGGAAGGAGAGGTTGAAAGTTTCAATGGGGCAGTGTATTATAGTATATACGTATTTACTGCAGTTGCGAATAGCCCGCGGGACGAGAAACACGAGGGGGTTGGTTAGTTGGTTTTAACCCAACCCTCCCCCCTGCAAGCGTGGAAAATTCACGAGAGATCTCGCGGTACCGCCGGGAGTAACGGTGAACCTTGAACTATTTTGTTCGCTATATACGACGACGGGCCGTACCTGTCGTCCAGTGAGATCCGAGAGAGGCTTCGGACTCTCTTGGTTTGCCGCAGGACGAGAGTTAAAAGGATTTTCAAGCTCCGGCAGAAATTGCTGTATTGCCGCGGCTCGAGGATACCACACGAGAGAATACGTGTTCCGTTGGGACAGACCGGAAATTCCACGGTACTGCGTGCGTATACCGGACTTTCGCTGAACGTCGAAGAGAACCCTCGAGTCTCGAAATTACACGTGAACCAAAGTTCAAACTTAATTTCGAGCGCCTCGCGCACGTGGAGAACGCGGTCGGCGAACTTGCGCGATTTTTTTTTTTTTGTTTACTACTTTGCGAACGACGGAAACGCTACGATCGTTCGGGGAGAGAAAAAAACTGACAAACATGTTATGAAAAAAGAAGTTCCGGATGGCGGAGACTAATGCAATGAAGAGGATTATGTCTCTCTGGAGAGACGGAAAAATTAAGAAATTAACGTCGAGAACTGAAACGCTTAAGCATTTAAAACCGTTTTATATTTTAACCAACGAGCTGTTCGTCACTTTTGTTTCTCCGAAATCGACGGTACAATTATTGTATTTTAGCTTTAAGCAGCGAATTTAAGGATTAAAATTTTTTATTGACAAATTCGGAACTATTGTTTTTTTTTTTTTATTATTTCTGTTAACCATTTTTATAATGAGATAACATCGGTAATTAGGTAAAAGGAGAAGATGATTGATGCTTTTTTTTTTTTCATCGATATCATTGTGAATAAAGTTTTCGGATGCAAAAGTCGTGCGGACTTTTTAATTTACGAAACGAACATTTTTTTTTGCACAGATCCGGATCTGCATCTCGACAACGGAGTTCATCCCATAGGTCAGACCCCCTTCAGTTCTAAACATGAGCGCTTGGCTTTGGAATGTTCGCGACCGGAAGCTCAAGCGGATTGTTTGCCGGGACAGAAGTGGAGATGCGAACGCGAGGGACGAAGATGGCGAAGGCACAAGTGCAGATATTCACCACCTCTGCCACCTCCGCCGCCGATTCAGGCGCAACGAATAACGAAAAAATGCGCGTGTTTCACGCCGAATGGCGTTGTCTATACTCGTCTCGAATCCAACGACTTCGATGGACAAAAATTTACGTTTGGTCGCGAGAGGAGAGGTGGAAATATTTACGACGACGAGACGAATAGCTACACAACGAGACGAGGTAAATCTCGAAAAAAAAAAAAATATTTATGAAAAAAAAAGGCAAACATTTTTTGAAAGTTCACATAAATTATAACAATATATTATCATAGTAATATTTTTTAAAAGATTAAAAAAAAAATGTTCTATAAATAATTCTGTTTACGCGCATAAAAAAATTACACTAAAAAGATGAAAATAAAAAAGTAGCAATAATTTTTTGATTATCATTATTATTGATTTTTATTGATTTTTCTTTCAGGCAAACGTGAGATAACCGACGAGGAAAGAATCCTTAGCAAGGTACGAGCCGATTTTAAGCATAACAACGACGATCGCGATGCGGAAAATCTGGACGACAATCGCGACAAGCGTGAGATAGACGAAGAGGATGACGACGATTTTGCCGAGGAGTTGAGAATCTTATCGTCCGAATTTTCCTACGAGAAGAAACGACTTCGTCGCGGTATCCACGACGACGCGATCTTCGAACCGGAAAATACGATTGAATCGATATTTCTCGATACCGCCAATACCCCAACGATATATCCTTCTTACGTCTACAAAAACGCGTCTCATCGCGCGCGCAGTCGCGGCGTGAAAGCCACTTGGCTCGCGCCTATCGACGATGACGACGATGGCAAAACATCGAAAGATCGCGACGAGAACGACGACGAAAGTTGGGCTGAATATTTCGACGAGATGTCCGAATATTCGCCGGAAGATTTCGATCCGATTCTCCATAAACTCGTCGACGGACATTTAAACGTCGACGATGTTATTCGACGCCATCGTCGCGTACGTCGCGGCGTAACGAAGAAGGACACCATTGAGCACGTGACGAAGATAATGGAGAGCATCGAGGAAGAATTAGACGATCTGAAGAAAACTCAAGTGCGCAATTCGAAGGAATCGGTCGGCAACAGATCAACAGCGATACCAAAGTGTCTTGTGCTCCCGCGCGGCGGTGTTAATTGCACCCAATCGGTTTATCAAGATCCCAATGAGTGGCGAATATCGCGCCGCGAGATCGAGCAACAGATACGCGAGATGAGAACTCAACTTGAAACACTGAAGGAAATTCGTCGTCATTTAATGACGAAACGACCACAATTCGTACCGGAAATCGATGACGACGATTACGAAGAATCGTCTCCCGGAGGCGAAACACAAAATTCGCACAATACTAACAATGCGAGACATCACCATCACAGTAGCAACAAAAACAGAGAAAATAACGGCGATAATCATCCAAAAAATCATACGAGTCGTCATCATCGTAAACACGAGAGAATTTCCACCATTGCAGCCCCGAGCACTCCGACACCTCTGAGACACGTTACCGAAGATATTTCACCGATTGAAAAAACTACCGGTAACACCCGACCAAAAGTTGAGAGTACCTTAGTACTCGTCGATTCTACGACGAGGGAAAAAAGTTCGACGATCGAAGAGCAAAAATTAACGACGACGTCAACGACGCTGAAGCCGAGAAAGGGACCTCGTAGGCAGAAAGAAAATAGTGATAATCGATCGGAGAACGAAGAAGACAAACCTCCAAGACGTAGGAAACCCCATCATCACAAGAGAAATAACACGATTTTGACAAACAGCGTTCACGCAGAGGAAGTTTCGAATGGAACGGAAAATTTAGCGACAACTATGCCGACGGCTGCGACACCCGCGCATCGTCATCATCATCGGTTTGTTAACAAAATGACGACTCTTCCTGCCATACAGACTACAAGTATCGGGATTACGGAGGGAGAAGAGGATTACGACAAGGAAACGACGTTTGTGGAAGAAGATTTTACGAAAATGGTTACCAGACCTCTTATGCCAGAGACGGCGGTACCTGTTACGAGTCCTCCTACGACGACGACAACAACGATGAAGACGACTACGACGAGTACGACGACAACGACATTGTCTTCCGCAGCGCCTACGACTCAGAGGAACGTTCCCACGACGACAGCCGCGAGACGACTTGTTAAGAATCAGAGAAACAGGACAAACGGTGTCTTGGGACCCGCGAGGATTGATGTTACGATCTTAGAAGCACCGGATCGCAAACACAAACAAGGCGCGTATTACTTTGATTTTAAAAAGATACAAATCAAATTTGCAATATCGCTTATTCCTCTTTTTTTTATCACCGATTACAAACCGATCTATAAGAATTTTTCACGGAGAAATTTCGCAAAAACCGATTAGAAAAATTAAGAATATGCAAATTTCATCTGCAATGTTTTCTTATGACTCCCTAATTTCTTTTTTATTACGAAGTACAAAGTACATACTTTTTTACACGACACTAATTTCTAAAAAATCAGAAAAATTATTTATCTTATGGAATGAATCGGAACTCTAAAAAAGTCGCAATTTTAGCTATTTTTTTTCTCGTATCAAATAAAACGAAAAATTGCGCGTGTATTTACATAAAACAAAAATAATGTCTTACAATTACAGTTTTATCATTGAAGTTTTTTCCTTAAATGTGTTTTTTTGTTTCTTTTTCAAGACTTTTAAAGAAAAAGTTGGTAAACAATTGTTTTCGTGTCTTTTATATTTTTTAAATGCTATAGAAAATATAGAAACCTTAACTTGTACTCGTGATATTTATTTCGATTTTTTTTCCTTAAATGCAGCTATTACGACGACGAGTAACAACGGTCGATTACCACCGATGTTGAACAGTCCTCTCGAGGCGCGTCACAAGTGTTACTGCGAACCCGATCCGGCGCAAGCGAAAAGAGATGAGAAGGAAATCGCGAAGGAGGAGAGAAGAAGACTGAAGGAAGAACGGCTGAGAAAGAAGGAACGAAAACTCAAGAAGAAAGCAAAATTAGAAAAAGAGTGCCTAACCGAGAAAATGAATTGTTTCGAACACGACAACGATCATTGGCGCACCGCGCCGCTTTGGAGCTCCGGACCTTTCTGCTTTTGCATGAACGCCAACAACAACACGTATTCTTGTATACGAACCATAAACGCTACGCACAATTTTCTTTACTGCGAATTCACGACCGGCCTGGCGACGTTTTACAATCTTCGAATCGGTAAAAATGAACTTTTAATTAAATCTGTGCGTAAAAAACAAAGTATACTTTCGAAATTAATACACTACGACCTCCGTTTTCTGAAATCAACGGGACTGCGGTGCCCACGGATGACGGAAAATTATGGATAATTGGAAATCGATCATTTCAAACTTAAAAAAAAATTTCATGGTACCGATGATTGCTTAGTTATTTCTTTTAATTACTCCGAAACCAAAATCCGCAACTTTTTCGTTCTACAAAACAAAAAAGAAAGAATTCTCGGGTATTCGTATAGAGGTGAAATTGTATTCGTTGTTTTTCAGATCCATTCGAACAGTGGAACAGACTGTCGTCGTTGACGAGCGCCGAAAAATCGTATCTTCACGATCAATTGGAACATTTGAAGGGATGCAAAGGTACGAGAGACTGCACGGTCGGCAGCGCTCGCGAAACAATACCGCAGACTCAGCAACATCAGCGATTCATTACCAAGAGAAAGTATAGCAATTCTTTTGGTACGTAATCTTATTGCAGACATAATTCATTGAACGGTTGTGCACACGACGAAAAAATTGTTTCGTGTCGCTTTTGATTATTAAAAGAAAAAAATGATTACAATAATTCTAAAAAAATGTTTTCAACTCGAAAATCATCCGCCGTTTCGCAATTTTATCGCGGATTCGCGGAACCATAGATTATCGATGTATCAATCAAATTTTCCACTGTGCAGAACTGAAAATTGACGCTATAAGATATAAAGTAGAAATGCAACGAAACGATGAAATTTATTCAACGAATAATTTCTTTCAGCAGAAGATATGTTCGTGCCGTCGGCGTTGCAAATAATACGGGAAAGCGAACTCGGCAGCCCGCCGAATAAAAGACGCAAAAAGTTGCCGAAGTAAGAGTTTCGCTGATTTTCGTGGAGTAATTCATAGAATTCAATTAAAAAATTGCCGAGACTTGTGAACATAAATATTCGCAATTTTGGTACATCACTAAAAAATGCGCTGACAAAAGCCAAATGACATTTTAAGGCGCACAGGACTCGGCGATTTTCGTGTTTCAATAGCTGTTATTAATCGAAATTCTTCGCAGTTTATGGAACAGGCGAAACCGAAGCTGGCAGAGTAATTGGCGTCATCACGAAGACGCGACGAATTTGCGACGACATCGACACCAATACTGATAAGAAAAAAGAAAATCATTCAACGAAAAAACCGAAAAAGCAAACGACAGAAAAGCGTAGCGATAATAATGATATG
Source organism: Cryptus viduatorius (assembly GCA_964006125.1). NCBI lineage: Eukaryota > Metazoa > Arthropoda > Insecta > Hymenoptera > Ichneumonidae > Cryptus > Cryptus viduatorius. The sequence continues at coordinate 12,467,554 of OZ023221.1, forward strand.
TAATGATAAATTGCGTTGAAACGCGTCGCTTCGTCGGGTTATTTAGATACCAACGAGTTTCTCGAATCGCTCTCGTCGATTGCGCGATATAATATTAAAAAAAAAAAAAAAGCAACGAGCATTTTACCAACGTACGTTGGCGTTGGGATTTTCGAGGGGAGAGAAACGTTAGTTCTTAAGTTAGACAAAAAAAAAGCATTGAGACATTTACAATATTTCATTCGATATCTATATATTTTTTTTATTAATTTTTTTTATTTTCGTTCATAACTTCGCTACGCATTTCGTTCATTCCTCATTCTAGTAGAATACGCGAAAGGAAAAAAGAAAAAAATGATAATAATAGTTTAAACGATGAACTTTGTCCAATTACTTTGACAATCATTGTTTGGCAATGTTGAACGATCAGCAAGAAATTTCTACCTTTCTATCAGAGATCCGATGGACAATCCTTAAGAAATATTCTACTGTTATCGAAAAAAGTATAATAGACAAAATAAAACGAAAACGTTGCGTGCTTTATGCGTATGTCGCGTCTCGATGATAAACACTATAGGATTGGCCTCAACGCACAACGAAACAAAGAAAACAAAAAACGATATAACTTATCCATAACCTTCCTGACGAATGAATAATTAGGGTGGTTTAAAAAAAAACTCTCAAGAATAACTTATTCATTAATAACACCGTTTCTCCTTACGAAATAGTAGTTCTCGCGGAGAGGCTATAGTCTATACGATCATTTTTTCGAGTGGTTAATTAATTTCCGTATGAAATCACATTTTGTATAGTATTATTTTTTATCGTCAAACGAATGACCGCGTAAGCAACGATCGTTAAAAACTTCATTAAAAAATTAAACGTTTATAAAGCAGTGAAAAATATAATTCAATATTAAAAATATTCTTCGTTTTCACGAATTTTTCTTTTTTTTTTTTTATGGAACGAATGTCTTGTTGAGCGGTCGGGTGCTTGAATATTGCTTTTTTATGTTAACTTCATGATCGACGAGGAAACCAAACATTATCGTACTAGCTGAAGCCGTTTTAAATTTTTTTTTTATAGTTAACAATGATACCGTGAATAAGCAGTTGGTTTTTACAAAAAACCATTTTTTGTAAACCACCCTAATGAATATTTATTCTTGTCGATAATCGCGCTGTTCTCGATAAAAAAAAATAAATAAATAATGTAACAGCTTAGAAATAGTTTCAAGGAGCTGCCATTTTTTCATTTTTTTAATCAACTTTTATTCGACTACTCGTGCTACAGCGTTTCTACAAACGAGTCTTATATTATTGATTCAATTGCCACACTGCCACGAAAGCATTTTTAACAATCATTGAATTATATAACTTTCAACAGTAAACGAAACGACGCGTATATTCTAACGGTAATAAGTAATATTACGCGAAAGAAAAAAAAATTAGTTGAACGGTTGATTTATCCGCAAATTTTTTTAACTTTACAATTAATCGACTTGCCGAACTTCCAATTGCGTTCTGTAACATTTATTTTAACCGTTTTTCTTTAAACTTATCAATTTCTTTCCAAAAACCGCAAAAAATCTCCGTTTTTTTTTGCGTTAATCGATAGCGCGCGTTGTTATCAACGGCATATCAACGCGATAGACAATTTTTTTCTACTGTAAATAACGCGCCGTAGGCGCAATTCGAAATTATATAATCGCGTCTGTGTCGACGAAACAATGACGAGAATAAGCGCCAAGAAAAAAAAAAAAAATTTACGTCGCGCCAATCTCTTCCAAATGTTTTACAATCGTATTGTAGCGGAAAAAAAGAAACGAAAATTAACGAGAAAAAGCGTGTGAAAATAATAATGTACTACGAAAAGAATCGAAAAAGAAATCTGAGTGGTTATAGATTTAAAAAAATCCCCAATTCATGTAGCTATGTGATATATAATAATTTATTTAATCGTATAAAAATAAATAAACAAAAAATTAAATCATTTTATGCGCGAATTGCGGCGAGTACCCGGAAGAGTCCGAGTCGAGTATGTTGATTTATGGTTTTACTTTTTTTTCTTTCAATTATCTGTTCTTTCTCTCTTAATTTATATTCTTCGATTGAAATGAGAGTGAAGATGAAAAAAATAAAAAAACAAAACGCTTCTCGGCGAGCGAGCGCCCGCGATATTGTTTTTCATCTCGCAAATATTTTTCCATAGCGTTGTGTAAGAATTAAATTTAAATGAAATTATTGTGATTAAAAGTCAACGGTAAGATCCAAGTCGTCGTTGTAGTCTTCAAAAATATTACACTTGGTAGACTGATCATTATTCGCAGTTTCTTCGATGTCGAATGTCGATCTCTGTCCACTTTTCGGATCCTTCAAACACCCGTCCCACTTGCCAGCCGGTTTTTCGTCGAAACGAGACGTTGCGCTGACCGAAAAATCGTTTTTCAATAATGAATCCCTCGTTTCCTCTCCATTATCCAGGAAGTCCTTTCGTTTTTTACAAAACTTCGAGGAACGTTCGGTAAATGAATAATTATGAGTTTCGGAACCGCAATCTACGGTTTCGGACGATGAATCGTGATATTCACTATTCGACGAGTAATTCCGGACATTCGCATCAGAAATGGCGCGGGATATTTTTGGCGAGGATCGCGGTTCTCCATAGCTTCGTTCGTTCTTTGGAATCTCCAAAAACTTGTCCCACTTGCTGGCCAATTTTTTGTCGGAAGAAAACGTCGCGGCAACGGAACGATCGATTTTTAACTCCGAATCTTGCGGCTCCCCTATGTTAGTCAAATATTCCTCATATTTGTCGTACATTTTACGAGAATGTTCTGTCAAAGGATAAGTTCGCGGCTTTGAACTGCCGGCCTGAGACCTGGAGGTTACGTCGCAAAAATCGGAACTACAAGTTCCTGGAAAACTGTAGGATTGTGTTGAGCATTGAAGTTTTTGAAGGTATTGAAGAAATTCGGGATTTTCATGAGAACCAAAGTTCTCTTTATCATTGGATACATCGCTATGGTCACCGTTTTCGTTGGAGGCGGACGGCGAAGATAGCAGATATTGAGACCACTTGCTGTTCGAGTGTTTAAGTCGTTTTGGACATTGGCAACGATCGATCATTTCGTCATTCTCCTCAGCTGCACAGTCGAGTCCATAGATGTCTATCGTCGGCGAGGAATACGGTCGTTTCTCAGATTTAGCGGATTTCGCAGAATTAAGGCGTTGTACTTGATGACGACAATCGATTCCAGAGCCTCGAAAGTAAATCTGTTATATAAAAACGTTAATTTTTTGAGTGTAAAGTATTTCTTAAAGGCATTTTTTTGTCTGAATGTGAAACAAAAATTTGTTTTCTCGTAATTCTAAATGAATAAATTTCACGTACCACTTGGATCGACTGCTTTTCGCCGCAAATTTTGCACTGCCATTTGTTTGACTTTTTCACTATGTGTCCCTGCCGCGTTTACGGATATAAACAAATGAGAGACAAAGGGACGAATGAATTAATTGTTTTATAGATCGTTAAAAATAAAATCGTTACGAATAATTTAGTGAATTACCTGATACATGTTGCACGCGTAGCAACAAAGAACGTTCATTTCTTGCGGCATCGCTGTGATTTATTTTTTTATCAACGGTTAGACGCGAAAAAATACATAGATTCTTCGAATACTTCGGGGATCGAAAACAATAACACGCGGCCGGCACGTGAAAATACTTTGACAGCTGATCGTTCGCATAAGTCCGAATAATGGCGATGCCGCGCACTTATAGGCTATGCCTGCGTATTTTTTGCGTGATGTTATGGAACTTTTTTTCCAGGGGAAAAAAAATTTTGATGACTTTCAGTTTGTACGAAACGCAGGGTGACATACAGGTCTACGAATGGATTAGGCGCATGGTGCCCGATACGCTTTTTTCGGTCGATTATCGTCAGCATGGCGCCCTATTTGAATGATAATAACATATCTTGACCGTAGAGAGGAAGAAACCTTGCAGCAAATAGATTATGCGTTATAGGATTTGTCGAATTACTATTAAAATAAATTGGGCCGAGATCTTGATTAAGTAATATATCTTTGATTTTTTCATTACGATTTTTATTTGCATAGACGCCTCCGTCGTATGTTGCCAAAATGAAAAACCTCGTGATGCTCGATCCGTTTTTGTGTCGTCAATCACTATGTTACTAAAATTTTATAAAAATGGCAACGATGCAACTCGGATAGTGCACTTAGTAACATTTTGAGAGAGTAAAGGGAAATAAAAGTGAATCTCGCCGGCAATGAGTTTTCGATGGATTTGACACGGAACGGCATTCTAATTTCGAGTTTTCAATAGTTTATTCGATAGCTTTAAATTTCAGACGTCTATCACGATTTGCAAAAAAAAACGATCAGCTTTGAGGAGCATGACGCTGGTGTCAGAAAACGTAGGCTGACATGCTCGACAATGGTTACCTTGGAGGCTTCAAAGGTAAATTACCAATCGTCGAACCGTACGGCAGTCGGTAATGCAATTTCCCTATTCCGAACGATGGCACTAAGCGATTATGCTTGGACAATCGGGGTTCTCGGGGGTTCGGGGGGGTTATCTAATCGGAAGGGTGCTGTTTGAATCTTCACAGCCCCCGATTGTCCAAGCATAATCGCTTAACGCCATCGTTCGGAATAAGAAAATTGCATTACCGACTGCCGAACGGTTCGACGATTGGTAATTTACCTTTGAAGCCTCCAAGGTAACCATTGTCGAGCATGTCAGCCTACGTTTTCTGACACCAGCGTCATGCTCCTCAAAGCTGATCGTTTTTTTTTGCAAATCGTGATAGACGTCTGAAATTTAAAGCTATCGAATAAACTATCGAAAACTCGAAATTAGAATGCCGTTCCGTGTCAAATCCATCGAAAACTCATTGCCGGCGAGATTCACTTTTATTTCCCTTTACTCTCTCAAAATGTTACTAAGTGCACTATCCGAGTTGCATCGTTGCCATTTTTATAAAATTTTATTAACATAGTGATTGACGACACAAAAACGGATCGAGCATCACGAGGTTTTTCATTTTGGCAACATACGACGGAGGCGTCTATGCAAATAAAAATCGTAATGAAAAAATCAAAGATATATTACTTAATCAAGATCTCGGCCCAATTTATTTTAATAGTAATTCGACGAATCCTATAACGCATAATCTATTTGCTGCAAGATTTCTTCCTCTCTACGGTCAAGATATGTTATTATCATTCAAATAGGGCGCCATGCTGACGATAATCGACCGAAAAAAGCGTATTGGGCGCCATGAGCCTAATCCATTCGTAGACCTGTATGTCACCCGAAACGCAGATAAATCGTGAATGACGACAATAAAGATACTCATCAATTTACTATTGCACTTTGCGGTCAGCTAAGAAGAAGAATTGTAGCGTTTGTCACTTTTCGGATTGCTGCACATAAGTTTTGGCATTAAGTAAAATCATTCCTGAGGATTTGGCGCCGAGAATCCCTTTCGAGGCGACAAAACGTCCTTTGGCACGATGAACAAACTATCGGCGCAACGTAATTGTGTTGCTTTATATACGATGGATTAACTGAGATGTACTCGAGAATAAACAAATGGAAATGAACGGAAAATTAATGTACTTTTTAATCGTATTTCAATTTAAGGCGAAGCATCAGATGAGGTGAAGCGGACCAGACTGCAGGATCGACAATTTTTAATTATCCGCGGCAATAATATGCTTTTATTTTGCACAATACAGGAAAAAGGAATCCGCAGCTAATGTAGTTTTACTTTCATTTGGTTTTTTTTACTGTTTTTGTAAATGATTGCTACAGCTCCATTTTATTGAGTACTATATATCAACGCAAAAAGTTTTCTCCGCGTTGAACAGAATTCAAATCGATTCTTCATCTCTTTGGATTGCAAATTTGACGAACGTAAAAAATTCGCATCCGCTTACTTGCTGCTGTACACGTGGAAGGAAGGGAAGAAATTGACTTCGACAGTATACAAGAAAACACGATAAAAAGTAACACATACTTGCAACGTTTTATTGTAAAATAATACAGTCAATAGTATGCATAACGTTTCTTTGGAGATTCTTCAAAACGGCAACATTCGTATGTCCAAAATCTAACGCGTAGATAAAAAAAAAACTTATATACTTAACAATTTATCAGTGTCTAGAAATTCGATTTGATGCTCTCGCGCCATTGAATTTAGTCGGTAATTTTTTAAGGGTAACGAAATAAATCGTAGTAAGGCACATATTTTCGATATACCCTCCAAATAAAAAACTCGGAATCGAATGGCCATAACTCAAAGCTGACATCATCTGAAAGCTAAAAATCATCTTATAAAAAAATCCATTGACTCGCAATGATGCAGTCATTTTCGTACTGATATCTCAGAGATGTCGGCGTTAAATTATGGTCTGAACTTCGAAGAGAATCATTCGCGAATCCTAAGCGGCACAATCCGCGAAGCTTTTTTTTTTACCATCTCCCGTCTAATTTCAATGTCCACGAGGCTCTCAGCTAAATGGATTTTTCCGCAAAAAGCATAAACAGTCGGATTCGACGTAAAAATTAATTAATAGCCAAACAAAATATACTTTACTCGTTTACTTTGTTTTCCATAAAGATGCATCAGTCGAGTATTAAAAAAAAAACTCCGTGCGGCACTTCCGGTGCTAAACTTATATCTTAACGTACTTTTTGTAAATTAATTTTGCAGTATCGGTACGACGTCATTTTTTGCACGCTTTGCGCTCAAAAACTATAATTACAGTTCTCGAGTGACGTTACAAAAAGTAATAAATTACAAATTTACGTAATACTTGACGAACTGAGCGTATATCACGGTTTTCTAGAAACTGAAAGTAAAATTCGATGTATCGCATCGAATTCAGTCAAAGATGTTGTAACAACAGTCGTCAGTAGAAACTTTCGGCATTTTTGCTCGTTGTTTTCGCCGATGCAAATAAAGATTATTTGCCTAAACGATTTCATTAAAAAAGAATAGTAGAGTTCCTAATTTATTTGTCAATGTAATTATAGGCAAGTATCGTCGTTGATTATCTCAGACATCATCTGCTTGTCTTGTAGAGCCGATGCGAGTTCCTGTTGGTCCCATTGAAGATTAACTTTCGACAATCGCGGTTCCTTCTTGCCGACGACTCTCAGCATTCCGCGCGTCTCTATCAACGAGCAAAGACTCACGAATTCGGACATATCGACCGCGTGAATTTTACGCTTCTGGCAAACTTTTTTGTAAACCTCGTGCAGCTGCGATAACATAAAAGTTAAGTCATTACAATTTTTTTCGTAAGTATTGTTTCTTTGTATGAATTGATCGCATTAAAATAAAACGATGGAAAGTTAAGTTATGGTAAAGCAATTAATTACCTTGTGAATGGTTACGTCTTTGTTTCTTCCCTTGTTGAGTATAAGCATCAGCGAGCACAGTAAAATTTTCTGTTGCAACGGGAAAGTGCTCTCCTCCTTTTCTATGTTCTGCGAAGCGCCGTAAACTCCGTTCAACACTTTGACGACTTCCTTCAGATCGACTGGTTTTTCCGTCGTTGGCTGCAGCTTTTTCGGACTTCCACCATTCGTTTCTACGGTAAAATTTCATTCACGAGTTAAGAATATGTTAAGTCATCGAAAAAATTACGAACGTGAATGTCAGCTATTTTTTTTATTCGGCGTTCGGAAGCAATGAGTGGAATTTATCGTATTTGATGAATCGTTATTATCAATTAATCGAGCCGTCGGTAATTTACTAACGGAAATCACATTTTTTCGAAGCCGTATCGCCGAAGAGAATAGCAAACAGTGTAAAACAAATAATAAATCGATCGAGTCGCTCACCGTTGTCGATTGTAGGCTGCAAGACTTGCGCAACATTTTGCGATTCCGCGAGTTCAACTACCCTTCTGCTTATATCCAAAGCTCTTCTAACATCACCGGATATAGCGGCAACTTTTCCCGCCAATAGCTGCACCGCCATTCCCGTGAAAACATCCGATACATTCGCCTCTTTTAATCGCACCGTAATAATATCGGCAATTTGTTTCTTGTCGTATGGCGCGAAATGCATCAATTTCGGTTTGAGTTCACATCTCGCCTGGAGTCGCGGTAAAATACGATCTGTGAGATCGAGAGCGTTCGCTATACCGATCAGCAAAAGTTTCGAATTTTCTCTCGCTGGCCATTCGAATATAGAGTACAAAACTGATTGTCGTTTGCTCTCCAGTTGATCGATTTCGTCCAAAATCAATAAAATCATTTTGTGCGAAGACGATAAATATTTTTCTACAACGGCTTTGCTGTTTTTCACCGATTTTGGACTCGATATTCCCAATTCGCTTATTATTTTCGCGTATATCGTACCCGCGGATTTCATCGTCGTGCAATTTACGTAAACAGTTTTGAAGGCTTTCTTCAACTCGGGTTGCGATATTATTTTCGATAGACACGCAGTTTTACCGGTCCCCGGCGGTCCGGAAACGTACAACGAACCCGAAGACTCCGTTTTCAAGTGTTCCTCTACGAACGACTTCAATTCGGCCAATTGATTTTCGCGTCCCGGCATATTTATCGGCACCGAACTGTGCAATGCCTTTCTCGCGTTTTGATATTTCTCCGATCCGAATAGTCTTTTGGGAGCCAATTTTTCCGCGCTTTCCGGCGAACTCGCTAAATTCAAACGATCCAGAAGAGTCGAGGGCGTTGTAGGAGACAATAGCTTTGACGATTTTTTTTGCTTCGGCGGAGTCGATCCGTGTTCTTCTGCGGAAATTTATAAAACATTATTTTAGAAGCACTTAATATTATATTTCGTTTTTATAATGATATTTCAAAATAACGCGGATTTAACGACGTTACATTCCAATCGGCATATCCTATTTTTTGTAATACAAATTTTTCAACATATTATACAAAATATTGAAAAATTATAATTATGACAATTATTTTTTATGATAATTTTTGGAGTGCGGATTGAACGATTTTACTTTTGAAAACCTATTTCCAAGTTTTCGTAATAGACATTCGAAAATAATATTTTTTTGCAAGTAAAATAATTAATATTTTTACATAGAAAAAATTTACGGAGAATCAATAGATCAATTTTATTTTTTAAAAATTGATATTTTTTTCGATAATGTATCTTTATGAATATAAATGAGGATTTTAATACATTCTCTTTAAGATTCTTAAAGATTTTGCCATTATATTTTAAAAAAATGTCGAAAAAAAAAATTTAATATGTAACAATCCAACAGAAAAATAGAAATAATTTTTTTTTTGTGTCTTACATTCAAATTGTTTAAAAAAGATGCCTGTAATTGTAGTTAATTATATCAATGAATCGCCTCTGGCAAAAAAATGTATACTAAAATATACTAAATAAATTACAGGATACAATTTTTTTTTTGTATTATAATGTAATCGGAAACTTTAGTTTGACATGACAAAACTCACCCTCCGAATCGCTGGATATTTTTCTCGTTCTCCTTGGTGTGACGGCAACATTGTCTCTCTTACGTAGTTTATTATTCAAGTTTTGTCTTTGCACTGTGTTTTCCATGTCGGAGTCGGAATCCGACTCGCTGCTGCTGCTTATGGCAACAACTTTTTTCACAGTCGGCGTGTATCTTGTAGTCGGTGTTCCTCTGAGGGTGGCATTGGTGAAGTCTTGTTTTGGCGTATTTTCTTTGCTCCCGTAGAAAGAGGATTTTTTCTGGATTTTAAACTGCAATGTCGTTTGTACGCTCGTCATTTTCGCGCACGAGGAATTTGTTATTCCTCGGTATCACTTAGTTTTCTTTCAATATTTCACTAATTATTTCAGCGTACGTTCGCGCGGCAATGCGTTACGTTGCAGCTGAAAATCGGTGCACGAGACAACGACGCACTGTGCAATAAGACTTCGTAACCTATCGATATTCGGATAAATCGGCTTCGCGATTTATTGAATTGACTAATTTAATAAATTGACGAATTTCCCAAATTTGGAGCGTTTAATTCGCAGAGTTAGCTGACGTGTTCACTCGTTGTATTTACTCTCTTATTGCTCGCGCACTTGTTCGTCCGACTGACTATGCAGGATGCAGCAACAAGTGCAGTCTGCTGTGAAATTCGCGGGAAGACACATTTGACGCGGGAAAAAAGTACGGAAGATGTGGTGCGCATGCGCGAGGTGTACAGCGCGCGTAATCATCGGCTAATTAAATACACAATGGCTGGAAACTAATTATCGCACTCAGCTATAGAAAGGTACTACTAATATAATTGATTTCGTGGTAATTCACGCATAATATTGGCATTATCGATCCAATTTTATATATTGTATGTTTTTATCTATTTGTTTTTTCCCCGTACATTGAACGAGTTTATCTAGTAGTTTTATAGATAACTGAGGATCAATAAAAATTGGACTTGTTATCTATCTTGTTTTATCTATTTATGAAACTTTATACTTACAAATCATCGTATTACAAATCGTAAAATATGTATTATGTTCATATATTTTGGAGAAAAAAATATTTTCTTCTTTTCTTATTTTTATTTAAACATTTTTTCAATATCATGTTGGACTTTTATACTCCAGAGGCTGACTATTAGACGAAAATGAAAATCATAAGAAATATTTCGGACATCCGAGAAAAATCAGAACAATTAGGAGGCAAAATCGTCTCAAACTAAAAGAAAAAAATCATTTCTCGACTTCTCCGCTTATTAAATCACATCTTCGTGGACAACTTTCTTTAATAATTCGAAATTTTTGAAAAAATGAATTTATTTTGCTCCAATGTCTCCTAGCTTTCGTTTAATTTTCCATCTCTTCCCAAAAGAAGAGTTTTCTCTTCTCTTCCATGAAAGAATGAGAGGAAAGTTCGTTCGGCGCTGATTCGGAACGTACCCCAGGTAGCTGAAACATGCACGCCTCCAATGGCAAATCCTCAAAACAATAACACCCCCGCTGGAAAGTGCGCACAAATTTGAAATCGAAAAATCGAAACAGCACATGCAAATAGGTTTAATAATTACTAACCATATCCACGAGGACCGCACGGATTTTCGGAGCATTTTGCATTTTTTTACTCAATTTCACAATTTTCACAAAAAATCTGGCTATTTATCAAAGTTTATTCTTAAAAAATCGATGTTTCTCCTGAAAATGAATATCGAACGCGTTGTTAAATATTTTCCGATGTATAACAATACATGTATAAAGTCAGCTGTTTTATCTCACGTGACACTGTGACGTCAGGATGCTCTGTTTTGTATTATTGAGAACTGTCACATTACACTCCGAGTTTAATGGTCGGTTAACGACTCCAAGGTTACGAGGGCTCAATTTTCATAAGAATTGAAACAAAAACAATATTAGTCAATGTAAAAAATTGTGTATCGCCGCAACAATGACTTCAGCAAAGGACGACGAAGATTACTGGAACAGCAGTGACAAGCATTCCTTCAGTTTTGATCAGAATACAGAGGTTATAATTTTTTAAATTATCTCGCAAATATTTCGAAATATTCTTCTGTGTTGCCAATTTTTGTTTCGATTCTTTATTATTCTTTAACGCAGGTGGACAATTTGTTTGGAGTTTCAAAAAGTGGTACAGCGCAATTGAGAGCTGGAATATCTAATATCGAAATATCCGATGCTTACTTTCAACCCGAAGACACGAGAGCCAATTTGAAGCCTCTGTTGTCTATAATCACTGAACAATCGCTCACTGCTAGTGAGTATTTTTTGATTTTTTTTTTTCAACAGATCTACGCAAAAAAATTTGCGGCTAATGATATTTGACGCTACTAAACACAGTATAGTAAAAAAAAAAAAGACGTTTATGAAAATGACATAAATATTCTAACGGGAGTTTTAAAGAAATCCTTGCAGTACACCAAAGTCAATTGAGTACTGAGCTTTAGAAAAGTAATTTGAAAACTTTTATAGGTCATCTATGGAAAACTAAAGATATGAAACTCCATAATAAAGAAAACAAAAATTTCAATAATGAAGTTATAAACAATAATTCAGTTTACAATAATAAATTGATGAACTTTTATTTTTTTTATTTTTCATGTTTCTTGTGGAGTCAAATTTGTAATTTTAGTTCAATATTGATGAATAAACGTTATTTTTATTTTTATTTTTGATAACATTTATTGTTATTAAACTAATTTGTTTGTTTTTTTGGTGAAATGAAAAAAAAAGCTGTGAATTTTGCAACTATATTGCGTATATTTTAACATGTGAAAAGAAAAGCTGCGTCTTATCAAAAATAAACAAAAGTTACGGATTTAACTTCAGGAAAATAGCATTAAAATACGCCGGTAGATCTATTTATGCAATCTGAGTTGTTTTTCATCAATTTAGTTTGGTACATTTTTTTACATTAGTCAACACTCGTCCATTCAGATCACTTTACATAAGTTTCTCATTTAAAATGTGTATAAATAATTGACTATATCGCGCATTGTGAAATATCCAGTATCATCGTTGATGTCATTAAATTCTTCGTTTTTTTAATAGAAAGCTTTTGTATATTTACAGTACTGACCGCGGACAAAGTGTATTTACCCGAAGAGCCATCGGTAGTTCAAGCAGACATAACATTGCGAAGGATACTTCTCGGACAACCGTTTTCTTTGGAAAAATATAAATCACTGGCCAGTAAAACGGCGTTGTTAGATGCCGCATTGGCCAGCGGCGATGGAAATGCAATTCTCATTGTTAGTAAAGTGTACATACGTTTCCTCATTTTCTCGACTCACTCGACAAATTATCTTTCTCTGTGAAACAGATAATTCTCTTCGTTGCCAAAACTCTTAAATGGCCATTGGTTCAGAGGCTCTTAATGGAGAGACCGGACGCGATTCACGCGTACATACGATATCTCGCTACCAGATTGCAGGTCAACGAAATTACCGATCTTCTAACGTGAGCCACGAAAATTCTATTATAATTTCATTCACCTTAATTTCATTGTACTTAATTTGTTCTTATTCCGGCGACTGCTTCGAACTTTATTAATTCACGTGATGATTAAAAGTTTCGCGAATCAGAAATCATTATGCATCGTAAAAAGGAAACGCTAATGTTCGGGATACTTATATAAAGTTTAATTTTGTTGCAGAATGCAGGGAAGGTCTCTCGACGCTGCGGTAAGTATTCGCAAGAAAAAAAAATGAGAAAATAGAAATTGGAGCCGCTGACAATTTTTTTAATCTGTAGATGACGCACCTCAACATAATTATTAGAAACACTCGGGACTCAGTGAGACTCTTGCAAAAGCTTCGCACGTGTCACAAAACGCAATTTCTCGCATTGCCCGATTGCAAAGAAACTGTATTCGTTTACAACTATATTAAACTCTTAGGTGAGCACATCGAATACTACTTCGTGGTCTGCAAGAACCTAATTTATTTTTGTATATTACTGATGGATTAATTTTTTTTAAAGAATGGCAAACAGCATTGAAAAGCACACAATTCGACGAAGTTTTCGAGGTGAATTCATCGGTTCTCGATTGTCTACGTTACGCCTGCAGAGATCATTACAATTCGGCTGTTGGAGCTCTTGCATCGCCTACGATGCTCTCAAAACAGCACGATATATCTCCGCGACAATATCAAAGAGTCGCGTTGAAGATAAGAGCGTCGATGCAGGAATGGGAAGACATCGATAATCTGCTGTTGTCAAAGGTATTCCGCTCAATAAATTAATATTTCCGTTAAATATCGTATTATTGAAGAATATTTTTTTATTTTTTATACATTGCGTGAATAAAATCGGGAAAAGTATCGCTTATGCTTGGCGACGAATAAATTGGTCATTGTGTTTTGTAATCGTATTGAAACGATGTGTAGCATGCGCCGAAAAACAGCATTATGTATTATGGTAATTCTCAATTTCGTGTGAATCGCTTGAATCAATAATAATGAAAAAAAATGTATTGCAGAGTTGGCTGGGAACGCCGAAGCTACAAGTGAGTCTCCCGATAGAAGAGGTACTGAAGATTTTACACGATAATCAAGCGCCAGTGACTGTTCTCGAGAGATTTCTCAAATACGTGGATAGCGAAGAAAAACGTCAACAATTGGCGAAAAACTATCAGTGTTCGCACATCACGACGTAAAAGAGTATATACGCACGATATTCGCCAATGTACAGACGACGGAGATAATAAATATTTTATTTTATCGATTCTCAACTATATCGATAAACATTTCATGATACTGTTTTACTTGACAAACGATTCCGATTATACAACAAATTATTAGAGTATTTTGGATTTTCTCCATTCAATACTTTGATAGAAACAATTTTAGAAAAATGTATTATCGTTTAACAAATTCCTCTATCAGAGTGTTGGCAAATTCTTCGTTATATTGAGAATTGCGAAGTTATATATTTATTAAAATAATACATTTATTATAATGTCGAATTTTTTTTTATTTAAACACCAAAAAAAAAAAAGAAATCTTCAAGTTTTATGTATTCAATTTTTTTTTGTTTCTATGAATAGACCGGTCTTTTATAATTCCAGGCCTATTGTTCTCCACTGTGAATACGATGATAAAATGTTCGGTTTATTCTTTCAACAGCTCATCGAAACGCCGTACGCCGCCTATCGCGCTCTACATGACTAATTGACGAAATGAGTAATTCTACCGAACCATTAATCCGATAATTCTCGTAGGTAGGTAAACACTTTAAATTGCCGCTTTTCGTCTTGCCGCCCTTGCCGTAGCCTCGAACCCAAACCTCCGTCGTCTTACGGCGCGATAACAATTTATTCTTATTAGTCGTCCAAAATTGTTGTTGTTCCTCGAAATGCTGTAAAATTTTCTTTCACAATACCAATCTTATCGTTTGCTTTGCAATATTATGTCAACGAAGTATTTATTTTTATTTTTAATAAATTTGGCTATATAACCTGACATTTTCTCGTCGACCTAAAAATGACAATAATTGTTACAATCAAAAAAGTTGTTAATTATTTATAAAACTTTACATTTTTTTTCGTTTTTTCCATTATTTTTTTAATGTTTGTTCGTTATTTCGAGATGGAATTTGACTAATAGTTTTCTCAGTCAAGCCGGAAGTGAGCGTCTACGTCGAGGCTACGAGTTAGCGGCGTCCCTCCTCCGACTCATGTCGAGCCCGTTTTGTTTCCGTTGTTAGGGCAAGCCGCATCTCGCTTCGGACGCCATTATTCTTCTATCCGCTTGGGGACTGCGACCGTCGAAACGTGTCGCCGACAGTAATAACGAGTGAATTATTTTTTTTCTTCGAGCAGTTTTATTTGTTATTATCATCGAGTACAGTGTAACAGTGCAACAAGAACTAGCGAGAAAAAAGAAAGTTTTTCAGGTAAGTCGAAAGTGTTGTTTTCTCAGTGTTACAAAAATTCGCAATCTATTTGGGAATTCGATTCGACGTAAATTCGCCTACGCCGCCTCGTCGTACGTTCACGCGCTATTCTCGTAACCAGATTGATCGAATTTTCACGAATTTTGTCGCGAAACGAGACAACGCGGCTTTTTTTACATCATCAATTCAACAACGCTGAAACGGCTTTTGATAATATCGACGTATTTCCAACAGTGCCACGATGTTTAATTACATAAAATCCGTTTCCACGTCACGGTGCTTGCACGGGAAGCCTATCGCGTCGCGTTTCACCTTCCTATGTGTATACATATATATAGAAATGCGTATATGTAACGCCGAAGAGAATAATTCGACTGAAAATTTAATATAATAGGAAAAAAAGATCTCGATAATTCTTTTTTCGCCTCTCTCGATCGTTCAATGTGTAAGTTATTTTTTCGTATTTTTGTTTTTTCTCTATCTCTAACATCGCGAGATTAAAACCGAGTACTCGTTGAGGTGTCTTCGAGCTATGCCCGCGATAACGGTTGCCTCGAGGGGCGGTGGAGAGGGGTGATACATTAGCTCGCGGTAACCGACAATCAGGTCGCAAAGATCTCGAGAAATCGCGTTTTTATCAATTCAGCTTGGCACTCGACCTTATATTGTTAACTTATCAATTCAATCGCCGTTCTGTGTAAATATTGCGCGCCGATGGGAATCGAGATGCCGGGAATTTCCCTATCCCCGCCCCGGCATCCAGAGCTGCTGCGAAAAATAATGCGGTACCGACCGGGCATCTTTTTGCGACGCGCAAGAAGAAAAACACAAATTTCTATTTATTTTTTCGTTCTCTTTTCTTTTTTTGTATCTTCGTTAGAACATGATAATACGCAACATTGAACCATTTTTTGAATAAACGACTTTGCCGTGTGGCACAGGTGAGAATATATATTTTTTTTTCTTTTTTTTTTATGGAGTTTCGAAGACGATCCGAGAGCATGTCTATTGGTACGCAAAATGGTGACCGAGTAAATTGTATCATTCGAAAGTCGATTATTTCCGACATTTGCTTGTTGCCGAACAAGAGAAAGGAGTCAAAGCCTACCGCGTAGATACGAATTCAAATAACTTCGTACTGTTCAGTACTCCGAAAATGTTCAACTTCCGTCGAATCATATCGATGATTTCAAACGCATGTTTAAAGCACTGAACGTTTCAAACGAATAAAACGAATATAAATACATTTGTACAGTACGCTTCATGATTCAGCAAAAAAAAATATATTAGTATACAAATGTTGATATATTTTCCCCTAAAAAAAAACAAAATACGTTTTTTTTTTCGTAATCTTTTCGAACTTAACCCCAAATAAAGAATATATGCCGGTCAATTATCGCATCGAATTCGCTTCGGCAAAAAATGAAAAATTTTATTTAATTTTTTTTTTTATCGTATACAATAAAAATGGTTTTATGTTGTGTCATGTCGTTTAAAATGGCAGGTTTTGTCACAAGGCCTGTTATGTAAGGTGTTTTTATATTTTCCTTTAAGAATGAGCACCCGAGTATTCGTTGGTGGATTAACATACCGGGTGCGAGAGCGCGACCTTGAGAAGTTCTTCCGGAAATATGGTAGAATCAAGGAGGTCGCTATGAAGAATGGATTTGCCTTTGTGGTAAGTCTAATCTCGATAAATTGTTTTTTTTACAGTATGGTAGGGACAAGGGTCTATGTCGGTGGGCTTCCATACGGCACCAGGGAAAGAGACCTTGAGAGATTTTTCAGAGGCTACGGTCGTTTCCGTGATGTCCTCATCAAGAATGGCTATGGCTTTGTTGTAAGTATTTGTAAATCAGTCGCAAAAAAAAAAAAAAAAAAAAACGCAGGTATATTTGCATTTTGTTCGGTCGCGTTCGAGAGTACTGTGAGACACCCTCCCGCACACCGAATTTATGGCTTAGATGAGAGATGCGTGTGGCCGAATATTCTGCAAATATTTGTAAGTTTTGTAGGTTAAAAAAAAGAAAAAAAAAAACAAACAACAAGCCATCTTTTTTAGAATCACACTGTTGTCGATCGATACAACAAGCACAACAGTTTTAATTTTTGTTTTTCTTCATGCATCTATTTTTTTATTCAAAAAAAAAAAGAAAATTCTTTTTATATGCATGCAATTTCGTCGTGTGACTGAGTTATATATTCGAAAAAGGACATTTTTTTTTGTAGTAGGAATTGTGAGAAAAAAAATTATATTGTCATCATGACGATAACACGGAAACGAGCCTTCTCTGCATCGATCTCTCGTGAATATGCTTTTCTAATTAATTCATATTTTTTTTATTATTTTTTTTTGTGCTTTATCGCGTGTTCGCAGGAGTTTGACGACTACAGGGATGCCGATGACGCGGTTTACGAACTCAATGGAAAAGAACTTCTAGGCGAACGGTAAGAAGTCTTATTGTTATAATGTATCGTAAATTTTTTTTTTTTTTTTTTCAAGTTTTAACGAACACGATATATTACTAAAGAAATAGTCACTATTGGCAATGGACAAAGTCTGATGTTTTATCAAAAATTTCAATCGCCATTTAGCGAAATGTTGTAAAAAAACTTTGCCCGCTCGCAAACAATCATAAGAATATTTTTTTAAAGAAAAAACTGTTTCAAATTCGAACGCAATAAAGGCTTTAGAAATTCGTTACGCAATAAATTAATAATAATATTTTTGACGAAGCGTACAAAATAGCAAAACAGATTTGTCCATTTGCGATGTTGGAAGGTGAAAGGAGGCGCATGTAACAAATTCTTGGCTAAAATTTAAACGATTTATTTAGCAATCGAATAGCGTCTTCTGCGAAGATATTGTTTTAGCTTGAAAAACTAGTCGAGCAGAGAAAAAAAAATGCATTATAGTGCGATATATACACGTAAAATAAACAACAATGTCGGAAAGTGTTGGATCTCACTGTTGCCTCACTTTGTTTAAAAAAGTAAAAACCACAATAGTAACGCAATTTAGAGTTTTAACGATAGTAATTTGCATTACGAAAAAAAAAGAAAAAATTAAATTAATAATGACGACAGCATGCATAAATTACACTGCTGTTGCTTAAATTGCTATTCATTTCTTCTTAAATGTATTACTACTACTTATCGAGAGCTACTCCATCGGCGCCTCCGAACTCCCAAATTTAACTCTAAAATAAAACAAAAAAAAATATATAAAAAAAAAAGATTATTATTATTAAAAAAAACACACTATTGCTATTTTATATACGGATAAACTTACATGAGAATCCAATATACTTTACCGCCATTTTGAAAACTACCACCATCAACTCCCCGAGTGTTGTAGATCGCGACAACGTTGCATTTTGTAGGAACCAATCTTTATTCGTCTCTCATTGGGTAAAAAAAAATTAAAAAAAAAAAACGTTGCTAAAACATTTTTTTCGTACTTCGAGGAGAATCGAGCGATAAGGACGCCGTTAAACGTGTCGATACATCTTTTTTAAGTTAATTGAGTACTAAAATTTCGAAAATTGTGATTGTTTTGCACGATATATTCGTGCGAACGAAGTTGAATCTCAACTTCATTCGTACTGTAAGTGAAAAAAAATGATAACAGTGAATTTACTGGAAAATATTACAAATTTTAATGGTAAATCCACAGAAGCGTCTTTACGCAGTTATTATTATAGTAAATTTGTAATTGTATTAATTGTATATGTAATTAATCTTTTAGAAATTCAAAGCTATTTGCTTACGGAGAAAAAACCATAAAGCTACAGAATCAATTAAATTTTCCATCCGACTGAGTAATTAAACAAAAAACATCTTTCTTAATTCGTATAACACGTATCTGCAAATGTAATCAATTATCGCTCTTAAAAATCGAACAAAAATTACAAATTTAATATCTCAGAAACTGTGCAGAAATCTACCGGTAAATTTATTTTCTTAAACTGATTAATTATCCAGTAAATTCAATGTTATTTTTCGTTTTTACAGCAGATACTCTTTACTCTAAATGCGCAATTTTTTCTATCAACACGTGTTATAACAATCATCAAAATGTTAGTACTCGTCGAACCGACGAAGGGTCACCGGGGTCAAGTCGTTAATAAAAACGATGCATAGTTTGAAAAAAAAAAAAAAAAAAAAAAAAAAAAAAAATCGGCGGGGAAAAAGCATAAAATAAATTTCGTAATTTCTTTGCGAACAATTTAAAAAAGAATACTTATTTATCTTTTTTTATCACAAACGAATCTTTTAAATTTCGAATCTCAGTGTTCTGCAATCGCTCAATTCTCCTAAAGATTGTTCTTACGTGCAGAGTTGTTTCGGTAGATCGACATTCAAATGAACAAAATATAAATATCAATGATCAGTGTAGCGAGCAGCAGGCTAGTGGTTGAGGGAGTTAAGAAATAAAAAAAATCGCGAATAGGAGGATATATGTTTATTTATTTTTTTTATTAAATAAAAAGAGAAAAATAATTAACAAAAAAGCGGCGAAAATGTTGATGACTGGAAAGGATGAGAAGGAAGGAAAAAAAAGGAAAGGAAGAGATGGAAGAAGCTTTAGAGTAAGAAGTAGTCGAGGACTTAGGCGGGGTTTTGTTGGGTGTGTTTCAGAGTGGCGGTGGAGATAGCACGGGGTGTTTCAGGGAGGCGAGGCGACCGTGGCTACGGACGCTCACGCTCCTGGAGAGACAAGTAAGCATATCCAATGTGTCTTGTTACAGAATTACTGTAGAGAGGGCCCGGGGGACACCTAGGGGTAGTGACCAGTGGCGCTATGGTGACTCCCGTGGTGGTTATGGTGGGGACTCGAGGCGATCTGCGTAAGACACGCTATTCCTTTTTTTTTTTTTTAATTTTTATCAGAGCAATCATTATCCCCCCGTTGATACGAGATGACCCGCGATGTGCGAACTTGCAAATCATTTTATTTCCTTTATTCACATCTCTAACAAAAATACATATTTTTTTCAATAATAAATTCGTAAAAAAATAAGAAAAAAAATGCTATAAAAAAAAAAATATTTTATTGTTTCGTATGTCGTACCAAAGATTTCGCACAACGCCGATCTCAAGGACGATCTTTTTGGATATGATGAGCTCTCACTCTAGAGATGCAAAAAAAATTTCGAGTAACGAGAAAATTCGGAAAAAAAAACATAGCGCTTCAAAATTCATTTTTTTGCACAAGTTGAATCAATTTTCTTGATTATCATTTTTTCGATTCATCACATCTTATTGTTTCACTTTATTTTTATTATTTTTTTCACACTCAAACTTCGAGAACGCATTGCCCACTCTAAATTCATCCCAGTGATTTATCTCGCTCATCGCTGCTAATTTAGTTTAGTGCGATGCTCGGAGACCATATTTGCAACTAATATACGTGTGTTTTGCATTGAATTTGTTACAGCCGGGACGATGTTCGACACGACAGGTACGCTCGCATTGCTGCAGAAAATAAATAAAGATTACAAAAAGAAAAAATTCGATTCATTAGTCTCGTTAATCGTTGGCTTTTTCATTCATTTTGTACGATCGAAAGTGCTTGTTTGGTGTAAATGGAACAAAAAAAAATTTATTTAAATTTTTTTTTTTAAATAATTTTCAATTTTTTTTAATGATTGCGAGAAAGAAAGAGAATAGTCTGATTGTGATTGTGTGCCTGAGCAATGAGTGCAGATCTGTAGTTACTTGCCAAAGGTTTAACAAACATCGATCCCGTTATTTCTGTTCACATGACATCACTTTTTGCAGAGATAGTGTGAACAGAAACACGAGCAGGACTGCATCTAGCTACAAGCAATCATTGCCCAGGTACTTACCATTTTTTTAATCGTTACATATATATTTACTTTTTTCTACCTTTTTCTACCTTTTTTACGTTTTTTCCTCATAACTGTTGTATTTACAAAAAAGAATATTTCTTTAATGTGAATGCTTATCTCTTTTTTTTTTTTTTTTTTTTTTTTCAAATTTGAATATTTGTGTTTCTTGGAAAAAAAAATAAAAATGTGTCGACTTGAAGAAAAATCTGTACGTCTCTCTCTTGCATTATGCTTTTCGTTTTCGCTTTATTTCTATCTTTCAAAAAATCTTTCCCGATATTTAAAAATATTTTTCATTTGATGAACTAACGCTTGCGTGTGAATTTCGACAGATATGGACCGCCAACCCGCACGGAGTATCGTCTCACAGTGGAGAATCTATCGAGCCGCGTCAGCTGGCAGGTAAGCAAACATCTACAATTTTCGTGTATTATTTTTACGGCAGTGATTATTCCTCCGCTACCTTCTCCGTGAGTTTGATTGCTACTCGAGACATACCAATGCGCAGATTTGAAAAAAAAAAAAAAAAAAAAAGAAACAATAGAAAAAAAGGATACAAATCAAAATTGGTTTCCCCCGAGTTGAACCAAACTTACACGCGGGCATCTTTTAGTCATAATGGTTTTTTCCATTTCTATTTAAAAAAAGAACTTTTTCCCCCGTCTCCGTTAAGTTTTGTTTAATTTTTTTCCCTTTTCTGTCGTAAAAAAAGAAAATTAAATAAACGAGAGAGAGTGGAAAGTTTCCTGTAGTGGAAAGGATGATGTAAACTTTGATCAAGTAAGTCTTTGGAGTATGAGAAAGAAAGAAAAAATATGATGAATCACCAAAGTTCTCACGAAAAGAAACGCGTGAAAAAGAGAGAACGAGAAATAAAACCTACAAAGCACGAAGCAGAGAGAGAAAAAGGCACAAGGAATGAATTTCCTGAAGCGCAATCAACGCGAGGAGACTGGGCGGCGAATAATTGGACAACGGACGCTCGATGCTTCGTGTTTTTTTTTGTTTGCTCGGCAACAACGCCGACGAGGAACTCTTCGTGTCACCGCGCGCCGAAGGATATTGCGATCGAGAGTTGTTTGCCGCGGTGCGGATCAAAGGAGAAGCAGAGGGCCGCGAGCGAGGAGCGTTGGCAATCTCGTGGGGCAATGGCACTGATAACGATGTGGGAAATACCAGGACGCACTTTAAGATGTTTACCTCATTGGTTGACCAAGGAAACCGAACAAAAAAGACCTAAAAACTCGCAGCGATTGGATAATTAACAAAGACTAAGAAAATAAAGAAAAAACAAATCCGCCGAAAAGAGACAGGGAAAAGCGACGAGCCAAGTCTTACTTGATCAATATACATCCACGCGCGTCTATCGTTGAATATTTTTTTCCAGATTTCATAATTTTTTTTGTTTCTTCATACAAATAATTCACAAAAAAAAACCCCTCATGAAACCATTTTTATTCCGAACTTAATGTTTTTTTAAACTCTCTTTCTCTCGAATCTCATTTATTTGTTGTCATCATTCGTCATTTAAAATTAAAAAAAAAAAATATATTATTACTAGTGGTTACTATGAATTATTATGTTATTATTGAATTTACGTTCGGTCAGCAGTTTGAGAAAACAAAAAATAAAATTGATGTTCTTTCCGAAGAGCCATATCCTCTTCGACGGGAGGAGGGGGCGAGACCGGTAGGGCTCCCAATACATACTCTGACGAGATGCGCAATGATAAGAGAGAGACCGTTGGGGCATTGACGAACCGCGCGATGTTGGGCGTCCCCGTGTTCCCGCGCCTTGAGGCTCGAGTCTTGGCGCCCCCCCTGAGGTTGGTTCGTCTGAGAGCGTTTGCACACGAGATCGGGGGCCTCAGACCGGGAGATTCGATACAAAACTGTGAAATCACTGAAAATGTTAAAAAAAAAATCAATCTTGTCGTCGATGCGATGTGTTGGGACAGAGAGAGTTGAGAGACCAGAGATACATCGCGCGAGCCAAACGGGGATACAGAGATATCTCGAGGGTTAACACACACGTGAGAGAGCAAGTGACTCTACCGCCGTCCAAATCGTCTACCTACCACTCTACCACACCCTGCCAATCTAATCGGTGATTAAACTCCACCGAATTTCTCCACGGTGTGTGACGATGGGCATAAATAGGGCACAGAGAGACAAATCTTCGAACGATGATTCAACATCTTTGCGATGGCGCCGAGACTCTACCGCAACGACTTCCGTATTGACGCTCTACGATCATTTTTCCTCTTTATTTTTTTTTTCTTTTTTTTTTCCCACACATTTTTTTTATCACCACATCAACAGCACAACATCAATTTACCGTCAGTCATTAAAATTCATGGACAAAAAAAAAGGAACGTGATGGACGTGGGGTCGTTAACATTTTACATTTGTGTGGATTAACGATCATTGTTAACTACAATTGATAAATACTTACTTACTGATTAACGATACTGATACTTGGGACGATTAACTACGACTGGTACGACCGAAATTTCATCATCTACGTAGCCATCAATAAAAGTCAGGCAGCGGCCATCAATGAGAGGGCAATACACGGGCCGAAAGTGTTCAGAACCATCCGCGCGTGTTGTCTACGCCACACTGATCCGTTCGACCCGACCAATGCGACGTGTGTCTGGCCTTTCTCTCTGTCCGTAAGCAAGGTGGTGCCTGGGCCCAAGGTAAATGCGTCACCTTAAACGAGTGTTCTTTTAGATATATATACAGAATATTTTCTATATATATATATTTCAAATATTTTATTATTATTACTATTTATTATATATATTATTAATACATTAATATATATATTTCTATATTACACACACTTGTATCATAAAATTATTATAGATATCATTTGCGACGTGGCGAAAAAATACGCACACTAGTCGAAAAAATATTTATTTAATTTTTTTTCCTTCTTTCGTTTTTGCGATATATTTATATACATAATATTGTTCTACTCAATCGACCGTGTGCCAGCGAATTCAGAGTTTTATGAAAAATTGTTTATTGTGCTCGAAATTAGGTATGAAACATTTTGTTTTTTAGACGTCTGTTTTTAAATTAAACATTTCGTCGATTTCTTTGCAACGAATTTTTGTGAATTTCGATAGAATTTTTTTGTTTTATTTTATTACATTGCACGACATCATTGTCAGATTATCCTTGAGAATTTTGGCGAAGAAATTAGATGAGCAAATGAAAATATTCTTACGGGATAAAAGTTTTTTTTTTCTCTTTTCGGAAGTTGCTAGAAGTATTATGAAAATCGGCGTCCGCAAACACTGTTTTAGTAATTAACTTTCTTCGAAAAATCTCTCGGATAACTATTTTAAAAAATTCAATATCAATCGAAGAAAAACGAAAAATTACGAATAATTGGACAAGACAACTTTTCTTTATGCAAGACAATTCGTAGTATTTTAAAAAGAAACAACGAGCAGCTGAGCAAAACGAGATTCGTAAACGCGCGCCCCCCGCGTACACGGAGAGAACATCAGGAGAGTTTTAAGAAGAATCATGGAAAAGCCTGTGTTATCATCACGGAATGATTCGCCGACTGGTTGGTCCTCCACTATTGGATTGGAATAAAAGCCGTACCTGGTTTCCCACACGCCGATAAATCAACGGAAAAAACGAGCGATCCGAAGGACGGCAATAGTCCCTAACGGATGCAAGACCCGCAACAACGCCCGCATAAAGCCCTCAAGGATGTTGTCCCCAATGCGATGAGATTGAATCCCAACACTATGGATTCCTTCAGCGAAATTGGCCAATGGGGGTATCTCGGGATGTAAAGGTTTTAATCGCTGCCAATACTTCTACACCGGAAACGAAAAGCAAAACTGCCCCCACGAAAAACTCGGAACGCTAGCAATTTTCACTGGTCAACGCTGCTGCCTCGGACCACAAAACATCGCTGAAAGAAAAAAAAACACCCAGGAAAACCGCACCAATCTTCGAAATTGTTTAACTATTATTCTCGACAGGTTTTCATTTTCAGCTACGCTGTCACAATAACTATCGGCCTCTGCGGTTCCGCAATTTTAAAAAGTGCCGAAAAAATCTCGAAAAAAGAAAACACAGAAAGCAATGTCTGTTAGCCACCCTGCTGAATGATTTTTTTCTTATTCATTTGAATCTTTCGAAATCTGTTTTTTCCAATCTTTCCAGATATCGAAATGTGATGAACTATTTTAGCGAAAAAAAATCAGTTATATACATACAGTACTTTTTTTCTTCGCGTGTTTGACACGAGAAGATGAGAATTCGTATTCGCAGACAAATTAGTTACAACCATTTCGCGGGGTGGAATTGAAAAAAAAAAAAAAAAAAAAACAAACAAATTATGTTTCAATATTATTATGGAAACGGAATATCGATATGTGCTTACGATTGAATTGCATATAGAAAGGTTGCGTCGTTCATTCGATACTAACTTCGAGCACATTTCACACACATACACCACGGAAAGAACACAATGCCGCAAATGCCGGCGAATGTTATAGGCGAAGCTGTAAAGCATTCTTCAGGCTTAAATTTACATTACTCATTAATTCCCATTCGTAATACAGATATTCTAAAAAAAAAGAAGCAGAAAAATGAAACGAAATACAAGTAAAGTTTGCATTAGTGCACAGAGCCGTTCATTCTGATATCCCCTGACATTTATATATAAAGATTTTAGAAACACAACGTAGTAATCCGTATGCAAATTGAGAAAAAATAAATAAAGATAAATACATATCGAGCTCTTCCGTCTCTATTGTCAAACTAATGAATCATTTTTTTGCGTGATGCTTAGGATTTGAAGGATTACATGAGACAAGCCGGCGAAGTTACGTACGCAGATGCGCACAAACAACGGCGAAATGAAGGGTGAGTTAATTTTTTTTTTATTTTACTTAAAAAAAAAAAATTGTAGTGATACTTTTTAAAAAATGTGTTGTCATTTCTTTCAGTGTTGTGGAGTTTGCGACTTATTCGGACCTCAAGAACGCAATCGACAAATTAGACGACACCGAATTGAACGGACGTCGGATTCGTTTGATCGAAGACAAGAGGCGTGGACGTCGTTCCCGTTCCTCGAGCTCCAGGTCCCGTTCGCGTTCCAGGTCTCGTTCGCGTCGTCGTAGCCGTTCTCGTTCAAGGTAAATTAACGCTTTGCTCTGTTACATACCCGCGAAAAATACATTTTCTTAATATAACTCTTAAAAAAAAAAAATTGAAAACTGAAATTTAAGGGGACTGAGTCACCTAAAAAATCGAAAAGTAAACATTTTTTTTTGCAGTATATATAAGTTTAACAAAAAATTCCATTTTACCTCCATAATATATATGTGTTAGAGTACCGCTGTGAATTTTTTTGGAGACCTACAGTGTATTCCGGTGTAATGCGCAATGGTCAAACATTTTTCCTTTGCCGCAGCTTTCGGACTGAACGAAAGCATCAATCTTTGCTTGCGATGTCTTATTTTCTTCGTAAGACAGTTTATTGCGGAACGAGTGCGGGGATTTTTTTTTGAAGTTTCGCTGGCGAAGCTATGAGTTAAAAACTACCAAAAAATTCACTTTTTCCACTTTTTGTCTCGTAACCACTCACATAATGGCTTGCGATAAATCCATTTTTGATCGCATGAAAAATCCCCGCACTCGTTCCGTAACACTGACTGTTACGAAGAAAATAAGCCGTCACAATCCAAAATTGGTGGGGCCATTCTCTCTGAAACCTGCGGCAAGCGAAGAAAAATAAAATGGAAAAAAATGAATTTCACAGATTAATGAAAATAACCAACTTGGGTGATCCGCAATAAAAAAAATTATTTTTAAATTTTTTTTGTCACATAAAAATGTCCACTTTTTTTTTCTATCACATAAAAATCAGATTTTCTTTTTTGTTTTTTTTTTTTTTTTTTCACTTCACAAATCTCGTAAATGCAAAAAAAATGTTTAAAACATAAAAAAATATACTCTTACGTCAAATCTGACGTTTAAAAAAGAGGTTAAGTCTACGACACTGTTCGCTTTGCGACACTGTCACTGTGAAAAACATTTTTACACTATTGCGGGCAAAAATACAGAATATATTCCGTTCATTCGGAAAAACTGTAAACACTCACACATAACTAATACACTGAGTTTACAAGCTCAGTTTTTTACCCGATTGACACAATCGAGTAAAAATCATCGCTGCTACATTACGCCGGTGTATCGCAGACTCAAAACAAAGCGCGGTAGCGGCGATAATCTGAGTCGCATCGATTAGACGTAACGACCCTTTGGTCGGTAAATCGTTACCTACCGAACGCAGTTTCGACATCGATTGTTCTTTTTATGTTCCTTTCTCGATGTTTCTTATTCTTCTTATTAGAAGAAAAAAAAACATGCGGAGATGCGGTATTCCGGCATTGTTCGTGTTGCATTTCGGCATTTTTTTTTTCACGCATTATTTATTTCTAACACTACTAAAATGCTTGTAACTTCGGTAATTTTTTAAATTTCGATGTAAAATTTGGTGTGTATGTAGTACACCGCATGTACATTCAGAAAAAAAATTAAAAAAAAATAAATAAAAAAATAATTTTTAGGTGACTCAGCCCCCTTAAGCTCTCGTAGTGTCGAGGCATTTTAGAGTACTTCTTCGCCATTTTCACAAAGCAACATTTATATTGACTCTCCCGTTATCGTCTCGTATTTTTATCTTTCTCGACTTTATGACGCAGAGATATATAGATATATGCATATACTCTTTGCTTTCTCGCTATATTTTGATAAAATAATATATAAATATCCGACAAATGCTTGAATCGTCTGTTGAAGAACAAAGCAACGTCAAGAAGAAAAAAAGAAAGTTTTATTTTTCATTAGACGCATTCGGTTCATATTTATATTCTTCTGCTTCCCTCGCCCCCCCGCCTCGCCCAGCCTTGAAAACTCGATCCACCAACACTCTGACAACAACATATACAGAACATAACCCGACCCTCATCCAGCCCGTCGTGACTATGTCTGAAAAGAATGTCTCGTCGGTTGGGTGACATTCTTAAAAAAAAAAAAAAATTCGAAAATTTTAGGAAATAACATATAATCGCGTTTGAGATTTCACATTTTTTCCCATTGGCAAAAATCCTAAGATGAAAAAAAAAATTATCAAAGTTCATAAAAATCACTCTCGGCATTGATTCGAAGAAAAAGACGTTTAACGAATTGGAAAGGCTGAAAGAAAAAAATACGGGGCGAGGGTGTCGAGAAATAAAAAAAAAAGAGAGAAAAAGTATTTTGACGAAAAAAATTTTGTTACCAGGAGCCGCCGCAGCTCTCGTAGCCGTAGTCGCCGCAGCAGCCGATCCAAGTCAAGGGCACCCACGATATCCAAATCAAAGTCCAAATCCAAGTCTCCTGAGCGCGGCCGCTCTCGTTCCAAGTCCAAGTGAGTACCTTATCCCACTTTCTATTTTTTTTCTTTTATTTACTTGTTTTCACGCTTTCCTCGATTATTTTTCTCGCTTTATTTCTATATTAATTTCACGCAATATCTTTGTTTTCTTGATGACGTATTTTACACCGACGCCACTGGCGTTTGTTTGGGTTGTTGGATGAACGGACGAGCGAATTACGCTTATCTTCTTCGATGTTTAAGGATATTTGCATCAGAGTTGCAAGTGGAGCGTTCTCCGGAGTAGAGTGCCTCCGGTAAACTCATTAGTAGTGTAAAAAAAAGGTTCCGAAAGTTTAAACTACGAAAAAAACAATACACGCCCGCAATATCTTGTATATTTCCAAAACGAAAAGTTCAATCATTTTTAAATTTGGTCATCATCTTTCTTAAAATATGCATAGCGGACCGTGTGATTTTACTCCAAATATCCTTAAACTACTTTTCTGCGGTAAATCGCACTAAAAAAAAAAGATTAGTTGGAAGTACTACTAGTTAATTGGAACGACAAATTTTTTTAAAGAGAAATTGGAATATACCAACAAATTGTTAGTTCTCGCGGTCTTTTTCTATGCTCTAATATATATGTATTATTTATGCACAAGCGGTGAAATTTCATTGACGGAGTTTATTTTTTTTTCTCAGCACAATAACACAATGCACAATGTCACAATTTTTACTTCTTAACTTTGTCGAGAGAATTATAAAATGTGACAACTTCGTCCATAGAATTCCACCTGCACGTTTTTAATGTAAAACGAGTCTTTCGAGATTCGCATTATTTTCAGGAAAATCGATATTATAATTAAACTTATAACGATCTATAATTTTGCAGATCTCGAGACCGGTCTAAGTCAAAATCCAAATCCAGATCTCGTTCCAGGTCCAAGACTGAGAGGTCGAAGTCCAGGTCGCAGTCGAAGTCCAAAGCCAAGTCCCCTTCAAAGTAAGTTTTCCCCAACCCCCCTCTTCATTCGTACCAGAAACATTACGTTTAATAATCTTAAAAAAAAAACAAAAGTAACATTTTATTTTCAATGAACCATTAAAGTTATATTTTACACGTCGATTCCTAACCAAAAGCTGAGAACGATCAAAATTTCACTACTTTTGCCAACAAGTTATTAACAAATGCGTAAATAAATAAACTGCTAAAGTAATAGCCAGTCAAAGTTCTATTTTTTTTATTAATTTAAAATTATTTTTTTGATTTAGAAACCATATAATTTTTTTTTTTTATTTTTTAGACTTGATAAGTATTTTAAATTCTCGCGAAATCTCATTTTTAAGGTTGGGAACGTACGCGTGAAGTATCCTTACAGTCCATCAGAAAAACGAATTGTACCGATTTATTCGCGATCTTAGAAATTTTTATCGATAAGCCTACAAATTGTATTCTAACTTTCGCAGGGATAGATCGAGCCGCGAGCGCTCAAGGGGCGACAGGTCTCGATCTCGTTCGGTTAGCAAGCACAGCAAAAGCCGTAGCCGTTCCCGTTCACCAATGAACGGCGACAAATCGCCTGAAAACAACAAAATGAAGGACGATTAAGGAAACAAAAACAAAAAAGAAAAAAAAAAAACAAATAAAACAAACAGAAAGCGAAAAAAAAAGAAACGAAAAGAAACTGTTCTCGAGAGCGTCGAAGAATAAGGTCGATATCGGATCGTCGTTTTTCCTTTGATTATTTTACTTTTTCTTTTCTTGTTTTCTCCCATTTAAAATATCGATTACATCCAAGAAGCCAATTTTTCCAATCTTCGTTTTCAATCGACGATATTTCATCGTATTCATTGTTAATACGTGTTTTTACTTCGATAACGAATTATCTCTTCATCCAACAATCAACGATCAACGACGAAAATATGTAACGAAGAGTGTCCCCGCCCCCCTCGTCCCGCCAATTTAAAGGAGATACAATTGCGCGTCTATGAAAACCCACAAACCGAAACGAGACAACAAAATCCATTTTTTTTTTCTTAAAAAGCTACGAACTAATCAATTCGATTTTTTACCACCGTACAGTCGGCCGATATTTTCGATATTTCGATATCAAATTTACGGGATTTTCGCGTATGAAAAATCGAATTGAAAACTGAGATAAATTGCAAAAAAGAAATATTAATAGAAATAAGACAAAAAAAAAATTGAAGAAAAAACAAAACAAAAATATCCCGACTCGAGAATCGACGATCGATCTTGCAAAAAGACACCCACCCTATTACCTGACTCGAATTTAACCAATTGACTTGTTGGTTTCGGTATCCCACGATTCATACGAAAAATGAAAATTCAACTTTCGAAAAGAACAAAAAAAAAACGATGAAGAAAGAAAGAAAGAAATATAAATACACGAGACCTACACATCAATATGAATGAAAAAGAAAGAAAAAAATAACGCCTGCACGCATTTAGAAAACTAAGATTTTTCTTCATTCGTACCTTGAAACACGGACTCTACACGTTTTTGATGTAACGCCGTTATTATATTAAAACCTCGGAGTTCCCCAATTGTCTCATGGCTTTTTGTATATAATTCCTAATGATTACACCTACCGTAAGAATAATATGTGATGTGTATTGAGAAAAAAAAATCTAGTGGTAAGTCTTATTAATAAATAAAGACACCCAATGTCGAGTCGAACTATTGCATTACTTCTTTTTTCATTATTCATTATTCATTTCTTCATTATTCACTAAATATATAAGAAAAGCGTTATTGGAAAGTCGATTCGACGTTTAGTTATAAGTAATCATAAATTTCGATACTTTGTTTTGACAAATTTCCACCATTTTGGTCGCGAAGATTAAGACTAAAAATAAATATAAGCTCCAAAAACTGAGGTAATAAGTAGCGGGTACAATGTATTCATTTTTTTTTTTTTTTTTTTTTTCTAAAAATGAATCCTCCGAATTCAATGATTTTTTTAGTGGAGACGATAGCGTCTCGACTATTTACAACAAAAAAAATTCTATACGCTTAACGTCGAAACACTATTACCACTTTTATTGCGTATCGATATTTCCGATGTGTTATTAAGGTAGTCCGAGGGCGAGATGTTCATTTCGCATAAATTTGCCGAAAATGAGAGAGAATTACGAACACTTCTCGATGGTATACAAATCCGAAAAAAGTCATCCATATTACAGGTGTACTGGAAAGATTAATTTTACATAATAATAATTCCAAAATGTTAATAACAATGATGAAAATAACATTTGATAGAAAAAAAAAGTTCAATAAATTTCCCGGTATCCCAACGTTTTTTTTATGAAAATGATTCATTCATTTTTCTGAATACGTTTGAATTTTTTCAGATTTTTCTAAAGACTGAATTTTTGTGTTTTTCCACGCATTATTCCGATATAAGAAAAAAATTTTAATCTTCAGAAAAATTTGAGAAAATTCATACGTTTTCAGAAAAATGAACGAATCATTTTCATTAATAAACAAATTGGGTTACCGGGAAATTTGTTGAAAAATTTTTTTTTCATGATTTTTTTATTAATATTTTGGAATTATTATTTTGTACAATTAATCTTCCCAGTGCCTTTAATATGCATGCATTTTTTTCAGATTTTTATGCCATCGAGAAGTGTTTGTAATTTTCTCTCATTTTCGCCGAACTTATGCGATATGAACACCTTGCGCTCGGACTACCTTAAAAAACAAACGGTATCGACTTTCAACCGATATTAATAATTTTGCGAAATTTCATTGCGATCGAAAAAATATGGTTTTCCGTATTTTGGGGGATAATTCAACGTAATGTCACCACGTTTTACGAGGGTTTTATATATTTATTGGGAATGTGATTAGAGATTATGAAGGTTGACAATAATCGCCATTCGATCGAAAAACAACGGTAAGTTGTCAAATGAATCGAGTAACGGTCGAAATTTTCCAAATGCCGTTATTTCATGTCACAAATATAGGTGAAACGATAGTAAATGCAGTTAGAAATTTAATGACGATAATATTATTCAAACGATTCCATTTTACGTATCATGTCGTCCTGTAATGAAAAATTCGCCGCGCGATTTAACATTGCAAAAAAAGAAATTACGAAAGAATTTTCTCTACACGGGAAGGGAGCCAAAATGGTTCCAAAAATAACATTTCGAATAAAATAACTTGAAAAAAAAAATGATCGGAACAATTACGAAAATTGCGAAAGAATTTTTTTTACACGGGAATATGTCGATTGGAACGAAAAGGGATTCAAAAATAACATTTTGAATAAAATTAAGTAAACTCGAAAAAAAAAGTCTCTTTTCGCATAGTGACAAGAGTGCATACATAGTAGCATCTATCTATCGAAGAGGCACACATGTCGCGCAGCTGGAACCGGCCGGTGAGTCACTCGAGTGCCACGACACACGAGCGGGCGGCATTCCCCTTCGGTCGCAGCACTCTCTTTCTCGCCTCCTTCTCTCTATCCAGTCGTGAGTAATGATTGCTGAAAACCGCTGCCGCATACACAGACGCAGTACTGTCACAGAGAATAGAGAATGAGCGCCGTTACTGTCAGCCAAATTTACCCAATTGGTCGAGTAAACCGAAAGAAACGAAAAAAATAAATGTACATACATAAAAGTAAAACGTTTGTCGCGCGTAGCGTTTGAGATTCCGCAAGAACGACTCACTGCACGGCCTCGTCGAGTTTCTTTCGTTTATCATGAAATATCGTTCACCACTGGAAGACGGAAATATAACACGCGGAGCTTTGCTCGAGAAAAGGGGGATGTGTATTTTTATAGAAAAAGGAACAAGGAAACACGAAGAAACTAACTTAAAGGAGCTATTTTCCGAACAGTCCTTGAAAATTTATATCCATTCACAGTCCCGCAACGCTCACGATCGTTCGGCATTGATAACAAATAAAAGACAAAAAAAAACAATTAAATGATTCGTCGACAATTTTTTATTATACGGTCGTCATTATTTGTCTCCAAAAACAATTTCTTTTTGTTTTTTAAATTCTATCGCAATATACATCGTTTTCCACAAAAATCGAAAAAAAAAATGTAAATTCACTCATCCCGCAACACTTGTAAGAGTTCGGTGTTAAAAAAATAAAAAAACTTTTTTTAAATAACAATTATCGTGACCCGTCGATAATTATCTGTTATTCGAACATCGTTATCTTTCGGAATACCGTGAAGCATCTAAATTTCCGAGTCGAGTCATTAATTTCTATCGTACAAGGTTAAGAAAAAAAATGCATTATAACGATAAATTCCAATTTACGAAATCGCAGCGTTCATTGGCCCGAACTTCTCGCTGTACCTACTAACGCAGTACGTACAATTCTCTCCGCTGCTCGTTGAGAAACGTGGCGTTGTCCCATCGCGTCGAGGGGTGAGTCAGAGTGTCTCTCCCTGAGCTGGCGGTCAAGGGTTGGCGGGGGGTTTCGCGGGGAGGGGGAGATTCTCATTCTCGTGCACACAGACGCGCGCGCATGCACACAGAGACATTGAGAAACGTCGTATATCCGAGTGGGAAGTTAAATCCGCC
Organism: Cryptus viduatorius; assembly: GCA_964006125.1. Taxonomy (NCBI): domain Eukaryota; kingdom Metazoa; phylum Arthropoda; class Insecta; order Hymenoptera; family Ichneumonidae; genus Cryptus; species Cryptus viduatorius. The sequence goes on from OZ023221.1 coordinate 12,501,767, forward strand.
ATTCCAATTGGTGTACACCACCTGAAAATTTCGCGGGTGGGGAGAGTAAAGAGCCGACAGATTCGAAGTGTTGGTGTGCGTCGAGGCTTTCGTGCTACAAACCAGGAACCGGTCGCCTCAGTATACTATCGTCTTTCTGTCTTCGAACGTTGTGCTCTCATCTATACTAAAAATCTACGGGCAACGGAGCCTTTGAGATTTCTACTGACGACTGACAGGTCAGTTTTTTATCGTCATCATCAAAGATCATTACTTTGTCATCAAAACATCGCTATAAATTTATTTGTTTTTTTTTTTCGTATCAATAACAATAATAACAAATAGTCTTCAATAATAATGATAATAAACAATTACAAGATAAAGTTATTTACGATTCGTGGGCGTCTCTCCGCCGAAATAACAAATCGGGTCGTACTATTACTCTCTGTTCATCTTAACCGGTTTTCCAAGCGTGCTTCGTCGCTTCTCTGTATCGTTTCTTCTCGCGAGAGAGCTCGAGAGATGCGCTTGGAAACCGAGGGCGCTTGTCTCGTGTGTCCCGTTGTAAACTCTTACTCGAGGCACTCCCGGTTTCGTAGCTCGAGATCTCGTTTAAGAGAGATCGGCGAAAGGATCTTCGACTTCGAATTTTTTTTCACTTCGATGCGTATTACAGATACGCAGTTACGGTAGTTTTTTTTCTCGACGGGTATAGGAAGACGAACAAAGAGGGGGAGGAATTAATTTAAATGAAGTATTTGTTGAAATCGATAAAAATTGAGTTGTAAATTTGAAAATAAAAAAAAATGAAAAAAATAAAAAACGCGGGGGAATTCGCGACAATGCAGGATATCGAATTGGGCGAAAGGGTGCGGCCAAAATTGTGCACCCTCTTCGCTCCACCCGGTCTCTCGTCGGCTGTGTCGCGAGGTCCATTCAATCGCGTCGATGTCCCCCGCCACATCCTGCGGGGACGCTCCCTTTCCTTTATCCCCGGGAATACTCGATTTGTAGGAATATTCAACGTTTTATCGGTTTAATCGATCGAGACTCGACCGTGTTGTCGACCGTTTATCGATTTATTGACAAATTCGTAAATGCGTTTTTTTTTAATTTATTCAGTCGTGCGAACAAAGGTTGGTATACAAATGAAAATTGGAGGAAAATAAAAAAAAAACGTTGGCATTGCACGAAAAAATAAAAAAATCGACCGCAACAATAAATACCAATCCTTACGAAAAATTTTGTTGGTAATTATGAAGATTCGATAGTATTCTCGTAATATCTCTCAGTGTTTGTCGTTTTTTCAATAAAACTCCCTTATCAATACGCGGAATAGAATTCATTGTCGTTTATTACCAACGCTTCACTGTTCAACAACGCGACATATATCATTTTATTTTATCGATGTAACGAAATAAATATGATTGGTGAAGTCGCGCGTTTGTTTACGGTCGCGAGCGACATAAAGTCGCGTACGTGGGATTCGTATATTATTCGTAACGTCGAAGATTTTATTCCGTCCCACCCGAAGCTTTTCTGTCTCTCTCTCTCTCTCGGTGCAACCGAGCGGACACTTCGATAAGCTTCGAATGATTAACTCAATTTTTTTATTAAATACAATTCGCTTTGCGTGGGCGTACCAGGTGACATAAATCATTGCTCTCTCGACCTTGACGAGACATTAATGCGTCAATAGTTCGCAGATCCGCCATTAAACGGTTTCTTTCACACCCATCGTGCGGAGTTTCGCGAATGGGCGATAGGGCGTGGTTTTCAGCCAACGCCAGTACTGCAGTGTCCCTTTCAGATATCCAAAAATAGAACCTCAAAAAAAAAAACGTACCGACGATTTTTCGTTTCGGCGCATTTTCTCACGACGTTAAATGCAATCGCATTACAGATACGTAGAATTGGCAACACCGTTGATACGAATTTCTCGTTACGCTTTCGTCACGCGATAAAAACTCGAACTGTAAAAATGATACCGTACGAAGAAAGATTGAGAAAAAATAAAAAAATCGGCGAGGAGAAACGCATCCGAATGTTTCCAGTGAACGTCGAGAAGGCATTGCGTGGAAGGCAACCGTGTTGTTATTCGAGAACAAACAAGCCAACATTTGGCGAGTATAATCTCATCCGAATCTTGGTACGACTCCGTCAGCTGATACACAAAGTTGAATGTTTTTCGTCACTCATACATCGACTGATAACGGTGTTTTGACGATTATGTCTTTCATCGCTTCGAAAAAAAATACTCAATTTTCGAAATCGCGATATAATCGAACGATTTTTTTTTTTTCAAGTTTTTTATTCAATAAACGTAAATTCCCGTTAAGAATGCAGGTGTAGACGATGAAAAATTTTGAAACCGGTTTTATGCGATTTCTTATATAGAGTACTTAATAAGCAAAACATTAATATTAAAATCTCATTTACAAATAATTCCCATTAAAAACCAGACGATTCCGTGGTCCATTGACCTTCTCGTTGGAGTCAAAATATTCGATCTTTTCAACAACTCAACGAATTATGACGTTATTCGTGTTACGTAGCGGGATTAATAAATCCATAGGTTTATTAATGTTTTTTTTTTATTTTGCATAAAACATTTTTCGATCGCGATCTATCGATCTATTTTTATAAATAAGTAAAACATCGTTGTGAAAAAAAAATGAATAAATAAATAGGCGAAAAAAAAACGGTATCGAGGTATTTTCATTGTTTTTTTATGTCATTGTATACGCAAGTAAGATTGCGGCGTTTCCGGGAGGCTCCACGACCGGGTGTAACACATCCGTGACCATGAAAACTCGTGGCGTTGAAGGCGCCGGTACATCTGTCGTCGTACTACGTATATAATACTATAGAGTCGGGTTGCTGGGTCGAGCGTATTGCTCCAAAAAGAGGGAGGAGGACGGGGGCAAAGGGGGGTGGATATCCCCAGACCCTGGGATAACCACCCTTGGCCGTGGCGCGAGCGCTGTAGACTCCAATCGATGAAACCGTCTGCCGTCCGAGTCCGACGAGTGCGGGAATCACCGGGCTGCATCCAAAGATAGAAAATCCCTCTCATGCATAAACCTCCCGGCGCGTTCATTAATCGATCTCAAAAATTTTCAGAAACTCAACATTTTCTCCCGATAAATTAAATCTTCCCTCGTCAATACCTCCGATAAATTAAATCGTAACAAGCGCATCGAAATATTTTCGAAAAATAATAATAATTATCCAATAATTATTACGCAAAAAAAAGTCGTCGTGTCAAAAAAAAACCCAAAAAATCAAAATTTTGTTCCGAAAAATTAAATTTCTTCCACCGATAACTAATCGCAATATTTTCAAAAAATCCATAATTTCCAACAATTAATGTTCAAAAAAAATATTTTGTGTCCCGAAATTTTCGCATTTCAGCGCAACGAGCTGAAAGAATTTTTATTGTTGTCAATTCATACGCCGTCGCATTTTATTTCGATCTCATCGATCTGCACAGATCGTAAATTCTCATTGATAAGAGAAATCAATTTATTATTATCGCATCCAATTAACGATAAATTCATCTGCACTTTTTTTTTTTACGAGTGTCAGGTTATTTTTAGTAACTTATTTATGGAAACACGTTTGAGAGGCCAGCGGCACTGCGGTTCGTAACTTTTGCGTGCGACTATACGCCCACCTCATTCCCCTCGGCATCGCCGCCGCCGCCGCTGCTGCCGGTAACGCTCCTCCGAACCGGCGATCTTTAAATGTGTGTGTGTGCGTCTGCATGAACCAACGTACGTACACTTGTACTGTACTCTGTACTATACATATATGTATCTGCAATACTTATATATATATATCCATACATATATATATATAGTTTGTTATACATACGTGGCAACCACCGCTCGATACGAAACGCGCGCGCGTCCCGGGTTCGTTACCCGTCACGGTCGCACGGGACGAGGAGAACCCGCGTTACCGCAACTTCGTGTGGGTTTGTGAGAGTCCTTCCCGAGTTCTCTCGACTGCATAGACGTAGGCAGCGATCTTCGTTTAACGCCACTTCCACAATTTCGTCTCTCGTAACTACTTAATAATAACCACACTAAGCTCCGTTGTATTTCAGTTACAAATCCAGAAGCAGAAAACGTTTAAGAGTTTTGAAATACGAGGAAACGCTGTTTTATGATAGAAATCTCGCGAAATAGGAGAAATTTAATTTAATTCATTTTACGCTGTCCAAGCAAAGAGCGTTTAATTTTGAAGAGCCGGCAATCTTCGTAATTTTTTTTTTATGATTGTCCTTTTTACGCGGAAAAAAAGCTTCCCGTTGGAATAAAATCGTTTCTCATTTTCTTCGCCGTATAATGATTTTTTTTTTTTTTTTCATAATTATTTATTCAGTATTACCATCTTAGACTTTCGAGATGCTTTGAAAATTCGAAGTTCGAAAGATCGTATTTTTTTCGAGAATTGATTTTGCACAACAGAAAAATTGATAAGTGAATTCTTTCAGTATATCGAATCTTTTTTTGCAATATTTACGATTTGAAATCGCGGAGATTAAAAAAATTGTTTTTTTTTCTTTTCTTTTTTAACGTAAACGAAATTTTTCTATGAGAAAACAAAAAATGATCGAAACTTTTAAAGAATGAAACTGTCCCAATTTTTCGAAATAACGGTGAAACGCACTTAACGGGTCAGTGACCGCGATGCTCTCACAGAACGATAACGCCGCATTAAATACGATTACCGGCCGTTAATTGACGGCTGTTGCACCGTTCGTCCAGCCTTTTCGACTTTACTCGTTAGTCTCGGACGATAGAATCATTCTTTTCCCCTTCACCGTTCGGCCAACCGTCGCAACTTCGCAAATTAGAATCTCTCCGTTCGAGAGTACCGTCACGAGAAACGAACGCAAAAGAGATGGTTTCCTCTCCGTCCCGAGACTATCCTCGATTTTGCAGTGCATTCGTTGCCGATAAACTACGTTCCTAATACGAACGCTCGTGGTGACCGCACTTCTGTTAGCAACATCCTCTCGCGGGACAAACGAAGTTACGATTTCTTCGGTGGTTCTTTCCTTTCGAGTGAACCGAGACATCGGGAGATTGTACGGTATGAGTTCCGCGCGTCAATTTATAAGCGACCCACTTACCTTATTAACGCGGCTTCGCTTTGATTCACGCCGGTTGCAGACAGATAACGCGCATCAAACATAAATATACGAAGCATAAGAAGGATCTTTCGGTCTTCGAATTAATGAAGCAAATGTAGTCGATCAGTGTCCGGGAAGTTGTAAAGTAATACGAACAATCAGCAACGTTTCCTTCGTCACTTGAACTGCTGGAAACTTTTATTTCCGGTTAATTCTACGACATCCGGAACGATTCTATTGGATAAACGAAATTTGAAGTTTTATCGAATTTCGGAAGCAGAGATTCCAAGGATAAGATTTTTTAAATGATTTTAAGAAGTGCGGATTTTCGCATTTTTGGTTTTTAGATAAAATTTGATAAATGGGTACCCAACGGGTCGGAAATCGAGTTGAAGTTTTATTTTGTCTCAAAATCTATGGAAAAGGCGAAATGATTTTTTTAAGGCACATGTATCGCGTCTTAAAAAAAAAGTAATGGAAAACTATTTTTTTTGAATATATATTTATGGCCGCCGGAAGCTCCCTTTGCTTTCATATCTTTGATGGAAGATCTTTCAGTCTTTAAATTAATTATTCAACTACAATCGATCAGTGTCACGGAAGTTGAATAATAAAACGAACAACTAGCATCGCCTCCTTCGGTACTTAAGCATCTATTAGCTTTTACTTCCGGCGAAATCTACAACATCCGGTACTATTCTATTATCGAATCGAATCGGCTTATCGAATTTTGCAGTTCACTCAATTTCGAAAATGCAGACAGCGAGGATACATTTTTTAAGATGAAATAAAAACTTCTTTTTTCTAATAACAAAAATTATTTAATTACCTTCTATAGTTTTGAAAAAAAAAACAAAAAATAACTCATTTTCCGAACCGTCAGGTAAATGGACTCCCATAACGACAAAGGTATCCAAGAAGATCGCAGAAACTTTCAAAATCCGATTAAGAAAAATCGAAAAAAAAAAAAAAAAAAACAACTATCTATGCCGCGTCAATCGGATATGATTGCCGTGGAGTTTTCTTTCATCGTTTGTTAACCGTTGCAAAGTCATTTGGTCACATTATGAGTTTCTATAGACGGAAATGACTCTCCAAAACTTTCTATAGAGATTCGCCCCGTCCGCTCGGCGTTGTATGAGAATGTCGCGGAGAATTCCGGATTTCATTCCATGTGTTCTCGTAATATCTGTGTACACGAGACACCTGCATCGATGCGCGAACACCTGCAAACCCGTACGACCCAAGACGCGATCTCTTCCCTTTCTTCTTCTCATTCGACTCTTCCCGGTTTGCGAAGCTCGCTAGTCGGCTGCCCTTCGGCTACATCAGGTTTTCGCGTCATTCCCGCGATGCGACCGAATCGCCAAGCCGCTCATCATCACACTTTAGCCACAAGACTTTGCCAAACACTCGAAAGGAAACAGTACCTTGTTATACGTGTAGAGCGGAAGATGATTATCGTCGATGGGGATAAGGGACCTTACGGAGGTCGAGTGCCGTTATTCTTTTATGTTCCGAAGGGTGGAAGCGAACGAGATAGTTGCCCTCGTAAAGTCCTTGACTTCCTCTTCGTTCGCATATGTGGAGTGTGTCCCCAAAGCGTCACCAGACCGTTCAGTCGTATATTTAAGTTCCCGCTCTCCTTTTAACGTCGAAAAAAAAAAATCATATAACACAAATCCCTCGAAAATTCAAATTTTTGCATCGTTCCGTTTTTGTTTTTTTTCTTTTCATACGAAAAATTTCCCCGAGAAAATAAATATTTCGTAATTTTTTTTGTTTTGTTTTTTTCATGTTCTTATTTATATTGCGTTTTCATTATGTACACAATATAATGAGTCCCTCCGAAACTCTGAAAAAGAAGATTCGTTTTTTTTTTTCAATTTTAAACCCATTTCCGTCAGAAAGAAAGTCTTATTATTTTTAAAAACGAAGAAATTCATTGATATCGGAGATATTTTGTTATCTCTTATTATTGCCACGAGAAATTTTTTTTTTTTTTTTTCGGAGACAAAATTTTGCTTTCGCTGTAAAGAAAAGCAAGAAATTTATTTATATCAAAGTTCTTTTATTATCTCCGAAAATTCGAACAAAATTTTAATAATCGTCGGTACTGCCGATGCCACGTAAAAAAAATGTCCAATAAGTGTTGTTAATGTGATCAGATCTCGTGTAGCGATTCTCGTTAATGGAAGATAATCATCGCGTGCTACAATTATTAACTCCTTAAGGACGCATAATTAAAGAGTCTCGACTAAGCTTCTTCGAACGCAAAAGAACGAAAACTCATCCGAGTCCTTCGATGTTCACCGGGTACCGTTATTCCGTATGCCAGCGCGCTGTACAGTACCAGCAAAGGCCGAACACGCGATCACAGTAAAACCGGCGATGAGGCTGGCAGTCACCGGGGAGCGTAGCAACGAGAGAACGCTGAATACACATACGGTTTTGTGAGAAAAAAAATTAAAACCGTTTGTTTCGTATATGCGAAATTATAGGCAACTTACCAAGAAGTTGCGCGCGTATCACTTAATTAACTACTTTTTTTTCCTCTCAGCTGAATTATATTCTATAAAGTTGTTATAATTCAAATTGCCGCGTAGTTATGCGTTAATACAATAATTGCGCGACGGCAAAGATATTTTGCTAATTACACGGTAAAAGACTTGAGAAGTAACGAAAAAAAAAAAAAAATGCAACAACACTTTTAATAAGAAGGTAACTTAACTCTGTCGCGTCGATTGATACTAAATTCGATGGTAATGCAAGAAAATTTCGTTTTTTTTTTTTTTTTTTTTTTTTTTTTTTTTTTTTTTTTTTTCGATCTCTCGTTGGCGCGGTACATCGGATACATACAGTAAGGTTGCGCACTCTCGGCCTCTTTCGTATTCTCTATATAGAGGCATACCGAAGCTCTCCTTATAAGGACGTCAGCCTTGCCGAGCAGTCCGAACCGTTCGCCTCCTGGATATCTCATGAACTCTCGCCAGAACCCTCCGACGCTTACAAAAATTCTCGTGGAATACGTCTCGTCAAATAATATTCTACAAAAATTTCAACGTTATTTTTCACATTCGAGACAATTTCAGTGCCAACGACTCGTCAATCATATTTATTATTATTTATTATGTGTGAATAATAATAATATTAATAATATCGATTATTAATGTTATTCAGATAAAATCGATTTTTTTAAACTGTAAAACTAAAACGACAAAAAATAAGTAGAAAAACGAGAAAAAACGGAATAGTCAATTAAATAAGCAAAATTATTATTATTATCTAAAAAAAATAATAATTGTTATTGCCATTATTATTCTTGCCTACAAATAATAATCATTTTCATTATTTATTTATTATTCTGTTTTTTCGTTTTTTTTTTTCGCCTTCTCATTTTTGTTTGAAGTTTTAGTTGCGCAATAAAAAAAAAAGTTTCTTATCTAAATTGGTAAAGCTGAGAGTATGTAATTCAAAGTGTCGTAAAAAAAATTTGATTTTTTTTTTCGTTCAAAATTTTTTTAAAAATTACGTACAGCTTCCTCTATGCAAAATCTTAAGGCCATCGAATTTCTCTCAACGAAATCTAAATTAATTTGATTAATGCAAAGCCGACCTCGTGGACCGTTTTGCTTCTCGAGTATCGTACCGCGTGTGTTTCGGTGATAGCTTTCGAGCAATTCGTATCATCTGCCTCGGGTGACTTCATTCCCGCGGAATGTTCCGAGTCTTCGGTCGCCGAAGGATCGCGCGCATTCGTTCGCGTATTTTTTTTTTCTTTTGCATGATTCCATGCAATCTTCTCTCGTTCTCAAGGTTCGCGCGCCACGTCTTCGAGTTCTCGGCGTCGGATAAGCGCAAATCGTGACAGCGAGACAGTCGGATGGATCAGACGCAATTTATTATAATTTAGCGTAAAGTAAATTTATTCGTCGTAGGCGTGGTCCGCGGTGACGGGATGCCGTGAGCTTTTTCGCTTTTTTACAATGAAATAATGAATGTCGACGGGTATAGAGATGTCGACGGAAGGGGCATTGTCGCGCGTAACGCAGCGACAGCAGCGAAGTAGAGAGGATCTCTTCACCGGCCGGAAATAACGACGGGCGACTGACTTCCGCTTCGTGATTCGTTGTGTTGGTCCTGTCGTTTACTACACAGAAGATAAACGCAACTTCTCGTACGCGACAACGAGGAGATAACGCATTACGAATATCAATACCCATACCCCGTAAACCTTGACGAGCTTTTATATTCAACAGAGCGGCTTAACATGCCTGAGAATTTCAATGGCGCACTCGTTTTTTTCTTCTTTCTTTCGTTGCGCGAAACGATCGAGTGTCGGTCTTTTAATAAAAAAAAAAACTTCCCGGGGCTTTGTTTACACGAGGGTATTGATAATTCATTCGAAAAAACGATTTCTGATCGATAATTTCGATCTAAAATGTTCCGAACGTTCGATCGCAAAATAACCTCAAAATTATGGTTTTCGTGTTATCTAAATAATTTTATTTTAATTCGTTTAATAAAATTATCGAAATAATTACGATTGTTGTCAAACTTTCTTTTGGCATGTGGCATATATTTTTTGCGAGAAACCGAATATTTTGTCAATTTCATCGCATATATTTCACGGAAAATGCTGAGAGAGCGGAAGCGCTGAGACGGGCAAAAGTATATTGAAACAACCGCGATGTTGCGGGCGGTTCATCCGTTATTCGTCCGGAATTTTGCGGTGTCGACTTCCCCGGTCGGTTCGACCGCAGCTATGCCTCGAATGCTCATACTTGCAATATATACACACGATATGTGCGCAGTTACATCGTCGTATAGAAGAAAATAACGGCGAGGAATCAAGAAATGTTTCTGATTTTTTTTTCTCTCAGTCCGCAAAAATGTCACTATATAGAGATACGCAATATATATGAAATATATATGTTTCCTCCTTGTGCACAGCGCGATCGATTGACGGACATTTGTTTTCCCGTTTTGTCCATTGTTCATTCTCGAGACAACGGACGCTCGTCTCGAGAAAAGACTCACATGAGTGACGCATTCTCTCCCCCCGATACCAATATACGCACAACTTCGCTCGAGTCCGACGCGTCGTTCAATCGATTATTTTTTTTCTTCGCACAAAATTCTCGTGTTATATATATATTTTTTTCACATGATCTCATCGAGATATCAGCGAGTAAAAATATCTCCGGTTTAACGAACTCTTCGTTTTTTTTTCTATTTATTTTTTTAATAATTGATATTTATATGAATTATTTTATTCTAATGTCGTTGCAGATCCCAAAGTAACGAAGTGACAACATGTCGAACCCCGAGAGCCCGTCGTTAAAAGACTTGCCGAAGGTATCGTTGGACCTGAAAAGTGAACTCGAGGGCTTTAATCACGAGTGCATGAAGAAAGCTGCAACCGCGATTAAGAACGTCCTGCCATCGGCCGAAGGTAATGACAAAAAAAAATCTTTTCAAATTTTCGAATGACACTTACAACGTGTGCGATTTTTCAATATATGAAAATCAATTACGAAAATATTGCAATGAAGTGGCATTAATTTAATGTACGTAATTAATGTGATACGATGAGTTCGTAACGAATAATAAAGAAAAAAAATGGTAATGTAGACGTCCGACAGGAGCGACAACACTCGGATTTGATTCACGACGTGGAGAGCTTTAAAACAGGTCAATTGAAACACGCGGATACGAAAGAAAAAATTATATTGCCCAATGCTACAGGTATATAAAAAATATATATATTTCAGGTCATTTGAAGGTCTTCGGGGGTCGCTTACTAACAATTATATATACTGTGTATAAGAGAAAAAGGGGCAATGTGGATAAATAAAAAAAAATTATTTTAAAAATCGAGAAAAAATTTGAAACATCGAAATTACATTTTTTATAATTATTATAATGTTTTGAAAAATTGTTGTTAAAATAAAAAAAAAAATCGATAAATTTCGAAATAAGGCAAAATAAATTGTCACGTTGCAAACAATTTTTCAATTTTTCTTGTCAAATTTTTTCAAATAAATTTTTTTTTTTTACCTTTTTTTTAAGAGCAAACTATTCGGGTATTGAAATTTGAAATGATTTACATCGACAAATTTCCAAATGGAAGCAATGATGTTCACGCAATAGAAAATTCGATTAGTAGTTTAGTAATAATGTATCATTAAAGTAATTAGTCGCAAACTAATTCCGCATTTTATAGTCTTTCGCCAGTTTTTTTATACAGGTTTATGGAAGAATTTATGCGCAATCGACAGATTGTGTAGAACCGGAGATCTATCATGCATTGTCCGTCCGCTTACGCTTTATGAATATTCGCGATAATTTAGTACCGTTTAGTGTACATATCTATGGTATTTTTTTAAATCCTACAATGCCTCACGAAAATCTTATATTTCGAAAAAAAAAAATAGTTTTGGAGTTTTTTTTTTGAAAAAAGTGGAATTTCCATAATACTTTTTTAATTAAATTTTGAATGTAAAAATATTCAGTTTTAGCGAATTTCCAGTAGTAATGAAGATAAGGGATTTTCTAAACCCGTAAATGGTTTTAACGACGTCCAATATTATCTGAGGTGTTCTAAGATTAAAAATATTTTTTGGTCAAACTCAAAAATCAAAAAATATTTTTTGCTGTTATATGCGTAAAATTCGATTTTACGCACTGTTTTTGATGAATAAAATGAATTTCGCATTTTACGCACTTGTGGCATAATATACGATATCACGAGACATTACCGCGGCGCTTCGTCCATTCGATAAAGTAATTTCTAATTAAATTAATGATCTATATAATCGATTCCGGTTTTTCAGTAACAACTGTAGAATCGATATAACTAATGGGGTATTTTGGTATGGGCGTAGCATATGCGAGAAAATCATCATCATCATCAGTCATTGTCCTCCGCTTATATGGGAAAATGGGTCAATCCGAGTTTCGCGTGAATACACGTAAATAAACGACTTTTCGTCTCTTTCGCAGATGTTGCCGCGGAAAAAAATCAAAAGGGGCTCATCGCCGGCATCGAGACTTTCGACCCAACAAAGTTGAAACACACGGAAACTCATGAGAAGAATCCCCTTCCTGATAAAGATGGTATGTACATCAATATTTTATTAAAAAAAAAAATTTTAAGACAAATATTAACTGTAAATTCGATAGATTTTTTTTTCGATCTTTCGTCGGTTCATAATTTTTTTCTCAGAACAATAATAAAAATAAAAAATTGGAAAAATCATTTGAGCGATGGAAACTAATGAATTTAATAAAAGCATTTTTTTAATTAAAAATACGACCGGAAACAGAGTATAAAATACGTAACTGTGCGAAATTTTGCTGATTATGCGATAACTGAATATTTTAATGTGAAGCTACAGTCATAAAATATTTTTGATCTCAAGGACTTTCCGAGATAAATTTTTTCATTATCGATTCGACTTTTATTTATCGCTCATGTTGATTCACGTTGGAATATTCGAAATAAATTGAATGAGTCATAAAAACTCACGTAACCTGGAGGAATAAATTTTCGTTCAATCGAATCCTTGATGACTAATCGCTTGTCTCGTATCTCGGTTCGCAGCTATCGAACAGGAGAAGGGTAAACAAGAGTTCATTTCTGGAATCGAAAACTTCGACCCAGCAAAGTTGAAACACGCGCAAACCTTGGAGAAGAATCCGTTGCCAACCAAAGAAGGTAACTTCAACACGATTTCTAATCTTCGCGATCTTCACGATCTTCAAAATTTTTTTTTATTATCGTGTAACGTAATATATTTTTAAAATCCGAAATGCTGGACAAAAAAATTCACTGCGTAAGAATTAAATCGATTGGACTCTGAAAAAGCTTAAAAAAAAATTTCTTTCTAAATGTGATTCTTGGATTTTCCGAAATAATTCGAACGCGTCGACATGAAATAGTAGAAAAGATTATATTTTTGCGAAAAGAAAATTGAAGCAAAGTAAAGTTTCAAATCACCATTAACAATGGAAAAATGAATTTTGTTTCAGCTATCGACGCTGAGAAAGTAGCCGCTTAAGAGACCATTCGTACGAAATGCAAAAGACATTCTTCAACGTTCGTATCCAGCGACCCGTCTCTTCATTTCTTCCAGTCTCTGCATAACGTGACGAGAATAACAGAAAGAAAAAAAGCATGTTTTCTCAACGATTATCGATACGTTACCAACGATAAACATAATATGCATATGAACCAACAAGATACCGCGCGTTTTCTTTAAACGTTCATTCATTTTAATTTTTTTCGTTATATCGTACATGCGATAGTCGCGATTCGATGGAAAAAAAAAAAAACAAAACTTCGAAACACGTCGATATTGACGGTGGTAAACGCGAAAGTTCGAACGTAAAAAAAAGTTTTGCTATTTGCTTCAAGTTATAAAAAAAAACTCTCTCTAACTATGATATATATATATATTGTATATCTTAAGGCTGGCGACGACGCTTTGCCGTTCGGCCAGTATACCTCCTACACAAATTGGTGCAATTTTTTGGACCTCGTATTTTCATATCCTCCCTCCCCCTCCCCCAAACATCGTAACGCGAGATCTGCCTAAGGGTGCAATTATTTTCTAACGAGTTGAGAATGAAAAAAAAAAAAAGGAACGCCCGCTATTCTTAAAATGACGAAAAAAAAACAAGTTAGTTGCGGGCGCATATTGAATTTTTTTTCTTTTTTTTTTTTCAATTTCTCCGACGCGAACATAGACAGCGGCTGAAAAATCGTCAATAATGCATATGCGCCACTGAAATCGTTAGAGGCACACACACACATACACAAGCGGTTGATATACTTTTGTAAGAATGATATTTTATATAAACGGGCTATTGTACTTTTTTAAAATATTTCGTACACTATTTGTATTTGTCATACCGATGAAGTAATTATACCGTGAAATAATAAAAAATGAAAAAAGAAAAGAACGATCATTTGTACGGACGCATACCGTCTATTTTTTTTATTCATCCCTTTGATATTTTGGAGATATTTGAGGAGAGGAACACATTGCGTTTACATTGTTACGAACTTATTTCCCTTCCAGGAAATAAGGAATTTTTCAAAATGCGAAAAATGACCAAAACCGAAAAGGAGGACATCTGGATACCCGAAAATATCTCGCGGACAAATAACTCCATTAAGAGTTGACGTTCGAAAAAAAACTGGAAACGTGCATTAAAAGTAGTGAAAAAAAAATCCGCATGATTCGCGAACATAAATTACTCATAAAGCAAGAAGAAAAGCGTAAAACATTTGAAAAGTAGGGAACTTACGTTTGTCGCGAAGCTGAAGCAGCAACGTCGTCTCGTTCGCGCGACGAGACGTTAACGTCGTCAAACAAAGGCTCAAAATTCTCGGTACTCGGCTAGTAGTAGAGGAGAAAAAAAAACTCGGCTTCTACCAGCGTAGGCTGAAGGCAAGAAGCACGTCGCGTTCACAGTGTACCGAATATATACACGCACTACGGATCGACAACACGAATGAATCAAAATAGCCGTGAATATTTCGCGTAACTGGTGATCCTAATGCAAAAAGTTTTATTCTCCCGAAAGCGATAGTCGTTTAATCGTTGATTCAGTTTATTTTCGATAACGCCTGACGAAAATTTTTGCGATTCCTTCGTTTCAGAACGTTTATTTTTTTCGTTCGTTGAGTTTACTTGCTTATAGAAGTCGTGTATAGAACAAAAGTGAGTATCAACATTTGTGTTTTCGAGATGGTAGAAAAAGAGGGGGAGGGGCAAACCGTTCGCGACAAACAATCCGGCCGTTTGTATGTACCACGTGCCGGTGTGCCGGCGCTTTGTCTCGCAACAGTTCGCTCTGCCATTGAGAAACGAAAGGACGCGACGAATCGACGACTCGTTCGTTGAACAGTTTTATTGTTTTTTCTTTTATTAACAATCGTCATTAACGCACTGTCGTAACGATCATTGTTTTGTCGTTTTTTTCTTATATTTCTCGTGAAAACAAACGAAGAATATCGATGGATATATCGCCGAGAAAATCGTTAAAACGTCCCGTCGATCCTGTCGACGACTGGCTTCACGAGGAAGGCTATTTCAGAAAACACGCGCCCAGAGATCCTACGTGCCTTTTCAGGGCGGTCAGCGAACAAATTTATTCGACTCAACATTATCACATCAGGGTCCGAAATGAATGCGTCGATTTTATGAGAAAAAACAGTCGTCTCTTCGAACAGGTAGGTGTCGACGACATTTTCATCTTTCAAATCGGTTTCTTTTTTCTCGGAGGAAAAAAATTGTCGCTGATCAATTCATTCGATTAAAATAATTCTGAAGCAAAAAAAATGTATTTGAAATAAAATCGATGTTTAATATTCTTCAGCAAACAATGAAAGGAGTTGATTAATTCTAAGTAACAATGCGTCGTTCCGTTGCTTCAAAAAGATTTTTCTTTTGTTCGTAGAAATGCCAATATTTTTTGTATCGTCGATACTTGATTGAAAGTTTCTTTTTTTTAATCAGAATTCAGAAAAAATCTTTTCAGTTATGACGCAAAAATGGTGGAATAATTTGTTTTTTCTTTCTTGGGGTTTGCATCTTCTACGCCTTTGCAATTTTTTCTGCAGTCCATAAGCATTCCTTTCGAAAGTTACTTGGAACAAATGTCATGTTTCACCGAATGGGGCGGAAACAATGAAATTCAGGCCATGTCGCTGCTCTACCAAAGAGAATTCGTCATTTTCAATGGCCACAAAAACATTGTTAGAGCCGTAACTAACAACGGATTTGAAGATATCATTTATCTTTGTCATACGTTGAAGAAACAGTACGAAAGTGTCTACAAGAGAGAAATTATACCCGTCGCTGCTTTCTGCCAATGTAAGTTTATGTTTTTAGTTTTTTTTTTTAAAGTCGTTAAAGAGAAACAAAATTTCGTTTCAAATTTTTTTATTTGAAATTTTTTTTTAACTATCTATACTTTCTATTTGTACCGATATTATATAAAAATTTTGGTGCACAAGATAAATGAATTCTAATTATCGTTATGAATACACTGATTTTGTATTCATTTTTATTTGGTAATTTCCAACTATTTTCAAAATCAAATAATTTCGCGATTTTTTCGGAATTGTATATTGTTAAGTTTTGTAATAAAAGTATATTATCATTTGTTTGATTGAATGTAAAAGGTAATCACATATTGCGGACACAGTAATAATTGTGAATGAATAATAGTTTTGGTAAAATCAAAAAATTCGTAGTGGTTTGACTAATTTTATATTAATTTTTAAAATTTTTTATTTGCCAGATTGGCACAATTCGCGTGTGTAATTTTCGAAATCGTTGTCAAATTTTTCGAAACTTTGTTTGAGCAGATCTTGCAATAAAATTATATTGTTATTTTTTTGTTTTAAAGCAAAATTTTTATCACGTATTATGCAGACAGTATCTATGGTGAATAAATAAATAAATGTTGTAAGATCGAGAAATTATTATTCGGTTTTCAGCGATGGTTTATCAGACGTTATACAAGAACGTCTTCAAGATGCCGAACGTTGACAACACCGTGCAGAAGATGCTACACGAGAAAACGAGCAATTTTCGTCACGACAAATTCTTTCTCAAGGGAAATTTGCCGATCAGAGAGTGAGAGATTTCGATAATTTTTTTTCCCTCTCATCATCAATGAAGTTGTCTCTTTACAGATTCACCTGACCGAACTGTCATTTGGAGAGATTAAAAAAAAATTGTAAACTTTTTAGTAAAAAGAAGAAACGATAAAAAAATATACATATTATTTCAGGGAGTTAACAACAGAGTTGTTGAGTAAAACTGAAGAAGAATACGAGGAGAGCGAAGAGGAAAAGTCCATTGCTAAGGGCATCACTCCATTTCCTTACCGAGTTGCAAAGGCGTTGGATCCGGATATCTATCGCAATACTGACTTTGACATATGGCATGAGATCAGAAGAGGTATTACTTAAATTTTCATAAGACGTGCAAAATATTCATCAGTGTCGCGTCTCAATCTGCAAATTTGAAAAATCTGAAAATATGACGACTCTCAGCGAATCTAATGTCGAAAGTACAGTTTTCTCGTTGAGATTCAATATTTTGAAAGCAATGTACAGGAATAATGTTAGAAATTTGGTCTGAAAAACCCCAAAAACAGTTTCTTGCAATTGTTATATTCTTTTTTCCGTACACATACCTCTTACAAATACTAAAATTGTCTATTGCAATGTCTTTCGTATGACTGAAAATATAACTGCAGTTAAAAATCATCTTGTTGGTCCCTCAGATTCCTTAATTGCTTTTTTATATACATCTATTTCTATTTTTTCGAATGCAACATTTTAAATAGAAGTTTAAAGGTTTTTCTCTCAAAAAAAAATCCGATGCTATAGAATTCATTTGTTGGGTGTAAACAGAGGTAAGAAATGCCCGTTGGATGCGATGGAACGGCTCGGAGCTTCAAGTAGGCGGCAAGTGTCTCGTGCAAGTAGACTTCAAAAACAGCGAATCAGACGAAACAAACAATAATTTGGTGACGGTTAACGGCGAAAAGGACAAAAACGGTAACGCGCCGAGGGATTCGTTGACGCGCGGAAGACGCGAACCTGCCTTTCTCTACGGCCACATACAGGAAATGAGCAAAAATGAGGGACCTGTAGTCGTATTCATCGAGGAACTCGGCGAGAAAAGGACTCTTCCTTTTGCGGCTCTGAAGCCGCTCGGCGGAAGAAAAAACAAGCAAAATAATTTCACTCTCGCGACTTACAGACGAAACCCATCTTATGATTCAAGTGCGGAAAAGAAAAAAAAATCAATGTTACTTCTTTGATTAATTACGGATACATTTTGTTATGAAAATTCTTTTTTTCTTATATCACTTTTTGGACAAAAATGGTATTTTCCACTCATTAATTCTTTGACGAAAAGTCGATTCTTTATTCACCACTTTTTTCCTTTACTTTTATATTTTATTTACAATTTTTGTGACGCAAATTCTATTTTTTTTATTTATTAATTCTTTAATGAGAATTATTTACGATCGGTGTTTATATTTTGTTCAGATCAAAAATGGAAAAGAACATGGAACTCGAATACCCGAAGATCGAAAGACTCGATCTCGAACTCATCTTACGGAACGAAGAATCCTGTTGACAGAAACAACAACAGCAATCAGCTGAACATCGACAATAAAACAAAAGATACGAAAAAGATCGAGCAATGGGATGACGAATCTTGGTAAGCAACATTGGTCGGGATAATCGAACGAACTTGAACTTTGGAAGAATCTTATTGATAACTACTTTTGAGTGAACGACGTACACACTATTTTCTTTCAGTGATCAAAAGAAGAATAGTGTACTGAAAAGTTACACGATGGACACGTACAACGCTTGTCAAGGATTTCCTACCGAAGTACGATTTAAATTTATCGCGTCGTAAATCCACTCGAAACTTTGTATTTTTTTTGGAGATTAATTATAATTTCTGCCTTTTTTTCATAGAGCACAATCGACGTGAGACCAGTCACAGTAATGCTGGACAATGTCCAACTGACTTCGGCAGTGGCGCAGAATATCGAAGACTACAACAAGAATTTGTCGCAGGCGACAAAAAATTCCGGAAGCAACGACACAGCAGACAGAAGGTCGCCAAGCGCGGGATCCGTAGCTCCGGATTCTGTTAGCCAATCGCTGCAGCAAGTATCGCTTCAACCGAGTGGCGAGCCATTTTATCCTCGTCATGGTACAAATTTCCATATTAAAATATTTCATTGATCTGATTTTTTCAAATTTCTTTATTTTTTATTTTTTGCTATAATCACTTATTTAACTTGTTTTCAATTTTAGTATTTGATTATTAAGGAATATTTTGTGAATAGAAAAAAAAAGTTGAATTCGTTTGATTTGTATTCCCCAATTTTTATTTGACTGTTAATATTGGTAAAGTACCCAACAAATAATAAATTTCGTTGTGCAGGAACTCCGCCGCCGCCCATGTTTTCCGGCAATGCAAATATGATGTGCCCCTCGTCCGATGTCAATTCGTATCCAATACCGTTTTCTTGCTTCACCGGGGAACCACCGGCTCCCGGCAGTCTTCTGGATCGCACCATTCGCGCGATAAATTTCGGGGCGCCGGCAAGCGTTGACCCGAACGGCAGTGACTTGCCGTACGGAGGTATCGAATGAAAAAAAAAAATCTTTCATATTTGCGTAGCTGCAAAAAATGTTTTTTATTTAATAAAAAATCTCACATAGCGATCGATTTTTCATATCGAAATTTGATTGTATAAAAAAAATATCGCAACTATATCGTTACTTTTGTATTGTTTGCAGACACAGTGACTTTGAGATTTTTCTATAATCTGGGGACGCAGGTACGTTCTACGCTGTCGAAATATACATTAAAGAATATGCCGCTATTGAATAGTTAACTAACGTTTTTTTTTTCTTAAATTGTCGATAAAGTATTTCAGAGCGGGTAACGGATGGGCTTACGGACCGCCAAGTCAACCGATGGCAATCGGACCGAATTTCGTTCCCCAGAATAGTCTCATGTCGCCGAATACACCGGTCGACACTGCGCCGCAGGCCGCAACTCCTAACGAGGAGGACGGATCGCGCGCTCACACGGCAGTGCGTCAATGCTACACGCAAACTCGACGACGCGGCGATCATCAGTCTAACAACGGAAAGTCTAATACCGGGCAACAGCAGCATCAACATATGACTAAGACTTACAACAATCGTAAAAACGATTCTCAAGAATCTCACGGTCAAAGGAACGACTCTTCGAAAATTGTCGGCGACTCCAACTGGCATTCCTACTCCAACTCTCGTAAGAACGGTCCGCCTTCGCGATTCAAGAAAAATGTCGATGGTAAGACTTTCTGGATACATGAAATAGGAATAAAAATAAGAATAAATGGTTATCGATCGATTATTATTATTATTTATTAATAATATTAATTTTCAACAGGACGCAACAGAAATTCAGGACCGCCGAGTCTCTTCCAGTCGGATCATCCGCCGCCGCCTCTGTCTTACCAACCAAATTCCGGAAACAACACCGGCGAGCTTTCTGCCTTTCAAGGATCGAAGAACGATTCCAATCAGCAAGGAGCTTTGCCGATGCAGCAATTACCGCCGCAATCTTCACCATCCGGTGGTAATCATCCTCCGCCTTTTCAGCCGGCATACGGACAGCAAATCTACACGATGCCCTACTATCCCGGAGATGGCGAAGCTTTCTACGCTCCGGGACCGGGTTTCTTCCCAATTCCCTATGTCGCGCATCCGGAAATCGGCGAGGCTAACGGCGTAAACGCGTTTCCGCCACCGATCTATCCGGCGGGTGGTGAAAATTACGCTCAACCTATGCAGACGGTTTACGCGCCGTACGTATATCCGCAGCACGCAATTTATTCCGGTTTGCCGCCGCCGCCGATGGGACAAGAAAATTGGTATCCGATGGCTGGACAACCGCAATTCTTGCAGTATCCGCCGCCGATGCCACCGGCACCCCAGAGTCAAAGTTCCAACAACTCGCCGTCTCCGCCATAGATTTTTTTTTATTTTCGTTGAGTTTAAGAGATATTTCATCGTTACAAGTGCGAGTAACTGAGAGGCGAAAAATGAGTTCTTTTCATTGATAAATAGTACGAAGATTTCTATAGCGACAAGTTTTTTTTTGTAACTACTTGGGAACGAGAAAAGAAAATAAAAAATCGTGGAAGCGACGATGATGGATACTCGTGGCTGGTCCCGTTTCTCACGATTAGATCAGAGTTTATATTTGATGAACAGAGAAATACAAAGTCTGCAAAAGTTTAATACTTTCAGTGTCGCGGATAAAGCGGGTCAACGCGAAAGTTATAAGAAAGAGATATATATATATATTTACGAATTATTATTAAATTCTATCGGATGACTCAGACTCCAATGTTATATGCATCAGCATAAGTTCGACTCAAATATTATACGCCGGACTATAGTATTCACGTTTCAGGAATTTTTCATTATATTTTCTTTTCGTTATTCCAAATGGTTTTTTTTTCTATGAACTCTTTCGACGCAATAAAGTTTAATACTGAATTCATTGTTTTATTATTTGTTTAAACATTTTTTTTATTTACTGTGGGTCCCGAATTTTATTTTTCCTGAATTCGACCGGATGCGGTTTATAGAAATTTTCGGATGCCAAGATAATTTCACTGTCATCTTTTTATCAAAAACAATTTTTTTCAGAAACTTGATTTTTATATAAATGATTTCTTTTGATTTAACGCGGGATATTTGAAACGACCAATCAGGAGTTTTCACGAGCGAATCAAAACACGAAATATAAAAAAACGGGTTACGGAAAAATTGTTTTTCACTCAAAATATTTACGTCCGCGGTTATTAATTGCTGCAGGCAGTTTCGCCTCTAATCATGGTAACCAAGAATGTTATTATTGTGACGAAAAGAAATCGTTCTGTGATAAAACGTTCTTGGCTTTCGCGTGTCAGACTTTCAATGCATTTGTTTATTTTTCGTCATTTTCTCTCCTTCGTTAAAAAGCTATACTTTAATTTATTGCCGGTTCAATGTATTATTAGTATGTTTTGTATTTCATTACTATGTATACCGTAATCGTCTTTTGCGTTGAGATACTTGTACGCCACACACGTCTCACGCCGAAAGATCGATCGGATCTGATAAAAGTAAGCTACAGTTTTACTTATCGATCGATTCCCTTTTTCCCTTGCAATAAGCTTTTACGACGTCGTAAAAACATCGGAGACTTTTTCAAAGTAAAGGAAAAAAAGTTCCCACAATAACCAAAGTTAAAAGAAGTCTGAGAAAAAAAGATATAATTCGAAAAAGTAAATAATATTTTTCGTTTTGATTTTATTTTTTTTCGAGTACCGGCCCCCACAACCTCCGATATCCTCTCTCCCTACTTCCTCACTCTCGCGTTCGTGTAAAAGAAAACGGAAATCGCTAGAGAGGAGCGGAAACTCTCCGAAACAATGGCGCCCTCTACTGAAAACAAAAATGGTGAACAACAATATGCCCTATCCTTGCCCTGGTTTTATGGCACGCCGAATGCCTGCGTTGTCCAGGCTCGTGTCTACTATGTTATTTCTCGCCGATCGTAATATCATATTTCGATGTGACCAAGAAGAATATTTCAGCACCTGTCGTTCCCGTGTATTATCGTGAAACAAAGTGAGACTCACGCTCTAACCAAACACAAGGTGACGCACCAAACTCTCGTATAATATCCCAATATTTCGCATTATTATAACCGCAATTTCGTCTATTCGTCGTTTCCGTACGAATTATGTAAGAAAGACAAAAAAACACAAAAATTCTCCGATAAACGTTACGCGATATTTGGCGAACATTCTTTCTCAATGTTTTTATTTTTTCCTTCGAATGGTCAACAAACATGTCAGACTAAAAAATTTCCTGATACTTTCCACTCGCTATTGCCACTTGATGCCACCGTCGCACCAAACACACATCTCTGCGCCTCGATATTTTAATATTTGTCGCACTAATTTCTTGATACAAGGGATTTTTTTGTGATTATTGTAAAATAAATTTTTGGAGTCAACGGCTTATGACAAAGTTTCATCGATGTCACAGGTTTTCTCGTTGAGACGGTTATGACTGAACAATCTCACGCCATGGGGCTGGAAGCTGAAATGGCAGCGCCGTTGCATCTGCAACGTTTGGAGCGCAGTTTGAATATTCAACCTTTCATAAATCAGGTCAACGTCTTGTTTGAGGATCACGTCAGGTAAATATTGAAGATGAACGTCGTTGCCATATTCTTGGACTAACAATATTTTCAGGTTTGTAAATTATTTTATTTGCTTTTTTTTCGGCAGTGAGGATGATAAATCGGTGTCCTCAGATTCCTCTGAAGGTTCTGAAGGTTACCTCAACGACGTTCTGACGCGCAAAGAAGGTGATTTTCTATCTCTAAATTGAGTTCAACTTGTAAGAAGAACTCTGCAATTTACGAGATGAATGCATTGCTCAAGATTTTTATTTAAAAAACATTTTTGGAAGCATAAAAGTTTTTCAATTTTTAAAATTATTTGTAACTTTTTTTATTGTTAGACACGTAAAAATCTTGAAATTTGATCTATAATATTATATAGTTTATTTGTTTGAAATAGCGGTATATTTCATTCAGCAATTTTTTTGTAACTTCTAAACTATTCTATAACAGAATATATTATGAAACGAAAAGGTCGAATAATTTGATCGACCAACAGTGTAAAATGAAAGAACCAAAGTAGCGAGCAGTAATAAATACTACGAACGACAAAAGTTATTGCGAAATAAAAACTAAAAAGGGTGAAAATAGCAGCAAAGTTGCACTTAAAATTATGGGCCAAAATGTATTATATCTATTTTAATTCGATTGTAATTGTGGAAAATATTGGAGAAAAATCTGGTAACACGTGAAAAAAACAATAAAATGTTTAAATTACAGAAGAAAGAATAAACAAACTGAGATTGTACAATATGACGAGCGTCGGTGAGGAGCGTAGATGGCTTCAGGATCTGTTGCTAAGCGATTCCTCCGATAGTTCGGGTTCAGGATCGGAAACTGACGGTCCAGTTACCGAGGAAGATTTCCAAGATATGCTCAAGTTTCACATACTGCGGAAAAAGTATCAGGGACGTTTTTATCAAAAGCCTGAGGTACGATATCTTCTATCGAGAATGGTTCAGTCGAATCGACTAATTACGTGATTAGAATTCATTTATTTTAAATTTCTCAAATTTTAGAACATCCAATATCAGTATTACGGAGCTGGTTTATTGTCGAGTTGCGATAGATTTCTCGAGCATCAGAAGCTTATAGTCGGCAACAAGAAAAAAAAAGAGAAGAAACCGGAGAAGAAAATGATGAAAATAAAGAAAGAAAAGGCTGTGCGACACAGACAATCCGAAAATCATCGGGTAAATAAATTAATTGTTATTCTAAACATCAATAGAATATTTTGGATGCAATAATTATTTTTGTATTTGCAATACGATACAACAGGAACACGACTATCCGGAGGCGAATTGGGACAGAATGGCACCGAAGGAGGAAGACGGAGACGACGGAGATTTAGAAGCGATGATGCGACATCAGCCGCGTCCCCGAGGGCGGAAAAAGCACAACAACAAAAGTCCCGAAGTGATGGCGATGAGACGACGGAAGATTTGGATAATGATGTCGAAGAAAGAGTTGGGAAAAGTGCAAAGAGCAAAGACGAACAATCACAAGGAGATGTTGATAAGCTGCAAAAAGGTTGCGCAACATTGTATGAAATACTGGAGACAGAAAGCCATGCAGGTGCGTTGTCGTTTAATTCTGAAATACATCATTCAAAGTGGCCGCTGCTTACATCCAGCGGTCACTCTGATTATCGTTTTTCTCAACTAAAAATTGTATTTTTTACAATATACATATTTTTTTCACATCGCAGTCTCAAAAAAATATGAAAGAGACGATATGGCGAGCGAAGCGTTTGACTCGGGAGATGCAGTCTTACTGGAAGCGCTATGATCGCGTTGAGCGTGAGACGCGCCGACGATTGGAAAAAGAGGCCGAAGAACAACGAAAGATGGATGTCGAGTTAATTGAGGCAAAGCGCCAGCAGAGAAAGCTAAATTTTTTGATAACTCAGACAGAACTTTACGCCCACTTTATGTCGAAGAAATTGGGTAAAGCGTCGCCGGAGGAGCAGCTAAGAATTTTGGCGCAATTGGACGAGGAAAAAAATCCGCGGCTCATCGGTATAGACGATTACGACTGCGACGTTATGAAGCATAAGGCGAAGAAAAACGCAACTGAAGCTTTCGAACACGAGAGATCGAGAACTCGCCAATTCGATACTACGGCGGCAACTCAGGAATTACGACTGAGCGACACACCGGAAAATCTCGAACATCCGCAACCGGCCATATTTAAGGGAAATCTGAAGGGTTATCAGCTGAAAGGCATGAATTGGCTTGCGAATCTCTACGATCAAGGAATTAGCGGAATTTTAGCCGACGAAATGGGACTCGGAAAGACGGTGCAGTCGATCGCGTTTTTGTGTCACGTGGCTGAAAGATATTGTAAGTTCCTCTTCGTTGGTTCTATTCGTTTCACTTCTTGTGTACCGGAAACTTTTTTACACACACAGAAGAATTTATAAATAATTGAAATTCGATATTAAACTAAAAAAGTTCCGCAATTCGAACAAATTCATTTTTCGGTTCGAAATATTGAATTAGGAATACAGAAAATCAATTAACGATGAGACTGCATTGTTTTGTTGTGTTGTAGCGGTTTGGGGTCCTTTTCTTATAATATCGCCGGCCTCGACGCTTCATAATTGGCAACAAGAAATGCAGCGCTTCGTACCGATGTTCAAAGTTGTACCTTACTGGGGCAATCCTCAGGAGCGAAAGATTTTACGACAGTTTTGGGATACCAAAGATCTTCATACGAAAGAGGCGTCGTTTCACGTTGTTATAACGAGCTATCAGCTCGTTATCACGGACTACAAGTACTTCAATAGGATAAAGTGGCAATACATGATTCTCGACGAGGCTCAAGCTATCAAAAGCACGAGCAGGTAATACCTTGATTTACGAAAAATCATCTCTTACCATTAATAATGGCGAGAAGGGCATTTTATTTAAAAATTTTTTTTTTCTCGAATGCGGAAGTCTAAGCAACAAAATGATTGCTACTACAGTTGGTTTTTATTATTATTCCTGAATGAATTTTCATTTAAATTACCTTCCATAGTTTTTTCGAAAAAATTAAATTAAACGTCTGACTCGCTTTTCGAATCATCAGGTAAATATTCGCTCTTGAAAAAGAAACTAATCTGTCTTTACTTTTTTTTCAGCATGAGATGGAAACTTCTATTGGGATTCAGTTGTCGAAACAGACTGCTGCTCAGCGGCACACCGATTCAGAACAGTATGGCAGAGCTTTGGGCTCTTCTTCACTTTATAATGCCGACGCTCTTCGACTCTCACGATGAGTTTAACGAATGGTTCTCCAAGGATATTGAGAGTCATGCGGAGAACAAAACTGGAATCGACGAGAGTGAGTCGCAATATTTGTCATCATTTACAATTGCAGTTTAAGAAGTCATGAAAAGCTATTGAAAAAAAATGTCTCGATATCGTATTGATATTTTGTTTAGAGAATAAAATTATAAATTTCTCGCACGCGATCTTATAATTTTATGACAACTTTTTTTACTTCGTTCTCATATAAAGAACACTTGTCGAGACTCCACATGATTTTGAAGCCATTCATGTTGAGGAGAATAAAAAAAGACGTCGAGAACGAGTTGTCGGATAAAATTGAAGTTATGGTTTACTGTCCACTGACAACGAGGCAAAAATTACTCTACTCCGGTGAGTCTGATCGAAAATCGTCTATAATTAATACATTTTTAATGGTTTTGCTTTTAACTAATTTTATTTAATGAATTTTTAACCGATTTTAACCGATACACAGCGCTCAAGAAAAAAATTCGGATAGAGGATCTGTTGCACTACACAGTAGGCGGCGACACGGGCTCCAACGACAAGAATTTTACATCGAATCTGATGAATCTAGTCATGCAGTTCCGCAAGGTGTGCAATCATCCGGAATTGTTCGAACGTCGAGACGCTAAATCGCCGTTATTCTTAAGTACCGAATCATACGAGATGCCGGCGCTCATCTACAACGATGGATTGCTGCATCTGTCGTTGCCTTCCAAAGATCACATATTGTTCAATAAATTGTGCATTTTCGCCGCGGAGCACATTCATCGCTCGCTACACGGCGACGACGCGACAAACGATAGTTTCGAAAATTTTTTCTCGTTCTCCAGATTCATAGATTTATCGCCGATGGAATTAAATCGTATATTCGTCGCCGGTATTCTCTACAGGTGAGTTAAATTCTTCATCAACAAAAAGATGCAAACTTTTTTACTATTACTCGCGTTAATCGATTTAATTTTCTTTGCAGATTGTGTTATGCAACGTTGCTGCAGAGGCGAACCAGAATAAAGCGTTACTGGGAGGATTGGTGGGCGGAGGATTCGTCGCCGCCAAAGAACTTAATGCTTCTCCTTCCGGACAAACTGAATTCTCTTTCGTCCTGTACGACGCGCGATTTGATATTCGCGAATCACATAACACAAGGCGAAGCGGTTTACACACACGCGACTCATACGATACACTCGATGCCCGAAACTGTTGCTCACCGAATACTTCGAAGCAGCAAGCATCCGTCCAATCAGTTAATCAAACTTCCGCGCGTCGTCTCTGCCGCGAAAACCGAAATCGGCGAGGAGCCAAAAGTTCCGCTTTTACCGGAACATCCGCATTATCCGCGACCAATGATAACGCGGTACTGTCAACGAACTGTCTTTCCCGCTTTTCTCACCGACAATATACCAAAGGTTAGCCATTTTTTACGCCAAAAATCTTACCGCGATAACGTTATGACAATTTTTTAATGTCATCTCACAAATGTTTCGCATTCATTTCGTACGCGCTAAATGCTTTCCACATCATCTGATATCGTTAAATAATCGATGAATTTCTTCCACCCTTAATAACGAAGAGAATGTCATATAATAAAGTAAATTCGGGAAAAAAGACATTTGTGAAAAATTATCTCGAAACAAAAAAATACAAAAACAACTTTTACCAAATTTAGTTCAACTTGTATTTTCTAAATTTGATTAGTTTTACTGTGATTTCTATTTTTTTTTTATTAAAAGTTCGATTTTTTATCGGTGTTTATTATTTTTCGAACTAATTGAATTTATCGTTGCAACAGGTTCAAACGAATCCGAGAAAACTGTACGTGAGTAGCAGCGCAGCCTCTTGCGCGTGGAAGAGACACGAAGAGTGCGGCGGCCCGTTCGGGCAAAAAGTTTTGTGGTACGGTTGTGAAAAAGCTGTAGCTATGGAGTCGACGGAACGAAAAATCGTACCAATGTTCGAACCCGACGCCCCTGGCGGATTGTCGGCGTGCGCTCCCATGAATGGCTGGTCGAACATTATCGTACCAGGTATGCTAATCAACTGCAAAAGTATATTAATTATCAAGAACCTTTGGCCATGTATTCACCGTACCATTCAAAAACGGACTTTTCAGAAAAAACAAAAAAAAAATGATTCCCGTTAAGAATTTTGAAAAATAAAAGAAAATCAAATACTAGAATCGGTTTTTGAACCATCAGGTACCCCATGGTAATCGTATATTTGTTCTTTTTAAATCGACAGACAAGCAAACGCTCGTCACCGACGCCGGGAAGCTCTCAGTTTTGGATAGTCTTCTAAAAAGACTCAAGGAACAGGGACATCGCGTTCTCATTTACTCGCAGATGACAAAAATGATCGACTTGTTAGAGGTATTAATAATAACCATATTGAAATTATCAATAAGAAAAAAAATAATGAAAAATATTAAGATAATAGTTGACAAAACAAACACTGAATGTTGATAAAATATTAAAAACCATTGTGATACAAAAAGAAACTACAAAAAAATTGAATTCGTCCAAAGAATGTCAACTTTGTGGACAAAAAACGGTACTAACGGTAATATTTTTTCCTTCGTTTCCAGGAATACATGTATCACAGAAAGCACACGTTTATGCGTCTGGACGGTTCGTCGAAAATTTCCGATCGTCGGGATATGGTAGCTGATTTTCAGAAGCGGTGAGTACAACACGAGCCGTCGCGCGAATTGTTTCTCGATTGTTCGCTCCAATTTCATTGCTTGGCATGTTCCATCTCCGCGATCCGTGTTTGCGTATAATAAATATTAATTAATAACCGTCCCTCGAATATCGAACGATTGCACGTCCGTGCGAAACAACATTATCGCTTCGAATTTCCCCGTCATGCGGAGTTTTACACGAGAGGGGGGCGATGAGCTTCAACGAAGCGCGCGGATAGCATGACGTTCGGTCGGTTCAGCCGCGCATAACCGATGCCGAGGAATTAATTGGCGAAATTGTACCTCCGTTGCTTCCACACACATATTATTATGCACGTGTGTCTCCCCTCTCACGTGGTTTCTGGACTAACGAACAAACCACTACGGGGACGCGGTTGCGATTCGCATACGCGAATCTCCCGAACGCATCGGGAATCCCAATTTCGGGCAATTGAATTCACACCGGCGAACGGACGGGCCGCTTCGCACGAGAACGACCGTCACGCGAGAAAAAAACGTCTTGCATATGCAAGACTTACTTTTTTTCCTTTTTTTTTAGAGCGGTATACAAGACATTCCATGTCGAGTAGGTAACCGATGCTTCGTTGCGCTAATTATTCCGCTGATCACACAGAGACACGTGTTCCGAAACTTTCTATAAAAATTTGTAAAAATTCCGCGAATTTACGGAGTCAAATAATAGGAAAAAGTCGAATGCTAAATGGTATCGGGAAAAAATTTCAGTGAATTATTTTTTTATCGATAGTTCTATTTCCTTTAGATTTTTACTTCGGACTCGTCGTTCCGCGTATATATTTTCTGTCTTATTTTTTATCCGATTTATTTTTAATTCCACGTGAGTCAATTTTTCAAAATTATTAAAAAAAATGTGCGATTTTTTTTTCTTTCGGATTTTTTTTTTCGAAATACTGGCTAAATATCTCTCTATATATATAAAGTTTCCGCCGCTGTCGCCGCCGCCGCCGCCGTCGCCGCCGCCGCCGCCGTGTCAGGAATCGAGGGGAGGGCAAAAATATTCTAAGTCCCTCTAAAGAGGAAAAGAAAAATATTCTAAGTCCCTCTAAAGAGGAAAAGAAAAATATTCTAAGTCCCTCTAAAGAGGAAAAGAAAAATATTCTAAGTCCCCCTTAGAGGGACTTAGAATATTTTTCTTAGAATACTTAGAATAAGGGGGACGAAAAGAAAAATATTCTAAGTCCCCCTTAGAGGGACTTAGAATATTTTTCTTTTCCTCTTTAGAGGGACTTAGAATATTTTTCCCTCTAAGGGGGACTTAGAATATTTTAAGAATTTCTAAGTCCCTCTAAGGGGGACTTAGAATATTTTCGGTCGAAGGGGGCGAAGAATATTTTTCTGAAGGGGGGGGGAGGTCGTGGGAGGGGAAAGTCAAAATATTCTAAGTCCTTCAAGGGGGGACTTAGAATATTTTTGGTCGAAGGAGTAATGGCGAATGGGGGGGGGGAGGGGAAAAATATTCTAAGTCCCTTCAAGGGGGACTGACTAAGTAAAAATACAAAAAAAAAGCGGCGGCGACCTCCATTGGTGAAAAGTTGCGGCGGTGATTAAACATTATTATAATGTTGATAAAAGAAATGCGAGCGCGCGTAGCGCGCGAGCCCGGGGAAACTCTAGTATTATAATAAACTTTCCGACAACGTGGCTTTTCCGGTACGAGAAATTTTAGCTTTAAAACAATAGGATTACTCGATTAACAATTTCATTGTCTCGCTAATTAATGAGATTCGTTAATAAAGATTTCTCAGCGCTCAACGAAGCGCGATTAGGGCGATCAAAGTTCACAAATGAAAAATTATGAAAAATTTCGGTATTTATACGAATACGAAAGAGCGGTATCTCGACGCGTTTGCTTTCTCGGTCGAGTCGTCGCACGCGAGTATCATTAATGAAATTCTCATGAATGTAACGAAACCGACGAATCTTCAGGCACAATCTTTTTTTTTTTTTTTTGCGGCACCTCTCGGGTTCGGTTTTTCGAGGATGAAATAAGAGGCGTACGCTACCTGTACGACCTATGGGTGAAAAGCCTTCCAAGTGCACGGAACGCTACATCCGAATTAATTTACATATAAATAATACCGTCCGGAGGATCCACGCGGGTCGTTGGCTCCCGTGTTCTCGTGGTTCAATTTGCCCCGACGGGGCGTTTGTGTTTCAGGGCGGACATATTTGTCTTTCTGCTGAGCACCAGAGCCGGCGGCCTGGGAATCAACCTCACGGCCGCGGACACGGTTCGTAACCTTTTTTTTTACTCTTTTTCTTCTATTTATTACTTACAGATCTACAGCAATAGTACTGTCAAAAGTAATTACGTATCCAACGCATCAATTCTATCCGCCAGACATATTTTTAATTATTTTTACTTTTAACCAGAGGATTAAAATCGCTGATTAAAATTTTTTTTAAAACACTGTTTCAGTCAATTTTTATGATCAATAAAATCCTTAACCGCTGGCGTCGCGGGTCTTTTGAGGCAAAGTCAATCTTCAGTTTCAATTTTTTCTGAGAAAGTTTATAAGCGAACGCGCGGCAACCCTTAGAAAAAAAATTGGAGGTAATAAAGTCCCATATACCATGGATCGTCGAAATTCGAAAGGCGAATTCGAATAACACATCGGATTTTTGTTTTTCTAAATTACCTACAAAAATTATAACAAAAAAAAAATTACGATGCGTAGTGGTTGGTGCATAGATTTGAAAAAGGGATATTTGTTGCAAACAACGTTTTTTTGTTATTGAGAAAAAAGTCAATGGTTTGCTACTGATTATATCAGTTTTTACGAAAAAGTGGGTGAGACTTCGAGGGAGCGATCGTTGCATTTATAGTCATTCATCGGCGAAAGACATCGTTCACAGTAACTGTATATTTGTCTCTTGCGCGCTCGATATCAAATCTCTTTTATCGATTCAACAAATGTGATTTATTCGGTGGCACATCGTACCCACTGCCCGAAAGACTCTTTCGTGACGGAATCGTTGAGTTTCCGTGTTTCTCCACTGTCTCTGAAATTATATGGCAAAACTGAGCCGAGAATCGGTGTACCGAAGGATAATCAATAATGAGTCGACAATATTGGCGTAACATTATTATCATTTCCGTTTTCTTTTTGCCATAAACATAGGTAATATTTTACGACAGCGATTGGAATCCAACAGTCGATCAACAGGCGATGGACAGAGCTCACAGATTGGGACAAACTAAACAAGTCACTGTTTACCGATTGATTTGCAAAGGAACGATCGAGGAAAGGATATTGCAGAGGGCCCGAGAAAAAAGCGAGGTGCGCCTTTTATTCTCAACATTTGCTTTTATCGTATATCGAAACAAAATTCTTTCGATTGCGACAATTAATCGGTAAAAGAAGCTGCGATATCCACCGATTAATTAATCAATAGTCTATAGTCGCAATAAATCGAAATGCTTCTTGAATTAAATTTGAAAGTACATATCCTATCAAAGGTCAAAATAAAAATTAAATTTGCCTCAACAACTACCAAAAATTTGAAATATCGTCTATAACAACGCTATCAACAACCGAAAAAAAAAACACATGTTTTTAACGTTAAATTTTCATTAGTCATTCGTTGTATTATATGAATGTCTCTGAAACCATTTGTTCAACTTGACACTAAATTGTTTTAAAATTGACAATACATTAAGATTACAAAAAAAATGTGTTTCGACATTGTCGCCGATAAATCAAAATATTCGCCTTATGCCAAAATTTATCATATGCGCAAATTATTTTTGAGTTGTACAGATTTTTATTTTGCGAATGTCAACAGATACAACGTATGGTGATAAGCGGTGGAAATTTCAAGCCAGACACGCTGAAGCCTAAAGAAGTTGTATCGTTACTCCTGGACGACGAGGAGATTGAGGCAAAATGTGAGTGTTGAAGAATTTCTAAAAAAAAGAGAAAAATCGTTAAGCAAAGTAGTATAAAAAAAGGGGATATCTTACGGTATACCAGTGAAATATATCAGTTAGTGGTAGTAGCGGTATTGTGTCTTATGGAGATGTTTAATCGTTAAAGATAGGGCCACAGCGGATGGTCATGAATACCGTACGCAATTACATTATCCTCGTTAGGTTATGCTAATGTCCTAATGACGAATAATAATACCGAAGTAACGAAACGAGTTTGGCGTGTATTGGTGGTATGTGTATATGTATACGTAAATATATATATATATAGACGCACCGTGTACGCGTTTGTGTTCGTATATTTCAGACAGTCAACGGAGCGAGGAGAGAAAGCAGCAAGCTGAGGAGACTCGGCCCGAGCAGCAGGGCCTGCATCATAAGGAGAGGGACCGGAAGAGGAAGCTAACCGCGCTTCCGGTTAAGGTAAACCTCGCGCCCTTACCGCCGAGCAATCAGTCGCCTCGGCTCTTTCTTACGCATCTTCTCTACGCTATATCAACCTTCAAACTTTTATTCTCTTGTCTTTCCGATTTAAGGGATCAATCTAGTGTGATGAGCCAAAAAAACGCTGATTTTCACGATTTTTTTTTGATGGACAAAATACGCTAATCAGTCTGATTTTTTTAATGTTAAGTCAAAGAACTCATGAAGAATAGAAAAAAATGTTAAATTTTTTTTTTGGGTGATTGGACACTTCTCTAATCGTAAATATTGTCTAAAAGAAAACTTGAAAAGAAAATTATTAATCAGTATGAAAGCCGCTAAATTGTTATATACGTTATTAAATTGTTTCTTTTTATTTTGCTGATAATAAAATCTAAGGATAAATCAAGACGGCAATCCGGTTTTCAACGCAGAGATAGCAATTAGAATACGGCAATTTGTAACGTTGTATACGCTGTTGCAGGGAGACGCGAAGAGAGTTTGTTTGGAGGACGTGGAAGTCGACAGGCTGAATGAAACCCCATCGCAAAGTGGCGACACTACAGTGACTTGTACCAGTGGCACTACCACCGCTACAGCGACGACTGTACATAGTAATAAGCAAGTGACTTTCGCCCCTTTGCCGAGCGTTCAGCAATCTTTCGATGGCAACGACGATTATGCAGGTGGAATCGCAAGCCCCGCAAAGTCGGAGGTATGTTAATGCGCTATCGATGAATTTCAACGGATAATTGAAAAAGTTATAATTATACGATGCCCACTAAGATTCACCACTGTAAAGATACGTTCGCTTTAATAACCCCGAGAACCGGAGACCCGCATCTTTATAAAATATACGAATGTTGGTCCTCCGACAGTGCAAAACGCAAATATACGTTCAATGTTTGCGTGTTTCTTCTTTTCGCGAAAGGATCAACAATTGCATATCTTATTTCGACTGCTCGAGAAGCTGTTACTGATAATTACAAACGATCGACGCCGCAAAAATCCTCGTCACGAACGTCGTAAAATCCATTGCCGACAAATTTTGAGCGCACGAGTTGAAAACCGCGCGCGTGCGATCATACGTGGTTTTTTTTTTTTTTTTTTCACTACAGCCCGCGGATCGAAGAATTGAAGATAATATTTTTGACGGAAACGACTTTTTTTGGGTCGACGGGAATGCTGATTATAGGAATTTTCGTTATTAATTATTAATCGCCGTATTAAATAATTTTTCATTCCTCAGGACGAAACAAGCAACGAAGGCCTCGTAGTGGACGTCGACGGTCCCGTCACGGCATCCACTTCGGAGTCTCATAATGCGCCGCGTACAAATCCACAATTCGGCGAACCGCCGAAAGTCGCTCGTCTCGGTCACCACTTCACGTTCGGCGTTGGCGGTGGAGTGCGAATGAGGCCGACGATACGAGGCGCCAGTAAACGCGGAAGACCTAGGGGTTCGAGACGCGGTGGTCCCATCGGTGGCAAAGGTAGAGGCATTTTATTGAATCCGTCGGGAAAGACCGGCTCTCCGGGATCTCAGTCGCCTACGTCGGTACCGTCGCCGGGATCATCGTCGTCGGGCGATCAAACTGCTCAACATGGTGAGTACCGATGCGCTATTGATATACATGCTTCCTAACGATAATTCTTCTATAATCAATTATTTTATGACATTTAAAAAAACATTTTGTCCGTTCGGATGTACGATTGACGAAGTCTCACAAAACTTCATAGGGATCACCGGCGTATCATAAATTAAGAATTTCGTCGATTCGCGAACTTTACGGAATTTTTTTCCTAAAATTCAATAAATTCGAAAAGACATTTTACGAGGTTCAAAATTTCGTCAAAAATCTCTTTGCGTACGATATGTCGTGAATTTTTTTTACTATCGAATTAAATAGCAAAACTTTACGATTGGCGATTCGAGAATTGAACTATCAAGTTATGTTTTACAATCGAGAGTTTCGTTTTCAGGAATACAGCGTATCATATTTCCGATCGTTCGCACTTCCTCCCCTCGATACACCTGAATTCAATAATGGCCCGTGTCGCAAAGTGAATCTTCCCTTCTCCCGCGCCTCGTTCGGTATCCTCCGATCCCGAGATGCCTGTACACCTGTACCGCATTCATGGCATGGCGAACAGCCCTGTTGCAGCTGACGATTACACGATGCTGTTGGTTTTACGCGTAAATGGCTTCTATGCGTGTATCCAAGCGTTCACGGCGAGAGTTTAGTATAAAATCGCTCAATCCAGTCATTTAGAACTTCACAGCTGTTCTTTCAACTTTCGCTAAAAAAAAAAAAATTCCTGCTATGAACATTTAACGTTTTCAGGGAATAAAAAAAAATTCCGATAAAATCTCATTATCGTTGATACTTAAATTTTATAATACCACAATCTAATTTATCCAAAAAGATTGCAAAGGAAAAGAATAATTTTCTCAAATCACTTTCTACAATCTCAATAATCGAATAATCCGCTCCCAGAAAGCTCAATCGTATAGCTTTAATTCTAATTGATAAATCGAATGAAAAAAAAAGTGCATCGTTTCTAAATTTCAATTTCAACAAGCCGCCTCTCGATACTATCGCGTTTCTCGCTGCGATGGCTTTCAAAGAGCGCATCCCACTTGGAGGTATGAATTTAATCCGAAAGAAAAAACCGTTTGAACGGAAAAAAATGTAGCATCGGTTTCGATTCCACGGGACTCCGGAAGAGAGATATCAAAGCGTTCCCCCGAGGAGAGGGGGGCAGAGACTTTGACGGATTATCCGCGGCGAATCGCAACCACCATTTACCTATCCTGCCTCTTCCCCTGCAATATTCACGTTCCCCGGAGGCTCTTCGCTCGGAACGAGATATTTTTCGCGAAATAGATCGATAGTCGCTAATCCTTGAGTTTTTCTAACCCCCCATTCGAGGCTTTCGTCGCTTCATTTCGTTCTCTCACTCTCGCGATGTATTCGCTCCTCGAGAAACCGCCCCTTTGAATTTTTATTTCATTCCCTCTAACGGAGTTTGCGGTACGGCTAAACCGAAGTTGTATACTGTTACACTGTAACGCTCTTCCAGTTCGTCACTTGGCGAGATTCTCATGGGGGCTCTCGAGGGCCGAGGGTCGTCGCCGGCAGTGCGCGAGAACGAGATGAACGAAGTCCCGCGCGAATCGACTCCGCAATACACCGCAATCGCGAAAGGGAAAGAAAGCGAAGAAGAGAACCCCTCTGGGTCCCTCGTTCTGTTCTTATTTTCATTTATGGCGTTTTTTTCCTCTCTTTCCTTCTCCCCGCCGTGTACCCCCCCTTGCGACGACAGACTCGACTCGGAAATTCCCTCGCGAGCGCACATGTGCGCGACGAGCATACAAGTGCACGCCGAGTTGAACAGTTGCCCCGGCCCGGGGGTCCCTTTCGCGCGACAGACCTCGACGTCGGATCCTTCGAGTTCTTTCGCTCTCTTTTCTCTCTGTCGATTTTTCTCTCCCCACACCCCCTCCAAGCGCAAGTGTACTTACTGCACACCCAATGCCCCCGAATTCGCGGTCGCCGCTTACGCGCTTCAATGCTTCAGCCCGTAGAAACGTTTCGTGACTCACTAATCTTTCGTAATCCCGAATTCCGCTCGTACGCGAAGAGAGAGAGAGGGAGAAACAGATCCCCTTGCGTGGTTAAGCCGGGACATTAAAATTCGAAGAGAAATGCTTCGAGGGCGAGAAAAATTAGGGGGGGCATCGAGGAAACAACGAGAGGGGACAATTCGAAAGACAAATATTGTAAAGATCAAGTGACGCTGTGGCGCGAATGAGATAAATGGGTTTTCGCGTCATAGGATAAATGGTAAAACAATACCCTGCGGCAGTAGGAGAGATCTCTATTTTATAAGGGGTAAAGCGTAATCTACAAAATAAAAAAAAAATAAAAAAAGTTGTCGAGTTGTTGCGACAGCATAACAAAAAAAATGCGAGAATTACTATTTTTTTTTCTTTTTTTTTTTTTTAATATAATCAACAAATTTGAAGAATCATTACATTACCGAATCACATTGCATATGATCCATTTTTGTATTTTTGAGTTGTTTCTCCCGATATCATTATATTCTTATATTCCCAAATTTAGTTGTTTTCCAAGACAAACCATTACTCGAGAAAATTTCATTTTTTTACCATCAAAAGATACAGTTTGGTCGAATGTCGTCTTAAAATATCGAGACCACGATCCCAATTCTCTACGCGTATTTTTGTTTTTTTTTTTATTTTTCGAACGGTATCGCGATAAGCGTCATCATCGCGAATTGTCACTAAACCGGTTTACGGTAATCGGTGAGACCGTAGCGTAAGCATACATCGATGTATCGTACGACGACAGTAAATATAGTACAAGTGGAGGGAGGCGGAGGGTAAAAGAGACAACGAGGGAAACGACTGTGGGTCGCTGAGAGCGCGTAATGCGTAAATTTATTAGTGGAGAGAATTCGTGTGTAGAGTTTATATACTTTTTGAGACGAGAGAGTGCAACGTGCGTATTATAATATAGTATACTATATATATATATATTGCGTGTAAATATATATATATATATATAGAATATGCGTCTACCTGTGGGTAGAAAGGCGGGGATCTCCCGGCTTGTCGTCGGGCGCGAGCGCATAATAGCAGGTGCGGAGCGAAGACGGCAGCTGCGATCGATGCTCTTCTTAGGTTTTTGGAACTTGTGCGCCGGTGAGTTTCCTCGCTGCTTCTGCGACCTCTCACGAGATCTCCCGTCTCTCTTTTCATCTCTTTCTCCGACGCCTGAGTCTCATTTGGATTCGAAAGATATACAACTGCGGGTGGAAAAGAGAACGATAGCTATTCGTGCAGAATCTCTCAGCTGTCAATCCATCTTTACCTACCGGCAGCCGACGCTCCTCGCGCGATCTCGTGCGGGTTGATGGCGTCATTCTGATAAGCGTTCCGAGAACCACAAAAATTCGGCACATCAATGACTCTCGGGGCCCCGAAGTCTTAATACCGACATTTTTTTCAATATACGTTTCTTTTTTAATCGATGTGAGATAAAAAAAATTTCCCGCCGAAATCCACGAGCCTCTGATGTCTTCATATGTTTATAAAAAAAATGAAAGAGTTTAAAAAAAAAAAAAAATTTCTTTGTTATCTGAGTTTTTCGGCAAAATCGGAAAATTTAATTTATAACAGTGATGACAAATTTTTTTTTCAATGTACTTTTCCAGTGGATTTACAGAGAAATATCGTATTTTGAAAATTACTTTCCTAAAAGGTTTAGATTTTTATGGGCCTTTCCACTGTATGTACCAAATTAGCGATCAGACCGGGAGGATTGTCGCTGTCGCCCGGTGAGAGTAAAATTGTCGAGAAATTTCGTTGCAATGGCCTCAGAGACCATCGGAGTCTCTTTCGCGGTTATTCCTTTCGTCGCGAAAGATTCGACGGGATAGGAAGGAAACAGGCAGTGGGATATAGCCGGACGGTCGGCATTCCGCGGATCGTGGCGTTCCATTCCTTCGAATATCCCCCTTTTCGCTGAAACCCCTATCCTCTCTGCTTTTTTGTTTTGTTTTCTCTTCGGTACCTTCTATCTCGTCGCGAGAATCTCACCCACGCACTCCCCTTGGCATGAGCCCCCAAAGGGGGAATTCGACGCCACAGGTGCTCAACAATCTTGTCCACCGAATGAGGCGTCGTTCGATCGAGAAGCCGCACATTAGTATTCACATCATTTCCATCGTTTTGTCATTTTTTTTCTTTTAACACTTCGAGAAAATAGAGTTATTAAGCAAAAGAGTAATTCTGTTCGATTGATTCGACTTTTTTATCGATAAACATTAATTTTTTTGGTTCTACAATTGGATCGATTCAGTAACCTGAAGTGTATTATTGCATTAAATGCAAAATCGATATCTTGCCGTATTTTTCCGAGAGAAAAATTCTTATATAAGAATTCTTCTTCTTCTTCTTATCATATCCGAACGAGGAAAATATTCGCCGCGTTCGTAAAATTTTTGAAGTTTTCTCGAAGCACACAATTCCTGCGTAAAAATGCCAAACGAAAAGTTTTACATACTACACGGGTTG
Organism: Cryptus viduatorius; assembly: GCA_964006125.1. Classification (NCBI taxonomy): domain Eukaryota; kingdom Metazoa; phylum Arthropoda; class Insecta; order Hymenoptera; family Ichneumonidae; genus Cryptus; species Cryptus viduatorius. The sequence continues at coordinate 12,541,135 of OZ023221.1, forward strand.
TTGAGTGATTCATACAAGAATCGAGCGGTAAGTCTTATGTGCGTTCGCCATTCCCGCAGTATCTTCGAAATAGAACGCGAAGACAACGCGAATGAGGTAAAGACGAAGAAGAACATAGCGAAAAAAAAGGCGAACCGAATAACCTCGAGAAATCTTGAAAATCGCACCTGCGGATCTTCGCCGTCGCGGACGGGGATTATTTTTGCGCGGTGCGGGTGTCCTTCGGGAAGCGCAAGAATCTCGCGGAATTCCAAGAGATTGCATTCGATTAACGTCGCCGAAATATTTACAAACTCTTTGAAATTGTAAACGCAAAGTGTAAGAGAGTCTCAGCGACCTAAAAACCTTTAAATTAAGTGAAATTATTTTAAAATTAATATACTTTTTTCTTTTCTCCGATGACACGAAATCGCGCGTGCAGATTACTATCGTAATTATTCAATACTCCGCCAACCCAAAAAAAACGTTTAAAGTCGTTTAAACGTTTAAGTAACGTTTTTATATTAAAAAAAATGACAAAAAACGTTTTGCAGATATTGTACTTTTTTTTTAACCGAAAATTTATTCATAATTTTTTCGTAAAATGTAAAGAATATCGATTACTCAGAAGATGAAATTAAGAAATTTTCTTACGCTTTTAACCACAGTAAGGGAATATTTTTTATGGCTTACTTCGAAAACAACTATAATGCGTAATGTTATAAAAGTAATCGTCTCCAAAAAATTAAGAACGCTCCGTCAACGCGTTTCCTCCCATTACCGTCAATCGATCGCGCGATAAATACTTTAATCGCCCATGAAATAAACATTTTACGATGGCAAATACAAAAGTGCGTATGAAAACGAGGTGTCGACTTGGGATCGAGCGGTAGCCGCGCTAACCGACGACAAAAAAAATTCACCGTGAACGAGCAGAATTGAGGCTCCCGCGGGAAATAATGAGCCAATAAATCATCGCGTGCTTACGTTTCCGTGTGCCTCATCGGGTTCTCTTCGCGGCGATCGGCAGCTCTCGAGACGTAACGATTGGAGAAGCCTTCGCAAAGGCCGGGATCGCGCTTCTTCCTCTTCTCGTTACACTTTTCAACGTGTTGTATCCTTCTTCGACAATACTCTGGCAGCTGGTTTAATTTCTGGTAGTTTCACTTTGCTGTGAAACATTTACGAGTCTCTCGCGGTGAGCTGACGAATTTTTTTTTTTCGATAGCTCCGTAAAAACGTTCGAAAAATTGAAATATCGTGTTCCCAGTTACGCGCGTTACGCGTTTTCATCTCTTGCCACGTGCTCCGTTTCGTTCGAACGTCTTAAGTAGTGGAGGAAACAGCAGCATCTTGACTCGTTGTACTCGTGTAACTTTTTTCTCCTTTTTTTTCTTTCGTCTCTTCATTTTCTCGCACGTTCCATCGATCGTTCGCATTTCTCAACGTTAATGATAAAGAACAGACCGCGTGTTGTACACGAAACGAAAAAAAAAGAAAAACATTGGAAAGATTTAAAAAAAAATGTCGAGAGACCGTTTAAGCGTCGGGTCTCTTCCAGGGCTTCCGCCGGATCTGCATTAGCCCCCCGGTACACAGACCACTTCACTCCCCGTTCCTTGTGAAAGCGTGTAACGCTTGTAAATACATCCTTTGGCTGTCCTCTCGTTAGTTCTGTCGTCTCGGCGATAAACGACTCTGTGGGAACATCGATGTTACTGCTACAATTTCAATCGTTGCGTGGAGGAGTTATGTGAAATTTTCATGTGACGTTCAGATTTTTTTAAATGCGGTTTCTGGAAGAATCACGAAGCGAGGATATCTCTTCGGCCATTTGACAAATGAGATATTTTTTTTTATGTGATTTTATTTTTTAATTGGCAGGTAGATATCCCTTGATCTGTAATTACAGGTCATCAGTATAATGAAATCGTTTTTACAATAATCTGCATACAGTTTCTGGCGAAAAAAATTATTTTTTTTTCGGCGCGTCGAAGGACTATCGACATACAAATTGAAAGATACGCTCATTTTTTTTCGTTTTATAATTACAGCCTTACAGGGTACTTCCGGTCCAGCGGATGGTGACGGTCCGAGTACAGTCGGCCCTTTGGGTCCTATGGGAACATTAGGCTCGGTACCCGGCCGCGGTGCGCAGAGTTCCGTTCGCCGAGGACCCGGCCGGCCGCGACTTCGTCCCGCGGGACCCGGAAATCAGGGATACAGAACCCCCAGTAGTCATCATCACGGAAAGAAGATTCAACGACCGCTTCCGGTACCTCTGCGTTCGCATCAAGCCGCTGGATCACATGGAAAATCATCGATGTCACCAAAAACGGCGAATCTTCCACCACCTTCGCCGCTCGGTGTCGCATCGTCGTCGGCCGCCGGGTCGTCGCAGAGTTTCCCGACTGGCGGTGAGTCGAGACCATTCGGTTTTTATACGCAACAGCAGCAGCAACAACAACAACAGCAGCAGACACCCGCGAGGGACGATCGTCCGCGAAATCCAAAGCCTCACTAGAAAAAAAAAGGATTAAAATTCGATAAGGCAACCGCCTCTCTCCTCGGCAATCGAACATAAAACTCCGCGATGCCGGAGAAAGTCGCAAAAAAAAAACGAAAAAATATTAAATTTATAAATGATCAATTTTATTTTGTCGTGAATCGCGATTCTTACCTAAAACTCTCGGTGAGGGGGATGAATCCGAGCTCTTCGCATTCCTACGAAACATTTCCGATGTTTCTGATGGCAGATTAGGGACCGTTTGAAAAACAATTGTTTAATTTCTTTTTCTTCTTCTTCTTCTTTTCCTCTTGTTATTTTGTAATTCGTTTGACGCAATTCGGTCCCACATAAGTAGCTCTGTTATTTTTATTAGACACGTGTATTTTACTCGCGTAAAAGAAGCGCCGTGAGGACACTAATCTACGATCTCTATTTTTTATTATTAAAAGAGAATAATAATGAGAAGAATGATCGACGATGATCAAAAAATACGTGAATGATGAAAAAAAAATTGTGCTGACGCGAATTTGTAAAAGATTATGGTTATTTATTAGTAATAAAGGAAGATTAAGGCGAATTTTCGTGAATTATTTTATCAACAGAAAACAAATTGATTTTTACATCGATCTATTTTCCTCGCGTGAATTTTCGTTTGAATCTTTCAGCGCTTTCACCATAACGTATTTTACAGCGAAAATTCATAATAACAATTAAAAAAAATAAACAACAATTTAATGCTTTTATCGGAAAATTTGATTTTATTTCACAATTTCTCGAATCACGTAAATGCGCTTTAAAAAAATAAGTTTTTGCACAAATCTTTTAGCGATTTCGTATAATTTTCTTACGGACCAAATTTCATAATTAATTGCAGAAAAATTAGATAATCATTTTTATTTCCAACCGGAAAATTCGCTCTTTTTTAACCGCGTAAATGTGCTTAAAGAATACAAATTTTCGAGACGAAGACGAGCGCTCCTCGAGCGGTAATTGATCGAATAAAAGAGCTCTACTATCCGTTGTTTTCTACTGGCAGTTGTGCTCTATTATTTTGAAAAAGTTGCGCCGTAGCGCGTCTACTTGTGGTGTACCCTCGAGGCTTTCGAACCCTCTTCAGTTTTTCTTTTCTGTACGTTTTTTTTGTTTAGCCTCTCGATTCCTCGCTCTCTTTTTGTCCCAATATTATCTTTCACAACATCGTGGCACTTTTGGATAACATCCAGGAGTACTCAGCGCTTCGGGGGATACTGTTTTTTCGTGATATCGCACGGAAGTTTCTTCTAATTATTTCGTCACCGACGCCCGACGTTGTCCAGAACCGGAGGTAAGTAATAACAAATAGTTTCCGACGAGTCTAACGCCGGAAGACGAACCATATTCTTTTTTCTTCTTACCCGTTTGATATATATAATATCCAGTGCTTTGAAGAAAATATTAAATAATATGTTTTTTGTTGCGAAAAAAAAAAAAAAAAAACAGAAAAAATCCAAAATATTCTAATCGAAGTTCACGAATTTTAATGAGATTAACGTGAACTCGAGAAAAATGTAGATAATCTCATTAATTATACATTTATTACAATTAAAAAAACCGGTAACTACGAAGGAAAATGTTATTTTAAGGATTCATAAATTGCTAGCCGTACTTTACGTGTCCCAAATTTTTTACATAACTCTACGGCGTGTTTCAGTGCATTTTCAATGCTCAGATCTTCGTGAAATTTTCGGTAGACGTCGGATTATTTTACAATGATATTTTCCGTTCGCGAAGTGCGAGACGCATTGTCAGAATGCAGCGAAGCAGAGAAGTGTGTACCGCACCATGGGCATCGAAGTAAATCGACTCTGAGGGGGCGGCGGCCGGTGAGCGCGCGTTGTCAGCTGTCCCGGTCGACGCCGCATCATCATCCGCGTGATTGCATTCGAGTTAATCTTCGAGTTGGAATAACAGCTTCAGCGCGCTTCGTCCGCCGCACCGCCTTCTGCACTTGAAATTTCTTCGATTTATTGAAGAAAAGATACGGTGGGGAACGGAGAAGTGAACAAAAAAAATCGACGAGAATAAAAGAGACTTCGAGATGATGATTTCACGCCGTTTCAGGCGTATCTTTCGAGACCTCCCGTTAAGCGACCCCCGCAGGGTTGTCGATGATTGTTCCTGCCAGTTGGTCACGCCATCGGCCGATCGCACCCATTTAATCGATAACTCCACGAAACACACAGCCGGCCTTTTCGATGAGCTTAGAGACTCAATGCATATTGGGATCGGGGGTAACGAGTTTATCGAACGGCTGCTCCGTCTCGTATAACTGAGAATAATGGACTCGTCTATGTCGCTATGAGTCGATCCTCTATAGATAGAGTGAAATGGAATAGTGTTGTAATAAACGTAGAAAACCGTTTTGATTATCTACCGATGTAATAGAGATGCGATAATGGCACTCGGGGCAAAATGGAATTTACACTAAAATAAACTCAGAAATTAAAACACTTGAATAAATCTGAATTCAAACTTGAAAAAAAAAACAAAAAAAAATTGACGTACATTTGAAAAAAATTGGAGTAAAATTCCAAAAAAATAGAATTCAGAATTCGGTCGAAAATTTAGAGAATTCAGTTAATAATAAATAAAATAATAATTTTATACTTCGTAAACATTTTTTTTATAATGTTTGAAACAAAAAAAAAATTGCAAATTGCGTGAAATCGCTTTATTCTTATTTTTATTTAATACCATTGTACTTCGGTCTCCGCTATTTCGAAACCCTATAAGTAAAGAAAACGAAAAAAAAACGTTTGTTAGAGAGGTTTGTTTTTTTTTCGTTTTCTAATCGTTCGTTCGTTTTCGTTTCAATAATAATCATACTACTTTCGATACTAACGTTTCATTGATACGGTTAAAGTTCATTTCAAATTTTTATTTACATTTAATATCGCCGTTATGAATTTTTTAACTTTACTTCCCTCGATATTTCTTTGATTTAAAATTCTGACGAAAAACAGATCGATCAAAGCATCTAAAAGAATCTCTGAGTTGCGCGTATGAAATATACATCGCTATAATTTTAAAAGCGCAGTCAGAGACATTCCGATTAAGAAAAGCGCGTCGAAGCGAATTTATAATCGAAAATAAAAAAAAAAACCAATTCATAATATATGATATTGGCGCGAGGCGAATGGAAACCCGCATCCTTCGTCGATTTCATATCGCGAAGGTTGCGACGGTCCAACGTCGTTGCAAACAACATATTTTTTTTTCTTTTTTGTTTTTTTTTTTATTTACTACTCAAAAAATAATAAACAAATAAAACGCGGGAAGGTTACGCTGACTTTCGAAACATCGAAGGCGACCGCCCAAAGTTGTTTTTGAATTTGACGAGGAAAACGGGACGGCGCCTTTTTCCTCTCCACGATGAATTTTTGATGGAACGGAGAGATGCAATGGTGACGTTCGCGCGGGTCCTCCGGCTGCTGAAACGGAGCTGACGTGCTCGAGTTTTTCTCGCTCGCTCTCGCCTCGGGGCAACCGTAGGAACGACGACGTGTGATCGAGCCATCGAACGAGAGAGTCCTTGCCTCGGTGCACCTGCCGCAAAGCTTCTCGTCGTCTGTACCATCGCGATTCACTGAACTGTGCCGAGAGGCCTCGAGGTGCAGCAGCTACTACGCAAATGACACTTATTGGCCGCTCAAGGAACGAGGCAAATTTTAAAAATATGAAGATATAAAAAAAAAAATTCCTTACACCTGCCGTCAAGGGGACGTTACAAAGATTTTTGAACTTGAACCCGCGTTGAACTTCGAAGAAAAATTCATCAGCATTTTTTTTAAATCAAATTCTCTTAATACGAAATTTTTAAATTTTCAACTTATCGTCGACTTTTTTTGCCGATATGCATCTAAGAATGACGTAAAACAATTTCGTCAAAGCTCTATATTATCAAAAACATTTTTTTATTTATTTCAAATAATATATCATATATTTATTAATTGTATTATATATTAAATAAAAAATTTTCGTTTTCTTTACATTTTTACGCAGTTGAGCGAATTTTTTGTTTAAAATTTGTGAAGAATGTGAAGAATATCGCTCCCTTAATATCGTAATTTCGGAGTTGAAAAATATATCGATCTTCTTTTTATAATTCGATAGAATTAAAATGAACCTATAGGCGGCCAATGACTGTGCCAGGCGTTTCCTTGGCGCGTGCAAGGACCGCACGAATTATATAGAGGAGTGTGTTATATCGCGAGGAAAGGGTTTGAGGGGCGAGAGAAGCGCTCGCGCGCGCGCGCGATCGGCACACTCACCCGGACTAAATTATGTGAACAAGTTGACCACCTACAGCTGCCGCTCTCCGGCCTTTTACTCCCGAAGAGTCGACGGAGCCGATGCCCAAGGATAATCTTGAATCGAAATTGCACCCGCGCTCACCGAGGCTCAATTAGTGTCCCAGGGATGCCACGACTCAAATACGAAACAGTCGCCGAACACGCGTACAAACGCCGCCATATTTCGGACCGCGAAAAAGTACCGAAGCAATATAAAGTACCGACAGAAAATCATATTTCTGTCACTTCTCTTTATCGCGCCGGTGCGCTACGTTCATAATTTTTTCGCCGAGCCAATTAATTCGCGCGCATCGATGCTAATGATTTAGTATGGCGTAATTATACGACTCGGCGCCGAATACATCGAAACCCCCGACAGCATACGACGGCGAAAAGACAGTTGTAATTGTACAGCGGCGATTATTATGAGGAAATTTGAGTATCGAGCGCTTCATCATCGAGACGCCTCAGCCGATACGAATGAAAAGTCTTTAAAAATTTTAAAAATGGCGGGCGAAAGCGCCGAATATGAACATTTTTGTTTATGTTCCACTTTTAACTCGATTACAGAAAGTGTCAAAGTTTCTGGAGGTTCGATCGGCAAAGGCGATACGGTGTGATACTTTCGTAAGTAAATTGAATAGTTTCATGTGTAATTGAAATGAATATAGATGAATAATGATACTGTGGATTTTTAATATTCGAAATGTAATTTTTATTAGTAAAAATACGAAAGATTTACAGTATTTAAATATCGAACATAAAAATAATTATACTACTATTATCATTATTTTTATTTTATATAAATACATATATTATTTATCGATATTTTTTATTAAAATTATTATTTATTATTACTATTTTATTATTTTTCAAATACCTTACATTAACGATAATGCACCACTGTGTACAATGTGTGAACAATCACGTTGAAGAGATAATTTGTCAATGATTTTTTTTTGCGTGCGGTAGCGCGTGCCCATCGGCCTTTTCGCGACTTATTTCCTCGGAGGGGTGTGCATATACGCATCGACGCGCGAGGGAACCTACTTACTGGATATAGTACTACATACACGCATGTTCCCGACGTCCTCGTCGCGCTTAAAGAGATAAAAAATGACCGATCAACGATACGATATACAATGTACGCAGGGAGTGCAAAAGAATTTTTTAAAAAAGGTCGTCAACCCGTTGAGGCGTCGTGCACTTCCTTTTTCAACGTCTTCTCGCATCGTCTTATCGCGTTTGATCATTGCGATCTGATAACTAATAGATCCGCTTGCAATTTGTCGTCCAAACGATTTTCGTAAAAAAATGACAATGAGGAAAAAAAGCTAATATCGCGAAATAACCGATAGCAATTAATAACTGTCAAGCGCGTTTAAAAAAGTTTTCAAATGTATGAATAAAATTGTGAGATATCGGTCGGAGCAATTGCCGTTCCGTTTTCAGCACTGTTTTTCGTTCTGGTGGAAAGTCGAGATGGACAGCTGCGCGACGCTCCGATCGTTCGTAAATGACAAATAAATTTTTATTCGCGATCTTTGGTCGCACTGAGCGATCATCTCGAATTCTAGGTTCGTATCAATTATAACAATGTCGCTCTGAACTCATAAAAATTAGTTGGCGTGATGAAATATATTCATACACGTACACGCGGTCGATGTCATATATCGGTCACAACAAAAACAAAAAAGATTATGTAGCACACGCTACAGTGGTTTCCCGGTATTGCGTACCTCCGAGTTGACTTTAATTGCTCGTTTGTGATTGACACGCGGAGGCACGCGGCAAGCGCGTGCGCGACTTTTTTGTGTTCACTCTCTCGATTTCCGATGTTTCGATTACAGTAAACATCGATCGATTCCCAGTAAGTAAACAATGACGAAGAGAATTAGTACCCGAATGAGAAATTGATTGATGCAGACTCCGCTAATCACAAACACTTATTGAAAAATTCGTCGCACGCAACACATGGTTGATTGTGCGTCAGTATTACTCGCGATGTTAAAATTAATGAATGTGTTAGGACAGGTTAGCGGAAAGCTTTTTCTTCGACAGTGTATTAAGTATTTTGCCGGAAAATGGCGCGCGATGTTTCCCGCAGTCAGAGCGCCGCGAACGTACACTATTAGCGGCCGTAACATGAACTATGTCTGCAGCTGATCGCGATCGCGAGGCTGCGCCCCAAATAAAAAAACAGCGAAAGTGTCCGGGGTTTCGTTCGGGTTAAGCAAAGAGAATTTCTACTATACAAAGTAGAGACACGATAACCAGAACGCACGTGTGCGCGTGGTGATGTTAATTACGCAGTGAGTACGAGAGCTCGTGCCCCCACCGGCTTTTCCGCTGGGCATTACGTTTCCTCCGAGGGAAACATATATATGTACACGCATCGACGCGCGGGGCCAACCCAGCGCTTATGGTTACTGAATATCGTAGTACTACGCCGGTTTGCAATGTCCTCCTCGCATTTAAAGAGAATTTAAAGAGTAAAGAATTCGAGTGAAAGAGGTTCGTCAACCCGTCGGAATATGCTTCGTCCCCCATTCCCTGTGCTTTCTCTCCTTATCTCGACATCTTATCGTATTCCATTAACTTCATTTCAATAAATATATTGCAAAAAAATAATCACCCAAATGTGTCATCCGGGCAAAGCAGATATGAAAAAAAAGAAAATAAGCAATTGATCCAACAGAAGTTTCCGATTAATAAAAAATATTGTCAACCGCGGGATATGACTTGAGAAATACCCCGCAATACCGATCGAAACGATTGCCGTTCAAGTTTCGGAAAAATTTCACGTTTCGATAGAAAGTCTGACGGGCAGCTGCAATGGCATCTCGATCGGTTTGGAAACGATAAATAAGATTGTAATTCTTATGGCGCGCAAAGCAATTATTGTGTTCTGGAGAGGTTATAGTTCGTAGGTGTAGCAGCAGCGGTCGTAGAAACAGAAAGAAGGGTGAAGCTATATAATGTGGGGTCGAAACAAAACTCCCAATTAGTCTCTGACAGAAGGTTCTATTGCCTCGGACTATAATGCTTCTTGCACACACTCGTGTGCTTCGTTGTCCGTTCGACGGAATGGCCGCCCGTTCCCGTCCCATCCCCTCGATATACTCATCAGATGGACGATGGTCAGAACTTCGACCGATAGATCGAGCGAAGGGCGACTAATTCTTAATCGTAGAACAGGGAATTGGCCCGTCTGGCTATTGTTGAAGTCGCAGCAAAACGACATAGTGTGAACGAAGAGAAGAAAATTGATGCTGACTGCGCGCCAATATATCGTATCGCGTACCAATTACGACGAGGGTCACGCCTTCGACGCGAGAAGAGAAGAAAAAAAGAAATTGATCTTTCGTTCCGAAACTCGGAGGGGAGAAAATTGGCAATGCGGTACGTCATCTGAGGTAAGTTTCTGCTTCATTCAATCCTTTTTGTATCGCTATAAAAAAAGGTTGCAAATTGAATTTGCACTTTATAACAAACGAGACGGCGATAATAATCACTTTAGTCATAACCTCCACTTCTCGTTTTAATTATTTTACGTGACGATGAATTATGAAAAAAATGTATGATCGCTATTATTCTATCAATATATATGCATTTTAACTGTTTAAACGGCAAAATGTAACTTCTCTATAGAAGAAATATGTAGCAATGGAAAATAGCGGAAAAGAACGCGCGAATTTAAAAAATCATCGTAACCTGAAAATTTTTACTGAATAATCGCCTGTTTTTTTTTTGTTTTTCTGCAAAACGAATTATCTTTTATGAACGATGATAACGTCTCGAACTTTCCAAATACTGGTATTGGCATATTTTCGCAATATTCGGTATTTGCATTTATAATTTATAGTTTCCAATAATAACGAATTGCACCACTTAATTGAGTAGTTTTCTCAAGACCTTGAATGACAGAGTCCTTGATTATTTTTCAAGGTCCCGGTGTTTCCGTTCGAAACATCGGCATTTTTCTCGTTCGTCATATTAATGGCCAATTTTTTTTACGTTCAAACCCGCATGTGCGCGTACTTCTCATTGAAGAACAACGATCGAAACCGGTTTGTGAAGTTCGACGATTATAATCGACCCGTATTACTCGGGAAGTAAGTTATCTTGAGACCAATTAACGATCGAAAGTTGGTATTAAACATTAACAAAACGGTCAGCGTGAAGTACGCGTGTGCGCAACGGGACCAATTACAACTTTCGGGGGCTGTGTTTGCCGTCAGGTAAAACGAGGAGAATTTTTGTATATTATTTTCGAATATCGTCCGATATCCGGTTCTTCGATGGTTTTATTGGTCCAAAAGCCGCGAAAAATTTTCGCCGTTCACTCGAAGTTGAAAATGTGGCGAAAGACGTAAGAAGATGCGGTCGTTCCCCGAAAAATTTGCGAGCGAAGCTCAAACTTATCCAAAATATATTTGGTACACCTGCCGGGCGGCATGCTTCGCCAAATAACCGCGAGGGTACCCGCTTTTGGAGTTAGTGGTCGCAGCGAACCACGGAGCCCGCGCTATCTCGATTTTTTTCGACCGGTAGAATCTTTAACAGCATTAACGCTTCTTCGCGAGTCACGGGTGTATATACAGTCCAAACGAGTCTTCGTGACTCTGTCAGCTGGATCGTTATCCACAAAACTCGGTGAGTTATTACTCAGCGGTTCGTTCTCTCTTCCTCCGTGGTGCATCGTCGCTTAACGAATTTGATGTGACTATAAACGATCGCATTACGACCGTTCACTCCTTAAATAATTAACGAAGATTGTCGCATTTCGAAAGTCGCGCGCGTGCGTAGAAATTAACTCGATTTTTTAATATAATAATAATAATAATAACAATATAAAAAATGTAATACAAACATCGCTAAAAGTTGGCGTATGTGAATTTTCTTTATTTTTAACGAAATTAAAATACCGGAGCGGAAGGGTTAATGCGTTTTTAAAAGAATTTCAAAAGACCGAAAATGATCGATGTATTATTTTCACTGCTCGGCTGTTCTCTGTTCCATTGCGAATGATTTTTATGTAACTATAATAATGACGCGAATAATGATATTTTAAATGAAATTCGCGCCATATGTATCATTGAAGCCTTTGCTTCTTTTTTTTTCGGCATACTTTCATTTTTATTCCTCGCGAGATGTAACAACTTTACGAAGTCAACTTTTTATGAGACAGTCGCATCCCTTCCAATGGACATATGCGATTAAAAAAACTGTGACCGATCATTGATCACACCGTCGACCGATGTTTTATAAAAGTAAAAGTGTCGATCGGCACGTACAAAGTTGCAAATATCGTTTATCATTGGTTTCTCCGGTGGCGCTCACGCGTTTTGGCAACTAATGGCTGCTTCATGAGGAATCACCTGTATTCTTAATTACAATGTATCACAATACCAATGGTTTATGTGCGAAAGTTTCGATATCGTTTCGTCATATCGTTTAAGGGAGAAAAGTAGTCTGGCGATCGATTGCTAATATTTATTCGCTTTCACCGACCGAAATAGCAACCGACATTATATCAGTTATAATGCAGTAAAGAATTACCTTTTCTTATTTTTTATTTTATATTAACTTATTTTTTTTATTCGTATGCTTTCATATTCTTAATACGCGTCGGTTAATAAATAGCGTGTTGTTACCTTGTCGCGCGAAGTATTGCAAAGTGTAACGATCGAAATATCAATCGATATATCATTTATAATGCGTTAACCAATTAATAACGCATTTTTTTTGGCAAAGTAGCGAAGTTTCGATTAATCAAATCGCGTGAGCAAAAAAAAATGCGCCTCGGCTAATAAATTACGTGTTGTTACTTTGTCGCGCGAAGTATCGCGAAGTGTAACGACCGAAATATCGATCGATATATCATTTATAATGCGTTAACCAATTAATAACGCATTTTTTTTTGGCAAAGTAGCGAAGTTTCGATTAATAAAATCGCGTGAGCAAAAAAAAATGCGCGCCGGCTAATAAATAGCGTGTTGTTACCTTGTCGCGCGAAGTATCGTGAAATGTAACGATCGAAATATCAATCGATATATCATTTATAATGCGTTAACCAATTAATAACGCATTTTTTTTGGCAAAGTAACGAAGTTTCGATTAATCAAATCGCGTGAGCAAAAAAAAATGCGCGTCGGCTAATAAATTGCGTGTTGTTACGTTGTCGCGCGAAGTATCGCGAAGTGCAACGACCGAAATATCGATCGATATATCAGTCATAATGCGTTAACTCATTGAAAACGCATTTTTTTTTTGCAAAGTATCGAAGTTTCGTTGAATTAAAACGCCGCAGCAAAAAAAATACGCGTCACTTAACAAATAGCGTGTTGTTACCTTGTCGCGTAAAGTATCATAAAGTGTAACGACTCGTTTGTCGATTGTTGGGATATGACCCGCGATATGAACGTGCGAGGGGTGAAGAACGAGAAACACCGGACACAAAGTATGTACAGTAACCCCAAGAGAAATAAATAATTAGCACGTCCGTTTTGCCACGCACGTGCCTAATGAATAAATAAATGAGAGCGAGCATCGGAGAGGTCGGTAAACTCCTTATACATATTGTAACTATGTCCGCGCTTACTGGAAAGATACTTGACGGCGTCACTCCACCGTGACGATTTCGTTACGTTTTCAAAAATATACATTTGACTCAATTATTGCGCGCATTTACGAACGCATGGCAAACTTTCGTTGAACTCCAATCTTTACACTCTAAATTTTCAAACATTGGACTTAAGATTTTAAACTTTAGACTTGAAAAATTGACTTTAAAATCATCAACTTCGATTTATCTCGAAGTTTTTATTTTTCCTTCGCTTAGCATTATTAACACGAATTATTGCAGTAAACTTGAAATTTCGCGTTCGATGTTTATCGGAGTATTATGAGCGCCATTTTTTTTTTTTTTTCATTTTAACGTTTAACGTGATTTTCGTCACGATGCTGCAAAAGTTTGTCGTATGTAAGGCAGATTACCTGCGGAAGGGTTCTCGTCGACGTATAGCCCGCGTCTTCGGCGTCGTCGTCGTCGTCGTCGTCGTCGTCGTCTGCAAAAGCACCGGCGGCGACGGCGGCGGCGGCGGGGCACCGAGCGTGCTTCCTGCGTTGACCGGAAGTCGCGAGTCAGAGGCACGGCTCTACGCGGCTACGAGGGCAGCGGCGGCGTTACGCTTCCTTACGCGTATCTACCGTCTCGGTGGCAGTTTGCCTCTAACTCGGCTTGTGCCGAGTCTACTCTTGTACGATCGTCTCGAGAGCCCCTCTTCGCCTTGTACCTTACCTCCCTCGGGAGGAGACTACCGAGTCTCGCGAAGCGCAACCGCCTCAAGGACAACGATACGGCGTCGTTACAACCAGAACATACGAAGAACTTATACTCTCTTCACACACAACATTCCCTTCGCACATAATCCGTATAAATTACTACTTTCCGCGATCTTCATTCATCGAGTGTTCGATACAACGTAAAATCGAAACAAATCGACAAATCAAATTTGAAATAAATCGTTTTTTTTTCGAAGTTTGTAAAAAAATATATAGAATCGCGACGATCGAAGTACAACTTAAGTTTGAATCGATCGCAAACCCAAATTTCAATTCGAAGACAAGTAATTCGATTTTTTGAAATATCTTCAAAGATTCGATTGCCTTGTTAAATAACTGCAAATTAAATAAGTTTTTTATGCCATTTAATCCATCGATTCAAAGTATATAATTCCAATGCGACGAAAAAAAAAAAATCGTATACGGGGAAAGAAATCGTCTTGTATAGAATGTAAATAACTGTTTCCGAGGTTACGTAAAAAATTGAAAAGAAAAATAAAACAATCGTAACAACAACAAAGTCCCTTAACCGATGTGCGTTAGGCACACGACCTCGTTGTTACCGCGGCCATCTGTCACGGCACCTGACCCTCGTGAGCGGACCTCGTAGGCCAACCCATCGGGGACGACAAGCCATCCTTCGCATGGTTAAACGGTTTCTCTACTCTCTATCTCCGCAACGAACGAACAAACGAACTTCTATTATTTCTTTCTTCAGTACAGTATGGCTAAGCAGAGGATACATATCGCGGAATGAAAACGATGTTAATGGAAAAAAGAGGCAGACGGACGAATAGTCAGACAGAAGTTACGTAGAGAAGGAGAAACTTTGAAGCGAAACAAAGCAATGACCCCATAGGAGTTGTAGGCACATACCGACTGTACGTTACGAAATACGCGTATAAAAAATAAGAAAAATAACGCGCACTGGAAGTACCTTCGCTTTCGGGTGGTTCTTAGTCTTTTTCATCGCCGAGCAAAGTCCGTTAGGCAGCGGGAGGAAAAACCTCGGAGCGCGAACTATACATCGCGCGGTACCCACGTTTCCTATCGTTAGAAACCATCCGAACGCAAACTATAGCACGGATTCTTTATTTCTCGATTCTCTTTTTTTTTTTTCATTGTAGAAGTTCACTTAAGCGTCTTCGGATCTTTGCCTCCAACAGCTTGAACCCTTCACCTCGTGATTCCTCTCATTCTTCGTGTCTTTTTTGCTTTCTTATTGTTCATCCGGAGATACACGCACAGCTCTCTAAGTTGAATATGTCGTATTATGTTCCGATGGGAAAAAAAATTTTTTACTGGTCGACAATCGGTGTTTTTTTTTATATGGATCTTGCATTGTGCGCAGGAAAGATATTTCGGGGAATAAAAGAAATGGGAGATCAAGACGGACAGCGGCATTTCCAACGTCTGTCGTTAGGGGCGTACGTACGGTGTGGAAAATTCGGTTGAACGTTTTTAGGATACGGCAAAGGGTTGGAGAGGATAACATATGCATGACGGCGCGAGTTCTTGGGACGATGAGGATGTTACAACCCTTTCGGCGGTCTATTACCGTGACGATTAGTTTAGAACGATTACGCGTAGCGGGAAACAATGATATACAGTTGGAAAGCTCGACATTGAGATCTACTTTAACCTTCGGAGTGTCGGAGACTCCGAAACGAACAAAAAATAAAAATAAATAAAATAAATAAAATAAATGAAATAAATAAAATAAATAAAATAAATAAAATAAATAAAATAAATAAAATAAATAAAATAAATAAAATAAATAAAATAAATAAAATAAATAAAATAAATAAAATAAATAAAATAAATAAAATAAATAAAATAAATAAAATAAATAAAATAAATAAAATAAATAAAATAAATAAAATAAATAAAATAAATAAAATAAATAAAATAAATAAAATAAATAAAATAAATAAAATAAATAAAATAAATAAAATAAATAAAATAAATAAAATAAATAAAATAAATAAAATAAATAAAGTAAATAAAATAAATACTGAAGGAAGATTCCCTGACAACGTGGTTGTCAAGGTAGAGTTTGACAGAATCGGAGAAAGCTAAGACGTAATCCGTGCAAACATTTTTGAAATATATATTTATTGTTTCTTAAAGTGTCTCGAATTTATTTAAGCCGAACGGATAAAAAGTTGCGACAATACGAAAATCCGTTATTGTCATTTTCAAAAAAAATCATTTTTACAACCATTTTGGATTAACGCGACCAGGAAGCCGAATTCTCGTTGAAAGCTTCCCGTCTATCAATTTTGTTTTCTATCTCTATCACCTCGAATTCTTGTGTACCGTCTCTCATTCTTATTAACTCTCGGATCGTTGCTTCCAACGTTATGGTCTTATGGGCCTCACTAGTTCTGCTCTACCGAATATTGCAGCGCTAGAGCCGAATTCTTCAACGTCTGTACGTATGGATCTCCTCAGTGCCCCAGTCTCTCGAAGGCACACATTGTGCTTTCTAATAATAACGGAAAAAAAATGTTTACGGTGAACCGATATATTTCGACGATATTCTCACTTTGTCGGAGTAACCAATCTGAATTAAGATTAATTTAACATCGATTAAGTGATTCGAAAATCGCTTCAATTTTTATTTATCTATAATTTATTTTCGTATTCGCGATATATCGTTTCCGCTGAGGAGTGCCCACCGTCAAAAAATGTTTACAATTTTTTTTCGCGAGACTCGATACCGCGATATAACGTTCAGTAAACGTAAAAATGTTATTTCTTCCGATAGTTTTTAATAAAAATGAATAAAAACGTTTTGCATGTGGTGCCGAAAAATGGGGTTCGGATAAAAAAACATCGCGTGCGACTGATAAAGAGTTGTCGGTGAAGTCGATATGCATTTCTTTTAACTTTAATAGCGGAAACCTAGAAAAACCCTAAAATTAAATTTTTTTCGAGTCCTTTAGGGTTTCAAAGGACCGGAAACTCTCGTTTGCTTCGGAGAATTTTCGTTACTCTTCCCTAAGCTCTTCTCACCGCTGTATCCTCTCTTCCTTTATAAATTGGCGCACGAAGTTGCTCACTGTATTATCATCGTAAAAATATATATATACATATATATATATATATATATATATATATATATGAAAATTCATATTAACCGACCATAAGGCGGCGGGGCATGACGACGTCGACGTGGAAAGAATTCTCTCGATGCGTGCGAGAATGAACCAACAAAACTTGAATAAGAGCGCCGAAGATGTTTTCTGCTTCCTTTTGCTTCTTTTCTCAATCTTCGAGGAGTGTGTGATCTCCGCGATTGTTGTACTTCGAAGCGAATTGTATTCGAATACAAGTATATATTTTCTTCGCGGTACCGTATTACGAGACCGGAAATATGTACCAACGAACAGTATTCGTATATATATATATATAATACTCCGTATCATCTTAACGTCCCCCATATACCTATGTGTACCATTGCCGGTTTCACCGAACTCGATTTTTCGACTACACGGTGGGAGTTCGAACCTTCCGTTCCCTCGCGATTTACGCGAGAGATACGAACAAAAATTTCTCGAATGGGTAATCGACACGACTGGTATATGCGCGAGTTCCAGCGCCTTCCTCCCCAAACGACTGAACGAATATAAGTACTCTTTCGTATAGTTTCCACTATATGTATCCGACGAAATTACAGCCGACTCGAGGAGAACGAACCGAACCCAAAAAGGCTGACTACATTATGAATTATAATAACATTTCGTTTCGGTGGCGATGCCGTCGTCCGGTAAGACACCCGGACGAGGAAGGAGCCGAACGAACGCGTAAAGAATATACTTGTGTATAGGAGATTTCATGCCAAACCAACCTGAATCTCGATTCTCGATGTTAGCCATTTTTTTACATTTTTTTTTATCATACTGTTTTTCGATTTCAAAAGACACGAAATTTAAGTAATTTACGATTTACGGACGAAAAATTTTTTAAATGAAAATTCAATAGCAGTAAAAAAATTGTAGTTATATATTTATAATTTTAATTTATTTTGTATTGAACTTTTTTAAAAATAATCATATTAAATATTAATTAATATTTTTCATTGTAAATATATTTCGTAAACACTAATAATTAATAAAACGAATCATCGAATCAAAATTACGAAGCCAGAAAATTCTAGAATTTTTTTGTGTTCTCATAGAATAATCTATGTGAGTAAAAGAACACAATGAGAAGACAATGCGCAAATTTTGATTTTCACGATTTTTTTAATAAAAAATAAAATAAATTTAGCATAAAAATTATTTAGCAGTCTCACATCGAAAACCAATGTAAAAAAATCGCGGATCGGTTTCGAGAGGTCGGGTTGGCGTGGAAAACCCCATATACATGTATACTGTAATATCTTCCATAGTACGGTATTTTCGGGTGCGCGCATCGTTCGAGTTACCGATGATGGTTCCGGATGAGAGCGGCCGAGGATAGGGTTGTCTGATAAAATCGCATAAAGTCGTTTCCCGAAAACATGCGTGAGGGGCTTCGGAATATCGTATTAGAAAGTTACAGAATTTTTTTTATGCTCTCCCCAGAAAGAACGCATTCAAGTCCGAACCCCTAATTGGACGCATTATTTTTTATCGTTCTTTATTTTCATATCTACTGTAACCCTTCTCCGGCATCCGCGGAACCAGTGTCATTTGGTGTGAAAATAAGATGCAATTACGATACTTTCGAAAAAATAAATACGAAATTAATACAATATTCTCAACTGTTAAAAATTCTTAATAAATTTGTTAATAACTATCAAGAACTTTATTAAAGCGAAAAAATTTCATGGAAAAAAGTTCTATTCAAGAAATCCACAAAAAAAAAAATTAAAAATTTACGAAAAATTGCGTCTTCCAATGTCGAGTCGAAATCTCTTGTGAAAAATTCACGAATCGCATTCCTCCTTTGGAACGCGTGGGATCTATTCGCCAACTTCTATAGATCGACTTTCCCGCTTGTCGTATCTTAAGAATCAGGAAAATTGTGTGTATGGAGAAAAGATGGAGCAGAAAGCAGGAGAAAAAAGATGAAATAAGAGGTTGAAAAGGACACAGATATCGAGGAAAGACGATGATGGGGGCTATCGAGAATCGTGCCGAATGCCCGGTAAGTATATCGAAAGACGACAACCGAAGAGCAAAGAGCGAAGAGACTGTAAGAGCTTCTTCTTCGACGAGAGAGTTTGCATGGTAGGGGAAGTGGCGCGTGGCAATAAGTATCGTATACCGCCAGATGTTACCGCGTGGCCGGGCGTCGCCGCGAGGCGAGCGGCAGCTGTCTCTGGGCCTTCTTTGCTTTTCCTCTCACTCTTCTTATTCCATTTCTTCAATTTCTTTCACTTCACTCTATTCACACAGTGTCCCTCTCTTCTTTTCTCGGGAGAATTCCTTTTGGATCTTTTTCGGAAAAACTTTGCAGGTACCTGCGTCCCGAAGAATAATGCCGTATAGTACTGCGTTATAGTACCGATGAAAAAAAAAAAAAAGTTATGAATTATTTATTTTCTACTGCGCATGTCCTTGTCGTCGAGGATCGTTTCTCCAACCGCAAAAATCATCGATACGATTTTCTCGAAAAAATAATGGAAATATAGTTGAATCGGAGTATATATTCAAAAAAGTACAGATGCGTTGTTAGACGTTTAATTGATTGGAATAAACGAAATTATTCGGCCGTTAAACAATTTTTTCTGCGGTTTTAGTATTTTTTATTTCGTATTTCCTTTCCCCAATTTTTTGGATTATTTAACGAAATTGTTGGGCATTATGGAAGAACGGAAGTAAGTGGACATTGGGGTGATGGAAGATCGAGGCTCGTCTTTCGATTTTGTGAACACCGATGCGAGACGATTTTGTCACTGAGGATTGAAGTATATGTGCGTTTGTGTGTATGAAAAAGTGCGTACAGGCTACCGAATTGTGCGGTTTGGAATCGAGAAACCGCAGAAATTGGGTGGACAGACTGTGTCGCAAAGACCGGAGCCCCCCCACCCCTCTGCCTTCGATTCGTTGTTGCCTCCCGTTCGATGTCTTCGATGTGGAAAATCATCGAGGCATCCGCGGTTTAACGATCCGGCATATTGCGGACTTTCTTCGAAGGAATCTTCGCTAACGAGATAATGTTGCATTAACGTCGTGCGTAACATGCATTTCGGCGACCGAAAAAAAAAAAAAAAAAAAAAAAAAAAAAAAGAAAAACATCGAGAGTACTCATTTTTTTACTGTTTTATTCAGCCGAAAACTGAGTTCGCGAGCTTTCAGATTTTAACGATTTTCTGAACTTCGCGACTGACAAACGAAATATTACGTATTCGATAAATTGACAAATGGGTGGACACACCACCGTCGGATCGTAAAGAACGTTGAGGAATCGCCGGGCAAAGTGTAGACGATATGTTTCTATTTATATGACGTTTACAGCATCGACGAAAGCGCGGCATTATATGCAAGCGGTATGCAGACCGATACCGTATATATTACGCAATAATTTTCACAGATCGAGAACGAGATCGGATGTCCGTAAATTCGGGTCAATATTTTCTTTCTTAATCTTGGAATTTCTATTCTCGATTTGAACAGACGTGTGCCAAATTTTATCTTCGAAGTCCAGTTCGGGAGAACGGGGCAAGATGGACCGCGGTGTCCCAATCAGAAAAAGTCTACAAAATAATTTTTTTCATTTGACAAAAAATGGGATTCAATTTAAGGAAAAAATCGAAAAAATAAAAATCCTCATTGAGTTCGCAACCTTCGAAATTGAATTTACATCTCTTTTTTTTATATTTTTAAAATTATTTCGTCAATTTTTTTTTTTCAAATTCGAACGCAATTATTTAAAATTTTTCGAAATTTATTTAATTATTCTTTATTTCACCTAAAATTTTCTCAATTTTCGTTTTTACGCGTCCCTTTCGACCACTGCTTGCGCATAGGTTAGTTACGTACGATACAATGCAACGAGCGTATAAATAGCCCAAACATTCAGCTGATGCGTCTGCTGTTAAAAATTTAACAAAAATATTGGTTGACATAAAAAACAAAAATCTTTAAATATCATTATCCTTGCCGTTGTCCTGTTACCCGACTAAAAAATACTACAGGCAAACTTTCTAAAAAAAAAAAAAAACTGTGAATCATTGCGATGAAAGTTTCCCGTGGGTTGAAAAATCTTCTGGCATACTGTGAAAATCTCTTGCAGTACCCATACATATGAATGCTATATAACGAGAAGGTTGTAACGAAGTGGGCGCGAGTGGCGTCGAGCGGATAATAGATGAGCCGCGCGATCTTTCATCGTCTCTGGTGTAGCAATTTCCAAGAGACTCGCGAACGGTATTCAGGATAGTAAGGCGAAGAAGCTACTGCATCAGGATTGAAGAAGTCGCTCGTTTATAAGCTCGTAATAATAATCTCTCGCACGGTTCCTCGACTGGCATAAACTTCCCTCGCCGGGGATCTTTCACGTTGCTTGTGCAATGCCTCTTTCCCCTTTGCTACTTTCGCTACTTCTACTGGTTCTGCTTCTGCAAGCTACTGTGCGTCATTCAGCCTCCCATACGCCTCGGGGGAGAGATTATGCTCCCAAGACGTAATGGAGTGCTGGCGGCTACTTGCGCGGCCTTCGCTTCTCTCGCTGTTCTCTCCAGGGTCCTCCGTAGCGAGGGATACCAACTTCCATTATCTACGCGGATGCAGACTGTGAAGTCTGCACTCTCCCCTTCCGCTTCGCGTAGACTAGACGATGAATACCCGTCAAATTACAAATCGTTATCAATTTTAATCAGCCGCTCTCTACTACGCTGCGAATTATATTGTGACTTTGCGTTGCGGAGGATAATTTCATTGGTCGTTGGAACGCTTCGTCCTGTGATAATTTGCCGTGTCGTTGAGTAGACGCAGTAATTTGTAGTATTTTCTTCCGGGACACAAATATATCAGTAATGGTCGAAATATATCATATTTTCTCTATATCGACTCGATTCTTTCGATCTCTGTTTCGATCTCAACCCTTATTAATGCAGAATTCAGATAACGCGTAAAATTCGATTAAATCGAAACGGTTAATTCAGCGATGTAAAAGAAATATTTTCGTCATGAAAATTCCTAATTGAAGAAATAAATTGCTCGATATTTTGAGGAAAAAAATAAGTATACAGCATATTTGCGCTTTTAACCGATTGGAATAATTCGCTTTTTTTTCGGCATATATTCGGCATTACGCAGACAGATGGATTTCCGCACTCACACGTTAAGTTGCATGTATACAATCGACGAATGACAAATCGTTACAAATTTTAATCAGACCTTTTCTACGATTCTGTGAAGAAAATTCTGATGACGCATTGCAGGGGTTCATTAGTCTTTTTTACGAAAAAATCTTCGTACGGAATTGCTATTTCTACAAATCTTGAATACGCCAAATTGAATGCGCATTTATTTTTCTTTCTACAGTTTTTGTGAAAAAAAAAAAAAAAACAAATTGCACTCGATTTTCAAAAAGCGATTTACATGTAAACGAACATTTTACATTATTTTATTGAAATGGATTCGTCAAGACTCAGTTCCATTGACGAAAAATCAACAACGAAAAGGCATCGATTCGGGGGATACTTTGTCGTTCGACGAGGTAAAAAGTTTGGTAGGGTAGGTCAGTATGCGACGTTTCGTGACGAAATCTTCGGCGCGCTCGGTGGTTAGAAGAGGCGAGAGAAGCGACGAGGGGTTGGAAGGTGCGTAAGGTGGTTGTAAGGTCGAACACCGTCCTGTGAATCGCAGGGAAAGCTTAAGCGCGTCTCTCATCCATCGTCCCTCCCGTGCAGAGTACGACGAGGGGGATTTCTATTCCGAGGGAGAGAACCGAGAAAATGAGTAGGGTGTGTGGGTCCCGTGTGACGGGAAGTGGATGCTGAGACTCGAAATCGCCGTACATCTTTTCCGTTCTTCGTCTCTTAACGTGGAACCGGCGAAACGAAGCGAACTCCTATACGGTCAGAAATATATTCGGTACGGGGAAACTTGCAGCTGTCTCCATAGGCCACTCGGCTCAAGACAAACCGGCGTATAAGTACGTACCACCGGTGGATAATCACGAACGTGCGGTGGTTTGCTGCGCGCGGGATTTTTCCGCCTTCAAAGTCACGCACGAGAAGTTGCCTCGACTACGGCGCAAGGTCGTCATTCGCATATTCTTGCCAGCGATCGCTTGGCTCGCTAAAGAGATCGTAAAATTTTTCGTAATGTCGATTGTAAAAAAAAAAAAAAAAGGATCGAAAAAATTAAACCACTTGATTAAGAAAACATCCTAATCTACTTTAATTCGATGATTGAGATATACGATATATCTTAATTATGAAATATCCTATACTTATAAATAAAATCGTAAATAAAAATATATTACATAATAATGAAATTATTAAAATTTTGTGAATTTATAAGTTTCAAATACTTTACAAAATATTTTAAAATATAAAAATTATGATGATGAAATAAAAAAAAAAAAAAAGTTTGGGACTAATTGCACCCTCCCAACGCGCCGTATTGTTAATAATTTTTTGATTTTTTTTTCTTCGAACAAAAGGCAATCGACGAATAATAATAATATATAATAGTAGCGTCACTAAAAAATGCTGCGAGATAATTATACGTTCGTGTCGCAAAGTCCAGAACGTGTAGTACCGAGATTTCGAAGACTTCGGGATCCGAAAGCGATTGTATGCCTTGAAACGCGTTTACCTAACGATGCAGCTGTCCGGGATCTCGAAGAGATACCTCGCGAATTTCGATAGACCGAAAAAAAACGAGAGAAATGTATGCCTGAGGCTATGCGAGCCTCGTGTACATCTCTTCGGCTACGAGACCGGCGACAACGGCGACAAACGTAGAGTTGAGTAAACGCGCGGATAGAGGGAAGGATAAGACGCGAGACTACGGGAGTCTCGAAAACTCCTCGCACCTGGCTTCTGTCGTGATCCTTGTAAACGCGGAGCCTTGGAAAAAAAAAAAAAAGATTTTTCTTTGGATGCACCTCGTGTCGGCACAGTTTTTTTTTCCGAAGATAACTTTTGTTTTTACGTTTTTTCGTTCGTCAAGTGAAAAGAAGAGTGTTAAACATTCCAATAACCTTGAGGATAAATTTACAAATTTTAACCGATCGTTAATAAATGCATGCATGCATGCGTTGTTCGACTTATCCGTGTCTTGTTGTTTCTCCGGACGTGTTGTACATACTGAGATATATATATGTCTTCCTATCTGCACGAAAAAAAAAAAAAAACTCACCCTGCAAAGTTTGTACAGTTGCAGCGTCGGATATCAGCCTAAATATTGCTATCTTCGCCTATTATACATTGTATTGTGAATGAACGAAACCACTCATTTTTTTTCTTACACTACAAAAAAAAGAAAAATATATCCGAATTTTTAGAATTTTTAGAATTAATGCGTCTTTCTAGACGATTTCGACGATTTTAATTTTTTCGTCTTTATTTCTTTTGTACTCCTATTATTTCGAATATTAACAAAAAAAAAATCGCAAGAATTAAAAAAAAAAAATTAGCAACGTTATGGCGAAACAAACCCGATGATTTTCGTTCGATTAAAAGAAAATCAGGTTAATATTTCATTTTTGGCGCTTTTATTTATACAGACTTAAAACGTATGGCAAAGAAAAAAAAATAAGAAAAAAATGAAACTATGATCTCGAGGAAAAATGCCGCGAGAGAAGCAGTGCAGGATGGGGGCAAAGAGGAAGTGGCTGCTCGCGTGGGTGTGTTCGAGGGTCGAAGCGAATATATCCTTCCTGCCTTCCCGCGTCCCTCCCCTTCTCTTTCCTAATATCCTCCCGAAAGTCTTTGCTTGCTTCCCTTCTTACAATGTGCCTATGTTAGCTTCTTCCCGCCAGCAAAGCAGGCAGCTGCTCATGAGATTTCAGCACGTGCTACCACTGTGCGCGCGCGTTTGTCGCTCGCTGTCTCCGTTTGTCGAGATACGAAACCGGACGAGAGCGAGAAGAAAAGGAGAGGAGCGCCGTACGTGCACAGTGGTTGTAGGTGAGTCTTTTTGTAGATTGTAAAGCAAAAAGGAGGGAAGGAAGGAAGGAAGGCAGTGGCTACTGATGGGTCGTAGGTGCGCCTTGCCGGTTCACTTCGCTTCACATGCATATAGGGATATATAAAGATATAACTACCCTATATATAGATATAGGGGACACATGTTAAGGGGCGGCCTATAACTCATTCTACTACCCTATATTCCGATGTTTTTTCGCTTTTTTGATCACACATTTCTTAACATATGTGTGTCCTCGCGCCAATTCTACATAACTATGACTAGGAGAGCAACTTTTCCCTGCATTAAGGGACACACATCCACCTGGTGTTTCCGAGTCAATTTGAAAATTTTTTTTCTCCCGACAACTGTGGGAGCTAATAGAATGAATTTTTTTTTACGCATTATTTTTTTTTTATATAAAAAAATAATACCTTGTAATTTTTTTTCGTAAATATGTTTAAAATAATAATAATATTTTGTAATCGAAGATACGTCTATTGGACTCACGTGCATAAAAATAAACTAAAATAAAAAAAATTACCGACGTAGTTCGTTATTCGTTTGAATAATCCACACGAATTAGATTTGCATTTTTTTTTTTTTTTTTTACAATCTGTTTCGTAATATTTTGCGGCAGCGCATTATTCCACATGTGTCTACTTGCCGGCGTTCCAAAGTCCTACGACTTCAAGTAACAGGGGGATGAACGAATCACGATGTATGTGAACTCTCCGCTTACAGGAAGTCAGGCTGGAAGTCAACTGTGGGGGATGCATGGCAGCACTATATTAGTAACTTCCGATAACTCTCGGCTGGCCGCCACAGTGTCCAGCTGGTGTTCGGTTTAGCTACTTACGTAAATTTCAATTTTCGAGGGGTGATTCTCGATGGTTGGTCGGTGCTTATATCGCGAGGTGCACCAGTCGCGTCAGAAAATAGACTGTAAGCGGTCAATCTTGCGCAGGCGAACCTGCGCTTTAAATGGAGAGGGTGAAAGGATTTAAAATACGAGTTTCTTTCGCGCACATGAATGATGTTGTGACCTTCGGTATGGTTTCCAACAATCACGCGACGACAGTCGGCCGGTGAGCGGAAGCGCAGGGCTACGTATAATTTCCGATAAGTCGCGATGAACCCCTTGAGAAGGCATCGATCTTCGTGCAAACCGGTGGCCACGAGGAAGGTCAGCGGTGCCAGGAACCTCGGGAATCTCGCGAAACCTGTATATGTCGAAATCATTGAGCTCCGCGCGGAGTTTCCGCATAAATATGCAACGAGACTTGTACTTTCGCATGCATTCGTGAACTGCACAACTGTATATGTATATATAGAAGTTACGTGTTAAGATTTTTAAAAAATGCGACTTCTCAATCGAAAGGGCAAAAAGTCGGCCAGAGAAAATATTCCGAATAATTCATTATAGTAGAAAAATCACGTGGGGAGGTGATTTTTCTGTTGTCATTTTTGCGAAAATTGCATAAAAAATTATGAAAGATCGAATGGCGTTCCAAATTTCTACCAGAACAGCTTCCGCAATGACCACGTTGCGGGAATCGTGTCGTAAAAATTTTCTTTGAAGTACCGTTATGATGATGGATTTACAAATCGCGACAGATTTGCGTTTGCCAACATACACTTTAACGAACCAACGTGTCAAATCTTTCGAGAATTGGTACGTCGCCAAGAAAATAATACACAACGAATACAGGAAGTCAAATCAACACAACTGACCCAGAAATACTTTCGAGTCGTTTTTATAGATATTTTGCACTGAACACTGGTAACTATGATTCCGAACGATTGAGACTCTTACCGAAAAAATGATGGTATTAAAAAAAATGGCCGCCGGAAGAGGGACTTGTGGTTTATTTATTTTTTGGGACATTTCGCGGCGGAAATTCGGCAATTGAAACGATGCGTCTAAAATTAAACAACGAGCTATCGACTGTCGCCGATTTTTTAATATTTTTTTTCTCGATAATATCGTGTTATTTCGTGACAAAAAAAAAAAAAAAAAAAAAAAAACGGGTAATCCAGAATAAGTGCATTTCTGGTTTTCCTCAACTCTAACGACGTACGATATATACAATAATGTAGTTTGATGCATTTGACTGGACGCGGTATTCGTACAATTGTCAAAGCACTTCACGCCTACAAAGTTGGCCGGTTGCCTACCAACGCGGATTGCGAAGTATTAATGCGTTACGAGAGTTCACACATAGCTAATATCTATATTGTGGTCTCTGATTTGCATTCTGGTACGAGGTGTGTTTATGTCATCTGGCTGTTTCAATGCGGCTTTTAGCTTCGGCGCTTCGTAGGAACGACCTTCGTTTTCTTCTCGGCGCTCTCGTTGAGCTTTTCATCGTCTCTCCATTGCCGCCGCGATCTTTACGATCGGCGTTCTGTTTTCTTCTTTGTAATCGCAAGCTGTGATGTTCAAAAGAAAATTTAATTCGATTTTTACGCACTTGTTTCGTATTTATCGAAATATTAAAAAAGTATATAATTATTTTTAAAAAATTATATTTTATGCAAATATAGTTGTCGTGGTAAATGTAACTGCGTGCCGAAGTTATATCGATAGGTTTGTCACGAGTGTTATTGACCGTGAATCGTATTTCGACTTTTCTTCGATGAAATTACAAGAATCCGCGTACCTGCGCGTTTCTTTCAATAGATTCATACAATGGCTACAGACTTTACTGGGTGTCTATTATCTGTAAGTGAGAAATAAATCGTTTGGGAATGAGAAACGAACGACACACCGGTCGCCGAGCGTTCCGTCCATTCAGTACGAGTAGCAAAGACGATTCATCTCTTCCTCTCCGTGTACTCTGACCCGTCCGCAACAGTCTTCAGGATTCATTGTTACTCGAGAAATTTGACTTGTCCACCGTGAAAACCGGAACGGGACGAGAGGTCCCTGACCACTGGACTGTCGACGCAACGTTTCAATTCGGCATGGCTATTATAACGAGGATACAAAGGTGTATAGACGAGTGTTGTTAACCAGAAACTCGACAAGAAACGGCAGAAAAATTCAGTTAGAGCGAAAAAAAAAAAAAAAATGTTTCGAAAGGAGGTGCGGAAGGAAAAAAATGGCGTCACCATAAAAGCTTTATTATCGTTACCATTGGCGATAACTGTCTTCGTGAGATTCAGAGAGAACTTTGAATACTTTTGAATAAAAATCGGAAGAAAATTTACCGTATATGTAGAAGATGCTAAGAACATTAGTTTTCCATAATAAAATTAGCAAAATTTTATCAACCACTTGGAAAAAAAAAAAAAATGTTAAAAAAATCATCCGGTAACCGATTTTTTGAAAGTCGAAATTGATTCAGAAATTCTTTTTATTACATATACATTTTTTTTTTGTTTTCGAATTTTTTTTTTTATGAAAAATCGTGTTTTTTGGATATGTTTTTGCAATAAAACTACGCGTTACACTCAAGAATTTGAAAAAAATCGGAAAAAATTAATTTGCTTTCAGAAAGATTAAGAACTTAGGAAGGATTTAAAATTCTTTTTGAATTTTACTTTTGACTGGGAATGTAACTTTCCGTAATGTCTCCAATGTCTTCTGAAAATTATACCTATGTATCAAATGAGGATAAACGCAGCGAATTAACTGTACAAAGCAATGGGTCTCTGATAACATTTTATAACTCATGAAAACAGATCTACAACGTTAATTACGCGGTTGTTCCGAGTCTCTTCCGCCTCGACGATTAATACCGGCGTCGATGTAAATCGAAGCGGCGTCCGGTGTCGTCGAAGCGGCGCTTCTCGTTTATTATGCATTGATACACAGAGGCTCCGGTGACGCGATCGATTCGACCGACTAATCGACTGCCGTTTGTTGAAAACATCCTCGAGGATGTCGCCTTTGACGGAAATTCAATAAATAAAGACTTTCCCCGTGGCAAACGTTGTAAAATACAAAATTCTCAAGACAACGCGATGTTTTAAAATTTTATTATTCATCTTTTCGTTGGTCCAAAAATTATACACGTACTACAATTTGAAGATAATAAATAAAATTTATCAAAAAAACGATTCAAGATTGATAAACAATTTTTTCAGATTTTTTTCAAGATTTTTTTATAATTAAATGAACAATTGGAAGCTAATGAAGAAAAATAAAAAATTAAACATCGAACGATGCAAAAAAAAAAAAAACTTTACAAATTCATTTTACCCATTTTTTCTCTGCGAACTTTTCGTCCTTTAGGCGTTTACTCCCGTACCCTTCAAACAATAGAAGAAAAGCCTTCTGCTCCGATGTTTATAGACTTTTATACAGACTCGCCGAAGGAAACGCCGGATCGCTTTTTTTTCAACTTCTTCCTCGATCTCCATCGGTTAAAGTCTTCTCCTTTCTGTTTTCTTCTCGTCGGAGAGGAAATTCGGTCGGATCTGACGGATAAAAAGGAACCCTGGTATTCAAAGAAAGGAAAAGCGATATCCGTATGCCAGGGCTTAGGATCACTTGGTTGCCTGTTCAAGGAGGCATCGGATCTGGTTCACCGTTGGTAGGGATCACCGACATACGGACGGACAAGCGGCCTGCCACTGGTTGCCTACAGATCTCGATGATGCCTCGTATCCTCATGCTGACGAATATCTTTTTCGTTAAGTCCGCGTACCGTCTCGAAGGCACGGATCGGGGGCACGTGCCGAGCGTTGTACAAAGAGATTCTCCTCGAGTATAGGACACCCGAAAAACCGTCAGAGCAACGAAGATAGACGAATTGTAAAAAAAAAAAAGAGACGCGGATGCTGCTTTTGCTCGCGTTCTTTTTTTTTCTTTATGTTAGACGCCGCGGTTCCCAGCCATCTGTTGCTTCCTCTGACATTTTCATTTCGAGAACTTTTCGGCCCGATGCGAAGGATATAGGATATACGTAGCATACGCGGCGGTACTATAGTATTTATGCGCTCTCTGTGTTTTTTTACGCTGTCGGAAGACGCCGCTGGAGACGGAAGTATCGGTCTCTCACCTTATATCCGTTTTCTTCACGAAGCTAAAGCGAATTTTCCGTTCAAAGGAACGGTAAAATTTGAGAAATATATAAAATTATTATATACAAAAATAATAATTTATGTTTGTAATATATTAATTACATTTTATATGAATGTTGTTTCTGATTTTTATTTATTTTATCAAATATTGATAAAAATTTTTAAACTCTCGTAAAAATTCGATCGGAGGGTCGAAAAATACGAAAAAAAAAAGTTTCTTTATCTTCGAAGCGATCGTAGTGTTTTCTTTCGTTCGCTGCATCTATCTATAGGCCAAAAAGCAAGCGTACGTTTTCCTTGTTCGTTCCCCTACTTCTTCTTCTTCTTATTCTTCTTTGACGGGCTGCACGCGCCGCGTGTTCCCGACAAGGACCTCACCGACGCGCTACGCATCATCCCGAAGAAACCTGGCATCGGACGCGCACGCCTGGATTCGTACGGAGATGGCAGGTGGTCGTTTGTTCTTCGCTCGCGCGTGGTTTTGGATTTTCACTTCCCCTTCTTCCCCCCGCCCACCCCTCTGGGGCTCTTTCTCTCTGCCACTCTTCAGGAAACAGCAATCTGTTGATTCTTCAACATTCTCGATTACTCCAAAAGTCCTGGTGACGCCGCGTCCTTTTTGGTTCGGAATTATGCGTGGAATTCTGCGGTTTGTTTTCGTTCTAATGCAATTTGTAAATTCCTGCCATCAGGTGTCCGTCATGTTATTATTGCCTGAAATATCAAAATACAAAAAAAAAAAAAAATTATAAGCGTAATTTTCATAATGCATAATTTTGGTTTCGATATATTTCCGAAAATATAAAGCGACGCCATTTTCTTTCTTCGAACATTTCGCTTATAAAACGACAGCCTAAAGGTGTAAAAAAGATCGCCTTTCGTTAAAGTGGGTTAATAAAAAATGCCCTCAATCTCTTGATTTCGTTGTCTGCTTAACTGTAAACTTATTGGTGACATTACCCCGGAATGCATCGAAGTTTCGAAGCTGCTAAAGGGACATAGTATCCAAAGCATCGAAAGGTGTATAGCAGGTGCTCTACGTTTACATTGCTCGTCATATTAAAATAGTTGAGGAACACTTTGCGCCTGAAATTTCACTGCAAGGAATTTTGCCTTCAGACAAATTTGCAACATTACGTTAACCCCGAAGAAACTGAGACGCGTCGGCTCGGCATCTCGTTGCCGAGAAGGAACGCAGGTTCATCGTATGTTCGAAGATATTAATAGCGAGTTGCGAACCTAATACGAGAGCGCTTGGCGTTCTCTTTAAACTGCTGTTGGGGGATAGTCGATACCGGGAGGGCACGCGACGATCGAAACGCATCGGGCGACCAATTTTTTACTCTCCGGTTGTTCAGCGTTTACAATGACGAAGAAGAGAGACGAGAGCTAAGAGACAAACGGCAACCGAAGCGGCTTGCGTTCGCCAACGCGTCGGCTTAATGCGCAAAGGATAACGAGCGAAGTCGGTGGACACAGAAGACGACAGTGTAGAGAACGGAGCAGATGAATATCTGAGAAGAGTCTGATGCATCGCGATGATCCAGTCGACAGAATGCACAACGGCACCACATCGTCTCGTTGTCCTGCTGCTACAGATTGCACGGTTTCTCCTGCTGCATATTTTGCCGCAGGTCTTTCGGTATTCATCGTGATGTCGCTAATTGCATCTTTCCAGCGGGAGATGAAAAAAATATCAGCTTCAGAGAAGAGATGAAAATTTGAGTCGCGAATGCGTACGACATGTGTTTCATCAACAAAACTACGTAATGATTATCGATCTAATCAACTAATGTGGTTTACGAAAAAAAATTATTTAGTTGCAATATTTACGATAAAATAATGGTATCAAGCCAATCATCGCTACGTTTTCTAACTTTTTCTCGAGAAAATGGCAAACAATATATATATATATATTTAAAAAAAAGAAACTAAAATATGCGTTTGCCGCAGTAGCTGAAAAAGGGGAAAGCGTATTGTCGGTGAGAGGGACGAAAGACCCGCGAATGAGGAGTTTCACTCTCCACATTCGCTCGAATAATTCGTTCATCGAACCGCGCGAAAGATTTTTGCCGCTCACCGGCACGTGCTACGCGAGCATCAAAACATATATCGCATATATATATATATATATATACATACCTCCGACGATCTACACAAAACAACGCAAAGTCTTCCCCACAAAAAAAAGGAAAATCCTAACATCTTACGAAACAAAAATTTCACTTTTCGAATGTAACAAAATTTCTTAAAATTTTTTCGTCGATTTTTCTACTTCTGTTGAAAAAAAAAACAAAAATAAACAAAGAAAATATTTCTCAACCCGTATTATTCGTGCCAATAAAGCCCATTGCGAAGAATCGACGAGACTTTCAAAAAGTTCTCATTCTTCTTCAAAGTCTTTATTGAAATGGCCCGTGCCGGATGAAAAATATATTTCGGCCGTGAAAAGGAAGGAAAGAAGGTGCCGCTTTGGAACTGTAGGAGGGAAACCGCGTCGTCGTAGTCGTTAAAGAAGAAGAAGAAGAAGAAGAAGAAGAAGAAGAAGAAGAAGGACAGGAAGGTCGAGGAGGGGCAGATGGTCCGGCACCCATGCAGCCAGCGAGCTCGCAGCCAAGTGGCAGCGGGCACGCGCCAACCGAGTTGTTCGGAACATCTGCCGACGCTTCCCATAGCCATGTCCCATACTAACACCATATACCATACAATATACGTATAAATGTACACAGTTCCATGCGGTATCTGTATTTGTGTAGTACAAGAGAACCACCGACTCTGGGCGAAGTTTCTTATTTCGTATCTTTTCCATCCCTCGCTTCCTCCCCTCTCCCACTTTTCCACCACTACAATTCTCGATCTATTGCAAGTTTCGCCCTCTGCCACGTCAAGGGAGACACCCTCGTCTTTCGGCTACAGACGCTCTTACGTTCATCCGTCTTTCTCCTTTCGAAAAACTTTTCTTATTCTTCTCCTACATCGTGTATACGGCACACTCTTCTCGGCTAACCGGTGGTTGAAAAACCACCAGCATCAGCTAAGATGGCAACAGCAGCCGATCGCTGGACCGAATTTTCACAGATGTCGCGTGCCCGCTTCCCCTACTCTTTTGCTTCATTTTCTCAGTTCTTTGTATCGCGATTTAGGGAAACAGAGGGATGATTTTTTTTTTTAACTCCGAGGGCAAAAAAATTTATTTTTATTCAAATTTTTTTTTTGGATATTTGGCTTCGAATATTTGAATTTGGAGTTTGGAATTTTTTTTATCGCTGAACGTAATGAGAATTTTCAGTATTTTTTCGCGTAATTGAGATCGAAGGGGTTGAATGGGAATATTTTTATTGAACACCTGCGAAATGACCACTGCACGGCGACACCGCCACTGCACTCTCGTAGTTGCACCGATTGACTCGGTGCTAACCGGTGCGCTCACGACAGAGCGTGCCAAGTGAATGAAGCACAGCGCAAACACGAACAGTGCAGGAGGGAATATGGAGGTATAATATATATATAAGCGTCGAAGGAAGCGGGCGAAAGGGTATGTATATATCGTAAACCGAGGTCTTCTTCCCTGGAAGTACTTTCATATATGAAATACGATTCCAAAGTGCTGCGCTAGAGAGAGCGAGCAAGAGGAAGCATTAATGCCCGCGTACGACGAGGTTTTACTCGTGCATCTGCTACTTACAAGGAGACCTTGCATATAGGACACGGGGGAAGACCTTCGACGTCATCCTCGTACGGATTCCGCGCCATAAAGTCGTCCGTGATTCGCGAGATTCGACCTCTTAGCGATTTGAAAAAAAAAAAAAAAAAAATTTTTATTATAATAACTTCGAAATTAATTTTGTTAAGGTATATACTGAAACACTAATAAAAACTTTGATGACGTTGCAAGAAATTTAACTTTTTTTACATTTTACGTTAACAAATTGAAAAAAAAATTATAAATAAATCGTATCTACTTTCCTGGAGATTATATTATACCTCGAGGAAAAAAATATATTCTTGCATCGCTAAAATTATGGCAGTACATCCACATAGAGTTTCGGAAATCGAGTAAATTTTCTTTTTTTTCTTAAAAACCATAGAAACAAATAATTTTTTTTTACTGAAAGGAGTAAACATTTAGAGTTTTACGATGAAAAATTGTCGAATTGTTTTGAAAAATTGAAAAATCTTTTGCTTCGAATTGAATTGAACAAAAACGTTTGAAACTCAGAGATATCCGGTTTATAACAATTCCGACTAATAGCTTCTAAATAGGAATCATCGAGAGCGATATTTTGACCGTATCATCATGATGACGCAATAATGACGCAGTCTTCGTGATTTGGGTCGCTGGTTTTACGACGGCGTCGACGGGAGGTGTCAAAGATTTTCATAGTGGGACGTCGAGAATCAAGGAAACGATGAACACCGAAGGGAACGATGACGGGGGCGTCTATGGTTTTTGAATGTACATATGTGAAAACTGAAGCTCGCGCCCGAGTCCCGGGACCATCTGTGGAAAATCGGTTCCATCCACCCTCGGGACACGAGGGTAACGAAGAGGGAGGGGGTAGTTTTTCAACCACCGGGCGAGGAGCTCGTACGGGACTTCATCCTGTCGATGGTCCACAGGGTCGGAAAAGATGCTGCGATCGTATAGCTTTAGGTTGCGCCACAGGGAATTCGGAAATATCTTCCACACATATCCACAGTTAAGAAAAATAAGGAAGTATCTCTGGATAATTTATCGTGCAAAACGATGTGGGATGTGGCCTTCTGATTGCAAGCGGTCGATTTCCGCTCTCGAAGTTCCTGCGGTAGAATAATAATGCGTATGCGTATCTGCATCCTGCGGCATGAACAATCATTTCCTCTCGCGTCGTCACAATGACACAATCATTCGACGTTTATTGAAATTCGGGTCACCGAAGCCGAAACGTGGAGATCGACGGTCCGATGGAGATTTAGGGAGGTCAAAGGGAAAGGAAAAGGAAACTGTGAAGTGGATGACGAGAAGAGACGAAGGGGAGAACGTGGGCACGCGACATCTGGAAAAATTCGGATCACTGGGCGCCCGTGAAGACGCGAGGTTGGTTTTTCAACCACCGAGGCGAG
Source organism: Cryptus viduatorius (assembly GCA_964006125.1). NCBI lineage: Eukaryota > Metazoa > Arthropoda > Insecta > Hymenoptera > Ichneumonidae > Cryptus > Cryptus viduatorius. Next base: position 12,576,510 of record OZ023221.1, read on the forward strand.
CGGAGCACGAAGACCGGAAGTTTCGAATGTTTTTTTTATATTTCGCATTTAACGAATAGTCTCGAAGGAAATTGATGTTAAAAACGAAATTTACGATTCTCCGGACATAAGGCAACTTTTACCGCATCTGCATAGTTAAGTTATTTCGACTGAAGCAGATATGGATATTAATTACAGAAGTATATTTTCGATTTTTTTTAAATGCACTGATTATTCCAATAAAAAAAAACTGTATAAATCATCGAGAAAAAAATGTTTTGAGTTTCTTCGATATTTCAAATTTTTTTTTAATTATGTTCTCGAAAATATAGGATTTTATCGAAATAATTCGCTTTTGAAAATACGAATAATAACATTCAAATGTGAAGTAAATGATATATCTATTTTTTTTTATTTATCATATATTTATGTCAGAAATCGTTGAACATCCTGCGAATCTTTAGGGTTGAGTCTTAAACTGATCTTCCCGTCGGGAAGGGTTGACCTGATACCCAAAATTTGCAGTATGCACCACACGTTTACCGGGTCAACCGGTGCACATAGTCCGAGAAGTCACGTTGAAATAGGCAGGTGCGTCGACACAAAAATCCGAATAAAGAGCGTGTGGAATATATGCGAATGCATAGCTTGGGAAAATTTTTGGCTCACTGGGTAAAAGGGTTGTTCCTCTCGGAAAAAGGGGTTCTTCGCACGTCAGGTTAATTCTCGCATGGTGCACTGTCAGTAGAACGGATGGCATCGTCAGCGTTTTTCACTGCACGTCTTCGATTGTTCGGATTAAAAGTGCATATATATCCGCACGGCGAGGGGACAAATATAATACAATCCTTTCGACAAAGGGATAACCGATTCTTCTTCGGGCATCTGGCAACCACTACCAGTCCAAACAAACTTTTGTGTCTCCTTCATAAAGCTTTGTAGCGTCTCCGGTTGCTGCACTTTCAGCATCGTCGCTGTTAACGGGGGGTACATCTACACCTACCTGGCGGCCCGACAATGGAGTTAAAGTTTTGATTTTTTTTAACCATAGAAATGTCGCGCACATTATTTTTTTTTATATTAATAGTATATGTATCGAAAGTTTTAAAATAAAAATTGTTTTAATGTATAAAAAAATTAAAAAATTGCCGACGGAAAAATAACTTTTTTTTTTCGTAATATTGGGCGGTGGACACTTTCTCCAATGTTTCAATTATCAATAATTTCAATGAATAATTATTTACGTTAATTTATAATTTTTATTTTTTTCAATATTTTTCGAAATTTTTTTCGCAAGATTTTCGATGTATGGACTTTCAGTTGAACACATTTATTATATTACGTACTGTAGTTTTGGCGAAAAAAATGTTGAATTTAACTTGATTTTTAAACTGTTAGGTAGACGTATCCGTCAAGTGAGTAGCTATAGTTACAGTTACAGAAGGCCCTGTAACTCACGGAGAAACCCTTCCATCGGGAGGTGCAGTTAAGCATCGAGCAAATATCCTCGTACCTGCTGTTTCGTTCGATCTTTTACACCTACCGTCGCACCCGACGGCTGCGGCAAAATTCGTCTCGTTGAAAAATCCGGTCGTATAATACCAGATGCGGTGGTAAATTACGAAAATGGTCGTACCATTGGGACAGGTCGAGGGCTCATAGTTTTCCATATGGTAACTGTCGAATCCATATTCGGTGGAAGGCGAAGGGAAGATTTATGCACTCTTAACAAGAATTCTCAAATCGGGCGAAAAATAAACATTTCTTCGATTCGAGGGAATTTAATTCTATTAAAATTACTTAATATTCAATCCAAAAAATATTTGAACGTTTAGAAATTAATTGAAAATAATAATTCATTTTTTTTTTTAAATCGGAGTCGACGCATGCAATTATTGGTTATGTTATGCATACATCGATATTGCAATGGGGCTAAAAAAATTCAGTCTAATTAATGCGTTTCGTTGAATTTTGACGAGTTATAATATCGATATACGTATGCAGACTCGGTGGGCCCATTGAAATTTATTTCTATATGGGTCTCTGGCGAGAATGAATATATCGAAGAGCGATTCGTTAGAATTGCTCTCGCATTAACGAGGACGATAACGGGGCCGGCAGGTGTATCTTGCAAGAGAGCGTGCGGCGTCGCGTCTTCGCTTCGATTCTCAGTGCCCTCACTCGACGTCCTTATTTCGCCTCGTCGCGTTTTTCCTCTCTCATCACTGCTCCGAATTTCCATTTTACTGTCGAACCACATACGCGTATTCTACTTTAAATTTTATACGGATTATTTCCTCTTACCCCTTCCCAATGACGACTTTGCACGGACCGCCCGTTCGCCATTTTACCTCTCACCCCCATTCCTTCCGCTTGCACTATAAACCCTCCACCCTTATCGCTACGCGTTCTTTTTTTTTTATATGATGCTTTTTTTTTGGCGTTACAAATTCTCGATCATTTGCCGTCTCGTTGGCAGGGGCGCGATCACGAATTTCGATCTGTAGGCTTAGAGTTCCCCCTTTGAAGCTTTAGCTACGCATATAGTATCGTACAAAGTATTAACCATAATACGGTATACCTATACAGTTTATAGCGCCGTAACTCGCGAGCCGATTTATAACCCGATTTATAACCCTCTGTTGATCCTGAATCGCCGAGGGGTCTTCCTTTTATTTTCATCAGATGAGCTTATAAAAACGTTGGACGTTTTTTTTTTTTTTTTCGTTTTTTCGGTCGTCTTTGCATTAAAAACCTTCTTACAGTGATTGGCCTTTGGAGAAGCGAGAATGACGAATTGAAATCCCATTTATTCTTTTGATGAAATTTACGTTTGAACTGAAGTCATCTCGAATTTCAACATATTGTTATTCGATAGCGGGTTTCTTTATTTTTCTTTACCATACAAAAGTATACGGAGATCGAAGAAATCTGAAATCTTCTTTACCGACAAATTTTCTCAAAAATCATTTTGGAGTGTAATTTTTGTTATATCGATACATATTCCAGTTGTTCCTTTGGACGTTTTCGGTTAATAACCAAAAATGAACTTACGGAGTCTTTCAATGAATAGCCAAACTTTTCCAAGTTGCCAATCACTGATTGTAGACTACATGGTAACAGTCTACGAAGCTTTCCTTTCTCTAGCGAAGTTTTGTCGTTCGGGAAAAGTGCGGCATCTGTTCGTACAGACGCTTTTAATTTCCGACGACGAACGGCTGCGACTACACTAACCGAAGGAAACCCTCTTGGTGTTTCATCGCGGCCTCTTCGCTGCGGCATCGCACTCACCAATTCCGATGGGGTTGAAAAAATAAAAAAATTAAAGGGGGAACTGCGGTAAAAAAAAAGCGGACACAGATCGAAAAGCGGAGTGGAATGAAAGGGGTTGAAAAAAATAATGTTCTCGGGAGGGATGGGGTCTCAACCCCTAGTCGCGGTGTCTTCGCTCCACATCCCCTATTACGTTTTTTTCCGTATCGCGAGGGTTTTCGTTTCCCTTTTCGGTAAAATAGGACTTTGAGGGATTTCGATCAAACGTCGATCGATCGGAAAGTCAGATCGGTGATCGGTAATAAAATCTTCTCCGCTTCGCTCGTGCGTAAACGATCCTTAAATCTTAAAGTTCATTCTTTTATTCTTTTTTTTTTGAGCTTAAAGTACGGAGTCGGAAGACCACATAAAAGAAGCAGATCCGTGTATAAAGGCGTGTGTCGCCAAAAAAAGAAAAAGAGATTCGCGTGTGTTGGCAAGAAAAACCCAGGATTCGGCACTTTTCTTCGAGGGGGTCCCCTCCCAGTGAAGGGAACCCAAGGGGAGGAAAGAGCAATCGAACAGATTTATATCGGAAATTCGTGAGGATGCGTAACGAGTATATGTGTCTAGTCGGTTCGAGCGTCGGTTTGAATGTCTACGCGACTGTCTCGATAGCGAATCTATGGAAAAAACACGTTTCTCGATATCTTCCGCGGTCGCTGCGAATACAAAAGGTTTTTTTTGTCGTTCAGTTGAGTTAAAAAAAAACCTATCTGTCTTTATTTCTTAGAAAATGAATTTATATCGAAGCAAGAGAAATATAGCTAACTATTGCATAATCAGTCATAGTTAAAAAAAATAAAAATAAAAAAAGTTCCAACTAAATGAAACTTTCGATTTTTCTCAGCTTTCTCTATGAAAGAATAAAAAATAAACAAACAATCATAATTCTCCATTACACGAAGTTTTTTTTTCAGTAATGATGGGAAAAATTGTAGATCGAAGGTTCAAATTTTATTTAGCAGCCTGTGTTTTATTTTCGTTTTAGTTCTTTCTTGTTTCGAACGATTTTATTCTTCGTATCAGAATAAACTGTTTTCATTCCCTCTCTGTCAGGGGCGTCTGCTCCTTTTTCTTAAAAAAAAAAAAAAAAACCCGCAAAAACAGAGCCAGAAGAGTGCATGGCAAGGGTCGCGAGGGCCCAGGAGGTATAAGCGATCCTCGCCTTCTGGCACACACCGAGAAAGAATCCGAGGAGTATAGCGTATAACTCTGCAAAGGAGGTGCAGAGAGTCAGTCGCGAAGCGGACAGAACGGCTGCAGGCAATCTGTCGCTCTTCGCCGTGGGCAACGGGCGAGAGTGAGAGCAGCAGGAGTGGTTGGCCAGCGGCGTATCTCAGCGACGACCCTTGCCGAATCTCGGTGTTGTCGGCTTGCCCCTGAGACTCTATCGCCTCTCTTCGATTCTCCTCGCCAAATCTTTTCCCCTTCTCTCCCACCCTTTCAAGACCTTATGGTCCTCGTAAAAAGTCTGGCGCTCTGCGGCACCGCGAGGCCAACGACGCTTCGAATTCGAGAGATGTACGATCTACATGTGCGTGGAACGCCCCCGCTTATTTATATTCCTTAGATAAAAAAAAATCAAAATTCTAAGGTCGAATCTTCGGTCGAAACTTCGATTTTTCAATTCAATCTTGAGATTCAACGCAACAGTCTCAAAAACATCACGTTTTTTTTTTTTTTTTATTGCAAATAAAAAATAAACTGAGCATTCAAGGATAACAGATTAAACATCGAAATCTCGAGTCAACAGGGTATATTTACCTAAAAATTCGAAAAACGAGTTGAATTTTTTTTTTTTCTCAAAAGCTACGAAAGAATGAAAAATCATCATTTTTGCTGAAATATACATGTATTGAGAAATAAAAGAAGAATTGTTTCGAAATATTGAAAGAAATATGGGTAATGGCCGCTGAAGAGTAAATTGTTTTTTCGTTGATAGACGCTTGTCGGCGGACAAATCTAAATCAAAAGGAGTATTCAAGATAATAAATAATTACGAGTGGTCAATTGAGGATTTTTCGATAATTTTATAGTTTTTGAGAAAATTTGTTTAAAAATGTATAAGAATTTGGTTTTTTGACCTGCCAGGCAGATGCCTTCTTTAGTTAAAAAAAAAAAAACAAATCAATAAATTCATTAATGGGATGGAAATTCTCAAAAATCTCATAATCCAAATCTACGCAGATGACCCTCGGATCGATAAATTATCGATTATTGTCCCCGATAACGGACGAAATCTTTGTGCAAAATTTGTACCTCGGAGCCCTCAATAACCGTAGCAACGATTTCGCAAGAATCGGCACTACACTATAGTAAACGCGGTACAGAGTCTCGAAAAAAGGTAACATTGTCGAATGAATGGTAAAACGTGTTTGTCAGGATCTTTCGTCGAATGTCGAGAATACGAGAACGAAAAAAAAGAAAAAAAAAAAAAAAAACCAACAACGAGCAAACGAGAGAACTTGGAAAACGAGTATCGCAGGTACCTCTCCTTCTTATACGTCTTCCTCGTTATGGACGCAGAGGAAGAGACCTCGAGGATTATGCCGATTATGCGAATGCATCTGCGCGACTTCAAGCCCCTCCGACGTTTCGGCCAATTTTCATCGTCGGCAACCCCTCGTTGTAATATTCCAATGGCAGAAATGATACTATGTTTTTTTTGTCATCCTTTGCCTCCGTTACATTCGACGTACGTGCAACACGTGCCCCGTGCGAAGCGGGAAAGGTGGCAGCGGATTTGCGCGTAGAGAGGTGGAAAAAAAAAGTAAGCCAAGCGGCTCTTTCGATCGCGTCTGGGCGATCGTCAAAGTAAATGTCTCGTCGAGAACTTCTGCGCTTATGTTCCTCTCGTTCTTGTATACCTGGATTCATCCGTCAGAATTTCATATACCGCCAGATCCTCGCAACAACTGCTTGTACCCCTGTGTGCAAGGTGTTCGAAATTTTTTTTTTTTTTTTTTTTCGAGGGATAAAAAAAAAATAAGGCTCCCACTAACCTTGGAGAAATCTGTGCGAAGACCCCGGGGAAATCTTTCCCTGAGCTTATATACCTTCCGGTTCGTATTTTCGTCAGTCAAAAATTATAAAAAATTTTACTATACCTTACATGGGTAGAGAACGTGCAACATGTGGCTGGAAGGAATTTTTTTTTAATGGTCTCAGGTTCCGGTGTGTTTAATTAAAAACGCACGTGTTACGGCTAATAGATTCTGGCTGAGGTTTCCTTGCTTCCCTCGTCTTCGAGGACCCGCCACTCGATACTTCGGTTCCCAATATAAAAAAATCGCCCGTGTATTGCATGAAATTTCATATTTTTATTAATTTTCGCATAAAAGTTCCGTAAAACCAAAAAAAAAAAAAAAACTCAAAATTAAAACCAAAAAGTAGCATCCGCAAACATATATATATATGTCGATGCATGCAATCGAAAAAGAGGCGAATAACTTCAAAAACAAACCTAACTTTTGATCGAACAAATTCATCGGGTCCATTCGCCGCGCAAATTTAAATTTTTATCGTCAATGTCTCCGCCCCTTTTTTTTTTCTTTAAGATAATTGATAAAAAAAAAAAAAGAAATCCATCGAAATATTTTTTTTCATTGGCGCGGAGTACAAAATAAGGAGCGTAAGAAATCATTGCAGACGAAGGAGAAGTAGAAGATGAAGAAGACAGGACAGGGAGAGGTCGAAGATAGAACAGCTGCGAGACACCCCAAAAAGCCTCGAGAGAATCTTTTGAATCGTTTCGAGTCCTGTAGCCTCAGTTGAAGGATTCCCCCTTTTCCCCTCGATGTCTCGTTCCAACCCCTGGCACGTTCCCCAGGGCACCTTCCCTTGGTCTCTCTTGGCTTCTTTCGTAACCGAGTTGATAGATCTAACGTTGTGGATGCACGCGCAACGGTCGACGAATGCTATAGTTGTGCGTATCTTGGCGCATTCGCTGTAAGGGAGAGCAAAGAACCCCGAGAGCCAAGAGGATCACGAATAATGGAATAGGTCATGCCATGATCGGTTAGTAGGTACGTAGGACAACGAGGGCGAAGGACAACCATACCAACGACGAATCCAAAGCTCCCCCTCACCGTTATATTATATATCATAGAATGATTCGAGATTTAGAGTCCCCGCGTTTATAGACGTTATTATTCCAGTCCATCCTCGAGGAGGGTTGCTTCGTCCTCCTCGTCGTTTTCTATGTGTCCTCTGAGAATGAAAAAGTAAAAAAAAAAAAATAAGGGATGCGATCGGCAAGGGGGGAGGAAAGTATGATAGAGAATGAAAAACGGCTATCCACCCCCTGAGTTTGCGACAATGCGTTTTCGGGTTTCGTTAATAATTTTTTAAATTATTAACCTATCATAGGGCTGATGAGTACACTTTTTTTTGTATTTTATTTACTTGTATTGCATTTTTGAAAAAACATTGCTATACGACAGTATCTGATTTTTCGGCTCAGCAGTACGAAATAACAAATTTACGAAGAAATCGTAAGATAGGTTTTTAGGGAAGTAGTAGTTATTATTCCGACTGCCATGTACACATTTATTTATTATAATTTTTCGATAATTTTTTTGCAAGACTCAGAATCGATGGAATACAATACCAACCTTTAGATTGAACAAAAAAAATTATTTTATAGGTTTATAGAAAAAAAAAATGTTGACGATAAATTCTCGAAAAATCTGTGAAACGTTTTTCACTGCAAGAATTTCGGGTCAAAAGTTTAAGAGGCAAAAGGGTTATTTATCGGCGGGTCGCTTAGGTTGGGTGAAAACTTATTTCGGTCGAAAAAAAAAAAAAAATTTCGTATAGACTCCGTATAGTCAGTATGTCATCTGCGTTGTAGTCACGGAAGTAACGGTGCCTGAAACAACCCTTTAGACTCTCGTTACATATGCATATATATATAACTGAAAGGGAGAAACCCGGAAGAACAACGCCTCTCGCCCGTCTGTTACGCACTCTCTATTTTTATATTCCATTCGTGATGTTCCGAGCTGTGTTACCACGTGCGTGTCGCAATAAGTCTCGTTTTCGGCGTGGCGGGTGATGCTTAAGAAGAAAAAAAAAAAAAAAAAGAGTAGGCATCGTGAATGTATCCGTTCTCTTGTGCTCGCTACAAGTATATGCCTCAAGCCGCTCAAAATAGATTTGGTTCTGGATAGAAATTGGACAGTGATGGAGAGCGCAAAGGGGTAAGAAGAGTCTTTGGGGTAAATTGGGATGATCTCATAAAAAAGCAAACATTTAATGAAATGAAGATGGAGGATGTGGAAAAAAGAAATAGACGGAAAGAAAAATAAAAAAACAAAAAACTTTGGCATAAATTTTAATTATAATGTTGTAAGGGGTTGTCAAGCAAAAAAGGTAAAAAAAATTGCATTTAAAATTAACAGAAAAGGGTGACGCAAAGGGGGAAGAGGGAAAGAAAAAGTATCAATTATATTAAAACGAAAATGTTTCCTTTAATCGAGATACTGTTATCAATGCAGATAAATCTAAATAACAGTATCATATTAATTCATAAGAAAAATGACAGTGATTTTTAAAAAATGATAAAAAATTAATGAGTCCATATGAAGTTTCATACGTTACGCATGCTGATAGATGCTAATTTTTATGCCATAAGAATTTTTAACGTAAGAGTAATGAGGTTGAAAATTGGACCTCTCGATCATGAGAGTTGCAAAATGCGTGCAAAAATTCAATTTATATATATATATATATTTTTTTTTTATTTTCAAACTTCGTACCAACAGTGGCAAGTTTGGTTTCGACGATGAAATATTTTTTATTTTTTCACAATTAATTTTCGAAAGTATCAAATCCCAGAGTCGATTTTTGGTCTCTAAAAAAAGCGTGGGCCGCGTCTCAAAATAGCACATGTGCTCGTCGGGCCTTTTTCTTGCGTCCGAAGACGTGGAGGAAGACTCTGGGCGCGCGGGCATCTGTTGCATCGGGGCCCAAACCACCACTACACGACCAGGTGCTACCCACCTTCCGTGTTGTCTCCCCTTAGTCTTCACGATGAAGAAACGAGAGTCAGACAGAAATGGGGAATGACAGAAGCATCGTGGGCCAGAAAGAGATGCCGAAAAAAAGGAAACCTTCCTCAGGTTATATCCTCGCCCCCCCCCCCCCATCTCCCCCCGCTTTACTATATACTTGCTTTATTCCCGAGATTTCCACCATCTGCAGCCTGCATCAACTACCACCAATTTCTCGCTCCTCCCCTCAATGCCTCCTTCCTCTCATTTTCCATCCTTTGCTTTCTCTCTGTTCCTTCTCTTTTCAACCCCTGTGCGAGACACACGTATATCTGTCCTTATAACTTGTACGCACTCTCACCGGCACTTGGAGAACGTCGAGCACCTTCTGCCGGGTCAGCACCTACCCCGCTGCTGCACCACGCACCTTAAAAAAAATGGCTCGGAGTGCTATTTTGTGTTATAAGAAGTCTCCCACTTTGAATCTCCGTATCCATTTTTTTAATCATTTTCTTTTTATTTCTTCAATTTTTTATTATTATTGTTGGGTCCCGATCTTGCTTTTGTTATTGTACTTTGGCTCCATTTCCTCTTTTCATTTTTTTTTTTTACGACACACCGACAAGCGCAAGATGGTAGATGTTCGAATCTCGTTCGGCAGACAACAAGCAGTGGTTATGAATCCCTGTACAAACGGGGCGAGTGTCGGAAGTCGGCGATGGGAAGAGAAGGAGGGGAAGCCGGACCGATAGCAGGTGCGGATATCACGGATTTTTCGGTGGGCAAAGGTCGATCGGATAAAATTCAAAATCGGGAACGATGAAGGGGAGAAGCGATTGAACTGATTTTTTTTTTTGAGGATATTTACAAGTACACGGGAATGTATACAACTAGGGGGAGAATGCGCGATTGCATCAATGGAAGACTTGTGTTTTTTTTTTTTTTTTTGAGATACAGGAAGAAATGGCAATACAATGAAATGAGTTTTGTTTGAAAATCTAGAAAAAACAAAAACTACACGATTCGCGATGTTTCAACGATTTTTAAGAATTGTTTAGATTCCATTCTATAATCGCACGTTCGATATTTCAAGCTTAAATTTGCGATGAAACTGAATTTTTTTCTTAGGTTGTGAATTTTACGTGACGTCAGGAAGCCTTCGAGTCAAAAGCGTATAAAAATTCGAACTATTTCTACAATAATTTTCTGGACAGATAATCATTTTAATTTTTCATTAAAATGATTTTGGTTTCGATCGACAACAAGATTCGAAAGTTTCTGAATTTTTTTTTTTAAGTCGTGAACTTTATGTGATGTCAGGAAGTCTTTGAGTCAAAAGCGTATAAAAATTCGAACTATTTTTACAATAATTTTTTGGACAGATAATCATTTTAATTTTTCATTAAAATGATTTTAATTTTTAATTTTTTTTTTTTTTTTTTTTTTTTTTTTTTTGGACAGATAATCATTTTAATTTTTCATTAAAATGATTTTGGTTTCGATCGATGATTTTTCGACAACAAGATTCGAAACTTTCTTTTCTTCCCACTCTTTCACTCCCTTTGTTCTTTCCGACGATCCCTCAATGGAGGTTCTTTGCTTGGGGTGCAACGCCGAGGGAACACCGGTCGAGAAACGCCGCACACGGTGTACATGGCGTGCGCTTTCAGTGGCACCAGGTATACCCCTCTGCATTCTTTCACACCGTGCGGTTGTACAGGTATTCGGATCCCATTGTGATTATGAGCTCAGGTATTATAAAATGAAATATGCAGATTCGCCATTCTCGGCACTACGCCGTACAACTTTCGTCGCATGGTGGACACCTGAGGACGTTTGCCGTAGCGAACGGGACAGTCCCGGTTCGATTCGTCGATTCAACCGGTGTTCCGAGTCACGCTGAGAATTTCACGAAATTGCTTTTAATGCCTTCAGAACCACGAATCTGCGGGAACATCAATTTTGAAGCGAATGCAGAAAGCTGTATAATCAAATATCCGAATTTCCGTAATTTCGCGGACAATTGAATACTTCGCCGAAATTTTTAAACGATTCTTTCCCCGACGCAATCACAAAGACAATTCGAAAATATCAACACCGAGAAGAAATTTATTTGGATCAACAAAATATTCAGTTGAATACTTTCAACTAAATATTTACTTGAAACAAAAACTATTTGCTTGTCTCAAATATTGGGTAATTGTTTCGTACAAAGAACTGCGCGCCAAATGAATTATCTTCAGGAACGATCTAAATATTTGGCTGAACGCATTCAACCGAACATAATGTTAACCCACGAAACATTTTTTTCTCAGTGAAACGATCTGAAAAATATTTTTAATTCGGAAACATCGAAATCAAAAATTGCGAAATTTCGGAATATTAGTCTTATAATTATGTTGATTTTTGAAAATTCCGATGTAATGAATTGTCAACAAAAGTTGGAATTTGAGATTTTTAGTTCGAATTTTATTACACATCCACGAAGCACATAAATAGTTATATAACAGCGCACACTGCTACCGAAAAGGAGGGAATTTTCCATTAACTATCATTAAAAAAAAGTCACTAAATAGCATTATTAACGACAATTCAATGGGATTTTCACGATGGTATTAATGCCACTCGTTTAATGGTATTTTTAACATCCGACTAAAAAGGAGTAACATTTCGCGTTCAATTTCGCCGAGAAGTTTTTTTCTTGCAGCTCTCATTAGCAACCAAAGGATCAAAATTTGATTCAAAATGTATAAAATTTTAGTAGAATTATAACGATTCTTGATATTCCGTATTGATACAGATACGTTCTGCTTGATGTATTTGAATTAATGAGATAATCGCGTTGGGAAAGGGCACCTAATAAATATGTTTAAATAATACCGAACACCTGCGCAGCTGTTGCGCACAATTACTGCCACGAGACACGAAATGAGACGTGATAATTGGTAATCAACATAATGATTGCTCCGCATTAATTCGTATTTGTAAACGTTTTCATCGTAAGTGTATACGTCAGCGAATGTACTAATGAGCAAAACTCGCAATGAATTAATTGCCACTAAATCATAATTTTGCAATAACTATTTACTTAGGATATTCTCATTTCTTCCTCACTAGAAGAACAGTATATAAAGCGACAAGAAAATTTTAAATCTTAAGTAGTCACACAGTTCCGACAATGTCGAGTCTGAGAAGATCAGTAGTTCTTGTATTTGCCGTGTTGGCGATTGGCGGCATAATCGATGGTAAGTTGAAGCATTCTTCGTGGACTGATAAGTCGGCTAATTACCGGTTAATCACCTTAAACAATTGTTTTTTGTCTCAAAATTTGATTTGAGATAAAAGTATTTCGTCTCGAATTACTTAGAACCAATAGAAATCCATCATAATCTATCGTTGATTCTCCTTTAAAGGAGTTTTCGCAAAGCCACCCAGCAAAATAATTGGTGGTGAATATGCCGGAGACGATGAATTCCAGTTTATTGTTGCCCTGATTTACCGGAGCGTTGGAAGCCATTATTGCGGAGGTACCATAGTCGGTCGTCGACACATTCTTACCGCCGGGCATTGCTGTGATATGATAAATGCTGAGGACATCGCCGTTCGGGTCGGTGTTCATCATCTCGATAGTAGCAATGACACGCCGATCAATGTCCAACAAATCATCTTTCATCCGAGATATTTCCGGAAATTTAGTAGACTGACGAACGATCTCGCGATTTTGGTGGTAAGTCGCAACTGGACTGTCCTCTCGATAATGGTAATTCACCAAATGGCAATTAACGAACTATAACCGCGTTTAGCTCGATCAAGACCTCAATATTGGCGACCGTGTGAGAAGAATCCAATTGACGAACGTGCAACCGAGGCAACCGGACAACAGCAAGACTTATGTCACCGCTGGTTGGGGTGTAACCAACGCGAATTCGGAAGGGCTTAGTTCCGATCTCAAGAAGGTCAACGTAAAGTTATCCTATCCTATTGAATGTTACGAAGAAAATAGAGCGCAAGATGAAGTACTTTGTGGTTATCACGCAACCGGAGCTCCTTGCACCGTAAGTCACATATATTGATAACAATATCGCAACGATCGCAAGAATTTCAAAAAAGGCCATATCACGTGACCATTTTTTAATATTTGTTTTCAGGGTGACAGTGGCAGTCCGTTGATTGCCGACGGAAAACTCGTCGGTGTTACATCGACAAGCCAATGCCGGAAACACCTACGAAATACTTTCGTCAATGTTTACAATTATCGCGATTGGATCAGAGAGGTCACCAGTGCATAACTGTTGACTACTATTAGTTAATAAACACATTTATGTGAAATCAATATAAATCGATATATTTCATGCTAAAAATCAATTGTTTGCAAGAAAATAAAAATCACATAATAAAGCAATTTGATACACAAATCTACACTTTGGAATATCGTTTGTTTCATCGGAACTTCCGTCCTTCGGGTGGATATTTAAGAATGTCTGCAGAGATACAATTCCTCGTAATAAGAATTTCCTAACAATCTATTTCTCGAAATAATGTATTTCCTGCAAAAAAAAAAAAATTTCCGGAAATTGGGTGGTGAAAAAATACGATCGCATGAAATTGCGGCTTCCGCCGCTGGCAACCGACGGCGCTGCCACCGCCATATATGACGGAATACTTTTTTCTAACCGAAGTGGCATTGGCTAAAATTTGATTTTCGCGTTCTAATTTCCCGAAATTCTCGTGTTGCGTAATGTTGTTTTTGGAATTTTTCAACTACCAATGAATTACACTGAATCACGAACGCCGAAAGTAATTCTTATGGGGTCTGTGGGTGTGTTTTTTTTTCGCGCAAATGTGCTTACCGAAGTCATTCCTGAAAGCTTTTGAACAAATTGTATGTCTTTGTCAAGAACTACAAGGTCTCGAGACCGCGAGCACAATTGAGAAATTATAGCGTTTATTACGAAGGTTTCATTTACGTTGATGACTTCCGTTTTACTGGCGTCTTTTTGCCTCTGTCTCGCCGATGACCGTCTCTCTTTCATGTGCTTTCGGACATTTTTGCGTCGACGACGAGCCAACGGGGTATAATTATTTTTGGCTTTGACCTCCGACTGCTGGTAATTGCATTTAGCCGCGTTGGGGACGAGTGTGCAACGAAGAAGCGGGTACCTGTCGTGCGGCGAGAACTATGGAACGCCGCGAGACCGTTTTGCCTTCCATCGCGCTCTCCTGATGGAGAAACGCTTTTACCCCTGTGAACGGCAGGTAAGTATTCTCATTCTACTCGTCCTCTGTCAACTCTTTCAACAAGCCACTTGATATCGCAATGTTTAACGAAGCAACGCTAACTATCATATACAAAAGGTCGCGATCCTTTGTTATGTCATCATAGGCCGCATAATATTTGATGCTCACTGTCAAAATGGACATCAGATTATTCTTAAGGGTGCATATTATAAAATTAACTGTCGTACCGACCGTCGCGCGCGTGTGGAACTCAGCATTGCGCTCATACGAAATTGCGACTATTTATAAAAAAAAATTACAAAAACTCTCGACTGCGAAAGGAATTTAATCAATAAATGGCATAAAAAAAAACAAGGAAATAAAAAATAATTATTCGTACATTATAGTCGAGAGATTTACTCGTCACTGAGTGCGGGAATCTTCGGACTATGATATGCGAATAATTATTTGTTAGTTTATTGAAATATCCGGACTTAGAATTGCCATAAAAAAAATGTAATTTAGTACTCAACATTTTGAAAAATTAATCCAATTTTTTCAACGCCATTTCCGTAACGTTTTTCGCCAAAATTTACTGGTTTCTGGTTTATATTTTCATAGACTTTATTAGCATCGACACGTGAGTTCACGTAAGTCGGCTCGTGTGATCACGAAGCGCGAAAATTGAGTTGGCGGAACGGTGCGGGCGAACGGCCCCGATTTCGCCTCGTTAAGTCGTCTTCGGGCGACTCGATGCCTCGAACAAACACGACGACGACGATACTTACGTTGTCGATCGTACGTGTGAACAAATTCTACGTATGCATCGATTTTATCTTGTGGGATAGAATGTAAAAAATATTTCGACGTCCCTTTCTTAACTTCGGCGAGAGGGAAAAATTCCTAATGCGCAAAATCCTACCGACGCTTCTATCGTCGCCGCATACTTCGTAAACCCACTCAGCATAGTCGGTACGGTGTTTCAACGCTCGGGTTCGGACCTAATTAAACGCGTTCCGGACTCACTACCATTTCTCTCCATAGTCCGTGTTATAGTTGTTCGCGGTATAGTGGCTTCTTGTTATAAATAGCGAGAAATCGATTCCTTTCGGTAAACAACAGCTATGCGGCAGAGGAGTGGCTCCGGCCAAGAAGAACCAGTCGGCCGAGCGATCACAGGCGGATGTGCCAATTGAAAAATTGCTACTTTTTTTTATATCTTTTTTCTATTCTACAACAGCTATGTTAAGGGGTTATCTACCTGACGGTTCGAAAACCGCGTAAATATTTTTATTTTTTTTTATTCAAAAACTATAGAAAAAGTATCTGAAAGTCTGAGAATAATACGAAAAAAAAATCGAAATATATTGAAAAAAAAAGATGTGACTGTCAAAGGCGCCAGTCACTTAATATGTATCGGTGATTTCTAATAAGTATCGTTATTCTCTTAACTTTTATGTTTTTAACATTTTTTTTATGCGAAAAATATAATTATTGTAAAGAAAATTATTTTAAAAGGCTATTTAACTAACTTTACCGATTAGTAATCATTGTTTTGTCGTACATTACGTGGATTATTGTTTCTTAAAAGATCCAAATATAAAAAAAATTGCGTTTTTCTCACGAAATCAGATCGCTTTACTCAATTTTGACATTACACAATTACAAATTGAATTTTAACCAAATTAAACGTAATCAAACGTTTCTAATTTTGATGGAAATTCATTCATCACTTTTTTTCCAGTCTGTCCGTTATTTTACCTCCTTTTGTTTTTTTTACACAAAAAATAAAAAAAAAAATTTCTCCATAAGCGACATATAGAAAAAAAAAAGTCCTCGCAATTTATTATATTGTCACAGGTATTGAGAAATCCATTTTATTTCCAATATCCCCCTCACTCGGGCAATTGTCTGTTTTTAATTTACCTTCAAAGATGGTCAAAGTTGAATCGCCTGTGGCATATACTGTTTGTTGACTACAAACGAATTTCGCTCTTTTGTCTCGATGCGAAAAAACCCGATCTCCGCCCTCCTCCCCCGTTGCACCGCGCCTTCCCCGTCAATTAATTTGATCGAAAATTCTCTCCCGTTGCCTTCTCATCCCCATTCTAATTCGTATACAAACAATTTTTTTGGTCCTCCCCTCCAAGAAGGTCGAAGCTGCTAGAGTCGCGAAGCTCGTCGGCCATACGTTCATCGGGCTTTTAGTTGCCGCCAGTATAAGGTATACCAACAATGTATCCCACGCTCGTTTCGTGGTTCAAATTCAAGAGAGGTTAAAAGGAATAACATTATCGCGAGGGGAAAAGAGAGTCGGGGGGGCGTGGGAAGACGGAGGAAAAAACACACGAGAGTTCTCGCCGTCGAGAGAGAAAGAGAGGAGGTTTCTGTGTACCGAACGAAGAAAGAATGTACAACGAGAAGAAAAAAGAAAAAAACAAGAAGAAGAAGAGAGACGATGGATTCTCTCGCGAAGGATCACCGGCTCCGAACGGCAGCTGTGATCCTGGGCAGCCCCCGCGGCGGGCACAACCCCTTCGTGTTCCTCTTCCTTTCCTCTCCGGTGCTTCTGCTGCTGTTTCCTCTTCGGGTTTCCTCTCGCTTGCGCTTCGCCCGCCGTTTGCCGGCACACAAGCGGAAGAAGAAATCGTCTTCTTTCTTCTTCGTTTCATTCCCCTCCCACACCTTCCATCTTCTTTGCGTCCGTATATCGCCTTCGCGTATTTTTATACATCGGCAACTTGGATACAGAAAGTCGTATCCCATGATCGTTGAACGTCTTAAACGATCCGGGATAAGATCTTCTGTTTCTCATCATTGGATACAGTGACTTCGCAGCAGCAACCTTGCAGCATCAACGAACAGGGCGTTTGGGAACGCCAAGGGGGGAAAAAGGGTTGAAGGAACAGCAGCAGTACGATCTTTTGGATTGCAGGCAGTCTCTGATGCACCGGGTCTGTCTCAATGGGCATAGAGGTCGGATTCGGCGATCGGGAACCTGCGGGCAGGTGGGTGGAGAACGTCCAACTGTCTGAGATCGGCTCACTCGGCAACAGCAAAGTGGGATGTGTTTTGGGATGAGAAATGTAACATCTTGGATTCGGTAGCAACGGGACCAGATCTTGAGAACATAAAATCCGAAGGTCGTAGAGAATCTTCGCTAAAGATGATGTTTTGCCAAAGGCAATGTGCATCAGAGCCTCAAAGGGTCATCAAGAGGGTTGTACAACTTCAGGACCTCATTTTATGAATAATACATGCAATTTTATTTCAAATTCGTGTATTCAATGTTCCAAGAAAGAGAAATTTAACCATCTGTATCGAAACCATTGTTGTTTCTCTTTAAAAAAAGGTTATCAACGCTATCTTTTTAAGAGGTGTAAAAGATCGCTTTCGTATTTTCCATCGATACCTATAATTACACGGGATTTCCTTACTCCAATGTTTCGCAGCAGGTTATTCGATCCTGCAAGCGTTTCCCTCCCCTCTCATCTCGATGGCAGGTGTGTCTTCGAGGACGAGATCGACAGACCAGGAAATTCGGTACTTCCTGTCCCTCTTCGTCGTTGTTGTTGAATCCGATATTCTTTAGGCTACTTGTTTCGGCGTCAAATGTGCAAACAATCCCAAAAATTTTACTACGACGGAAATGGCAAGTCCCGTGACACCGGTGGGATAAAGAGGACGAAGGCTCGCAACCTTCGTCCTTTGGGTCGTAGCAATCGCGGGAAAAAAAAGAGGAATGCCAAAGTAGAGAATTATATGGATATATACATTTATTAAAGATTATAACAATAATAATAAAAATATTTATTAATAATAATAATAATAATAATGAAAATATTTATTATTATTGTTATGTATTAAATGTATCATTTACTTTTTTTTATTAAATAACCATCTGTATACGGATAAATATATACGTTATTTCCTGGTAAATTTTTTTTTTATAAGTATATAACATATTTATATAGATATTTAGACATACACCGACATCTTTTTTCCAATTTTTTTCATTCCTCTTTTATTTTTATATATATATTCATGTATCGTCGTCTTTGTGGTCCGGATACGTTAGGGTATGTATGCACCAGAACGAAGAGAACGAAGAGAGTGAGAGTAGAATGAGGAGAGGAGACGTCGAGTCAGGTAGTAAGGTGGGTTTCGTTTGGTTGGATAGGTGCATATAGTGTATACGAACGTCGAGGCTCGTTTCATAGCAGCGTGGGAAGGTCCGGCAGCTGAGAGCTTCGAGGCGAACAGCAAGGGCCCCGAAAAAGCAGGCGGCTGCTGCCTGCTTCTGGCCCCGCAATATTCCTGCTTCTGTTCCTGCGTCTCTTCTGCTTCCTCGGGATCCGTGGGATCTCGCGATTTCGACCTCTACCAAAAGTTCACAAGAGTCACTCCGGCGATATGGTACAAGAAGGAGGCGAAATACATAGCGGAAGTCAATATGGAAAACGGAAGCGATAAAACCTGCCATGAGAATATTGGAGAAATTCGAGATAAAGTTGGGAGAGAGGAAGATCTTCGTTGGACCAGCGAAGGGACAAGTTGTCGGAGAATAATAATATTTAAAATATTGGAACATTTGAAAAGATGTCCATAGCCATTCGGGAAAATTAATTTAATTTCTATTCTATTCTATTAAAAATAAATTAATTTCGGGAAAGTTATTGCGAAACTCAACATTTCAGCATTTCTATGCAGATGAAGAAACGACGAAACTTCGTCCCGGATAAGCGAATATATCGATAAAAATGTATCGTTTATTGTTTATTATTCGTTTTTTAATTGTACATTTTAATTGTATAAACATTTTTTTTTTTTTGAAAAATTAAAAATAAAAATATTTGTCCCATCTTTTTCATTACTTATTTTCTTACATAAAAAAAAATAATTTCTGTTTTCATTTTTTTTGCGCTTAAAGAAATTTTTTTCCCTATTTTATATAGGGAAATACCTACTTTTCAAGTGAAAATTACTTCAAGATAAACATATAAACAAATTCTATTATTATATACTGACGTAACTACGCAAAATTGTAGTCCTATTATTTAATCTTTTTCCTGCTCAGCTTCTCGATAAAATATATAGATATACAAATCCAAAAAAATGTGTATTTGAATGAATTACTCGTGAATTTTGTCGACACAACGAAGTTCCATATTGCTGACGGTTTCTTCTTTAATTTTGAACTTTCCGATCGCCGCAATCATTCATTTTCATTACGATTGGAAACCGTATAAAGTTCGATTTATCGCAAAAACGAAGGGCACCGGAAGTCCACACGGTGAAGGTAGTGGAGTGAAATCCCTACCGATCTCTCGCACTCTCCAACCGAATTTCCAAAAGAATAAAAAGGTGGGAATGTCTGTTTATATACTCAAATATTGACTCTTAGGCACCCTGTTTATTTTTCCCTGCCATCTCCGACACCTCGAAGTCACTGAATGAATTGAATGAATTCGTCACGAGAGAAATCCCGACAAGCTGGACAATCGGCTTTGGATTCACATCTTCGCTTCGTCCCTTCGTTTCTTCTCAAGAGATACACTAAAGTTCGTTTCTTCGCTTTGCTATATAAGATCGGAGGGTCCGAACAGACCGACATTTTTTTTCTGTCCTTTTCTACATCGATGTTTATTTACGCGCGAGTGCGATTCCTTCAAAAATCCTTATAATAGGAAGAATATGTTTCGGGAGGCTTGACGCGGGAGATTAATTCGTCACGGAAAGATCGGAAGACAGAAATGCATTGTCAGATTGAGGATTTTGGAAGAAACTTGAAATTCGAGGCGAATATTCGTGCAGAAAATTGTCGAAGGATTAAAATTAAGTCGAAGAATTTATCTTTGAAAAATGATCGCAGAAAAGCTACGAGACGCGGTACTTCGTTCCTACGCAATTGTGATATATAGCATAGAGCTTACATAGGGCAGTATTTGGTACGTTGTTGATCCACGGATGCAGGACGCCTCGACGACATCCTGTCCCCGAAAAAAAAATTCAATCGACAGAAAGAGAAACAGAGAGGCAGCGAAAACGTGGGGTTCTCTAGCTATGGCTCCGGAGCCTCTTATTATTAATTGTTCGAGTTCCTGTTCAAACAGTGGGATTATAAAATCTGAGATGGAGAAGAACGAGAGACGAGGAGAGAAATACTAATCCTTCGCTCACACGCTAGTGCAGGGGCTTTTTTTGTTCATTCTCGCACCTACGCATTCGTTTTTTTTACGGACGTATAGAAATTTGTCGTGAATAGAAAATGTTAAATTTTATACTCGATGACCGCGTCATCCCCACGAGGAAATTTTTTTTTTAATATTTATTTAAATGAATAGACGCATAAAAAAATTTTGGGTTTTATTAAATTTTTGTTAAAAATAAAAACAATTTTATAAATAATAAACATTGTACAATCGATGAACCGAAAGGGAGAAAAAAAAGGAATAATTGCGACAGGAAACTCGCTGATTCTTCATTCTGGGCCTTCTTCCTTCTTTTCTCAATACACATACCCCCTCTACTTTTTTTTTACCGTTGAAGAATATAACGCGAGGGCCTCTTCATCGGGGGGCGTCGAGATCCCGGCGAAAAGGCGCCTAACAAAAAATAATAAAAAGTGCTTCCTTCCGTTCGCCGTCGGTGAATCCTGCATCTGGTCCACCTCCCCTCGGTGTTCAGGCCCCGAGGGCCTATCCACGTTTCGACCTGACGCTCCCGATCCTCCCATCTTTCTCGTCTCATCTTCGCATGGAACCGGAAAGATCCGGAATACATTTTTTTCATACTATGTATGTAGACCGAGTATGTTATGAATCCGGCAGCAGGGTTCGTAATTTGCAATAGAATGCGAGGCGTTGCCACGCAGGTAAACTTTTTTCTTTCCGTTCCATATTTCTTGAAACTTTCGAAATGAAATTTTGTAAACAAATTTAAAAAAAAATTAATAAAAATTTTATTAAAAAAAAAAAATGGATAATTTTAATAAAATTTAATAAAATGTTTATACATTTTTTTTAATGAACTTTAATAAAATTTCAATAACAAAAAACCGGTAACTATCGCATTACGGAGCTTCGTACCGCAAAAAAAAAAATTCGAAAATTTTTATGAACAAAAGTTTTGAGCGTAATATTTTGACCATTGGAAATCTCAGTGTTTTTTGCCTATCGGAAAGTTCCCGTCGGAGGAACCAAAATCGATGAACGATCCTTTCAATTAAATTCAGCTGCTCCTTTCCTTCTTTATTAGTAAAAATGAATTGTAAAAAAAAAAAGTACGCATAGTAAAGAGAGAGATTCGGAAGCGTTCGGAGCCGAGTCGTGCTGAGTAAAAAAAAAGAATCCAGGAAAGGCAAGGAGAGATCTTTCGAGGCTTCGCGGCCTTAAAGGAGGACGATTTGTTTTCACCTGTGAGGCTCTCGCGCGCGGGCCTTTCGTCGCGATTGGACGAGCGGCACGAGCCGCTAATTTGCGATTCCTTCGTCTCCATACTTATACGTATACTCCGCGCGCATACGAATCCTCTCTATACACAATCGGCGAACCCGAATCATCGTTGATACACGATAAAAACATCCGGATGATATAAAAAAAAAATTACCGAACGAAAAAGATAATTATATACAATTTACGCATTATTTCTTTCTCCCTCTTTCGTTCTCGCGTTATTGTGTCAACAATAGTGATGGCGCGACGCAAGGAGCGTAGGTCATCATTAAGCTACACTTAAATATTTCAGAAAAGCGTGCCACGAATAAATCCGCAATGACGATGTCCCGGATGCAACGGAGAAACAGAAAGAAAAATAAAATAATAAAAATAATCAAAGGCTATTCGAGAGCGAAAGAGAACGCGAATGTCCTCGTGTTTTGCCTCATATATTATAACGCACGGCGCCACTTTCGCATAAAAAAAACTGCGTTCAAGAGGTGCGTGCGAGCGAGAAAGTGAAGAGAAAAGAATGAAGACAGAGGCAGAGGCCGAAGCTGTATGAATTGAAAAAGAATAGAATGGAAGAGAGGAGCGAGATGAGAAGGAAGGACGAGACGACGAGTGGAATGAGAGAGCCAAGAGGCGGAAGTGGCCCGTACAGCGGGAGGTACCGACCACCTTCGCTTCCGCTATATTGAGAACGAAACACGACCACCTTCTCCTATTCTCTCCTCTCGTATCCCTTATATTCTTTACTTTACCCTCGATCCTCCTTCTCTTCTCCTCTTCGACGCCCCAAACTGCTCGAGCACACGTGTTGCCCGCGCACGACCCTCGTGCGACAACCTTCCTCGTACGGATATATGTATACGCGTGTTTTTTTTTTTTTCGTACATCGAATATTGATAATTTTTTTTATCTATGAAATTTCATTAAATAAAATCGCCAAAATAAACAACGAAATAAAAAACGAGTAATGAGAAATTTAACTTGAAATAAACTTAATCTCTGGTTTGGATTTTTTTTATTAAACAAATTGCATATTCAAAAAAAAAAAAGAAACGATGTATTTAACATAAAAAAATGTTTCGACTTTAATTAGCCGCCATTCCTTAAAAAAAATAACGCTAAATAAGCAAAAAAAGTTATTCTCCCGATGGCTATATATATATATAATTTTTAAAAATATAGTTTGAAATTTTTTTTTTTCGTAAGACTCGAAATTCTTGATAAAAAAATGATTTTTTTTCCTTCAATAGTTATTATGCAAAAAAACGAATTAAATAAAAAATTTTCCCGTTTTTCGATATTTTTATGTACACATAGCCCTTTAATACTTTTTTAGCAAAAAGTTTCGGAAAAAAATGTCCATTTTTTTGAAAGTTCGTATTAATTTACAATAGGAACATATAGGTACTTTTCAGTGTGTATACAATGAGCTATAGTTATGTATATATGTAGGATTCCACTTCTCACAAGTGGCTCCGAAAATAAAAGAGTCCGCTTCCTTCCTTCCTGTTGTGGCTCTCGAGAATAGACCCTCCCTCACCGACCACGAGTAACCACGGCGCTCAACCACTGCCATACACAACTCATTTACAGTCCCATATTTCTCTTTCATACGGTTTTTTCTTCTTTCTCTTCCTTTTTCGTATTTTCCATGAATTAAAAGATTTCAAAGCTCTGCGCCGGCCTTCGTGTTATTGCGGTATAACGTCGCTTCGTAGTCAAGAATAAAAGGGAACCGAAAAATACGAAAAAAAAAAAAGTTGGGAATTTTGTTGGCTACCGAAGTATCATAAGATTGGATTCTGTCGTTGTGGTCGTGGCGGTCGGAAGCCACTACAGAGTTGTAGAACGTTGTTGTTGAGGAAGAGGAAGACCAGCAGGAGTGTGTAAGGTGCGGAAGAAGGGAGGAAAGGGGAATATACGAAGAGAACGGAGAACGCGGTCGAGCGCTGCGCGACACCTGCTGCGGACCGGGATTTATGTGTGGCAAGGGGATTCGAGTTAATTAGGTATTGCGTCCACCGCTAGCAACAGCAGCAGGAATCGATATTATTAAGCGTTCCTCCTCTCCCCCGCCCCCCGCCCCGTTCTTCCTATAGAGCTTCTTCCCCATCGTACTTTATTCTCTATCTTATCTTCGGCATACCATGCAGCATCCCAGCAACGCATTGCATCACCACAAGATTCAAGATTAAGATAGCATTTACAAAAATGTCCGCTATAACTATATCTTCAAATTAGAAAAAGAAAATCGATTTCTCATCGACGAATAAAGACGCCAATCGACGTGCAGAGATTCTTGGGATATACGACGCCGGTGGCATTTCTTACTTTCGGGAAATGAAGCGTCGGGATTATTTTTTATGTGTTCACACAACTTTTTTTTATCTTCAATTATAGAAAGGCTTTCGCCGTAAGAAAATAAGTATATAACGGTAACGAAAAATTTGTTAAAAACATCGATATCGATATAAATCGAATTTCTTTTTTAATCGCTATTTACGAAGTTTTTAATATGTTAATGAGAAATTCTTGTGAATTGAAAGTCCCCTGGAGAAATTGAAAAGACAGCTTCGTAAATGACAATAAGAAAAAAAGATTTTTTTTTTACATCGAACTTCCGTTGCTGCGGCTGAAGCATCGATTTCTTTTATATATCTCTGCATAATAGTCTTCAGCTATAGTGAAATCTTTGGTAAACGTGACACGCCGATTGCGGCTTTTCGTGAGTTTCTCGAGTTTTCGATCCTTTTTTGTATCGTGGAAGAAAAAAATCCCTTTGACATCCTCGAACTTCCGGTCGCGTGGCATCGTCGACAGAATCACCGCGTCCCGCGACCGCGTAGAGCTTCGTTGGCGGGCTTCGGCGGTGGTAAGCGTAAGTGTCCAAGCGTTGAGGCGGGCGAGCCGTCCCACGTACGAGAACGTTTTCGGTTCAAGCGACACCGACCTCTCGACCACCGATGGGCACACTCGTCGTTGTAACTATGTTTTTAACATAACAATGCCCGGGCCTCGTCGCAGACGGTCGTATTGTCCCGAGCGTTTCTCACACGCCGAGGCGCACCGTCGTACGTGCCGCGAATTTTATTGCGCTAATAGGTGTAGATACGATCTCATGTAATAAAAAAAAAAATTCAAAATTTTTCGCATAAAAATGAAAAAAATGAAAAAAAAAAAAACGCAACATTGCCACAAATATATATTAAATTTTTTTTTTTTAATTAATATCCTATTAATAACAATAAATAATCTTTTATTTACTAAGAAATATCGATTGAAATATTCTAAAGAACGCGGAACATTGACCATTTGACAAAAATGGGTAATCATTCTAGAAGTTTAATCGGTGAAAAACCGATGATCGATGAAAAAAAAATTACATCTTTCTGCGACGAATTCGGCGAAACAGGAAATTCATGTCAGAAGGTTAAAAAAATAACCCGATTAAATGAAAGGAAAGTGAATTTTTTTTTTTTCGTATCTACTCTGCTGGAGTCCATTGACCAGAAGGTATCCATAGTTATATGTTCGTAGCTTATGTGGATAGCGGGACACGCTACCAAATTGACCGAAGCGAGAAAACGACGCGCGTCCCCTGGGCGGGCGACTGCACGTGGCCACATATAGGGAAGCCGAAGGAGAAGAATATGAGGCAAGGTGGTCATCGAGGACCTGTCGGAGCGAAGACAACGAATACACCTGACGAATGTCTCTGCTTCTGGTTTCTCGAGACGAAAGCGTCATCTCTCACTCTGTGTGTGTGTCTCTCTCTCTCTCTCATTCTCTCTTTCTCGTGATCCCGATAAAATTTCAAAACATGTGCACGTAAAAGTGAGAGACGTCTTGCGCACAATGTGACAATCGCGAAAAATGCACGCGAGATACAGTGTAAGTTGACCACATTCTGTTCTCTCGTCACTTAAGTGGTTAAGACAAAAAAAAATCGATTCGCGTCATTACTATATTACCGTAATTACTCTATCGGAGTTCAAGAAATCGTAAATACAAAATGACGAATTTCAAATAACGATAACGATATAATTACGATACGGCGTAAATATTTTTCGACTCGTGAAAATTAAAAAAATTTTATCCAAGTAAATTTTTTTTTTCACGAGTTAAAAAAATTTGCGTATTTGAGGAGAAATATCTTTATCGACTCCATTTGTAAAGTAATGTACTTTATGTTGGAAATAATGTAATGTACTTTACCGTAGTGTTAAGTACTCGGATCCGTTGAAATTATTAAAATAATAAGAGTCGATGATACCGATATGCATTAACACAGCGTAAAGAACGTTTTTCTCGGCGGCAGCCGTATAGAAGGGCAAGAAAATTGTAAAGACACATGGATCTTAGAGTTCGAGTTCTCGCGGTTTCGTCATCGTTTTTAACCCGTTGAAGAAATATTTTTTGGGGCCACCAGGCCAAAAGTACCTGGCGAGGAGGAGAGGCTATTAATTTTCAATGATCCCAGAAGCGCGGCAGAAGGCCGGCTGCGCGGCGTTCGACCAAGAAAATCCTCAAAAGTCAGTCTGCTTCTGCTGCTGCTGCTGCTGCTGGCCACCTTAGTCCCTTTCTTTCGTGAACCGACCGAGCGTTTCTTATTCTTTGTTGCTTCTTCGATCATCTGCAGAGTGCTCAGGCGTCGTCTTCTTCTTCTTCTTCGTCTTTCTTCTTCGTTGGTATTGCTGCTGTTGCACGTCCCGATGTCCAAAGAGCACCAGAAGCAGCAGCAGGCTTCGTCTTCTATCTCTCTTGCGCTCAAGATGAATCGGGATATATCCTTACGCTCGTTCTCTCATTTTTTTTCTCATACACTTTTTTTCATCTTGTGCTTTCTCACTCGGAACGCAGAAGATCTCTTACCGGGAGGAAAAGAAAAGCTCCAACAACAGATGCTGCCTCTTTTCGACAATCTCCAGGTAAACCCGGACCTTCTCGCTACGCACCTCCCTTCTCGTATCTCCGCCCTTCGAATTTCCATCGCAGATGGAAATTTCGATGTGCGCGGATACTTTGGTAAATTCGCGTACTTCGCGAAGAAAAAAAAAAAAAACATTCCTTAAATTCAATCGGTTAAAATTTGCACCGATTTATTGTCGGCAACAAAATCGGTAAAAATAAAGGAGATTCGAAAAAATATAGAATTTCGAATACAAGAAATTTCAAGAAAAAAAAATTTCATTATTTTTTCTGTGTTAAAACGCATTACATGGGATATATGATTTCAAATTATTATTAAGATAAAAAAGCCATATGTTTTTTTTACCGTTAAAAAATCGGTAAAAAAAAAGTGATTTAAAAAAAATGCCATTTTGAATACAAAAAACTGCAAAAGAATTAAATTTTTTGTTGAATATTTTTTTTTCCGCTAAAGCGCAATAGATTGAGCCGTACGAATTGATGATACCGCGTGGCAAATAAATTTTGAAGTTTCGTAGAGTGATCGGAGGAAAGTGGCCAAGAAGTCTGTAATAGGAGAAAATAAAAAAAGAAAGGAATGAAGAAAAGACGAAGGGAATAGGGCATATATACGGTTCGACAGAAACAGCAGCTGCAACACCCGATACGTATCGACTACGCTCTGCCGATGGTTTGTGTCGGTGGCGGAGGGTCACGAGAGATTATTATCGTTATAGTATATCTCGGAAGGTTTTCGGCTATATTCGCCGATTTTCGGCTACCATCGGGCGCGTGGCGCTCGTGCGTAGTCTCTCCCACTCGGAGGCCCCGCGTTGCCCATCTCGGTTCTTCAATTTTTTACTCCGAAGAACGAAAGAAAGAAACGAAGGGCCCCGAAGCCAGAAGCCGTCCCTCTTCGTATTTCTACGAATGCGCGAGCGTTCTTTTGATCCTCCCATAAAAATCTCCTCGTATCACTCTTAATCTTAACCTCAATTAATTAGAATCAATTTAGTACTCAATTTTTCGTTTACTCTGGCGAAATCGTCTGCGATCCGATTAAATTGATTCGAAACCTCGAATATTAATCTCAATCGAAAACACGCGTTTCAATGAAACCAAATCAAGGAGAAATCAGACCAAAACGAATAATAAAAAAAAGAATATCAAATCGGTCAAAATCTGTAATGAGTTGAATTCTGAAAAAAAAAAAACGTAATAAAATTCATAAAAATGATGATGATGATGTAAATTGAATTTTTGTAATTTGGAAGGCCAATTAGCATTCTTTTAAAATGATTTTTCAAATTTCATCTAAATTTTTGCGAAATTGAACGGCGAATTGAAAAGAAAATCTCACGGGATTATTTCGCGTTTTTCTCCGATTGCCTCACGAACCCGTTTTTCCCCGCTCTGCCTTACTTCGACGGAAAGAAAAACGGATTAACTCACGATTGAGTTTTTTCTTTTTCTATACGATTTTAATAAATGCAGTCCCCGCTTTATGGGATATTTGAAATAGCGCCTCATTATAGTATACTGAGCC
Source organism: Cryptus viduatorius (assembly GCA_964006125.1). Lineage (NCBI taxonomy): Eukaryota > Metazoa > Arthropoda > Insecta > Hymenoptera > Ichneumonidae > Cryptus > Cryptus viduatorius. Next base: position 12,604,916 of record OZ023221.1, read on the forward strand.
GATTATCCGACTACGACTGCTTTTGAAGAATTATTTCGATAGACGAAGAGTGCGCGTCTGGTCTTCGGAGTGGTGGTACGTGTTCGTCTGATGCAGTGATAAAGCCCCCCTTCCGACTGGAGAGGACCGGAAAGCCAGAGCTGGGAAAGTAAACAGGGAGCTAAAGCGACTATGGAAGGATTAACTCCGAGCCACTTTGCCAGGACTAACAGAGAGACGGAGGAAAACGACTGAGAGGAAACCAACAGAACCCTACGCCGGTACCTCGTCGCAAGCCTGGGAACTTTCGAAACTACGAGAGAAAAAGATTCTCCTAACTCCAAGGACCGGATAACACGTTCCGAAATCAGCAGCCTGGTAATAAAAACTAAAAAAAAACGAAGAAAAAAATCTTTTCTGCTGTCCCATGTATATTTATGCGGATTTGTAATCGACGTGCTAATACCCTTCTCAGTCTAATGTTTATTTATTCCGATGTTTTTTTTTTTTTCCTCGCAGTCTCCAAATTTCCGAGGCGCCATGTCGTTGTTCTTTTTCTTTCCATTTTTTTTATTTTTTCGTCGAATAGCGGCGCGAACAATTCGTGAGCGACAATGCGCTCGTTGACTTATAGGACTCATTGTAGAGGCCGAAGCACGCGCGCGCGACTGCGGAGAGTTCTTGTTGCTTGGGAATCGGTGAAACGATAAATTATAATTTTTTTTTTTTGTAAGAGCCGATGTGTTGCATCGGAAACTGATGTTTTGACAAACGTGCTGTCCGAGTGCGAACAGCCCACGCGACGTGATTCGGAATACCAAAGAGAGTTTACCGCGAGAAACTTGGACCCTCCCGCCGAAATAATACGCGTCTGTAGATTCGCTGATTTTTTGCAGTGTTCAATTTTTCTGTATTTATTTTCGATGGAACGTTCTTACGATATTTTTCGTACGGGAAATTCAAACTCCACGTCTGAATTTTGATCATTCCAAAAACTCATCGTACATTCAGATGCTATTGTCAAGTAATCGTATTAATTGGGCCAAAAAAAATATCAAAATCATGGTAGGATCTCCACGGATCTTTACGGATCTCCTATACGACGGTCGCGAATTTTGAATATTTGAATTTTTTACAAATTTTCTTTTACGCGATCGATCGTTTGATTTTTTAGCGATCCAATTAAAAAGCTCCACAAAAATCGATTTAAAAAAATAAGGAAACAATGTGCTAAACGTAATTTGCATACAGTTTTTTCAACTTGTCGTCGAATCTTCGAAAAAAAAAACAGCTTTCGACTCATTTTATCGATCGCGTACTCATGGCTCGTGCCGCCGAACACACAAATGTTTAGAAAAACATTTCACTTCGCAGTACATTTACGGATCTCCTACTCATTATCAAGCGCATTGGCTAATCGCCTCACATCGCCTTACGCCCACTATGAATCACTGTACAACGCAACTGTGCATTTGTTTACACTGCACGAAAGGAACTCCGATGCGTGGAATCGCGTATATAAAAAAAAAAAAAAAACCCACGCGCGTGGCTTTCATCGGACGACATAAAAGCCCTTTGTGTCTCTTAATTGCAATCGATTATGCTGCATAGCGCATCTCTCCGTGTCTGATTCTCAGCCTCGACGTGCAGCGCCAAGAAAAAAAGTCAGTCATCAAAAGTTAAAGCGGAAAGCAATCGAATAAAGGAAAATAAATATAAACAAGAGAAAGTTCTTTATTCGGCACGAGCAAATGACAAAAGTGACTCAGTGAAGCGTGTCTGCCTTCGCGAGACTTTTTTTTTTTTCAAGTTTCCAAATATGTTAAGACGCACATCTTCAAGACGAAGATCCTTTGAATAGAGAAAGACGTCGCTTTCAGTGCGCGTGTTCGTCTATACGTCCGTTTGTCACATCGTTTTCAACAGCTTGAATGACGGAACACAGTGGCGAGTTGTTCGGGTTGTCGGTACTATGCGAGACGCCAAATTTGAATGTGAATGCATTGAATCTTATATCGTGAACATCGCACGTTGGCTCGCGGCAGTGAGAGAAACGTAACAAATCACCGAGCAATTTGTCCCAACTTCTCGCTTCTCGTTTACAATTTGCCTTGTTTGCATTTTCTCGAGCGTGAAACGTGGGTGAAAATTTGATTATTATTATTATTATTGTTATTACTGTTATCATCATCATCATTATTGTTATTATTAATATTGTTTTTCGTACTATACGAAATTTCTCGTATAATCATCAAAGTGATTGAACGAAAAAAAAAAATGGCGGAAAAATATTGAAAAACGATATGAGACAATAACCTCAAAAAAAAAAAAATTGTTCGTAACTTTTTTTTTATTACGAAAGCTTTGGGATCGTGTGCCTCACTAGGATTCGCACAGTTTTGATCTGCACGTGTTCACGTACGTAAAGCATAGTACGTTCGTATCTGCAGGTACTCTAAATACACGCATATGTATATAGTATATGCGATATATAGTACGAAGCTTCACCTCTCGGTTCCGTGCCACGCGAAGGCAAGAATGAGAAGGAGGAAGCAGCCCTCCAGCACGGGGCAAGTACCCACAGAGCGGTGGAGGGCTCGAGAGGCTCGTATGAATGAAATGGCGAACGGTAAGAAGAGTGAGAGGAGAGGAGAGGAAGTCGCGTGACGGATTCACGTGTCGGTCGACCTCGGTCAAGAGAGGTACACTCTCCTTCTCATATACTCGTATTCATAACACAACGCATACTACTCGCGAATCTTCATAGTCTACGCACCCTGCGGATGTTATTCTCAATTTTTTTTTTCATTCCTTTCAAATAGTTTTGCATCGCCATTTTTATTTTTTTTTAATTTTTTTTCGTAATATCCAATGATCGTTCCAACAGTTTTTAGTTATGTTTATTCTCATTTTTCGTTCGAATTAACATATTTTCGTTATTTGTTTTTGATTTCGAGAATTTTTATCGAAATTTTGAGTTATTGAAAATTAATTCGATTTTTTTCGATTTTTTATATTATTTTTATAAGCCGTTTTTTAACGAATGTATTTTATTTATTTATATTTAATTGCAATATCCGTTTGTAAAACTTTACACTTTTTCGTCGATTGAATGGCTATTTATTTTCAATATTATCGAATCGGCTTAAAATTCGAGATGAAATACGAAATGTTACATCGTTCGAAAAACAACAACGACAAGGGTGGCTGCCGCGACAAGGGTTATGATACACAGATTCAATGTTTCACCCTCGTCGAAATGCAAGCCGCTCGTCGAGCAGGAAAATACCGCGGAATAGTTAACATCTTACGAAAAAAAAAAAAAAAAAATGCGGGTAAAAGAGCGAGAAAACCAGTGGTAGGGTAGGGGGTGTGAGGAGGGAAGTTTGAAGGAAGAGAGACGGAAAATAGTCGCGGCAAGCCGGGCCGGAAGTGGTTCCATCTGGCTCCCCCGTCGGTCTGACCTGTTGAACCACCTCGTGACCGGAAGTACACCATACACCGCTCTCGCCCGTGCCCGCGGGTACATAACATTCATAACATATATATACATACATACATATATATATATACATAAGTATATACAAGTGTATGTCCATACCTACCCTTCTTTCTTTACACTTCCTACACATTTTACATTTCGCTATCTTTCTCTTTCTTTCCTCGCCATTTCCCTCTCCGCCCTGTTGGCCACCTCACCGCTGGCTATAATGCACAAACGAAAATAACAAAGGCTTCTTTTATTTGCTCGTGGTTTGGCGTTGCAACGCCGTCGTCAGCGGCAGCAACAGCAGCCGCACGACACCTTATCACGACAGTGCAGCGACTCTCGTTTTGCTTCCTCTATACACGATACTTCGCGATGTATGTGTGTAAACTTCACATATATATATATTGGTTTTTTTTTTTGGGATCGCGACTGTGCCTGTGTTTACCTCGATTACCTACGTTTGGAGTGGACTAAGTCATAAACCGGTCTCCCCGTTAGATCGGACTCTTATTTTCTTCGTCGCTCTCTCTCGCTGCTTCTCGTTCGTTTCGGCGATTTTTTTGGTGACACCTGCGGGACAGGTTCGGGTCTACGAGCCACAAAGACACCGGCGAGGTGCCGGAAAGTGTTATGGAGTTATGGCGCTGTCTTATAAACTATATGTATGAGCAATTTAGAGAAAAATTAGAATATAGAAAATGATGGGAGGGAATTCTTAATAAATTCGAAAGCCGCCGATATTTCGCATTTTTTTTTTATCACTTATAATAATCATAATTTTTTTTTATACACTATAAATAAAAATATATAATAATATTATTATTATTTATTTTTATATTTTATAATGTATTATAATTCGATTATATCAATATATCGATCTCGCGGGTAAAAGATATATACATATATATAGGGATTTGAGCGCTTCGATGTGTTAAAAAATCGTACCGCCATTCGTCGCCTGTAAAATAAACACGTTGCGACTCTCGCACGCGTAGAAAATACTCCATACGGCGAACAATACGGCGGAGGGACCGACCAATAGAACGAGTGGCAGCGACAGCTCTAATTGCTTAATGAGAGGGAATTATAAGAGGAACAGCGCCAACGAGACCCTGTCGTTTGACCAGAATACGAAACAGCGGTTTGAAACATTTCCTGATTCACGAAACCGCAGAGCTTTTTCGGAAAGGCTATCATTATTATCGTCATCGTTTGCCGAGACACTCTGACTGACGTTTTCCGGTAAAATGCCGATGACCGGTGCAAGAATTTTTCGGTAGCGCACGCACCTGATAGGTTTTACACCTGCAGTATATTGGGACATCGGGATAAATTTTTTTTTTGTATTTTATTGAGAGGGTAACAATCTGATTGCTTGAAAAAGTCAAATAAAAAATTTTAAAAAATCTCTAAAACTATTGGCGGCCATAAAATGATTTTTTTTATTGATAGGTACGTGTTTTGGAAATCACTAAAAAATAATAATATAAACATATTTTTGTAAAAATACATTTCGAACAAAATTTTAATTTTTTTTCGTAAGACTCGATACACGTATTTCCAGCAAAAAAATCCTTGTATTTCCGCCTATAATTTTTCATATAAAAAATTTTAAAAATTTTAACCCAAGTAATAAGAATAAAAGATCAAATTTTCCGACGGAACAATATTCCATTGAGGCACGTGCCGTGTACTCTTCTTTCGCGGCAACGCGCAATCGAGAAGACAATGAAAGTATCGTTTTTATTTACCGATTAATATCAGAGACAATAAAAAATTATATCGCGGTTCGGTAAACCAATGTAATTTGATTGAAAAAAAAAAAAAAAATGCCGCAATTGGAGAAATGCGTATAACTGAAACAACGATCGTTATCGAATATCGAATAGCACGCGAGGCATCGGTGATTCTGAAGAATCGGAGTATCGGGTGAAACTGCAAAGAATTACGCGTAACAATTGAACGATAAATTAAAAAAAAAAAATTCTGCAACTTTCAAAAATATAACAACTCAATAAGAATTCCTTAGATATTATTTTTATTTTCATCATATTTGCAATATCTATATATTAAATATAAAAAAAAAATTAAAATAAAACGGCAAGTATAAATTTTTTTTTTCCTATAAACATTGATAATACTTTTATGAATTTATGGATCTACCTGTTACGTTGAAATTCATTGAATCTCCTGCGTGCACTCGGGATTGTGACGGTGGTACTAACTTTTGTCGCGTCTCTTATTCGATCCCACCGTCATCGGGTACAAGCGTCATTGACCGAGATTTACGCGCGACACTTTGCGGCGCCGTCTTCGTATTACCGCCCCAACGCGGTATGTGTTCGCCCGACCATTCGCAACGTATACCAACCACAGTGTACAATATGCGGCGCTATATATTACGTACGGCGAGGAATCGAATCGTCGATCAGCCGGGCAGGGGATGGGGGACGTACGAGCCGAATTCATAAAGGAGAGAAAAGAGAAATGGAAAGAGAAGGAGAGGGGGAAAAAAATGCAATTCGCGTCGGTGAACAATGCGGGGTCGATGCGTGCGCGAGACAGGTCCGAAGGCATTATACTGGGTTCACGAGCAGAGCACAACAATGCAACCGTAATAATCTGTCACCCAGTGGAATGGCACTGCCGTTAACACGCACAGACGCACATATACACGCGTGGAGTCTCTACTACTACCCTTGTGTTGTTTGCGCTCTTTCCCCCGACACGTATACGCGTACGTCGTTCTGACTTTTTTCCAGTTCCTTTCTCGCTATAAGCCGAAGCACTACCCTTTTAATACATCACCCTATGTTTCATTTGCATTTACCACCTCTACGTCGCGCGATGATGAAACCACTGTCTGTTTTTGAGGGGAGATATCAAGCAAAATATTACCGAAAGAGCAGACTTTTTTTTTTTTCGGTTTCTCTCTAACCATCTATATGAGAGGTTTTATGAGAAGGGAAATAATTACGAGACTTAGAAACGAGTTTAGAAAAAAAATGAAAAATACATATATTAATTAATAAATTAATTTAAAAAAATGATTTCTAAACAATAATAATGAGTATTTAAAAAAAAATTTCTATTAATTAATAAAATAGATAATAATAATTGTTGCGTTAATTTTTCTGTGACGATTGTGACTTAAGGATGCAACGAGGCAGCAAATGGGATAAATATTGGAGTCGTAAATTTTTTTTTTAATTTTCCAAAAATATATTGCCAAAAGCGAAACAGCGATATATATTTTCCGTTCACAAAACAACGAAAACTATATTTTCATAAAGATTTTTATACACATTTTACATCCCTTGGGACGCGAGAACGACGTCTCGCAGAATTCACCTCAGCGATGCGTATAACAGAAAAAAACACGAAAAAAAATCGCAGTAAATCCGGTCGCAGTGAAAAATAATCGTGTGTAGAATTCAAAGCTTAATTTGTATTGTATTCAACCCTTCGTCCATAACTGTGATCGTAATACAAATAAGCGTCCAGCGGGACGTTTTCTACCCCTTCTAAGGGTCAGTCGCGCGTCCATCGGTCCCCCTCGCCGTTTTTCCGTAACATAGCCGCGACGATTATTACCCCAGTTGCGATCATTGCTCAGGGTCGTTGTAACGAGGTTCAACTTAATAATTTGTATCTGCGATACGAGCGCCACAAATAACAAGAGGAACAGAAGAGTCCGCTACGATAACGATAATCCGTCGAACGTACAAAGTGGACGAATGTGGCGATGCGTAGCGAAAGCCGTAATAATCGTAGCACAGTGACCCCGCAGGAAATCCCTACAGTATATTTTCAACCCCTTCATCGAATCGCCTTTCACCCTTACGAAATACGTCGCAAGCCCCTGGCGTTTCGTCGAGAGTCCGTTTATATGTTGCGTATAATAGTAGCAGAGACGAGGGCACAGCAGCCGTTTTAATGCATAGTGCATACGAACGAAAGTAACGAGAGGCCGCAGTCTCGACGATGATCGAGAGGCTCGCCATTCGTTTGAGTCCCCCGGGTAACGTCTGACGTCATTTACTGGTCGAGGGACTTTGGATATGAATAGAATACTATATGGGGTCCTTACCGACGATCAGCAACCATAAAAACTTCAAGGGGAGACATATTTTTTTTCTCGGTATTTTTTTTTCGCGAATAGATACATTTTTTTCATGATGATTTTTTTATTTCTGCGAGACTCTATTTTTCTGAATAAATCATTTCCTTTTTTTTCAAAATGTCCTATATATATTTTTTATTAATTATTTTAATCCTTTATCTACCGAAAAAAAAAATTTCCGGCGATTTTAGATCGCAGACTCCGAAATTGAAGGGATTAATTTTTTGTTCATTTTAATATATTTTTTTTAATTTTGAATTTTCCTGCAATTTTAACGACGCCTCTGTGTGCACCCGCGTTCGCAGTATATGCTGCGTAGCTACAAATTTCAGGTTCAAGATCGCCGATTTACATTTTTGCGCGGTGAGTTTGAAACGTAGTAACGTCGCGTCAAGGTGTCCCGTATAAATATTCTCCCTTTCCTCCCCCCCCCCCCCCCCCCCTCCCTGTCCCGACTCCTGGGGCGAGACATTCGCGAATATTGCAGTTGCGTTGAAAGCGCGTGAGGTACACTGAGAGAGAACTCGCCAGTACCCCTTGTATAGTAAGCGCACATATAGTATATAATACGCACGACGGTAGGAGAGGAGAAAAAGAGGGCCACTCGCTCGGTTACGTGACGTCACGAGGAAGGTGGCACGCGGCGCGTGCCACGCAGGATCCGGGGATGGGGGTCGGGTTATCGTGACGACGCCACCGGTGGCGCGTCGACTTTCGCTCGTGTGTTTGGGTATATGCGAGGCCCCGGGGTTCGCGATAGCATGCAACGCAAGCTTTCAATGAAACAGTTCCTTTTTTTTATAAACAATCACGAATTATCATTAAAAGTGTATCTGTCGAAAAAAACAATTACTATTACGTTATTATTTTGTTACACAAGGGTAACGAAAAAAAAAAAAATCTGTATATCCAGTGGGCAGCGCAGTTTAATCGGTCTTCGTTTGTTTACGAAAAACGATGTTTTTTTTTTTTTCAGAGATCGCTAAATTACGATATTAGGAATTATAAAAAATTGTACTAAATTAATTATTCGGAAAGTGTAGCACCGATAATTTTATCGTGGATGCGTATATTTCTATGAAATTGGGATGTCCCCCTTACGCCATGCAATTTTATCATAACCTCCAAAATCTTCTAAATTGTTCGAAATAATAATATCTTGAAAAAAAAAGTGTTTCTAAAAAAATCGGGATATAAATTAAATTGTAAATATATTGACATAATTAAGTAATTTTTTTTTGTTTTTAAGTTTTCATCGAACTCTTTTACATTACCCAAAAGAATTTCACCGATCGTAACCTATAGTGGTTGGTGAACGAACAGGGTGGTGATGCGTACTACAAAATATACTAAACTCCGCGTTAACTATAATGTATAAACATTACTCACGTAAGGTTTTGAGAGTCTCGGTATCGTTCGGCGCGCGTTGGTAGTGGGGGTGTTGGACGCGTGCAGCCGGCCTGCAGCTGCCTCCCCGGTACCCCCCCTTTCCTCTCCCGTCCCGCTTCGGCCGGCACCCGCCGTTCGCCCGGCGTGCCGCCGCCGCCACCCTTCGCGCTCACGTTCGCCAGCAGCAGCAGCAGCAGCAAGCGGCAGCAGAAGCAGCAGCAGCTCCACACACTGTAGGCTCCCCCCTCCCCTCGGCAACACCGCCGCGCGATTATAAGTAGGGGTGCTCGCCAGCCGAAACCTCCAGTCGAGGGTTGCACTCTGAGACGTACGCACGTGCATATGTCGCGCTCGGGTACATCTCGAATACGACATAAACAAGATACACGAACATTCTAAGGCACCCGAAATTTATTTGTAAATTTTATTCGACATTATTTTATCGTGCCGGTGAAAAATAAAACTCAACGTCATCGCACTTGGATATACAAACTGAACAACAGTGTGCTTGTGTGTGTGTGCTTTTTTTTTCGTGAATTCCGATTATTATTGTTCGGAAAGAAAAATACTACGGAACCGTGAAAGAATTGTGTTCCCGCTCACCGCTAAACAATTCTTCCTCACCGTCCGTCGATACTACGAATAATTGAAGAGACCGAAAAACCAGATGTGGATTATATATCCGTGTAAAAAGTAACGTACCTTCGACTCTATCGAAGTTTTGTAAACGTAGTTCGAGAAGTTTTCGCTGTGTGGCGCTAGTGTGCACGCGAGTCGAGGACATTACGAACCAAGAGACTTTGCTCTCTCGAAAGAAGAGGAAGAAGAGTGGATACTTTCTCGATCGCATATATATATGTGTTCGAACTAGTCGTTGATTTGGCGCTTAGTTAAATTTTCGTCGGTCATCCCACAACTTTTCCACAAAACTCAATCGATCGAAAAAAAAAAAAAAAATCGAAAATCGCAATATTTTCGGTAAAGAAAAACTATCGAAGCTCCGAAAGAGTTTCGTAGAGGATTCGTGAGTGGAACGAGGATCGACTCAGCCGAACCCCCCTCTCCCCACTCCGCGGACGTTGGCCGCTCAACGGGGGTAAAGGCGTGCGTGAGTGAGACGCCGAGAGTAGAGTCGAGAACGGATTCTCCTCGTCGAGTCCCTCGGAGCCGCTCCGTGAGAGAGTCAGTGCGCGACTCGCTCGTTCGCCCGACACGTCCGAGTCTTTACACACGGGGATTTACGTTTTTTTTTACGGAACATTAAAACTCAGTAATAAAAAAAACGAAGAACAACATAAATAAACGCAAGAAAAAAAACAACAACGGTGCTTCGTAGAGGATAATGCTGCCCGTGACACTTACGAGTCGTGAATTTTCGTGCGGTGCGAAATTACGATAGAATTTCGATAAATCGAAGAATAATTCGATCAGTCCATTCTGGATATACATCGAATAAAAATAAAAATAACGAACGTACGTTCGAATTACGGGCGTTGACAACTTAAAAAAAAATAAAAAACAAAAATCAACGACGAACCTTGTTGCCGAGGATTTTGCCACAGTTTGCCGGATTATTGGAATATAAAGTGTTCTTTTTTTTTCTACCTTTCTTTATATTTTTTTGTTCTACCGCTACGTTTACAAAAGTGATCAAAGTGCCGAAGAATATACCGTCGATAGTGAATTGATTGAAGGGGAAGATAAAATAATTAATAATTTTCGAGTAATTATTATTTTTTTGTTGCTGCCTCGAGTGTTATTTTATATTTTCGTCGATTTTCGATCCAATTCTTGGGGAGACTTGGATTCTTTTTTTCTCTCGATTCGAATCGCACCACGGAGAGTTCGGGGGTTTTGAGGGGTTCGCGTCTATTTTTTTTGTAGAGAAAAAGAATTAAAAAAGAGTATTAAGAGATTCGAAAAGTTTTTGGTGAGCCACTTATGGCTATGCAACGACGGGGAAACACGTCGAGGAGGTAACACATCGCGCAACCCCACCGCGGGTACCGTCCGAATAGATCTGTGAGTGCGACGACAAAGTGTGCCGTACGCCTCGCCGCCTTAACCGGCGCGTGTATGTAAACATCGAAGGCGGTAGCTATTAAGCACCCCCAGTGTAACAACATGTGGACCACGATTCTCGTGTGGACGGCAGCCGTCGTGCTTCTACCCTCACCGCGAGCGGTAAGTTGTTATTATTATTTGTTACATTTTATTTTCCACCCCGAAACTAATCGCCCAATTGTTTTAACCTATAAAAACATCGCGGATCGAGATTCCCGACCCGAAAAAGTTCGAACTATGTAAACAATCGAAATCAATAAAAATATCGTAAATAACGGTAAAAAGTTCAATTACGATACAAATCAATGTTAATCGTTAAAAAAATCGTAAAAAATATTTCGTTTTTTACGAAAAACCGCAAATTTCAAAATCGAACAAAAAACACTCTGAACAGAGTCTTTCGGCGCGTTTCCTGGCCGACATGTTTGTAGTAACGCGTACTTTCCGCTCGTCTTTCCTCGTTAACTCAGGCATTTAATTCTTGCTAACAGATTCGATCTATCAGTCGAGACTAAACTAATTACCGAGAGAGAACTCGCCCCGAAGGGGGGGGGGGGAGGGGGGAATGGCGATTTACTAAGTCTCGTAATACACTTCGTCACCGTCGTCATCGACGTCTCGTCAGCTTTGTGTATACATATACATTTCTATATCATTAATTCACGCAACTTGTCTACTTCTCGTAATCACAAAAAAACAAATTACAACGGTAAACAAAAAAAAAAAAGTTTTTTTTCAAATCGCAAAATTTTTACGCGATGTCAAAAATAAAAGAAATTGTTTTCGTAATATTTGTCGGTTGAAATACGCGAAAAAGAAAAAGAATGTCGATTCATTCATCGAGAATTTACTATCCCGACCTTCGACTCTGTTTCCGATGAATGATTACGATGTTTGGTCCGGAATCAAAGTCGTTCAGTGAGGCGTGCGCGTAGTACGCCCTTCCATCTCCTCGTTTCTACTACGAGAGAATAAATTGAGACACTATTACGACTATAGGTATAGCGTATAGTTTTGCGATGACGATGATGATGATGATGATGATGACGACGAGAATGAGAGAACTCCGGGTAGTGGTAGTAGCAGCCGGCGTATTAGTAGCGGCGGTAAGAGAACCGCGCCAGCGGCGCACCAGTCAGTCGGTCGCGCGCTCTGTCACGCTCGAGAAAGATTGACGCCACTTTGAAACAGAATTGGATGTTACGGAAGTAAGGGTCGCTACCGTTTCGTAGTCAATGCGAGAAAATCTCATCAACAAGAGTTCGCGATTCATTCTTTCTCTTCCGCTGCTCGTTATCCGGCTGTTTATCTATTTTTCGCGGAACCTTCGGTAAATATTTTCGTTCCTCGATCTCACGAGACTTAACCGGAGTTCGTCTTGTTTTGAAATTGCAACGGCGCGTAATAATTAAATTTCGAAAAATTGACGGTTTTTTTTTTTTTTTCATAATAATTGAAAAAAAAAATGTATTACTTCGGTTTTTTTTTTTTTTCATTTATCTATTACGATTTATTCTTCCCGCGAAATTGTTTTTTTTTTTGCCCCCGTCACCGTATCCCCGTCAAAGTTTCGACCGAAAAAGCGAAACCCCACCCTCGGAGTTTAGCTCGCTTGCGACTAAATCCAAACGAGACGCAGGACACGACTATCCGGCGACGACAACGACGCAGTCTCTCGGGATTCACAAAACACAAAACTCTAAATCTGGAGGCACTCTTTTAGAATCGTCTAGCGGGGTCTCTCGCCGTCGTTGTCGTCGTCTTTACAGTTCTCGCTTCCTCGCTACTCTCATTTCGTCTCTTTATCCTTCTTCCGTATTTCAAGATCATCGTGTGTACGCGACACTCTCTCGTACGCACGCGCGTATGTGTTTATCCGTGTATCTAGTAGAACTCCGGGAGCTGTACGCTTCGGCGATGCCAACGCGTGTCCCTTTTCGTCTTACTTAGTTTATTTCTCAACAACGCTCAAGCGGCCGATATCTTCGCGGGCCCGTGACCGTCACGCACCTCCTGCGTCTACAAAGTCACCGAGTTTTCAAACTTTTTTTTTTTCTGCAGATCGGATTTTTTTTTTTTTTTTTTTTTCGGTCCATTAACGAACTATTGCGTTTTTTTCATAAGATCGCGATAAAAATACGGAAAACCCGAATCGTCTCGACAAGTACACAAAAGTTTTTTTTTTTATTTTTTACGTTCGATCTATTATGATTTCGATTTTTTAGATTTTTTTTTATCGATTTTTTTTATCGATCTTTCGTTATTTTTTTTTTTTTTTTCATTTTACCAACAATCGTGAACCATTTTCTTCTTTTTTTTAACTACACCATCGACAACGATAACCGTAACACAGACGATCCGTGTCGTCTCGACACTCTGGAGGATAGATAGATTTTGCGCGGGTGTGCGTCGGGGTTAGTGCGTTAAAGCTCGCGTCTCGAAAATCGCTTATGACGAAATAGCCCCGTCGGTCCATAAATAAGCGGGAGGCCATTGCTATCCAGGAATAGAACGTGCCGCGCCAAAACTGAATTCTCCATCGAGTAAAACTATCTGTCTCTTTCTCTCTCTCTCTAAATCTCTCTCTCCGCGCTCTTTTTTTTTCACTCCATTGCATCTTCGTTCGCAACTCTCGACCCGACGTCTCGATTTTTTTTTTTTTTTTTTCGTTTCTTTCCTACAATCGTTTTCTCAGCTTCTCTGTGTTCATTCGTCTCTCCGCTGAGCTTTTACGAGGTAACGGTGCAGCGGCATCGCGGACTCGGGAGTAAAGAGCCCGCGTCGTCGATAAACGCCGACGCGCTCCCCGACGCCGACGACGAACTACAGTCCGTTGCCTTATTTTCTCTATGCACCCCGCTTCCCCATCTTCACCCTTCGTTACTCGTTCAGTTAATAATACTTTTTTAGCAGACCGCTAAGAGATATCCCCGTACTTTTAACCTCCCGACAAGTCACCCTCCCCCTTCCCTTTCCTTCTCGTTCCCGTGATACTTAATAACCGCAGCGAGCGTAGTACGACGAAAACAAATTGTTTGCAATTCCGGGACGAGTTTATTAACGATTTTACACGAGAACCAACGAGATCCCTCGATTACGACGATTTTATCATTCGTGTCGAAACTTCGTAAACAGAATATTCGTATTTATCGAAAACCCGGAAGAAACGTTTCGTGACTTCCTGTACCTTCGTAAGACGCACACTATAATTTCTTAACTTTCGTTCTCAAATAAAAATTACGTTGGTTATTAAAAAAAAAAAAAGAATCACCGAAAAAAAAAAATAACTCGAACAAGTGATCTAATTATTTTAATATTTTTTTTTTGCTTTCGCGAGAATTGCGTAATGCCCGCGTCGAGTCGAAAGAAAGTTTGAAGCAACAAATTAGAAGGAATTCACGTTGCTCGGCAACAATGTTACCGTTGGCATTATACTCGGTCATTGACGGTTACCGGTGGGAAAACCGCGACAGCATGCGGGGGTCGAGGGCAGAAGCGATGTCGCGATGTTATGGCGGTTAAAATATATATTTTCATATACATGTGTATATATATATTTTTTTTGTTCTTTCGCGTAAACAAATAAAAAAAAATAATTATGACAGTGAGGGAAAGGGTTGACGCGCCGCAATGAATGCGACTGATTACCCACGCGCGCGGGCACTCGAGCGCTCGGAAACTAATTGGAACGGCCCAAGTCTCGAAGCCAGGTGATGTCTAGAGAAGTATTATCTTCTCTATTTAACTTGTACATATATATATATATGTATATACACATTCGCCGAAGCGAGTTCCGTCGCTCTATAATAGCGCTCGCGATGTTCTCGCTTTCGCGTGTGAGAACAAACGCTTTACTACGATTACGCCTAACAATCGCGCAAGACGATTAGACTCGTCTAGCCGCGGAGAATTCTTATGGTATATATGTATTGTACGATTTGAAACGCGAACTATTATGCGCCCTCGTCGAATCAATTCACAACTTTTGCTCTTTAGAGAATTGAAAAGTTACGATTTTTTTTTTACATTTCGAAACGCGTAGAACAATTTATTACTTTCGCTCGCATTTGCTCCAATAATTCGATTTTTTTTTTTTTTTTTTTTTTTTTTTTTCGGTCTTCGTGGTGATGTTGGTCCGTGGTACGCGATTTTCGCTAAACGCGCACGTGTGCAAAAAGCGTGCTTACAGTTTTAAGTACCACGTTCTGCAAGCTCCCGGTCTCTCGGTGACGAGGAGGCGACTCCCGTCGTGGGGAATATCGCGACACCAATACAGCGCGGTGTACCGTATATAACTATACATCGGTTGAATGTCGCAGGGGTGCAGCAACGAATCTGGCGCGTCTGCCGATCTTTTTTTTATTTCCCCTTTTTCGTTTTTCGGAGAGAGAATGCGCGCGCGCGCGCAAACGGGAGAAGAACAAACCAATGTCCCCGAGGCGGTAGGAGACGACGCATACGAAACGAAATTGCGCGAATGTTCGTTGCCGCACATCTGTCGCATACTCGACTGTTATACATATATATATACATATATAAAGGGGTACGACGTCGTTGATACGATGACGAAATCCCGCGCAGGATCATTCCTGTTCTTTTAACACGTGTCACCCGCAACATCCTTTTCAACGTTTTTATTACCGAAATCAACGAGAAGAATAATCACCGATTTAAGGCTTCAGAAATTAGTATCGCGCAAACAAAATATTCAAAGTTCAACATTTTCGTTTGATAAAAAAAATGGTTGAAAAATTATAAAAAAAATATTCCGTGTTATAAATTATGAAAATTATTAAAAAAATGAATTTTGTAATTTTTTTTTTTTTTTATGTTTCTGTTGCATATATGTTTTTTTCTCTAAATTACAGGTAAACGCTTCGGGAGTTTTCGAGTTGAGGTTAAAATCGTTCGTCAACGAGTACGGCAAGGATAGCCTCGGCAATTGTTGCTCTGGCAGTACCTCGCGTACCGGCGAATGTTCCGGTGTTTGTAAAACCCGATTCAGGGTTTGTCTGAAGCAGTATCAAGTTAAAATCGACACTGCGACACCGTGTACTTACGGTGACGTTGTGACGCCGGTACTCGGCGAAAATGTCGTCAACCTGAGTCCGAACGTTGCTCTTCCGAGTTTCACCAATCCAATCAGATTTCCGTTCGACTTTACGTGGCCGGTGAGTTAAAAAAAATATAATAACTATTTTTAATATTAAGTATTTACATTAACGATTTTTATTATCGGTACGAAATAATTTTTTATTTATAGTTTCAAATTAAATAAAAAAAAAAAATTTTTTTTTTTTTTGCAAATAACAAAAATAAACTTACGATAACGAAACGATTTTTTGGCTCCGATGCCGAAAGAGAAAAGCGAGAGGTTCGATTCTCGTAGCGCGCGACAGATGGTGCAGCGCGAGAGATTGAAATATTGTAAAGAAGAATGGTTCTTCGGTCGAAGCACTTGTCTCTCCCTCCTACCGGTGCGCCACCGGTCTCTGGCGTTTCTGCCGTTCGTTAAATGCACCGTGTGTGCATCGCTCTCTCGTCGGGCATTCAGTAAGAAACCTCGGCATCTTCTTGGCTCTCTCAAGAAGTTTGTCTGTGCGTTTGTGTGCGCTTGCGGAGTAAAACAGCAGCCCGCCCGCGTATACGAGAAAGAACGCGCGGTGCTTACGAGAGCTCTCACGAGTTTGCTACTCGCGCGATGGCAGATGGCATCGTCTTTTGTGCATCCAGCGAACGCCGGAAAAAGATATAAAGATTGTTGATTAATTTTTTTTTCTCATTTTTTCTTCCTCGTCCGCGTAAAATTGTATTTAGAAACAGCTAAAGTTCGATAGAAAAAAAAAAAAAAAATACGATTTTTTTTTCTCGTAATAATTTTTTTTTTAACTCCGATTTTCGTGGCGCTCGAAAAAATTAAATTTACGAATCCCATATGGTCGATGCTCCGTTCGTAGTTCTTCTCTTAACTCTCTTAACTCACATTCGTTCATTTAATTTCTCTGAACGTTTCAGTTGTATCGGACCGATATTACAGGAGAGCAAAGAATTCTCTACCGAGAAGCATCTTCGGCTTCTCTGGACTCATTCGATTCTCGCTTCTTCCTTGTTTTCGTACCTCTCGTTTGATGTGCAGTTCGACTCGAAAGAAAGAGCGAAACGCCGAGAGAAGAAGAGCCAAAGTAAGAAAGATATCCATGGAGGAGGGGAGGAGGGAGCGGAGGAGGTCTCGGACTTCTTATTCTCGGAAGCGAGAGATGAGATGAGACCAGCCGCTCCGTTCTCTCGCTCCAATAGACCACATGGTCTCTCGTCTCTTTCGGATCCCCGCGAAAGAGTCGAAAAGCCAAACTGACGAGAGCGGCACACGTAAACACACGAGAAGAAAAGAAACTCTCGGTGGCCACGAAGCGATAGAAAAGAAGGTACCGGGAAGGGAGAAGCGGATTTACCCTAAGATTATAGCGGAGAGGGTTACTTCGAGATTACGGGGCATCGAAATTTAAAGCACCAAATCTCCGGTACAAAAATTAAAAAAATTAAAAAAAAAAAAAACAAAAAAATGTTTAGGGATCGACGAAAATAGGTTTCGAATAGGTTATCGTCGGGATAAACATCCCTATTGAGCGAAGTAAGAGCAAAATCGCTTCTCGATAAATTTATATATATATATCCGCAAATACACACATATATATGTATGTAGAAAGACGAAGAAGGATATCGCTTTTAATTTTCTACAATAATGGTATATAATCTAATTGCGTTATGCGCGCGGATAGAGAACGTCTTCGGACCTCGAAGGCCGCACGCACTCGGCAAACACGAACACACGCGAGCGGACACGTGAGCGTCAACGGGGAATACAAACGCTCTTATTGATGGTAGAGGATTACGCGAGACCCGAAGAATGATACGAGTCTACGCGTGTCTGTCGTTAATTAAGAAAGCGAAAAGAGTTATTCTCACTCACAGCGAGAGGATACCGCGCCGCGGTACGTTTTAAACGCTGTGTCGAGAAGCGTATATACATCGCAAAACCCTCGTCGCAAATCCGAGCGACGATTATCAACTTTAATTGGTTTATATGGACGCCTTTGTGTAACGTCGGCTATCACAATCTCGCATGACCCTCGCGATCGCCCTCGTCGACCCGCGACGTATGCGAAGTTTTCGAGTCATTGAAATACGCGGGAACGCGACAACTCCGAATTACGAAACTTCCTGCTAATTCATTTACTTAATTTTTTTTCCTCGCTTTTTTTTATGCTAATTTTATTTCGTTAGAAATTTTTGCATAAAAAAACAATATACGAAATTTATATGAGAAAAAATTGAAATTAAAAAAAATTAAAATTCGGAGATTTCGGGGGTTAAAAAAAAAATTGAAATTTTTGAAATTTTGTCTTCAAGTTGGAAAGTTGTCGGACGGGGGATGGGAGTCGGATATACAATGAATTCGTTCGACCCTCTCGGTAATTTATGCTAAACGTTTCGCGAAGAGTTGCGCATCGCTCGGCAGCCATTCATCCGTTCGCGTCGTCGGTCGGCTCTCTGTGTCTATAGAGTATAGTACAACACACGTACTCCGAAAGCATAGTCCTCGGACTCTCGGGTTCGCTTCTCACTCTCTTATACGTTCGGCCGCGCGGAGAGCTCCTCGTAAGTTCCTTATTCTTCTTCTTCTTCTTCTTCGTCTTCTTCGTCTTCTTCTCGTCTGGGACGCGAATCACGCAGGCTTTTTGGCCGTGGGACCGGAGAAGAACGAACAGCAGCAGCAACAGAAAGCGGCATCCTTCGTCTTGGGTACCTCTGCTCGCTCCACCCGTCTCACCTGCCCGCCGTACGCTCAACGAACACACAAACTCTACCGCGCGCGCGCGCACACATTCATACATCACCAATTCACCCGGCTGTCGTTATTTTATTTTTTTTTATTTTTTTTTTCTCTCGCTTATTTCACATGACGCACGTTTCGCGTTCCACGAGACAGAACGACCAATCGGTACGGACGGCTCCAAAGGATTGCGCCGCTAGACCTCTGCGAGTTCCGGTCAACCGAGAGCAATAAAAAGGAGATCCGCAAAGAATGAAAAAAAAAAAAAAAAATTATATATACATATATATACGCAGCTTTCGAATAGTATTTTTTATAAAATTAACCATAAGTCATATCTTTGGCGATTTCTTTTTTTTTTTTTTTTTTTATACACTGAATAAATAGCGTATTAAAATGAATAAAGGTGCATAGATGGCATTTTTTTAATGAATGTATATATATATATTTTTTTTTTATCTTTGAGTAAAAAATAGAAAAGGTCGAGGATAGAAAGGACAAAAATGTTTACGCATATTCATTCTTTTTACGCGAACGTATAAATCTCGTAGTAATGCCGGAGAGAGTTGGTAACTATGTGTTTACGAGTCTCGGAGGTTTATTTCTATTCTGGAATCGAATCGAGTCGACGACGCGTGAATGGGATGTACGTATTAGCGGGATTAGATTTTTTCTTTTTTTTTTTTTCTTCACTATTTCTCGTGTTTTTTCTCCCGGTGTGTGTGTCTGTTTCGTCCCTCGGGCTATCAAGCAGTCGTCACGCGGTGTACGAGATCGCTTCGACTCTTCACGACGGGGAATCGTTTCGGAGTTAACAACGAGCTGTGGGGATATACCGAAGAGAGACGCGAAAGAAGGATGATAAAGACGAAGTATGGAGCTCGCGGCGGGGAAAGAAAGCGAGATAGATGGGAGCCAATAATGATGAAACGGGTTCGTACCCCCCGGCCAGCGAGGATCTTCGATCCGCGGGAAGAGGAAGCGCGCAACCCTCGGCTACCGCGTAACTTTGGCTCCGATAGCTCCGTAAAAATAAAAAAAAAATTCCGCGATGAAATTAAACTTTCGAACTGAGAAAAAAAAATTTATATTTTTGAAAAAATTAAAAATTATTTTTTCCGATAAATTTTTAGGTTAAATCAAAAACTACGATACGAAATTTGCTCCGTTTTAACGTGGAAACTCGACGCGGAGAATCGCCGCCTGCGGTACTCAGACTCGATTTCCTTTCTTACTCTCCGGTTGGCTTTATTCTCGTTCACAATATTATATATAGGCCGCAGTTATGTATCCGCTGTAGTCGCGTACGGACGAGAGAGGGAGCGAAAGATATTGAGAACGAGAGCGTTATTCCCTGCGGGCGCGACACACGTGTTTCATTCGAGTCTTTCAGGTATGTTGCACACGAGTACAGGAAGAGAAACATCAGCTGATAGCCCCGAGCGAAGCCCGATGCACCGGCCTCGATCATTTCTAATCTTCATTCATCGTAAACGAAACACTTATCATCGTCCAAACTTCGCGATCGCGCCGTTAAAATTCTATCAAAGATTTCGATGTTTCGCGGATAGAAATAAAAAAAAAAGTTATTGATAACAAAAAAGTTACAATTAAAATTTTTTTTCTTTTCCTCGATGTTTACGAAATTTGGTACAAGAGTAACACTTTTTTTAGACTATAGTAAACAAAACAAAAAAAAAATCGAATCTAATAAATTACGTTAAGTTTTTACCGCTTGAGTGATTTTTTTTTCTCGTCCGAGTAAATTTAAAATAGAATTGTCGGCTGCGGTCTGAGAAAGAAGGAAAAAAAGCTCTACATAGACGATGATTAAAGAAAAGTGGCAAAAGCTCTTCTGCTCGATTGTGTTTACACCGGAATATATCAAAAGCTCAAGACCGCTGAGCAAAGAGAGGAGGGAGTCGTCTCGACGTTCGACGCGGCTTCGCGGCGAACGAACGAGCGGCGCCCGGCAAAAGTTCGTGGCGACGACGGACTTTGATCTCCTCGCGAGCGGCAACGTCGAACTTCCATGAACTAAAAATTTTTTTTTTTTGCTTTTATTTCTCGTCGTTAATTTAATTTCGATCGCAAAATCGTTAAAGATCGACCAATAATTTACGCGCGATAATAAATTCGGATCCCGTCGATGTGCGTCGAGTAATACGTTTGGAAATTGATGCGAATAATCGCAATGGGAACGCGCGCGCGCGTTGCTAGTAGGAAGCGGAAACAGTGAATATAAACCGGCTGTCGGGTCGCGCGGCGGAGAGGAAGGGGCAGAAGCCAAAGCGCCAGACGGGTGAGAATGTAATCGAGAGAGTTAACCGGCGTCAGGGCTCTCGGCATTCGCGCATTTAGTACTCTAAGCACCGGTTAGAGACAAGAGTCTGTGGATAAAAACACCAAAACACACACACACACGACGCGCGACATCCCGATCGTTTAACGATGATTATTAACTTCTCATTCGACGCGTATTTCCGTCGCTTAAATCGTAAAAAAAAATAACAAAAATCACAACTCAAAAATATTTTCAAAAAACATCGTTCGCAATGAAAAAAAAAATTTTATTCCCGAAAAAAAAAAAAAAAAAAAAATTGCCGATTTTTTATCGATCCAAAGACTTCTCAAAATCATCGTACGATTGCCTGACGCATCAAGAATGTGTATAGGGATAATATGCCACACGTGCTCGCTATAGTAAGTCAGACATAAAGGTAGACGAGGCGACGTGAGTGCGGATAGAACGAGAGAATAAAGAAAGAAGAAGAAGAAGAGGAAAGAGAAGAGTGGTATAGGAGAGAAAGACGAGGCGAGAGAAGGTGGAGGTATGCCTGCGCAGCCGTGGGAACCGACTCCCGAGCGGTCTCTTCGTTTCCTACTCACTCGCGTGCCCACACCTATATATTCATTCTCTCCTTTTCCTTCCTTTTCATCATCCGTACGAACCTCCCTCACCATCCCCTCCTCCTCTTCCCAACCCTCAACCTCCGTTCCTCGTTCAACCATACGAGATATAGATATACTATATATTATGTATTTTTATCTCTCTTTGGCTCATCGCCTCGTTCAGGTATATAGAAAGAGAAAAGAAATAAAGAACACACAGCCGAACCTTTCTGCACACGACCTCATCGTTATATCTTCCATCTTTATTTATCTTTCGCGTTCACGAAACACACCCAACATTGTTACCGGTCGCGAATGCCGGTGCTTTTTCAGCTTTTTACTTTTGCCTATATATATATATGTATATACTGTAAAGTAAAGAATGGTATAGCGAGAGCGGCTCAATTCCAATCCCCCGTAATAAATTAGCGGACGATCACGGTGGCATTTGTCTCCTCGGCAATTTATATCTCTCCACTTCGACTCTTTAACTCTTTCTATTCTTCTTATTCCTCTTCCTTTAGTTCTCATGCGCTTGCGCACACTCTCGCGGAGCCGCGAAAACTTTGCAGGTGTACCGTAACGTTGGATATATAGATACATGATATTTATTTCCGTTTGTTACCGTGTGCGAAGATACCTTCGGAATCGTTGCTCGAAAAACGGGGAGAGAAAGAGGAGAGGAGAGAATTTGCCGTGTACACGGCAAAGGCGTCCTTGCCGCGAGAAAAGGGCGTCGAAGTTTTTAGCTTCGGGAATCGAACTTCTTTATTTCGTTTCTTTACCCCGAGTCATCGCGATTGCCGCGGTTTCGATGGCTCCTCCATCCCCCCGGTTTCTCGATGTACAACCTATTTATTTCTTTATCCTTATCCGCGAGAGGATTTTCTCAACCCGCGGGACCAGAGATTCAGAAGCGTGGAATCCACGGGGCAAAGTCGAGGGAGGGATAAACTCATCGAGCGATCTCTTCGCCCGTTGGCTTCTACGATCGCTTACCTGCTTCGGGCGAATCTCACTCGGGTTCGTGCCTCGAGGCCGAACTTTTTTTTTTTTTCCTTTTATTTTCATTTTTTTTTTCTCCTCTTTTTTATCGTTTCACCTCCCTCTCGATCTTTGTGCGCTGTGTGTTTCTTATACTCATCACGCGCGCACCCGAGAGAGGATACTTTGCACGCGAGAGAAACATTCACGAAATCGGCATCAGTGGTAAAATTGTTATTGCGCAGTGCTACCGAAATCTTGGAAAGAATTATACACAAATGTGTGTCTTTAAGTACGGTCGAAGGTGAAAACGTTATATTTGCGAAGTTTGAAATTCAATGATTGACGGCTTCGCGAAAGAAAGAAAAAAATATATATAAATGTCGATCCGGGAATTGTAGTGAAAAAAAAATCGAAAAAAAAAAAAAAAATAACTTCGATGAGTTAATGACGAGTTTGTCGAAACTCTTAGGACCCGAAATTTTGAGTCTCGAAATTAAATTGTACACCCGAAAAAAATTCTTTATGTGTCTGTTTTTTTTTTACCAAAATAGGAAATTGAGTAAATAACTGTTGAAAAAAATTTGTTTAGATGAATTTAAAAAAAAAAAAAAAATCTTTACTGAAGCTTCGTTCGCCGATGTGTCGATGCGCAACGCAATTACACGCGGGTTAATACTTTACTATGGGTTCGCCACGATCGTGTAATAATGCGTACAGTCGCTGCATCACGAATCACCGGACGTTACTCGTGGTACAGCCATATAACGCGCGCGCTATGGATACACACCGCGCGCACACGTACCTCGACGTTATGCAGCATTTCCACAAGTTTTTTTTTCCATCGAGCATTATAATACGCGAGAGACCGCGACGCGGATATAAACATTTATTATTCAACGTACGTAACGGGGCTGTGTGTGTATGTGCGTTAGCAATACCCGTACGTAATTACGTTTAATAATTAAAAGTGTGCAGTTACCAAGCACGCGGCATTTATTCTAATAACACGACGCGTCTCTGCATAGATCCGAGCCACGTTGCCACTGCAATAATTGATAATGATAACTATGCGGCACGTGCTGCAATTGCGCAAAAAAAAATGAAAAAAAAAAAAAAAAATTCCGCTCGATCTTTTTTTTTTTTTTTTCATCGCGATATACCAGCGATCTGTCAGTCTCGTGTCAATCAGTGCATAATGCAAATCTCCATGAATTACGAGCTCGAGATTATTTCGCGGATAAGCGGCTAACGATGATTCGTATACATTGTATCGCTTAGTACATGTAATCGATAATGTTATACCGCTTCGTTATTTCTTTTTGAATATTTTTTTTTTTTTTCGCTATTCCGATATGTTAGTTGAAGAGTTTTTCCCTGTGTTGTTACGAGTGCACAAGCGCGCCGCGCATGCCGTCACACGACGTGCGTGTCTGGATTCCGATTGCACGCACGCTTTCCGAGAGCAAAAGCATATGCTGACACGAGGGAAGGACGGAAAGGAGAACACGTGTCGAACGGTCGCTCTCGCGCACGCGTTTGCGTTTCCCGCAGACTATTATATTGCGGTTCTTCCTTCGAGGGTTTCTTACTTTATTTTTTTTTTTTCATTTTTTTTTATACATACGACGCGCGGATGATTTATGTCCGGTTACACATCGCTGAGGAAGTCAACCCTTTGCATGGGGGCATTCATGCGCCACCCTTTGAACTCTGCTCGGCTACACTACCCTCCTTACGCAATTCCCGGATGCTAACCTCAAATTTCACCCCTTCCGATACCTCGAGACTTACAAAACGTTCTTTTGTCGAGTTTCCGTATTTTCTGCTTGAGTAACTAAAATAATCGAGCGAAGAAAAAAAATTCAATTTCTTAATAATAACAATAGTGATAACATTAATTAATAACTATTGTTATTATGTTTTTTAGTTACAATTACGGGTTTTTCGGTACTCTCAACATTATCAGTTCGAATTTTACCCTTAACTACGAAATATCGAGTAAAAGATCGAACATTTTATTTTAACCGGCAAACATAGACGGTGAAAGGAATTAATTCTACGGTGGCGCTATTACCTCATCTCTGTATGCGCATAGCGACTAAAACACAACGAACCCCTTTTTTTTAATAGTATCAAACCGAAACCTCGCACGCCAATAGCCAGGTGTTTGGCGCTCGAGTACACGATTCGCCGCGTCCCTCTGGGGCCCGGTGGTTCGCTGCGTGCCTCGACACTTTAATTCATAATTAATTGCGTAACGTGTCCGCGCGCGGGCGCACGCGTGTATCGGTGCACCACTAACGACGCTCTCCGATGCCGCAGCTGTCCCCGAGAGTAGCGTTTTGCATACCGAAATTCTCCGCAGGCATGACGAAGCGGAAAAGCACAAAAGTTATTCGATATTTATTATTATTTTTTTTTATCTTTTTTTTTTTTCATGCACTCGTATATAAATCGATGCAAAACATTTTCTCACATTCATTTTTTGTTTTAATTAATCGATAACGCGGATGAAGGGCAGGTTGAGGCTCTTTCGTGCCGAGAACTACCTGTGAGCCGTGTCTCACCCTATCTGATCATTCGACCCTCGTACATTTTTTATCTCCGAGCTTTTTTTTTATTACGATTCCGCCACTCTCGCGAGCGATCGGAGATCTGACATTGAATTTTTTTTTTTTTTTTTCATTCGACTCTTATAATCTCATGCAATCGACTTCGTGTCTCGTTCCGCATGAGTCAAAGATTAATCGCTTTGCATAAAATATTTTCGCTTTATTACGATTTTTTTTTCCATGTATTTTATTTTAACGTTGCAGAGTTTTGGTACTATTGGAATTGGTTTTTTTTTACATCTGCTTTCGTGTTTTGCAGGGCACGTTCTCGCTGATTGTCGAGGCGTATCACGACGCGGCCAACACGACGCATCACGCAGCCGGTAAGTTTCAATTTTTTCTTTTTTTTTTTGTAATTGTCTATTATTTTTCCTTTAACACGCGTTTCCGAACCCCTTTGATGTCGGGCAATGTGGATATTACGATTAGCCCTCTAAATTATAACTCGAAATATGACGAACTCGAGACCTGCGCTCGATCTACTATCGCGTATACGAAAAAAAAAAAAAAAAAAAAAAAAAAACCTTCTCGCCGTTATATACCTATACGGGATGTACGGACCAAGGCATGTGCATGCCAGCTGGGTGTGAGGCGATGCCTCGGGTCCGGCTAACAGGAGACAGCCAAGAAGCCACTTCCGCCCGGAGCCATATCGTATCTTTCTCCTCCTTGTGCCCCTCACTCGCCGAGAACCGCCCGCGACATTCACCAGATACGATACTACACTACTATACCTTTACTCGTCATCCTTCCTTTCATTCACCACCGACAACCCTGTCGTCTCGCTTCTCTTTTCCTTTTTTTTTATACAGTATACACCGTAATACGATACACACAAAATATAGGCCCCGTTACCGTCTCTCCTCACCTACGAATCTTCGTGTCTTCGCTAACTTTTTTTTCTCAACCCTTTCAACGTCCCGACAAATTAATGAAAATATTTGTTATCGTAGCTATTTTTCGAAAACTCGATCTTTTTTTTTTTCAACAAAACGGCTCCGAATTAAAAAAAAAAATACTCGGAGTTGAAAAAAACAATAAAATGGTTTCGAGTAAATTTATGCATTTTTTCAATCTCGAAAATTTAATATTTTTTTTTAAGTAAAATTAATCATATCCCCGAAAAAAAAGCTTTTGGAGTAAAAAAAATGAAGCAGTTCGTTTTTTTTTTTTTTTCGTCGTGGATATCAGTGAATTTGCGCGGCATATGAGGAATCGCGAAAGCACACGGTAGCGTTAAAAGGCTTTGGGAGTCAGTGAGTAGCAGAAGGAAGCGGCGAAGCGGTATGAGACGGAGGAGAGGCACTAGTGTTTCCTTCCTGTGTAACCGTATAGTATACACCTTCCACACCGCACACCGGGGTAACGCGACACCCCTTCGTCTTCTTCTTCTTCTTCTTCTTCGTCCTTTTCTACCGGTGTAACACAGAGCGAAATGGTAGAATGTACGACTCCGATTCTATGTACACCTAACATTGTGTTATCGTATACCCAACGTACCTATATGCCTCGCGGGGTTATACCGCTGTAACGCTCTTACGAGAATCTAACGTACGACGAACTCCGGACTAACGTTACGCCATTTTGTTATTTATCGCTCTCTTAAATTTCTCCATTTTTCTCAAATTAACTATAACCATAAAATCATCTTTGACGAAATTTTTACAATTTTTTTTTTTGTTCATCGAAAAAAAAAAAAAACATTAATTTAAAGTCCGTTAATTAAAGTCATCGAATTAATCGTTATCCTTTCTCTTTCTCGTTTCTTTTTACACAACGCTATTTTATTTTTTTTTTATTTTTTCTAAAACTTGTAGGCTTCCCTCTCGGGTTAGTATCGTACAAAGGGGCCATAGTACTTTGTCGTCTCGTGCGTCTCCTCGTTGTGTTTGCACTCCTCAAGCCTCTCGGCCTCGTGTCTCGCGCAGCATCGTTCGCGGCGGAGAAGCTCAGCAGCGACTTCCACGA
This sequence comes from Cryptus viduatorius, assembly GCA_964006125.1. NCBI lineage: Eukaryota > Metazoa > Arthropoda > Insecta > Hymenoptera > Ichneumonidae > Cryptus > Cryptus viduatorius. Next base: position 12,632,254 of record OZ023221.1, read on the forward strand.
GTTTGCCGAGCCATTAACTCCCTTACCTTCCTCTCATCCTCCTTTCTTCTCTTCTTTCTCCTCCTAATTCTCCCTCTGCCCGAAGTAGCTATCTCTTCGGGCGTATAATACGGGAGTTTCCAACTACCGATTCTCCCGAACTTTCATGGAGGGAGGAGAATGGAGTAACGTAGAGCACACGGACGCACATATATATCCACAAACCCTGTCACTCGCAGGAAGTGTCCTTTTTTTATGGGAGTCTGCAAGTCCGGAAAAAAAAAAAAAAAAATCTCTTCTATTCCTTTTTTCTCCCTCATACTATGTATCCAACCTTCGTATACATTTGTCTATATCTATCTCGCGAGAAAGCTTTTATTTCGCTTCCCACGTCGGGAACAACCGGCGGCTCCTCCTTCGAAGGCTTCGTGCCAACTTTTATTTTTTCTTTTTTTTTTCGTCTTCTTCTTCCCTTCTTTCCTCTTTTTCTCCAAACCTCCTTTCTCTCATCGTTGTTACTTTTTTTTTTCGTCTTTCTCTCGTTGCTGTTTCTCATCTATTCAGTTCTCTCTCTTGGCCCCGCGATCTTTCGCCATTCCCGTTTTCCTAACGCCGGCAATTCGGAATAGTCGAGTTCTCCGCTTTTGTTGGCTTCCGCGTCCGGGGAAAGCCCTCTCCGTTTCCATCTGCAACGAGAAAACCACCGTTGTTCCCTCGTCTACTCACTGTATAGTTATATACGCGCTCTCCTCGCATTTATATAAAGTTATATGGATATACATATATACATATACATATATATACTGTAATACGTATAAAGATCATAACGTCCGTGATGTACGAGAACGCATTTCCGGCGAGACCACTGTGGTCTTCCACACCGACGTCCGCGAGTAATTAATTAATAGAGGAATTTCCACGGGTAAAGGGAGGCCTTTGGGACGACTAAGAGATATTGTTATTATTATTGTTATTATATAGCATAACGAAGGTGCAACGAGATCATTTTGTACAGAATATAACGGACGTTCCTTGGGAGCTTCTGCGCGATTCTCTTTCTATACATATAGACACTGAAGCATCGTACACGTGCACTATGCAACAACGTTTGCTTACTTCCGGTCCGACGATTTTAATTAACGGAGACTAACCAACGCTTCGCCAAGCATTCAGGATTCCCGACCTCGCGGCACCTCTGAAACGACGATGAAAGATATTAAAATTTTCTACTCTCGTATCTTCCGCGTCTTTCGCGGCTCTCGGGATGATAATTTTATTAGCGTCGTATCGCGAAATATTGAATATACAGAAACGCTCTATTTCCACGGTATACAAAGATTAATATATTTTTTTAATTATAAATCCCCTCAAATTAAATTTTTTTCTTTAAACAAAATTATTATTATTATGCATTTTTTTTTTTTATGGATTTACAATCTTTTCTATTTCCATTGAATCCGCGACTATCCGCATTCCTCCGGAAAAGAAATTTTTCCTCTCGATTCCGTTTATCCCGACGTAAAACGACGATTTATATACATATATATATATATCTATATCTCGAATAACCATTTTCTCAGTTATACGATATTCGCGCTGAAAACGTAGAGATACCTTTGGGATTTTATCTGCAGGAGCTCGTAGGAGTGGTGCGAAGTATACGCGGTTTCTATAGCGTAGCGTTTGCAGCGAGGTACGTAATATCAGCACGAAACACGCTTTCGGTCCTGCGAAACGAGCCCTTTATTGCCCCGGTGCTCACTACGCGGTATATCCCTCACGGATGCTGTTCCCTTCTGCCGCTTCCTTTCTCAGGCCCACCCCCTTGCTACTACTACAACTACTGCTGCTGCTGATGCTGCTGCTGCTGCTGCGGTGCCCGCTGCCTTTGGCTCTCTCTCTCTCTGACTATATCACTATTAATACTACTACGATTCCTCGGGGGCCTCGTTCGGTTACCTCCTTCGGCCCCCGGGCGCTCGCGAGCTACACGCTTCTCAAACGTTCAGTTTTATATGTATTATATTGTATATACACGCGCTATATACCTACAAGAAACTTTTGTATACCTGTTTCTCCTCCGCTCTCGTACACCTGCGCTCTCCGGGGCCTCTTACCTCCGTCTCAGGCTTCTCACTTTTGGCGCTCTTATTTTTTCGCCTCTTCTTTGCCTTCTTCTTCTTTCGATGTTTTTCCCTCTCCCTGTCGCCCGCAAAATAAGAACGCGATCTCTTCTCTCTTCTTCTTTCTTTCGCCTCTTTCGACGATACCGAAAGACGAAAATTACTCGTACCCATTTCTTTTCGCTCTTCGCACGATAGCGCTTCGTGCCGCTGCCTCCGAGTGAACAGAAATAAGACGATGATGATGATGATGATGAAAAAATATCACGAAAATAAAAATAAAGTAACGATATTCGTATTTTCGGTTAACCTACTGACGAGAGACACTGTTCGCGAAACTCGCGATTCAAGATCGTTATATCGCGAGGAAAGACGAAATAAACGACGGAAATGAAGAAAATGATAAGAAATATGATATTGACGATGATTCGGGGGATATGGACGACGGGAATTAATACACTTGGCGACACCGAAGCGCCCGAGATGCACTGAGAGAAAACGAAAGAGTTTTCGTGCACCTGCTCCGCGCACCGTATGAACGAATCGAGAGATGTAACGCGACAAATAATTGGTCGGATGCCTTTCTTCTTTTGACCTCAACGCGTCTCTTATTACATCGGCCGAACCGTAAAAAAAAAAATGTGGGAAATCATTTTTTTTTATTCCCGCAGAACTCCATGCGATTAGTTGGAATAGAAAAATGTCTGTTTGTTTTTCGATGATCTCTAATTCCCAGTCGATCTTCTTCTCTTTATCATTGTCGTTAAAAATTCACCGCACTGCGCCGCAAGCAGCGACGACGGTAAAATATGTTATTCCGTTTCCCCACCGAGAGGGCCCTTTAAATTCTCGTTAAGACCGCAGAAAGCTTTGCACGCGGAGTTTATACTCTATACCTGAGTACGACGCGATGCAAAGAGGCAAAGAAGAATATTTAATACGTTCTTGCGGTCCAGTAAACACATGTATGCCAACAGCTGATTTTTCTGTGTTTCCAACTTCTTTATTTCGCGATAAAAAAAAATCCAAAGTTCATTTTTTATCGTAGTTTGATTCAATTCCATTGTTTACGTTCGAATTTGTTTTTGTTTCTTTGACTCCTCGAAACTGCGCGGAAGTTTAAGGTTTCGCGTAACGAAAAAAAAAAAAAAAAAAAATCAAAACAAAATAAATATATCGCGATAATAGTCCAGCGATTTGGAACGATAATCGTGAGCCGGTGGATTCGCAGCAGCTGAAAAACTTTCGAGTCCCACGGGGTGTGGGTCCTCGGGAATGGGGGGAAGGAGGTAAAACCGGCAATCTCGACACGCTCGCGCGATTTTTTTTTTTTTTCGTCAGGAAGAAGTATCGTGGAAGAAAAACAAAGCCGCGAGATCGAAAACAATATATATGTATACAGTAGAGTCCGGAAAGACGAAGAGAGAAAAATTTGAAGATGAGGGATGAGAAGAAACAAAAGGAATAAACCCGTTTTGCCGATGGCGTGCCCCGGGATACTTAAAAAGCGCGGCGTCTTCCCAGAAGGGAAGTATAGCACGCGGGCCACTCCAGTGCCGAGGCTTCTGGGCTGTTTCTGCTACTCTTTCGTCTCGGCCACGTCGCGGCTACGATGAGGAGGATGATGATGATGCCGAGCGAGCGAAATCGCGTCCTACGAAACTCGGGAGTCAAGAAGAAAGATCGAGAATGAGAAAAAAAAAAAGAAAATGGATCTTCTCTCTTTCGCTTCTCTCTATCGCGACAGCGCCGAATCGGCAGACCCCCGGCCTCATCCTCGAGATTCTGAACTCTCGAGTTAGCAACTAGAGGGTACACTGGATATAGACTCCCTCGTGGTGCGCGCTACTCTTTAGACCCTCGAGATTCGAGAACCTCCGAGAATAACGCTCGAGAAGGGAGGGTTTTTAACCATCGACTGGTTTAATAACTCAACTCGAGAACTCGCCCGCTAACCAAGAGCTAATTGCTCCGTACCCCGTGCTACTTCTTTGTTACAACATTTTTTTCTTACCGTGAAAAAAACACCTGTGCCTCGTCTTTCGAAGTGCAATATACAAAATTCGATTTTTTTTTTTAAGTGAACGTTACTTTTAATCATTTTTTCAATTAAAAAAAATTATTTTTTTTTTATAATTCGACTCCTCCCCCAAAAAAAATCGTCAACAGTTATTCCCCCGAATTTCGAGCGATCAGTGCGCCGCCTTAGTTTTCAGAGCTTTTACTTTCCGCGGTAAGCGACGAATAGATAACGGTGGTTGATGAAATTACCACGAGAGACCTGAAACCGATACCGCACCGAGAAATCGCCCCGAGAGAGGTGCCGCACTACCGGTACGCGGGAGAGAAGAAACAGAAGGGAGTTAAGGAGCAAAGAGGGTGCAGGGAGAGGAAGAAGAACGCCTCTTTCCCAGACGCTATACTCTCGTTTACTATAGTCAATGCTCCGGCTGTGTACCGCATACTCTCTGCGGACTAAACCTTCTCCTCTCTTTGGTTCTGTACAACAGAACACGAACAGCAGCTTGTGCTGCCGATCGAGGCAATGCCGGCCGCACTTTTGTATTATACTGTAGCGGCGTATAGTTTTACTCTTCTTTCTGCCGGATGCGTGCCGGTGATGCCGACCGACGCGCGGAGTAGCAATAGCGGACGAACGTCCGGTCTGCCCTACGGGGCCGATGCACTTCGATCATTGGGTGAGCAACGAGAGACCGCGATGCAATTATCGCCTCACTCGCACCCGCGCTTCGATCTATTTTTTTTCCATTCAATCTTTTTCTCCGAAGAAACATAACCTCTCTTTTCTTCCATTCGTTTTTTTACCTCATATGAAATATTTCGCAAATTCTAAATTTGGGTTTCTTTTGTCTCTTATGTTTGCAGAAAAAGTCTTGATAACGAGACTAGCGACACAAAGGTGGCTTGACGTTGGACCCGAATGGACGGAAGACGAGCACAAGAGTGCCGCGTCGAAGATGAGTTACGAGTACAGAGCCACCTGCGGCGCTCATTACTACGGAAAGGGATGCGAAAATCTCTGCAGACCGAGAGACGACAGTTTCGGTCACTACAGCTGCAGTCCGACCGGCGAAAGAGTTTGTCTCTCCGGATGGAAGGGCGACTACTGTGCTACTCGTAAGTCTCAATTTTATTTTTTTATCAATATTTCAACCGAAAAATTAAGAAAAAAAAAATTCAAAAAAATCGTTCAAAAAATCGTAAAAAAATATCGAACCGTTAATAATAATAATAAAAAAAAAAAAAAAAAAAAAAAAACGGGAAAAAATCGTCAATTAACAAATCGCGTGATAATAATTTGCTAATAGTTCGTTGAGAGCATTAAATGTTGCGGTATTAACGGACGTGCGTGAGCGTGTAATAAAAAAAAATGGCGGTAAAAAAAAAAAAAATTGAAAGTCGAGTATCGTACACCAGTTTTCATTCTCGATAGCCACGAGAGGCCCCGCGGAGGTGCCTCTACGTCATCGTCACTCACTCACTCGCCCGGGCTTCCCACGCTTCGCGATGCACCGCCGTCTCCCGTCTCGTCGTCTCGTCTATCTCCTTGCCGCACGCCGTTGTACCTTGGCGTTTCGCGGACGCGCGGAGGCCCCCTCTTTTCTCTCCTCAGCCTCCTTATCCTTCTCTCCCGTTCCGTCGTCGTCGTTGTCGTCGTTTCCTTTTTTCACATCGTCTCTCACTCTCCCTGTGTCCCGCTATATATCTACTGCACATTACGTACACCGGCGCTCGCGTACACACGAAGAGAAAGAGAGAGAGAGAAAGAGAGAAAGAGAGAAAGAGATATTGCACCTAACGTTGGTTACATTCGTTCCGAGCACTCGGGGGCAAACGGTATTGCCCCATCTATATCTATAGTAAAATCCCATAAGTACATTGAGCTCTTACTTCCTTCGCGGCTTTCTCGTCGATGCATAACGCACATACGACTGTCGTTCTGTAAACCCGCGGCGTCTCGTATCAAAGTTTATAAATCGCTCATCGTATATTAGATCGAAGAAAAGTCTCATCGCTCGCAATTCAATTCTCATCGTTTCTGTCTCTCGTATTTCGAGATTCGATAATCGTCGCGATGTATTGTAAAAAAAAAAAAAAATTTCTTCAACTTCATCGCGAATTAATTATATTGGCACATAAATTGAAGAAAAAGAAGAAAAAACGCGGTAACTTGAAGTGGCAATTATATCGAATCGGCAAAACAAGTTTCCGCTCGCCGTGAGGGCATTTACTACTGTGTATAGTTATAGTTAAATGTATTAGCGAAGAGAAGATCATCGATGAGCGTTGCTCTCGGTGGAGCCTGGGAAATCGCCGCTCGAACCATCCACCCGGCCACTCGCCCGATGCCCACTCTACGGCTCTTTATATTCTTCTTTTTAATATCTTTCGCATGTTCGATCGATGCTCTCTTCACCTGCGGAGGAAAGAGAGTCTCTTCTCTCGTTCGACTCCCTCGAAACCGGACTGAGTACGTTCGACGTTTCCTCTTTACTCGCCGAGTCTCTCTTCTCTCTCGACAATAATCGGTCGTTGCACTTGTCCCTCTTTCGTTGTCGCAGCAGAAAACTCGTCCTCTGTATCTTATATACGTATATATAAGATTCTGCTATATATATATATATTTATATATATATAGTTACAAAAACGCGCGTGCGAAACCGGGAATAAGAAACGTCTCAAAAAAAATTCCAAATTAAAATTTAAATTTATTTTTCAAAGGGTTTAAATAACGCGTAATCTTAATTTAACCCTCGCGAATTCATAAATATTGGTACAAAAAAAAAAAAAAAAAGATTCGATTCCCGAGTATTTATCACGAGCCTTCGAAGAAATGCGATTTCGCGGGGTTTGTGTTTTAATAACCATTGACCGTGAAACAAAACGGATAATCTCTATTGCGTGCTCCGAGCGTTAACGCAGTCACGCACGTTTATCCCTCGTGCACTTCGCTTCGTTACGAACGCACTTTGGTCGCTCTATTTTCTTCGCGTTTCACGCCCCCCTCGGAGGGTGACCCTCTCTCTTTATCTCGGATTTTTGTCGTTGGCAAGTGCCGCATACCCGCGCACCACGTGGTTTTGCCACGAAGTGACCATTAAGCGAACACCGGGCTTACGCGGAATTGTCGTCGTCGCGCACAGTCCTGCCGAGGATTTCGCGTAATAAGAAGTTTCGAGAACGAGACACGGCTCTCGCGACCACGAGAATCATACGTACGATTTTATACATATATACGTATATATTTATGCGTATGTGTGCGTAGCTACGTGAGTTTCGTGAGGGCGAACGCACGGCGCTCGATCCGATCCGAGTTTGATACGCGTCTCGCATAATACTTCTACTATACAACACAATATATATATCGAGATATATGTACGTTACACACATTCGTATAACGTGAGAAGCGTTGCGTACCGTACAGTTTCTTCTTCCTCGATTATTCCCTGATCCGATGCTTCCAGGAAGACGCCCGAGAGCCGGGCGTCAGTAAATTCGTAAAACTTCACCGGGTACACCGAGTACATACGTTATTATATTCGATCTCCTCGGCACCTTTCCTGTACCACAACGTCCGTGAGACTCGTTGTTAAATTCCTTTATGCCTCGGAGCTCTCGTTTCGATCTATATATATATAAATACGTGTAATAATAAAAGATCGATAATCGAACCTCGTGATCGAAAAATCGATATTTGTACTCCTCGAGCATAAAAATTATTTATCTGCAGGCGAAAATTAATTTTGAAAATTATTTTTGAAAAAATCGAGTTTTTGAGGATTTAAATGGTTTACAGTTGCGCGGTTCAAAGATCCTTGAGGAATAATGGGAAATATGGACGATTTTTTTTTTTTTTTTTTTTTCGGTGACGATTCGGCGGGTATTTATACCTGTCGCGCTAAATTCTTACCGGCGCGTTACCAAACCGAACTGAAAAGCCCTGTGACGGTACGAGTGCCTCGGCAGAGCGCAGGTACGTCTCGAAAGTCATCGGGAGAGTCGAGAAAGAACGGGACAGATAGAGGAGCACAGAAAATGAAAGAAAAAAAATGTATATACATATTACGCGGGAAGGTGCGACGGCGAGGGACGAAACGAGGGTATATACCTTCCTCTATCCGTGGAAGTGGAGTGCGGAGAGGCAGTGCGAGTTCGGGCGCAGCTGTTGGTTAAAGCACCCGACGGCAGCTGTCGGGGGCCCTGGGCCCCGTCGCGCGCGTTTTGCAGCTGCCCTACTCGCCCGTCGTCTACGATGAGCTCTACAACCCCTGTACACCTCGAAATTCACCCCCGTATTCACCTAGTTATATTAACACCATCGAAAAAATGGGATAAACACATAAAGAAAAAAAAAAAAAAAGATAAAAATCGTTAAAATTTCGTAAAATTCCCAAAATTGATTCGTATGCTTAAAATTACGAAACTCGATCCCGACAAAAAAAAAAAAAAAACGATGAAAAATTATTAATTTAAAAATACTACAAAATCCCGGTAATGAAAATATCTCGAAAATTAAAAAAAAATTAATTTTTATTATAACGGAAAAAAAAATCGTAAAAAAAAAAAACGATTTTATCTACGAGAAGATAAACATATCGAAGTTTCATCGAACCCGTCTCGCGAACCGGATGTTCAAACAGACAAAATAAAAAACGTTGGGCGTTCGGAAAAATCGATAAGTACGTTAAAAAAAGAAACCGGCATACGCCGAGGGTTGACGGAAGCTAAGGGAAGGACGAAGAATGAAAAAAAAAAGACTGTAGAATGGAACAGAGGAGTTGTATAGTGGCGATGACTCGTTTAAAGGGCTCTAGCGTAACGCCCGAGGTCAGGTATTTAAAGGTATGAGAGAGGAATAGGGGCGTCAAAAGTCCGTAAGTGTACAAAAGTATACGAGAGGGAAGCAAAGCATGTCGCGAACACATTGCGTCGTTATAGGAAGCGCGCTTACAGTAACGTCGCGCCCCCCTCCTTCTTACTCGGAAGCCAACTCTCCTCTGTATAGGAGAGAACGAAAAAAAAAAACGTTTGTCCATTGGCCAAAAGGCATTTTTCCGGCGTAACAACGCAAACAAGCGAACGAACGAACGCGCAAGGACTCCGCGTCCTCTGGTAACTATACGCAAGCAAATACCGAGAAACCTGCGCGTGGATACGAGAATAGATGGAATCATGAAAGGAAAGAGAAGAATAAGAAAATCAAAAGAGAGAAAAGAAAAAAAGAAGAAAAAAATCTAAGAATGGCGAAAAGCAGTATTTCTCAAGCTTTGGGTCGTTTTCGGCGAGGAACCCGAATGTTCCCCGAGACGCGTTAGTGGTCGAAGAAGGTAAATGAAAAAAAGGAGAATAAAGAATTATCCGCTGCCGCCTTCTCTCATTCGCTTCTTCGATTTCTCGCTCATTCTTCTTTTATCCCCGTATTTCTCGTTTTCTTATTCTTTCATAGAGATATATATATGTATATAGACATTTTCGCTCTTTCTTTCTCATCCATCCCGTCGTTTCCTCGGGTCGGTTTGCCCGACTCGTAAGCGTATCGGGATCGCGCGGAATCTCTGCGATTCGGCCGTTCCTTTCGTCGTTCGGATCTTCGCGCGGTAACACAGGCCGCAGCGAGCCGAAGAGACGGATAGCGTGGGGAAATGAACGTGCATTGGATAGAGAAAGAAAACATATATACTATACATATATATATATAAACGTCCGACGGTTTTCAACCCTCTATCCGTCTCTTTCCGTCTTGCCGACGAACTATAAATACTTTCAAGTTTCTGTACTACCGAGCCGCCGAGTGAGTGTATCTCTCACGCGAAAGAAGTTGCAGAAGCTCCGTGTTTACCGATCGCGCGCTCTCAATCGTCATCGAATAAAATTAAAAATCATTTTTTCTTCGTACGAAAAATTTCGATCTATCGATTTTTTTTTTTTTTTTTTTTTTCCGTCGCGAAAAACTTTTCGAGTTAAATATTTTTCGAACTCGGATTTGTTGGGCTGAAACTACTTGTAATGTTTTTTTTTTTATTTGCGGCTATATTTCAGTTCGTTTCCTTTCTATTTATTTCTCCGAGCCGCCTTAGTCCCTTATCCCGCTGGGGCCACTGCATCACGATAATTAATCGACCGGCGGGTATTATACATACTACACATACTCGTGCCGCCGTTGCGTTTGCCTTTTATTTTACTTTTTTTTTTACTTTCGGTCGTTGGATCCGCGCGGCTCTGGCATCGGGCAACTATACTACCTATCTCGGCGCTTCTCTCCCTCGAAGCACCCGCCGGGTATAGATAGTTATCGCGCACCGACGTCGCCGCAGGCGCGTCCTCTCATCCTCTCCTTCTGGCGAACAAGGCAAAGGGAAGGGTGGGGGTGGGGGGCCCACCGGCTTCGAACTCTCGGGGTTGAAGGTGGTTTACCGGTCGGCGAACGATCCCGAGTCCAGTGTAACGCGCGCGACCTTGGCGTCGCAGAAACACACACGCGGGACTAGAGCTTCAGAAGCTCCGAAAACTTTAACGTTCATTTGACGATCGAAAAAAAAAAAAAAAAAATCTTTACCACTAACTTTCGTCTAAATACTCGTAACTCGAAAAAAAATCCATGAAATTTTCGTTTTTATTGAAAACATCGACATTTTTTCGAAGATCGCGTCACCTCGATACTATGCGTATACTGTTTCTATAGAACACATAGGTATGCATAGTGGATATATATGCATACGGCAGTTACCGAGGGAATTCAGAATTCCTCGATTCTCTTTACAAGTTCCAGGCGCGGATCTCTCCGCTCTCGACGAGCTGCTCGCTCGCGATTCTCCTTCGCGCATAACCTCCCCCCCCCCCCCCCCCCCTTCCCCGCCGTTTACAGCTCTTCGCGTGTATCGGGGACTACAAGAGAGCATACGATTCACGCTGACTATATACACGCGAAACTGTACGCACTAAAAGTGAGAGAGCGCCGCGTACACACACGCGAGATCACCGGCTCTTCAACGCTGTACAGCGCACCGTCTATTGCGAGAGTGTAACAATATATACACTCGGAACATTCTCGTGTGCGGTTGGGCTTCACGCCAGCAACGTACCGCCGACCCCAGGCGAGCCTTTGGATATTTGCGGACTGGACAACCGCCGCGCGCGCTCCCGCTAACATCAACGCTTTAACCCCCTCCCCCCCTTTCTCTCGCTTTAATCTCAACACGTGACACAATTTTCACAACTCGAGTATAAAAAAAACAAAAACTTTTTTATTCGCCGCATCGTGTCGAAATATAAATAAATACTATAATTCATTTTAAAAAATCGCATAAATTACAATTATTTATAATAATAACAACTGTTAATTATTAATTATCACGTAATATAAAATATAATAATTATAAAAATCGTAAATATCGAACGTAATATAAAAAAAAATTTATAAATAAAATTTATTTTAACGTATTAATTTTATTGAAAAGTTCGTCTCGACAACCTTCGAACATTGGCGCATACACACCTATGAAGGTAAATCTCGTTACGAAAAAAAAAAAAAAAAAAGAGAGAGAGAGAAGAGTCGGTGTGCTGGTTTGCTGCTGTTGCAGCTTCTGCTCCCGCATGAATCCGCTGATGTTCGTGTGTTGTCGTGAGGTACGCGATCGACCTCTCCTGGAGAGTTGCCTTAACCTTTGGGATTTTTTTCTTTCTCGTTTCAGCTCGCTGCCTGCCCGGATGCGACGAGCAGCACGGATACTGCACACAGCCCAACGAATGCCTGTAAGTATACATAGATATATATACAAACGTATATACATATATATATGTATAGCATACACTATAAGCAACTTTACCCCCTCCCACACCCTTATAGTAGTATTACTATACCGATATTGCATTCTCTCTGCACACAGCTATCCCCCGCCTACTCCTCCTCTTTCTGCTTCTGCTGGCTATGGCACAAAAGCTTACCGGTGAATCCTCCTCTCCGCACTTTAATACCTAACATTCCGCGAAAAAAAAAAAAAAGAAAAAACTTTTTTTTTTATTTTTGTATTAAACCGAAAACGCGAAACAATGCGAAATCTTCGATCTCAAAAACGACGAAAAAAAAAAAAATTCCCGAAATAAATCGAAATTCGAGTTGAAATTCTTCGATTTCTGAAACTTTACTTAACAATTGATATTCGGTATAATTTCGCGTGTGAAAACTTGCGAAGTAAATTTTCTCGATTAACGAGCGTTGATCGGACGCGTCTGGCGTCGTTCGATTCTTCTTAAAGTTCGCGTACAGACGAGAGACGAGCTATCGAGTGAACGAGCGTAGTATAGAAGGGCACAGGGAACCCTCGGGGAGAATCGAGAACGAGACTCTCCGCACTGGTGCATCGCTCTTTCGTAACGCTCCAGCGAGACAAACACATACGTACAAACATATGATCATTTATACGCATATATACATGTGAGAGATTTACACTTATGCGCGGACGCGCGCGTATGCGTAACCTGTATATGCGCAGTAGAACGTCGAGCGCGGAACCGAGACTCGTACTAATACTCTTATTTCTCTACATACTATATCTCACCGCTCCGGTAGACACTTTTTGTATACTTTCGTAGTAAGGTAGCTATTCCCTACGGCGCGTACGTGTGGGACGGTGCAACTATTATGCGCCTTGCAATGCCGTCTCTCGCGGAGAAAGGAAAAGACGCGGCGGCTCGATGAGAGGCGAGAGATTTTCGCAGAGATCCCAATTGAACTCAGATACACACATCGTGAAACATCCATTACTTACGAATTGAAAAAAAAAAAAAAAAAAAAATGCAATAATAATAATAATAAATTTATTCAGAATTTTATTAATTTCAAGGAAAAATATTAATACATCGCGAATATGGGGAGAACATTAATTGATAAATGTAAAATACGGTAATGGATCTTCTAATTGGGAAAATCTTGGGGCGCTTAAAGAAATGTTGATCAGCTGTATAAGGAGCATCGTAAAGCGGTTGGATTATGATGCTGATGACGAGGACGGGGAGAGGGTCTCTTCCAACTCTCGGCGAGAGCAAATTTCTTTATTTCTCTTTTAAGCCGCGTGACGGGACTCCAGAGGACGCGCAATGCATCTGAGAAGAACGAATCTCGGGGCTCTCTCTGTCTCTCTCTCTCTTTTCTCTGTCCCCTACTAACCGCGGGCGACTTTAACCCGCGGGCTTTTGAGAGTTAACTCGATCATCTAATTACTCTCCCACTGTCTCACTCTCTCGCTGTGTTCCTCATCCAGCGAGGCCCCGGGGGGTTAATTGTCCCGTTAGTGCTGCGCCGGCTGTGTGCATACTGAGCTCCGAACGATCGAGTCACCGATTCTTCTCCCCCCTCTTTAATTTTTCCTCCCATTCTACTCGCGCATATCTCTACGCTTATTAAAAAATTTTACGCACTTTTTTTTTTCGATCAAAAAACACCCAAATTTTTTTCGAAAAAAAAAAAAAAAATTATTTTTTTACTCATTTCTATTGCGCGCGCGTAATCTCAATCGCGGAAGAGTCACACGAGTGATCGAATGATAGAGCGTTTAGTACGCCTCGTAAATTCGTCGTCCACTTCGCCGCGGTTGACACAACGACGAGGATTAACTAGCAAAGAGGGAACTCTACGAATGCGAAGCTAAAACTCGTGGGGTGGGGAACGACGAAGAAAGGGGGAAAAAAAAGTGAACGAACGAGTGGGACAACGAGGCGGAGGGAAGCGAATGCCGTGGGAGCAGCCGTGGGATCGGCCCCCATTCGAATTACGTGAAAGAATCGCGGACGAAAGCGCGTCCGATTGAAATTTCGGAGTCTATCGCGCGCGCGAGCGAACTCTGTGTAGTTGGGTAGGGAGTTTTATCCGTCTCGCTTATACTCTTTTAAAAACGCCACCACACCGCTCGCGCTCTCCGTGTGACTCTTCCATCGGAACACGCGCGCGTGTGGGAGCCTGAATACCGATGAACTAAGCGTACCGAGGCGAACGATGCACCGTCCCCGCGATCCCAGTGGCGTAGCCCCCGGGACGTTGTCGAGAACCTTTGGCTAACTATCCTCATAGTCTCTCGTATCCTTCGACCTCGATACGACCTGCACCCGGGTCATTCGGCTACTTTCCAACATCATTTCATTACTTATAACGATCCATAGATCGAATAAACCCCTCGAATCTCGTGCCATACGAAGATTAAAACGGTACAAAAATAATTATAAATTCAATGCACTCGAAAACAAAAAATTCTCAACTATCGTATAATAACCGTAAAATACTCAATAAATTTACCAAAAATTTCGAAAAAAAAAAAATTATATCAAAATGGTTTAAAATTGCGATACGCATTCGTTTGAAATTTATTAATGTCTTTTGCGCAGAAAAGCTCCATATAAGCCATATACCGGTTTAGCAAATTCTTCGATGCAAATTTTTTTTAACTATTCTTCGATTAATTCGATAAAATTTCGACGATTACTCAGTCGCGTGAATTTGTGGACAAAAGTCGATGAGTTATCCGTTTCTCGTCGAGAGTTCGCTCTACACTTCGTTTTTTTTTTTTTTTTTTCATCTCCGCGTATATTCCATGCCTCTCTCTTCCTTTCCATCATCTCTCATTCGCGACTCACCTCTCGCGCGCGCTGTAGGTATATGGGATTTAATGGTATAGTCATGCGACGACGGTGTACAGCAGCCGTAGCAGCACCGGCAGCACCAGCAGCAGCAGCAGCAGAACGTCGGCTGTGCAGGAGGAGAGCAGGAGGCGCACACGGCATATCAGCCTGAGCTGACTGCCTGCCTGCCGGTGGTATTAGTGGGCAGAGCGAGTCTCGCGCGCACACACATAGCTAGCGTAACCTTTCCTTGACCCGCATACTGAACGGCTGTGCCGTGGCTCGAACCGTGGGAACACTACTCGACTCATCCCCACTTCGGCGTTACCACGACCGGGATCCCCGTGCGCGCCTCCGCTCACTCTCACTCCATCTCTCTCGAGTGTTACCTACTCCTCTGCTTCTTTCCTCTGTCGCTCCTTTTTCTTCTCCGCGACCCTCCTCTTACCTCCCCTCCCCCTCTCCTCTCCTTCCCTTACGCGCCTCTCACCTCTCTACCCTTCTTCTCGTTTTTCCTTCGTCGCGGCTCGCCTCGCTCCTTCCTTCTTCATCTTCGCTACTTCACCGCGCGCGAGCCGCGAGAGACTCACTCGCACGCTCACCTCCGCCACCTTCTCGCTCCCTGTACCTTCTCTCTATTCCACGCTCGATTCTCTCGACTAAACTTTGTATGTATGTGTGGATATATGTATATATTGGGTGATACATGTGTATATCTATACTATGTTTACCCTCCTCTCGCCCTCACCAACCCCCTTAATTCATCTCTTTCGCTCTTTTCCCTGCGCCTTTCATCTCTCGTGGTCCCTTCGCTGCCCGGTCGCCGTGCAGACCCCTGGACAACGTAATGGCCGACAAGACCATACCACATCCTTTCCACCTTCTCGCCTCTCCCCCCGGACTCTCTCCTCCTTCCCTCAACGTTTTACCCAACCATCGTCTTTACCTTCTTCGTCTCGTCGCAAAAACCCAAACTTCTTGTCTCGGAAACTCAACTTTGTGACTCATTAAACTTTTTTGAAAATTCCAATTGCTTCGTCCTTCGACCCTTGAATCTTCGTTTTTTCACAGCTTTTTTTATTCTCTCTAAACTAACGGTTGTTAATTCAATTAGTATTAGAAAAAAAATTTCTACCGTTCGTGACTGTGATTGGGTCGATGGGGATCGTTGAAGGTATCGATCGTTCGTAATTATTTAACCGGAAATGTCCGACTGAAATTTAAAAAAATTTCGAAAAGCATCGAACATTCGCGTGGGCGGAAGCCGAAGGCAAAATCGAAAAAAAAATAAAATAAAATAAAATTCACAAAAAATTTACGCGACAAAAAAAAATTGTCCGCGATTATCCATTTTGTCCCAATCTCCTCCCAGTACCATTTCCCACTCAAATCTCAATTACGAAACTAATTATCAATAATTCTTGTAAAAAAAAAAAATTTGCCGATAACTAATGAAAAAAATTTTCTTTTTCTGTTTCCAGATGTCACAGCGGTTGGGAGGGTGCATTTTGCGATCAGTGTCTCCGTTATCCCGGTTGTCTTCACGGCAGTTGCCAAAGGCCATGGGACTGCATGTGCAACGAGGGATGGGGCGGTCTATTCTGTAATCAGGATCTAAACTACTGCACGAATCACAAGCCGTGCAAAAACGGTGGCACCTGCTTCAACACCGGTCAGGGATCTTACACCTGCTCTTGCGCTCCGGGCTTCACGGGTACCGATTGCGAGACGCCGCTTTTGGATTGTCACTCGAAGCCGTGTCTAAACGGTGGATCCTGTACCATGGAGAACAAGTCAAATTCATCTATGTCTGTGTCATCAAGCAGCAATAACAACAACAACAACAACAACAACAATTCGTCATCAACAGATTTGTCAGCTCGTAACTACCGTTGCACCTGCCCGCCGGGTTGGCGGGGTCGTCACTGCGAGGTCAGCTCTCGTTCGTGTCGAGATTCTCCGTGTCTCCACGGCGCAACGTGCGACGAAGATTCTCTGAAGGGTTATACATGCCAATGTCCGCCGGGATACACGGGAACCGATTGCGAAACGCAGGTAGACGAGTGTTCGCCGAATCCCTGCAACAACGGCGGTACATGCAGCGATATGGTTAACGGTTATCGTTGCCAATGCCCGATCGGTTTCACTGGTGAGCGTTGCGATATAAACGTCGACGATTGTCAGGGTGATCCGTGTCTGAACGGAGGTACATGTGTCGATCTCGTAAATCGTTTTCGTTGCCAGTGCGTTCCTGGATTCGTTGGTCGTCTGTGTCAAGATAAGGTGGACTATTGTCTTGCGAAGCCGTGCGCCAACGGTGGTAAATGTTTATCCGGTACCAATGATTATCAGTGCGCCTGTAAACCCGGATTTACCGGTAAGGATTGCAGCGTCGATGTTGATGAGTGTCGGAGCGCACCGTGTCGTAACGGAGGCACATGCAGAAATCGGGTAAATGGATTTTTGTGCGAATGCACGGAGGGATGGAGAGGCGAAACTTGCAACGAGGAGGGAGCAATGGGAGTCGCGGTAAGAACATCGAGCAGCGGTAATCCAGCGGCGTCTCCGCCGTCCGGAGCGAGCAGCGCGTGGTCGGGAAATCTCGCGAGACCGAGCGCCGAGGCTCGGGATGCCGGTCTCACGACGGAGCACGTGGTCGTTATAGCGACATTGTCGACTGCCGTACCGGCGTTCGTTCTCGTTGCTGCTGTTGCCGTCATGTGCATGAAGAGGCGACAGAAAAGAGAACAGGCGAGAGCCGACGAAGAAGCGCGACTACAGAACGAGAGAAACGCGGTACACAGCAGTATGAGTAAACGCGGCGTTGGCGGGGGTGGAGGGGTCAGTTGCAACGGTGGAAATGGTAATACCGGAAGCGGTGGTATACACGGTGGTAACGCTAACAGTTTAAGCAATGGGTTGCTCGGCGTGGGCGGCAATGGCGGCGCGAATGGAGGCGTTGGTAACGGCAATGTTGTCGGTGGCTGTTCTTTGGGAAGCGGCGACTCTCATATGATTAAAAACACGTGGACGGCGAATAAAAACGTAAATAATGCTAACAGCGCAAACAGAGATGATCTCGACTCGTCATTCGTCACCGATGGCGGTCTCGATATATCTTGCAACGGCTATAAACCCGAGCCGATTATGCAAGATGCGAGAACAACGAGAACAGCGAAACAACTCAATACCGAAGCTGCGGCGCATCGGGCGTCGCATCATTTTCAAAAGGATAAGGACCTGATAGGGGGTGTTAGTGTCGGTGTTTTAGACGCCAAGAGGACGTCGGTGTACGCCGGTAACAACGGTGTCACGGACTCGTGTTGCGGGGCCGCCGAGGCTGCGCTCATGAAAAGGCCGTCGACGTTAGGTGACGGTGTCAACGACGCTGGTTGCGGGGTTTACGTTATAGACGATCACTATAGGCACGACGCGGCACTGGCGGCCACGCTAGCGACGGAAGTGTAGTGTTTTGTAATTAAGTTTTTTCCGCGACCCACACACCCGCCCCATGCCTCCCCCCCAACAAAGAAAAAACCTTAAACAGAAATAACTAATCCTTACCTATTAAAAAAAAACAAACCGTGAAACAGACTATGTAACTAAGTACTCGTCCTCCTGTTTCCTAGGCTCGTTACGCACATTAACGCAGATCTTGTATATGTAGGAAAAAAAAAACAAGTATGCAGAAAAGTTTGTGGTATGTGAGAAATAAAAAATTGTCAATGCAATCATTATTGCAATTTCATTGATAATTTTTTTCCAAAAAAAAAAAAATAATAATAATAAAATTAAAACAAATATTGTGTGTACGAATTTGAGAAAAAAAATATCGTCAATGGGATCGCTGGGATTTTCGGTAATTCGCAGTTTTTCTTTGCCATTCGATTAACGATCTTTTTCTTCAATATAAATATATATGTGTCACATATATATATATATATATATAATTAGACATATTTACATATGTTTATGTACGTGAAAATATAATTCTCCGCTCCGTTAGCGTCCGACGAATATTCGATTATAAAAAAATACGCATTTTTTCGTGAAGATTAAAAAAAACATCGATAAACAATTAGAAGCGTTGATTGTGCTTCGGCAATAATTGGATGCACGTCGGACGCCACGGAGAGGCTGAGAGTGAAAGAGGTAGAAAAAAAAAAAGAATTTAGTGTGTGCAGAGTTCGATGAGGAGGACGAGACCGATGAAAAAAAGTGAGAGATGCTGTGTCGGCGGTATCGCGCACCGCCTCCCCCAATCTTATAATTATTCCTTCCCATAACCTAAAACCCCATATCCCCCCCCCCCCCCCAAAAAAAAACGTCTAGGTATTTAATATTATCATGCTTGAAGCAACTTTGTACAGAACTAATTTATTATTATTGTTATTTACTATTATTACGATTGCTATTAATATTATTATTATATTATATCGCATTATCATTGTTCCAGTAATTTACGAGTGTAAGAATGTTTTTTTTTTGAGTCCCGTGAGCGTCTGTTTGTGTGCATGTGTGCGTGTGCGTCCACGAGTGCGAAATTCGATGAACTTCCGAAAAAAAAAAAAAAATTTGGCAGAGAAGAATTTAAAATAATTTCATCTGTTCGGGTGAGAAATTTTGTGAGTCAAGCCTTTCGGGTCGCGTTTGCAAATTCGCCCATAATAAACGATTTTTTCATCGAGGAGCAAAGGTTTTCATCGACTGACAATCTTTGCCCACCGATCGAGCTGAAATTTTTGAAAAATTTTCTCGAGAACGACGGCAAGAATTTTGCTCGTGCCATCGTTCTCGTGAACTCAACGCGACCCTGAAGACTCCTGAGATTCCTCAAGTTTCGTTTGCGCACTCAGAACCGATGAGAAGCATTTTTTTCTTTTTCATTTTTTTCTACCGCTGTACGATTATCGAAATTTTGGAAGTAAAGTCGAAAAAAAAAAAATTGTCTCAAACTTCGAATTATTCGTCGCGCGCGTGGATGCAACGAGAGAATTGAGAAAAACAAAATGACAATTATGTGTTTGTTATCGAGCGATTATACGGATATGATTAATTATTTATTTATGATGATGATGGATGGAAGAGGAAGATGAAGATAAGTTGGTTGCTGGTGGTGATAATGCCGATTTATGAATATATAAACGACGATTATGACGACGATAATGATAAATGATGAACAAAGATTCGATAATGTTCCTGTTAATTAATAATATTAATAAAGATGAGAAAAAATAAAAAAATAAAAAATACACGCATTACCAACTAAGTCAGGCTTCGGGTGAATAACTATACCATTTAGTGTTGATGATGAGAGAAGCAAAACAAAACAAAAAATAAACGCGCGGGCTGTATTTCGTTTGGGCGAAACATGCCGCGCGGTTAAAAAAAAATCTCACGTCTTTCATTCCCGCGTCGATTATCTCGAACGCAGTCGATCCATACGATTATTCCAGTACGTAGATCTCTTTGAACGATTTTCCAACAACCGATCGCCGACGATCGAACGAAAAATCGTCAAACGTTCGTCTGCTTTGTCGCACAACATTGAGAAAACAATAAGATTATTACGAATTCGTGGAAAATACATTAAGTTACGTCTCGGCCGCTCGTCGCGGCGGATATGGGAACTATATGAGAAACGCCGGCAGCGCCACTGCGGCGCCTGATGGCAAGAATCGAGTTGTCGGCGTTTTTTTTTTCAATCTTTGCACACGCAGGAAATTAAAGAAAAAATCAATAACAAAGTAGCAGAAACGTTGCGATTTCTCGTTTTTTCAGTCGTGTCGTCTTAAACGTTTTTTTTTTGTACTTATCTGCACTACGAACTACATTTCCATTGTAATAACTACGTTTACGATCGTATGAGACAGACAACCGTGAGAGTGTCGACTCGTGACTTTCACGAATGTAAACTCTTCGCCTCGACCCACCTCGTAATCCCCCCCCTCACCTCCCCCAACTGTCCTATATCGTCCACCCCGTGAAACCCCATTTCGTAATAGAACTTAGGCGCGAACATTGTAAAGACTTTTGACGATATGTGAAAAAAAAAACTTGTGCGTATTTTTTCGTTTTTTTTTCTTTCTTCGTTATTTTTTTTTGTCCTCTCTTTTGTATAAACCCCACACACAAAGGCCCCCTCTCCCTTCCGCCCACACGATTGTGAGATAGAAAACAAAATGAAAGAATCACGCAGATCTGTATATTTGTAGTAGAAGTGTACAATTTAATAATAATATCAATGATTATATTATTATTATCATCTAATTATTAAGACTATTATTAATATTATTAATATTATTATTGTATCGTGTAAATAGATGGAACTGTCAATATAACGATGTCGCAAGAGAGGGAGAGTGAACGATTAATAATGATATAACTGAAATCAAATATTGTGGTTTTTGTCTTATGAAATTTATTTATTCGACGTTCCTCGCCCGTTCATCCTTTACCTTCACAAAAATACTGGTACTTCAAGGAAAAAAAATGGAGGATTATCGGAAATTTCATGTTCGTTGATTACATCATTTTGCAATTAATACAAAAATTATGTTGCGTAAATATTTATTTTTCATGAACAAAATGTTAAATAACATAATACATCGAGGTTTGCGATCGATTTTTGAAAATTTTATTTCAAATTACTCAGTAACGCAAATTAAAACGTTTAGTTTCATTTTTCACGATAAAATTTCGAAAATTCGTCTATTTGGTTGTCAAACTCATAAAAATAATTTATTCGAAACGTAAAAAATTCGCTTTAAAAAAAAATCGATTTATTGTGCGTAATTTAACGATGAAAAAATATATTTTTGTGAAAAACGATTGAATACAGATAAATGGTAAAAGAATAATTGAATGGCGAATGAAAAATGAGTATCGAGGAATAATCGGCTATTGGCCGATTGGCCATTGGTACATAAGTGTTCGGAACTGTATTCGCATGAGAATCACGTATTCAAACGTGCGATTTTGTTATAAGCGCCGAAGACCCTTCTCTCTGAAGAATATCGCATGTTCTACAGATTCACCGCTCGTCGTACATAGTACAGTAGTAGACTCAGCGAAACACACATTTATTTGGCGAAGTGTGGTACACAGGAAAACGAAGAGCGCACGGAATGTGTAGATGAAAACGAAGCGCAACCACTACTATACGTCGAAGTTGCTTATTACATCTCCAGAAAGCTATTACGTCCAGCGTGCCATTCCATCGCGCCACATACACTTACGATGCACACAAACGCAAATGCACACATATGCACACGCAGTTAGGGTAATCCTTTCGAATCCCGTGAACGCAAAGTTCGAAAGTCTCGTATGTACACTGAACTTATTATTATTAAACGAATTGGTTGGGATTGGGACAACCATTTTGAGAGATCTACGAGTGTCTTACTTCCCATAACGTTTTACATCGGTGTGCAACGATCCCATACGATTCACTTCTGCTTCTTCCATCCGCCGAAACAAAGAGCGAATACATGACTCTGCAGTTACTGAAGTTCAATCTAAAATGCTAGTATCGCCGAAAAAAAAAAAAGAAAAGAAAAACGTCTGCGCAATTTCATTACAGTTTACATTCCGAAGGAAAGTCTGAAAATATACGTCTCGAAAGAACATCTCAATCTTTCGACGAATCGTTGATTATTTCGTGTTATTTTTTTTTTTTTTTTTTTTTGCGTCATAAGAAATTATCATTCATTCGATATTCACTTCCGTTATTACTTTTAAAAGTACGGAAAAGTAACGGAAATTATTTGCTCGAATGGAATGATCGTAACTTTCTTGAAGATTATTTGCAAATGTAATTCCGCAAATGTGAATATTCATCGGAACATTCGTAATGCCGCGATTACGATAACCGGGCGTACGAAACGCTATGGGAAAATTGTACGTAAGTAAACGCGCGATTGACGATTGATGAAATAAGAGGTCTTTCATAAAGCGGATTTTATCGCGAATGGTGCCAAAGTTCGATTATCCCGGAAGTATTACATTAAACGATAAATATATCTATTTAATAATCATATATTCTACGCGAAGTTGTGGGATACAAAGATGAATGCACTTCCGAACGGTCGCTTAATATGATAACGGTACGGGGCTCGCGGGTTGGATTAGCACGCGGCTCACGCATCTTCGGTGACGCGGTGGGGGTATATATTCACTCTTTGCCCGGAGGTAAGATACTCATCTTCGCGGCGATGGAATATAATTTCTCTGTGCAATATCCGTACGCGTTTTGCTCATTTTTCCTTCTCAAGTAAACCGGCAATCGTATTAACAAATTTAACGAACATCAGCCTCCCGAGGCATCTTATCGAGACTCGTATTTGACAGAGAAACATATATTTCTTCTCGTCTCTTTGGATAACGACTCATACAAACGCATTACATCTATACAAATGGACGTTGGTAGTTCGCAAATTATTTACACTATTAATCATTTAATAATAATAATCATAAAATATTATTATCATTCAAAATCGACCATTTTTTTTATTATTATTGTCCCGTCGAGTTTCAGATTTATAAAAAAAAATACTTCGAGTTTCGAAAAAAAAAAAACATTTGAACTGTGAATTTTGTTCGTCCGCTTCGCGGAGCGATACTCAACATTTTTCGTTGACTATCTCTTCTATTTCTTGAATTCCAATGAGTATAAAGCATCGGCAACGTCGTTCCAACTGAGAAAGCGTTCTCGGGTCGCAAGCGCTTTCGATCTGTGAGGAACGATCGTCGAGTTGAAAACTTCGCCGGCGAGTGTGCTGACCCCGGCACACCACGAGTACCGATCGACCGGCTCGCGGGACCAAAAGTTTCTCTCTGCATCGCCGGCTTGTACAACATTTTTTTCATCCAATCTTAAACACTGTCCGGAAATAACGTTGTTGGAGATGAGAAGACCGGCATCTCCGGGTCGTTCGTAATCTACCAATCCACGACAGTCGGGTCTTTTCGAACTTATTCTCTGTACGTAACTCACGGTTTTCATAAGATCGCCCATTAGCATGTGATTGGTGTATACGGCGGGTATAATCTCGTCGGGATTCGTCAGCACAACGGACTGCGGGTCGTTCTCATTTTTTCGCGCCCATACCGCGTTCGGTATCGAATTTAATTCGTAGCCGACGATTCTCTTCGCCGCTTCGGTTTTCAGATCCGACATCTCGACGCAGTATTCCCGCAGATTCGTTATTCGCAAATTTATCGGTGAAGTTTCGGCCATAAATTTTGGTTCGTAGTGCATACGACTCAATTCGAAGTGACCGATGCTGTTGACGATGAAAGCGATTTGACTTAAGTTCGATCGATTGTCGCGTATCATCTGCGCTCGTTGATACGGCAACATCGGCTGATATTCGAACAGCGAACGTTCCGATGCCGATCTGAAGAAAAACGGACGCGTCTGCTTCCCTCTCGCGAAATATATTTTTGCCTCCAATTGCGCTAAACTCGCGCGATACATCGCGGCGAGCGGAATAGTTGTGCACAATTTTGGAAAACAGTCTTTCAGATAATTCGTTACTTTTGAGAGCATAAAACCGATTCCTCTCGTTGATACTGACAACGGACACGCCTCCTCCATTATTGGTAACGTCAAGTGAAGACCCAACAAACGTCCCAACGTCGGATCCGTCTCCGCTCCTTGCAGTCGTTGCTTCGTTAACTGAGATTGTCTCGTACCTCCGCGTCCCTTTCGCGTTCGCTTCATCTTACGATTTATCTGTTGACAGTAACTTTGAATACTGTTTATTAAACTTTATTTACAAAAAAAAAAGTCTTAATAATAACGTTAAAAAAAAATTGAGATTCGGATGAAAATATTCCCGGGAAAAAATTATTATGAATAGTCATAAAAATTTATATTTTTCTACGGATAATTCTATATCGTTATATATGGATTTGTATGATAAGATATGTGGTAATTTACGGATTTTAAGGCGACTAAAATGTACGATAATATTAGATATCAGAACGAAAATGCGATTTCGGATATTTCCACTTTCCGGTATTCAATTAGTCACTGAGATACATATTTCTTTAAAAAAAAATGCATATTTTGTGAAAGCAGAGATCAGTAGAATAACATTGAAAACCGTCTTATCAATGTTAAACTTTTTTTTTTCTCCAACATGTTAATAAAAAAAATTTGCTTATATCGCTAATCATCGAGAGTTTTCATTCCACGTTAGTGGACTTCCTGCAAAATTCGCGATCTATGAGACAACTTTCAAATTTTTTTTTTCTACTTTCAGACAGTTTAGATAGATGAGACGGTGCCGAAGGTTATCTCACAGAGTTTAAGTTTCGCAGGAATTATTCTGAAGTAAAAGTAGTCGTAAATGGCCTTTCAATGGTAACTTCATGATCGATGAGGCAATATGGAGAATTATCGTAAATAACAAATATTTTTAGCAAAAAAAGTCTTTTTTTGAATCACACTAATGGGTTTATACGACCGTATATCTCCGCATATAATTAGAAATGAATTCAAATATTTCCATCGATATGACAATACATCGAAAGCCACAGATTTCAATATTCCCGAATTAAAATACGCATCGCAAGATCACGCGATAGATATAGTTGGGAAATCAGCGAACTTCGGGGATATATCGCAATATTAAAATTAATGTCACTCTATATTTTCAATTCAACTGCAAACTTAGGATTACAGAATATGGATATCCGACTTCGCGAATTTGTCATTTAACGAATTAAATTAACCCGACGAAATTATAAATAATTATGTATAATATTTTTTTCCCGGGAACTCTCTCTCTCTCTCTTTCTCTCTTTCGAATTTTAATGTCTCAAGAATACGTGTGAAAAATAATTTTTCCTTGAAACTTCTAAAATATAAAAAAAAAATATTGTAAAAGTCTCTTTAGCAACGCTAAAGAAGAATATCGGAAATCGACGACCAACTTAAAGTGCACCGTGAACCACCGATATTTGATCGATGTCCTCCATCCATAGGATTCAAAACTTCTCCCGTCAAACTAAGGATCCCCATGCACCAGGCGTCGTGATCGATACCGTCTCGCGACCAGAAAACACTCTCGTCGCCTTCCAAAACATTTTTATCCAATCGTAAGCACTGTCCCGGAGCGATGTGCGTCGACACCAAGAGACTCGGATCCCCGTCCCGTTTATAATCAATTTCGCCCCTTAGTTCCGGTATTATTTTTCCGATGTCGTTTACCCATTTGTGTAACTTAACGATATCGTGACTCAGAGCAATGTGTGTGTAATCGGCAGGAATAATATCGTCAGGATTCGTAAGAATGACCGATTGCGGATCATCGGGAACTTTTCGTTCCCAAATTGCGTTCGGAATCGAGTTAAGTTCGAATCCGGCGCGACGTTTCCAATTATCCGTTTCCGGATTCGACATTTCGAGACAATACTCCCGTAGATTCGTTATCTGAAGATTCAGCGGTGTGAGCTCCTTGGTGAATACGGAACCGAATTGTTTGCTTTTGTACTCAAAATTGCCGATACTATTGATTATCAGCGCAATTTGACTGATGTTCACATTGTTCGATTCGAGTATCCAAGTTGGTCTGTTGACGGCGAAAGAAGACGGCCACACGTCGTAAATCGGCGCGTCCGTTTCAAGAGGAAACGACAGACGAACCGCTCGTGCGTTATCCATTTTTTCTTGAAGTTGCGCTAAACTCGCGCGATATATCACCGCTAATTCGGGAATTTCGTTGCAGTGCTCGGGTAGTTCTCGCCGAAGTTTCGAGACGACACGTGAAACCATGAAACCGATTCCTCGTGTGGATATCGATAGAGGACACGCCAATTCCTCGGATACGCCGCCCAATTCGAAGAGACGATCTTGTCGGGCGGTCGAGAAAAGTGGTCCCAAAAGACCCATTCCACGGATCGATTTATCGTCTATCGGCTGCTGGCGATTCATCATCGTTCCGCGCCGCCCGCGTCCGGTTCCTTGCGAACGTCTCTGCATAGTACTCTTCTGCTGTTGACAATAACTTTAGTGCAATTCGTCTGAGAAGCGAATAACGTTTTACAATGCAATTCTCTAAGAAAATTGCGTCAAATAAATTATAACAATATTCGTCATAGTTTTTTCGTCAGCCGATGTAAAAATCGAAAAAAAATCGTTCACGTCGAAAAAAGTTTGAAGGATTTTTTTTCCAGTATTTTGATTTCTAAAAGATGATACTGAGTTCGCGTTATAAAGATCGCAACTTTTTCAGTTAATACAGTTGATGTATGGAAATGTTATGCGGTTCGTGTGAGAGATTTATGCCGATTGTTGGCTCGCGGAAAGATGTTTTTGGTGCAAAATTATTGCAAAATGAACCTTTGCCTTTAAGTTGAGTCAAATTTGCACGATATAGTGCTGGAAATGGAACTTCGGGCATTAAAGTAGAAGGAACAATTTTTTCGTCACTATTACGATCGTCGAGCCAAAGTTCCGAATGGTTTGCGACTTCGATAAACATAAAATCGATCGCTCTTGTCGAGATTAAGGAAATTGCAGGGATCTGTGCTTATCGACGCGGTCAATCCGTGGAACATCTTCATTACGGAATTGGCGATGTCATCCTGCGCCTGTTGTCGACTTCTTCGTGATCGGTTCATTTTTCTTGTCTGGTGACAATAATTTTACTGTTAATTGTCCATTATACTGAGTCTTACAAGACTCGAGTATAATCCCTCGAGAAATAATCTCCAAATGCATGGAATACCAACGAACTTTATCTCTCTGTCTCTCATTTTATTTCGTCCCGAATTCGAGAAAATTAATTTTCGACATCGTATAATAATCAAAGATATTTTATTTTTTTAATGTGTATAACATGCGGGAAGCAAAATTTTTG
Source organism: Cryptus viduatorius (assembly GCA_964006125.1). Taxonomy (NCBI): domain Eukaryota; kingdom Metazoa; phylum Arthropoda; class Insecta; order Hymenoptera; family Ichneumonidae; genus Cryptus; species Cryptus viduatorius. The sequence goes on from OZ023221.1 coordinate 12,659,858, forward strand.
AAACCCGATTTCCCGTATTTTATTTCAATTAACCGAACAACCAACGATGGTATATCTATTTTTATTTTGTTTTTTCAGTTCTACGCGTACAAATATTTCAATTTAATTCATTATAAACCGACGAAATATCGTCATAAGTAAAATACGTTCGTTTTTTTCCACCAAAATAACAAATGTTTGCGTAATATTTTTTTTAAACCTATCAGTGTCTCCCTCTCTCTCTCTCTCTCTGTCTATCTTTGTCCCGTCTGTAAATTTTCTCTCTTCGGAATTTTGATTTAATTATATGGTAAATATTACAAAAATATTTGAAAGAAGATAAAAATCTTCTCTTGAATACCGTTATTAAAAAAAATCCGAAAGTTCGATTGAATATCACGAGTAATTATACGCGGAATTGGGTATGCGACAACGGATCGCACAGTCACCAGCGCACACGAGCAGATGGTGAAATGATTCGACTAAGAATTCTCGGTTACCCTTTGTGTCAGGCTGCTCCCAATCGATTTTTAATGTCCGGTTTCCTACGTTGCGTATGATACAGTGAGAGCGAAACATCACGACACAGGCTTCGTGAGTTTCTTCCCTTCACTGCTCATCTGCCGCGCGATAAAGTGCGATTCACACGACGAGTCCTTTCGACCGCGTGTGTCGCGTGGCTAATTAATTGCCGGTTATCGTGAGCGTAAAAGGCCCCACGCGTTGGCAACGCTCGGCGTTCCTTTCGCCGAAGCAATTATGAATAAGAAGAAACTATAATCTCGCTGCAGACGAATGTGTATGTATATTGGGGGTCACGAGACGAATGAGCAATGGGTCATTGGGCTTTTATATCTCACGCACAGCATCTCGCAATGGTACAAACGTTAAACAGTTGTCTATGTATTAATACGCGAGTAGAAAAGAAAAAGAACGGATCAAGGAAATCGATACATAAAAAAATTGTATTATTATTATTGCTGTTTTGTCATCGTCATTATTATTATTATTATTATCATTATTATTATAATCATCATCAGACGTATTTTTATTTATAAAAATAAATTGAATACGAAAACTGTAAATTGTTTTTTAATTTTCTGTCACGAATATTCCTTCATTCGGTGAAATAAGTTTCAAGTTCGAGATCAGTGAAAAAAAAAATACATCGAACCTAAAATTTGTATAAAGTGTGACGATTTTTTTTTTCCCTCAAACCGATTTTATAAACATTGAATCGTTAAATAAAAAGCTTTTACGGCAATTCTCGAGCAATTGTTTAAAATTCACGTGGCTAATTTTCCACCGTAAAAAATAGTAATGAATCGAAAAATATGAAAGTCGTACAAATTCCGCATATCTAAGACATATCGTAATTGAATCTGAGATACATCATAGAAATAATATGATTAAAATTTTTTTTCTCAACGGAGAAAGACGGACAGAATCGGTGAGGAGAATAGGTTAATTTTTTGATCCTTCTGCACTGCGCTCCCCCCGTGCATTGTTACACGCCCCGAATCTTCTAATATAATCGATCGAGGCGTATAGGATCGAAAGGATGGAAAAAATTAATTGCCGGATGCAATCCGATCGTTTCCCACGAGAGCGTTCTACGGATCGCGTTGTGTATACGCGTTCAGTCCGGATTCGCCCTCGCGCCGCCCACCCGCCTCCCCCGAATCGATTATCGACGCTCTATTATCGACGACAAACCGGTACGCATCGCCCGGAATCGGCTACCCCATTCTACGCCCCGCAATCCGCGGTTGCACACCTTTTTTTTCTACACTCCGCGTCGCTACTGACCCGTTGATGCCGCGAGTGGGACAGACAATTACGCGGTATCTTTCGATAATTCCCAATTTTTTAAGCGTGAGATAAAAATAACTGACAATCAACAGCGCTTAACTTTTAATTCAATATATCGAGAGTATTTGTCATTGAGCTAAAAAAAAAAAAAAAAACAAACGAAAAATGTCTAATTGTGTTACGTATTATTACACATTGCCGAGCGGAATATAACAGTAACTCGCGGCATGCAATTGTACTATTGTTATAATGCGCTATTATAGTCTCTTGGCATTTGTGAATATCTCATCCTTTCTCTATGTGATGACTGCCTTTATGCATCTATATGTACCTCTGCTGTAACAACTTTATTGGTTGCTTCGCCCTTTTGAAAAAAAAAAATTCCAAGAATGCAGATATGAATTATTCTATTATCGAAGAGATCGATAAATTCGAAACATCAACGACAACGAAAACTTCAATTTTTCATACATTTTCGGAACGGTGAAGTAATCGGGTCTCCCAAAGCCATGTGTAGTGTTCTGGGATTAGAGTTATTAGTATTCTTTCGCCAATATTCGGAAAATTCAATTTTTCGCGATTTTTCAATTTGTCGGAACTTCGTAAATAATTTTTCCTCAGCATCTCCAAATTTCGATGATATCATTAATAATAATATTTTCTTCATGTTAACGACAGAAAATGTATAAAAAATATTAATAAATTTTAACAAAACCTTAAACAACCCTTAAAAAAATGCCTTTTAGTTAATCCCTTAAATTTTCGTTTTTTCATCGATCTTTTTGCATCCGAAATTGCATTCTGCATTTCTTCTGGCAATTCCACGAGTATTCAAGAGTTCACGATAAATGCATGTAAGGATCGAGTCCCCGACGAAACTCAAGTACACAAGCGTAGCGGTTCACACGGCGCGCGGATCTATGGGACTTTACGGTGATAGTATGCGAGAGTCGATAGATTGCGGAAAAAGTCTGTCGGAGGCCTTCATCGAGGATGAGACGAGAATGGTGAAACGTGCGGCGGGATATTTCCTACAGATAAAGATACGATGACGGTGAGGATGCGATAGAAAGTTTCCGCACACGCGATCAACGTCGAGCTTACGAGAGAAAGACGAAAAGATAAGAAACCGATATCGGTCGTACGGCGTGCGGAGAGTCGCGATGTATGTATACGAGAAAGAGAGATGGTCGAAGATCGTCGTCTAGCTGTAGCTCTATGGTTGGGGATATCTCGTAGGATATACTGTACGGGTATATGCGGCCTAAGCGCATATCCGCACGGGGTATACGGTACATTCACCAATGACCGAGTGGCACGGATCCTCCTCTCGTTCGCGTCCTATGCGACGTCGTATTCTCCTCGCCGCGCCACGCTCCCTGCGAGCAATGTACTTCTTCTCTTCGGCGCCGCGATGCCACCAATCGCTGAAGCCCGAGGAGCTCACCACGATCGGTGGCCTCACACGAAGTACTCGAAGAAAACTCGGTACACGAAAGAGAGAGAGAGAGAGAGAGAGAGGGAGAGCCTCGTTTGCACACAGGCATAAGCGTCGGTACATAACACTGTAGTCTCGGCAATGTCTATTGGAGTCAACGCGGCTGAAGTACAGTGCATAAGTAAGTATCGCGGCACGAAACTCTCGCGAAGTACGAAGACAGGGCACGTAGGTGTATTAACACGGATAATGGCCGTACGCTTACGTACCGAAGTTAGGTACCAGAATCGTTAATGCACTATGGATATGCTGTCTGATAATAAAAGTGGAATTTTATTGATAGTATAATTTGTCTCACGTAATGTGAAGTCAAATATACGCAAATATTGCGGTTCGTGCCGTTTGGCTTCTCGTCGGTGAAAGGGGAATGATGGAAAAACGAGAAAAAGGACGAAGCGTTGGTGGGCTTTCATATTTGCAATGGAGAAAAACTGAAAAAATGCTTTTTTCGAGTTCGTAGTTAACTGCGATGTTGATATTGTCGACTTAACTTTAGAGTGAAGTTTGTAATACTTACTTCACTTAAAAATAAAAATTTTAATGTTTAGTGAAGTTTTAAGTTAAAGTTCGAAGGTTCCTCGATGTTTTTCGACTGAAATTACATCTTTTTAACAAAATTGTATTCAACAAAAAATAACGTAGTCGGAGTTCGCGAACAGCCGAAACTCCGAATTCTCCGCAGACGAGTGGAGCGTTTCAAGGGTTAAGGGGAAAATTTAGAACATATGTGGGTGTACTATAGATATACATAGTACGCTGTGAAGAGAGACAGATATCACCTACACATCACGAAAATGGACGGAAGTCCATGGATTATATAAATCAAGAGAACCCCATTCGACACGATTACGTAAAACGTGATTTACGCGCGACGTCGTATAGTCATGATATATGTGGATTCTCTATGTGGCGATTTGCGTTGGGACTGTCGTACACAGAGGATGGAAATGCGCATGACGACGATAACGATGATGAAGATGACAACGACCTCGACGAAAAAATAATCATTTTGTCATTATTCCGTCTTCGCGAAAGACATTCATCGGAAAGGATTTGTTTTTTTCTTCGATGAGCTAATAAAGGTTTCGCAATTCTGATCTATCCGCCGGGCAATTGCAGGTTATGTCATTTTTTATATATATTTTATTTCACGCAACATGCTGATTCGACGATATTTTCAATCATCGCGATCTAATCATCGTATACGCAGCAACTCCCCCGCTGCAAACGGAGCCGCGTTCAGGGTCGATTGCATGTGCGTTAGCGTAATGCTGACTCGTTCTCAGTTCATTAATTTGCGCTATTATACTTCGCGGGTAAATAACTTTTGACGCATCGCGCAGTTTTCTCACGACTATTTCTCTATATATATATATATATTTTTTTTTGTTCTATTCCTGCGTTTCTTATTTCTGCGATGCGCCAACTGTTAGTAAGTCCTGACCTTCGAGAATCTTGTTATTACCAATTAAATACGTCGTGACGTGTAATCTATTGGCGTATCCTGGTTTAGATTTACGTCCGCGTCGTTTTAAAAACACTGTTGAGAATTCATTTTTTTTAAATCTCTTTAAGATATTTTTCTTCGTCGAAATAAATTAGTTTTGAAAAAACATTCATCACTGAAAATTATTTTTGATAAATTATTATTTTTATGAAAAATTGAGATTTTCGCGATTTTACGATCGTTCAGGCAGTTTTTTCTACCTGTTTACCGAGATTGCTTTAGTATAACACACTGACCGAGGAATTCATTTTTTTTTTCAAAATATAACTTCGGCAAGTTAATTCTTTAATCCTTTCAGCGTATGAAGATTTTTTTTTTCAGATTTTATGGTAATAATTTCTCACCGCATTTTCACGGTTCGTATCGCGTGAGCAGTTTTATCAGAAGATTCAAAACTTCCCATGGGATTTTCACCCTCGTCTGATCAACCCTTCTATCGTAGAATATCTATTCCGGCGCCACGCACACTCTCCGCACATAACCATTTTCCGCGACGCCAAGCTTTGGCACAATTATTCTCCGTACGATATCCATATATAGTATATCTATATATACTGTATAAACACATATATGTGCGCCAACGAGGAATTGGACCGCGCGTAAAGCGTATTACGCTACGAATGAACCGATGGGTGAAGAGTGCAGCGAGAAAAGCTACGGCACTGGAATGATATTTCTCTCGAACGTTATTATACGTTATATACCTATATATCGCATGAACACCGCTCGTTCTCGTTTCTCGGTCCCAACGACTATTTTTTTCTTCCAACATCAACGAAACACCTTTTTTTTCATAGATATGAAAAAAAAACTAAACTAAAAGAACCCTTCGACCAAACAGTAATTTCCCCGTTATACTCATTACGTATTTAATTGCATCTATATAATCCATGATTATAGGTTAAAAATGAAATGAAACGAAAGTGCACCGAGGGCTATGTGGATATTGTGTACGATGATGAGAGGCTCTTCGAACGTCGTCTTGTTACCGCGAGAGTCATTATTATACAAAAAAAAAGCAACACGGGGAAGTCGTAGTCGTATTATAAAACATAATATAGTAAGCATTGGACGGGAGTGAGGATACGAAGGATAGAGTAGCAAAAGTGAGAGAGACGAGGAATTTATATATATATCTGTAGAAATATATGTATATAGTACATATATATAGCTATAAACGCGTATATATGTATCTATATATGTGTGTGTAGAAGAGAATCGCTACGCGGTGAGGCCTTCGACGCGTCGCGATCTCTTCACTGTTCGAAAATGAAAGGGATAGTGGGAGAGCCCCGGATAGACATCTATCTCTATCTCCCTTGCGTCATCCACCTGCTGCTGCTGCTGCTGCTACTTGCTGCTTCTGCTGTTTCCAGCAGACATATACTCTCGGACCGTCGTATCTTGTGATGCCCCTGCGGACGATGCGCTCTGACGCAGCGCACGTTAGCGCGGACAACGTTCGGTACAGTTTCGGATTTCTCGTTCTCGCGGTCTGCCGCATCTTTCTCTCGGCCACAAAGAGCGCACGGTATGCAAATGAAAAACTTCGCAGCCAATTATGACTTTACACTCAATACATTTTTTTTTTTCATAATTTTTTTTTTTCGTAAATTTTTTTTTAATTTAAGAAAAAAAAGAAATTGGGGAGTGAAAGTTATTTCATTTTACGAATTATCTTTTATTCTTTCGAAAACGAGAATTTTGACTTTGTACACAAAGACCATATAGTGTGTAAATGAGAAACTTCGCAGGAAGTAATGACTTTACACTCAATCGATTTTTTTTTCGTACATGAATATTTTTTTATTTTTTTCTTTCGTTTTTTTTTATCAATTTGTAAAACGAGGAGATTGTGGGGTTAAAGAGGTTTTACTAATTTGACGGAATTTTTTTTATTTTGTTTTCGACAAATATTTAACTTTACGCGTCTTATTTATTTATTTGATTTTTTTCAATTTTCTAACAATGAGAATATAAATGAACGCGATGCAAAGAATCGACCTATATTTTTCAAAAATCTCAGGTAAGACGTATCTATCTTCACAGAAGACTACACGCATCCTCGTGCGCTATCGTGTGTGTAGCTATATCGCATTGTATAACACAGGATGGCGTCTTGAAAAAAAATTTGAGGCTCCGCGAGCCTTGAGAATTACAGGTGTTTTCGTCACTCTGTTACCTTCGCAGTTGCCGCTCGACTCCTATATTTCCGGTTCAAAAGTATCACAATGTATTGTTCGTTTCTTAGAGTTAAACGGAGTACCCAGAGAAAAAAAATACGACGATGACTCTCGAATTTTCAACGGAGTATCATTCGGATAAAAAAAACAATGAATTTTCATTCCGATTATTATTATTATCGGGAATTTTTTTTTATGAATCGATTTATGAATCGTAACGAAAATTAAAAATTTCCAAAAAAATGTTTACCCGAATCAAAACCAAACCAAAAATTGGCCAAAAGTTAAGATTGCAAAAAAAAAAAAAAAAATCGGAAAATGCTGCGAAGTGCCGCGGAGATACGGCCACAGTACCCATAAGGATCTACTTATTGTTTATCTATATATATTGCATGCGGCATGTATCCACGTACGGGTGCTCGTTCCATTAGAGATAGAAGAGTCTGTATAGCGCGCACGCTCGTTCCCTCGCGGACACGAGATGCTCGTGGCATTCGACTACATTACCGTGTTCGCCGCGTTAAGTCATTCCGCCGCGACCGCAGATCAAGCTATAGCGAGGTTCTCGAGGATCCTACTTCGCATAGAGTATAAGCAGTAGTTGTAGTAGTAGTTTTACCACCTGTATATTACTACATATAAATGTATATAAACATACGAAGTGAAGAGTATACCGTTCGAACGCTAAATATATATACATATATATGTCTTCGTATATTATATGCATATATATATGCGCGTAAGAGGTTATATAGGCACACGTGAGAGTCATCTTTCCCCTGTATATCTCGTTTTGTTCGTTTCTCTATATTTAAGTCTTTGTCTTCTTCTATTTTATATAATAGCCAACACTAAGACTATATACCGATGGTTCTTGGTCTCTACAGTGAATTTGCCATCCTACTCTCTTCCTACCATCCGCTTTGTCTCGCGAAAGAGGCATATATGAGGCTCTCCCGCAAGAACTAAAAGGCTTTCCTGTACTGTACGGCATACATATACTTATAAGTGCGGTATGTGTTGTATTTTTCGTGTATAGGACGTTTCGTTTGAAGTTTGGAAGAATTTTTATGTTCGCTGGACCTGCGAGAGGCTCGCGATAGCGTTATGTGTCAATGGCGAAAATATCGTAAATTTACGTGTGTCGCCGCGACGATAGCATCGTTGGGAATAGAGTTATCGGTCCGTTTGAATTTTTAACCGATTGCCAAAGGCGGTATTGCAAGATTTTCAGAGGTATGGGATTTATGGCAAATTGTATATACGTCAGAGAGTTTCGGCATGTAGCTGCACGCTGCGAACTGTTGTATCGTAATTTTTGTTGAACTTTTATGTTATTAGATATTGCATCGAAACGTATGCTTTACGGGACGATTTTCAGCTATTTATTTCCACAACATTATTATTATTATTACGCATAGTTTTTTTATGTTACACACGAAAGAAAGAGTCGATTTATTGAAAGCTGAACTTCGATTTATTAAAAATGGCGCTTAAGTACGCGTATCCAGTTGTTCGGAAATTAAATTTTTTTTAACTTTACTCCGAAACTATAGGATTTAGAAAATAATGTGTTTTTTTTTTTTTGAAAGTTAGTTGAATAAAAAAGTGCATCTATTCCGAAATGAATCAATAATGCTGATCATTACCGCAACGAAGTGAAGAAAATCAATCGAATGGATTGAATCAAAAGGCGCTTAATGATTAAATCAAATGATTTGACATGAAAGGCACTGTATGTAAGTATGCATAGTTTTAGAGATTCTCATTGGCGCTTGGCCTCTCGTTGGCGCAGTCCATACGGAAAGCTCTCCGTGTGGACCGCGCGCCGCGCGACTCAATGACTCACAAGAGAGAACTGAGAGAAGAGCGCTAACGGAGGGTACGCGCCAATGGGACAACACGTATACCCGGACTATTCCATCCAGGATTCTCATATACTCGTTGGCTATATAGTAGTGATTCACACAAATGCTGATGAATAAACGGTGAAATAGAAAAAAAAAAAAAAAAAAGAAACGAAGATTGCGAAGGACATGGGAAGCTGCGGATAGGATCGTCCGGCTTTCGCAGTGCGTATAATACAAAAAGACAGAATCCTTCCTCTTCTCATTTTCATTCGCACGATATCGTTTCTCACAGTTGTCCCGGCGGCTCGGAACTCTACTCCGAATGAGTCATACATCCGAGACGATGGAAGCGGGAATCAACGCGTTACGAGTTTTCGGAGAAGCTTTTCAAGAAATCTCGTCGCGATATCACGAAACGGCCGCATTTAAAGAAAAAAAAAAAAAAACGAGATAACAATTATCGCGAATGAAAAAATTTCGCGCTTCTGAAATCGGAGGTAATTAAAAGAATTAATTGCACAATTCATTACGGGTTAATGATGCATCCGGTTATTTACTTTGCGCAATCAATGTATTACTCTTTTTGCATAAATAAAGATATCTTCTTAACCCGGTGAATCGCGGTTGCATTTCCGTCCGATCATTTTAAAGTAATGATCATTTAAACGACTCAGTCGAACGTTACGATATTCGCGGAATATCCGCAAACGATTACATTTTTTTTTTAGCAAACATTGTCCCGTAATATGGTAATATCTTTCTTTTTATTCGAATCGTTCGATAACATGAAATACCGAAAAAAGTTCGCAAAACATTTTCCCGAGATTAATAGAAAAAAAAAAAAAAAAGTACGCGAAGTATTCAAAGGGTTAAAAGGTTCTAAAGTTAAACGATTCAAAGTACTGTATTATCAATGACGCAATATGCTCCCGACGCGTCTGGGAATATTGTGCGCCAGCAATCTGCCGAGCTGTGCATTTGCCCGGCTATCAGAGACGTATTATAGGTAGTAGTGAGATATCCATAGGTGTACCCCACCTATACCCTTACAAAGATACATGGAGATCGCTCGCTTCTCACCCGCGCGGCTTATAATTTATGGAATCGAACGGTAGGCCTTCCGCCTTTCGAAAATCTCTTACTACGATCGTACCTATCTATATATATGTATATGCAGCGCGAAACATGAAGTGCAATTTTTAATCAAATCGGAAATTTTAATTAACGATTAAATGATAAACCCGTTGATTAAAACAATCGTCCCATCAGTCAATGTATACATTTAACAAAATCTATTAAAATAATTCCGAGAGCATACAAATAATTAATCAAATTAATTACCGATAGGTGTTTAATTACTATTCATATTTATTCCACATTTTCTTCAAGACACGCGGCAATAAACAAAAACGCATAGACCATACATTTTCAAGTGCACTTCAGAGTCTATTAGCAATGAATGAACAATTTTAATAAACAGAGAACAACAATTAAACTAATTGCTTCGGTTAGATTGGGTGCTTCCTGCGTTGTGTTGTGTGCGGTTTATGTCATTTTTATCGTCAATTGTGTTGCAGCGATGATGCGTTATTGCGTTTTTGCATTGTCGCGATGTTGTGTTGATTCGATATAAATCGAAAGACCGATAACTCGATCGCAAAAATAACGTTAAAATCGCGTTAAGATATAAATACATCGTTGTTAGAAAAAATATTAAACTTTTCGGGAAACAAGAAGTTTCGTTTTACATCGAAAAGAATTGTATTGAACAATGAGCGATGAGGAGGAAGTGTGTTCAGCGCCGTTTGCACAAGGAGTATATAAGGTTTGCCTCGCGTGGGTTCTCTGCAGGGTTCGCAAGTATAGGAAACCTCATTGCCTTTTGCCTCTGACTCCTTCTCGAAGAGAGGAGGTGAACAACTTTCACGCGAGGACGCGAGGAACAGCGCGAGTCGAGGCTTCTTCGTATCGGAATGCTTGGAGCATGCAGCAGGCAACGCACACACATACGCGCAAAAGACACACAGACACACACAAAGAGCACCAGCAGCGGCAGCAATAGCAGCATCAGCAACAGCAGCAGGAGGGAATCAGGCACAGTGAGGGTTTGCAGTGTCGGAGCCGCCGAGGGGCCCCTGATGTTCGTCTACGAACGCCTCCGGCAATAGCACTCTCCTCATGCGACCTCCGCGAACTAGGAAATTACATATTCGGGGGCACTGTAACCCGCGCGCGAACGTTTACAGAACTCGGCTGGCGGCTATACACCATAGTACGTGGCACCCTGAGGAAAGGGTAATATAGAGCCGGTAGCCAACCGATTGCCTCGAGGTATCGAAACCACCGGACTCTATGGTCATCGGGCTACGACCTCTCCAGGAACTACTATAGGAAATTATATATTCGGAGCAGCGGGCAGAAGCGCAACGGTTATCGCGAACGAATAGGGAAATTCGAGTGGCAAACCGATGTTCCGAAGACTTTATCTGCCGATTGATGTAGTAGTCGAATTTTTTTATTATGTTTTAGCAAAATTCGGGCGGAGGATAGAATATTATTCTTTGTTTCATTGATAGGGATAGGAATTGTGAGTCTTTTAAAAAAAACTCGGAAAAATGTCGATGTAAGACCGACGATTGCTCTTTTGTCTGGTCGGGTGATAGACACTCATTCGTGAAAATGATGCATGCGAAATGTAAAAATGGAACATGTTATTTGAGTTACCTAAAGGCAATGAATGACAAATCGATGACGACTTCCGACATTTTTAATTATTTTTTTTTTGTTTTTACCAAATTGCAGCGATTTTAAATTGGAGCGTGAGAAATCGGCAAGAGAAAGTTTCAATATTTACGTAATTATTGCAGAATGAAAATCGATTTAAGAAAAATTCAATCCTCGATGACGAGTCGTATAAAAACATTGAGCGTAACACGAGTGTATAAAAAAAATAAATAATTTTTCAAATTTACGATTTTTCAATTTCAGATTCATTGATTTCACTAAACAGTGTTTATTACTAATGTTAAGAAAAAAAGGTACTTTGTCGGCAGTCATACAGTGGATATATTTTTTTTTCGATACTTTTAGTACAAAAATCATATTTTTTATCTATTATAGTTAAAAAAAAAAAGACTTGGTATTAAATGGTGAAAACTTCAAAACGGTCTTCAATTTGTCTATATTTTTCACCTCCTCTCGATATTGAAGTAGAAGTTAATAACAGCGAAGATGAAAATACAGTTCAACGAGAAGATCGAAGTGAAGGTGAAGAAGGGAGATCCGAACTGAAGTTCAATCTTAATTAAGATCGGTACAAAGTTTACTACGAAGATGAAATTAAAGTTCATTGTTGCGATTGAACTCAATATCGATACTATCGGCTCGTCTACGAGAAAAATACGTTAAAAAAATGTTACCTCAAACTTTTCCGCACTTTTGGGACCGAGATAAGTAGTTTAACAATTTTTCCAGCGTTTTTCATCAAATCGAGACTTCGAATCGAACGTTTTAACTTCGTCAATTGAAAAAGTTAAATTTGGATAAATAAATATAAAATTGATGATAAACTGGGGAAAAAAGATGGGGAAGAAAGAGAAAGCAAATATCGCAAGCGATCTCGTCTACCCCCCACGGCGGGGAACCCAGCCGCGCGTCATTAACGCACAACTACACACGGAAACACAGACACTCGCGCAAAGTTTGGGCTTCGGGCTCGGAACTTCTCGGGGCCACGAATTAACGGAGACCCCGCGGGGAAAAGAGTTCTGCCGGCAGCGAAGCATGCACGGGATGAGAGCGATGCACACGCAAAGGGTTTTTGGAGATCTCTCGACCCTGCTAGCGCGCCCGGTCGGCGCACCGGCTTGTTCCGCCGTTTAAATTCGGAGCAAAGGCCCCTGCGTTGTTGGGCCCGAGGGCCAGATTTTCGCTCCCATAGCTTACCGATATGTATCCCTCCTGTTTCTCTCGGTTAGTTCTCTGCCCCTACCTTTTTCTTTACCTCATCATCATCACCGGCTGGCCGGTTTTCGGGGCTTTACTGTTCGAGTGATTCTTATCCCACAAAAACACCAATAATGGTGTACAAAAAGTTGAGACAAGTACATTTACAGTAGTTGTTTTGACAACACACTAAAATATAAAAAATAGTTCTTTAAAAATTAAAAAACATATGTTCGATCTTTGCAAAAAGTTATTAAATAAATTAAAAGCTTCTTAGGGTTCGTGGCCAAGTACATGTACATTTTGACTCACTTAGTAAAAGGTCAGTCATAGCAGCATACGAGTTATGAATTACAGTCGGATCATTTTGTAAGTCAAAGTATATTTTAAAAGTAACTTGTCTGGCCGTAATCGTCACATAATAATTGATTACAAAGTTATTAGAAGTTTTTTTAGCTAATTACGCATTCACATATTGATTTGTTCAGTATAATGGCCAGACAAGTTACTTTTAAAATATACTTTGACTTACAAAATGATCCGACTGTAATTCATAACTCGTATGCTGCTATGACTGACCTTTTACTAAGTGAGTCAAAATGTACATGTACTTGGCCACGAACCCTAAGAAGCTTTTAATTTATTTAATAACTTTTTGCAAAGATCGAACATATGTTTTTTAATTTTTAAAGAACTATTTTTTATATTTTAGTGTGTTGTCAAAACAACTACTGTAAATGTACTTGTCTCAACTTTTTGTACACCATTATTGGTGTTTTTGTGGGATTTCATATCTTTTTGCAAAGATTTGATTGAAATATTTTAATGTCCCGTTTTAAATGTTGATTTATCATAATTTTTCTTTAAAATATTTGCGTTTTTTTATTTTTGTAATATTTTTTAATACTTCCAGTCATATGTTTATAATATATACATACGAACTTAGCAGCAGCAAACAAAAGTAAATGCAGCGTCCGCTGCAATTTGCAGCGATATATATATATATATATATATAGTGCACAGTGTGCGCCGACGACGCCGCTGATATCTACCTATATACCTATATATATAAAGCAATATGGCGGCGAACACTACGGTGATGGGTGCCGCCATGTTGTGTGCGGTGGAGACGACCACTGAATTCGTATTTCGGGTCGCTCAAAAAAAATCAAACCGATATTTCTTATACGCCGGTATCCTACAGGCTTGAAATAAATCGGATTTGATAGATAAAAATAAATAAAAAATTAATGTTCAAACGTTTATTACGTAAAACGTTCGTGTATTAATAAAAAAATAAAAATGTTTTTCGAGAGGCCGAAAACAGCGATGTTTCGCGTATAGGAGTCTTGTCGCGTCTATCGAGCGTCGTCGGTAAAGTAGAACGTAAATGTACTTGTCTCGAGACGCGACCGCGTCTCTTGATTCGACGGCTCCTCGCATCAGTTCTATTTTTTTCTCTTTTAATATAGAAAGAATGAACTTTTCGGGTCATTGAAGCGAGAAGTCGCAGTCTCCAAAATAAACTTTTCCTAATGAGTTAACGTTTAAGAAATGTATTGAGTTAAACTGCGGCACATGCCTCAACAAAAGGACTACCTGCAGGTATCGGGAATCCCATATGTCGACAGCGAACAGTGTTCGTGATCTACTTTTTTACACTACTAAAACTTGTCAATTTCACGGATTAGTATTGGAAGTTTCGATGCAAAAAATGGTGCATTAGATTTCATGTACAATAGAGATAAATTATTAATACAATTTAAACAGTGAAATTATTGGATTTAAAGTAACTTTATTGTAAAATTGATATAAACTATTAAAAATCAAGGGACTTTACAGTTTTTAATATACTGTACATAAATTTTTCAACATAATTGTACATTTAATTTAATGTATCATTGTATTCATAGAAATGTCAAGTACCGGCACCATAAGTGCAAAAAAAAATTTTTTTTAGTATAACTACGATATTGATATTTATAATAAATTTGTTATTTCTGCTATAAAATGATAAATTACCGTTCAAAGTTCAATGAATGCGTCAACAATTTTGCGATGAATAAAATGAAAAATCACGCGTCAAACTAGAAAAAAATAAAAAAAAAAAAAATTCCGTCGATTTATAGGTGGAGATTCTTATTCACCCTTATTGGGTCACCTTAATTGGCAATTTCTTTAAATAAAACAATTTTTTGAATTTTAGTACGTGATCTTCATAACTATACCAAAAAGACTACTTTAAGGTATACATTTCTTCGTCAAGATCATGAAAGCGAACTTAATTTCAAATTTAAACACAAAATCAAGTATAACTCAGGTACCAACTTTACCGTATATCTTCCGAAATACCGCTGACCCCCATTACCCCGTTTTCATCGTCTAGGATCGGGATCCTCACCGGTGGTACAGCCTTGGCACGCAGTTCCAATTATTATATTAGAAGAATCGGCCCCGGGGCAAACGGTCAGACATACACAGCTCCCGAACTTCTGGTCATCGTAATCAGCACGGCACACTATACACAGGTAGTACTAGAGTTCTATAGGCGAACTAGGCGAACATGCATAGAGCGCTTTCGGAACTGTTCTTTTTTTTGTTCCTTTCTCTTGTTCCTCTTCGTCAGGATCATCACTACGTATAATTGAGGTAGCGCCGGCGCGGTACATCCACCTGACGATATATATACCTACCAATACATAAAGCATTGGCCGCGCCTTTGCCGCCACGCGGTGAGCCAGCTGTTTAGAGGCAGTGTCGAACGTATATTATTAGACAGATTGCCTTCTTCACCTAGAGAGAATCTCTTCTCTATAGACAAACCCTACGAGAGAACGCGCGGAGCTCCCGATGGTCAAGATTTTCGCTTTCGAGACTTCTGCGGAGATCGAAGGAGACTTCAAGCGCCAATGAACAAGAAGAAGAAGAAGAAGAAGACGAACAACCATAGACGGACACCATCGGGAGCCCGGAGGCAAGAGATTCCTAATTATTGGTATCGACCCAGAAATCCTAGACGGCTTCGAGGACGAGATTGTGCTTTCGTTGTCTAGGGTCGTTGCTTTACCCTCCTTCCCTTCCTACTCTACATCTGTTCCTTTCGCAATGCGATGAATTCAGGGCGCCCCAGCCGCCCTGCACTTTACGGGGAACTCAGATATGAATTTTTTTCAGGTGCATCTATACTATAGATCGCGTAATGAGGATAATGAGGAATGGAAATCGAGGGGCAAATATTTCGAGGGTGAATTATTCGGGTGTTTACACCCCCATGCGGACCAATAACGCGTTAACTGCATACCTTAAGTACCATATGGTTTCGTAACTCCATTTGAAAGAATGCATTTGCGTGTATTCAGCCGGTAAGGTTATGTATCGGACACATATCATTTGTTTACCAAAATGTATGGAATCTCTGGATTATACAAGTATTGCTGCTATAACTGAGACTCGACCTACCGTAACTCCACTTTAACTTACATGTGATCCAATTTGGATCCGATTTAACGAAAACCTAACGTACAACATGAAGTTGGTACCGATGTAAAGTTAGCAATCATCTAAAGTTAGCTTCTCGATTTTTGTAAACGGTGATAGCGGCGAAATAGTTCGATAACATAGGAAGATATTACACATTAATCTGCTGTACAGGTATACTGTGTAGAATTGACCATAAGTTGTTAATATGCTGAGTTTGTATCAATTATATATACTGTGTATAGTCTGTATAACGTTTTACCACAGTGACTCTTCTGACGCATGCGCAGTAAACCTTCTGTGGACATCTTATGTCATACCGTTTTCAATTTTTTTTTTCGACGGATTTATACGGCACAGAATTCAGAATTCATTGTTTAAGATTTTATTGTTATCTTAAAAAAAATTATTTTATAAAAAGTCCGAGAATGCTATGTAATGCCATTTTTACGATCAAATCTCCAATTCAATCGTTTCTTCAACGTACAAATTTCGTAATTAAAAAATATCGAATCGCTATAGAAATTAATCGATCGAGCACCTGTTGCTTTCCTTTCTTTTTTTTTTATAAAATCAAATTAGCTGTACATTCCCAGACAAAAATCGCCTCTTGATCTCGACCCTTGATTCTTATGGAATCTCGAAGGAATGTTTTTTTTTTCTTCTCATTCTTTCGGCTAATTCTCCGTCTGTCCATCTTCTTCGTATTTCTATAGCTCAGAGGGTATTCCGAGGTGGGCAAACTAATAATTATCCTAATGGGAAATCCGTAGAAGCGTCTTGCTCTCGTCTTGGCATAGTTCGGTGCTTTGCTTGCTCGCTTTCTAGGTGCGCGGGGTCACCGAAGTCAGGTGGATCCTCTCGTGATCTACGTGCTGCTCTGGATGCCACTCTTGCGCTCTATCCTCCTACTAGTCAAGTACTCCATGTGTTTACTTTACGCTATATCGTACATATTCCGTCCACTTACCTACTGCACTATATGATCATATATAAAGATGTACATGTAGTATATCTCCTGATTAAAATCAGAAAGACGTATTTTCTACGCTAAGACGTCGACCGATACGTCCGTCTGATTTCAGTCACCCTATCTATATGCACATATGTAGTTGCAGTGTACCACATGTATATCAATAGCTCCTTGGGGCATCGAAGGATTTAATAGGATCTTAAATTCTCATCTATGTGTCTCACGATGTTTTCTCACTCGACTCTCTCGAGCAATTTCTCTCCATCGTTCACTATGTGTGTCGCGCCGATGGCGAATCGGCTCTCGACGACTCCCCCGCGAGACTCGAACTGCGACCGTGAATTGATACGCGGCATTTTTCTACTGAGCTATGAGAGACTGCAATGACATTTTTTCTTTTTTTTCACTTTGTATAATTAAATTCGAAAAAATCGTCTAAATGTCGAAATTCCGCGATCTTTTTTTGAATTCTTAAATTGAGATTTTTTTTCGCTATTAAGTGTTGGCAATATCTTTTTTGCCACGCTGTAGAAGTTGGGAAATATTGTTTTAAATTTTTGAACGTGGAAGACATTTTTTTTTGTTTCGCGTTTGGATAAATTTTCGAGTCCTACGCGACTGGGAACACTCGCCGTGAACCCGGGAGCGATGAAACCTTCGCTCCTGCGGAAACGACTAGCGACTACATCGACGACGAAGAACTACCGAGGAGGCTACGACCGAACGGGCTTACTACTGCTGGCAGATATAAGGTCATTTAAATTCGCAGTCAAATCCGCGGAGAGGGGGGAAGTGGTAGTCTATGCGATCGAAGGGCGGGTTTGGCGAAGTTGCACCATTAATGGAGCCGATAGAGAATGAGGCTAAAGCAGGAGATAAGTATTGAAAACGTTAAAAAAGAAAATAAAGAATGATCTTAATGATTTACTAAACTGCCAGAAATTTACATCTTTTCGATGTGAAAACAGATTCTTGATGCAGTGTCCTTAAAAATCGGTATGGCTTTTTCGGAAAGTGCATAGTATAGTACAGTAGAATAGTACAGAGGTGGAAAGGTACGGGTATTTTTATTTCCTGTAAATTGTCCGATAAAATACCGTCTTTTTACCAAATTGTCACGCAATCTCTCTATATATATAAAAACATTTCGCCGCCGTCGTGTACAAGACGGCAGTTTAGAGCATATGCTAACGCTACGGAGAAACTAATACCACGGAGTGGTTAAGGTCTTGGGGGGGGGGCTAAAGTCACGAAGTTAGTACAGTACGAGAGAGACTATGATCACGGAGTAGGTACAGTATCGGAGGGACTATACCCACGGAGTACGTACAGTACCGGAGGGACTATACTCACGGAGTACGTACAGTACCGGAGGGACTATAGTCACGGAGTAGGTACAGTCATGGGGAGCTAAAAATGATGGAGTGCCTACAGTCACGGAAGGGAAGATGACGGTCGCCATTTCGAAACATTGTAAGGAGAATTTGGAATATAACGAAATAGTGGCGAAGAACAGTGTCTTTCAAAACAATGTACGAGTGCGGAACACAGAAAAACGCAAAGTAAAAATTACAAGTTCTTTTAAGACACTGGAGCAGTGAGACCTAAGTAGTCTAAGGGGCATTTCGGGGGTATTGACATTCCCAATAACTGTTAGTTGCGGCGGCAATGAGACATTTTTGTAAAATTGATAAAAGGAACGCGAGCGCGCGAGCCCGGGGAACCGCTGGTATACATATGTTGGTTATTCACCCATAATTTTGGAATGCGAAAATACCGATCTCAATGTTTATCCCGGATGTACCATTATAAAAGTGTACAATGAGATAGAAATTGACACCGAAGAGATGCAATTAAATATTTGGTTGAAGCAACAAGTTTTTTTTTTCAATTGAAAAAAATGCATTTCTTGAGATTGAAGAAATGAAAACTCGTATTTATAATATGCAGGTTTTATCTTAAGTTCAAACGTAATATGCTTTCGAATCTGCAGTCGCGACACTGCAGGGCAGTGTACGATACGGTGCAATTGTGATAAACCTCCATTGTCGCGTTTACTCTCGCGGTATGTTCGAGACTCATTCGTGTGGACGCCAACGTGATTATTGCACCGACAACAAGCTTAAGACTATGGTTAAGCGCCTCACAGGCTGTGTAACAGAGACGGAAGGAAGGAAGGATCTACTACTATGTTACTTGTTCGCTTTAAGCGTCCGACAACCGTAACCGCGGCCACGTACTACTTGCTTCCTCGCTTCTGTTACCACTGCCGTTCATCAGCCCGTAATTAATTCGAGACTAGTGAATGCACGTCTCTCGCCTTCGCGTTCTCCATCTCCTACGTATAGACCGCTGTTAGCTAATTCCCTCTCGGCGTTGTACGTTGCCGCTTTCATCGCATTATTATTAGCAAACGTCGAGATTCATAACCCAATCGTCGAGAATTTGACTTGTCGAAGAGCGGTTACACTTTAATTAAATTCGGTCTCGTAGGGAGCGGTGTACGCGGATGAAATTTCGTTGCGAATATTCTCGTCGGGAAAGGAATCCGTGTCTGCGTGGTTAATAGAATTCCGGGAGGAAATCTGCAAATTCTCGGCGATTTTCACTCCAGACACCATTGTCTACGAGACTTGATCGTCTAACTAGAAGTTTTAGTGCTATGGGCTTCGAGTTGATTAAAATCCGATGTTAAAAAAGGGAAATTCGTTTTAATAGGATACAGAAAAAGGAAACTTCGTCGATTAGCTAAGCATGCATCGAATATCTACTTTAGTATCTATTGTGCAAAAAAATCTTTCGCAGCGTAACGTCTCACAGCTAAAAAAATGAATTTAATCAACTTTCCGTTACAATTTTTAACGCTGAAAACGAAATTCTTCGTTACATCGTAAAGCGTAGTAATGATTTCGCGAAAAAATTCTCTTCTTGCTTACAATGGCATTCCATGGGGATCGCGATTCTCAAAGATCGCGCAAAAGGACATAATGGTCCTATATAGCTGTACCAATTGTACCTGAGATTTCTTTGTAATTCGCACGACGAACGTCTCGCGTATTATATTCGCCGGACGAGGACGACCGGTGCTTTTTTTGCTCGGTGTTAATGACGCGACACAGGAGGGCACAATTCGAGGAAGTAAAAAACAAAAAGATAACGAAAAAAAGCAGCGTTTATATAGAGTGCTCGAGATATGAATTACTGGGGTTCAACTGTGCATACCGAAAACTCTTTTATTTGGATTCTTTAACGCGTCCATCCCGTCGGCATTGTTCAGTGCAGTTATGCCGTAAGGCGCTCGAGACAACTAGCAGGTCTCTCGTTTCCGCTTTCTTCTTCGCGTGATGAAAAAAAAACTTTGTCGGAAACACTTGATCCTGCTGAGCGCGACGTTCAACTTTTGGGCATTGAGTCATACATCCCAGTTACGAAATGACTATTCGAGTCTACTTCTTGATAACTTCATAGGCAAATTACATACTTTTGCCGAATGAAACATTTAAACATTTCTCACTTTCTCGTGGATACATTTCAGACACGTGGATTTGGCATTTAGAACACTTGTAAGAGTACCGACTAACCAACACGTTGTTACATATTGAAGAAAAGTATTTTTTATTATATACTGTCGATACAACAAAGTATGATGACAAATTAACTTAACCCTTAACTACGGGACAACTTTTCGGATAATTAAAATGAAACAGCAACAAAAAATGACGCCCAACGTGGGGCTCGAACCCACGACCCTGAGATTAAGAGTCTCATGCTCTACCGACTGAGCTAGCCAGGCGAGGGCTATTTAAAAAACGAAATCATTTAAAAGCGGACTCCCAATAGAACCTAAAACACGAATTCTTTGTCATCAGTGTTCCTTAAAATACAATCCAAGCTCCGTATTCTTAACTCCTCTTAACTTAACCGCTCCCTCGTTTTAACTCGATACGATGGCAACGATTTCCCTTAAGAAGAGGTGAAATATCGCGGTCGGTAATAAAAACTGTAAACAACTTTTTTCGCGTATACTGGCACCTACAGCCAAAAAAAAAGTGTCATTAGCTGCTTTAATCATTTTCGCAGCTAATGAAACTTTTTTTTACTGTAAATGTCAGGATGCGCGATAAAAGTTGTTTACAGTTTTTCATACCGATTGAGCTCACGGTGGGTGGGGAGGAAGAGATTGCACCTGCTCTTAACTGTATT
The DNA here is from genome assembly GCA_964006125.1 of Cryptus viduatorius. NCBI lineage: Eukaryota > Metazoa > Arthropoda > Insecta > Hymenoptera > Ichneumonidae > Cryptus > Cryptus viduatorius. The sequence continues at coordinate 12,681,285 of OZ023221.1, forward strand.
TCCCCGAGTCCGTTCTCCCCACTCCAAGCGGCATCTACAGACGCGTATACCCCTCATTACCCATACTCTCAATAGCTGACCGGGAGTAGAGACAAAAGGGGAAATGCAGAAACGGAAGCGTGTCCGGTCCCTTCGAGTTAAGAATACGGAGCTTGTACTGTAGTATATTATGCCACAAGTGCGTAAAATAGAATTTTATGCATACTTCATAAAAAAAAAGTAAGTATAAAAAGTGCCCACTAAAATAATCTTTCATCAATGTTGCTTCCTCAAGAAGCTTTGTTTTCGTAAAAAAAAAATGCAGATTTTCGTGTAAACGTGTTCCGAATGTTCCAAAACATCGAAAAATGGCATTTAGAAAAAATGTCGGTCCGTATGTGTGTGTGTGTGCGCTTATCATTTGGCCTCATAATTTGAGAACGTCTTGAGATACCAACCTGAAATTTACACCACATGCGAGGACTCAAAGCATCCGAGCTGTTAAAATCTGCCAGTCCAATTATACATACAAAATCTAAACGTTTTATAATTTCGACCGGATGTGAAACAGTTTGGGCACTTCGATAAAGGATTCAAGAAGGAAGACTGAGATAGCAAGAAAAAGAAATCGAGAGACTTAATGCCGAAGCGGCAGGGACCTGAGTATCACGTAAAACCGTAAGGAAAACGACGAAAAATAATCAGCAAGGAAGTAATCTACTGGAAATCAGTCATCACGTACATCGTGAATGACCGTAGTGCGAAACGAAGGGTTATTCCGTCGATTATACGGGTTCTTTGTTCATTCGTATGAGCGATAATAACGATCGAATGTAAATGAAGACTGTGCCAGAGTCCCGGTGCTGCTGCTGCATGGCTGCAGGGGTACTTAATATTACGACGACTGCGAGCGAATGTGTGTTTATATGTGCGGAATAGGGAACGAGCTTCCAATATCCTCTTCCAATATATGTGTTTATATACATATACATCTTCATATATATATATAATGTCGTATACGTCTGTTTTAGTACACTTAAAGCTATAGATATAAAGGAATAGGTGCGCATCGTAATACAGCTTGACTATCCATTTTGTGTTGTACCACGACGAGAGCCGTTACCGGCGTACCGGTTGTGCCAAGCAAGTAACTAGGGAGCCTAGATGCAAGCGAGCAGAAGCATAGAGCCTCGCGAGGGCACACACTCGGTTGCCCCGACACGAAAACCTTTCTCCCGGTATCTCGAGAGTCCGTCGTCGATGCTCGTCTCTAGACGTTCTCTGCCTATACGCTACGGGGGTATTACCGTGAACACCGACGGTTAATTGATGTGCCATCGCGTAATGACGCGCGGGAGTACCTACCAGTACTCGACATTAATGTGTAGGTGCATTCAAGTACTACACATGCTATGCATATATATATATACGAATACATATATACATGTTTATGTAGTTTTAGCAACGTACGAAGTGTGCAACGCGATGCCGATATAGGTGTACTGCTATATACGATACACCTACGCTAACTAACGAGGCGCAAGCGGTACCGCAACCGAGGTGATGGCCATTTCGATGAAAAATTATGTCTGCACCGTCTGCATATGTAGGAGAGCAAAACTGGGTTTGTTCGATCGACTGTTGCAAAATCTATATGGGATATAAAGTGAGGGAGAGGATTCATGGGGTAACGTGGGTCGGCTAAGAGTTACTTATCGATTTTCATTTTAAAAGAGTCAAAATTATGGGATACTGAAATGCTAATGGATGAAACGGAAATCCTAGAAAAAAACGCAGGCTTCACTGTAGATAGGGGGTCGTTATTACTTTTCCCGGTAACCCATAAAGTATAAACACTTTTGCGTGCAAAAAACGGTTAAGTCACAAAGCATACTATTCTCCTCCCCATATAAAGGGTTAATGAATTCAGCAGTCAGTTTTGATAAATCTTCGAATTGAAACACCCGCGCGTGGGTTTAATTGATGCCATACGCAATTTTTTACAGGTTCGTTCTGTGAGAAAGTTCGATGACAAATAGAATAGCTATTACGGATTGATTGATTGATTATTCAATGCGAAAAATATGAGTTGAGAGTTAATAAGGATTTGATTAATAGCGCGCAGCCACTTGGACTCGTCCTATGTTTCCTCCGCGAAATCTGGCGGAGGATCAGCGCGTCAGAGTCAAAAGCGTTGACCTCGACGTTTTACTACATAAAATGATTCGCTGCTAAAACTCTCTTTGCAAACATTGGGTGAAAGAACGTCAAGAGTCTTTGGCTGCTCAGGACGAGGCGTAAATCGAGCTCTCGATTATACATATACGATTATTTTTAGAACAACCGCTCGGTTATGACGAGCAACTGCGTGGGTGTACATAGGTACGCGGCCAGGCATGGCGGAGATTCTATCGGATTCTAACCGATGTGCCTCTTAGAATAAACATTAAACTCATTATCGAGTTATGTCGGCGAGGGTTCGAGCTTTGACTAGAAATCGAAGTTCCCAATTTTCAAACTGAAGGGTACTAAAGATACCCGTGACTAAGAAATTTCCCTCTCTAATTTTGCACCTTACAGTCACTTGACGAATAAAAATTTCAATAATTTCAGGGGAGTGAGGGGATTCCGCACTTTCGGGTAAAATCCGTGTTTTGTTCGTTTTTTTTTTTTTTTTCGGCGAAAAAAATTTTATCTTTAATCGCTGTCGAAGAAATTGTAATTAAATTGTAGACTTTACGTCGCGAATTTTTTAAGAATTAGTGATTGATAGTTAAATTACTATGTATACGTAAATTCAACAGTATTTTCTATTAAATTTGGACGCAGTGCAGGAAATTAAAAAAAATGTCATACACTAACACAATAAGCAATCGAATTATCTAAATTCAAGACACGTTCCTTACATACAAAATCACCCAATAATTTCACACGAAACTTGTAAATTTGTTGTTCGTTGCACATGAAACGCAGTTTTATGAAAATCCAATCGAATCAAATTCGATTTTGTTTACCGAATTTTTAATAAGATTTTTTTTTTACCAATAAGATAAAATAGTAGATACTTTTCGGCCTAAAATAACGTCAGTTACGAAAATAAAGTATTTACCACAATTTCTACCATTGAAACTTACAAAACCATAAAAAAAAAAAGAAAAACCGTAATGCTGTGAAAATGAATCGGTCAATGTACATTTTTTTTCTAATCTACAGATCGGTAGACGCGCAGTGACGAAGCTAAGACTAAAGTTGCGGTACGCGAAGGGAACCTCGGAAGCAGATCCAGTCTGCAAAAGAGGCAGAGGGTTCGCTCGAGCGTAATACACACTCTGGAGAAACGGGTATATAACGTACATACGTAGGAACGTATGGAAGGTACGGAACAAACCGTCACGCATCGCGACGATAAAGCCAGCGAGGTATCTCGAGGATAACGTTACTCTCCCGTGGCTACGTGAGTATAAGTGTCGTGTGTGATGCGCGTCCATTAACGGGGCGCACTGTGCCGGCGGAGTGACCAGCGAAAAGTTATATATATGTATGTATAGTATATATATCTTTCTTTACACATTCTATACATATTGTGGTGGACGACGAAGCTTTGCTTGGCGCTCATCAGCTTCGGCGTCGTTACTCTTATACCGTTTTATAATCATTTGTATTTACGTACGTATATATATCTCTCCACGCGGACACATACGCTATAATATTAACGAGACTCCCATGACTACGGACATTCACTTATTGCAAGAAAAAAAAAATAATAAAAAAATAATGAAAAAAAAGGAAGAAAGCAAAATAAAAACTGATGACGAGAGAGGATCCGAGCGTTCGGAAGATCCTGGCAATAAAGCTGCCCGAGGAAAGAGAAAGTTTAGAGGAACGTTTCACATAAGATTCACAGATATTCCCGGTCTTCGCTTCCTGATCGTAGGTCCAAGTTTCTACCTATATAAATACTCTTTTATCGGCGCATGCTCGCCGTTCCCCAGTGCCAAATGTGCGAAAGTACATATCCTTCGATTAATGTGTAAATAATTAATCTTTCCCGGTAATTAATTTTAGATAAATGAACATTTTAATTTCATTAGTTGAAACTAAAGTTTCCTGTACATTTATGCGCATAACTTGTACGGAGAACTGGATATCGATCTTCAGATGAATCTCGAGTTTCGATCTTAAAATTGATCCTAACTTCGATGTTGCGACCATAAAATTAAAGCTTAACCGAGAAATATAGAATTGCATTAAGCAGCATTCGTAAGAAATTTAATTTTTTTTTTTGTCCATCCGAATCTTTTTGATACCCGTCGTAATTTGTGTAAAAATGAATGAAAAAAGAAAAAAATATTACATTGACGGACAGATGGCCCACTTGACGCGAAACGCTTCGTAATGTTTCAGCTCTTTGTAGATTTCACAAAACATAATATCGTAAAGTAACGAATTTTCTTGAAGAGAGCGTTACTGATATTCGACGTCGTGAAAGAACTTGCGAATCTCCACTACGGACTTCAGCGCAGCGTGTCGAGTTTATAAGTCGCACACGCGGACCAACTCGAGCGTTCCGTGCACGAAGCATCGTCCGCGTGTGCGATGCTCGCACGACTTTGCCCATCGCCAGCTCTCCTCTCTCGTCCGTCTATCGCGGCGACCGCTGCAGTCGCCGAGGCCCGGTTCCGTTTCGCGGAAATAATAATATAAAGCTCCGAAAGGGGGAGAGTACCGAGGGGGCGTCGTCACGGCGTAAACATGAATATCTGATACCTACTCCTCGGCTCTTGTAATTCGTAGTGAACTTCGTTCGAAAAAAAAAAAAAGAAAATGAAGAAAAAAATCTTTTCGTATGCCTTCGACGATTCGAGACTCAAATGTCCAATGTCACTGATTTTTTTTTCGCCAACAATGTCTAATTTTTGATACGAAGTTTTTAAATCCAATTTTTTGATTTTTAAATTCATCGTGAATATCTGAATAATTTCGAAAAAAATTTCAAAATTGAAGACAAAAGTTTGCAGTGACTTTGAAGTTGCAATAAAAATTTAACGATTTGTTTCATGCGCTGGTAGCATTCGTGAAAGTCGAGCGAGAGCCTCCGGCAGAAGGTATCATAAAGTTCTCATGGTCCTCGCACCGAATTACGCGCAATTCCCGAAGCTACACACGTATAAACGAGCAGAACGGGCGAAACGCCGGAGCAAAACGAACATACAACAAAAGAAATAGTTGAATACATTTAAAAAAAAACACACAAAAAATAAAATTAAAAAAAAATCGAGCGCTTATTTTTTTCAAATAGAGTTACAATTTTAACAAAATTGAGTTAAAATTGGAAAAACAAAAACCCAAATGGAATTTACGATCTACGAATTTGATTCGAATTTCTGTACTTTTACGTCAATGAAAAACAAACAAAAAAATTTAAGCTATTTTTCCGTTTTGTTTTCATCGCAACACTGAGAAAAAAGTTTATTTGTAGTTAAAAAAATATTTTTAATTTAAACATATTTTATTATAAATTTAAAAATATTTTTAATTTAAGATTTTTTTTTTAAGAATGACTTTATTTAACTCAACTGAGATTTAACTAAATAACAACAATAACTCAATATTTATTTCGCTATATCCATCTATACATTTGTTTAACTATAAATAACTCTTTTCTCAGTAAATTTGCGCATTTTTCGCCACTCGCCGCTTATACTGTACGTATATACATATATACGCGTATATACAGAAATACATGGGCAGTAATATTCTTTTAGTACATCGGCAAAGTCCGACAGGAGCAAAAGGGACGGGTTACAGGGGTATACTAATGATAGGCGTCTCACGATCCATGCCTTCGCTAAATAAGCTGGCGGTGCAATATTCGTCTTCTTCTTCGCCTTCTTCTTCTTCAGTGTTGAGTGCAGCGGAGTCTTTAGTTTCTCGCGATTACCGGGGCAACAGGAGAGTGTTCGTTACGATTGTACAGCTATGAAGCACGCGAGAGTATCGGTAGCGTATGGGTTCTCATACGTAACTTTGATACCCGGGAAGGGGGTTGGGGATTGCCGAATTATTCGTTTCCGGTCACTTGGCGCATCGAGAGACTTCCGTCTGTGCGAGAAACGCATATCCGAAGGCAGCGCACGTATTAATTAAAACGATATTAAACGAGCGCGATACTCGATAGCGAAACGGTGCTTTCCAGACTACCTAATTGGATATAACAGCACCAACGGCGGCGGCCCCCGTCGCGGCGTTAAATTTACGAATAAAACCGATCGGAACCCATATATATGAACGCAGAATCTTTATAATACGTATGTAAGGTATATAATTGCATGTACGCGATACTAAATAACGCATAATGCCGCTCCGAACATCTTGGATACTCGCAAATTAGTCGGTTTCGTAAAAACGTAAATCCCCGTAATACTCAAAGCCTTTCGATCTTAACGGCACGAGTGGCAATCGAGAGTGTGTGACCCGAGTCGCGAATTCAATAATTCGAGATTCAGTGATTAATTTCGATCTCTACTTTGTGCAAAATTTGCGTCTGTTATGTTTCGCTCGAAAAGAAAAAGTATCTTAGTTTTGAACACGATTTTTGTGTGAAATTTTTTATTTTCCAACATCGCACATGTTTGATGGACCCGAGCGGTTTAAAATTATTTTTTTTTCGAATTCGTCGCTTTAGGTTTCTTCCAAAAAATTCTATAAATTTTACTATGTCGACCGTGCGCCTCAACGAGCATCTGCCTTACGTCGTGGCGGTTCGATTTCGCTACAATTGAAGTTACAATCATTAAATTTTGAAAAAGTTCGCTAACACGAAAACATCGGGTCTGCTGTACCCATGTGCGGCATTATAGAGTTTCAAAAATACGTGTGGTGTTCTGCAGTCGAAATAACGGATAAAAAAATGTTCTTTCATGCTGCGAAATAAATTCCTCAGCGAAATGGCTGAATGATTTAAGGCGTTAATTTCAGGTCAAAGTAAAAGAGAGAAAGAAAGAGAGAGCCTTAACAAATAAAAATAAGGTAATGTTTCCCAGAATGAGCGTTAAACCAATTGTTTTAAAAGACTTTACTGACATCGCCCGCGCGATTAAAGGAAATTACTTGACGAAAATGGTAGATTAAAATTATAATGCCGAGTGGAATGGTCGCTTCTCACTCGTTTACGGCGCTAGTTGAGCCAAAGGCGCCTAAGTTTCCGCGCGTTGAATTGACTTCGATGTTTATATATATATATTTTTTTCTTTCAGTCTCACGGCGAACGCGGCAGATTCTTCGAGAGGAACGAACGACCTACCTTCGCTCTACATACTATTTACTATTTGTCTTACATTGTATTTTATTGTATGCGGAAGTATACTTACGGGTATTCGAAGACTTGGTCGGTGACTGCCCACTCTGCCGCTTTATTCACGCGAGCGTAATAGAGTTTCTACTCTGAAGATCCGGCTTTCGGTTGAATATACAACTGTGAATGAGTTTTAATTGAATTAATAAATGAATGAACCATTCACTTCCATCGCAGTGGGTACGCGATTTTCATCATAATGAAATCGAAATTGCAGAATCCAATAAAAATATATAAATTACGTGCCATATGGACAAATTGGTACGGAATATAGTAAAATCTGCGATTTACGGAGGGTACAATGAATATTCAAGTGATTATTTTTAGTAACTTTTGATTTTTTTTTCACAAATTGCCAATAAAGTTTAACAAAAAAAATTTCAAAATGATTTTGATTTTTTAATGCAAATTCAGTTTACGTTTCATTTTTTTTAACAATTAATATTTAAACCATTTTGTTCGTATCGCGTGGTGGTAATACATTACTCACAGTTACAAAAAAAGTTTTCTGCAAGACGAGCTTTTAACTCTTCATCGCCTTCTCCGCCGATGAAGAAGATTTCTTCTCCGTTGCGCGGTTTGGCGGCTCCGGCTTCCCAACTGCAAGTAAACGGAAACACACTTATCATCACAACAAAGCCGTATGTGCATTTGGCAGAATGAAAACATACGAGGTTTACGAAGATGTCGCCGCAAATTCGTCTTTCAATGTGAAGGCATACGATTTTCTCGTCTTGAAAGTCTCTCGCGAGTTCGTGGTCGATTAATTATATTATCTTAAAATTCTTTATTAACACGCTTAGTTTTTTTCGATCTTTCGACATATTCGCGAGTGTTTTACAATCGAAGAAAAACAAATCGTCGACGATGCAAAGTCCTCGTCATTCATACAATCTCGACTAATCTCGCAACGTACTTACTTATCGTAGTGACTTTCCTCGCCGTGCCGCTGTTTGTGCCTCTATACCACACTCTATTACCCTCCGACGCGTACAACCGCTGCAGCGACGGGCAAAAACACACCGACGCGTCGTGTTTACAACGCTGCGCCACCAGCCACGTACAACGGCGACTCGGCGAATAATATAACTCACACCCTTAACCCGACGGAACATAACATTCGCCGCCGACTTACGGAAGAAATGTGAACACACACGAGAACAAACACACGTGCGTCGCGAACGACTACGCGATAATTCTTCATCTAACAGTCAAGATTATTTCTCGTCATCGTCGATCTCGCGATCTTTACGTATGCAATTCCCCGATCATTCCAAAAAAATCTGAACACTCATCTGCTCCCCGTCCGCAGACGACGAAAAAAACAATCCGCGAGTGAAATTCCTTTTTTTTTTCGGGTACAAAAAAATTAGTCGAGGTTTTTTTTACGCAGCAATTATTATTTGTCGTTGTAATTCCGTGCGCAAAGTGACAAAAAGAAAAAAAAAAACAACGATGCTCCGATTATCAAGAATCCCAACGACGTGAAAAAATAAATGAATCCATAAAAATCAAGCGATTATTTTGGCTCATAAAAAAAAGTTTATGTGTTCGGACAAAAGTGTTTTTTTATTCGCATCCGTGAATAAAAGTCGTCGATCAAAAACGCGGGAATTCCTCGCACACGCTGGCACCTCGCGATTTTCCAACATTCGCTGATATTATTACTCGTTTATCTAATCTAGATGTGCATCTTTCGCGGATATCCTCCTTCATCTTTCGCGAATTCGCGCTTATCTCAAACTGTGCAAACAATATTGAGGATAAAAAAGAGACAAATTGAAAAAATGTTTTTTTAGTTATGAATCGTACGAGAGAAATTTTACCCTTTTTTCGTTCATAACGCAAGTCATTTTATTTATTTTATAATATATTATTTCTTAAGTTTGCCAAATTCTGGCGGAGCTTTCAGCTCGGACAGCTGAAATCGTAGTGCGTGAGATGGAAAGCTACGCCACAACACGCTTCGAAACGAAGATTGAAACTTTTGATCCATGTATGATTGACGTCAGCGGCCAGCAGAGGGAAATGACACAGTCAACAGGTCAGACACAGGCGAGCGAAGAGCCACAGGAAAATACGGAGAATCATGAGAGTCGCGATGTCTCCGCATTGCAGGAAGATGCTGATCAACAGGCGACACAAATAGCGACGATACAATCCAACGCCACTACCAATATGACTCTAACGCCCGTTCGTCTTCCCGCAATACTTGACGGAGAATTCTTCTCCGTAATTAGAGTTGAAGATACGAATGTCACAGTCAGATGCCTTCAGTGCCAAAAACTTCTCAATGGGAATCTCAAATCAACGGGAAATTTTCTTAGTCACATAAAAGTAATTTCTTAAATTTTTCGTTTTTTTTTACGAAAAATTTTAATAGACGATTTTTTTTTTACAAATTTTATTAATTCATATTTTACTTTTTTCAGAGGGTACATCCGTTTATGATTGACAAGATAAAGTGCAAATCGAATCAGAGAAAACCAGCAATAGCATACATCGATTTGTCGGCAGAGAAATCGACGGAAATCGTTAGGACAAAAAGGGGATACAGAAAATGTTACAAAGCGGTAATTTGCGTTGAAAATATTGACGAATAATCGAACGAGAGGCAATACGTCACGGCCTCTCTTTCGATTACAAAAGAAAAGACATTTCGCGGGATTTGAAAGAAGTCTCGAGAGAAGAATTTGGTTGTTTTGATACGAAGTACAGAAGCTTATGAAAGTTGAAAAAAATTAATTAACACAAAAAAACCCAAGCGACTGTAGCAGATTTTTATTTGAAAAAAATTTGATAAAACGTTTTTAACATGCAACGAAATCTATTAACTTTACATAGAGCTCCGTTTTGAGCGTTTTATTTCGAAAATTACGGCAGTCTTGTAGTACATATAAGTCAATCGGATACTAAAAAAAAAATTGATCTGTTTACACGTCGCGTCGCGGGAATTGGCAGAAGTTCCGAAATAAAGCGATCAAAACGGAAATCGATGTAAAGTGAACAAATTTTGCTTTTGTTAACAAATTATGAAAATGCTAACAAATTTATTATCGTTTATTGTATATTGTGTAAAACTATTTTTCCAAATTTTACTCGCTGACTTTCCTAATGTTTGTTGCGACTAGAGTTTCTAGAAATGATCTTGTATCTTGGATAAGCGTAACATTCGAATGAAAAAAAAGCTCCACTGCAAAAAACACTATACTTTCAGGATGATCCCCAAATTTGTAGCGAAGACGCGGCGGAGCCATCAGCCAACTGGCCAGAGTCGCCGGCCGTACGTCGCCGGAAATACGACGAAACGCCGGAATCCACAGAATTATCGAAACTACCGGCAAACAATTCTTTCGTCGTTGAGGATGAATTCGACGCAATTGGTCGAAACGTAGCCGCGAAATTGCGTAACATGCGTCTCGATCAGAGGATAGTAGCGGAAAAACTTTTGAACGATGTCCTCTTCGAGGCGCAACTAGGAACTCTTCACAGAGATTCGAATCTCCACGTTTGAGTCTCAAAGAACCAAAACAAAAAAGGCCGAAGAATATTCGGATAAACGAAAAATTCGATTCCATTTATTCTCATAGAATATTGCAATACCGTTGTCGTGATAAATAACAGAAACAATAAATCATTGTACAGAAGATCGGAATACTGTAAATATATATATAAAATAAAAACGAGTAAAAAAAAAAAGAAAAATTATTTGCACAAAACAAAATAAATTTTGTACAACTAACGCGATAACTGCTGCCAGGCATTGTACACTATGGTATATATATTATAGATAAATTACATATAGTTACATCATATATTTTTTGAATGTTTGACAAATTTCTGAAAAAAATACGTTTAAAAATTGCTTCACGAAAAAAAAAAAAATGTAATTTTCTCAAAATTAAAAAAAAGAGAATTTCTGCTCGAAACTTAATTTTTTTGAGAAATATTGTCAAAAACTCTCAAAGCATATGTGTACATATAATTTGTAAAAGAGTTTGTTTTATAGATGAATAACTTTTGCATCGCCTAAAAATGTACATCGATAATTGTACTATAATTAATTTAAATTACGAATAAATGTTCCGCGTAAGAATGATATTACGAAGACTTTCTTTTTTTCGCACCAAATTCGTAAATTTTTTTTACATCGATAGTCACTGTCACAGTTGAAAATTAACGCTAATTCAGTCGTGGAAAGAAAATTCATCGTCGATATCAATTCGTCCGAACGAATAGTGTTCCATTAAAATACAATTAACTCGCGAAAGTATCGCCGGTTCGTCTGTTCCGCGTGGCCGTACGGTCAACTCGCGTAAATTCGTCGTTTCTTCGGTTTCAACAAAACATTATAGACGCTCGCCGACAGTATGCAGAGTCCCATACTAATGAATATCGCGAAGAACATATAATTGTACCAAAAACCGCTCCAATCGGCGTATACGAACCACGTGACGGTCATAACGGAATTTTGAATTATTACGAAGGTGTAGTAAGCGAATAGCCAAGCCTCGGGGTGTTTGAATTTAACTCGATACTCGATAACGCTAAATACGTATACCATACCGAGCCAAAGATTGACAAAGAACGTCGTAATGTCGTAGTACTTCGCGTAATAAAATAGATAAGCGAGCATAACGGCGTAGTGAAATCCAATAACGACGAATACCCAATATGAATAAAATTCGTAAAAAATCGCTATGGCGAATACCCGGGCGAGAATGAAAAAGAACCACCAGACGAAAGCGACGAATCGTCCAACCGGATCGTCTTCGTCCAATCCTTTGACGGAATACGTTCTCTTTGGAAGTTTCAGGCTTCGCCAGTGGTTTTTTCGCTCGGGACTCGATGATTCGTCGACTATGTTAACGCTTCTTCCGGTCCGGGCGTCGGAAGTTTCGGGATTGATGGGATCGACGACGATCGAGTCGGGTCGCGGCGGCGCGGGCATTTCCGGTACCGGCAGCGAAGCTACACTCGTTATTCCTCGGATCGGCGTTGGCGGAGGTTTTATTTGAGCATTTTTCGGGGGTAACGGCGGCGTCGTGGAAATTTGGCGCTCCAAATTTACACGCGGCGGCTTTGGGACACTACCGGTCTCCGGTGGACGATTTTCATCCTCCGAAGCGCGAGACTCTTCGGGATCTATCAGTGGCGCTACGGAACTACGAACGGCTGACGATGATTCGACGGCGAGACTCTGAAGGGGTTTGTTCTCGTCGAGATTGTTGAGTTCCTCTTCACGATATTTCTTTAGCCACATGGCCCACGGTAACTTCCGGCCGTTTACTCGCTGTGATTCGAATCTTTGGAACGACGCGGTTTCGACCGCGAGGACGACTATCGACATCAGAATGCAGAGCATGTGGACAACGACTGAAATTATAGAAGTCAAAAGATTACGATACAGTAATAGAAGATAAATATTTTTATTTTAGATTGCAATTTCGTTAATTGAGAAAAATTACGCAAAGTCGCAATGAATTTAAAATTTGAAAAATGATTTGCGCGTTTTTTTGCACCTTTAGTATTTTTATTATTTCCTCTACGGTTTCGATATTATAATTTTAAAACCTCTGCAATACATTCGAACCAATTTGTATAATTTAAATAAAAAATGTAACAATCGTTAAGCAACAAATTTGCGTCCGTTCTTTGCGTTCTTTATTACTCTATATTTTCTCGGGTATTCAACATAACAAAAAGTCTGCGATGTGCTGTGAGCGAATTTAATATTCTGCATTTGGAATGTGAAGCGCTTTTAACATCAAACTGAACTTGTGGCATTTTCGCGTTCACTATTATCTATTTTCGCTCGCGGAATTAATATAGGTGAAAAACAAAAGTTTCGCCGTCTACTCGGAACAAATTAAATTTTACTGTAATTGAATTTTTTTTTCTTTGCGACGATCGCACGCCCACGATGACTTTCAGTTTAATCTCCATAATTTTATTTTTGACGTAATAATTTACAAAATTACCAGTTTGATGTGTCCTTTCCGCCGTATATTCTCTGAACAGAAGATGCGTCTGAAACACCGCTTGAGGAGCCGCCTGGAACCATCCTTGCAGAAAAAAATACAACTCGATAGCCGCAGGTGCGGCAGCGACATTGAGAGTTTTCGTTCTTTCCTCGCCGCTGAGCATTATAGCATCGATGACCAGTACGATAAGCCCTGCGTATCTGTACAGTGCGAATATTGGAAAAGCAACGAGCCGACAAACCTGAAGAGCGAACCACGCGAATACGCCTTCCGCGATTTTTTCATCCTCCGTCATCCACCAATCGGGTCGCGATACGGTCAGTGCGAAATACGCGATCGCCGGCGCGTACATTAAACCGATCGTGCAACTTCCCCAAATTGGATTTCCCTCGCGTATATGTTGCACCGCGACGACGAGATCGGCCGCGAGATTTATCACGTAAACGCAACAACTCACGAGAATCGGTATGAGAAAAATTAGATAAATTTGCTCGGTCGATCGTAGTGGAATTTTTAGGCAACGAGTCGCCTTTCTCTGGCAAACCGGAGCCGTTGTTTTTGACATTTTTTTATTTTTTTTTTATTAACTTTGAATCTTGAAGTTCTTTTTTTTTTTGTTTCTGAGTTATAGCAGCTTCGGTGTTATTGATACGGGGCGATCACTTTAACATCTTTGAGTTATTGTTATTATCGAAGCTCGATAATGCCCCTTATCTTCGATCTGTTCGTTGATAATATCCAGAATTCGTGGTTTCATCGTTGATCAGCTTTGCGGTAAATCGAGTATTCGTCGACTTGCGTAACCTGGTGTAATGGTCATTACGATTAGTTTGATGGTTTTTGTTAATTAATCGATCGATCGATCGCGATGCGAGTAACTGGAGAATAAATAAACGCTATAATTGAGCTTTCGATTAACCCTGCTGCGTGTATATGCTTTTCATTTTTTCAATAGTATGAATACCAAATCTGACTTTAGTGAATATTTAATAACGATCTCCGTAAATTTACGGCGTTAGTTTAAATTTCTACGCGGTATTTTTTTCGATGTTTCGTAATTTTTTTTTTGTAATTTTTAAGAATTTTTCATAAAGATGAATTTCTTGCATTACTTTAACATTTTTTTCGGCATTTTTCATTTTTAATTACTTCGAAACTTTCAACTATAGAGACCTTATGTTTGTATATGCACCGTATTTTGCAAAGAAAAAATAGTATAAATTCGGCGCTAGTTTCCTCCAAAGGATTGAAAGTTTGCAGATAATATAGTCAGCGCAAACGATCATTAAAATAGCCAATTTCTTTATCGAAACTTTGAAAATCGGTAGAAAAGCATTCGAATTAAGAAGTAATAATAATAGAATAATTAATGAATAGTTAATTGATTATTTTCAGTTTATAACAATAGATGTACCGGTAAAAATGCAGACATGAACTACGATCTTTTTGTTGCGATTTTCAATTGATGTACCTTTCAATAAAACGGAATTTTCGAGTCTTTTACAGTTTTTTTAGGACACAAAAAAAATTACTCTTTTTTCGAAGCCTCAGGCAAATGCCCCTTAAAACCCGTCTTCGTTAATAGAAATATCAATATATTTTTCTTCTCCTCCGATGTATGTATACATTTTTTTTGGAAAACCCCCTTTAAGAGTCCGAAAAATAATTTCGCTGTACAACGAATCTCGTGTAGCAATATTAACGAAAAAACAAGTTTATTTATTTTCTTGTATATTTCTGCAAAATTAAACGTAAGTCAATTTAAGGAATTCTTAAAAAAAAATTGAAGCCATACTTCGTAAATAAAAATACTGCTACTGCTATTAAAAAAAAGAAATATATTTTATTCATAAAATCATCCAAACAATAGTTGTTCACGTCGTATTTCGTTCGAAGCATAAATTTAATAAATCCCGGTATGAACGCTCAATTTTATCGTTTATCATAACGGTGACTCACGTCACGTATCGCGATCGTCAATATATATTTCGATAAATAAATCGCCGTGTACTCGAACTTACACACGTCGATCACTCCGACATATCCAATTGGTGGTGGGGGGGCGCTTTTGATACGCGTATCGCCACTAACACTCTCGGTTCCGAATAATTTATTCAAATCTCGAAGTTAGTCGTCGTTGTGTGCGCGTACGTGATGTTAAAAAAAACACAATTCACAAAACTCGTTTTTCCCACAATCATCGGTACTCTTACACTTCGGGCAACGAGAAATAGAAAACCACCGAGCGCGAGACAAGCCGCGATAGATCCACTCGCGTCGCTCGACGCTTCACAAGTGTAAGCCGTGCGTGTTCGGCGCCACACGTTGCCCCATTCTCCCCGAATTATTTATCATTCACATCGCCCATTTTTGCTTTGTGTTTGCTTACGAGAAAATCAACAAACCCCCTGACCACCTCCTAACCCGCAAATGTATATTTTTGGATAATTTTCCCGACGAATCTCAACGCATAAACATCGAAAATCATTCGTGCATATTACGGGAACTGCGGATGGAAACAGACGAGATGTAACACGCGCGCGTCTAGAGTCAACGGAGGAGGGTTCCGAGAGAAAACGCGTGCGCCGGGAGAGACGCAACGAACGGTAATACAAACGAGAGAGAGAAGAAAAAGAGGAGACCGCGAGCAATGGAATTCCTACTCGCGGCTCGATACGCCCGGCTGGGCAACCGAATAAAAGACTTATAAAAAAAGATATGAAAAAACGAAAAAAAAAATGGGAAATTAAAACAGTT
Source organism: Cryptus viduatorius (assembly GCA_964006125.1). Taxonomy (NCBI): domain Eukaryota; kingdom Metazoa; phylum Arthropoda; class Insecta; order Hymenoptera; family Ichneumonidae; genus Cryptus; species Cryptus viduatorius. Next base: position 12,697,359 of record OZ023221.1, read on the forward strand.
GTGCAATCTTATCGAACTACGGCTCGCGTCTTTGTCAGCCTTGACTAGTGGCGGTCCGCGCACACCTGGCGAATTATGGGAAATTTGAAAAGAGATAAAAATAACGAAAAATTCAACGAATATTATGGGATTCGGAGAGAGAAAGAGAGAGCGACGCGCGCCGAGCCGTATGAGGCAGCAGTGTGCTTGAACTGTATTACTCAGGCTGTGCGTCGCTGTACGACGCGGAGATAACTCGATAAGGCGAGGCCGCCGAAGCGTGATAAAAGGCCGCGTGTGTTTGCGCAGCCAAACTAAGGCAACGGGTAAATGGAGACTTGTTACAGAACGAAGTAACAATTAGAGGAAAGTTTGGGGATGAAAAAAAAAGGGTTTACAAACGGATTGCGATGAGTTAAAAGATTTATTTCGGTGTTGATTTTTTTTTTTTTTTTAGGAGAAGGGGAAATTGGAGGGATAGGGGAATGGGAAGTGGGTACCTACTTTAAGTAGTAGATGTGTGCAGTTGAACGGACGAATGGCAATTAAACTCGGCCGATCGAGACGGAAGGTTCTACTTGAGGAAATTGAGAGATGTTAATTGACGATTCTCTATTTTTATACTATGGCGGGTACTCGCGTTTAGTTTTTTTTTCGAAAGTTGGGAATACCCGGTGAACTATAAAAATGACTTACGATATTCCTTTCGGTAGAGTCAAGTCGATCGGATGCCAAAATTTGAAAAATCGTTTTTACACGTTTTTTACGATAATTAGTGGGGGTTAAGGGGAATATTGATTAAAATTTTTTCCAGTTTATTAGAACAAAAAGATACGATGAATTAAAAAAAAATAACCGAATTTGCGATAATAAATCGACGGTTATATTTGTACGCAATTTATTCAACGGCGGATCTGAAATTTTCGGTCGATATTGCGGAATGGAAATTTGTGTCGTTTCTCGATAAATATTTTATGAATTCTCGGTATGAATCGATGATTTATCGATTGCAAATTAGAGCGATTAATTTATTTAAAAAAAGGAGCTTCGATCTTAAATAATATTTTCGTCCGATTGAAAATCTAAACGAAAAAAAATTCTTCGGTTCATTCGTAAAACATATTAAAAAAAAAATTACTAATTTAACTGCGTAAATATGTCTGAATTTATTGGCCAAAACTTAATTTTTTTCCGTAAACACAACTTTTTTTTTTAACATAAAGCAAATAATCGTTCATGCAGATTCACTGAAGATAATACGAGTTTCTCGTTTATAAAGTGTACTAAGGATTTTCAAAAGGTTAGTAGCCAATTTAGTCGACTGTACCGTAAGATCACCGTAACTCAGAATATAGTATTGAATACGATTAATCGAATTACAAATAAATTTAAATTTAATTACGGAATACATGTTAGAAATTAAAAATTTCGTTTGCGAAACATAACTATTTACGAAGTATGTGATATTTATTATTTTTTTTTACGCAAATTATACTATTCTCGTCTTTTTAGAAATATCGGTATTAACCCGTTCGCGTCTAATCAGACACCTTTTGGATTTTTATTTTTTACAATGGCTATCGGTAATCAAGAAATCTCGATGTATAATTAGAAAATATCAATAAAAATTATTAAAGCCGAAGAAAATATTCGTGTAAAGAAATCGACTTTCGATTCGCATTTGATCGGACTGTACGTTCGCAAAACTTCCGCAATGTGTCAACGACTGCGATAATTACTTCAAAGAATTTTAGATACGCCAACAGCTGGACGATAGTAAACATTATACAGGAAACTAAACGCGGCCAAGTGAACAACCCGCTATCGATGAACTGAAGATTTTTCATTTTTCGTTTACCGCTTTTAATACTCTTTATTCGAATAATATACAATTTTTAGAGAAAATTTTACCCGTTCACTCGTCGGCCGGTTGCAATCCCGTCAAAAATTTGTTGTATCGCGCCTCAAACTCTTCTTCAGCATTCGGCTTATTTAATTCAACATCGAACTTCCCTCCTACGGTCCATAGCGTCTCTAAATCGTACGTGGATCGAGCTTCCCTCGCGAATATATGAAGTGCGATATTTCCTGGTGAATCAAAAAATAATATTATTTAATTTCGTTATTTATCAGATCGATATAATATAAATAGAATAAATATAATAATATTAATAGCATCCATATTATTATTATTTTTCTTATTACATTATATATTATTTATTACAATAAAAATTGTCTTTACTACTTTTAGACACAATGCCTTTTAAGAGTACAATAATGGTATTTGTCAAAAATATTCTGTTAAAATGATAAATTTGATTTTTGTCACATTTTTTTTTACTTTTATTTATAGATATCAACGTATTTGAAGAATTCCAAATACGTAAGTATCCAAAAAATATGCAAATAATTAACATAAATAATTGGTAATAATAATAATAATAATAATTGGTCATAATAATTCCTTATTATTTAATTACCAAGATCTATAGCCATCCAATCCTTGCATTTGGGACCCTCAATCTTTGGCACTCTGTGCTTATCATTCGTTTTGACTTTGTAAACTTTCCGGACAAACGTTGCCAGTGCACTCATGTGTCTCGGTGACTTTGCCGTCACCACTACAATGTAATCAACGTACGATAATTCAGCCGGTACTCTAGCCACAAATATATCTCTTGCCTTGTCTCGGCGGAGAAGTTCCACCAAATCTTCAATGTCGAAAACTCCTCTGACACCATCTGTAATTTATTTATATTTTTTATAGACACTCTTTAAAATTTTGTTGTATTTTGTTGCTCAACGGGCTTCGGATCAAAATATGTAATATATAAAAAAAAATGTACAATGAAACATTGCAAAAAGATTAACGATTCAATGAATTCCGCTAATATGAAAAAAAAAGTTAATTTACAAAAATATTTTACGCCCTATGACGTGTTTTTCTTTATTCATGAGAAAAAAACAACAAATGGATCGTAAACATTTGTTGGCGGTCAACAATTGGAACGATTATTATTGTATTTATTTATATACACTAATAAAATTAATTCTCACGTTTCATGTTCAATCCCTCGTAAGGATCGCGGAATTCTTGCAATACATTAATCTCCTCGAGATCTATCATTTTCTTTTTCTCTTCGTCGACGTCAAATATAACCGTCGCATCCTCGTCCCGAAATGTTTGATACTGCGAGCCGATTGCGCCGGCGAGGTTATGTTCTTCATTTTCGATTTCGTCAGACTTTTCATCCAATTTTTTTGGAACATTATCCGTCGACAATGTTCTTTGATGAACACATGTTCGCGGAACGAGAACTCTGCACGTGTATGAACTCGACGATCCGTAGAAAATTCTACTCGCGTACGACAAAAGTTGTGATGCACGGTTACACATTGCTTTGCGAGTTTTGTCTACAAGGTTATGTTTGCTCCGCACCGTTCCTTCGAGTACGACATATGCAACTATTCCCGGTACATGATTTGCGTAGCGTTTTCATCGTTTATTACGAAAGCTGTATATATATTAACGCATTTCGTTCATTCTAAACAAACTTAATATTTAAAAAAAACGCCCGATCATTGATGACAATTAAGATCGCAATAAAATAATTTGCATACAAAATTTCCTATTCGAGAAATTCGTAATTTTTGGCGCAATCGAGAAAAAATACTCCGAGAGAAACCACCGACTTGGTTGATGAGCAAATTGAATTATTGATATTCATATACTATATTATTATTATTTAATCTTATTTCTTTAAGGTGCATAGTAGTTAATGTATTTCCCCTTGTCGAATTATAAAACTGAATGAAACGTTGTTAACGAAAATGTAGAAAAAAAGTGCATATTTTGTTTTCCCGATGTTTTGACCTCGTAAATTTTTTGCGATTGGACAGAACGTTAATTGCGGACGATGTAACTATTCTAGGTGGATCGTACATAATCCTACATAAATTTGCGTTGTAAGGCGGTATATACTAACATTTCATTCGCTCTAAACAAAAACAGATCGAATAAAGAAGTGCTCGATCATTACAATCGATGATCATCGCAATAAAATTATTTGCACGCGCATTTTCCGATACAAGAAGCTGATAACTATTTCGTAAGCGCAGAAATTTCGTCGCTTGAAATCTCTGCCTTGTGCCAATTGAAATATAGATATTTTATTTTCTACCCAATGTCTTAGAAAATGATTTATTTTTTTCTCAATAATATAACCTCACAAAAACGTTCGGCATTGAAAAGAACGTCGCCATGAAAAATAATTCAATTATCAAAAAAGTTTCGCGTTCTTTTTTCCATTATTGCTAAAAATTTTGCTCAAGTTTCAAATGCATACGAATAATAGCTGTGGCTTCGAAGTATGAGACTGACAATAAATTAACTTAATGGAATAAATAAGTTGTAAGAGGGGAAAAGCAGGATTAGGAAATTGAGAAAAAAGTAAAGATGTACCAATATTTTCTATCGTGAGTAGTCATTTTTTTTATTTAACCAGTCAAGACAGTCCTTTTGTTGAGTTGTAAAATCTCTGCTGGAATAACTGCTAGCGTTGGACGAATCCTTTAGATGTCCAGGATGTATAAAAAAATTAACCTGCGAGAGTGCGGGTTGCGTTCTTCGGGGGTAATCTGCATCGGACAGTTATTCAAGCAGCTGAAATGAACGAAAAACACAAATTAGTCTAATTGTCAAACTAGCGATTCGACAAAATTATTTTAAAAATCGTTTATTTTATTTAATTTCTACATCTTCCTGTTCTGTACGTTAGACGATTTCACGAATATAATTGACGCATACATCATGAAAATAAAGTAATAATGTCATTTTTTTAAGCATTAATATGACGATGGAGAAAAATTTCTAATTCTAAGCACATGTAGCAAATGATAGACAACGAGAATCTCCGAGATTCACTACAAAGTATAAAAAAAAATTCATCATTTTTATCAAATGTTTTGTAAATTTTTTCCATCACTGACGTTACTGAATGGTGTTGAAATAAATCGTAACAGAGTTTTAATGAATTTTCGGGTATAAAAAAAATTCGACATCAATCAATCTTCTACACGCGCTTTTGTTACCTTTATGAATTACGATAATTTTTGCGTAAATATTTTTGCGAAAGTAAATAAACGGCGAATTTGTTGAATAAAAGCGTATGATGAAGAAAAAAACAAGTTGAAAGTAAAACTTACAGATTTGAAGGTGGTAGTCTACTTAGACCTCGCACGCATCTTCCTCCTCTTACGCTTTAGCCTGCGCATCCTCTTCTTACGCCACTGTAATAAACAAGAAAAGAAAGAATTATAACACGGAATTTCGTGACAAAAAAAAAGAAATTATCTTTGGATCGATGTTTGATAGGACCGCGGCGTCTCCTCGTGAGTCAAACATGACGACGCGTGTTGCCAAAAATACAAGTCCGATAAATGTATCGGCACGAAACACGAGATTTGTAAAAATTCGCAAATAATGTATTAATCGCGATAGATCGTTGAAATAATATAATAATACGAATGTACGTTACCTTCGCTCTCATCCTTGCGGTGGAGAGGAGTCTAGATCACTCTAGAAAACCTCGATTGCGACGGATTAAAAATCCTGTTGCTCCGTCCGCTTCTGAGACCAATATGGAAGAGGCACGGGCTCGTTGGCATCTCCGGAAGCGGGCCTCGGGTACACGAGTACCCCTTCCGACCGCTAGAGCGTTCGATGAACAACTAGCGCCTTCTTATCGAATTTTTCTGTACTATACGCTATTTTCAAACGATATATAAGTAAAGTTGTACAAAAAATCATTTGATCAATTGCCATAGAATTGCTTGCAAATGAAACTCAATATCATAAAAAGATATTACGCAAGACGATAACATTTTATACGTTTCTTAGCGAGATTAATTTTACGGTGTAGTATTTCATCAATTCTGTATGAAACGCATAACGTTCGTCGATAAGCCACAAAGGCTTGGCGTTAACAATGCGATCGTTATAAGGAAATAATTATGGTGCTTCTATCGACGAAAAGTAGTTATGGACAAAATTCTTGTGGATATTCAAGTACGCAATTGGCTATTGGTAAGCTTCGAGTTCACTAGTTTCGTCGTCGTCCTTTCGCGTCCCCCGGATTCCGGTGGAAACTCAGTAACTGTTTGAAAATCATCGAACCAGCGTATGGAAAACTAATATAGCGGGATTCTGGTTGGTTGCGAAATCTGTTTCTAATATCGTCAGCAACCCGTTGCCAATCACGCTATTGGCAGCTTAGCGACGTGGCTACCATTTTCCGGTTTTCAAAAATTAGCGGGCTATTTCATTACTATCATTTCATGCTGTATTCGATTGTTAAACCAAGTAAATTATCGTATACAATTTCGCAGCAATAAGCAATCAAATGAAATTGAATTGTTTTTTTCTTTTCATTGATGAATTTCTATGTCGAACGCACTGTTGGAGCTCTTTTAGTATTAGTCTCGAGAAGAATACATCGTAAGGCATGCGGTGTTCGGAGGCCGCACGACAACAAATAGTCAACAGAGTGTGTAAAGATGGCGAGCACGGGATGCTCTGCCTTTTCGCCTGACGGCCAATATTGGGCAAATTGTGGAAACGATGGGAAATTAAAGATATGGGAAACAGCGACGAGCCGTCTGAAGCAGGAATACGTTCCGGATCTACATTTGACGTCCCCTTGCAGTGTTCTAGGATGGATGACCGTAAATCAAAAATCAACCAACAACTCGGTATGCCATGTGCTCGCGCCACTTTATCATCTTTCCCTTCCGAAAAAACTCTGAACGTTCGATATAATTCCCGTCGCTTTTCGTATCAAATAATTTACAATTTGTTTGGCCCTCTTGCGATATGTACCTCGTGGAATGAAATTTTTTTGCATAAAGCCATTCGTCGTTTTTAAATTATCTTTGAGGTTATAGCAGTGGTATATCGATCACGATATACAACAGTCGGATTTCATGTGAGAAAGCATTCACGATTATTAATAAACAATCGGAAATTCAATTAGTGATTTAAAAAAAAAGACATTGATGTTTAACCCATCGATAAGTCACTGATTTCAGGATCGTCGATAGATCAATTTTAGTTTCAATGACGCACTGACGAACTTCGATTTTATCAAATTTTCCACCAACGTCAATTGATGTATATGTTCCAGAATTTTTCTATAATAACGATTGTATTTCCTGCAATATGACCAAAGAAAACTGTATGCTTAGCAGTAGAAAAGAAAAATCATTAGTTGACGATATTTTCAATGTTCTCGACGCTGTTTTCCAAAAGATTTCCTTTCATTGCATTATAATAAATTCAAGGTAATTCTTGCGTCAAAATCAAGTTAATTGGATATACTGATTTTTCAAAAATTGTTTGTTTTGAATGAAGAACTTACGTATACTAAGGTGGAGGCGAATTAAAGAGAGTCAAATTAAAACTCAAGTAAAAAAAAATAAAATAAGAACTTCAACACATTTTACCATAATTTTTACAAAGCTAAAATTGTAATTTTCATTTGATTGTTATGAGTAAATGCTTATTTTGTTCCTTGAAATATGTTTCACACATTCACCGACAATTTTTTTTGTTCAGATTCTCAATTAGAAGAAAATGTTAGTAAATATCTTAGTGCTGTTTATTTTTCATAAATAAATGGCTCTATCTTCTAAACTCGCGATTTGGTACTTCAATTCCACAGGTGTCAAATTCCCAATATCGTTAAATTATTCGTAACGAGTCTGGAATTTTCTTTTTTACAGCCATCGCCATGGAAAACGGCAAAAAAGGCCAAAAGGAAATCGATAGTAGTCGAAGACATCGAGCAAAAGCACGTAATAGCGATGGGTTCTATGAACGGAAGCATCACGGTCTACGACGTAGCATCGGCGAAAGTTAGCAAACTATTGGAAAACGGTCACTCGGCAGCTGTGACGGCACTCGCGTGGTCGGCGTCCAGCGGTTTGTTTACCGTCGCCGACGATCATCAGATCGTCGAATGGCACGTACAAGAGAACGGTATTAAATGCAAATGGAAATGCGGTAAAACCAAAGTTACCGCTCTCGCCGTATTGCCCGATGGAAAGTCAATTCTCTCCGCCGATAGAACAATCAAATGGTGGGATTTGTCAACGAAACGTGTAATAGCTAACTTCTCCGGACACGCGAGTCAAGTTACATTCTTAAGGCCTATCAAACTCGACAATGGTAGCGGTTACTTCATCAGCGGCGCCAGCGGCGACGGATATCTCGGTGTTTGGTCTCTCAACGAGGTACACACCTAATTTTTCGTTCTTTCCATTCACGAGAAACAAAAAAAAAATAATTTACACACAATTCATAACATTTTTTAATAATTCAATAAAATGAAATTGTCGAATAACAAAAAATCGAATAAGAAGTTACTGAATTATTCGTTACTAAAATTATTTTTAAATTCTTGCTATAGATGCAACCGAGTATATGATGTATTTTATACAGCGAAATTGTTCAGCAGTTTATTGATTAATATTTATAGAAGAGATTTCTCCGTTTACAAAAAATTTTGATTATCAGTATTCACTCTCAATTTCATTATTTCTTTTTCTCATTATTTTTCAATCGTTATTTATTTTCTGCGATGCGTAAATATGGAGTTCACAAAATTGCACTTAAAGTATCTCTCGATTGTTACAATGTTAATGATTACATTTGTTTTTTCGCAGGGAAAGAAAGACCGAACATCGATAGGGACATTAACGATGCAAGACGATGCGCTGTCTGTGTCGGTGAAAATCGTCGAAGATTCTCAGATAGCGGTATTAGCGGCGAATCGATCGGGACAAGTTCACTTATTCAAATATCAACCGAACGGTCCAAGCAACAAGCCTCTGAAGCCCGTATTAAATATCGTAATTGCATTAGATTCGGAGAAGAAAGAATTAGTACAACAAATTCCCATTCAAGCGGCCGAGTTGATCAGCGACGCCAAGATACTGCTCGGTTATGGCTCATCGCCGAATCTCACCTTTGAGACCGTTACACCGGACTTCTCAGACAAGGTGCAGTGTTTGGTGAGATCGGATATCAAGAGATCGAAGGAGAGAAAGGAGGAAGCTATGACGAAAATAAGAATCGCTCAGACGGACGGGGATGTCGAGTACCTTGCGTCAGGTAAAGTTTCGACGTTCATAAAACATGTTAAATTGTCATTTTTCAAAATATAGAGAAAATTAATTTTTATTTTTAAAGATATTAGAAAAAATGCCCAGTAGAAGATTTTAATCGAAGGTTTTTTTTTTATTAAATTTCAGGATCGGCAACAGCGTTGAGCAAAAGAAGTCGATCGGGAGCGACCGGATCACAGTTACCATTGAAGGACAGATTGGAAAATCTTAGTTTAAACACGGAAACGAGTACAACCGGAAGAACACCGACAAAGGGCGCGAATATGGCGCAGTTACTCATACAAGGATTGTACAGCAAAGACAAAAATATCTTGATGAATGTTCTCCTCAGCAAAGACGAAACCGTTATCAAGAATACGATCGCCAAGTTGCCCGTTCAAGCAATCACGCCGCTACTGAAAGAACTCACCGTTATGTTACAAGGGAAAACTTATCCGTAAGAATAGTTTCCTTTTCTTCACTGAAATCGTCTTTTTGGCTTTGAATGTCTTCTCGCGGTGAAACGATGTATTGAAAATTGTAATGTAAAACGGGTTAACTTTAATGATCTAATGTAAATAATAATTCTCAATGATCAAAAAATTGAATTAACCATCAGTCGACGAAATGAACATATTAATGAAATATTTGTTTTGTTTTTTGCAGATGTAAAATTGCCGTTACGTGGCTAAAAGTTTTGGTAACGACTCACGCTGCTCATCTACTGGCGCATCCGGAAATCGGAGATTCTCTCGGACCAATATTGGGTCTAATAGATTCGAAGCTCTCGATTCTGTCGGAATTGTCGAGGTTACGGGGACGCGTTACTCTCGTTACTGGACAAATATCGAGATCAAACGAGAAAAATGACAAAGATATCACCGAAGAAAGTCTTCTTGTTTATCAGGATCCAGGTAGCTATATAGCTATATATTTTGTTAATTCTTTTTAAGAATTTTTCTTTAGAATTTCATATTAACTTACATATGTTTACAGATTCTTCGGACGAGGGTACCGACGTCGGTGAAATTGCCGTAGAGAGCGAATCAGATGAGAGTTGGGAAGAAATGTCGGAACAAGAAGAAGAACAGGAAGAACTCGAAAATGGCAGATCCGACGACGATGCGTCTATATGCAGTTGAAATCTTTATAGAGTAAGTCATTTGTAAAAAAACAATACATTTTTTAAATTTAAATCGAAAAAAAAAAAAACCAAAAATATTAAAACTGTTTTTCTATTGTAATATTTTTTGTTTTTAGGACTATACGTGCAAATTCTATTATTGAGAGCAGAAAAAAATCGGCTGCACACATTCTTTATAATTCGTAAATATACGTTATTATAACTGTTTTATAAGTATAATTTTCAATCACGAGCCATTCATTTTTCAACTAATGACGACTGAGACGAATCGACAGACCTCTTCGTGAGACTCAATACTTCCGTTTTTTTATACTGTATAAAAACAAAAGTGTGGTAATTTACGTATATAAAAAGAAAGCAATGCGAGCAATGCGAATTCCTGAAACCGCTAAACCCTTTGAAGCGCACATTCTTGAAAAAAAAAAAAACAACTAATTTTGTAAATCAGTTCATTTCTAACATTTCAGTTTTTATTTGAAAAAATAAAAACTCAGATTTTCTAATTGATATCTAATATATGCTCGTTGAAATTTTTTCTATATTTCTTTTTCCGTTTTCGCGACCCTGCGAAATCGCAATAATTTCGACAAGAAATCATTAATTTTTAATAAATAATAAATAATACGAGGAGAATAGTGCAAATCGAGAAAGCGATCAGTTGTGCTTCGAAGGGTTACTTTTCTGTGTACGGTGAGAAAGTTTGATTCTGCTTCAACGTCTGACCAGTTTTTGTACGAAAATCGACATGTAAAAGTGTACATATTGATATACGTTTTGACGCATGTATAGCGATTAAAAAAAACATCTGTACCTCTTCCGACCGATGAATTAAATAGAAAGATCGATTAACAAATAAATGTTTATTATATCTCATATGAATTTTCATCGATTACAATGTTCGTTCTTTTTTTCTTCAAAATGTCGACGTTAAACAAACATTCATCGAAATTTCTAAGTTCCGCAGAGGACACGAAAAAAAAAATCTATCATAGAAATTCTTAGAAATTACACATTATTTATTTTTGGTGTAAAAAAAAACAAAAAAAAACAATATCAGCAATATCAATATCAGCTGTTGAATACTCTCGTAAACAGCTTCACATGGATCGTAAATCGAATCGTATCGAAATCTCACATTTTTTTTTTCCCGAAAATATATATATTAATTCAGCAATTGACCGGTTAATTTTTTAATTAATTTTTACACTTCGCATTCAGTCGACTGCGAATATGTATGAAATACCTTCGGAAGGAGCTTTGTATTGGACATTAATGCGTTACGGTGAAATAATGACAATTTCTAAAAGTCGACTGACGAAGATGCAGATGGATACTCACGAAGCCGCGATCTCTCTGCCGCGTCTCAGTGATCCATCGATTCCGAATTCCAACGGAAGAAACTCGCGTCTCGCGCGCAATTCATCGTCGAAGAGACGCAGCAGCGTTAAATCGACTGCCGTCGAAGAAACGGTAACAAGATCGACGGAATGCGAGAGAAGTTTAAATGAATTAGAAAATCGTTTGGCGGCTGCCGAGAATTCGGGACGCGTACGATAAACTTTTATCTTACAATCTTTTAAATTATTTTTTTCGAAGGATTTTTTGCATTGTGTTTTACGATTATCAGGTCGCTTGGCTCAAAGCCTTTATGCATTTAAGTAACAAATTGCGAATGTTTTATCCACCTGCGAGAGACGGAGGTGCGGCGTCTAATCGGAAGATACCCTCCTATGACATCGTTTTTAACGGCCCCAACTACGAGACTACGAATATCACAAAACGCGACGATTTCGGTAAAAGATCAGCGGCAATCAGAAAGGTGCGATGAACAATGATACATCGATTCAACGGAACTTTTGCAGCATTAATTAATATCTGTAGAAAGATACGTCGGCGTCGACAGTTATTTTATAGAAAGTCTTTATAGTTGTTGTTTCGAGTTTTGAGAGTTTTGCTTCGTTTAATAATAAAATATAATAATTCAGATATGATTAATTAATGCTGCAGAGGGTCGTTTAATTCTGCATTAAGTTGATTTTTTTAATAAAAAAAACCAGAAGAAGAAGAAGCAGCAAATTTGTTCGCCCGAGTGTACGGATCTCGACTGTGTACTGTTCTCATCGGCGCAACAATTACTCGAGGGATGAATACTGTGTTTTTACGAACGAATAAATAAAAGAGATTCACCCGCAACTTGTTCTCCTCGACTGGTCAACTCATTTCGTTTATTCCCGAAGTATCCGGAAACTTCTGTTTATCGTCATTGCTGGATAAAAAAAAATTTTGGGTAAAAAAAAAAAAGTTTGTCGAACGATTTATACTTAAGCAATTTCGAAGAGACGATTACGATAATGCATGTAATGAGGAGCGATATAGCGTTTATTATCTTGTTGTTGCGGTTATGTTTTTGCAAATATCTCCTGCGAGCTGATCGACCTTTAATCATCAGCTTCAACTTCTTTTTCTTTTTGTATAAAAAATGATTGCAGTTTAAGCATTGCGCGACGATACGGGATCGTATTTGACGATGTAATTTCGAAATGAAGAAATGCATGTGATTCCACGAATGCGATTATCGTTGACAGTGATAAGCATGGAAAAGAAACCGCTCGGTAGCTAACGATTGAAATTGAAAAAATCTATTTTATTTTCGGTTGTTAAGGATATGATTCGGTTCGGAAATTTTTGGTGCAGTTTTTGCCTGCGCAACGCTCGAGATAGCCATTTTTTTAAATTAAATTTGAATAAAAAAAAAGACGTCGAATGAATTTCATAAATCTGTTTCAATACCGTTGAATTTTTATTGCCGAAGTGTCGGTAACTAATGCTTGAAAAGCAACGAATTCGAAACTCTTCGCGATTGATACAGCGGCCAAAATCGTCGTATTTTGCGTTGACGTTATCTGCACATTCAGGGATAACAAAAGCATTTAAACTCATAACAACTTAATAACCGTAATAAAAATACAGTCTGCAATGTAAATAAATATCGTGTGATACGAGATTTCAGTAATTCTTTAGATATATTATCTGGAATTCTTGTCACGGCGCAATGAAGAAAACAGAATTTCAAAAGTGCATAAACACGTATACGCGACCTGCGTACTTATTCTCGAAACATTATTCGAAGAAAAACAAATTGTCGTGCAAAGGAATGTATCTTATTAGGGTTTCGTAGGAATGTTTTTGATATTTTTAAATGGAATAAAGGAGATGAATCTTATAGGTGAATGTTTTATTATTGTGTGAAGACGATATCTTAACTTTTCATGCAGCAATACTAATTACATACGCGACTTTTATTCGTATCTTTCAACTTTTTTACTTTCTTCCCTCAATTATTGGTAATCGAAAACGTTCAGTTTACGTTTCTTCAATAACATTACGTCAAACTTACAAAACTACACTATTATTTTCCGCTAAGAGAAATAAACAAAATGATTCGTATTGTTAACTTTTTTTTATTTTAATATTATTGTGATTATTATTATGACGTTGACATTTCGCGTGAATTAATAATTTTATTTTTTAGCCTTAAAGTTGTTGGAATAAAGAAGGTTGACAAAAAAAACAGAATTTTCGATGTAAACGCCGTGGAACTGCGTTATACAGTTTGACGCAAATGTGATATGCGACGGTGCGCTTGAAACAGTCACGTTGCAATTATGTATTTTTAGTACGTGCAGGTCGAAGGGTCATAAATATTTCGGAACGGCTATATATCATTAATTAATTATTAGCAATTATTCGTTAATAGTATAAGAACGATCAACAATGTTGCGAATCTATATATTTTTCAACAACGTATACTGTTTAATGAATACAGATGAACACAGAGAGGTATACGCGTACGTTGCTATGGTAACGGGTTAAAATAAGGGAGCGGTTAATTTAAGAGGAGTTAAGAATACGGAGCTTGGACTGTATATTGTGTTCCGTAAGCTTCTTTTGCATGGAGCGCTGTCCGAGAGTTAAAAAATTCTCGTCTCGATGTAGTTGCGGAAATGTATAAATGCAGCGGCATTCTTGCCTGTTGAATTTATGCATTTCCGTTCCATTATTGCATCTGCATAAACGTTAGAGGTTTTTTTCAAGGGCGAGTTATGAATTTAAAAAATAGATACAGCGAGACTTTCCCTTTAATTTCAGAACCCCACGCATGGGGAGTGCATAAAGATCGCTCTAAAGACATAATATTTATGACTATTTTTTCGGGTGTGCTGCACTTCCGGTGGAGAATCTATATAAAATACATTCGTCAGGGAACTCGTTAAAAATATTTAATAAAATGAATCAACTTATTCACTTGTCGGAATCGAATAAAGATGACACAGTTATGTTTCCGAAAACTATGTAAAAATAAGCCTGTCGATTTATTAGGGTAAATTGAATAAATGCATATTACGCGCACGTCGAATGTCAAACTTTCGGCTTACGGGGCAAAATACCAGAACCGGATCTTTGGAGTCGGTATACGTGTCTCAAACGTCAATTCGAAAGCTCGACGAGCGTACAAGTCGCCGCGAGCGATAATTAACGCCTAATCGACAGCCGATTGACCAAATCGTCGTTCATTAATTGCAAATGATCGATTTATTCGTAATTTAGCGAATTTTGTCTGCGGTTCGAATCGATAACTTTATTCGCCTATGGTACGATACTTAAAAAAAAAAAAAAGAATTAGAGACGAAATGTATTTCAGTAAAACAGTACCGATAAATTTGTCTTTTATTCGCCAGGGCTTTTTTTTTTTTTTCGTAACGACCGGGTCGTAAGGTCGCCGCGACGCGATTAAAGTCGATATTCATTGGTATAAAAGCGAACGGCATTGCATCGGTAAGTTACACTCATCCTTCGGGTAGTTCGTCAGCACAGTTATTATACCGAGTATATCGAAGAGGAAGAATCAACGATCGTCAACATGTTCCGAGAGTTGTTGGTGTTGGCCCTTACGGCCTTTTGCCTTACGAAGGCACTTGGCGTAGAGACTCATACCGCGGATATGGAGTTTTTGCTTAAGCAGAAGAAGATTTACGAACTCTTCTTCTACGTCGATCAGCCCAAGATCGTCGGTAGCGAAATATACGAAGTCGGACACGGCTATGACATCGAGAGCAACATTGACTTGTACGACGACAAGGTAATTAACATCGGACAATTCTAAAAACTTATAATTTTTCGAAAAAATATCTTCTTTACAATTATTAATTTTCATTTACCGGTTGGACAATACCGATTTTATAAATAATAACGATTTTATTCTTTCCTTTCCCTCTACAGATCTACGTGCAAGAATTCTTGTACCGATTCAAGTACGGTATGCTTAAACGCGGCGCCCTGTTCTCCGTGTACTACAAGGAACACCGTCACGAAGTACTGTCCCTCTTCCGTCTGCTCTATTCCGCAAAGGACTTCACCACCTTCTACAAGACTGCAGCATGGGCCCGTTACTACATGAACGAAGGTATGTTCATAACCGCCTTCACCACGGCCGTGATCTACCGTCCCGACTGCAAGTACATCCAACTTCCGCCCTTCTACGAGGTTTACCCCCAGTTCTTCTTCGACTCGAAGATCATCCAGGAAGCGCACACCATCAAGATGATGAGCGGTAAGAAAAGAAAAAATTCCGAAAAAAAGAAGAGATCATTGCAAAAATCATATAGAAAAAGAAGAAATTTATTCGTTGGTTTGATATTATCGTAGGCTACAAGAAGGGAATGATGAAAGATGACTACGAAAGCTACTTGGTCCACACCAACTACACCAGCATGTGCATGAAGCCCGTAGGAGGATACGAATACGAACTTGACTACTTCGTAGAAGATATCGGACTCAACAACTACTACTACTACTTCCGTACCGCCTATCCCTTCTGGCTGTCCTTTAAGGACTTCAAGACCATCCCGAAATACTTCCGTGGAGAGTTGTACTACTACCTCCATCAGCAACTGTTGTCCCGTTACTACCTCGAGCGTCTGTCCCACGGTATGGGTGAAATCGAAGACTTTAGCTTCAGCAGAGCTTTCGTACCCGCGTACTACTCGAACCTGATGTACCCCAACGGTGTTTCCGTACCCAAGCGCGACTTCTGGAGTATGGTGCCCTACTACAAGTACAAATACGTAAAGGTACGATTGTTGAAGATAATTTTCAGGCTATTTTCCATTTTGAGAGGTCAATTTTCCATATTTTATTGATTGCTTCAATTTTTTCGTTTTTAGGAAATTGAGAACGTAGAAATGCGCATCCTCGCTGCCATCGACTCCGGTTTCCTTTTGGGACACGACGGCAAACACATCGGCATCTACACTCCCGAAGGACTCGACCTTCTCGGTAACATCATTGAAGGTAACTACGACTCCGACAACACGAGATTCTACGGTTCGGTAGAAGCTCTCTTCAGAGATATCTTCGGCTTCAACTACGACTGCAAAAACAAGAACTGCGTTGTACCAAGCGCCCTCCAGACCTACAGCATGAGTTTGAGAGACCCGGCATTCTACAGACTGTACAAGAGAATCTTGAACTACTTCTTGAGGTATGATATCACCTTTAAGCTCTCTTTACATTTTTTAAGAATTTCTGTAATGGTTTCTTCTTTTCTTCTTCAGATACAAGGTTAACCTCGAGCCCTACACCAAGAGCGAACTTGACTTCACCGGCGTAAAGATCGAGAACGTGAACGTCGACAAGATCTTCACCTTCTTCGAGGAATACGACAGTCTGATCAACAATGTAGTGTCTGTGGACAACTGGAAGGAGGCCATCAACTTCAACATCAAGGCGAGACAGTACCGTCTCAACTACAAGCCATTCACCTACCGTTTCGATGTAAAGAGCGACGTCAACACCAAGGGTATGGTCCGTCTCTTCCTGGGACCTTCCTTCGACTACTACGACAGCGAATACGAGTACTTCAAGTACAACTGGATGAACTTCTACGAATTGGACAAATTCACCGTGACCCGTTAGTATTATTGTCTGAAAATCTTGTTGATTCATCTTTCTGTTTTGTTTCATCTCTTCGGCCATTGGCCTTTACGAGATATTCGACACTTAGATCAATATTTTTCGTAAATAGACGGATCTAATGGTTGGTTTTTAAATGATCGTAGTGAAACCCGGCATGAACAACATCGAAAGATTCAGCACCGAATCGATCTACACAATGAAGGAGATACCAACCGGCGACTTGTACTACAAGAAGATGCTGAAGTCCATCGAAGGCGGCGAGCCGTTTACCTACACCAAGAGACTCTTTGGATTCCCAGACCGTCTTCTCTTCCCCAAGGGAACGATCGGTGGTATGAAGTACAAACTCTTCGTCTTCATCTCCCCGGTCGACGACAGCAAGTTCACCACATACGACCTACCGATGTTCGGCAAGATCTTCACCGACGGCAAACCAATGGGATACCCACTGGACAGACCTCTGTACCCGTGGTACTTGGACCTTCCCAACTTCTTCTTCAAGGATGTGACGATTTTCCACCTCAAGGGAGAGGAAGGCTACTACAAGGCCAAGGAACTCGACACCTACGCTGGCAAATACGAGGGTATTCACCACGATGTGTACGAAAAATATGGCAAATACGACAAATACGACAAGTACGCGAAATACAACAAGTACGACAAACCCATCTACGACAGCCACTTCAACATCTAAGCAAATTGACGCTCGGTCAGACCGCCGATCTCTCACGTCAACACGTTCGAGAGCCTGGCTACCGATACGAAACGATTTGTACGATTGCTTTTATTGTAAATTTATTTTTGCCCACTAATAAAGTGATGCTATACCAGTAATTTATCATTGACTTCTTTTTTCTAATGTTCTTCCCGATATACTATAGTATCACGAAACGCATGAATAATGTTTCGTTTTGCTACTGATTGCTGCGGCAGTCGATAAAAATATATATACCTACCGAGCGATACAGATTTATGACTCTCGAGTGTTCAGGTACTCTACGAAGCATATTCTCCAAAGAGCACATTTCCTTTATCCTCGAAATGAGAAAAAAAAATAATGGTAAAAACGATTGCGATGTTTTACATGTCGCGAACGTTCGCAAGAAATCGGCAGCGCATGATCTGTAGCGGGTACTGTTTTTTTTGTATTTATGTATCATGTAAAAAAAATCTGTCTGGCCGAATCACTGACTTATCTCGACTAGTTTTATGCCCTATTACTGAGTCGGTAATACTGAATAAAAGACCATGAGCGCAACGTCCGGATTAATTACCGACGGCCGCGTTCGAAGTTTCGGAATGTTAACAATCCAAATTTTAAGAACAAATTAAGTATAAATGGATTATCGTGTATTCTTATATTATAAAAATAATATAATAATGATAATAATAATAATAGAATCATTACTTTGTATATATAATGTATGAAATGTATATATAATAATAATTAATACAACATTAAAGCGAAGGAATAGATCGAATCCGAACGTTCGTGACACAAAATAAGGTTATCTCATTTATATCGTGAAAATGTGCGATATTTGGAATTATATGACTGCCGGTGAAACGAAGACTAATCGGGATATGCCGCGAGTTCTTGAACCGATTTATACCTATGCATTTTGACATGAAATTGTAATATGCGCGTATTTTTACGCACATATTCTCATTCTATTCTCATTGGCCCCTAATGAGTCCTATAAATTAGATTTTATATTGCCTGCGGTTTATTAAAAAGGAAAAAGCATCATTTTGACTTTAATTTAATTTTGATTTTAATTTAATATTATAAAAAAATATTAAAAAATTGCAAGTCTATCAAACGTAAACAGAATTTACTATCGGTAATAATATAATAAAATATAATAAAATAATAAAGGTATAGCATGGGTAACGGACAGTAATTTGGCTACGGTCAGCAATTGGGCCATTCACCTTAGCATATGAAAAAATCTGTCTGACGTCTATTATTTTGGCAAATTATTTACCCTTCCACCACGAATGAACACACACACATAAACTCGTGTAGAGTGCGGTAATACGGTAGAAAAACTGATATATTCGATTTTCTGGCTATTTATCTATGTGGTACACAGATTCTGCGGATGTTTATGTACCATATGAAAAGAACTGTTTTTCTCATTTATCATATCAATTTTCTGTACGAGTTTCTTCATTGTGTCTCGAAGGCGGTTTCGGACCCGTCGATTGGTGAAGACTTTACCCATTGTTATGTATTTTTTCCGTAGTTATCGTCAGTTATTGTAATAAGGAATAAAAGTCGTTAATTGATTGTGATTGATCAATGATTTATTAACCAAAGGTAAATTGTTTACTTACAGTTACTCCATAATCGTTAATTGTAGGCATAGAGTTAATTAATAATAGTTAAATTATTATCTACGTATAAAAGACCAACAATTTCTAGTGATCTACAATTGCGCGTGGATCCTATATAAGAATTTGAGAAGCGATTGACCTGTACAGGTTATCATCGAATGGAAATATTCAATGGAATGGAGGCCGGTCGTTCGTCAATCTTCCATCTTACATTGCAAAATAAAGTCAGATAAAAAGTAAGAGAAAATCGTTTATTACGTGCACGAGAACTCGGATATCAATTCAAAAGTTCGATAAGCGTACGAATATCTGCAAGCAATAATTAACATTTAAATAACGGTTCATTGAGTGATTTCATTAGCAAATGGTACAATAAGAAAGAAGATATAGGTGAAAATATTATCCGTCAATTGCTTTTTCTTTATTTTTTGCCTTTCTTCTTCCTTTCTCGTCGATGTTTCTTCTACGAAAAAGGTCGTTCGAATATGGATGAATCTTTTATCAAAAAAGCTTTGCGAATGACTGCAAAATACCAGTAGCGTAAAAATGAATTTTGCTGCCCCATTCGTCAATATTACCGAGTTCACCTGGAGATTTCAATTTTTCAATTTTAATTTTTCCAATTTTTCAATAAATTTACCGACATCGATAATTTAATTAACACATAATACACAAATCGATTAAAGCGGTCTATTCGCGTACCAAATTTCAGCTTGTTAGCTCGTACTTCTTTTATAAAGTTAACGGTAATGTTGCTCTTTATATCAGTTTTGTTTTCACATTGACCTTTTTGAGGGCAGAACTCGGAGACGGCCTGAATTTTAATGAAACTTCACAGTCTACTTTACCGACGAGGTAAAACGAATATTTTTTAGACAGAAATTTAGAAAATCGAAAAAAAATTATTTCAAGTTTTTATCTTAAAAAAAAAAGCAATAACTAAATTTATATACGGCACATTCATAATTTAATTTGAATGGCATAACTTGCTTACGAATAATTTATGTTGCCGATTGCAGAACTACTGCGAAGCCAATAGATCGGATCACTCTACGGAAAAACTGTTTCAGAAAAAATCCTATTCCGTAACTGGCATTCCGTACTTCAAATGGATTACTATTTCTTCTCATTACATTCTTATTATTTCTTACAATTTCTATTTGTTCACTTTGCGCAACAATTTTTGCATTTAAAAATCAACGAGAAATAATTCGTTGCTTGGCTGTAGATAATGTGCAGAACCCGGAGATATAAATGGTTTTAATTCAAATATCGGTAAATTTTATTTATCCACAATTTCAGAACTTCGGCCGTTAATTTCCAAAAATCATCGACAACCGAACAAATCGTTCGAAGAAATGTAGTTTAAAAATGTAACTTTGGCAATACATCGAAAAAAAAAAATGCACCGAGAAGATTATTGCCAAACTGGTATCAACTTGCTTACGCCAACTGTTTATGAGTTATAGGAGTTTTACAGATACAAATTCATGACATAAGTATACGAATATATACATATAATCACAAAGCTGAACGTCAGTTAAAAAATCTTAATTCTCGACATTGTTGACTGTTTAAAAAGCGTTATATGATACGAGAACGCAACAAAGTAAAAGCAGTAAATATATTTAAACAAAACAGCGCTGATAAATAATTCTCTTCTACATCAGGGACATTTTTTCGTAACGACCGGGTCATTAGGGCATCGCGATGCGATTAATCCCGAAATTCATTGCTATAAAAGCTGATGGTGGTACAACGCTAAGGTACACTCATCCTTCGGGTAGTTTCGCAGCACGGTAATATAACGAGTATTTCGAAGAAGAAGAAGAATTAACGATTATCATCATGTTTCGAGAGTTTTTGGTGTTGGCCCTTACGGCCTTTTGCCTTACGAAGGCAATTGGCGTAGAGACCCATACTGCGGATATGGAGTTCTTGCATAAACAAAAGAAGATATACGAACTTTTCTTCTACATGGATCAGCGCATGGTCGTCGGTAGCGAAATTTACGAGGTCGGACACGGATATGACATCGAGAGCAATATGGACATGTACACCGACAAGGTAATTAATTATATCGAATGATCCCATACACATGATATTTTTAATCCGCAGCGATTTTTCGTAAAAAAAACATTAACTAATTTACATATTTTTCAATTTTATGAAATTCTTACGAGAAGAAAAAATTTCTATTTTCGATTCTATTCGTTTAGTGCAATACTGATTTCATTCTTCTGTTAACAGATGTACGTACAAGAATTCTTGTACCGATTCAAGTACGGTATGCTTCACCGTGGTGCCCTGTTCTCCGTGTACTACAAGGAGCACCGTGACGAGGTACTGTCCCTGTTCCGTCTGCTCTACTCCGCCAAGGACTTCGAGACGTTCTACAAGACCGCTTGTTGGGCGCGATACTACATGAACGAAGGAATGTTTGTGACCGCCTTCACCACGGCCGTCATCTACCGTCCCGACTGCAAGTACATCCAACTCCCGCCCTTCTACGAAGTCTATCCCCAATTTTTCTTCAACAACAAGGTCGTCCAGGAGGCACACACTATGAAGATGATGATGAGTGGTAAGAACGGAAGAGATAAAAAAAGTAGAAAGCAAAACTTTCGAAAGAAATATAACCAATTTGTGGTTTTGCCGCTATTCCAGGCTACAAAAAAGGGATGATGAAGGACCGTGAGATGCTTCTGGTCAACACTAACTACACCAGCATGTGCATGAAACCCGTAGTCGGAACCGAATACGAACTCGACTACTTCGTTGAAGACATCGGTCTTAACAACTACTACTACTACTTCCGTACCGCCTATCCCTTCTGGTTGAAGTGTAAGGACTTCAAGACCGTTCCTAAGTACCTCCGCGGAGAATTATACTACTTCATGCATCGTCAACTCATGTCCCGTTACTACCTCGAGCGTCTGTCCCACGGCTTGGGTGAAATCGAAGACTTTAGCTTCAGCAGGCCTTTCGTACCCGCGTACTACTCGAACCTTATGTACCCCAACGGTGTTTCCGTACCCAAACGCGATTTCTGGAGCATGGTGCCTTACTACAAGTACAAATACGTAAAGGTACGATTTTTGGTCATTTTTTAAGCTATTTTGGTCATTTTTTCATTGTGATCAGACAATCGTTTACATTGATGCTTTTTTCTTCTTCAGGAAGTCGAGACCGTTGAAATGAGGATCCTCGCTGCCATCGACTCTGGTTTCATCATGGGACGCGACGGCAACTACATTGGCATCTACACTCCCGAGGGACTCGACCTCCTCGGTAACATCATCGAAGGTAACTACGACTCTGACAACGTGAAATTCTACGGATCGGTCGACGCTCTCTTCAGAGATATCTTCGGCTTCAACTACGACTGCAAGAGCAAGAACTGCGTTGTACCAAGCGTCCTCCAGACTTACAGCATGAACCTGAGAGATCCGGCTTTCTACAGACTGTACAAGAGAATCATGAACTACTTCCTCAGGTATGTTTTCCTTAACCTTAAATCTTAAAATGAATTGATTTTAAATTAATGATTTCTTCTTTTTTTCGTTAGATACAAGGTTAACCTCGAGCCCTACACCAAGACCGAGCTTGACTTCACCGGCGTCAAAATCGAGAACGTAATGGTCGACAAGATCTACACCTTCTTCGAAGAATACGACACTCTGATCAATAATGTAGTCGCTGTGGACAGCTGGAAGGAAGGCATGGACCTCAACATCAAGGCCCGACAGTACCGCCTCAGCTACAAGCCATTCACCTACCGTTTCGACGTAAAGAGCGACGTACATGGCAAGGGCATGGTACGCATCTTCTTGGGACCCTCATTCGAACACTACGCCAACGAATACGAATACTTCAAGAACAACTGGATGAACTTCTACCAACTGGACAAATTCATCGTGACCCGTTAGTATATTGCCTCAAAATTGAATGATTCACCGCGTCTTTTGATCTTCAAATGTTCCTGATTGAGGCATTTAATTCGCTTTTCATAAACACCGGTCTGATGTTGTTTTTTCAATGATTACAGTGAAGACCGGCATGAACAAAATTGAACGCTTGAGTACCGATTCAATCTACACGATGAAGGACATCCCAACCGGCGATGTGTACTACAAGAAGATGCTGAAGGCCATCGAAGGCGGCGAGCCGTTTACCTACACCGAGAGACTCTTCGGTTTCCCAGACCGTCTGCAATTCCCCAGAGGAACTGTCGGCGGAATTAAGTACAAACTGTTCTTCTACATATCGCCGATCGACGAGGGCAAATTCACCACCTACGACCTACCGATGTTCGGCAAGATGTACTACGACGGCAAACCAATGGGATACCCGCTCGACCGACCTCTGTACCCGTGGTACCTGGATCTCCCCAACTTGTTCTTCAAGGACGTCATGATCTATCACCTCAAGGGAGAGGAAGGCTACTACAAGGCCAAGGAACTCATGACTCATCACGAAAAGTACGAGAAAGTTGACGAAATGTACGGAAAGTACGACAAATACGACAAATACGAGAAGCCTATGTACGACACCCACTTCAACATCTAAACGATTTGATGTTTCGAATGACATTGCCGATTTCTCGCGTTTCGACGCTCGAGGATTCCACTACCGATTCGAAGTTATTTATACGATTGATTCCATTGTACATTGTTTCTTAATCAATAAAATAGCTTTCAAATTGTAATTATTCGTCTGATTTCCGCTGTAATGATATGTTACAAAAGTCATTCCTTCTCGACAATAATAGCGTCTGTTTGATTCAAAGCTCATGTGGCACAGACTCAGTCGGTAAAAAATAGACTTCCCCATTTTTGCCGAAATTGTTGCTGTGACGTCCAAAAGGAAATAAGATTTTTGTAGTCATTGGATAGACTGATGAATACCCAATTTCCTTTTGGTCGAACAAATAATCGTTTCGGAGAATATAGCTTTTCGGAGAACATAACGAAGGTTACCATCACAGCAATTCTCGACAACCATACGACATGTCCTTAAAGATATGTACGGCAGATGGTGCGATTCTAACAAATTGTCTCATCTTCGACGATGATTCGTAGTTCGATCAAAGGCTACTTAAGTTTCTATGCATCGGTCTACTCATTAAAAACACCTAATTCGCCGTTCGATGTCATATCAAATTCTTCACACGTTTTTTTTTAAAGAACTTTGTTGAGACTCTGAGAATTGTGAAGCATTCTTTTAGTAGCGCTATTTATCAAAGACCATTAAAAATCAATAAAGCTATTGCTTCAGCAGGTAATATATGATGATTGGTTCATCGATTGAAGCTATTGTTTCATTTATCCATTGCTCCAATGATCATTGACAAATGATCGTAGTCAAAGGATTTCGCAATACATCGAGATAATTATACATAAAAAACAGTGACGAAGATGTTGCCTAATGATGTATAACTGCGTTAATGAACTGCGACGAGGAATTTTCGCGCAAGATTTTCATCGGTGCATAACATGCGGCATATTTTTTACAGTAATTCTGCGAAGTTAATATTAATCATTGCATTCTTGGAAACAGAGTAATAGTAATTATACAGTAATTCACAAATTACAAGCTGTTCTGCGATACTGAGATTCCGACACGGGAAGATACCAGCGCTGCATTCACTCGAGACGTGCACACTATGCAGACATTATGCATATTTATTTTAATACTAATAAGTGTCGTTCAATAGATTTTATTTCCTTAACTTCCGTTCCTCTTTATGCACTTTACAATAAATAAATATAACTGATATTTTATGAAATATACAAATATGCGTAGAAAATTGATTTGCGAAATAATTCAAAGAACATTTGAATGAAATCCGCCTGTTGTTATTTGTACCTATTGTATTCGGAATATTATTATTTATGTCATCGAACTTATTATTATACCAATTATACGGATATAGACGATTCCGAATAATTTAGAATTACTTATATTTCGTTCATATTTTCTTTAAATTATTGTGTACATCGGTTTTATTCCCATTTTTTTTGTCTATTTAATAATGTAAAATGGTGTATCATTGTTGACTTTATAATATTTATAAAATTATTGAAACTAATAAACAAATTGATAGAGTGCATTATAACTGCAAAGAGTCACTACATTGTCAACACGCACGCAAAATTTAGTTGATTGCAGACCGGCGCGATAATAATAATTGGACGATATGTGATTTTTTTTTTTTTTAGTACAATGAATAATTGTCAGAAATTTCCCAATTCAGAGTAAAAACACAATGCAAATGGGCAAAAAAAAAATTCAATTCAAATCTGCAAAAATATTTTATCAAGAATTAGTATTTAATAAAAGAAAATTTAAAATGATAACATTCATACATTACAAAATTCTTCCGTCATCAGTCATTGGTCTAATTGAAGGACGTTTAATTTATGCTCGAGTAATCTTTGTACGTTGCAGCTAAAAATGTGCCGGTATCGCATTATCGAATATTTTACTTTATGCACGACGCCCGCTGGTAGTAATTCAAAATAAAAGGGTTATCATAGTTGATAATGAAGTACACGTTCGCAATGCAAAAACACGAAGAAGATAAAAGAGACGATTTAGGCCGACATGTTGACGACAGAGACGCTTCAGCAAATTCCACTACAGTGGATCAAATAAATAAATTTCTTAGCACGTTGAGACGAACTCGTTGAATTGATTAGGTAGAACATTCTCGATGACGGATCAGGAGATCCAAAATGTCAATGAAAAAAAAAAAAAAAAATTCGACCTCTGCTCTTCACTTTTAGTATATTTTTATCACACGAGTTAGTGACACGTGTTTACAAAGATTCCGAAAGTTTTTCATCTCCTAGAGAAATTGGTCGTTCTGATTGGTGATCCCTTCAATTTTTTATTTTCTCGAAGTTTCGTGAAATTATTGAATTTTATAAAATTCTGTTTCTGGTTGCCAAATGTTTAAAATTGAAATGCCCAAGTTAAAGATCCAAAAAAAAAAAACGTAAATACTTTAACTAGTTTTGTGCGATTATTCAATAGTACATGTAGTTGGGATCGTTAAATAGATTAAAAATGGATGATGTTTGTTTGACGGTCTTTTCAAAACTATTCACGGTTGCTGCCGCTTGCATAAATTTTTGTTTATCGAGAATAACTAATCGTGAAGCTGTTTACATTGTATACGATTTTGTAAGCTTTATTTCTGAAAATCGGTTCGACCGTCTCTCATTCGATTAATGTCGTGTTGTTTCATTCACGAATCGTCGCATATTTCCAATGCTTTCTTCATAACAAAGTGATAAAATTCTCGAAAAATGATTTCACATAGGAAGATCACTGAGAATGAAACGAAAAGTATGATGAAAGAATGTTAAGATTTCAAATATTCAGGATTATTTTCGAGCGATGGTTTCGTCACGTGAAAAAGAACAACGAACAATAATGGTGATTCTTTCAGGTCAGCAAGCAGGTCGATTTAATGAATCTTATCGAGTCAAAGTGCAACTTCTATCTTCTCTGCCTTCATTGCAATTATCAGCAAAATTGTGCACTGATTTTTTTTTTTAAGTTGTTTGTTATTTTTTTAATCGAAATCAAACAGAGATAGAACGTTATTTATCTATTGTGGTCACCTCATGCCAAGATCCGGGCTGCCGCGCGACGGTCAGAGGTTGCGAAGATATTGCCGTGACTTGTGTATTGCCTATATAAACCGACGGCGTCGATCGTTTCGTCAACACTCCTGGTCTGTCAGGAGGATTATTGCAGTCGATCGACGGAAATAAAATATTTTGTTAACCATGAAGACTCTCGTAGTCTTCGCAGCGGTGTGCTGCCTTGCAGCGGCAGTGGAAATTCCATCTTCTTACACCGTACCTACCGTCTCTGCCGATAAGACTTACATCGCAAAACAGATGAAGGTCTATCAGCTCTTCTGGCACGTCGATCAACCCACCGTTGTTTTACCCGAATTCTACCAGACGGCGCGTACTTGGAGCATCGAAGATAACTTGAGCTCCTACACCAACCAGGTATGTAAAAAAAAAAAAAAAAGAATTCCCTTTTTTATTATTATTATTTTTTTTTGTAGAATTATTAATTTTATTTTTCGACTTATTACTTTAATTAAAAATGAAAATTATAAATTTCGATGAAAAATATCGTCGCCCGCTTCTTCATCCCTAATTAATTCGTTTGTCTACTTCTTCTCTTCAGGCTGCCGTACGAGAGTTCCTCGTTCGCTTCCAACATGGTATGCTCCCGCGTGACGAGATCTTCTCGGTCTTCTATCCTCACCATCTCGAGGAAGCCCACTCGTTGTTCAACGTTTTATTCTACGCCAAGGACTTCACCACCTTCTTTAATACCGCCGTATGGGCGCGTTTCAACATAAACGAGAAACTCTTCACCTACGTCCTTAGCGTAGCCATCATTCACCGTCCCGACACTAAGTTCATCAAGCTTCCGCCACTGTACGAAATGATGCCGCATTACTTCTTTAACAACGAGATCTTGCAACAGGCTTATCGCATCAAGATGGGCGACGTTGGTAAGCAACTTTTCTTACAATTTCTAACATCCGCTAAAAAATCATCGCGGCCATGTCATCACTTGGCATGAATCAGATGGTTCTTATAAACAAAACTGGTTACATCTTTGCCTGCGAAATCGTTAGGTTTCCCTCAAAGATTCCTTTACGCTAAAAGAAAAAATTGCATTTTCGAAATAGCCGGACACAAGAAGGGTGTAAGCATTAAGCACCAAGACAACGGTCTCCAGGATGTTATGATCCACGGAAACTACAGCGGCTGGTACATGACCCACGACTATCATAGTGAGGAGAGGCTTAGCTACTTCACCGAGGACGTTGGTCTCAACGCCTTCTACTTCTACTTCAAGCACGAGTACCCATTCTGGATGGGAGCCGGCGAGCATCATCAGGACAAAAACATACGCGGTGAAACTTACTACTTCGGTCATCAACAGCTATTGGCTCGTTACTACTTGGAACGTCTTTCGAACAGCATGGGCGAAGTCGAGGATATTGGTTGGCACGAGCCGATCCTTACCGGTTTCCACCCGACCATTGTTCACCCCAACGGTCTGCCCTTCCCTCACCGTCCGACATTATCCCACATTCCCACTTACAAGTACCAGTACGTCCATGACGTTGAGCATATCGAGACCCGCGTCTCGGGTGCCATTGATTCCGGTTACGTTCTCGATCAGAAGCTCTCCCATGTCGACATATCATCGCCCGACAAAATCGGCGTTCTTGGTAACATCATCGAGGGTAATGCTGACTCTATCAACTATCAGCTCTACGATTCTTTGGACCATGTGTGCAAGAAGATCCTCGGATTCAACTTGGATCCGGTCCACAAGTACCAAATCGTACCCAGCGCACTCGAGAACTTCGTAACGAGCGTCAGGGACCCCGGATTCTACCGTATCTACAAGAAGATCATCGGCTACTTCATCGAGTATGTGAAAAAATGAGAAATCGGTAATGTTTTTGAGGAAACAAAATTGATTGTTGACCATTTTTGTTTTTTCCAGTTACAAGTCCCATTTGCCGAAATACACGAAGGACCAGCTCAGCTTCCCAGGTGTAAAGATCGAATCTGTCGTCGTTGACAAACTGACGACATACTTCGACCATTTCGATTCTGAGATCTCAAACGGAGTGCCGGTTACGACTCACCAGGAAGCCACCGACTTGAACGTCAAAGTACGTCAACATCGTCTGAACCACAAGCCGTACAGCGTACACGTTACCATTAACAGCGACAGATCCGTCAAAGCTATGGTTCGCGTATTCCTTGGACCCAAATACGACGTTCACGGACACGAATTGGATCTGATCGACAACTGGATGAACTTTGTCGAAATTGACCAATGGCCGGTTAACCGTACGTTCGAACTTAATTTTTTTTTTGGACCATTTATTAATTATCAATAATGGATATTTTAACAATAAATATAAATCGATTTTGCAGTTGTTTCCGGTACCAACAAGATCGAACATAGCGATCACGAGTCGCATTATTTCGTCGCCGATGAAGTGTCCGGATACGCTTACTGGAAGAAGCTTGTGAAGGCTTCAGAGACCAATGAGCAGTTCACATATCAGAAACAATTGTCCGGTTTCCCGAACCGTCTGATTCTTCCCAAGGGTAACAAGGAGGGTATGCCCTTCAAACTCTTGGTGACCGTCAACATTCTGGAAGACTCGAAGAGCCGCACCATCGAGAGCCCCATCTACGGATCGACCATCCACGATGGAAGATCCATGGGCTATCCTCTCGATAGGCCCATTCACATCCACGACTTGAACGTTCCGAACATATACTGGAAGGACGTTCTGATCTTCCATAAACAAGCTGAAGAACTCAACCTCACGGTCTAATAAAAAAAATGCGAATTTCGGGCTCCACGACCGGTGCTCATTATTGATTACTACTATACGTCTTCAACGACGTTTCAAATGACCGCTGTATCGAATAAAAAAAAAAAATAAAAAATAAAGATAGCAAAACTTAATAAAATTTAATTCACGACTACACACATTTTTATTTTATTTTTAGCACACTAACACGCAATTAACACTTCGGTTAGTGACCTTAATATATAAAATCGAATAATAACGATTTGTTTTTCTAAAAAATTCCAATTTTTACGAAAAAAATAGGAAACAAATGTTAAGGGATCATTTTGTAGTGTGACGGGTCAAACAATAGCTGAATTTCACGATTTTTTTTATGGCTAAAATACGCTAATCAGTCTGATTTTTTTAATGGCAAATCAAAGCACTCATGAAGAACAAAAAAAAAGTGTTAAACGTTCAATTTAATTTTATTGATTATTATTATTTTTTTGGGGGATGAAAATGGCTTATAAAAAAAATATCTCCTGACAATGTGCATTCCTTCAATCGTCGATATTGTCCAAAAAAATTGGAAAAAAGATTATTAATGAGTATGAAAGCCGCTATCGCGCTATGGATTTTTTTTCTATCACAATTGACCACTAATGGTGCGTTAAAAAAATATGAAGATTTAAAAAAAAGCTTCGATACCGCGATACAGAATGGCGGAAAGAATGCTGTCTCAAAATTTGCGATGGATAGCATAAAAACTTTTAATTTAAAAGTGTAAAACGTGTACACCGAGTGTAAAAAGAATATTTGAAAATTTCACACTAATATGATCCCTTAAATTCATTATATTAACGATGTTTACGTACTCTTTGCACTCAATTAAATCCGCAGATTTCATAATGCGGTATCGCGTAGGAAATAGAAAGCTCGGCTAACGATGATTAAGAATGTGTTTTGATTCAACCAGACGGCGCATCTGGTTACATTTTATCGGAAATAATTACATTCTTCAGTAGTTAGCGTTATCGTCTGAATTGCCACTAATGACGATTCTGGTATATCGAATAAACAATTGTTATATCCTTCCCCTCTCAGCGACACCACGAATCATCAAACTCGATGATAAGTGAGAGAAATAAAGAAGACAGTGATTGCGGAGGGAAATTATCGGCAAACAACACAAACAATCATTTTTATCGTGTAATTAGACAGTACATTTATTACAATTCTTGATACGGCTACTATCGCGTCTTTTTTGTAAATATATCATGTCATCGTTATGAAGAATGAGTAAATAAGAGATAATGAAGGAAATAAAATATTCTTCGGAACTATTCAAATTGAATTTGTGTTCCGAAATATAACTGTTTATAAATAAAATAAAAAGATCAGAGGATCTCTTCATGCGCGATGTACTTTCTCAGGTACCGACATTTTTTGTCTGAACGGTGATACCGAAGTAATTTGTGTTTAGATACAATTTCGTTTTTAATGAAAGTCTGTAAAAATATTTTTTAAATTGAAATAAAATACAATTATGACGAACAATATTCAATTACAACGTTGCGAGTTTTCTAGAATTTTCGAAGCTTTGTATCGTAGTACAGTACTCTTTCGAAGACAACGATCGAGTTATAGTCCGATCGTTTGGGATTCAAACACCATCATAATATCTATTGCTTTTCATTTTCCGAAGAAAAATTATTAGTATAAACCGTAAACGTTAATGAGTTGAGTAAAAAGAATAAAATTAAACGTACAAGATGAACGAACTTGCAAGACATATCCGACGACTAAAAAACACAATTTCGAATCCAAATCATCCAAGAAAAAACATCTTAATCTCGAACTCAGTGCTATCACGACATGAACTCATTAGTTGTGAGGCTATCGGTTGGCGGATAGTAATTTCCATTGCACGTCACGTAAATGGGGAATTCTCTGAAATGCAATATCAAAGAAAAAAACCAACGAGTTTATTTAGCTTCTGTTGGCGTAATTTAGGACGACATTATCTCCGATGCCTGCGGCAGGTAGTGGAGTTTTGTTGTACCGGAAGGTTCCTTTATGTTTAAAGTAGAATCAGAAATTATGATGCATTACTGATTTATCACGAATCTCTGATAAGAAATAAACTAAATAGAATCCGGAAAATGCAATAATTTCTTTGCAATAAAAAAAAACAAAAAGATCGAATTGTTTCAATTGATTGTGTGAAATATTGAGTTAATATTATTATCAATTTCGAAATTCGACATCCTTTTTTTACATTTCCGCAAAACGAATTATTAAAATTTTATTAATTAAGTTTGCCCGGCTGTAAATAGTGTTAAAATACTTCGATGATAATGAATGTGACCTTAAAATACCACCGAACAAATAAGCTGATTTTACCATTCCGCATACGTTGCATATCTGTAAGTTCGGCCAACTAAGCAGACTTTTTTTAAAAAGGGTTTACGCGCCGTCCATGAAAATCATTGATTCTATCATAAAAAGCTTATATAAGCAGTTTCGAAAACTATAAAAGATTAATCTAAGACTGAGGATGAAAATTTTGATGTATAAACTACAAAAATAGGAGAGACGCGAATAAAATGACGGTGACGGGTCATTTTTTAGGATTTACTGGTCGAAGTAAAATCTAATTATTTATAAATCAGTTTTTTTTTCGATTAATCACTAATTATTCATGAATGAGTCACTATTTCGGACAATAGAAAGAAACAACAAATTACCGGTCTGTCCCACTGAAATTACGCACTGTCTGCCATTTCGACATTCCTCCCGATAGCTTTATTCCTTTGGGCCATAAGAACAAAGGTTGCAAAGTAGAATCTTGCAAGTTGCTCTCTTATTACTTTGTGCCTTTCATAAAGCTTCCTTTATGCGAAAGTATGTATGATGTTCAATCTTGAATTTCTCATAGAGGAGGCTTCGTGAATGATGAAAAATAATACGCTATCTATCAGCAAGGAAAATTTCAGTTCATTATCTCGATGTTTCCAAGACAATTCAACAATTCCGAATCTTATTAAACATTTAATTTGGGATTCAAATTGTAGTCTAATTTCTTAAAAATTGCGAAATTTGTATCCCGAAAAGGAATAAAAAATAAAAAATTTAATTCAGTCGAATTGTGAACTTCGAGAAAAAGTTGTCGATATTGTTGAAAAATAACGGAGGTCCATCTTGTCTCGCCTCGTAATCCTGCGCCGTTCAGCCTCTGTTTACATATCGGGAGTATGACTTTAATATAAATGTAAATTATCTGCTTTTTCTATATTTCTCTTATCGAATTTATTGCGATTGTCAATATTTATGCAAACGCTGAAATATTGACGACAACAAAATGCGAATAATCATTTCGTGCGTTCGATGCGTGCAATCTGTGCATAATTGCTTCTTTTCTTCTTCGTTTTCGTCTTCACAACTAAATATATAGATATGAATACATTTTTTTAGCGATAATTGTAAAAACACATTTGTCGAACGGTATTACGAACATTTCGAAAGAGTTTTAGCGCTTTTTATAGTCTGACCGTCTAAAGTCGAAATGATACATGATATCAGGCATCGGTGGTGGCCAATCACCGCTTGTTACTTTCGTAAACATCGCTGATGATTTTGCAGCTGTCATTGATGCTTCAAATATGAAAAAAAAAATAAAAAAAAATAAAAATGGGGTTCACATCGCCTCGTGACCTTAGCGATAAAGATTGCTTAGCACTTTTGAGACTATAAAAGTCACCGACATCAGGTCCAGTCGCCCGCACTCGTCCTCGTACGTTGTGCGCAGTTTTTTTTTAACTTCTCGTCAAAAATTTTTGGTGACAAAAAATATAGTTGCCAAGATGGTGAAGAACCTGTTCGTGCTGCTCGCGGTGTGCATCGCCGTAGCCGCTGGGATCAGTGAAAAGGAGACTACCGACAAAGACTTTATTTTGAAGCAAAAGAAAGTTTATAATCTCTTCTATCACGTGGTGCAACCGGATATCGTAAACCCCGACCAATACAAGATCGGTTTAACGTGGAACATTAAGAACAAAATCGACTTCTACAACAACAAGGTATAAAAAAAAAATTTGAAAAAAAAAAAAAAATTCTGTTCGATAGTGAAATAAATTTCTAAGTAAAAATTTGAATTTTTTTTTCTCTAAATAGGATGCTGTGGAAGATTTCCTGAAACTCTACGAACATGGACTGCTCCCCCGGGGCGATATGTTCTCAGTCTACTATCCGCATCTGCTTAAAGAAAGTACAGCACTCTTCCGCATCCTCTACCATGCAACAGACTTCGATACCTTCTACAACACCGCTCTGTGGGCGAAAATTCACGTTAACGAAGGCATCTATCTATGCGCCTTGTACCAAGCCGTTTTTCTACGACAGGACACCGTGCATCTGAAACTGCCGCCGCCATACGAATTCTACCCCTATGCTTTCTTCAACTCCGAAGTTATGGACAAAGCAAAGAACGCTCATTTGTACAGAGAAATTCGTGAGTAAAAAAAAATACGACTAATTGCTAACATTATTTTTTATGATTCTTCGATACGCATTTTTGCGTATTTCGAAATAACTATTACCGTGAAAAACAAAAAAAGTTTGAATGAAATTCCAAAAAATTCTAAATTACGAAAAAGCGAAAAACTACGAAAAACTGTGACAAAATATGGTAAATAATGGTTTGCGTAAATTGGATTATTTTTCTGTAAATTTATTATATTTTCCATTTTTTTTTAAATATATAAGTCGGCACTCTTTCATTCAGATCCGCCTTAGTAAACATTAATATCTTACTTAAAATTTGTACAAATAATTATAGGAACGTTGGCGATACCGTTATATTTTCTAAAAGATGATCAGTTTAAAGAAATTGCGAAAAAATGTGTCTTCTGTAGAGAGCAGTGCGGAACGCGCCGCGCAAACCACCGTGGTGATAAACGCAAACTACTCCGGCTGGTACATTGGTCACGACTATGGTACCGAATCGGTGCTTAACTACTTCACCGAGGATATTGGTCTGAACACCTACTACTTCTACTTCAGACAGGCATCGCCCTTCTGGCTTAGCAGCGAGCTGTATCCCTTCAATCAGAACATCCGTGGTGAGGAGTATCTCTACAGTCATAAACTCCTTTTGGCGCGTTACAATCTCGAACGTGTTGCCAATGGCCTCGAGCACATTGAACACTTCGACTGGAACTCAGAATTCTACATCGGTTACTATCCGACGATGTCCTATCACAATGGATTGCCGTTCCCTCAAAGATCGCACAACAGCAAAATTCCGAGTTACAAGTACACCTACACCCAGGTAAATTTCCTGACTATTCCCATTCAACTAAATCAGAGTCGAATTTGAAAAAAAAAAAAAAAAAAATTGGGAAATCGTTGCTACAGTTGCGGATCGGTAGAAAAATGTTTGATTGTTTCTTCTTTTTTTTTTATTCGTATTAGGCAATCCAACAATTGGAGGCTCGCATCTTCGCGGCCATCGATCTCGGCTATGTCTACGACAAGGACGGCAATCAGGTGAAAATCTACACACCCGAAGGTCTCAACATTCTTGGAAACATCATCGAAGGAAACGAGGACTCGATCAACAAGAACTTCTACGGAAGCGTCGACGTCTACGGAAGAAAGATTCTCGGCTACAATGTTGAGCCGAAATCCGACCATCAAATCGTTCCAAGCGCTCTGGAATCTTTCTCTTCGTGTTTGAGAGATCCGGCTATCTATCGTTTGTACGAGAGGATCAATCACTTCTACCTGAAGTGAGTAAATGATGGTTACGTTTTTTTTTTTACTTGTTGCCAATTGTAACGATTTTCCGACCGGATCTTGAGGATTCCATTTCATTTTGACGATGATACCGATGTATTAAAGGTACAAGTCGCACTTGCCGTACTACACGAAGGAAGAAGTGATTTTCCCCGGAGTTAAGATCGAAAGTGTAACTGTGGACAAGATGATGACTTACTTCGACGATTTCGACTCTACCATCACCAACGGCCTTTTGGTAGCAAGTCAGAAGGAAGCTGATACATTTTTGGTAAAGGTTCGCCAGCAGAGATTGAATCACAAACCGTTCAATGTACACTTCGGTATTCACTCCGACAAAACCACCAAAGCCGCGATACAGTTGTTCTTGGGACCGAAATATGACACTCAGGGTAACGTTCTCGACTTCACCCACAGCTACAAGAACTTCTACGAGATCGATCACTGGGTTACCGACTGTGAGTAATCAAACTTTATCCATATTTTCGCTAAAGTTTCGGTACGCAAAATGTATTTTTTTCCCGAAGATAAAAATAGAAAAGACCGATTTTTTTTTTTTAATTCACGTTTATTAATTCATTTTTTCACAGGATTATTAATATATAATAATAATAATAATAATAATAATAATATATTATATATATTAATTATTTTTTATTTATATTTTTTTTTTATTTATTTTTTAGTGGTTGCCGGTGCGAACAAACTTGAGCGCAACTGCCACGATTTCTTCTTCACCTACGATGACCAGCTGCCGAGCGAAGTGTTCTATAAGACAGTAGAAAAGGCACTTGAAACTGGTGATCCCTTCAAATATCAGGAACGTATCCACGGATTCCCGCAGCGTCTGATACTCCCGAAAGGATCAGTCGCCGGCAGTCCGTACCAATTGTTCGTTTACGTTCATCCGATCGACGGCGAGCCGGTGCACTACAAATCGCGCATCTGGGGCGAGTACGACTTCGGCACGAAATCGTTCGGCTTCCCTCTCGACAGGCCCATCGATTACGCCAATTTCATTGGACCGAACGTCTTCTTTAAGGATGTGATGATCTATCACAAAGACGGATACGACATTAATGCAACTATCTAAAAAAAAAAAAACAATTATGAATCGAAAACATATGAACGCATGTAAGCGCACAAATTTTTAACCCCTTAGCTTTTCATTAGAATTGGCAAACTCCATGTCAAGCATCACATTTTTCGAACGTTCTTCTGTTGAAATAAAGAAAATATCTTAATGATTAATCTCATTATTTGAATAAAAAAAAAAACGAAAAAAAAAAAAAAATTCTGTTAACATCGAAATATAACTTCGACGAAAATTCGTCACCTCGTTGAGAATTAATTGAGCTCACCGTTCAATGATCTACTCTATCAGACAGTGAGCAAATCACCGGTGGGGCGCACGTTTGTGTAATGCCGTTTTACCTGTATTTACGTCACGTATAACTGTATTCTGAGGCGTAACTGTATATCTACGTAACACTGAAAGACACCCACACAGGCATCACAATTCGTTAAGACCGCAAGGCTTGTCGAACCATAGTTGACTATTCCGACGTTCCACTTCGAAGATTTTTTTTTTAATTAGTTGCGAATATATAAAAGCGTACGATTTTTTATTTGGGACAACAATTCTTCGGTCACGAAAAGCACGTAAAAAATAATTATTTCGAAAAATTCTATTTTTTGATCGAATTTGAATAAAAAAAAAAAATTTTATCGTTGATCGACGATCGATCGATACATTGAATCGAAGAAAATTTTTTAGCTCCGGCGATCACTTCAAGAAAGTTAATTTGGGAACACAAAACAAACTTTTCTATCAGAAAAAAAAATGTCGTGTTTAAAAAAAAATATAAGTATTTTTTTGTTTTTTTTTTTTTTTTTTTAATTATTCAGTTTTTGCTTCCATCAGGATTCAAAAAACGGGAAATAGCATGAATGAATATATGACGCAATACCTCGAAAGTTTCCGGAAGTTGAGAGAAGTCGGATCACCTAATAGAGTCGGTCAAGGTCGCGTGCCTTCTGGTACCTCATCTTCCCCCTTCGTGAAGAGGAATGTGGGACGTTACCTGGCCATGACGAGGATACACAGAGAGGAGTAACAGGTGATGGTAGATGCCCGCTTACCACCGGACTCGGGTTCAAGAACTTCAGTTTTGCTATGACCGTCGTCAGGTCACCAGGAGCCTTCCAGTGAATTACGGAAAAAAAAAAATTTTACGCGATTGTTCATCGTCTTCTTTTTTTTATCTACTTAATCGCGATACCATACTGTCACACCATGGAATTTCGAACATTTGTCGTAAGTAATTCGTCGTGATTTCGTCATTCGTCAATGCGAAAGTTTACCTTTTTTTATATTATGAAGAAAAAATTACATCAATTTCAAGTATTTTCTTTTTTACCTCGACACCCGACACCCAATCTTAGACAGTTTTCCGCTTAAATAAAGTTGTCGTTGTTTTTTAAAATCCTTAATGAGGCATTTTTTTTTCGACAATCATAATATTTATAAGCAAAATCAATAGGCCGATTAAAATCGTTCATTTCGACGATACATCAACTTTGCTATGTGAATTGTGGAAAATTAAATATTAATTTAAGAAAAATAACATTACGGTCATAAACCAAAAATGAATTCACTGTCATTTAATTTTTTTTCTAACTTCAGTAAACTATTTCTTTTTATCGTCCTTAAAAATGATGAAATGTCGGAAAATATCGATTCTCGTGGATTTCGAAGTTAATTATTTAATTCACTTTAGTTAGTGAGTAACATTCTATAAGATTTTTCTTTTCCGCTTCGAATAGTGGAAAAAATTATTAAATTTTTTTTTTTTTATTAAAACGGAATTTTTTTTTCTCGTTTGATAAATTTAACATTTTGTTGGTTTGCGTTCGATTACGTTTTCATTATTTTACTAGCGAATATACTGTACGTATATTCGTACGTATATTCGTAGCGAATATACTATACGTATATTCGCAATCGAAGAAGTTGTAAAAAATGCCGCACAATTAATCAATAACAGTTAGAGCTGAAGAGTAGAACAAACTTCTCCAAAGGTTCATTAGACTGCGTCGATCGATGATTCAACGACTTCTCAGTTCTTTTTTTTCTCGAGTAACCATCGAGCATCGAACCCTGAATCTCCACAAACGAGTTTTCAAGTGTAACACGTACGGTCGATCTGTTCCGTAACGCTCTAAACATCTCTTCGGCTTTCCTGGACGGTCGGAATAAGTTGCTCCGCAAGTAGGTTAGCGCGTCCTCATCAGTCGCATCCGCCTTTCCACGAATACATCGAATTTTCTGTCGTGATACTCTAAACAACTTCGTATAATTCTTCAATACAACTTGTCTCCATCGTTATCCAACTTACAATCGTCAATTTCCCTTATTTTCGCAATGAGTTAATTCCTAATGGCCGGAGGATGATTAATTTTATTTTCATATCCACTAAACTTTAACAGCGCACGGATTCGCGGAGAAAGTGATGTTTTATCGTATTTTTTTTTCTAATTATCCAGCGATAATTAACGCACGAACCATTTCATAACAAGTGGGCCATCAGAATTATCTTAAATTCTTAAATATTAATTTAATTCTTAAATAATTTAATATTTATTTTCGGACAGAAAACACGTGCAAAGTGTAACAGTGGGATAACCTATCAATTTAATCATCAGCGGTTTTTATTTTGTGTAATTACTTCGAAAGAAGCGACTTCTTGATCGCAGTAAAAAAAAAAAGAAAGAAAAATGTAGCTTTGCCGATAAAGTTGTGGTAGAGTAGGACGTAGAGTTGTCCCGTATACGATGTCGGTATACGCGGTACGGCAGTAAGACCGTTGTGTATTAATAGTCGGTGGACCGGGTACCGTTAAGGCCGAACGTATAGCATACCTACCTACCTTTGTAACGGGGAATGCCGTGTAAAGCCACATACAGCGTACACATACAGAACGAGAGAACGAGAGAACGAGAGACCAACCGTTCGATAGATACCCAAGAGCTGTTGGCTTAAAACAACCTTACAATACCGTGGGCTTAACCAACGTTAAGGAGGTGGTCAGTGTCACCGAAATATATTTTCTGTGTCACGAAATACCAGTATAAAACCGCGATGACAAAACTTTGTATGTATCGGGTTAATAATGAGACTAATCACAGTACTCAATCGTCCTTAATTAACCCTATAAACAATTTTTCCAAAACCGAGTTACCATTTAAAAATTATAGTATTCGTTTTTTATGCCAATTAAACACTTTTATAAAAATTCGTTCAATATGATCGAAGACGAAAAAAAAAAAAAAAATGTCAGACTTCCGAATAGCGTTTGTTATTATCTTTGATTTTTAAATAGGTTCCTAAAAAACCACGAAAAAAGTATCGGTTAGCTTCGGGCATTTGGTTGGTCTTTAACTACTTATCAAATTAACCGTAAAACACCGCATATGGATTTGGTGAATCTGACGGATTTCAAGGAAATCTTACTTTTCGAAAATTTTTCGATTTAGGTTATTTTTAAACGCCTATAACTTTGATAATATTTAGTGTGTCGATATTGCACTTTGATAGTAGATGTTCCTTACATCCCGATGCTTCGATTTCACTGTAATTAACCTTAAAAATATTGATCTTTTGAGAAAAAATCGCAATGATGAAGCCATCTGGTCTTCCAGACCAACATGAGGCGCTGAAGAGCTCCAAAAATACATATGGTATTCAAGAATTAACGAAGAAATGATTTTTTTTGTCTCGTTACAGCTGATCCTTATGTCTGTAATAGTCTGTGCATTGGCAGAAGAGAATCATATCAACAAGGTTCGAGGTCAAGGAGTGGAATCCGCGACGACAGGACAGGAAGAAGAACCACCAGAGGGCTATTATGCATTTGTGGAATCACCGAATGCCGAACCGCCGAAAGTCCGTCCACCGCCTTATATAGACAGTGATAAAGAATGTTACGGTAGGGTAGTTTTTTCGGCAAATCTATTGGTTATCGTCAAACCGGAAACCGACCTAAAAACCAACCGTTTGGGGAGTTCCTTATTCGACTGTTATCGTAACCCGTATGTTCTGTAATTCAACTAATTCTATGATTTGCTATTGAACACCACGCTAAACCTTCTAAAGATTAGCTTTCCGTTGGTTTTTCAATTCCAAATCAGCTCAGCTGATTGACCTTTCAGAATAAGGTGATTTATAAGGTATACCGACCATAAACCAACTTTCTAGTCACTCCAACGACCGGTTGGTTTATAGTTGGATTTAGAGAATTATCCAAAAGTCAACGCTTAGACGGTCGCGACAATAGTTGGTTTGGTGCAGCAATCAACCTGTTTGAGTTGTGGTCTGTTGTCGCAAAAGTCATCAGGAAAAAATGTACCGTGTAAAAAATATCCGCGAAAAAAAAAAAAAAAAAACCGGGAAGAAAGGCTGAAAAAAATCCGGAAAAAAAGACCAATGGAAAAAAGGTCGAGGAAACAAAGAGATTGTCTTCAGACGGTACTACACTATTCTTTACCATACATATAACATATCGGTACCGTTAGGCACCAGCGACGGACGTCGCGAGCTCAAGCGGGTCAATTTTTCAAAATTGCAACATCGACGTGCGGCTCTTTTTCCCGTTGACATTTAATTTTCCGGCTATATTTCCCATCAGTCTTCTTTTCCTGGCAACTTTTCCCGACCTATTTTTCCTATATTTGTAGGAAAACGAATAATGATTCATGTTGCCTTTCAGATACTGGCAAACAGGGAAAAGGTTTCGTATCGATTCATAATGTTTGCGGCGATCTTAACAAGGGCTATGTACCCCGAAATCCAATGAGACAAAACGTAACAGGATCCTCGTATCCATTGTAAGTATATGAAAAAAAATGTTAAATAATTTATGTAATCGAAAAACATTGTATCATAAATCAGTTCTTGATTCGTTATTTTTTATCTACAGCGAATTACTGAGAAATCACACATTGAAGTTTCTCAGCAAAGCACTTCCTATTCTGAAGGCTGACGACTCGCTACCGAAAGTCGCCAAAGTACAACCGTTCTCTCAAAATTCGTAAGTACAACAAAATATGGATGCAAACGAAATTATTATGGACATTTGCTTGCAAACACAGTCGATCTTTTTTTCTCAGAGATTTTTAAAAGATAAAAATAGTACATTCCGATACTAGTGCGAAAAAACTTTTTCAAAAAACGTTTTTCGCACGAGTATCGTACAAAATTTTATTTCATGCGGAGAGAAAATGGGTTTTAGGCGAAACGTGCGTAAAATCGCATTTTACGCACGGAGTGAAATAAAATGTATTTTGCGCGCGGAGTGAAATAAAATGTATTTTGCGCGCGGAGTGAAATAAAATGTATTTTCTTCTTTCTTTACAGAGTCGACACTGACGAGAAAAGAAGCCGAAGCAAGCGAGCGGCGCCGGAGTCATCATCCATTATAGACGCAACGCGAAACGGCCGAAAGTTTTGCGACAACGGCGGTGGCGTGTAAGTAGCGCGTCACAAATTTTGAAACGCGTACACGGATATTTATTTAATATTTTTGTTCACGCGTTATCTGTTGCTGTTTGCGATGATCTTTATCGCTCGATTGACCTTCAATATTACAGTGTCTGTATGCTGTACAAAGCTATTCAAGGCGAACCATTGGCAACCGCTTCAACTGCCGAGCGTCGGGACGATCCTCCCTCACCGGAGTATCGGCAACGTACTCCAACGCCGGAAAAACCTCAGGAATACTCCGGACCACCGACTCCTTGTCCCGCTAAAGTGGAATACGCTACTCCAGTTTTTGCCAAAAATTATCAAGGAATATGGCGTTACGTCGTTCAGATTCCCTACGAAGGATACTTTACGCAAACTATCGAACTCACGAGATGCATGTAAGTTTTTTTTTAATTCTTTTTTTCAAAAATATTTTTTATTAATGTAAAAGTAATAATTGAAAAAATGATTCCATTATTTTTCTATTGAAATTATTCAGCTCAGTAATTTTTTTTTCTAAAATTGTGAAATCAATTGTTTATATTATAATTACGCATGTGTCTAATCAAAGATTTTTGTTTAATGGAAAATTTGAAGGCAATCTCGATGCCATTATTTGGACGGCGGTTGCCTTTCGTCTCCAAGATGGACGAGTCTTTTGGTAGCCGAAATATTTTATCCCGATACATTTTTGGACGACGGACAAAACGGACGATTTCCGGGTCCGAGGGAACCGGTAACCGGCTCACCGCCTCCGGTTCACGATTTTCAAAATTATCAACAATATTTGCAAAGAAGGGCCGGTGAAAATGAGGGACGTAGTAGTGCCACGCAACAGCATCATTGCGACGGAGTTGACGAAATGGGTTGCTTCCAAGTAAGTATACCGGCGGTAAAAATCAAAATTTAAAAATCGGTAACAAACAACTCTGAAATAATTTTCAAAAATAAAAAATTATTATTGTCGGCCATTTTTTTTAAACTTTCAGCTTTTTAATAAAAAAAAATAGACTGCAATAAAAACAATAATTTTATTTAAAAAAAAAAGATATTCTATTTAATATAATCGATTTTATCGAATACTCGAACGCAGCGACTCAGACTAATTGAATTTATTTTTATCTTTGAAGGTTCGACTGTATTATGATTGGTTCCTCGTGCCGGGAAGTTGCAAGTGTTGGAGACCTGATTATTTCAATCGTTACGTACGTCGCACCGGTGCAAATTCCGATCTCTGAATCAATTTCGCAGTGACTAATTGATTCGAGGAATTTGTCATTCGGCGTCATCGCAATTCTTTTTTATTTGTATCGGGGGGACTTTTGTGTCGCGAAAGAATTTTACTAGTCCCCCTGTTATGACTGCCCTTTCACATCGCAACAATACAATTTTATGTAAATGTGATGTGTTCTCTTTGCGAAACGAATGACAAGGGCTTCGGAGACTCGGTGACAACGACGATAATGCGTATACACACTTCCTCGCCGGAAAATACGCGAATAACATGACTGATATATGAACAGCATTATAGAGACATAGATCTATATTTACGTTCAGATTTAACAGGTGTAGAATAAGTTTCGCGGTAAGTTATTTAATTTTTTATAACGCGCGTACGTTCCGACAATTGTTTTTCGAAAAAAGCTCTTTATCTCCAGTGATCAAATAATTTGTACGATGAGTCATGAAAAATTTAAGGTTAATAAATAATAAAAAAATTTATTTCAATGGCATCACATAAATTAGCGAATGTCTTCTCGTCAAGCTATGAAATAGCTGAATTATAAAAAAAAAAATCTTTGTATACCTTTGAAATAAAAACGTATAGCGGTATATTTGTTTTTTGTCTTTCCTACCCGAGAAGAGCAGCGAATTTTTTTTACGCAAATTCTGCGTCGGTAAAAACAGATCTCTTGAACAGCTTGGATTTTCAGCCACAGGGGTGTTATAGACATCTCGTATACCCGTTGTTTGATTAACGAACTTTTTTTTAACGATATTAAAAATATTTGTCACGTAATTCTGAATCATTAATTTTCGAAAATTGCCATAATGAAAAATTGCATTAAAAGGATTTGAAAAAATCATTATACAGTTCAAAGGGCGGTTGTTTTAAATACTTATATTGTTTA
The DNA here is from genome assembly GCA_964006125.1 of Cryptus viduatorius. Taxonomy (NCBI): domain Eukaryota; kingdom Metazoa; phylum Arthropoda; class Insecta; order Hymenoptera; family Ichneumonidae; genus Cryptus; species Cryptus viduatorius. Next base: position 12,741,779 of record OZ023221.1, read on the forward strand.
ATTTTGATAAATATATTGTTGAATTCGATTCTCCGATTTCTTTTTCTATCAACATAGGTGACGAATTCGCGGATGAATTTTTCGACTATATGTATTTAAGACGAAAAGGGAAAACGGGAAGAAAAGTTTTGAATAAATACGCGCGTTTTTAAAGTTGTTTTCGTATCAAATAATATATAAAATAATATGTTTATAATTTTGGGAACGTGTGACTGTTAATATTGAATCGATTTTCTATTAAAAGTCATCCATAAGTTCGCATTACACGAATGTTGGTATCAATGCAACAACAGCAAATCTATGCGTTTTCTATACATTATATGCGTTAAAAATGAAATAGAATGAAATAATATAAAAAATAAATGATGCCTCTTCGATAAATTAACTTCTTTTTTTTTGCGAGACTACGGAAAAGATGAATCATTTTTAAAAAATAACGTTAATTTTCATTTTCTTTAGAATTTACAGAAGAATTATTTACTCTTAATTAATTTGTCGAACGCTTGAATATTTTCCTTCCAGAAATCGACATAATTGGTATGGTAGAAAACGACTTTTACCTCAATACGTAACACATAACTATTTTTAGATGTTTATTAGTAAAGTTTAAATGACTCTGAATTCGTATACATCTCGAAAACTGAAGGCGAAGTAACATCGAAATTTTGTAATTTCGAAGTTTTACTTTATTTTAGTATTACTCAACATATAAAAAAAATTAATTTATTATTGCGTATATATTTGACGATACGTTCAAATTTTCGTACATTTCAAAATCTTTATGTTCTACGAATTTTATACATTTTCTACGAAAACGTATAAATCTTCACAGCCGATTGACATCGACATTGTGAAAATCCCTTTGCCGCCTTATCCGACTATTCTCAACGTCACCGCGATATAATCGAATATTGAATACGTAATCGAAAAGTACGGTATTCCCGATCGTAGTTTACCGTGGAAAAAGACGGCCAAGGAAAAAAAAGGTATTAAATATATTGTCTATACTCTGAATCTTCATAGCATTGAATATCATAGCGACCATTGAAAGGCGACATCTGGAGTATAGAATCGGAAAAATTATAAGAATTTCATGAATTTTTATATCAACAAAAATTACCGTCATTGCGTTTTGGCATTTGAAAAAAATGTTAATATACCTTTACGGAGGTAAATTTACTATTATTACGCATACAAAACATTGTTATCAAATTGTAAATTCAGTAAACGGTCTTATCATTAGCGCAGACTCGCGAAGGAACCTCCCGACAGCATTGGCAATATTTTCAAAACCTGTCCCCTGTCTGAGTGTCTGTATTGTATTCCAAAATCTATACGTAAGTGTTCCGTGAAAAACAAAAACAAAAATAGGTGTTCGTATCATCGAATCGCTTTGGCAGTGGTTTCAATTATTCAAGATCCATTCTTCGATTGCGGAATCATCGATCGTTCTGGTCAGAGACCTCGAACGACCGTGAGTCTCCGGCAGTGTCAGGGTTCTTCGAGGTTTTTCAACTTTCGAATTCGATCGTTTTATTACAGTCGCGTGCATGAAACGTCGCTACCGGGAACCCTGAGGATCGCAAGAATAAACATCACGTGGATGAGTTTCTATTTTTTTTTTCTGCCTCTTCCTCAACTATTTCTTCTTTTTTTCCTGCGTCTCATTCGATGGAAGGCCGGTGATTCTCATCGCTCAATCTATCCGGATCGGTAATACTTTCCTCGTGACTAGCCACTGCCTCTCCCTTCGCATCGTCATGTGACGATTTAATTGAGTCCAGCGGCAGTTGACGTCACAGCCCGATACGCATCGTGGCTTCTCATACGCCGCAAGAATATATATCTTTCACAAATCTTATCGTGTCTCGTGTAGTATATGCGAACTCGTGTACACAATACGATACATTGCCGAGTTATAAACACACGTTTACCCATACGATTCGGCAAAACGACTTTGGTCGAGTTTGACGCGACGCGTTCGCATACAGTCAATCATTCGTACCAATGGAGACGTTATGTTAGCGTAATATTATGTTTTCATCGTATGTATATATGTATGTATATGTATAGTAAATGTCTGTTGAATCAACGCCGACGCAAAAAGATCATAAATCATTGAGTCATCTGTAATGAGGAAGCCCTCGATTCGATCGATTAATTATCGATAATACTAAAGTACGCGTGTGATGATTACACAGCGATTTCTTGCAGATTTTTTAACTTTCGTCGTATCATCCGAAAGGATCTTTCAGTTATTAAGAAAAACATAAATTATTGTGTTTCTCGGGTCGATGAATCCGTATTTATTGAAAAATAAATAAAATAATAATAACTTTAAAATTCTTATTATTAAAAATTTCTTAACGGAAAGTTGCTTCGTGAATGGAAGAAAAAAAAATCGTACAGCTTGAGAACGTGAAACGAGTTAACCCTTTAACGTTCACTGGGAATCAAAGTTTTTCCGGGTTTCGTAGAAACAGAGATAATCTTTTGGCAAAGTTAATAACAGTAAAAAAAATGTATAAAATCTTCTCGATAACGGTTCGAGACTTAAATTGTTAGTAATTAAAATGAAGAAGGATCGAGTTAAATAATCACTTTTTGAATTAGTTGATTGAAAAAATAGATTATACATAAAATTAAATTTGTTATTAAAATAGGCAAATTAAGAAAAAAAATTATTATACATAAATTATGTATAATCTTTTTTTTTTCTTTATTTTCCAATTTTAATTTTATATTTTTTTCTTCGGAAACGAGAGGTCGATTTTCGCTGACCTTAAACACCAAAAAACGTCAATATTTGCGATCCAAACCATTGTGTAAATACAATTGAGTAATTAACATACAATTATATACGCGAAATTGATACATTATCTCCAATTAATTTTCGATTTCCTCAATCGAACTTTTGTCGTTGATCAAAACGTGAAAAGAAGAATGTTTTTATAATTATTTCGAAATATCATAATTCCACGGGTACGTCGCACCTCTTCACACAACGCGCGCGCGAACGCGTTTATTACTTATCCGGTAACGATAAATGTGTCATTTTTTTATTCAATCGACAAACACAACTAATACGTAAAAAAAATTGGGATAATAAATGTACATTGAAGTACGTCGGTAATGTGTGTAACTACTGTCAGTTCAAGGAATTCGCGCGGTAAGATTCATATATATTTCAAACACAGAGTTACGAATTTCCGTTGTTTCTATATGTATACATAGTATATCTTGGCACCCGACGTGTACCGTTCTCTACGGTAACAGAATATCGACTGTACTCCCGTTTCTTGAGTTTCTTTTCCATAGACGATGTACTATCGTAAGTCTACAAACATCGACCATCTATACCCGTAAATTTGGAGAACTCGCGCGTCAACACCCGAGACTACTCAGTCTCGATCGAACGATACGGACGCGCGCGCCTAAACGGCGATATAAGATCGATTTTATAAATATTATTTTACCCGAAAAAAAAAATCGATTAATTGGATCAATTTTTGTGCAAATCGTCGTTAAATTAAATAATTGCGAAATCTCGAGTGAAAGAAAATCGAACTTTTACATCGCGGTGATGGATCGGTAGCAGATTCTCACGAGTCACCGTGAGTATTTTTTTTTTAATTTTTTTTTTATTTATCAACGACGAATCACGTTGCGGTAGGTCGATCTGAATAATTCAGCGAACCCGGCGAGAATACTTCGAAATGCGTTGTTACGTGTTACGATCGAGAAATTTTGTAGGGCGGAAAACAGTTTGATCAAAAAATTAGCTAATAACAAACCCGAGATGGGAAGATAGAACTTTGATGTTGATCATCGCGACGCCATCGTCATTTATCGAGACGAAGAATGCGAGCTAACCGCGATAAGACGAAGGTAGGCAGCAGCGACGGTAACCACGTGTTCGTTCAGAGTCGACGATGGATCACAAGTTTCGTGCACCGTTTGTTATCGAGCAATTTGTCTACCGTCACACTTATCGAATTACCACAGACCCGCGGAAGACACTTGTCACCGTCGCAACCTTCGATGCCTTCAATGTCGGAGATCGTCTCGATTCTTATTACGGTCCAATTATTGATTCGCAAAAGGTTTATTAATAGGTTCAATCGATACGGGACTCTATTTAGCTGACGATAAAACGATAACACGAACGGAGAATGAAAATATTTTCCCGCATTTCGAAGTCAACAGATCTTTGCCGCGAACGCGTATCGCAAAATAATGATTTTTCAATTACAGTCCAATAGCTGTTTTACTGTAATTGGATGTTAATTTTTCAGGAAAACGAGACTAAGGTTCTTTTTTTAGTTGTTTATTGTCGCATCAGCAGCTGAGGTTATTCCCCAGCAATTCATGTTTACATATGTACACAGAGATTATTTTTGCGTTTCCTTCATTAGCTTCCGGCGTTTATTAACTGGGGATCAGTTTAGTCAATTTGATTATGTAAATTACGATAACAGCCATGAAAAAAATTGGAACCAATTATTCCATTTTTTTTTTTTTTTTAATAAAAATTTATTCAAAGAGAAATTCGATTAAAGGAAATTAAAAATGAAAAAATTATAATTCGAAGAAATTATATTTTTTGTGATACAAAAGAAATGGTTAAAGTAAAAGACGGATTATAAAAGTTTATAAATATTTTTTTTTTATTTGTAATAAAAATATAGTTTTATTCACTGTGTAAAAAATGTATAAATAATTTCGAACGATAAAAATATTTTTTATTTCAAGGAAAAGGGTTAAAGTAAAAAGGGATGTAAATAATTATTTTTTTGTTGTATCAAAAAAATTGTTTTATCCGATGTTATGAAAATGCGGAAAAAGTCGATGACTATATCACCTTGAAAATCTATAATGCCTCGTGTCGGTGACACGATGATTATTACGATCATCATTGTCATTATTGTCTTGTGATCTGCTGCGGAGCACTTTTACGATGATCCATGCTTCGGCGTATGCTTCGGGGCAAATAACGTATAATTAATTTCATTACAAACGAACGATGGAATGTAAACATATTCAACGGGTCAGTGTTCGTGTTGGTCGCGTGAGCCGAGAGATGTTCGCGTCTGGAAGGTTTTGATACACATCGATGACGACGCTTTTTGCTTCTCTTAAGTGGACCGCAGTGCCGCTTGTATGCCCGATGAAACGACGATGCGACGATTCTTTTGTGACGGAAAGATTACGAGAGTCATTTGTGTGCCCCTAATGGATTGCGCTGCTCGTTCGTTTTATCGCATTCGTCAACAATGGCGTTGAATAGATCGAGATACCGGATTTCGAAGATCTAACTGATAAGATTCGTTATTATCATCATGCAATAGTCTGAGTTTTTTTAATGCAAACATTCGAAATTAATGCCGAGGAAATTGAAAACATAATGATATATCTCAATTTTTTTTAGCCACTGAAAAGAAATTATTTTTTTTAATTACTATAATAAATTTTATTTATGTTGGTAAAAATCTCCCCATTTCTTCCGGATTCACGTGCTATTCTGAGTACATATATTATAAGAAGAGATATAATTTTTACTACTTTTTTTTATTTGAACATTTTTTTTTATTTGAAAAAAAAAAAAAAAATCAAAATTTTAATAGGCACTTTTTATGTGTTTACAATTTTGATGAGCAAAATATGTGCAGTCACCGTTTTTGCGGCATCGCTGAAATATCGAACTGATTTGAATCTCAGGTGATATTCTTCTTATAAGTCATCCAGGTTCGCCGGGTAAAAAATACAAAAATATATGAATTCAAGTTTGGATTTTCCTTTCATCGGAAAAACCGCAGTGGTCCTTCGAACCCAAAAGTGCGGTAAGCGCGGAGGTAGAAACTGGATTAAACCAGAGTGTTGAGATTAATTAATAAACCGTTAGCGACACTTTGACGATTGCTAAATCGCGATAATATCGCTTTCAAAGCTGTATAATGAAAAGTCGTGACCCTCATTGCCCGTACCTCTCGCCCGGTTAATAATTATTCAATTACGTGTTACAAGGAGACCCGAGTTATGCGCGACAGTTGATGATTGTTTTGTCAAACACACTGTATGAACTTCCGAAGAATCTTCGCGTCGATTCATCATTCATCGAATTAACTATCGTACAACGAACACGCTGACAGATGTTAAACCGGTTTTTCGAACCCTCGTGACTCGAACGATCGGCATTCTTACACACACGCGCAGTCTCGTCTTGCCGGGTTGACGACAAAGATTTTCTTTTTTATAATTCGTTAAAAAAGGGAAAAAAAAAATTCCTCGACGTTTGTTGTTCGGCCAATCGCCGGTTATTATACGCAAATTATTCGTGTCTCACGCATTGGCCCCGAAGATTATATGCGACGAAAAACACTGTATAATTATCTATTTTTATATGCAGTAATCTTGAGCCCGAATAGAGGAAACGCGCACGTTATTCCGCAGGACACGTAAACTCGTTTCGAATCGCGGCCATGAGACCTCAGTCACATGATAGAAGTTTGCAAAAAGGTCAAAAACGACTGTGTTACAGAGGTTCTCAAGTGGGGAATCTCGGGGAGATTGCCGGCAGCCTCTTCAAGCACGTGACGATGTTTTATATGCCTATAGCGACCAACGCGCGAATCAAGAATTAATGCAAACTACGATATTCAGCCTCGCGGTGAAGATGTGTAATAATTAAAATATAAGCATATTATTTTTTTTTCCGGCTATAAATTTGATTTACGTGCCACATGCAAAAATCCACAAAAATATGAGTCATTTACAGTGCTAATTTAATTGGAAATAAATTAGATTTATAATCATAATTTTTATTTCGATTCGAATCTTTAATTTAAATATTCAAAAATTCGATTTATTTTCGATAGGTGATGATTGACAACAGAAATATCGTAATCTGCGATTACAGGATAAAAGTTCATCGAAAAATTATTCATGGAAATAATATTTTACGGAAATTTGAATAAATCGGAAAAGTGCGTTTCTCGAGAATTTTTTTTAATAGAAATTTTTTTTTTTTTTTTTTAAGATTCTCGCAACTTTTTTTTGGTTTTAATATTAGGAATACATTAGAACAAAGAATAGGATTTGAGAAAAGAAGCGATATCAACGTTTATTTTATTAAAATTTATCAATCCTATTTGCCAATATTTTCAATTTTTTTTTCTGTCTCTGAAAATAAAATAATTATATCGACGTATACCGAAATGAGAAAATTTTATTTTTCGATCGATCTATTTGGTTAAAAAAGATAGAATTTGAAAAACCAATCGATGATTGAAAACAGAAGCGAAATCAGCTTTTGTTTGATAACAATTTGCCAATCAATAATGCATGAAACAATCAATTATGTATGCAAATAACGGTTTACAGATGTAAATTAAAATCAGAAAAGTGTGTTTTTCTATTTCGTCTGAATTCCACACCTGTTTTATTATAGCTGAAACTTTGAAGATTTTGACGAAACTTCGAAACTTGAGGTTTTTTTTTTTTAACGAAACAGAGTCTATAAATTCTTCCGAACTGTTGGAGGAAAGATATCTGTACGAAAACAAGAAGATATTTCCCTAAGCAAGATACAGAATTGAGAGTCGTTTTATTTAAGAATTTGCTATCCGGAAATATATAATATATGTACCTCGCGTGTGAAGGGATTTTCGCAACTCTCCCGAGTCTCCTATCCATGTACGCAGATTGCATGTACACACATCGGGGAAATACCGTCTTAAACTTTTTCCTCCTTTCGAAATATTTCGCTTGAGGTAACGATTGAGTTTGCGATACTACGTGGAATATACGACGTTTCAGTATTCCTGAAATCATCCTGATTTGACGCGCGCACGCCTAGCGGTCCGATCGTATTGCAGGTAAAAAACTTGTTGGAAGCGAAACCCATTTTTTCCCAATTCTCCTGACAGTCTCGCGGCGCATTCTCTTGTCTACGATCTCTGCGTCATCGAGGGGAACCACAGACTCTCGGAAATATAATCGTCTACCCACGCACCGGAGCAGCGCCGTACGTCCGTTCGATAATTAATTACATCTTTCATTTTAAACGAAATAAAAAAAAAAAAAATCCTTCACTTGACAAATCTTTTCCTCGTGTAGTTCATTAATTAGAGTAACTTGTTTCGCCCACCAGCGACACACATATCGCAAAAATCGTGTTGTTTTTTAATACCGAGCCTGTTGAATGTTTTCTAAATATATTTAATCGACATCGATCGCTATTTGTTTTCGTGTCCGAGTTCGTTGATTCGCGATTACGGTAGTCCTTTTGGAGTACAGTCTGAACCTCGATTTCGATTCGATAAAAAACTGAAAAAAATCGAGTATATGGAAGTTGCGGAAAAGATTCATCTTGCATACTAATAATTCCGAAATGTCATTAACAAATTACGTAAAGAAATATTGTTCGACAAATTAATCGGCAATCGATTATTTTTTTGTATGAAAATAATTTGTCAATTTTTCTGAATACGTATAAATTATTTCAGAATTTTTTTAAACGTTTGAACCTTTTTAGTACTTTCTATATGTTCGATTTTTTCAGATTTTTATCGCATAGAGATCCTCGCAATTCTCTCTGAATCTCACGTGAGGTCAGACTACTGCGAAAGGACTATCTTTACACAAATACAATGACAACTTTTTTTTTTCGTTTATTCATCGCAAATTTTCAGTCTCGAGCCATTGAAGTTTTTATCAAACTGGATATACCGAAAATATTTTTGAACGATGCAGAATTGAGAAGAAAAAAAGATTAAAAAATGAAAAATATATATATAAAAAAAAACAGTAAAAAAATTATGAATTTACATTTAATAATTTTATTTAATGGATTAGCCGATTTTTTAAAATAAATCGAACTCGCTCTATGTATAGAAAAATAATTTTTGAATATCCGTTATTTTTCCGATAGCGTAATTTGAATTAATTAAAATCAATTTAAATCTGTTGATTAAATTCTGAGACTGGAGTCACGGCAAATTCAATTTTTCGTGATTTTTTCCGTTTTTTTTTTAATCAGAATTATAATCAAAGTAATTAGTTAAAAAATTTAAGATATTTGATGGTTTCGTTCACCGATTGTTATTGTTAAAACTTTTCCTGTTAAGAAGCGCCCGGCCGACTATGTAAATAAGCGTTAAGCTGCGATCGCGATTGGTTTGTTCACCAGTGACGTCGGGACGAGGGGAGTTCGCCTCGTGATACACACTCGGAGATCCGCTCGCGGGCATTTATATGGCGGTACAGGGACCCGCGTAAACTCAGTTTTCAATCCGCACCGGAAACACGACATTGTCCGTCTATTACTAAACACTCGCTACTTTTGTCTTTCTCCATATGCATACACATATGTTCGCGTTTGCAAAAGTGTTTTCTTATCTTCGTCTCGACGAATCGTACGAATAAACGAAAGTGACGAGAAAACAAATAAAAACAAAGGATTTTTCGTTTTTTCTTTCTTTCGTTATCTTGCTGAAGTTAAAAATTATCAATGCATTATTTAATCTTTCGGGCGACTATGACAAGAAAGTGGAGAACTTGATTAACACGCCAGTGCCAGTGACACGACACACGACTTTTGGTAAATTATTTAATTTAAGAAATTAATTTTCATAATAACTTTCCCAATTGTATAATTATTTTTTTAGCCATAAAAACAGTTTATTTTGAGTGTAAAAAAATAACGCGTAAGAGACAGAAAAAATTTCAAAATCTTTAGAAATATATTCGGCATTTTTTTTTTTTTTTCATCAGTTAATATTGCTATTTCGATGTTGAAATATTCTCTACGATTTAAGCAATTTCGTTCTGCAACGACAAACTTTACGATTTCTAGGATCCTCGATGGTATTTAATGTTTATCGTTGCAAATTTCCCGCTAGAGTTCCCTCAATCACTCGTGAGATATTTCGATCGCGTTTAGTTTATTCATCGTTGAAATACTCGCAGCCAAAGTGATCGTAAATAATTTTATGTCACTCGACGATTATGATTCACGTAAGTGCGAAGTTTAGCACTGACTCCAGGAGGATGAATTACGATCCGCAACATTTCGTCGGTTCGTAACAATTCATATTCGTGTCGGAGTGACTAATTCGTTGCATTACACGGTTGCGTCGTTAAATCGCGAAAAGTTATACATTTTTTTGTTTTTATCCTCCGGCGATTTTGTCTCGCAATCGTTCGATACTTCGTTGACAGAGTGACGAAAAGGAAAGACATATTACGAGATGATTTTACCGGTTAATGTAATTGTCAATACATCGCGACAGGTTTAATTTTTTTCCCCGTTTCATTGTTTATCCGTCGATACATTATAAAATGTCATGTAAGACCGAAGAAAGTAAACTCGTTATGCATATATGCTCGGGGAGTACATGCGAACTGCCGTTTGACTCTTACACAATGAACGACCAAATATCATTTTAATTGCTTTGAACTCAACAGCGCAGGCGTCGACAAGGCGTAACATCGTCTTCGTCGAGTGCAAAAAAAATATGACGTTATTAAAATCCAAAAACTAAGAGCATATATAACAAGTCTTTTTGATTTTAGTCGCGTAACGTGTTACTTTGGAAAACAGTGACGAAAAAAAAATGTTTAAAAATAGCTGGACACGAGTTTCGACCTCTCGACGATGTCGTGAAAATTCCGTAATAATTCATCGAGAATCTTGGAACATATAATATTTTCGCGAGAAAGTCGTGATACACAATGTGTTAACGATAACGTGTTTTAGGTAATTCTGTCCGATATATGATTGACCTTTTCTACTTAAAAAGTACGTTAACGTTGTTAAGAATCGAAGTTACGCCGCATTACTGACGATTTAGGAAATTAATATTTTATGAATTCTATTCTACATCGATAATTCTATACAGTCTTTCGATAATAGATAAAAAATTTTTAGAAAATACTAAAGTTTAAAAAAATAAAATATAGCATTGCAATCCAAAGTGAGTCACTACAATTTTTTTTTTAATTACGTATTCACAATTGTCAACAGGAAGAGGAAATTAAATAAAACTTTAACGTCATCGAAGTCGATACGATCTGTTTAATTTTCGATTTTTTATCTATATTACTCGTTCATTGAAAAATAAATTCCATGGTTGACCCGATCTTACTTTATCGAACTCGAGTCCCTTTTTTATTTTTCACTCATATAACGAAAAAAAAAATTAATTTTGAATATTGAATTAAACTCTTATTTGATTTTTTTCTTCAATAATTTCTTATGTTATCGTCAACAACGGAAAAAAAATTGTTGTCGATTATGCCGTTGTGCGGAAAGAGATCTCGTCTATGTTTTTCGATCGATCGAACAAAACGCGCAATACATCGCGTACACGAGGTTGAAAGATTGGTACAAGTGGATTCGATTAAACGTCGTCGTTCATATTGATTGCTCTATTGATCTTTTCGTCCCTGAAGTATTTCGAAAAATCAAATAGGAGCTTTGATTATTATTGCCGATTGTGTGATAATGAGTAGTCGATCCGTCACAATAATATATCGATGTATCGAAAAAATGATTTTCTTTTTTTTTTTTACAAAGATACACATTTCTTAGGTTTGCTTTCTCCCGGAGAATTCCTCGACAATCGTAACGCAAAACGGTACATTTCTCTGTATTGATCCAATAAAAGCGGGGGTCTCGGAGGGGGACGACGCATAAAATTTCGAAGTTATGAAACACCGCCCTTGTTCTTACATAAAAGCATCGGGTACCGACGGGACACTCGTAGCATATATACATATGTGGTCCAATATTTACGTAATAGTCGAACCGTTTCGGATGTAAGACGATCAAGAAAAGGCTTCATTGCCAAATTCACAATTTTTATAAACGTCACACACGTGTGGGTCCGACGCCGAGCGCCGGATCTACTAACAATCTATGACGATCCCTAAAAAAAAAAACGTTCCGGGGATCCGATAACATAGGGTCGTGCTGTACGCTCGTCGCCACTTGTGTTTCTTAATTCCTTTCTTTAAGATTATCCATCGGAAGAATATTGAAAAAACTGATTTTGTATGAAAAATCAAAAATCTTTTTTTTTTGCAATTCTTAATTAGAGACATTAAGAACGTCAAGAAAATTTGATGATAATTGATTAAGTCATTTAAGACACAGATACTCGGGAGATAAATACTTCGATAAAGTAGATAATAGCGCATGCTATTCGGCGGTTCACAATGTCGTATTATGATTTTTTAATGACGATTCTAAATTTATTTGTATCACATTCTATATTCATCCGTTTTCGTCCATTTTTACTTTTTGTTAACAATACGATATCGATAGTTTGCTGTCCGAAAAACTATACATTTTTCACGTCGTTAGTTGCTTAAGCCTCCAGAGTAGAAATTCGGTTATCTTCGTCTTGAAAAATTGTGGTCGATAACGGGATGAAACAGACCAGAACGCGAGGTATTCGTAATTGATCGATTCGGTAATAAATATAGAGTGAAATATCTATCGGATAGACACCGAGTTGCGATAGTGTTATTTACATAAAAACACGCATGAGCGCGACGAGATCTTAACTGAATACCTTTACGATTCACGATTGGCATGTTTTCGTTCCACCTGTGCAGCATTGTCATTATTATTGCTCTTGATTACCGGGAATGGAAGGAATTGAAAAAAAAAAGAAACGTCTCTATCACGTGCCTCGAAGTCACGAGTGTATCGTGCAAACAGTCGACTGAAACATACACTATACACAGTCGGAGCAAATACTCCCTGCATCATTAAGATACCGATTTCCAACATGTATAACATCGAGACTCGGAAGCATTTGAACCGCGAGTAAAATTATCCAACGACACACGAGCTGAGCGAGCTGCAAAATTTACGAACGATGATTTAGCGACCGAAAAAGACTCGATCAAGTAAAAAATTTAATTTATTCAAAATTTCAATTTTTTTTTGGTATCATCAAACGAAGCTGGAGCGTCAATGAACTTTATTTTTTAAATGAATAAAATTAAATTGAATATATAAAAAAAATTGAATCAATGGAAGCGAAGGAACGAATTAAAAAATCATAAATTTCTCATTCACGAATTGCCGAAGTCAATATTTTATAAATCGTGAAACGGCTTAATCGACAGAATGATTGATTTTCGAGATCTGGGAATTACGCCGATTTTATCGATCGTAATTATGCTCGATAGTACCGCGAGAGGTTCAATACGTCCGTATAAACTGATGGGAAATCTATTTTTCCTACCCGCGCTATAACGAGGCTACGTCCTATTTTCCCAACTCCCATATTTCTTACGATGTATAAACCTTTGGCAACGAATCGATAGCTGATAGCCACAAAGAGATTGAGCAATCGTAAGAAATTCGAAAAAAAAAAAAAGAAAATCGCGTCAGCAAATTTTGCGAATACGCGTGTATTCAACCTCCTGAGTCAGTAGTGCGTAACTTGTTCGAACCATTTAACAAGCTTAACTCGCGGAAAATTTATAAATTTTGTATCTTGGGATCGTTCGAAAAAAAAAATTCTGGATCGTCAATTATTTTCAATTTTAAGATTAAAAAAAGAAACGAACGTGATTGTTATATTACCCTTAAAAAAACCATACCACTGCAATTGTATTTGTCAAAAAATTAAACTAAATTTATAATATATATATTAAATATTTTTTTTAACTGTCTATACTAAACCAAAATGCAGCCACGTGGGTGATTCAGATCAACTTGGAGGTTTAAAGTTCGAAATAAAAATTTTAATTTCTAAAATTGAGGTTAATATTTTTTTTTTATTTATTAGTTTCTTTATTCGTTATCTATATTTTTAGCGTCTAAAATGTCGTGTTAAGTGCTATAACTACTGTATTTATTTCTTCTGAAAGCACCCATTATGCATTAAAAAATATATATCGACTATAGAAATTGAATTATTTTTTTCCGATTTCCCTTGACGCCATGAAATTTTACCGCATTTCTCTAGCAAACCAAAAAGATTCGATGTAAACACGGATTAACGAAGTTAAATACTTAGCCGCCGTATGTTATTATCGCGGAAGGAATGACCGTGTTGTTTGTATACGATAATCGCACGTGACTATGAGACTCTCTTGATGAACGAATAGTCGATGGTACAATCGAGTATACCGTTCGCCTTGACATTCGTTATAAAACGCATGGCGAAACTTAATAGGACTCCACATCTTCAACCGATGAATACTCGACGTTAAATCATCGCGAATAACTTCTCAAATGACTGTGGAGAAGCCTTATTATACATATGCAACAAGCTTATTCGTATAGAATTTGTCTGTCATACGCGATAATGAACTGCCGCATCGTATATATAGCGTATAATAATAGATTCTCGTGTAGACAATGATGTTTAATCGTTGTCGCATAAATGTTACGAAAACAATCGTCGTATTATCATGTCCGCGAATCGCAAACATTATTTTGTATCATTTTTTCTTCATTCTCTACCCTACGCGCGCCACCGCGGAAATTTATAGGATACACGATTCGTTTTAATAGAACGACGTTCCGCGTCTCTTTTCACTCGTGTTACAGAGCTAAATCAATCAGCCACGGCACGAAAAAAGATTCGCGACAAGGTACGTCTGTACACGCAAGATGAAGAGGGATGACGCCAAAGAGTACGAGGTAAACGGAAAGTCTGCGAGGGCATACGTGAATCATGCGCTTAGCGGATCAGCAGGAAGTTTAAACATAAGCCATTCGAATGGCTCGCATCAGATGCTTCACAGCTCGCATGGGCCACATCACGAGACACGAGGATCTTCCGATTTTATCTGTGAGTTTTACGCATCGCAAAAAAATAAAAAAATGGAGTCCAAAAACAAGTCAATGTTTTTCCATTTTTTTTAATCGATCGAGATTAATCACTTTTATCCTACAATTTGCGCATTCGAGAGAAACTTGAAATAGTTTTGGAAAAAATGTCTATAATAATAATAATTCGGCAATAATTCGGTGAATTTTTATGTACAATGTGTCATTTAATTGTACTTGCATTTAACGAGGATATCCGAAAAGTAAGTACCATTCGATTGACCATAAAATTTGCATAAATCGCTCTGTTAAATTTTTTTTTTTTTTGACGGAAGACTACAATCATTTTTTCTGCTTCTCTGCTCCGAAATCGCACATCATTTCGGAACATATTTGTTTGACATTTTTTTTTTGGATTTTTTGAAGTATCGTTGTGAGAATTAGTAAAATTTTTATTTGTATCAATTCGAAAAGTGGTATCGCGTGTTCAAGCCTCGAAACGTAACAACTATCAGCTCCTCCTAGCAACCGCTCCAATTTTCAAAACTCAACGAAAGTACGAATTTATCAACGAACTGCGAGTCGTAATTGAACTGTCGTGACACGGGTGAATAATTCGTGTTAAAAAAAAATGTATTTTAGGTGCTTGGCGCCGAAACGTCTCTTGATAAGTCCGATAACATTGGCTGATAATTTCCTGAATACATAACAACCATAATTAGTCTTTGTTACCGCGAGTTATCGTGAAGTGCAAGGACAACACTTTTTTTTTGAAGATTAGCAACAACTATTCGCGAGCGCATTTTATTCGAATTCTTTCGAGTTCATTTTTTTGCTTGCAACCCGTTATAAACGCGTTGCTGACCTTATAAAAAAAATTCTTGACATTTCGATGACTTTTCTCGGCCCATCAAAATCTTTGACTTTTATAAGATTTCTAAAGGAGGGAACAAAACCGAATAAATTAGTCTATAGCTTCTTTATTTTTTTAAATCGTCGTTTATAAAATTCCTCTATGAAAAATTCACTAATTTTTCGATTCTTCTTAAAGGAAAAGGCTAGCAAATAGTTTTAAAAAGATTTAAAAAAGATTCGAAAATTATACGGGAATTTAATTCGCATATTCTTTTTTCCGTAACGCAATGCAATTATTGATATGATTAAAAAAATTGCACGGCTTATCATGCGATTTTTATATTTTTGAAAATATTTTTAAAAATCGATAAAAGTGGAAAAAAAAAAGAAAAAAAAATCAATCACCGTATATATTACACGGAATTTTGAAAGACAATTTTTTTCAGTTCTGAAAAAACGAAATTTTCAAAAGGTTTTGATAAAACAATAAGGCAACTATCACAGTCTCTTCTTAAGAAAAAAAAATCACAACATCGAGATCCGTCAATAAGGAATTGTGTTTATTTTTTTTTTTTACAACAAATCTCTGTAATAAACGATATACATTGAGTCAGCAATTGTAATGTAATAGAAACGTTAATGGGTTCGCGTCCGGCAAATAATTCGCAAGACGGAAAACTCGTTCACCTTCTTCTCGTGGAATGTACTATTATGGTATATATACGCGTGTAGTAAAGCATCGGAAAGCACGCAATCAAAGGCACGTGATTCGAGGCTCCTTTGCGAGCATCAAGATAAAGCGTGTAATCAAGTATTCGGTTATTCGGACCTATCGAGTCTCCGTTACGTGTGACTATGCAAATTGTGATTTATGATTGGCAAGGCGCGCGAGTCAAGCAAAATTAATATTAATTAAATTACTCCGTATATATATACATTTTTTTTGCCTGAATAATAATTAATTGACCCACCCACATGTCGACTACTGAGAAACATAAAGGCGTATCACAAGTCGTTCGAAACGCAATACGATATTGTACGCCCTTCCGTTTCTCAGCAGTCGATTTTATTCGATTATCTCGTTTTTCGAGTTCTTCGATCTTAATTTATCGTTTCGTCGTTTCGTTTCTTGAAAAAAGTGGTCGAAGAGCCGTGTGACGATGAAGTCAAACACAAGGACAACGCGTGTGTCTCGGCTGTTCGGTACACTAGACAACGGATTAAGGCCGGTTGCACAAAAAAAACGCTCTACAAGAGGTTACCGATTTTACGATGGCTACCAAAATACAATGGCGAAGATGCTCTTGGTGATTTCGTCGCGGGAATCACCGTGGGGCTGACCGTTATACCACAATCTTTGGCTTATTCCAGCGTCGCCGGATTACCACCGCAGGTGAGATTTCGTTTTATTTTCATTATGAATGGGTAGCGAAGGGGGTCAGCCATTTACGGCAAAAAAAAAAGTGTTTTTTAAGGGTGGAAAAAAATTGCGTCACTAATTCGATGCCCCTGTTTCTTGGCAATAGTATTCTAATCGGGGAAAAAAATCCTAAGTTCAAGTATTAAAGATTAGAGGTGAAGTCTATTTTTTTTTCAATATGAAAAATAAAAAAAAATTACCGACATCTTATTACATTTGGATCTGGAATTTTTTTTTTCTGGAATGATCACGCCACTTTTACGGACAATCAATAGCATGGGATTTTTCATAAGATTTTTTTTCCGATACAAAAAAAAACATCGTTTTCTGATGTAAAATCGCCGAACATTTCTCCTTAACTATTGTTATTATTTACCTTTGTACGAAAATAGATATGTTGAATTATTACATTTTTGGTGATATAAAAAAAAGTAATTTTGGTGAAATCGTAAATATGTTACGCGACGAGTCACTGATTGCGGTACAAAACTTATAAATAGGTAAAACGGAAATACGCGACGAAGTCGAGGAAAAATCGAGTTGCGGAGTCGTGAATGTCTAATTCTGCTTTTCAGTTTGGACTTTACGGAAGTTTTCTCGGTTGTTTCATCTACATTATATTCGGCTCCTGCAAAGACATACCGTTGGGACCGAGCGCGATAGTTTCTTTGCTCACCTATCAAACTGTCGCTCACTTGGAAGCTCCCGTACAGCACGCTATACTCTTGTGCTTCCTTTCCGGAATGATAGAACTCATCATGGGTTTATTTGGTCTCGGTAAGTTGGCAAACTTTTTTTTTATGTAGTATGCATAAAATTCGATTTTCCGCACTGTTTTTGATGCGTAACATGAATTTTCACGCCTGAATTTTACGCATACTACATCAAAAAATATCGTGTGCGACACGTGCGGTAAATACGATTTTACGCACTCGTAGCGAACGAATAGCACTCGTGCGTAAAATACCATTTTACGCACTTGTGGCATAATATACTATTTTTTACTAGCGATATTGATCGGAGTTTTCCAAAGAGATATTTCCGCGTAATAATTATTTGAAAAGCCGAAATGTCTAAAAACTGAATGAAAAACCGCGTTTTTGCGGTGGTTTCTTTAAATCGCGTGACAATTTTTGCACCCAAAACTGATCGAGAAATCATTCGTAGAGTAATCTAGAGATTTCTAGAGAGTAATTTAGAGTTCTGGAGTATTTCCAGAGGCCTATAAAGTGTTTAATTCTTTCTAATACGATGGACATTTTTATGCACAGTACGAAATATATCGAGAGACCGAAATGAAATGGTTATATTTGAAATTATACACACATCAAATACGTCCTTCTAATTTAGTCGTGCGATAACACGGCTCGAGTTTTATTGTTTAAAAAAAGCGTAATAAACGCGAATGGAACAAAAACTATTCGTACGAATCCTGAAACGCAGAGATAAATAAAAATATCTCCATTCACAATACGACGTGCTCTATCGGCACGGGGTACTTGAGAGACGATTTAAAATTCATTAGCCTACATATATCGAAAATCGTTCGAACGATTTTGCAGATACGACAGTTACGCGCCAAACCGAAGAAATACGACCGCTTTGTTCTCGCGGCGTATATCAACTGTGGTCAACCCATTAATTCTACTCCCGCATACTATTTCGTTCATTATCGTTGTTGCGCGTTAAAAAATTTATCGGTTATATGGTTTCCACGGTCGTGAGAAAAAATAAATCGTCAAAAGCCCGCAGTAATATTACGAGTAGCCTTCGTTTCAAATAAGTTTCACTTCAAATGCAGTAATGCTTATCACAAATAAATAAACGCTTATCACATTTACTGATTAAAATTACCCTCAAGGAATACGATACGTATACCTAATAATTCCAAAATATTGTTGATTCATCCAATTCGTTTTTTTTTGCGAATTCAACTCTTTACTCTATAGAAATTCGGAGAATTTTTTGAGAATCCATTAAATTATTAATCTGTACAGCGAATTTTACTTTTCGACAATAATATCGCTACAATCCAATTTCTGATAGGCTGCGATAAAATTCATTTGAAGTTCTGCGGCAAAAGCTATCGTAAAAAAAATAATTGAAAAAACGAATTAGCGTTGCTGATCCATTGATATCAGAACATTATTTTTTATCCATCGAAGGAAAAGCATTTACTCGCTATTTGTAACACTCATGAAGCCGCTTTGTTCATTAATCGTGACATCATTTTTTTATCAGTCGGATTATCGATGCAATTCAATTACGAAGTCAATCTATACAATTTCATGTGTATACGATATTATTTCTCATTTATAATGACGAGTGATGTAAGAACAATAGCGACTAATGCAAATAACAAATGATTCTAATTGATTAATTAATTAATTAATTAATTAATAATAATAATAATAATAAAATAATCATTACTGTTAACAGACTACGAATAATAGAAAAAATGGCGTAAGTTTATGTCTGTAAGCGGAGTGTTTCATAGATTTGAAAAATGCATTAATTTTAATTTTTAGGATTTCTAATCGATTTCGTATCGGGACCAGTAAGTTCGGGCTTCACGTCGGCAGTCGCCTTGATAATAGTTACATCGCAAATCAAAGATATACTGGGGATAACGGCGAAGGGTGCAACATTCGTACAGCTATGGAAAAGCATTGCTGAGGGAGTGCATCGAACTTCGGTGTGGGATGCTGTGCTCGGAGCGTCTTGCATTGTGTTCCTTCTCATACTAAGGGTAAGAAAAAATGGCTTCACTTTTAACGATTCGGTTTTTTCTTCAGAAACGACAGTATACGCTAAAATCTTCATTAATCGAATCGCAACTTGTTCCATCCAATCGTGCAAAACGAAAGCCAATTTTTTATTTTAATTTTTACGTTGTTAAAAATGCGGGAGATGTTGTTTAAGGGCGGAGTTCGGCAATTTGAGGCAAAACTGCGGTTGTTTTTTTTTTTTTATATAAAAAAAACTTCGTAGTAGCGATCGCACGCAGGTTCATTTTTTTCTGATAGAAAAACTGTTTTAAGTCATATTAACAAATATGGAACTTCGTTCACATTTTTTATACGGGTGCGTGAGATTTTACGTGCAGAAAATTAAAAATTCTCTATTTTTCGTAAATAAAAAAAAATCAAAAGCCCTTTTTTTTTAAATTGACGAATGCATTCCGTACCGCGTTTTCATCGTTTAATTGCCCAAAATTTCATAAGTGTTATTTAATGTTTTTATTTGGTTTGACAACAGATAATAGCGTCGATGACCATCGGACCGAAAGATGAAGAACTTCGGACGACGAAACATAAAATTGTAAATAAATTGATATGGCTCACTGGAACATCGAGAAACGCGATACTCGTTATTGTATGCGGAATACTGGGATACAGCTTCACCAGTACGTCACCATTTCAACTGATCGGTAAGTACAATTGATAAAAAAATCGATTATATCGATAAAAAAAAAAAATTACAAGAAAAGTATTGGAATCGAAATAAATCGAAAAAAAAATCGATTGGTATCGATTATTATCGAGAAAAAAAAATTACAAGAAAATTATTGTAATTGCAAAACGAGAGAAAAAAATTAGAAAGGTTGTCGTTCGTCTATTATAGTTAGTTTGTAATTACCTTTTTTTCCTCGACGTTAATTGGAAAAACGCATTATTTATTGTTATATTAAGCATTACAGATGTGGCATTGTTTTGATTATCTTTATCAGGCAGTTTACCGAGCGGAATGCCGAGTGTACAACTTCCACCGTTCAGCTATGTTAGTGCGGACAATACGACAATTTCCTTCGTCGATATGTGTTCGAATCTCGGCAGTGGTTTGCTGGTACTTCCACTTATCTCTTTGATGGAGGATGTCGCCGTTTGCAAAGCTTTTGGTAAGCGATTTAAGTACAAAAACCGTATTTTAAACTTATCCAAGTTTATCAGAAACTTAGTAAACGAATCGATCTCGATCTCGATTTCGATCGATTTTCCGATTCTCTCGATGTTGTATCCTCAATTAACCTTTTTTTTACAGCGAACGGACGTTCGGTCGATGCTACGCAAGAGCTCATTGCTCTCGGGATGTCCAATATCGGTAACTCTTTCGTTCAGGCATTTCCGGGTACAGGATCGCTGAGCCGAAGCGCAGTCAACAACGCCTCGGGCGTTCGAACACCCCTCGGCGGTCTTTACACAGGTGCGAATGAAAAATTATAATTTTCACCCCTCGTATCAGTTAACAATTTTAATTTTCATGGTTTTTACAATATTCCTTAACCAAAATTTAATAATTCCGGCAACAATTTGAAAAAAAAAAAAAAAATGCTCTATCAAATTATTCCTAATTATGACATCGTCAGTTTTAGTGACGATAAAATTTTAAAAAATCGTAAAAAAAAAGAAAATAATTTAATAAACAGAGATTAATGGATATTCATTCAAGAAATGAGTTTTTTCGTTTAATTTCAGGATTGCTGGTAATATTGGCACTGCTGTTCCTAACGCCGTATTTCTTCTACATACCGAAGGCATGCCTCGCAGCAATAATTATAGCCGCGGTTATCTTTATGGTAGAAGTCAAGGTGATTAAACCAATGTGGAGGACGAAAAGTGAGTATTTCCGAAGGTCTTTACCTCAAATGCAATTGTTTACGAGCTTTGCGCGAATTATTTACGATGCATCGAGGCTTAGTCATTCATCGCGGATCTTCCTTATCTAATACGGAAAACGACATGTACGCCCCATTTTTGCGAACTAATTGATTGAATGAAAAAAAATTGTATAAGACGATCGATCGATACACTCGATTATTAAGGTGAATGACCTCATTCGCACGCTAATCGATCGCGTAATGTATCCATCGCAATAGCCGTCAGTGTTAATTATAGAGATAAAAAGAAGGGGAAAAAAGTGGCATTTCTGAAACAACGAAACAAGATCACCTTGAAACTTGCATCGCGTAACGATCAACATTGTCACCACGTGACTATATCAGAGTAAAATTCTCATTCGAGATTAACACGTGTATACAACTGTATAGAAATTGTCGCGTAACCCGCGTGACAATTTACATAATAATAATAATAATAAAGTGCAAAAGTCCATGTTCGCTGGACACTCACGCGGTTACTCACAGACACTCACAAACACTCAACCATTCAGTCCACCGATTTTTTTCTGTTAATGTCACTCGGGGGTTTCGGGACTTCGCAAGCATCGGGATGCTCGTCGGAGAGGTTTCATTAAATTATATAGATGTTCTATTTTTTTTTGTTAAATATATCGGCAAAAAAATATTTTAAAAATATTTTAAAAATATTTTACAATACAAAAAAATATTTAAAAAATATTTTTTATATTAACAATTTCGGGAATGTAAATGATTAATTTTTTTCGAAAATGATGACTTCGATGATCACAAATTATAGATGAAAAACGAAACCGCGCGAGTTACAATAATCTGATTGTAAAGTTAATTAACAGATCACCAAAAAAGTCAAATTTTATACGTATAATGATTTTTCTTTATTTTCAGAATCCGACCTATTGCCCGGTTTGGGTACTTTTATCGCTTGTCTCGTCCTGCAACTCGAAGTTGGAATACTTTGCGGAGTTGGCCTCAACGTACTTTTCATTCTGTACCACGCAGCCAGACCAAAGATATCTGTTGAAAAACTCACGGTAATTATACGCGATGCAATTCTTTATTTTTCTTTTTTTTTCAAAGTATCATTCGACAGACACACGAAGGTCTACAAGAAAAACTAATCAACGATTGATTCAATCGAATTCTCGACTGAACGGTGTCATGAAAAAAAAAAATTAAAAATACGCAATGTTCCCCCGAGTTACGCGTCACGCATTTTTTTTTGTTTCGTTGGAATTAATTATAAAATCGCATCGATATGTGTATTGCGCGAAGCTGACGCAACAGTCGTAAACCATAAGCTTTCAATACGCACGCGAGATACGAAGTTTTTCAAGGACTTCGATCGCAGACGCGAGGTTCATGACGTTTTTAGTTTGATAATAATTGCTTCGGCAATAATTCAATAATTATCAGCGGCGCCAACGCGCCTCGCGGAATCGCAATCGTTTTGAAAATCGCTTAAACGCTAACAGCGGTATCTCAACGGAAGTTTCTTGTGACCAATTTCAGCTTCGAGTAAAAGTCAAATAGTTGATTAACCCTTTCACTTTCAGCGGTACTTGTCCCGGAGACGCGAAATTATTTATTCGCAAATAATATATGTTAATTTTATCGTAAGCCTTCGTTGTTGCATACAAACCTCTGTAAATACAGACAAATCTTGACGGTCCGATATTTCGAAAGATATAAATTTCGTAAACTCGTACATTTAGGGAAAAACGGGATAAAACGGATATTGGATAATATAAAAACAGAAATAATTGAGAAAAAAATGGACGTAAAATTTGCAGAAAAATAGTGACAAAATTTTTACGAAATTTCAATAAAAATGTTTAAAAAATGAGACCAAAAAAATAAAAAAAAATTGAAAGAGTAAAAATCGGAAATTGACTTTACAATATGTACTTTTGCAAATTAATTTTTTTTTTATTTTTGTTGAAATTACTTTGCCTGGAGTTTACGCGGCCCGATTAAACAATATGAACGATTGATCGATTTTTTTTTTATTATTATTTACAATCGATTTATTAACTCGTTTAAGTGATTATTGGTTTTTATTCTTTTGCAGAGTCGTTGCGGTGTAGAGTTCCTAATGCTCACCCCCGACAGATGTCTGATATTTCCATCGGTGGATTACGTTCGTAACTTAGTAACGAAATACAGTCGTTCGGCCGTAAGCATCGCAACGCCTGTGGTCATCGACTGTTCGCACATATACGGTGCCGATTTTACGGCAGCCACAGTTATCGAAAGTCTTACGAAGGACTTTGCCGCGAGGGGACAGCCACTGTTCTTCTACAATCTCAAGCCCTCCGTACACGCGGTATTCGAGGGCGTCGAACCGACGGATTTCGTCGTTTACTACACGCAAGAGGCCCTTGACGATTTACTCAAAGAGAGAGGATATCTCAAACAATTGAAGCAAAACATTCCAATGGCTTGAAACTCGTAGTGAAAGTCCGGATTTTGTCCAAATGTCCTGTCGATTTTTGTTATTTTTTGTTTCGTTTTTTTCCCCAGTCGAACGTTCGGTCGACGCTGATTTAAAAAAAAAATGCTGTTTACAATAACGCTAACATGGCATTGCGACAAATACTATTTGCCACTATGTGGCAGCCTCCGGCGAGTGAGCCGCCGATCTGTTACCCAATGTTCTCGTGTTCGCATGCATAGAAGAAAAAAAAAAAAGATCGTTTTAACGATCGTAACTACGAGGCAACGAACGATTTTTGGTTTTTAACTCGAAAAAATTTCTACGGAAAAAAAAAAATAGTTTAGAAACGCGAATTTGCAGCCACGAGAAAAAAAAATCGGGCCGCGGCTAATCATTTTTCGCGTGTAACATATTACGAATCAGGAGGTAAGAAAAATCTTGAAAGATTTTTTTTTTTTAGAATCACCCGAAATACTCGGAGCAAACGATTATTTAATAATTTTCCATTAGCATCGAGAGCGAGTAACGCTGAGAATTGTGGATAATAGTTGAATCATTGTAAATAATATGAAAAATCATTGTAATATATAACGTTGTTTCGAATAGATAGTCGCGTAAATATAATTGAGAAAAAAAAGAAAGAAGAAGAAGATCCGTATTATAAAATGTTTCGAATGAAGAAGAGAAGAACAGACGATACATATTTGTTGTGTCATTTATTTATTCCTTTATTTTGGTGTAACGAGAAATTTCGATATGTAGTATCGAAGTTTTATTGTACAAATCGCTTTCTCCTGACGATACTAAGTTTTATTGAAGGCATGAAACGCTGCTGGTATGGAACTGTCGAACCGATACTCGTGGATAAACTCATTTGCGGCTCTACCAGGAAGAACTTTACGAAATCGTAATGTCGATGCTGATATACATATGTAAATGTGTCTCGCGGATGTAAGAGGAGAACGCGGCAAAATGAACGGTTTCACCGTTTTTTTTTTCTTTTTCAAAATTTATTGCAATTTTTTTCACATTAACCTTAATTTTTTTTTTTTTCAAATTTTATCTTAATTTCTTTTTGTTTTACTTCGATTTTCTGAATTATCTGTGCTTTTATATGCCTATTTTGTCGTTCTCCTCGATATATAACAATGAATTTAGATTCACACTAAACGCGTCTTTTTTCACTTTTACTTTTACTTATACTAAAAAATAATCGCCTCGAGCAATTGGACAAAATTGTCGAATTGCTATCAACGGCGGAGATAACATTTTTCGAACGCACTTTGTCGATTTTTCGATTGAATTTTGTGCGACAAAAAAAAATAGGAAAAAGAAAATAGAATACTCGAGCGCAGCGGTCGGATTATCGATCCGGAAGGATTGTGCTTTGTTAAGAATTTATTGGTAATAACGTTGCTAATTTTATGGAGCGGACTCAGTGATTTGTCGACCAACAGCTACTCAGTATTGCTAATCTACTTAACGCTAATATTTACATTGTGTTTTTCGAGTACAGAATATTCTTACATTTTTATTTGAGCAAAAGCTTGCAGTGCTTAAAAAAATTACGACTGTCAATTTCCGGTGGCGGATGAAGATAATTTTTTTCCAAGTGTCGACAGAAGACGAAAGAGAGTCTTTATCGAACTGTAGAAAGCTGTGAATGACACTATTTTCAAAAATTAGTAAAGATGAAACGTTAACAAAAATCGAAAAGATAAGAAACTATTTTTGGAGCTATGAACACAGTGCGTGCGATTTTAAGGTAATTTCACCGGTATTCTGATCATATGAAAAAAAAAAAAACGGAAGTCTGAATCTAACAACACGTGCAAAGAGTTTTTTGTGTTAATAGCACTTAAAAAAAATTCATATAAAAAAAAATTACATTTCTCTTACAAACTTCAATATTGGGATCCGACATTTTTTTCATAAGATCAGAACATTATTACCAACGAATAATCGCAGAGAATCAGTGATACAATTTTTTTGCACATATACAATAAATTAAACACATTTTTATGGCTGATATGGCCGATTTTATGCGTAAAACATAACTGTTTCTCTAATTTAAAAACTCATCCGACTAGAAAACAACAGTCGTATTTTCTCAATCTTACATCACTGATACGTGTGATAATTAATTTCTTTCATATTTTTTTCGATATACTTGTGATATGCTATTTTATCCGGTGAGTGATGTGACCGGAACTTCAATATATATATTTATTAAATTCATTTGCACTACGAAACGTTTCATTACGTTGCTAAAGACTAGAGAGCTCACAAAATAGCCTCACGTATCAAAAGACAATTTTTTTTTTCATTTTTTTTTTTCGGGAAAATTTTGATTATCCACCAAAGACCTCGAAAATTTTTCGGCGATCTTTCATTCGACTCTAAGGACTTTGACTTCGGACGTCGTATACGGAATAAATTGACCCATTTTTCTCGTAGGATTATCATCTATGCGCTAATTATTGATAACGATATGTCTATAATAGGTTTTATCCGTGAAATTTACGCTCGTCGACTCTTTTCCAAATTTCACGGCCATCCGAAATTCATTCCCGTCAATTGATAGAAACGTTGATTGAACGGACGATAAAAATCTCTGAGACGTTCTATTGCTGTAGGATCGATGTATGGATGACTTCGTCCCTTATTTTTTCCTTGAAAAATAATAATTATTTAACATTTGTGTGAAGCAAACGGCGATCGCTGTTGGGTCGAAAATGGACCAATTTTTTTCACGCAAAATAAAAATCCGCAAATTTACGTCTGTGCTTATTTTCCGTATATTGTTACGCGGAAAAGTCTCTTATTTTCATTTAAAAAAAGAATTGATTTTCTCGACTCACCTAAACAGTGGGGAGCAGCGCTTTGCTCGGACTTGAGAAGGCAGGGAAATCCTTTCGTCGCGTTGAAGTAAAAATGTTTCTCGCATATAACGCGTTTCAGCCCCAAGAAGTCCTGCACTCGCGTGATCTCGACGACGGGATCGGCGATTAGACGTTCACCCGATACGAAGAGAAATTGCGACAACGGAAAATATTGCAGCCAACGATCGAGGTAACGCGCGTAAACGCCGATCTTCAGCGGCGCCCAAGTCGTGTCGACTATCTTCGAACCGTTGACAAATGCGCGCTCTTCGAACTTCGGAATTTCCGGACGTTTGCTCTTCACCTGAGTGTAATCGGAAATCGCTCGGGTAACGGGATCGCGAGCTACGACTATCAACTTCGTACCCGGATTCATGTGCTGCACTCGTCGCGGAGCTTCCGCCGTTACAAAGTACGAAGGCGTCTTTTCCATGGTTACCTGACCTTCCAAAGTCGGCGGCATTCGGCGCCTGAGTTACAGAAAATTAATTGATATTAAGACTGCCGGGAAAAAATCCAACAAAAAATCGATAAAATTACGCTGCCGATATGTTTATTCTTCTATAAAAATGAAGAAATGAAATAATTACATATATTTTACTAAAATTTAATTATTCATAATCAGTCATAAATTTTAATTTTATAGGTAAAAACAAGTCTCGGAAATTTTAATTTTTCGCAGTTGAGACGCAAACACATACATTCATCCGGTTTTTTTTGTCTAAAAAACATGTTTCGATCTTTTTAAATATTCTCGAAACATTTTCAAAATCTCGAAAAAATTTTCAACATTTGTAAATTTTTCGATGAGAAAGAAAAAAAAATAAAAGTAAAACTACCAAAACAGATTAAATCGAATGCACCAGGAGATAAAAAGACTCTCATACCTATACCAGTGAAAGCCTTTGGCATAATGGTGATCGAAGAAGTGTACTTCCGAACCAGCGGCCCTTATGCCCGGATGTAATCTCAAGAATTCGAGTAAAGCTCTCGTACCGCCCTTCTTGACACCGATAATGAGTGCACTGGGTAATTGTCTCGTCGGCACGAGGCCCTGTTGTCGTAGCATTTTGTATCTCGGCGAAACATCGATGGGATCTTTAAAGGTACGATTGTTCGTCCACAATGGAATAACCTGAACTTTTGTTACTCTCGGACTCAATCCAACGACGTCGTCTAGCGGAATTACCTCGACGCGCACTTCGCTCGAGATGCGACGCAGCAAATTGTTGTCGGAAGACGAAGGTACGAGTCTTATGCGTTGCAACGAAATTTTACGCGTCAAACCGCCGAAGAGGCAAAAATTTTCGTTCAAAATAATCCACACGAGTATTACGAAAAAACAGCCGGCCAATGTAAGCCTTTTCGTCCACGAGGTCTTTCGCAATTCCATTATTGACGAGTCGCCGATTAAACCTTTCATAATATCTGTTTTTTTTTCGTCGTTTCCTTTTTTTTTCAATCTCGTTACCGGGTTCGTGTTTTTCTCGATGTAAAATCACTTATCCTCACTTCCGATGCGTTTTAATCGCGTCTATTCGTTTCAACTGAAAATAACAACGTTTGCTCCAAATCGCTGACTAATAGTGTAACTACGACATGCTACTTCGGTACGCGAATAACGTCTCGAGATTCAAAACATATTAGTATTAGGAGGATGGCTCGGCGGAGCAATATTTATGTTTACATACGTAGCGACACGCCACGGGTGAGTCACGATTTAAAATATTTATATACACGTGATACTCCGGTACACGTCGAATCGCAGAGATCGCGGTGCAACGTTTGCTACAATTATGATGCATTTTAATTGATATAAAAATGGGTGTTTTTTTTTTTTTTTTTTTCAAAATTGGCCGATATGAAGAAAAAATAATTCAATCCGATTTCTTGAAAGATAAAATTCAATAAACATGAGATGTTAATTTTTATTGACTTACCATTTTTGTTGCGATGTTGTATATATCTTTTTTGGATTTTCTTTTTCGAACCATAAACTTGTCTTCGATAGAAAATCACTATTATAGGCTCCGAAACTGCCGTTTTTTTTTTGCTTTCTTATCGTGATCAGCGATTCGGAAGTTATTAGGTGGGATAGAGAGAAGAAAAAAAAAGAAATAGCGCCGCTTTAATGGCCCGTTAAAGGGCGTCGGACTTGGGATCGATAGTATACGGGATGCCGAAGTATGCAAGCGATCAAACGCACTTGAAACTCATCTCGTAACGCAACAGCACACTTGTGATAGATTACGAAGAGAATTAATTAATTGTAGAATTATTTCATTTGCAATCGTACACTTTTCTTTCGACGCCTCGATTGCCGGCTCGTCTTTGTCGGCGTGGCGAGCATTTTTTCTTTCCTACCAGTAACAAAATATACGAAACGGAGATTCGCACGGGGTTAATGGGTGTGTGTGGGAGGTGCATGCGTGTGTACGCTTGCGCGCAACGGAATGCTTGTACAGTGCATGAGTTTTCGGAGATGAAAGAGAGCGAATCCATTCTACTGTACCTATCGCAGGAGCTTTAGAGGAGAGGAGGAAACTCGAGCATTTCGCGCCCTCGTTTTCGTCACGTAGGAAATGTCAAAGAGTAATCAGAGAGAGAAAAAAAAATATATATATATATGTTTTTCGATCTGATGCAAAGAAAAGGTACATATATTTAAAAATATCGAAAAACGGTTCTGTTGATTTAAAAAAAAAAGGGGGGATTTTTTGAAAAAATCTTAAGGGTTAAAGAAGATAGAAATTGGATAGAATATAATCATCCGCTTCTATTGAAACTTTATCTTCTATATAAAAAAGATTCGATTTTTTTTAAGGTCATGTTATACAGCCGAAGATACTCTGATGGTAACAAAACGCCTTCGTTATTTTCTCTGAAAGGGTTGATAGTTCGACGAAAAGCGAATTGGACATTTATATGTTTATCTCGGAGCTATGAAAACCCAATTTACTTTTGGTCACCGAATCAACGATTTTGAACGAAATAGAGAAGACGATCTGTTGCTGGCTGAGTTTGGATTATACTTTGTTAAGGCGATATAAAAGATTCGTTCCGTTTCTCGTCTAAAGTTTAAAAAGTAAATCTTTTTATATAAAAAGTACAAACATAAAAAGTAAATCTTTAATGACGGTGAATGTTTAATAACGTTGAAAAATGAATAGGATACCATTTTTCGTTTTTGACGTTTTAAGGTGACGTGGAAATTCTCAGTCGGTAACGAAAACTGTAATGAATGCTATTTTGAAACTATAAACATTTGAGGGAAAAAAAATTCTGCTTCAAATGGGATTCGGCATGCGAATGGGATTCTTGATATGATTTTTTTTAACGATACAAGAATAAGCAAAGTGGTAAATTTTTCGTTTTTAGCCAAATTCTGTGTTTCAAAAAAAATTAAACTGATTATGTGCCTATTATAGACAGTTATGTGGAAAATGGTTTTTAAGCGTTCACATAATTTTATATAATTTTGCTTTTATTATTAGCATCAACGTACGTCTATATTTTTCCTTAAATTCTCAATATTCACAATTCGAATATCTCGAATTTCTTATTATCGAGTTATCGGCATTTTTTTTTCTTTTTTTGTTTCTTACGACGATCATGCTAATTGCATGATTTAGTTATTCTTTCATCCAATAATATATAATACGTTTCCTTAATGTTACTTTTCGCGTCAATTCGTTGCGAAATCGTGTGCGAATTTATGCGCTTATCACAGTATTCGATTAATAAATAAGAGAGGAATTGTTTGCCGTTGAAGAATCTTTACAGCGGATCTATTCCCAAATGAATTCGGCTGGTCAAGGAAAATGTTTGTTTTTACGTACTTCGACCACAGAAGCAAAGTTTCGTGCGAAACACTTAAGGTATTTCGATCTGCCAGTGCAGTTACGAGAATCGCGACCGTCAAAGTTGCGGAAGTTCGCACCGGGACTTTTTTTTTACATTTATTGCATCAACTCTCGTTCGTGAAATTTATCGTGTTTTCCCAAACTAAATATTATTTTTACCAAACTTTCGGCCGATTTTGCAAAAATGTTGAGTCTCCGATACATATGTACGTGTAAACAAATTCCAAGCGACTATTCGTTGCATTTTCCCAATATACACTGTGGTAATACCGAAAAATTCTTCATATATATACGAGTTCTATTTTTTAATGCTTCTGTTGCGAAAATTATTTTGACAAACGCGTACCGTATTTGAAGGCAATAATTTCGAAAGAGTTCTGTTCGAATACGAGAGGTGAAAGGAATTAACGTAGACCCACTTATCTTATAACGTCGCCAAAATTCTCGTGAAACCGACACAAGCGGCAACGACCGTTTGGCCAATTCCCCAGAGCAGAGCGTACAACGGTGACATTTGATAATTCGAGCCGCGATAAACGAACGCAACAGTAGCCGAGCTAAGAACCCCCGATGTCAACGGCAGCAAGAGTCCCATTACGAGAATTAATATAGGAAAGAATCTGTAAGAACAAAAAGAAATAAATTCATTTAGTTTCATGGGTTCATGGAGTTCATAGGAGAGTTAAAAATGGCGGAAGAAAATTTATCCACGTACTTTCCATATTTGTGCTTTCGCAGAGTCGCGAAACATATCGCAGCTGCGATAGTGTGAACAAAGACGGAGGAGAACAGAGCCCAGAGGAACATCTGGTACCACATTTCTGTAAAAAAATTCAAATTATTATCATTATATTTGATTGAACAGATTTTCTTCTCAGATTCAGATTTCTCTTCCAACAATTTGCCGATACGAACCAAAATACAAGTCGCGGAATATGAATATGATAAAAATTTGGTCCAAAACTGTTTATACCATAAAATTTTATATATTGTAAAAATATAGCGTTAATCTTAATGAAAAATTTCTGAGTTTATGCCAATAAAACAAAAAAAATTAGGAAGTTTATAAATGGTTCCCAGTTGATAAGAAATTGTCTACTTACCGGCGAACGAACTCAGTGGTACGTGCAGTACTCCCGCTGCGTTTGGATTTCTTTCCACGAGGTTTGGGTACGGAGCATTGCTACTCGACAAGATGACGTTGTTCATAACCAATTTTTTTCTGAGTATCTCAGAGCCTCGATGCGTTGGCCACTGTTATCCGTAATACACAAGTGATGCCATTCGTCCGAATAGCTTGGCATTTGTGGGGAATGTTTGTCTGTAACAATCAAATGTTCAATATAACAACAATAACATATTTTTGTTTCAAGGAACATAAGTTTGATCAGAATTTTGAAAAATGGGAATTCTCTTTGAAACGAATCTAATGCAAAAGCAAAAATACGCTTATCTCGTACTTTTGGATGTCGACTCTCGAACTCGAATATTTGATCGAAATAAACAAAATTCGCGTTGCAAATTATTACTTAAATCCGTCCAGTGATGTGCAATGTTTACTTTGAAACGATCGTACGTAATTGAATTTATCGAATAATGATGTATTGTATAAAAACTCGCATGCGTTATTATTATACGTATGCGAGTTTTTGTGCGGTTTGTAACTATCGCGATATTACGATGAACAATATGGCATTATTCATTATCACGTACAGGTTATGTTTAGAGGATATTAAAAAAGCTTCACAAGAATTACAGCCCATTTTTGGAAAACTTTTCAGATACACGTAAAGTTATTGAGGTTTTTTATTATGCAGCAACAACGCGGAGGGGTTAGTGTTTACAAAAATTTTTCCGTTCGTATACGAGTCTCACCTTATGGATTATATCACGATCATAATATCAGCGGCACCAACAATAATTAAACGATTTTAATAACGGAACTCTCGATTCAGGAAGCAAATCAATGTTGCTTTCAGCATTTCTAAACGATAAAACGTTACACGCGCGATAGAGCTCGCGATCACGAATTCGACGGGCAACAACTAAATATACTGAATCTTTACCGCACAAGTGTCTCGAAACAGCTGATAATCAGTCACGTGACGCTCTACACCCCTTCGTGGAAAAGTCGTGGAGACGTGCAGTTTTGACGTCGCTGACGTACGGTGCACAAATAAAGTGTGTTGTCGGACGTTCGATTCTTTATATTCCTCAACTAATATGACAATAAATGACTCTGAAAAAAACAAAATAAAGATGTGTAAATAATTCGATATTTTCATAACTTTGTATCTAAGATTTACGATAACAAAAAAAAAGAATTAAAGGGGAAATGCTTCCTATAATTCGCGATGTGGAGTATACACTCATTTTCACCGCTACAACACTCGCTCTCATTGTTGCTATCTTCGACAGGTATGTTTTGTGTTTATCCCTCCCCATCGTTTTTTTTTTCGTTCATTCGTATTATTTCTTTCTTTTTCTTGCGCGAAACAGCTTGTTTTTCGTGTTCTCAATCCAATGTATTTATCACTGTAACGAACGAAATAAATATTTCTCTCCTACAACTCTTGTCGTTTATTTTTATTGATTACATATTGTATCAATTGTAACGATACTATAGCACACATTTTTTATTCTCGGCCATCAGAAAATCCGTGTAAATAGAACAAACATAACTAACTTAAATATTTCTCTCCGGCAAAGTATGATCTGGTTTTTGATCGTCGGGTCTCTTTACATCGTTGGATTGCTTTGGGGCACAAAAATATTGAGTTACGGAGGAATTAATCTGAAGTATACAAGCGACGGATCAATCGACAGATCCAAAGATGATGAGTCGTGTAGAGTTTGCAGTGGAAATTCATGCAACAGGCATAAGCCATCGGTGCACAGTACGCAGGTCAAAGTTCCTAAGGATTTTGACAACGCTCTTCAGCATGTAATTATTACACTACAGCCCTCCATTTGATTTTTTTAAATTTTATTTTACTAATTTTAATTTTTTTTTTTCAGTTGCTTGAGCGATTGTTGCAAACTTACGTGTGCACTTGGTACTCCAATTTTTCTGCCGACGCTTCGTTTGTTCAACAAATACGTCTTGCCATAGGAACAGCCGTTCGCAATATTGCGGGAAAATTGTTGCGCAGTGACACTTCAGAGATCATATTCTGTAATCTCGTGCCAATCGCTCTGCAACACGCGAAAGACTGGAAAGCGCTGGTGGAAAGAGCCAAATTTCAGGGTGGAAAGCCTGAAGATTACATTGCCGATTATCTGGGGCACAGACTGCATCCGGCTGCTTTAACGAGAGAATCAGAATTGAACTATCTTCGGGGTGTTGTTACCGGCCTCTTGCCGCATCTGTTACCGAGTACTTATATCTCTACGAATAATAGGGTGAGCTGTGATTCAAGTGAAATTTTTAACAAAAAAACACATTTTTTTTCGCAATTTTTTAATTTGCAGGTCATAATACGGGAAGTTATTGCCAATTGGGTTTTACTACCAGCCATCGATGCTCTCGCCGATCCGGAAAATTTAAATACGCTCATCGAGCTGTGCACTTATCGTCAGCACGATTTGTTGCAAGAAGCTAATTCGCCACACGTGCCGATTCTCTACGCTTGGATCACGCCGATTCTTACAGTTCAAGGATCACACGATCCTCTGAAACCGTCGTTGGAAGAAGTCTTAAACGATCCGCAATTGTTGTATCTCTTCATGCAGCATATTAAAGAAACCGGACCTGTTAATCTGCTGCAATTTTGCTTGGATATCGGTTAGTATCATCAAACATATATATCCGAATATATATTCGTATTATAAAAATCTATGCATTACATTTTGTCGCAGATGATTTGAGTAAACGAATGCTGAATCCGGAAATGACGACAGAAATCGAAGAAATTTTGTTTGCCGATGCATTAAATATATACTCGACGTATCTTGATCCGGATGGCAGCGACTATCTCCATCTACCTGCTCACATATCGCAAGGCATGCGAGAAAGTATGTTTCATTGTAGTTAATGTATATTGAATACTTTTTCACAAAAAAAAAAAGAAAAAACGAAAAATGACTGTTTAAAATGATACATTTTCTTTGTAACTGATTTATGTATAAAATTTTTTTTTTCACAGTCTTGGAAGGCGGTCCCGGTAAGATTCAGGATTTGAGAACATCGAGGCCTCTTTACCAAGCGCATCAGGAAGCCCATGCGTTGCTCGAAGCAGTTTGTCTACCGTCTTTTCATCACAGTTACGAGGTATAAAGTTGTAATATATTGTTATTTTTTTTCTAAGGAAGCAAAAAATTCTAAAAAAATTATTGTTACAGCTATACAAATTGCTGTGCGGGGCGCCGACTTCCTCGACGTTTGTCAAAACGTCCAGTCAGATGAGGCAAGTAACTGATCAAAACGAATGCCGTATCATTAATCACTAATCCCATGCGATTATTCGTTGGTGTTCTAATCACTTAAAAAAATCCCTAGAAGTGAATATTAAAGATTGTAGAAGTGTATTTTTTTTCTAAAATAGAAAAAAAAAATTACATTACAAAAATGGAATTCCTTCGGCAAATTGTTATATTCGGACTTACGATTTTTTTCGCATGATCAGGATACCAGTATGAATAATTAACTACATGGATTTTTTTTTAAGTTTTTTTTTTAACCATAAGAAAGAATAAAATCCGCTTTTTGATTTGCAATGAGTGATCGCCTGCCTCAAGATCGAAATATCAGCATAATTTGTTTTGTTTTGCTAATTTTACGTTTGCCGTCGGAAGCTTCTCGCGATTTACTGACTCAAAAAAATCTGTAATTTTTTATTATTTTTTTTAATTCCATTTGTAATGTCACCAATATTTCGACAGCATAAGCAGCGGAGTAGGTGGCCCCGGCGTCGGAGCTCGTCTAAGTAATCAGCTCGGGCGAATTCGTGGCGTATTAAGAGCCGCCGCCGTGGACGGTGCGCCTTTCCAGACTCAGGACGTTTTTCAAGCCGAAGAGGTCGACTGTTCACCGCGTACCTACAGCGACGTTAATTTCGACGACAACAAGTCTCGTGATTTAACGACGTGGCGAGTAACGGTTCCGCACGTTGATGGTGGCGGTGCGCATCCCTTATATATGGTAGCGGTTCACAGCGTCGCAGAGGACAAATCCTGGACGGTCCTGCGCCGCGATCAAGATTTCTACGCGCTGCGTGCGCGATTAATGGAATTTCACGGCGATCGGGAGTTGAACGATTCGCCGCTGCCAACGCGAAAGAATCCATCGATCCTCTCGAATCGACAGCGTTATCAAGATTTTTTGCAAAAATTGCTCGCGAAACCGACGCTACGGAGCAGCGATCTTTTACACACGTTTCTTACTGTGCCGAACCTCAAGCCGTACTTCACCAACTACAGCACTCCGGACATTGGAATATTGTATCAAAGTATGGCGCACAAATTGCGAAAGGAAAAGGGCCAACATCTCGACAAATTTATGAATACGTTTTTGGCATCGACCAACGTGAAATCTGAACACACAGCCGATCTTGGGGTCGAGCCGACCAATGATCAGAGTCTCAGCGAATCAAGAAAGAAGGGTCGTGACTTGCAGAGTGGATCACCGTTCGGCAATAACCTTGATCTTCATTTGCCTAATCACGAGTTCCCGAGAGTTCCGTCGAAGCAGCAACACGTCAAAGGCGCTTGTTTTTGCGTTGCGGAAGCAGGTAACTCGTCATTATTTTTTTTTGTGCATTTAGTCAACTAACGAATTTTTTTTTATTTCATAATCCCTAAAACTATATTTTCAAGCGAAATTGGATGATTTATAACTAACCATATTTTTGGCGCAATATCTCTGTAGAATTCAATTGCTCTTTTTTTCTACTTAATAAAACTGATAAATTTTATTTTTCAATAGTAAACGATTTGCTGGACGGTTCATTCACGATGTCTCGAGTAGTTTGGCTTGTTGCTTCGTTGTCGAGAACGAATTTCGATCCAATTGTGAACAATCTTCTGCGTGAGACTCTGATAAAATTATTGAGCGGAGGACGAGCGGCGAGCGTAGTGAAGCTTTTGCACAATAACATATTCGGCACGAAAACCGGAAGAGCATCTGTCGCATTGGCATCCAGCGACGGCGAGCGTTATAACAGAGCGCGAGAGGGATTGCACAATTTATTGCCGTGGTGGTGCTTCGGGTTTCGTCGGAAATGGCGAAAAATGATGGACGCCCTTTTGGACCCGTTGCAGAATGCGCCGTTTAATAAACATCTCGCTTACATGCTTTTGGACCAAATCGTCGCGAGTCTCTATCCCGAAGTATCGGAACAATGAAAACAATATTCTATAATGTAAATAATAATGAAAACGTAATATACCATTTTTAATTTCATTTTCTTTCATAAAAAATCGCGTTAATCATTTTTATATGGAGCGCAGGAACGTCTATATATGTGCGCGTATAAGATTATGTACAGTAATTTATTTATACTCGATATTTATGTATATACTGAACATTAAACTAAGAAAATATACGAGAATAATTGAATAAATAACGTTGATTTTTTTTTTTTCGTTTTTCACTTTTCTGTACGTCCGGAATTTTAAGTTACGATCTAATATAAAAAATAATGCATGCGAAACTTAACGAAACTCAATGTTTAAATAATTAAAAATATCCACAAAAATAAAAAAATAAAATTTCTTCACAAAATCATAGAAATTATTTAACATAAATAAAAAACATGAGAGTCAATATTCTTACAGATTAGAATTGTCTCGCTATAAAAATCAGCCTTATATAATCAAAAAAACAATGCGATGAAATTGCCGCATTGTTTTCTTCACGTTCCATCGTGATCTTCGTCTGGAGTATTCTGATCGAGAAATCTTCGCGTTGTTTCCTCATCCACGAAAAAAAAA
Organism: Cryptus viduatorius; assembly: GCA_964006125.1. NCBI lineage: Eukaryota > Metazoa > Arthropoda > Insecta > Hymenoptera > Ichneumonidae > Cryptus > Cryptus viduatorius. The sequence continues at coordinate 12,779,614 of OZ023221.1, forward strand.
AGTTCTCTATCGTCACAGCTTCCGTAGAAAAACGTCGATAACGATTCGATTAGATAGCGCATCGAGGTCTTTCGTTGATACGCGATATTCACGGTTACATTTTTTTTCACGGCGAGTTGTACATTCCGAAACTATACAGCCGCATTCTCGGGATCGACTTTTTCTCTTTTACTCGTTGCCTGTTTCTCGGCTCTCGAATTGCCTTCCAATTCCTTCTGTATCTGTTCCAAGCTTTTGCCTTTAGTTTCGGGAACGAAAAATCCAACGAAAACAATAGCCAATCCGCAGATTCCCGAGAACAGCCAAAAAGTTCCATAAACGCCGAACGGCAGTGTGATGTCGTTGTAAAATCTCGTGACGACGAATGCCATTAACCAATTGAAGCAACCAGCACTGCTGCCCGCGAGACCGCGGATTCTCGGTGAAAAAATTTCTCCCATCATCATCCACGGTATCGGTCCAAATCCGAATTCCATGGAAACGACGAAACCGCATATGCCAACAACCGGCACCCACGTCCATCCAACTAAGGAGTACTCCGCGTAATAAAGAAAAAAATATACACCGAGTACCACATGAGCAAAACACATGATCGTCGAAGACAATAGCAGTATAACTCTTCTTCCCCATTTGTCGACGTAAAGAGTGCTAAAAAATACGGCGACGACTTGAGCCGTAGCAACGTATATCATTGGCCACGTAGATTCGTGACCGTTTGCAGTGGCGAGTATGTTACCGCCGTAAAAGATAATAGCATTAATGCCGCTGAATTGTTGAAAAAACATCAGTCCGTAACCGATAATGAGGCCCTTCACGGCGGCTCTCGACCTGATCGCCCGGAAGAACGAAATTTTGTCGCGCTGCGCTTCGGCGAGAGAATTGATATTTTCCGTCAATTCGCGTTCGACGTCGTAGTGCCGACCGCGCAACCACTTAAGGGTTTTTCGTGCGGCGGTAACGTTTCCTTTCATCAGATGATATGTCGGCGTTTCAGGCATAAAGTAGAATACGGCGAAGAACACAATCGGCACTGTTGCCGATATCAGGGAAAGGAGATACATATCGTTGAGTAGTCCCATTGTGTAGGCGATTAGGATACCCGTGCATAGGAGCAATTCGAAGTAAGAGCCGAGTCTACCGCGAGTTTCGCGATCGGCGATCTCTGCCGTGTAGATCGGTACCGTAAAGCAGAAAGAACCGCCGCTGAGACCGAGTAAAAAACGACCGAAAATCAGCATACCGACGGAACTCGGCCAGATCACGCAGCCCCAACCAATCACAAACGGAAGGGTGAGAAACAGCATTGCTCCTCGACGACCCACGAGATCGGTAAGCATCCCTATGGGCAGACAGATCGAGGCGGCTCCCAGCGTGAACATCGAACTCAGCCAATAGAATTCATTGGTATCGATGTCAAATGGATAAATGAGATTCAATCCACCGTCACCGGCGGGCGAGGACCACCCGATCACTAAACCGGCAGCGAGAGCGCCGATTGTTGCCGAAAGTCCTGCGATGTATTGTGGCAATTTTCGCGGTGTTAGTTTGTCATTCTTCGCTTCTATGGAGAAGAGCGTTTGTCGCGATATTCCGGTTTTTTTTTCCGTCATTCTGTCCGAAAATCGGTAATCGGTAAGCTTCTGTAATACAAATAAAAAAAAGTCCTCCGATGATTATTTGTTAAAGCAGTTTCATTTTTTCGTATACTATTTCAAATAGTTTGCATTTCGAAAATGAAAAACAAAACTTTTTTCACGAAAATTCTTTTTTTTCTCACAGAACGAAAAACGATTTTTCATATTGTTAATGCATTATTACGAACGAGCAATCGCATGGGGTTAGTGATACAATGTATTTTCACATTAAAAGAAATGGCATTTTGCCTGAAATAACCGGAGTCCGTTAAATTTTCGCTATCGAAAATAACGGGAAATTTCTGTTACATTTTTTTTAACCAATTTTTTAAAATACCAATAGGAATGAAAAACGTGGATTTGAAATAAATAACATTTGCGAATAGAGTCACGTAAGTCACAAAACTTACCCTTTCACACCGTTAAATCCTATTTTCCACAACCGTCACAGATGTATTCTCGTTGATTATGAAAATTCCGTACGCCAAGAATCACCGATGTTGTTGCATTGATGGCCGCCCGATGATTGTAATATATCATTGATAGTGATATCGTTTATAGTCGATGTAGTTGATCGTTCAGATTTTTTGGATTGCGGGAATATAATCACTTTGAGTTTCGGTAATCTTGGATCAAAAAATTCTGCTTGAAGATTCCAATTACGTTTATCGTACGGGACCGGTCCAGTTGGCGATATCAAATCGGCCTTCGACTCCGGAAGGCGATAATTGCCTCATCGTACTTTTATTCTCCGACTCGTCTCCCGATACATATCTTCTTCACACAAAAACTCACGCTGCAGCGATTTAATACAATTTATTATTATTGTATATAATAATGGAGAATTTAAAGTAAACAAATAACTATTTGCTATTAAAAAAAAACCCGTTAACCAAAAAAAAAAAAGGACAATCCACCAAGTGACTGATAAGAGGAGCACACAGTCTCATGTTTAATGGCCTCAAGAGTACTGAGCGACGAACGAAACGACTCCGACAACTGGACGAAGTCTAAACTCGCAAATTATGTTATTTGCACTGAGGTCCGTAAACGATTTAATAAGTTCATGTGAATGTAGAAAGAAAAGGCTGTCCGGCGACCCTGTGATATTATTTTCTCGATCTGTATACATATATATTTTATCACAATCGGTTTCGTAAGGAGATAAAATCTTATCGATTACTTATTATTTAATTTTTTATCGTGGTGCGATATCAACAGCGATATTTTTTTGACTTTTATCGGTAAAGAGACTCGTATTTTTTTTTATTTAATAGCCGTTGAAGATAAATTGCTGATGAAGATATTGATTGATTGACGATGATCGCAAACCATTTTTTGTAAATTGTTATCATTAAAAAATTCTGACGAGGAGGTTCCAACTTTGAAGTACAAGATTCATAGAATAGTTGTGAAAAGTCGATAAGTATAGTCGCCGCACTTTTCGTCGAGAGGATAGCTGCGTTCGGCGAACGTTTGATTAGCACTTGAAACCGGTTTTTCACGAAACTTTCAAATCCGGCAAATCAACTCAATATTAAAATTGACGAAGACAATTGCTTCGATATAATGTTATCAGCGGCAAAATTATATAATGGAAGAAGTGGAAAACGGAAACAGGATATATAGAACTTTTGGTCCAGTGGCGCACATCGTACACCGTACATCAGCAGTGAAGGTGAATTCGTAAAACGCCGCTACCAATTATCGTAATCAACTCAGGCTATTCGTTATATAAAAAAAAACAGTGCGCTACCTCGGCGCTATCTTGTAGGTCATCTAAACGTCTGAGATATGTTCGCATGTTGATACATGCAGCGATTTTTTACATAAGGAATTCTCTACATAAAGGAATTGCTTGACCGTCAGCGATAATTAAAAGTGGTAACGCTTCGTGATTCAGAGTACTTAAACGCCGTGGGTACCGCTTTGGCGGCGCTGATGAAACTTTTACGGGACAATTGAATAATTTTGCAATTTTTATACAATATCTCGGATATAGCATAATTATTTGTTTATAGCTTAAAATATCTCTTGCGATATGTTTAAGTCAGTCGAGTTTTAAGATTTACGCAAACGATGGTTAATTAGGATTAACGAGTTCCTAATTTATACACTCAGAAAAAAGTTTGGTAATATCAACCCAAGCTGCGGTTACGGGTGGCGAAACAAATATTTTGGTTAATTGAATGAAATCTTGATTATACTGAATAACTCGTAGGTCAATCCAACTATGTGTTCGTTAAATCAACTAAATATACTTTTCAATCAACCAAATATTTGTTTCGCCACCCGTAACCGCAGCTTGGGTTGATATTACCAAACCTTCTTCTGAGTGTAATTAAACGTAAGTATAACCCCTTAAGAATAAAAAAAAATTCGAACTTAACTTCCCAAAAAAATTCGTAAAAATATGTTTCTGGATTTAGGAGCGTTAAATGTGCTGTTTACTCCATTAACTTCAATGTTATATTTTATTTTATACAAAGTAGAAATTCGTTAATCCAGAAGCACCTCAGTTTACATAAGTTTGCGATTTAAAATACTCAACTGTCTCAATTGTACGACGAGTATTGCCTTAAAATAAAATATACAATAATTATCGAAGAATTTCGCACCAATTTCACCCGAACATTTTTTCCAAAAATCACAAATTTTCAATTGAAAATATTTTAATAGCAATCTTTTATTTACACTTTTAATAAAATACATATAATACTCATTGCGAATAATCGGCACTGAATAAATTTCTTACGGGGCTATAGCTCCATTTACAAAAGTCAGTCTTGCAATGAAATTCAGGAAACAAAACTTTCATAAGTAAACGACGATGATGCTTCGCATTATATACGCGCATCATGATATCGTTGAAACCGCTTCTCGATTAAGTTATTTTAATTTCGCACGATGTGAATGTAATTCGTATAATTTTCGTATTGAAGCGAAAATCTTAATAGCCTATTGTTGCCTCGCTATCGAATCGCCGGCCAACATAATTTGTATCTCATCCAATGTCTTGCCTTTGGTTTCCGGTACCATAAATAACACGAAGATAACACCAAACGCCGAGATGCTCGAAAATATGGAAAATGTTGAATAAATTCCAATTTCATTATTGATATTTACGAAAAACTTCGTCACGATGAAGGATAGTACCCAATTGAAGAGACAAGCGCTACTACCGGCGACACCTTTGATTTGCGGAGAATACAACTCTCCCATCATCATCCACGGGATCGGTCCAAGTCCGACGGAATACAGTATGACGAAGCCGCAGATGCAGACTAAAGGTAACCAGCGAATTTCGTTCATGGATGATCCATAAGCGTCCATATAGAAGTAAATCCCGAGAATAAGAGACGTAATGCACATCGTCATACCGGAAGCAAGTAGCAAAATTCGTCTGCCCAAACGATCGATAATAAGAGTGCCAAAGAATACGGCTACGACTTGCAAAACGCCAAGAACTATCGTTGGCCATTGGGCATCGTTGCCGGTCGCTTTAGCGAAAATGCTACCAGCGTAAAAAGTGATCGCATTAACACCACTGAATTGTTGGAAAAACATGAGTCCAAAACCGATGATCAAACCTTTGATGGCTGCTTCGGATCTAATTGCGACACAGAACGAAATTTGATTGCGTTCAGCTTCAGCTAAAGCTTCTCTCTGTTCGGCCAATTCGGGTTCGATATTGTAATGCGAACCTCGAAGCCAAGTTAAGGACTTTCGTGCCATTTGCGCGTTGCCTTTCATCAAATGGTAAGTCGGCGTTTCCGGCATGAAGCAGAATACGACGAAGAAAATTAGAGGCGTAGTGGCTGAGATTATCGACAGCGTAAACATGCTGATGGAACTTATGGAACCCAAAGTGTAGGAGAAAAGAATACCGGTTACTATGAGCAGTTGGAAGTAAGAACCGAGCCTTCCGCGGGTCTCGGGATCGGCAATTTCCGCTGTGTACATTGGAGCCGTTACGCAGAATGCACCACCGCTGATTCCCAGAATGTAACGTCCTACTATCAGAGTTGTGACCGAATTCGGCCATATTACGCACCCCCAACCAATGATAAATGGAATTGTCAGCACGAGCATTGCTTTCTTTCTGCCGATCATGTCGCACAACATTCCGATGGGAATGCAAATTGTTGCAGCACCGAGATTCATAATCGAACTGACCCATGAAAATTCGGCTGCATCGAGGGTGAAACTGTACATTCCTTGTTTGTTTAACTTGCTGCCATCAGCACCAGCTGGCGATGTCCAACCGAGCACCATACCCGCGGCCAGGGCACCCAATGATGCAGCAAGACTGGCGACATACTGCGGTAGTTTTCTCGGCTGATTGGCATTCTCGGCGACGTTTGAGACAAGCGTTTGTTGGGATAATCCAAGACCCGTATCGGATACTCTGAATTGGGAATTTCTCAAGAGAGGAGTTGCTTCTGATGTCTGGAAGAAAAGAAAGAATAGAAATCGTAATCTTCTTTTTCAAATTATCGTAAAAAAGTCAAAATTATGTTTAAATAAATAGGTCTGACGAACTTTACGAAAAACGGTTTACAGAGACCTCATAGGTCTGCCATGCAAGGTGTTTGGAGAGATCGGGACAAAATTACAGTATAGAAAAGAAACATGTTTTTTGAATTGAAAAGATAATCGAAATTGAATACGAAAAAAAAATGCGATAACATTTTTTTTTACGTAATAAAAATGCCAATGATGCCAATTGCGGTGATTCCAGTGATGCGATGTATTTTTTTTTTTTTCATCAAACATATTTATGCAACAGGTGTTTTTTCATGTTACGAATCGTAAGAAACTGAAGAAACTGTTTAAATTTTGGCGCGCTACGTTCCACTCGGCAGGCACACCAATCACGCTGCATAGGTCGCCGACACGCTATCCATGTGTTTGTGTAAGTCGTCGATAAGCTCCGTGATAAGTGAGTCTCGACTTGGCTTTTTGTTACCCCCACGAATAGCATTGCTTTATTCGTCGAACGAGCCAATGGCGTTCACACCAATCTGACTCAGTACCGCAATCATTGTGCGACGAGTGCAATGATATCGTAGAGTGTGAAATTCGATATGGGAGGACGATGAACTTCAATGTCAGTGAATTGCGCAGCCGTCTTCCCATTTATTAGTTAAACTGAATGTATAAGTTTTATGATATCATTAAAAAAAAACACCAAAATATTACGAACATTTGTCACACCGTTGCTGGTGCCTCCTTCCATCGCTGCGTTGTCATCCTCCATTTTCGTAAACACCGCGAACGATTCTTTGTGTTGAGAGTTCAATTCATTTTCTGTTCGCAATGAACAAAGAAACGATCAGATCATCGAGAATTCGCGATGTGTGATTAATTTAGTATTTAACGTTAAATTTCAATGAAAATTACTTGTTGATAACGATGTTTGCTACCCGTTGATGGTATTCCGGTAACAACTCACAGCTGCAACCGTGCAAAGCACACTGACGGCTGTGTTCTGCCTATATAAACGGAACCTGATATACTACTAGTGCCCGGCGCTCGGTGTTTCTATGTAGGGGGTCATCTGTTTTTTTAATTTGATGTCATCTCTTCGAAATATTGACAGCACATTTATTACGAAATCTTTGTAAAAAGTGTAAATGTTCTTTAAATTGGCAACGCTGTTCCAAAAATATTAATTTTCAAAGCGATTTAACATTTTCTTTCCGCGAAACATTTAAAGCATTTTCGATAGTGTAGAATGTAAATAGACAAAACGATGTCATCTTTTCGAGACGCGTAGTGATTAAAAGATATTTCCAAGATATTTCCCAGTACTATTCGTTCAGCTTCATGGCTTTGACCTCAACGGCCGGTCTTAGAAGATCCTGCTTAACGGCTGCCGACATACCGACTGTTGGTAAGAAAAGTAATACATGGTTTTCAGACTATACATTTCGGAAAAAAACGAGAAGAAGAGAAGCTATCGGATGCATGAATGCCACAACTCCCCGGACTCCCCGGGAAGTCACCCCCGGTCTTCCGGGAATTCGATATTCAATATCCAATATCGAAATCCGAGAAGTTGTGACTTCTCCTACCTTAAGAGCAGGTGCAATCCCTTCCTTCCCACCCGCCCCGAGCTCAATCGGTATCAAAAACTGTAAACAACTTTTCTCGCGCATCCTGGCATTTACATTAAAAAAAGAGTGTCATTAGCTGCGGAAATGATCAAAGCAGCTAATGACACTTTTTTTTTGGCTGTAGATGCCAGTAAACGCGAAAAAAGTTGTTTACAGTTTTTATTACCGACCGCGATATTTCACCTCCTCTTAAGGCAAAGTGATCTACTTTTACTCGCTACGACCGCGTTTCAGAAATGTTTTTGAAAACCGTAGACTTTTGCGAAACACGGATTTCATTAATGCCACTGATAGCTTCTCTTTTAATGGACAAATTTTTGGATTATTTATAGTTAAAAAATGTATAGCGAGATATGGAGAAAAAATAGTTTACTTATCATTAACAAATAATAGTTAAGTGAAATAAAATCTAATTGCTCAAAATAAAACTTGATAGCGTTTATTAAAACTTGAAAAAAAAAAAAAAAATTAACCGAATTAAATAAAGAAACACATTCATTATTTTCTATATAACATTTTAATAGGAATAATTTATTTACACTTTGAATAAAATACACATAATATGATAATAAACATTATAAATAATGGATACTCAACAAGTGTCTTAGACTAGGGATTGATTTATAAAAGAATCAGTCTTACAATGAAATCAAGGAAACAAGAATAACACTCTTAACTAAATAATAATGACAATGACAGTTGAACGCATCGAATTATCTGTGTGCGTAATTGAATCATCACAAAAGTCGCGTGGCAATTTGATCGCTTTGACTTTTCATAATTTCATTTCATTAATGCCATCTTTCGAGTGAAACTCAATTAAGTTTTGATGGCCTGTTGTTGACGGGGTGCGGAATCGCCGCCCAACAGAACTTGAATCTCATCGAGTGACTTGCCTTTGGTTTCCGGAACAAAGAAGAATATGAATACAACACTCAAGCCGCAGACAACGGAAAATATCCAAAAAGTGGAGTAAATTCCAATTTCATCTTTGATATCGACGTAAAATTTCGTGACGATGAATGCCAGCAACCAGTTGAAGAGACAAGCGCTACTTCCGGCGACACCTTTGATTTGCGGTGAGAACAATTCGCCCATCATCATCCATGGGATCGGTCCAAATCCGAAGGAGAACAGGATGATAAATCCGCAAATGCAGACCAACGGCAACCAGCGAACTTCGCTGACGGATGGTCCAAACTCGTCCATGTAGAAGTAAACCCCAAGAACAAGTGATGCGATACACATGACAGTGCCGGAAGCGAGTAGCAGAAGTCTTCTGCCCAAACGGTCAATGACAAGAGTGCTGATGAATACGGCAACAACTTGCATGACGCCTACAACTATTGTGGGCCATTCAGCTTCGTCACCGGTTGCTTGGGTGAATATACTACCGGCATAGAAGATGATTGCGTTGATACCACTGAATTGTTGGAAAAACATGAGTCCAAAACCGATGATCAACCCTTTGATGGCTGCCTTCGATTTTATTGCGACAAAGAATGAAACTTTGTTACGCTGAGCTTCGGCAAGCGCTTCCCTTTGTTCTTCCAATTCAGGCTCCACGTTGTAATGCGAACCTCGAAGCCATTTTAAGGTCTTTCGTGCCATTTCAACGTCGCCTTTCATCAAGTAGTACGTTGGAGTTTCAGGCATGAAGAAGAATACGGCAAAGAAGATGATCGGTATTGCAGCAGCGATCATAGACAGAGCGAACATGCTCACGGCATCTATTGAGCCCAAGACGTAGGTGAGAAGAATACCCACTGTTAAAAGGAGTTGGAAGTAAGAACCGAGCCTTCCGCGGGTTTGGCTGTCGGCAATTTCAGCTGTGTACACCGGGGCGGTCACACAGAAGGCGCCACCGCTTATACCGAGGAGATAACGTCCTACGATTAGGGTTGCGGCTGAATTTGGCCATATTACACACGCCCATGCTATGGTAAATGGCACTGTCAGCATCAGCATAGCTTTTCTTCGGCCAATTAGGTCACACAGGATACCAATGGGTATGCAAATCGTTGCAGCGCCGAGATTCATTATCGAACTGACCCACGAGAATTCTACTTTATCGAGAACGAAACTGTAGACTTTGTCCTCATTTAGCTTCACTCCATTTTCACCGGCTGGTGATGTCCAACCGAGAATCATACCCGCCGCTAAAGCTCCCAATGATGCAGCAAGACCGGCGACATATTGCGGTAGTTTTCTCGGTCGATTGCCGTGTTCGCCGGCATTCGAGACCAGCGTTTGCTGAGAAATTCCGATATTCTTCTGCGCCATTGTGGATTGGGAATCTCTCAATAGGGGAGTTCCTTCTGTTGTCTGGAAGAAAGGAGAACATTACATTAGTAAGCTTGTCATTTTCACTGAGATGAATAACAACACAATGCTAATTTTTAGGTACGATATACGATAAGGTAGAATTCGGCAATTACATCAGGGAAACAACGTGTTTTTTTTTCTTTTTCATGAGCGAAAAAAATTGTATCACGAATCCGGTGCGATTATTTGTTGGTAACAGTGTTCTGATTGTGGGGAAAAATTGCCGGGTTTGGATATTAAAGATTGTAAGACGAGTGTCACATTATTCGAATAGAAAGAATTGAAAAAAAAGGAATTTCTTTCATATGTTGTCATATTTTTTTACATGGGCATTTTTTTACGTTAGCAGCACACCGATACAAATAACCATTCGCATGGAATTTTTTGAATTTTTTTTTTGCAATTTTTGAAATTTTGAAATTTTTTACGACGAAGAAAAAAAAAGTTGCAGCTTTTTCACCTGAAATTAACGATCCTTGTCAACTGTGAAAAATAATAAATTGCCTATTCAGATTTTTACGAGATGCTTGAAGAATTTTTGAAAAACCTCACAGATTTGGTATGCAAATCAAAACGCATTCTGCGCGGTAAATTTTGTTTCACGAATGTAAAGCATATCGGTAAAGTAGCGGAATGAGAGATAAGAGTAAAATTATCTTGAAGACGAGTAAACGGCGCACTCGCGGTCTCGATTATTACTCGAACTACATATATTAAATGTTACGATATTCGGTCAAAACAAAAATATTAGGAACTTTAAAATAATGTGAAAAAAATGGACAATAGCTAAAATAAATGCAATGCCAGAAACATTTGGCAGACCACTGCCCGAGTCTATCATTATTGCGATGTCTTTGTCATTTTTTTAATAACTCCGGATGATTGCCTGTGCCAACGGTTGAATTCTTTTCAATATCAGAATCGATAAAGAAACGATAAAATTATCGGAGATAAGGGATCGATGATGAGTTTTGTTTACAACATCAACAAAAATAAATTTCAATGGAAATTAATTTCCAAATGTGATATTCGTCATTCATTGATGTTATTAAGGTAGCAACACACAACGATAGCCGTACGAAGCAGCTAAAGGGGTTTATCTATATACATACAGATTGAGGAACAGTTCAGACACTCCGATGCGTAAACGTGAGAAGGGATAACCACTCAATCATTCAGAATCGGACAATCAATATCTCGCGGTATCGATCGATAATCTTGTTTAGTTTCGCGGAAAGATTCTACGTTTTTAACATTTTCGCATTGTTTTTTTTGACCGTTCGTTCATTTGTTCATTTCTTTAAGGGGGTACATCTACCGAAGGGGTCAACATTCACGTCCAATTTTGATTTTTTGTTTTTTTTTTTTTTCGAATACTATAGATAATGATGGAATAATAAAAATTTCACTCACAAGCACATGCATTCAACGTCTAAAAAAAAATGGTCACAAAATATTGAAATGCTAACAGATATGCACGTCGGAAGAGTAAATTCCGTTTTATTGACTGTTTCGCTGATAATGACTTTACGACAGAAAATTTAATCTTAGAATTGAATGACTGAACTTCGAGACTTCTTTACCGAGATTTTGTCCTGATGCATCATAGTAGATGATAGTCGTCAAAATAATTACAAAAACCCTTATACATTAATTATTCTTGCATACTTATTTTTATTTTATTAATTATTTCAGTAATCTAAGGAGCGATTTTATTTATAAAAATTAAATAAAAAAATCCTTCAAAATTGACAAAAAAAAGCAAGAAAATCTGCCGTTTTGTAATTTGTTCTTTAACACCCCACTGGTTGCTCGTTATCTAGCTAACAGCGATATCGTATCAGTAATGTTCTGCGTCACGAGATCAGACATACATATTACCTCTTTCCGACGTATGAAAAACAATTCAATCGACGCATACGTATTCGTCTCGTATTCGCGGAAAACTAATTATTAAAGTTGAGGGGTATTAAAAAAAAATTAATTAAATATTGATGCCAATATGAAGAAAGCATTCTATACAACTTTTACTGTTCCTTAAATATAATAAGAACATTTCGTTCAGTATTCATATTTTTATTAAAAAACGTTTTGATTGTATTTTTTTTCGTTATCGGTTTTGCGCACTCACTTTGCATTCCTGTTCGCGATTTCCCGTCGTACACTAGTTTGGCGGTCGAGATATTAGAATTTAATGTATGTTAGTATCTTGCCGGTCACGCAACCTTTGTTCGGGCTTCTCCGATCATCGCGACGTGACTTCAATGAGTAGATGACCGCGCACGTGTCGACCGTCAGGTGCGCCTATCGCCCTTGTCATACGCATGTTCAGTACAGTGATAATCAAAGTCGCGGCCACTCGCGGTCGTGAATTTTTTTACGACTCGAGTGCAACATTAAACAAATTTTCTCTGATGTTTTGGCGCCGAAAAAAAAAAAAAAAAAAAAATAGCATAAAAATCTCAAATGCGTTGTTACAATTTTTCGAAAATTTTTGCGTCCACCAGAAAATGCATTTGCGCGCGAGGTGCCAATCACTAAATCGATTATTCACTTATGTATCGTCTTGAACGACGCGATAAGGTCGCGTAACTGTACAGTATTACGACATTATCTCTATGAAATTACATTCGTCTCATTAATGCCACCATTGCGGTCGAAACATTACCGCAGAGTCTTGCGTAAGATATTTTTCGAAAAGCATAATAAAAGTTCCATAATTTTGTAGTTCACGATATTTCAAATGATATATTATGAACGAATTTTTTTATCATGTCGACATCGAAATTTCTTTTTTTCTCGCATCGCATGGAAAATTTAAATAATTAATTGAGGTTTATCCAAAAAAATGTTTCGTCTCGTTTGAGAAAGCGACGTTTGTGCGATTTCCGGCAAAACAGCGACATTTATTATTTTTTAAGGGAAAAAAATTTTTTTATTTTTTTTAAGGGAAAAAAAAAAATTTTATTTTTTTTTTAAGGGAAAAAAAATCATCCCACTAATCTCGAGACTATCCCATGCAATCGTTCATTGTAATAGACTATTAATAAAAAACTGTTTACTGATAAGGAAAAGAAAGAACGCTTTTTTTCTTGCAATTGCAAACGCCCCTTAATACAATTCTCATATGATTGCCTACGACATTGCAAGATTACAATTTTTATTCTCCTAATCGTCTATCAGTGACGTCAAATGGGGCAAAGAAAGGTCTTTCCGAGACGAGAACGAGACGAGTTTCGAATGACTATACTCGAGAAAAGTTCATCGTTTCTTAGTCATGACTTGTGAAAAGGATCTCGATGAAAGGTCATTTCGCAAAAGTCGTGAAAGATAAAATATAATTACTCAGATGATAAATAGTTACAATGTGCACAATGTGCGTACATAGAGGTGAGATCGAGGGAGCCGAACCATGTTTGCACATGGTTACCCGCAGGAGTGGGTTTGAAGAACGTCACGTGAGAACAAACAGTGGATGAGAGAGAAAGACGTTCTGAGAGAATTTTTTCGATCGGAAAGTAGGTCGTTCGTAGTACGTAGTCGTCGTTGGTACGCGATCGATTAAAAAGTATAAGAGCAAACTGCGAGGTAAAGAGAGAGAGAGAGGGGGGGGGGGGAGTCTTGGACTCCTGATTACTCGGAATATATATTGGTCGGTTGTGTTTTTATCGCGATCTGAATTTTTTTCTTTCATGCCACGTCTAATGTTGTTTTTGTGACGTGCATTACTTGTAGTTTCATTTATTTTTTCAAACAGCATCATAGAATTTCAGTGCACATGAAAATATTTCCAACTTTCGCGAAAGTGTGTTCACGTTATTAGGAATAATCACGTAAATATACGTCGATTTGCGAGCTTTTTTTTTTTATTTTTATCAATGTACAAATTGTTATGTTGGCTGCTGAGAAAATTGTGTGAGAGGCTGTCGTAATGATACCCTTTGTTTTATGGATTGTACTTAATTTAATGGAGAATTGGAAGTATTACACTATGTAAGGCAATGCGCTCATTGTTTCGTCTTTATGGATGCGCACGTAAAAGTATAAAGAGTACAAAGATAAAATCTCCAATTATCATCAACGATATACGGAAATTCTGAAGAAGATCGTCCTTTCCGCATGTATCAAGGTGCGTGTGTAAGGTATGTATCTATATATATATATACGTCTCGCGTGACAGGATGCTAATTGCATTGGACATGAAAAGAAAAATAATTTAGACGCACACAACGTTCATTAAGTATCGCGTCGAACACTTAATAAGCCGGCAACATATTAAACTGTTCCCGAGGAATTTCTTGTCTCCGATTTCTATCAACGCAATTATTGTATACCGAAGATATATATGTGCGCCAATAATGCTACTGAGCGGGAGACCGAGAGGAGCGTCTTAGTGATCTTGAAAATCTGAGATATCGTTTGATCGATAGAAGGAAAAACCGGTTTTATCGACTCATTTGACTTCGATGATTTGTCAATTAATTCGTAATCGGATTCTATTGGCTTTAAATATATATATATTTTTTTTTGTTCTGAAAAGGACATTCATTCATTCGATTGTCAATCGATTATCGATTAATTTGGGGCTCAAAAATATTTTTCACACGAATTAGAACGATGTTTTATCTCATCTGCGATTGATCTGTAAAACGATATCTGACGATTTTATTCATATGTATTATCGCGCAAAAAATTTTTCCATCGGCCGATCGACACAACGATCGATTATAGGTGTATTATCTATTATCGCGCAAAGTATTTTTCAATATATCCAGGAATCACGATAAATTCTGTTTGAATTAAGTAAAAAAACACCAAGAGGACCGAAATGAACACAAAAAAATCGTTATATCTTTATTTTGTCCAAAATCAGCTTATACATTTATCAGAGTATATTGAAAAAAAAAAAAATTAAAAAAGAATGATGAAAAATCTAAATTTTCTGTGCGGATGCAAATGAAAAACAAAATATTTTAATAAAATAACAATAATTTATTCATTTTTTCTGAATATGGAAAAAAGTGTCTCAATTCGATGTTCAATGTTACAAATGACCCAAAATCTTTTCGAAGCGCAAAGCAACATATATATATCATGGAATTATGAACTATCAAATAGTGGAAAAATAAGTCAACAGATATTCGGAAACACAAACATAAGCCCTCGAAATCTATCGTCCAAATCATTGCAACGATTATTTGCGCCTCTACTCAGGTGTTATGCAAACTCGCGACAACAACTTCCAGCTGATTGATCCTTCATATTTAAAATTCTAATTAGCGTCTCGTCTCTATTGCATTCCGCGCAACATTCCTCCGAGGCGTTCGAATGCAGGAACAATTCCGTGTCTCATTGCCCGAGTGTACACACGAGAGCTTTCGAGTTTGTGGATAGAGAGGGAGGGAGGGAGTTCGTTCGTTCGTAACCCCGGAAATGTACGAGTGACAGATAAACCAGAGATCTGGAGCACGCGGGAGAGAGCCGTACTAATGTACACAGAGTCTGTGGTTATCCGGCCGCGGTGACGAGAAAACTTTATCGGGGCCAACGTAGGTACTGTCTACTTAATGGTCGTTTTGGCACACAAGTTCCGTGGTAACATTTGCCACACGTCCCGCCTAAACACCTCCATTACCGTTCTGCGACATCCCCCGAATCATTCCTTTTATTTTTTCCTCAGCGGCTTCTTCGTCCGCCGAAAAAAATAAAAAATAAAAAAATCGTCCGAAAGCCCGGAAAAGCCTTCGACGATTCTCGCCGCGCGTATAATAAATCTTTGGCTGTCGGGAACAACAAGTACGCAGTTAAGCACAAAGCGACCGTCCGTGACTTTGATTATTCCGCATTTTATCACGTATTGCTACAAAACTCAACTCGGGCGCACTGTCAAAATAATTAATGCTCACGCATCGAGGTTACGCGTCTCTTATCCGGAAAATTCTAAATTCCGTTATCTATACGTGTGGTATTCTTTGAAAAAATTTGAAAAATTATCGTGAATTTTAATCCGGATTAACGTTCCATTTCCGCGCGGATGGCCTTAACGTCCGGATTGATAGGAATGTGCGCCGCCGAACTAATAGAGGATGAGTAGATCGCGTGCGAAAGGAAAGAGATCATGAGATTGACGCGATACGATAGAGAGATATTGAAGTTTCGAGAGGGCGCCGAAGCCGTTGAGGAATGTCGATCAAACGATAGTCGATCAAAGAATGACGAACAGTATCGGAAGGTTAAAAGTCTTAAGGGAATTTACACGAAAGGAACAAAAAGACGAATGAGAGAATATTAAAATTTTAATATTAAATATTAAAATGCCGTAACCCTTTTATTCCTCGTTGCTTTTTCACAGTTATTGTAACAATCATTTAATTCAATGAATTATTCAATTTTCTAAATATACGATAGAAACTGTCGGCATGAGCTGAAACAGCATTCAAATTAAAAATCAACGATCACTTTAAATAGATATCTTAAAATAATAAATTATTAATCCAAAATAAATACAAATGAATTTAAAAATAATGGATCAATTGAAACTGATATTTTATAATCGTTTCCCGATCGACGATCGTTAGATGCGTATCCGATTAGTGAACAGATGTTATCGAAAAATCCATCTTTGTGAATTTCTTAATAAGCGTTAATTTCTGTCGTATTTAAGGGAGATTTTATTTTTTCTTATCGGTTTACGAAATCTTATCAAAAATCCCATGCGGTTGAGTGTTTGTACCGGTCGCCCGAACGTATCAAAAAAATTTCAGGTCTGAATATGAAAACGTTTGGCAGGAGTTCAATCTTTTCTAATATCGTTTTTTTTTTCATTTTTTTCATATGAAATAAAAAAAAAAAAAAAAAAAAAAAAAAAAACCTATCGTACAATCGGACCTCGCAATTTCGTCACGTGATCCGAAGACTATCACCAATAAAAAAATCGCATGAGATCGGTGTTGTAATTTTTTTTCGCTTAAAAAAAAAATAAAACACATTTACTTGAAATCGTTGAATTCCGCCTCAATATTCGATGTATACGAATTTGTAAATAAAAATTGGAGAAATTAAAACTGTATCCTTAGCGTTTCATAACGATCGATCGAGAATGAGATATATAGACGATCGCGAGTTCAACACATTGTGCGTAATGTCATGACGTGAATAATGTATAAATGCATAAAAAAAATAAAACAACACCTACACAATTGTTTGCGAGTCAATAAAGCAAAGTTCCTCTGATTACTGTTTTCGGCTTCCGTAACTCTGTTTACCGACGAGCGCACTTTGACAGGGTATAGACACTGAAACGTATTTCCGCGACTCCGAGGCTTTTAAATCCGTAACAAATACTCCCACTACTCCCACTACTTGCAATACATTTTGCGTTCGACGATTGGAGGTTGAGGAGAGGGATACTGTAGGGGATTCCATACGTACACCGAGAGTGGCCCCTGCCGAGAGCACATACTCATAGACTTCTATTTCTCGTTCCTAAGATATACAACGCAGATATTATCTTCGCCAAGGCTTTGGATAACAAGGGAAGCGAGTGTTGACCGTATTGTCGTGATTCTGTTAAAGCGTTATCGGGTCTAGTGGCAGCGCGGGAATTAACTGGGCCAATCTCAGGTATGCCGAGGGAGAAATCTCGAGAATTCCATCGAGTAAATTCACTTGTTTTCGTATACTTGTGTAATCCCTGTGTATTAAACTCGTACAGTGTATCGATGAGATTTACTCTCGAAACTCGGCAAAAATGTTATCATCGCATTGGCAATTTTTTTTTTTTTTTCAATTCAAACGAAATTATTTTTTTGGTATTTTTTTTTTGTTTTAAATGTTATTTCGATTTAAATATAATTATTGGAATTAAATTGAAATTATTTGGGATTTTTTTTATGAGATTTTTGGCTCGTCTTTCGAAACTCCCCCCTCCCCCCCTCCCCTCCGCCATCACCCCCTTAAATCGTATATATATATTTCTTCGACGCGCTGACGCCATCTGCCAATCATTTTTCTATTCCACTTTGATTAACAATTAATTGGAATGATGTTTTTTTCGTAGGTAAACATTTTTCGAATGACGAATGACGAGAGTATTACGGAATCAATAAAAGTTTAGTAGAGCGAGAAACGTATTTATCCGAATGAATGTGTGTTCAATCAATTAGAATGTCTTTGCAGATATGCGAATAGGTACGGCATGAAATTAAAATGTGATATCGATTGTCCGCAATGAAAGCCGCGGTACTTACGACAGCAATTACAAAACCCGTGTTATCGTACGGTGTTTCCATAAGCTATCGAATTCCTAATTATCATCGGGAGTTTCATCGTTTCGATTGAAGAACAGTCGCGTATACGTGTAAGAAAGACGATGAGTGTTCAAACACTGATGGAAGTTTCGTAAAAATGTAACTAATGATTAAGCGACCTGTCCACAAGAATACAACGTTAGGTGTCGTATTTTATTTCAAGAAGTGATGAATCTAAAGAATCGTGAAATGTACGTTTACGAATACCAGAAAGCGCGATACGAAGTCCATGTATAATACTTCGATAAGCGATGATTTTTTTTTTCTCGGAAGATTTGTTCAGTCGAACTGTTTGATTGTAAATTGTTTGATTTATCAGCGCCTTTTAACGAAGAAATGATCGAGGAAAATGATTTTTAATACAATTGCAGAAAATGCAGCGCTGTTATAGCTGCGGGAAACGATCTCGAACTTCTCGGGTCAATAAAGCAATAACAATTAATCAGTAATCAATGATAATGATTAGTCTTATCAATTTTCGAAAAAATTGGAAAACGATCGAAAAAACCAAAAATATCGGCATACCTTTAAGGAGCAGTGTGGTTAGAGTAGTTTAGGTATCTCGCCGGCGTCCCACCGTAATGTCATTCCTTGCGGTTGCGTTTTTTCGTTATTTTTTTGCTGTGTCGATCGTGTTGTTATCTATTGGCTCTGGTGATAAGGTTCGTCGATCGTGTTTTTCGAAGAAACTGAATCAATGATTTATCTCAAAACGCTTTGATCTCCCGACTTTTCGGGCCTTTAGGGTACCGCGCCGCGGTACGATCGACAGGTGCACCGGTTGTGAACCGTGCCGACTTCTTTCTTTCTTCCCGCGAACAATCCACCGGGCTGATCGATTTCGACTAAGCCTCTCGAACGTCAGCGGCCGCTCGTGCAGTTGGGATATCGACTCACTCTTTCCTGACCGAGGAAGGGGGGCACGTTCGTCGTCATTCCTCGTATATAAAACGGGGAGTGTTTTTATTGTTTGTCGATCGGTGTGTACCTCCCTGGAATGCACGCGCCTGGATGCAAGAGCCCTCGAATTTATGCTACGTAACTCTACATAATTGCGCCATTAAACGCGAAGCTTTAACTCTTTCCAGTAACAAATTTCTTCTGTTTTTTCTTATGAAAGATTTTGACGATTTTTGTATTATAATTATTTCTCCGTACGCGTCGCTTAACGTACTGTAACGCTTCTGTGTTATCGCGAGAAATCATCTTTTAAATTTTATCTGACGCTCTCGATCCGAAGACAACTGAAGAACTGACCTACCTGACGGACGCTCGATTTTGTTCGTAGAGATAAACTGCAATGATTTTTCATTTTTTTTTTCGTTTTACTTTGAATCAATCGGAAACGACATACAATCCGACGAGTATTATGATTGTCCAATTTTTCTATTAAACTCCGAAATTTTAACGATACCTCTGTCATTTGGGTTTTAATTCAGTAGAACATCTCACATGGCGCTTCATGCAGAAGAAAAATGATGTACAGAGTAGCCGCGTTTTTTGAAACTCTACGGGATTAGGGAGATTCGTAATTTTCTATATTTCTACTCGCAAAATTTTTACCTATGCAGTAGATTCCACTCTAGAAATTTTAAAATACGGATCGTAATTTTTTTTCGTAGTTTAACGTCGATGAGTTAACCGATATTTAGGTTGCGGAGATTTTTAAGAAAAATCGTAATTTTAATCATTGCGACGTTCCTTTTTTGGCGCAAAATTACTGTTCACATTTACTGCTCAAATCTCTACTCAACTCACGGTGCTGAGAGCGCTGGGAATGACGTCGGAAGTGGAAGGAAAAACGATTCGAACACTTTAATTATTTCGATCACTTGACTCCGAAAGCTAAGCAAAGTTGAGCGGCGAGGGATTTTATTGAAAAAAAAATATATCGATTCTTCAACAAACCCATCTTCCCTTTTCATTTACAACCGAATTGCGATTTTGTGGAAGAAAAAAGAAAATTTCAGTCCGATTTCTAAAAAAAAAAAGTACTTTTCTATAATTACGATTTCTAAAAAAAAAAGTACTTACATAGACTTTTTGTCTCATCGCACGTACTCAACGAAGAGAGGATTATCTCTGAATGGTTATCAACGACAGAAAAAATGTAACAATGTTCAGTTATCTCAAGTTCCACGCACTTGTCTTTCGATGATTGATAATACAATCGACAAGAGAGTAGTGACAAGGATACGCGGAATGTTTCACTAAAATTTTCACAGAAGCACCCAGTGAGGTGTGTACAGATTGCTGCCGACAAAGTCTTTTGAAGTCGAAAAGTAAAGATACGGAAATATTAGTGTCGTATCATCCGGCGAACTCTCACTCTCTCGGTATTTCGTAATTATCGGAAAACTTCAATCGAAACGTGTGGCAAGTATCGTACGCCCCGCACGCGTGTCTATCGGGGACTCGCGCACTGCTATATTGACGGAGTACCGTGGAAAAATACAAGGCGGACACCGAGATTAAACTTTGCGTTCAAAAGTATATATGTATATTTTTTTTTTTTTTATATACACATAACTCTCACAATTCCCGATTCCATATATTCACGCAGCTTTGACAATTCCCGATTCGAATACCTCGGCGGGTTATCGAAATTTTTTTTTCGCTCTCATCAACACCGCGTCGCGATGCGGGAAAACTTGTTCAAAAATGTGTATAATGAGGTTGAACGATGGAATTTCTGACGCAATAACAACGATGGCGTTGTATACCGTGTGGTATAGATAAACGGAAATTCGACTTAACGAGCTCTCCGCGGGGCTCGTCCGTGCTGATTACGAAACGGCGCGATTCTTCGTTCGCGCTATACGCGGGAAATGTGTTTTTTTCGTTTGTTTTTCTTATAATTGTCCTTTCACATGCCATCAGGTAAATTAATGAAGACGATTTTCGGTACCGAAAATTCGTTCCATACATAAAGTTCATAGTTTTTATTTAGGAGAGGATTGCTGGTTCTTCGCATCCCGCCGTAAGCTATAAGAACGAATCTGCATGTATGCCGCAACTCTCGATATATTTGAAACAATGAAAACA
This sequence comes from Cryptus viduatorius, assembly GCA_964006125.1. Taxonomy (NCBI): domain Eukaryota; kingdom Metazoa; phylum Arthropoda; class Insecta; order Hymenoptera; family Ichneumonidae; genus Cryptus; species Cryptus viduatorius. Next base: position 12,801,046 of record OZ023221.1, read on the forward strand.
TTACCGAGAAGCTGACCGGAACAGTTGAACTTTTGAATCTTTGGGCATTGCGTGGACAAAAAATTGTTTGTGGAAAATAATTGCAAAAAAAAATAATACAAAATTAATAGTTCATTAAAAAAGTCGTAAGTGACGGTAATATAGAATTGTTTATTTTAATAATTTTTTTCGAGATTAAAAATCGTTTGGTGATAAACAAAAAATATTTTTCATTTACTTGATAGTGTATTCCAATTAATTATCATACAAAAAAAAAAAATCTCGTGTTTCCGAGTGACAAAAAAAAATTTCTTTGCCGTATTTAATTTCCGACGAAAGCTACGAAAAAACTGCTGCAAAGTTTGAATGTAATTTTAAACATTGCAACAGATAAATATTATTGAACCGCAGCTCAGGTGAATATTACTACATTGAAAAACTATAATTAGCCATTGATTACGAAGAAATTAATTTGAAAAAACTATTTAAAAAAAAAATTCGTTTAGTTTGCGCCGGAAGAGTATTAAAAAATGACATTTTAATTACCCGTCAACTCGAAGGCTAATCGCGAGAAATGGAAGGAGGCGAATGATGCTACACGGATTACTTGACGTGATAGATTACCCGACCTTGACATTGCACTGTCTGTGCCATTACAACAGCACAACGTAGAATAACGTCTGACAGGTTTATCTACGAACTATCGTGGATTACGTGACGCTCGGTCGTTATAGTACGCGATCGTCGGTGCGGAAGTGAGCACAGGAAAAGGCCGTTCCTTAAAAATGGCAAAATCGAGGTTGATGTTTGTTTTTGTCACAACGCTCGTTGTTTTTTTCATTATTTTGTTTTTGTTTTTGCAACTGTTTTCATCGTTGTACATAGTTTGCGCGACGATTATCGGCTTCCGGTGTTATTCTATTATTCCGGAGTAATATCGTTAGTGACGATGACGATCACCGGAGAGTGTGTATTTTACATTACACGCGGATAATCCGACAGATGCGACCGGGCACCTGCGCTAATGGAATGTTGATTCATAGATTGAACGCGCCGGTAATTGCAACGATAAAATTAGTTAACATATCATTTTGTGGCGTTTGCATTTCAGAATTTTCAATTGCCGAGGCACTCGACAAACTTTATCGATAATCCATCATCGAAATATTTCAATGGCGATAATCAATAATTTTATAACGATTTTTACGACTTTGATGACATTGAAATCCGATAAAAAAAAAAATAAAAAAAATCCTAATGAATCGGGAATATTCAGAGAAATAAGTATTTCCGGTGGCCATTTTTTCAAAATCTGATATTTGTTGATTACTCTCAGATTTGACATTCACATCAACCAACGCGCACGTGAAATGTCTTCGCAGTATAATAATAATACGATTCGAAAACTGCATTCCGGAGTTCATATGCCACACTTTTTTCGCGGCTGTTAAAAGCCAAATAGACGAAACGAATACTCACAATCTGGAAAATCAAGTTCTACGCGATGAAGGTAGACACGCCGTATTCGGAATGTTGAACAATGATAATTTATCATCGTATGACGTGAACTGACCAGCCGATCGGTGTCCAATCGATTAAGTTCTGCGTACCTTTCGGGAAATTACGTAAGGAAAATAGAGCGAAACTTGATCGCTGACGTATATTACGATCTGTTAGATTGTCGTCACACAAGTAACGAAATAAATTTTTTCTCGTTCATTTGCATATTTCCTCGGGATAAAAATAAATATCGATAATAAAATACACAGAACCTTTCCTTATAAAAAAACCGAGAAGTCTGTTTCCTTACCAAAAAAAAAAAAAAAATGAAGAATGTTTCCTTGTAGAAAAAACTTTTTATTCGTGAAATTTATACTTTTTTTTTTTGATGATTCTAAAATCACAAAAAAAAAATCAGGAATGCGGAAAGCAGACACTGATGTCAGGCTACGCGATCGCGATTTTTAAAATGGCAATCGCAAACTTCGTTACCGACTGATGTCAAATGTAAGCCATGTCAATGACTGCGATGCATGCAGTAGAAACGGCCAGCGATTAAATTGAAGGCCATTTGGACGGATGTTTGTTGAACATTTGTTAACCGAGGCGTCAATATGTGCTGTGGCCATTGTCACCGAAGCAGTTTACGGAGACGGAAGGAATTTGCGTGAGAAAATTGTCATCGAGTTCCGTTACGTCTTATCAACCGATACGAATTGAGATATGAAATAGGAGAAGCGGAATGGAAAAATAAAGTGGTAAACAGCGGAGAAAAGAGAAACGAAACGTCTTCGAAGATAATAAGCAGTATACCGGAAGGAATCGCAAATTCCTGTCGAGAGCATTGACGGTTTTCCCGTCGTAATAAAGCGAATCGAGATTATTGACCCGAATAATCACAGCTCCGGGGATTTTGGCTCGTTGTTTGTATCGTTAACGATATATCTTTTCGACTCGCTGTGCCGCGTCGTTCTCTTCCTTAGAGGGCTCGATGGTCGGGTAATGGTCGGTTTAAAAGCACAAACCGACCATATTCAGGTTAATTGCAAAAAAAATCGACCCAAACTCAACTAAAAAAGGGTTTGTTGATGCGACCAACCCAATCATCAGTCTACGAGATTTTACGTCTCTAATACATAATAACGGAGTTGAGAAAAGGGCCCGTCGGTAATTTCGGGTGCGCGGCTTCTTAAGGATTCACGAGTTGTATGAATGCAGGTCTTCTTTTTAGCGGCTTCGAAGTTTCATATGCTTTTTTTACTCTCTAAACTCAATGAAGCTAAAAGTTTATGAAAATTATTATTTATTTATTTATTTTTTTCCTGAACGGTAATGGATGCGTTTTTTAATACAAAAAATTACGACGTATGAAAAACATTGCTAAAGAATATAACAGAAACTATAATCGTCGAGTGTATAAATTTACATCGGCAAAATTACGATAAGTGTTAATAGATCGATCGATCGCGTAAATGTTTCAGACGCTCAATGTTTCCGAACGGTTCGATTACGCGAAGACCAATACATTTTTTTCTCTTTAATAACAATGTACCAATGAATGTTTATTTATGGTTACGATGCGAGGCTCTTGAAAGGCAATTCAGTAAACCGATGATATGAAAAAAAAAAACACTAAAATGACGTAATGGTATCGGTGCAATGTACGAATTCGGCAAACAATACAACGGCAGTGCATGTCATCGGTGATTGATCGACCAGACGGGATGAGTTGCAGATGTATGGAAGATACAGAATCCTGTTTCGTCGAGTAGGAAAAATTCGCGCCTCTCCGGCTGCTGCTCAATTACAACTAAGAAAATTACCATACATAATGAACGCCAATCTCGTGTGGTATTATCATTTTATCAATGCGAGGAATGCCATCTCTATACACAATGCAATAAAAATGACTATAATCTCTATAAATAATGCATGTTTTTTTTTTTTTTTTCTCTTACATACATTGAACTTAGAAACATTTTTCCAACAATCATGGAAATCTTCGGAAACTATCGGAAGTCAAGATAACGGCCGAAGGTTTTTTTTTTTTTCGTAATTTGTAAATATGAATGAATATCTAATTTTCAGTCGATAAAAAAACACCAGCATTGTGATAAGAGTGACATGGACGGTTTTTTCAATGTCGGAACGACGCGACGCCGGACTGCCTTGCAGCGCGTAAAAGGATCTCTACGTGCTGAACGCCGATGATAGACATAACATTGTCGGCAGTCCGGAAGGCCTTTGGCTTCCGAGCAATGAAATTAAACGAAACGGAGAAGTAATGCGCGTACTGAGCCTCTCATTCGGCGATGCTTTTTCGCGACCTCGTATCACGCGTTAGATGTGAACAGACTCTCGTGTATTTCCGGTACCGAAGAGGGCAAAGCGGAAGAACATTCGACTAATGGCAAACGCGAGCTGACGACAGGCATTGAATTTTAAATAGGATCTCCGTGAAGAAGTCGGGTTGGCTGACTGGCTGTACCGACGGTATATTGCTATATATTATAATGGCTATATTGACCTAACGTGTCGGTACCATCGACAAACGTGCAGCCAGAAGACGGAAAAAGTGTTGTTATTTTTTTCGTTGTTTTTTTTTTTTTTTTTGTTATGCTTGACATTCGTCAAAACATCGACATGAATTCTTAAAAGTGTTTTTGTGTTTAACCGCGAAAGTCTGACGCGTGTCGAGGTCGAGAAAACTTTCTGTCCGCTTGGAAAGTGTGCGGAGAAAAATGACATTATCAGTCGCGAATGCAGCTGAACTGAATGACCCGCGTTCGATCAGTTCGATTCAATGTTTCTTCGTCAGCGTTAAACGTACGTACGTCGTAATGCGTGTGCGAATCACAGTGGGGCTCGTCTAAATGTTTTTTGTTTTTCCGTAATATCGCCCGAGTGTGGAAACCGTAGTGTTATTATTCGGTTTGTATTGATAACATTTCGCAACTATTCGATTGTCGCCTTTGGACTCCTGGACTTTGGATATTACGAAGCTAATTTTTCGTATCGTCGATAAGTGATGAAAAAAAAAAATAAAAAATTGCGGCGAAGCTACGATTTGTCGAAAAATTCATGAAGATTAAATAGTTGAAATTCACGGTAAATTGAAGTGTAAACCTTATTTAACAGGCGTCCATTTATGGCTCAACATTAACCACGATATCGCAGAAATTACGCGAACACACAAAGACCTGCAAAAATGTTTCGCAAAAATGTTTCGAAAGCCAATACTTTCCCTATAAATGTAAGAAAGCAAAAAAAAAACCCGGTAAATCGGAAAATCTCTCGAGCGTGCGTCGTCGATAACCTATTGACACGATATTGAATAATTTCGCGAAATCGTTCTAAAGTGATAGCATCGACGATAAGGGATTATGACTGCGCGCAAAGTCCCTCAATTTTCCGAAGTCGTTGATAACCCTGATATCCGGAAATCAACAATTTCAATTTTTTTTTTTTCGATCGTCCGATCGTAGTCGATCGGAAGAACCGTAGAGCTCGAGGTCCGTAAACGCCTTCGTCGGGCTCTCGTTTTATATCCAATGATTTATCGTCGCCGTATCGACGTCAGAGGAAAAAATATATAAATATATAGGTGTATATGGATCGCGCGTTTAATATATCCCGGATAATACACTACCCTATGCTATAACAATGATGATTCTACGAGGCGATGAATAAGCTCTACATGAGATGCGATACGAGAACAAGTCACGGAAATTCCGTGGAAGTAGCCGAACTCTCGTAGATCGCCGGCGACCTCGCGTGCTCGGCATGCGGATCGGCTAAAACTTGTATAGCCGTATCGTAATGCGTGCATCGACATACACACATGGTAGTAGCTGTTTTGTAGTAAGTATCCGTCCATATATATTGCATTGCTAATATAGGACGATAAACGTCATGATTCCGCATTGTTTCGGAGAATCATCGAAGCCTAATCGAGGATCAATCTCACCAGATCGCGGCATGATCATTGCAGGCACGCGCGCAAGTGCGTCTCTCAGGTACGCGGAGCCTTGAATTTTTTCCCCAAGTATAGTATTACCGCTTATCATTCGGAGCACAAGTATTTACGCGTCAACTTCGGAACATACTTCATATACGTGCCTCGCGAGATCGTTATCGTAAGTTTCGCGGTTTTCATTGAGGAAAGAAAGACTCTTCTTAGATATACTGGTAGACTGATGATAACATTTTGAGTGCATTACCTGAACTCATTTTTCGTCAGTTTTTTTTTCCTGTTTTTTTTTTCTTTTTTTATGCGATAAAATGTAAACCGCATTATCGATTGTTAAATTTAGCATTTTGTCGTATTATTTGACTTACTTATCAATTTCGGGAATTACGATTCCACAGAAAGATTTCTGCAATCTAAAATTAAGAGAGTGCATCTACCTGATGGTTCAAAAATCGTGTTAAATATTTTATTTTCATTTTCATAAATGACAGATAATTATAAAATCGATTTTTAGCAAATTTTTCTGGAATATCGATCCACCGGTAGATGTACCGCCGGCATTCCCGCGCCACAATTAAACAATTTACTCAAACGGTATTGATTTTCAATATATATTTTCTCCGCCGAATCTTGTATTACGATAAATATTTTAAATCCGATAGAAAAATTTGCATTTCGCTTCATTTTTTTTATCGTCGTTTACAAAGTCTCCGTGAGAAAATCTGTAAACCAATAATGGATTCTTTGTAAACGAACGACTGTAAGCGAAGGCTTAAAAAAAAAACAAAAAAATTGCGATATGCAGAAGTTAATGTTAAAAAAATGTCTGCAAAGATTTCTTTTAATTGATATCTCGAGAAGAAAAAATATCGTTTTAATCTGATGAACCTTCGCGATGAGACAAAAAGTCATCGAAGAATTTCTTTTGTCTCTCGAAAATAATCGCGTCTCTGTGTCTCCGTGCAGTTCGTCAGACAACACATCGGCGCGTATAAAAAAAACGATACATACACCCTAACGTTCAATCGGTAAAATCGCATGAACGATCTATTATATTCGACGTATCAGTATTTTGCTGGATAATAATAAAACCCAATTAATGCGTCGTAAAATATTTTTTCCTTTCTTCGATCCGAAAGTTGTCTAAGAGCGCTGTATAGTAACATAATTATTATATCGATTTATATAGCGATATCGTTCGATGCGCGCATCAAGTATTATCTCACATTTGACGTTCGAAACTTTTAAATCAATTCTGCACGAGTTACGTACGAAAGCGTTTGACTTTGAACGCGTTGAATACCAAGCGACGTGCCCTCCTCTCATAGATAAACGATATCGCCGCTGGAATCGCGGGGGATTACATAGATATATTATTATTCCACATTGGATTAACAACGCCTATGGAACACGAAGTATGCAAATTTTATTCGCGATGAAGACGCTTGCCAATCGTAATATTTCGTCGATATTCGATTTTTTTTTTTTTTCGATTCTCGTCCATTTTCTTTTGGATCAATTCATACCGCAACGGATATGCGACTGTTGCTCTCTCGTCTCTGTATCTTTGCCAAGAGAGTGTCGACGATGCAACACGTGTGCGCGCAACGGCATTGCGGCTTATTGGCCCGTGCATAACTCCGGAGATTCAGCGGATATCAAACGCAGAAGCGGGATATCAATATATCGGAGTATTCCTTGCTTCGCAACATCGAGAAGAAAATGTTGAATTATACCTGTAGCCTCGAATAGTTCGGAGACTGTTAAATAGATCACCCGGATGTCTTGATAGTGAATCCAGCGCTTATCGCGCTCGTATACGGGACCATAAACAAGTCGTAAAATCGAATACATAGTTGCATTTTCAGTACTTAATAATGTCTCAAGCTCACCAGACATAGAAACTCGGAGTTCTCTTAAGGGAGAGAAAGAAGGGAAGGAGAGAAGAGAATTGGAGAATCGGAGAATGAAGCCTCAGAGATGCTGTGACGATTCGAGAGGGTTAATCAGGTGCGGTCAGCCAGATGGCAGTTAGTCAATTGCATCGTTAAATCTACCGAATGATCGACAAAAGTAAAAAATACACTAATCAATGAAGTAACGAACGCTAGTAATTGGTGCTAATCCAGTATCGATGATAAGATTATCGTCGAGATTTGTATCGCGGTAGAACGGAGCAAGTCGACAGGAAGAAGTCACTCAAGACGCGATTCGCTTTCGCGTAAATCAAGGAAATTGATCTGCCGATGGTTCTGATTTGGAAACGCGTCTAAAGGTAATGTGTGTTTCGACAGAGGGGCAGAGGGGCAAAACGGAAACTCGGGACACGATGGGCACTTGAAAACAGAAATGTTTGAAAAAAATTTGAAAAAATGTTGAAAAAAAAAAAAAATCATTAAATGCGGAAATTTCGGAAAAAAAATTTGTTCCGAAAAAAATTGTTAATTTTCATGAAACTTTTTCCGTAAAATAAAGATTTCAAAAACTTCTCCGACATTTCTCCATATTATTCCGGTGGGCTGTTGCGGTTCGCCCGTTTTGCTTCGCGTGTCTATTTTGCACCGGTGCACTAAGTGTAATCAGCAATCTTGATATCGGACAATTACCAAACTTATTTCAGGTGCAGTTTCTTGTGTAACGATTAACGGAAGAGTGCTTTCCATTACGACTACGATGTGCGAAAAGAATCTTGAAATATCTCCTCAGATATTGGTTTCGAGGGTCGATAGGGATGTAATTCGTTCCCGGAAGCTGCGACAACATATCGCAGGTTTGTCAGCGAATCTTGGAGCTCTGGCAGCCGGATTGGTGTACGGATGGACCTCACCAGCCGGTGACGACGGTGCAAATCTCGTTTATCCGTTCGCGATCGATCCCGATGATTTTTCGTGGATCAGTTCGATATTCAATATCGGGGCTGCGATGATCTGCATTCCCATAGGGATGCTGACGAATGTAATAGGTCCAAGAAGATCGATGCTCTTGCTAACCGTACCATTTACCATCGGTTGGATCTGCGTAATATGGCCAAATTCCATCGTGACTCTGATATTCGGTCGTTTCTTGCTCGGCGTAAGCGGCGGCGCTTTCTGCGTTACCGCGCCGATGTACACCGCGGAGATCGCGGATAGGGAGACACGCGGAAGGCTCGGTTCTTACTTCGAGTTGCTTCTCTGCACGGGTATATTGATTGCTTACACTTTGGGATTGCTTCGCGATATGTTTTTCCAATCATTGATATCGGCAGCGGTGCCATTGATCTTTTTCGCTGTGTTCTTCTTCATGCCGGAAACGCCGATGTACCATCTGAAGAATGGTAACGTGAAGGCGGCGCGCAACACGTTGATTTGGCTTCGTGGTTCAGACTACGACGTTCAGAACGAATTGGACGAACAAATGCATTCTCTGGCTGAAGCTGAACTCAAAAAAGTGCCTTTTTTCACCGCATTCAGAACGCGAGCCGCCGCGAAGGGTCTTTTCATCAGCTATGGTCTCATGTTTTTCCAATCATTCAGTGGTATCGATATCATTATTTTTTACGCCAGTAGCATATTCAGGGAGGCTACCGGCGAGAATGCAGATTGGTCGACGATCGTTATCGGTGCTATGCAAGTAACTGCTGTGTTTCTTTACACTTTTGTTGTCGACAAATGGGGCAGAAGAATGTTACTGATGATCTCCGGTACGGCAATGTGTCTGGCGACCTTAATTCTTGGGCTTTACTTCTATTTGGACCGAAATGGTACTCCCATTGATAGCTTAGGTTGGTTACCACTGGTATGCATATGCTGCTTCAATATCTTCATTTCTTTTGGTTTCGATCCAATTCCGTGGATGATGATCGGCGAATTGTTTTCACCGCATATCAAAGGAATCGCCGCTGGTAGCGCGTGTTTATTGAATTGGTTGATGTCATTTGTAGTCACCAAGTTTTACGCTCAAGTTAAGAGACAAATTGGTTCCGACGGTACTTTTTGGATGTTTTCGGTTATATGCGGGTTAAGTGTGGTATTCGTATTTTTTCTGGTGCCCGAGACTAAGAACAAGACTTTGGAACAAATACAAATCGAATTGGGCGGTCATTCCGTCTTTGATGGCTTAAGAAAACATAAATTTAACACCGACATTTCGCCGGACGATACCCCGAAATCATGAGGTAATTGTTACCCTTACGTGACATTAGTAATTAAGAAGTAACTGCGGTAATCGGTACGAATGTATCGTATATAAAATGAAAAACTGCCGGAATGAAGAAACATCGAAGAAACACGATGACAATCGTAGAACTTAATAAATGTTTGATGGTTATTAAAAATTAAGCGTTCATTATCTTTTATAGATCGTCTTAAATAAACGATTCATACATATATATACACGCAAAATTATTTGTTGAAAATGGAAGTCCCGACCCACACTTCGGCACATGGAAGTTGAAATTAGTAATATTCGATATGTTCGATATGTTCGATTTCCTCTACTGGCGCAGGTGTCAAGATATTATTTTACGACAGTTATGCAAATGCGAAATAAAAAGTGATCCTTGACTCCTTGAAGCGTGTCCGCGCGACGTGCGCGTTGCTGCATTATCACTCGTTTTTACCTCGCCACCGCACGTCGCATCGACGAAAAATCTGCGACTACACTCTCGCGGGGAAAGATTTTTATCTAAACGAGTTTTTACTTCGAATAATTTTTTTTTCTTTTTTCTGACGCAGCGTTTTTCTTTGCGCGATATATTTATGTAGATAAAATGGAAAAAGTTTTCGAGAGGCTCGTGACCTTACAGTTAAGATGTGAGATCTTAGAATAAATACAAGTATACAGTCTGATGGGCCACCGGTTTACACATACGCCTACTGCGTTATATACATTGCATTTACTTACTTATATACACATATACATATACGAACATACATGTATACATGTACAGTGAAACGTGTCGCGAATAAAATTTGTAGCTTGAAACGTGTTACGAATAAAAAGCGTATAAAAGGTACCGCTTGGGTTCCGATCAACTTAAAGTCCCAGCGATCCAGTTTATAAGTAAGTTTAAGTCATTACCGACGTTTACGGAATTCGCAACATTCGTATCTGCGAAAACTTTTTCCTTTTTTTCTTTTTTTTTTTAACTCTCGAAACGAAATCGCGATGTTTTTAGTGATTCTGTTTATTTTATTTTTCTTTTTTTTTTTGCTATTTATTGCTTTTGTTTCGGAAATTCGATTTTTTTTTTTCAGTTATCTATTACTTTTCTTTCGGGATTTTGGACTTTTTTTTTTTTTTTGACAGACAATGTAATCAATAAATGTACGCGCGACGATGGCGAACGCGTAAACCAATAACGGAGAAATATACGAATACGTCATATTCGACGTGATTTTTGACGCGTCAGCTTTTCGTCAGTGCGTATTGCAGTTTAGCCTGAGCAGCATGTTGCGCGAAAACTTTTCCATTTGCCCGGTTAGTTGAAATCAATACTGGCTGGCTGCAGTCTCACCCACATCCAGGGACGAATTAAGAAGGGTGGTGGCGAGTCTGCCGCTATTTCGACAAATTGTACTCCCGTTTATTCGCACGAAAAATGTACTATCGTTCGAGTATAAACATCAATGACAAAATTATGTCAATAAAATGAGTGAAATTTACATAGTTTCGAAAGTTTCGACCGTTTCTAACGGCTGATGATATTATTTTTTTGTCACGCTAAGATATGCGATAAAAAACGGAAGGGTTAAAAATACGATCGAATTTATTTCACTGCCGAAGATTTAGAAAATTAAAAAAAAAATTCGCGGCAATATTTTCTTTTTCATTATTTTTTAAAAAATGTTGTCATAAGACTCTAAATACATGTAAAATGGAGTAAAAAAGTATTTTTTTTTTCTGTATTTCCTTGTATAGTTTTCGGAAAAAAAAAGACAGAAAATTTAACTCCGTTTTCGACCTGCGAGGTGGATACGCATATATTAAAAATATATAATAATAATATATATGCACATGAATATACATGAATTTATAATGGTAATATTTTTATACATGAATAAATAAATAAATAAAAATCCACTTTTTTAATTGGCGGATTTTAAGTAAAATGTTTGACGAGAATTTCAGCCGCGTTATGAAAAAGAATGAGCGATGTCCGCAGTGTGTCTGCATTGACGATGGTATATCTATAACTACGGGATGAAAATGCAGCACCGGAATGCACGAGGTTCAGGGGACTGCAATTTGCCAGTCATAGTACTTCCGGGACTTCTCAAGGAAACGTTATAGTCGCGTTTAATCTCTCGGTAACATCTCTCTCTCCCTCCATCTTTCTCTCTGTCTTTGTCGTTTCTCTACAGTTCTCCATTCAATTACTCGCGAAGTACAGAGACCGAGCTTACGTAATTAAAGCGGACACCTGATTTGCTGCTTCCGTGTATCACGTTGAAGCATCAGTTACGAGAGGTCAGAACATTTTTATCGCCACATTGCTTTACGCACGTAACACACGAAACGCATGTAGATATAGATAACAATTGAGATGATTTTTCGTATCGGGAGCTTTTTGCTTTCCTACGTAATAAACGTGCAACTGCTATCGATATTCTCGTGCATTTTTGAAAGAAAAAAAATAAAATACAGATGTGCAAAGCACTTCCTTATTACACATCTGTCCTGAACTTTTATGACACGCGAGATGATACTTTAGATAAGCGTGTAGATGTCGAGACAATTTACGATAAACTCGAATTGCTCAGGTCTTTGCGGTAATCATAATTCTGGTCTTGAAACACGATAAGGTCCATTTGTTTTCGTACTTCTTTGCAAGTCTTATCGATTGAGTTTTATCGTCAGTAATATCGGGATAATCGAGACCTTTGATCGATCCGACAATGAACGATACCAACAGTATGTATTACACTAAATTTCAGACGCAAACATAAGAAAGATGAGATTTTTTTGTATTCGTAAAATTAATTATTGCTAATTATTAAAGGGATCACTTTTAAAATTTATTGAATTATTCTATTTGCGGATAAAAAAAAATTGAAAATCGGAAAAAAATTGTTCGATAAATAAATAATCGTAAGAAAAAATGCATATAATTAGCAACAATACTAATCGACAAATTTCTACGCCCTTACGGAGAATAAATATTCCCGCAAAATAATTTTTTCTTTTCTTTTACTTTTTCACTTTTTTCACTTTTGTGATAATATCTATTTTCTCGCGACAAAAAGGGGGCCAAACCTGTCGAGACGTCCTTCTGAATTAGAGCGTTCGATGTAGTGCTCTTCGATAAAAAGAAGGTAAAACGAAAGCGAATATTTTTTAAAGCAACATCAAGATCGATACTTTACACGTCAGCAGACCGTTCGTACAGATTACTTAAACTTTCTATGCAGTGGGAAAACTCTCGTAATATCCGTAATCTCATAATCTCATCGCGGAATGTGCACCGATACTCGATAAGTCAAGGATAAGTGATAAATTTCAACTATCGTAATGCTCAACGAAGAAAAAAGAAAAAAAAAAATTCAATAACCCAAAGAGAACCGGCAAAGCCGCCGGAGTCTCGACGATAGAGAAATGTAATCTGAAAAGAATTACTGCAAGTCGGTAAAATAAATTCAACCGTGAGATATCGATCGCGCATTAAAAAAAAATAATAATAATAAAGTGTCCTTTTATACGTACATTCGAAAGTACTTCAAGATAAAATTTCGTTCGCTGAAACGATAACGCTACGGGTTGAATCGCTAAAAGAATGCGAGATGATCTAATTGTCATATTCCTTGGAGTGTCTGGGCCGCTCCCGACCACGTATTCGCCATTTATGAATGCTCACGTTCTCACTCGACTATAACGCGGTACCGTAAAGACGATTTAAGACTGGTATAAAAAAAGTCTCCGGTAGAGGGGAGGAGGGAGGCGCCGGAGAGAGAAACCAAGGGCTACGACCTCAAGCAATAAAGTAATAGAAGTCTCTTCAGATCCATGCATACACTCTTTATACTCGCGCATATCTTCGTTTCGCGAAAGGGGAGGAAAACGTTTCTTTCCCGCAAAGACGACGAGGGATGTTTTTTTTCTGTTTTGTTACCACGAGAACGACGCAAGACTCGAACGATACATTGAATTAAAACTGAGCACTCACGCTTGTTTTTCAATACATTCGCAGGGGTTTTTTTTATAGAGATACGTTATTATCGTATAGACGAAGGAAGGGGGGGGGGGGAGGCATGGGTTGTAAAAGAAGTCGCGAAGCACCGCCGAGGGGATACTTTACGGAAAATTTATGGCGAGTCATCTTGCGGGTATTACGTTCAGAAGTTGTTCCTTTCAGGAGCTTTCAAGCTTCCGCGGTTGCGAGAATCTCCGAGCAAAACATCCCCCTTACATTGTTGTAAAACCGATGACGCGCCTATTCTAAAGTAACCAATCATACATCGTTTAAATTCTTTTGTTCATTTCATTTGTCGGCATGAAAATCATTTAAATAAATTATTGCCGCGTAATGTTTGTAAGATGTACCAATGAATGACCGTTTCGACGAGAAAATATAAATAAATAATTTAATATATTATTTAACGGCATAAAAATTGTCGCTGTAGGGTCTCAGAGGTAAAATCGGTTTCTAAGTTTCGAAAAAAGTTGCATACGTTTTTTCTGAAATTTGAATTAATTAAAGAAAATTTGAAAATTTGGTTTTTCATATAATACGACATATAACGCTACGACGTTCCCGAACTTGAAACATTTATATACGAGTCTTCAGCTAATACGAATCGGTTGCAAAGATATTTCATTAGCGTAAACATCGTTATTTCAATCAAAACAACTATCCGTGTTTCAGAAGTTCTTTATACGGTCATTCACTCGCGGAACCGCCCTAATTCTGCTTTTTTGTTTTGCCTTTAAACAACTCCCTATATATTTCTTTGTGTTAATGTAACAGAGAAATGAGATAGAGAAAGCGGTACAGTAAAAAAAAAGGGGTGGTATACGAAAGACAGTCGGTCGATGGAAGCGTTCTGGGAGCCGGAGGAATAACTTTGCCGTCAAAGGTTAACGGAGTGAAAATATTTATGTGTACCGCGAAAACATTGCCGCTTCGCCTACACGGACAATTAATTGCTCACAGACAAAGGGATATCAAAGGGGATGTATACGAACGTACCGACGATAGCTTGGTCGGTCGTTCATGCTGGGGCGCGAGGGGAGGAGCGGAGGAGGGACTACAGAGAACGTCGCGGTCCCTGCGGCATCAATTACGTCGAAAAATGCTCGTTGCCCATCGTAATTAAAGTAAAAAAATATTCACGATCTGTGGACACACCCGGTGAGAGTGAACGTAGGGAATATCAACCCCTCTTCGATTTTACATACTCGAATGTCATACGGGAGCCATTCATGCGAACTACGCAATGGGGGTGGAGACCTGAACAGCGGCCAATGCTGCGCTGGAATCACGCATTGTTTTCGCCGAAGTTCCATACCCATGCAGATCGTTCAAACTCTCTCGACTGTACTCTGACAAAAAATGTATCCGTCGCCCGACATATATCTCGTGTTACGAATGGAAAACGAAGTTTTTTCCTTCGTCAAATTTACATAGTCGGATAACTTCTCTTTCTCTGGACGAGAGTAATTTCAGCAGTCTTCTCGAACCGGTGAAACCAACAAAGTCGAAAAGCCCGCAGACGAGCAATTATAGAATTGCGGTGTGTCAAGGTGGTTCCCGTAGTGCAAGTCCCCCACCCCCTTCCCCCCTCCCCCGCCCTTTTCTCCCTGCCGTCTACTCAAAGCAAAGACTTGTTTCACACTCGCGTGGACGCTGAAAGTTAGACGGACTGAAGCCATTCGGTGAAATCCTGAAACTTCGGGGTGTATGTAACTCTGCACTGCCGGTCGTGCGTAATTCATTGTAATTTCGTACGTGTAACTCCCATTCCTTTTTTTTTGTTCTTCGTCACGAAGTGACGATGAGCTTTTTAAAGTTATTCGTGTGTAAGTGAAAATTTTAACATATTTATCGGGGGTACTGAGTATCGATGTATGGATGAATGTTCGTTGTTGCATTTTTTTTTATTTCAAATTTTTAAATTTAATCATTCAAATTCATATTATTTATTAACTGAATTAATTAGTAATACTTTTTAAATAATTTGATAATTAATAATTTTTATTAAAATTTTTTATTTCAAATGTGCAAATTAAAGTTTTAATATTTATAACTTCTCAATCACATTTATCAAATTGATATGGAAAACCGATAGACTCGTTCTATAGATTTTGCAGCACGGAGTGCACCGTAAAATGCATAAAATATTTATTCTTTGCGAAGTAACGACGAAGGAGAGAGATGCATACGTATAATTACCAGTAACTTGGAATTAAAGGATTTCTGATATTATTAGAGTTAAAAAAAATAGTTTCTCTGTATTTTTCTCATGTTGATTCGCGGCTGCAACGAAATTTCATCTTTCGTTTGATTCTATGAATATCGCATCGGCGAATAATTCGGTACTGAATTTCTAAAGAGGATTAAGAGAGCGAAATGATGGTTTGTGTAACAAAGGGCTCTACAGCTCGAGTAACAATAGGTATGTAGTACGCAACGCAACACCGTACTTCCACTACAGTACTACATTTCTCAATATTAATCCTCACATGTTGTAGTTGCCTAGAAGCGCGGATGAAAGGCGCGATTCGACGAGCGTGCGGCACTCACGCGCACAATGCCGCGCAGTCTGGAAAGCCGTAGGGTCGGGGGAAAAGGTTAAATATATAAAATAAATAAAAAAATGTTGCGCAGGTTTTATCATTCTGATTTGTATCACATTTAGACGTCAATCAACGAAGCGATACATGCATCGATAAGGTTGGTAACCACCATGAAAATTATAAGTATACACCGATGCAAAGTACAGAACTTATTACCGCAAAATATATAATTCATATATAATTTTTTTTTCTGTACACTATATTCTCTATATCCGCCATATATATATGAGATATAATTTTTTTTCCAATACATACAAAGGAACAGCAGAATGTTTTAAAGTTATGAAAAAAATTCACCGCGAGCTCAGTCGGTAAAACAGAAGACGTAATCTAATTTTCACTAATTTCATTCGCGTTGAATAAAATAACCCGAATCTATCACATCCGTTGTTTCTTCCGACCCTCTCGGTCTGTTATCTCTACTATTTCGATGCTTCGATAAAACTCGAATAATACCTCCTGTTTCGTTCGAAAGCGAAGCAGTCGCTGAGCCGGAATCGCGAGGTAACGAGGAAAGAAGATTTAAAATTTTTGCCCATATTAGCTCAGCGGCTGAGAGAGAAGTCGATACGGCAACGGCTTGGAGGGGTTTTGTCGGTGTCCGTGGCTTGGCAAACCGTGGATGGGGCGAACTGATGGCCGAGGGTAGGAGGGGGCGAGGGTGGTCTTCCGAGAGGATAGCGGGTAAAGGGAGAGAACCTTCGAGCCGTTTAATTACATTAGCCGCTACTGGGAATGCCTATGCCTTTCAACCCTCCGTGGTCCTTTCATCTCACCGCATAGGATTACCGTGTTCAAACAATAGTGTACCCACCTTTCTATATGAATCCTACTGCAGCACATACGCACACATATACCTGTATACATTTGTATATAACTTCTTTTACCTCTAACATATCTATTATTGAATTTTAACGTACGAACGAAGTTTCTCTCGCGTCGATAAGCTCTTGCGCTCTTTTTCAACCCCTATCCTCCACCCCCAAACCCCTCCCCCCACCCCTCCCGCCCCGATTCGAAAAAGCCGAATCCGAAAATATCTGTTATATGCACTACAAAATATCTATACAATGAACGTGTACCCCGCGGGTTATAACAGCTCTCGTGCGAATTATCGACGTTTCTGTGTACGTAACGTACATAAAAGGGTATCCGGTAAGCTGGTTTCAATGAAGAATTAGTAATTCAATTATTATGAAGACTCGGTTACGGGCTAACGGGAGAAAAACTCGTGTCGAAGTTTTTCTTTTTTATTAATTAATTCGTTTAAAGCTATTATTAATCTCATAACGATGAAATTACTGTAGGAAAATCGCGGTGCCGAGGCAGACGCGATTTATCTAATGGCGTGCTGTAATCTTTCGTCGGGAGAGAAGGAGGAAAATAAAGGATTTTTTTTTCTAATAACCCGAGAGCAGCACTACACAGATTCTTGCATCAGCGAACCGCCACAATGAGTCTGGGAAACCCGATATACTTATGGCTGTGAAATTTTCCTAACAATTAATATTTTTAAGGTTATTTACTATGAAATCGAAACGACTGAATGCGCGGAAGATGATATTTACAGGGTGCGATATCGATTAAATAAAAATTATAGGAGTTATAGGCACTTAAAAAAATTATCGAAGGTGACAAATTATTTATTAAATTCAAAATTTTTTTTTTTTGATTTTTATTATGATGCACCGTATGAAGAATCCGTATTTGAATCGGTGAGCAATGCGCAGAAAATAAAAATTCGTCGTATTCCATCGTTTATACGGATTTTTCTACGTATATTTGTAGGTAGCTGTTGGACTTATTCTTGTAAAAACCTTTCAGCAGTCACAGCTTGAACCGAAGGGAGAAAAAAAAAAGAAAATATTTTCGGTGTGCGGCCTCGAAATTTGTCATAGCAGTTCGGGATAAATTGAAATGTATTCGAAGAAAACGCGAATGAACGACGACCCACTTTCGAACAAAACACGAGTAGTCGAGGAGAAAACAGAAACCCCGGCGGTCCAATCATTTTTTAGCTCGACGCCTGTCCTGCCCCCTACCCCTCTGCCCCAACACCATAGAACTTGAGGGCGATGGCTTGATGTTTACACAAAGAAACGCTATACGCGGAACCGCGGCGTGGGATGGGTTCGTTTGTAGAATTTTCGCTTGTCAATCTATTGTGTTTGTAATTTTATTTTTATCAAAATTTTTTTTCTATTATTATATTATTCTGTGAATAAAGCTCCACCCTTCGAAGAACAATACTCATATTTCCGGTAAATCGTGAGAGAGTTATTACGTATTACAAACGACTCGGAGAAATTACCAGATTTGCGGTTTGACTGAGAAGAGGTACAAATTTCCAAGAATAAAAAAAAAAAAAGAAAAAAAAGTATTTCTGTGTTACGAGTTAATCGAATGGTGAAATTGACCCATGTGATCTCTTGATATATAATCCGAAATTTCAGGAAACTTCAATAATTAACTCATTTAATCGGCTCAATTTTGCCTGAAGAGATTTTTTTTTCTGGCAAAAATAAACCCCAAAGTCATGCTACATCAGGGTTCTCCGTCGTCTCGACCCTTCAAACTTTATCCCGCTAACGACTTAATTCCAAATAACTCAGCGATTTTTTTTTTATTTTTTTTTTGTATTTTCATTCACCCGATAATACTCTTTCATCCTCTCGTCGAGGCTCTCGAAGGTCGTAATTTACTGGATACTTTTCTTCGGTTAAGCAAGTAGTGTGTGTTTACTTTTTTTTGTGCCTTCGTCGTCCCCGCGAAAGAACAGCTCATCGAGTTTGGTGGGCGAAGTAAAGGATCGCTTGATTGATTAGGGGTTGTAAGGCGCAAGAGTGAGAGAGCTTGCAAAGTCATCACTGTCACTTTCCTCGAGTCTAATGATATACTCGGGATTAGCATGTCGGACTAATGATCCTTGGCCCTTTTTCCCCCGAGCCGTCTCTCTCCCTTCACCTTGGCATAAGTTCCATCACCGAGCTTTTCGAGTCCTCGCAATTTTCAAACGGTTGAAAGCTTGACAAACCTTCATCCCTTCGTGACTTCATTTGCCAAGTTTTCACGAACGTTTCTCCATCGCGATAAATAGATCGGTCTGTGCAGTAGCGATGCACGTCCGTATCTACTTCCCGAAGCTCGTTTCCCCGCGTCTGTGTATATACTTCCGTGACTACGGTGCCGAGGAGATGGCAGAGGGTAGCAGCGAGTGACTCTGCGTGACTCTTACTCCCTCGACTAGCAATGAGTGACACTTCCGTGACTACTGTCGCGTAGATTATACGATTTTTGTTCTCTTTTCCCTAACCATCGGAGAAAGAAACGTGGGAGGCATTGGGGGTGGTGAGGGGAAGAGAAAAAGGAGAGTACATAGGTTTGTCCTGTGAGAAAGCAAAGAGGTACGAACGAGAAATTGTAATTATAATCGTTGCGCGGTGGTGTACCCGCGAACAAGTTCCGCGTAATGTAGTGTCGAATTGGTATTCGTGATCGGTATGGAACAATACCGCCCGAGTTTGTGGGCTATGTAATTCATGAATTCATATAATTAGCATTTCCCGTTAAGCCCTACGGCTCTAACGGCGATCGCGGGTATATTATACGAGAGAGGCTTGTGCTCGTATGTCAACCTTAAGGGCAGTTCGCGCGATTGTAATGGTAAATCGTAATTGGACTTTCAACGAGAAGTACCGTCCAACGGGGGTGGAGATGGGAGCGCAAACCATCTACACACGATACTGTACACAATCGGTAGTCGAGCTCGTTATACCAGCGAATTTAAACAGTATACGAACATGCGACACGAACCGTACGGGCGCGCCATCTGCCGGAATCAATCGGAAGCACGTAGGAGTAAAGAAATTCTTTTTTTTTACGAAAGATGGCGCGACTCGTACCGTATTCAAACTGTCGGCTGCTTTAATCGGCGTTTAGACAACGGATGGCATTGGATTTGCATAGTGCAGTGTATTGGAAGGTAATTATCGACTCAACAGCTACAGACTGTTTTGAATTTGTAATTGTTTTTTTTTTGAAATTTGAATATTTTTTCGAATAGAAAATTTATCGATAGTCTTTTGTTGTCGATTTTCTCGACTGTTACCGCGATGGAAGTGGTTGCGAAATTAGAAAAGCAAATTAGGGCCCTGAAGTTCCTGATTTTGCGATGTTTGGGTTTTGAAGTGATATTACGAAAAGCAGCTGATTATGAACCATTTGTTCGCAAAATGATGGTAATGTCCCAATTATCGGGGTCATTATTAACATAATTGAATAATAATAGAATTAAGGCGTCAGTATTTGCAGGCAAATATGCTGCAGCAAAGTTGGAAGCCAAGAGAAGCGATGGAAAAGCAAACATTGACGAAAAAATTAGAGACATAGTTCAGCGACAGATGTTTTTTCGACTAAACCGCAGGACACGCAATTCTAATAGTTTCTTGCGAATCCAAACGGGAACTTTGACCGAAACGATCTGCTTATATTTTACGGCAATACTTACGCTGTTTTAGCCGGCAGTTTGATTGTTTTACCGAAATGCCGTCATGCAAATTTGCCTGCAAGGCGATCTATCAATATTAATCAGCTAAAATGTTAATTTTGAAGAAAACGTTTTTAATTACCGACCAAAGAGACGATAAATCGGAAAATAAAAATACTTCGAATTCCTCATACTTATTAATTAACAATTGTTCGATTTTACGTGCAATAAAATAATTTTAATTATTGGTCTTGAGATTAAAAAAAAATGGTTAACAACAACATGAGGGATAAAAATCTTATTCCACCGTCGAGAAAATAAATATGGCGGCTGAAAAGTCGAATGAAAGGCTACAATTTTTAATTGGCCGTCAGGACATTAGCGCATCTTTAGAATCCCTTTGACGCGGATTTATATAGTTATTCACTGCTTTATTCGGTTTAACCCGCGATTCATATGAGGGCAATGTACATCCGGTCAGCTTATGATGCAAGCTGCAACGTATCTGTTATATACGCAACCGTCTAATGAATCGGTAATAATTGAAAATCCGCTGGGATACACATCAAAGTAGCTGTGAGAGGGAGAAAGAGAGGGTTAAGAGATGGGGTTTCCCAGAGAGCTGGTGATCAAAGCGAAAAGTAAGTGAAGGGGAGGTAAAGGGAGGGAAGCAGAGTCGGGAGGGATGCTCCGGATAGAGATAGCCGGATCGTTTCCAAGCTAAAGTCAGCTTTGGATTTGCCGTAGTTGAGGAAAACTTGGAGTCATGAAGAGAGGAGCGTCATAGCGATATCGAATGCTTTCACCTGGAATAAAAAGGAAACGGAGGTCGAGAGTGGAATGGGCCGATGCTGGAAAGGAAGAAGAAAAAAAGACAGAGGAAAAAAAATAAAGAAAAAAAAAAAGAGAGCAAAATCGTGTAAAAGCCTAAGAGGCATAAAGAAGACTCAAAGATCGCGAAGCTTTAGGATTTCAGCAAACTCGCATCTGTGAAGTGCAATTAACCGATTTTTCGCTCATTCATAGAGAAAAAGAAGGTGCAATTTTTTTTTTTTCTAATTAAACGACCTCTTAATGACCGAAAATTTTCGTGATGAAAATTAAGATATATCAAGAGCTAACGTCGGACCAATGACACAAAATTTTTTTTTTACTCATTAGGATGTACGTTTCACAAATGTTGCTGATTAAATTAAACTGGTTACAAATTCAAAACAATATACTCGGACACGACGTCAGTACGCTATTAGTTTCAGAATATGGACAAAAAAATGCAAAGATTTTCAATTTTCCAAAAATAATATTATAATCGAACGACTTGCGCAAATATTGTAAAACTAGCCGATTTTTTTACTTGTGCGCATGCGTCTGCTTTTTAGAAAGTTTTTCTCGTGGATTATTTGGTTTACATAATAAAATAAATTATATTTTTATAAACAAAAAAATATGTATATATAGATAAGTAATAAGATAACGAAAGACGATATATAAGATCGCCGAATTTTTTAATTTTTTATTTTTACTTACTTTTCTACGTTTCGATAAAATGTATAAATAATCGCGTAGAGGGCGCGAAAGCATGACTGGAGATAACGAGCCAACAAGATAGACTAAGTTCGAATCAATTGGAAGGGCTATAACCATAATACAACAATCGACGTGGAAGCATTTCCGAACGACATTACGATAACGTCTTGGCTTCCTTCCTACAGCATATCTCTACGATTGCGATCTGTGCAATTGATGTCACAGCCAGTTCGCAGCGTTCCGTAGACAAACTTGTTGATAAATTGTCGGTGGAAGCTTCGATATATCGAAGTAACGAAATACTGAATTTAAAGCGAAAGATATTGAAGTTTTGTGCCAAGAGTGGTATCGTGCCAAATATTGCGAAGATAACGAAATCTTTTTTTCCCCCTTTTTTTCCATCGTAAATTTGAGGTTACGAAGAACAACGTGCTCCCGACGCGAGTTACTTTTTATTGCACGACGGTTACTGTACTTGAATTTATTTCTCAACTCACCATTTCGGTGTTGTCGACGAAATAATCCGATATCTTGTTGCACCGAACTTTTCACGGATTAAAAATTACTGTATAATCAAACCATTAATAATCGGGCGATAGGCATATCGCGTACGCGTTTTTTTAACAATAATAACGAAGTATCAAAATATTTCATAATTCCAAGAATGATTATAACTCTTTTAACGATATCAAACCCCGAAACTAGAAGAATAACCATTGAAAATATAGTCGAAATATTTTTTTCGCGATGAAAACACGAAGCACAGTCCCGTGGCACCGCATGAATGCCGGGGCCCTTCTCTCGGCGACGCGTGCATTGATCACGTGGCGACCGCGCGCGGAAGTATGGGTAACGTGTCTCATATCTCGATCTACGGTTCGCCAGTATGGCAGTTCCGCGACAACGCGTAAGTGTCAGGGGCCTTGACGTCGTGGTGTGCATTGTGACAATTTGGTGAACGTTTTTTCGGCGGAGTTCACCAAATTTCGCGTAAAGTATTCCAACATTTATCGTACCTGCCGGCAGCTGTCGCGGCGACCGATCAGCTGATCATTCGATCCGTTGCAGGGTAACGTTTGCGGTAAGCGTAATTTTATTTCTCCTTAAAATAACTTGACGTCGATACTTACTGCGTGTTTCAATCTTCGCGTCATCTGAAAATAAACATCGCGCCACCAACTCGATTATAACAAATTCATTGCCTCTCGTGTCAATGGGAACTCGACTCGTCGAATTTTGACGTATCGTACAGCGAAAGTAAATCTTTTTGATGTCCAGCATATCAAATAGCCATGCGAACGTCAAATGTATTTTATAGTTCGATAACGTCGGAGGTTAATTTCGTTATATTGCGATGTGTTGCAACATTTTTTTTGTAATAGTGGTTAAAAAATTATGATAAAAAAAATCGCGTCGTGCCTAAAAGACGCGAAATACAAAACAATCACTTTTAATTACGAAAAAAAACGATATAAAAAAATCGCTAGATAGTTGAAATTGTAGTAAAAATGTCGCTATAGTTATGAAAACGTTTTATCTTGTCATTTTTGGTCTCAGTTTTTGGTCTCTTTGACTGTAAAAGTTACATTTGACGTTTGACCTTTGTAAATATCGAGCGTTTCGACACAGTGCTGGCGTGCGATATTTTCCCGAGTAACCTGTCCGTCAAAGCCAGAAATTTTGTTTTTCACGCTCAATGAGGCGTGCGTCACGGTGAAGTGTATATAGCTTGCGAAGTCAGCTTCGATCAAGTATACCGGTGGTTACTAAAGGTCGTGTGATAAAAGCGCGAGGGGCCAAAGCTCTATAACCCAACGAGGGGTTGGGTACGAGGGTTTCGCTTCGCTCTCCAAGGACTTGTTTCTGTTAATTAAAATAACCGCAACGTCACCGGTGCCACCAACGACGTCACTGCGTTCATTATAGCCCTTCGAGTTTTTTTTACGAAGAGCCACACGTTGGAAGGAAAATTCAACGTACCCAAAGTAACAGAGAGCAGTATCAACCCCTTTGCAAACTACGTATTATTATTGACAGCGCGGTCGACCCGTAGTTAAGGAGAAAAGAAAAAAAATGTATTTTACTCTTAAGAGAGATGCGTACAGTACAACGTCGATTATCCGGGTCAAGTGAGAGCGCTTCGTGAACAAGTGCTTCGCGTAGAAACCTCTGAGGACCGAATAATTGAAACTACACAATCAGAGATAAATCTAAAAAAATCTGTGGTACTCCGTTGCAGCGGAGTGCAAACTCTGTGCCTTTTCGCTCGCGAATACATCGAGTCGGATAGAATGGAACGAAATTTAACGAATGATCGTTATATTCTGCAAATTCGTTATATTCTACAATATAATAATAATAATAAAAATCGGTCACCTTCGATGAACTTTTCAACGGTTTATAGATCGTTTCTTAAAAGACAAATGCATTTTTTATCGATTTTTCAGCGGTTCAGAAGCCTTTCTTAACAAAGTCTTTGCGTTGAATCGATGTGTTGCAAAGAAAAATCGCTTTCTAAGAGTCCATTACTTTTGCTTATATTTTCCCTGAATTTTAGAATAATGGCAGTTGCTTCATTTTTCCGACTGATATATTGATAAAAAATATTTTTCTCCGCCATTTTGAAAACAGGATACAAATTGATTCTCAATTTTTTTAAATTAACGGTTGCGTCTGGAAAGCGTCTCAAAATTTAGCTTCTCTTACTCCGCCGTTCAATTAAAACGTCAGCGGGCAATCGCGATTTTATCGTTCGAAAAAAAAAAAAAAAAAAAAAAAACGAAGAAGAAAAAGCAAACTTTGATTTTACTCTTATACGAAGTGTGTATAGGAGAAAAAAAATACACATACGAGTCTCTTTCACATCGACTGACTTGAATCGAAGTTCCGTGTTTCGAGAATAGGGAGAGCCGCTGGTAGTGGGTATATAGTTCGATATCATCTCACTCACGGCGTCTCGGGGAGAAGTCGGGGAGGGGGTCTTTCTGCAGACACCAAAGCTCTCTCGATAGGCGGGCAGAGCGTTAGGACGAAACTTTTCAGGTATACGGAAAGCCCATAAATTGCAGTATCGAGTCGGAAGAAGCGTTAACTGCGACGGAAGAGATTAAATGATTAGCGAGGCCATTTGGCAAGGTTCTCTATCAAAAAGTTAAGGTAGGTATAGGATACGGTATATAACCCCCGAGACCGGCCCTCATACCTACTATCGTACCATCCAGTGCTATCGTGTTCCTCTTTTCTCTCTATCATCTCTCCCTTTCTCTTACCTCATTTACCAATTCGTACCTTCGCGCTCTACTTCCTTGTGTCGACGAATTCGCATTTTCGCTAACGTCGAATTTATACTGTGTAACAGCTACGGATTTTGGTATGCAAATGATTTATAAGCACTTTTGCCAATTACTAACTTTGTTGCTGAGCGCGTAGTTACGATATGATTTTACGTAGATCATCGATTTAAGCAATAAAAATACAAAAAAAAAGTCATTAAAAAATAACCCCTCAATTTCGAGAAAAAAAAAAACTTTTTTTTTTTATGATAATCGTAACATAATAATAACGATTTTTACGTGTTTGAGTCAAACGCCCAAAGTTGCTCCGTTTTTTTTTCTTTTTTGTTTTCGGTCGATTATCATTACTAAAAAAAATTTTTTTTTTTTAATAATGATAATCGTAACACAATAATAACGATAATTTCGTATGTGAGTGAAACGCACAAAGCTCCTCCGTTTTTTTTTTCTTTTTTGTTTTTGGTCGATATAAAGATCGTCGCGGTATCACGGGGTAATAAAGTTAATTTTTAACTCGATCTCTCGATTTTATCGCATTCAGTTGACGAAGACAATATTCATTGCTCGCAAGGGACGAGACGGCAGTTAATCGATTTTCCGTCCACGCCATTACCCGCGCAGACAATTTTCCAGAAGCCATGGCACGTTTACAGCTTAGCGATTCGGTAGCGGATAGGCTCGTGAATAACATTCATGAAGGAGCCGACAAATCCATCAAGCTTATATCGACCCCGCGCTCTATAGGGAAGACCTTCTGATCCGTCGAAGTACGGGTGATCCGCCAGAATAAGAGGGCTTTTCGTAACCCAACCTTATCGTCTCGCGAGATATAACTCCTCGCGGTTGAAACGTCTCTAACCGTGAGACTCAAATAATTTACCGTCGAACAAGTTAACTCCGATATGTCAACGAGTTAGCGATCGGCAATTGTGGGGCGGAGAAAAGGGGAGGGGGGAGGGGGAGGCGAGGAGGCAGCTTTGGCACGATATCGTCGAGTTTCTGTGCGAAATTCCAAAACTATAGACGATACTGCGTATACCGATCGACAGTCCACTAGCAGGGATCACGCCAACGAACCGGTAGTACTTCAATATAATCGGATTCAATTTGCAAGCGAATAACTGTGGGAATGAGAAGAGGATACTCTCCGGAGAGAATGGTGATAGGTTTCCAACATTATTAATTTCACTATTATTGAGTACACTTCGCATCCATCTACTTTGAAATGAAACCCTCCCCCCCCCCCCCCCCCCCCCCCCCCGCCCCCCTCCCCCCTCCTGCCCTCGTTTCGGTATATTCATCGCTCATTGTGGTCGCACAATGCTGCATATTAATTATAATTATTAATATTATTTGTGTTCTCGAAATCGCCGCTGTTTCAATTAAAATCAATCGGTGTGATTGAAAAAATATTGATCGCGATTTGTGTAAGTAAAAAAATTAATATGTAAGTAAACAAATTAATACGCTAAAAAAGATTTTTTTAACGCAGTGATTTCCGAAAAGGAATAAACATTAATACAACAATATTTTTTTAAACTTTCACTACAATAATTAAAATATTTATTATTTTTCTGCAACTATACTATTGGTATTGGGAAAAATTCGAACGATTTTTTTCTGACATAACTCGACGAAAAAATAATCGTACTGCTGTTACTCTGAACTTTTCATTTCGAATTTATGCATTTTTATTCAATTTTTTTAGTGCAATTTTTATTAGTTTTTTTTTTTTTTTTGCAAATATTTTTCAAAAATGCTAGCCGATGTTTTACGTTCGAATTTAACTTTTTTCCGATTTCTACCCGCTTTCGTAATCCTGGATAATTACAATTTCCACAAGTTGAGAGTTCGTTTTTTAAATTTCGTATTATCCACTTAAAAAAAAAATTTTTTTGTACGTTTCACCGCAAAAAATGTTTTTCGATCGTTAACGTTGGCTTACAGTCGAGAGGTACGGGTTCGAGAGCTCCGGTGGGATATTTTCTTTCTTTTTTTTTTGTTCCAATTCTCCAATGAGTTCGACTTCGACGCGGCCCTCAACAAAATTTTTCACCGAGGTATTCTCAATTTTTTTAATACGATTTACGGAAGTTACACCGCCGCTTGTATTACTACTGTTACGTTTTGTCGACATATTTATTTGTCTCGAAACCCAACCACGATTTTATTATTCTCGGATGAAATTTACCATCCTTGTCGGGGATGTTAATTCCCCAACTGTTTCAGACGTATTATTTAATGCTAAGTTAATTTGCGACTGCGATCGATTGCCCGAGCGATTCTCTATTGGTTTTCCCTTTAATCTATCGTTTCCCGATATCAGAAACAATTGAAAATGTTGTATCTCATGTTGAAAACGAATTAACGACGTAATATAAATTTAGAAATTTTTACGGTCGGTAAAAAAATAAATATTCCGAATAAAATAAAAAATAAATACTCCGAATTACAATTATAGATCCGTTCCACTAACGATCGTTCAGTCAACTTAACATCGAATAAAAATCTTATATTCAGACCTTCGAAAGTCGAAACAAATAGTCAAAGGAAACAACGATGAATTATCTACGTACCATAAATTTGGTCAATATTATGACACTCTATTTTCTCTCTCGACCTCTTCCTCCCTTGTGGCGAACCACACTCGAGCCTTTCATTAATCAACGGGAGGTCTTTCGATAAATCTTTCGCGTTGTCTACTCTGAGAACGCGACGTCTTTATTAGAAATTATGGAATACTGTAGAGTTTCGCAACTATAGGATGTCTCGTCTCGTTGCATCTCGGGAACAAAAATATATATATATCTCTCTATATATATAAAGTTTCCGCCGCTGTCGCCGCCGCCGCCGTCGCCGCCGCCGCCGCCGCCGCCGCCGCCGCCGTGTCAGGAATCGAGGGGAGGGCAAAAATATTCTAAGTCCCTCTAAAGAGGAAAAGAAAAATATTCTAAGTCCCTCTAAGGGGGACTTAGAATACTTAGAATAAGGGGGACTAAAAGAAAAATATTCTAAGTCCCTCTAAGGGGGACTTAGAATATTTTTCTTTTCCTCTTTAGAGGGACTTAGAATATTTTTCTTTTCCTCTTTAGAGGGACTTAGAATATTTTTCTTTTCCTCTTTAGAGGGACTTAGAATATTTTAAGAATTTCTAAGTCCCTCTAAGGGGGACTTAGAATATTTTCGGTCGAAGGGGGCGGGGGGAATCCCCTTAGAGGGACTTAGAATATTTTTCTGAAGGGGGGGGGGAGGTCGTGGGAGGGGAAAGTCAAAATATTCTAAGTCCTTCAAGGGGGGACTTAGAATATTTTTGGTCGAAGGAGTAATGGCGAATGGGGGGGGGGGGGGGGGGGGGGGGGGGAGGGGAAAAATATTCTAAGTCCCTTCAAGGGGGACTGACTAAGTAAAAATACAAAAAAAAGCGACGGCAAAAAAAGCGGCGGCGACCTCCATTGGTGAAAAGTTGCGGCGGTGATTAAACATTATTATAATGTTGATAAAAGAAAAGCGAGCGCGCGTAGCGCGCGAGCCCGGGGAAACTCTAGTATATATATATATATATATATATCATTGGCACTAAATCGCTTTTATCGGAGACTTCGATATATTTTTGTCGAAGCGCATCGGATTGATCGAACGATGCGTAAAAAAAAGCAGATAGCACTGCGAGACTCTTCGAAAAATTTCATTAGATTTAGATACGAAAGTGTTTCATCGGCGACTACTAGTGGGGTGCATAAGAGTGGTTCACTTTAGCGAAGGCTTTTGGGGAGGTAGAGGCGGGGGTGGGGGTGGATAATACTACTGTTTCCCAAACCCCCAATGCTCACCCTCGGTCACCGCGATAACGAACGACTGTTTGACACAGCGTAGATTTAGTGGCAGTTTAATCAAACGGTTCGCCGACGGCGAGGGTTCGTATTATCGGTACTTATGCTGGGAATTAATGTATCGAGTTTACGACACAAGATACCAATTGGCTGGTGTATCTCACCGTTTCCTGTACAGTTCTACAAGAGAGATCTCATTTTCCATCTGGTTTATGGAGAATCCACGCAGTGCAGAGTAGTCGAGTCGTCAACTGAAATAGGAAAATCTCGATACAAGATTTTCCGAAACAATGGACATTGATAAAGCTATATGGTCGAAATACGTTAAATGAGCTTAAGAAATGAATTTTTGTCTCTTTATACTCGTAATTTTTTTTCTTTCTAATATATAGACACTATTAATTGATTTTTTTTTATATTTTACGATTCGTAAAAATTTTAAAAATTCCCGTATAATAATAATAATTTTTTAATAAAATTAATTTTTTTTTAATTACCCGCGATCCATAAACGTGAAATGCCTATAAATTTATTTCGTAAAAGTTACGAAACATTTTATGTATCGTAAGTACTCTGTTCTGTACATAAATTGATGAGATATTGTATACATCCGATTACGCATCGTATTAGTGTGATGAAATATAACAAAAATTGCATGCGGTCGTAAGAACTTTTCGTATATCACCCGCTACAGTATCCATCACTCCCTCGGAGTGTGGAACATTCAGAGTGATACGTTTGTCAACAGTAGTAAAATAGAAACCGAGAAAGTTTCTGCAACGGCGAGGGGGAAAAAAGTCGATCGAATGCAACGACGCGTACAATCGGTTACCGGCCGGGTATATGACTCATACCCAATCGCGGGCATTAATCTTCGAAGTATCTCTCGCTGGTAGTTTCGGCAGAGGGTTTTTCCCTTTAGTTCGTTGCTCACCCTCTCGTCCAGAGGTTAAAGTCTGGTCGACTTGTCAAACTATTCCTATGCCGCGTGTTGCCTTTTTTTTTTTCCTCTTCTTCTCGACGCGATAGACGCAATCGGGAGATGAGACTATCTCCTTCCCCATCGCGTTTTCCCCAGCATCACTGCGCTTGCAGAGCTGCCATGCGGTATTTTCGGCTCATATAGGCTGCGTCCACTGTATAAATCGGATACAGGAGGGGAGTTGCAATTTTATGGGCGAGTTAGATAGGAGAAATTCTGGCGGAGCCGAGAGCATAGGCGTCAGCGAGTATAGGCGAATTCTACCCGCGGTTCTCTGCCCGCTATAAATAGAATTGCTTGGTGACAAATTGCACGTATAAACGCGCAAATATCAAATTTCGGGTAGTGCCGGGGCGCCGGGTTGTGGGCGCAACGGCGCATTTCGCCTACCGGCGAATATGAATTGAACCTGCGGAAAGCTTCAACGGCGGGGAGAAAGCAGCAGGCAGTACCATACCCGCCGGGGCCCCCGAGTGCGTTATCGAGTTGTATGTTTTGCATGAATTTTCCATAATTCGCGTGCGCGTCACGTTCAAACTGGTACGTGCACTTGGTCCCGGACTCTCTCACTTGCTGAGAGCCAAGAATGGTTTTGGAAACGAGAGATGAAGGGAGCGATAGAGAGAGAAAAGAGGAAGGAAGGAAAGGGGTTTTGAAGGAACGGATAGAGACGAAACGCACGCGCGCGACACACGCACGAGAAGCAAAAGTCCAACATCAAAGTGACCGAACACTTCGTGCGAACTTTCGGCGAATCCTAAAGTGGCTTTCGAGAAAAAAAAAGCCACGTATGTCGAGAAATGAGCTCATTAGCGACGACGAGAGACTTACGAAAAATTAGGTAGTTATCGCGTGGTAAAGATTTACTCGGAAATCTGTGAAGGGTTGTTAACCCCCCGCGGCGTACCGACTGGAGGACCCATTGGACCATTGGACCCAAATGGCGATCTTTTAAATCTTCGGAAAGCAGCAACGCACACTAAAGTTTTATTGATGCAACTCAATGCAACTCAATGCATTATCGAAAGTAACTTTTTGTGGAACAAATGAAAAAGTATATTTTTAAGTGCCGACTGAACACAGCGCAAAAAATACGAGAGTTACGCGTTTGGTGTCAATCGGAGGATCTCATCTCGAGAGAGACGTTCTCCGAATGCATACATTTTTTATGCGGTTTAATTTTGCAGAAAAAAAAAGTCTCCAAATTGTAGCGGGAACGGTGAATAAATGTTTAAAAATGAAATTACGAATTACATCATTTTGAATACATTAGAAATTATTTCATAATTTTTTCAAATGTATATCCACTTTGTTGATTCAAAGTTGACACTATTTTTTCTAGACGAGAATTTTTTATAAATTTAATTCAATTGCATTGCAACGCTATCACAACGATCGGCTAAAATATCTCCCACACTTTTAGCAAGAGATCGCGGAAGAATGAAAAAAAAAAAAAAGAAAATTGAAGAGTTTGCCGCGTCGGGACGGTTTGTATTATCCTTTGAATTTAACAAGAACAACGAGGCGGATAACCTCGCCCGGTTATTATTATTAGTCCTTCGTATTAGCGCAGACACGGAATTCATTATCATCTTTGGGATGGTGCAGAGAATGAGTAACGGTGGGAAGCTTTACAGCTGTTTGTGAAAAGACGTTGCCTCACTCGGCGTTGTTTGTCTTGATGCTCCGCCTGAGTATTATTTAGTGGAAGCCGGTTGCTCTTTCGCGCGTTCGCATACCTCTACCGGGAAGCGAACAAACGTCCAGACTAGTGAACCACCGGCTAGAGAATAGTTGCAATAGACGCAGGCAGAACGTTCCGCATTCTTCCCATGGGACTCGTTCGGCTATCCGATTTTCATAACGGCCAACATTGCCGGCAACTCCCAGTTATAATGTCTATGCGTTAGGGTGTGGGAGGCGTGGTTCGCGAATACCCCGGTGGCTGGTAAAATGAGAGCGCAACTGAGAAAAAATGAGACTGAAGGCGACTCGGAAAATATTAAAAGACGGAAGAATCGCAGTAAAATAAAGATAAAGCAAACAAACAAAAATTTAAAAAGACTTCATCGACTCTCAGCCGTTAATTTGAGAAAACGATAATGAAAATAAAATATCTCGAAGGTGCTTAATTAATGAAAAAAAAAAAAAAAATAATAAGGATTGCTCGCATTTCACGTGAAGAGACGTGCGCATCGATAATGGAAAAACGTGTCCAATGAAAAAGAAAAAAAAAAATTCCTTTTAACTTCGGGTGAAAAAAAAATATGTTCCTCGTAATTTCGTTTGACTCTCGACGCGATGTGAGGACAGTCAAACATGGTAAAACTTACTTGAAAAAAATAAAAGGAAACCCCGTTAGTCCTATTATTCCGTTTGCGTGTAGGAGTGTAGAAACTTATCGAGGCGCGCATAGCTGTTGGTTCACGGACGTAGCTGAGTGAAACGGAGCTTCCTCGCTCTCCGGAAATTGTAGAACGAGGGAGGATAGATTAAAAGAATGAAAGAGAAGATGGATAGAAAGAAAGAAGAAGAGTGGCGGTGGATGAAAAAAAAAGAGAAAAAAAAAAAAAAACCCGGGAAACGAGGTAAAAAGAGGAGCCGGAGGGGGAACCTAATGAGACAGTCGAGGGTAAACCGCGGCTTGCCTGGATAATGTTTACCATGGTACGTATTAGGGACTCTGCGCCGCTGATTTATCTTATGAAAGCTCGTTGGTGGCGAGCGTACACGTAGGTATTGACCCAACGAGCAGGTAACGTTGCAATGATTCGCTATTTGATCGTCCAACTGATGCCGGTTTGGATAGGACAAATAGGTGTTTGATAGGCCAAACTAAATTTAGCTTACGTAAGAAAAAAAAAAAAAAGAAAGAAGTTGTTCTCGATTACGCGAGTAAACGTGTAGGCGCGAAGCTTAAGCATGAATAAAACACCCCGCAAGGGGGAGGAGGGAGGGAGGGATGGTGCGTGTGTGGTACAACTTAGCCAGGGATTCGAAATGCTAATAGGTGTTTCTAAGCACCGCAATATCGGCACCAGTCGGACACATTATTAAACATTCACTTTGCAAGGATATACGATCGAGAGAAGGGCGGTGGAGGGGGATGGAATCCGAGACAGCAAAGAAGGTTTCACAGTTGAGCTTGTAAAGGAGCCAATATGGATGCATGAGACATAAATTCGCTGAAAGGAGTCACCGGGATGCATGAGAATGAGAGAATTACTATATAGAGAAGGGTCATGGGGTGTATGAAATAGGTTGACAAAGAGGGAGACCTCCAAAGCTCGAAATTCCGGGAGCTTTAGCGAGCGTAGCAAAAAAAAAACATCGTCGTCTGTTATGCAAACACCTTCTTGTGAATACCGGCTCATGACCTACTTGCAACACAAGTGCCACATTGTGTACAACGTTGACAACTTTAATAACGTCACGTGCGGCGCATGGAAATTCCGAAATTTCGAAATGGGCGCAAAGATTTGTTTACCGTTGGTATTGGACTTTTTCGTATTTCGAAGGGAAATATCAAATATTTCGACGGACAGAAGGATGGAAAAAAAATTAGACATTTTTTTTTATTAAAATTGCGAGAATGTGGGGTAATTGGGATAATGTTTTATCGAGATGTTCGAGAGATACGAACTTTTAATAACATTGTAGAGAAATGTGCTTTGATTGCGTTTAAAGTATCGTGGCTCTCGGAAAGCTCACAAATTATTAACAAATTTGTTTGTTCTGCTCAGTAGGATAATATTTTCAAGTGTCATTTTGTTTTCCCCGAATTTTTTTTACAAGCTTTCAACATTTTATTCGCCATTAACACGCCACCTACGTATGTGTACATTGGTGCAGAGAGTTCTGCGAAAAAATGATGTAATAAAAAATTTTTTAAAAATGAAAAAAAATCCGAGGTGAAAAAGGTGTGAAATAAAGAAATTTTATTGAAAAAGAGGAGTAGGAAAACAAATAATTGTTCCAATACATGGCCAACAAATTTATTTGTTATTGAGTGTTGACATTTCCCGTCTATACATACGAATAAATATTTATGCTTTCATTTTTTTTTGTAAATACCATTTTTTAATTTTTGGAAAAAAGATATCATTAATGTAAAATTTAGTCAAATGTGCTTAATTATTACTATGTTTAAAAAAATGTATATAACAAATTATAACCTTAGGCTACAAGATGAGAGCCGACAATCGAATTTACTAACGAACGCGATAAACTAATAATTATTGTATACTTATTGTTTCAACACTTTTTTTCGTCCAATTTTTATTCCCGAATGTTATTTAAGGCAATGTGGTACAGACTCGGTCGGTAATAAAATGCCTTCCCTATTTTCTCCGAAATGGTTGTTCTGATGACGAAAAGCAAATTAGGTATTTGTAGCCATTAGATAGACGTATGAAAACCTAATTTGCTTTTGATCATCAGAGCAACCATTTCGGAGAAAATAGGGAAGGCGAGTTGTTACCATCGGAGCATCTCTCACTGCTGTACCACAGCCTCTTAAGTCGTTTAACTTCAATGGTTAACATATATGCTATTCTGAGTACCGAAGAAGTTTAAAAAATTCCGATATTTTACGATGTAAAATTGCATTAATGAAAAGTACAGTCGACAACAATAGAAGTAATTTATTTGTAGAATAGTTGAAGAATTCTCGTCGCCAAGGAATTCTATCTCCTTTATCATTTTCCCGAAGCGATAGATCGTAGCGAATACAGCGATGTCACTCACTTGATGCGCTGCTCTCGTGTTATTAGAATGTACCGTATTCACGATCCTCTGTACAACGATCCCCGATAAAAATAGTTCGATACAATAGTTAAAGTTGACTGGGAAGTGAACGAAAAGCATTCTTCGGGGAAAATCTCATCAGAAAATATCGGAAAGGGATCCGATTCCTAGAAGCGCATGGATCCCGATAATACTTTTGAACTTTTTGATAAATCGATCAGATACATACTAAAAGCGCGCATCGACGCTCTGTTCCATGTGACTAATATACCCTTCAACTTCGTCAACTATTTACAGTATCGTTGCAATTTGTTTTTTTTTTTATTTTTTTTTATCAACGGGAATGACGTTTAGATGATAAGATTATGATAAATATCCAACGAAGGCGTTAATAGTCCATTTGCAAATGCCACGGCGATTTGTCGTAGTAACTGATGAGCGAACAATAAACGGTACTGCAATGATTTTTGCGTATAGAGTAGGGAATTAGGTGTAGTAAGCTTATCGGTTATCTTCAAGTAAACCCTATGTACATAGACATGGAGATACATAACAAAGCAAATGGATTAGAATACCAAAGTGCTTCACATTCAGTTTAGCTCGAGCGTTGATAGTAATCGGTCCGATGTATCACTCTCGGGCGACCGGAAATAATTTTATATTATACGTTATCGCCTTCGTTGGTAAGTTTCGATGTTATTCTTATCCTCTATCGTTAGTTACTATTTTTTTTTAGTTATCAGCATCCTATGATCCGATTGATTTTTTGATGCAATCAAATCATTATTTCGCCTTAAAAATTGTTCCGCGCTTTACGATGGTTAACTAAATGAACCCTTCGGCAACTCAGTCGGGTGCTCTATTTTTTTAGTATATTTAGAATTTTTTTTTATCGTACGTCAACGTCGTTTTCATCAGAAACTAAAGATATGTGTTTCGCAAATTCACCGAGAATTGCAACATTTTATAAAATTTACTGTAAAAATGAGTCGCTGTAACAATTTTCATTAGCAGCGCTAATAATTTCCATCAGCAACCCCCATTGGCGTCTATGGAAACTTTGCAATTAACAACATGTTACTCTGCGGACGGGAACTATGTAACTTTACTTTCGATAGCGTAACCTTTATTAGCCCTTCACGTACACATTTCTCATTTGATGAGATTCTTTGGGCAATTTTGGTCAACCTAATCGCGAACGACAAAGTAATTTCGTACTGATCGCCGTCGTACGTGAAGGGAACGGTAAAACATCCAACGGGAAACCTTGCGACACAAAGCATGAGTTTCGTTAGTAATGGCGGACGTACTTTCGTCTATTATTCTTTTTTTATTTATTTTTTTGCAAATCTTTTTTATTATCATGCCGAATATATCGCTTTTCATGTATTGGCCGTTTTTGGCCAATTCGATTTTATTGTTATAATGGACACGTGATATCGATGGGGGCCACGTGATAGCCTACGACTGCACGGTTCATATATATGGATAATTGCCTAACGCAGAATCATTTTCAAACCGTAATACGATCTTCAAAATTTTCCGTTAACTATCATTAACGATGACTGGCAAACTTAATCGCCTCATGATCCTTTTTATTATGAAAAGGTTACGTTTGCATGACTAAATTTTAAACTAATTGATTATTTTATTTTTTATCACCAATTTCAGCTCTTTAAATTCAATATCGGAGTTAAATTTTATGCTTATTAATCCCGAGAAAACTCGTGACTTTTGCAAACATAAGATATCCCGAGTCATCTTTGACGCGATATAACAATGAGATTCTGAGCACTTCGCGATGACAGTGTTTTTATACTAATTGTCACCGAATCAATGATTGGTACATTTATTTCGCGGTGAAACAACCAATATTTCACTTTTTTTTTTTTTTTGGAAATTCGACTAAAAAATAACTTTTTTTTAAACTTGTATAATTTTTTTTTATTTCGCAAATTTTCATATGATGCAATATTTTATTCCGAACTATGATTTTTGTGCCACATATCGATTGGATTAGTTGACTTTTTTTTATCTCCTGCGATTAGAATAAATAATGAAAATCGTGTAAAGCACATTTGAATGATATAACGTCGATTAACAGTTCTGCGAAATCGAGCCGTAACGCGTTCATTGCAGGGGAATGAAGGAGGGTTTCATTATCAGCGGTTATGTATGTTATGAATAATAAATACGAAATCAGATCAGATTGTTCCCGTATTTCAGCGGATATTAACTTCGTTATTGGTGGTGTTGTTATTGGATGGCCGCAGTCAGTGTTACCACAATTGCTGTCGGCGAATTCGTCTATACCACTAACATATGACGAAGGTGCTTGGGTCGCGGGCATTGCCTATGCCGGACTATTTATCGGAGGGATTATATCTTTATTCATAACAAGCAGATTCGGCGTCAGGCGGACATTATTTATCGGTATCGTTCCGTGTCTCGCCGGATGGACGGTCATCGCCATTGCTTCAAGCTATTGGGTGAGACAATTCGGATGATAAAAGTACCATTTATATCTAAATTTCATACAGCGCGGCCCATCAAATTCATAATACACGTACATAAGTCGTCGTACTCTTCGACAAAGTAAATGTCCCCATTACAACAACTCGACGGCGGTAGAGTATTCAAAATCGCGCGAAAGTAAATATGCACACTGTAACATATTTTAATCATTACTCTCACGAAAAATCGTTAATTAAATGAATTCCTTAAATTATCTCGCTAGACAGCACGAAAAAATAACACACATGTCAGTATCTGTTTTACCGATACAGCTGTATCCAATACCGAGCGGTCATGTCCCCATTACCGTTATTACCTTTTTCTGTCGCATGCCAGATCAAGTTTCTGAATGATTAATAGAATAATAGAATTTATTTTTATAAATACACCGAATGGTTGTCGGTGCTGCACCTTCGGCAACGAAGACGCGCCGGTGATCTGGTGTAACCGATCGTCGAGAATTGGATATCAGAAAAATGCATGGCTTTCGGATTTTTGTTTTGTCTATAAATTTGATCGTCCGAAATTTAAAATGTAAAAAATTGAAGAGTGCGCATTTGCTTATAAAAAAAAGTATGTTACACAACATATTCACATTTCGTCAAAAAATGTCACATTACGGATTTTTCAAAATTATATTTCTGCATATGTGTCACCAAATTAGTAACCAATTATATGACTGATATGTTAATCATAAAAATACGTAGAGTTTCATATATTTTTTGCGAATACTTTTATTGCATGCGGTTAATTTAATTTACAAAGATTCAATACCGGAATATTGATTATTGAAGCGGTTGTTCTTGAGGAATACTGGTGATTTGCGGTACGAAATGTGAAAAAGTGTATTTAATTAATGTACTTAGCCTGTATGTTAATTCATGTATGCGGTGCAAAATTCTTCATTTTTTTACAGTTATTGTGTAATCAATATTGATTAAACTTCAACATCAAGGTAGTCAATAGAGGAAATGTGGTCGCGAATGGGGACATTTACCTTGTAATGACTTTAGTATGATTGAGTTTTCAACTAGTTTTTGTTATTTTTTGTAAAAATTTTTATTTCAGGAGCTTCTTTTGGGACGTTTTATCTTAGGTTGCACAGTAGGCATGTGCTGCGATCAGTCCGAATCTTACATAGCTGAATTGGCTCCGCCAAGAATACGCGGTCGGTTATGCGCGAGTTGCAGTGTTAGCGTTCACCTGGGATTGGTTGTGAGCTTTTCGATCGGTCCATACCTTTCGATCACATCGACGGCTTGTATTTACATAGGTATTTGTGTAATTTACATCATCATTTTCGCTGTTCTTGCGCCCGAAACACCATATTGGTACGCGAAACATGGTTACCATGAAAAGTCAATAAAGTGCCTTCAACGATTGCGTCGTACCAATGACGTCGGCCACGAGTACGATGAAGTACTTCAATTCGTCATGAAGGACTCCATATCTTACGACGCTGACATTACTGTTTGGAATAAAGCGAAACGTATTCTTTCGAAGATCGAGAATCGGAAAGCCACTCTTATCGTTATCCTGCTGACAACCGGTTCGTATTATTTATTATAAATAATCGTTTATCATTAATAGAGAACATTGCGTAAAGTAAGTTATTAGAAAAATTCGGAATACTCTGATGGTAATATTTGACAGTATAACGAACAGAATAATAATTAAAAACTTTGAAAGAATTATGCACCATTTACCGTTGCGGTTTATCCACTTTTGCACTAATTGTCATCACAAGAAATCGATCAATGCTATTTTTTTTTAATTTTTCTCATTGCATACGAATTACTTTAATCTTGAGAACAATAATTGAACGCATACATTGGCGCGACATTTGACAATTTAAAATTTCGTCGGATTCTTATTTTACATTTATCTGTTTTTACAATTATCTTTAATCTTCTGATTCATATCAACTTTCTTTATATTGTATAAATAATAAAAATAAAATCTATTCGTTATGAATAAACATGTATAGTTTTCGAAATATTTGATGATTGGTTTCGCAAAATCAAGAAAAAAACCAAAACCGTGTCAAGGAAATTGTCAATCGTATAATGTTTCTCGCCATAAGAAATAACAGATACAGTCGAAGCTCCGTATTCTTAACTCGACGGGACCGGACACGTTCCCTTTTCTGTATTTCCCCTATCGTCGCTACTCCCGGTCAGTTGCTGCGAATAGGGGTAACGAGGAGTATACGCGTTCGTAGGTACGAAGCCACTTTGTACCTGCTGCGCATGCGCACTTTACATTTTACAAAATAGGCTCCCCTTGGAGTGAGACAAACAGACTCACGAGAAATACATTTAAGGGAACTCGTTGTCATGGCCACGAGTTAAAATAAAGGATCGGTTAAGTTAACGGGAGTTAAGAATACGGAGCTTGGACTGTACTTACATAAGTTCGATGTGCATGCGGAGCGAAGTAATGGAAAAACTGTTTCATGATTCCTTATCTCGCGTCGTTCAAAACAGTATTACTTATTCCAAAACAGTTCCAATGCCATACCTATGCTTTTTTTCTGTTTCTCGAACGAACAGGTCAACAATTTACCGGGATACAAGCAATGAACAATTACGCCGAATTATTATTCGAGAAATCCGTGAAGATGATACCAGCCAAATACGTATCGATACTCCTCGGTTTGTGCGAATTATGTTTCACAATAGTGGGCAGCATGCTGGTCGATGTTTGCGGACGAAAGAAGCTTTACACAACGGCGGGAATACTTTGCGCAACTCTGATGGCACTAATGGGAGTTTATTTTCATCTTCAATCGACCGGCATAAATTTAGATGGTTGGGAATTTTTGCCGGTCAGCTTTATCCTGATCTTCGCCGTTGCTTATTCGATCGGCATGGCATCCGTCGCCGCGGTGGTCGCCGGTGAATGTTATTCGTCGGAAATGCGGGTTACCGGAATGACGATAAAAACTCTTTTTTTTTGTACATCGGGACTTATTGTCACGAAATTATGGCAGGTATGTGGCGTAATTAAAAAAAGAAGAAGAAAAGAAACGATGCAAATTAAATGTGAACATCGATTTCTTCTTCTTCTTTACGTGAAAATCAAATAATCAATTTTTGAATTCGAAACAAAGCATTTCTACTACTAAGCAAAAAATGTTATCAATCATTGTTTCTACACAGGTTATTGCCAGCGCTGTCGGAGATCAATACTCATTTTGGTCGGTGTCCGTTATCACCTATATCTACGTGCTGATACTTCATTTCATTCAGCCAGAGACGAAGGGCAAAACTCTCGCTGAGATCCAAGTAGACCTTTCAGGAAATTCGTACTTAGTGCGGACGAAATCAAAGAAAAACGTTTACGACATACGAAATTAGCAGCACTTTTTATCGATAATAGCTAATCAATTGATCGCTACGATAAGAGTTCGATATATTTTTTACTGAGTCCATGTTTTTCATTGATCTCGAAATCAGCGGGAGGAGGTGGACGCGGATCTGTATCTAATTTCTTTGTTCATCATTTTTTTTTTTCAAACATTTTTTTTAGAATTTTAATATTTCAGATTTTATCAAACGAATCGCTATTTCGGAATTTGTAAAACGTACACTCGACGAACGCAGATTTCGTGGAGAAATGATTAATATCGTGAGTGGTCGTAATTTTTATATTAATTTCCTTAAATGTCGCGGCACCACTGCGGCCACGCCGTGCTGGTCGACAAAAAGATGTATTTTAATTTTAATTCGGAGAATTATAATCAAAAATAATAATAATATACTGAAATTGTACGTACTAACGGTGGGTGCAGAAAAATGTAGAAATTACGAGAATGAGAAACGCGCCGATGGGCCGCGGTAACAGTTCGTTCAGAGCGAACAAAGCTCGGGGTCGAATTGGTAAAAATAATATGTATTTTGCGGATACGTAAAGCGGCACGCCGAGAGGGAGTGAGTAGTAAAAAAAAACATTTCGCGCGGAAGCAAATATTTTACATATCGTATGAATGCGTGCGTCTGCGCGTCTGTATGTGTGTGTGAGTGCGTGTGAGTGGAAAATGTAATGAAAACGAGAACAGGTGTTCTTCCGGCTAACGAAAACCAATACAGTTGAATTACAATTGTTGACTCGATAACGAATTGTTTTTTCATGCTTTCCATTAGCCACAAATGAAAAGAGTTAATATGATACACAATTTTATGTTTATAACCGTCTCGATGCAATTCGCGCACTTTTTTAAGTTTTTTTTTTATTATTTTTCTTCTAATTAATAAATTGCATTGCATCAATAAATTAGGCCGACTTTAGTCATTACCGGTCTTCAAGATAGTAGTAGTAATAATAAATTAATAATTATTCCAAGCGACGGTTAATGCCTCCATTCTTCTCTGCATTTATCTGTCAATTAAAAAACCGCAACAATTTTTTTTTTCACAAACCACCAGATAATGAAATGATTTTTTTTTCTGAAAGTTAAATTTTTTTCAAAAGAAAAAATTTTAGACTACGTACTTGAAAAATTATGTTTAAAATTAATGTCATAAGTCTCGCAAGTTCAATAAAATAAACATTTTTTGAAAAAAAAAAAAATGAAAAATGACCTTCGTAAAAGTTAAAGTAGCCGTGAATTAAATAAAATAAATCAATAAATCATTTTTTTTTTTTCGATTTTTTTTATTCGCACTTTTTTTCTATTTTTTTTTAATTTGTTAATAATAAGTAAATAGAAAATATGCATCAATCGACCGCTCCTGACTCGCGGCCCCGGTTTCTCATATTCGTGCCGCTAAGCAGTTGCAGGCATAAAATTATGGTCGATTTTTAGCGCAGTCGGAAAAAAAAAATATCGTATGCCACACGAAAGTGTTGCTCTCGCTGCGCTCGGACCCGTAAACCTCACACTCGATGAAAATCACGCACTTTCCTCCCTTGTAGCATAATATACGATTTTTTTCGTATCGATAAAAATCGTTAAATTTTCCGTTCCCGGGATTATCATTTCATTTGGTAACGTATCAACGGTACAGATAAGGAATACGAATATAGTATAACAAATCGGGGGGGTCGACGAATGAAAATTTCATTTCCGAGAAATTGTCTTTTCGGTCGAAGTAGAAGATCTTGTTCTTTGCATGAAAATTCCATATAAAAGATAGAAATGGAAGATCGGATCGTGCAATTTTCTCTCCCTAACAGGGAAAGAGGTTTAATGGTCCCCGGTGTATAAGGATATTGCA
The DNA here is from genome assembly GCA_964006125.1 of Cryptus viduatorius. Lineage (NCBI taxonomy): Eukaryota > Metazoa > Arthropoda > Insecta > Hymenoptera > Ichneumonidae > Cryptus > Cryptus viduatorius. Next base: position 12,843,865 of record OZ023221.1, read on the forward strand.
AAGGGAGATAGGTACCGCGGCAGTAGGCGACCGGGGTTCATGTAAAGTGTGTAGTAAATATTTCAGAAGCGAATCGGATCACGAACCAATACTAAATGCATTTGCGCGTTCACGAAAGCTCCCGCTTCCACCTCGCCGAACCTCGCGGAGCAGTTATATACACTGCACCTTGGTGTTACCGTATCTCCTATAAACTTCTTCTTTTCGCGTTTGTAACGTTCCCGAGACTTCGACTTCCCTTCCCTCAGCAGGCCGCAATATTCTTCTTCTTCTCTCACGAGATCGATTCGCGAAATGCCGCGGGCGTACATATCTCAAATAACTCGTCATAGCGGGCTTAGTTTTGCCAGTCATGAATGAAAGCCATTGGAAAAGACTTTTATTTCGGCGACAAATGTTGCGTACTTTTTTTTTCGGCATTTCCGAGGCCTGAAAATACTTGGTACGAATTATTGCATTTGTCTTCTTCGTATTCGATCTTTTAATCGTTGGTTTCCACGACTAAAAATTTTAAGATTTTTTAAGAAAAAAGAAACAGAATTGCGGAGGATAGAAAAAAAAATAACTTTTCGGGGCTGTCTCGATGTTTTTTTTTACTATAAAAAAAAATGCAGAAACCTTCATTGTCAAGAAAAAAGGAAGGTAAACGGGTAAATTTATCGAGAATCGCCGTGAAAATGAGCAATCGAATCTATCGTTGTAAATCTGGGCTTCTATCTCATGACACGCACTATCTAGCGATTGGTAAGGGTGCATGTAATCGAAATCTGAAATGCATATATCGGAGGTTTCCCCCCGAACGGTCTCGTCGCTTATCGCCCCGGCAGTTTGGTTCGAGATGGAATCTTATCGCAGAACGGTAGCGAAATTACGCTTTCCTCTTTGGTGTTTTTTTTCTTCGTTTTCTTTTTTCTTTCTTCTTCCGGGCGACAAAACGAAGCAGACAAGGAAACAAAAAGGAGGGTAGAGCGTTAAGGAAGGGTGGAAAAGGAGCCTTCGTTATCCCCCTCGTCGCGTATAGTGATGGATCGGTGACAAATGTCCACTACCAATCCACGTTCTTTCACGACGCCGGGCCACTGTTCTTTCGCGTCACGTGTCTTGCCCGCTGTTACCGGGATAGTCTTCGAGGCGTGACAAACGGTGCGAGGAAAACGAAAGGAAAGAACCATCGTGAGGGTATCTGACAAGTGTCCGATTCTTGGTTCCTCCCGGATCCTTTACTGACGCGATTCTTCGAACACGCGGTTCTTCAATCTGGTAACAGTAAAAGACGCACCCAATCCGCTGCAAAAGTTAGGGTAGAATCCGCAAGCTATCTTATCCTAAGGTGTTTCATCAGTCTGTATGTAGCGTTCGAATTACTTGCACGATGCAACGAGGTAACTTTCCAATTTTTTTCGCGACTTTTCCGTCTTTTTGAAAAAATGACGATTCGTCATCGGGAGTATCGACGTTATCGAAGCTTTGGTAAAAATGGTACACTTCATAAGCATAAAAAGTACTTTTCTGATGGTTTTTGTACACTTTAATTATGAATTTTTTTTTTTACAACGTCAATCATTATTTTCTCAGAAACTTCATTTTCTTACGTAGAAAAAAAAAGATTTTGAACAAACGTTTTCGGGAGTCTACGCAATTTTCGTCGATTTGACAAACTTTCCTTCTCGACAGGAGCGCGTGAATCACTGGTATAAATGTTCTCGAATCTACGTTTTCTCGGGAGGAAAGAACAAAAAAAAAAAAAAGAAAGAAAAGAAAAGCGTAAGAAAAGATTTCCTCCGTCTTTGCTTCCGTGTCGCGGCGAAAAAAGAAAAAAATAAAATAAAATAAAGTAATTTATTTGAAGCCCTATATGTGCTGAACACATTTTTCAGGAATTCAGCTTTTTCTCAGCGAGGAGAACACGAGCGTGTAATATATTTGCATAATGCATGTATATGTGCGCGAGTTCGTGCTGAGGGTAAAGCGATGCGGGGTCCCTACTATACTAGAGTGCCTCTCTCGCGCTCAGATACGTGGTAGCGTGCGTCTCGCATGCGTGTCGTAAAATCCATAATGGTTCCCATATTACGTTCCTTCGTCTCCTCGGAATCCTATATTTCATAGGCTGATCTAATTCAGACACAGAAAGGCGAGAGAATAAGAGAGGTGCGCGCGCGCGCGCGCGCCTTGCCATCCACGCGTAAACGTGAGCCACGTATGCTATACGAATTTTTTTTTTTACACCCTTATTTCTTCCCACTTCTTCCACGTATGAAAAATAAATACAAATGTATGCGTAGTTTAACGTAACTCCCGATAAACACCAGCAGTCGTGCTGTTTGCGAACGAATCGAGCGAAAATTTCAAACTACTTTCTCTTCAGTTCGAAACCAATTTTCTTCAGCGCTCAATTTTGCGAACAATTTTCTATACTTTTCGCGCGCGAATGAGCGACCATCAACAGCTGTGCCATCTCCCTAATATAACCTCGAAACAAAAATTTCGTAATATCGAATATACGAATCGATTTCATTTTTTTATACAGGTAATATTATTTGTAACCGATATACAAAAAATCGCAAAATATTAATAATTTTTACCGAAAATAATATTATTATTTATGATAAAAAACAAAATACGTGCCTTTTTTTTTGCAAACTATGAAATATATCATGTGTCAAGAGAGTTATTAATAATTCAGTCCGAATAATCTTCGATTTATGACGCACTGTAATAAAAGAGCTGAATAATGTACTTTTCCCGTCGCCGGAGGATACGTGTGATAGCGGAAGGATATAGGTTGGGCCCTTCGAGTTGTTCCATATCGTGGGTAGGATTTCTGATGATAAGATTTTTTTCGATCGAAAAGATGCGGAGAGCGAGAGAGGAGGAAATATCGCGGGGATAACCGAAGTAATTTTTTGATGTCATCAGAAACTCGTCAGTCTTCATGGTCTTATTGAGCAATCTCTGTCTGCAACATCCATCACCTTTTCCTTTAGGTGATGGCTTCGGTATACGAAAAAGACAGACACTCATGTAGCCACACGTTTCCGTATATACCGCGATGGTATACACACACATATATATATATATATATGGCATAGGTAGGCCCTTTACCCAAGGGATTCGCATCATTGTCCGGGAGCCCGTTCCGACACCTATGATTTCCCCTCCGGCTCACCACCGCGAGACCATCCTCTTGCGACCTAAATCCCACAGGATGGTTTTTGCAACCCTCTCTGTGGCGACCGCAAGCTTTGTTCGGCATTGATCTGAGGAGATCTCTGATGTGCCTTCCCTCGCGATTTCGCTCGACGCCTTATATGGGAAAACTCTCACCGCGGTGGACGAGGAGCGACAAGAGGTGACCCTTTCGATCGCGCAACCCTCCCGCTTTCCTTCGGTCTATGGTCGATGGACCTCGAGTATGGCGACCGTAAGAGATTGCTTCCCTTGGCTGATGGTCCTTTGCTTCCAGTCTCTTCGTCTCTTTGGTTGGGACGTCGGGACGGAAAACTCGAGGTGAATAAGGGATTGTTTAATCGTCCCAAAAAGAAAAGATTCGTAAAGGGATGTTCAACCATTTTTCAAAATTGGTGACGAACAAAGTGCGGGATCGTGTTCTGTGATCGAAGCTTCAACAGCTGTTAGAGATATGCAGAGTTTCTAATTTCGTTTGGTTCAATGGGGTTCGCCAACTATTTTACGAAAGCTGCTAAAAACCCTTTATTCATTGAATAGAGTATTTTTCAAATTTGATTTTCCAAAGCGAACGTCCGGATTATATGAATTTCAATATTCCAATTTCCATTCTTTTCGTAATAAGATTAATGCCGATTGGTTGTCAACACTGCGAATTTCCACCGTATTTGCATGCGACTATAAATAATCGCACCCTTACGGCGTCATGTTGTATACGCGTCGCATCATTACGATACTCATATCGGCGTATCGACGGTGGTACGCGTTGAAATAATTGGAATCTTGAATTCGACCTGTAGCCCCCATTCGTTCGTAAGATATCATTACTTTCTCCGGGTCACCGGATGATAGAGTGGTTGCGGCAAAAAATTGAGGTCGAACTATTTGAAGAGAATGCGGGATTGTCGGATGAGCTGTGCCGAGGGTGAAATAAAGAAGTCCGGGGGTTCCCCAGTTGACGGCGTTCGAGCGCTGTTAGGCGAGAGAAGAAGCGAGAACTATCCTCTCGAGGGTCCTCAATAACAATCACGTATATGTATACATAGTGTACTGTAGCATGTACTATAAATGGACTTTACCTAAGTTATATATCAGCCTATATATACATAGATATATATATATAGCTATACATAGCTATGTACCTCTTTTTAGGAGTATTTTCGTCCCTCGAGACCGGGACAACGTAGAGAGCTTGGATTTTGATTATCCTTCATTTGTAAATACGAAGATACACATGAGGGGGTTCCCCGGAATGGCTTGAATAATTTTTTTTTCTCCCCTCCAGAGACAACTGAAGCAAACTATAAAGAGCTACTATATCATGTATTCTTTTTCTACTGTACAACATTTTTTTTTCCCATCGCATAGCACTTGGCAGACTGGTGCTGAACGTTACCCGTCACAACGATGATGAAGTACAATACCATTATGCTACAGTAAAAATGGATCACGCATGGCCTCTCGTTATATCTACACTGTCCTTCTACACTCGTAGTCGACGCATGCGTGTGTCGTTATTCCTTTTTTTTTACATTTATTTGATAACAACGTTGACTCCACTATCGCAATCCGCACGCACTTAATCATCCTGAATAATTTCCACGTCACGCGGTACGTTAGAGGTTCAGTGTGGTATCAGATCGCGGCGACGACGAGATAACGAGAGGGGCGTGGAGAAGCGGTACAGACTCCATAATATAAACTGTATAGAGCCATATAAGTTAGCATCTCCCGACAATCTTTGCTGTCACAATTCGTCTTTTTTTCTTTTTCCTCTCCCACCCCTCTCTCTCTTTCTCTCTCTCTCTCTCTCTCTATCTCCATTGCGGATTAATCGTTGCAATAAAAATGCCACGTTAAACAATGCCTCGGAACGCGTGAGGGAACGCGGGAATTGAAGGGAAGTAAGTGCAAAACGAGGAAAAACTATGGAACGAGAAAAGACGAGGTTTCTTTATAGTGTATAGAGAAAATAAGAAAAAACAAGGAAAGCAGCAAGAAAAGAGGGTAGTGTATAAGAAAGGAAAGAGAGTCGAAAGAAAAGAGTTTTCCATGCTGAAGAGGTTGGTCCGAAGAACACACCAGTGTGATCTATGAAGAGAAAAGAGAGAAAGTGAGAGAAGAATACCCGTGAAGCTAACGGAGCCAAAGAGTTGGCCACCCCTCCGGAAGCTGCGATACATATATAATCAAGATGAAGTTAGAAAGCTCCCCAACTCGCGTGGATGTGCTCCCTTCGTCTGGACGGATTGTCCGAAGCAGAAACAAGAAGAGAGGACCAACAACAGCAAGCAAGACCATTCCTTTCCGTTTCGTTTCGCTTTGGTAGGAGTGTGTCCTGCGCGATTGGGCTGGTCGAGTTCCTCCACCTCATTGCATTGCCAAGCAACGTGCGGGAGCAGCGCAACCCTCCATTCTCCGCTTTGCTCCGCGACTCATCCATCTCAACGGGTTTCTGTCTAGTCGGCGCCAAGCCTCGCAACTCGTTTGTATACGAGGGATTGTATCTTCCCCGTCGTCGTCGTTGGTGTTTCTCTTCTCGGTCTCTCACCCCTACGGTGTCTTCTACCATCTTCCTTATTTCTATTCTTCGTCTTGCTCCGGGTCCTTTATCCCTGCAATCTCCCAGCAGGAGCATTTGCCGGAGTGGTGGAAGGAGAATTTTCTGCATAGCACGTATGTGTTTGTAGCAGAGAGTGAGAACGAGACACTGTGCGGCTCGTCCGTTTCTTCCTTCCTGCCGTCCTACACCCTCCTCCTCCTCCTCTTGCTCCACCCTCTCCCGCTTCTTCCGGCGACGGTGGGCAGCGACGCATTTTAAACAGTTCACCCCCCAACCTAACGTTCCAACGGTCTACGAGTTTGGTGTCGGAGCCAGAAGAGTCTTTTCCTGAATTATATGTTCGCGTAGCTTGCTTGCCGAACCGCTAATCTAGACACTCGCCTCTTACTCGCCTTTTCCTGTCGCCGATTCTTTTTCTTTGCGAAATAATACCAGGAATTCTTTCTCTTTCGTGATCACTAACGTTACTTCCCATTGGAGGAACAAAAAAAAAAAAAAGAAAAATTCAGCGATTTAACGCGTAGTCACTGAATAGGTTTATGTGAAAATATCTTCTCAAGGATTTTGACCATTTTACCCTCATCACGATATCGTGACGGTAATGCTTTTCATAAGATTTGTTTTTGGGTCCCATGATTCCCGAGAAGTCCACGTGGCGCACTTCTCTACGATCCTTTTTTAGTTGAGAATTTTCCTCATTTCGGTAAAATGTTTTTTTTTAAGATACTATCAATCGCTTCCGAAAATCGAATATACCACAGTCTTTTTAGGTGTCACGTAAGGCGAACCGAGGGACTCGGCGCGCCATTGGAATGCATGAATAAGATAAATAAAATGAAAACACCAAAAGGTGTCGCGTGAAACGTATATTGCAATATAATATCAACTTTGCGTGTCCCTGTGGACGTTTGGCGTTCGATGAAAACCTAAGCCCCCGGAGTCTCGAAGAGAATAGTTTTCGTTTCGAAAAATACAATACCCTATATCCGAAAATGTAGATACTGCATCCGAGTTGCATGATATTCGATATACACCGGGATACACATTCAATATCCACAGTGCATTAGAATGCTCCCCGATGCCATTTGCGAATCCTCGCTGAGTGTACCGTTGTCCCTTGGTGTACCCAACAGTGTTCGCCTTTTCGCGTGGCGTTTCGAAGCGCATCTCTGAACCTGCAACTCGATCCGATTGGACTATTTCCCTCGGTGTGTGATATAAGCTCCGCATAGTGGTGGCTAAGCTACATCTCCAACGGATCAACGGTATATACTGTACATCGTACCGTGTAGTATAGTATACAGTCCTTTACTCCACACTGCGTACTCATCTCCGCATATCTAATCAAAATTCCGAGGGTTATTTCCCCGCCTCCGAACAGTAACCGAAGCTTGACCGGCGGCAGAGGAAATCGGAAATCCTGATACAATTTGGTTCGTGACATAGGTTCATCGGGGGGTTAGGGGTGAAGTACAGAGAGTACCGGTAAAGGCGAAGCGTGATGTCCGCCGCAGAGGGTAAAACGACCCTCTCTTGTCGTTACGAGTGGGAACGCGAGAATCCGAGCTTCGCTCAGAGCCTTCGGGTCCTCTTTCCTCATCGGTATAACGCGAGGATAGAAGGACCTTAGTGCGCTCCTTCGTCTCTTTCATCGCGAAGAAAGAAGATAAAAGAGAGTAAAACATGTCCGACGGGTCGTTGAGACCACCGCGAAAATCCGTTGGTTTACGATTTTGCCCGGCGTAACTCAAGCACCAATAGACTGGAGCAGCGGTACGAAAGTACACGGTGAACCGTATGACCACCACCCCCACCCCTAAGATCATACGGTGTTTGTTGCTATATATGTTCCTTCCGAAAACACCTATCCAACGGAATAAGAGGGCGGCCGCCGCCGTGTTGGTATCCAACCCTCCAGCCGAAGCTTTCGAAGCTCCTACATCATCGTCCTTACCTAATCCAATTGTGGAAAGCTCTTCGGGGTCGTGTATCGGGGCCTCGTTTCAAGCAGAGTTGCCCATGCAGGAGGGGCGCTTGATAGCCTTCGCCTCGTGTGCACTTTCCGACTACGAGGCTAAATGACGCCGTCGGGGACGAGCTCTTGCGAGTAAAAGAGCCCCAGCGAACGACGATTTATTCAAATTTCAGGCTTATCCCAGGCACCGTGGATGGACGGTAACCCTCCTTTACTTTCCTCGCTGCGGGAGGGTTATCGCGGAAGGAGGCGGTAAACGTGTCGTCGCCATCGTCGCCGTTTTCTGGTATGCGGAAGCGGTGGGGGATGAACGCCAGTATTCTTCTTCCTGGCGCCAAAGTCCTCATACCGTCGATTCCGACGCAACAATAGCTGAGCTACGGAAACTCCAAACTTTCTTATGGAACCCTCTCTCATCGTCGGCTTCTTCTCAGGGCGTCGACTTCAGGGGGGTTGGGCACGTCTTTTCCGCTCAACGCAACTCGGCGATGGCATATCTGGACAGGCGGTAGACGCCTTCAACCCCTAACAGTTGTTGGTCAGACACCAGTCTTTGGCACATGCGAGACATTGGGATCGCGGAAGTTGGGAGTATGGAAAAGAGCTGTTGGGCTTTCAAGAGCCATTCACTGGGCACTGTTTCTATATCATCTGATAGGCGGGCACCCCGCGAGCAAAACTTGAATGTTCGATCGTCCGTGCATGTGACTGAGGAGAGAGAAGAAAAAAACTCTACAACGTTGCGGGGGTATACAGTATAGGCGATTGTTTGTTACGCGATGCGAAACGCCCGTTTGGCTTTCAGCGACAAGTGCGGAAAGCTCTGCTCGTGCGTGTCGAGGAAGAAGGGAAGAGAAAAAATACACGAACGACAAAAAGAAAGAGCAAAGAGGTTCAGAGTTGGAGAGGGCGGACGGGGGGGGGGGGATGTCGAGGGGAAATGAGAGGAGTAACAGTATACTATGTATACAGGGTGAACGCATTGCTGAAGGTTGTAGAGAGGAAGCGGGGTCACCCCTATGGAGCAACACAACCTCACCCTTCCCTTCAACCGTTTCCCGCTGCCATTTAATGGCAGGTTGCTCGTGTCCCACGCGATCTTAAATCTCAGACTCCGAGCCCGTCCATCCCTGCCTCGACGGCGACAAATAAATGGGTTGCCGCGACGTTTCACCCGAAGCGATCAGTACTCACTAAACCAAACTCTCCCCCCCCCCCCCCCCCCCACACCACCTCACCGACCCCTTTTTTGGCTCTTCGCACTCTCGGAAAGGTCCGCTCTATCCTCGTAACGGTCGTCCTACTATCACTGTTTCCAATGGATTCGTTCGTTTTCGAATCGCTCCACAGGCTTTCTCCGCATGGCTCCTGTCGTTATTGTGCGATGGACCGAATCACGATGAAAGCTTCGATAGCTTCGCCGTTCGTCGAGAGATAAGACAGATTGGCAGGTTGTATAAAGAGTGACGAGAATACAATTCAAAGTTCTTACGAGAAGACATAAAAATAGACGGCAAGTGAGAATATCACGATCACTAAATAAGAATCTTTTTTTTTTATTAGGTATTAAGGGGCGGTTTTTGTTGCTTTGCGATGGATATGTAGTTTTTACTTTTCATAATATTTATCGAAGGAATAAAAAGTGATTGTTGGGGGAGATTAGGGAAAAATTAACTACGGCGTTCCTTTCGTTGCCCTCCCTCCATCCCTTCGCCTCGTTGTTATAGATAATTTACACCGTACCACAAATATTAGATGAATTTTTCGAATTAAAAAAAAATCGACTTGCAAATAGCGCGAGATTGTTGCTTTCGAAACCCGAGTAATGTTGAATTATTAGAATATAAGTTTAGCAAAAAAAAAATAAATCCATGTTAATAACCTTTTGCATTCGAGCATTTCAATTAACTCCGTTGAAAATCCTCGAAAACAAACGCGAAGGAAATTTTGCCAGATGTTTGTTATTAAGGAAAAGCCTCATCTGCTTCGTCCAACGCGATTAACCCTTTTCCCCCTATTTGACTCAGCCCTTCCCGCCCGGAATACACGCAGTAGGTAAAGCAGGACAAATTCAGCGCGTTACCGGCGAGAAGCATCTCGCCATTTTCTCCCCCCCCCCCTTTTCGAACCACTTTTTGTTAGTAAAATCCCAGTCGTGAATCCAAGCGCGCCTGCTTACTTTACCCGTGTCTCTCGCTCGCTCTCCAACGCTGGCCGATGTTTCGGAATTAATGCTCGAAGTTCGCATCCCCTTCATAGTAAACTTGCCGGGAGCAGGTTCGGCCGGAATTTCGCGCTCACAACTCTCTCTCCGCTCGCATAGCTACGTAGCTTTCATTCTCCATCTTACCCCCTTCACTTAATCGTTCCATCTTCTTCTATCTCCATTATATCGCTTCATAGCACAGGGGATTTCCTCGTCTTCTTATAATCTCTGCAACTATACCGACATATTAGCGCTCGAAAGATTGCTGCCTCTCGCGGTTCGTATTGTGGAGGTACACGTTATTCCATTCAACTTCTACATCGATGCGTGTATTACAAGGGATGTTTCTGAGACCAATTATTAGCGCGCAGTGATTCGCATACCCTTAATTTTTGCCCAGATGTCCAAAAACGCATAATTTTTTTTAACCAACCGAATTTTGCGTCAACGCGTCATTCAGAGACTAAAATACGAATAATCTTTCGATTTATCGAGTTATTATTTTTTTTTTCGATTTTCTCTTTAAGACGGAGTTTCAGTCAGCAAATGCGCATGTCGCTGGCGGGCATAGAATTTTTTAAAACTTCGTAGATTGACCCAAGAAATATTTATAATTGGTTGTTTGAGTTTTTGGAAGCGGGTACCTTGTAGTGCCCAATCACTGGACCATTAACAATTATTTGCACGTGGGGGGTTCGCTCACTCGAGAATTTCGCCGGAGCTTTGGTGAATCGATGCGATGTGCTTCTATCACAGAGCGCAGCTTAATGCTTGTACATATATACATACAATGCACATATAGTACAGTATATAGTATTAGCGAGGTACGTACACCGCTGATGCGAATAGCTCGGGTGAGATGGAGCGTTTAGCGAGTTGAGTCAAGCATCAAGAGGTATATGTACGATGGAACATGGATCGACGGAGTTCCATGCAGAAATGAAGAGAGTGGGTGAAACCAGAGGGGGTATAGAACGAATGACAGGGAGGACTTCGGGGCCGATAGTGAAAGAGGTTCGTTAGAAAGTTATCCGATTAACGACGTCGCTGTAATTCCATCGGTCGTATATCTATACATATATCGGGCGGCCAGAAAACTCTCGCCACACGCATACTACAGATGTACCCTATAATATATATCTATATACATGCATAATCGTTAGTAGAGTATGCAAGTTTCGTTCTGCACTTTGGCACATGGTAGTTTTGCTTGGTTTCGCGAAAAAAAAAGAAAAATAAAATTAGTAAAGTATAAGAAAGTTAAAAAAAAAAACGAAAAAAGAAGAAATCTGGCGAAGTAGGCGGGCAGATATAGTATGTACGTTTGGCTTACCACCGAACGGAAACTCCGAGAGGCGCCCAATTCTCTTTCTACTCTTGCGAAACGTTTTCGCTTCTTTAACTCGGCATAACTCCTTCTGGAGCCCTCGCTGACTGGGCTGCCCCCCCCCCCCCCCCCTTGCCAGTCAGAGCTCGGAACATCTGACCGTCCGACCGGCAATGCCTTTTATCTTTGCTTTGCCTGTGCTCTATACATGTGTATGTGTAGCCTACGTTCGTATAGCTGCCGTGAAAAGCAACCTTCTCTCTCTTTTTTTTTTTTTCGTTTTTGCCGGGCAACGTGAGGACCTGCCGCAACGAGCATCCCCCTTCTTCTTTTCTCGGCTGCTGGCTCTTCCACGGTCGCTCAAAGCTACAACACCCCCTTCGCCCGAACCTCACTCGCGCCATTCAGAAGAATAAAAAAAAAAGAAAGAAAAACGAACGTCTGCGCTTTGATTCGTTGGAAAAGCGCATCTGAGGTAACACTTTGGACGAATGCCTCGAGAGTTAAGAATTAGGCGCGTTGAGAATACGCGGGATCTGGGAATTCGCAGAAAAATGAATAGTCGCACTTAACGTTGAAATACCGAGTGCATTTTTCCTTTGGCAGCGTAAAATAGAGCGAATAGTTTGCAATTTATGCGCCGTTACGAATCTCTTCGGATGGGCCTTTGATTATTTAACCCTTTTAGTCCTGAATTCAGAAAACGCTTTAAATTCAATGATGCAATGGTGCGTCGAACTTTCCGACAATGCGAAATGAACATTTTTGGCGCAGAATTTTCCAAAATCGAAAAAAAAAAATGATTTTTTTTTTGATTTTGGAACATTGGAAAAGAAATGGATTTTGGAATTTGGAAAAAAAAATGATTTTTTTTTGTGAAAAATGCTATTCAGACAGTATATTCACACTTTCACATGGATTTGAAAAAACGATTTGGAAAACGGTTTCCCCAATACCGCACATTGGAAATCCGGAATCCCTCGTAACTATTGTTATTATATCGGATTATCTAAAAGCTAAATAAAGAGCTGCCGTTGAGTAGATACTTTATTTTCGTTATTCCTTAATTTTTCGTATTACGTGTAAATCAAAACTCCAATCAACTAATTCCAGTCAATTGAGAAATTGCATTTTCGAAGTTCCGTAAAGGGTTAATGACACAATCCATAATGCTATATGATATTAATTTCTCATACATTTTTCACACGACTTAGTTTTCCGAATCTCATTGTAAAGTGCGAATTCGTACGGAATGGAAGTTCCAGAGTATCGATAGAAGGGATGGTTACCTTATTCAGCGTCTATTCGAAAAAAAAAAGCTTTACACCTGCGCGAATCAGTATCAAAGGGATCACTTCCCGTTGTTCATTTATCGGGGCCAACAGAGCTGATTGGAAACCGCGTAATGAATGCCCCAAAGGCAAACGATAGATGGTACAGTGATCGAGTCAATTCCGAAGCTCTTACGCGGAAGCTCGGGGATGATGGGAACACCCGGGTACACGAGATGAGAGCGTAGAGCTTGATCGAGATGTGATTTGTAACGTCCCCCACTCAAACTCCGCGTATGCATAAACGAGCTGACCAATCATCGCTCAAGCATGGTAGATGGGCTCTTGGCCTCATCGTTGTCCTCGTCATCGTCGTCATCCTGATCCTCTCCTTCTCCAGCAACATGTATCAACGTAATAAGCGGATTCATCTCTGCCACTGTTGCTGGAGGCTCTCCATGTAGATCGCCACCCCTTCCCCATTGCCACCCCCTAACGGAAGGTAGTATTTCCGTCCAACCCTTCTCCGAACCACCTGGACGGCTGGTTGTTAGTGCCCTGCAAGTCCTTCTAGGGTTCCACGTTCATCGGGTGTTTCATGCATGCACTCGACGGATAAGTCCGTATTGCGTGTGCTAAATTCACGAGCTCTCACGGTTGGCAGTCCTCGTGGAAGTGAAGCCCAACTCCACTGGCTAGAACAGCTTGTAGATATAGCTATTAGCGCCGACGACAAAAGCAGTCGGTAGAGAGGCCGGATTTCAGGCCATCCACTTCTGCCGTATCAGGCGTGTGCACTCTCGCCTCGGCCTACCTACGGCCTCTTTAGTTTCTCTCTCGTGTTTTTCCACCAAAGCGTTTCCGCAAGTCTGAATCGTGTAAATTTCCTACCTCCAGCATCCAACAGCATAACCGCCACCGACAACGCCGTCCTAATTACGAGCTCCGCCTGGCACACTGGAATATCCTACACCTCCATAAGTCTTATCCCGGTTTCGCCAGACGTACATACCCAACCCACAACCCCCCGCCACCCCCTCATCCCTTTTACGCCACCCAACCCTCGAGAGTACGGACAAGTATACGTATGTCTGTACATCTTGAATATTTCACAGTGTTGTGAACTCCACAACCCTGGTAAACGAGTCGCGCTCGTCATATTTATAATATTCCCACTGAATATGAGGAGGAAAATGCCACGTCTTCAACCCCAAGTAGGTGCGCATATGTGTACAGTAGGATAACCGAAAAGTTAAGAATCCTCGCGCGGCGTGAGATTCGACTCTTGGGAGGCAAAACACAAAGTTCACTCTATTAGAAGAGCTCTGCGGAGATACTACTGCCGGGATAGTTTGGAGCGAACGGAATTGTTGAAGAGTGAAGAGATAACAATGTTTAATTCAAGTGAAACTCAACTGGACTGCGGAAATAGAAAAAACTAAAGAAATCGCTGCGAGCAGAAAGAATAACAGGTGTCTGTCCATGTTATACCGCTGTAGCGGCGAGTTAAAATTTGTGATTGTAACAAAAAAAAAAAATAGGAAATTCGAAGTTGCGGAAATTAGGAGAGGAAAATTGAGATTGGCACATAATGACGTTTTTTGTTTTTTTTTTCTGTATGAAAGAGTTTCGTTAAGTTTTAATTGGAGGATGAGCTCGCAGGAAATGCAAATGTACGTAATTTTCCCGTAGTTAAGAAATAGCTTTTCATAATCATTATTTTCTTTAAAAAAATACTAATAACCAAAAACGACAATTGATGAAAATTTAATGTTCATACCGTGGTTTAGTCATTTTAAGCCAAAAAGCGTATTTAATTTATTCGTATGGTGAAAAAAAAAATCGCATGCGATTATTACCGTCATAAAAAAAATTTCCCAGATTTCGAAAATTGCAAATTTCAATTTATATAATTTTCAAAAAAAAAAAATGTATTATTAAAAATATATGAAAAGATGAAAGATAAAAAATAAAAAATGCACTTTTTTTGAAAAATTACATAAATACGTGTCTACTTTATTCCAATTAATGTAACAAATGTTGTACTTCGTCGCAATTAAAAACACCCATTTTCCGAAAACTTTGAACTTCAAGTTCGTGACTTTCCGTACAACGAACTTCACGAACTCCGCGTTTACTGTGAGTTCCGACTGTACTACACTACTTTAAGGGAAAATAAGGCGAATGCGAAGCTCAGAAGGGGTGGTTACTTCAGGGATCTCCGGTCCCACCTCCATTTACAACGAATATCTCGTTTCAAAGATTCACAAAAGAAGGTACGGATGTATGAGAAATACGCGTTGGCCCTCCGGTTTCTGCGTGAGTTTGGCGAGGGAATCGTCGAGGTCTCTGAACGATTCGAGCCTCACGACGTCTCGCACTCTACATACTCAATGGCATACATACTATTTTATGTAATATTCTTATTTTGTCTCGTTCACGGTATGCGGCTTGAACGCCTTTTATTTTTGCCCTCTTGCGTTACATATATTTTTTTTTCTTCTCATTTTTTTGTACCTTCCAACGTTGACACTCCACTCAATTCATATCAGTGAAATGTATATATCAACGTTCGCGAAAGGTTGAAAAAAATATGATATATATATATATTACCCGAAAGTGTGTACGCGATAGCGCCAACTGCGTGGCACACGTGCGAATAAATGGTCCGCTGATACACAGTCATATTTCAATGCATACGAAATATGTTTCGCGTTTATATACATATATACACGGTATAGTTTAATGTGATATAATATAGTGAAATTTGAATCGATAGATCGATGCGATATTCACGAAACCGTCGATGTTGAGCCTCTCGTGGGTCCAACAATTCTTCTTCTATTTTTTTTTTTTTTTTTTTTTTTTTTTTTTCATTGCAAAAGCCGCAGTGCCCCGCGCTTTAGGTACGAAAGTTTAAAGTTAAAATACAAATGCGACTTCCGCTCGAGTTGCAAGCTCGATTAATGTATATATGTGTATATATACGTATATACTGTATAGATACATATATACGAAGCAGCAGTATAGTTACAGTACGTAGTACAAAGCCAGGAAACCCCTGGAGAGATCGAGCTGTGCACCACGAGACTTATCTAGAGAACGTTGTACAAAGTGTACCGGTAGAACTTTTTAAAAGCTGAACCGAGGATATCTCGACTGGCAAAGCCACGGTGGCAGTGGCAAGTTCCCTCCTCTAATGACCATCTTACACGATTAGACGGCTGACGCTGATGGTGAACTTTTTTTATTGTCCGTAGATACCAGTCTATGTATACGACAGTGTATTATTTTTTTTATTTTTTTTTATTTTTTCTTTTTTTTTTTCGTTTTTTTTGTGAAGTCGTTACGGTTTCCTTGAATCTCTGGAGACTTCACTGAACCGAATCAATGCTGTGGGCACGAAAGGTTGCGAAGTAAACCTTTGATATCAGCTATTTCGAGAAACCGGCAGGTAGTTTTAGACTTTTTTCCAAAGAATTGTCCATCAATAACAAGTTTTCTGAGAGGAGGATGTTTGCCGAAAAATAATATATTTTTACGTAACTAATTTTTTTATAGTTGTATGGTTTCTGTTGTATGGTTTACAAGGCGAATTGAGGAATAAATACCATGAATTTTTTTTAATAACGAAGGTGTTACGGGTTGTCTGTATTTTTAGAGGCTTCGCGCAAATGAAACAGTGCAGTTGGTGCGGGACGTTGCGATGTAAACTTTTAGCGTAAATTGATTAGTCAAAGCGGACGGATTGGGGAACTCGGTGTACAATTCTGTATATGTCATTGTTGAGTTGTATTTGATCGAAAATTCGAATATCGCGAAGAAGAAAGACCGGTTGGGGGAGCTAACGAGACTGCAAATGAAAATGTTTATGCCGAGAAATACACGAACGAGCGAAAGAATATTTATTTTGGTTCACGAGTTTCGGAATTTTTTTTACATTTTTATACGATTTTCGGACCGAATTGCGGAACAGTCAAAAAAGATGACGAGAGCAGCCCGTCGAGCACCAGCTTCATATATTGTACTGTCACTCACTTTAAAAACTTGCATTCACCGTCTTTTCGGTTATAGCTGAATAGGCGCAAATTGCAACAGGGGGAAGAGAGTAGAGTCGGGTTTTACTCGACTGTTATATACCGGTATACGCTCGAAGTTTTGCCACTCTG
This sequence comes from Cryptus viduatorius, assembly GCA_964006125.1. Classification (NCBI taxonomy): domain Eukaryota; kingdom Metazoa; phylum Arthropoda; class Insecta; order Hymenoptera; family Ichneumonidae; genus Cryptus; species Cryptus viduatorius. Next base: position 12,860,565 of record OZ023221.1, read on the forward strand.
CCGAGAGTGTATTTCCGGGATAAATCGATCGTAGCGCTACCGCGTTTCAAACGGCACACGAAAAAAAACCTTTGAGCTTTATTCACTGTGTTACGAGATTACACCTGAGCGTGTTACGCTTTATATTGCTCCGTCGTAGACAACTTTTCGGAAAAAAAAAAGAAAAAAATAGGTGTTAAAAAAAAAAAACACGACAGAGTGACGGGTGTTTGCAAGAATTTTTCGAATTAAAATAAAGTATTTCGAATCAAAATAATAAGTATAGAAAAAATAAAAAAAAAAATTTCGTCTCGATGTATTTTTACGATAAAAATATAATTTTTTTTTCGTTTTCTTAATTTTCGGTGTACGAAAAAAAATGTCGATAAGAATCGAAGGAAATTTGCTTTTAATCGAAGAAATTCGAAATAATTTTTTTTCTTAATTAAAAAAAAATGTTTGAGTTGAATATATTTCGAGGATAAAAATTCGAGACACGAATATTCTCGTAGAAGAGAACAATCGAACGAAACAGATGTTCGCCGTTCGTATTTACGCGCGTTAATATTACTATAATAATTCATGAATGATAATTGTTAAATTGGGCTTCGGCTAATGGATGGTCTAGTCGAGATGTTCCTCGAGCAGAATTTCTCGCCCTTATTGCACGCGAAGAGGAGTTTCTCCCTTCACCCTCCCTGTGCATTAGTTTCTATCTCCGGAAAGTGGCGTATAGCTCCGGCGAGGGAGAGGGAAGGAGAGTGAGTGAGCCGCGAGAGAAGGAGGGACTTCTGAATGTTTCCATTCGCTTCGCTGGCTCCCTTGTCCCTTCGTTTCCTCTACATTGCGCTCACAGTTCCTTTCCTTTAATCGCATTCTGCCGCTCGAGTAATTAAAATGCTCCGGGTAGGCATTAGCCATTCCGGACGAGGTAGAAGTTTTCTGATCAATGTCCGAAGTAGGTGGATGGGTAATGCAGTAGCGGGCGAGTAAATGTTGACTCGAGTCACGACTACTATCTATTTTGAATGAAAGCTCCCCCCGTGAAGACTTTCTTCGTTTCCGCACCCTATATACCGAAAATTGCCGTTTCTTCTTTTAATTTTTCTTTTTTTATTTCTTCCGCCTTTTTTTGAATACCGGATAAAGTTGGTCATTTTATAAGCGGCGAGGCAAATTTTCGTCGTAATCGTTGAAGAAGCAACGAGGCAACGGGGCATTCGAAGCATTTTATGCTCCGGTTATAATTTCTACGTCTCTCTCGCGCGTATCCTCATAATTATTTTATGCACATTCCCTTCGCTCGAGATATTCTTGCACGAAGTCACACTCGTCCAAAACTCTCACTCCTGTCGTAACAATTAAAATATTCATCCGTTATTTCTATTTCTATAAATGAGCAGTAAAATCTTTCCGTTTAATCGCGCGGAGAGCATTTACCACGACGATATTTTAACCTTTTCCACTGTATCGCTTGATAAGTGCGAAGCATTCCTGTACTCATAATTTCCGATATATTTCTATTCACGAGTTGATTAGGTATTATAATATTGTATTTCATTTTTCAAAAGAAAAAAAAAATCGCCGTTGAAAATTATACAAATTAAAAAGCCCGTAAAAAAATTATATTTTAATGTTCTCATATTTTCCTTTCTACGATCGATGTTTGAATTAAAAATAATTTTCGTCAATTCGGCTCTATCTGAAAAGCCGTAATAATTCATCAACATTCTTTAAATACACATCTATTTTAATGAAAATTAATCCCATAAATTGGGTCATTTGCTAACGATTGTGGATCGTACAGAGTTGACGTCGGATAATCCTTTTTCGCGATTGCTTTTTTTTTTTTTTTGAGAATATTTTAACTTTCTCCATTCCTTCTCGTCGCTCTTAATCGCTCTTATATCTGAAAATATTGCAAGTTAATAAGCGAAAGATGCTTGAATTTTGCTCTGCTCCGGCCGTATTTCAGTAATTTGTAAAGCCAGCTGCGACCGAGCACGGTGAGGTTCTCATCTTCTGCCCGTTCCGTTCGAGGGGAGGTGGGGTAGTGGAAGGGGGGGGGGGGGGGGGGGGGTGAGGAATGAAAGGGAAAGAAATTGTAGTTCGGCATGAACGGGGAAAGTCGTGGAGAGAGTCGCGCAGGAGAAGTCGACGGGAGGAGAAGTAACACCGAACTCGAAGCACACGAGAGGGAGAGTAAGAGAGAGTGGGACGGAAGAGAGATGCGTAAAGGGTGGCGAATATAGGGGGCTGAAGAGACGGGAAGAGAGAGAGGGTAGAAGAGCAAAGCACCAGCGACAGGATACCGATGGATGCGTTGGTTCCGGTATCGACCTGCAGGGCGTGTCTCCCTCGGCGGGGAAGCGCGCACCGTCAACCCCAACCCTCTCGCGCTCTTCGTCGACGGGTGAGCGCGTCCCCCACCCCCCACTGCGACTCTGTGCCCGGAACCACCCGCCAAGCTCACCCTCAAGCTTTTCCTCCTCTCTCTGGACCGCCCTACGCTGCAAAGCCCGTCTTGACGTCTCACTGAGACACTCACCCCCTACTTATTGCCATTATACACTTCATATGCAAAAAAAAAATGTACGCTTCCGGTTAGCCTTCCTACTCGAGTTTCCCTTTTGAATAGCTCTCTCGCTTTGCATAGTCTCAGTACTTTCAGTATTTTCGTTTTAACATCCTTCTGACTAGAAAAGCGACGTATAATAGCGAAACTTTAGGTCTGAAATGAAAATTCGTTTGATACAAGAAAATTAATTTAAATAAAGTAAACAATTAGCTACGTGTTATGATAAGCGTCTAGCAGAAAGGTGCTATGGAAGTGTTTATTCATTAATAGATTTTATAATAGTAGTAAAATATTCAGCACATCGTTAATACTTTATTAATAAAATGAAGATCGCCTTTTTTATTGCAATTATATTTAAGAAGTCCTTTCGTCAGTTAAATATCGTCGAATCGGCATTAGCATTGATGCGTTTCATTACTAACATCGAAATAATTAATATAAAAAAAAATATGTATATATTAACAATAATAGTAATTAGTTATTATTTTTATTATTACTTCAAAAATTTAATAAAAAATAAATAAAAAATCTGTAAATTCGTAAATAAATTTAATGATAATATCAAAGTATTCAATCCATCAATAACATTTCAGCTATGAAATATATTCGATGAATGGAGCGAACATCAACATTGTTATCTGATCTATTAATAAATTAAATAACAATCATTCCATTTCTAATGTCAATCAGGTTTCACGCAGATTAATTGGCGAACTACAAAAAAAATTGTTAATCAATCATTTAATTTTAATAAAAATACCCTCACGTAATAAACCAGTCGATAATTTTCAATCAAAAAGTCGTTATACACGATTAAGGATCACTAAAAAAAATGTTAACAACGCAAAAATTGTTACTGCAAAAAGCTTTTACTATCGTACTTTATATCTGAATTATTCCTATAAAAAATTATCGAAAAAAAAAGCGTTTACGCTTATATAATTTACATAATAAAAATTTTCTTTTGACCGGAGAGAATAAATGGTCGAACGAAGGGGGTTTCACGGGGGGTCGTGGCGTGAGGGTAATAAAGGAAACCCGGCGCTAGCAAATTGTTCGCAATTGTAACGCTCCCAACTTTATAAAACCCTCGTTACGATATTATTATTACGTCGTTTTTTTTTTGCGTCTGCTATTTTTTGTTTTTTTTTTTTCTCGAAAGTACGCAATGAGCGATATAATTTGTACACTGCTATAAGTATACAAAGTGTTATTTCGCTACTTGCTTACAGAAAGCTGCGTAAAATTAGCATTTAGTTATATGAGCATAAGTTTCAATGTTGTTGAAAGTTCGCGCTGAGTGCCTTCGGGAAACTCTGTGAACTGTGACAAGTGCTTTGTCGGTATTCCATTTATTTTGTACACGTGAATAACGCTGAAAACACGAAAGCCCGAATGAACCCGTCGTACAAATTAACTTGGTCCTCAATCTGTCCTCCGGCCCTCCGAAGCTTTTGTAGACATAGAGGATAAAAAATCAAAGGAGGGAGAAATATTTTTAATGGCTGTTTACGAGCGCTCGGATATAAAAGAAATTCAGTCACGGTAGGTCTCTAATGGTCATTGCCCATTACGAGTCCATTTCGTTAATTACGCGACCTCTGATTAAATATCTCAATGCTCTTAAGAGTGGAATGTTCTTCGCTGGAATCCTTTAATCCGCCGTTTTTTGTTTTTCCTTTGACCTCCGTTTTGCACGCGACATTTTCAACGACGAATATAACAGCGTTTAAAAAATTAAAATGTCCAATCGGACGCGTAATATTACGAATGTCTCGCGTCTGATTTGATTTTCCGTCGATTCATCTCGAAAAAAAATTCGATCGAACTTTGTTACGCGTATAAAATATCCACTGTGATCCCCACGATCACACGAACGTGTGTCTCATTTTTTATAAATGTAAATATCTACTTTTACTTCGCGTTTTCGTAATTAAGCTTTGCATATTTATAATCTATATGGAAATTTATAGAATAATGTTCGGTGACGTGAGATTTTAGCGAGACATGGCTTATGCATAACGAGACACAGACCATTGTAGATTAATGTGCGTTGCATCGAATATGTGCCGCGAAACGGCTTCGGCAGGCGACAGATCTATTAATTTGACACGGGTACAATGGCTTCGATACGACATTGCGCTACTTTTTATACTCGGATCTTCGCTTTCACGTGAATATCGACATGGATATGAATGTTTTTTTAATTATTCGCGTTTGAGCGGAAAAATTCGTATGCGCGCTGAAGGTAAATAATTTACAGTGTTTATAGTGTCTTCATCTCGGTAGCCGTCAACTGTGGTACTTTGTAATAAGCCCACGAGTACGAAGAGAGACACTTTACTCTGACGCGTAACATCGTCAACCTCCCTAATTATACCGTGAGATTAAAGGCTCTCGGAGTCAAAGGGCATTGCAAATTATACAGTGAGCGTTACTCCCTCTTCTCTCCGTCACCTTCGATTACGTTCCGCGCGACTCATCCCTCGCAAAGTTTCCACATTGTGAGAATTGTCTGTACGGCATTCGAATCCAACGACACTCTGTTTCATTGTTTTTGCCGTCTTATATTGCCGGTTGCTAGGAGACATTTGTTTTAATTGGTTCTTTAGGCAAATACTTCCTTCTGAAGAGCCGGTATACGATAAATATTATTGGATACATCGCGGATATATATCCGCAGTGCAAAAAATCGTCGTGTTAAGAGGAAATTTGAATTTCTTTCGCTAAGTTACGTATTTCTTAAATTTAAACTGTTTAAAATTGAAACGTCTTAATTTCTTTCAATATACATATATATTTTTCTGATTCATCGGAAATAATAAAAAAACAAAAAAAAAAAAATAATAACAATAACATTTTTTTAAATAAACGAATTTACGAAATGTTAATCGTTATGGAGATCTTTTCCTGAAAAAGTCCCTTACATTTGGTTTGTTTCTTATAGTGAACTTGAAAATTGTGTCCTTAAAGAAGATTTTTACGGAATTGAGACCGTTGTACGAAAGAATCTCTTACATCAGCTGATTTTTTTAATCAATTTTTTTAACGAATTCTTTCGTTATGACATTTTTTTTAATAATTCGAATTTAAACGAGAAAAATCGAACTTTGACGGAGTTTTTGATGCCGTGTTGTTCTGTAGAATATCTACCGTATTGTTCTGTAGAATTCAAGTTAATCCTCTACTATTTTTCGATGTTGTATCATTTATTTAACAAACGCGATATTCTCGTCAATTTGCTGCAAGTGTTCGAAAGATTGAAGAAATTTAGGCACCTTTAATCCTCTGTTTGATTAAATCTGCCGCCGGTTAATTGATGTTATTCTGTCGTCGTAAATTTTCAAAAATAAATCGATAACCACTATATCCACGGGGAACTGTCATTTAGCGACAAGTTATTGTGTTACCGTCACAAACGGAATCCTTTCGGATGCAACGCTTGCTTTGCAACGGAGTAGTATATTCGGTTCAGCGGACGAATTAGTAACTGCATCGGTCGGATAGAATTGTAACGATCTTTGGCTTCTGACACAGTTGGCAACAGTTTTGTCAATTGAGGAGAGTGTACACCACGGGACACAGGGATAGCACCTGTTGTCGACTGCGAGAGCTTTCCCGTATAACCCACAAGGTTACGAAGTGTAAATTCGAACTTTCAGGTGCATAACCGCGGAGAACAACTTGGCTCGTCGTTGGTGGTGAAATATGCGCTCGGAAGGATTTCGATATTCGACGATGCGGCAAGCTGCCTGTAAATCGCTAAGGCATTACCGGTGCGCAAAGACTATATATATGTATACATATACGTATATGTATACATCCGTATACAGCATGCGGACTCGTCGATACATTATCGCTTCGTTGAGTATCAAAGTCCTTTCAGCGTACGTAGGATAGTTCGGGTTTTGCTTTTCAGCCGAAAGAAAACAAAAGAAGTTTTTGAGTCTCGTAGAGACTACGAGAGACGAGACAGCGGATATCTCGATATATCGTGGGATACGTCTAGGTCTGTTGACTCGTGTGCGTCGTAAGCGTCAATGACCAGTCGTCGAAACGTACCGAAGTTTCCCAGTTTTTTTTTTTTTTTTTTTTTTTAGACCGCAAAAGGTTTCTCTTTCAGGCGAATCAGAATAAAAAAAAAACAGAAAAACGGAGGAAAAATAAAACGGTCCACAATCACGAAAAGCTTGGCTTTTAATGCTCGTCTACGGAACAACGGTGGATATTTTTCCACCGTTGTTGTGTGCGAATGTCGGCTAAAATAGCTCCACGTTTCTTTTTTTTTCTTTTTTTTTTTGTACGTTTCTTTTTTGAGGTTGCGTTCACTTACTGTAAAGAGTGGAACAATATACCGTGCACTCTTGGCCTTTCTTGAGGGAGATATAGCGAGCAATGAACGTTGCGAGTTTCGGAAATAACGGTACGAGAGTGCACGGGCAAAAGGTTAAAAAGAATGAGTATTTCGACGTGGCATTACGTATAGAACGATATTCCTTGTCAAATGGATTTTCATTTCGGTCCAATGCCAAAAAGCTTTTGTTATACCTTTGCGAGATATGGATTTAAAATTTAAGGAATATCTGTACGTTGCGTCAGATTTTTTTTATTTTGTTAATTGATCCGGAAAAAAATACTGCAAGTAGTTAGACAATATTTTCAAGATATTTTTTTTATAAAATAAATTACGCAGAACATCTGTTTTTAAGGAGGATGCACAAGGTCTTTCTGGCGGGGAGGTGCGCGGAAAGGCCGAGTGGTGCGCGGGTTGACGAGGCGCAGTGTGCGAGAGAGAAGTCCGCGTCGCGCGAACGTCGGCGTACAGTCTTGTATTTGATCGGAACGGTTTTTTTTTTTTTTGAGTTTTCTCGACAACCGAGCAGCCGAAATATTTCGGTGTTTGCAGAAGGTCTTCCCGAAAATGCAAGAAATTATTTGGATCTATTATCATTAAATTCTCACGATTTTTCGTATTCTTTCGAGCGTTGCATTCGAGGTGCGGATACTTTTCGCTACGCTTACATTTTTTTTAATTGTCCGAAGGCTCTACCAATCTGTTTTACTTAAAATAAACATCTAACATTTCCTACTTTTCTTAACACGCCGACTGAAAAATCGGCTCTTTGTGTCCTTTTTACCGTCCAAATCATTGAATAGATCGTAAAATGGCCTATTTAATCCTTTTGCAGATTAACTTCTTTTTAGTGAGGAGTTTTTTTGAAAAATGTTAATCTTCCGTTTTTTTTTTTCTAATTTCAGTCGATTTCGATTTTTGCATAATTTATACAAAACATCTCTCGACGTTGAACTATTCAATCGAATATGAAAGCTCTTCAAATAGTTAAACGTTTCGATGGTATACATAAGTTTATAAAGCGACTATGAATAGATCTATACGTATCAGACACCGCGGACCGTTATATTACCACGTCGTACGCGGAATACATCGCACATCACATTCCTCACAACAATATAACTACCACCTGACTATGACTTTCTCCGTACTTTAAATGTATAATGACGAAGCACCGCAGAGTGAATGCAATTGAGATCGATCTTCAAATTGATTTTTCTTCCCGGCGTAATACTTTTAGAAAGGTACAATTTTTCTCGCGTGTCTTTTATCTCCTCCGGAGGTTACATATTTGCGTAATTGTTTTTGCGCTGTCCGTCATTTCGGCTCAATTTTCTTTTGTTCGCATCCCCTCCGCGTACGTGTACTCGATGTCGCGCTTGAACGAGGAACGGCGCTTCGATCGGGAGCGCAAATCGTAAGCCAAAAGAGCAGAAATCTTTATCATTCCCGGCTATTATGTGTTAACTTTTTCAACTGCCATTGCGCATACTCATTGTACCCTACAATTTTACGACACAATAGCCGACTGTGGGTACTCGACGAAACAGTAAAAAAAAAAAGAAATGAAGAGGAAGAAAACGAGAAAATAAAGAGTAAACTAAATTATGCGGTACACAGTTGGAAATAAAAAGTGCAAAGGTTTGCACGAGCGAAATGTTGAAAAATATTTTGCACATATTTTGCGGGCGAACGGGTGTATTTTCTCGGTTGGTATGATACATATCTCTCGGCGTTTAATATAGTGGGGGCGATATTATACAAAGATTTATACTTGTTGCAGTTTGCGCTATTCAGCGTCGGTAGCGGCAATAGCTCGGCTCGTGAGATACGTACCGTTGGTATGCGATGACGAGAAGCAGCCGAGGGATTGCACGTATCGTGGAATGCATAGTCGACGTTCCGACTATGGCGTTCTCTGATGCGCTTCTCGAGGACTCGAATATTGCAACGTTTGAGAATTTCAACTTAGAGGGAATGGGGAACAGAGCGGAGTTGGGGCTTAGATTTGAGAGAGTACGGCGAATATTCTCCATAAACAGATGCAGCAGTAGTTTCATCTCTCATGATCCACGAACCTCTTTTCGTCCTATTCATGTATTTGATGTATGAACAGTTATTAACATATTCCATGAAAAGCTCGTCTCATTCGTCGCATCACTACTTTATTCCGTAAAAAATTCCGACGGTCACGTGAAATACGCAAACTGATAAGCGTCGTCATTTTCGTTATCAATATGTCTCTTTTTTTCGTCCAACAGTTATTGTAGCATCAAGAAACATCAAAATTTTATAAATTTTAATTTTTCAAAAAAAAAAAAAAAATCATATATATCTTTGACTATTGTTTGTTTGTCTGTCCATCCCCCGCCGAATCACCCCATTCCCATAGGACTCCGTATTCCCGATTATTAGGGTTCTCAATTATCAGTATTCCCCATTATCGAAGGTCCTTAATTACTATGTCCGTTTTAAGGGAACATCTGCAAATTTGGGGTGAAATATTCTGGCCGCGTAATCAACGACAGCCATAGGCAGTTGTAACGTCAACTATCGGAACTTAAGTGCGCAATGTAGAAAATCTTTCAGGGGTGTTAAAATTTCGAAAATTTTTGATTTTTGATTTTTTTTGGGGTACTAATCCTTCTCATTAGATAGATGAATCGATCATGTGGATGCTGTATCAACGAAGTTCGGTTGCATTGTTGACTTGCCAAACGGTAGCGCCGGTTCGCGAGGGGAGGACAATTTGGATGGACGGGGTTGGTCGGGTAACGGTGCGCTTTGCATAAACCACGGTGACACAGTTTGCTTTCGCACAATCGATATCCTGGCACGTATCGCACACTCGGCTTCGGTGTCCTCGTCCCCGTAGCTCCGGGCGCAAGGGGGGGTCTCGAAAACCGAGTACACACTCCGCCAATGGGTTCGTTCTCCTGGTTATTTATGTCCTTTCGTGTCGCGGAGTCGCGCGTTTTCCCCACTGCCACAACGTACCACCTACTACTCCCCTATATGCAATTCGTATATATATCGGGCATCACGGACGAAAACGACCAGACGAACTATCCAACAGCAACAAGCCAGGGAGAGAGCGAATTGTACACATTGCTCGAATTCGCTCGCTCAATACCCCTGGAGTATATGAACCCACGGAATCATTAAAAGTTCGGTCTGCCTCTCTGTTTCCATACGGTCGCCGCACTATGTGTGCGTTTTTTTTTTTTTTTTTTTTTCGTAACTTTCAGTTCGAAACTCGAGAGACAAATTGGCACAGATTAATATACATGTGGAGTAAACAAGTCCGCGAGAAAAAAAAAAAAAAAAAAAAAAAAACAAAACTGGAGAGACGGATTAATAAAATCGGCGACAAATTTGTTGGATTTATATTATGTCAAATACTATACGGAGCAGAGGTCGCGCCAAACGTTATTAAACTATGGCGTTTGTAGTTGACACTTTGTAATTACTGCTACAGGGTGTATTTATTATTTAGTTACAAAGTTGAACTGCACATACATTAATTGGCGTATTGACTGTTCCATACACCGTTGATCGTTCCCACTTGCGAATTACTGCGAAAGTCACCATTTTGTTCGCCGGTTTTTTTACCGGAGGGAAACGTTTAACCCAAATCGTTCGATAGCTTGCAACGAATTGCACGAAAATTATAAAAATGTTGAACTCATTATAATGCAAATGAATATGCAATAAAATGAATAAACTTCGTAGTTTTTTAGTCGATTCTACAGTGAAAAAAAATTCAGTAATAAATCAGTAAAGTTTACCAGCGACTGTTTTTCAACTTCTCCGGTTTCCACTTCCTAACCTTTCGTTCCGCGAATCTTTTAAGCGGTAACCCTTAATGATTAGAGGGTACTGAAAAGTGCGCCGCTTCAACGCGCACGCCTATCGAGCGCGATAACGTTGTGGGCCAAGATAACGCGTTAGTCAACCTTTTTTTATCTCTTACCCATTTACGAAGAAATCTTTCGATCAGTAATTACAGAAAGATCCTACTTCGCGAGGTATTGGATGTACAAGAGCGCCGTGCGCGGGGGGGCGTTATATCTTCGTTCCTCGTTGGGGTAATATCCTCGAAACGAAACGTTTTCCCCGTTTTATCTCGCAATGGCAGGACATTGAGAACCATTCGTTCGTGCGAAGGAGATAACACAAGATAAAGGGACATTTTCGTACGGGAATTTCATGCAAACGTCAGCATTTAGCATTGAACATTAACATGTCCGTCGATAATGCCTTACCGGTGTACGTTGCGAGTGCCACTCCGTCCGTCTAACGAGAATCGAGGTATGATAAGAGCTCAAGATCGATACAATAATGAGTCAAGTTTAAGAAGTCAAGGTGCTCTTGGGTTTGGGCTGTGCCTTTGAATCGCAACCCTTAACGGTACATAGCAAAGTTGCTCACGACTTAGCTATCACTCTGACCGTCGCAAGGATGGCGAGGGGTGGTTTGGGGGCTCATTGCTACTACGTATACCTAGTAGGCGGTAGGTACTCCCGAAGTTTCAAACCGGTGGTTAGATTCACGGGTTGGCAAGTCTAGTTTATAGCCGGAGGCTTCGAATCCTGCGGTAAAGCGAACGTAGCGTCCCAACAAGCTCCCATAAATTCATTAATCGCCCTGAGGCAGAAGCAGGGTTGTGCATGGAGGTCGAGAAAGGGACGATAGAGAAGGGGAAGGGGGGTTGCAGCCGGGAAGGCCACAGTGTAAGAGAGAGGTACGAGCTGTTAAGGGGTTAGCTTTGAGGGGAGAAGAGCGGCGAAGAGGTGGAATAGGGTTGCGAGATTTAAGCAAATTGCGATTACTCCGTTAGCTAAATAAGATTATTAACCAACCGGTCTTATTTATGCCTCAGTACAGACCGTTATTTAGATGGATAGAGCGAGGCTGGGCTTTCCCTATGCTATGTGCTTCGTATAGGCTTCCCAACACTGATGCATACGCTCTGTGTAATACGCAATAGGAAACAACGCTGATCCACCGAATACCACCCCAACGCTATTCGTAGTTACCTACGGCTGTTCATATTCATACACCCTCACCGCGCAGTCCGACGCGTAGATTTCCATGGAAGGCTCGATTATACACCTCCATTTGCCGAACACTAAATCTTCATTTCAAAAGTATATGGATGGAACAACGTTCGTTAATGCGTTACTTGTTTTTACTACGAATTCGATACTTGCAAAAACAGTGCCGATTTTTTAGACGAGTATAGATCAATATTTATGTCATAGAAATGGGTGTTTTAACGTTCGGACTCGAAGATGTACATTTATAGAGTTAACCCAGATACGAACTCGGGTTATCCTGTTGGCAAGATTTATAACTTTATCAATACGAAGAGTTTAAAATTTTTAAATTACCCTCTCACCCCTTAACAGTTTGGTTTTTTTCACACTTTAATCCAAATCCAATCGAAATTTGGATGGATTTCTCATATAAAATGCGTTCAAGAAATGGCTGAATATCGTAATACGAAATGTAATATTTTATTCAATGAGGTTATCGATCGATTGGATCAATTATCCTGATGTTATAGATTTTAAAATTTCAATCAACTTTTTGCTGTTACCACTTAATATCGTGTAGCTGATTCGAAATCGTTATTCAAGGTTTTTGCAGATTCTTTAATGAACGTTGAAATTATTAAATTTTAATGCGACCATTTGAAATTAACTTGACATAGATTCGTCGGTACAATCGTCGAAAGATTTCGTGTTGTGTTGTAACAGGAAACGATTTCTCCTATCGAGCGCTACTTGAAATTCACGTCGTTCTTGGGACTTATCTTCGGTCGGTATGGAAGAGTAACGCCTTTAACGTCGGAACAATCGGTCGACAACGATCCTTACCGGTCGTAGGGCCCAATATTTGATGCCGATTCACGTACCATGCGGCGTTTACGCAGAAAATCATCTGCAACAAAAAATAGTACGTGTCTTCACTACCAGATAGCGCTCCCTGAGCCATTTAAATATGAAAAATGGATCCAAACGGTTTATTCAAATCTGTTGCCCCATAAATCTTTTTACGGATTAAATGAAAAGTAATTTTTATTGCGTTGTTCGCGTAACTCGAGTTATCTTGCCACCGCCCGAGGCGACATTGTATATATAGATCGAACGGAGATTGAAGCAACTACAGCCATTTATTGCAACTGACAACCAGCGATAATAATCGATATTTCGCAATTGCAGCGGACAGAATAATCATTAATGAGGATCGGTCAAGAGGTCGAATCGAAGTTGTAGCAATCGCATTTTTGCGTTATCTTAGAATATATTTAATATCAGTGTGTGTCAAATTCCAAAAGAATTTATCATTGCCTTTCGGAGATATCTACGATGAAAATATCGATAATTCTATTATACAATCGATATACTTTTTATGTAATTTTGATCGCATGTATCTCTACATCTGAACTACCGAATCCCACGCATTATTTCACATACGCTGTTTATTTACGAAGTGAGAGTTATCATTCGTAAATAAAAAAAGTAAACATTTATTTTTTCCATTTCTTCATAGTGATTTCAACAATATAAGTTATGAAAATAAAATATTATTATTTTTTCAGTCTAATTAGTTTCTTTAATAATATATTACATGAAAATATTTGAAAGAAGAGTTTTATATTTTTTATTCGTGATACACAAATACATTTTTATGAAACTGACCGCCGAACCTCTTTTAAACGAACGCTTTTTTGAACGATTCGCCTTCTGTTGGTTTAAACGATTATTCCACCTGTCCTCATGTATAATATCGCGGAACTCGAAAGCGTTTTTTTATATTATTTTTTAACACGAATAAAAAAATTAAAAATGTGAAGAATTGTCGTCGATTTCGTATGAGATGCAGAAATTGGTCGCCTAACGAGGTTTACACGAGTCTCACGCTGAGCTTTCTCCGTTATAATCGACGAAACCGCTTAAACAACAATAATGCCGGTCCTTGTGCACCTTAGCTCGTCATACTATCGCGGAATCTAAAGGTGCCTCCGAGATACGATCAATCCACTGAATTGATTGTCCCTTGTCCTTCATTCAAATCCCACGACGAGTTTTTTTCTTTTTCTTCTTCCTCCTCCTCCTCCTCGGCACTGTCGGGGGACAATTTAACTCTCTGTAATCTACACGGTGTCCCTAAAATAACAAACCCTCTAAAATGCTCTCAACCCGTTGGAGAACCGAAGTTCGAGACGTTGAGAATGGCACTGTAGTAGTCACGTTAAACCCAATAATCTCGACGCGTTGCCGCCGAGCCGAATAGAAAATTTTACATCGAAATGAAATTCAAACTTTGATACACAATCGAAATTTAATTAATGGCGCTGGTGATCGAATTTCGGTAAGAGAATCACTCGTCCCAATAATCGAATTATCTATGTTTGTCAAGTAATCAATTCTCCTAATTAAATTTATATAGATATTACGAATGTATGCTGTGCACATATTTCCCGATGTTCCAACCTCCGCAGATTTCAATAAACCATTATAATTTATCTTACAAATTCTGTGAGAAAGTTTTATCGTAAATTACTGTTCGTGGCGTTTGAAAAGTATGAGTTTCGCAAATATACCAACGGAAATGGCCCATTCGTAGAATTTCGCGACGTAGAAAAAATCCCCATGGACCGTTGTCGTGTTGATGCCGAACAAAGATCCATCTGACAACGGAGAGTCAACAAATTTTTTTGTAACACAAACACACGCCTCCGCTGATCAAGTCATAGGAAACGTCGGGTGGGTTATTCACGTTGCAGAATTGAGCGGAAAGTACACCGGGCTTCTGTGCAATATATTGGAAGGTTTCGTCTTGTAAAGCATAGAAGAAGAGGCAGTTTATCATTATAGGTACACCCTGTAGAAGCGGTGTCTTGGATAGAGAGAGAGAGAGAGAGAGAGAGAGAGCGAGAGAAAGGGCGCATAGGAACGCTGACCGGTTTGACATATTTTTGGGTTTCTTTGTATTTTTGTTTGCGACCCACTCAAGCCCACTGCTCCGTTTGTGAGACGTTCGGAATCGTCCCCTCCCCCCCCCCCCCCCCTGCCCTGTTCGTTCGCTCTATTGTTGCCCTTTAGTGCCCGAAGGGAGGATTCCCACAGTGCCTACGAGCGTCACCCCCTCCGTGTACCTACTGTATAATAAAAAGTCGTATACTTCTCCGTATACCTGAATGGAAAAACGTCTCTCGACGTTTCTTGCCTATCCGCTTGACTATCTACCACATTCACCTCGGAGCCAAGAATTTTCGTCTATATTGCACCTAACGGACAGTTTCGAGGAGATTTACTTTTAACTACGACGAGCACACGGATTTGTCGGATTTAATGTCCACGCGGCATTTAACTGGCAAGAGACGACTTTGTCATTGGTATCGAGGAAATAAAAAATTAGAAGAATATAGTTTCTTGGATATAAACATCGAAGATATGAAATTTCTCATTTTACTCGCGTGAGATATATATATACATATATTTATCTTCGATAAATAAAATATCCATTATGAATTTATAGTGGTATTACACTTTAAAAAATGTGAAAGTTCTACCAACAAATTATAATTTTTTAGTGTTATAGACAGTTATTATCCTTGAATTGCGGTGTATTCGTTCACTAGATATATGTTTTTTTTTTCTACAATATTTCGCGGCCCATTCTCCATGAAGCCCTTCAGCCGACATATTTCCGAAGCTTTCAAGATGTCGATCCTATATGCTCTCATTTTATCCGATATAAAAGTCTATGATAATTTATAAATTGTTACACTAGAAAATAAATAAATAAATAAATAAATAAAGTAATTTTTGTTTAAAGTACTTAATTTTTGAATGCGCGTAAACAAGACATGGAAGATGTACGAGAGTACATGAAGATCTCACCTCGCGGATTATTCATAAATGTCAGAGCGACGAGAGGATTTACGGTCAGTCGACGATTTTTCAGTACGGAAAATTGAAAGTTAAAAAAAAAAGAAAAAAAAAAGTGTGTCGCAGGTAACGCAGGCAACGAGGCACCAACAACTGTGTCGTATAACTTTAACGGTAGCTTTTTGCTTGACCGTAATCCGACCGTAGTCGTAAAAGTTAACAATTTTTCGTTCTTTTTTTATTGTTGCGTTGCAAGAGGAAATCTTACTGATGATTTATTGTCTGTATTGGGGCAATGCAAGAGTGCAGGTATGAAGAAAAGAGAGGAGTCGAGAGGAATTACTGACCTAAAGCGAAGGTCAAGGCCAGGAATTTATGGCGCTACTGTGCCACGTACTGTAAGTAGTCTCGTGTTCGGTACGTTCTGCTAAAAGAACCCTTTGCTACTGTTCGAAGACCGCGCGGCCCAGTTACACAGTTTACATAAGCTCTCGGAACAAGTAATTGTCACGTCGTTGCTATTGACATGTCTCTCAATTTCCCCTGCAATGGCTCCGCGTTATCCGTGCCAACTTTGCACATACGGGCAATTCCCAGCGCTGATTCCGTGCCTCGTTTGCCGTAAACTTAAATCCGAAATGTAGGTAGTAATTTCCATATCACTTTGTTGTTGAGCAAAGATAATCACGCTAACGCGTAGATTTTTTACCGCTGACGGTTCGAGGTCGCGTCGTATTTGATAATTCAATGGAATTGCTTTAATGTCATGGAAATGAAAGGCGATAAAGTGATTTTTTTTTTTTTCAAATATTATCCGAGTAAAAAAAAATTGTAGAAAAAAAAAAAACACATAATGTAAATTAAAAAATTAATGAAATATTGCAAACGATGTTTTAATTTTAGTGGGTTATTCGATGTTTAACAGAGATGAACGCGGTATTCGAAATCCCTATGATTAAACAATTTATCGATCGAATAAACATCGAAAAGAATATGTACCATAAAATAAAAATACGAAGAATATGTACGTGTAAAAGAATATGTATGAAAATAAGCGCCTTCTTTATACGAATATTCGAATAAAAAAGCTGGTAAAATTTTCCTCAATTTTACACGCAAATCGTTCGATAGCAGAAAATATATATATATATCTCCAACCACCCGATTCACCCAAATATTCGACAGCGTTATATCCGAATTGCCCGACGTAAGCCATTTCTCACGTTTGTAACGAAATTTTCACTAACATCAGCAGCAATGGGGTACGGAAACCTGTACGAAAGTGGAAGAAAAGGAGCGGTATAAAACCCATATATAGTCGAGGATCTTTTCGATTTCCAGCCGCGCCGAATTTCATAACGTGTGACGCGCAATAACTGCGATATGGCGAATGGAAAGATCGCCGTGGGCGACGGTGTGAGGGTTAGACCCTACACTCTCTTCTTTCTTTCTCTTTTCTCTTTATCTTTCCTCTCTCGGTGTCTGCTGGCAGAAGCAGCAGAAGCAGCCCAGCCAGTGGCCCGAGCCAAAGCATCGCAGCATCAGCAAACGTTCGGCAAAGAGCGTTCTTTGATACGTTGCGGGGGGGAGGAAGGAGCGTTGGGAGAGGGAGGAAGGGTGGGTTACCTCCTCGCGACTGTCTCTCGTTGCCTGGTACCAACCCAGAGGCGTTTGGTGTAGCTATGGGCTGGTGGATGCCGATGGTGGCATAGATGGTGGTTTGGGACTGTGTTCTCACTCGAACATCGTAAAATCCACATCAATCCCTTTGCCACCGTCTCACACCATTCCGGAATCCACGGCACGTGATACGAATCCCGGATTCATTTTATTTTCAACCCTTTCAACGCGACGTACGCGCTTGCCAGTCACCCATCTGGCCACGTAGAGACAGACAGACAGACAGACAGATAGATACACACACACATATGTACGGCGTCTACGTACTTCAAGTAGGATACGAGTGGTACGTCTACTCCGCGGTCGCAACCCTTTTCTGCGTAGACGTGTAACACACGTAGGAATGCACGCATCCGCGATAATTTCATTTTTTTTTTTTTTCGTGTCGTGAATAAACCATCCCGCATGGAGTAAATGTAGAAACGTTTAGTATGCGAGTCATGATGCTGTGTGGAACGTGTGCAATTCCGTCAGAGGGATGAGAGGTGAGAAATACTGTATAGAGTGAGATATGAAATGACGAACGGAGAGACGATAGTTGGGGAGAGCGGTGATGAGAGAGGATCAAACCAACTCAGATTTTACGGGTGTATATTAGTCGCATTCACTGAAAAGCACATACCAGATCCGGTTATGTAAGTTGGCGAGGAAGATGAATCCAGTGAAGCCGCTCGTGGGGATGACGACTATTACGTTTGCTTTTGGTGGTTAGGGATGGAAAATATGGAAATTCTCGATAGGAACGCGAGCGGATGGTTCAGCTACGGGGTGACAATGAAATTAGGAAACGATGGGTAAAGCATATGATATGAGGACTCCGGTCCTTTTGATCTTCCGGAATAGCAATAGCGACTGATGGAATATCGGTTAAGGTAGGCGACGATTGATCGTTATGTGTTGATCTGCAACTGCCATGTGAATTCTCAATCATCTTTTTTACTTTTAAATTATTATAAAGGTCGTCATGTATCATTCTATTTGTATAGAATCGTTTCGCTCCGTTTTTTTCGTAAAAATTTTTAACAGCGTAAAGTTACAACTATATGAATTTGAAAGAATTTTAATAAAAATTCAAACGAACAAAATAAAAATTGAAATGTTGACCTTTTTTTTCATAAAAACAAAATTCAACAAAACTTTGTCGACGGGGAACGTAAAAGTACCAAAAAATGAATAACTTGAGAATTTCGCTTTATTGCGAATTATTTACATCCGATTTATTTTACATCCGGTTTAGTGTTATAGTGTATTATTGCGAATTATTTACATCCGATTTATTTTACATCCGGTTTAGTGTTCTATTGCCTTTGAAACTTTCTTTTTGCTGTGTTACGTGACAAACGGAACGTGTCGGGATATTGGTTGACGATTGCGTAACTTGTCCACAATTTTTTTTCGTGCCGTCGGAGAGACTCATTAGTATCTTTATCAGCAACAAATCTATCAAAAAAATGAATCAGCCATTGTACGCGAAAATCGCTTGAAATTCCTTGCCGTTTTTCCAATTCACGATGGAATCAATTCCATCATCAAATCTATTCCATCGTCCAAATATAGCGTTCGAACGGATGAAATTTACGAAGTCTCTTTGTAGATTCAGATTGTGTAACTGGTGCGGACAGTGGCGAACAATAATCCACGACAGCTCTGCCTAAATGGGCAATGACAGCCGAGAAAATAGGCCGATCTGTGCAACATCGACGAGTATCAACATTGATTTTATCCTTTCAATCCACCGGCGACAGTGGACATTTTAACTGTGAGGGACTTTATTCGAAATCACCGGAAAGGGAGAACGATCACTCGTTACAAAGAACTTTATAGTTCTGACGTGAGAGTAACGCGACGTGACACGGCCCGATGTACTAAAAATGAATGGAATGTTTTTTTTTTACCGTACGAGACAAGCCTACGTATGGGCTTTACTATTGCACGATAATAGTCCTTTCTCTGTTTATCTCCGGTAAATATACGAACTTCGTAATATTACAAGTATCGAAGTATTCTGGTACGATAGCGCCGAGAAAACGTCGAATTAAACGGAAGATTGAATCGGGAGAGAAGAGATCCTAAATAAATAAGCCTTCCTTAGTTGTCTATTATATGCGGGACGCAAGAGGCGCCCGGCGCGCGAAGCTTGATTCTCGGAGAATAGGGAACTGCAAGGAGCAACGAAGCTACCGGCGCTCGTTCGGGCTATGGAAGTATTACAGCGGTAAGGTATAAGGCATAGCGTGGCAAGGCGAGTATCTGCCATAAGCCTCACGGGACCTATTACCCATAGGTAAATGAAGAGCCACTTGGCGCTCCGTACCTACACCGCTCCACGAAGCACGTCCCCTGTGCCTATGCGACTTTAATCTGTAGCCTCGGATGCTATTGTTCGACGTTGGAAAATCGATTATTCCAAGTAGTATATATATGTACTATTATTATTATAGGCTAACGTCATCGCGTATAGATTGTATACATATACATTAGAGATTTTCTAATAGCGTTGGAAAATCCTATTACCAAAGAAATCCAGTTTGCGATATCCCATATCGATGCTAAAACTGACGTCGATAATGGGTTATCCGATGCTCATCCACTTGACTGTATTATATCGGAACTCTACTTTCGATAATGAAAAAATTATTATACAAGAATTTTAAAATTCCTGACGGAAAAATAATTTCAGAAACACTATAAAATTACCGATTAAAAAAAGGACTGCGATATATATAAATCGCGGAAACAAATAAGAGAAAAATAACGAATAATATATAATTGATTATTTGTTATTTCGGTTCGTTTTGTTAATATCGTTTCTTTATTTATTTCTGAAAATAAAGTTTCTTTTTTTGAAAAATTACTTTCATTTATTTTTTTTTTAACATTATATTGCACTGCACGCGGGAAGGAATGTGATCATCTGATCGGTTATGTAGCCTCCAGGCGTAAAATGAACGAAAACAAATAACAATAATAATAAAAGTATCGAAAAAAATAATCGGAACCATCGCAAAATAATAATAATAAAAATATCGAAAAAAATTTAATACGATCGGGCGCACTATTTTTTAAATGTCGGTAATGTTTCGATCAACTCGCACTCAATCGTAATGCATCTTGAAAAAATATGTAAATCGCGATGCAAAAAATCATAGTGATAATTGTTGTTTAGATATTTTTAGGCGTTTCGGATAACTTCGGATACCATAAAAAAAGCAGTCGCGACTTCACATTGAAACGCAGGACTCCTGTATTTTGCACGCGCGGGCTATCGGGATTTCTAAGGTCTTTAATTCTGTCAAAAGTGCGCCATGGTTTTTATGACTCATTCACTAATCATTTGAATTTTGTACGGAAATCAAAGGGGTGGTTGTAAAACGTCGTTTACAGAGACTCGACTGCATTTCAACACTTCGCTGCAATGCCTAATATATAGCGAAATTTGTATTCTTTTCTTTTCAACAACGCTTTGGGTGTTTGTAATTAATTTTTTTTCCTGTTAACAGAAATTCCACAATCCACTTAGTCGTGTGACGCATTAAATAGAGTATGGCATTGACGGAAATTCATCAAATACTGGCGTACGTGACCCAAATCTTTTTCATATGTACCATGAACGAGCGAAATCGCTTTATACGAGTATCAATCGATCGTCGCGAGCTTTTATTCTGTATCTGCCGAATAAAAGCGTACGGTAGTGTACTGTGCTATCAGCATCGGATAGATTTGAAACGGAAAAAAAAGAGAGAACATTTTTGTAAATACCATCGGCCGAAAAATAATTCATCCCAAAAGCAGCTTTCGTTTCCGCGCTGCAGTTGGAACAAATGCGATGGGCGAAATAACGACCACCGAAGCTTTACGATTGGCGTTAATTGAATTGAAATTATCCAAATCATTACTTCGCACCTAACACGCATGAGAGAAATACGCGCGTGTATTAATTAATCGTCGCAAGTTTTACTTCCGCATCCATATCGATTGTCAGCCATTGTGGTGAGGCGTCATCGTTAAAAACTTTTTACACTAGAAAAAAAAAAACTGCGGCCCGGAAAAAAAATAAAATAAAAATATTGCTTTGTAAAAGGAAAATATCATTTTGTCGTCTTTTAGAGGAAACCTTGTTTACACAATAAATACATCGCGGTGTCAAGGGTGTATTTATTTATTTATTTATTTATTTATTTATTTATTTATTTATTTATTTATTTATTTATTTATTTATTTATTTATTTATTTATTTATTTATTTATTTATTTATTTATTTATTTATTTATTTATTTATTTATTTATTTATTTATTTATTTACTTATTTATTTATTTATTTATTTATTTATTTATGAGAGTAAAATTGCATACAATTCACGCCTTCGAATACTGAAACTGTTTTAATTATCCCGAGAGCCGAGAGAGTTCTTATGCATCATCAAATTGCGTGGCTTCCCTTTCTGGAGTTCAACGATGCTCAACTTTCTCAGTTGTTGACGGCGTGTGAATTACGCCACTCACGTTAACCAACTTCGAAGTTTCGGCTTTTCCGCTTCGACAGTACATTGCTTTCATTGGCAGCGATTTGATTTTACGTTGAACATCAAAACACCTCATTATGCGATTCCGATAGGCTCACCGAAATTTGTGAAACATTAATAATACCGTTGAATCAAGTACCGTATTGTAGATACGTAATAGTAATATTAATAATGCCCGAAAGGCATAGCGAGGTTATGTTACGAATTAAACAACAGAATGGCGCACCAACGATGTGTTGAATGCCGAGTGAATAGAGATTATACAGTCTACGAAATGCGAGCATTCCGCCATTTGGTCCAATTCCGGAGGGACTTATCATCTATGTTTGTATACCGTTCATACGCCCTTGTAGATTTAAACAATCGATATATAATATGTGTGTAATTAAAGCGAAATATATATAATATATTTCTCCGAACATTTGGCCTTTTGGTCGTTATATTCCCAGTATATTTACGCAGTAATCGTGTTAAGTTAAAAAAAAAAAAATTAATCGAATTCCACGATTTCCATTGTTCGGAGAGATGAATCGATGAGACCTATTGTCGTCTGGAACAAAACAAACTACTGGAATACTGCTGCCTATTAAACAATATATAAAATGGCGAAAAATTACCATGAAAACAAATAAAATTTAACACAGCGAAAAAATGTATAGAAATTAAAAGTACTGATGACTGACGGAAATCCGCATCGCTGAAAAGGCACATCGCTAAAATATCCGAAAAACCTTAAAAATCCGCATCCTTAAAATATCCGAAAAACCATAAAAA
Source organism: Cryptus viduatorius (assembly GCA_964006125.1). NCBI lineage: Eukaryota > Metazoa > Arthropoda > Insecta > Hymenoptera > Ichneumonidae > Cryptus > Cryptus viduatorius. The sequence continues at coordinate 12,883,356 of OZ023221.1, forward strand.
GGATAAAATTGAAAAACAAAATAAGAATTTTAGATCGAACGTGCGACTAAAAAATCACGAATCTTCGACAGTCTGTTCTTCAATCGTATCAGAAACTATTTCCGGGATTGAAAAATTTCTATTTCGTTTTTAATTTTATCTCTTTTATTATTTTGACTTCCTGTTTCAATGGAATTCTCGTAGTGAATTTCTTCGTATGCAACGGAAATTTTTTTCGCATATATCCGGTAATGTTTGTTAAATTTAGACAAACTCAACCGCTATCGATACGAGTGTATCAACTGACGTGTTATACAGTTTTTCTGCACTCGACCTCGCGAATAAATCACGTCTCATAACGCGTGACTGGACATTAACCCCCCCCGTGTACACTGGGAACCTCTGTTACTCTTTCATGTACAGAGTCGCGCATCTGCGCTGATAGACTATGTAAAGCACGATGTACCGGCAGAGGCAGATACGGGTTTCGAACGAAGCACGATGAGCGATCGCAAATAGTTGAAAATCCGGGTTTCTGCGGCACGTACCGAGTTATCGGAAATTCTGACGTTCAACTAGGCGGTCCAAACGCGAATAATTTCAATCGCGTTTCACCGAGGCATCATCCTATCCATACTATTTTCGTTGCATTCCACCCCCGTGAAGCGATATTCCCGGATTACCAAAATATAAAATGAATCGAAAGTTATTTCATCGATTGTCTAAATTTTTTTTTTTTTTTTTTTTTTTTTTTTTTTTCAATGACTGTGTCGATTTTTCGGCCGTTTTTGTCTTACATATAAGATATTATATAATTTTATGGATAATATTTATATATGTGTGTCTTAATAAATATAGCGCTATATTCGTTACAATAGATTAGTGCTGCGAAAGTACGTGAAGTACCTACTTGAAATATTCTGCAAATACTTTCTGTAATTTTTTTTTTTTACGTTTTTTTTATTAAAAAAAAAAGTTCAAAAAAACTTTTAAGAAATAAACATGAAAATTTTCGCAAAAAAGTGGCAGACGTCTGTCAGTCGCCGTACCGCTTTGAGATCAAAGTAATCTTTGATCGGAGATTATTTCAAAATTGGCAAAGTCAGCCAACGTTGAAAACGTAATTTTGTACCATTGTCACTGAAAACACTGGAGAACGTTAGCGAAAACAATGAACTTGTCTCGTAGCTTCACCCCACAGGATTTACAACAGAAACAATGAAGCTGACCAACCACCTGCGATGCCCACTGTCTCCACGCCAACCTCCGCAATTTCTCGGGACAGCTTCACTCTTCCTTTCAACGTACACGTTAATATACAATATCTGTTTCCGTCCCTAGTTTCGTATCGTGTTTCGTATTCCATACGGAACATTCGTACGAGACTCGTTCGCCTCTATTCCCTCTTTCGCCGTACTTACGGAAGACAAAAGACCATGTCAGGGGGTGAGGGAGGCGAATTCCAGGTCTGCTTTGCTCGGTTGTACACGGAAGAAAAAGACGCCTCAGGGAGAAAAGGGGATGCGGTAGTACGAAAAACGAGATACATACCGCAGAGAGAAGAGAAGTCGCGATGGGCTGGATAGAGGTATTTGTCTCGGAATATGGTGAACGCAACCCGCGGGGCATATCTGCCATGGTACCCAATCCTACCCATTCCAAGCCTCCACCCCTCTTCGTTCTTAATAAAAAAAAAGCTGCACATGGACCGGCGGAATACCGAAATGACTTTTCGTTCGGCTTCGTCGAGTTTCTTTTTTCTGCATGATACAGAAAACGAGCGCATACGACGGAAGGAATTCAAACGCGAGCGTCGTTGGCAAAGCGTATCGTACAGAAGCAGCGCCCATACAGAAGCAGCGTACTGTAGCCGATTGGAGAGAGCTGGGAGGCGCCAGATGCGAGACCACACAGAGATGAATCAAACTAGAAACGGTCATCAGGTGACAAATAGTGTCACTGCGGAGTGAGGGAGCAAGAAAAGATTGAGGACCGCGGTGGCTTTTGAAATTTTGCCGAGAGGGCAATTCTAGGCGGGTTTCCATGCTGTTACCTTTTCGATGAAGAAAGAAGAGGAAGAAAGCCCACCCCGTGGAGACTTCACGCGGCCTCGAGAGCCCAGATGTGGCGGCGCGCAGCACGACGCTTCACGCAGTTAAATTAAAAAGCATTATTATTGCTGATTCGGAGCCCCCATTGATCTCTCGCCTTCGGAAATCTAACCGCAAACGAATCATCTTGCAAATTTATAAGGTTTTCTTTCTTTTTTTTTTTCGGTTATCAATGCGGATATAGAGAATGAGATACGGAATGTAGTATTAGTATTCTCGTTGGTCCGGAAGAAAAGAGAGGTTATGTTTCGGTTGAAAATTGCTGGTTCTCCGAGCGAAATAGAGTGCATCGTGCAGCCGGACTAGCGATGTCGGGAACGTTGACGAATCACTTCCTCTCGTGAGAGCTACACCGGCGAAACGTATAATCATCGAGGATTTTTCGGGGATTGTAGTGAAAAGATAATTAGCTCTAGAGGTCTTCGTTCGGGATTCGAGTCTCGAGTTTCGTTGTTTCCGGGTACGAGGCACAAAAACGAAGAAACTAACGGAAAAAAAAGTAAATCGCAAGCGCCGTCCCGGAAATGTAGCAATTTCTTTGGTTATTACATTCGAAACGCTCAGCCCGAAGTCGGCGCATCTATTATCGCATTAGAGTGAAGAATGTTCAGATAGTTTTTCAATTAAAAAAAATTGAGAAATTATTTCAGACGCCCAATTAAGAGGAAAGTTCGACGATTTATTATGAGTGAAAAAACATCGTATCACTAATCCCATATGATTATTTATCAACAATAAATCATTGATCATGTAAAAAAAATTGTCACCCGAAAATATTAGAGATTGTAGGAATTTTTTTTTTATCGAAAAATTTTTTAAAAAATTGTATTTATAAAAATGGAATTCCTTCCACAAATTGTTATATTCGCACTGCGAAATTTTTTCACGTGATCAGGATACCGGTACGAAAAAACAAAAGCATTAAATTTTCGATAAGATTTTTATTACCGATAAGAAGAAAAACACGCAATTTAATCAGATATAGTCGATCAGAATGCGATAAAAAAAATTCCGGTAGGTATATCCCAAAAAAATGTCTTTCATAGATTGAAATTCGTGTTCTTAGTGCAGCGGTAACGCGACGAAATTCGTCGGGGCGTAAACAGAAGTTAATGTTTAAATGTAATTCCTTTGCTCGGGAAGTCGCTCGACGAGTCTTTTTTTCTCTTCTTTTTTGTGCTTCAATGGAATGAATCTATAGTTAGACACATTATGTTGAGCCGGTAGTCGACAGAGTATCTGCGTGAAGAAGATAGAAGCATCGGTGCACAGTATAAATATATACAGCGAGTAGGCGCCTTTACCTGTTCTCCGTTAATTTGCTTTGCCGTGAGAGCGAGAGAACGCGTGCGCATTCGTATCGGCTCGAGGCGAGGTAGGACCTCTCTTAGCCCGTCGAGTAAGCCACCCTCTGTGTACGTGAGCTTAGGTACACAAGTCTCAACAAACACTCGACCTCTGTTGGCGAAGGCAAACTCCGAGGGAAGATGCGAGAAGGGTATAAGAGAAGGTTGATGCCGTGGAGAGGCGAGGAGGGACATTGGGTACCTCCGATGGCCAAAGTAAAAGAGCATAGACGAGAGACGATGAGAGAGGAAGAGTGAGCGACGGAGGAGGGTGGATGCACTTTATTCATCGACTTGGAGAAGCAGGAAACAAGCTTAGCTCGCTTTCGGAGTGTTCCAAAGAGTGCATCACGACCTCGTCAAGCGATTCCATTGGATACAGATACGCGAAACGAATGGCAGTAGAAATCGAATTGAAGCGCGATAAAAATAGCGTAAAAATTCAAAACACGTGCCGCTATAACGGCTTTCCCGTCGCAACGATATTATTGTTAAATTATCGGGATAGATCGGCCATCTTTTTTTTGCTCCGAATAATACTCCAAAATAAAATCGTCGAATAAAACAAAAGCGTTGTCGACCAATATTTTTATTAGTACATCAAAACATCGATATTTATAGTTATCAATGTTTAATTATCAATGTCAAATAGATGGTTTATATGTATAAGTTTTTAAAAAATCTTCTTTTTTTTACATAAATAAAATTATTTGAATTTGTGACTAAAATTATTTTCACTAAAAGAAATTTTTTTCATTTTTACTTTTCGGTTTCGATTTATCGGCGATCGTGAGCATTCGATATGAATGCTTAGGTAGTCGAAAATCTGACGTACGATGAAATCGAATATGGGATATTACAGTTAAGTACCGCTAATTAAAAGATCCGTGAACTTCGGGTAATCCATTTCCGAGGCCGTAAGATCGTATCGTGATATTCATAGAAGTTTCTCTCCGGCGAAGATGTTATCAGTGAAAATTCAAAGACCATATCTACAGTGTATATACGGTATATGCTGTACGTATATATATATATATATATATATGTAAACGTGCGTTGTGGGTTAGTATGTTACGACCTTACCGGTAGCACTTATCAGAGCTTTAATGTGCATGTGCCGCTCCACAAGTGGTGCGGGGGGCCGGCTGCGCCAGATATCTCGAGTGGTGTGTAGGCGGTCTGTTGTTCATTAAACGTTGGCAACACTTGGTGTAACAGTTATCGGATAGGTCGGCGAACAAACCCAGATAATGGGAAGGACGAAACGCGTACATGCGAAACGCGAGAGTTCGTCCTTCTGCTCCATTAATGCAGATAGTTTAAGTGCCGCGGAGAAAAGTCGGACGATTTCATGGTTTTCCACGCGTAAACATTTTTATTTCAATCAAATGCGTACAAATTTTCATGACATAAAAAATAAATACTATTCATCGAGGTTCAACGAAATTTATTCGTATCTAACAAATCTATTTTATATCATATTTCGATTTAAATAAATTTTCTAGAAATTCGAGGAAATAAATAAATTTATTTCTATCGAATAAATCATCTCCAACCAAAGAGTGCACCGCACGATATTCAGGTTTATATTTATATTTAAATATATATCGTTAATGACAACTCGAAAGGTGTTTTTCATCGATTTCACTACGGAAACCACGAAAATACAAAAAAAAAAAAGGTTTATATAATTTAAAAAAACGAAAGTTTCGACGAATCAAAAAGTGGAATATTTACAAAGCGCGATTGAATGTGTTCCCTCAAAGCCCCTTTTCCTCCCAATCACTCTACCGCGCTCACTTGGCTTTTTATACGTCGCGGTATAGCGAGGGGCGCATATATGTCTGTGGCAAATATAGCGATTCGACCCTTTCGAACTTGCGTTTGTACCGAAACGTGGCGCCCGGTTGCTGTGTGCAATATTGACCCAGTGGAGAAGTGCAAACAAAGCCCCTGCGCGCCTTATTAAGAAATTCGGGGTCTCCGAACGCCCCAGTACCGTTACAACACCGGTGGGAGAGAAAATAAATCTGTGGTCAACATTGTAGCCGTAGCCGTAGCCGTATCTCTTCGCTGTGGTCTCGCAGCGTGTTTCGAGAAATATATCTACTCGCGGTTTCACTACTGTTTTAGTTTCTACATGGAAACCCGAGAAAACACGAATGCCGAGGACGAAAATTTATTTCATTTTTTTCCGAGCTCTTTATTCCGTCATTTTTTATTCAATAATACCCGTGTTTCAATTTTTATATTTTTATATTCTGTACCGTTCATTAATAGATTCTGCAAGATTTCTGATAAAAGTAAATAGTTTCAAGAATCAAAGGGACCATTTTTCGTTGTTCATCCAACTGACGTGAAAAATGAAAAAAAAAAAAAAAAATCTTAAAAAATATGTTCAAACGCCTTAGTCTCCATTATAAATTGCTCCGTCGTTATGACAAAGGAAACGAGAAACAATTTTTCGTTTTACAAAAAAAAAAAATATATCGCGAAAATTATTCGTAAAATGGAAAAATTTAATATAATCGATGATATATCGAAACGGTCGCAACTGAAACTACGGAATATTTTTTTCAAAGGACCTACCGCACGGTCGAATATTCTCGAAATTGCCCCCTATGGCTTTCATATTCAATAAACGCCACAATAGACCGAACGCGTAGAATATGCATTATATTCCTTCGTCGATGAAATTCGTTACCCTTCAACGAGTCTAAATACCCCATAGGGCACGTTCTCTCTGAAGAAACATCGTGGGGCAGGTACACAGCTCCGTTCGATCTCCGCGAACGCGCTGTATCTTGGGGCCCTGTGCCCATCTTGCAGTGTACCGACCTCGATGCGTCACATTATTTCCATCTTTGCAGAGACGTTCGCGTGTAACAAATCGTAAAGAGGACGTCGGACGTCGTTGAGCCCTCCTGTGGCATACCGCGGGTCGCGATCGTCTCTCCTAAGCGACATTCTTTGAGGGATACACGACTTCCCGAGAGCTAGAAGCGTCTCGTTCTCGCGCGGCACATAAGAGAGAGCCGACTTTGCCTTCCGAAGGCCCCACCATTGAGTCTCCAATTAGTTCAGGAAAGCTGCAATCTTTGACCGGGTACCGGGGGGACTCTTTCCCTCATGCCATCCACTCTTTCGATCTTTTTTTTTTCGTTTCTTTCATTTTTTCGTTTTTTTTTTTTCTTTTTCTCGAATTCTCTTTTGCCGTTTGTACCGCGAGAAGAAACTCGGCAGCCCACGATGAATTCCCAAATGGCGCAAAGCCACCCGCCACTCACCGCGGATCATCGTTCGGTTTCTTTTCTCTTCTGCTCTTCCACCTTTTGCTCTTCTATTCTTCTGTCCCGCGCGCGTTCCCTCTCCCGTTTTCTCATATCCTTCGTAGGCGTTCCAGCAAAAAACCGCGAATAAGAAGTTCATTACGCGAGGCAAAAGTTGTACATCAAAGAATGTCACACTCTCGGCGGTGCGGTCGTTTGCCCGTTGCATCGCTTCAGCATCATATGCGTATGTGTGTGTGAGGATGGCGACTGAGAGGCGCAAAGAAATATATGAAAGAATGCGTCCGAGAGTGCTGGCGGTGACTCGCTCTCTGAGTTTATTGCGGCACCGAAAAGTCTTCGCAGTTTTTTTTGTTTCTATTTTTTTTAAAGCTTTTATGTTACTGCTGAACTTTTCTGTATTGGCTTTGCTGTACAATGTTACGTAATCATATATAATCACGAAGTCCAATGCGCGGAAGGTATACTTCAAGTGAAACGCGAATCTGGGTCTCTCGCTCGGGTAAGAGATATCGTCGAAGTTGTTGAAGTTTAAACGCAGAAACGGGGAAAACACTTCTGTTCCGCGAAGCGAAGGGCGCGGCAGACGAGCGGGATGATCGGGTTGCGATGGTCTCGTGTGCGATCTCCTGTTGCTCCGAATGCCGAGGCGTATATGACTCGTCAAATGGCACGTCGACGTAGTAATCAATCAATTTGCGGAATGTGACGGTGGAAAATCGCGGATGAGTACGTGACGATGCATTTTGCGTGTGTGTGTAGACGTCGAGCACTTCGTCAACGAGATAAAAGGCCATTAGATGAGGAAACGAACGATCCACGATCGAGTGGATAGCGCAAGTGTTATATTTTCCCTTTTTGCGTGGGAGGAAACAATAGATTTTCGGAAATGAAAAAAAAAGGCAAAAAAATGAAAGATTGAACGGGTAGTATCGTGTGGGTTGCTGCTGTTAGCTGAGACAACGAATGATCCACGAGAGAGTACCTACCGCGCGCGATGTTTTATTTATTTTTTTGCTCGGTAGAGCAAAAAATATGTTATTTCTGGATAAAGTACAAAAAAGGGAAAAGATGAAAAAATGAACAATATTGCGAAGCACAAAGTTCAGTATTCAATCATTCGTTTACCGAGGAATACGAGGATTCAACGTCAGCGAGGCGAATTTATTAGTTGACATAGACGAATATTACCGTAACTAAACAATTACGGAAATTTAAAGAACTAATCAAAATATAAGGCATCGAAGTTAGATGGATGGCATTTAAGGTACAACAGTTAGACGAAGGAAAAAAAAATTCCTAGAAAATAAAAAAAACATCGCGGCTGAAAAAATGTGTACATAACCTTTTTTTCTACGATTCGCTGTATTGCAAATAATTACGAGTATATTTCGCGTATTACTTCAATTTGCGTATGTATTTCAACGAACAATCGAAACTTTTTAAAATTTGAGATTCGGTTGCAAACGCGGTTAATCATTTTCGTCTGTGATGGACCAATGTAATTCTATATTCGAAATTGGTTAATCGACGCGACGGCAGACCGTCGGCCGTCAACCCGAATACACAGTCATTTTCATCGTTCTCCACGTGTTTCTAATTACCTTGCGAGCAACGACGCAGAGTGGTATACGCTATTTGTCCGCGGCAGAGTAGAACTAATCGGTCGTAGTAATAACGAGCATGGAGAGTGGACGAACCAGTTTCGATGGTATTAGTACGTTAGCCACGTACGTTCACGCATGCCGTAGGGACTAACTTGTATGAGTTTTAACATCGGCAAAAGCTCGTGTATTTCATTTGTGTCGGCGCGCCGCGAGAACTACAGAGACCGTACCGTATGTACTACGTATGTTCGATTTGAAACGTCATCACGAGCGGCGACCTCAAGGGGATCCCTCACGTGATTACCTGCGTTAATAATTAACCGACTTAGGCACGACTATTGCGCCTACGCTTTGAGTGACTCGCCGAAAGCCCTCATACGCCAACCATTCAATTTCGGATTAGATAATCGGCAAGAAAAAACATATATACGTCTAACACCGTAGATTTTAATCCAGAATTCATCAACGAGATAACTGTAAAGATTTCGCAAAAAAAAAAGATCGAAACAAATTCCTATCGACCGATGATAGGCTAAATAAAAATAAAACAAATATTTTTAAGCCTTTCAGAATGATTGCGTGCCATGAAAAATTTAAGGCATCATATATATTTTCGTAAGCTATAAATGATAAATATTCGAAAATATAAAAATAATAATTTATTAATAATAATTATACTCTATGATATAATGTAGAAATATTATTTATTTTTAAATTTTCATGAAAATAATTTTTTCCACGAATTCGAATAAATGAATTTTTTTTTTTTTTTTTTTTTCGATAAAATAATTTATCATTAATTTCCTTGAACGCCTCCGGCCATATTTTTAGGACTCAAGAGATTCGGATGTCGGCGGTTCGACCGTAAGAGTTAAAATTATAACACACCAGCAAAATTCGTGTACTTAAAATTAGATAAATATAATTTATTATATTCGTGTGCCGGGGATTCTTCCGTTGATATTTATATCCATAAACCACAGTCACATTCTATGGGTCGACGTGTTGCGATGAAATTAGTTCTTATTAACAAACGACCCCATTAGTACAGCTCCCGTACTAATTCGAAGCACTCTTTCGTGCCTAACGCTTGTGCACAGTGTTAGAGATGATGGCCACACGTGCCGTGCGTGCCCCTAGCTAGACGATATTTCGATCCATGTGTCGGAAGCGTGAGACACGTGTTTCGCTCGACGACGTCGTCATCGAAAAATCTCCAGGAACTTCTTATGACTCTTCATTCCTTCTCGTTTAGTTTCTTACCAACATCTTCGTTTTCATTTTTTTTCTCTTTTTTTTTCCTCCGTCCGACTCCCCGTCGCTACGAACGGCGACCGAATATTTCATACCGCAAACCTCTCCGCGCTCCTTCGTACCACATCTCTTCCACGGCTCCTTGACTTGGATGAAAAGCCACGTAATTACGTACGAGTAAAACGAGAGGTCAAAAAAAAAAGCGCTGGTATTCAGTAAGTAAAAACGCCTCTGGGACGGTTTGACGAGAGCAACGACGGCGGGGGAGAATGTACCCTTGAGACTTTTCTTTAATTAACCGTGCCAATATTTCGTTAGTTGAGCTGTGATAAATGTGGGGCTTTGACGCGACGCGAAGCTGTGTGACTTTTATCGGATTTTTTTTTTTTAAACCTTTTTATTTGCCATTTACAAAAAGTCAATCTGAAGAATAGTTCCTGTTAACGGCAAAACTTTGATAGCATTTTTCATGAACAATTATGTTTAAGTAGTTTTTGTGTTTTAATTAGAAGAGTACATCTACCCGACGATTCTAAATACGCCGAAAACTTAACCCCGAATTATTTTTTTTTTTTAATGTATTAACAATATTATTATTATTAGCAGCATTATTAGTTTCTGTTAATTCCGCTTTTTTTGTACTCAAAAATGATAAATCATAAAATTAATTTTATTTTCACTTCAATGAATTTGGAGCTCATGAAGAAAAAAATTGTCAAAAAATGTATTAAAAAGTCGATGCGACTTTTTTCATAAAATATTTAGTTGTAAAAAAGCGGCGACATAAAACCGGAGCGTGAAAAATTCAGTTCGGAAATCCCTAATTTTTACGTAGTTATTAGAAGATTGAAGATTTTGAAAAACAAGAACGCGAAATATTCATCATGATTATCAATTTCAATCCGCATATATTTTTCTTTTTCATTATCTGTTGGGAGTTTTTTTCATTCCGTTCAGAAAATTTTACATAATTTGTAACGATTATTCTTGACTATTCTATTGGAGTTCTATTCACAAATGAAATTCTCCGCATGATTCGATTGTATTCGAAACTGGCAAATAATACAGAGCTCAATGTGCCTTCGGGCTGCTGACGGATAACGTGATCACCGCCGAAGGCAGACGGTAGCATTATATGCATTGCCGAGAGTATGGACGCGAACAATCCGCGAGAATTACATCGATCGTCCGTTTCACCAACTATAATCCTTTGCAAATACTGATACGCAATTGTTTGAAAATCTCGATCGATATCCAGCGAGCGAGTAGACGTCAGGTGAAATGAGAGTGTATTTTCGATCTGTAATGACCCGTTCTGTTTTAGACAGACGGAAAAGCTGTTACGTCTGGAAATTATCGCATGTGTGCAACGAAATATTTTCACGAGATGATAATATCGAGTTGCCAACCAAATTCGTCTTTCAACTTTCGACCTTTGAACGAAATAAGATAATAATTTTTAAGTATACGGCGTCTGAGTATCGTTGGTGTCTGCGACAATGTGATATTTATAATGACTGATAATCCTTGCAGAATCGGTTCATTTCGAGGAAACAATTAAGAGGCAAATGATCGCGATAATTATATTACAAACGTTAAAACCGTTAAATCTGAATAAGAAGTGTAATAAGGAAGCTGTAATAAAACTGATAATAGAATATCTATTTAAATAAAGTAACGAACTGTGTGTTCGTCATTGAATGTCGTATCGTTTTTTTCTTAATTCCCCTAATTTCTCAGTCAGCAGATCGTTTATTTTTGTTAAATTGTTTTTATGTCAAAAGTATTTTTAAAATGTTTTTATGTTAAAAGTATTGGCAGTTTCTCGAAACATCGGAATAAATTTTCGATTAGATTACCAAAGGCTATTATCGCTGCAAATGCATGTATAATGTTTGTTATCTATCGTCGGACACACGTTATCACTCAGAGAACTAATGTATCAAAATTTGGGCAGAGATTTTAAGCCGTTTCGGCAAACATTCATGACAACGGAATGATGAAAAATTACGATATCTCAGTGAAACTCGTAAGTCATAACCATCTGGTGGGCAGTCGGGAGTTAAAACTCCGAATCGGCAAAAGTAAGAAAAATTTGGTAAATTTTTCGTTTTTTTCTGCGTCCTGCGACCTTCGGGATACTTGTGTTGCTGATAAGCACACAGATCGTGAATTTCACCCTAAAGTCCGAATTACACGCCTACGATCTGTGGCACACTATTAATCTCGATTTTGCAGTTATTTTCAGCGTAAATTAGTCTTCAAAGCTTATCATTTTAACAAATGTTGTAATATGGAAATATCGAAGTATATCGTTTCAGGCAACACGCCAAAATACAGGGTTTCCAAAGCGATAAATGTATATTAGTGATTAGTATCAATTCAGAAAATCCCAGCTAATGAGGACGGTACAGTAATGTACTCCTCTGCGATTGTTACACCATAGCAACCCTGTCGAAATGCCAACACGATGTATACACGATTTCGAGAGGCTACCGAACGCCAAATGATGTCGGGTAGCAAGAGGCAACCAGAAGAAGGGAATGGCACCAACCAGAAGCCAGCAGGTAGATATTCCGGTGGTCGTATATCAGAGACGCGCCAAGAGGACAAGAATGTTAGCGAGAAGCTAAATTACACAATAAATGGGTTGGACGGGAAGCTTCTCAGTTGCCGACAGAAGCGGCTAGCAGTTCGCGTCTCGCACGCGTCGCGGCCTTCTTGTTTCTCCTTTGTTCGCGCAGCTCTTCGCGACTTTCTGTACGCCCTTCTAAAGTTGCGCGACACCACGACAGCACGTTTCCCCACACCGAGAAAAATTTTTGTTATTTTTTTATATTTTTTTTATACATCCGCACGGACCGAAAGTTTCAAACGACAGTTGGATATTTCGCAACGCAATCGCATGATTTCCGCGAATTAATTTGCCGGTTGATATATAGCGATGCCGCCAGTCTGAAGGGACAGCGAAAATAATTGGTTGATTGATGAATTATGGAATTTAGATTTATCGCTTTGCGTTTTGGTCACAATAGGAATGTAAATGAGGTCGTTGAAGCCAAATGATAATTTTTTTAAATACGTAGACAGTGATAAATCGAAGGAAAATTGAAATGCATGCGACAGAGATTAAAATAATCAATTCGAGGTAAAATGATTAATTAATAATTGTCGCATCCGGCGAATGAAATTGCGTTTTTTTTTTTTCAAGTTTCTATCGAACAATCGACCTTTACTCATCTATTCTCGAAGCGACCAATGTGTCTTCATTATACGGCGAAACATTAATGACACTACGTTTTTTTTTTAAGGCTTTATAACGATAGGATTAAGGGCGCATTTTAATTCGACCCAATTAATCCGCGACTTTGTCGCAAAGAGATCGATCTATTTTTAGACTAATGCCGACTAATTTTGTTCGTTGAAAAGTGCTATTGTTTGAATGATATAACGCCAAAATATAGCTGTATATATAAAAATGCACGTCGATTTCGCGATTAAAAATTGCGAAACTAATTTTTTTTATTGTAATCGTCGATTTTGATAATAGTTCAGTTCTCCAGTAACAAATCGATTGCGATGTCCGCTCGCGATTTCTTGCACCACAATTGCCTTAATTACAAGTACTATTTTTTTTTATCAACACTCGTAGCCTTCGGTATTAAAAAATGGCCCTCAAGGGCGTCGTGAGAAATTCATATATTCGACTGAATTCATTTATAAATTCAGTGTATCGGTGATGAGGAAAGTCGTAAATATCGTTTCAACTATAAATAATAATTTAAGGGTGCGTTATATACAAGAGGTAAGGGGCGCGGCCGTACGACGGGCGAATGTTCGTCGCCCTTCTTCCTCCTCCGTCTTGGAGTATCCAGAGGACGGAGAAGATATCCCGGGGAACGAAGAGAGGATGCTAACTAGTGTACAGATAAATTACGCCCTAACGATCCGAAGGCGTCTTTGTGACTCGCGGGGCGTATACCAGTTTGTTAGGGCGGATTATTTTTTACGAGACAGCCAGAGCCACTTTATACGCTTACAAATAAACTGATAGAGTTATACAGGTATTCTACATAAGGTTGACGTATTTATCGGTATTCCCGTCACGGTAACTTCGCCCAACGATCATTCCACCATCGATAGAAACTGCTAATCACGTAATCACGTGAATTAAATAAAAAATCGATAATCCTCATTACGCAATTATTTAATTAGTTAAAATCCATCAATTCGAAGAAATTGCATCGTCCAAAAATACAGGTTATCTCTATACGGGAATATTATTCCTATTAGCCGAATACTCGTGATAGCGTGTGAATTTGTCGTGGAGCCGAAATTTTTAATGGTTTTTACGAGGGGATCAACGTAACGGAGAACATAATTCTTACTTTTCAACCTGTCGAAACATTCGGGCGAAGCCTCTAGTGCCTCCACGCGTCGAAAATAAAACGTCTCCTATGTGCCGCGGAGAAGATGGCTAAAGAAGTCATAGAATGTTCATTTCCACGTTTCTGGAAGATGCTAATCCGGGTTCCCCGATGTCTCTGTCACTATCCACGGATTACCATTGAATTTCTACGTTCTTTTTCCCCAATGGGTACTATAGTAACTCGTAAGTACTCCATTAATCTTGCTTTACCGATTTATCGTAGTGCGTGCGTTTGCATCGGTGTGTATCCCTCGGTAGGCGCGTCACAGCACGCGCATACCCTATGTGGTCCAACTTCTTTATAGCTTTTCATTATGTAGCCGAGGGAGCAGCTGTTCGGATAAAAAGACGTCACACCCCTCGGATCCAAGCGGGGGTTCCCCTGTCGCACGATACACACCGATTTCTTCTGTCTCCTCTCTGTGCACTCCGTAGTGTACACATACGAAACATTTTTACATTCACAAATACGACAAGACGCCAACGCGTTTCGAAGAAAAGTTTCAGTCGTGCCGTAGTGTGGCATCCCCTGGCGGAATGGTTACGAAACGTTGGATACAGTTTGCGAGAACGGGACGAAGATACTCGGCGCATTGGGAAAACTTCGCTGGTTTTCTTGAACAAACTTCGTTATCCGTGAAACATTCTTCGTTGAACTTCTTTTATTTTTGCATGTTTTCGCTGAACCCGCTTGTTTTAAATTATTATTAGTTGTAAGTAATATTAAAGAGACAAGAGGAAAACATAGCCGAAAGAACTCTTGCGTACTGTCGAAAAACATTCATTTCTTTTGGCTTGTACTTTGACTGTAGCTTTCCCATAACCAATTTGTCGACAAGGAGTACTCGGAATATACAGAAAAACATTTTAGGTGTTCTCAGGCACGAAATAGAAACGTCTTTATGACTTTATTTATGGGCCAAAGCTCCATATGGTTTATGGTTCGTAATAATGATTTTCCGTCGAAAAATAAAAAGGAAGGTATATCACGATCTTTTTTAAACTATAAAAGATCACACTAACTTTTTTTTTAATTCATTTTATACTATCTTCGCCCCTGGATTCTCGATAAATAAAAAAAAAGGTCGATTTATATTTTTATTCTGATTGCAGACGAATTTAAAAAACATTCTCGAATAGATATTTAGTAGCAACCAAACCAAACCTGGTTCCGAAATAGGACGCCGATGGCACCGTTGAGCTTTAAACTTTGACTATTTGAGAAAATACTTCGCGCATCTGGAATTCAAAATTTCATTCCTTGAATTTTTTTTAATATTCAGCTGGCAGCAAACAGATTACTGATCTCGGGGTTATGAATGCAGAAATTCAAAGTTTTCATTACTTTTTTTAGATCATATGTAATTTCGTAACATCGAAGAACTTTCGTGACTTTTAAGGTCGGATACACTGTTTATTGATTATTTGAAAAAAATGTATTTCTACACTTTTTTTTTCGATTTCTAATCGTCATGTAGTCTTTCATGATAGAGAATTCATCAGCGCTTTCTATTAAACGTGCCATGTCTAAGACTTAGTAGAATAGTCCGCATTAAAATCCTTTTAGTCATATTGTCGATTTGCTATCAGGTACCGTCCAATTCGCCCCTTAAGCTTGAACTTGTTGACACCGTCATTCCCCTAACCGCGCGGACCCTCCATCAAACATTCTCTAGCCTGTTTAATTCGAGCAAACAATTAATCCTGGTGCTCTCAAAGCCTCCTTCAATACCGATGGCATTAACAATTGAGCTTCCGGCGCGGGCTTCGATCGGAACGTTAGTGCTGCCGTTCTCCGCAGCTGCAGCCGCACGGCGAATTGGGCGTTTGTCGCAGACGAATGCGTTTCCGATGGGAATAATCGGTCGGAGGAATGGAGCGATGGAGGTCCACCGGGGACGGGAGAGGTCGTATGCATGGAAGGTCTGAATTACAGCCATAGATGCTGCTGATGATCCTCCTGGTACATCCCTCCTTCCATCCTCCTTCTGTGTTGTCCCACTATCTCGATTTTCGTCATTGTCCGACACCGCGAGCCGGCCACGGCATTCCTGAGGGACATATGACGAAGCGTCGCTTGTCTACCTGTATTTCGTACTATCGTACGAGAATATCTACGGGCGATCGCCCGATTCGTAGTTATGGTGGTGGTGATGCCGTTGGTCGCGCGGCGGTAGGCCCCAGGATACAGATGGAGAAAGGGAGGTCCTCTTCTCCTCTTGCTTAATGCGAAGATCGGTACCCGATAAGTACTCAGATACCGAAACGATAAGCCCTTTTACTTAAACACCATCGGAAAATACATAGCTTCTACTACCTACGATTATGTATGGCATACAGTTGAGACACGGGCGCATGAGGTCGAACATTCATTTTTTAATCCTCGAACCGAGAAGCATCAGAGATGATCTTCGTGGCCGCGTGCTCCAGGATAATGCTCCCCACCACTGGTTTCCCCAATACCGGCCACAAGCTAGTCTCGCTTTCTTTTCAAGCGCCTGCAGACCCGCTGCAACACGAGACGGGCTGGCAACGAGAAAGGTCGGTTATCTCTAGACGTATCTCGAGTTCTCTGTCCAGTTCAGACCATGGCCATTACCTATGCCCGCGTGTATTAGGCTCGGTCGTTTCTTTTTTTTCATCTTCCTTTTTATTTTCTTCTTCTCTTCTCTCCGAAGAAGGAGACATTGCCGTCAGGCGTGAGTGAGCTTGGATCTGACGCATTACTCCGGGGAACTGCTACCATAAACTTTCCCGGAGTTCCATTCTGACACATCGTGGAAGAACGTGGACTTTTTTTCTATTGTGATACGAAGATCGCGATTGCGGGTTTTATGGATTAACCCTTCGAGCTTCGAGTCATATAAAAAGATGGCTTCACAAGACCTCCTGTGTAGTCTTCATCCGGAGAACTTGCCTCTGGTAATCATGGCCACATTTTGATCTGATAATCTCTGCATAGGGGGAATTCGGAGGTCATGGCCCACCGGGCAAGATGGGCACCGGGTATGATCACTCTTGAACCTGCTCGCCCGTTTGCTCAGCTACGTCATCATTGTCGACAAAGTTTATGATCCAAAGATTAGAGAATTGGTCAAAACAATGGTAGAGTCGATCAGATCAGATTCCATCCCAAATCACCCGTACATGCCTTTTACATGATACCTATGACCAGCGGCCTTATGTTTACTACATAGTTAACCTGTTGCCGCACCATCCAAGTACTCTGCGGCAAAATTCTACGCATATCTTCTAAAAATACGATGTCTACCAACGGGTACGAAAGGTTTCATATTCCCTGTTACATGAAAAAAAATCAGTACCACATGAAACCCGCGTTAAACGGGAGAACCAGATTTCACAGGGGGAAGGAGGTTGCGGTGACGATTGCTTGGCGTACCGCACGACAATGCGGAATCTCGATCAATTCCTATTCTTTGGCCAAGTGGTCTCTTCCGGGACACTGTCAGGCCTTCAATCGGTTTCCTCTGTACGACTTCCAACATTCGTCGTCTCTGTCATCTTCGGAAAAGAAGAAACTAGTATACCTACACCCGGTTCTTTGTGATAGAGCGAGATAGTGGCCAAAGGCAAAGGCGACAGAAACGCGATATAGAGAAGAGGGAGAGTCCCTATCGTCACCGCATCTCGCGTCGTCCTGTCCGCATTATGTCCCCTGTATCTCGGTTCGCCTTCGCTCTAGACTATCTCATCCGCATCTGCGCTCCTTCCCGCTCCACAACTCCCGCCGTTTTACCTTCGGACGTCTTATCCCCATTCGCCTCTTACTTCCTTGCACCACCGACTACTTCCCCAGCCGAGTTCGACCTCTCGTTCGCTCTCTGTACGAAGAAGCAAAGGGAGGCGTACAACGTGTGTGTAACATCAGTGTAGAAACGACCCATGCCATCAGGACTAACGTACTACACAACGGGCACGCTGCCGTTCCCGGTGACAGGCCCTATACCCATCCAGCGCCTCTTTTCTTTTCCTTACACACTTTCCGTCCTTCTTGGAGTACCTGTCTCTCACTTCCTCGATCGCACTATCTTCCGCATCCATCTTCTTATACGTTCGGGGGCTTATTCGGTTTTTTTTTATTCTCTTTCGGGGCACGTGGTCCCGGTTGGAACCCCTCTTGCCTCCTGCTGCCAGTATGTATAGTAACGATTAATGTACGAACGTATGTATGCACTCAGTGAACTGTGCGTTTACTCTGGTGGCGTGTTTTAGCAATACCGAAACTTCGATAATATTCGAATATCAAATAATAGAGAATTTGTAGTGAAAAACTCGACCGATGGTATGCTTAAAAAAAAACGATATGGCTGCCGAAGGCGTGAAAAAACCTTTTCGTTTGTTTATTGGAGATGCATTGTTGCCGCTGGAGAATGTCCACTGCTCGAAAAACAAAAATAAGTAACTTTTCCGGTGACCATGTCTGATTTTTTAACTTTTTTTGGGATGTTTTTTCTTCAAAACTTCCAATGTATGTGCTAAAAATAATAAAAAACATTTTTCTTAAAAAAATTTTAAATACGTCGCCAAGTGGTTTAAAAATTATTTTTATATTATTTTTTTCAAATAACTTTGCTCGTCCTTTTTTTCATTGCTACTACATTTATTTGTGTTGTAAGAAGTCGCCAATATTTTTTCAAATTTATTTTTACTTGACTCATATGATTTTTTTTTTCTTTTTATTTCAAAAAAATTATTTAAAAATAATGTTTAAACCACTTCGCGACGTTTTTTCACATTTTCCTGAGAAAAATATTTTTTATTATTTATTCCATTTTTTTTTACATTTTTTTTTTTATTATTTCTTGACTGGGATTCCGAGCCGCTAGGTGTCCCCTTAATAAGTATATTGGATTATCGATTATAATATTCGTCTCTATCATGATACGCCGAATTTATGTGATGCCTGATGTCTCACATACAGATACACCCTTTATCTGTCCATAAAAATCCTGACCCCTCCAGTCAATTCCATTGTTTGCTGCAAACGTGCAACACCGTAAGTTTCGCGGCAACAAGTAGCCTCGGCTATCCCCTGCAAGACGATAGCCTTTATAGAATTCCCAGGTGAGAATGGATCATCCCAGTATTGCCAAAACTAGTCACAGCCCTCGTTGCCGATCGTCTATACCCTCGAGTTTACTTCCCCGGCTGCTCACGGCGTTCCTTTCCATCTCTCAGTGTTATTGGTGAACGTTCTTTTCTCACTTCCTCGAGCGCATTATCTTCCACTTCCATCTCCTGCCCTTTTCCTATCGTTTTTTTGTTTCGTTCATTTTTTCAACCCACCTGTATACTCGATACACGCATCTATATGCATGTCTTCGCGTATGTGTACGTACGTCTCTGTACAGGACGCATCAGTTGGCAGAAGGCCCTTCTGGTGTAGCCGGCGAAAGGGCCGCGGTGGCGGTTCGTTTCCCCTCTTATTTTTCAGGATCTAACATCCAAGGAAGAAGAAGGACCGCTCGGCGTCGTCGTCGTCGTTCGTACACGGGGACAATCGGAGCACTCGAGAAACCCATAGAGAGAATGTCACCGGCTTCCACATGCTGAATTCTCTCGGTACGCTTTTAACAGCAGCAGGTCTGTCGAACTTCCTGCTGTCCCCCTTCGTTCCTCTTTTCTCATTCCATTTATCGTCCTCCCTTCTTCTTTTCTCCTTATATTATACACGCTATTCCCGCTGTTGCTTTGGCTATGTGGATGTCGCTCTCTGAGTTGTCGTACGTTTCACTGGGTAATCTTTCGCTGCCCCCTCGTCCTTCCTGATGTACTATACACGCCATACGGGTATCGCTATAGGTAGAGCCACATTACTGAATGGATTTGAACCGGTATTCATAACTTTTTGCGGTTCGACTGCCTGCGAGAAGCAATCTAACCCGCTGTCAAATGGCGTGACTACGAAATCCGGTAGCGGCTTCGTGTCTTCTTCTGGTCGTTCGCTCGCGATTTTTCGGCGCTATGTACCCGTAACGTTATATATACCTTACAGTTTTGTAGTTGAATATATAATATGCGTGTGTTGTGTTGTCGGTTGTGCGTACTTTCTGGAAGAGCCGAAGAAAGAGAGACGAAACGCGAGAGCCTCTTGTCGCCGAGGGAGAAACGAAGAGTATAAAACGAATGTTGACGATAGCGCTGAACGCGGGCGATATGCTCGCCTCCGAGATCCGGACTCGACGAGAAATCGATTGTTGTACGTGCAAACGCCCCCGGGCTATATACTGTCGTACATTGTACATCGGTGTACTATAACGTCGTATGTACGGTGAAAATAGAGGGAAATAGAACACGCTGAGCTGCAAAGAGGGAGATAAATATGTGCTATCGATGTATAGCTCTGTATACGCGTATACCTACCTACCAACACGATTTTACAGACTGTTGCACTAAATTTTATGTTTTTCGCCTAAATAGATAAGAGACTTGAGACACATTGAATCTCAATCGTATCGGATAATAGAAAAGAAACTTTGATCGTAAGCGAATCCAATCACGTAACGTTTTGTCTTTGGGTTCATCGGGTAATGAAAAAAATATCTGATTCATTTTTCACTCGAAATGCTGCGGCAATGATACCGGTAAAGTGCTGTTTTTTCTTTCAATATTTATGGAACGAAAGGTCCATTTCCCGTGGAAATTATTAAGTACAGTAAAAGCTCCGTATTCTTAACTCCGGGACCGACACGCTCCCGTTTCTGCATTTTTTACCCAATAGGGGTAATGAAGGGTATAGATGTCCGTAAACACCCCTTGGAGTGGGGAGAACGGACTCAGGGGAAATACAGTTAAGGGAAATGGTTGCCACGGTAACGAGTTAAAAAAAAAGGAGCGGTTAAGTTAAAAGGAGTTAAGAATACGGAATTTGAAATGTATATATTTCGATATATACGTATATAAGTAAAAAAACGTTTTATATATTCTATATGTTCCATAAAGGTGGGATATCTATGAGATTTATACTACGAGATATAAAATTTGTTACCGTTTTACATAAAGATATATCTTTTATATATTTTGACGTAAATTCTTTTTTTTTTTATGGGGAACATTCCGAATTCGTTTTAGACAAACTATAGTCGGCAACTCAATTCATAATTCAGAATAAAAAATGAAAATTTCAACTTCAAAGGGTTAAAATTAATGAAAATATCGTGATAAGGTTTTATAGGTCGGGCTGTTGAGATATCTATTGGCTGATGGTACGAATGAAATCTCGAGTGGGTTTATGTGTCGAGGTATTCGTTTGAGGAGCGCAAGTGCTCTGCACACTTTAAGGCCTCGTAAATTATTAATATTCTTTAAAAAACAGTATTTAAAAATTGCATATAATTAAATCTACAAAAACAAATTAAATAAATAAACTCCGATAAAATATAAAATATTTCAACTAATATTTCGAAAAAAATTAATGAAACTTGAGGTATTTCCATATGACGTTGAAAATATGAAAAAATGAATCTAAAGTTGACGAAAGGTATGAATTACGATAATTACTATCAACTCCCTTAGCCAGCACCCTTTTTTTTCTCACTCGGCGTTTATTAATAGCGATAAAAATCTACGAGTTTAATAACTGCGCCGTTCGCCTTATTTCCTTCGTATTTTTCTTATTTTTCTTTCCATTTTTTTTTGCTCCCACGTCGCAATCCGTCAACTTGTCATTCACCCCGTCATGCGAACATGTTGCACTCAGTGACACGAGATTCCTCGGGACCTCCCCCCCCCCCCCCCCCTTCTGACTTCCACCCCAGATACGAGACACAGTGGCTTGAAACACGCGGGAATAACTACTGTCGGTGGAAAAGCTAGTCACCGTATTTAGGTACTACATACTCAATGTACGGTATACCTGCCAACTAGTTGGCTATAACACATCGCTCGGAAGCATCTCTCGCTGGTCTCAGTGCGGTTGCCAAACTCCCATGACTCGCTCTCCCAGTTTTCCTCTTCGTCCTCTACGTCGGCCTTCATTATCTCCATCATCCTCTATCGCGGACACTACAGTGGTACAGAGTAGTAGCACTAGACACCTCGACTATACGAGCTCTTCTCACTTGATGTTGCGATTCAACGACGTTTCCATCTCGTTCCATCCCTTGTTTTCGTGCTATTTTAACGTGTCTAGATTCGTAGTACGTCGAAGCATTATACGAACGAGCGCTGCGGTAATTAACACGCATGTCCTCGACGCATTAGCCTCTGTGGAGGGAACACGAAAGCCGCCTGGGCGTTGTATGCGCTTCGGCTGTTAGGCAGATTCGTCGCTGGTTACAGTCTCATCCCAAAACAGCTCGCGGCATCCCCGTTAGCAGTCATGGCCACTCTCTCTCTCTTTCTCTCTTGAATCTCACTCGCGTAATCCCTCTTTCCTTCTTTCGCTTTCCCTCACTAGGCAGATATACCATTGTTCCGTTCCCAGGAGCGAAACAATCGGTGGTATGCGCTGAATCTGTCCGTGTCACCGCGATCTTCTCTTCGTCTTCTTCTTCTTCTTTCTTTTCCAAGGTGTCTCTCGATTCTCTCGGCACTTTGCGCGGCTGTCTTTCTTCTTCTATATCCCCTTCATCTCGATGTAACACCGCATACGCCTACGGTCTCATCGAATACGTAGACGGTTCTCTCGACGGCGAAAACACCACGCGGAATCTTCTCTTCTCTTCAGACGCTCCGGATCGCGATACCCACTGGCAGAGGCTACAACTTCGCATCGTCTTTCTTTTCCCTTTCATCCGTCTCTTGCGAGACGCATCTTCGGCTACGCTGCTTTACCACCTTCGGTTGCTCGCCTTCGTCGTTAGGCAGTCGCTGAATCGCGCTGATCCGAAAGAAGAGAAATAACTTCTCAACGTATGCATCGAATGAAAAGTGGTATTTTTTATTTTTTTTGTTACTTTGTATTTTTAAGCTTTTTATTGTAGGGAAGACCAGGAGTACTTGGAACGCACAGTGTAAAAAAAATCGGAGATTTCAGGCAGTATAACTGTAAAAAATGTTCGATTTTTTTTTACTGCGTACGTCCCGTTTAGTACCGGTCGCCCATCTTATCGAAAAAATACTTTGGCTTTTAAGGTTTTTTAAAGGTTCTAAAGATTCGACAATCGCAGCGAAAAATGCACATTTTATTTTTTGTAGGTGAACAAAATTTTTATCACTAATCTAAATGCCGTCGATCGCGTGTTGATAATACTGTTCTCATCTTCTGAAAAAATGTTCAGTTCATTAATATAAATTTTTTAATTTTTTTTTTTCAAATTTTTTTTATTTACTTCAATTTTTTTTTTTTTTCCAAAGTAACATGTAATTTTTCACTTAGAAAATATGTTGCAAAAGTGAAACTGTAACTATGCTTCGAAGTATTCGGGTGATAATTTTTAGCAGATATTCTCGATCCGTCTATTCGCGTCGAATTACTCGAATACTCTGGGAAGCGCTTCTATTGCAATTCGACACTTACGCATATATGCTACGAGGGTTGGGGGAGGCGAAAGAGAGAGGGGTGGTTAGGAGTGTGTCCCGCAACCGACTTCCCGACCGCCAATTATGGATGTAAGCGCATTGCGCTGATTGCTCTCGAGACTCGAAAGTCTAAATGGAGAATCCGTTGGCTTTCTCAATGTATATACAAACGTATATACATATATATTCAACTGTCCGACGAACAGGTTGGAATCGAGCTGCTATTCGACCGAATTAAATTTGAGGTCGACTGGAGGATTGTGTTCCTCGGGACATGACCCCCGGGGGCCTCCTTCGCTTCGATAGTCGAGAATGCGCGCCTCTCGATGCTATCGCGCGCTATCGTTATAACGTTGATACCGATAATAAGGGATTGGCACTATCGACGTTTTCATGCAATTTCGAAGTGAAAAGATTGAAATTAAACCGATTGTTCGGGAGTTTTATCGGAAAAAAATTTCTTCGCAAAGAGCAATAAATTTTGAGCCTCGATGCTTGGGAATCTTGTTATACGCGGGGAAAACAATCTCAAAGTTAAGACGATCGAAATTGGTGCGACTGATGCGGAGAAAAAATCGTGAGAGAAAATATGAAAGAAGTTAAGAGGGTCACGACTAGAAAATAAAATTGCCATAAATAAAATAATAATATTGCGTTAAAAATAAATAAAAATGAATAATATTATAAATTGATAGTTGTATTGTTAATTTTATTATTATCATAAATATCGATATTAACGATTAATAATGAATTAATTACTCTACAAAAAAATCAATCATCTCGAATCATTTTACCGTTGTAGGTAAACTTTTCTTCACAAATGCATTGCATATATAACGACGATAAATATTTGTAAAAAAAAATCTTACAACGTACTCATAAATTGTTGACGAAACAAGTATGAAGCTGTTAGCTTTCTTACGAAAGACGCGCCGTCCTCGACGAGGTACCTCAACGGAAAAGCTTTCCGTGGGCGTTTTGTTTGTTAGCCAAAGGTACCCCCAGCTTCAGGTATTTTTCTTCGTTCGAACTGCCGAGGGGTTTGTACGCGTGCCGCGAGTTCGGGGTCGTCGTCGTCGGGGTTGCCTCGCAGTCTGTGCTTTCCCAGCGGCTTAACGGACGGCGTCCCCGTTCAATCGAAGACCGAAGATAGAACGAAAAGAAATAAAAATAAAAAAAATAACAAAGATCCGAAATAACGAACCGCCCTTCGAGATACTCGAATCCTATTTCTTATCTCGTCGATCCTTTCCACTGACAACGATACATTAATGTTCGGTCGTTCGCGGTGCATCGAGCAATACCCAGGTGGGGTTCTGCCGATGCTGACGGTCGGGCCAGTATCGGCACAACACTGGAGTGCCAGCGTCGAAATGTAACCTCGGGCCAAGGCTGGCCGATGTGTTCTAGCCAACGCTGGTTTAGTGGCGATCGCCAAGCCTGGCCCAAGCCTCGCCCGACATTACAATACCGATGTTGACAATTTCGAATGCTGCCAATTGATGCCATTTCTAATTGATGCTTAATTTATTTAAAAATAAAAATATTGCGTTTAAGGTAAGAAGAATGAGAAAGAGTTGCGAACATGTTTCGATGGGATAATAATCTGCAAAAAATAAAGCATATAAAAGGTCGTAAGAGATAAATTATGCATAAAAATACTTCCAAAATGTTATTAACAAATCACTGAAATACAAAATCGAGCAGCCAATTACCCGGCCACTTAATTTTTTTTGTTATAAAAATAATTTAACTTTTCTGAATACGTATGAATGTTTCCGAAATTTTGTCTAGTTTCTAATTTTTGTTCGATTTTACTATTCAAAAAAATCGTAATTTGTAAACATTAAACAAAATGTTTAAAAAAATGCGTATGTTTTCAGAAAAGTTATCAAATTATTTTTATTAAAAAAAATTCGGTTGCCGAGTAATTTATTGCTCAATTTTTTATTTCAGTCATTTGGTAACAATATTTTGGAATTATTGTTACGTAAAATGAATCTTTTCAGCACCTTTTCATATGCTTGGTTTTTTTTTTCAAATTTTGTATATCATCGAGAAGCGTTCGCAATTCTCTCATCCTTTCTCAATCTTAAATAACGTCGGACTCAACGAAAGGACTACCTTTAATAAAAAAAAAAAACACGAAATTCATGTTTGATTCGTTTAAAGACACAAAAAAAAATTAAAATTAAATTCAAAATTTTCAAACAGATTGGAAACAAATTTTTCAAGTTTGTACCAAATTAAACGTTAATTTTGATTTTGAAAAAAAATTTCAACGTGCATTTCGTTTTAAGCAATCCAAACCCAAATTTTTATTTTTCAAACCAATAAAACATTGTTGTAATTATTTTTAATCAAATAAATGGAAATTTCGTTGTTTTTAACAGTTTAAGCGAGAATTTCGATTATTTAAACAATTAAACCACAAATTTCGAGGTGTCGAAGAATTAAACGTTAACTTTGAATTTATAAAAAAATCAAATGTGAATTTCGATTTTTCGAAGCAATTAAACATTGTTTTATCTATTTTTAAACAAAAAAGATCAACAATATTTTTTTTTTTTACAATTTATGCAAAAATTTCGATTGTTTAAGCAATTGAAACGCAAAGTTCGGTTCTTTAAACAAATTAAACATTTTTTATTCGTGTTTGAATGAATTAATGGCAATTTCGATCTCACGGGGACTCGTCACGCGTGACGTCACAGACTCGGCGTCGGTGCGTGCAACCAGCACTGGCCCAGCATCGGCGTGTCATCGCTAGCCAGACTTGGGCCGATGTTAGCATCCCCTGCATATGCCGACGTTGGTCCAACATCGTTGGCCAGTATTGTGCCAACGTTGGGGCCCTGGCAAACAAGCCTGGGCCAGAGTCGAGCCAATCGTCAAACCCCACCTGGGTACATATCTCTTTTTCTCTCGTTGAAAACACATCGCGTTGTACAGTCGCGTGAATGGACATCGGATTTTTCAGTATTTGCTCAGCTTGGGGCGAAACGCTTCGTCATATTGTCACGCCGGCGCTAAGCGCTCGTTGACGAGAGGCAAAGAAGCGGCGTAGACAGGGAGAATGAGGAACGGAATAAAAATATACTGTTCTCTTATTTGTTCAGGATCTTAAGGGAAACAGGGCGGGGAACAATTGTCGCGAGGGGTAGCGAGAAAAGAGGAATACATAACGCCGAGGGAGAGAGAGACAAAGTTCTGTACAAAGTAATTTGGTGTTTATTCGCCGCTTCAAAGTACGTCAGGCGTCTAATCCTAAGGGTGCAGGAGAACGCATCGGAAAACAGGCGAAAGCGATCTCTTGTTCGATTCGATACATATCGATACACACACGCGCACATGCATAGATTTTTCGTAGCTAAAACTATCTTCTGCCTTGAACTCTACCGACGGCCAGGACTTTATATTCGTGAAAGTCTCCATTTTTCATCTCGGGGGAATGTATCTCTTACTTCGAAGTGTTCTTATAGACAAATATAATACTTTTGTGTACCTACTCTATACCTGTGCAGTACCGTATAACCAGAGTATGGGATGGACGTTGAAACTGTCCGGGATGCTGGTCCAGCCGACGGGGACTTAAGAAAGACATCTTTATCCTGTCGTCCACGTTTCACGGACGGTCTCACCGGAAATCAGAAGCAACGCTACCCGCGCTACAATCTCTTATATTTATTTCCCACGTCGGGCAACGCGAGAGCGAGTTCTGTTCGAGGGGCGAATATGTATATCAACTGAATTTGTTTAAAAAAAAAATAAAAAAGAACAAAAAGATATGCAACGATGTCATAGGCACGGGTTTGATGAATATGGACTCGTAATTATAATAATATTAAATATTATTATCATCATAGCTTATTATTTTTTAATTCAATTAATTTGTTACGGATTTTTCGGAAATAATTACGAAAAAAATGTCAACTATTTCATGTTCACTTTAACGTTTGAAAGGTCGAATGTATATCGACATTCGTTGTTCAATACCGATTTCCCGAATATCTGTTAGTAATAAAATATTAATAAAACTATTTTATTTAATAAACAATTATTATTATTATTACACTTTGTTGTTGTTTTCATTTAATTATTTTGTGAAATTTTTTTATACGATATTTTCGTAGTATTATATGTATAATTTTTCGAAATAATTTTTTTTTTCTTTGAAACGCTGTTGCGCATATGAAATAGCGAACTTCAAAGGCTCGGAAAAATAAATAAAAAAATATCTCTAATTTTCGTAGTGTATCCTACTTTCGAATACATCGTGAAATTCCATTTTATTTATGGGCACATGGGACAGTCCAACCTTTTGGTCCCTTGCATTATTAATTATCGGTTTAAATGTGTTAAAAAAATTTTTAAAAGCGATGCCTGCAGTGTTTCCAACGAGGGTCCTCGTCTATGTGACCCCATCGATTGTACGAAATTATTTCATTCCAAAGGTAATTTTGTCGAAATTTCTATTTTTTTTTTTTTTTCAACGAGCCTCTCCACATTACGCAGCCACACTACGATACATATTTTAAATTTTATTCAACCCCCGATAGCCATAAATTTTGCAAATTAATTGGAAATAATTCAGTTTTAATTGGCACACAAGGGGAACGAAGGTTCGGATGGTGCAATATATAGTATATAGGCGGGTCAGCTGGTGCCATTGTGAATAAAAAAAAAAAAAGAAAAATAAAATAAACGATGAAGGAGACGAAGAAAATCATATAAAAGGCAAAACCAATATTTTCTAAGCTGCCCCCGCGTGTACATCGCGTTCACGAGCATCGCCCAAGAGCCGAAGGATTTTAACGACATTATTGGGATCGGCTAGGTAAACAGAAAAACCGTATTCTCGAAGATAGATATAGGTATACGGTTGGTTACGAGTGAAGTTTTCGTCGTCGACGAGACGGTCATCGCGGGGGAGAAAACGAGAGGATTTTTATATACGACGAGGAGAGGAAAACGAGCACCAGTCGTATAGTTCTGGAGTTCTCTCCGACTACGAATCCCGCAGGTTTTTCGTCGTTGCCAGGGATAACTCTCACGGACAGTGCGCTACCGTGCGACTACCTGCTCTCTCCCGTTTCTGCACCGTGCCGCTGAGCCCCCTTCAGAAAATACCATCTGCGGAGGAGAGACTATTGCAAAGCCGAAACGCTCGATTTAAAATTTTTTTTTTATTATTTTTGCAAGCCGTTCTTCTTACTCGTTCGCGGTGCCCGAGAAATAATATAAATTCTCTTTCCGATATTTATTCAGATTTCAGACTCGAGAAAGCTTAGGCTCAATGGCGGATTCGCGGAATAATACCATTTATTATAAATGTGTCGTATATCGCGACGTTTAAGTGGATCGAGAGGCGCTCCGGTTCGAGAAATCCGTTGTTCAACATATCGAGAAACACAAAAAACGTCGTTTTTTCGTCAATTTAATCGTTTATGCATTTAACATATCGAAGAGGGCTGTTATTGTGGACTAAAAAAATATCGAAGACGATCGAGATATTTATTAAATTGGGAAAATCTTTATCCTGATTCACGGTATGAGGATTTATTCTGAAAAACTGCAGATGTTTTTGCACCCCTCCTTTCGTCGTGTCTCTCGTTGGCTCGCAATTTATATTTTTTAGCTTCTTTTTAAAGAAATTGATTCAACAGACTATAATTAACGAGTCTGTCGAGTTGCCACGCCGATCCAATGTACGAAACGCTATACCAAGTGGCATATTAAATGTTATCTTCAGAAGTTATTCCGCGCGTACAGATCAAATTTAAATAATTCGTTCCGATGCTCGATTCGATATTCGATTCGAACAATCGAAACCATTCGAATTATTCGAATAAATAAATATCCGATTAGTTTCTAACACTATTCGTAAACCTTAACGAAAACTAAAAAAGTATAAAAAATAAAAATATCCCGCAATGCAAATTCAAGACACGAGCGATTCGTTAAATATTCTAAATGCACCAGATTTTCAAGCGAAAAAACACCCAAAATTCTAATTATTCGCAATTAGAAAATTGGTAATTAGAAACAACGCTCTAAAAAAATTAAGATGCCATGTGGTGAGTATAACCTTCAAAGGAACACTTATCGTATTGTGCACTCAATATATATGCATACTATGTATTTTAATTCCTTAGAGTGCCATCTCACTGTGTAAATTCGGCTTTTTAGGGGCGTTGTTTCAACTTGCCCCCGTTCTCCCGTTCTAATGCCCTGCCGACTTGAAAAAAAAAAAAAAAAAAAAAAAAAAAACGCCATAAACTTGGAAGAAACAGCTACTAGATAACCGAGAAATTGAAAATTTTCCAGTCTCATCCTTGACCTCGCGTAGGATCATAAATACCGAAGTCCGAAGGGCCGAAGGTAAAACTATACACTCGGCTTCTCGGCCAGCGTGACGACTAATAAATTATTCTCACCTAATTTAATCCCCTCATAAATATATCCACTATGTTCATTCTTCCTTCTGGTTACCTCCATGTTATTTCCTCGCAGCTTTTCTTGTCTTCGCTTCTGTCTGCTACCGGTATGACCTAATGGCGTATATTTCGAGTTTCTACGAACGCTCGGTACTGAAGCCTACAGTCGAGTTTACACAGCTTCGACAATCCAAGAACCGAAGGGTACGTTATACCTGTAATGTTACGTTCAAGCCTACAATATACTATCCGAAAGGACCGCGAAAGTCTCGTGCTCTACGAGTTCTTCTCTTTTCTCTCTCTGGTTCAGCCGCTGCCTTTCGCCCCGCCGTAAAGTAAATCCCGTCGTAGACTCCATAAATCCTCGGCTGTTTCGTCGTCGCCACACTCCACGAATGTACTTGTACCACGAGCGCGGTACAACCTACCGAAGGGTAGCTGCGGTAAGTCGTCGTCCTCTCGACGTCGCGACGCCGCGCTCCGCCATGCCAAAGGGGACCGCGGGGGAGGATCAGGAGAAAAGTTGCTAGCGTGAACGCAATTCGAGGGAAAGTGCAATCCTACCCCTTTCCTCACCGACGGTATAACCCGGTAGGGACTTTCTTCTTTGGCGAGTTAAAAAAAAAAAAAAAAATTTTACGCTTCCTGCGGGGGTATGTATAACTTATGTCGACTGGAGAAAAACGTGGGGCAACGAGTTCATTTTTCTCTTTTTCTTTCTTTCGCAAACGCAAGAGAAAGGCTTTTCCCTCCCGCTAAACAAGACGGAAGAAACGTGTTGCTATTTGTGTTTCCGTTTTCGGTAGACATTGTCAAGTTACAGTACGTCTTAGTGATCTGTCGACGTCGAGAAGAAAAATGTATTTATTAGCTGCTTGAATTAGGCACGCGAGTGCCGCTTTCCTCACGGCGGGGGCGCCGCTCCGCTCAGCGGTGCGCCTTTCGTTTTCGAATGAGCTTGACGAGTCCGCGACGTGACCCACTGCCACGCTTCTCCTCTGACAACGTTGGCATATTTGCCAAACCCATCGTAAATCGTCGCTGGCTTGGGGTAGCGTCCCGAACGACAGGGGGTTAATGGTTCGTTGAAACGAAGGAAGTGGGTCAGGAGGTACGCGAGTGCTATGCATCTAACTACGACTTACACCCTCAACCCCTCCAATTCTGTCACAATTTCTCTAGCTTCGTTTCGACCTTCCGGCTTTCCTTTCTCGAGACCATTCAACTGGTAATTAAAGTGGCACGCTCTACTCTGCGAGTACCTTGCGAACACTCAAAGCGTGAAAACATTATTTAAGGAAGATCAGAGGGGGTACCGTCTTGTGTTGACACCCTTGAAAGAATTTCTATTCCAATAAAAATTCCTGAGTTGCGAGGCTTTTTGTCAGGCATTTTTGTTTTTGAAGTCCTCGACGATGGTAAATACATTTTATTTTCTTCCATGAAAAGTTGTTCTATATTTTTCGTAATATAATATACATTTTTTTTTCAGATCCGTTTATAAACAATTTTGTATTTGATTGATTTAATTTGAATTGGTTGATTTTTTAATTCATTAATATGCAATAAAAAAAAACCAAAAAAAAAAAACAAATCTGAAATATACTTTTTTGTTTATTAAGCGTACATGAATTTTCGGTCGTTTTCTGCAAAATCAACCTCAACATTTAAAAGTTAAAAAAAATTATTTAAACAATGTGAAAAAAGAGTTTCAAAAAAACTCGTGGAATCAATTGAATTGGAATCGATGAGAAAATGCTTCGTGTTTACAGCCAATTATGAAAAAAATAAATTAATTATGCGGCGGCTGTTTAAAAAAATTAAAAAGTTTTTTTTTACCAAAGTAAATGGATATTACAAGTTGTATCCAAATTTTCAAACTATTGTTAAATCATCCCGAGAATGATTCGAATAATAATAAAAACTTCTCTATGCTCCGCCATTTTTCATTCAGTGTTACGTCAACATATACGCGATTCATTATCCTTGCATATCATCTTAAATGCAATCGCGTTTTCGGCTCCCCGTCGCGAGCGTTTCGTTCTGATTGCATTTCGCCGAGTATTTCCTCGACTCGTACCTATTATTCTATCGCGAATACCGCTTTCCCGTTAGACATGCCTTGCGCACATAGACGAATTGAAGCGCACAAGTTCAGTGGTACTCGAGAATAGAATTGACTGATTATACGCGTTTAACTTTGACGAAGAAGAACTTAAAATTGATATTTCATTCCGATTCTCGTAGAAAAGTCGACAAGTCTACGAGACAATGAAAGACGAAAACGTCGAATGATATTTCTTAAAATTCAAATATCGCATTATAAGCGAATTAATACGCTGTTCAGCGAAATCATAAAATCCATTTTTCGTAATAAATCGATTCTGTATAACAAACGAATGCGTGAAAGAATTTTTTTTCTGCATTGGATTTGATTCATTTGAATAAGTAGATACACGATGTTTTGTGTACCTGTGTTGCTGCTCGATAATTAAAATTACGAACTTTTTTTTTTTTCTGAGAATAATCATAGAGGTATTTGAAAGAAAATTTTAATTTTACAACGAAATTGTTATTTATTCATATGTGGTTCGTCATTTAATGCTTCACTTTATCGTCGTTCAGTGTGCCGTTATGTCTTCTTGCTTTTTATCATTCCATCTGTTTCGTTGAATCTCTTTTTCTCCCGACCTATCGTGTATTACGAAGAAATCCACGGAAATTCAACATATTTTTACATACACAACCTTTCCCACAAGCATCGCTTCGGGTACAATGCGATGTGTTCGCGGTTGAATAAAAAGAATGAAAAAAAAAGAAAAAAATAGAAAGCCGCGCCTGTCTCGGTATTCAGTTACGTCTGGCGTAAAAATAAGGGGTACTTGGTACGTGAGGAGGATTCTTTGCAAAACGTGCGTCAATGTATGCAGTATACTATCGTGCAATAAAAAAAAAAGAAATGCGACAAAAAATAGCAAGAAGAAAGGGATAGCTTAGCTTAGTATTGTGAAGTGAGTTGTTTACCGATGGGATCTCCGTGTATCGCACGTAGAAGAGGGTACTTTACGTGTAGCGACTGAAAATAGGTCAAGGATTGTAAATAATTCGGTGGAGTAGGCTCTCTTCCTCTTTTCCTCTCTTTCGCGACGTTTCAACGGTGCAAAACGACTGTCTCCGATTCTTCCTGCGGCTGACAACTTTTCCAAGCTGTCTTCGACCTCAATTCGCAAGAAACCCGCGGCTCATCCCCAATTCCGGGGTCACCCGCAGGTACCCAGAGTGAAACTCTCGGCACTCAGGAACTCATCCCTTCTTATTTGCGAAGCGTGTCGAACAGTTGCATTACATTCGCTACGGAGGCAGTTCCTCCTTTCGTCGAGAACGGCTCACGATAGTATTAGGTACACGTCTTACTCTACTTCGTCCCTCTTTTCTTCGACTACCCCCAGCGGCTTCAGTAGGATGAAGCGTTTATCCCCTCCGTGTAAAAATTGGGTCTGTCGAACGTTCAGGGAAAAATAACATTCACAATTTCGTCGTCGAAAATGGAACTTGTATTTTTCAAGGAAATCGCTTTTTTTTATTCCAATTGAAAAAAATGGGATTCCTTATCCGTAGTATAAAGACAGTGACTGGGATACTGTTGAACGAGAACTCATGTAGGAAAATGCATACACGCCATGGTCAGTGGCAGTAAAAATTTATATATATAACTTGAGACAAAAAAGGATGAAACAATTTTGAAAAAATTATAGAAGCGAACGGAGGATATAAAAATTCCGTAATGTTCTATTGAACTGTTTGAATGATATGATAATTTTGCGAAGCTCGACAGATATGTAGGTAAGTTAGAGGATAAAAAAAAAAGAAATTAAACAATAACAGTTTTTATCGATCGCTGCATTTATATATTGCAAAATAAATTTTTTCTGTTTTTTTTTTTTTAATAAGAGAAATTAACAGTATTTTTTTTTATAATTATATAAATTGTTATAAAATAATATTTTCGATATTCCACTGACAACTTGTAGAGTACTTAAAATAATTTAATTATAGCGATCATTTAAAGGGTCAAACATAAAAAAATATCGCCATTGACTGTTTTTACCGTTCACTTCATCTATTAATTTTTATTTATTTGTTTCGATTCACTATTAAGAAAAATTAACTGAATATTTTTCATTCTAATGTTTAAAAAAATATGATTTTCACTACATTCTTTATACTCCAGTTTCAAAAAACAATTATTTTTCTGGCAATCCAATTAGTACTGAATAGGAAATAAAAAAGAAACAGCGGTAATTTAAATTATTACAAAAAAAAAAATTGCCAATAACACCTGTTATAGTTCACTTTATCGATCAATTTTAATATAAATTTTTTTTTGCGTGCAATTGACCGCGTATTTTTCCGGGTACTGTTTGAAAAAATGTGATATCAATTTCGATAATTATTGAAGCGAGAAAATACAATTATTTTTCCAGTAGGTATACCAATTAGTTTGTTTCCATTCGTCGCAGCGATAGTGAAGTTTGCATTGCATTGGAAACTCTATAACATATTTCGTATTGATTCGCCCAATAACGCCACGAATCGAAGTGTTCGCGTTACAAATATTAATCGAATTATCGTACAGTTAATTGGCCGAATACGTTCGATTCGATTGGCACGTGTAAGATACAAATAGGTGTATCAACGTTTGTACGAGAGATTAGATAGTTGTGCATATGCCCGTCTTGCTTCCTGGGTTGCACGGTGCACAAGAACAATTATTGACGCGTCGGAAACAGTCATGCGCCCGAGCGTCTTGTTTAACTTTGGAGACGTCGCGACGCTTCCCACGACACCGGGCGCACACAATCTCCCATTACACTCTGTACTCCGTGTCCTGTACTTTGCATAGTATCGGATTCTACCCACCGAGTTTATCGAACAAGGCGGCTTTAACTTCTAACCGTAATTGTTTGTGAATAATATATGCATACAATACTGTTCAATTTTCCCCGCTGGATCCAATAATTCCCGAATTATTTGCGAATTTGAATATGCAGATGAACTTTTTCATTTTTTTTTCCGCCATTCCTCTCGAAAAGACAATTTTAGCATTTATTCACACTCGATAACATATATTTGCATATATACCGTCCGACTTTCTATTATACGCGGACTCATACATTTATGCAATCGGGAATATACTGACGTGTCAATTAAATTCATAATTTTTCATTCATTTTTGCATTCGCCGTGAAACAGCGAAATATAAAGAAATAAAATATTATTCGTGACACAGATGGACAATAGAATAAATAAAT
The DNA here is from genome assembly GCA_964006125.1 of Cryptus viduatorius. NCBI lineage: Eukaryota > Metazoa > Arthropoda > Insecta > Hymenoptera > Ichneumonidae > Cryptus > Cryptus viduatorius. The sequence continues at coordinate 12,918,604 of OZ023221.1, forward strand.
ATGGTCAAGTTATTTATTCACGTCGGGATGTTGCTATCCGACGATCGTTCTACTATTCTTGTGAATCTCGGCAAGTCCGACGATGTTTCTTCTTTCTTCGAATATCTCGTTTCCACTCTTACTTCGAACTTTCATTCTTTTCGTTTTCTCTTTCTCAACGCTTCGTCGGTTCATTCATTCCGCATCGTGTTGGCGACATTTACGAAGGGGCCGGTCGCCCGCGCATGCATATGCACTCGGTGAGATTTCTTCTTGGGCCGAAACTTATATGCTCGGTCACGACTTTTCAGCGGACAAAGTAAAACTTTTGCGTCGTAAAAAAAGAAAAAAAATGAGATGCTAAATTCGCCTTCCAATATTCCGAACCTCACTGCGTACTTTTGAGTTAAGAGCGAACCAAACGTTATCCGCATCAACCCATCGTCCCGTCACTCGACGTACGGAAATTCGATTTGCTTGTTTGCATTAACGATACGATGAGGAGGACCGCACATATTGATTCTACGCTCGCAACATAGCGGTGTGCGTGGAACGTGCGCGCTCTCTTCAATTTTTGAAGGGATTCTTTTTTACTTTATTTTTGCACGAGATTTATCGCTGTACTTATAGTTTTATTCGAGGGGCGGTGATTTTTTTTTTGCAAATTTGATAACAAAGTCCGCCGTCAAAATCGCAATATTTTCAATAAAATCGGATCAATAGGATTGACAGTTATTATTGCTTTTTTTTATTCGCAATGATTAATCAACCATCGAATATATTAAATGCCTCTACGATTTTTTTTTTTATTTTTCAATCAAATTTTTTTCCCCACTACGATCTATTCGAAGTTTACGAACCGGCGAAGTGAACGATATTTACGAGTTTTTAATACCGTCGAAACTGAATTGCTCCTTTCGTGTCCTATCAAATTTCTCCACTTTGCGATGAAACTGAGAAAAATTCATCGATACTGGTATTATCCTCGTTAAAAAAAAAAATTCTACGGAAAACGTACTTTAATTTATAACTGTAATTGCCGTTCTGTTTGTCTGTTTGTTGTAAGAGGATGAAATAAAAAAAAAATATGTGCCAAAAAAAATGAAAAATTTTTCAATTTTTGAAACATTTTTTTTTTTTTCAAAATAATTAAAATAATAGGTATGTCTCTAAAAGGCTTGCATGTGAATTTATTCATATATTTCATTTGTACAGAGCAGATTTATGGCCACATATACACGCGCTGATTTAAAACAATAGCTGCAGATTACCATATTCGATTTTTTTTTCTAAATAAAGAGACCCCAACTCCCTTAAATTTACCGTACTGTTGAAAACATTGTTTCTGTTCTATTGTATACATTTTTTTTTTAATATTCACAAGCCGCGTATTAAAAATAAATTTATTAGCAAACGATTTTGTTATATAATAATTGTACGAAGACGATAGAACAGTTCGTCGTAGTACACCGATGAAACAAGTTGTCACCGAACTTTAATCACGAGAATAGAGATAATAGGAAATCCATGTAAGTTCGAGTTCTAGTTTTCGCTAAACGAGAGTTCCGGTAGGTTGAGTGGGAGGAGGGAAAGGAGGCGGGTGGCAGCGGGGGGGGGGGGGGGGGGGGGGGAGAGCGGAGTGTGTCGAGAGATGAGAGAGGAACAGGGTAGAGGCGCGAAGTGAGGTAGAGTGGAAATGTGTTTGCGGGAGGGGGGGAGAGGGCGGGTCGTAGCCGGGGATAGAAACTCGAGCTTCTGGCTTCCTCTGTTTCACGTATTGCTAGCGTTGATGAGACCGAGCCCAGCAGAATCGAACTCGAGCTTCGAAACAGGCTTTCCTACCAGTAGAGAATATAGACGAAGAGAGACACAGAGAGACGGAGAAAAAGCGAGAGAGGAAGAGAGAGAGAGAGAGAGAGAGAGAGAGAGAGCAGCGAGTACGAGAAGCGCCCAACAGCCAGTGACACAAAAGCAAACTAACGTCTCCACTAATTACTTGCTGGTAATTAGCCGCCAATTTCGCCTCCGCCCAGCGTGAAATAAGGGTTCGGGAACACCAGCCGGCCGGGACATATTGATTCCTCTGTACTCGTGTTGGAACTCGAAGCCTTTATGTTCTATAGTCCCGGAGATAACTCTATAGTTATACACACATAACCTAAAGTAGACCATCTATAGTATGTATGTATGAGAATACTTGTAGCGTAAAACTACGCGTCATCTTTAATATCATTGTGTTAAATTGACATCAGAACACTTTGGCCATAATTCGTTTTCATGTCGTGCTAATTTATTTATCGGATTACTGTATCACAAACTGTTATACGTCTGTGAGAATACTGGAAGCAAAACTCGGAAGCAGAAAAGCCAAAATTAGTTCGCGCTTTTCTTATTTCCACGTGTATATTTGATGTGTATAATTCAATCGCCGACTTGCATCCAAAAATACGAATTGCATCGGATTTTTCGTTATGTATTGGAGAGTTTCATATTTATGTATTTAATATCTAAATTTGGAAAAAAAAACGGAACAGGAAATACATTGGCGTATTCTTGTTATTTAAAAGTATTTATCTGTTTAGATGCCTCGACTTCGATGCTTTAATTGTCGTCGCTTTATTCGTTTGTTGCATATGCCTGAAGCTAAAACTGTTCAAGCGGAAAATCAATAGCGATGAAAATAAAAAAAAATGCTTCTGGCAATTAACAATGTCCCGCTTACCTGTAGGCTGAAACTGTAGTAATATCTATATTTAGCGTGAAAACGCCAACGAGGATATGTTGATTCAGATATTTTCGGAAAATTTTCATTTTCACCAAAAAAAATTACAAAATTCTTCATCGGTCTTTGTTTGCATTAATCATTAATTTAGTTTATGACTCGGAAAAACTTCACTTTTGTAGTGATTCCGTTGGATGATGATGAACTTTAGGGTGAAAATGTGAATAAATAGATATTTTCTAACGTCGTACCATTTTTATCTTCGTTTCTGTGCCTTTCTTCGTCTTCAATGAATTCGATAGAATATAAAAACATTGAGTTCGTGTGCCTATGTTCAATTATGCTTCGAAATCCGTCTTCCGGAGTCAGATGATACTTCCGTATAAATGAAAATGATCCGTTATTCAAAGTTGAACGTAACAAGAGTCAGACGAACGACGTAGCCGGTTCGTTGTGAACAGAGATTATTCACTGTGACGTCGTCGTCGTCGTCGTCGTAGCTGACGACGGTTACGACGTTCACATCGATTTCCGCTACAACGTCGTCGTGGCATCTTACTTGCAGATCATGCGTACCTTATGTTCCGGCATTTACCTCGCTTACGCATCCTGAAAATTTGTATATCGACTCTCTCCTCTCGTGTATAAAGTAGATATAGTTGCAGCGGTGGCGGTGGTTGAGAATGAAACGGATAAAAGAAAAAGAGCGCAGGCACACCATTACGGGATAACGAGCCGCGATGGTAACGAACCAGAGAGATCCCATTAAAAGTAGTATGATCAGAATAATACGTTCGCGCATTCGATTATAAGAACGCAAGAAAACTTTTTAAATCATCCTTACGACTACACTCCTTTTTAATGAAGTTCCGAGCAACGCTGGTTACGCTCTCGCGAAACTCTTTCGTTTTCACCGTCGTAAGAAATTATCGTTACCGAGAGATAAAAACCAGTTATGCAAGGATGTAACAAAATAGATGTACCAAACCTTAACCAGGCCAACCCGTGACGATCATTATTTTGATAGCGATGTTCATTTTCAAACGCACTATTTTGCATTCTAGTTAACACCGGAAGATCGCGCGTCGCTCTTTTTTTTACGATTAATTTATCAAGTAGGATTCGATCCTTAAGCATGAAATTGTTATGCTATGACCTGCATGTAGGGTGTGTAATGGTATGTATTTCGAAGTTTTTTTTAGTTTGTAGTACTTGCAGTACTGTCGAGTCGAGAGAATAGGAAGATTTAAAAAATTGTAAACGTTTTCTACGAAAATCTGAATTAACTACTTTATGCAGAGAGAAAATGTAAAACAATGAATTTTTTTCGATTTTAATAGAATTTCAATAAATTCAAAAAATAATAAATAAAATGTAAAAAGTCTGTATTTGGTAGAAGTTGAATATAATCAACAAAATGCGCTTTGATATGTTTGACTTAAAGAGAAACTAAAAATTCGACTATGCGAAATTGGTGTAAAAATATTTATACTATGTTTTTCCTGTAATAAATCGATTTAATTTTTTATAAATTTACTATAATACATTTTTTCTACACGAACTGCGATCCCATAGTCTGCACGAGTTTCTCGTAAAAAACGCATACAAACAATTTTTGATGCCTTACTACCCGATTGACGTCATTGTCTGCAAGGATTTCTTTAATAAGCGTAATAATGATGTCTCTTTCCTATCAAATTCCCGCATCACTTCAACAGAAAAGTTAGCTAAGTTCTGTCACAAAAAAATATAACTTTAACCTAAAAAAAAAAAAAAAAATGCGATATCGGAAATGTAATTTGATGGCATTGATTCCGCGATTAATAAAGAAAATGACGGGTGAAAATGTAGAGATGTAACAATTAATCAAAACAACGAAAGGGCTCGTTAGTAGATCTCATTTAATGTCAATAACCCGTTGTCCCGAGTAATTAACGGTTTTTCAAGTTCAATATTATTTCACTGTGCATAAAACAATGTGCATAATTAATCCGAGAAATGCATCATCATCCGAACGTATACTCCTGTCACAGTTGTATCGTAAGTCTGTCAGCAAACATCAATTTGTTTGATTACACATGCAGTTGGATTAGTTTTCCGTCCTTCCCTCCCCTCCACTCCCCGTTATAACAAATGAATAACCATAACGTAGAATGCAGAATGGGAATATCGATTATTCCACTAAAGTATAACACGACTCTCTATATACATATATCTCATGAGAAAATTCCTAGTTACCGAAGTCCGTTACATGCTACACGTGATCGTGAATAGTGTTCGGATCGCCTCTGGATCCTGTCGAATGATTTCCTACCCGTAGCGAATCCGAAAGCTGTAACAGCGGCTGCCCTTCCCGGCAGTTCCCAGTTGAAACACGTAAAACAAACGCTTTTAGTCGGAATTAACCCTCTCATGATCCTTCCTCCCTCTCCTCCGCACTTCCCGTATTCTGTGGCCGGGTGTGTTGCAACTCTCGGCGAATCACGACTTTCATCTACGTCTCAGACTGCTTACTATCACACGGGCAGTGTACCAGTCCCACTCTTTTCACACCGATGCGACTTGTGCGTTTGGATCATGAGCGGGTTAAACCAGTGGCTAAATGTATATACGCTTTTCGTTTCTCTCCGCAAGCCAGTGCCCTCTGCCTCTCAGTTTCTCTCGCTCTTTCACTTACCCGTTGAGCCCAGCCGTCCTCTCCCAAGTTTCAAATCCGTGCGACTTGCATTAATATTCATGGAGCCTGTCGCATTCAGAGTAGTGCACCAGGCGTGTGGGGACCACTACCGATGTACGTAGTTGTACATACGTAAGATATATATATCCTTCCCGTACCTCCATCCCTACCTACTTCGGTGTATAGCGTATAGCACTCGCGCATTCACCGAGATATCTACGTAAATGCGAAGTCAGGAGCAGTGGCAACGACGATGTGCTGCTGGGGAGCCTCCGGGAAGCTGCCTACCAGCCTTCGAGGTTCTCTGCACCACCGACAAGAGACGTCGAGTTGTCCTTGAGACGCTTACGGGGACCCCGGTCGTCCCGGACGCGTTAACGATCTCCTTCTTCTTATTCTTCTTCGTTTTTCTGCTTCGCAGTCGTTTTTTCATCCGCTCGTTTCGTTCCTTGCTTTCTCCGTTGCTATACCTACCTCCGCAGGACGCCTGAGTATCATGCGATACCCGGAGGCACGAAGTGCGAATATCGGAGCACCGGCATACCGAGAGCCCTCAAGGTACTGAATAAAGTATAATCCAAGAGCTGAGGATATATCTTTCTACCGATTTATATATCGGCAGAGTCAGTGGAAAATTGTATCTATGTACGAAGGGATACTAACGAAAATGCTGAGTTAGGTAGATAGATAGGTAGCAACGTCGCGAGTAGAGCAGAAGGATTGGGCTCTTGAACATCGATAACCCCCTCCGCCGCTTGCGGTACAGCCGATTAGACCTCAATTCACAAAGTTTCCTCACTCCTGTCTCTCGCGCCCTCCTCTAATTCGCTTAACTGCCGGCTCCGCGAGGACTACTGCTCAGAGATAATCGAGCCGTCCCGCGCACCCCATATTCCATTGCGGGTTATACCTTAAGAGCGCTTTTTCTCTCCATAATTAAGATCGCGTCCTCCTCTTGCGGAATCTGTGGATAATCTCCGCTCCACCGGGTATCTCGCGTACGAAATAAACGGCGACATTATGTATTAAGCATAGCATACTAATGCAAAACGCACCGGGACTACCTTATTATGGAATTTGAATTTTTTATTTGAAGCCAAAGGACGGGAATTTAATGTTGTTATAGCTGGAATTACGTCTAACGTGAAAGGCGTTTTCGTTCAGCGTGCAATTTTCTTCCACTTTCGTTGGATAGACACGTTTTGTCGCCATTTTAAATTATTGAGCGTTTAGTTCGAGACATTTTTTTTATTTTGTGCTGTCAAAGACAAAGCTTTTTTTCGACATGATAATTTTTTTTTTTTATGATACAATGTGCGTGAATTTTTTTTTTTTGAAAAAGACATCGCATACGAATTTATACGGTTTGTAAGGAAAGTGTTTATGAAACTACTAATTTACATGTTTCCACTCGCCGCCATGGTCACTTTACCGGTCACTTTAACGGTAAAATTTAGTTATGCACTTGCTGTTTCAAAACGCTATTTATTCTGGAGAAAAAAACTCAGAATTTCATACCCTATACAAGGGTTGTAATTCTCAGAACAAGTGCAGTAATTAAATTTAAGCTCTTCTGCACTTTTACCGCCCGTGACGACCTGAGACTTTTGTTAAGAGTAACGATCAGTAAGGTCGACCGCTTTAATGGACGGTATTTCAGTCGGCGATCTAAACGATTTATTACAGCCTAATGTACGGATTGTAAAAATTATAATTGAAAATAATTGAAAAACTCGTGAATTAAAAAAAGGAGTCAACTAAACAAATTGTATAAAAAATAAAAAAAAAATCTCCCGTCAATAACAAGCGAATAATGATAATAATAATAATAATTTTGTATTTGATTCTTTTTTGTTTGTGTTGAGTGGATATTTCGTTTCCGAGCAATCGATATAGGTTAGGTCTGCTGATGAGTATCTCGTAAGATGATGAGTAATTGAATCCTATAATAACCCAATATTCCGGCCAATCATATTTTTTTATTGACCCAATTAATTCTTCCATTGACCCAACTATTTTTATCCACTTTTTTCGTCTTCATTTTAACAATCCCGCGTTCGCGTTGCCATATCAAATGGCCATTGTCCTGACTCGTCGGTATGACGAGAATCCGCATCGCTGGACCATTATCAAGAAACACGCATGCGCTTTAACGTTTTCCGAGAGAGCACCTGCGACAGAATTCTAAACTGCGTTCCACTGGGCCCCGCATGATCCCAACAGCGGGAGCATCATCAGCAAAGTGGAGAAGACACGCGCTACGCGAATTGTTCCTTCGCTGAATCTTTAGGATCCATGCAACTTGATGGCGGAGCAGCCATTCGAGTCGCACTTCACTGACGAAGGCAGAGTATATACCAGGCGTAGGTAGAGGGCATGCTATACGAGATGTTAGATGGGATTGCGAGAAGCTTGGTAGGTCGTCGTCGTCGTTCTCTGCTGCGTCCACTTGGTCGTCGTCCAGCGTGGAGAAAGAGGACAAGATCAAGGGAGTTACCCTCTTTCACTCTTGCCTTCCCTCTGTCTCCTGCTCCGGTCAGCCACTATTTTCGTTCTCTGTTCTCAAGACAGTGAGCTGGCTGAGCGCGAGGCAGTCGAGATAAGTGTACAATGGCGAGGAAGCCGGGGCTCCGGACTTGATAAGATCGGGCCGGTCATTACGAGTGTCTCGCAGCGGGGGACATTGCCTGGACATGTCGGGTTTCGACTCTCATCCCGGGAGCACCCTTTCTTCTTCTTCTTCTCCTTCTTCGCCGGACGACTTCTCAGTTCTTTTTCTACTTCGTTTTTTTTTATTCTTCATCTTCCTTTTCCCTCGTCCGCTTTCTCATCTCGATCCCTTGAAAACGCCTCATAGCGACCCCGTCGCCGACCGAACTCTCACTCATTCACCCACCCACCCTACGACCGTCGGCCGTTCGGCCAACAGCATTCACGATCTTTCGTACATATTGCAATATACTTGGAGAATACAAGTAGATATAACCGCGACGTATACGTACGATACGTGTGTGCTTCAGGTCGGGACGATCTCTTGGTATAGGATGCTGCTATGTACTTAATACTTATACCACTGTATTTAACGCGCGACACACTCCCTCCCGCGAGTGGTATGGCTGCGTGTAAACGATGGTCCACAACTAACCGGGACTTAGTGCTCCGACCGCAATAATAACGATAATTATCGTAACGTAATTGTCTGTATGACGGGCAAGAACGCTCCGGCGAATAACAATGTAACGAGAGACATTTGGCCGATTGAGGGAACCACGAAATGTTCACTTTCATGGAAGATTTGGATTTTATCGGTTTTTTATTTTTGTACATAAAAGGATTAACCTTCAAAACATCATTTTTTCGGGTGATATTGACCGTATTTTTTTAAGAAAAAAAAAAATAATTTGTAATTTGCCGTTCATAAGGAAATTTTACCCTCCAATCAAGTTTTCATTTCAGCTCTGAGAAGGCATATAATTACGAGATTGCATTTTTTCATCGTAATAGTTTTTAAAAAATTCGAAAAATGGTGTGGTATGCATTGACATGTATACGAGCGACTGAATCGCTCGCAATCGATGTTTTCTTGCGGATGAAATTTGAATTTCAACCCTTATACAGCACCTTATATATTTGGCAATTATTTAAATTTCGCAAAATTGTATTGAGATCGTAAAAATTTGAAAAATGATATAGTGAACATTAACATGTATTCGAGCGATAAAACCCCTCACTAAAAACAACAACCCCTATTCTATTATCGATGTACGATAGAAGCATACCGAAGATTTCATAGCTTTGATACAAGACGTATATTTCAAAGTGATCGATTACTCAAGAGTCCAAAACTTTCATCTAAAGCGATCGCCGCCGTGTATCGAAGCTTGTGCGCTATAATGGCGGTTTATAGATGCTATCGGCTTTATTGGTGTTTCTAGGGGCAAACGAGACATTTACTATTAATAGTTATGCAGTGTTATATCACATCTCGTTTAAGTTTATAGCAGGCAACCTCGGGATTTCGTTCTATCAAGTAAATCGAGAGGACCTTTTCAAAATCGCACCTGCTTCAAAAAATCGTTTTAAAATGACAATTTTTTGTTTATTTTTAATCAAAAATATAAAAGAAAGACAATAATACGAGTCGAAAGTCAGTCTCGTCACACGCTGTCGTATAATAATTCGTTCTGGCAGGCAAACCGGGCAACGCTGTTCATCCACCTGACTCATTTATCTTCTTTCCGACATTTCCCACCGAACTTCACACACGTTTTATCCGCATCCAGAGTGAAATATAACTCTTAGCAAAGAAAATGCAAGCATGTGTGTGTGTATGTGCGCCACTGCCGCTGCTACGACGAAAGAGGAAGAGATAAAAAAAAGGGAAGAAGATCTAAGCCACTGCAGGATATAAAGAAAAGGTCCCTTCCGGCTGTCTTTTCGAGAGTTCAGGTACAGGAAGGTGGGCATTGCTGTCACAATCGGCCAGAAGAATCAGACAGAGGGCGAGAATGAATGAGCCAAAAAAAACAGATAAAAAGAAGTAATAAGAAGAAAAAAAAATGGCCGGCGGGTCGACATGTAAGTGCAATAATCGGAATTAGAGCGGCGGTGACAATGAATCCGCTTGGATTATTCGGGCGCATCCTCTTCGCTCGTGAATCGTATATCACGATATATCGTAGAATTTCACAAAATCTGGTAAAAATTCCCACGAAACGTGGGCACATGCAATCGTTCCACGGAGGTGCGATTTATGAATGAACAGCAGATACGGAAAAAAATTAAAAAAATTCGCCCACCTTGAATGCCGGAATAGATGGATCTATGCTTTAAAGAAGAAGATTAAAAAAATGCATCGGAAGAGATTATTATTAAAAGGCATCTACGGAAATAACTACGTGACCTTTAGGAATGACGCGGATTAGCCGGTCCCTAAAATAGAAAAGTGACGTTGATTTGTGGGCAAGAAATTCGATCAACATCGGGAAAACTGCCGACCAGTATATTGTTAGAACAAGGCAGCCGGTGGTGCGGACCGCTTGTAGGAATATTTATAGTTTGTCGTATCCGCCGTCATTCAGCTTTGAGGAATGAACTTAGACATTTATAGTCGTCGATTAACCCCTTCGATTCCGTAGATTCCCACGATGTGGTTGAGGGAGTTGAGTCAACTGGATAATGGCGATGTTCGCCAAAATATCGTTTTTCCACAGCAACTCAGCCGATTGACAAAAAATTTTTTTTTTATCCGGCAGAAAAATTCTTCAAACATTTTCCGACATGATAGAATTTTTTTAGATTTTTGTGTCGGCTGAAGAAGAAACCATAATTTGGCGAACATCATCGCAATTTAACTGACGCGACCCCTTAACCCCGTCGAGTACGAAGACTCTCTCGAGTCGGCTGTAGAATTAATAATTTTTTGCACCAGCGCCCAACATGACGAATGCAGCAAGATATTTGGGTATAAGTGATGACTCACCGAAAATCCAGACAGTTGATCAAGGTTCGGCGTTAGTATAGAATACGCAACTCCGGTCCGAAGATTCTGTAATGCGCGCTCGCGCGCGGGAGGAAGGAATGCGATCGCGAGAAGATCAGAGCTGTCTACACCCACCTGCTAATTTCTGCGGCTATTAGCCAACGAGTCTGAATATAAATCGAGCTATTACGCCTGTAGAACACGCTCGCGCGCCAGAGGCCTCCCTTCCACTTCGTTCTCATTTGCTAATCAAAATGAGAAAGTGTCGGCTTCGTAATCTTCGGGAGTGAAGAAAGAGATAAGAAATTACTATTAATTTTTTGTTTAAATCTATTTTAATTTTAAAGGGCTTCGCTACGAGTTTCGTTCGAAAAATCATTTTATTCTAACTAACGAACATCACTGTACGGATATATCTTGGAAACGTGGAGAGGCAATTTTTTTTTTTTTTTCGGTAATTCGGAGTCACGGCGGAAATATAAATGTTATATCTCGCGAAATTATGCATTTTTTTCTTTTTACTATTCGTTTCTCTACTATCGTAGTCTCTTCTTGTTAAAAGCAGATATAACAAACGGAAATGATAGAGAAACGCGAGAAGAATAAACCGTTATGTTTGACAAGTATCTCGCGGGAAGAGCGGAGAAGATAGAATATTTTGTCGGTAAAGAGATTCGTTTGTATTTCCGAAGGATGGCTATGTCTATAACGGTCGCGATGCTCAATTGCCGTTGATGTTTCGTCGCGTGTATCGCCGGCTGACTGGCTGGTTGGCTGCTGGGTGGAATCACTCAAAGCTCCGTCTCTCTGTCTTGTCCTCTTGCCGGGTATATACGTGGAATGAAATTAAAATCAATTTGTGCGCCTTGTACCGGTAATACTGCGGATCTGTCATGTCGGACGTCAGATTAGACGAGTGCTATGTTAGGTAATAGTGGCAAAGCTTAGGCGACCTGTCCCAGCCTAAGATCCGATCCTCGGAGATTTAGACAACGTTCAAACTCGATGAGCCACGGACCGCTCTCGCATTAACCCCGAAGACCAAAGCTAAGATCGGGAGAATGGAATGAGCAGAGTCTCGTCGTCGAATGCCGAGAGAACGCGTAAACGCACGTTATATATCGCTTCATCGTTTCTATTCGCATTTTTCAAGGGCCAAATATATTTTACTGGTAAATTCATTACACATTATTAATATTCAAGTGAACTCGGCGAGACATCGCCGAATTCATCGGCGATGAATTATTATTCATTAGTCTACAGTTGTTTTCAAACTCGAAAAATGCGCCCAATTAAAGTTCTATAAATATATTAATTGTTCGTAAGTAGACGAACCTCGGCAAATTATTCATAATTAATTTATTTTCGACGTAAGGTTTCGGATAGTGTTACATATAGAACGGCGATTTTCGGCGCAGCTACCAGACGAGACGACGAAGACGAGACGTGAAGTAAAATTATTTTACTCTATGTTATCGTTTCCTGATTTAAAAAAAAACTGGAAAATGCCATTATAATGAATATTTAAATAAAAATATAAAATTGTGAAACGAAACTGAGCAATGAAAATAAATACATTTTTTATTTTTTTCGAGGTTAGTTATGATTTTTGTATGTTTGGTTACAATTATTTCTGTTATTGTGAAAAAAAAAAATTTACATAACGTAAAATGGTAACGTAAAATTGTGAAAAAAAAAATTACATATCGTAAAATGGCAAAAAGAAACTCGTTATTGCAAAACATATGTAACCATTCTACTGATATATGATTGTAATATAAAATGTATCAAATGGCTTCAATTTCGCATGCAGACTCAATTGAAACATCCCTATCAATCTCCCTTATCGCACCATATACAAAAGAAATCGTCACGCAATTATTCAATACCGCATATTGCTACAGGAGTAAAACACGTTTTTGTCCGAAGCCGTAATAAATGCATCTGGTCTTTTGGGAAGGTTGAGCGAAATGGTTCTCGGCATGCTACGCAACAGGGAATAGTCTCGAGTAATGGCTCGTATCACGATGTGACTGTTGGTCGGTGGGGTATATCTCGGTGGTGGAGTGAGAGTGTGCGGTAGAAGAAGCAATAAGGACGTGACTCGGGTATCTGTCGGTCCGGCGACGTCATGTAGGGACCTAATATCTCTCCGCGAGCTCAGGAACGTCATCCTCCCTCAAATATGTCGCTAGTCACCGAACGAGATCAGCCCTTTGGACATTCCTTGGGAATTCCGTTCGGGCGATTGAAGAATCCAAGTACTGTCCTATATACTTGTGTTATATCCGAAACCACCTACGTATATGTCGCGTGATATATTTATTGGCGAACTGATCGGCCGATTATCATCCTGACGTTTGACATCTGAAGGCGTAGTATTATACGATTACCGTATAAGTTAATCCCTCATACAAGCCATCCCACGCCTGGCCGGTCTGTAAAACGGCACCTGCATCATCGGTATCCAGCCACCTGCAACTTCCTCGGCTGCGACTAATCCCCCATCGTCTCTATAAATACAATCCGCGTCGACATCACCGAAATTCTTATCGAAAACATAGTTCTCCGCCAGCAAACTCAATCGGACAATCTTCCGCGTGGCTTCGTGACAAAAATAACTCACTCTGTCGTGATACAGAGAAAAGGGAAGAAGGAAACTTCAACTCTATCCTATCGGTGAACCGTAATGCGGGCCAACTCTTCCCCCAGGGACGTCTCGAAAAACATGAATTATAGACGTTGAAACTACAGTCGATGTACTACATAGCGTTATACATAGAAATAGACAACGGGCCCTATGATTCGCGCTCGTCGATTCGATTAGCTCGAAGATTTCTTCGGAATTTCGAACTCTCTTATCCCGATTTCAGAGATGCTGTAACGCGATTTAGCGAGGACTCGAACTAAAGCTCAAACTTTCGATCCTTCAACGACAATTGTGTGTGCATCGCGAGACTGCGATCTACGGAACACGCCTTCGCACACATGTTCGCACGCGGAAGATGCACAAAAAGCTATCCCTGAACAGAGAAACAGATGGTGGCGCTGAAGAACGTTGGACCAAAGAAGATTCAGTAGAAGAAGATCAGACCGGGATGGGAGGGGGTGGGGGGGGGGGGGGGGGGAGAAGGCATAGTAGCGGGTTGATGCTAGAAGAACCAGGCGACACGAGGGAACTTCAGGAAGCCCCAATGCACTAGGAAGAAGCATAGACTTGCCAAGGAGAACCGGGAAGAAACGTAGGAGAGATGAAAAGACGGCAAAAAAAAGCGACGGTACGCGAGTATGGAGTCTACCTCCGCGCGCTGGTACCATAAGATCCGGCTTGAGCGAGGAGCTGGGAGGCGGGGGAAATAGTAGAGTAGAGGAACGAGGAATGAGAGCCAAGGGGATCCCGGACAGTCAGAAATAAGCCGAAGAAAGCTGAGTAGGAGAGCCGGTAGGAGGATGGAAGGAAATGGAAAGAGAAAAAGAAGAAAAAAAAAGAGATCAAGCAAGAAACAGAGAAAGGGCACGCCGGGAGAGATACCGAAAGAGTATCTTCTCTGCGTCTCTGCTGGATTCTCTTCCACAAACTGCCTTTGCTGCTCCCTCCCTCCTCCTGCCCCTGTCACTGGTGGCTTTGGTGTCCTACGCTCGCCCGGATTATTGCGATATCTCGCCGGCACAATGCCAGGCAATTATTAACCTGCAGCGCTGCGAGTTGCTCCTGGCAATGTCGGACTCGAAAAGAAAGAGAGGAGACTAACTCTATGTATTCTCTCTCTTCTCATGGTCCGCTCGCGATCGTTGTGTACGTTACACGAACGGCGCGGGGTCTAGGTGAACGTTCCAACCGCGGATAGGGTGGTCGGTCGTCGTATCTAGCTGTCCACCAGGCGGGCGGTGTGGGGCCGCAGATGTCATTTGACTGCACACGAAACAGCGGGGAGTCTCCGGCCTCTTCGCTTGGCCTAAGGTGCATACTACTACTCTACGCCAGCCCAAGCCTCACCGGTATATTCCAAAGCGGACGAGGAGAAACCTACGGTGAACTGGCATCGAGCGAGCGGGACATTTTTCAAGGGGCCCCTTGACACTAATAAAGATTCCGGTGGTGGTTGGCATGCAGGCGCGCCTTGTTGACGAGCACAACATAGTTTAGCGCTACCACTTTGACCCCCGCCTTCGTCCCTCACCTACTGGAGCATCGTACACTCGCAGTTGGCTCGGATATAACACTATCTACGGTCTATCCAAACCACGTGTACATACTGGTGTCGCTTTCCTGTCCTTTTCGCTCTTCTACCCGCACAAGCTGCTGCTGCCGCTGCGTTTTGAAAGCCAAAGCACCAGCACCTTGTGTCCCCGACCTAAAAGCCTGAGGGTGCGAGAGCCTCGAGAGAGCCAACTACGCCTATATTTTCTCCTGGCACAGCGTCTCTTTAACCATTAAGGGAATTCATTCGCAAGCCACATAATGCACCTCAATGAAGCGTTGGCGTTTCGAGGACGCGTTTATTAGGTCTTAACTTAGTACAATTCAATTTCTTTAGAAACGCACATTTTACGATGCAACCCTATGTTTTTGTAGCGCGTTGTGAATGGCAGGATCGCGTAAGTAGTTGCTGATGGGGAATTTATCGAAAAAAAAAAAAAAAAAAAACAGAGCATATAAAATAATACACGGAAAATTTGCCCACTGAAATAAATGCCTCAGGGAAATATGATTTTTTTAAAGAAAATAAAAAAAAATGGACCGTGACATACATACACAAGTTGGACTACAGGAAACCGCGACTACCCGGAAGCCCGTTGTAAAAAATCGGAGATTTCACGCAGTGAGTGGGGTATTCTAGGGAATTACTGACTGTAGTAATCACTTTAATTCCTTAGAGTTGCATATTCACTGCGTTAAACCTCTGATTTATTTACACCGTGTGGTCCGACTTTCGACGTACTCCGATTAGCCCTCACCTCCTCTACTTTCAAGCTGAATGTTTGTTCCGGAAACTTAATTCCACTTCAATTTTTTCCGGCTATCATCGGTGTGCTATGAACTTCGAAATTTTGATCAAAAGTTTACTCTCTTAGAAGTCTTGTAGAGTCGTTTGTGAATAACTTTGAATTCGTTTAAACTCGATCAGTCGATCAGTAGAATTGGACCATTTGAATACACGTCTTACAAAAATCAAAGATTCCACCCAACAAGAAGGGTACTCTACGGAATTAGGGTGCGTAATTTGATAATTAATTAATTAGAGTGCCAAATTCACTGATTTAAATTACCGATTTTTTTACAACGTATGTTCCAACTGATCCCCGTCTCTCCTACTTGACAATTGAATATTTCTGCTCGGGGTTTTTACTTTCTACGGAAATTTTTCCGGCTGTCATCAATGTGCAACGGACTTCGAAATTCGGAACAAAAGTTTCGTCTCCTCGAAGTTTATAGAAAAATCGGTTTTGGCTGAGCTTTCGCGTGATCATGCAAATGGACCGGATCGTCAGGCCAGTGCAATGGACAACTTGACCGCATTCGGTGACTCTGTGAAGGTTTCTCCTGCGCTAAACGATGTATGTACAGGAGACTCGGGATCTCATCATAACTGATAAAGCAAACGTTGCCGAGCGTATCGCACACGAGTAATCTATATTCTTGTGAATATATTCTGTACGAATGGCTCTCATATAACGTCGCGGCTCTCCTCCCTCTTTCACTCTCTCTCTCTCTCTCTCTCTCTCTCTCTCTCTCGCTCTCTTTCGCGCTGTCTCGTCGCAGCACGAAATTTCCAAGTAAGATTTTCCGTTCATTCCGCGACACGAGAGATGGTACAGTAGTGATGCCGGCGTACGGCGACGAGAGACGCCCAGAGCAGCGGGAAGCTGTGTGTGCAAAACAGCCATAGGTCTTTCTCGAGTAGGAGTCCTCTCCACCGTTGTAAGAGGTACGTGAGGGGGCCTCGAGAGATAGATACGAGGAGAGGAGAGAACGCCATTTACCCTACACGCGAAAGATAAACGTCCGCGGGCGGTCGTTTCGCGATGAATTATCGTGACTCCTTGTATCTCACCCTTGTATCAAGACACCAGCGCAAAAGCGAATAAGTTTGCTAGGAGTAGCCCATAAGATTATTATGCGGATACGCTCCGATTCGTGACTGCCGCGGTGCCCCGCGCGCAAACCATCGCGCATGCATACTTACTCGGGAGCCGGTCGAAACAAATGTATACATAACGGATGAACCGTTTTTCTTTTTTTTTTTACTTTTGCTATATACGTCGTACCAATTTGTCGTACCTTCCCGCTCTTCGTACGTCGCGTCTATATAATATATACATGATAATGCAAACTGTATCGCAGGCTAAATGCCAACCTCCTCAACTGGTGTTCGATCGGCCTCGTTGCTAGGCGCATGGACAATTAAACATACAGTCGAGCATTCGTTAAGTTAAGCATAGCTGATGCGATAATCGAACTTACCTAATGGTGGAAATCTCGCAGAATTGCCCTTTTTTCTTAATGCTCGACCGATCTAAAAAAAAAAAATAGGAACGATATGTGTTGAACGTTCGAATGTACAGTTATCAATGCGCGCGCAGAATTACGTACTCCAGTGCATTTTTATGCATATATCACTTATTGTTTACGGGTAAAAATATGAATGTTGAAATAAATAAAATAAAAAATCACAATTTTTAAAAGTTTTTTTTTTTATCTTAATCTCAATATTTACGTATATTCTCTCTTTGAAAAATCCGTGGTTAAAATAATTCGCATTTTTCGATGTGTATTGTTGTCGCTTTATTCGCTGTCTGATTGGCTGTCCTGAAGCGGGAGACGTTCGATGAGAAGCTTCAGTCACATTGTATTTTGAAATTTTTTTTTTTAAACTTTAACAGTGTGATATGCAACATTTAATCTTCTGAAGTTCGAGAAAAACTAAATGACGAGATATGGATACGCGGGCGCAGCGTCCGATTGCCGTTTTTAAAAAATAAAAAATTAAATAGAGAGGTAAGGATACGCACGCGAAGCATGCGACCGCTGCTAGTTTGGTAAAAAAAAATCAACAATGCGAATACTCGAGTATACCGAACGTTCGACTGTATATCCGTTTACCGAGTAACAAAATCCGATTCACCTGTGTCATGTGACATTCATAGAATACGCGTAGGATACACGCATTAGGCACGTCGAACAAAGCTGAACGATCATTTGTCGAGTTAATACATTTGAGAGTAATGTCTGTGATAATGATAATAATAATAACAATAATGCAAATATGGCTTGGACAATCGAGTATAAAGCCAAAAGCATTAAATTGAAACGATGCATATGTCTCTACAGGGTATGTCACTACAGTCAATAGAATAGAATTTCGATGTCCGTTTTCATCGGATTCCATTCATTAATGGATATTCTTGTACCTTTAACGCTGAAGCCATACGCGATCGATTGTGGTGTGACGAGGCGGCAACCAGAGTAGATATTGGGGAACAATAAAAAAATGGGAAACATTTTTTCGGTAAATGGAAAATATAAATACCTTTGACACAGGTACGCGTCAGAAAATCATAATGGAGGGTTGGCCTGTCTCGAGCGATGAACATTTTGCGCGGAGGAAGACAGAGGGCTGTCTATATATATATATAGAGTGTACATTTGATAACAGAGATTCCATATCACCTCAAATTCAGCCAACGGCAACGTCAATCCCGCTCGACTGATATCAGGCGTGTCTATTCGAATAGCATTTCCCGTTCGCGAAATTATATGCACTCAATGAGGAGCGTTGAAACTGTTAGACTACTATCTAATACATTCAAATTTAAGCAGCCAATTAGTCCATTGATGCACTAACGGGCTGTTAAAGGGTGCATTTGAAATCATAAACGTCACCAATATTTCAATCGGACTTTCGATATTTTAGGTTCGCATCGCAAACGAAATATATAGAGGAGAAAATATTGTAAAATCTGTAAAAAAAAATCCTGAAATAATTGTTTAAATAAATATTTGAAATGTTGCAGTATGCAAAAAAATTTAGCACTGTCGTCTTTTTTCTCGAGTAACATGCGCGCCTAATTTTTTAGATTTTTCATTGGCTGAAATATATTAAATAACAGCGCATTACGAAAATTGACGATAAAAATTATCGTCAATAATGAATTACTTGATAGATGTTGCCTCGTTACAAAAAAGTATCTCATTCGAGGTTATGACAAAAATAAGAGATAACAATTGCCTCGTCTCCCGCCTCAAGTAACGAGGACTTAGACATTTATTAATTACGATTTTGACACTGACTCCCGTCTCCAATTGGTATAAACAGGGCGTTCAGTCAACGTCGTTCAAGTTATACCACGAAATCCTCGTAGAATATAGTACAGCGTAGAAAAAAGGAACGGAATATATAGCACTATGTACATTTCTCTCGTTTAATTTCGGAAATACCAACGAGTCGTCCGGCCGGTCGTAGCTATGATCTCCCTCGGAAGCACGACGAGGGCTACCATCCCCGGTTGCTGGGGCCCCTCCATTCAATTACGTTTCGAGCATTTTTCAACCGTTGCAACGTACCACTCCCTCGAGAGAGTGATAGAGAAAGACGACCACAGACAGAGAGAACAAAAAAAAATACGAGCGAAAGAGCACGGAGATAACTGTGACGCAAGCCGTTCGCCGCATTTTTCACTATACCACATTTTCCAATATACCGCGCGCACACACACGTCGCGCCACACCGGACACGGAACGAATGCGCGTTAACTACTGCAATCGTTATCGGACGATCGCTTCAAAGGCAAATTGCAAACAATCATTAATTTCTGTAGGTCTCGCTGCGGGCAGTGCAAATAAAACAACATTTTTTTTGTCTGTTCAACGACCAAACAGAGACCAAAAATCGTTTGTGTACAGAAAAAAAAATGTATGGGGACGATATGTTTAGCAGGAATATGTATAAGTATGAGAAATTTCACGTCGAGTAGACCGATTCATCGTTCTTCCAATTTTACTGCTAAATCAACGAATTACTGACAATTTCTGAAAATTAGCGGGAAAAAATGTCGCAATGGACGATACAAATAAATGATTTGAAATTTTTTTTCCGAGACTGACTGCTTGGTCAACTTTTGAAAATATCTATTTAAATAGCATACAAAACGCTACGTTTTTAACTGACAACTGCCCACTGCGGTGGGCAAAAGACGGGAGTTATGCGTTTCTCTAAAGTCCGGTGATTTTTCCCGTTTTCGTGTAATGCATGTTTGCCGAAATAGCTTAATATATTTGAACAAAATTTGGTACATTAGTTCTGTGTGTCAGGAAGTGTATTTGCGACGGTACATTATGAACATTACCTATAAAATCGGAGAAATAAAAAACATCGAAAAAACTAATCAAAATTTTATTCAGATATACGGTATTATTTTGGATGAGATAAAACGTTTTAAATTTACAAAAAATGTATAAATTTTCAATTGAGGATTCAGCAAATATTCGCATATTATAGTAGTAAAATTATAACATTCAATAATGAATAATTCTCCTTACGATAAAATTTACGAGTAATATTTGTCCATTTCACTATTTATTTGGTAATACGGTTTCTTAAATAAACTTTTTTTTAAGTTGTGAAATTTTTTATTTTTGTAAAACTTCTCATTGCGCGTAGAATAAATTTTACTTATTTATTTTCGAATTTCGTACGCAATAAAAAAAAAATAAAAACATTTTTCGCGGTTTTCGTTATGTAGAACTACTATGCGAAAATATGTGAACTCTTTTTTTTCTTCAGGTATGAAAAAGTGTTGGCTTCCTGATATTTTATCCGACTATGCAACGTACTACTACACAATTTGAATGGAATTTCAATCTCGAAGATATTTGCCTTATGAAAATTTCTGTCGGTCGTTCGTTGGTTCGTCTTCGTCGGAGTTCGAGAGACAGTGACTCAACTCCGCCGTAGAACGAGGCATAATTTTGCAATGTTTCTGCGGGTTCATTGCTTCCCGCGACATTTGCATACGATTATCGATACAGGTATACTATATCTTACCTAATGACGCTCAGTGTCAAGTCCACGAGTAAGCAATGCGGAGCTCCGCGGAGACCGTATCGAGACTCACCAAGATATTACGCGCGCGGGCGAACCGGTCGAACTCGTCTTTCCTCACTCTTCTTTCCGAGTTCAATCGACTTCGCGAACGAGAGAGTCGCGCGAGTCCGATTACGAAATCGCCGCATCAGGGATCTCTATTAACGAGACGGTAGTATTCGAGGGGGAAAGAGAAACAGGCTTTCGAAGTGGCATGATGATGATGATGATGATGATGATCATGATGATGATGACGAGGACGACGACGACGAAAGTCGCGAGTGTGAGTCGCGTGCCACATACCACATGCGTATAGACACCAAATAGAATTCCAATACATTATCGTTATCAGTTGATCTCTACCATCTTATTAATTTGCATTTTAGCCAATACACGGCAAAAAAATCACTATGATAGAGTCATCAATGAACCAGCAATTAACGAACTGATATCACCTTTTTTGATGATACACTTATATATTTTATGCAAATTTGGTTTTTTTTTTTCAAAAACTTTTTCAAAACTGTGAATGAATTTCACGAATGTGGCGTCAAAAATGTTTGTATTTGTTTGATCCGTAGTCGTCGCGTGAGAAAACTTCACTGGGACGATCGAGTCAATGAATGAGCGCTCATTAATGAACGACACGTTCGCACATTTTTCCAAAGCGACGAATACATTTAATTTGAAATGTCACTGGTCGCAGTTAATCGTAAAACTTCGCGATTAATTTGCAGTATTCGAGAGGTTTGGAAAATAATTAAAAACCAAAGGTTCATTCACTAAATATCCGAAATATTTGCATAAAAAATAGTAATTTCATGGGAATACGGATTCCGAAGCTTTTTTTGCGGTCATCTCTTTGCTAACAGCTCTCTTAAGAGATTTTTATAATCTGCTTTACGACTAAATCTTAAGCAATTTATTCCGTTTGAAAAAAAAAAGTGTGAGCGTAAAAAAATTCGAAATCTTTTTTCATCGATTATGGAAATTTCTGTGTGAGAAGTATTAATTTTTCATAGCCAGAAAGTCGTCTGTAAAGTTTTAGAAGATTTAAGTCGTCCTCCGAGTTCTGCTATAAAAAGGGCGCAAAAAAAAAAAATTCCGAAACTCCAATTCCCTGTTCACTTCAACGAAAAGTGTACTATTCTGTTTTATCTTCCCACTTGACGGCTTCATTTTCATTTATGAACGTACACCCGACGGCAATAACTACACTAAATTACAACCCTAACAAAATCTAACGTCTTCATTCTTGACATTATTATTAGCCGGCTTGCGAAATCAGAGAAAATAAGGAAAAAAAAAAAAAAACAGAACATCAAATTAATAAAAGAAGCTACTTTTCTCGTTTGCGCAAACTGAGTAATCGCGTTCATTGCCGTGAGCGCGTGCTGTCGCCTTTGCGTTGGTTGTGCCCTCCGGGGTGCTTCCAGAACGACGAGAAAACCATCAGGATCTCGCGTTCTATCTCTAGTAGCGAGAGCAACGAAGAGGATGAGATACACGCGACGAGGATAACAGCTCGGATAAATGCACGCATCTCGGGCGTCGTCCCGCGTCGTACCTGCAGGCTGATATCGTCCCGGCGTCAGCTATGTACGCGTTGCGGGTCTCTCCTTGCTCTGCTCTCGCGGTGAGAGACGCCGAGCGGGATAAAAGTCGTTTCTTGGGCGCGTCGTAGAGCGCAATGAACTTGGGTGGACTTATTGGCTCGACGTTGAGAAGGAAAGAGACAAACGGGGGATAAAGAAGAAAGAAAAGAAGAGAGGTGGCTCGCTCGCCGCTCGACGGTTCGCCCCGTTGCTCATGGCTCAAGACTCGCGCGCGCGCGCGCGGCTCAGCTCGTTCGCTCGCTCTCGTTGCACACACAAGTTCCTCTCTATGCTCAAGGTTCGAGCCTCAAGGTTACACGGCACCTCTAAGTCAGACTCACGGTGTACGAACGAGACGAGTCGGCGGCCTCTGGCTCTCTTCGCCCCATTGTTTCCACCTCCGATTGTAAAAACAATACAGTTATTGGCCTCTTTGCATTGTCGGCAAATTGTGGCACCGATTATTCTACGCTATTACGAATAACGCATTACGAATTGTTGTGAAAAGAACTCGGAGGAAATGTTAGACACGCTTCGGGACGGTCAATCGATCCGACTTGATGTAAAGCCTTTCGAACGATCGTGTTAACGTGTAAGGTATTGTCCAATGATCAATGAAACATTTATCTTCAATTATAACTGAGTTGACCAAACGGTATTTTGAAAAAAAAAAAAAGAAAAAAAAATTCCTCTACATGATTCAGCAAAATACGATAAATTTGAAAATTCTATTTTTAGTTATTATGTTTCTTTAATTGTCATTTATTGAATTCTGATTTTAGTGCAATTGAAATGCAAACCGAACTAATTGTTCCATTGGAAATTTCATTTATTCAATGTTCCCATATCTTCTCTTGTAAATGGGATATAGATATTTGAATAGAAAGATATATATATATAGACATTGGATCGTATCCATTATACGGGAAAAAAGCTACCAGTAGTTAGCGATCATTCGCTGTAATCTCGATCTGCCAATCACTGTGCCATTGCAAGGAATTCGATCCTTCGATTTATCCCTCCAGTGGCTGAGAAATCCAGCAACGATTTCTTGTTCACCGGTGAGTCTCGAAAAGCTCGCCTCGTCCCGCGCGGGCGCGCGGTACCTTCTATGCATGTAATATGTACCTCTATCTTTGAACGTACAGTACCGATAGATCGATCGGCAGATCGGCGCTGAGGTTCTCCGATGCGTTCGGCCGGATCGGTTCCGCTCGACTTGACTCGATCTCTACAAGTCCATATATGCGTATATATATGTATATATCTCGACGTCGAACGATATGTGCGCGATACTATATACTTAACTCGTACTAAACGAGCAAACGTGTATACGGTAATCTCTCGTCTCTTTTATATTCTCTCCCGTATCGTACTTATCTATTCTTTTCAGGTGAAAAAATAAACGAAAAAATAATAAAAAGGGAGAAAAGAATAATAAAAATAAAGCTGAGACTCGGTCGTTGCATATATATACCGCATAATGTAATAGACGTCTGTGATTATTTCGAATTGAATAAATAATTTGTTATTCCCGGGCGGGTTTCGAGATTGAAGAATTTGCATTTAGGGGAGGGCGTGTGCCCGACGTCCCACGTCTTACCCGGCATTATATGTATATGTATATGTAAGTTGTCCATAATGTTTCGAAGGTATACATTTCGTACGAACGATTCATTGGGATACATCCGTATGTATATACGTATATATATGTGATGCGGTATCCTTTCTCGTTCATTCTCGGTTCGACGAAACGATGTACGACGAGACGGTCAGTTATACGGTTTGTTCTTATATCGTTCTTACACAATGTGGACACGAGCTCCGCAGCATGATTTATCTACTTTGCTTTAAAGGGAACATATAAATGCTTTCGGTACGCGACGAAAAAAAAAAAACGCGTTCTACAAACTAGTGAATGACTTTTTGTGTATTATTGTAGCGTATTCGCCTATAAGCGTGGGGGTTGTTTTTGCTGATGAATCATTTGCATGAAAATGGCGTATTGCATTCGAATCATTCGGCATTTGTCTCAAATGTAATAACATTCGATCGATGGTTTTTTTTTTAATCAAAATTTCATGCCGAACTGAATTCTTGAAAATGGCCAAAATGTAAATCGCAGGAAATGGTAAAAAAAAAACATTTTGAAGCTTTTCTGTCCGAATGTTTTATCGATTTTTTTAATGTCGAATAATCTCATGGAAATTATAATAATTGTTGCTGTCTATGTAAATAAAATATATATGGCGATGATATTAATATAATAACACAAATTTTATTATTGTTTTTGTTATATTATTTTTTTTTATTAATATTATCATGTAATTGTTAAATTACTATTTTATGGCGAATTTTCAAAAGCTTTTTTTTTTAATTTTCATACATTTTTTACTCTCGATAATATTCATCTATTCTTCATCTTTCAACTATTTTTCTTATTATTACACAGCTTGGTGAACGGTAAAGACGGTAAGAGTGCGGCAGTGGTGAGAGAGCAATAAATAGGAAGATGATGATTTACTCGGCTGATTTGAGGTCGACGGTCTCGGTTAGAAATTCGCGGCTTCGTGTAAATAATCGAGCAGTGTATTTGGTTGGTTCACGGAGAAGCCGTCGGTATATCTACCCCCGGCGCGTCTCTTGACGTTAGTTATGTGTAGCGAGGCAAGACGACCGAGCAACGCCGACGGTTTCTACGGGCACAGGCGGGGGAGGAGGGGGTGTGATGAAGATCATGGTGGTTTTCATTACGCGTATACACGTTGCGGAGAGGGCGGTCTCCGCATCCCCTCGGCCTGGCCGTTTGTCCAGAGCTATCCGGACGGGGTTCTCAACCCCGTCGACTGCACGGCAAAATAATAAAAAAATCAGAACCGATGCTCACCCTTAATAAATGTTCGTGGATTAATCGGCCAGTTGCATTGACAAACAGCCGTAGGTAATAAATTTTAAAAAAGGCGGTCGAAATTAATATATGTCGATAAAATAAATCATGTAAATGGCGAAAATGATGCATTACATTGAAATAAATTGATATGCTCATTATTAAATTTAAGTAAATTATAGGCATCAATAATAAATCAATAAAATTTATTGATCGAAATATTATTATTGCTGTTATTATTATTATTAATATAATTTAGATACAATTCAAACCGAACATTTACCGAACCGCGAAAAAGAATTTTTGACAAAAATAAAAATTCTGTTAAACCGTGAAGCCGTACGAAGAAATAAGTTGATAAAAAAAATCGAAATACTGATCAATAACGGCTGTTCAAAGAGTACCAGTGAATTTCGTCGGAGTTTTGTGCCAATATCCTTTTCAGCATCGACACAATAACCAACAGCAATCATAGAACAAAAGGACAATTTCCTCGAGAGATACGCAATTTTTATTGCTCTTCGACACATGGAGTGAAAAAAACGCCGTATATCCATGAGAATTGAATCGTGTTATCAGTTCGGTGAACAATAGATAAAAATGAAAATAAAATGACCGCTGTGGCGGACAACCTTTTTGAACGATGCGCAAGGTTTACTGTACGGTGGCGTTACTATCGTCAATTGATTTTTCACCAATGCCGAACCGCAGAAACAAATGGAATGTACTGAATTTGTTGGCCATTTTTAATGCCTCTCTCCACGCCGCCATCGAGTGGAGAGAAGTACATGCAGACAAATGTGTGCTATTCTTCTCTCGCTTACGTGCTCCTTTTCGTGAACATAACTCTTTTTTTTTTGTTTTTTTTTTTTTTTTCTCGGTTTCGGCTCGCCTGCTATACGCTGACCCTCGAACGAATCGGTCTCAGTTTAAAGTCGCGTGAAACAATGTCTGCACGTTCATGGCCTCTCCGACACCGCCCCTACCATTTGCCCCATTGTCTTAAGGTCTATCGCACAGAATTGTGGTTATGTGTGATACGTATGTATATATATATGTATATACATATATGTATGTGCGGCGACGTTACTCGGAGTTCTTGGTTCGCAATGTCAGACTTGCTTTCTGCCATCCCTTTTGCTTCTCTCGGCCGACTTCTTTATTCATGATTTTCTCAAACCTCGACTTCCTCGTTACATCCCGCGAACGCGCGTCTCGTTCTGCTTCTTTTTTTTTCTCTGTACGATGCAATTAGTTTTTATCTTCCGGAACGACTTAATGGAACCCGCGCAACTCGCGATGCGCTCGGATCACGTATCCGCGAGTAAACGGCTATTTTCCATTAATATGTAAAAATATACGTTCTATATATTTGTATGCTCTGCCTATCGAGATCCGAATGCAATCGTGATGTGACTTGCATACGAAATTGGGACACATGTAAACAGTTGTCGTCACTGATTATGAAGACAATCGAATTTTTATCCTCGCGAACTATCAACTCTTTCCGTTAAAGTCACTCTGCTAGAAAAGCCGATCGATTGTAAATTACTCGTTCCGTTAATTTCAACAACCAATTTTGTTTATTTTTTTCGCATGCATCGTTTAAAATAGAAAGTCAAACAATAAAAAATTATTATAAATCCTGAATATCTTAAACTATTCGTTATTTGAGAATAACAATAAGGGGTATGCAGTTCGGTTAATTAAAAAAAAGAAAATATATATAAATGCCCGGAGGAGTTTTGATAACAGGATCAATCGGTTAATACCGCTCTCGTTCGTTCACAGTTTAGAATAGGTAAAAAAAAAAATTCTATTGATTTTTCTACCACTTTGGGACTCATTTGGTCTTAAATAACGGAGTGCCATTTGCGGAAGGAGCGAATGTAACGGTAAATCGTTCACCTGGTCGTGTAACCCAGGATTACCGACAATAAGAGGCACCTGTTGACTCGAAAATTGACACTGGAGACAGCTGTAACCCAAGCGCAGTGAGAAGAGAATAGCGAATTAATAGAAACTCATCGTTATCAATCGTTCGAACGTCGTTTTTTTTTGTGTCTCTCTTCCTCTTGTCGTGAAACAAAAGGCGTTCAATATATAAGTAGAGGGTACTCGGTGTCGTTGATCAGGGTGCAGCCGATCGGCGGGTGGTTCGGTGAAATTTTCGTTCGTTCTAATGAATGCGTAGAGCAGAAATGGCCCGAGGATTATCGAGCCGACGAGCAAAAGCGGAATTTAATTTCGGTGTTCGGTGCTCTCTCCCGACGGTGCTTCTTATGTCCGGACGGTCCGCAAGAACTCGCGCTACGGCTCTCCGGGGCCACGAGAAATTGCAGTGCCATCTTTCGAGAGCCATTATTTTCAAATCTACCAAATTACTGACATCCTTTCCAGGATATTGTGATCCGCAACTAACAACTCTTAGCCTCACGCCGGCCGAAACGTCTATTCGACATTCCCCAACTTCCCTAACGATACGTTTGTTCTCCGGTACGCCGGTTCCGGAGCCGGGGAATGACGCTCTTTTAATTTAGGTAACGGGCGTACGTCCTTCTTTCGTGTCTGATGAGCTTCGGTCGTTTGAAGCTCGCCGCGACAAACCCCCATGCATCCTGTTCCCATCGTCGTGCAGCTAATTTTTTTTTAATATCTTCGACTCAACTTATCACTCATCCAAATGCAATGAACTACGTCAAAAAACCATTTTTTCGAACCATATTATATTCAAAGACGTTATTATCAACGTATAACGTACGTATTAGCAACGTATTGTTTTTTTTTTTGTTAAAAAACAAAAGACCACGTGGAAACTTTGAACAGTCAAAATCGTCAACTGGTATTACATCGATAGCATTAATAAATGTTTTTTTACCGAATTAAAAAATTTTCAAGGTTTAGCCACCGACGAAAAATGTTGTTTTTTAATGTCAACGTATTTTTTTGGACACAGACTCATTTTTTATGACTATTTATTCAAAGATCGAAATTTTGCGCGTTCGATTCTCTCGGCTATCGTATGCGATAAATTTCGTGAGTCACAAATGTGGCACTTATGTTCGCGATTTTTTCGTGTTTCTATGCATGAGAGGATGTTAAACCTATGGTATACGAGTTACCGGTCCGCGGACGGGACGCTCGAATACGTGGTATCGGAAAGAAGCGAAACCCAAAATTACTTTAACGTTTCCATAATAACGTTGTCTGGATCCTTGGATCCTCTGTTCCCTAGCGGTTTAATTCACCCGGTAATCTTGTCATTACACTTTCGGCGAACGTGCGCCTTTATTTATTTTAAACTTTCATTATCGTACACGAGGATTTTAGAGGCCAGTTATTTCGTACGCATTTAAATAACTTTTTAATTTGGTGTGACGCCAGATATTTGCTTTAACGAGCGGGCGAATTCAAGTGCCGAGGTCTGGCTATGAATAATATTAAACGGAACAACGCGCCCTCGACGCGATGCGTACAAACTGCGACGACGTGTAGGCACACGAGAGATTCTCATCCGTGTCGTTCAACTTTTCGTCCAAAATGCTCCCATGAGCCCTCGAGGTCTATCAAGGAACGACGGCTTCGATCGTTTTTCTTTCCGCCTCTTTCTTGTATCGCAAACCCACACCTCGATGTATAGAAAATTGTATTAACACGTTCGGCCCGCTTGAACATCGGTTGGACGGGAAAAAATGAGTTTTAAAACGATACTCAACTTTTTTTTTAATTTCTGATTGAATAAATCGAAAATTTGACGAATAACTCAAAGAATTTGAAATAAGTGTCGTCATTGAGTAAACGCCGATACTCAATTCATTCGCCGATTACTCAAAATAAATTTTATTTAGAAAAACAATTTAGAAAAAAAAAATTATTTTGTTTCTCGTTGTTTTCTTGTGTGAATAAAACATCTTCTACGATAAACTATCGTCTTTAATTTATTGTGGCTTCTCATATAGGAAACTTTGGGCGTAAAAAAATTTAACGAGGAAGCGTTGCGAATATTTTTTTCAATTTGCAGAGATATTTTTGTCTATCAATTGTAGAGATTAAAAGAATCAGACTGACGTCTAGGCAAGCGTCGATTTTTTAAATTCAATTACCTTTTATTCATATGGATCATTTATATGGGAAATTTCGCTGAAGTTTAAGCGCCTCCGCTGCTTTTTCAATAAATGTCAAATTCTATAAAACCCAAACTATCATATCGATTATTCAGAAAATGAACGTCAAATATTCACGGTAGAACCCCTCTTATCCGCTAATTTCAATTCAAAAGATTGAAAAAAGTGAGTGGCAGAGTGGCAGCGAAAAGAAAAAACTTATTAAAAAAAAAAATGAAATATTCGTAACTTTGTCATGCGGCTGTCGATTCCAAATTAATTTGATACCAATCGACGTTGGGCGGTTATTCGAAACTTATGTGCAAATTTTTACCCCCAATTTCTTAAAATTTACTCAAGGGGCAGCATGTAAAAATATTTTTTTTTAGAAGATAAACATTTTTTAATATTCATAACTTTCTAATTTCTTCGTCGAATGTTGCCGATTTCAGCACCAGCGAACATTAACGTCTCAAAATTTCGACCTTTTTGGCATAAAGACACAGATACGCGCATGTCAAACATTTTTTTGAAATACCGTTTATCTGTATCATAATAATGATTCGAGACCCCCGATTTTATTAAATTACGTTCCCATTTCTCTGGATTATCGCTGAATTGATTTACCATAATGCAATATTCCTCCCAAAAAAAAAAAAAAAACATCTTCCACTATTTATGCACCCACTCGATGAAAGTGTCGGCCACGTAACTCGATACACGTACCCCATCAATTCCTCCCTATCATATGCCCTCTCGAGAATAAAATACGGTAGCGCCGTATAGTGGGCGAACCAAGATATCTCTTTTCATTTTAGCTTGGAACGTCGAATGTGAAATCCCGAACGTGCATCATCTACGTGAAGGGATCGCAGTCTCGCGAAGCTGCAGCAGATAGTGCCGTATCATTCGATTTCGTAAATACTGATCTCATTTCTATCCTACCGCGCTGCCGGTGATTGTTCTCCGCCTTCTGTCAGTTCCTCGTTAAGAAAATGATTTTATTTGTTTCGGTAATAATGCGCCTAACGCAAAATCGATTTATTAGTAGGTATTTCCCCAGTGGCCTCGGGGGGCTTCTAGCTTCGCTCTCAGTCGGTCCCGCTTATCTCGCCCTATCTTAACCCCACTCGCCGATTCGCCACGTCCAAGTGTCTATTCCCCGAGTGACAGAGTTCGGAATTTCTTCGGACCGCATTGTCAGGATTTTCGTCGAAAGGGGACACCGATACGATTGCCCTTCTACAACCAACAAACATCTTCTTGGCCCTTCCAAGATTCTCAAGAAAATTCCTAAATTTCTTAAACCCCCGAAGCATCATTTACATAACTTCATTATTGTCATTCCCATGAAGATGATGACGACCGCAGGTACGTATTTGTGGTGAATATTACTGAAATCGCCATAGACCGCGCGCAGTCACGAGAAGAGATAACTCAGCATTCTCGCGTAACGAAAATATGAGCCAGAAACCGAAGCAAGCTAGTTGAGTCGAAACGAAACCGCAGAGAGAAGAAGAGAGATGGCAAAAGGAGTAGAGAGAGCCGTTTGGGATCCACAGAGAAAACGTCGCTGATGCTGCGGTCGTTGGACCGCCGGTTGGAAGTCGACGGTGGCGGTGGTTGATTTTTGCACGACGGCAGTAAACGCTAATCCCACAACTCGTAATCCAGAGGGAGACTGCGAGTAATGGGAATCCCTGACTCCAACTGTAATTATAGGGATCATTTAATGGACCCCATCTCGACCTTCTTCGCCTACCGCACCGCCGTCTCCCTGTATCTATCTTTCTCTATCTCTTACCTTCTCATCTTCGTTCATCTCTCGCCCAGGCGAGGGCTTCGCTTCCGTAGAAATCCCGTCCAACTTCGGCAACTCGAGGTCCTGCCAACCCTCTCTTCCTCATCCTGAAACCTTCATCCCGCTTTCTCTCTCTCCAACTCACTCTCTACATCCTCTTCATTCTACTCAAGGTTGGCTCGAGCGGTTCGCTATTCGCTTGGAACAAGTGGAACCGTAAATGCTGAAAGCAGCCGCCTAAACAAGCCTGAACATCGCTATTACGTATGCAGAGAGGCGACGAGATATAGAGGAGAATTTCTGCTAGTCGAAATGAGGATATAAGACGGAGAGCAAAAGAATTGCAGAGGATTTTAAAGAGCCAACGTTTCGCGCGACTATTAATATAAATGCCCTATATTTTGCTTCAACTAAAATTCCTCGTTCGTCGTTCGAACCCCTTCGTCGTTCTTTAGACATCGAGGCACGCAAGATAGGGGAAAAAAATAAAAGATGAATCCCACATCCCGCTGATCCCGCATCGTTGCGTGAATGCAAGTAAATTCTTGCTACGATATTATACAGACTCTGTTCTCAAAAGATAGGCTTGCAAATTGTCGAATGATGGTGGTAGGGGTTTGCATGTTTCGAAAACATTGACATTGACATTTTTTTCCTGTACCCTTACAGAAATTATATATACTTCAGAATTTATAAAATATATATTTTTCTATATTAAAATGGCAGTTCCGGTAAACGTTTTTCTGCATATCCTCACACATTTACTCCCATAGACACTCACAGGCACTCGCGGATAACACTGACTTACTGATAGATATAAATCATTCAAAGTCCTCTTTGGGTCCTTATGAAGCGGGACATTTGACCCGATTATTTCAAGTCTTTTAGAGAACTTTCAGAGGCCGCGGAGCTCTAAAACGGAAACTCAGAAAAATTCAGTTGAAAATCTGGACGATCAATAACTTGGCGTCGATGAGTAGAAGATCATTAGCAGGGGATGATAATCTTAGATTCAGGAAGCACGAGCTACAAAACTGCTAGTCTTACAGCCACAAGTTCTCGTCTTGTATATCATGCGTAAGTCTCGACATATATTTGATTTTCATGGGGGAAACTGCGATCGCCTTTTACGCGTTTCCATTTACGAATGGCTGTATGAGAATTCTGCAAAGGGAAAGTCAATTAAATTTTTAATGTAAAAACCAACAATTTTTTACGAGAATTTTCGAATGATCGTGCATAATCAATTTTCACGGACACGGTGGAGTACATAATCAAGGCAACTTGTTATTTTTGTGTTCACTGTCGGTGATTAAACGAAAATGAGGTCTTGGAAATAATGTTTCTATCTAACATGTGATTCACCGTGAATGCGATCGAATCCAGAACGTCATTACCACGGTATGGGAGTCTGCGGACTATATTTCTACGAATAGCCTTGCGCGCGCATGTGGATAAAATTCACACATCCCAGGTGTATATCACACATGAAGAGTTTCTACGGGTATCCAATCGAGACGACTCGCCCGAGTTAATTTTAATCTGAAACGTGAGAGTTCGAACGGGTCGGATGTTGAAGGCTCATTCTTGAATTGGTATGAAGGTCTCTCGAGAGTGTATACGATTCCATTCCATTCCGAAAGTGTTTTTTTTTCACTCTATTGCACCATCGAAGGGAAGTCTAGGTATAGGCACATGCTAGCTGAACCTTCGAAAAAGACATGGGTTAATGATTTCTCGTAGCTTCGGAATGGACCAACGAAGATCAGAGTAAACCCACAGAAGGAAATTGAGAACCAAACTCGCACGGTCAGTTTCGAATATTATCCTACGCTTTACACGAATGAACCAGCAATTCTTAAGCTCTATTTGGCGTTCACTCTTGCGAGCAGATAGTCCTGCAAATTTCGACGTCTGTAATATTTGAATGTTCTTCCGAGAAAAGCAATTTCAGATTTAAACCATTGTAGAACACTCGGGTTAGAACGCGTACGCAGGTGCGACTGACGGGATTCTGACTTCCATTCGTTCCTTCATATATATGTATATATATATACATATATATATCT
Organism: Cryptus viduatorius; assembly: GCA_964006125.1. NCBI lineage: Eukaryota > Metazoa > Arthropoda > Insecta > Hymenoptera > Ichneumonidae > Cryptus > Cryptus viduatorius. The sequence goes on from OZ023221.1 coordinate 12,952,004, forward strand.
TCGTGGTGTTGAAATGAAACTACTACTGTTTCACTCTCACCTCGATTACTGGTTATTAGAGTTGAACTGGTTTCACCAGCCTCCGTGGAGGATGATTAAAGGATTCTACGCGCTGCTCGCGTTCAATCCGTTCGTTTCCAGGTAATACTTAGACATTCCATGATTGTACGAAAATTTCGTTATCGAACAAGTGTACTCGGTAGAGATACGTTACAAGATACGATTAGGGCGTATCGATTCAAACGCATTCGAGACGATTGGAATCTGAAAGAATCTGACACCTGCATAATTCCGGCCACATGCTACCGCGCCATCGTGATCGCAAAAACGAATTGGCGACAAATTAGCCGTTCTCGCTTCCCAAACGAACCATTCCATACCGCCAATTGGGCGCTGTCTCGCGAGTTCTCTGCTTCCATATTCCGAAATTACGTATAGTGAAATAAACCGCAACTACACGTTATGGTCAAATAAATTATATTTTGCGTGTTGCCATTGGTTTAAACCATTAAAAAATCAGAAGAAACTATTGCGTAGCAACTTAATGATCAACAAGGTACACCCGCGTGAGTGATATTGAGAGAAAGTAAAACCCTATCGAGTGCGAAAGATATAGCGCGATCGGCGCTTACGGCGGAGCGATAGAGAGGCACTCTGTAACGCGTTTCACCTCCTCTCCTCCTCCTCTTAATATTCGAAATCCCACGCGTTTGTTAATTGAAAATAGTATACTGAAAATGTGAATAAATTTCGAAGTCCGAATATTAACGATTTTGTAACTAACATGAAACTCCGATTAATTATTTTTTCAACGATAAAAAAAATACAACAAACAAATGTGCATGAAAATGCGAACATGTTATTTCGCCTGAAATGATCGAAAACCTCTCATCAGCGGTAACAATGTGTACATCGTAAAAGACTAAATACAATATAATATCATTCGCAATTGTATTACTTTTGTGCTATTCTATTGTTAATATTTAATTTTCGATAGATTAACGATATTCAACCAGCGAAAATAACGTACGTTGGAGTAGGGAAAAGCTGAGGCCATTGTGGCTGATTGCGTATGAGGTAAATGTGTAAAATTTGAAACGCTGTATATTCGTATTTCGTTGTATTATAATGTTCTCCCCGTTGCCACAAGCGTGCATAACAAAACATAAAAGAGATTCAGTACAAAACGAGAAATGTGTAATTATCGTCTATCACAGCTGCCTGTATATGCTAATTGATTTTCCCGTTTGCATATTATCCACGTTATCGCTGTTTTATACGAGTGTAATTGTCATAAACGGACACCGCGATCGTTTACAAAAATACAGCGCAACGAAATAAATTATGAAAATTGTTCCCGAATCGATAATTTTATTGAAAATGCATTAGTTTTTTGTTGATTCCGCGATGCATACCAAAGTAACGTTCTTCGAAGCATCGTTATTTTCAGGATAGAACAATTTCTCATTGCACCGTAACTTAGGGGTCAGTTAGTTTATGATTCCCGGAATTACTTTATCGGTAGTTAATGCAGCGAATCACGCAAGAACTGCCGTGACTTTTTCAGCAGTACACATAAACTTGCCAAACAATAGTGATTTCCCAGAAGGAGTGACCACTTATCGAAGTGATTACCGCACGCATTGCAGTGAGCATAGCGATAACCATAGCGACTGCTCGACTAGTAGCAAGTCGCTATTATTGTCTCAGCAGTAACTCATTCCTGCATTGCAATCGATAGCGATTGGAACCGGTCTCAGTTGTATTTTTGGGTAAAAGGAACTCTGAGTTATCTTGTCTATCGATCGTTGCCGGATCCGGGAGTTATTTTGCGCTGCTGCGTGTCCCAATGTCTTTTTCGTTTCCGGGATGCAGTCCAAGTTGCTCGGAGCAGTAGCGGGCACTGGCGCTTTCCAAGGAAATAAAATATTCAGTGTGTAGTTTCGAGGGCGAACAGAGTACACCGACCACCACGTTTGTCTCGGGGTGCGCCAAACCACCCACCCACTGGGTCAGAGTGGGGCCCCTTCAAAGTACGTAGTGGAGTAGTAGTACGGTCAACCCTGTGAACTCTCCGGATAGAGGAAACAGAAGTGAAGGGGGTGGGCAGGGGGAGGAGGGTTAAGGGTACGCCGTAGGCGCAAAACTAATTTTACAGGTCGATAGGCAGTTGCGCCCGGGGCTTATTTCGTCCTGGTTGCTATATACACCTATACATGTGCCCAAACACTGCGCGGCAATGCTGTAGTATATACACATAGCAAACTTCTGAGCGACCACCGTGAGGTTGCACGAAGTTTCTACACACGAATGAAATGACCGTAGACTTGGTGCATTCCCTCAAGGCGATTCTACATAATATACAGAGAGAAACGACGTTACGGAGAAAGGATAGCGAATAGAGGATACAGTGAGAGGTCCACTTCTGCTTCTGCCTCTGTTTCTCTCCTCCCGCCTTGTGGTAATTCACCAGCACACAGCTTTTACCGCGGCGAGAAACCGCTAATGTGTTTGTACTGCGGCTATGAGGATACGTCACGGAAAACGGTACGGAAATAGGGCCACAGAGAAAGATACACAGGAATATACACGGAGGTAAACCTAAAGTGGGATAGAGATGAATTTCCAAAAGGTGGATAGCTGTGGTGGAGTACTGCGGAGATGAGTCGTCGTGAAACGTCATGGAGAGGCGTTGCTCTCTGCGAGACAACACAAATATCGCTACAAGAGGAACGTACAATTCGTATACGGATGACGGAGTCGGAATTGGGTGGTATATAAGATGAGTTTGCTGTTTATTTTGACAAGACTTCAAAGCTTGTAGCGTTTCTTAGCGTGTGTATCGATGTTGGTGGAGACAAAGGTGCCGCAATGGAATTAATCAATGAACTATCAGTGCAAGTAATTAGCGATCTTTGGAGGCAGAGGTGGCGTTGCTCACGGGCGACATGGAAAACCCATTCGTTTATTAGTCGGACAGGGAGGGGGCGAGAAGGGGAGACGACACGGAGAAACAGCAAAACCACCACGAAAGCTTAGCACCCACGCTGTATATCGTATAATAGTCGGTATAATATACCTTCGGTGTACCTCTATGCGTATCTCACATCGCCCCGAGGCAGCTACTGCTACCTGCTTCTGTTAGTGGTGGTGCTGGTGGTAGTAGTGGTGCTGGTGGTGGTATTCTTCCTATGCTGTTGCTTCGCCTGTACGCTGCCGCTGACGTAACAATAAACAAGTCCTATCTATCCGCCGCAGCGCATCTCTCCCAGGAGCTACAACTTTATAATTCATTAGCGGGTTTCCGTGGGGCTAGAGAAACATCCTACTGCCGCTACTCTCTCCCATGTCGCGGTGAATCTATATAGCACCTTTGCACGACACATTTCATTGCTTTCGTTGTTTCTATTTTTATGAGGAGACGCGGGGAGGCGTGATGTTTCACGCTGTGTCGGCTTCCACTCGTACTTTCGTAGAGTAGAGAAAATTGTTCGTACATCTTTGGTGAGTTATTGCCGAGGAATTAAATTCATATTGATGAATTGTGTCTGAAGTAATGTTCTGTTCTTTTTTTAAGTTATTCCTACATCGCTTTTTTTTACGAGGATTAGTTTATTGAGGTTTAACTCTTTCTAAAGCCGAAATTAGAGGACGTGGGAAATTCGATAAAATTTTACTCGGTAATTTTTGGCAATGCAAATTGAACATTTTTTGAGCCCCGGGATTCCGAAAATCAAAGATAAAAGGCATTTTATTATTTTCGAAAAAAAAAAAAATTATATTTTTTCAGCGTTTTCACTGGTTTATTCGGAAGGAATAGCTTGCTTGTAGTTACTTTGTCTAGCAAATTGCAAGATCATTAAAAAAAAAAAGGAAGTTGGAAAAACAATTTCGGAAAATTGGTTGCTTCGTAATACGAATTTGTGTTCTTACTTGATTACTATTTCTTGAGCTAAAATGTCTGAAAACAAGACGAGGAGACTACCTTCGTGCAGGTATTCTATTTACGTCGCGTGACAACTTTTGCACCCAAAAGTGACTATAAATTTATTAGTGATTCGGCTATAGATAGGGTAGAAAATCGTATTCCAGGAGACCTATAAAAGATTAAAGGCATTCGAAAGCTGTCGCAGCCTGAAATTTGCTTCATCGCCATCAATCGTATTTTTAGGCAGAGAATTCCTCCATAGCTCTGCTTCATACTTAATGAAATCGTTCATCTTTTTTTTTATCCATTTCGACATTACCGATTATTTTCTCGTTTTCGGCCGATTGTTCAACGGAAAAACTGCGAAACGACAAATTGGCAGCGCCGGGAGCCGTCGATTCAATATAGAATACATCGTATCGTGGATATGGTTTTCTCTGAATATTGAAAAGTCTACGAATAGTTTATGGTTTCATTGATCCAGGGTGACGACGAGAATTGAGGTGGTTGTATCGAAGATTCAGCAATGGTAAACGAAGAATTGTCGTTGAGACTTGTCACAAATTCTGAAAGGAGAGAGAGAGAGCGGGAGGAGTACGTTAACTTTGAATGGAAAGACTCGATATCGAACATCGTTACACTCAAGAATTTATCCAACGGAATATTTTCGTAGTTGCATGAATTATTTAGAAGTTCGTGGATCGTTACAGCTCACGGGCATTACGGTCTTGGTACACGCGTGTGGTTGTGTGTATAGATATCGGGTACTTGTAAGTAGTTATAGTAACGCCGTGTATACGTATGCACCGCGGTATACACTACAGTTGCTTTAGTGAAGGAGAAATTTATGCGGAAGTTTGCGGGCAAACGTGCACCCGATAGGAACACACGTTCCATACCGAGACCTTAATGTTCATCGGAAGATACGAAATGGTGTTCCGTTGAAACTGATGTAATAATGTTGATAACGTACCCTCGTTTGAGAGAGGCAGAGAGTCAAAATTGTGAAAATTGCCACTGCGGAGCCAACTTTTCAGTGAAAATAAAAATGCCCGACGAACGATACTACGATTTGTGAGCAACGAGCAAGGAATTGCGATCGTTTAGATATACCTAAGATTTTTCAAAATTAGAGATGATGGCCTACAAATGTAGAAATAGTACAGTTTGTGGAGAGAAAAATATCCATCAATCGTGCAATCAATAGAATCGTGAATTTAATTCGACACGGTGCATCGGCCGGGAAGCTCGAGAAGTGAGAACTGAGTCAATTTTTTTTCTGAAAAAATACGGGTCGTAATACTTTTTTTTTTGTGAAAGATAGAGACACAGAAGAAGACACATTAAAAGTTTTATACAAAATCGCCAATTGACCATTTAGCTGCTCGCTAGCTGGCGTATTAATCGTTGAGCGGGAGACTCCTTCTTCTGAGACTTTGGTATTCTCGGCGCTTTACGCAGTCGCAAAAAATAGCGAGGAATCAGTAGAATATGGTCGTTTGTACCGACACGGGTTTTCCGCAGTTTACCCGTTTCCCCGACAAACGCGATACAGTGTAGCTAAGTCGGCTGCGGACGCTCAGGAAAGGTTAGGTAGATTCGTTAAGTGCGGGTAGGTAATGTTAGGAGGGGGGAATCGTAAAAACCCGGAAGGGTATACGGCGGAATAAGGGGAAAACTACCTAACCTAACCTATAAAATCGCCAACCGATAGCGAGAAAAATAAAAAAGATATGGCCGCCGGAAGACAAATTCTGGACAGTATCAAACTTCATAAAAAAAATAACTTTTTGGATGACAGTATATTTAAATAAAAAAATGATATCAACACCTTCGATAATTTAAAAAAAAAATAATTTGTAAAATTGAATTAACTTCCAAGAAATTGAGAAAATTCCAAATAAGACTCTGCTTCCGAACGGTGAACACGGTAAATTTTTGGTTGAACTTCCGGAAATGTACTATGATCAAAGATTCGTCCATTAGTTTGCTACACTTTGTGTTTCCTAATCGAAACGAGATTTTTTGTACAGTTCGCCGAACTCGCACAATCTCAATGGTCTCCTAAAATCGGCCATTTCAACGACGGAAAAGTCCACAGGAATCATTGACCTGTTCATCTCGGCAAACAATTAATGCAATGAAACTTATTGAAGCGCAACGGGGATCGTGTCTGTAGATTGGTATCAAGGGTTGAAAGTGGACACAGGGTTATTCCCGGCTACTCTCGCAGTAGGGGCATCAATTCATCCCAATGTTCTCGTTCACTTCATTCGTCCGCACGTCGGTCAGGCGCGTCAATGGGATGAAATTCGTTCGGTCATGGAATTTCTCATCAATCTTCCTGGGTCCTGGCTCAGCAACATTCAATCTATAACATGGTAGCTCACTGTACCGGCTCGGGGATACATGGTATATATCTGTTTTCTATTTAAAAAGAGGTTCCCACTCGCATCACCGGTACAGGAGATATTCCTCCGATCGTCCACATTGTACAGTTACAACGATGCCGTCAGTATAATTCAGATTATAACCCATTTTTTTCATCATTCATTATATATCGCTATGGTATATCAGCGAATGAGATCAAGTCTCTTTTAATAAAGGCCGAGCCGGTACTTAAAGAACCCTCCATCGTCTTTTGAGCGACTCGGTGTTCTTTTTCTTCCACTTCTACTCTTTACTTCTTTCTTTATCCTCGATATATATATATGTCATTTTTTTTCTGCAAACAAAAGATGCAGATCGATCGGAGGCGATGCCTCGAAGAATTGTAGCCCAAGGAGATAATTTAGCTGGAATAAGTTCCTCGGGCGTTCTCCTCTTCTCTTCAAACTCCGGAACAATATTCTGAAATCTTTGTCTTTTTTTTTCATCCGTTCTTTTTTTTTCCGTCAGCTACGCCGGAATTCCCCCCTTTTTCTCTGTCCTATCCGTACTCTGGTGTTTCGTTCCTTTGAATATCGTCGGGTATTCAAACTGTTTCGAACCGTTTGCTCTGTCGAAACGAGAGAGTCTGAACGATTGGCTGCGAAAGGCAAGAGAGGATATCGCGAAACGCGACCACTGCGAAACGAATGGAAGTGACAAGAACTGTCAAACTTGTGCAAGTTTTCGGCGCGGAGCTCGAACGGGGGAGAGTTTTGATGAACGGATCAGCGATCCGAAGAATTTAATTTCGAAGTTAACGAAGACGAGTTTCAACGTGACAATATAGAAAGATAAATGTAAATCGGAGAATTATACCGCAAGTGAGAAGTTTAACAAAATAAAAAAAAAAAAACAAATGCATGATGAAAAAAATATTCCCTCCACAGAACTAAAGTAGATAACGGAATATATAATTTTTTACAAATAAGACATTTTACATTTACATTTACATTTTTTTTTACATTTTTTACATATATATCATTTTATATCTTATATAAGATATACTATATATCGAGTACATTATTTTTCAATTATACTATATTTTGATATTCTGACAAAAAATAGTATTTCTTGTCCTATAATTCATTTTCACGAAGGACACTGAAAAATGGTTGCCGTATTTCGGAAATTTGTTTTCTCGACACACATTGTCGTTCCGACGCTTTCAATGAAATTGTCCATAAAATCGTCGGACCCAATGGCAAAAATCCAAGTCAAAGAGTAATATTTGTTTATCTTTTATTTTGTAAAAATTTTTCAAAATCCGTCCATTGTTTGAGAAACCAAAGCGAAAGCTCATTGAAGTCCGAAGTAGTGAAGGTAAATAATGTTTGTTGGATAAAAACGAGTTATAAGAGGGAAGTGGCTGCCTCTCGCCGCTTGTCGGTCTGGAGTTCATCGCGAAATTGCCGGAAAAGCATAGCCACGCTGTTTGAACGAAACGAGTGAGAGCGATAAGCTACCGAGGAATGTTTGCAGTGCCATTCAGATGATATTTTCAAGACAACGAATGAGCTCCCGTTGGCGAACTCGGTTGATTGCAGAGAACACTCTCCTGGCCAGCACGCTCCTCGAGCTCTGGGCGGTTTTCGAGCTGTAGCAATCGTCGCGGTAATAGTAGCAGGAGGGTTATGGGTATACCAGTAACAGAGTTGCAGGGTTGGGATATAAAGTTCGTACTTCACGATTGCCGAGCTCTATCCTACCTTACGGCAAAACTTCCTTATGCTCCTTTTTTTTTTATCATTCACGTACAAGAGAGCTGATAATTACTTTTGCCTGCTGGTCGAGACGCGCCAAGACGAATCGACATGGCTTTATTCCTCCTCTCATTATTGAGATTCTCGAAGCCCACTTCCGACGCCCCCTTTTCCTATCGCACAGGCGAGGCACAGAGAGAGAGAGAGAGGGAGAGAGAAAGAGTAAAGCCTGAAGAGTTTTCTGCACGTATTACGTGTACTCTGCCATAAGACCAGTGCTCTTTGCAGTAGGTAGTACATAGAGAAACGCGTGTATAAGAGAGCAGCGGTGAAGCGGGTATAGAGGGGGAGGGACGCCCGCTCAGCTACGTGAGCGAAGCGAATCGAGATGAGATTGGTAACGGGTTTCCACCGAGAAACGAGTTCAAGGAACGTCGCCGCGCGCGAGAGGCGCGCTCTCGATCCCTCGGGGCTTCGCTTGCCTAGGCTCATGGGATATTCCCTCCATAGAGACACCGTTAGCTCAGTAATGATCTTCTCGGAGGATGCCAATTTTGGTTTCATCGCAGTTGCCTCTTCGAACACGCTACTCCATAGGTATATATACAATATATATATATATATGTATACTATATACGTAAGTATAGATGTTATATATAAGTTACGCGGGTATTAGTCGATTCTTATGTCAAAATCTAATTCCCTTGTTACTTTCACCCATTTCGGAAATTATGGTAAACGACAATTCGGACGAAAATCTATGGTATCGAGCTGAGCTTTCATCCCTCTTTTTTTTTGCAGAACTTTTTTCCGCAAGATACAGAACTTATGTATAATTGTATCGATATATAGTAGATATATATATCATATATAGCTGAGGTATATATCCGGTAGATATTTACGATATACATTACATGTAGAAATGTTTGAATTGTATATATAACGCCTTCCTCCCCCCTCACCTTTTTATGTATGATGATATATATCTTATTTTTATCGGAATGATCAATATACATCGAAGATTTTTGTTCGATAGCATTATCTCGTACCTAAATAAATTTCAAAATAAATAAATTATTTCCCCCCGAAAAACACCGATCCTTATCGATATTGCAGCATTATATCTTCTTCCCTTCCGTATAAAAAAATAACACTCGGTCGCCCCCTCGCAGGGATGCGGAACCGAGCAAATTATCATTTCTTAAAACGCATCCCTATTGATATCATTGGAGTTTACAGTTTTCAAATATTTTTTTTTTACATTAATTGCGAGAAATTTGGTATAAAAATTTGTATTAATTTGCAACAATACAATTCAGACACCAATTACCATCCGAGTTACCTACAGTGCCGTCATAATAAAAGTGCGCGTTTCACAAAAATGGAAAGCATACAAGTTTCTTTTTAATGCATAGTCGCGAGTAAAAATAATGTCCCTCTTCATTGTTACAGAGATTTTCAGCGTAATATTACGATCGTTTTCATTCGTTATTTCTGCGCTTTAATGAAAGCACCGTAGCCACGATACTTTTGCTTCCCCCCTCCCCCTATCTCCCCATCCCCCGCCATTTGTATATGATATATCGTTAATGCGAGAACGCAGAGGATTTATCGAAGCGTATTAAATTTTCGCACCCAATGTATCCATAATTTTTTATTTATTTTTTTGATTTAATAAAAGCCCGACTACGACGGCAGATTATTTCCATATTCATAGGATATTTGATTGTCAAATTTATCGTCCATCGTTGCTTCCTGTTCTTTCATGCAAATAATGTATTACGAGAATTTTCTTTACCTCCGGAACAACATAAAAGTGGGTCGAACGCGTGAATATAAGCGACGCTATTCTGCACCCCGTACCCTCAACCGAAACGCCTCTTAAAACGCATTTTCAACGCCGATGAAACTAAAAATTCAAAAGACTTTTATCAATTCTCGTTAAATTATGTATAGAGTATAAGACTATAGTCCGAATATCGAAAATATCGCACATGAAGACGAGACTATAGGACCCGAAGCGACGAGTTACCGAAATACGCGACTCTTTATCTCATCTCGCGTTATGGATTATCGCAAATATTTACTTTTAAACAAACCGCATTCAGTTGCCGTGCAGTCATTTATAAAAAATCGGTCGATGAAAAACTATAATTTAATACGCAAATGTTTTCTTTTTGCAATTACTTTGGAAGGTAATAACTTTTGCATACAAAAATCGAACAAAAATTACGAATTCAACTTCGCAAAGATTGCGTCCAATCATTGGTTGCGTTGTTTATCAGTAAAAAAAATAATAAACAATGTGTTTTTTTTTTCATAAATTCGGTACTATTTAATTCGGAGAACCATCATCGTTCATACAAATTCCTCGTCGCAAGGACTACCTAGAAGCATCGTATATCATTTTTTCATCCCCTCATCCAGGCGCCGTATTTTCGAAACTCTCAATGAATCAATGCCTTCAGAGGGTTAATATCTTTTCATATATGCGAGACCCCGTCTCAAGGGGTTTAAAGTGATCGTTGAGCCGTATTTATCAACAAACCAAAAAGTTTTGTTTTCAACACTCTCCAATAACTACCGTCTAGTATTTCAGTGATTTTCACCACCACCCGCATCGAAATCCGATGCATCACGGGTACTCAGCCCTCGGGTATTACGCGACGAGTCCATATAGCAGTTTAAAGGTCGACTAACGATATTTCTCCACCGAGAATACTCTCGCTGTGAAATCTTTCGATGTTTTTGATACTTTGTGAAAATCCTTTTTATTCATTACAAATCCTCTATCTCTCGAAACATCGAAACTGCATCCAGTTAAACTTCGGTGTATCAACATTTTAATGACTTCGCATACATAAATTCGACGTTCTCCGTTGGAGTTTTTATAACGAGAATGTCGAAAGTTGTCACCAACGAAGATACGTTGAAGAGACACAGGGTTTTCCGGGCTCGTTAGAGTTTCCCTATAATTCACATACCCTTCTTTGTGGACACTAAACTGGTTTTGTCAAGTTAACGGACACGTTCGCAAGGCGTTTTAGTTTCATTTAGGTACGGTGAGGGGTTGAAGCTTGCGTCACAGAGAACCTGCAGAGTGTATAGCGGTAGAACGGGACCCGAGGAGGGAGGGGGTGGCAAGGGAGGACAGGAGGTTGATACAGTATATATAGGGGTTGGTTTCTCCCATGTACTTGTTCCAAAGTTGGCGAAGTCGCAAGGCGTCGTTAATTACCCTCGCTCCTCGCTCACTCCCGTGTTCTCTCATTCCTCTCTCGTCCTTATTTCATATACTCTCTCCGTATCCTCTTACTCTACTCGAACATACTATCCTCGACCGAGAGCGTTACATCAACCTCCCCCGTCTCTTTCACCCCGTGTAGTTTAACCTCTGGTGGATAGGGTAAGGAGACATATAATGGGAACCACAAATTATACTTTGGAGTGGCGAATAGGTACGCCGAGGGAATAACTATTGTATTGTGGAGTAGATACGTATATCTCTAACCGGTCCTCGTACGTACAGAGAGATTTTGGAATCAGCAGTAACCGGGGGACCGGTAGGGAAGCGGAAGCACCTGTATAACGCAATTCTCCAGACAGTCATATATCCTATATTAATATTTATGGAACACAGACATCCGAGAATCAAAGCGCTCGATGAAAAATACTTTTGCAATAAGTAATTCGACCAACTGAGACATCGGTATCGAAACGGGGAGCGCAAAAACTGTGAAGTTGGAGAAAAAAAAAATTGTTGATTTTTTTTCAACGGTCAACTCAAAGGCACCATTTAGTGCTAAAAAATATTAAGGATTGTCATTTTGGAACTTATAAACATTATATCGAACACACAGATTAATTATTAGAATAACGTTTGTATTCGTATATTTTTATTGGTTCAATTTTTAACTGATAAAACATGTTTACAATTTTTTTATTTTCATAGCAAATTTCCCTTCCGCTTTTCTTTTACGGAGAAACATGTTAACGAGATGGCAGACACTGAGAATATACATTATTTCGATTTGACTGACACTGTAAGTTCGGCGTTTTAAATTGATTGAGGCGGCGGCTTTAGTGTTTTTTTAATAGTACGAAATGAACAAAAAAAATTCCGCTTTCTAAAAATTTAATAGACATTCGTCTAAATATTCAAAGAATAATGTTGTAAAATATCATAACTGTACACGTCTTTGTATAAAATCATTAGAACTTAATACGACAGCGACAAAGGGAGTGAAAAATTCACGTGAAGGTCAAACAACAGCACCCCTCATTCAGTCGGGAATTGAAAAGTCAAACTTTCGCAAAGTGCGGATGATACGTCGATCGGCATCAAAAATATAATAGAATTTTTTTTCCCCCTCGAATGTGAGAGAATTCCATATACACACATATATCATCGAATGAGAGAGAGGAAATGCGCGGAAGTCGCAACCAGTAGCACAAAACGAAGGGATTCAGGAGAGCCTTGTCCTTCCGCTTATATGACGTTATGACGGAAAAGTTTATTGAGCCCTGGAGGGGGAGGGGGAGGGGGCGAGCCGCCCCACCGTACGACTGCTCGTCGTCGCTCAGAATCGCGCCTACCCTTCGGCAAATATTTTTCCGCCTGCGGCGGTCTTACCCCGTGAGTTTCGTAAAATCGTTCTCATTGTTCCCGACCTATACTCTCACCAACCGCTCACCCTCGTTCTTTTCTCTGGCTTCGCTTGCCCTCTCTCGCTTTCGCTTGTCTACCGGGCGAACGCGTCATTTCTTTTTACAACCCTCGCTCTCGCCCACCCCCGTCATCGCCGCTATGTATTCTACGTTCGCGCTTTCCTCCGATCTCCGCTTCTCGCTCTCGCCTTATTCGACCAATATTTTCCAAGCTTCTCGAAGCTTCGTCCCGAGTCGCCGCTTATGGGAAAGGCGCTTCGCAATGATTCAGAAGGTAAAAGGAGACTTCGAAACTACGCTAATTAAGAGAGAAGCAATCGCGTGCTTCGGCATTTGATTGAATGCACTCGGGAAGGTACGCATGAACAGTTGAACTCGGCACAAGTTATGACTTCTTCGTTCTCTCGTACAGTTGTGGAATTTCACCGTCAAGTTGTACACCTCATTTATGCCGAACGCAAAAGCGGAATGGGTCGTTGTTCGAGTCAAAGTTAAATAAAATTTGAAGTTTAAGCATTCGAAAAATTATTACTTATTCCATTATTAATTCAAGAGCATCGGAAAAAACAAGATTTTTTTTTTTTCAATTTATTTAGACTTTAAAAACGGTTAACTCTCGACTGCCCATAAGGCAAAAAAATTCGCTGTTAATTAAAGGAATTTTTGGGATGCCCTATGTCCTTGAAAACAGCAAAAACTGACAGTGGCGCTTGATTTTCGGTGTCTTTTCAAAAATAATTTAAATTGCGTATAATTTCAAAAAAATATAAAAATTTAACAGAACAGCTCATTTGTCTATACAGAAACGAAATATAACCAATCATATCTTAGTTTTACGCAATAGTTCGCAACTTTTTCCGGACTTCGAAAAGCAGACGACGTGACGATTTCGTCGGCACCGCGCGATATTTTCGTTCATATCAAGTAATAAAGATGAAGGAAAATCTGGAACTTAAGCGAACTGCCGCTGTATACCTGTGCGTACAACGTGAACAAAAAACGAAGGGGACTGTACGAAAAGCGAGAGTGTACGTGCGGCAGGACTAATAATGCGTGCGTATGCCGTGGCGGTGTTAGTTTTGTGCCACGTATGTCGTATGACGTATGGATACACACGTGGGGTTATTTTCCCGTCACTCCGGACAAGTCTGCGCACCCCTCGTTCAGTAACGCTGGAGCGCGCGCTCGGGCCACGCATACGCAAGGACAAACAGGAATACAGACGTTCGGCTATCTATTTTAAAGTGGCGGGACTGCGGGAATCTCATAAAAAACTCATACGCAGCCGGTCCCGCAATAGCGGCTCAGTTCGTGCGTAACGTTTGGAGCAACGAGGACACGTATCCCTCTTTCCCTTCTTTAAATATGCACCGACTCCCTTTTCTATCTCCTCCCACCCCCGCGTCTCACCCGGATTCTGACCTTTCTTTGCTTTCGGCAAAGTCTTTCGAACCGAATATTCTTTGCATGCGTTTCACCCACGAACCATTTTCCCCTTTCAACAAAACGATCCGCCACACGGGACACTTTCCTCCCTTCAAAGCATTGACTCTTTATGAGGTTTTCTTTGGATTTGTCTCTCTTGCGCACTGCGGTTGGAATTAATTGCAAACGATAGACGTTCCCTGTAGTCGATCGAAGTGAACGAATGTATGCGCATCACTCGGTGGTCAGAGGAAAAGAGGTTGTGTCGGTTGGTGAGGCGAGCGCGAAATAGGAAGGACGATAATGGGAGGTCGATGTATTGAATCGACGGGCCGATCTTCTTCCGATTTGACCCTTGTTACCGACGATAATCTTTATCGTGACCAGCGAATTCAATTACCGAGCTTGTTGTCCGTTAAGGTGTATACACGTGTGTGGCAACCAATCGCGTTGAGGTATCGATGCATCAGACATTAAGGTTTCGTATTAGTTACAAAGTGACTCCTAACTACTGCCCATCATCGATTACAAACGATAAAAAAACGATCACGTTTTCCGTTAACATGCTCCGGCGTTCCTTCAAACTTTCACAAGTTTTTATCGTATTTAATAGAGGAAACGGAACACATACACTTTTAAAAAATCGAAAGTTTCATACGGTGAGTATCGCGCTGAAAGATATTACTAACTATAGAATGCACTGTAATTTCATAGACCTATTTCCCACACTATTCGATCCTATTGTACCCTTAATCTATCTATTAATGTGTAAATATTACATCATTTTTTTTTTAACTTTTGGGGGATATATATAATATACTTGTGCTTTCCCGGGATCGCGCGCTCTTTCGTCAATTCTAGAATTTTTTAGTTAAGGTCCTTTCGGGGATTTTCCTAACTAAATTTTACGATATCGTAATTGCCCAGCGCCAGTAAGAATGGCTCCTCCATTGAAATTTTAAACGGAACCATCAGAGGCCAACTATGGGACATTAGCTTCCGGCATCGGACCTCGCGACAGCCACGCGGCAAACAAACAAAACGATAAAAATACTTGGCAACGTTGACTTATCGCGGTTCAAGATATATCGTGACACCAACTAATTATACCGCAAACAATACGAAGCCACATGCGACGAACGCAATGGAATATTTAAGAAGCGTGTCCCTATCAATTGTTCGCTAAAAATAGTCTATCATAATGTTTTCCGAAAACCGGTTGGTGGTCATCAGTAATTTGACGGTTTGAGCGCAAATATCAATCGAGGATAGGAAGATTCGTCTTTTCGCGATTGGTCTTTCTTTACCTGCGCAGGAATCCGATATTGGCCACTAATGAGTAAGCATCAACATTTACTCTGGCGGCGTTGTAAGAGCGTGCAAACCCTTTCCAATACGGTTTTCCTTTCCTTAATGTTACGCGTTCAAAGTTGTTTGACGTTACGAAATAAAATCAAAGGATCCTTGCGGAACGCCTGTTTGTCCGTTTGCGCGAATACTACCAATTGAAATGCAGCAGCATTCATTTAGAGTAACCATTGACGGAACGAGAAGCTGTTATACATCTAAGCTGTTTGAAGTCAAGAAAAAGGCCCGTCAAGCCGAAATTTCCCCATGAACTTCCAAGTGCGCCTCGGTCTGCGTTAAAACGAATATTTTACAACCGCCAACGGGCCTGCGCAGCCGTATCCTCGGTTATATGCTCATTTCGCTGAGCAAATACGTTGCAATATGTATGCGCAATTACTCATGCGTTACCGCCCCTCAGTTCCCTCTTCGCCTTCCAAATAAGCTCCGCGCAACATATCTTTCATACCGATAAAATACCCCAAAATTAAATAAGTAATTATATCAATAGCGCCACTAGCTGACGAACTGAAGATAGGAATCTTTACCTCAAATATGGCAAATTAATCATTAAAATTGTTTACCCATTCCTCAAAGTCAACGAAGTTAGTGGTAATAGAGAGTGTATCAAAGATGCATTAGTGATTAAAGTGCGAGATATAAATCAAGGTTTCTCCATCGATTCGCGGGGTTGTAAGAACCTCGAGGTTGATTCAACGTCAAGGATTCCGACCCTGAGTACTTTTCAAGGGCCACGTGCCTCCCGGAACCGCCCTCGAAAGATTGCGAAGAGAGACAGAGATCCAGGAAAGATAGTCGCCATACAGAAGAGAGGGGCCACACAAACGTGTGCTTTTGCTGCTGCGAATGGCTCGCGTGAAGGGTATAGTAACACATTGGAAAGTCTCGGGCTCCTGGTGGCCGTCTTCTTTCGCGCTTGGTTCTCGCTTGAGCGCGAGCCAAATAGCCCCGATATATCATGGGGATGGCCATTATTAAATCATGCTGCAGTTGGTAATTCAGTTTCCTGCGACGTGCCCCGAGCCCGGTACGTGTCTCGTGTCGATTATCGAACGATAACAAGCTTCGCGATATCAAGAGCGGGCGAGAGAGAGAAGGGCGCGACGAAGGACACGAGGGTGGGCGAGAGAAGAAGAGGTGAAGGAGGAGATGGAAGGCCGGGTGTAAAGTGGTGGGAAGGACGAGTAAGGGGAAACGAAAGGGTGAGGCCGTGGCTCGGTCGATCTCCGCCCACCCCCCTTCCCCGACTCTGGCACCACCGATAGGGAGACCAGCTCCATGGAGAAAACCAGCCGAGGAGTAAAAGTGCCGGGCCACGAGCACCAGTCATCGAGATCGCTCACGTGCGACTGAGCGTTCGATCCGTAAAATGGGAGCGAATTGAGAGGGTGGTGTAGGACATACGTCTCTGAGATACCGCTGTGGCCATGGCCGCAGAGGATATAGGAGGGCGCAGATGAGAACTTCCTTCATATACAGTTGTACCGTATTCTACTACCATCAGAAGTTTCAACCAGTATACAAACGTATGCTATCAACGGAACCAGGTCGCCCTGCGGGTTGTGGAGGTTCAATCCTGCACTCTTTGACGTCACACATGCGCTCCGGATGAATGAGAAACGAAAGAGAAGAGAGAGAACTAACTTCCCTTTATGCCTTCTCCGTTACGCTTGTATCACATCGGCAACCCGCATCTGTCGACGAGTTTAATTGATTCCTGAAGAGCTACGCTTTTATCGGTCTGTTTACCGGGCAACTGTTTGACGTTGCGGGATGATGCCTCACGATGAAAACGAATGAGTTGATGATAAGGGCTCGAAATTTGAAGAGCCTTTGAAGGGAACAAGTTGCATTCATTCAGATTGCAACCAAAGTGTATACCCGTTATGGTTATACGTACGTTAATGAATAAATGGTTTAAACTGGCAAATAATGGCCACGAATAGACCCGCCAAGGATACGTTTAGAGTGAAGTTTCCATGGAGCTTGAGACATAGAGATGCGTAGACAAGATCTAGCGAATGTAGGGCAATATGCACGGTGAGTGATGTGCAGCATGTTATCACGTTATCACGAAAGTTGTGTATCAAGGAGAAGCAAAATGGCGGCATTAAATGAATTTACAAGATACGTTTGTCAAAAAGGTTTGATGTGATCAACAAGGAAGAATGGGATGGGTAATAAATAAATTCTTTATGCGTTGAAAAATGTTAGTATCTTCGGGATATCGCATTCTCAGAAATAAAGTAGAAATAGAGTGTATATTGTATATATGTAAACGATATATCTTTACGTATAGCGACAAAAAGTTCAGTGTCTCATTAATGTATTAAATATATCTGCCGGATATTTTGGACAATTTTTAGACAATTAATATATTAATCAAATAATTCACTGTACATTTTCTGCAATATATTTGTCCAAATATTTTCTAAAATGCATCCGTAATGTACCATTTTTCGATAAAAACATTTTATTTGTATATATCATCGATATGTTTATTGTAAAAAAATGTTCATATAGATTATTTGCTTTGCGAGAAAAGTTCTACATTCCGTATATATCTCGATATATAATTCATTTTTATGGGGTAATTCTTTACACATGCGCACTAACGAGGATCTACAATTCGTCGGTTCGCAATCTTCATATATCCAAATCATCCAAATCAATTGGATTTAATTTAATCAACGAAAAACCGGAACATTGAAATGCGACGCCGCGGTGATATTGAAACGCGTTTGAGTACATACGTCACTTGCAATACAATATCATCGCGAGAATGCAATTACAACGAAATTCTACTCCATGGTTCAGATGACAATGCAAGTCGCGGATGGTCAAGTGTTCGAAAAGTGAACATTCGAATTATCGAGATCTTGCTGTATCGGTAACAAAAGCAATACAGATTATTCCGAGCAAAAAATTCGAAAAATCGATGATAAGGGAGTGAAAAAAAGCAATAACTCTTAATTGCCGTCGAGAGTACCAAAAATCCATGCAATTAAAATTATAATTACGACAATTTAACTTTTTTTTTTCGACTTCATAAATTGACCTCTGACAGGTGATTTGTCGATATTGAAATACTCGGCATTAGCTCCAACATCAATAAATATTGCATGGTATGTCGAAGACGGATTCATAGAGATCGGTAATTGGTTCGATCTCTAAACGCCTAAATTATTTCGAAACCAAGAATACCCAATCCTCTTGACGTGACCTGTTAATATGATACTTTTGGTACCGCGACTCCATTATCAAGAATCCAACACTACCACATTCAATCAGCTTCGGTATTGATCTGAACTATTCAATCGGACTTTCTTGATTTTCCGTCTGAAAATAAGACGTGCCCTTAGCGAGTTCTTCGTTACGTTATTGTTGTATTGTACCCGCAATCGCCAGAGGACTAAGCCAATCCGACAGAAAGTGATGAAGCAATGTTCATCACTTCCGAGTTATTGGCATTTTCTTAAGAGACCAATATTGACTCGATAGCGTATAAGAGAACTCAAAAGCAAACAAAGTTATGACTCTTTCGCAATATTGCGTCTCGATAAGAATCCTCATTTCTGGTATTATTGGAGCCTTTGAGAGTCTCGAGAGTCCTCGAGGCTTGTGCAGCCAAGACTCCGCAAGTCGAAAGGTTCCTCGAACAGAGTCGCGCCTTGCGGTCTCATGAAGCTTTTGAAAATTGTAACCCCGCTCTGTGTCGTTTCTCGTAGTTCGGACGAATTGCGAAAGAGAATGAAGAGAGAGCAGAGCGATTGCGGGTGTTGGCGGAACACGTAGAACGAAAGATTGTTGAAGGATGAGGACATGAGGGGAAACGGGGTTGGATCTTGTGTCGGTAAAGGACGTCAGGAGAGTAGACGAAAGGGTGGGCGGAGTTGGCTGGCTAAAAGGCCGGTAACGGGGGGGTAGTGGCAACCTGAGTGAGATAAGGGGCTTTAGTAGTTTCAGAAGACAATGCCGGCCATAATTGGATCACGAGGCTCCTGCTCCAGAATCCTTAATTTCGTCGATTGGTTCGGTCCTCTCCCCTCATCCTTTGGACCTGTCTGTCTATCTTTCAGACGCGTTCTCTTATTTTCCCTCCACCCTTGCATAGCATGGCCGCACCATGCACACTGTTTCTTCGACTCTCTCTATTGGCATCCCTCTCTCCACCCCCATTTATTCTTTCTTTCATCATTCGATCTCAGTTTCATTTTATTCTTTTTCCGCGTTCGCTCCACACCGCACTCATCTCGTATCAACCAAGACAAGACAAGATACTCTCTTTCCGCGCAGTTCAATTTAACTATATCGATTTTTAAACTGTATACAGACAGAGGCAATGTATATGTATGTATATTCGCTATGTAAAATTTTCCTACCGTTTCAATCTGTTATCGCTGACGGTACCGGCAGTTCTTTTTCAACCGTCTGCAACCTTCCTCTCTCGTTCAATTTTCCAATACGCTCGAGTCAAGAAAATTCTTCTTGATGCCAATCGAACGCGCGGGAAAATTCGAAGGGAAGTTAAAAAAGAGAGAATAAGTTCGTTTGCGGTAAGAAAGTGGATGGTGAAAATCGGTACAATAGGCATAAAGGTTGTCGAAGTTGCGGCTTACGTCGGAGTGTCGAAATCCTATGGGTTGCAGTGTGTCTATTCAACTACAGTCTATGTCAGCTTTCGTGAGGACCGAATACAGAATGGTACGCAAAGGGTTGTTGTGATGAAAGCATTGCCGTTGCCGAATATACGACGAAAACACGTAGCAGTTGAACGTGATGGGGGTATAGAGGTATAGGCCAGCCAACAAATTAATCCGGTATATTTGCTTATCGCGAGTGGATCCCGTTCCGCACGGAGAAGTCTACTCTTCATTAATTCAATTCCGCGAGGGGCGGGGAAGTGAACGGAAGGGCCGCACGAGGATTCGATTACAAGTAGCAGTGGGTCGTACCAAGCTGGTTGTACATTCGCATCTTTATTGACGAAACTCTACCTATCTCTGCTCCTGTACGAAGCTACAGCTCCTTTGGTATGCAGATTACTGTCGCATTTTTTTATCCATAATTACGATGATCAAACGATCACAAAATGCTACTTATATTGTGTCCTTAAGACAAGACTGCAAGATTTTCTTTTTTTTTGTTGAAATTTAGGGGGTTGTATTGATAAAACAATTGATTAATTTAATTAGATTCATATCTATTTTTGCATTTTATTAAATGCCAATGAAAATTAATTGAAATTGATTGAAAAAATGGCACGAACAGTAAAATCAAATTTTAAGGTCGGAAATAATTGAGCCTCTTTTTTGATGATGAAATCCTATGGATATCGATCTCCTTGAAAGTAAAACAATTGGAGGACGAAAAATGCAATGAACGATAGCCACCCCCTCTCCCCTCCCCCCACCCTCCAACGGCGAATGAGTTTCAACGAATAGACATACTTGGCGCGTCTGCAGAGTCTTATTGTCTGGTCGTGAATTGAAACGCGCTTTAGTATAAAAGCATCGACTGCCTGTTGGGCAGATTCGAGTTTCACCACTCTGCTGCCTGTCATTCGCAGCGCAATGTGGACCATCCATAGCATTTCCAGCTCCATCAGAGCGAGTATCGATTGAATACTTTCAACAGCCAGAATTCCCCATGCGGCGACGCTTCAGGAGGGGGAGGGCTTACCTATTGCGTGTCATTCGGTGCGTACTATTTACATGCCATGCATTTCTATACCGAATCGTCTGCCGATCGCGCAAATGCACTACTGGCAGACGAGAGTTATGTCTGCCGCTCTAGAACGATGTCAATCGTAAACCGAGAAGCTCAATGAACGATGTGTTACCAATTTCGCGGGTACACTGCAGCTTTCGTCAATTGTGATTAATTCAATCGCATCTATGTATACTCGTGTTCGTTTCCGATTTCGTTATCCATTGATCGAAGTTTACATTGTTCGCGTTACCAGCGAATGACTTAACTCGAATCCCCAATCGTCAAAACAGATAAAAAAAAATTTTAAAAAAGCAAATTTACATTTATGCGACTTTTTTTTTTGTTATCCTCGATGGCTTATTTTAGTTGCGCAAAAATAATGGAACGTTTTGTTTGTTATTTCCACAGCTCGGAACATTACATTTTTTTTAAATTCTCATTTATGAGAAACAAATTTATTCATAGAATTTTTTTTTTGCCCAAATACGGTTATCGATACGAATTTTTTTTTTCATTATCAAATGTAAGTGCGTACTGAAATTCTTTTATATTGTGAATTTTTCCGATCGTTGTTTAAAATAGCGGTACGATTAATCAATTTTGGGATTGTAAAGAATGTCGTCCTGCTGGCGACCCTTTGAATCTATCGAGTCGGAGTACATTGTCTAACTGCAGAGATTAAATCGAGAGAAAAATTTTAGACGTTCGAATTTCCTTGAACCTTTTTTCTTTTTCTTGCATTAGCGGTCCCATTTCGTATACTTTTCTTTTGTCGGCGTTCGTGTCTGCAGTGAATTTCGCAATTAAATCGGCAGGTTAATGGTCCTATTGTATCGATGATCAAAAGTCTGGCCGACCACGTAGGTTCGTTTGGCAATTTCCTGGTGGTGTGATAAGAGGAGAGAATGGTATTGCTGACTCGACGGTGAGGCTAGCGTGACGTTGGGCGTAGGATGAGAAAGAGGAAAGAGAGAACGAGGGCCCGGAAGAAGGCTTGGAAGCGTTGGCTTGGCCTTAAGTTCGATTCAATGGGCCATTGCAAGAGCTGTTAAAACGTGAGCTTCGTTGCGGTTCGCGTCATTGCAGGGGTATTAAGAAGGTTGTAAGAGTAGAAAAAAAAAAAAAAAATAGAAAAAAAAGTCACCTAAGAGGACGATTTTTGTTTCGTCTCCGTGAAAACGTTTCACCTCAATTTGTCAAATTGGATAGGGTACTTATTTGTCAAGTAGACGGGTCTGTAATGAAGGTACATGTACTACTCGCTTTTACGGATCAATTGGAATAGAATCTCTTACACGACTCTGCCTCTCTCTCTCTCTCTCTCCCTCTCTCTCTTGGCTTGAATAATTTAATTCGAAAAATAGGTCATATGGGTGGATGAATTTCAGCAATATAATTTCTATAGCGTACTAAATATACACAGAACGTTATAGAACATGTGCTATCCCGGCGCCATATCTCCATTGTTCCACCTGAAATCTCGTGTATATTGAGTGAATAATGTAGAGCGGAGGCTTATATGAAGAGAGAGACGGAGCGAGAGTACAGAAGCCGGGACACAAAGCCAAAGCACAATTACTTCCAGAGCTCTTTGTGAAGAGTGCAGGAGAAAGAGAACGGGAACCGGGAGCGCGTGCCCCGCGGGATAATGTAGAAAAATTCTCTCATCTTATACCGCGTGCGCAGACAATGTTATCCACTCTTGCTTTTCAGGAACACGGGAAACATAAATAATTAGTCGACTGTTGTTTAAAATGCGATTTAAGACGTAGTGATACAATTTTATTTTTTCGAGTAAATAAGTGAAACACCCTATAAAATGGGGTAAGTCAAAGGTCGCAGAATAATAATGTATATTATATCATTGTCGAAAGCTCGTTTCCATGACGTCACGTGTGACGATTTACCATGAAATCGAAATTGCCATTTATAATTCATTTAAAGATAAATAAAAAAATGTGAAATGCGGGTTGATGTTTTTTTTAGATCAATACTTGCGTTTCAACAATCGAAATTCATGTTGAACTTTTTTTGCAAAACAAAATATAAGTTTAATTAGTTAAAAACTCAAAAATTTGCATCTAATCTATTTATTGTTATTACGCAGAAATCCTGAAGATTGAAACAGCGCGCACGATTTTCGGCGCACCGTCGTCATGATCGAGGACCAATCGCGGCACGAACAAGACGACGATAAAGTCTCGAAGTTTCGATAGTTTTCGAGACTAATCGAGATATATCGTCGAACACCAACTTTTTAAAAGGAATAATAGGGATATCACGCGCGCGAGTGCATGTTTGCTGGCGCCGCAGCGCCAGTCTCGACCAATCACGGCATAAATAAACCGACAATAATGAACTCGTTACAAAAAGTCGCAATTCGATAATTTCGAGATATTTCGAGAATAAACCGACAACAATATATTGCCGATAGTCGATACTCGAATGTGCGATATAATGGTGACACACCGACTTTTTAGAGCAGCGAGCGATTTTTATAAATTGACATTATGTTCACATTGAAGTTTTAAACAAATGAGACATTAATTTCTAATTAATAAACAGAAGAAATATAAATTAGCAATTTTCAACATCATTTAGGTTACATTTCGACGCCGGCGCCCCGGTGTTGTGCCGATACTGTCCCGACCGTCAATATCGGCAGAACCCCACCTGGGAAACGGCGAACGTGGAAAGATTGAAGTTAAATTGTAATCAAGACATTTTGTAACCGAAACCTTAGATTAAACCTAAAACCTAACCGCAACTGAAATAAATCCATAATAGGAAAATCTTTTTTTATAAAGCTAAATTGAGGAATGATATATCGTCATTTTGTTTCGTAATGTCAAATTTCGAAATTCTATTTCGAAAATCTAAATTGAATTTACAGTTAGTTATTAGTTTGTGCATAATAAATTGCATATTAAACGACCGGAGTCGTAACGCATCCATAGCGGGTCTATTTACGCATCATGCGCTTAGGGGACTTCGATTTCGGCGTACGAAATAAACAACGGTCCTCTCGGCACTCTCTCCATCGACAATAATTTGTTATGCAAATTTAGGAAGTTAAATTTGAACAAGTCGCTGTTGAAATGGTATGATAAAACATATATAATAATTTGCTCGGCTGGTGTGTTAAATTTGAACGCAAATTCATAATTGAATAGTGAATTTTTTATCAATTTCTCGTTGACGGATGAAAAAGATACGAATAACGAGAAATTCGAATGTATTCTTATTTGAAAAGAAATTAAACATGTAATTCGAATAATTTCGAAAACCATTCAATTTCACATGTTTGCTTCTAAAAATTTGACGCATTTTTTTCAATTCTGTGCGCATGCGCAATTCTGTGCCCAAAAACAAGGTGTTTACTTTAATTATAGCGAAATCGATAAGAGATTTACATGCAATATGGCTGACGAAGTACCATTCTGATTCAGCAAACAGCACACTTCTATTGCGGAGTACAGTTTACTTGCGGCACGATATAATGAAACCATTCCAGCTAATTCGTGATTTCGTACACTCATTTGCTGCAAAACATATCATGTTGTATTATACATTGCTATCCTAATTTCTGGTGTCAGAACGTCAGTTGTATAGAGAGAAATGTAGCGACTCGACGGTGACGCAGCATTCCAATTTGGGAAAACGAGGGCGCGATACGCGAGGGGGTGTACAAGGGGACGTGAAATCCAGATACTGAAACTATGGTTGTGTTATATCGTGTATGTATACTCACATAACTATCTATATCTATGGCCAAGCCTCGCAGCATCCGAACATCACATATAGAAGGAGAGAAGGGTGACAAGACACAGTCGAGTTGCGGTTTGGGTGAAACCGCGTAGCCCGCCTCGTACGTGAGAAACAACCCGTTGCTTGATTCACGTTCACCCCAACTACCGCCTACGTGCTTGCAATGCGATCGAGGGAACGAATTTCAAGATGCAACCACTTTTATACTACTACGCCATGCGCTACGACATCGCGACAGCTTGCTACCTCCGCAATTTCCACCCTTTACGTGCGATAGCGACACACCATCCTCGACAATTCTATGTAACTCCACGCAACCTCTAACGCCTATTTTCATCTCTTTTCCCCCGTTTCATTCCGGACTTGGACGACAAAAAGGAAAAACCCTATCATTGTATTCACAGAATACACGGGTTTCACCTTTTAGTAACTGTAGTCGAGAGACGGAATGAAAAAAAAAAAAAAAAAAAAAGCTGTCTTTCGCGACTGCGGAGTTTGCAAAAATCCTCGTGTCACAGGAATAAAAAAAAAGTCTGTCACAGATTTCACTCCAGATATTCTTGTGACAGTGAGGGTTTTTTTTACCAGATACCATTTCCTTTCATTGGGATTGAATTTGATACTTGAATCGCAATTTTTCTTTGTTGATTAACGTTGCATTACAGTCAAAGTGTTCATTATGTATCCCGTTATTGTATTCGTAGCATTGACGGGTTTACGTTTCAGTAATTATAGTCGAAAGAGGGTGTAAAATAAAACAACTGTATTCCCTGTTTGTAGAGTTTGCAAATACACTCGAGGCACAGGATTAAAAAAAATCCTGACATAGATTACGCTAAAGATATTCTGGTCGCAGTGCGCGATCTTTTTTTTTTTTTTTTCGATGTTTTTCGAGATCCCAAGAACTTTTTGTTGATTTTGTTGGGATTGAGAAATTTCACTACCAAGTCAAAGTATCCATTACCGTGACTCATTGACCACGTCAATAATACTTTGTCCGTTTACCTTTTACTACACATACTCTCGGACCACTTTGAGAAATCAACGGTGAAGCTCGTTTCCACGATGCACTGATCGTTTCCGACGGTTCTCCGGGCGCATCTAGAATTCCCAGATAGACACGGACCAGAGAGCATGAATTTCTGTGGATGCCTGCGCTATTCCTGTCGGGGATGGAGGGATCTATGCTGTCTATATATCTCAGCACTGGATCACCGCATCGGAGCGTACGCGCTCATTCGACCAAAGTACGAGTGGTGATGTAGAACTGGGTAATCTTGTACTATAAACGTATACACCTGTACCGCGAATATATCCCTATTCAAGTAACTTTGACTGTAGACCGCAGGGTACCATTTATGTACCACACTTTAACCGTACGTGCGCACTGGCGCGTAGCACCGCGCCGGTAGTATCCTAACCCCTCCAATACAGACGTAAAACTCCGCGCTTTTTCCGCGATCTTCAATTAAAAATCATGCAAAATATTGTAAAACCGGTCGAATCGACGATCAGATTGAACATTGTTTCAATTGAAATAAAAAAAAAACGTTTATCCCCCCTGCGCGCTGTATTTCGTCGATCAATATTTAACCGGGTTAAACGAAACGCCCAAGTGTTTGATTGTCCAGCGGCAATAGGAACGAATTCGAGACACGAATGGATTGCATATCGTTACGATGTATGCAGTATCGATACATTGTCGACTTCACAGTCAGCTTTGTTGAAATTCCACTACAGAAAATAGTTCCAAAAATGATAATTATTTTGGACCTCACAGGATCGAAAAACTTTTCAACTGTTTTATTGTAAATATATGACTATCAGAGCTGATATTACACGAAATTGTATCCACCAAAATTATTGAGATAACAAATAATTATTCGTGCATTGAAATTAAGCCATTCGCGCCCCTCAGTGACGAATACATTTTCCAACTTTAATATTCGAATAATTATTTGTTGTACTTTTCTCTTTTCTCCTTTTCTGTACTTTATCGATTTTTTACAGATCGCTTTCCTATACAAACACAGATTCCCTTAACTCTATAATTTTCGTAAAATTATTTTTCAAAAATTTTTAAAAATCGTACGTGCAAAATCTTGTAGAAGTGAAAAAAATAATCTCCCATGAAAAAGAGATAAAAAATAGGTTTCGTGAAAATATCGTGTCAATTTTAAATAGTGCAGAAATTACAAACATTACGATCGAACTCGAGAGTTTCGTGATAACAGAGATATCAAATATCATACCGTGATTATCGATTAATTACTATCTGCGGAAAAAAAAGTGTTAAAAATGTTTACTAGATCCCGATACATCGAGCTTGCTATCTCGCGGTTACACTCTATATTAAATCGCGAAGCTGCTTGGATCGTTACTGTATCATAATTCATCGAGTATTATCCGCATTCTCAACGGTTTAATGCCCCTTGAACTTTCCGACAAACACGAACAAGGCAGTTTGATAGACGATATCCGACGGATATTGTTCTTAGAAGGGTGGCGGGAGGTAAAGGGAGTAAAGGGGAGGGGAGGGGGTATGTTGTTGGTGGCAGTATCGAGACAAGCTTGCTATAGTATGATCGAGGGGTATAGCTATGCGCGCGTGTGTGTGGTTGAATCGACATTGCCGGGGCCGATGATCGATCATGTGACAAACGCAAATCAGGCCAATCGACATCAGGTGTACGTAACCGTCTGCGGCTACGGCGGGGGGATATTCCGTATGTTCTCTTCGGTTCTCCTCTATGCCACACTGTTGGCGAGCGCAATTTCCAACGTTTCGAACTATCCGAGCTTTCGCAACTCGTGCAGAAAGTACCACTTCTATAGCCCCCTCCCCCCCACCCCCGTTAACTAGTACACACACGAAACTGAAAAGCAAAACCGCATACAGTTCGTAGAACTATTCGGACCGCACGTGATCCGGCACCGATGTGTAGAATCAATTTATTTGTGTTGAATTTTCTTTTTTTTTTTTCCGAAACGACATACAACGCTTTTACATCTTCATTTTAGGATAAACCACGTTTAACCTCGTTGTGACCGTCGAAGTAAAACAATGACAAGGTAAAAAATGTTATGAATGAAGGTTGTTGCTAGTTTCTGGGGCACTTGTTGGAGACAATGGCAACCGCGCCAAAGAACGATGATTACCGTGTCACTCCACAAGCGTCAGCAAATATTTTTACTACAAATTCGATGACTCGACGAAATTAATTGGGACGCAACGGTGACACGAATTTGGTGGACAAGGTGAAGATCTCGATGAAAATGAAAGTTTCGATGAAATGTAGTGACGTTGGAAACTCAATAATCTGTTATATACGAAATTCTTGCGTTTGAAACATTTTACGTGAGAACCGGAAATGCCTCGATCTTTTTTTTTTTTTTTTTTTTCGTAAAATTATTCTATTCGTTTGGTGGAAATTTCGACTATCCGAACAGTAATCGGTTGTAATTAGTTCGGATAATCGATGTTCTACTGTAAGTTCATTTCGATACTTAATATACTTGAACTCAAATTCATGATACGATGTACGTGTCGGCAGGTTGAAATGTTCGTGTCTTATCGCGAAATACTATAGATATAAGTACGAATTCCTCTTTCGTTGAGTTTCCTTCATCCGCCCCCCATTTCTATACACACTGTAGTGAATTCTACCATTGGGGTTGCCTCAGACTTGGCCCTTTCCTCTTCCGCCGACTATCAACCCTCGCGGAAATGTGAGGGCTGCGGAGTCAAGTCGTCCCTTGTCCGAACTTCCTCCCGGCGGCAACGAAACGACGACGACGACAACGACGAGGAGAACGACATTCCTATTATACTGCAGCCTTTACACATTGTTGGGAATGCTGCTAGCGACAGGTACTCGTCGATGTTCGATCGTTTGCTTTACCTCCCCCGCTACCCGTGATTCCTCGACGAAAAACTCGTGAATCCAACCGCACCCCCGAAGCTATATTCTCGCCCTCGTAATGAAAAAGAAATATTTTCCCATCCAACGAATATATATATATATATATTTTTTTTTTGCTCCATAACCCATTGGACCATACCAAAAAATATGGCGCTCGATAGCGTATCAATTTTGAATACGCGTATCGATGTATGTGAAAAAACTGATTTGACGGCATCGAATAGAGCCGAAATCGGATCATCGCTTCACCGACGAAGTATATTAACAGTTTTTGATTCATCATTCGTCAATCAATTTTTTTTTTTTTTTAGTAAAAATCGTTATTTGTTAAAATCGAAAAATAATTCAAAAACACTCCCATAGAAATAAAGTAAATTTCATCATATATAAAAAAATATACCTTCATATATAACAAATTATACATAAATTATGTAATTATATTATTATTATTATTATTATTATTATTATTATTATTATTATTATTATTATTATTATGTATCTTGAGGAAAAAAGTGTTATATCTTCTATATACCTCAGTATATACTTCACTTCCATAGGGGTATTTCAAACTTTCTCTTTCGTCTATTTATTTTTTATTTAACTGTATTCCGTCGTAACAATTGCCTTATGTTCCTGTTGTATTATTTTTCGATATTTTTCTTAACTGTAACCTTTTTCCTCGCGCCTCTTCGTCGACATCTATTGTAACTATCCACGAAGCATCGATTTATCTTCCATTCACCCGTGCAAAACGAGTCGGTGCCGAAATTTTCGTAGTTTTGTGAGTGAAATCGATTAAGAAAAGAAAAGAAACACGAAGAAAGAAAGCAGTAGGAATACGAGACTCGCGACGGCTCTTTCTCGTCGTAGAGAGAGAGGAAAGACATTAATTTACTCAGCGGGTCGTCGTGGGGATCGACGTGATAAACAATTGCTGTCCCGCGGCGCGGTCTCGATGGTTCCTTTATTCGTAAAGGCTTCAACTCGAAAAGCGGAATGCGCTCTCGTTCCGCCCTCGAGCACTTTCAACGTATCTTCAAATATTGAAACGAACGTTGGAATTCTGTTTCTTTTTCATTCTTTTCTTTTTTTTTTCGCTTCACAACTGCACCGGAACCAAAAATAACGTTTAAACTCGTATCATACTTCACGCCTCTACCGATGCATCCCAAAAAAAAAAAAAAAAAAAAAAAAAAAAATGCAACATCCCTTAGCATGAATCCCGCAGATACCTCGCACATTGTGAAAAAAACATCTCGACGACAATGATTTATCTCCCGACTACATCTCGAACTAGTGCGACACACAATTTTCTCAAATCCCAAACGCCACCCCCTTATTCCGGATATCTTCGGAACGATTTAACAAATAGTCCTCCGGTGACACGAGGTAACTACTGCACCGAATACCATTCAGAGTTCGCCTCCACATTTTTTTCCCCTTTGTGGGGGAACTGTTGACGTTTGAGCTTTAGAACGTGTCTTATGTCTGCGGCTTTGGCTTTATCGTACGAGCTTCCATCGTATCACGCGTATATACATATATATCGACACAGGAAACATTCGCGCACGCGTGCCCCCGGTATCCTACTCCCATTTTTTTCTTCCTTTATCGCGTGCGTTACGCCCGTGTCGCCTCCTTTCTCTCTCAGAGGGGAAAGAAAAAAAAAGTTACGTCTCGTCGGCATAATAAGGCCCGTAGGCCGTGTTTTCCCCTCTTGATTCTGCTTCATCTTTCTCGGAGCCGGAGAAGTTTTTTTTTTTCATCTGTACAGAGTTTCTTCTTCTTCTTCTTCTCTTTCTTCTTCTTCTTCTTCTTCTTCTCCTGGGCACGAGTTCTCGAGACCCATACTCTCGCATCTGTTTCATCAATGTTCCCAAAAGCCCCGGAGTTTCATCATCCTCGTTGCTCACCTCGGAGCTCCGAACGTGGAATAAAGAGAGGAACGATATCGGAATACTATAAAGGGTTTTTCGAGGTCCCAATATCTCGTGCATCGAGTTAGTCAATTCGGCGGCTGAAGCGAAACCCCCAGCCCTCTTGATCGGCCGAAACGTCAGCCTGCACGCGGCATAACTTTCTCTCTTGATTCTCCCCCAACCCCCCTTTGGTGGCTCTCGACTTTTTATCCGAGGGCCTCTACCGATCCCCTCTATGCCATGCTTCTCGCACACGTATCACTATATGTATACAGCCGCGCAACACAAATGTGTATCCAGCAACGATTGTAATTAAACCTCTCCACCGGAGACTCGCCCTCCCGCCAGGGATGAAACGAGCGAACGATGCGTCCCACCCGTTGCGATTCAACGTATTTTGGTCACGCGAAAAACCAAAACAAACTGCTATTGCGATGCCCTCCTCATCGCGCTCTTCGATCGTGGATCACGATTCTTTTCCGTTTATTTTTTTTTATATCTACCGAAAAAGAAACTAATAATAATAGTTTTTGAGGACAAAAGAAGGGAAGGGTGGGGGGAGGGGGGGGGGGGGGGCGGACGACTTATATACCACTACAGTACTTTTCCGTTCATAAATTCTTGCTACGAGGATTTCATAATTGAGTTCTCTTATTCGGGTTTATGTACCAAAAATGAGGCTGAATTCTCGAAAAAAAAAAAAAAAAAATTGGTATATCAGATTTTCATAAGGCAACGGCAGTATAAGGGTGAAAAATTGTCTGTAATCAGCGTTATGTAGAGTTTGTGCTTTACGCAACGCGCGGAAGTATATTCATTGCTCTGTACAAGGCATTTACTTCGCGGATGAACTTTCCAAGGGGAGCTTCCGGTGAAAATTTTGTTTAGCATCCGTGCACTCCGTTTTCATTATAGCTTTGCCATTTAACCCTGTGAAATATAGGCTGGTGAACACCGAGACTAATTTGAGACATTCGAATCTCGGTACGCCGTTGGATTTCGAGGTAAAAATTTTTATTCATCTACAGTTAAAAACCATTCAATTGTTTAATAATGATACTTAATGTTTCGAAAAAAATTTCATCAAATTTCAACGGTTGAAATTAATTTTTTACTTGTCCTATAATTTATTAAATTAAAATTTTTTTAATTCGATCTATTCGGCTTACTTTTTAATACGGTATGATTATAGCTTTTCGCGATTTCCATACTCTATCGATCGGGAATAATTAAAATTTCGAAAATTTCATTATATTAACTTTTTTAATCATCGAAATGATAGTTTCGCATAAAAGCAAAAAAAAAAAACAATACAGTTTCACGAAGATTATTCGAGAAGAGTTTTAATTAGAAAGCACAGAGATTACATTTTTTTCCCCTTCTCGGCTCAAGGTATTTTTATTATTCACGTTTATTCAGCTCGAACAATTTCATTCGGCTTGTCGCAACGAGCCGTCGAAAGTTCAATGATTCTGACGAGTGTATATGTCGCGAAAAAAAAAGCTCGTTCCGAACTTTTATATTCGAGAGTCAGTCGCAACGACCGCATCGACGATTGGTCGAAGCTATTGAAGTTTTTAAAAAATTCGCGAAACCCGCTCGATATCCTTCTGATATAGGACTCGTTTGGCGAAAGCCTGCAAGTCGCGAGAGCGAAGAGGGAAGAAGAGGGCGGAGGGGGGGGGGGGACTTTATCCACTAAACTTGACTGTCTGAGGGAGTACTTGAGCCCAGCAGGCTTAGGACTCGAAAGCCTTGTTTAATAATCCTGTCGTCGGGTTATCACTGACGTTTAAGCGTACTATGGCCTCGAGAGAACACATATAAACTCTCATAGTTCGCCGAGAGTATATATATGTATATAGGTATAACGCGAATAAAACGTTGACGACCGCCGCCGTCGTCGTCGTCGTCGTCAGCGTCGTCGTTGTCGTCACAAGCGTCGGATGGTAGATACTGGATTATTTCATGATTTATACTGTTATCAGAATTTACGACAGCGTGACACTGCGAACTATTTTTGGATCGCGATAACCAGGTTATGTTTAGCTTTCAAATTCAGATGATCGATACGACGGGAATAATATCGGTCCAATATAAACTTACGATCCAAGTACCATAAAAAATGCAACAGGTTCCTTCCGTTTCATAAACAAATTAAAATGTATTAAAAGATAAGCAGCATTCATTTTTTTTTAGTAGTTTTACAAATTTTAGTAGTTTCTGTTCCAATATTTCGTCAATATTGTCATTGAACAATCAAACTTCTAAAAATCACATTGAAACATGTTTGCAATTCGAAAAACGAATTATCCAATCAGCCAATTGGCCATAGAGGGACGGCGACATGGAGTATGCGGAGTATCCCGCGTGCCAAAGGACACGAAACGCTTTGATAACTGAGCCTTAAACACAGGATGAGGTATGCATGGATAACGCATCGACAGTGCAAATCACAGTACCATTCGACCGTAGCAAATGGATTTTAATTGGCTTTGTAGTGTCTCCTCTATCGCGGCTAACTAACTCGATGTATACCTCGAAATGAGCAATGATATTCATGACTGGGTAATTGATCCTCGAATGTTCGTTCGACTTATATTCCGTTAAAAAACGAAGGGACATAGAGCAGAGTGAAGATGCCACCAATAAATAAAGAGTCAAGCAGGCGACATAATTCAGTGATTAAACTTTCTTTTTTTATATATACGTCTTTACTAAAAGTATTTCCAGTGGTGATTAGTCCGTATATTGGCTTTAAGCTGCCGCTACATCGTTAATGTTTCATTTCGACATCGAATTATCGTGCCGACGCTTTTTTTGGATGCTTCTGGTTCCCAGATTCATTCTCGTTACCAATGAGCTATGAGATAACAACGACTATTATCGTCAAAGTTCGATGTATATGTATACTTTTTTTTTTTTCGGATTGATTAAAGACAAATTATGTTTTGCCGACACGTCCTAATGTACCATTTAAAGAATATTTGAAATAGGGGACATTTTTTTGTCCCAAGAGGAAATGACGGTCTCGCAGTTCCGGCTGCGATTTCGGTGACAATTTTTTTATTCGTAAAAAAAAAAATAGATTTTAGCGCATCTCGTAGTATGTTGATAATTTTTTAAATGTTGAGAATGAGAATAGTATCGGTGAATGTTCGTTTCGAATATCAAACTATCGAGAATTTAGTGGCAACCCACTTTCAGGTTTTCAGATTTATTCCAGTAACGAGTGAGCCACGTGCCTCAAACGAGGTATTCTCAGCATTATCATCGTTGTAAAGTACGTTTACGAATGCATAATACGCGGGGTATTTAGCCGTCGTTGATACAACAGCCCCGCGACATCAGTGAAATGGTCTAATGTACCATTTTGAAGATATATTCAACACGGTGACGATGAAATTTTTCATCTTTTCTCTTTTTCCTTCCGTATATAAGAGGATGAAGGTCCACCCAACCCTGAGGATAATGGTCCTGCGACACTCCGGGGGCTGTTCAGGCTGTGTGCCGCGACTCGACGGCGAGACGCGCGGTGCGCCGAGTGATAAATTATCTTCAGCAGCACTACCGACTCGCGGTCCTCTTCAAGCTAATGGACCGAGATAACGCCGGAGCCGTGAGATGAGCAAAAGAGGTACAGCATATTTTAATGAGCGACAAGACGGGAACGAAAAAAAAAAAAAAGTAAAACACAAAATATATTATATCAAGTGCAATATATAGGTGGATAATTGACGAATTTGAAGCCCGCAAAATATCGCGGCTCGGCAAATAGTCAATGACCTCATCTCGATCGCCTCGGCCGGTTTAGTGAAGACATTAAAGACTTCAAATCAAACGAAATTCACGCAAAAATGAAAAAAAAAAAGAGATAAAAGCAAAAAAATATATATATCTCGCATGCTGCCTGATACACGAATATGGTCGGGCGAAAGGAAAAAAATAAATAAAATCAAATAAAAACTCCCGTGAGTGGTTAATACAGGTATACTATATGATTCTCTAATAAAATGTACGATTCATTGAATTCCAGTTTTTGCCCGACCCACGCGTATAACTCGGCGCGATCTTCACTGCCATATAACGAGCCCCGCGCAGAAAAAATGTGGGCGGAAACGAGATCTGGTATACACCGCAAGTGTGCATATATTATATATTCCCGTGGATACCACATATCTCTATACATATGTATACGCGGATGGTAATATAATAGTACACGTATCCACGCCTCTGCGTTATTCGGTTAGATTCACAAGTCGCACGCCCCCTTTTGAGCCGTTGATCTCAATTCCCCTTTCGTGGCAATGCACCATCTCGGGTTACGCTCTCTGTCTTACAGATACATAGGTATGTAATGCACATGTTGGACTGTGAATTTTTAATATGTGAGGCCGGAACAGCGCACGTATGGTAATACATGCGTGGGCTGCGAGAAAGGCTTCGGACTCTCGAACTATAAGTCGATAGCCAATTGACGAGATGATACACTGTATTTCTATTCTCATGTATTCTAATCCGATTAAAATAACAATAAAAATATCCCTAGTTATACTCGATTTACGTATTATCCTGATTGCGCTGATATACCATTGAATTTGCAATGGTTTATTCACGTGGATATTCAGATTCAGATTCGTGTAATGCGAAAAATACGCATTTGCATAGAATCGCTTGAGAATCCGATCTGTAGAAAACGACAATGGATATGGCATAAAAATATTCGAGAGGGAAAAATCTTTGAACGATAAAACTTCGATCATTCGAAGAAATGAAAATCGGAGACCCGACGTATTATTACAAAATAATGATAATATACGGTGGTACTCAGTGTAGAATGAAAATTCGAGGAAAAATACTTCTTAAAATCGGATTAAAGGGATATCTACCTGACGATTCGAGATTCCAGGGAATTTTTTTTTCTTTCTTTTTCTCCAAAAGATATTTTTTAACTGAAAAGCACATTGAGAGTCGAAAAAAATAGTAAAAAAAAATTTGAAAAAAAAAAGTTTATGTTGACAACTTGATTTTTTAAAGGCTTTTCTCAATACATATACCGCACAGTGAAAAAATTGTCGTTTTATGTATCCCTGTAGTTTTTGAAAAAAAAATTTCGATCAATTTTCTAATCGCCGTCGATTGTTGGGTAGCGGTGCCTCCGCAGTACCTCTTTAAACTATAAATGTGTATTTCGTAAAATGAGTAACGATTGTCATGAAAATTGATGTTCATTTTTCGTTTCATTACTCTTTCTCAAAATTTTTTGTGAAATTTACGATATAATGCAATTTAAAATGCAAAAAAAGATTACCGATAACTTCAGTGTTCGTTTCGACGACAAAATATCACGAAAAACGTAAATTTTCACCGATGTTACTCTCGATCCAAAAACGTTCGAGAGAATATGATAAATATCGGAAAATATTCGTCAGAGTGTTTTACTAAGTCGGTAATATTTCTACTTCAAAACAGCTCTGCATTTCGTTACATTCATCCGAAATCCGAAATCTCTATTTACGTTTTATACCCTGTAAGAAAATCGGACCTCATTTTCCCGCCCATCGCGATTACTGAGCCCCACAAAGAATGAAGCAGCAAAGAAAAGAAAAAAAACGATGTTATATCTATGCAAATATTCAGGGTCCTCTTCGTTTTCACATTTTTCGTGCCACTCGTGGAAAAAAAAAAGAGAAGAAATCTCGGTTTTTATTGTCACGTACGGTGTACCTAGAGAATCCTTTGAAATTACACGGAAATTCCACGAGAGTAATGAGAGAAAGAGCGCGCACCCGCCAAGATCGTCAAGGGATCTCGGCGCTAACACACATGCATAAAACGTTGTCTTCTCTAACAAAGTTGTTTTTCGAGTCTCGAGTTTCCGAGAGAAGAGAGGTCTACGACACAAAGAGGTCAGAGCCTTGTAACCCTCGAGGACGGTCAATCTCCGCTCGACCCGTTTTACGTCACTCCAATGTGGTGTGCGGACCTACTATCTGCGTTTCCATGTGTGTGTCACACTCATGAAGCCGGTACGACGCAGTCGTACAGCTCTCGTAGACCTTCCTGTTTAATTAGTAGCTACAGATAAATTGCCCAATTAAACAATTATCCGTGAGATGA
The DNA here is from genome assembly GCA_964006125.1 of Cryptus viduatorius. Lineage (NCBI taxonomy): Eukaryota > Metazoa > Arthropoda > Insecta > Hymenoptera > Ichneumonidae > Cryptus > Cryptus viduatorius. The sequence continues at coordinate 12,988,965 of OZ023221.1, forward strand.
AGACAGTCGTGATGGTGGTGCAAGACGTCTCGAATGCTGATGCCCTCCGCACACAAACACACATACACCGGAGATGTCAATCTTCTTTCGTTCCTTCGTATCTCGTCGCAACACACACATCACTCTGCCTCCGTTCCCTTATGCCCCACAACAGCGACGAAAGAAAGGTATACATGACAGTGAGGAACAGGGTCACGGCCGACGTTACACTCGGATACCTGCAGAGGTATCTAATCTCCCTTGTTATTAAGTTCCGAATTTCATTAAACAGTAGTGTTGATCGTCAAAAACGCACAACTCAATTTAAAATTTTCGAAAATTTCGTTTCGACGTATAAAAAAGGTAATAAAAGAAAAAAAAAAATATATATACTTACGAAAAACGGGACAAATTATAAAGTAGTAAAATTTAATGAGGACCGATGTATTTGTCTAATGCGTGATATTCGATAACAAAAACTCCAAAAAATTAACGAGCAGCGACGAGAGTTCATTAAACTTTATCTTCTTAGATATTCTTTTGTTAACTAAGAAATAATGAATTCGCGTAAATTTTTCATACACGACAATTATTTTTGTACGTATCTATGTAATTCTTTGTGGCAAATCGTAAAATGCATATTTTTTGTATCAAAAATTAATCCGTAAATATATTTTTATTATTATTATTGCGATCCGCATCATTGTTACGTGAAATTTAGATCTCCGATGAAAAATTCGAAAATGAATAAGAAATAAAAAAAGTGCACTGCGTATCCAATGCAAACAAATAACACGATATATACGAATTTCTGATTTAACGTGACACCGAATTTTTTTATTAACTTTTTATGTCATGCAAGACCGAGTTTTTTAAATCTCAACTGATTTCAAACCCAATAAAACTGTACGACTCGTCACGCCAATAAAAAAAAAAAAAAAAACAACGCACGAGCCATCAGTTTTTTTTATCCTCGTTACTGACAGACGTGAGAAGGATTTCAGTCAAATATGTACTACAAGCGATGATAAAAATAACGCCGCGTACGAGTAAAAAAGTTTTCGTCGATTCTACTAATTATCTTCCTATTACGACGACAACCTAAAAATGTTATCGTATCAATTTTTTTCTTCTATTGAAATGAAACAAAAGTTCGATTTTTTTTCGCGCCGGACGCACGCATCCTGGAAATACCGGTACACATTAATAATTTGCCATTAAAAAAGAAAATAATAATTCCCCTTTCATGCAATCTCCCCATTGAATCTCTACTCCGTGAAAAGAAAAAGAGAGACGCGTATGCGCCGATATGACTGTATTTATCATCAGCCGGGCAATAATGTTCGCATGAGTTCAACTATTATCGTTCCCTCTCGCGATCGATTCGCAGCAATTCCGGATATATATGAATTTCCATATGGAGTTTATAATATATAACGAGTGCGATATAGAAAAGCAATCCGCGGAATACGAGCGTATTGCGCGACTAAAAATCATAGAGACTTACATTTCACGCTTGTGCGCGAGAAAAATACGTCTTTCCGATTTTAGTCACGCGATAAACGTTATACCCACCGACGTTTCTTCTTCCTCGCGCGATATAGCACCGAGAGTCTGCATTCGAGAAACACGAGAGCTTCGTAGCTTAGGAATTCCACGGTAATAATTCCATTGCACAACGACGAGCAAGTACCGTTCGCTCACTCTCGGGGTCTCTGGCATGTCCACCGACCGAACGTTATACAGTATTCTCAGTGGAGCGTTAAGAAGAGACCAGCGCCGATGTTCCCAATGCCGGGACCATCCCGAGTAACGCCAAGCGTGTGCGCGAGAGTTATCCTCTTCGTTCGTTCATCGTTGCACGCTTCATGTCCCCGGGTTTCCTCGTACTCACGCGTCGCTACGTCGAGCAGCGAACGAGCGGGAGAGAGGAAGTAGAGAATCGAGAGACCGCGAGACAGAGAGAAAGAGAGAGAGAGAGAGAGAGAGAGAAAAAAAACGGTCCAATTGAGGATTCGTCACCGACTGCGCGAAGACCATCATTAGAGGCGACCGGGGAACGAAGAAAGTTTTTCGTCGCCGCGGCCGTAAAAAGGTTTATCGGATTGGGCGAGGGGCCAGCAGCCGGTAGTAGGCCTGCATACAACCCAGCGTCGTGCTCGGCCTCGTTTCTCGTATACACCCAAAGTTACGCTAACGTGGCGTAGTAGATATTTACGTTGAATACGACTCCGTATACAGGCCGATTCAGAATACATATCGATAATGCTTATCGAACAAATTTTTTTTTTTTTTCGTATCGATGAAAATAATTTTTGATAATAAAGAACAATGATCATTGATCAATAATGATAAATGACCATTTTTGGAAATTATGGCGTGTTAAACCATGAAAAATGGAAATTTTGAATTTTTTAAAATTTTATTTGATTTTATTTGGCGGAAAACCAATGGAGTGTAATTGACGTGCTTCTGAAGTTATTTATTCTCTGTTGGGGCTTTTGTACCATTTGCACTATTCAGCAGATCGTGGAATGCTCCACATGTCAAAAATGTTCAAATTTTCAAAGAGTTAACCCTTTTTTTAGCTGAGCTTTCAAAGTTCGATAAATCGATTATTCGGTCGTGAAGTTCGAATTATTCACCCATTGAGACATTTTAAACATCGTAATGAAAAAAAAACCTGCAAATTTGACCTTAAGATCAGACAAGAATAACACTTTATGACTTTGCATATTTCTCGATAATTGCGCGGTAAAAAAGAACGAAGTATTTCTACTCAGGATGCTCGCAGCTACAATAAAAAAATATATTGGACGTTTAATCTGAATGGTCCGGTAGACATATGTAATGCATGTTGCCAGTAGATATATATACAGGTAGATTGGGTAGGTGGTGTGTTTAACGTCCCGACCGTCGAATGACGAGGTGAAAAACCCGAGTTACTCGCCGTTGTACTACATCAGGCCGCAGCTCTCTAAATTCGAAACCGCACCGACACTCACGAATACCCCAGACGCACGCATACGAACACATCCTTTCGATCGTTTCAACTCTTTAGTTTATTTTGGCGAATGCAATTCTCTCCTCTATGCCATCGGTATAACAGACTGTTGATACGAACGCGAATAAATAGTCGTTTCGCTATTTCGTATTTATATAGGCGCCGCATAGTCTACGCATAACGTGCGTGAGTCACGCATCTCGTTTCTGTATATCGTCGGGGAGATATACACTCAGCGCGATGTTTGTACATATACGCGATATATAGATATACAAAATGGATGTATATACGTTTCCTATTATCCGGAAAAGGGATTCGTTGCGGAGTCCGCGCGGCATATATATCCGCGCAGCGTGTGTGTCTATGTTAACATTTCCATCCACCGAGTGGTCCAGCGCGCACGTGCTCGATCGAGAATTCGTTACAGATAAGAGACAAACGTGACTCACGAATGGAGTCGCGTGGAATCGCAACGTTTGGAGGTACGCAAGGGTGGCTGTGTATGACAGAACATCCCAGAACCGTTGGCTTCGTGGAAATCGATCTATTCCCGAGACAGAGGAAACGAGGGAGTGGGCGCGGATGTGTGTATGTGTGTTTATACCGAGAGGGTAAAAGGACCTCGAAGCTCTCGCGTGGAACATCAGCGAATCGAACTTCCATGAGATCGGACTGAAGCCGAGAGAAAGAGTCTGGTAACGTGGGATACGCTTGGGGGAAGAGAGCACACGATTTCATTAATATTACGGTGTAAGTGTAACCACATGGGATGTAAAAACCCATCGCTCGGCGCACAAAAATTACGATAATGCAACCGGGAAGAAGATATACCGCTATGGCGAAGAAATTCGATTTGGGATATGGTGTGGAGAAATAAATAGATTAAATTCAGGGAGTGGCGCATAATTAAACCTTTTTTTTTAACGATGTATTACGTTTTTTGTTTTTAATAAATTGCAAATTTTGTTTTTATGGTTGTATTCCATAATAGTAATTTTTTAGTTTAGAATTAAATATCCATTTTAGATTTACGATTTTTTAACTGTCGATTTAAATATCATTATGAAAAAATGATTGCAAAAAAAAAAAAAAACAATGAAATCCACAACTTCGACTTGCGCGGTAATAAAATCGGTAAGAAAATCAGAAATCGCGACACTCGCGATAAAAATTATTTTGATTCTTCAGACCAAAATTTGTTTATCTGTCTTTCATTAATCCACCAAATGTCTGTTGTATTATTTACGTGTAATATAATTAACAAAAGAACGGTGTAATCATTCATTGGTCCGTTTTAAAAATGTCGTCTTTTAACGAGCTGAAGTTTCGCTTCTATGAAACAATTAAAACAAAATTCCGTTTGTTTAGTTTTTTTTTTAAATTCATCGCAAAGTACTGGTTTATTTTGCTCGTTATTGCATTCATTTTTCCGACTGTTTCCCCACCTTTGTATACCGAGCACAGCTCACAAGGCACTTTTAATTCAAAGGAGTCTTTGTTGACAAGCGCCTCTTCGCTCGTAAACAGATTTTTTTTAACTCTTCATACATGGAGGATTTTTTTACAGAGAGCAAAGCCCCTTCTCTCCTTTTAGTTATAGCAAAGATACGGTTTATTGTGATCCTGTTTTTCGATGAAATCGTCACCGGCGAAAAGCAACATTTTTTTTTACGTCTTTTTATTATCCGAACCGCTCGAGAATAGCACACTGCCAAACTTCAGATTGAATATAAAATAAATATTCTAAGGATAAACAAAGTCTGAACAAAACTATGAAAAAAAAAAAAAAACACCAAACCAAAGTCCAAACTTCTCACAGTTTCCATGCCACACGCATAGTTCTAATTACCTTAATCATCCGCGCTGCCGTCATCGAACGATGATGAATGACTCCTAAAACCAGAAAGAAAAAAAAAAAAAAAACTCAATCAAAATCTCAAACGCCACTCATAAATAAATTACACATTATTAGACCCATTATGTAAACAAAAAGTTGCCTAATAAACATCCCAAAAATTCGTCTACGCTGTGCTGCCACCGAAAATCCTTCTATCTCAACTTCCCTATTCCTATATCCAGCCTCCCGCTCGCTATAATTGCACCCGTCATCGTAAACCGCGCAGCCTCCGAATAATGATTAACGACTCGTTGATGCCGCCTCACGTATCGAGAACCTCCGTCTGACTATCTCCCGAACTAGTCGCGTGAGGAGGTCCAACAAACGTTCAGATATTTGAGGACCGATACATACATATAGACGCGAGCATCAGCTCTCATCTCGTTCTCTCGTGTTCCCCGGAGTGTTGACCACGCAGCAAGTGATGCGAATCTCGTCTACCATTTCGTACGTGTCTCGTGCGTGAAGCAGCTCATCCAGAGTCTCTCTGCGGTCCTCCCAAGTGTAACGGAGTTGGAACGAGCGCCGCTCGTATAAGTCCGAAACGGAGCGAGACGGAAAAAGTACCCGGAAGAGGACGAACGAGGAAGAGCAAACGAGAGGCAGAGAATGAACGAAAAGAGACGCGGGGAAAGAAGCGTCTAACCAGCGTGACTCTCCACCGATGCTATATAGTGTTGGCTCATTCCCGTCGGTTAATTGCGGCGGTGAAGTTCGTTTAAGGCAAACAAGATTCTCCAGCGTTACAAGGCGTAGAACCTCGAAACTGCCCTTCTCCCACCTCGTTCTCTCTTGTTCCTGTGTCTCTCTTCCTACCTCTTTCGACCCACGGTTTCTCTATACCACCCGAATATATATGTGACGTTTATTGTTATTACGCTCGAGACCATTATAATTGAGACATAAACTTGCGAGTGTATGCCGCTGCCGAGGCAGGGCCACCGGAATCTATCTCGCTCTGGTATGTACTTTGGTGTTTCCGTCTGCCTCGGACTTGGAGTAAATCGGTATTCTCTCCTCTCCGTTACTCTCGCATTACCCCGTTTTAATCCCTGCGGCTTGGGTACGTCGATGATGCAACTGAGAAGGAGGGTGCGGGTGAGGGAGGAAGGGAGAGTGAGTGTCGGCGACCAGAGCGTCGTTGGTAATGACCTCTTCTCCACGAGGGACAGTGCCACCGCGGCGATCGAGCGGCGAGCCGCTCCGCACCGCCTCTGCGCGTTAACGATGCAACTGGGGTGAGAGGGGGAGGAATGAGGGGGAGTTTACGTGTGTGACACACATTGATTCACACGCATTCGACTGACGACGCATGCAATACGCGCGTATACGGGAGAATCATCGTATGATGGCGCTGCCGCGTAGAGCGGTAATATCGTAGGGATGGACAACGCTCCGGCACTCACGGATGCACTTGCGCGGCCACGGGGCTTTCGGGAGAATATGTAATACATGGAGATAGATCCCTCTACATCGTGCTTTGTTGCCGATTGGGACGGTAAGCATGCGAGGGGCTTCAGACCTGCTACCCATCATATGTTAGTGCTAACGGGGGAATATTGCTGTTGGCACTCTGAGCGACTCGGAGAGGAATATTTTGCATATCGCGTTTTCCATTTCGACGGAAAATTGCGCGAAAATACGCGAATCTGAGACGATCTTTGTTCATAGCATCGTAAAAGATCATAACATTTCATACTCGGAGACAGCGAGATTTTTTTATACACTCCGATGCCCTTCAACAATTTTTCCGGAAATTACACATTATTCTTGTTCTTCCGCTGAGAAAACGTTTTATGGTAAAAAGCAGCATAATTTTTTTGCGTTTGAATGCAAAAATTACGAACTGCCGACTAGATATTTTTTTATAAAATCATAATATACTAAAAAAAATAATGAGTGGAGAAAACTGATAGTTACGATGACTACTTTAGACGATAAAATGGGTTTCATTAACCACCTATTAGTTATCTCAGCCAATTGTTAGTTCTTCCTACTCATCATTTTTCCAGCGCGCGTTTTCAAGTTAAAATTCCGAGAAACATTGGAAAAAAGATGAAAAAAAAATCTCTTGGCTAATTAGGAGCCGAAATATCTGAGGAAAATCTCGTCGCGGTCCAATGCCTGATTCGTGGATAACAAGAAACCCATATATACCCATATTCCGAGACTCGCAAAATTTCATTCGGAACTGTGTACTTTCGAGGAAAAATAATTTAGCAAAAAATAAAAAAGCTCACGACTAAAAAATTATAAATAAATAATTTTTTTTTAAGTTAACAAAAAAATGATTATTCACATAATATCGTCTGGAAATTCATTCTTCGTCGAGAAAGCATGAAAAATAAATATTTTTTATTGTATCGCAAGATCGCAACGCGCGTAATTTTATTTTCCCGAATTTGAATGATAACGGAAACACGGAATCAGGAATATAATCTCCGAAATAGCGAATTAAATGATCGAGCGAATAATTATACCAACACTTTTTCGAAATAATGTTCCGCCCCCTTCTCCTCCAATCCGATCTATCTATTCCGTTGGTGGCTAGGGATCGACGTGTACTTTATTATTATGTAGATAAATGATGGTATTGTAACCCGGTGCGTGGAATAACGCCGAACATCGTAACGTACACCAGGTTATGTCTATATACGTGTACGCGGAATGAATGATTGCGCGGTTCGAAAAGCGAGAGTCGGTTCGGTGTACGGCGCCCCGAATAATCGTATAGTATGTGTGCACGTGCGCCATACATCGTCATAGCGCTACGCCGCGGCTGTATGGTATACAGTAATCTGCTCTACACGTTATTTGTACGAAGCTAAAGGACGGACCAACTGGAGTCTGACAAATCGCATCCTTCTTTGAATGTGGTGTTCCCGTTCCATCGCACGCACACGCGTCCCGCATGCACGCGTATGTATACCGACTGTACAACTTCGGTAGTATACAGACTCCGGAGAGACTACCGCGTGCAGACTCATCTTCCTTCGTCGGTATTCTCTCCTTTGCTCCCTCTCTCATTCTTCGTCGCGGAGTTCTTAATTGTTTAATCGCGGGACGCTGGGAATGAGGAAGCACGCTCGCGCGTGTGAGATTCCCGGCATCGATGACGTTCCTGTACGCCTCGAGAGTAGTTATATATCTCCGCCGCACGTTTCTCGCGAAGACACGAGACGCCGTCCCGTCGTGCGATCTCACTTCTACGGCTGCTGTGAATCTCTCTTCTCTTTTCAACATTTCTCTCTCTCTCTCGCTCTCTTTCTCTTACTGTCGTTTCACTCGTAATAAATTGTCCCGAATTGAGTTTTCGCCAAGACGACGACAGTACTCCCGAACGACAAAACAAGTGGTGGTTTCCTCTATGTGAGTCACGATGACGAGACTACTTGTATTTTCTGCCTCGTCTTTCATTCTTTCGATTTTTTTTTTATTGTACATTCAATCCTTTTTTTTAGTCGGGATATCTCTTTATCTGAATCTCAATCAGGACGGATTTTTTTTTTTTTTTTTTTTCGATTCATTTCGCGAAGCGTACTTTGATCTTCAATCAAAGTAATGTACAGAATAAACGTCCGCTTTGATCTTCACGTGAAGTTCGAACTTTGAATGAAGTCTGAAGTTATTATATACTGTGTATACAAATTTTATTCGATACTAATCGAAAGCTTTTCTATTTTTCTGAAATGTTTTCACGAAAAAACGGAACTGTGTATAGAATATTAAATTTCATGTCCGTTGAACACTCGCAGTAGAAAAAATGTTGGACTAACTAAGAACTATCGATTATTTTTATTCGATTTGCGCCAAAATTCAATTATATTTCAAGATAAATGTTTCAGAATTCCGTGTTTTCCAACAAATAAAAGTCAGTAATTCTCGCATACGAAACGATTTAACTCGATTTCAAATTTTGATTTTACGTACGAGCGCTCGAAGCGCGCGAGTAACAGTAACCTGTTATTTCGATCAATAAGCGGTTCGTTCACTGATATTTTATTTTCAACTTCAATGATTGGCACGACAAAACCAAAAGAATGCAGATTGTCTCTTCGCAATCCCTATGGCACTCCGTGCGTAAAGTAAAACGTTCGTTGGATGTCGTCGAGAAGGTTTCCACGGGCATATATTCGAAGTGAGACAAAAGTGAGTCCCGAACAATTGCGAGAAAGTCACACAAAGCCACGTAAACGAGAGATAACGCCCGGGTTCTCGATCAATCGAATAAATTTTCCACCCTCTTAGTATTCTCGACGTGGTAAAAGGATCGATAGCTCACAGCCCTTCCCTCTCGTATACCGCTCCCAAACTTAAAGAGCCTTAATAACAATAACCAACGAACTATATTCGTGTCTTGAAAATTCACAAATTTACATCGTTCCCTTAATGCGAAAAATAAAAACACGCTTTTCCAATTTCTGCGGAAAACTATAAGTAACTTCGCGACTTATACGCGTATATATATATATATTTTCGTGCTTCCGAGTTAAGCTCGGTCTGTGTGTACAGAGAGAAGGCAGGAAAAACGAAAGAGAGCGAGAATATTATATAAGGCAGGGAGAGACAAGGTAATACATTCTCTCCTGAGGCATGAAAGAATAATTTGCCAACGAAATTCCGACGGCGCAATTAACTCCCCGAAACTCCGGGCCTCCTGGGGAATGACGAGGGTGACGGGGAATTTGTGTCTGTGTGCGTGTATTTCGAATATGTATTCAATGTACAGAGAACGGTCACGAGCACTACGTAGTCGCAGTACAATATAGTATGATTTGGTACGGTATAGTGGAACACTACAATGGTATTAGAATGCGCGCGAGTGTGAGAGTCCGTGCATGCGGTCTCGTTGTACGAAGCCTCGAAGGGAATGGTATCGGTAGAGGGCGAATACGGGACGGAGAATCGAAGGGGGAAGGACACGTAACAGCGCGTCATAAAGCAATTAGGGGAATAAAAGACGCAACGAGGTATAATGAACCGAGTGCTGGAATAAAAAAACCTCCCCGTCCCTTTGCTTCCCTCTTATAGTTTCATCGGAACGTTGTTTCTGAAAACATCGACCTAATTATCGACGCAACTATCACAGAGAAAATCACAAAAATTTAAAGAGCTACGCGACTCTCTTATCTTTATCTTCATCGATAGAAATAATAATAATAATAATAGAAAAATGAGTCGTAATATTAATGAAATTCGGATGGAGGGTTTAACCCGATGAATAATAACCGGAATTTTTCTCCGCGTAACTAGGTACTCGAGAAACTCGAAACAATTCGTCGTTATTCTTGACACTGAGAACTACAAGTCTCATAAAAATGTATCAACACTTCTCGTTAACCCGCGTAAATATGGTGGTTGACGCGGAAAATGCATTGCGCAACTTCTGTTTCAAAGGACTCTCCGCTTGCATCTTGAACATTCCTGGCGAGACAGGGCAATAGCGAAATAATTCATAGGGCTTTTTCATTTTTAATACAGAACAGAGCAGAGACTATAGTTAGGCAACTGGTACCGGCTACATCGTCCGTAAAAATGAAAAATAAAAAGTAAAAATAAAAGTTTACACGTTGCCAAGCAGACGAGAGGTAGCGACTGAAAAAGAAGAAGTATTTTTCTTTTTTAATTTTTTGTTTAATACATATAGATATATATATATTTTTTTTAGGTTTCTTTATTATACTCCATAGAAACGAAATTGTTGAGGAGAAGAAAGTATAGTATATATAGTATAACTCGGGGCATACTACGCTCGCAAACGGCAACCACTTTTTTGGGTCGAGTCTCGAGAGAGGTACCGCAGAGCGCGAGGATGAGGACGCGAAAGAATAAGAGAAGAACGAGAGAAGACGGGACCACAAGAGTAGCCCAGCGAGGAACCCGGCCAGGATAATATAAAGGCTCTCGTCGCGTCTGTGCAGGATATGCGCGCACCCTCGCGAATGACCGCTCGACATTTCTATGCCGTGTATGATACCACTACTACCCACAGACCGCAAATACTATATCAAAAAGATTCAGCGATATAGCACACCGCGCGCAGACCACTCGGCGAACCTTCCAACTGGAAGAAAACCAGTTCTCCTCTGACGCAGACAAATTTTCCCTACTCTTTGCGTATTTTTTCACGCCTTCGAATCACCTTTTTCTTCGTAAAAACTCCGCAGCCCCTGGTTTTCCCGGCTGTTTGTAGTTACTCTGTTATCAACCTCAGACTTGACATCTCCGGTTTGTTTTACTCGACAAATAACGAGTCTCTGTGCAGCGATCTTCGACTTATTATTACTGTGTAACATTTTTTCATTGATATAAACGTTAATTTTTTTTTTTTTCATCATAATTCATTGCAAATTGGTCGATCATTGTCTATTTTTTGCAAAATCATGTCTGGAAATTATTTAAATACAGATGAAATATATGGGCGTCAGAAGGACCGACAGGTGTCGAAATAGGTACCCATCCGTCGCTGACGAGTGAAGGCCGGCAATCGACTTCGGAAGGTACTTTTCCGTCGATAGTCGAAGGGTACGGAGGCTCAGCTCTCGGCGAAGTGTTAATCGATTAATGAAATTTAAAATAAATTATTGTTAATATTTTTCAATATTTATTATTATTATTATTTTTAATAAATTGTTTTCATAGTAATTCCAATAGTACATTCATCTTTATATTCATCAGAATCCTGACAAACGCAGACGCATACCGCGTCAGGTGGATTGCAAAAAAAATCGAAATCGAAATGAGAAAATCTTTTATTTCAATATCAATCAGTAAATCTCGATAATAGGAATTTGATACTACGAAAAAAATTATTTTTCAGACGACTTTGACAAAATATTACCACCGGCGCTTTTTTCTTTCAGATTGTTAATACGTGAATTAGTGGGGCGACAACCATTGCAGCGATTAAGAGATTATAGGAGTTAAAGCCGAAAAAATTTACGATAATTTTTTTCTTATTTTAAACTAATGAGGAATTAAGTGATTCTGATTTTTGGTTTTTTCATGCAAATAGCTAGCGATATTATTCAGAAAAAAATAATCGCGGAATAAAAGTTGCGACAAATCGGGAAATAAATAAAAAATTTGTTGCTATAATCCGTCTGAATTGAGGAGTCGATGAGAAGCTGAAAATCGTTTTCATCCCATTTTTTTCACCCCTAAAGCGACGTTTCGCAAAATTTTTGAGTTACGCGACTCTACTACATTTTCAATTTGTATTATCGATAAAAAAAGAGGTTTCCTAACCGCTAGCTGTTACAGCGGGAAATGTACAGTTATCGTTTACAGAGAAAAACACACAGTTGTGGATCGGAGCGGAGCTTACAGTAATCTGATAAATAATGAGAAATTCCCTATCTCCACTCGTGTATTAGCGATCAACGAGTTACAGGTTTCCTTCGCGCGCTACATCGCCACGGCGAAACCCATATCGTCAGGTATATAAGGCGCACGTACATATAATAAAATCAATATGTCTCGAGGTATCGCGTATCCCGAATCCGCACCAGGATTCGTTGATCGGGCCGCGTTTAAATCTTATCTCTCCTCGACATCGTTTTCTCCCTTGCGATCTCGAATATCCTCGCCGCTGTAGCACACTTTTCCAATATATCGATTGAATATTATAAAATGTGACGGGCGCAAAAAAAAAAACTGAGGATTGCACTGCTTGGTTAAATCTATAACGGTGCACCTGAACGACCCGTGCTATAAGGGTTCACATGAATCACACGTTCATTTTAAAAATTGAAATTATATCGGAAGTTAGATTAGCCCCGCATGATGCTCCACCGTAACATTACGAAAGTACACTGACGCGATATACGATTGTACGGTAAAGAAATAAAAAAAAAATAAAAAGCAACTTCTCGAATTCGCGAAATGAGTTGACATTGTCGTTTTTATTATTTGGCGCGAAAAAATGATTGCTTGCATTATTTTGCAGATCTGTGAACACTGTATGCATTGCCCCCCGAAGCTTGTGTACTGAAGTAAATGCATTTTATTTTCATATCGTTTTCGAAAAGCCAAAGGCGAGAAGCTTCTCGAAACGGCTAAGGTAGCGACGATTTATACTCCAATAATTCTCGAATGAATTAATAAATTCCGTTTTTTCCATCTGAAGGCGATATTATTGATAGCGTTTTGAATTCTACAATAAATTGGATTAATTCCCTGGTAACTCAATTCGACACGTGCAGCTGACGAGATACAGTCTTTTATTAGTTGGGGATGAGACAAAAAAAATTCCATCGTCATTGTCACGTTATAAATATGTTATATATTTGTAATCGTTAAAATAGATTTTGTTCTTCTCTATTTCCTGTAGACATCATTTTGAATTTTTCATTTCTTCCCCGATAACCGAAATCCGGTCCGATTCTCGGAGTGTATTTAAATTTTCGTCGAGTTCAGTTTTCGGCTAAAACATTTTTTGTCAAAAAAAAATTTATATCGATTATTAAGTAAACCAATTCGACGCGAATAAATGGGAACAGAAGTCTTTTATTAGCCGAAAACGAGCAAAAAGAATCGACTTTTTTTTTTTTCTTTCCGTTGCCACTCAATAAACATTCCGAAAATTTATAATCGCAAAAATAGATTTAGCTCTTCCGTATAGCCTGTATCTATCGTTTTGATTTTTTACTTATTTCCCAATATCCGGTATTAAACCGATTCGATTCTGAGAACGAATTTTCATTTTAGAAGTATTCTCTACTGGGCAAACATTTTTTTCTTTTTCGTGTACTTCAATCCACGGAGGGGAACTCTTTATCATTTCGTTAAGTATATTTCGGTAGAGAAAATACCGAAAAAAAGTATAAAGTTTTTTTTTTTTTTTTTTTTTTTTTTTAATTGCAGTTTGAAACACCGAGGTATGTGGATCGAGAGTACAAGGTACAAACACACCTATCCATTGAAGTATGCATATTGATATACGACGCTGGTCTCTGAGTTATTCCGTTAAAAGTTTCCTGCTGATAACCGAATCTCGATACAGGCTATAAATCTTTGGCTCGTGAAACGATACACGTACATTGGTTGGGTGTATATGGTGCACGGAATAGAATATATAGTATCATAGTTGGTTGGTATGTGCTGCGTATAGTGAAGTTCTTGCTGCTATACCTTTCCGTCTCTCTCGATTCTCTATATCCTTCGGTAGGACGAAGCCAACACGTGAGGAATGTCCGGCTTCTGGCGGAAACGGTCGAGACAGGTCGCTGACGAATTATCTTCCCGACCACTTACCCTCTTGCCTCAGCCTATATACCGTATATATACGCAGTATGTATATAGCCCCCTCCCCCCTCGACAGTAACCTGCCGGGAAAACGAGACTCTCGTGTACCAGCGAAGATGTAGCTTAGCCCGTAAAAGCTGCTATGCGAGTCACTAAAACCTTACGTGTCTCTAAAATATTTGTGAGGATTTTATAGCGTGAGAGCAGAAGATAGAAAAAAAAAAAAAAAACGAAACGAAAAAAAATGTTGAAAAAAATGTAAAAACATCGCTGTCCGGTTCCCTGAATCTTGTCCTGTACGTTTATTGCGATATGCCACGTATATATATAGATATATATTGTCGTGTGTAGTGTGTACGGTTACTGAACTTGTCTCGATGCTAAAAGAACGAGTTACGCCCGCGAACGACGACGAAAATACCTTGTATTTCAGCAATATTCTGTTGCTCGACCTCGACAAGGTCGACGTCACCCGACCACGTCCTCGTATGTACCTTCTCTTTCCTGCCACATAGCGCAACGATGTCGCGTTATGTATTTGGCAATCCGAGAAAAAGTGCAGTGAACTTCGTTCTTCACGAGACAGCAAGGAAAAAAGATTGCAAGGGAGGCGGTTATCGTACGTTTATTTTTTCTGTACGCATAGAATATCCGGCGATAAAGAAATTCAGCAACATTCTGCACCGGATATTATACAAATTGGATTACAACACGGCGTATCATAGAAATGCTGAGGACATAAAAGATGCAGACTGTTGAGGTCCACAATTTTTCTTTCGACGTTTTTTTTCCACGTTTTTTATTTTTTTTTAATTCTTGAAAAATGTGCTATAAATAAGTAAAACGAATTCTGTAATTTCCAATGATCGACAATTTTAGTAATGTGGATCTTCGACAACAATGTAGCATTTTTTAAATGTTTATTTTCATTTATAGACGAACAAAAATCGCGCCATCAATCTTATGCGATTGTTTGCTGGTAGAAGTGTTCTGATCCTCAGAAAAAAAAATTCTCGTGTCCAAATATTAAAGATTTTCGGACAAACGACATTTTTTTTTAAATAAGAAAAATTTCAAAAATTTTATTGAAAGATGGAATTTCTTTGGCACGATATTATTTTCGGAACTACGAATTGTATTGTATGCGCAACGGTACGAAGGATCGATATAATTATATTTTTTCCGTAATTTTTTTTTATCGATAAAATCACGCGCTTTGCCTGAAATTGTCGAAGTCCACTCCCCTAAAAGGATATATTTGGCAATAATACGAAATTCAAGTATCACCTTTTGAAATGAATGCCATTTTGGCGAATCTCTCTGTATATATACAGCAGCGATTTACCTCGAGGACCACACGGTGCTTGGACCTCGCGGGGTAGTTGTACCACGTGATATCATTGTGGCGTCGGCCAGTCTACGCGCGCGCTAGCCTGAGGCTAACATTGCGCAGGCTGTCATCGCAGGGGAGTGGTGCAGCAAGTTGAAAAGAGGTTAGGGAAAAGGGTAATGATGTGTGTGCGTGTGTGTGCGGGTGTATGTGATGTGTGTATGTGCGGTGGCCGGGGAGTTCGGGTAAATATGCGATAACTCGGCGTCCGCTTATAAATCCAGCAAGGCTCACGGTGACAGGTCACGCAGCGTGCGCGCCTCAACTCCCGCAGTTTCCTTCGCTACTATATGTACGCTTGTGCCCTCCGCTATTGCTCGCCACGTACTCCACTTGCCGCCACTACTCACTGCTACCAATGCTCTTACTCTCTCTCTCCTCTTTCTCTCGGTTTCTCTATATATATGTATATAAATTTTACACTTCTACCACTAATACGGTGTGTAGATCTCGGAGCAGAAAAAACCGTCCCACTTGTCCCCTTATCCATGGTTAGACCACGCGGCGCGGGGTCCCAGAGTTTAGCACCCCCTCCCGCGCACCCGCTACGAACGATCCACGCGACAATACGCTCACTTCCACCTCGTTTCGTTGAGCACACATAGGCCCCGAAACGTTCACTTCATGGAAATTTTAATACATTTCTTTCGTATCGGAGCTCTCCCTACCTTCGAGTTTCGTACACACGCAGAGAGAAAGAGAGAACAACTCCACACAATCGCCCATAGCCCGAAGCACGGGAAACGACCACGCGAGCTAATAATATATGTGTACTACACTATTCGAGATGCCCGCGCGGTAACGCGTTCGTGTCGTTACCACGGTCTCGTATAAATTTAAGTTAAAAAAAAAAAAAAAAAAAAAAAAAAATACAACAAGTGTCGCAAGACGAAATAAACGTTTTTCACGTTCTATGTTTCGAGACTCTTCCCCGGTCTTGCGGGTGTAAATATATGTATATATATGTATATATAGAATATAGGTATATATGCATATTAATAGGTGGGTAATCGGATACAGTGAAATATAATTCGTCGTAGTATGTGACGAGAGACACACACGATTCATGTCATCGAATAGTTTAAAGAAAATATATGATATTAGGGTGTGTTTACTTAAATACGAGGAAGCGCCGAGCTGTCGACGCGACTACCGGATGAACTTCCTCTTTTGCGTAAACGAAGAACATGAATGACAGAAAGTTTGAGAAACTGCTTTGGCATTCATAACTTTAATGCTAAATTAACGTGAATATTCAATTAAATTTTAACTTGGAATTCAACGATAAATTGCGTGGAGTTATTTAAGGACTCTATGAATTTTTAAGATTTGAGAGACTCGTGAGAATTATCGTATCCGATCTTCGGCTCCCTTGTTCTCTATAAAGTGAGAAAAAAACGGTATACAGTTTTTTTATCGTATGAATATATTACGGAATTGTAGAACTGGAAAACATTGTATTTAAAATTTTTTTTTTTATTCTTATCATTTTTTTGTGCAATCATTTAAAAAAATATCTACGAAGATATAAGCAGATTTTACGAATAATATTTATTCTTTTGATTTGTGATATAGTTACAATTTTCATAAATTCTCAGTCCCTTTTTTTTTGAGGGACGAAAAACCAACGGGATGCTAATTTATACATAACGATTAATACAAAATTCATGCGGCAGACTTCTCAACTGGTTATAGTAATTATGGGGTATTTTTGTGAGATCACAGTATCCCCTATAACTACAATTGCCATATAAATCGATCGGTATATCTCGGGCTAAGATTCAACCCTTTCCGCGGCAGACCTCAGATAATACTTTAAATTTGATAAAACGACTTTCTGCCAATGAAAAAATATTGCGTCCGGAAGGTATTCGTATTTCCAAAATCGTAAAAAAATAAATTTAGAGTTTCTTTGGGCAGTTTTTACGAAAAAAAAAAATTAAAAGAAATAATAATACTTACACCGCACATTGACACTTTTATCCGGGCGGAGTAACTTGCTTGAGTTTTATTTGTGTAACAGATTACTGAACTATCGCAAAAAAACGATCAACGAAGACAGAAACTGGAAAAACCGGATGTCCTATAATGCGCACTGAAAACCCGTATTCCCTCTTAACCACAGTTTCTTATCTCAACATTGCTAAACACCAGATGAAGCCACCTTGTTGCTGAAACTCTATTTGCGTCGTGTGACAACTTTTGCGTTCAATTCCACCCGAGAAATTGGTGGTTTGGCTGCAAATTAAATGGGAATGTCGATTTCCGGAGGCCTTCAAAGCGTTAACACGTATTCCAGAATCTGTTGCGATGTTTTCCGCCATTTTAACAAAAGCGCTTTCGGATAATCGGCAAGTTGCGAGATCGCAATAATAACTCTCATCTCTTTTGCCGGGCAGTTGGGAGTTAAAAAAAATGAAAGAACGCGCGCGCTTTCTTGCCAAAGAATCATCATGAAAACTACGTCAGTGTTTCCACGAATTATTTAGCGTTGCCAATCTTGCGGAACACAAGTCATTTCTCTAATATCACTGTACTAATATCCATACATTATCTATATACATATATGTATGAATCTCGGTACCAAGGGAATCTCGCGAAGGTAGGCGAAATAGTTGAGAAAAGATAACGAGTCGCGAGGGTTTGGGAGTTTCTTCGTCGAGATAACGGGTAAACGCTTTTGAAAATTACTGGAAACCGCGGTGAGCCGAGGCTGGGCAATGTTACGGTGAGGTTTTCGGCTGTGGTGGGGTCGCGCGATCTCGTAAATCTTCAAAGTTTCTCGACCTTCCATGCATAAGTGATACCTACACACCCCGGCCTTCGTCTACTCGATCTCTCTTTCTCGCTGGTTCTCTCTTCGTGACTTCTTACTTCGCCGAAAAGTTTCATCTCAGCTTTGAAATAACTGTACAATAAGAGGCGAAGTAGAAACGTCGCGTCGTCATCTCTTCCTGCAATAGGCATTAACATTCAACGATATCGTCTACCGATATACGTGAGAGACGTTCGCGAAGCATCCGTCCCCATTATTGCAAGAAAAACATCGATATTCAAACTCGTACTGGAGTGAAGTTGTCACGAGAAACGAGGAAAGATGAAAGCAAATGAAAATCCGGATCGTGATCCACCGTCGACGATCCTCCGTTTCTATTCTTTACGACGTGTCGCCGAAGTTGCTGATTTTCCAGCTTTCGTTGTCTCGACGCTTCGAGACGCAAAGACGCTGTTCAGAAGAACAGCTCCTTCAAGCAGTTACACAACATAGAAATAATTCAGACGTCCGGACGTAACTTTGTCCATCTTTTATCACGTGATATACGAAGCTACGAGAAGAACCTTTGACCCTTTGTACAGACTGCGCTATTCGCAAAAGAACACTTCGGATCGTTGAAACGCTGAAATTCGAGCGAAAATCACGATATCCAAATACTTCGAAGCACTGTGATTTAATGAAATTTTAAAACTGATGTACCAAATTTCTGCAGAAGGTGCCAAAAATTTTGCGATGTTTCATTGTTTCGGGAGTCTTTTGCAACATTTTGCATTTTTTTGTATTTACAATATTCATCGACGTAAATATATTCTGATGCCGTACTTGTGCATAAAACCATCCAAACTGCACGAAACAATTTATTTTCCATTTTATTTTTTTGTTGCATTATTAAATAACTCGATATTTCGATTATCAGAAAATTAATATTCGTTCAGTTATTCTGACTGTTAATCGTGTCTCCATCTTCGCGAAAATGTCACGAAAATAAGAAATTATAGACGAGAATTTCCATCCAAATCGTCGCGGATGTTTCGATAATAACATCTGATGATCTATTCATCGATTCGCAATTGGATATTGTCGATTACATGGATAATTTACAAGTCCGAATATCCGTGACGCGTTGATTTCGTCGACCTCTGCATCGCGATTAACTTCGTTATAGCGCCACTTCTTTGAACTGCTCATAATGTCGCATTAATGACTCTTATTGCATCGGTTAAACCAACAACCTACATTACTGGGTAACGATGTGTCGGAAATTCAACCATCTCGGTGAAATTATATTTCCCGCCCTCGTACCACACGCTAAACCTCGACCCGACCCGCAGATATTCCGCGCCCTGTATGCTGTGCACACATATATATACCGAAACCGTTTCTCACTTAAATCGAGTTTAAAGTTGCCGCAACATACGTCGTAAACGGAAATCCAAACCAAAGTAGAATACATAACACCTTATCAAAACTCCAAATAATCGTAAAAAAAAAAAAAAAGAACATACGTGTATTAATAAAAAGTGAATAAAAATTTGAATCAACGTCTGAGTTTTTCTGTGTTCCTCGGACAATTTTTCGAACGACGGAAACCGCCAAAATTTATCGGCACCTCGCGTACGGTGAATATGCAATAAAAAAAAAAAAAAAATGGCGAAAGATTTAAAAAAGAGCAGTGAAAAAAATGATTTCTCACAGAAATCAAATAACTGCGAATACCAATAACGGTGATACATATTTACATCAGATTTCGTATGTTGCGAGCACGAGGCGGGTAGCTGAGTTTTTCTGTGTTCCTCGGACAATTTTTCGAACGACGGAAACCGCCAAAATTTATCGGCACCTCGCGTACGGTGAATATGCAATTAAAAAAAAAAATGGCGAAAGATTTAAAAAAGAGCAGTGAAAAAAATGATTTCTCACAGAAATCAAATAACCGCGAATACCAATAACGGTGATACATATTTACATCAGATTTCGTATGTTGCGAGCACGAGGCGGGTAGCTACACGCGTTTATTATTATGGCAGATATATGCGTATATATTGGAGAACGCGTAAACTGAATTCCCTTTATGTGGGGTGCGTCGGGCTGTCGAATTTTACGGGATTATATCATTTGAACGACGAACACGGCGATGGGACAGAAATTGCGGAGAATGTATTCCAAACCTTTTGGGGGCTATCACAACCACGAGCCAACAAATGTCGGGTTTCATTGCGCATCCTTTCGACCGTGAGATTAAAAAAAAATATATTTATTAAAAATTCATTAGATGGAACGATTAATCGAACGTTTGTGGCTTGACAACGATGGAAAGCCGATTGTCAATTCAACTTCGATGACCGCACGACATTCGGCTATCATGATGAATTATCGATCGATTATCGAGAGTATTCTGCATGAGACATTTCCGTGTCAAGTGGATCAAACCCATTTTCACGAAATGGTGAAGCATTTTCATTTTTTTTTTTAATTTCGTTGGAGCTGATAGTCCGCAATTTTCCCAATATCGCAAAATTGTTACAGTTCCGGTTTTCTTTTTATTCGGCGAACAAAATTGTCCATACGAAAATTATCGATTGTAAAAAATAAAATTAAAAACACAAAATTTGGTTTTTTAAATGTATTTTTTTAACGAATATTTTTATCATCCTATTCTGATTAATGTACGAGCGCCAGTTTGGTAAAAAAAATATATATATATATATTTTTTTATCGTTTGAAATTTTTTAATGTCATTTCCGCTATATTGACATGTTTTTGAAAAAAAAAAAATTTGGTTCTTTAAAGGCTGTACGAGGCGCCGTTTGATTTAATATAAATAACACAATTTTATTTTTTTTTTTTTCAAACGCGAGGAATTATTCTGCATGGAATGCATCGTACACGCATGAGATTTTGGTAAATGTGCGAGTGCCGACGGGAAGCAGATGTGAAAGAGACGCCGCCGTTCCATGCAATGCTTCTATTTTTTTATTTTTTTTCTTCACGTTTCGAAAGCAAAAGGCACTACCCGAAATATCCGGTGTCTCCGAGCCTCTCGGCAAAACAGTAGCAAAGCAGAGGCGCGACATCATCTTCGTCGCTTTGGCGCGCTCTGGTGCGCTTCTGCTTCTGCTGATGTTTCTTCGGGTCGTTAAGTAGGGTGCGAGATGTTTTCAAGGAAAGAAGGAGGACTGTCATCGGGCGCAGGGACTCGAGTTACCGAGCGAAAGAGACGAACGAACGAAACGTGTACGTATGTGCCGCATAGAGAGTTCGGCTGAGGATATAACGCAGATGGTTTTACGAGAGAACACGAAGAGAGCAGCAGAGAGAAAGAGTGCAAGAGAGCGAGAATGAGAGACTCGTTCGCTCACACCCGACGTTATAAATCAAGTGCTGCTCGTCGCAACCCTGGAATGGGGCGGTTGCCTAATCATCTGCCTTCAAAGCCACGATGCTATACTGCATTTCCAGTACATATCCCACTTATGTGCAGTTGCTTCATCAGCGTTTTACATGCCGAGCATGTAGGTTACCTTATTGATGTGTGTATAGGTGGATAAAAATCTATATGACCCATCGTGCATTTTTTATCGCGGCAACATCAACTCGTTTAAGAAGAGACCTTACAAGGTAAATTGATCCTATCGTTGTTTGTATTTGAAATAGCTGTTGCGGTATTCAGACAGTCACTGTATAAAAGACCAAAAACAAATCATGCGACGAATTGTCATCGAAACAATCGAAGATTATCATTAAATTGCAGCATTCCCTCGTGTATTCCTTATGTTATACCAGCAAACGCCGCTGGATACAGAAAGAAAAAAAATCTTGCGATTGCTATCATATTTTTGGAACTTTTGCATCTTTGTGTAAAAAAAAAAAAAAAATTTGCGCTCCGTGGCAGAAATTTTCGACCTGAAGGGAGAAAAAAAATCCTGCAGTTAAAGAGCGAAGTAAATATCACTTAGCAACATCTCGAAAAAATAATTTTGAAATTACGTCGAGTGCTCTATCCCGTAATTTTTTTTTGCAGACTACGATAAGGAGTTTCATTTTCTCGATGATTCATCGGTAAGCAAATGAAGAAAATTGATTCGATGTTCTCCGTCATTGTTGCTAAAATTTCAAACGCAGTATTTTACACTTCCCGCAATGTAAAGATGTATTCGAAAAAAAATTTTCGTTTTCAACATTTATTATTAAGAAACTTCACGCCAAATGAGTAACTTAGGTAACCGATAAAAATTAGAAAATTGAATTCAAACAATAAATTGTTTACCGAGAAGTTAAAAAAAAGCTTCTTTTCGTGCTTTTTGGAGGTTATAAAGATATTAATTAGCCTTTAAATGAAATGTTTCAACATGGCAAGACTCGTTGCTCGATGATTTACGAATACGTGCCGAATATAAAAAAAAAAATCATAAAAAAAATCAGAACTTTTTGCAAAATGGTATAGTTCCGCGGGAACCCCAAACCGCTCGCATCGAAAGGAAGATCATAACAAAGATAAATCTTCACGAATTGTTATCGGAACGAATATTTCCGTCTCGATCTTCGCGCGCTCTGGTTAAATCTATAAATAAAATAGACATATATCGTACGTCTTTTTGCAGGTCTAATAAAGTTTCCGAGGCTTTGCGAAGTTTCGCTATACACAGGCGCCACTTATAAGCGCGATGTAAATTTTTTAACGAGAGAAGCCGATCGGCTTGACATAGTTGCCGAACTTATTGGTACGTCACAAATATTGTTCTTTCATCGCAGGATGTATAGAGGCGCTTTAGGCGCCATGTGTTACAAAGTCATACATTCAGTGGGTCGCGAATTCATTGGTACTTATACGTAGATAGAGGGGAATAAACGACAACTGCCTACGACCGTAAGTGATAATCGATCGATAATAGATCGCTGTATGTACCAAAGTTTTGTCGTAGTTGTGGGAAGTGCTTTACTCTCCGTTTATTCGACATTAATGCTTAGCGTGAATTATTCCACGTAGATAGTTCGTATTATACCGATCCGCGTATACATGCATACAGCCGTACTATAGGTGCCGTATACAGCATCGAATTCCTTGTGCAATCTGGGGTGGCAATAACCAGCAACCGCACACTGAGCACCGGTCCCTCCGCAGACCAGGTCGATACTAATAAATTAATAACACCGCCATATACTATACATCCCCATTTATCGAAGGCACAATAATAATGCAAACTTTACAACCGCCACATATGTTACTCATGAAAATTTCGTACGATCGACGGAACCAAGGAATACAATATTCGAGAGCACAAAAGTTTTTCGACATCTCGTAAAGTTCATCCCCCTTAACATCGATCCTCACAACCAGCGAAATAAATTTTAAAAAAATCGCTGCGTAAACAGAAAAATCTCCAATAGACAATGAAATAAAAATACGAATGCAATTAACGAAATCGTAGGCGAAAGAATTGTGAAACGGTAGTTGTAGTTTCTTTAACATAATTTTCATTTTGTTTATTTCTCGTAACTCACGACAACTATAATAGCAGTACAATGAATTGTCGATGAATCGCTCTAATGCAAAATGCCATTCGCCATGTATTACGTTCGCGATTCGGATTTCTGCAGCTCGTGGTTTACTATCCGCCAATTTCGAACAATGTATCCACGAATACTAACACACAATTTAATGTGTGCATTGTATACATTTACGCGCATTATCTATAACTATGTACGTTTATATATATCCTGTATATTCTATGGATTGTATAACAGAGACGAAGAGACAAATCGGAGAGCGAAGCGAATCCGATAGTGTCAACAGCAGGAAGCGAGAGCGCGCGAGGATGCCCATTGCTTCGAATGCCTATCGTTTAACTCTCGTTGAACGTGTCCCATACAGTTTACATCGAACTGTACAGATCTGGTAGGTTGCGTTTCTACGGTTACCGGGGAAATACAGTATGTGTATTGTATCGGTAACAGTGAAATATCTCGCGGGTCTATCTGCAACTACTGTACGAGATTGGCATTGGCGTGCACACGCTTCTATCTTTCTGCACCCACATATCGCCTACGCGGTCGTTCGCCGTTACAAAGAATCCAAACTGTAGTCGGAACATTGTCCCCTCTTCCCCTCCCCCCGGTTTCCCCTCCGGCGCGGGCCGGGAATGTCGATCAATTGCACGTACGATAATGTCAATGTGACAGTGAAATCGAGGGAAACTGTACGAAAACCATACGAGAAACTCTTCCCTTTTCTGCTCCTTGTGACAGTAACATTTCGAAATCAGTGATTCGCTCGTCCTCTTTGCCACGGCAATCAAGTAATAAAAGGGCGGACCTCTTATCTTAACGAGCGATTGTGTGTGTTTCGGTAGAGGCTGCACGGGGCATAGGACAGACGAAGGGTGACATGCGGCGAAGCAAAAGTCTATCGTACGTCGAAGGGGGACACTGCTTCGCAATCCCCCTCTTCCCTTTCTCGCCATCCAGCGGATCCAAAAGCAGCACATCCCTGATGGTGATGTGTTTACTTGGGGACCGAATTCTATACCGGATACCATACAGCAAAAATGATTCGGTCATTGGCACTTTGATAGTTATTGGCAACTTTCACCGAAACGCTATTCGCAATTCGGATATTTAGGTATTTTTCAAACACTTTTTGAAAGAGTCATTTAAAAAAAAAATTTACAGTTTTTCATCATACGTATGAAAGATTTTAATTTGTAATTTTAAATAAAAACGAAAGAGTTTCACATCGGCGGGAAATTTGCAAATTTTCGGCTAAAAAATGAATTTTTTTATTGGTAAAAAAATTTGAAAAAAACCCATGAAATTAATTATTACTACCGCAGTTCGAATGATATAATAAATATTCCAGAACTAAATATAACAACAACGTGTGCAAAGAGTGCCATTTTTTTAAGACTTTTTAAAAAATTCTTCCATTTAAAAAAAAATAATGTTTATTGTACAATGTTTCATATTAGGACTTGTGAACTTTTTTTACATCATGAAAACATTATTACTAACAAACAATCGCATTCGTGGAATCAGTTGTACGAATTTTTGTAGCCGACAAAAAAATTGAAGTACGATTGACTTTGCCAAAAAGTTGCCTGAAATCACCGAACTTCATCTTAAATTAATAAAATTTAACGTTCATCAGCATAAAGGTTGTATTTATCCGGCTGCGGTTACTTAGGACGATTAAGACGTTTGTAAGAAATTTGTTTCCGTAATCAAAGACGCAAGAAATTAATACGATTTTTTTTCCAAATTCAATTACTCTTTAGTTAATTAAATAAATAACATTCGCTGCAATATACGATTTACTATGTATTTTTTATAAATAAAATTAATTTCACCACAGCCTCAATGTAGTCATATCCATTACCAATAATGAATATATAATATTCTCCTCATCTCGGAGGCTTAACGACGGTTCGAAATTTCAGCCGGTTATATCGTATGAAGCATATTAAACGTAACTGCATATCTAGCTATGTCAATAACTAATAATAATCAGTAGTGCGCCAATGACGATACGATGTGTCCTATGTGTTAGGTACTTGGGTACCCAGCAACGGCGAGAGACTGACGGATGGACGTTCCATAGACGGTGCAGGACACCGTTGGTACAGGACAGCGGCCTTCTACCATAGAGCAGCGGCAGCAGCCCAGCAGTAGCATCATCCGCGAGGATAGCCAACGCGTATTGATTTATGGCGAGATCCCCCCAAATCCTACCTCCGCCCCATCGGCTTCCTTCCCCCATCGTGCACGCTATTCCAGTATAATTCACGAAAATTCGTCATACAGTATATAACAGTGAATAGGGAACGCGCGTATCCACGACGACACTTGACTCCGCCCGCTACGTGGGTCAGCGCACCCCATAGACGTGTATTAACATTCACCCGACAACAATGCCAACGCATTTGTGAAAGAGATTCGAATTTTCGCTAAAGGCAAATCATGAATGGAAAATAGAGGGATGGGACTCAACGTTTTTGGTTTGAATACACCGGTCCAAACGCAACCCGTGTCACATATGGCGCACTGGGGTAATTTTCTCGTTTGTACCATTTGCGATGGGTTAAGGGTCGCCATCGTGATTACGATGCCCTTTGACATCGAAAAAGAAGATACACATTGTTACCTTATGAAATATCCCATCGTTGAAATGATTCGATTGTAACAACTGTCGTATCAATGCCGCACACGACCGTCAAAGACCTTTCATCAAATTTACACCAATTTCGCTTCAGTCAATCGAGAAATTCGTATGATTGCGTGATAAGTTATGCGCTAAATAGAATTAGCTTCAGATCGTTACATTCGGCTTTCCAAGAGTAGCTTTCCAAAAAAGAATACTAATACGGTAAAATGAAGTAAACTTTTAGAGTAATCGAAAATCGGATGATTCGAAAACGCTAAAGCTTCCTGGAATTCCGAAAAGGGCGGAGAAAAAAAATCAAACACAGTGAACTGCGGTCTTGGTGCTCCGTATGAAAACCTCGAAACATTGAAAGATTCTATTACAACAACTCCGACATCGATGCCATTCAATTCCTAATTCTTTAATCAACTTTTCCCCACTCTCTTGCACATTCGCTCGATTCTCCACGTCTTCTTTCATTGAGCACAAAATTTAATTCAACTAAATGAAAAAAAAAAAAAAATCGATAAAACGTAAAAAAGAGAGAAAAAAACCCGTAGCAATAAGATAGAATTGCCATGGATTCTCGACGAAATAAATGCGAATGCGATTGGCGGATCTTGAATGTACTCCGGAGATCGTGATGCGGTTTAGATCCGTGGCAACCCCTTGCGAAGAGCAGTCTCTCTCCTTGCCGGGTAGTTCCTGGCACCGACACAAGGAGGGTGTAAACCGAGTAACGAACTTTGAACGTGAAGGAACCTCTTATGGGCAGTGGGTGGATTTGGTATACGCAATTGGAAATAGAATAAAAAACGTGCGTGCGTTGAATCGCTGGTGAAGGGAATGCTCTCTTTTTTTCCCTCGAATGATTCCTATACGTACATCGATACAAACTCGGATAGGTTCTCCAGTCTATCTTACACGGAAGGTACTACGAGACTTTATGTATATGCCGCTAACCAATCTATGTATCCATACCATAGCATGGATACCATACCCGTGGCGCTCGACTCCCTCTATCACGGAGTCGTGAAACGCCGGTTCGATTACCGGAAGAAGTAGTTGGGTTAGTTTAGTCGGCTGATCGAGTTAGCGTATAGTTACCGGGTGGAAGCCGGATGACAAATAACAGATGAGGTTTCGGAATGCTACACACGTAGAGGAACGAAATGGGAGTGGGGTGGACGGAGCAAGGGGATTCCCCCAGTCCGTCTCCTTTTCCAGTCGCACCAACACATCGGGTTCTCGACGAGACCCGGGGCCTCGTCGGCGCACGGTCTATGCCAAACGCAACCAGCCAAACCGATGCGCCAAGAGACGTGGATGAGACTGAGGTATAGATATAGTTGGTATCCTGGGTTAGAAGGACCAACGAACGTTTGGTAGATCCAAGCCAAGAAACGAGGACTCGTCTACCCCTCGAGGGTGATTTAATACCCACGTTTGATCCGATATTCTTTATAAAGTTTGTCCCAGGACGCTACAGATGCTTTTCGCAGCTTCTTCCCTCCACCCCTTCGAGAAAGAGAACGAGCGCGAGACAAGAAAGTTTCCGACTAGATATATCCTACGTCGAAGGCAGCCTTGTACCCGCAGCAACGATGTCGTCGACGAGGCTGCGCGCCCCGTTTGCGAATCCGAAACCCGTATCTCATACCTTGCGCAAGGCTACGCCGTACCACATCGGCTGCGGCTATTTAGTTCAACTTTCATCATCACTCCCCCTATCGAATTTTCGCCGAAGGGATCAGAGACCAAAAAGCCAGGCCTTCTTCGCACTTTTCGAACTTTCCTTCTTCGGCACTTTCGCACGTCACGTATTGCCATTACCAAAAGATGCGTAGACACAAGCCTGCGCTCAATGAGAATCTGATCTTTGCTGTGTATAGGATGAAAAAAAGATAACGGTAGGGAGGAATATGGCCACGTGTGCCGAAGGGTTGTACGTGTGAAGAATATAGTCATAAGTCGAAGGGATTATGGGAATGGTTGCTATAACTACGTTTACAAGATCGATCGAGTACCGAGATCGAAAACGCGAATGGAAAACTGGTTTTGTGTTATGTAAGCCTATCGAAAACCAACCAACCAATCCAAACCAATTTGATAGAATCGGTTGTAAACTTTAATTTGAGGCCCTGACCCTGATTTGACTTCATTAATTTTAATCCTTCAGACGCGAAGCCTTGAAAATCAAGCGAACATTGCTTCAGACTACACAATCCAAATTAGAAGATCCGATAGTTATCAATCGTTTGAAGATATTCAGGCATACGATGTTTCGATTGAATTAACGACATTTATGCGAGTGATAAGACTTTGTATGGATTCGCTGAAGGATTATCTAAAGTTGAATGAATGCTTCAAATACGCAGAAACAGCTTATAATCGATATGTTCAGTGAATGCTAAAGCAGTTCAGAATTCCATTAGTAACGCCAGTAGCAACTGCTTGCGCTACTCAATGCCTGAATCAACACTGTAGTGAATAGCTGCATTATAGATCAATAAATGATTAGTAATGAAGTTAAGATAATGGTCCACGATAACAGCCGAGTAATTAGGTACCGAAGAGAGATTCAGAACCATTGGATGTCGACCCTAAGATTCATGGAACGCGAAGTTCGAATTTATCGGAAACATATTAAGTGAATTCATTCATCCATTCATTCATTCAGTAGGCGAATTTCATTGGAAACATTTAAATATTGTTTTTGAAAAATCCAATTAAAGACAAAACTAAAGCTTCGTTCCGAGAAAAAAATGTTTGGTTTATTATAATGATCCGTTATAGAAATCAAAATCGAACTTCAGAAAATTCGTTCTCTATCGGAACCAATCTTTCCACAGGCAATTTCTCTTCTTGTCCACACGTTTAATTCCCCAACTGCATGGCGCCGTAAACCTCTGAATGCACACGTTCGTTCACCGGCTTACACCCGTTAGCCCCTGTACTTAAATTAACAATAGTCCGCACGTGTATTATTCACCTGTACGCCGTAGGGTTTGTCGCCAATTGCCGACTGGCACTGCTGTTGGCGACAGTGCGTGACGGTAATGGTATTAACGAGGGAATATAGCGAAACTGTTTCGTATTGGTCTCCCAGTAGTCGATTCGCGCGATCGTCGTGTGTCACGTTAACGTTTTCGAACCGAATAATCGGAGAAGGTTTGAGAAATTCCAGGGAAAGACGAAGGAGGATAGAGAGAAGAAGGCTTGAGAAGCGAGCGAGAAGGTAACGAGAGCTCATACGTTCGCTCAGTCTCTGGTTCTTCCTCTTCGCCCGTCGTCGTCCTCCAGGACGAAGAGAACGAAGAAGAAGAAGAGCTTGCAAAAGCTGCTGCTCCTGATGCTTCTTCGCCGTTGAACCAACCTAACGTACACGTATATATGTGTGTCACTACGTACGTTGCACGGGAACGTGCGGGGCCACGTTCGCAAGAGTTGAACCGGAGGGGCCCCACCGATGTATGAGACAGGCGAACTCGGGTTGCGTGACAGTGACACATATAGGCGGCAAGGCAAACAGTGAATCGCTCGGGGCGCCTTAATTACATGGCGGCTTTTTCCTTTAGCAAGGGGTTTTACTTTTACGAGTGACATACGGGACGACAGTCGGACAGACGTACTAGGAGAAGCCGGGCCCGGGCTCTCTCTCCCGAGCCTCTGCTCTGTCTCATCCTGACCGCCGCGCAAGCTTTGTCCTTCTTCTACTTCCTCGCTTAGCTTTACGAAGGAGCTTCGGGGATCTCTCCTCACTTGCTGCAAACTTCACTCGTTCCGTGGGCACTCGTTTATTTTTCCTCTTTCATTCTCTTGTACTCTTGTGGATAATGCTCGCTGCTCCTGCTTCTGATGCTGCGCTTCTTTTCGTCTACCAGACGGACGCGCGGAGGGTGAAGAGGAGGACATGGGGAAACGCGAATTTGCCTTTCTACCTTTACGTAGACGATGCATTTGGGGACCAAACATTCGTGACCGGAGAAAGCTCTAGAGTTACATAAAGACTTTTCATTTCCTATTCATTTTTTGAATGTGTAAAAAGATGGCGGATGTTGTGGGTAGAGAATGACGGGACAGTTACTACTACCGTAACGACGCGATGTAAATATGAGCGTCGCGCATGTTGGGATTTTATAAGAAGAGTGAGTGATGAGGTCAGATCCAAGTTGTAGGTACATTATCGTTGTGTTATGTTCAATATAAGTGTGTGCGAAATTGTCTATAGTGAAATTGTCTATAGTGAAATATCTATAGTAAACATAACGAAAATTATACTATATATATATGATCCCCAAGTAAATTTCATGTGTTTCAACATCTGAACGCTAAAATTAAACGAGTTCTTGCAGAGCCTCTTATTTATCATGAAAAATGAGTGCTATAATCTTTTCATGAAAAAATGAAGGATATGAAATACATAAATGGAACAAAATTGCGTTTTCTTTCAATCCATTAGACGCGATGATTGCATTTCGCATGAAAAATATTTGTCAAAAATGGCTATTGATTCGTATTTCGTATTTCGAATTTGCAGAATTTACGGTATGCGAAATCAACATTAATCGAGTAACAAGACATTTTTTCAGAGCCAAAGGCTATTTTTTATAATTTGTTTTTATCGAACTTGAAAGGCGGATGTATACTGTGTAAACGCGCCTGCAGTATCTCATCGAAAACTGGCAAAATTGGTAACTGACTCAAGACATGAGGGACATTCAGATTGTATTTGCACGCTTGAAACGCTTGGATAGAATCGATAACCATTTGACCACAGTTTCTCTCACCCTAGTTCCTCGTTAAATATAGATAAACGGACGCATCATCGCTGCCGAAGGGTTAGCACCTCTCTCCGTACGTCTAGTTAGCGCGGTACGCACGGGTGTAACTGTATTTTCTTCCCCCGGTTCATCGCAGAGAACTCCGAAGGGTTAAGGCTTCCGTTTCGGGTTGGAGAACGACAGCGGATAGCGTTAGGATACGTGCACTTAACTCAAACCCATGGCTCCGAGTTAACACGTACCTAACCCATGCCTGGGGGGCCTATAGGTCCTGCACGATACATATCCAACTGTATACCCCATTGCGTTGCACTGTCAGTTTTCGACTGTGAGAATCTCTTCCCCACGCCCTCCCCTTCGCCTGCGCCAAAATGGGATATATGGGCGAAGAGCCTCGCGGCCTCCCGTCCGTCCGATTTACGTGCGAACACGTGATATCGTTCACACGAATCGTGCGCCGCAGTACTCTCGGATTCGAATAGTATATATGCAACCGAGGGATAGCTCTACGTACTATTCGAATATGCAGCCTATGTGCACACATTCTGCGCATATTCCTCTACCCCGGTGCCCTCACCCCCTCCCCCCTCCCCTTTCCTTCACCCCGCCATCCCCTCAGTCTCCAGTGATGTCTACTTGCTAAAACTCACTGGCGCTCCACCAACCCAACCACCCACACCCCCATTTTAGCCCTATCGCTCTGTCTTCGTTACCAACTCGTAACGTTTGTTTGTTCGTTCTCGCGCTCGCTCGTGCTCTCGTGATAGTTTCAATGACGTGCGATTAGCATTGACTGAAGGGACCGGAGGATGGCGGCGCGCGGGTCGGGACGTCGGTAAGCTTTTGTACGTCAGTCACTTCGAATTCGCGCGATATCGCTTGATGATATTATCCGATCACGAGCCCCCGGGAGCAACGACGAGCAGTGAGGTTCCGAAGGGCTACAACTATACTCCGTACACACGGTACATGCACGAGGGACAGACGAAGACTTAGGAAATCGTGTACAGTTCATCGCGCGAAATCGCGTTCAAGCGCGGAATAACGTTTCACTGCGATATTATTAGGGTGATATTACCGCCCATAGGTGCTGATAAATCTAGACATTGACTCAATCACGAACGATCATCCGGTTGACGGGATTGTTCTGCATGCTCTGTCGATAATTTGAGGATTTTGTCGATGCGAATTGTTCGCCGAGGGGAGAAACGGAATACCGCAGAGAAACGATTCGAAAATGATAGAATTTCGATTTAAAATAAATAAAGAGATCTTTAAGGTCGATCGAGAGGGTCCGTAATTGATTTTTTTTTTTCGTCACTGGAAAAATTATTCTTTCGATTTTTTCATTGGTATCATTTTTTTTATTGTTCGTCAGATTCTCTAAATCTGCAATAATTATTATAATTTTTCAATAAACATTTTTCTTTTATTTTACATAAAGGAATAAAAATGTACGTTTATAGTTCTTAACTTAGCAGGGAAACGCTTCAAAATCATAAGTATTCATAGCTGATTATGATTTGCTAATTATTATTGCTACCAGCTGCGTGTGTTTTGTTTTATATGAAACGCAATACGAACACAAATTCAGCGGGTCGACTGTTATTTAAACGAAATTTTATTAAATAGAATTTTGTTCATCAACCGAAAAGCGTTTCTATTTTGGATGATTCACCTTA
Organism: Cryptus viduatorius; assembly: GCA_964006125.1. Lineage (NCBI taxonomy): Eukaryota > Metazoa > Arthropoda > Insecta > Hymenoptera > Ichneumonidae > Cryptus > Cryptus viduatorius. The sequence goes on from OZ023221.1 coordinate 13,021,860, forward strand.
TGGGGTATGAAAATGGACAATAATAGTGTTTTTACTCTTCCGCACATTATTTTATTGCTTTCAGGACAATTTTAATCGGGTATATTAAAAAAAAAACCCATTTACATTATATTCTCATAAAATTCAATTGTCTCGCTTCGTATCTCAACGACGCGATGCCGTTAAAAAAAAAGCTAAACACACAGTAAATCATCCTATTCGAGATGTATACATTGAGATATCCTTAAGTGCTCGTTTACCGCGAATATTAGTAGGTGCGACTCACGTAACTCACTGTGCGACTGTTAAATAGCCCCGTTCGTCGTAGCCGTCGAGTGTTGACTAAATCCCGGAGAATCCAAGTGCCTCAATCAATAGAGCGTATATACGGACCGGGTATACGCCGGGTTGGGTTTTAAACGTATAAAGGTGGAAATGAGCGAGAATAAAGGTCGAGTAACCCTCGGGGAAAGCGTGCAAGAGTGAGAAGGCAAGAGGCACAGAAGGGGAGTGGACGCGTAGATCGCAGATTCCGAGGAAGTCACGAACGCGGGGACCGCGGGTACCGATAAGCTTTATCGGCGGAAATTCATGCTTAGAGGCCACCGTCGCGTTCGCGAGGCTAGAATCGCATAGGGCCACCGCGCCTCGCGGACTCCCGACCTCCAATGTAGACCATCATATATATATCACCTCGTGAATTTTACCTTCCGAATCGTCCGTAGTCGCGGCCGTCGGGGGACCCTCAAATATTTAGGCGTCTCTTACTCGGCGGCATAGGGGGAGGGGGAGGGGGTAGGGGGTGGAATATAACTCGTTGAGCTACGAGTGATATAATAAAAGGTAGGCGGGGGTGGTAATATAAAAGGATTCGGATAGCGACTCGGAGATTTATTGCCCCCCTATACGTAAAGTCCAGAAGTCTTTCTCGCTCTTTCTCTCCTTTGAACGCGAGGCTCGAATAGTTTGAGGTATAGAGGCCCCACGAGTAGCGAGGATCGAGCAGCGCTTTGCTCGAGCGCAACGATAGCACGGAGAGAGCAACGAAACTCCTCGACTATTCGCCATCTCCTCTGTGTTCTCTCCTCGAACCCTTATGGCATATAGCAAATCCCGAATGTATAAGCCGCGAGCGGCTCTCTGTGCTCGCGTGACATTCCGGCGTTAACATTTGCGATCCGGGCTTTGAATCTTTCTCTCTTTCTCACAACCGCGTCGTAATATAGCAAACCTTGCCAAGCTATTCTTCCTTCCTTTTCACCCAACCTCTTTCCTTCCCTTCGCTAGGGCACTATATTGCTTCGCCTCTTACTCTCTCGTTGGAGCTCTCCTTTCGGCATGACATTTTGTTTGCTTTTTCCTCTTTTTTTTTTTTGTTTGTTTGTCCGTCATAAATTTTATCACATACTCCAACGGCGATATTAATGGGACGTCGATCACGCTAAAATTTTCGAATAGTACGCGCCTGTGTATTCGACAGAAGAGAGATAATGAAAAATATTTGATAAATATACCGTGGGGTGGTTCGATGCTCCCGAGAGTACCATTATCGATACAAAAATTTTGCTTTTTTTTGCCATCATTTTTTTTTATAGCAATTTGTATCGATGAGAATAATGAAATTTTAATGTACTCGTGATCTCGCGGATTTGTATTTTTGCGAAAACAAATAATATTTTTCGAGAGTAATTCTGTTCAAAATATTTTAGGTTTCAAAACATCGAAAATCAAAATGTGATATTCGATATTTATGGAAAATTATGTTTAATTACGAAAATATCCAATAATATGGAAACGTATATTCAAATATGAAAAAATGACGATAAAATTTTGTCAATACATGTTAAGCCATTCTGATAACCGTGCATTATATTAAAAAAAAACAAGAATAATATCGGAAATTCCGAAAAAAAAAATATATTTTTCAGATCATTTTTCGTTCGAATGTTTTTAGATTTCAAAACATCGAAGAAATAACTTGTCGAAAACCATTTGTTCCCTGCAACACGTCCATTTCGATACAACTTTTATACTTGTTGCCGAAGCATATATATGCACATATATATACCATATTTACCAAATATTTCATACGAGACGTGGGCTCCGAAGAAAAATGTCGGATCGTAGATAACAAAACGTTGCGGCTGCAGGTGCTACTTACGGCCGTTGTCCGGTTAAATACTGTATAACGCACCTGCGCGACTCGAGCCGAGATACGTGTATCATTACCGTTCAATGGGGGGGTCGCGCGGCGCGTGCCGTGATTTTTATTTGATTTACGACATTGAGAAGCTCGACAATGAGGAGGAGAGTGGGGGAGCCGGGTATTCTCTCTGCAGTACGAGGGAGCGAGCCAACGATAGTATAATCAGCGACCGAGGGAGACAGACAATGAGTCACTGATAGAGAAAGAATGGCGAGGGAGAAACTCCGAATCGCTCGTTAGCGATATTGTCATTGCCGGGGCATCCGTTCGATCGTTCGCGCTCAGTCTTGGTGGGGGGTTAGCACGTTAAAACCGACCACCACCACGACACATAGTCGTTCTCTTCCCTCCACCGTCTGCCGGAACGATCACAGCGAGAGAGAGACGAACTCTACACGTTTACACATACACACGAATGAAGCGCATCAACGGATAATAGCATCACGCCGCAGTGACTCGATGCACCTACCTATACCAGCGTGTTATACTGTAGGGTATAGAGGCAGACGCCAAGTACGTACACGACGGTGATAAAGCAACCAGCAAAAAGCAAAGGCCTCGTAAGTTAGTAATGATGAAAAATGACGCGAGAAACGAGTTCCTCTTTTTTTTAATCCGTTTTTCTTTTTTATCTCTAACTTTTTTTTCTACTCATCCGTCGCTTCGTGTCTTTTTTGTTATATGACACGTGTCAAAGAATGATGCACATGGAAGCCCGATCAAGGCAATTTAGAGTCGGAAATTTATATACAACGAGAGACATTGTAGTTCAGAGGTAAACGTAGAAAAATGCTCGTGACAACATAAAATAAAGTTTTATTCCAATTTCGTAATTTCGAGAATGCAAAAACGTTCATTTCAGGTGAAAAATCGCATATTATTATTTTTCAAGGGTAAAAAAAATGTTATCAAAAATCCTGTGCGATCCATTGCTCGTACCGGTGTCGTCATCATGTCGAAAAGTCTCCTTTAATTAGGGATAATAAATCTTGATAGCATTAAAAATAATTAAATGTTGTTACGAAACGACGAACCGAACTCCAAAGTACAGAATATGTAAATTTTTTTTTTTTTTTTTTTTTAATATGTTTCACACAACATAAAAAGAAAAATGCTGCATAGCGACATGAAAATCGAACTACCTTTTCAATATTTATATTTGAAAAGCGTTTTTTTTCTGCAAAACGCCAATGTACTAACCGCGTAACCGTGCGACACGCAATATCCTTCCTACGTCTCTCCCTCGTAAAGTAATAATCAAACGTTTCTCAATTCGCTCGCGTCAATAAGTTCACAAGGCACGTCGTATACCTTTGAAACGTTAAATTGCAGCAATAACTAGAGCGCGTCAGAGTTTCCCACGAGTGCGAGTTGGAGGAGCAACGCTCGCTGGTGTACCAGCAGCGTTAAACCGTTGGTGCACCGTTGGTGTAAGAAGTTGGCACATAAACTTCACTTCCTCTATTACGTGTGCGTGAATTCAGCAAAGCCTCGAGGTACCGTCGAGGCGTCGGCTTATAGTAGCAACTCTAATGTCTAATACGTCGAGTGAAAGACGGAGATAGAGACCGGTTGGCACAACGCTTTTGCCACTTTGCCGCACTTCGTCGCGGTTTCCCGTTACGTCCAGCGCTGAATTCATCGCATGTAAAGCCTCCGGTGCGGAAATTTCGTAAATTAATAGAGAAACAGCCACATCATCGTTCGATATGCGAATTTTTAGCTCAACCGGAAATAAGAAAAAAAAAAAATGTCCCGAAAGAAAATCTATGAATTGGGTTAATTAATCATTAATAATTAATTAATTTAACCCTTTTTACGCTTGAAAAGTAGTTATTTCATCTGACGTCCATTTCTTCCGACCCATAATTTTTTTTTATTGACATATTTTCCGTATTGATGAAATTATTGACGTAACTAGAAATCCATCATCACCAACAATTGATGTTGTTTCGGTTATCGCGTCTGCCTATCGCAAGGGGCACTCACGTGTGTACTGTATGCATATTACCAACTATATTGTACATTCAGCCGACGCGGACCATATTCAACCCGTCCGAAAATTCACTTTCCTTCCAACTACGAAACTCTATTTGCGCTTCGGCGAAACTCGTGTAACATTTGCGGGAGATACAGATGTGTTTAGACTACACGAATATAGCTGGGATAACGGTGGGCGTGTATTCTAGGATTTTCGTAGGGATACGAATTTCAGAACGGTGAGTTTGCACTTCATAACGTTAAACGCTCGCTGTAACCCGTGCAAAGACCCTCCCGTACGTGTGCAATATTCGTCGGCTTCTAACATGCGACCTGAAGCGGCAAACATTGAAAACTGAACGGTGAGAGTACATTACCAGGCGGATGGTAAAATACACACATATACGATTGCAACGATATCACACTTTTAATTACAATGTGAAACACGGAGGGCCGTGACTGCAGTAACGAGAGAAGGCATTCGACGAATGTACCGCCATGAAGCACGTTGGCGAAGTTTCATATTTCGTATTTACATGCACTGGCGAGAGGGTGCATACTATTAAAACATCGGGATGTACACATCGAGTTAAGGTGGATTTCCCAGTCATCGTCAGTGTACATACCATTAATCGTCCATCGTATGCTTTGAATATATATTTTGCTGCAGTCAAAGGACACATTGACGATTACTGATAGGCTGACGACTACGGGGTCCATTTTAAATACGAAAAATGTACACTCGCGTCGGCGGTATATTATTTTAAGATTTTTTTTATTTAATTTTCTTAGACTTCGTTAATGTTTCGGGTTATAGCAGAATATCAGGTATTTGCAAAACTATAGATTTGAATATATTTTACATACTACAAATCTGTTAAAATCTATGGAAAAATTACGAGAAGTTTATTTTTTTTTTGTATGGGCGTTCGATTATCGATTGGTGGTTGCGGAAATTTTGATTTTTTGGAAATTTAATGGAATTCGAGAGCTTTAAAAAACAATTGGTATCAACTTCACTCACGCCATCTCGCGCCTTAATTTTTTTTTGTTGGCATTTTTTTTTGTTTTTATTTAAAAAAAGCGATTTCTGCGCTCGGCTGAGCGTCATATCTCCGTCAGTTGTTCAATAAAAAAAATTTAATCTGAGTCTCGGGAGTCTCATTTAATTTGCAAAAAAAAGTGCACCGTTGGTGTGCGGGGATTATTTTTGGTTTATCGAAACAAGGATGTGCGGAATGTCAATGAATTTTTCTCAGTATCACGACAAATTGCTGAAATTTCATGCATAAAGCTATACAGAACGTTGGGTTTAGCAAGGATTAAAATTCCCTGTCCGACAATCGGTGAGGATTGTTTTTACCGGTAAAATGAGACCTCGGGGAGACGAATTCGTTGACCGTCGTTTCCGGAATCATGCGCGGAAGCTTAAAATAAAAATATGCATTTGTGAAGCGACCAGAGAATACTCTACAAGCTTTAACCGCACACGATAATATTGATTTTTCGGGTGTCAAAAACGGCGTTTATTCTCGTAAGCGAATGGTTACCAGAGGTACTGATGTCCGACAACGAAAATTGGCGGTTTTTTTTTTGGTGCCTCAACGCCCTTTAAACGGAGTCGAAGAATCATTCGAGTGTCGCGTTCGTGAGACACGAACTTGTATAACACTTTTCCAATACATTTTTCTCGGAAACGACGGCACGAAAGAAAAATTGAAAAAAGCGACCGCCTGCGACTATAAATAACTACAGCGACACTCTTCAAATATTCATTGTAAATGACTTTCCTTCGAGAAAAATGTGTAGCAGTTTTGACATCGTAAATAAATAAAAATAATTTAAGATTTCCCCACCAAAAGCAACCAATAGCTTCTCAAATCGTAGTTTTTTTTAATCGCTAAAAAATCGCAAAATTTCCTAAATTCGATTGCACAGTTAATTGATCCCTTTAATACAGCATTAAAAAAAGAAACAACTAAAAAAAAAATATGCTTAACTATAAAATTATTCCCAATCATAGATATTATCTTCAGCAAAAAAAGGAAACTCACAAAACATTATCGTCTATAAGCAGATTTAAAAAAAAAAAAAAACCACTCCGAAACATTATTTTTCTCTGCAAGTTAGTACTTCGAGTTATTTTAATCATCGCGCGATAAAGTTGTTCCTTCATTATTTATTGTTCTCCGCGACCCAATGGTGATTGAAAAGCTCGAAATTTCATAATTCTTCAATTAGGACGTCAGCGTGACTTGTTTCCCCGTCTTCAACAATCGATGCGCCGCGAGGAAAAATAAAATTTTTCTTCCAACGCTAATTAATCCGTCTACGTCAATAGGCCCTCTATTTGTCTTCGTCTTTAATGTATCCCGGACTACCGCAACAATAATAATTCCTTCGAGATTGTATAGTCGTAACGCCCGGTGCCTAATAGCCTCGAGGAACCAATGAACAAACTGGAACACTTTCACTGGTAAATACGGGCGCGGTGTCGGGCCCCGGTACCCGCAGAGCTATTGAATGCGCAGTATAATAAGCTGTGGTAATGCCTGAGCGAGAAACGACGGGGGTATTGTAGTGGTTAGCAACTCATTTTTCTCGTTGATCCGGTTGGAATTCCTTCCTCGGTTGCTCTCTTTACACGGCAAGTCACACATACGCGAAAACGCGTTCCGTTCGGCGGTTCGAATTATGCAATTGAGCAAATATAACTTTCGGTTCACTTGTCACAGAGTCGCGTTCGGCTTTGTTTTCTTGTTTTTTTTTTTTTTTTTCGTCATACGTCCGATCGATTATAAACGTACATTTAATGAGGCAACAGCATCAATGGGAGTATCGATGTCGTTCATAACCGCGAATAATATATCAGTCGAGTCATTATCCCATTTCAATTAATACATCGTGTATATGCGTGTGTGTGTGTATAGATATGTATATATGTATCGGTATATACGTATATATTTTTGTCCAAAAGTACTGTATTTCAATTAATAATAATGCATCGACACGAACCCATTACCGGGCAAATTTCCGTTGTTCACGACAGAATAGATGCATATGCGCATTGTTGGATATTATTATATACAGTTATGGTAATAACAGAAATCGAATATAATATGATACGCGCTGAAAGCTAGTGGGCATAATATTGACAGGGTTCGCGGCTCGTTTTATGAGGTCACAAATTGACGCTTTGGGCCCCACAATGACCCCGGGCTACTAGCGTCACGCTACACCTGAAGTAGATTGAACGTGAAATAGCTGAAGCTCAGTGTATAATCAATAAAACGTTTGGTGGGGCGGCTTAAAAATTCAAAGATCGATATATGGTATCGACAGGGAAGACGGGTCAGCAAATTTCGACACTGTGATCGATAAAAAAAAAAAAAAAAATTTACGTAAATTTATTTTAGGATTCTTTTTTGCACTAATTAATTTGCACGCAATATTAATACAATTTTTAGATCCTTGTTGAAAGAATGCAAACGTAATATTAGAAATTTCGGCTGAGAAAAGTAATCGGCATATAAGCCCTTCTGTTTGAAATGACGAGTAAATATCAATTAATTTTTGTATGATTCGTTGAAACCGAAATACTTACGAAGTGAAAATACTTAAAAAAAATTTTTTAATAAGTTTTATTTAAGGGAAAAGGTTTTTCGGATGAAATCGATATCTATTTCGGATTTTAAAATATCGGAGATTTATCGATTGCAAATATGTCAGAGGGCAAAAAAATGAAATTCCTTAAATATAGATCTGGAAATAAATTCACCGACAAACCCATTAACCCGTTGAAGATGGAATACAAAATTCATAACATCTTCGCCGAACCGTTCAGAAAATATCAGCAGCTAAATGAGACAATAGAAAGATAGTAGGAAAGCTCTTTGGCTGAAGGGTAGTGAGCAAAAGAAGAAATTCATTGAGAACAAAGGGACATTTGCTGTAAAAAAAAAAAAAAATCACCGAGTCCGGATTCTCTTCTGCGTTAACAAGAGTTAACGAGGCAGTTGAGATATAAAACCGCACTTGACGAGAATTCTAGACGGTCATTCTGGGGTCATTCGTATCCAGTTCCAGACGCGCTCTTTGAAAAAAAAGCTCGTATATACCTTTCTAGTCAACGGATATTCAGATTTTTTCAACCGCGGTGCAGTAAAAAAAATGACTCACGCGTAAAAAATAACCTATTGAGTAGTAGTATTACATACTCGACTAGGTTATGGTGCAATTTTCATCCCCCACTTTCCTCCCTCGTCCCGCGAAAGAAATTTAATGCTATTTAAATAAAGAATAAACAAAAGGCAATTTTTTTTTTATCAATTCCAATAATCCTTGACGTCATTCGCAGTACGGTGCGGACAAATGGTGCAAACGTTAATGCATCTTCAGCCTATCCGTCTCATCGATTGATGTCCTGTTCCTCCTGTGTATTCATGACCAATTAAATGCCGTCGTTGCTATTGCTGCCCCTACTGTACGCTCGGCTTTCGATATCCATCAAAGTTCAATGATACGAGCATCAAAAAGGCTGTGCATATAGATTTATATATGTATATACATACGCGACCACACAGAGACGTACACAATATGTGTATATAGCGCGATGCTATTCGTACGGACGGCTGCAAATCAGAGTCGAGTGGCATTCGAGTATAGATTGCGATATCAAGTACCTTCGTGAATCGTCGGATAAATGCATTGCCGCAGCACCGACCCAGAACAGGGGGAGAGGGGAGAAGAGTTCAGAGGGACGATCGAGAGGACCAACGAGAATCGAAGAGAGAACAGGCTAATCTCTGGTCGACCCCACTCAGCACACAGACTCCACACTTCGATGCACTTATTCGATATATGTATATCGCGAATAAAAAAAAAATCCGGAACTTGTATTGCGGAAATGAACTTTTGCGACGATTGAATATAAAAATGAATGCGTTGTTCAAATGAATTCGATTGAGTGATTAAATTTGTCTAATAAAATAAAAATGCAAAAGTTAAAATAAAATTTTACAAAGAGGTTGACGAAAATTTTCGATGTTTTGAAAAAAAAAATTTTGAATCAAAGACGATTTTTTTGAAAAAATTTTGCAGAAGTAGCAAAAAAAAATGCGAATATGCTTTTTATTGTATACCTTACGAAGAAACCGTGTGAAATGCACGTACGCTGCATAGTGGCTAAAATAACTTCGCAGATATCTGTGTATAAGGTACGTGTAGGCTGTACAGTTGAGTAGAGCCTATAAAACCCTACGTGGCACGCAATGATTGTTGGGAAAACGTGACTCCCCGCAGATAACATAAGAAGTGTGTATTACATTATGTACACCGACAGCAATATTCACGAAACGCGACAGAAACAAAGGATTAACTGATGGTGAGACACCCGTATTCCCGTTATTCTATAGCGTTAGATATACCCGCATACGCCTTGAAGGAGGAGACAATCATTGCAGCGAATGCGATATTAAACTTTTTTCCACGCGAGGAACAGAATTACCTGATAATAATACAATACTTCAACCGCTCGCGATCTTTCCACCGATTGTAGACATTTTCGGAGAATTCTTTATAGTACTACATTATTATTAAATTATATATATTCAATAATAATACTCCATTATTGAATGTTATTTGAATGCTAACAGATGTAATTAATTCTCTGAAAACAAAAGCGATATATAATAAATTACATATGTATCGTATGCGGATGGGTTTGGTGGCCATTGGTATAAATAGGCAAATTAAATTATTGTTTGCATTCGTAACAGCAGGTTGTTACCGATGAGATTTTTTTTTAATAATTGTTGTTAATTGGATCTAATAAATTCCAAAAATAGTAACCGGTTGATATAGAAATAAAAAAAATTTAATTGATGTTTCTTTCCGTTTTAACATTTTGTTTCTGTCGCTGATAATAACCAATTGATGTATTCGGGACTCCGAAAGATTTGTCGTCAATCCAAAGACGCAGCGAAAACCCGCGGTTTTTTCGTATATTTATTAAAAGCGTTAATAAAATAGATATATATATATTTTTTTTTTTCAACTGAAAATATCCAATTTCGTTCTAAAAGTATGAAATGAAAATTATTTCGTTGTTCGTAACGAAATAGTGATAACAATGGATTAGCTGCGTCTGAAAAATGCTAAACCCATTCACATTTTTCGACGTTAATATTTATCTTTGCTGAAAAAAAAAAGTCACTCGATCTTTTTTAGTGTACTTTTTTTTTGAGTAAAAATAAAGCTTTCCACTCCAAAAAGCTTTAGATGCAAACAATTAAAGTACCGAGAGAGCCGGGAGTTTCGCTCAAGGTACCGGAATTGTTTCGGCGGGGCAGTGACGAAAGGCACTGGCTATACACTAGTATGTAGTAATTGAGAAACGGGTCAGTCGTTTGTACAAGAGACACGGCATGCAGTAAGAACGAGAGAGTCGTAGAGACCGCAAACCCCGGTGGTTTGGTTCGATACTTTGCTCTCGTCGTGTAGCAAATACGGTTGAGCAAGTGAGGACGGTAGACGAAATGGTAGTGGAGAAAGAGGAGAGGAGGGAAAAGGAGTATGCGCTCCGATGGAACGTGAAGAGAGCATCGGCTTCCCGAGAGGGCCTAAAGCTTTTTGCTCTCTCGTCAGCCATGAGACTCGGGATTTTCGATGTGTCCCGACTTCTGCATCAATCTTCGTTCTCGTCGCTCCAAAAAAAATGGACATAATGTTCAATCGGTCCACTCTGTCTCTCCGTGTATAACGAACACGAAACTATGCGCATCACTGCTGCCAAATTAATTCGGTAGTCGATTTTTTTATCCCCTAAAACTCGCCCGCGGTCACCGCGGTTCTCTGTCGCTTTTATACCTCGCTATTTCTTTTCCTCGGATGGACAACAGAAATATAAGAAGCGGACGCGACCAAAACGTCGGCAGTAAAGTGCCTAGTAACGAGCGATTTTGTTGCGATAAGAAATAAAGTCGACCCAACGTTTCTCTCTTCTGCGTCCCTATGCGATTTGCACTCTGTGTGTACATCGGATGAGTCTACAGCGGGCTATACTCTCGGGCCGCTTAATTTTTTTTTTTTATGCTTTCGGAACATTCGAGCACTTTGAAAGCCCTTTCGACGCGACCAAGTAGAGGAGACGAAGAAATTATATTTTTCTTTTTTTTTATACTAACGAAGGCGATGTTGGCGGAGAGAACTTTGATATGTTTGCTACGTGATACTTGACGATTGCAATTATCGAGTAAATACTTTATTTTCGATGAAGATATCGATTTTTTTTTCATCGAACAACGTCATCACATCATTAATCATTAGGAATAAAAAAAATCATGAATACCGCGTCCCAAACAAATTTTAATCGTATTAAGAACGATTTGAAATAAAAACGTATAAAATCCCTCGAATTTTGGGACTTCTCGATGTGAATATATATTAATACTTTTCTTGGAAAAAAAATTCTCTACACGATCTTTTACCGTTGAATGAAATGAAGAAAACATTTCATTTTTTCACTGTTATTCGACTTGAGTTTTGATTTTTCATTTAACGCGAATCGAATCGAATCGAAGTAGAATCGAAATTTTCAAATGATGGCGAAAGGATCAACGGCACTGTTGTAACTAAAAATTTTATTTCGCGATTCGTATCCATTAGATCCGAATATTAAAACAAATTCGTCAGATGTATCAATCAGAATGTATCTCTCAGAATCGATACCAATAAAATTTACAGTACCGACGTATGCATTTACGACGAATGGATTTTTCATTTGAATTCAGCATTTCTTACGGTCAAATTCGTCGTTGAATTCCGCTAATCAATTGGTAATATATGTCTATCGAATATCTCCGTGAGTCGTTCTCCTAAACTATCACAGTGTATAACCAGCAACGTCGCGAGTTACTTCGCGGGCGCTCGTCGGTTCGTCGTCAGTTTTGTTTTTTCGTCGAAACCTCGACGGGTCCTCGGACAACCTTCAATTTGGATAATATAACGCAAGGTTGTCAAGGTTCTTCAGTTCCTAAATCAATAAATCTCTCGCTCCCTCTTTAGCCTTTTCATCTCTTTCTCTCGCTTCGTTCTCTTTCGATTTTACGTATGTGTGTTCGACTCTGTGTATTTGTGCAGCCCGCAGCCCCTCTGTAATCCCTCTCGGGACGCTCTCTCGTCCCGCGAATGTCTCGTCGCTCGTACGTTTTGTTGTGATTGATGGTCGGGTGAGGGTGGGGGGGAATCCCTTTATTTTTATTGTTACAAATAAATCGGAGCGTTTCGGGTTCGTGTATCGTTGTGGCGCCCGATATCTGCAGTTCCGCAGTAGATATACACTATAAAATACATATGGTATGGATACAAGAGCCCCGGAGTGTTCCATCTCACCGATACTCTTGAGAGGCTCTACTCGCGCTTTCGGGACTCTCGATTTCGTTCTCTCGTACTCACCCTGTTCACTTTTTACAACGACTCCTTTCATCTTACCGGTTTTGATCCGCGAGGTTTTGTACGTATTACATCTACTCTACAGTTGTATAACGAGAGTTGTTACCCACCGTCAAAAATTACTCTAAAATAAATTCACTCGGAAATTATTTATTTACTAACGTGATAAGTTAATTAATAAATCAACGAATTATATTTAATTCAAATCCGAAGATTACTCGTTACATTCCCATAAATTGTTAAAATTGAAACACTTCCGTTTAAAAGACAAATAATTTTTATTTTTTTTTTTTTCAAACTCATGTCTTCATTTTTTGAATGCAAAAAAATATCATATTTCGAAAATCCAAAGCTGAAAAAAAATTCCCGTAAATTTCTTTAATCTGTCCGCTAACGCGCAGTTTTTGAGTTACGAGCAATTCGAAATTTCGACGCGATAATAATCCTTGTCGATGGTCAATTTTTATGAATCCGTATATCGAAAAATATGCACTAAAAATTATTTTTTTCCGACGGCAAAGTTTGTTCTTGCAATTTTGAGCCGCGAATACGTTCTCATCTTTCGCGACGATTCTAGGACACCGTATATAATCTGCGAAGCTGCGTTTTATGTTTCATATACTATATGTATGTATATATATATACATAGAGTCATAAATACATAGTTATAGTTGTATTCCATATTCCACTCAGGTACAGTCGGCAACTCGGTTGAATTCACTAGACTAATGCGGGGCACACCCTTTCCCGCCGCCGCTACAGTCCGTTCCACAGTCTCTTCGCCACCGCCCGCTGCGCTTGCAAGCCGGAGATTAGGAACTTGGCATACCCGTGCGAGAACTGGTGTGCGCGCCCGCAGCGTGGTGAGCGAAATATTCGCGGCTTTCAGCTGGGCGCACACGCTCTTCCACTCTCTGGCGCAACGACCCGACGAATATGCGCCGCAATGATTAGAGTCATGTAGTACCTGCGCGTTCTTCCCTCTCCCCACACTTACATGTATACGCGCATTTGTAAGCTCGTACGTGGCACTAACCACAAGCCAATACTGTGGTTGACGTGTAACGAGAGGCACGCGCGATATGATAACTCGATGTACGAGGAATTTCATTCGATAACCGTACGCAAAGAGATTACGAACGAGCGAATCGAGTCAGCAGGTACATAGTTGCAGTCATAATAAATGCGAAATGATAGAAATACTGTTGAAGATTATTTCTTGTTATTCATTTTTATCACCTTCACGCGGCTATGAAACCGCAATTTAATTCTAACGCTGAAGCATTTATTTATTTTTATCTCAAACGATAATTTATCAGTTCTACTTAACTGTTTTATCAAATTCGGAGGAAAAAAAAAAAACTGTAAGACAATCCGCGGTTTCTTTGTTCAGCAGTTGAGTGTACGATATTTCGAAAGTAAAAAAAAAACGGTTATTTGAACAATTATTAGAAAAAAAAAATCGAAATCGCTTATAACAGCGGAAGGGTTAACAAACTCAATAAAAGCTTCGGCACGTTAAGGGTTTTTTTTTATGCCTTAAAAAAAAAAACAATCTATGAGCGTAAAAAAGTAATTAAAGAAAAAAGACCGCAAACCGATCTATTAACGATAAAAAAAAATGTGTATCGTTAACATCGAAATAGGAACAAATAATAATAATTGCATGGATACAGTTAGTTAACGTTGTAAGCCGACGACTTCGTTGCGGAGTCCGCATTATAGTGCAGAGGAGGAAAGAAAAAAGATGAAGAAAAAAAACCCAATCGCAAACTCGTCGGACGCTACGCGGTGGCACACGGGGGCTCACGCGACGGTGATTAAAAAGTTTGCGCATAAATCGACGCGATAAATTAAGTCTGATTTCGTTGAGCGTATATACGGGTTACGGGGGTATAGTATGAAACGAGAATCGCGAAGTCAACGAGATTTACTGCACCCGATGCGCGACGTGTGCACCGCCGTACCGAGAACCTTCCTTGACGTCGTTCGGCTTTTGATCGCTCGTGTGCGATTCGCCAGGGGCCTAAAACCTTTCGAATTCGATACAGAGCACGTGCTCTCGGCATATAGATAGTAGATTTTGCCAGACGGGGCACGTATTTGCCAAAGGTAAAGGTACGACCTTTTATTTTTAATACCATATATGGACGACTATGTGATAAAAAAAAAAAGAAAAAATATATATATCTATCGTGCAAAGCGGAGTCAAAATCAGACGAAAAATATCGCCAGCGATTTCCTTATTCCACCGCATATCGACTAAACATTTTTTTTTTTCAATTTTGTTTCGAAAAATACATCGAAATTCTTTGATGAAATTTAGGGTCAGAGTTTTTGCTTCAATTAAATTAATGGACGCAATCGAAATTTCCACCAAAAAAATAAGGATATATTTTTTTCTCGGTAAAAAAAAATCTCGTATAAAAAATCCTCCACGTTTGATTGGTCGACAGGATGGTCTGACTGTAAAAACAAATCCCCGGTTCCGATTATAAAAAATTGTAGGTAGCATTTCATTTTTTCAATACTTGCAAAAAAACAATTTTAATCCTCCCTCAATTTTTATATACTATTTCTGGAATGTTTTTCCATGATCAAAAGAGCTTTACAAGCCATGAAACGTAGGATAATTAACACGCGATTTTTATTTCGCGGAAAAAAGAAAGAAAAATGTGTTTTTTTTTTTTCCCTAAAGCCGATGGACCCGTAATTTCAGAATGAAATTTAAGCGGAAGAACAACTGCGAACTCTCCGTCTCAAAGCTCGAAACTTATCTCGTCGACATTCGTACCTTTTTCACCTGACGTTTTGTAACAAATAAGTGCTAACCGAGTCGCAAACGTGGGGACGGTCAGCAGCAGAGACATTACTCTCTTACAGTACATATAATTCTCGAAACTATGTATGGCAACACTAGTGGTTCGCGTCGGTTAGAGAAAGAAAGACACGGGAGAGTGTCTGGTACATTGTCCGCGAGAACGTAATTATATGACCACAAGAATTGCATCCCGGTGTGCCACTTGTCTTTATACGTTCCCATTATTTCCTGGTTTCTACTCGCACTCGGTAGTTTCCCCTCGGTTGGCATTGTAACTCTGGAAACGACCCGCGGACCTCACCACGCAGGTCATATTGCACTACGATTCACGGTATACATAGTATCCCATGTGCTTCACAGCTTACATACATTCATATGCTATACAATACTACACATATATAGTATATATATGTGTATATAACATATATTTGTGCGATTTACAGTAATACATGAAACGCACGCTCTCAGTGCGCGATGTATAGATACACGGCGACGCACCTGCGCGAGTAAAATATAATACGATCGCGCGTGTTCACGAGAGCGCAAGACTCCGTCATTTATGTACGCTTACAGGTTCAATACGTATATTAAATGGGTTTACAGTACGGTGTATGTACGTACGTAGGCGTGGTACAGCGGGGGACTCGGCTGCACAGGTTTTTGCAACAGACAGAGAGATAGTTTCGAGGGGTTCTGCGGCGGGCGCCATTATGGTACCACTTTTGTTGTACCACACGTGTGTGCGCACGTGTGTAGACTTACAGTCTGTATACTTATAGTTATAACTCTCGTCTCGGAAAGTTTCAATGCGTTTACATATCGAGTGTCAGATACGTTCGATCGTTTAACGATGCACGCCGGAGCATATAATGGAGCGGAGAAAGGGCTGTTATATTTGTCCTCTCGTGTCTCCGTGTCCGCTTGTGTTCTACAGCTTGATGGCCTCCACTGACGGGCACGGCCGAGGTAAAACGTACAAGTGGAATAAGTGCAGAGCAAATCGCGCGCGAATAGAGCGATGAGCAAATACTAATTTCCTCGAATGCGCAAAAAAGAAAAATTGCAACTTTTTTTTTTTTATCGCAAATTACATAATTTTAAATTATTTTTAAAATGTGACGAATTAATTAATTGGTTCGAAAAATGAAAAGAAAAAAAACTTTTCAGAAACAAAATCCAATTTTTTACAAAAAAAAAAAAATCTTTTTTTTTTCGTAATGAATTTTTTTTTAACGATTTTGACGATTTGTGACGCCGTCATTCAAAAATCAATTTTTTTAGTACAGTAACAATAAATAAATAAAAAATTGTTCGTTATAATTTTTACAAGGTAATTAGATAAAATATTTAGTATTTGCGAACCGAAGAATTGCGAGTAATAGAAGGATTGGATAGTATTCAGCGCGAGACTGCAGCCTGCGCTCAGGCGGGTCAACGAGCGCCGGAGTTCTCTTTGCATCGGGCCTCTCCCAGCTCTAGAAACTCGTCTCGAGAAAGTATTAGCGCTAAGAATTTATACAGGATGTTGGGGGTTTGGTATGGTACACTGTATCGAGAGACCGCATCGTTCCCGTTTCTCCTCCGCTTCCTTCATCTCATTGCTACATTGCGCGCAGGGAGTGGAATATTGCCGCAGCGCAGCTCACTCGGTGCCTACCTCACTGTGAGTATTTTCGCAGGACAATTTAATAAGACCAAATAATGATGGGGCGTGCAAACGAGTTTGTCGAGTCTGGTCTGCGGCACTATACAGTGGATTAGTGTATAGCAACGATATCGCAAACCTCTCGCGCTGCTTTATATTCTACGCTGTGTATCATATATATATACTATTATATATATATCTGCGTTCATATATAGGCGCGAAAGACCTCCTTCTACTCTCCTGAGAAGCCAAAGAAGAAAAAAACAACTTCATTCTTTACCGTTAAGCGAGGCCGTTCGCACGGATTACAAACGATACGTCGAGAATATAATGGGTTCGCACGCACCTCTACCCGCCTAATTAGCGAGTTCCGAGCTTTCGCGTCACAATGAATAACTCTCGTTGGCCCCCGACGACTCTGTATGTCCTCACTGTCAGCGATATATATGCAAACGAAAAAAAAAAAAAGAGAGACGAAATTTTAACAACTGCATACACTATCTCGTCCGGCACGTCGTCGCTTTCAACGAAATCGTATTCGCGATCGTAAAAAAAAAAATGTTTGCAGTATTATCTCATAATTTCTCTGCAATAGAACATTTAATTCTGATAAATTGAAGAGATGCCGTTTTGCCAGTTTAATAGTCCATAATAATCAATGAAAATTCGGTATAAATTATTGGAATGAAATTCGCAAAGATTCCTTCGAGACTTCTTTCCTTGATAAGCAAAAAAAAAATATTTGAATTGTTGTTTCTTAAACTACACGAAAGTAACGAAACTTGCTTTCCGCATAAAGTTTCGCGACTGGACTCGACCTCACAACTTTATCGTCACATCGCATGCAATGACTTAAATTTTTTTTTATTTCTCTTTACACTCGGATAAAAATCCTCCCGCCCCCCCCCCCCCCCCCCATGTGAAAAAAGGTCAATGGATTTCTCGAAAAAGCTATTAAAATTCGAAATAATAAATGAAATTTGAAAAATTACCCCAAATAACCAATTTATCCCGTAGACACTTTTACAATTTGAATTAATAAAAAATTCGAACTCTGCTCACCCTATAATTCGATATCCTTCGTAATATTCGCCAATTTGTTTTCGTCATTCAACAAAATAACCCTTCTGTCATTTCACCGATATCGCATTACCATCCAATATGAATTTTAAACGAGTATAAAATAAAAATTTATTATTTTTTTTTATAGTCCAATTGCACAGAGTATTTAATATCGATAGCTACCCGAGTACCCCGAGACTCGCCACATAACCGTAGAGGTTAATAATAACGCGATTCAAATAAATCCTCGACTTGTCGACACGCTCGATTATATTAAATTGCACTTGGCGGATTGGTTTATCTTGAATGCTCTCGTTGGTGATACAGGCATTATAGGGGAGGAGAAGAGGGAGGGAGAGGGGAGGGAGGCCCATCGGATATTCACGTTTCGAGTTTGATAGAGCGAGACGAATAATATTGGGCCGCGAGTGCGAGCGCAACGACGAGAGAGACCTGCATCCGACCCGTAGGTAGGGCAACTCTCATGCGGTCTCTGCAGAGGTCCGAGCGACACAAAGGACCGCGACAGTCGCATAAGTTATGGCGTACCCTCCGCGGACAAGTGCCCTCCCTCCCATTTGATTTCTCTTCCTCGTCCACGCTTCGTTCTCCTTCGTCCTCATCCCCCCTTTTGCAATTCTTTCTCCGCCTATCTCGATCTTTCTTCATCTCGGTGGGTTCCCCTCGAATTTGCTCCTTCCACGTAACTCTTTCGCGGTTCTCCGCGCCCGGGACAATAGGGAACCCATCCCCGAAATCCTTCCGAGAATAATCATTAATCCGCAACTCGCGAAAAGATTTAACGTTCGCATAAAATAATTCCTAAATGCAACAAAAATTGTCTGAGATTTAAAAAAAAAAACGGGGGGGGGGGGGGGGGGGGGGGGGAAATGAAGGTTGAGAAGATAGAATGTGAGAAAGAGTGGAAAGGGGGTTTTAGCGAAGAAAGATCTCTCTTGAAATCGCTTTGTCTCGACGGACTCTCTTGCGTCTCGCGAACGAAGGAACGACGGTCAACAGTCGACGTCGCGTAAACGCAACGTATTACGTACGTGTATGTATATAGAAGTACATATAGAGCACATATAAATGTATGTATGTTATGTATGTTGGTATATAAAGAAGGAAAGAGATCGCCCGGAGTGAAGAAGTGGGGGTAATGATGGATAGAGGCAATTAAGCGAGCGCGGACCGCCGCGCTCCAGATCGTTTGAGCCCTTTGCCTCGAGTCGCGTCCTCTCTTTGCTGCTGTTCCTCTTTGCCTCGTACACCGACTATCGAGCCGACTATCCTCACAACCTTATGTCTGTATATAACATATATACATATACGTTTCTTTTTACCGTCACATTGACCAATACTCGTCGCGCTGTCGACCACCAGAACCCTTTAAGCTTCCTATAGATCGGTGAAATGTCCTGCGCTGTGAAGAGCAACTCCTCTTCGAGGAACGCGTGGGTAGAGACGCATATGTATTGAAAAAAAAAAAAAAAAATACGTCGTACCTAGTAAGAGAACTTTGCGGTGACTATTAGCCCCTGCGACCGCAGGAAACTCACAGAACTCGAAGAGTTCCTCTACCTACGTTGGGTAATACGTTATCGATTCCGGATTTCATAGAGCTTTGCTATTTTCTGTTAACCTCTCGTGTGACTGTAGAACTGTGTATTCCCATTGACGATGCAAAGGCGAGTTTCCACGTGGATTCTAATTTGTTAGAGTGCAATATTGAGACGGGGGGTGCGTTCGTCGCGATGATTATGGACGCGACGATGATATCGAAAATGTTGATAAATGTTTATTTGCAATGAGTCATCGAATGTTTTGAGTAAAACGATTTCTATCTCCCTTTGCCGGCGAGTAAACGATCACAGTTATTATAGACTAATTCGATTATCAATCGTCACGGGATATGTTGTGTTTACGGATTGTTGTAAACACCGTCGGGGGATTTATGTGGCGCTGAATGCGTCGACAACGATTGGTATACAACGAAATGTTATTGCGACAGGCAATACGAAACAACCTTATTAACAGTTTTATGAGTCTTTCGACGGATCACGTTTCTATATCGTTTGTTTTAAAGTGCTCGATCAATAATTACAAACTGATACGTGACTTTTGCGCTTCGATGATTTAATCGCCGATCTTCCGATAGCTATTTGAAACTGTATATCGTCCAATCGGCTTGAGATTTTACGAATTTCGTACATCTTAAGAAGGCAATTACATCCTCTTTAAGAATTTTTATGGAATTTTCTTAACTTTGTTTCCAATCTTTAGACTATAAATTTAAGAGCCATCGCTCAGCATTTCCGGTTGCTATTGCGTTCGTGTTTCATGTGAAACACACATCGGAAATTCTTTCTAAATGTGATTTTTCGATGTATTACAACATTTTGCATACATTATGAAAAATCTGGAAACACGTCTTATTTTTCCCGAAAACAACCCTTAAAAGGGTGAAAAGCAAAATGAAACGAAATAATGTCGAAATTCAATAAACAGCATTTTTTAAAATCGTTTTTATTATTTTTCGTAATAGATCAGCCTGAAATGACTAATATTAACAGTTCCCTTTAACACTTCATGCGACCCCTTTCCACATTCATGATCGGCACACGTTCAATACACAAGTATCCCCGCAATTCTAAGAATATACCCCGACGAGAAGTCCGCTTACCCACACATACGACACGCATACAAAGCCGCATAAGAACTTCGGCACATATACAGAGAATATCGATGCGTCTCGTCGCGTGTTTAATCGTAAATCGATGCCTCGCCCACAGAACTGATAAAAATTCGATTACGACGAACGAGAGGCGAGATGCAAGCGAGAGTTCGTAGCCATGAGAGGCGCTCGTTGAGAGTGTAGACCCGAATAAGTGCCGTCCGTATACCATATAATGGCTCTTCTAAATCTTGCTCCTGATAGTCGAACGGAGGGGGGAGGGGGGCGAGGACCCCCGAAGCACCGCACATTCACCAATATATACACGTATATACACACGTGGTATACGAAAAGGGTGACGGTACGACTCGATCGCCGGGGTGCTTCTCGTACCGAACGCGGAACGTTGATCGCGGTCATCTACTCTCTTACGAGAGCCAGAAACTCTTCCCGCGGTATAATAATGCCGCGATATATACATACGATTGGACACAAGGTATACGTATGAGTAACATACAAATGGGAAATCGAAATCAGCCGATCAGACCGAAAAGATGCTCGAACGAGTCTCAATATCGTGTCGCGTCCTCTCGGCGATTCTCTCGAATCGTTCTTCGCTCGGGACAGCGTTTTCTCCGTCCCCCCGTCTCTCCCCTTCCCGTACCGCCTGAGGCTGGACCGCGAGAGAGCTGCGAGGTTCATTTGCATCACCGGCAAGAGAAGAACGCGTGGGCAGTGCTTGAACGGATCACCAAGTCGTTTTTTTTTTCTTTTCTTTTTTTTTCTGTCCCTTTCTTTTTCTCTTTGTATACACGACGAACAGACCGAACGACCTGCCGGCCGAGCGCGTCCCTCCTCGATGTTGGTTTATAAAGAATCAATTCGCCGCGGGATCCCTCGAACTCGTCATACCTCACAGACACAGGGGGAATTACTGTACTCGCGCCTGTTTGAGAGAACATCTCGCGGTCTTCGAGGCCTCGAAGGCCTCGCATTAAGTTCGTGTATTTGTGCGCACGCACACGCGGTATACCTGCCTCGGTAAAGTGCGTTCATACCCAATGGTATTGCGGTCATTTGCAAATTAACTATTGTTTTTATTCATTTATTTTGTATGCCAAACGAATATCTATGCTGTAAGTTACGAATATTATACATTGTCCCGATTTGCCATCAGGACAATGATTATCTACTTTTATACCCGAAAAACTTATACGTTATAAATTAATGAAGGGGTTGCAAAAGAATTTTTAGTCATTTTTTTTCCACGTGGATACGGAGATTGCTGGTGAAAAAAATATTTTCAGATTTTGAAAAAAAATTCTGTCAGTTTCCCTTCGCGATAATTTCGCAATCTGCTACACAAATTAATCCCAAGCATTCTATTCCATCCGAACAAAACTATGCAATTGTTGTATTATTTCAAAAAAATCGTAAAAAAAAAAATCCACAAATTTTTTTTCCGATTTTGAGAATTTTTCTGCCCAAAACATTTGTTTTCCATAGCCACAAAGTATTTTGTAAATTTTCTCCAAAATAATTAATTTTTATCCGCATACTCGATCATTTGCTGAAAATTTCAAGATAAAAATCACCAAAAAAACGTTTTGATCAAAATTTAAAAAATTGTTGAAAACTGCATAAATACATCGTATACTTCGAAGGATTTAACAAATTTCATTGTGCCAAAGATGATAAATAATCTCTCAGCGTTAACTAAGGGCAAAAATGCTTACGGAGCACAACGAAACACAATAGCATATTTATAGCCACGAGTATGAGGGATAATGCCAAGAGAAGGTGTGAGCAATCCGTGCACCGGCTTCAAGAATCCCACCTACTAATATGATAAACACGGAGCTTTTCGCTCCTCGGCACTCGTCTTACAGTTATAGCGCAACCAGATAATGCGAAGCTATCTCTACCTACGTATTTTAGTCGTTCTGCAAGTGCAGCGTGCTGAAAGGGCAATGTCGCGATCGCGGTGCGATCGGGACCGAGGTCAACGCAGCTGCGCGGAGAGGGCCCTCTACTCGTTTTCGCGCTATATATACAGAGGAGACAAGATACTCTGCGTGCTCAGCAACGCGCTTGTGGATTGCATAGCCAGTTTTGCCTTACAGTGCACAACTTCTACCTCCGTTGATACACTTGCATAAACCCCTCTTCTACACATTACTTTAACGTCGTATACCTGTATCCTCAACCTGCAAGTGCAGCTGTATGTAACAGAAATAGCGAACGTACACGCATACCATCGAAATGTATGCCCGACGAACGACGCACTTATACTGTATGGATTAAAAAAAAAAAAAAAAAAAAAAATGCACTTGCGATAACCAATGGAAGAGTCGACATCGAGAGGTACAGAGAGAACTCTTTCCGAACGGAGCTATAGGAAGGGGAGCTTCGAGATAAAGGATGTAGCAAGAGAATTCGTATATATATATAGATATGTATATGTATGTATATGTACAAAGAGGCAAAAGCGGAGCAAGCGACTATCTACATATCAGCAATCTGTGACAAGTTGGCGTAATGAGGGCTCCCTCTTTGTGGAGAGAAGGAAGGGCAATTATCGGAGGCCTGGTTCTTCCAGGCCGTGGGCGCTCCGTCGGTTCGCGGCTAAGTTACTCTCTTCGCCCGGACAACGACGACGACGACGACGACGACGGGAACGACGTGAAAGAAGAAGAAGACGCCGGAGAGAACGAAGAGGAGGAGAAGGAGGCTAAAGAACGCAAAAGAGGCGAATGAGACCCCGAGCGGTGGGATAAAGGGGGAGACGCAATGGAATGTCCCGACGATCGGTTTCGAAGTATATAAGGACGATCGGCGAGGGGTGAAACACGTGCAATTAAGATATGTTAATCACCATAGAACATACGTATCCAAACGCATTCGATGCGTATTTTTTCTCGGGGACATTGGGTGTTGGGGAGTTGTATATTATAGCCGTTTCGTAAACCCTCGCGGTATACTTCGAGATCGCACGCACGGTTTCTTACGGTCTTTCTTATCTTTCTCTCCTCTTGTTTCTCGATTTCTTCGAGAGGGGGTGCGGGGATGGAGAAAAAAAAAATAAGTGGGCGTATTATAGCGAAATACAAAACTCGGCGAATGCTGGGTGCGGCTTTTCGCAAGTAGAGCGCGAGATCTCGGGATTTAATAGACACGCGAACGATTCATTTGTAAATCTGTGCTGTTTAGCTTGCGGAATGCTTGGGACACATACATCGATACTGTACATTACGGTATCAAAGAGGTTGTAGCATTTTTTGAACGGTGTAAGAAAATTGAGGATAATGGATCGAGAGATGATTTTTATCGGATGAAACTTCTTTCTTTTTTAATACGCTGGAAGAAGATCCTACGGTGCGTATTAATGAGAAATTTTGAGATAATTTAGTCGCAAATACTTGGCAGGTGAATTCTATCACCCGATAAAAAAATACGTTTAATTTTTTTTTACCGACGAAATAATTAAAAAAAAATTACTGTAAATATTAGTATCATCGTGGATCCTATAACGATCCATTATTCTCTTTTAAAAAACGCGTTTTGATAAAGAAATATTCATATTCATATTAATATATTTTCAGATTATGAATTTTTCTCTAAATGTTCGAAGCTTCGATGATGGAAATATCCTTCTGCACTGTCAAAATTAACGGGATCAATAATGGGTAATAAAATTAACGAGTTTTCATTAAATACGAGATAACTACAGAAAAAAATTAGTTCTATAGTTCTCGCATCGCGAAGCCGCGCATTCATCGATGAAATTACATCACATTTATAAAAACGATACGTCGAACAAACTGCCGAAAGAAAATTCATTGAATGTGTAATCGGTACTCTGATGGCTCGCCGAGCGCCTATCAGAGTTGAGTCCTCGCGATCTCGTTGCGCACGAAAACAAAAAAAAAATCGCCCAAACTCATTGCCCATCAAACTGATGATGGTTCGCAGAGGTTATCACAAGCGTAAGACGGAGATACAAGAAGGAAGACGAGAGAGAGAATAGAAGGCGAGGATGAGTTCTCACTCTCTCGGAATTCGGTTGAGGGCGTTGGGAGGACCGGGGGGGAGGGAGAGAGGCATCAGTGAGACGAGGCTGTTACGGCAGTGCCTATGAGCATTGATGGATCGTACGAACCGATATCGTCGTCCTCCAAAGTGATTGAATATCGCACGGTTCATCTCGACGCCGATGGAGATCGATCAGGGGCTATTACACTCGCTACAAATATCTAACGCGATTGATTATAGATTTGTACGAGTCTCGTGTATATGTATATATATCTCCACACCGATACTCCCGATATCCACACAAATGCACGTGACTATCTGAAATGTGTATTTGAGTTCGTCGGCACTGGAGGGCCTCGGGGATAATGAAATCATTCAAAGCCCGTTTAGGCACGATGATGCATCCAGAACTGTCTGACGAATTACATCGTAGACACAGTATATTTATTGCCATAGTTCATATTTACTACTGAATTTATATATACATATAAATATACACTGACAAAACAACGCCGCATGGTATACCAACGACCATTTTCATTAATTTACTTGAAAACTCACCGAGGCAAATAAATATTCAACGTATACACTCTATGGCCCCATAAACGTACGCCGGTTGAGAAGCGACTGCTATCTATGCTATAGGTGTGTATATATACATATTCCTGATCCTAATTAAACAGTTTGCACAACTCTCACCGTAGTCTCTGCCAAACTGCTCTTCTGGCCACCTGCATACATCGCACGGTCAACTATATTTATATGTGTTTATGCATGTAGATATGTATCTGTAAAGAATACGCGCGCGTGTATCGTCATAACACTCGAATAAATTTTTACTTTTTATGGCTATTTTTTATTTCCTTTTTTTTTGCAAACACTTCGCTCACGTTTAATTGCCTGTCGTTAAATAGTCCATTTCCCTAGAGTTCATAATACGCGTATAAACATATGGGAGAATGAATCTTTCGAATAAACGTCCCGATATACGGGAGCTATATCACCGTGCAATTGCGAACGATATTTTATAATTTGTGTGCGTCAACACGAATGTATTCGCAAGGGTTATCGATGGGATTCTCGCAATTTATTTTTTGGTATTCGCAATTTTCGTGTAACGAAGAAAAATTCGTGGAAAAATGAGTTTTTTTTTTTTTAATACTCAAATTTATATTAAATTTTGTATATTTTTTAAAAATTTTATCGGAGAATTTAACAAACTATAAACATTTATATTTGTAATGCATCATTCAAAATTTTCGAAAGATACTTCGATCCCAGAAAATAATATATATTTAAAAAATATATATTCAATTTTATATATTATGTTATTATAGATTGCAAAAAAATCGATTTATCGCATATTTGCGATCTATTGCGATAAAATTTTACACCAATTGCTTAAACCTTCGAAATAATTACATTGCAATGAATATCGCCGTTTTTTACATTTTTAAAATAATTTTTTTAAAATATATTTTTCACTTACCGCCCGAGCCGCTGTTCCCCCGAGTGTTCGGTTTGTTCTGCTCTCTTCTGTAACAAAATTATATATAAATCATATACACGACATATATATAGCATATATCCGAAGTATATGAAAAAAAATACCAGTATTGTGTAATAAATGCAAACGGAGCACATAGAATTTTTTCGAACGTATTTCGTATTTTTCGATTTTTTTTTTTTTTTTTTTTAAGACAATTTATCCGCATCGCGATTGATCGACGAAAAAACATGCCGCAGAAAAAGTTGTATATTGATTTATATATTTTACGTATGCGTTATGCAATTTGCATCCATTCTATATATATTGTGCACACAATCGGAATACCGGTAAAATATATTTATTGCATTAATTTTATAGAAAAAAATCATCATGGTTATGGAGGTGTTTAAAATACGCAGAACTTTCAATGCGTTTCTAGAGATAATGTAACTGTCGTTGTCCTATTTATTCCGGAATTTCTCTGATTCGCTCGAATTTCGCAATTAGTAAATACCCCATAAAGAACGAATAAATCTTCTTTTTCCGGACTTTCCCGTACGCAAATCTGTGACTCTCTTGCGTTTCCACATTTATTCATATTTAACGAGAAAAAAAAAAAAAGAAAAAAAAAATTTGTTAGCTGCTATAATAGGATTATTCGAAGGTCGAAAGAAATTAGAACGTACTGTATTGTAGTAGTAGGATCCACACGCAATGTTTGTCGAGTTCTACCGAGCTGTGCATATCCTTTTCTTTTTTGTAAGGACACGAAGAGAGAAAACAGGTTGCAAGTTCGCTCGTTAGAGTTGGAAAAGGGGGGGGGGGGGGGGGGGGGTTGCGGAGGAGGAGGAGGGAAGTGGACAGGGGTAAGCGAAGAAATTGCGGCCACTGGCGAGTGCGCGCCACACATGAGACATATTTATCCGAGCAAACTTGCTCGGCGATAGGTCCATTACCTTCTCGAAACGAAAATATTTAAAATAAGATTCGGCCGTTATACGTGTTTCGTACGGTGAACGCGGCATAAACAAGAGGCTGGTTCTCCTCACACGATAATGCTTTGCTCTCGATGAGGCAGTATCATCTATAGACACTTCCATATACATCGACATATACACTCGTAGAAGTTTCTTTGAGCCCTGAAGCTTCGTATAAAGGAAGAAGATTGAAGCGCAGTACGAGATAGACGGAGAAAGGGGGGGGGGGGGGGGGGTAAAGGAGATGGAGAAAAAAACGCGAGGGGGGAGGAGGGCCACGGCGCGAGGACGGTTCTTTTAATTAGTCAGAGGTGTGAAGAAGTCGTGCGAAAGTGTGGAGGGCGATCGAGTGTGAATGTGTGAAGTTGGCGTATGCGGCCACGAATGCGCCCGCGTGCGCGAGAAGCACACCGGTGCCTCGAGCGTCCAGAGGGGGCTTTACGCCCCGCGCGGTTTTGCTTTTCCTCTTTGTTTCTCTCCGTCTCCTTTCGGCTTCACGCAAACTCTGATACGCTCTTCTTCGTCTTCTTCTTCCTCTTCTTTTCTCTTCTTCTTCTTCTTCTTCACGCGGGATTTTGCACTCGGTTGAGGAAGAAAGACCGAGGATATATTCTCGGCAAGACGAACCGGTTCTCATTCTTGCTCTATTGAAATTCCTACCGCGTGCCGCTATGCTACTTCATGCGGCCAGAGAACGCCGGGGCCGAGATAGGCGTCTATATGGGTAAGTGTATCGCAGGCAAGCCGCAACCCGACCACCATCTTGGCATGAGCGCATTAATTCGTGCCCGGCTCGCGGCAACGCCCCGACCAGCATCCTCATCGCGCGCGGCTCCTCGTTCCTCGGGAGCGAACGAGCAACCACCGAGGTCGTGCCAAACGCACATATATATATTTATATAAATATGTATTCCTGCACTCTTCGACGCACCGATATTTACTGTATAGGTATATATATAGATATATATAGATATATATATATATGTGCGTTACACAAATAGTAATTATAAAGGAGCGAAGGAAAAATCTCTCATATGTTTCGGTAGTTAAGTGTTATTAATTTCGTTTTTACAACTATGTCGAGAAGGAAACATCATCGTTAAAAGGAACGAGACAACCGATAATTTTGTAAAATAAAATGTAAAGAGGTACTGCGAATACGAAAGATTCCGACAGTCGTCCAATGAGAAATTGATTGGCATTAAAATAAAAAAATCGCGAATGCCGTTTGCCTTCTGCCTTTTTTTTTTATTTTTTTTTTTTATTGAGGTTTCTTGGCGAAGGAGAAGCTTTGTAAATGTCGGCGTTTTTATAAGGAAACTTTGATTTGAAGAGAACAGACATTTTTGCAGAAATTATTCTTATTATTCAGAACTTAAAAGTCGTACTGACATTTTTTTTTGTGAATGCGTTTTCTTTATTGCATTTCTTTCTCGGTTCGGTTTTTTTTATTTTTGTTAAGAAACTTCTTGATGTCCGCTATCCGTGCGTAACGTTTATTATTTGTTATTCAACACGTACTTTATGAATGACAAAACTAATGTACATTTTTTTTTACACCATATTGAAGCGTTTCGACAAAAAACGGGGGATAAAAAACGGGTCTTCAGTGAGACGCCTACCATTCGTCGACGTTTGCCTTTCGTGTACCGTTGGGAGTTAAAAATGCAAATTTAATCTCTTTCTTTCCGGACTGTCAAGTATACATGGGAACTTCAATTAACGATGAGAGCGAATGACAATGAGAGACAATGTTGCAATTTTCCGATCGGAGAACGTCGATTGCGAAAGATCGAAATCTATTTCCTTAAAAAAAAAAAAAAATCGTTCCGCAACAAAACGAAGATTGCTGGTTAACTGCAGTAACATTGAATCCCATTCGCGTCAAATAATTTAAATTATGTTGCGCGCAGAGCTCTGATACGTTACTGAGAACTAAGAAGCGGAGAAATTTCCATTGTACCGTTAATTAACTGTCCCCTTAGCGTGGTATACATTTACGCGCGTATTTCCGCAATAGAGTCGTACAGAATGGAGAAACACACTTACGATCTAAAAAAAAAAAAAGACAAAAAAAAATGCGTGTAAGAAAGACACTTTCCTTTATTCATTGTTACACTAACTCGATCCTGCGTTCTCTCGGCTTTCGCGCAACAATACACAATGGAATTACCGTGCAGCAGCGTTTAGCAGTTACACTAAATCTCGCTGTTTATTATACCTCCGGTTTGTCACTCTAAATAGCAATATAGTACGAGTATAGAGTGCCTGCGTGTGCCGCGGCAGCTGTACCGCAATTTCGCATCGTTGAATAACGTCGTACTAGCCGTCGATATATAGAATGCACACATTTGCCATAAACATACGCGTATACGGCGCGCCCATAATCGACGAACGAACCGAACGGGTGCTAAAACTTGGTAGCGTTCGATCGTCCCGCGCGGACCATCAAGACGATCGCAGGCAATCGTGTTACTGAATCCCTGAAGCCCACGCATATATGAAAACATATATATGTATATATAACTACATCTTCCGTACAGAATACATGTTCCATTCAACTCTGTCGGCATTGCGATCGAAGCGAATGAAATTGAGTGGAGTAATAAGATTTTTTCCTTTCCGTCATTTTTTTTTATAACAATAAGAAGAAAAAAAAATGGCCGAGACGAGCGCGAGATGTGTCTTGCGATCAGAAGCTCCGCGGAGCGACGAGCCCGTGATTACTTCAGGCTCGAGGAACGAAATTACGTCGTTCGTCGTAGGGAAAGAGATGAACGAGTGTCTGGCTACCATCAGCGCGCGAACATCGAAAAAAGATTTCTTGATGGACGGCTTAATCGGGAGCTACACACATCGCTGTATGAGAGATGAGATAAGATAGGTTGTTGCGTTAACTCGTCGACGAGGGGTGAGGGCGGTACTGTTGCCGAGGGAATTACGAATTACACTCGACTGAGTGCAGAATTTTCTGCTCCGACGTCTGGACAAGGGATGAAAGTGAAAGTCTCTTTCTCCCTTCCTTATCTGGCTTTCTTCATAGTTGCCAACCTAACAGACATATTTTTCGCGCGGTATTCTCATCCAAAAAGGGAGATACTCTCGGGCGCAAAGCTAATTGAAACGTCCTGACGGTTTCCTGCTTCCCTCTCTTCTCCTGTCCTCATCTTCCTCCGACCCCTCGTCCCTACCCTCCGCTCCTTCTTCGCTTTGTGACAAAAGATACGAAGTATAAATGCGAGCGTGTGAAACACGTTGAGTGAAAGTCTGCAAGAAAACCGAACTGCGTTTCTTTGTCTCTTCCCCGGTTGTTGGCGAAACTCGTGCACAAGATTCGCACTCACGCGACGATGATGGAAGCTCCCGCTTCCATCCGGCCTACCAGCGTTCTACCCGCTTCGCAACCCGCGCTCGTACTTCCGACTATCCGCGAGAGAGAATGAGAACGACGTTATAGTCTTTCTCTCGCACCCTACCCGTCCGAATTCTCTTCTGCCTCCCTGCTACGTCTGCTAATGGGATTTTCTCATCTGACATTGCGAAGAACAAAAGTTGAAGTATGACGAGGTGTCGGTCGAAGGGACGGCTTACTGCAACGAGAAACCTTTCAAACCGCAAAACTCAATATTTTTTGACGAAAAAGTTTCAACTCTCTCGGAACAATTTGTCGTAGTTTGTCATTAAAGCGCGAAATCAATTTTGTTTTCAAGGCGAAAAGCCGAATTGTCATCGATATCTAGGAAGTTGAAAGTTTACTTTTATTAAGAGAAAACTTGGATTAATCTTTCATTTATACATCATCGAAACTTTAAAATTCTTTGCGTTTTGTCATTTTCACGCGATTTCGATCATTTCTATTTTTTATCCGAAAACAGACGAAACGTTTCATGGAAATGAAGACTGAAACGCTGAATAGATCGTCAGAATTGTCGGAGTCTCGTGGAAAATCTGTTATTCATGTCACGTTTTCCAGTATTCTTATCGGTTTGTCGTGGGCTCTGGAGGAGTTTAAATTTTTATTTTTCATTTTTTAAACAAGAAGGAACCAGACGCTTCATTAAAATATCCGAAAATAAATGTAAAATTGAATACGTCGTCGAAGCCTGCGGTCGACGGTAAAAAAGAATATATCGGTATCCAATATTGATTATTCTTATTTTTTACTGAAATCTATCGAAACTTCAAAAGTTCGAACTTCGTGGGTTCCACAAAACCAATTAATAACATAAAAAAAAAGATAAAAACAGACTTGTAATATACTCTGTAATAAAAGACATTGATTAGACTATTGAAATACCCGATAATAATGTCATAAAATTCAAATAACTCATCGAGATTCCGTGAAAAATCATTTATCGTCGGAGAACGCTAAACGTTTCCTTATAAGAAATTAACTGAAGATCGAGTGAAACGCAAAAAGAAGATAATTTATTTTTCCACCGTTAATACATCGACGCGTTTAAATATTTGGAAATTCTGTGTCTCGATAAATATGGAAAAAAATCGAAAAAAAAGATCGATGTTACTAAAGTTATTCTTATTTAAACTGAATATTAGAGTAGCCGTTGCGAAAACTATAATTTATATCACACTAATCAAAAAATGTTTTGAATTTCCGTGATCGCAGGTTCGGCGTACATTGATCTTCTCTGTTTCTCAATATATTTAATTGTTGATGCATCGGATAAATTTTCATTTGTTTTTTGCCATCGGAAAATGAAGAGTATGCGTTTCACATCGCCATTGCCACGAAATAACTTTAATTTTAAGAAATTTTTCATTTCGATAAGCCATTCAATGGATATCATCTCATCGCGACTGGAGAGTGACGCGATGTAACGACGACCATACTGTGAGAGACAAAACCATTTTCGTTCATGGTGCGAATAGAGTGTCTTTAAAAATTGAATGAGGGAGCTTCTCCAGCTGACGGGCGGAGAAGGCTATATGAGTTTCAAAGAAACTATCGCCGCGTTGCGAGAACACACTCTGTCTCACTCGCGCAACACAAGAAGCGTCGGTAATGGCTCTTGACGCAAGAGGTTCAAGTGCCAAGATTTTTTTTTTCTTCACTCTCTTCTCAGTTTGCAAACTAACGAAAATATTGCTCTCTCTCGCCTCGTGTCGCAGCAGCATCAAAGGATGACTCTAATCTCGCGCAATTTCCGCATCAGTAATAGTGTTTCTCTATTATTCTATCGGGTAGATTTCGCCGAAACGCCGATTCTTGAAAGTAACGATACCGATTGGTACATGATAAAAAAAAACTATCATAAGGTGGTATTGTTCTGTTGAATTTGTTGTTAAAAAAAAAAAAAAAAAAAAAAAAAAAAAAAATCGTAAATCGATAGTTTTTCATGAGGTGCGCTGCTCGTAGAGGGCACACAAATACAGTCGGTACGTGCTATCGTTAAATCTCGTTTCCTCTCATCGAAACGTATGTCCGTGTGTGCTTGGCGCAAGTTCGTGCCGTTCCACGGATAATGTTTTTTTCAACAGGGTGTTCATCATCGGAGTCAAACATAGCGGAGGCGCGTAGTCGCGGGGCCTCGAGCGGAGCGCAAGTCACCAGATTGCTTTTTCAACGAACCAAAAAAAAGACGAAGATGGAAAAAAAAAAAAAAGTGGCCACATGGCGCATTAAAGTCTAGAGCTCGGGGACGAGCGACGAAAAGAGAGATGGAAGAGAGCCACAAGAGAGAGAGAGAGAGAGAGAGAGGAGGACGAGAGCCGAGAGAGCTACAAACGGAAATGAGGTAAAACCGGGCGAGCGAGAGGAGCTTTTCAGAAAGGAAGATCTCCCAAGGCAACGCGCACGCAATACTAATACGTACGTTAATAGTGAATACTACTTTGGACCGGGCGAAGTGGAAAACACTCGAGAAATGTTCTGGTACCACCTTAAATATAGTTGAAACCGCGGTAGTCTACGCGGTACGAGATCTCGAGCGTAAGAAAAACCACATAAATGGATACTTCAAAAGAATCTTTTTAACGTTTCACGGTGAAGTTAAGATGTCTGGATGGGCGATTATATGGGACAAGGTCGTCAGATACATTGGACGAAAGTTTTTTTGTTGTTTTAATCGCATCTTGAAAACACATATTACTCCATATATAATTGAACAACAATCGAATTCATTTCGAAAAAATGGGGCGCAGCGCCTGCGCAATTTGATCCCAATTTTTTTACCGAGACAATTTCAAACTCGGAATATTTTTCGTTAAATCCGAATTTATAGAAATTAATGTTCTTGAAAATTTTACTGTAAAATAAAAGAATAAATTTTTTTTTTTTGGACCACTCGTTTCTCGACGTGATTCAAATCGCTCCGTTTACCTGTAACGCGCATTGCATCTTCAACTCTCTCGGCAGCTAATTAGCGGGCGAATGAAATGGAAAAAATAAATAAACTTCTCTCAACGGAAGAAACTTGCGTAAAATCGTTCCTTTTTGTCGATGTAAACTAACGCATCAACGGAAAGGTTAAAGAGGCCTCTTTATATCCTTCGTTAACATCAAAAGATCGGAGCGGGGCTCTCTCTCTCTCTATACGACAAACTCGAAGTAGATACTTATTTTTTTTTAAAGGACTACAAGTCTCAATGCCGCGACATACCGCGATCCCTAAACGACGTTTTTTCATGAAATAGGCGCCTCATTGAGTTGACGACGTGACGAACGTATCTTCGCGATGTTTCGGCTGAAAATACGAAGAAAATCCGTCGAAATGGGAAGCCCGTTATCCTTTATATATCCTTTAAAATCGCTACGCCTGATATACGAGGCAAGTACAACGTCGAAGTAGATACTTATACGTCTATGTACTTATGATCACGTACTGGCCGTTGGGTCTTTGGTTTATCGTCTATATCCCAAGGTATCCCGGGCTTTATCAGATAACTCTCGAACTAGCTATTGTATATAGCGCGTTGTAGCCGACGTGTATACGCCTAGCGCTCGGCTAGTCGAAGTAAAAAAATTCTCATTGCCTTTCATATCCTTGATCTACACACGAGACCGCGGGGGTATGGCGATGGGTGTTGCCGTGAGGCGAGACGATTCATTGCCGGTGATCCGATGATTCAAAGTAAGCCCCATCGATGCCGTACCATCTTCCTCGCGACTGTTATTGACTATAATGTTCGGAATTCTCTTCATACGTATCCACACGAAAAAAAAAAAAAAAAAAAAAAAAATGGAAATACCTCGTATTTTATCTACATTTACGTATTGGTAAGCCTGACCTTCGCGAGTTTCGTACCTAACGTAATAGGATCTACGGCAACAACAATAAAACTCGATATACATACGTTACGAAATTCGTTCAGCGCGATCACCGCCCGGAGATATAAGAAGCTTCCGGTGAATAATAATGACAAACTTTTTCAAACATTATTATGGCGCCTCGGACGGATGGTAAAGCGTCGAAAGTTTGGGAAAGAGTATCGGTGACCTCTTTCAAGCCCATCTCCGTGTCTCTCATTCCGTAGGGATGTCTCCGCGCGAGTGTCGAGCACCGCGAGGCAAAACCCACTTCGTACTCTAACCGACGATATCTTTCATCTCGGGGGCAACAAAACTTATACCGTAAAATGTTTCCGCAGCAACGAAGTTGCCGGAATGTACGAAGTACTCTCTCTCTCTCTCTTCGGTGGGTGTTGATGTTTTCGCGAATCGTGAAAACTCCGCGAAGGAAAGTAAGACGAAGACGCAATTGGAAAAGTTGACGTACATTGCGTACATCTATTTAACGGATTCCTTCAAACATTTATTTCACTCGTCGAATGAATTTTTTTTTATTTTTCTCTTATATATTTGTGAATTTAAGATGGCATACATGACGGAATCAATAGACGGTGTCGCTGTAGATAACTTCAAAATTACTTCGAAAAACTTCGATATTCGATACTTTCAAGAATTTTAAAACTTTCAATCGCTGCAATTCTTCGGTACTTTTACTCCGAAAACTTCAGAAAATAATAATTTTTTTTTTAATTAAATTGTCTTAAATTTAACAAAAATCGTTTCAACAGTACGGTTATGGCTCGTAGTTAGAGCGAAGAGAAAATTAATGCTGTTGATTATTTAATAAACTTCGAGTTGAATTTTCGGCAAAATGGTGAATAGAATTCTACTTTGGACATAATGAGGCAGACGAGACCGAAAGGTATGTCTCGATGCATAATTGATTATTATTGCAAGATTTATATATGTATATAGCTATTTTTGGTATATAGCGATGACCGTCTGGTCGTCTGTGTTCGACGGTCCAGGCGCGGGTCGAGTTTGAAAAGAGAAGGAGAATTAATGTCTCTCAGGGGAGACTTTTCTCCCCCTTTGCTAAATTCAACCCTCCCGCGGAGGTTAATAGTCGTACGACCTCTCTTCATCTCGCGAATACGGTGAACGGCGTAGAATGGGGAATGGCAAACGGCCCTGAGATGGATGGATAACACGGGCCCCGCCCTGCCTACCGGCTGCGCGTTTCTCTGTATAGCAGTGGTACTGCTGCATATAGCGCTGCACTCGACTCCCGCTCTCTCACTCTTTCATTTCCTCTCTCGATTCTCTCGGGGCCCTCAACGGGCCCAGAACACGAACAAGAACGTCGAACACAAGCCGTAGTCTCGAGGCCCCTGAGCAGATCGCGGCGAGCTGCTGCTTGCTGCTGCTCCCGCTGCTGACCGAGCGATAGAGTAAGAAAGAGAAAGGTGAAGAGAGCAAGAAACGATTGAAAGAGGCCAAGAGCGAGGGAGCTAGCAAAGTAGTCAACGACTCAGCTAAGAGGAAGAAGAAGAAGGAGAAGGAGAAGAAAGACTCTTACTATATACATTCTCGATATGAAACTCCGTACGTACTTAGCTTTGCGAAAATATCGATAATCCGGGTCGAGCGGGTAATACGGGTCGTACTAGAAATTATATCAATCGGCGGTCAAACAAGTTTCAAATAATCATTTCTCGCGTGTAATTTTCCCGTCGATATATAATAGTTCTAACGGTTAAATTTATCGTCGTGAGTCATGAAATTGAGTTCAAACTTAAATGTGAACTCCGTATTGCAATTAAGAATAAAAAAAAAGTTTAAAGTACAAAGAAAAGTTTCGCGACCGTCGTAATATACTTAGTCAGGTTAAAAAAAAAAAAAAAGTCCCTCATTGAAATTGCAAACTTTCTCGAAGTATTCTGCGGTAGAGACCAAATAATGTATTTTATGAGCGAATTTTTTTTTTTTTTTTTTTTAGCTGACCCTTATTTATCTTATCCTCATCTACAGTGTCGTCGGCCAGTCTCATTCATTACGAAGGGATACAATCGCAGATACATTCGGCGGAAGTGGGTAAGGATCGCGGACACCGCGAAAAAAAAAAAATTAAATTAAAAAAAGCTGTAAGTGCAGAAACTCGAGACACTGGAGTTGCGTTATGCTTGGCGAGAGACGCAAAACAATTTAACCACAAAAGCCGACACCTCTTCAACAAAAAAAGAAACCCTTCTCCCGTGCGTGTATTTTTCACCTGCGGATTCGCCGCTGTATTTATCACAGAGGTGTGCGGGCGAAGGCATATAGTGTTACAAAAGTCTCGAAACCGCAAAACTCATTTACCCTCGTTACTCGACTCGAGTATTATCGATATATATATATATATACAAACATTCGCGCGACAGGCATATTACCTGTGTAATATCCCACAGTGGTAGTTGTCGAGTAAAAAATCGCATCAACACCGTACCGACGAATGCAAATTGTGGTTTTGTCATTTACGAAGCGTGAAGAATAAAGTTGTAAGAAAAAAAAAAAAAAAAAAAAAAACAAAAAAAGATAATACGCTATATGCACTTCACTACGCGCATATTCGAGAGCTGCGCATTCTGCAAGGTTGCACTCGAATACTCGCGAACTCGTGGGGTTGCGGTAACTTCCGTTCGAGCGGTCTGACAGACGTTCCTCGTTTTACGACTCCAATACACCATACAATGCAATATTATGTATATATATATTTTTTTTAGTATATATATGTATATACACCCTATGTACACAATACTATGTGCTATATACAAATATAACCACGTAGTTGTTGCGATCCGAGAAAAGTTTGTATTCGACAATGTTTTATCCTAAAATAACGGTCGCGGTAGCGTCGTCGAGAGCAACGCGGTCCACTGTTTTATTTTCTTCTCTGGTTATACAGAAAACGTGTAGTAAACGTGTTGTCTCTCGCCGAACAGCTTGGATGGGACACGAGATAGAATAAGGAAAAGCGCACATACATAGAGAGCGCGGAGCTCGTGACTGTGCGAACGAATAGCGAGTCCCATAACGGAAGTAATATTGGGAAGTGGGTAAACTCGTGAGAGAAAGAGATATATATGGTATACTTGGCTTCAAACTGACGACGAGAATACAGAAGCGACGGACGGACGGACGTGAAGCCGGTTGCAAGCTGCACGGTTTCTTGTTCGCACGAACTGTGCTTCTCGGGGTATATATTTGGTACAGTGGTTGGCAATTCAATGAAATATGCGGATTAGTTATTGGCAGAGCTGTGTCTCGCTTCGTCCGATAAGAGTCAATGGACAGACGGCTAATAACTGCATAGGTGCCAATGAATGCGCGCGACTTCAGCGGATCTAC
Organism: Cryptus viduatorius; assembly: GCA_964006125.1. Lineage (NCBI taxonomy): Eukaryota > Metazoa > Arthropoda > Insecta > Hymenoptera > Ichneumonidae > Cryptus > Cryptus viduatorius. The sequence goes on from OZ023221.1 coordinate 13,059,815, forward strand.
TCCCATAGCTCCCACGCGATATATTCTCGCGATGCTTTATGTATATATACACGGTACGTCCGCCCGCGCGCGACAATAAAATATTCAAGGAGCGTGCGATCAGCGAACAGACAACAATTATCTCAGGAAGTCGCGAAGGATTCTCTCTCCGCTCACGGGATCCCTGACGGCGAAGGGGGATGGAACGGATAGACGAGAGAACGAAAGAGCGAGATACGGACAGAGAGATGGGGAGGGACGGTAAAGCGGGACTGTTTGGACGACGGGATTAAGTACGAGATGACGAGAGAAGCCCGGCGCGCAGTGCAGAATGCACTTGAAGCGATGCTGCATGCTGCCGGTGTCGCTACGGAACTTGCACGCCTGACGCCGTATAGCCCCTCTTCATGCTTGGTTCGCGAACTATAACTATGGATTTGTACGGCGCACGTTCGTACACGAGGCGTTCCGTGTCAAGTGGAGTGGTCCGTTAAGATAAAATGAAAAAAAAAAATGGAGTCGCAGGGTTTTCGGAAAAATGTTTTGAATGCAAAAGAGGAATAGAACGAAATTATTTCGAATTTTTTAAAAATGGCGAACTTAAACCGGAAGTTAAGCATTTAAGTATTTAAACTCCAAAACATATTTGCTATATTAGTACAACAGATTGTCTTTTTAGATGTTTTTTTTCCATGTTTATCTTTAAAATGTTGAAAAACAAAGTCTAACATTTTTTTTTTATTTGAAAAAATTTTTAAATAAAAAAAATTAATGTAAAATTTGGCAAATAATTTTAGATCGCGAATGCGCATCTTGATGATCGTTTATTCACAGTGATTTGACGAGTTTGAGTTGATTTTTGGAGAAAACAAAAATTCTTGTGATTTGATAACAGTAAATCGTAACTTTGCCTCGTAAAATGTTGATAAGAATGGTGAAAAATGGTTACGATGAATAATCATTTGGGTGCATTTGATACGGAATGCCTAATGTACCAAGTGCGAGAATAGATATACAATTGTCTTTATTTGTGCGCACGGAGATTCTGTAGCCATGATGGTACAGTATATACTATTACTGTAGCGTAGTGAGAGTATAGAAACGCGCGGTGTCCATACTTTCGCGAAAGGAGCTCGGAGCCCCGGCGAACCTTGGATTTACTGCGATTGCATGAGTGGGAAACGCGCGTGACCACGCCCGATATACTGGGTGTTCGGAGAACGGGGACTCTTTTCTCACGGTATCGGGACACTTAATCGCCCCCGGGTACTGGTTTTCTACGATGTGAAATGCAAATAGAAAATCCTCGATGTACTCGCGCGCTCTTAGTACGCGGGGCCTCTGGGTGCCCAACGGTTCTCTGTTATACCTATCACGCGGATTTAATCATCCACCGGTTTTCTTAACGTTTACGCCGATATACATTGCGTCTATGTATATTCCGCGACAACTACCGAGTGGCCAATTTTTTATTTATTGACTATCTATACAACCAACGAACGAAGAAATAAATTGTCGATCGATCGAGTTAGAAAAATAGTTTTCTCGCCGCGATTGCATTTCTGGGATTCAACACACAGCAGTGTAACGCATATTAATCATTACGAGCCGAAACGATGTTTGACGATTATTTACGAGACCGAGAGCTTCGAAACGAGTCTTAAGCGATACATCTGGCCGTTCGAAAATCGAGAGAAACGATTCATTTTTTTCTGTTTGATCAAAAACTATCGGAGAAAAAATAATTTTTTGGTATTAGGTATTGCGATGGTTACGAAACAAAATTATCGGAAATTATTCAAAAATAAAAGAAATAATTGGTATTAGAATTTTTAAATTTAAGCAAATGAGCGCTCAAAAAAAGGGCATATTTCAACGATCGCATTTTTTTCCGCTGCCTTACGCACGAAATTTCCATGTTTAACTGTCGCGCGCAACCCGAAGAGTATCAGGAAAAATACATTTTTTTGCAGCAGTATTTCATCGAATTACAGTCACAAGTGAAGGATATTCACGACTTGTCATCATTACGGCATCAAACAGATGCTGAGAGGTGTTATTTACTTATTGAATTGTGTGGAAACGGCGTAAAAATTAATTGAATTTCAGAATTTCATCGGTACTCTGTTTTCAGCAGAGTAAATAGTACTCCAAGAATTGACGAGTAATTGTTATCACTGCGATGCACCCTAATACGCTGTCGAACAATTTCGATATGCATGTCGCCAGAATGTTGCAACGATTATCAGTAAATAAGGAAAATTATGTAATATTAAAAGAATCGACTTTTTCTGCAGCTGCGGATTATCATCTATATACCTACCGTACCGACTTATTAATTCATTTTAATTCAATTCGCGATACCTTCGACGCCATTTCATACACCGTTCGGATGATCATACCCGAAGCTGTGTAATGGCGTTGAAAATTTAATTATCGCGGCGTAATTAAAATAACAAGGTTAATTTTCGAAGTGGGTTATATACGCGAGAACACGAGGGAAAAGCGCGTCCTCGGGTTTCCAATTTCTCAGCAAGCGTCGAATATCCACGTATATATATCTCGAAGAAATTTAATCGTCTTTCTTGTGAAAACACAACGAATATCCCAACGTGACGAGGTGTTTTCCAGATTTAATGAAGGAAATTAAATTAAGCGTGGAGAAATACGTTAAAATAAGTTTGATATAAAAAAAAAAAAACATTCCGCTAGGTACTGAAGAATCCTCGAAGTATTTCGTAACGTTAAATTCTTGAACTCCGGAAATATTTTATTACTTAACGCGGCCGGTGTACATAATTATAAAATAATTCTCTATGAAGCAGGAATAATTAATGAATTGTTGAAAGAAAGTGGGGGAGAAGTTTCCAGACTTTGAACTCATTGCCAACAAGACCTCCGGACTAATGCCAATGCTCTTTGGATTCTAGAACTGTAGTGGTATTTCGTTGCGATAGGGAAAACGAGATAGAGAGAGAGAGAGAGCGACAAAAGGGGTACGCGTAACTTTTCAAACTCTCGTAAAACCTTTATGACCTCTGTACCCCTTACAACTGTGAATAACAGTTTCAATCGTTTGTAATATAGAACGTGAATAGAGGAATCACGAAAAGAGGGTTCGTAGAGTAATCACTGCCAAACCAATAAAGTAAAATCCTCTCCTTACAACGAATTTTGAGACATTCGTATCTGAGAAAATTCGAGGTTAAGCTATTCTTCGAGCATTAATTTCAATTATCCGATCCCAGAATAAAAGTTTTATATTATAATTGATATCGTTGTAACCGGTTTTAATTTTATGAAAAAAAAAAAAAATTTCAAAATAAAATTATTTTTCCGTTGTGAGAAGTGTTTAATCATAAATCGTGTGAAATTTATCAACTTTCCATGTATCGTCATAATTTCTCATTTTAACGCAGATTTTTTTTTATTTTACGATTTTTTTAAATTTTCTGTACAACTTGAATGGTTCCATTAAATTAAAGACTCAGTGCATTCATAACTTTCAGGTAAACGAAATTAAAAATAATTTTTACCAGTGTAATGCTTCATTAAGAGTCGTAAGATATCTTTCAATCGATTGAAAACAAAAAAAAATCATTTCTCAAAGAGGCTATTTTGGCAACAATTTCAATGAGTTTGCATCTTTAAACGTAAAAAAAGTCATGCTATGGGTTTCCGTCGAAACGGAGCAAAGTACGATGTTCATTCGTACTGAAATACGATAATAATGTTCGCAGTCGATTCGCAAAAGCTCGCGAGATCGTTTGAGGCAAACAGAGATTGAATCCCTGTGTATTACATATTTTCGCAAAGGCCTCAAACAGCGCGATGGTTCTGAAGCTAAACGTTGAAATGTCTGTGCGGACAGAGAGAAAGAGAGAGAGAGAGAGAGCGGATAGAGGGGAATGCGAGAGAGTGAGATGTTCCTATAATTTTAAAAGGAGCGAATGAGACAAGAGATACGAACGGGTGGAGCACTGGGAGAGGCCGCGGTCGGTCTTGTGGCCCATTTCGCGAGACCAGGTGAAGCCACACTTGTTACAACTTGTGTAAGAACTGCAATTACCCGGCCGGGCACGACTATTAAATATTTCTTCCAGGCCGAGCTTCGCGAGAAGGGTAAGTACTAGGAAATACTTACCGGGCGTATATTTTTTACACCGGAGCAAGCGAAGCAGAGAGAATCGGAGCGAGAAAGCGAGAGAAGCGGGACTGTGAAGTGCTCGAGCCCAAGAAAGACTTAGGCCGAGCGAAAATGATAAAGCGTTGATTACAGTACCCGGGCGTCATTTCTACCCCAACTCGCAATGCACCAAACTACTTTCTTTCGTTATACTTTTTTATGCTCACCCCAGATGTATTATGCTCACCTGGAAAACCACCGACAACAACAATCTCGTTGGACTCGCACATCTTTTCTGCTATGCCGGTAAATACGCGCTTCGAGTCCGCGCACGTAATAATAACTAGAGGGATACTAAACACTCGTCTATACGGAGTAGCGTGCGTAAGGTTGGAACTTAAAAAAAAAAAAAAAAAAAAAAAAAACACCACCGTTCGCGAAGCGGAGTCGATGAAATGGAGAGAAGCGATTCCTTCCCTCCGCGATAGAGAAGGAGGCGCGCAATTTTTCCTCGTATTCTCAAAAAATCTTATATATTTTTATTTTTTTTTTGCGTTATTACGATAAATGGATAAATGAAATTATTGAAAATGTTGACTAACATCGACGAGGAGGTTGGACCGATTTTCAATTAAAAAAAAAAATTGTTTAATTTCAGTTCATATTTTACGATTGTCTGTTCGGCTTCAGTTTTTACAATAGAAATGCGACTCTATTGTCCGATGAAAAGTTTTACTCATTCAGCGTATCTACTCGAAACGCAGCAACTTTTTTAATTCACCTTACGGCTTTTCGCAGTTCACATGGATTAACGCACTGGAAATGAGAAAATTCGCGGAGAGTCTGTTACGATGAAATGAATCTGCAGTGTGTGTAAAGAAAAATAATTTTTTTTTTTCACTCATAAAAAAAAAATTCACCGGAACGCAATCATTGAAACTTTGCTACTTTCATGAAACTGTAGTTAAAAATGCTGCAATTAAATGATGAAAAAAATTCTGCATATTGCGGTGCGCGTAGTTTTTTTTTTTTTCGTGTAGCGAGTTGCGTGTTTCAATTAAAGATAAAAAAAAAGTTCTCGAAGCTCCAATTCACGAAGTAATTACGATCAACCGACAAATAATATAGAATCTTAGATTTTTACAAACATTGCAAAACGATCCGTGCGATCGATAATTTCGCAAAGCTCGACGGGTACATAGCGCGCCAACCTAATAATTATTATTTATTAATATTCATAGAAGTGCACGACCGATATGTTAATTTCTGATTTATATTACGTCGAGGCAGTTCCGCAGTTGAGAGGCGGACGCGGTCTTTCACGTAAACGGCGCGTCGCTCGCCGGATAGGTAAAAGCGGCGAAGGAGCAACGGAAGATAATGGTTTCATTTAAATATTTCATAATAGAGAACCCGGTTAGTACCTCTATATAGAGGTACAGATAGTACTTCCGATAGTGCAAAAGATTCACCCCCCGTAGTCGGCCTCATAGTCGAATCCGTGATTATAAATCCATTCTTTAGCCTCCCATTCTCGACCCCCTATATCTCCTTCTTTATAAATAGCTTCATCGAATTTACAACTAAATCCAATTTCTTGAGATAACGGCCCATATAAATTTGTATTTTACTATTTAATTCTATTTCATTGGATATATAGCGTGAAACAGCTTAATAAACCCGTCGTCCAAGCGATAGAGTGGAAAGAAGAGGGACGACAGAGGGAGAAATATACGAAGAGGCAATTCGAGGTAAAAAGAGAGTTAGTGTCGCGAGGCAGAGAAAATCCCAGGGAGTGCGGGATAAGCTTCGAGTATTCAGCAAATCGCATGTGCGCGCTATATGCACTATATTTACATCTATGTGTACTCTACATACACGAATCTGTGCCGCGGTGCCTTTTATACTACGATACATAGTTATACCTATGAATTTAGTCCACGAGGCATTCCACGTCAAAGTGAACTATTTCGACGCGATCGCCAAAAAATGAATTATGTATTATTTAATATACTATTCGCGAATATCAAGAGTATCGATTTATTCGTTATTTTTTATCGTTACATCACATTTAATTCCGATATCAATACTGATTATCATCTGTAGATTTTTAGTAGAAATTCGTTAATAACAGAAAAAAAATCTCAAATATACGATTTCGACTTTGAATTCATTATTTAGTTGTAGTTATGTAAGATCCACAGATTGTATAAACCAATTCCACTCGAAGCGAAAAATACTATATATCATTTCGTCAATTTTCGCGCTCTTTCGGTTTATTTTTCAATTAATTGACAATTTAATAATACCGCCGGTAGAAAGAAAAATTTCAAAATTTTGACTTTTTTTTTTTTTTGCTTTTTGAAAAAAAAATTTTTCGAAAAATCTGTGCACTTTCGATTCAGGAATTTGCCGATAATAACTTTCGATGAATCATCAGTATGCAGAAACGTCGTGGTGATGACCGCCGTCAGCTAGCGACTTGATACGGAAAGCCTTCTATGCTATATTTCCGCGGTAAAGCCAAACCCCCGCGTTCTACTTTGTTTTTGCTATTCCCGAGTGCGATACTTGTAAGTACATACATATGTATGTATCCACATTTGTACATAACACATTTTAACTGCGGTCAGCAGCAATCCCTGGACCACTGGCGTTGGTGGCCGACGCCCAGACCGCAGAGAGCCCCCGACTTTCCCTATATGGTGGAACCCAACAGGAACGCGAAACTTACACGAACAGTTCGCCCGCCCCGGTAGTACCTACCCAAGCAACTTAACCAAGCAGACATATCCCACATGTTCATCACACATCTCTTTGGCTCACTTTCTCGCATATACGAACGAAGAGAGAAAGAGAGAGAGAGAGAGAAAGAGAGGGAGGGATGAAAAGAGAGAATAGCCCCGACGAACGACGCGAGAGAGTTTCCCTCGCGCGTACTCACGGTATTTCCGTCGAAGCGTGGAATTATTCTTTCCGTATTTTCTTACGGAGCACTTCACACTCGACGAAGCGTTTCCCTCGGTCGCTGCATCATCGCAAGCTCTTTTCTCTTTCCTCCGCATACATGTATATGTATATTCGTTCGGTGCATATACACTTCTATCTCGATATCTCTCGTCGGAATATTTCTGATATTTCTTCGCATTTGCGGACTGTCGTGCGCTCTTCAGGCGGAGAGAGAGGAGAGAGAGGAGAGAGAGGAAAAGGGAAGAAGAAGAAGAAGAAGAAGGTTTGCCATCGCCGCGGCACGTGCGAACTGGTTCGAGACGGTGCCCGCGAGCGTAGAGAACCTCAGGCTCAACTTTTCTTGAAGCTCTCCCAGAGAGAGTGAAAGCATTTCCTTGTCTCGTCTCGGGAGAGGTGAGAAAAAATAAAATAAAAAGGTGGAGTGTATACGGTAGAGTATTGTAGACCCCATCGCAAGGGCGGGGACAAGAGAATTAAAAAAAAAAAAAAAAAACAAAGTTGGTTGACGGAAAAACGCGAAGCATTCAGCTCAAGTATTCTGAGATGGACTGTTCGAGAACGAAAAGCTTCGCATATCTGTCTCTGTTTCGTCTTTTAATTATATATCGTACGAGTTAAAACAGATCAGTACGATGCACAACAAACGTTGTGCCGGAAATTAACGAATAATTAAATATTTCGGGGTATTATAGTTCGAGACGCGGAATTTCGCGGCGTATACGAGATGACGCGAGTTGAGTCGTAAACGGAAATACCGATATTGGATATACTATGATGGCGTCTTAAATTCGTAAAGTCAAAATACTTCGAGGCGAAGTAATTCGCAGGTTATTATTGTTCGATTACATAATCGCAGCACGTGTTTTTTTTTTTTTTATATTATCGATCGAGAGACGATTGATCGATTGAATCGAATCTTCAATGTACATTATTTCACTTACCGTTCCAATTTCACTCCGTCGCAATCGGCCCGAATGACAAATTATTCGATTCTCAAGAGATTCCGTACTATCCGCGATGAGATTTATTACTGAATAAAATGAAATATAAGGGGAAAATCAGATCGGAGCGGACGAACGTTAATACTCACAAAAGTATTCTTGAAAAAAATGTCATATCGGAAAGTTGGCTGCGCAATCGTTGCAACGGTTTTCGACAAAACTTTCGATAGTTATGAGTTATGAGAAGTATAGAGTTGTGAGGGGGTGCGAGTTGAATCTTTGGCTTTCGCTCAATTTTACGAAAAGTTTCAGAATCTTTTTTTACGGCGGTACATCCACCCGAAGGTTCGAAAATCGAGCCAATTTTCTTCTGAAAAACCTTAGGAGCAAAGAAAATTATTTTTTATACAGAAAAATAATTTAATTGATTGTAGACGCATCGTTTTTTTTGTTTCAATATATTTGATGGGGCGGAATCCGATCTTTAATAGTAGATAATAATAATAACAATAATGCGCCAATTTTTTTCCGTTGTAATCTCAATACATACGACAAAAAAAAATTTCATTACCGCCTGTAGATTTTGAGGAAAAAAAATCGAAAATTCGACTTGGTTTTCGAACCGAGACGTAGATGTGCCCCTTTAAGAAAAATTATTCCTCGAACTCTTTAATTTATCGTTCGGAGAAATATCATTTCATTAACGCGGTTTCGCAAAATTGGTAAAATTTCTGCCGAATCGTCGAAGACATTTAGCTACGATCAAAAAGAACTCTCGTTTTGCGTCTACCGTAATCTAATTCGATATATAAGACCACACATGAGATCGCGGATCTGAGGTCTTATTTTTTTTTTTACCTGTATTCCAAGTTAGATGTGTTCGCAATCGCTGTACTTTTGACACTGCCTATTAAATCGTTATGACAACTCACCATAAATATCGCTTACATCCTGCCGTATCAGTTTCACTGGAAGCAAGTCGAAAAAAATATGAATTCAAAGAGCCGTTTCTCGACAATGAAAACGCCGGGGATCGGCGCGAGGCGGTTGCGCGTCCTTGAAAGGGAAGGGTGGAATAAAAAAGGATATGTCTGGCCTTCCAGGGTTAAATTTTAATGAGTTTAACCTGACTCGGGGGCAGCCGCACGTGCCCCCTTCGTATATTCTTTTGTTCTATCCGCCCTTAAGAAAAAATTTTGAATGCTGTCATACAACGCATTCTTGGCCCGTCGAGATGAGCGACGCGTGCACCGACCGTTTTGCACGTGCGCCACACGAATATATTCCGGTCTCGACTGTTTTGTACGACACAGTATATCGCATGGTATAACGACGAGGGGAGAGATAGAACGTTAGAGAAAGACGAAAAGTGGGTCACGTCGAGGTGCTGCAAGGTGGTGAGATTGGGTTCGTGACATCGTGCAGGGGTAGAGCCTGCGAAATTAGGACGGAATCCACATCGCACAGAGCTTTCTATCTCTTTCCTTCTCTCTGTCGCACACCGCTTGTGCACCATCCTCTCAGACTTCCACACGCTCTTGTCTCTACATAACACGCTTATTCCCCTAAGAAACTCTCATTTTGCTACGTCATTTAATTTTCACGACTGCTTTAACATTTACCGAAGCAAATTGTAAATATGACAATGTATAACCTTCGTTACGGTGTGTACCGACTCGTGACGATAATAACGGCAAGAATTCTTCGTTAATAAAACAAAATATGACTATTTATGTAGTCTTTTTTTTTCGATAACAAGATATTAACTACGATGTAATACGCTTTGATCGAAAATTTGAAGTTTAAATTCATGAAATTCGCGCGTTTCTCAGAGACTCCAATTCACTCTCCAATTCAAGACTCCGTTCCAATATTTATGGAATAATGGGGACGCATAATTAAATGACTATGAATACATAGCTGCATGTAATATTAATATAAGGCAATAAACGTCACTTGAATCGTGTATATCCACATCTCCAAATATCAGTTGGTAACATTTCCGATATTTTCTAACACTTTTTTTTTCGCGCGAGTGATATTTTAAAAATGATAATCGACAAAAAAAAAATATTTTTTTCGCTTCCGCCGTAAAATAAGTGCGCATAGTACGCGTAGTACGCGTAAAATAAGTGGCAAATGCGTTATTACTACGAAAAAAAATGAGTTAACGCAATTAATAAAATTGTAAAACCGTTCGCTTTTTGATATTACAGATCGAGCGACAAAAAATGAGAAAACACGATAAAGGAGAATCTTTGTAATGTTCCAGATAAAAATCGGCCGTTTGTGAAAAATAAGTGTTCTGAAATTTTGTCGTAAATTTAATAGAAGCCGCCGACGGTTTATAAATTGACGGGATTTACGACGACCTGTTTTTCGTATAAAATGAATATTAAAATATTTTTAATAGCAATAGAAAAAATTTAATTTGCAGCATTCATCCAACACAATCCGGTAATACTGTCCACTTATACTAATTATGTAATAATATCATAATAACACACCAATAATAACTCTAAAAACCAATAATTATTGAAAGATTACTCTGGAAATACGAAAACATAAATGTTTAATAACATTACATCAATCCGCAGATCCCAGTTGATTACACAGTGATTTCGAAGACTAAAGATTTTTCTATAAAAAGCCGAAAAGACTTACCAATCTCTCTAAAAACTTTGCTAGTCCAATTAAAAACACGAAATTAAATTCGATCGTTCTATTATGACGTACAGCGGAAGATTAATGCAGAGTTCTTCTGATTCCATCGCTCAGTTCTTGAATATGAACCGTTATAATCCATTTTCCGATATATATTCTCTCTCACCGACTCCGCACCATTTACAAAAAACGAAAAAAAAATTATTGTAACCCGGCGTAATAAGCATCGAAAGCACAGAGACATTTGCCTTATTGAAACGGAAAATCGGTATGCAATATAAGATTCCTGACGTTTCTCATTCATTCGAAACGTGATATCGCGTACTACGTTCACACACGCGAGAATATATCTATGGATGAATCTTTATTGAACTTTGCATGACAGCTGAAAGGGATCGACGTGTCAGCCGGAAGGATATAGTATACGGAACGACGATAATCAATAACTCAAGAAGAGAGGGAAAGGGGGATGGTGTGGGGTGCTGTGGAGGTAATTGATACGGTCTGCGTACGAACGAGCATTTAATAAGCATCAGTAAATGAGAGTCACGCTAGTATGCCGATAGATAAGGTCTATCAATTCCTCGGTTTCAGGCACGTGGAAAGTGTCTCCCTTCTCTGTTTCCCTCAATTTTCTCTCTGCAGTACGACCGGCGCTCTTGAACACTGCAACTACTGCTTGACTACGGCTTTCTACACACGCAGGAATCGGCTGAGTATTTAACCAGAAATTCCATTTCATCCAATTTACCTATTTACCGGATTGGAATTAGAATTTGCTAGGACCGGGTCGCATTTAACTATCGACATATTGCCACGGTACCCTGCAAGCGCCATTGGGAACTCCTGTAGCCCCTCACGCCTCTTTGCGTCATCGTCGTTTCCCAGACTCACCCCCCCGCGGCACACACAACTTCCCATTTTCGATGCTTCTCTCTATCCACAACGTAACCCCTTCACCGCGCCTCTCTAGCTGTTCTTCCCCTTCCGCGCCACGAATATCGAAGCGAGGCGAATTCAGCGGAGATTGCGATTTGATGAGTCCTCGACAGGCTTTGGGCTCTTCTCCGATTGCGACGCGGCAACTATACAGGCGCATACCTCCGACGATATGCGTGATCGAACGAATCCCAATGACGCTACGGTTCTAATACGAATGGATCCCATGCACGAGGGCGAGGAACACAATTACATGGCTTTGTCGAACAAACGGGTCAAGGGTGAGTTACGAATTTAACAGCTTTAAGGGCAGTCTAGACGTCTACAATTTTCATTATCAATTTTATCATTGTTATCAATCGAGTCGGCGGGCTTCAATTTTTGATAGGATACTTTAATGTTGAATATGCAGTCAAATTCGAAATTGCATGATGATCTCAAATTTTGGAGTGGAATTACGGATATTCATCGCCTACTCGGGAATTATTATTTAAATGGACATGCGATAGAAGAAAATTAAGGTTATGGAAAGGTTATGGTAAGCTACAAATGAGTAAAAAAAAAATAGTTTTGTCTCAAAAAAAATAAAAATGCCAACGACAAAGTTAAAGGATCAAACTGCTTAATGATATTTACCGTATTTGCGGTGTATACGCTTTGTAAAAAAATAAATAAAAAATTCGTCTCAGAAATTTCACAGAGAAAGCGCACAGCAGGAAATTAGCACGTCACGCAAAAAGTTTGTTTTCCGATCGTTCTTCACCGTCGTAGTTTTGTATGATCTTTCCGTATTTTCAAGGAGCTTTGAGCAACGAAGTGGATAAGGATTGCATGCTAAAAGGGGCGACAGCCCGCGGTGAAACGGTGAAGAGGCAAAGGTATATAATACAACAAGGGGTTGAATAAGGGCGAGCGGAGGGGGGGGGGACGAGGGAGGAAGGTAAGTTCGCACCATTTTCCAGGTGAGAACGGCATCAAATCCGTCGAGCCGAAGCCCTCACGCAACACGAAGAACGCAAATGGGATGGAAGACAGTGAGGAATTACCAGTGCGAGGAGCGACACGCACACCGGGCACACTACCAACGGGGTATATAATACGCGGGCACGTACCACTGACGTGCCTTCTCGTTCGCCCCGTACCCTCTGCTTATAATAAAAATGGATCAGTACGGTATATCTTAGCAATTTAGATTAGAAACCTCGAGAATATTCTTCGGGGCACGTGGAATTCACGACGATATGTATTGCGCGTATACCCCGTAATGTATATACAATATATGTGTGACGGCCAAAGAAAATAATAAACAGAGGATAAATAATCGTTTGGACAGAAAGCTTTATTTCACGTTGAATTTTCACGATAATTTACGTGCAATTTTATAAAGAAAAACGTGACTCCGACCGACTGTTAAATGCAAGGCTGCCAGAGACGTGTCCTTATCCGGCGCAAACTGCGAGTCTCGCACACTTCGAGTGCGCAGAAGGGTATCAGGTGCGAGGCACGAACTTATTCAACCAGTCAGGCGTACGAAGATTTAGTGATTAATTCTTTAATGAATTTTGAAAGTTGTGTTTAGAAACAAAAAATACAAATAAATTGCGACATTACTAATTATTATGTAAAAAAAAATATTTTTTTTACAGAATATATTCTCCATTGTTGTTAAATACTTATGGAAAATAATCATATTTTTTCAACTTCCACAACCGATTTTTAAAATAATCTGTTTACTGCGCAAAAATCGATTCGTAAGGAAAAAAAATATGTTTGCTAATTGTTAATATATAGCGGAGAAATACTTTTGGGTAATAACGAAATTTTTTTTCGAATGTTAATTGAATTTGAAAAAATTCTCAACTCTGTAGAGATCGACCTACAAAAAAAGACCTTAATAATTTTTTCTGTTGAAAAGTTTCGAATTACTATTTTCATCATCGACATAATTATATTCTCAAAGAGTCGATCATTATATCGTCACGCATCCGATGCGATACTGAAATTCGAGTTCCGGGACCGGAAGTTATCCAAAATATTTCTCAACTCCGTCGAATCGATTCCATCCAAGATAATTCCGAAGAAAAAAAAAAAAAAAAAAAAAACGAATAAATGTTTCTTTTTCCCAATCCCACTGCATGTGCCGGACGCTAATCCGTTAGCTAAGTGTACACGCGAGAGTTAACGCTGCCTAGAAAATAGCAGGTTCGTCATTCCCCGGAATTTTCGTGTCTCGTTCGGTGCTGACCGTGTTCGTGAGTACAAAAGCCGATAATCCCCTCTCTCTTTCTCGTCTCCCGCTTCCAGTAGACTCGGATATACCGTAACCGAAGGCAGGTGTTTTTCTCCAGGCTCTCCAGAGAAACGAACAGACACCTGAAAACGGCGATAAAACCCGATTGCAACCCGGCACCGGCGAAAGAGAGGTGTACGACAACGATGAAGTGTCGATGCATCCATAGACAACGCTTTTCTCTTCCATTAAAGTGATAAAATAAAAGAACGGGAAGTAGAGAATGAATAAAACGTTCGATGTTCAGCAGCAAAAAAATAAAAAAAAAAAAACAACAACAAAAAGTAAAATGTAAAAAAGAAACAAAAATATGTTAAGAACAGAAACTTGAAGGGGTGATAAAAAAAAATTGGACTAAATCAGTCTTTTTTATACGGTGTGTATCGATCCAATAAAGTGCACCGGAAACGGGCACCAGGCGGTGAACATTTTTTTTTTTTTTTTTTTTTTAGAAGCAAGCAAACAGTATGTAGATGCACGAGCAAAGAGGAAGAGGCTTCGGAGCAGCAGGGACAAGGTGGGTATATACGGTTCGTATGTACGAGACTCCCAACTCACGCTGAGTGCGAGAGGGGGTATCGATTCGATACCGAGAGCTAATATATTCTCATAAAAAGACCTACGTCTGGATATTGTCACGACCCGGGTTTCCCATTTACTCTCACACTCACCGAAACGTTGGGATTCCGGGCTTTCGTTGGGTTTCGCGGTGGAGCGAAAGAGAGAAATATATATTGAGAGTACAAGTGAGAGGTAGGCTGTTACGCGTCGACCCTCGTAAGGGCGTTACCCAACCCGGCACATAAAATCAGTGCCGCTGCCTCGCCGCCGCGTCGCTACCAAATACTGCAAGGATCGTTTAACGTATGTATATATGTATATACGTATGTGTGTGTAGTATATACGGTAGATTCTTCGAATTAGTTCGCTCCGGCAACGAGAGTGAGAGAAACCGAGATGCCCAGAGAAACTCTACCGTGCTCCGTATCCCCCTTTATCTGATTTCGTTTCTCGTTTCGGAGATTCTGTATCCAAGCGCCCACTTTCACACTACCATATCTTTTGTTGAACATCTCAATCAGTATGTACCGGTGTAACGCGTCGGGGCATATACCCGTGGCAAACGAATATTGCAATTTGTTGCGGATCTTATATAGATATAATAACAAACGAGATTGCCGCGTTGAAGGGCCTCCATAAGAATCTAAGATGTCCGAAAGGGTTGAGATTGCATTCTTGGACTTTTTTTGCGTCGCCCGGGAATGAATAATGCATCAAGGTGAATAAACGACGACGATATATTTGACGACGCGATCGTAAGGTGAAATTTCGATGTGCGTCCGATCTATTAATTCGATTCAGGTAATCAAAAAAATTCCATAATTCGAGCGATGAGCAAAAACTGTTTTTTTCGAGCTTAAAGATTTGGAAATGTAACAAAAAAAAAAATTACGGACTATAGTTAGAAATCGTCGTTACAACTGCATTGTTCCTTCGAATGAATCCCCATAAAGATCCTTTCATCCATACCGAAAGTTCGAAAAAAAAAAATGAAAAAAAAAAAAAAGAAAACATATTCAACTCCACAGGTAGGTAGGGAGAGAAATTGATTGCCAGTCGTCTGGGGTTGCGTCGCGAGACGCGCCAAAAGTTCTCGGTTACGAATGCTCGCCCATCAGCGAGACGAGACGTTTCGACGCTTCCCTCGCGCTCGCGGGGTTCGCTCCACGATGGCCGCAAATAATTTGCCTGCCGATTGAAGTTTAAAAGCGAACGAACTAACAAGCGACCACCGCTTTCGTATATAATACACACACTGGGAGGTGGAAAGGGCGGAGGGAGGGGAACTGAAATATCCATGTGTGTATAATACTCGTCGGCGAAGGACCCGTCGGTTTGCGCCGAGAGAAAGAGTGGCGGCGCGCACGCTTTTCGATTTTTGCTCCAGAGAGTCAGCCTCCTCACCCGGCGTTGCACAGTGTGTAATTTTAAACGAATGCGCCTCTGAAGCGCCGAGAGTTGCTCCGATATACTATATACGCCTATAGATTTACTACCTACGAATACGAGAGCTCCGAACCACCCAACTGAAAACCCGTAAAAAAAGTGAACTCTTTGGCAGTTTAAAAAAAAAAAAACAGAACTGCCGACCAACAGCATACCTGCAAGAGCGAACGAACGAAACGGTGTACGATTAGTCGATGTTGCACGCTACGTATACATGCAACTAAAAATCAACCTCCTCGCTACCGCCGGTGAATAAATTAAATGCTTCGAAATGCAACACCTTTCGGTTCTCCAAATTTTTATGATTGCGAACCTTTGTTTTTGTTTCTTTTCTTTCCACAGAAAAAAGAAAAAAATCCTCGGTACAGCTTCGAAACATCGAAATACAAGACATAGTATTATATTCGAAAAAAAAAAAAAAAAAAACGGGCAGATTATTTAAAAACGTAGGCGTCCGAGGGTTAAAAAATCTAAATAAAAAATGTGCCCTTGTCATTAATTCACAAATGATACGACAGCGTCAATTTTTTTTTTTTCCAACAAATTTTTGCTTGAAACCAAACAATAAAATATTCATTATCCCTAAGTGGACGAGAAGGGATAGAAGGGTGAAAAAAAAAAGAAAATTCTTCCATTGTCGTATAATTTTCTCGCGTCGCTCAGTAACCGGATATCGGGTACTTCTACTTCCTGCAAATATATAGCTGTTAGAAACTTCCCGCTTTGGACATTACGGTAGACAGAGTGACGAGAGCGAGACGACGACAGCAACGACGTCGCCGACGACGACGACGACGACGGGGCATGCAAAGAGGGACAATGAAAAGAGGACGGTAAAGACACGACGAGGTCTCTTTGGCCGGAGGGGGTTGAAAGCTGAAAGCAAAGAATGAGAGAATTGCGGTGGAGTGCACACCGTACCCGGAGTGAGAGAATGATAAAAGAAGAACGATGGTAACCGGGATGGAAACGGGAGAGTGGGGACAGAAAAGAACGAAAGAGAGAGTGAAGGTACGGGGGACTTGGTTAGTTTAGCTTAGGTCCGATTACCGTCTCGCAATTTACCTTCTTGCGCACACTTCGCACTTCATAGTTTACACTCGGGCCGACGCCTCTCTCTGTACTCTTTCTCTCATCCACCGTTTTAATCATTCCCGCCACGTTTCAACCTATCTGTACTGTGGGCACCGTAGCGCGGTCGTAAGCGGATTTATGAGATTCTCTGACCACCGCGACTGTGCACAGTATTATAATGTCAACTCCGACATTATAATTTTTATTTTATTTTTTATATTCGAATTAACGCCTCTGTTTATTACAATCATTTTAATTAACCGTTCAAAAACAAACTGATCTTCAAATGTATACGAAGTGATTTCTGTTGCTCGGGGAAATGATGGAGCAGCGAAAATATGGTTTACGATAAATTGAAGGATTATATTTTTTTTATTGATTGTATTAAAAAAAAAATCGGAAAATAATGAAATTTTTTTTGAAGATTTTTCAAAGGGATTCTAATAGTTAATTTTAGCTCGTCGAGAGATATGGTAATATGGCGAACAAATAGGGATATTAAAATATTTTTTTGTTATCATTTCTTGACTCAGTTATCGGGTTATTCGAAGATTATCGGAAGCTGGGTCAGCTTTTGTTCCGCGTTGCAAAGGGATTAATTAATCATAAGCTCTCGGGTCGTTCAATCGGCTTCAACGCCAATAGATTCAATTCACCGAACGTCTGGTAGACTCCAGATATTATACATACAAAGTACACGGGACATTGGGGTCTCAAACGACTCCGAGGACAGCGCTGAAGAGGTATTAATAGAAAGGGCTTTTGTAATCCGAGGAAAATTATTCAATGTAAGGCGCAACGGAATATCTCGGTCGTAAGATAGGTCAATCGGTTGAGGTCACTGTAAAATTTTGTCTATATATTTCCAATTATTTTTCAACCACTTGTAATAATTTTTTTTTTCATATTTATGTTCATTTATAGATTCCATTATTTGCCGCAACGATAAACTACCGGCTTATCGTTGACAAACTTATTTTTCCTTAGACTTACCAATTGTAAATGTAGGGGCGAAAAATAAATAAAAATTAGAAACAGTAAAAACAAATTTTATTTCACTCCGTGCGTTAAAAGCGATTTTACGCACGTTTCGCGTGCCTAAAACCCCATTTTCTTACGTCATGAAATCAAATTTTGTACGATACTCGTGTGAAAAACGTTTTTTCGCACTAGTATCGTAATGTACCATTTCGTAACGCGTGCATGAGAAGCGCTACTTCTCGCGTCGGCCGAGAGTGGCGTAAGTGGTGCGTTATAGCAAGCTGTACTGTAATGTCGGGGCGCATGCGCACATCAGCCTGATTTTACTTCTTACACTCTCCCGGACCGGAAGCGTGCGAGAAGTCAGTACTTCTCACACGCATTTTGGTACTTCTCGCATGTTGTGGTGTCGCCACAATCAGCAGGCACGGAAGTAGCACTCCTCCTGCACTTGTTACAAAAAGCATCATGCGATACTTGTACGACAAAGCGGACTTCCGACGGCGGTTGTTCCAACCTTCGCGATAAAGTCCGCCTTCTCGCACTAGAATCGCAAAATACTATTTTATACCTCTCATTTTATCATATAAACAATACGCATGTTTGACCTTTATCCGAATTCGACACGCGTAATCGTTTTTTTCAATCAATATTTCTAGCACATGACTTTTCAAAATGGATGAAAAAAAAAGTAAATAAATTTTTTGCTGTTTTTCAATAACAATAATATTCGCAGAGCACATCTGCGAATCTGAGCGAAATAATTTGCCTGAGGGCAATTGTTACCGGAAACAAATCTATCGTCAACGAACGACTACAGAATACCAGGAACTCGAAAAAGCTGTTTAGGAAAAATAAATGTGCAGTAACGTACACTGCACACAAAAAAAAAAATTCGTGAAACGGTGCAACTGAAACCAAAATCCCTTGTTAAATTACGATTATTTTTAACAATGTAGGGATCGGCATCCCACCCAACTACTCTTTTTTTATGCCCACGTTTAAAAAACAGCATTGTGCAAAAAAAAATTTCGTGAAATAACTTAAGTCTAATTTCAGTCGAAAAATAAATAAATGAGTATATGATACGGAAAAAAAGTTGGTAACAAACTATACGCAAACAAATACAGGCCACCATTTCGTCCGCTCACACCATTCTGCAGTTACTTTTTTTACTTTGCGTAATAAATTTTGCATCCAAAACTTCCCGAGAAATTGCTTGTGGCTCGGCTGCTGTCGGGATGAGACATTCTATTTCGGAGGCTTATAAAGGGTTAAAACGGCTGTCTAAGAAAATCATAAAATGGACAACTTTCTTTGGACAATATTCGATACATACGAGAGCTTCGTGGCGATCGTTGATCTCATTTGTAGTAGAGGACGAAAGTGGGTCGAAAAACTTTGGGGAATCGCAAAGAGAATAAGTAGCGGCAAGAGGAAAAGCTTGCGACAGCTGGGCAGCAGAGTCACAGTATGACCCGAGTGTCGAGATCCCGAGAGGGAATGTAGTAGAGTTTGCCTATATATCGGTCTGTATAATCTGCGGACAGCGAGATAGATAGATAGATAGATAGATATATAGCATATACAATGTAGCTGCGGTGACATCTGGCCGCGTCTCGCGATCTACTCGAGAGAGAGAGATCTAACGATAGTGCACAGGATCTCCGGAGCGGCAAGAGCATCCCGTGAGTAGAGACCAAAAGTGGGAGGGGAATTGACCGAGTACCATACTATAGTACCAACCATACAACGCTACAGAGATACACATAGAATAAACGAACACACTGAGAAATGCTCTCGTCTTCGACTCTTCGGGTGGCTGCCGCTGGTGCACTGGAAATAAGACAGCTGGTGGTATTAGCCGTCCGTGCAGTCCGAGCCGAGGACTCAGCATCTGCAAGATCCGTTTTCCACTGTCCTCAGGCTATACTATAGATTCACTCGCAAAAAAAAAGGAAAGAAATAAAGTCTCGTCGATCTTCTCGTCGAGTTAACTATCTCGTTCTATGATCGAACGCCGCAATGTCGTATGTCAAGAAAACCGCACAGATCCCGAAGCATACCTTTCGACCAGATAAGAAAACCGCTGGAAGACTATTCTTTTCATTGCCGACTATGCGCCGACTTAAAAAAAAAAAAAAAAAAAAAAAATTCACAAACGAAAATTCAAGCTGTCGGAGGGAGTGCGCGCGGTATTATGAGAATGCTGGACCAACACTCTCGTCGGCTTACAATTACAAATGAGCACTCGGGGAAAGGTGCATAAAAGCATCATGTTTTCGCGGCCCTCTCATATGCGGCTGAAGGGAAATTGCAGGTACTTGGAGTATTTTCTTTCGTTTCACATTGTAATTTCTAATTTGTCGGTGAAAATGAAATGGTAAATTTTGAAAATGTACCGAGCAAGAAATTCCTGGATTGCAAAACACGTTCTACAAGTATGTGCTGTTGAAGTGTAGTTATTTTAAAACCGGAAACAGTTATTTCAAACCCATCTTCATCTGATGAAAATTGTTTTTATTAACTCTCCCGACGGCCATTTTTTTTTACAATTTTTTTTTTTTAAGATCGATTTACGATTTATAAGACGTTAGGAATTTCACCGAAAAAGTGCCATTATCGCGATCTCGTGCTTCCCATTTAATCGATCGTGTCTCGAACCAAAATATCACTAAATCCAATAAATATTAAATTTTTCACCCAGAAACCACAATCCCTTCGCAGCATTTGAGAATTAATATTTAAATGTTCAAATGTATAACATACTCGCTTCGCCCTGTTACTACCCTATTCACGCTTCCTTGGGGTAGTCTCTCGGTGACTTAGAGAGCCGTACAGTATATCCGATATCAGTCCCTTTCTATCTACGTAATACGTATCTCTGTGGCGACGTGTCGCTTCCACATACGATACAGTACGTTACGGTGGCGCGCGGCGCTATACGAATCTCCCTCCACAAACCCTCCCGCCTACACTTGTAGCTATGACTATACTATACTGTGCTAAATTCAACATGCCGTGCGACGTTGAACTACGGGTACTGGGAATCCACGAGAGCGCGAGCATACATATGTAAGTGAACATGGTCAGAGCTGCGCTCTCCGAGTCTCTCACGAATTACGGAACGTCGATAGACATATACATCGAAAACGGTCTGCAGCTTCAGGGGCTCTCCTTCCTTTCAATACCGTGGCGGCGTGTGTCTCTTCCACGGTTTGCATATATCTATACCGTTACTATCGAGTAAGTATCGTTCACATGTACCAGGCATTCCGTCTCAGATCAACGAAAATTTAATTAAGTATTAAATATTTTTTCAAAAAATTCAAATAAATATCAATATACGCGCAATTATTTTTTCATCATATCGAAAGAATTTTAAAATTACTGTACGGTGTGTTTCTATTTTTACGATTTTTTTGCGATGTAAGAAAATAAAAATTTTCCGAGAGCATTGAATTCGGAGTAATTTTTAACAGACGATTCTTCTTCGATTATCGCGGAATTTCACACGATATGTGCACAATATGCAGCAGAATATGTAGTCTGAAATTGCATTCGAAAATTGAAAAAAGAAATCGTTTTTTCTTTCTATCGCGGAATCGAGAGCTCGCATTTTTGATAATCAATTTCGCATTAAGAATGCAATTAAGAAATCCGACCCATTTTCTCGATATTGTATTTTTGATTTTTTTTTTTACGCATTGTAAGAACAGATCGCGGCTAATTTGACGTGGAAGGTCTCGTATACACATCGATAGAAGTATAGGTTTTCTCGCTCGGAGTCCGCGGGCAACCACCCTTGTACATCTACGGGGACGAGAGGGTGACCCATTTTTCTTTTTTTTTTGTTTCTTTCCCTCTCTACTCTTTCTATCTCGCTGGAGTTAGGCAAGCGAGCGCCACATCCGCTCCTACCCTTGTTCACTTCCGAATAATTCATTCGTCACGTAGATTCCTATGGCCCCTGCTGGCGGGTATTTCAGCACGATTTCGTCGTCGAGCTCTCTGTGAGAGGCCCGAGTCTGTATATTGCTGGGCGTTTTACTGTATATATCATGATATGTATATAGCGGTAGTGGTAGTACTTGCTTTGTAAAGGGAGAGACAACGAAACAGTGGCATATAGGCATTGAAAAGGGAGAGAGAAAAAGCCTCGCGGAAATTTGCCGACGAAGAGAAGGAGGAAGAGCAATGTCAATGAGGAAGGAGCGCGCGATCGGCGAGGGATGAAAAACAACGGTCTTACTGAAGAACTCACGCACACACACAAATATAATGCCTATAAAAAATGTACGTGTAGTGAAGAGGATCGTCTTACTCGCTTCTATTGGAAAACAAGACTTAAATAATTAATCTATAGTATACGAACTCGTCTCGGTTACAAAGTTCGCTCGAGGGTCACGAAACGGGAGTATGACATATTACTCAACGAAAAAAAAAAAAAAAAAATAAAAATGGAGGTCAGAAAAGTTTCGAGAATTGCGAATAAATCGACAAGGAAATTAGTTGCTTTACACAGTGAATCGAAAATCTGTCGAAGCATCATAAAAACTTCGACGAATAATCTTTTTAATTATTTACGCTCCGATTTGTCTCTTCAAAATGAATTACGCGTATATCGAGTGTCATTGCAAAATAAAATGAAATAAAAACTACGCAAACCTTACAAAGAGCCAAACCAGTCGACGGACTGAACACCCCAAACGAGTAATTTTGCTCGTAACGTAAATACAATATCGAAGGGGTGTTTTTCGAAATATTGAAATTTCGATATTTTTTTCTTAAATTTGGGTGAATATAAAAAAACATTCTCATATTATCGGAAATTATATCATTTTTATTATTGTCATTGTCACGATAAGAGAAGCTTGTTATTTATTGTATGTAATAATTACGCGGTCTATTTTAAATTAACAATATCGAATTTCGCTTACATTGTTACGCCGTCATAACTTTTGATTCGACTCGACCTCGTTGAAATCTTATTAACAATGTATATATTCGTCATTAATTCCGATGAAACGATAACGTATCAGTTTCTCTTACACAAACCCGTCCGCAATCATCAGTTGAATCTGCGTTGTAGCAAATTTCACGAATACTACGAAAATAAAAACTGATAGCAAGCGTCCACAAGGGATGAATAAACTGAAAGTTTTTTTCGGTTTTTTTTTTTTTTTTTTTTTTTTTTTTAACGAAAGCATAAGCATCCCTATCGCAATAAAGAATCCATCGATAGCGCCGAAACAGATAATTATCGCAGGATCGATAAGAAGAAAATGAAATCCGCGTGTGATTCGATCCATCGAATAAACATTTTTTTTTTTTTTTCATTTTTAATCAAAAGTCAGCTTTACTTTGAAATACGTAACAATTTATCGTGCAGACTAGGGGTGGGGGAAGGTCGGACGATGCGCCGTCATAAAAGCGCGCAGGAAATGGAAATAGCTGTGCGGTTACCTCTCGAACGGACACCCCCGCAAAGGATAGGGCTATAGAGGGTAGAGAGCTGACTCGGACCGTTCGCGTGACGGCTATCCGGGATGGCGTGAGGATCGTTGGCTTGCTCGGTCGGCTCGACGATGCGGAGGGTCGACGGTGGTCGCGATGGTGGCGGGCTTCCTCTGTATAGTTTATATGTAGTAGTATAGTAGTAGAGTACGAAACGACGGAGGCGGCGGTGAAGAGGAGAAACGGGGGCACGAAGGAATTAAGGGGGTGGGCAAGCAAGTCGCTACCTCTCTGCAAACATGGCAGCCGTCACGCGAGTCCGGACGGCCACGATATCGCGCGCAGCAGCAGCAGAAGCAGCAGTGGCTTTGCCCTGCAGCTCGGCGCCGCAGCGCACAGCAAAAGGTATTTTAAGCTACTCGACGCCACCTTATTCGTCTACCGCTGGCTATCCAAAGTCCTTCTCCGATGTATGAGCCGAGTTTGCGGCTGAGCGTTGAAGCCAAACTCGCTGAGGCAAAGCCAAAGCTAAAATGATGGGGCCGAACCGACTGCTGCTGCCCGTTGGCATATTAGCGATATCACGCTGTTGTAAAATATCCCGATTTAGCATTGAGCACTTTAAGAAATTATCAGTTGGAACAATTAATTGTTAATTAGGATGACTATATTAAAAAAAAAATACGGAATGTACTATCTGACTATTAGGTCTCCGAACTAATTGTTAGTTTTCCCAATTAATGACTAGTTTTCCTAACCAATCATTAGTTCTTCCAACTAAGCGTTAGTTTTCTCAACTAATTAACAGTTCGCCGAACCAATTGTTATTTTACCAAATTAATTGTTATTATTCTTTACTAATTATTATCTTTCCCAACTTTAAGTGAAAACTGTAATTAATTTTCAACATTATTTACGTAACGATTGTAATCACTTCATTAATAGATTCGTTTCTCCATCATTCCGACTTTTTTTTTTTTTCAATAATCGTTAGCGTTAGTCGTAAAAAATGTGTTTGCAGCGACCAACATTTGAATTATGCCGACTAAAAATCGTCTCAAAGAGGCCGAACTCCGAATTAATTGATCGAAGAATTTTTTATTCTCGAAGTTCTTTTTTCTTCCGTTTTGTCGAAGGAATGTATTTTCCCATCTATTTTTTTTTTTTTTTCATGAACCTTTTCACTTTTTCTTTCTATCCATGAAATACGATGGATCCAACATCCATGCAAAAAAAATTAACCTCAATCCCATTAAAAATACATCGAAACATTTGTGTTAGTCATCCAGCAACCCTTTCACCGTGCCAATCGCCGTGTTCCAACCCGCCTCTCATAGAAACCGAGCCTTCCGACTATAGTACGTAATACGCTCGGCGAATCAACTTCGCCACCACTGGTTCACGAGGCTTTATAGTTTACAGGTGTTCGACTATGAGGAGAGTTGTATAGCTAAGTTTGTATGTAGAAAGAGTGCGGAGATATACTCCCGAGTCGGCTATGTATGTGTGCGAGCATGTGGCTGGCTAGAGAACGGTCGAGTCCCGCGGAGCGGCAAAAGAGATCATAATCGGATCGGTCGATGTGATGCACCACGGGCGCGTTAGGGCTTGTCAGGTTGGTGGGCATCGTTCACCTACGTTATATCGTTTCACTTTTTTTTTTTTTTTTTTTTTCATTTCTCTTTTTTTTCTCCATCCCTTTCTTTTTCACTCGTCGGCTTTACATCGACGTTCCTCGGCTATAACTCGCATTCTCCCCGCACCCCCTCCCCCTGCGTGAAACCGCGGCATACCGGCTTACTAACTACTACGTGGACGTTCATGACTCCGTTACTTTTAATCTATTCTATTGTTTCAGTGCGTTAGCCGTTAATAGTTCACACTACGCGTCTATACTCAATCCTGTGTCGCGAGCGCCGCGGGAGGGGGAGCAAAGGACGAAAACTTAAGTGAAGCTTTCGTTGTATAAATATATGTTCCACGTGTTAACCCGCCTACGACTACAATGACGCGAACTGTACCTTACTCTATACATTCGCTTTTATATCGTATTCGTGTGAATATATGTCAAATCGATAAAGCAACGACTCGACGAGTCATGAGCGTATCGTAGGTCAACGCCCATTGAGAGGATCCGGAAAAAAAAAGAATAAATAATGAAGATGAAAAGTTTTATTCGATACGCGGAGACACACGTTGAGATAGCCGGGGAGAGAACGATCGAAGAAAAAACGATTCCCAGATCAACGCGGATGTTCGATTGTTCGAAAGTAGAGCTTGCGATAACTTTTGTACGTTATCTATTACCCAAAGGTAATTGCGAGACGGGAATAGGACAGCAGTGTATTGTATCGATCCTCGTGACCTCGGGGTCTCTCGCACGATGAGAAAACATCGAAACTCAAACTATCCTTAGACCTCCACCACCCACCCCCACCCCCACCTCCCACCATCTCTTACATCCCGTGTCCTTTCGTAGTTGCGAACTTTGAGAATGTTGTTTTCGGATTAATTGGAGAGAAGATCGAGTTACGGTGATAATCTCGAAAGTTTGCAATTCATTGGACACACGATAGACACGTCGCTCGTCCGATCTTGTTAAATCGAGAAAATCTATTGGGCATTAACGAATTTTTTCTCGTCAATCAATCGATTAGACTTCCGCGTCTCTAATAGCGGCTGATTTTCGGGGACGAAGTGGTAGGTAGATATGTACTTTGGAAATAAAATAAAAATTGATACTTTTTAATACGGACACTCGTTCAAATTTATTATTTTGGGCGATGGAAGCTTTGCTTTACGAAAGGATTTAATTATATTAAAAAAATTGTACTCTCCTTTCACACGATTTCACACTCGAATTTGGGAATTTTTTTTTATTATTAAGACGAAAAATTAATGGGATATGATTTTTAATATGATTTTTTTTACCGATGAGAAAAAAAATAATACGATCTTCGACCGAAAATTGCCGAATGCGACCTTTTTTTTCTTTTAGTTTGTTTATTTTCGTCAGAGAATCAAATTTGGCGAATATGGCGAATTCGAGAGTTATCAGCATCCGATTCCTCCATCATTATCATGACTCAACGCCCCCATCCTCTAGCTAACCCTTTAATCGATGAAAATGATAGTTAACTCAAAAGCGCATTATACTGTTGTTAAATCCCATAATACGTTGAAAGGTATGACAAGGGTGCTGCGTACCTATATCCGTACGCCGCCCTCGTGCCTCGTGTGCGGTGAGTCATCGCTTTAGTGGGCGCACAAACGTGTAAACTGGAATTTGAAATTAACGCTAGCGGTCAGTAGCGAGTTGGAGAGGATAGTAGTAACCCTCCCACCATAGGTAACTACGTATACCGTGGGTAGTAACGCACCCAGTGTATAACCACCAGCAGTCGGCGTGCGGATATGAAACGCAGAGATAGATAGATAGCGAGACAGAGAGAAAACGGGAGGGAAAGGGCGAGAGATTTTCACCGAAAACGCGGGAGGGTTTCACGCAACCAACTGGAAAATCATCCACGACGGGTGATTCGTCTACCCCTGCCGTTAGTCGAGCGAAGTATCTCTCTCCCTCGTTTCTCTCTGTATATATCCTGTGTGCGCGTCCCGCGCGCCCCCGCCCGCCGCGCCTCCGCGAGGGCGCTACATGCATTCACCTCTTCTGCTACCATTAACGTCGGGGGCCCGAACTATAGCGCCGCGTTTCGCGCTATACGGCTCGGGTTGTATAGTGCCTTTCGTGTCCTCGCTATATACTAACCCGTACCCCGTTATAAAGCCCGTCGTACACGACCCGTATCGCGACCCAACCGTACGACCCACGAGAAAAATTAAAGCATCCGACTGGACGAAACGAAAAATATATGCCAGTCAAGCCGACTCGATGTTCGATTGTGTGAGACCCTTGTAAAAAAAAAAACAGCTTTAGTTTTATCCACAGGTTGTAAGTTTGTGTGGGTCTTGAAAAAAAAAAAAAATAAGTTGTGCATGTCGGTCGATTTGGTGAGACACGATCACCGAAACGATTATCCATCGATCTGCTTTTTGTTTATCAGTCAACGTAAAATGGTGTTAAGGTAAATTCCCCTATTGCTCATCAATTGCTCCAATTACTAACGTTCGAACTTCTGTACGGCACACCGGGTGATCTATAGGGGCGCTGGCATCGATCGGTAATTGGCACACAGCACTATGCGTGCGAGTAAATGGAATTTTCTTTAGTTCAACGGTAATAGCGGCATTTATCTCTGTCCACTTTAGACGTATTGTTAATTCCGTGTGTATATGACAATTTTTGTCCAGTGGATAATGAGAATAACGTTTTATTCGCCGCATTTCATTG
Source organism: Cryptus viduatorius (assembly GCA_964006125.1). NCBI lineage: Eukaryota > Metazoa > Arthropoda > Insecta > Hymenoptera > Ichneumonidae > Cryptus > Cryptus viduatorius. The sequence continues at coordinate 13,087,594 of OZ023221.1, forward strand.
TCGTTCTCGTTATTATGGAATTATAGATAATGATGGATGTTCCGGTTACGTAAAATAAAACATCGTGTTGCTTCTAAATGTAATAATGAAAGTGAAGTTTATTTGTCGATAACAGAAATTAAAATTTGAATTTAAAAAATTCAATCGGCGTTTTTGAATCCGTAGGCGTTTTATTTTCAGAAACTCATTACGTACGGCGTCGCAATTTTGTTCTTTATTAATTAAATAAATTAAAAAATAAATGAAAGTCCGAAAAAATGCAATTTCGTTAACATATTCATAAAATTACCATTTTTCAATGCAAAGTCTTTTCATTCAGAACCCCTAAATTCCGAGTGTCGATTTACTGTTTTCTGATATATTCTTACGTAAACAAAAAATATTAAATTAATTTTTTTAATTAATTTCTCCAAATATCTGTTATTATTCCGAAGCGGGCGCGCAATTGGATTTAATGGTAATCTGCGTCTAACCATTAAATCTCATTCATCCATCCCTTATCACAATTTTGTGCCCAGTATCGTTTTTGGATGGCAAAACATCGCCGACCGCTTTTACTTGAAACAAAATACGTTTTTGCGCCACGTGGACAAAAAAAAAAAGAAAAATAGATCGCGGCAAGAGTCGTACTCTCGGCCGACGAAACGTGCAGCCGGACGGTGGTTGTTACGCGTCCGCGTGCACACAAAATCTACATACAGAGTATCGTGTTACACGCAGCAGCCGCGGTAAGGTACTACGAGAGCGTAGTGTTATTTGTAAAAATGGCGACTTCCGCGCGCATCGACCCTCTACCTTTTTAATACCTCTCCTGGACGAGGGCCGGCATATATCTGTGTATATACATATATATGTATACACATAGATGTCTGCTAGTTCGTTGAGTACACAGTGTGCGTGTACGGCTTCCTTTCCCTCTTATGCACACGCGCTTCCTCCCTCTTAGCGCGTACGGTATACATACCGCATATGCGTTTTCGCTTTCGACGACTGCGCCCCAAACGTCGTCGCATTCTGTCGCCATCTCTTTCGCTTTCCTTACTTCCGTCTCCCTTTTTGCGGCATTAGTGGTATCATCGTCCGACAGCGGTTTCTGTCTATGCGCTCATGAACACGGAACTACTCGGAGAGTGGTCTCGTGACACGCGACAGCCTACCGGAGCCATAACTGAGGACATCCTATACACATTATACACACCTACAGTAGTGTATAATGTGCTATCCGGGTTTACATAGTAAACCATACTGGGGCGTCGGGACACGTCTCCGTATCTCCGCCGCGAATGCCCTCGGGATTATGTGGATAAAGCGAAAATCTTTCTTTTCCCTCCTTTGCGTGTAATATCTTCCCGTTCTATAGAATCCGTTGCGACGATGCACACAGTTAATTGAATCGCTCCACAATATACGATTATTTTAATAACAATTTTTCCCTCTACTGTTCAAACTATTGAGCTTTTTGATTACCATTTCAGCTTATATAAAATTTTGCAAACGAGAAAAACGATAACGATAAATATTAAAAAAAAAAAATGACGAGCAGTGCAGAGAAGAAAAAAACAATTAATGGCCAATCACTAGACGAATACGTCTATAATTCATTTTTATACATTTCTTTTTTTTTGTTTAAAAAATCACAGGTCACGTGTCATTCGCAGCAAAATTCAAAAATGGACTTTTCACATTGCTTTCTCATTTGTATGTTCTTCCAATCGCACACTTTTATTAAAATTATTTTTTTTAATTATAATTATTAAAATTAATTATAATTATTAAACTTAAAATTGTTTTTTTTTGTGTTTCTGAACATTCCGAGATCTTCGTTTGTCGTGATTTTTTGGTTTTTTTTTTCCTCGATTTTGATATTAGAGTGTTTCGTTGTGAAAAACAAAATTGAGAAAATCCGTCTCGAAGCGTCTTGCCGAATAAACATTAAATCCTGTAAATTTTGAAATTAAAGCACGAAGTCAACCAATCGAGTATCGCGGTGGACTGACATCGAACGCAACTGCCCCTCTCACCCTTAATGCGAAACCTGTGAAAGGCGTAACTCTCTCACCACGCTCAACGTCAATGGAACTTCGTGGCTTCCAACTGTGGGGTACCATTCCACAATATACGACGTACATATACAGTTATCTATATCAATGTGTGTGTTCATGCGATCGGAACGTCGCTGCACGCATCCAATTTCGCGAATCGGCGAAGCCGTCGTCGTCGTCGACGATGTTGGCCGTCGTCTCGGGCGTGTGCTCCGCAACCGCTGCTGGGTACCACCGACAGACAACCACCGCTGCTGCTCGAGAGGATCGACAGTTTCACGGCAATTCGATTCCCCGTTACAATTCTGTCCTGTGGGTAGTCCCTGCGCGCGCCCTATATTTCGACATTCTCCTACACTATCTATCCGTACTTCACATAAGGTACGACGTCCATATAGACTCACATATTTGCTGCCCGCGCATGTATGTGTAAACATACGAGGAATTCCCGCGACAAGTGGGCCATTTTCCCCGCCTCCGACAAAACGTATTCATATAAGTCCGAGAAAGAGTTTTGAATATCAAAAATATCGATTTTTTTTGTTAAATTTTTTTTCATCGAGTACGCAACCCTTCAAAGGGCTTTGCGAATAGGATTTTCCTCTCCAGCGACAAATTATTCATCAACGAGTTTTGAAAGCAAAAGTTTCGAACGAAAATAAAAGTTTAAGGGGGGAGGATTTTCAGATTAAAGAGTGTTTTGTTTTTTTCTTATCGGTGAAAAAATCTTATTTAAAATCCCATGCCAATTTTTTCCATTTTCTATTTTTTTATTTTTAGAGTTTCATTTTTATTTTGAAACTCGCAAAAATGTTGTCGGTTTAAAAAAAATAGCAGATTTTCGATAATCCCTCGAATACGGGCGACGTATATACACGTCCATTTATTTCTGTTTCACCCGCCGACCAGCACATATTTGTATGTATGAAAAACGCCGAGCAACAATGTAGCTATATTTTTTTTCGTTTCAAAATAAAAAAATTTCAGCACATCAGCGTATTGTTACCCATAAGCAATCGTAAGGTATTATCTCCCTCTCATTGGGTGGTTTTTTTTTTTTTTTTTTAAAACAGTTGTTAATAGTGTCAAATTAAAAAAAAAAGTCATGTCTGCAAATTTCAAAAATCTTTCGGACTTTTTGTCTGACAACCCCTACCTTGCTATATGTTTGCTATGCTATATATATTATTTATTTAAAATGTTCCGCCAATGTGTCTGAAATCTGCAGACAAATTTACACAACGCTGGTATCTTGACGTGAGATGTCACGTTCGCTGTAAATTCCAATGTAATGTAGACTATCATCAAACTTCCCGGCCTACGGATACGTATCATGTAGATCCTTACTTTTTTCCGGATTCCCGAGATCCCTCTCTGCCGCAGCGTCGTCATCGTCCTTCGTTCGCGGGTCGAGAATTTTTGAATCAAGAAAATTCCCTCGAGAGGATATGTCGTAGGAAATTGAATTTCTTTCGTAGCATAAGCGTGAGCATCCGCGTGAAGGATCATACGGGACCGGCGGCAGGATGATTTTTGCTCTCTCGGAAAAGAGAGCCCAGCAGCCCTCCTCCCCCTCCCGGTCCGCGTTATAGGTGGTAAAAGAGCAGAAAGTCAGTCGCATTCTACTCGCGGCGCAAGTTCAACGAACTCACTCGTTCGAACACCTTTCTCTCTCCTTCTCTCTCTCCCTCTCTCTCTCTCTATCGTACTCGTTCTCGTTCGCTCGTAAGCCGCGCGGGACAGATGAGGAACTGTTATATACGTACGGACGACGGCGTTACCGTGACAGAGAGAAGCCGCGACGCGTCCAACCCTCACTGGTCACCTCGGCCACCTTGATGACCACTTTGTCCTGTTTTCCGGAAGTACGCGCTCAACGTTTGTATCTTATACGCGACTCTACCGGTCTGCGGGGACTTACAGTTATATCTTGTAGGTGGTATGGGTAAAGACCAAAGAAGCTAATCGTATTAAAGTCAGAAAGTAACTTAAATATCGCGCCTATAAAGTCTATAAATTCTACTTAGTTATATGTTTATATCGTAGAAATATTGCCGTCCGGTAATACGATTTTCACTGCGAAACTCTGATTCATGCGTAGTGTTATTCTACGGTTTACCCGTATCGCCCCTTAACTCATCGAACACCGAGCCCTACCGCCCGGTTCTCTATCCCTCCCACTGCGCACTCGCAGTACTTAGTTACATTAAATATGCACGAAGTTGCGTGCTATAGTCATTGGACAAACTGAGTATAATGTACCAAGAAGTTGGTAGCGAGACGCTATTGCGCATATAATGGAAAATATGCGGCATTCAATGTGAATGCGGATACATTCATTTCCGTTAAGCGGTAAAAAAGAGATACGTTTCCAGGATGAGATTATCGATGGAGAGAATATTGATGAACTTTTTCAGTTTTCTACGCAGAGATAACCGGCGCAAAATAGACGAACAGTAAAGGAAGCAATTTGAAAAATTCGGATGAAATCTTCAAAAATTACGTTCGAATAAATAAAAATGTTAGAAAAAAAAAACAGAAGAAATTTAATTTATTGTCTGCAATTTGTATTATTTTTCAAATTTTTGCTTTGATTGTATGTCGATTATTGGTAAATTTTACGGCAATTAAAAAAGAATTCTCACCGTTTTTTCCAATTTTTCTCAGTTGCGCGCGTTTCGCTCCGCTGTCTTTTCTACTCATCGCGGATTCGAATAGCAACAGTACACAATTTTTTTCGTAAAAAAATGATCCTTTACGCCGCGCTACTCGATTGATCGACCGGGAAAAACTTCAATAGAAAATGTTTATCTAACTTTTGAATTGTTACGAAATCATCTTTTTTTTTTAAATTTTACGATCGCCGGTGTCAAACAGTGTGTTTTACAAAAAGTTCGAAAAAAAAAATCCTTTTTTTTCGTCTGCTTCGATTACACTGTGGATCATTCGAATAAAAGTTATACACGATCAATGTAAAATCGACTCGGGTCCTTTGATAGATCCAATCACCCAGTTGCATCGATGCCCGTTCGGTCAAACAACCGAAACAATCATATCGTATATAGAAAAACTTTGACGCGATTCGGAGGATGGACTTTTCCCCGGGAATGAAATCCATTTCCTACAAAGGTCCAATGTGTACACTGCACTCGGAAATAACTAAATTTGGTAAAAAAAAAAAAAGAAAAAAAAGTAGATAGGACGAGAGACAGAGGTAGCGGTATTCGTGGGCGGATAAAAGAGAAGGCGGGTATCGTTCAGTCCGTGCTCAGCCACGGTTTCGGTGACGAGGCCGCAGGATCCATTGTTTTACGTGATGAATAGCTCCGGAGCTATCTGCAGGTCCACCGTTGATGGGAACAAAACACTGCGAGCGCTCATTCGTCGTTTTCGAGACACGTTTTCCATGAAATCGAACGACGCGAGAGAGGGCGCGTGTATTTCAAGGAAAGAATTTTACCGATCTGTGTCATGCACGTTACGTGTTGTGGCAAAGCCCGTCTCTCATTCCGACTATTCGATGTATATACAAACATTTGCGGCTATCGATTCAATCCTATCGTATCTAATATTTTCCATATTTGTTTCACCGTTCGCTATCGCATAATTCCCGTGCAAACAATTAAGTTTTTTTTTTTTTTTTCTTTATCCCAACATACCAATGTTCACCACATTCAATTTATTCTACTATCGACCGGTATCGAGTTTTTATTTTTATTTTCTTCCCTTTCCTCCCCACAATTTTTCCTGTTACATTTTTTCCCGAAAAAAAAAAAAAAAAAAAAAAAAAAAAATCGTACGGTTCAATTTGATTGTTGCCATTGTCGCATAGGCCCCTCTATGTTCCCTGTATCCTCCTATAAGACATCAGCACGTGTACCAATGCGCATGTAAATGTGCGGTCTATCGATCAAATTCAACAATAATGTAAAACGGGGCGCTACATCATCGGGAATTATGAATGCTCAGAGCACATTACGTGTATGACCTCGTCGAACTGATGTGTAGCTATCGCGATATCCCCGTGACTCGAGGAATAGGGAATCCCCCGGTGTAACGAAACTAACGGCGAAATGCGGTCAGTAACGAAGTTTCGATTTTTTTCCTTCCATGAACCATTGTTTACTCGCGATTCCCAATGTTGCCTCAGCACTGTCACATCGCCAATGTACCTTTGTTTCCAATTACAATTTTTTTATTACCATTTATTTCCATGGAAAAAAATGAATCTTTTTCATTTTGCGCTCTTTTCCTCGAGTATAATTGGAAGATAATAGCGTTGCTTTCCACAAAAAAAAAAAAAAAAAAAAAAAATTGCGACGAATGAATACATCGATGCTTTTATTTTCTGTTCTATTATTTCTTTCGTGCTTCTTTTCTTTCATCATTTTTTTCTTCTTTCTACTCGTGATTTTAACAAGCCTCGTATCGCAACGAGCACAAGCTTCCCGCGATGTTTATTTACTTGTTGTTTTTTTTTTTTTTTTTCCTCAATTACGTCGACGATGTGACAATTGACGACGCAGGTACGTGTGTATGTGGTACCATTATACATGCGTATTCACGACGCCGAGCTTCGTGTCAGTCACGCTATGGAGGAACGAACTCACGTGAATAACAATATACTACTACTACTACTACTACTACTACTACTACTACTGTGTATCGTATGTGGCGTACATTGCCGCGTAGGTACGTTAGAATAATATCGAGGGTAAAGCGTTGCGAATGTTGACCTAGCAGTTCACGCGTATGGATGTGTTGTATCTCACGTGTAAACGTGCGAAGAGCACGTTACAAGCATCGAACGTTGAGGGATCGTGTGCTCGTTCTCACTATACGTGTCTCCCCCCTCCCCTCCGCCCCTTCCTCCGGGTATACCGATCATCATTATCGAGAGCACAATGCTGCGGGAACCCCCCAACCCCCTCCCCCCTCCAGCCCTCTCGTCTTGAATAAACAGGGGGTTACATTTTTTTCAGATCAGTGATTTCGTAGTTAATCGATTATCTCTTAGATTGAATAACGAGTGTGAAGCGTTCAAGTATGGGGGATAATGTGGACGGTGAAGTAGAAACGCTAGTGTACATAGGCGGAGAGGGTCGTTTAGACAAGGTATAGGGCTCAAAGCCTCGGTTAACATTTGAACTGACTTTTAATGCCAACGAGGTATAACATAAAGTACACGTGGTTAATATAATATCGAGAACAAAGTTAAAAGTTACCGTGAAATAGAAAATAGGGTTATGGCGCGCGTAAGTGAGAAATTTCTATTAAAAATAAATCGATTGATGTAAAGTTGTTGGCGTTTTAATGTACGTGGAATTTTGCGGAAAAAAGAGGAAGATTGCGAAATTGTTTTTGTGTAAAAATTTTATAACAGAAGAATTATTTTTTTATATTATTATTATTATTTTTTTTTTTTATTATTTTATATGCGAATGATAACTCATTATTTCGTTCGGTTTCGTTTTAAAAAAAATGTACGTTTTCGTAAATATGTCGTCTATAAGACGGAATATTTATTCGTCATTGAGGGTGGAAATCTACCGAATACAATGAGTATGTAAATAATAATTTCACTCTTTTTCGTTGACACGATTTGTTTAAAGTACTCCAATTTCCGTCTGGAATGCTTACAAATTTTTTTAAAATTCTTATTATTTCGGACGTTTCAAAGTAAAATTAATCCGCGCGCGACGACGAATATCATCATGCGATTGGTTACGTAGAGGTTATCGAAAAAGTCTGTAACTCGAGCGAATGAAATTGTCATGTCGTGTGCTGTACGTAGTCTCACATGGGTCACGGACTATGGTGCGAAAATGGGTTATGGTCGATTATGATGTTCCATTTTGATATGGGTGAACTAACTGCTTCGTAAAAACATTATATCTTTATCAATTTAGAATTTATACTTAATCGTAACCATAGGACGCGCCGTTTCTAGAAAAACTTTAATTTTTCACAATTTCTATAATTTCTGAAATTTTTACTCTATTGATATTGCGCGATAACAGGATTCTTTCTAAGATTTTCCCATTTATATTACACTAAAAATGTAATTGAAATAATTAATTTTTAACAATTCCGGAATTAATTATAAAAAAAAATTAATTTTTAAAAATTAGTTTTCGATAATAAAGATCGCAACGAACGTCACCCCAATCATAACCGCCGCATAATCCGCCTCTTCGCCCCGCGGGCAGTAAAGACTTTGGATTTTTTTTTCCGAATCAAAAAAAAACATAAGTAGCCAAAAGTTACATTTTTTAAATTCATAGTTGAATTAACATCTCTCGAAGATTTGTCAGCGATAAAATGTGACGCGTATTAGACCGCTCGTCTGTGTTTCTCGCGTTCCTAATCCCGCCACGACAAATCCACCATAAAGAAAAAGTGTTCTCACGAGACATCGAAGCTTATGCTTATACTTTACTCGTGCGACTGACGACACCAACAACTATAATCCCCCATACATCGTTTTGTCTCACGCGTTACAAAATTTCGAATAGATATTTCAAAGAACCACTGAGAGCAAATAGATACAGTATTTTCACACGAAATGCCCGTCGAATTATTATTTATTTTTTCTCTTCAAAATCGGCAAATATTATCCGTTTTATGTACTTAGCAGCGCAACGCAGCATCGATTCTGTGTAATGTGCGAGCAATCCTCGAGTATTTGAACAAACTGTATCGAGAAAAATCCGTAAAAAATTGGTAAATTATCGAGGTGATCGATTGGAGCGGCGCGTGGTCTCTGGAACGGAGAAAATTCTCATTCTTCCGTTGACTCTCAGTCATTCACTTTCATTGCCTCACCCTTAGCTTTTTTTTGTCATTGAATACGCGAGTCAAAGCCGGTTTTTCGGCGATAAGTTGCGCGAACTCTGCAGCCCTATTGTGGAGTTGTGCACCGGGCGATCGGCGATGCAGGTTCAAGCTATATGCCGACTAGAAAACGACTATTCGTAGCGTACACGCGCCCGAGTCGAATCAAGGGCCGTCCGTGGCGCGATGACACTGATGACCCGTGTAGGCTTCGGTGCAAGTCGCCTTAAGCCATTGGCTCTGTGACTAATTTCGCGTTCCGTGGAACGAGAGCGAGTCGTATACTTGCCTTCGGTCATTGAGGCCAACCGTTCGACACGATCGAAAGGGGGGGAGGAAACGTATATTCGAATAATTCGGCGTAAAGATTTTTCTCTTTAAGGAATATCGGTCCGGATACAACCGTCGAAGAAGTTTTCGCCTCGTTATAGACGTTTTTGTAAATGGGTGTATATAGTATATATATGTGTGTATATACGCGTTATATTCAACGTCGTATTCGTCGTCATACGTCTCTTCATTATCCCATCGCGCTTATTCTACTCCTCAAATTCGTCACGCGACCCGACACCAGCTGCCGCACTCGCGCCATCGACTTTTTTAATAAGCATAAAATCGGAGCAGCTGCCGCTCTCGCGAGTTCTCTCTCTCCCTCTCTCTCTCGAGCTATCGCAGCGGGCAACGAGAGAAAAATACATTGGCCTTCTTCTTATCACCGGATCGCTCGCGTGGAATAACAATTGATATCGCGCTACCGCCCTTCGCCCGACCGAGAGAGCTATGCGGATATAATAACCACCCCCGCCACCCCATCCTCACTGGGAGGGCGAAACTCTGTCTCTGGTCGATCGATATTACCACCCGAAACCAGCCACTTTTCCGTGGCGAATAAATTTTGTAACGAATTGATCTTTCGACGAGGCATTAATTTATTGATAAAGCATCTTATAAGACTCTGTAGAAATGAATTTTTATTTCGGTGCAATTATTCGAGAATCGCGGCACGAATTTCGAGGGTTTTGAAGGGCGTTTATCGAAGTACCTTAAAGTATAGTTTACTTGATGACACAGAAAAAATTGACTACCAAAAATTTTCATCGTTGCCGGAGTTACGATTGAAATTACAATATCAATATTCGGATCATGAAAATAGTATGAAATTACTCTTTTACTCTGTTACTCTTTTATTTGCTCTTTCAATAGTCTCGACGATAATAAATTGCAGAAAAATATTTGTCGAACAGACATATTTTTATATCATTTTTGTGAAATTGAATTTCACATTTTTTTTTACGATTTTCGCGAGTAATAGGCGATTTTATTTATTGCAATATGTTTTACGAATTTAAGGAAATATTTTTTTCCGCTCAGATATTACACCACAAGAAAAGTTTGTTTAATGTCGCAACTCCGTCTTTCAGTCGTAAAGATCGTAATAAAATTATAAATTGACTTTACAATAGCTGTACAAAAATATACCGGATGATGTACCGTCGTAAATTGAGTTCATTTTTATTACAATTATTATCAATTTTTTTTTCTCGATAAAGTAGTCACTGTTCAATAGTTCGCACGAGCTTTTCGTAAAAAAAAAAATGTGTATAAAGAATATTTGAAATCTTGCGGAATCGTTAATCCGCGTAGATAAAACCCAACTACCAGATACCGGAAGCACGAAGTCTTGAAAATAAAGTCGATGGCATGGCATGCGAGTCAATTAAATGTTATCAGACTTTGTCCCGAGCGTCAAGCGCCTTAACAACTTCAAACTTATTTGCGACACGTTGAGTTATCCAACCAAATTTCAAACGTTACGAATAAAATAATTAACGACTGATTTATCTGGTAACTTTGACTCTTTGCTCTTTAACTCTTTATACGCAAAATAACCTTCAAGTGTTTCGCGTCTAACCACCGTTCCATTTTCGTGGAAAGTCTCTCCGAATAATATCTCTCACGCGCGCGAAGTGGCGCTGTATATAGCCCTATATGCAGTTATACAACTATACACTGTGGGACTTCGCTGCAACTGTCTACCCGCAGATGAAAAACCAACAATTTCAAGCAAACTCTCCGGTCTTCAGCCCCCTTTTGCTCCTTCATCCGCACAACTGCGGGGGAAGAGAACGAAGCTACTCGCGTTGAATACCCTAAAGTTAAGAACTCCACATGCCGACGACTCACGAAGCTTACTCACAAACTTGGAACTTTGCTCCACCCCCGCCGTACCGGAGATCTCATATGCTGATGAGAATAAAGGGTTTTGCGGACAAGTGTGCGCGTGTATACCCTCCTTAACATCTATCCCGGGCGTCTAGGACAGCGCGAGCGCCGCGCATTCATCCAGATCCAGACTCGTGTCTGACCCGAATAAAATTATTATTCACATCGAGAGTCTCGAATTTTCAACACAATTCATTTCGTTATCAATTTGCTCTTAGCGTGTAGACTGGATGACAATGGGAAAAACATACAAAAAATTGAAATAAAATAGATCGTAGAATGAAGAAAAAAAGGCAAAGTAGAGAAAAAAAACAATATGGTTGAGGCATGTCGGGGCGATAAGTATTAAAATTGTGAAAGCAGCCACAACACAACCCGTATATCATACAACATACCGAGCGAAATGGCTGAGTCACGGATTCTCGAATCTCGATCGAATCTTTACGCTCCCTATATACGAACAGTCATTTCATGTCGATTCAATCGTGGCGTGAATAACGCAGACGTACAAAAAAATTATTTCCTACGAAAGGTGGAGAATAGAATAAATGAAAAAAAAAAAAAATGAGAGTAGGAAAAAAGTGAACGCATGACTATCGTCAGCGTCGGGGAGAATGGATAACGAGTAAGATTGCTGCGACGAGGATAAAAAATTTAAAACCTTGACGATGAGGAGACGAAAGGTCGGCGGAGAGTCACACGCGATTACGCATAGAGTTGCGACATGGAAGACGCGAGGGTAATGCCGATCGATGAGTAATGCTAATCAACTCTCTTATCACAAATGACTTCATTAATACGAAGAAAATCGCATTTATGAAGCAATCGAACGATTATCTCGTCTTTGTTCTTTATAGGAGAGGTTTTTTTTTATTAAATTTATTTTAATTGGTTTTTTACTTAAGAGACTTAAGACAATAGTCGATTTACCGGAAGTAAAGTATCGAGCTATTATTATAGTCTTTCTGTATAGGTATATTTTTTTAATCGGTTTAACGGTTTTTTTTTATTCAAGAGATTCTTAATAAGATTCCTCAAGTTACCGTTAACTCGTTGTTTCGATATTAATGGTAACTTACGTAGATGGGATTATAACAAGTGCTATTTCGTAGGTAACTGTTATAAACCGTTTTCAAAATGATGAATGTGCAGTGACGTTGCAAGAAAATTGGAAAAAAAAATATTCTCGAACGGACGATTAAGTATTTCGAGAATTGCGTACCATTTGCTCCATTTCACATTGCCGTTTAAGACGGTATATCGATGTGACGATTCGAAATTCTCGCCAACTTAGTGATTTTTTTTTCTCAAAAATTATGGAAGATATTAACTACTTTTTTTACTGAAAGCTTCATTTACCGAGTATATCCCACAAAAATCGTCAAAAAATATTTTTAAAAAATTTCGGTATTACCGTCGTAAAAATTACTGTCTTTTCATTCATTTTTTTAATAACTTTTTTTACAAAATAACGGCGGATTAAAATTGGAGTATAAGGAATCCGTGAGAGAAAATGGCGGTCTTTGCGTAATTAAAAGAAATTTTAGATCGTTATGAAGGTAAAAAAACGTAAAAGTGTCAACTACTCGACACTGTTACCACAAAAAAAAAACAATTTACCTGTCCGGCGGCCATATCTTAATTTTTTCAATATCCGTTCCCAATTTTTTTTTACGTTCGAAAAATGTTGCCATCGATATTAAGGATAATTTGGAATCGAGAAAATCTCCGCAAAACCATCGAAGCTCTGAATTTTTTATGAATAAGTCGATCATCTTCGATCGGCTCATTGAAAATTAGATCGATATTCTCGCTTCATCCACACATTTCCCCATTCAATAAGGTTGCATGCAATATTAGGAATAATATGGAATTTTTGAAAACTTCAGGACCGAACCATCAAAGCTTTCATTTTTAATGATTAAGTCGATCGTCTTCGATAGATTCATTGAAAATTGAATCGATCCTTTTCGCGGGATTCACATTGTTCCATTCATTTTTCCGAGCGAATGTTTAAGTTCGTAAGATTTGTCGATGGTATCCAGTGACCCGAATGAATCAAAGGTATACCCACGAGAGAGTACTCTATACATATACGCTGTGATTTATCCAGTTATTTACGTGTACAGTGTCCTTGCATCCGCACACCAGAAACACAACTCGACCACATCTCGGAATATATATATGTTTCTATACATATATATATATATATCACGGTGAAACGACACGGTAAATTAGTGGTCAGGCTTCGCAAGACACGGTCGAGAGAGGCTCAACGGTCTCTCGAGTCGCGTCGGGGACGTGAGAAGAGATCTTATCGCAACGCACCGCGCCTGATGTTAACCAGCTTTTATTTATGTAATTCACGAAGGTACAGAGGTGGTCCACCTGTCATCTCTTCCCGGTTTTGGTCGAGTATCTCCTCTAGTTGTTGTTTCGCAAGAATAAAACGTCGTACGGTATGGAATGTCAACGTCGTTGCTCGGTGCCTCTGCCGCGCGTATAACCCCAAGTATATAAACGTTCTGGCGACGCAGCTATAAAATTCGTGTGACCGACACGACGTTCCTCGAAAAAAAAAAAAAAAAAAAAAAAAAAAAAATTCTATAACAACTCGCACCGCGGTACGACCGTACCGTCTCCTTCACCTCTCGGTTCACGCACTTTTATCACACATAATCTTGACGCTGTTTTTTTTTTTTTTTTTTTTAATACTTTATCTCCATCCTAACCCCGAGTCCATCCTGTTGAGTTTTAATTAAACGAGTCGCCAGTACGACGAAATCGACGAAGAGGATAATTGAGTCGCGACTCGTTCTAAGTCACCTAAGTATTATCATTATATTTATTAGCCAAACTTTGACGAGTCACGTAACTATAATTATTTCATTGCCGCGGAGGTTATTGTCGTGGAATTGTGATTATACGGGATGTGTTGAAACGTGCGGCTACGTTAAATAATACACTTGGTATGAAATTTGACGGTGATTGTTCGTTCCCGAGACACTTTGTTACGTAATTTCTTCGGGCGTTCAATCGAGAGAAATGAAAAGAATATTTTAACCTCAAATATTATTTTTTAACTGTAATATTTGTTTTTTACTTCGCGTTGTGGCGTAATTATAAAAATTCGAAAATTAGAATCACCCGACTAATTGTGTGAAAACTGATGAATTGCATTTTAAAAATTCGTAAATTTAGGCGATGTCTGTTGCCAGTATGATAATATCGACCTGACAATTTGCTGCGTCGCTCAGTTCGGTTATTCAGTGGACAAATAAAAATAGCCTTTCGTGTCCGAAATAAGACTAATTATGATTGGCGTGGTTATTGGACGAAGAAAAAGCGTACCGCGCTTCGTTTCTCGTTGCGACTGAGTTAAAAACGTCGCAACGCTTTTATAATAACGTCAAAGAATTTGCAAGTCAATTTCGTAGTTATTATTTTTGGTTAATTCTGTGAAAGCATTATTATTATAAGATAGTTACTAGATGACTCACTGAGTAGGAATAGCTTCTCGTCAAATTCAACTTTGTTCATCGTTATCGCCGTCTCGGAGTTGCTTTCCATTTACTCGATGAGTCTAGAAATAAAACCAAAAAAAAATCTTTTTCGATCCTCTGAAAACGGAAATTATGATTGACGTTATCGTCGAAAAAGAAAGAATAGTCCAGTTTCCCGTCGTTATTTAATAAAAAAAAAAAAAAAATCGACGATTCTGCGTATCGTAGTATCGACTTTTCGAAGCGACTAATTGGCAGTCGTATTTACGAAAACATATCGTAACAACTGCTATGCAATTTTTCTGAAAGCTCGAGTAACACTTTTTCTGTGTAACGATTGTGTCGCTCATTAAAAAATGTTCATTCTTCCGGAAATATATTGTAATTTTAGTTCCTTCGTAACTTAAACAATTACGACGGTATATTTGAAGAAACGAACGGAGCATCGTGACCGATCCATTATAATAAAAATCAAAAAAAAATTGAGTGAAAGGCTTTCTGCAGAGCTCAGGATTATTGTTTACCCTCGTAGTACAATAGAGCGTCGCCGCCATGTGTTCGAAGCTCGAAGGGTTGCGTAACGATTTCAATAATTTCCGCACACCCCTGTCGTCGCATCCCGCGTCGTTTCACTGACACAAGTGCTTATATCCGCGGTCTGTTCGATACAGAAACCCGACTGTAAAAAGTAGACGCGCCTACTTGACGAGAGCGTAATATATACATATATATAATTATATATATATGACGTGCTTCATGATGTTTTCACAAATGCCTTCCCGCCGGTCCTCGAATCGAGTCGTTTGAAAAATATTTTCTCACCCACTCTACACGTCGCGCCGATGAGCATGAATACCCGAAAAGGTTTTTATTACATTTTTTCGCCGACACGAAAAAAAAAAAAAAAAAAAAATCTGCATCAGCATAGATAACAAAGTATACGCAAAGTATGAACAAGAATAATACGTGCGCGAGTTTATTTTTGTCTCGTTGTCGATGAGACGACGAGAGGGCTGAATTTTACGCCCCCTTCAGCAAGGAGGCTGCATAACTCCCTTAGGATATTTGTCTTTTATAAAAAGTCATCCGAGATAATATTCGAACGGTGGCGGAAGAAAGCTATACCGTATATACCTATATAGATATAGAGATATATATATGCGTATTTATCTTTTACTTTTTACATTGTAAAAAAAAACAACAAAAAAGAACGTACACATTGCCGGAGCTTTCATCGGATATAATAAATCTCGAGGAGTCTCCGCGGAGCCTACGGGCCACGCGCGGCGGTTCTTCTCGTTTGTGTGGAAGAGTGGAGAGACGAGAAAAAAGCGGTCGAGCTTTCATAAGGTAGCCGTGTTCATCATATTTTTCGCACGAAAAGGGAAAAGAGAGAAGGGAGAAGAACAAGAAGAAAAAAAAAATTGCAGAGCAGAACGATTATTTGTGAGCGAACACCGAGGGGGTTACGTAAGATCAGGGGAAAAGCCCCTGTTACGGGGGATAGGCAAGCACTTTAATAATGAAGGTGCGCATCGCCGCGCGTACCGGCACCGACTCTCTGTGCGATCGATGCAAACCCACGTCACGTTGCCGCGATGTATATACTTGTGTATCACTACTACTGAAACACCCCTCACTGTCCCTCTAACCTCACTATCCTCTTCGGATTATCAGCTAAAGATATGATGTTTCCGTCTATCTCACCTCACCTCCACCCCCTCTCTCCCCTCCCTCCTTCTCCGTTCTCTTCGCATTACAATACTCGCGATGAATGAGCTCTCAAGTGTCTGCGGAGACTCGTTCTTCATGCAGAAGACGTTTATTCTTACTTAGTCATTCATCCCCTCCGAATATTCCGAAAGCTCTGTATACGCTTTCGTATATGGGACATTCCGCATCAAGTCAACGAACTTATCTTTGAATTGATGAAAAAACTAATATTTAAATATATTCAATTTCGGCAAAGTATCTCAAATTTCGTAATTACGCACTTTATTCGGTATCAGAAATTGAATATCGGACATTTTTTTTTCTTGCAATTTGTCGAAAATAAAAGATTAAAAAACACTTTTTAGGTCATGAAATGTGCTTTCAGATAAAATTTCTAGCGTCGATCTTCGGAAATTGTATCGGAAATGTGAATATCGGTAAAATATCTCAAATTTGATAATCGAGCATTTTATTGGAAGTTTAAAATGGATTACTGTGATTTCTTTCGTGTAATCACTCGAAAATAAAATATTGAGAGAAACTTTTTAGATCATTAAATGTGCTTTTCGATAAAATTGATTTCATAACTTTTCGAAAATTGTTCTATAGTGCAAATATCGGCAAAGCATCTCACATTTTATACTCCAGCACTTTGTTCGGAATATGAAATTGAACATTACATTTTTTTTGGGATTTTACGAAAATAAAAAATAAACGAAACCCTTTAAGTTATCTAATGCGCTTTTCGATAACATTCCTTCTGCACACCCTTCAGCTTTTCGAAATGAGTTTGATGAAATAATGCATGATATGAGTTATATATCTTTTTTTTTAATTAAGCAGAATGTTAAACGCATTGAAAATGCAACGATAAAGATTCTCGGCAATGAAGCTGTTTTATCGGCAAATTTTATCGGTTTTGTTTTCCTTCGATGAACTTCGATGAAGTTAACATCTTGAAAGGATAATTTATTCATAAATTGTTTTAAAAAAATTGTATTTTATCGTTTGTATAAATGAGTACTTCAAATATGACACGAAACGGACCATATATATTTCGCGTCGTGCTATTTGAGTACAGAGTCGTGAGATATTTCGGGATTTATAAAGGATTTATGAGAGGCTTTTGTGTATAATAACGAGACACGGAGGTTTCGAATTGAAACGATAACGTAGGTCGTAAATTTATTCACAAGATTTAAATTATCGAAGTATAGCAAATATACAGTGTGGGTATACGTGTATTGGATACGCGTGATAATGCGTAATGAATGTTTTTTTTTATAATTTTCCTTAATCGAGTCTTCGTCATGATTTACGATTTTTTCATTAATTATTCCATTACTTTTGTTTTTTGTTTATTTTTTGTTTTTCTTGAACGGCGATTATATCTTACACGAGGCGGAATTATAGATACATATTTACATATCGTACATATCGTAGCAACCTTCATATTAGTTCTCTCTTTCAGTCATATAAAATTACAAAAAATTGCCTACCTAAATTGAGTTTCTCAGCACTGCATTTCTGAACGTTGCACTTTTAAAATTTTTTTTTCGTATTTCACCATTTCTTTTTTTTTATCTCTTCTTCTTCAATAAACAATAATTATATTTCGTTTTATACACAGTTTTTTTTTGTTGTTGTTCTTTTCTCATATATTATAAGGAAAACAAAAAAATTATTTACAGCTTTGCTTGAACGGGGGTGAGAAAAATTTATCTCTTTTTTTTTTTTTTTTCGTTTTTCATCCCGTTTAAACACCCTTTTTTCTTTAACTCTTTCTCTCTCTTAAGCGTAAACTTAAGTAAAACAATATTAAGTTAGTCACTGGCGAGGTAGTAGGCCATCGGTAGTTTACACAATCTGTCGCTGCAACACGCGTTTACGTCAAAGGGCTCAAAGAACAATAAAGTAGGGGGTGGGGGGAGGGAGATATCAGAGATTAAGTATATCAGCAAAATCGTTCATTACAATAATCGAACAATATTTTCACCAAAAATGAAAAAAGAGAATAATAAAAAATTATTATCGACAAACAAACTTCGACGAATCAGTCTCTCGGCCAACAAAAAAAATTATCCAAAACCGACGAAATCAAAAATTATTCAGAAAAACGATCGAAAGATATATATCTTCGAATAAAAATTCGTCAGTGGACACAATATCGGGCAGTGTTTTGCGCCTTTCCAAAATACAATTTTTTTTAGCCACACGTTTACAACATCGCATAAGAATTTTTTTTTTCAATTGATAAGTGTTAGAGAAACAGCGATACAATCAAGACGAGCTATTGTGAACTCACATTCTAGTACCGCTTCTTTCTTCCGTAATGTTTTTTTGTTTTTTTTTTTTTTTTTTCATTTAAACTTTTTTTTTTCTTAGATCATCCCTCGACGCGATTACACAATATTATCTGTTATTTTTTTTTGTTTTGTTTGTCACTCCTCTCCGACGTGGCAAGATAATAATATATATATATATATACATATGCATATATATACATATATATATATATCCCTTTGACTAGACTCGGCGTAACGAGCGCGTCTTTCAGCGTAGAAACGATCGCGCATTAAACGTGAGAGGGAACAAGATCGCGCGAATATAGGCGGGAAAGACACACGGCTAAACACACACGGGCTCAACGCTGAGTAGCAACGCCAAGAGCCTTCCCGTAATCCGTAAGCGGTTTTATCGGATATATATTTGCTCAAACGTTGTAAGTATACGAGATTTCTCTTTTTTCGTTTTTTTTTGTTTCTCTCGCGAGTTCTTACGACTATTACAATAGACACCGTTTGTTTTTTTAATTATTTTTTTCTTTAACTTTATGCTTAGGGATCGAGAGTCACAAAAGTCTTTATATTCTTTGTATATTTCTTCTCGTGTGTGTCAGTCCATTATTTTGTTTATTTTCGTCGGCGAAGCACGAGAAAGGGTTTCGAAGAGTGTGGAGAGGGCGGGGTCAGCGAAGAACATGGGGGGGACAAACACACACACAGGGTATTTTTTAGTTCTTGTTCACTGAAGCGTAACGTCGCTTTGATTAACACAATAACAATTAGAGTCTTTCGCTCAATTGGGCGGAATGCTGCACCTTGAGATTTCGCAAAAGAAACTCAAAAAGAACAAAAAAAGAAAGAATGTGGAAATGAAGAACAAAACGAAAAAATTCAAACGAGATAAGCCTGTCCCGGTTGCGGGGGTTGTTGTTGCCTCCAGGCGATTCTCTCGAGCGTCGAATAATCCGAGTCGATGGAAGAGTAAATGTGCTCGGAGAGAGGTCTCCTGCTTTCGTTAACAGCGTCCATCGGGCCCTCCTGATAGCCCCGATTCATCGTTAATCTCGGACTCGGACTTGCCGCCGAGCTAACCGGCGTTTCTCTGCCAGCATCGGCCCTCAGATTGTTCTGCCCCAGTGTCGCGGTGCTCGAGTACGCTGGTGGCGCTTGCAACAACTCCGGCGAGTCCTTGAACAACGGATGATTGTGATGACCCTGAATGTGTCCGTGAACACGCAGCGTCGATGTGCCTTTTTCCGGTCTGCCCTCGAGCGTGTAAGTGTTTACGTTGCGGCGATAGAGCGACGACGATTTTCGTCTTAGCGCGTCACCGGTCGGCATTGCAAACCTCAATCTTTCCCAGAAGCGTTTTTCGCCCCATCGGCAAGTGGTGGCTGTCCTTAGATAGGGCCTCAACTCGGGATCAGCTTCGGCTTCCGGTCCAACGGGACCCGCCTGAACAACGACCAATTGTCCCGTTCGACTTCTCATCGCCTCGTGTATCGCTGCTCGAAACTCGAAGCGCGACCATTCAGTCTGAAGGAAATTTCGCGTTAATACGATAACAACGCGTTTCGAGGCCTCGGCGGCTTCGAGAACGACCGGCGCCGCGGCTCGTAGACACGGAAGATCGCGATGATGAAGACACAGACGCAAACCGCTCGGGCCGTGTTCGAGCTCAACGACCAACGATTGCAGCACGAAGTCCTCGTCCTTCGGGCTGTAGCACACATAACCGTCGTAGAGACGCTCCTTGTCGTCTGGCGGCGTTGCCTTCGACCAAAATCTCACCCCGTATCGCGAATAAGCCCACGTACGCACGGGTTCACGGAATATAAAGGCGAGAACCGTTATGACGAGAAGCAAAAGTACTGCCGACAACGTAGCGGCGACCATCGGCAGATAATCCGACACCATTATACTCTCGATGACCCCACCCTGTGCGAAATAATCCGAACACGCTGTCTGATTAACGTCCAAACGACGACGATACGCCGGCCTCGCCTCGTTGTTATAGCACCACACGTCCGTCGCATCGATGACTTTGTGCGCGTTGTCGGATACCCACGACGATAATTCTTGAAGAAACTTGCAACGACACGACCACGGATTGCCGCCAAGTGACAACTCGACCAAACGCGTGTTAAGCGTTACTTGCCACACCGGAAAAGTGACCAAACGATTGCCGTTGAGTTTCAATATCTCCAACGATCTCAACGGCAATAGCGTCAAATTGCCGATAAAACCGATTATGTTGTTCTGCAGATACAATTCGCGTAAATGCGACAAATGCTCGAATTCGAAACCCTTCAATTCCGCGATCTTGTTGTCCTCGAGATGAAGAATTTGAAGATTATTGAGACCGTTGAAAGTTCGATTCTGTATCGACTCTATTCCGCTCGCATTAACGTACAATACACGCATATTCTTTCGTCCGATGAATACGTGATTCTGCAATTCTCGAAGATCGTTGCCGTCGAGATAAACCTCAGTAGCGTCCATGGGTATTCGTCGTGGTATCTCCTGACTACCGAGACCCGAACAGTCGACGACATTGGTGTTCCATGTCTGATCGTGATAACACTTGCAGTCCGATGGGCACGTCATCTCGCAGTCGCAGGCGTCGAAGTCGCAGCAATGACACAGAGCGAAACAGTGAGCCTCGTAGCGACAGAGAAATTGTTCCGGACGGGCAACAGCAGCGGAAACGATTGCCGTCCCTCGAGGGCCGGATACTCGACACATGGCGTTGTCGAGATCCATGACTCGGGGATGTTGACGAAGAGCACTCATGTTGTTTATCACCGGCAACCAGTCCATCGAACAATTGCAGTTGAAAGGATTTCCACCGATGTAAAATTCCGGCAAAAATTTGCCCTCCGGCACGGGGGTGAGGCGCAACGAGGTGAGTTCCATAGTCTCAATCATGTTAGCGTACATATCGACCCTCGTGAGATTCACCTTTCCGGTGAAGGTGTTTGCGCGCACGGTGTTTATGTAATTGTTGTTTATGAACAAAAGCTCAACGCTATCGGGAACCGATAACGGGGCTAATTCGGTTATGCGATTGTGACTCGCGTCCAATGTGCGCACTTTGAGATCCCGAATTTTCCAATAATTTCCGAGACTTTCGATGAAATTTCCGTGAATGTCGAGCCATTTTAGATTGCTAGGTATGAAAGCGTAGTCGAACCATTCGATATGATTCTCGGAAAGATTCAATAAAAGGAGACTCGCTATGCTCGTGAATATTCCATTTATGTCAGAGAGAAAATTACCGTCAAGCCTTATCGCCTCGAGATGCAAATTTCTCTCGAAGGCGTCTCTCTCGACGTGCTGAACTTTGTTTCTCGCGAGATTCAAGATCTGTAGTCTCGGCAAGTCCCACAACATGCCGCGCGACAAATTTCCGATTTCATTGCCGATCAGACGCAATCCGGTTAATTGATTCAAATTTCTGAAGGAACCATTGTGAAAATCCGTTATCTTGTTCTCGCCGAGATCAAGTGTTTTGAGAAATGCGAGATCGCGTAGGGCTTCCGGTACGGAATTTAACTCGTTTCCGCTCAAATCCAATTCTTTGAGATCGGAACAATTTTTGAAGGCCTGCTGATCGACGGTGACGATTGCGTTGCCGGACAAAGTCAGACGATTCAGCACGTAGAGGCCGTTGAACATTTGAGCGCCGATCGAGTGTAAGTTGTTTTCCGACAACTCGAGAGTGTGAAGATTGTACAGCGGCAAAAACGAGTTACTCTCAATGTGAATAATCGAATTGTTGCGAAGATCGAGAATCTGAAGGAAGAACAGATCCTTAAACATTTTCGCGTCGATTTTCGACAACGAGTTGTACGATAGATCGAGAACTATGAGGCGTATAAGACCGAGAAAAGTCGTTTCGTCAACAGTGTCGCTGCCCAAACGATTGCCAGCGAGATTCAACACGAGAAGCTGTTCGAGACGGGTGAACGTGCCTCGCGGCAAGACACGCAGTTCATTGTGCTGTAGATGTATCTCGCGAAGATCCCTCGTACTGGCGAATAGCGCTTCCGGCAGGGAGTCAAGGCTGTTGTAACTGACATTGAATACGCGAAGGCTCGTGAGACCGGTGAGCGCGTCGCTAGCGATCTCGTTTATCGAATTGTGCTGTACGTACAATTCCTGCAATTGTCGCAGTCCCGAGAGCGGACTTTCCTCCGGTAGTATTTTTATCTCATTTTTCGAAAGATCGAGAGCGCGTATGTCGGCATGACAATCGGCCCGATTTGCACGGGAATCGATCAAACCGACTTGATCGATGTCGCTGAATTGATTGCCCGTTAGATTCAGTATCTGAAGATTATTCAAACCGCACAGTACGTTTTTCGGTAGATTTTTCAAATTGCTGTTCATTATCTCCAACGTTTGCAATTCGCGTAAACCCGCAAGAGCTTCCGGCGCGAGCTCCAGTATGCGCGTTATGCTCCATTCGGCGTTCAACGTTTGCATCGTCAGTCGTTTCAACTCGCCGAGGGGTTGAAATGCCGCCTCGGGTATTCGAAGAATTTTACAACCGTCGATGTTTAACTCGTGAAGGCCGCTCAGGCGATGCCAACTCTCGCCCGATATAACGCTCTCGAATTGATGCACGTTGCTACAGCCGAGTAGAAGTTTGTACGCACCGTCGAGCGATGGAAATAACGCGGCGAGAGCCGAAGGATCCAATGTCCTTAGGGTGCACACTGCCGAACGCGTGTCGTTTCCGTCGGACGACCAGTGGCACGATGCCCGCACACCACTGACACCGAAGATCCACAATAGAACAACGACGATTGCACAAAACGACGATTTCACGAAAGCACCGCATATCACAGCCATTTTTTTTTCTTTTTTTTTTTTTCAACTTTTATTTTCGTAGTTTGCTTGTTGCTATATCCAAGATATCCGGGCTTTATGCGCGCGGCAACTCGTCAACGCGACGATTTTCAAACACTTTTTTCTCATTACATGTATCATCGCATGAGCATATCCATGATATATATATATTTTGTTTTTTGCCTTCCCTACGAGATTTCGGACTCGAGGAAAATCATTTATTTTTTTTTTTCGTAGACGAAAAAAAAACACTTTTTCACGCGAACCGAATACACTATACAACACAACTTGCCGTTCGATATTTACTTCGATAATCCAAATTTCGTGGTATTTTTTGTTTTGTTTTTTTCCTCGTTATCTTTTGTTTACAGTTTTTTTTTCGTGATTAACGACCCGTGAAATTATTGAGAAGGAAAACGAAAATAAAAAAAATAGTCTTATTTTGTCGAATTAAACATAAGATATGAATTTTTTGAGGATAACCGAGAGCTCATACTTCAGCTCAATGGTTCGACTCCGGTGTTTTATACTCTCGGGAGGGCACCGAGATAACGCACACGCAACACGGTCCTCGCTCGTTGAACTTTCGACTCGCACTGATCGGTTTCGTCGACGAGTGAGAGACGGGTGGCGACGGTAGAAAATTTAACGGGGGGAGAAACTCTGTCCCACCGCACAGTCGCGAGGCTGCGCCACCATACGGCGCATCCGTGCTTCGAACGTACATGGACGTTGGTGGTGGGGGGAAAACGAAGAACGGTGAGAGAACCAGGCAACCCTAGATGCCGGAACGCCATCGTTCTATTCATTCTTCCGCCGCCAGGCCTGGCTAAAGGGACAAAGCTTCGTACGCGGGGGATAACGCGTGAATGTCACGAAAACCGTGCAGGTAGAAAAGACGAGAGAGAATGAAAAAAAAAAGAAGAAGACACAGAAGAAACTCGGAGATCGGTCATTCTCCGGTGTACACCGGACACGATCACACCCCTCGGCCTACGCAGAGGCAGAGAGAGAGAGAGAGAGAGAGAGAGAGAGAGAGAGAGAGAGAGAGAGAGAGAGAGAGAAAACATAGGGGCTCTGGGGACTTTCTCTCTTGACAAATATACTTTATACGATATCTCGTCTACCGACGAGAGAATTATGAAAATCGATCACCCCTCCCCCCCTCCCCCTTCACGCCTGCACGGGGCACACGTACTACGTGTATGCGGATACTTTACAGCTTCTCCGGTTTCCAGGAAATTGACACAGAATTGATGCGTTCGAACGCTTCAACCGGATATACATGGCGCCTCGTATACTTTCTTGTACTCTACCGATTTATCGAGAGCTTCGAAAGCAAAGAAAATTAAAACGGATCTCAGAAATAGTGAAAAAAATATTTTTTTATTGCATAGCATTATTCGATTAGTTATTTCGATTACTCTGATCGAAATACTTTATAAAAAATAAAATTCGTACGGTTTATAGCGGCGATGAGTTTCGATTACGTGTCGATGTTTTTACTGGGAATTAATGGTTTAGTCACGACAACGGTAGTCGCGACAATTTATCAATCGCAATACGTGATAATAATAAATTTTGCAATATA
The DNA here is from genome assembly GCA_964006125.1 of Cryptus viduatorius. Classification (NCBI taxonomy): domain Eukaryota; kingdom Metazoa; phylum Arthropoda; class Insecta; order Hymenoptera; family Ichneumonidae; genus Cryptus; species Cryptus viduatorius. The sequence continues at coordinate 13,112,639 of OZ023221.1, forward strand.
TTGCTAGTGATTTTGTTTACTCAGTGAACAATGAACGTTGGAACAGATCGTTATCTGTTCAATTTTTCAATATTCCCGGAAGGTATCCTCAAGAGAAATTTGAAACGAGGAATTTCATAACTTCTCCTCCCAACTGCTGTGCTTCGGTACGTTCTTCCGTAAGCTCTTTAGTGAAAATATAATTGCAAATAATCCTTAAGAACGGAAAATGCACAAGAGATCGTACGATGCAGTAAGGTTATGCCAATTAATGCGATTATTAACTATAGTCCAGGAAAAATCTGTTATTTTATTAACGGGAAATATTAATTTTGCAAAAATATTGAAGCTCCCGAGAACCGAGGTTTGCGGAATATTCAGCTACATCCGGTCTTCATGGAGTGTAACGGATCGTAACTTATACTTCGTTTACTTATTGCGGATATCTTATTTGCGCTCCAAATGAAGACGCAATTTCGATGGCTCAATGTCGATCATATTTTCCTTATTTGCTTCGAGAATATACAGATTTCTAGTTTTAGTACAAATACCGCTGCGAATAAATTTTTATTGTTTTTTTTTTCATATTCAATGGGCGAATCGAGAAATTTGAGTTTCAAAAATGTTATAAAAAAAATTAATTTATGTTATATATAAATTTGGTTATTTAAATTTGACCAAAAATTGTCAATTCTTGGATGCGAATCAATGAAGCAATTTAATTTTCTAATTGTAAAAAAATATGAAATGCGCGGTGCAAAAATTGAATATCGCAATAGATCGCGCAATGTAAGGAGCGGCAAGCTTTATAAAAACGCTAAATTACCTGAATCGTCTCCGAATTCCCTTCGCGTGCGGCTTCACGCGCCCCTCTCGCGTTCGTCCTCTCAACCATTTTAATGCTCTACGCCAACAGGGTAAAATATAGTGGTAGTCGGTAAAGGGGAAGTCCTAACTTGCGTTTGTGACTGTTGGTAGTGGTGAAACATAATAAACCACAGATAACGCGTTTTTCACAAACGGAATACGTTTATATGCACATTGTACGTATAGTTCGCCTCGTGATAATGTAAAAGTAGTAATAACATTGCCGGTGCGATGGCTGAAAATCTATACTCGCGTTAAAGTACGAAGAAAATTTCTGATTTGATTTACCACTGACCCAGTTGGAGGCTGACGTGAATAAAGACCGTCAGCATAAAATAGTCAGCGGGGAAACCTTCAACTTGAACGGATAGTTTTCGAGTGCATTAGAGTCCGGAAGGAGCGCGCATTCGCCGGAAGGTTCGTGCATCCTTACGACACGAGTATTATTCATCCGCGATTTCCGACACACCGTTCACTCGGCACGATATCGTAAAAATACTTTTAATTTCGCTGCCGACATCGAATGGATTATTTCACGACACACCCATATAAACGCGAATGTAAAATACATTAAAAAAAAAAAGCAAAAAAAATTGCATGTCTACAAAGATAGATAATGATGGGTTCAGAGATGCGAGATAATCCGACGACCGGGACTTACGAGACATAACGATAAATACGAAGAAAATACGAGAAAGTTTTTTCTTTTCCCTACTAACAAGTTTCGAACTGATAACATGACAACTTCGCGTACTAATCGAAGATTGCAAAAATGATCGTCAGTTGTTTGGCCACTCGATTTTGACGCGTGTCAAAATAATCACGAAGAGCTTAAACTAAGATAATCGTAAGTAGAGATAAGAAGAAAAAAGTAAAACTCTTGGGTACCCGGCGAGCTGATACGAGGGGAAGTAAACCCTCGGAGGCAAAATGGGCGATAAGAAAGAAGAGGAGAGAAAGGAGGAAGATCCTCGCTTCGAATTTATCTTGCAGTATCTCATACGTTCGAGTAAATTGAAAATGGAAAAATGGACAAAAATGATGAATACGGAAGACTTCAAAGTAAATTACATACTTACCGAGTCATTAACGAAATACGACTCGTAATCACGTACAATAAAATATCACTACCGTTATAATTTGTAGTTAGAAAAAATATTCCAAAGTACGGTTAGCAAGTCTGCGAAAATAGGGTCGCCGATGCCAGGTAAATCGCTAATTAAACAAAATTTCCTTACAAATTAACGACAATCCAAATTACTCTGGTAAATTAATTTTAATTTAATTTCTCATGTACCTTTACGTAAATAATTAACGATCCAAAGATCCATCTGTTTTCAATCGGTCTAAAATTCCACAAATTTGTTATTTCTCATTTTTTAGTGTCTAAGGCATTATTTTCAAAATAACTTCGTAACTAGTTCAAGTATCATGTATTTCTCTAATTCCCGTAAAAAGATCGTTTGTTTCGTGAAATCAGTATGAATGATATTTTTTTTTCACTTGATAAATAATTTCTTTTAGGACATAATAGTCAAATTTTTCAATACCCCATCGGAACGAATCCTCGTTATGCAAGTTTCGCCATCGGGAGGTCTCGTACCGTCGCTAGGCATGCAGCCCACTGCGAAAATCAAGTCATCCTATTTCATACGCAATGAGGCGGTTAAGATAGACGAGACGAACTACAGACAAGTATTAATTCCGGGAGACATGGCCCCTAAACCGATCGAAGAACTCGCCATTTTGGTGGAGGAGGTGCGAATTTGCATTTAAAAAAATTAAAAAAAAAATTTGTTCCTTATAATGGAAATATTTAATGCGCGACTACAATGTCCAAAGGCCTACGTTCCGATACTTTCAAATCCCAACAATCACGTTGGTTGGCCAGCGATCGTCGGCGACGATGTGAAGAAGCACGTTCACGACTTACGAAGCTTGATATATCAGGTACAACGCGAGAGCCATCATCGATTGAAGCGATATATCGTTTAAGCTCGATAAATTTAACACGATGAGACACGCGCCAGGTTCGCGGAAAAATGAGCGGTCAAACTCTGTTACCGATGCCGATGGGAGCCGAGCGTATTTTCGAAGTCGACTATATGCCCGAGCAAATTGCCGGTAATCAGTTAGACGTCCAATTGAGGAGCAATATCGAGGAGATCGTGATTAAGTGGGCGACGCAGATAAATGAGATTCTCAGCGAGGATAGCTCTCACACCAATAATAATTATCCTTCGCCGAACGCCGGTAATTATCCAAAACGGACTCATTACGCTAATGTGTAACAGTGGCCTATCGATAAAACAGGAATAATTGACTGTATGCCTCATCGAAGCAATTATGAAATTGCTATCGGATATATTCATATCGATCGTTACAGCAGCAAAATACCGTTTCTAAAACAAATAACCAGATTTTCTCAAAAATAGTATCCGAAAAAATTTTTATTTTAACATTTTTAATAAAATTTTTATTGAAGTCAATCGTATAGTTCCAGCTACTTGTTTTCAATTTTCAGTGTTCCGATAATAATTTTAAAAATTCGCAGGTGTGAATATTAAAAATTTTAGGAGAAATGAAATTTTTTTTTATATTTCGAAAAAAATATTTTAAAAAATGGAACTTCTTCCACACGTTGTTATATGCGGATCTGGTGATTTTTTAGATAACATTTTTTTTTGTCGACTAGAAAAAATAAAACCCGCTTTGTGACCTGGAAACCCCCTTAATTGAGTAATTACATCGACAATTTTATGCTTGAATTGACAAAAATGTACATATCTATTACAGAGCTCGATTTTTGGCGTCAAAGATTAAAGAATCTCGAGTCGATTTACGATCAAATGCGAGATCCCCGAGTAAAAAGGATGGTTTCGATGTTGGAAATAACGAAAAGTCCGTATCTAGCGTGTCTTCAGACACTTTTCAAAAACGTCGTCGCCGGTTCGTTAACGAGTTATCGCAAAGTATATTATAGCGTTAAAGTTCTCGATACACTCCGAGAGTTCCGCCGGAGTGAAATGCTATGCATTTATTGCAGCCGTTATCGAAGCTCGGGACATATGCCTATACTTGAAGCCGTTACAGTCGTACTTCGAGGATATCGAGAGTTTGGAGTTTAACGATATTCAACCGAATCTGAAACGACTGATGCACTGTATATGTCTGACATGGGCGAACTCGCGATACTATTGCTCGACGACGCGTATCATAACACTGCTCAGCCAAGTTGCCAATCTTCTTATTTCGCAGGTAAGAAGGAAAAAAAATACAAAACGCGCGACAGTTTCGCGATAAGGCGAGATAAATATATGTGCTTTTGACGGTCCTAAATCGATTTTTAACGCAGGCCACCAAGTATCTCGATCCCGGCTCACTTTTTCAAGGCGATATCGCCGACAATCTCAAACGTTTGGTCACCGCATTGAACGTCGCTGAAACGTTTCGCGACACGTTCGAGAGCTTTAGAAATAAAATTGAATATTATTTCAAACCACCGGCCGAACCGATACTATGGACTTTTCATCAAAAGTTGATATTCGAACGACTCATCAAGTTCGAGAAACGTCTCCAAGAAATACAAGTACCGATAATGTTGACTTTTATTCGTAAAAGGAAAAAATATAAATGAATATTCATAATTATGCATAATTACGAAGAATTATCTATGTCTATGCTAAACAAATCGAAATTCAAGTCAAAACGCAATTTTTTTTTCGATTTTTTTCAATAAGCAACATTTTTTTGACTGAAAGAAAAATTGCCAAAAATTATTTAAAAAAAAAATTACGATCGCTAGAAGAGTCACTTTTTTTCACAATTTTTGCTACTCTTCAGATGGCCACATAATTTTTATTTTTTCAATATCTATTGACAATTTTTTTTTTGAAAAAAGCGAATATAAGTGCCTTGTAATAGAAAAAATTATACATCGCTTTTCCATGCTTCAGAAATTGTTCGAAATTGCACAAGAATACTTCAAACTCGAAAGAATAGAAATGGGCGGCTTGAAGGGAAAAGTTTTGTGCCAAATGGCTTACGACGTTTACGAAGAATTTGTAAAAGCTTACAACGAGTTTGGATCGGTTCAGTACGATATTTTATTGCCCGAGGACACCGAATTCACGAAGGATCTAAATGAGTTTTTAGTAAAAGTATGTGTATCCATCAAATTATAAAATTTGATAAACGCCGTCAAAATTTTTATCGTAATATTGATTATTTCATACCAGAAAAAAAAAATTACAAATTTAGGTCGCAGACTTCGATCGTCGATTGGCGTCAATTTTTAGCAAAGCATTTCTCGAGTGTCACAACATCGACAGTATTTTCGAACTGACGTGGATAATGGGACCAATCGCTTTGCGACCCACGATACTCGAGCAACTATACAATAATTACGAGAATCTGTTATCAATGATTCACGAACACTTGGACGACGCTAAAGTACGATAAAAGCAACAAATTTTTTTTTTTTTCATCATCGGTATTCATTTATACTGACAATATTTTCAGAGTCTATTCGACAAAAATTTCGAGGCAAGAAAAAAAACTGGTTACATGACCGTCGATCAGTACTTTCCACCCGTTGCTGGGGCTCTTTGTTATCTGATGAAACTCAAACGAAGAATCGATTATTCAATGGAAAATATAAAATTGATCGATCATCCTTTATTGTTCAGTGAGTCTGCGCGAGAAATGGCAGTAAAGTACGAAGAGCTTCAGGTACATTTGGTCTTCTCGATTATAAAAAAAAAAACTCCTTAAACATCGATGAATATTTAAAATAAAAGGAATCGAAAATAATCTCAGTCTCTGCTGGAAACTTCCGAACAAGAAATAATCACGGAATGGGCGGAGAAAGTACCAGAAATATGCGAAACGAATCTCGCAAAATCGCTTCTCGTAGTAAACGACGATCGTACGCTGGAATTGAATTTCGATCCCCAGCTAACGGCGCTCTTGCGAGAAACTCGTTACATGATAATAATAAAAAGAACAGATTTGCCACAAGAAGCCATGGATCTGTATGCGAGAACGCAGTATTTCTTCGAAAGCGTATACAATCTCAATCTCATCATCAATTGGTCAGTGCCTCTCGCATCGAAATTTCGTTATTTTTGAGGGAAAACGGAGTCTTTCGAAATATTAATCCAATTAACAGATCAAAGGGACTTTCGATCGAAGGAATTAACAGATCGAAAGCTGCAAGCTTTGTCTATCCAAAAAGATCGATTAAAATTGATGAAATTATTCCATTTTTTTTTGTTTTCATAGATCGTAAGAAAAACATTATCAGACGGTTACCAACCGACCGAACCGCGTTAAGTCCCGAATATATCAACCGAATTGATAATAATATTACATTTTCGCTTTAGGTATAACAGAATCAGGCAGCATAGTTCTCCAGTAGAACTGGAATTATTGAAAGAGGAAATAGAAGCGATAGATAATCTCATCGACGACGGGCAGACGAATTACAATTGGAATTCGCCAGGTGAATTTTCCCACCGCATCGACAAAACATCGCGGATATTGTTTTTGGAATATTTAAAATTTCAATGAAATCGGTAAATCAATAGATTAATATTTAAAAAAAATGATCGAACCACAAATTTTCACAGAGGTACCCGAGTACATAGAGAACCTTTTGCATCTCGTGAGGAAGCTGCATTCCCGAATTTTCCGAGCGCAGGAGAACATCGAAAAAATGTTAAAAATAATGTACCAGTGGGCGATGATGCCGGTTCTCGATCGGAAGGATCTCAAGGATGAAAATTTACTGGCGATCGGGGAACGGGAAGAAAGGTTCGCGAAGCGGTACGCCGAGATCGAAGCTGCCGGTGATCTGATAAATCGAGTTCTTCAGGAGAACTTCAAGCTTTTCTTCGATTTGCTGCCCGAGTCTGAATACGCCAAGGATGAGTTCGAACTCGATACAGGTTTCAATTCCGTGTTATTGTCTCAATGTGAAATGAAACAGTAAAAAAAAAAAAAAATAATTTAATTCCGCGTCGTTTGATCGGTTTAAATATTTTTTCAAACTTCTTGTCTTTGAGTCTTCAAGGTTCTTATATGACGAAAGAGAACCTCGTTACAGTTGTTGGATTCTCGAATATTTCAGATATAACTGAGGAAAGGAAACCCGATGGAGAAGACCCGGAGGCCGAAGCGGATGGCAACCAACGTGAACCCGAAGAAGTGACCGGTCCCAAGACAAAGTAACATCTTTCATTGATGAAATTATGTTTTAATGATGTTTTACAATTTGCTTTACAAGCTGTAGAAAACTTAAGTTCGCTCTTTGTGTGTCGTCCTTTTAACATTGATTTTATCTATAAAAACGCAAGAACGGGGGGAAACGAGGACGACGCCGGATTCGAAGAAGGCGATGAAGGAGAGCCCGCGCCGGAAGAAAAGACGAAAGAAACTGAGGGAAAAGTTGAAAGGACGGCGTCGGAAATTGCGAGAGATCAGGAAAAATCTCCTGAGGAAGTCGAACTCGATGCCGAGAGACAAATCAAGTGGCTGCCCTATTTGGCTTATATTGATGAACTCGTGTCCCAAGGATTGATTCAAGCTGTTTCGACCAGGTTGCGCGGATACTTTAAATTATTAAAAATCATTGCATTTTTCGGTGCTTTAAAAAAAATGTGATTTATTTATTTTTTATGAAACTCAAAGAAAAAAAAGCTCAGAGATTCGAATCTTTTTATAATTTTTTTTTTATTTTTATACTCAGACTAAAAAGCAAAGGAAGTGATCATTTCTTTTTCCTTCGGCGATTAACCACTTCGTATTATTTCTATTTAATTTAGTATATGTTACATACTGGATGAAACCGATCCCGAAGGAAATATTTGGCCTCTCTTCGAAGTTCAGCTTCACTTGGAGATTCCCGACATCATTTTTCAACCGTCCGTCGTGATCGACGATCCAAACGGTTTTTACATGTTCTACGAGGGTTTGATGCTCGACACGATGAAAATGGGTAACCTTATATCTCGCATCGATCCCACAAAATTCGCCGAACGCGAGAATTACGCGGTGAGCACGAATATATTCCGCGTTAGATAATCTTTTTTTTTTACGGCTTTTATCGAATGTTTTACATCCCATCGAAGGTCGATCTTGCGGAGGACGAAGGAATTATTTTTATGCTCGAAGAGACGTGCAACAGAGTCAAACTGGCGCTCGTACAGGCGCAGGAGTACATCGCTGTAAGTCATCAATCGGATAAAAAGAGAGAATTTGAATGCAACCAAATAAATCAGAACAAATCCAATAAAATGAAAAAAAATATTTAAATTCACCGAATTCATGAAATTAATTCAGTTATATCGATAAAAAATAAAATGTAAAAATTATTATTGAATTTTTAACGATTGCATTACACTTCGATCACAGGTTTTCGATCAATATTCGTGGCTTTGGCTTGACGATCGTCAAGAGTATCTCGATCTATTTCTGCGATATGCTCGAAGTCTGACCGAGGAAGAGAAGGAAATCGTCAGCCAAGCGCCCGAAAATTTGTCGGACATTATAAAAGAAAAAAAGCCTGAGTTGGCGGATTTTAAGCAAGAGATCGAGTATTTCATGGACTTGTACAAGAAATGCGATCAGATAGAAAATGAGAAAATTTTATTTCGATGGTTGCGAATCGACACGAAGCCCTTCAAGCAGACGCTGCTTAATACGATCTGCAAATGGGCGAATGTCTTGAAAAACCATCTCGTGGATCGCGTCAACAATAGGTAAATAAATTTTGAAATTTATATATTCAATTTATTAATTCATTTTTTTTTTTTTTTTTTTTTTTTTTTAGTTTAAAGAAACTTTCGGAATTTTTGAACGCGGCGAACAATCGTTTCACCCAACCGGTGTTAGAAGACGATTACGATGGGTTGCTGCAAACGATTTACTATCTGAAGGAAGTCAGAGACAGGCAGTACGCGATTGACGACATGTTTGAACCAATTAAGGTATTTAAAAAAAAATTTATTACTCTGCTAATGATAATTTGATGAAAAGAAACTCATTTTTGCCGACGCGTATTAGGATACGATCGATCTTCTGCGCCTCTACCAAGTAGAATTTGGCGAAGAGACTTTCAAATGGCTCGTAGAATTGCCAGAGCTGTGGGCAACGGTGAAAAAATTGGCCGCACAAGTGAAACAGGTTGTTTCGCCGTTGCTGGCGCGTCAGATAGATCTGCTGAAGAAACGTCTGAACTTTTTCGACTTCAGACAACAAAAGTTTCTCGCCAACTTTCACAACAGCGAAGTCTTCAAGTGAGTGTTTGAAAATGAATATAAACAGCTTATCAAACTTAAGCGTGAAATTAACTATAAAATATTTGCTCCATCATACATTTTCTTTTATCGCCCTTTTAGCTACAATTGCCAAAACGTTTATGAAAAATTGGACAAGATAAACGACGAAATTGTGGCATTCGAAAACGAATTAAATGTTTTATTCGACACGGCCAATATATACGAGCAGCAGGTACCGGAGTTTAAGCAGATTAAACTTGCGAGAAAAGAGCTGAGAATGCTGAAGTGTCTGTGGGATTACATTGTTATAATCGAGACCAGTTTGGATGAGTGGAAAACTACGGTGTGGAAAAAAATAGACGTCGAAGGAATGGATCAAGAGTGCAAAAAACTGACCAGAGAATTGAGGCGTAAGTTGTTGTTCGTATTATTATGATTATTAATATAATTTTAAGGACAATTTTCTGTGATCATTTTGTGAGATTAAAAAACAAATGTTTATCCAAGTGCTGGATAAGGAAACGAGAGCGTGGGACTTGTATACGTACATCGAGGCTCAAGTGAAGAACATGATGTCCTCATTGAGAGCGGTATCGGAGCTTCAAAACCCTGCTATTCGGGACAGACATTGGCAACAGCTAATGGCAGAAACGCAGGTGGGTCTCAATGGGTCTCTCGACTCGAAAACATCGTGAAAATGTTGCACAACATTTATCTCTTATACAGGTGAAATTCACGATGGACGATAAAACGACACTTGACGATCTGCTGAAACTCCAGCTGCACAAGTACGAGGAAGAAGTGAAAAATACGGTCGACAAAGCGGTGAAAGAAATGGCGATGGAGAAAACCCTCAAAGAGCTCAACAACGTTTGGTCGAATTTGGAATTTGACAAGGAGATTCACGAGAGGACGAAACTCAACGTTTTGAAGATTGACGAAGAAACTATCGAAATATTGGAAGAGAATCAGGTAGATATTGAGTTTTTTTATTGACCTTTTCAGTGAAACGGATGAGAGTCTTAAAGGGATATCCGAGAATTCAAAATTTTAGTCAAATTTCGATTTTTTTTAAATCAAGCAAGCAACATATTTCTTTCCAACCAAACATGTATTCAACACATGTATTCGAAGTGTAACGAAAAAAAATCCAAAAAATATTGGAAAAAAAAGAAACGAAACATCGAAGTATTGACCCGGTTTTCGAACGGCCGGATAGTGATTTGCTTTAGATGATATTACTTAGAAATTGACCCGCCGGAAAATCGGGAGTGCTGAAAATGAGGATAAGTGGTTTATGAAAAGAGTTCGGGATTTCTAGGTGCAATTGCAAAACATGCTGAGTTCCAAGTTCATCGGTTACTTCCTCGACGAAGTAACCGATTGGCAAACAAAATTGAGTAACGCCGATTCGGTGATAAACATTTGGTTCGAAGTTCAAAGAGCGTGGATGCACCTGGAGAGCATATTCATAGGTTCCGAGGATATAAGAAGCCAATTGCCCGAGGATTCGAAGAGATTTGAGAAAATAGATCGAGATTTCAAGGTAAAAATCGTTTCACATCTGATATAAAATAAAATAAAAATTTTTAAACGTTTGTTTTCCACGCAGGAACTATTGAAAGATATGTTGGCAACACCGAACATTGTAAAAGCGACGAACAAGCCGAAGCTTCTGGAGCGTTTGGAAGATTTGCAGCTACAATTGAATTTATGCGAAAAGGCGCTGTCGCACTATTTGGAAACGAAGAGACTCGCATATCCGCGTTTTTACTTCGTATCGCCGGCCGATCTTCTCGATATCCTCAGTAACGGCAACAATCCCGAACTCGTGTGCAGACATCTATCGAAACTTTACGATTCCATTGCGAAACTCAGCTGGAAGATGGAGGGTGGAAAACCGACTAAAATCGCTAACGTCATGATTGCCAAGGACGGTGAATCGATGAACATGCATGGCACATGCGATTGCAATGGCAAAGTAATATGATTTTGCTACTTTAAGTATTTTTCGCCTCGCTGGTGTCATCAATTTATCAAAACTACGATATCTTCGGAACCAAAAGATTGTCGATTCCCTTGGGGGACTGTGTCATAATTCTATGACTATTAAGAGGGCACATTTACTTAGCACTTCAAAAACCGAGTGTAAAGTTTGATTTTTTTCTTCAAAACAATGGGAAGATTATTATTTCTTATAATTTGTGGGATGAAAATTTAAAAATAAAAAAAAAATAAAAAAAATCAAAATATGTACCTCTTAAATAATTCAGGTAGAAGTCTGGTTGAACCGCGTTACCGACGCAATGCGCAGAACCGTGCGATACCACTTCAATCAAGCAGTAGGTTCCTACGACGAGAAGCCACGCGAATTGTGGATTTTGGATTACGAAGCCCAACCGGCTCTTTGCGGTACGCAAATCTGGTGGACAACGGAAGTGAACATGGCTTTCGCAAGACTGGAGGAAGGCTTCGAGAACGCGCTTAAAGATTTTCAGAAGAAACAGATCAACCAACTGATCGCTCTTATCGTTGTGCTGTGCGGTGAATTGACCGAAAACGATCGTCAAAAAATCATGACGATCTGTACGATCGACGTTCACGCCAGAGACGTGGTGGCGAAACTGATATCCATGAAAGCCGAGAATTCATCGAGCTTCCAGTGGCAGTCGCAGTTGCGCCACAGGTGCGAGAATTTACTTAAACTTGTAAACAGCCGCGCAAATCCATCGTCACCAATCGAGAATCAAAAATTAGAAGTACAGACTTCAGTTAGTCGAAAAAAATGCCCAATCGAATTCCAACTGCTAATAAACTCACGAAAAACGTAAAATCGTTACGAAAAAGCGAAGGAAACCCCTTTTTTTACTTCCGATTGCCCGTATTCCTTGCAATTTTTCATTTTTGTAACATTTTTTTTTTTTTTTCGTTAACAGATGGGATGACAAATTGGGCGACTGTTTCGCCAATATATGCGACGCATCGTTCGCGTATGCTTACGAGTATCTCGGCAATGTGCCGCGATTGGTGATTACACCATTGACAGATAGGTGTTACATTACTTTGACACAATCGCTGCACCTTGTAATGGGTGGTGCACCCGCGGGACCAGCGGGTACCGGAAAAACTGAAACGACTAAAGATCTCGGTAGAGCTCTCGGTCAAATGGTATACGTCTTCAACTGTTCCGAACAGATGGACTATAAAGTAGGTGGAAATAAAAATTCTGAATTATTTATAACTCACTCAATTATATCGGATTATCGATGTTAAAACGTTATTTTCGTTTCGCACACAGTCCTGCGGCAATATCTACAAGGGATTGGCGCAGACCGGCGCATGGGGATGCTTCGATGAATTCAATCGAATATCAGTCGAAGTGCTTTCCGTCGTCGCGGTACAAGTGAAGTCCGTTCTCGACGGCGTCAAGAATAGAAAGAATAAATTTCTATTCTTCGGTGAGGAACTCAATATCGTTGACACAGTTGGAATGTTTATTACTATGAATCCCGGATACGCCGGAAGGACCGAATTGCCGGAGAATTTGAAAACGTTATTCAGGTAACCCAAATACAATTTTAAACGCAATTATATTAAATTCATCGCTCATAAATAGAACAATCAAATGAAATAGTCATTTGATGAATACTTAAATAAATTTAATAAAAAATGAAGCAGAGAAAAAAAATAATATTTTAATAAAAAATGTTATCGAAACGAAATTTAATTTAACCGATTAAATCGATCGATTGATTTCATCGATTTTTCATTCAACTTTAATTGATATTACATTTATTAAAATTTTATCAAAATTTCACTTAAAAAAGTGTTGTAATTCGAGGATTTATTTGTCTAGACCATGCGCCATGGTGGTGCCGGATTTCGAACTAATCTGCGAAATAATGTTAGTCGCCGAAGGCTTCCAAGAGGCCCGTTTGTTGGCACGGAAATTTATCACTCTTTACACACTTTGCCGCGAACTCTTATCGAAACAAGATCACTACGACTGGGGTCTGAGAGCCATAAAATCTGTTCTCGTGGTAGCTGGTAAATTGAAGCGAGGCGATCGTCTGCGTCCCGAAGATCAAGTATTAATGAGAGCGCTTCGCGACTTCAATACACCGAAAATTGTCACAGACGATGTGCCCGTATTTATGGGGCTCATCGGTAAATTATGTTTCATGATTTTTTAATAATTTTTTTTTTTTGTTTCAATATCATTTTTTATACTTAAAAAAAGAATTTTAATTAGTTTTCTTTAAATGATTAGAGAGAGAGAGAAGAAGTATTTATTGACAATATTTACAGATTTGAAGTATTTACAGTTTCGGTAACATCTATTGTTTATATATACATTAATACACATATTGCCAACGGGCCATCGACCGAAGTACTTCAGCCCTGGGCTTCCTTGCCTGTCGAATTTATGATTTAGTTGTGTGTTATGGAAATCTATGTTGTATCCTCGTTTGCTAGGTTTTCGAGATGTTGGTAGGTAGTTTGTTTCGGGTATTTGTATCGGCGGTTGAAGTTTCTTGTGAGTTGGAAACAGAGCGGTTGGATATTTGCGAGTTGTTTTTTTGCAAATCTTTTGTTGAGGATATGTGTACGCTCTATTATCGGTGTAATTTTTGTTAGGTCATAGAGTAATGAGTTGCGTGGATTGAATAGGGGGTTAGCAGGGTGTCGAATGCGTGTCAGGTTTCGGATGGCGGTGGTTTCTGCTGTTTTAATTTTTTTGATGGCGGTTTTTTTGCAGTTGATGAGTATGGGGTGTCCGTATTCTATTACTGGTCGACAGATAGATTTATATATTGTGGATAGGTGTTTGATGTGCACATTGCGATTTTTGAAGGTTATACTTCTAAAGTGTGAAGCTCTTGTTATCATTTTCTGCTTGCATTGCTGTAGGTGATTGTTGAAATTTAATTTAGAGTCTATGGTTATTCCGAGATATTTGGCCTGTTGCTGCGGTGTAATGTCGAAGTTGAATAGCTGAATTTTTGGTGATTCCGGTTTTGGATTGTGATTGAATATTACTAATTGAGTTTTCGAGGGGTTGGGTTTGAGTCGCCAATTGCTGAACCACTTAACTGTCTTGTGAACGGAGCCTTGCAGAGTGTTCATTGTTTTTATTACATTTTTATGATGTGCTATTGCGACTGTGTCATCTGCAAACTGGAGTATGTATTGTTCTTGATTTATCGATTCTTTGTTGATGCGGTTGTAGTTGTATATGTCATTGCAGTAAACGTTGTATAATAGTGGTGAGAGGGGGGAACCCTGAGGCACCCCCTGTTCGGGCGTGAAAGGTGCTGATAGCGATCCTTCTATTCTGACTGCTAGTTTTCTGTGTTCGAGATAGGATCTTATTAAATATATTAGGTGTTGTGTGCAGTTGAGTTGGTGGAGTTTGAATAGTAATCCTTTGTGCCAAACACTGTCGAAGGCTTTTGAAATGTCTAGGAAAAGTGCAGCTGATTTTTTGTTGTGAAGCTTTGCGGTTTCAACGTTGGAGATTAATGTTGTGATGGCGTTAAGAGTCGATTTTCCAGTTCTAAATCCGAATTGATACACCGGGATGCTTTTGTCAACTATTTCTTCTATTCTGTTTTTGATTAGCCTTTCGAAAATTTTACCGATGGTGGGAAGAAGAGTGATAGGTCTGTAATTTTCTATTGCGCTGTGATCCTGATTCGGCTTTGGTAATGTTATAATTATGCCCGTTTTCCATGGTGTCGGAAAATGAGAGTGTTGTAGGCAGTAGTTGAATGAATCTATTAGAAATTGGGACGCCCTTTGGCTTAAATTTTTAACTATTATTATCGGAATGTTGTCTATACCTGGTGAGGTGTTCTTACATTTCTTGAGAATTTCTCTGAGTTCTGCTGAGGTTACTCTGACAGTTGCGGGTTCCTGTGCTAATGGTTGGTTAAAATACTGTTCATACCAGTTCGAGACATTTCGAAAGTTTTCTTCACTGAAGTTTGGATCGTTGGCGGCTTGGTAGACTGTGTTGAAGTGATTCGCGAATGCTTGTACTTTTTCTGTGTTGTTAGTCAAAATTTGTCCGTTAACCTTTACGTTCGAGGCCGAGTTTAGTGATTGATTGTATTTCGTGAGTTTTTTAACGGTTTGCCAATAGTTCTTGCCTTTTGTTTGAAGAATAGCGTCGCAAGCTTTCAGCCAAGTGTGAGTTCTGTATTGATTTATCATTTGTTGTATGTTTTTGTTGTACATGTTGATTTTTGTTTTGAATATGTTGCACTGGTTTCTTCTGTATTCTCTGTAAAGTTGACGTTTGATTTTTATTTGTTTTATTATGAATGGCGGAAGCGCATGCAGAAAGAAGTTTTTCTTATTTATTCTCGGCGTGTTCTCCCAGATTGAATCGGCGAGTTTGGTATTAAATGAATCTATGAGGTCGTCGGTAATTGGCTGGCCAGAGTGGGCGTCTAGGAATGTATTTATTTCTCGGTTGATTTGGGCTATGTCCGATTTGTTAAAGTCAAGCTTTTCCGGTGTTGGAGAGTGTGTGACTGCTAAGCCGGTGTTAATTGAAACCAGGATTGCTAGGTGGTCGGATCCGATGTCTGGACTGATCTCTATGTCTGAAATAAGGTTCTGGATGTTTTGCGTGCAAAATACTAAGTCCGGTGTAGTGTCTCTGTTGTTTGGCATGATGAAGGTCGGTGGAGTGCTGATTTGAGTGAAGTTGGAGCTATGTATGAAGTCTCTGATTTGGGTGCGCTTCCTTCTATCTGGATTGAAGTCGCCCAGAAGAATCGCATATTTGTATAATTTGCTTTTTATGAGGATGGAATTTTCTATTGCTGAGTTATGGTGGACGTAGACTAGTATGATGTGTAGGCGGTCTTCGAGAAATGGGATTGAAATGTGTAGCGCGTTATTACGTGCGTCATTGACCTTAGGAGGATTCTCTTTTCGCATTTTCGTATCCGGGTGACATTGAATGACAGCTCCTCCTCTTGTGTTCCGGTTTAGTTTATTTCCGAGTTGCGATACTACAGCCCAATCTCTGTAGTTTATGTTGGTTGAGTTATCATTTTTCGTTTCCACGAACGCCGTTACATTGATTCCTTGTTCTTCTATTATATTCTTAATGAGGTGACTTTTGTTTTGGTAGCAATTCACGTTAGCGTATAGTATTTTAAGCTGCATTTCTAACGGAAGCGCAGCTTGTTCCTCTGATTGGCTGAGTCGGGGAAGCGGCAGCAGGATTTTCGAGGTCTATCATTAGAATGTACATCCACGTGCCTGTGAAAACGACTGTGGTTTCGATATTGAATTCTTTGATAAATCGCGTTTTCAGTTTTTGGATGAGTTCCTCCCTGTTTGTGCATGTAGGTTTATTTATTTTTCTTGTGTATGTGTTGATAATGTTGTCGTGGATGGTGACGGTTTCGTGTATGCGATTTTTTTTAATTGTGTTTGCGTCCATTTCTCGACTTTTTTTATTTAGTGATTTTATTTGAGTGTTCGGAATTCCTTCTATTGTGGTTTTGGGGCGTTTGGGGCATTTAATGGACCAGGCGACGTGGTCTGTTGTGTTGCATGCTGTGCATTTGATTGGCAAATTTTCGTTGCATTTGTCCGTACGATGTTGGCCGTCGCATTTGTTGCATCTTATGTTGTTTTGGCAGTTACCGGTTGTGTGCGAAAATTGCGAGCATTTAGCACAAGGCAGAGGAAGCGGCGGTGGTGGGCTGCTCGGTGACGCGCGGAAGTGCTTGCTTAGCAGATACAAGCCTTCGTTCATGAGTTTATGAAAAGATTCGGCGTTGCCGGTTATAACTCGTATAAGAGTGGTAGGCTTTGCTGTGGCTCGAGATATAATACGCTTACAATACCTGTGCGTGATGTTGTTGTTGTTGAGCGCGCGGCTAATCGTTTCGTCGTCTATTTCATAATCCACTTGTGTTATTACCGCAGCGAATGTTTCTGGTGGCAATATGGGTGTACGCGCGTTAGTGCGTGTGTCTGGCTCCGTGAAGCTTTCGATAATTTTCTCCTGCTTGAGCTTATTAAGACAGTATAGTATACTTTGTCGTGAGGAGTTCGATTTGAGAAGATATCCTTTTGACGTTTGCAAAATGATGTCTTTGCACGGCGGAGCTACACCTTTCCAGCGTTGTGCCATTTCTACTCGTGTTTTAATATTGTTTGCGTTGATGTAATACAGAAGTTTGTAGGGTTGATTTATATGCTGTTGTGTTCGGCTGATCGGGGCTCGAATTTGGCTGTCAGATGATGAGCTGGCGTCGTCTGTTGTTTTTTTACGTTTACTGGCCATTCTCCCTCTTTGTTTCGGCATAGAAAAACCCGGCGGGATGGTCGAGTCCGTTGGTGGATCTTCCATTTCGGTTTCGTTGCCTTCCATCGTCTCTATTCTCCTCTTGCTTATTGTAATTTACTTAGTGATTTTCGCACTCTGTACTAACTCGCGGACCGGACTGTAAACACGTCTATCTGTCACCGAGTCCTGGCGTATACTGTTAAATGATTAATTTTCGACTAAAAAAAAACAGGTGACCTATTTCCCGCTCTTGACGTACCGCGAAAACGCGATTTGGATTTCGAGAAATCCGTGAAAGGCGCGGCTCTCGACCTGAAAATGCAACCCGAGGACGGTTTCGTTTTGAAAGTTAGTTTTCTTCGATACACACAAAGAAATAATGAGTTTCCTGCTGCGTGGGGATCTTAATCGTCATATTTCTACCGACCGCGCGCGATAACATCGAAGAAAAAAAAACTGTCTTTCAGGTTGTACAGCTGGAGGAATTGTTCAACGTGCGACACTCGGTCTTTATCGTCGGCTTAGCGGGAACCGGAAAGACCCAAGTTTGGAAAACCCTCAACCGAACTTACTTCAATCAAAAAAGAAAACCATACTACAACGATCTCAATCCCAAAGCAGTCACGAACGACGAATTGTTTGGGATTATTAATCCGGCAACGAGAGAGTGGAAAGATGGGTACGATAAAGAAAATAACTATTATTACCTCGCTATCCAAACCTTTGAGACATAGTAATTTCTAAATTTTCAACAATCTTTGCATGATCGATGCTGTTTTTTATTTGAAATCATGTCGTCTTCCGTCAACACTTACAAAAAAAAAATAGACGATAGTCCGCAAAGGTAGTGCTTGCGAAACAGTCAAATCAATTGGATACCTATGTTTCGGAGAATTGTTTTTCGATCTTTTGAACAAAAAATGCGTGTCTCCTAAAATTCGTAACTTAAAAGGTTAGATGAACGATTATACCATTTCCATGAAAACGTTGCAAATAGTCGTTCAAAGTAATTTTTTTTTTTCGTATATTCCGTTCGCTGTGACATATGTTTCCGGAAGATAAACTAAAATTTAATAGATTTCATCGCCTTCGATGCGAAGACTTGAATCAATTAAATTCAATTAAATTACGTGAATCACTCAAATTTAATTTGAGGGAAACACGATGAATTGCCATTCAACTCCGACACAATGACATTTATTTTGCCGAAAATTGTTTACAATAAACTAAAATAAAATATAAAATAAAATAAAATTTGATAGATTTCGTCGTCTTCGATGCGAAGACTTGAATCAATTAAATTCAATTAAATTACGCGAATCACTCAAATTTAATTTGAGGAAAACACGACGAAGTGCCATTCAACTCCGACACAATGGAAATAATTTTGCCGAAAATAGTTTACAATCAAATTTTCGATTCAGTTTATTCTCAGTGCTGATGCGCGATCAAGCGAATTTATCGGGCGACGGACCAAAATGGATTGTCTTCGACGGGGACATAGATCCAATGTGGATCGAGTCACTGAACACAGTAATGGACGATAACAAAGTGTTGACACTGGCGAGCAACGAAAGAATTGCACTGACGAAACACATGCGGCTGCTTTTTGAAATTTCGAACTTAAGGTACATTGCGAACGACACGTAAAACGTTTTAGCGAATAGCACTTTTAAAAGAACGATTGCGATTGTCTTAATTGTTTGTCTTCCGGTGGATTGCGTTATCAGAACCGCGACCCCGGCGACGGTTTCGCGCGCTGGAATTCTCTACATAAATCCTCAAGATCTCGGATGGAATCCGTGAGAAATTTGTGTTATCGATTTCTTTTCAATATCAACAGATATCCGTTAAAGAAATGTGTCTTCGATCGACAGATTCGTAACGAGTTGGATAGAGACGCGCGACAATTCGGAACGCGCGAATTTGGTTATTCTCTTCGACAAGTATATTCCCGCGTTGCTCGACGCGACCAAAACAAAATTCAAGAAAATAACACCCATACCGGAAATTTGTCATCTGGAAATGTTATGCAATTTGTTGGATTGCTTTCTAACGCCAGAGAACGTCCCGCCTGAATGTCCCAAAGAATGGTGAGAACCAAAAATTACAGTTTACCTCTTTACATACGAGTTTTCTAAAATTTGCCGATTCTCGATATCTCGAAATCTCGACATTTCATTTGAAGACAAAATATCATTTTTTTATTCGTATTTATCGTTGCAATATGAAACAACAACTAAAATTCGCCGATTCGAAAAATCTCGAAATCTCGACATTTCGTTTGGAGACTAAATATCATTTTTTTATTCGTATTCATCGTTGCAATATGAAACTACAAAAAATGTATGCAGTCAGTGTGTCGGTGCAAAGAATTGATTATCATCGGTACTCGAATTTACGGACTTGTCCAACGATCACGTATATATATATATTTGTATATTAAGGTATGAAATATACTTCGCGTTCGCCTGCATCTGGGCGTTTGGCTCGGCGATGTTTCAAGACCAATTGATCGATTGGCGGAACGAGTTCAGCAAGTGGTGGCTGAATGAATACAAAACTATAAAGTTTCCGTCGGGCGGCACGATATTCAGTTACTTCATCGATACCGAAACGAAAAAGATGCTGCCGTGGAGCGAGAAAGTCAACAAATTCGAACTCGACACGGACGTACCGCTTCAGGTGAGAAAACATTTCACTATCCCGACGTCAAATGAATAATTAATCATACGTTTTTTTTCTCATACCGAAACTTCGCAGAAAATTTCATTGCGGAAATAATTTTTTTTTTTTTTTTTTTCATTCGAATACAAAATATCGTATCTCTTATTCAGTCTTTGTGCTGATAAAACTTTGTCCATAATATTATGAAAAAATTCCATAGGAAATAATTTTTATTCTGTCACATCGCAAAGTATCGGTTATGAATTTTTTTTTGTTATTTTTGACGAATAAAAATAAAATTAACTTACCACAGTCGACACTGGTACCGACGGGTGAAACTTCGCGTCTGCGTTTTTTCATGGATCTGTTGATGAAACGAAAAGTACCGGTAATGTTGGTTGGCAGCGCGGGTTCGGGAAAGAGCGTCATAGTAGCCGAAAAATTGGCCGCTCTATCGGAAAATTATAACATTGCGAACGTGCCGTTCAACTTTTATACGACTTCCGGTAGCTAAAAAAACGTTTTGATACCCGCAAATTGCACGCGGAATGAGTTGACGGTTCGCTATGAATATTATCCTTCCCACTCCCTTCTTCCCCTCTTCCAGAAATGCTGCAGCGAGTGCTCGAAAAGTATTTGGAGAAAAAAGCCGGACGTAATTACGGTCCGCCCGGCACGAAGCTCTTAGTTTATTTCGTCGACGATATGAATATGCCGGAAGTCGATACTTACGGAACAGTACAACCTCATACACTTATACGCCAGCATCTGGATTACAGTCACTGGTGACTAACTTTTTTTTTTTATATACGAGAAAAAAATTTCGTTTCGCCTAATTGAGATTTTTTTTTTATAACATTAATTTTTTTTTCAGGTACGACCGAATTAAACTCAGCTTGAAAGATATACATAATACTCAATACGTATCGTGCATGAATCCAACAGCCGGAAGTTTCACTATTGATCCGCGTCTGCAACGGCACTTTGCCGTGTTCGCTGTTAGGTACGACATTAATTTTCTTTATGAAGATCGATTGAAACTCCGTCGCGCATTAAACAGCTATTTTAATATTAGATTTGGCCAACGCTGCAATTAAGTACTAATTATTTGATTTTCCGTTAGTAGGAAACTGTTTTACCCTTGGAGTTTTTTTCGAATCACTTTTAAGGGTGTAGCGGATCGATAGTTATATTAAAAAAAAAACACCATTTTTTTTTCAGTTTTCCGGGCCATGACGCCCTGGTTACGATATACAGTCAAATTCTGCAATCCCACTTCGTAAATCCGCAAAATAAAATCGGTATTATGGTGCAGAAACTCGTAGAGCCGTTAATCGACGCGGCTCTGTTTTTGCACGAAAAAGTTGCAGCCACATTTCTACCGACTGCCATAAAGTTTCACTACATATTCAATCTCCGCGATTTGTCGAACATATTTCAAGTAATTGCTCGTTCGAGTTTCGATTATTTTTGAATTTTTTTGTTTGTTTTTTTTTTTTTTTTTTTTTTTTTTACTGGAGAAAAAAAATACCGTGCCATTTTTTTCGAAACAGGGTTATTTATTTGCTAACGGCGACACGATACCGGTGCCAAGCGCGGCGATTCGTTTGTACGTTCACGAAGCAACGCGCGTTTACTGCGACAAGTTGGTCAACGTCGAGGATAAACGAGCGTTCGAGATAATTTTGCTCGATGCACTACGAAAAAATATTCCGGTGAGGAAAAATAATAGATATATATCGAAGTTTTTTTTTTTTTTTTTTTTTTTTTTTTTTTTTTTTTTCAAAGAAAAAAATTATTTTATATTTTTTTTCTTTTTTTATCTCAGGATTTAGAGGAACAGCCTGTGTTTGCGCAACCGATAATTTATTGTCATTTCGCCGAGGGAATGGGAGAGCCAAAGTACATGCCAATCAGAGAATGGCCACAGCTTACGAAATTGTTAGACGACGCTTTAGTTAATTACAATGAATTGGTAAAAAGTTAAAAAAAAAAAAAAAGAACAAACAGAGAAAACAAAGAAAAGTCTCGATGAATTCGATCCTAACATTTGAAACGTGATTCTGTAGGTAGCGGCAATGAATTTAGTAATGTTTGACGACGCGATGTACCACGTGTGTCGAATCAATCGAATCCTGGAGACTCCCAGGGGTAATGCGTTACTTGTTGGAGTTGGAGGCAGTGGGAAGCAATCACTTTCGCGTCTGGCGTCTTTCATTTCAAGCCTCGAAGTAACAATTCAATTTTCGTATTTGTTTTTAGTATCAATTTGTCTTCTAAATCTATACGTTGAGGCGGATTTCCACGATTTCAGGCAAACAATGACGTTTTATTTATCTTCCGCGGTAAAAAAATTCGCAGGTTTCAATATGAAAAACTATAGAAATAGTTACATTTTTATTTCAATATAATATTTTTTTACATTTAAAAATAAATATTTTTTAATTTATTTTTTTTATAATGCGACTTGCAGATTTTTTTACACATTTCGAACAAAAGAACAATTTGGAAATCCTGACGAGCAATCAAATGGGGAGAATTATTTATTCAATATTATTATTTTTTTTTTTTTTTTGTAAGAAAAGAAAAGTGTAATCCATGGACCCATCCTTAAGCCGCATCATGAATTTTCCAGGTTTTCCAAGTTCAGTTGCGTAAAGGATATTCGATAAATGACCTGAGAGCCGACTTGGCTCTTCTGTATCTAAAAGCCGGATTAAAAAGTATTGGAATAACTTTTCTCATGACGGACTCGCAAGTCGCTCAGGAAAGATTTCTCGTTGTTGTCAACGACATGCTGGCTTCCGGCGAAATAGCTGAATTATTCGCCGACGACGAGGTCGATAATATCGTGAACGCAGTGCGAAACGAAGTAAAGAGCATTAACGTCCATTATGCGTCGTATACAAAAAAAAAATCATATTAATCGAATATTTTTCAAACATTCGTCGTTTAAGAAGTAAAACTATCGTTTCCGGAACGTTTCATCCGGAAAATAACTCTTATAAAAAAAGTTTTAACCCGAAATACAGGTGAAGCAAGCAGGAATGATGGATACGAAAGAAAATTGTTGGAAATTTTTCATCGATCGCGTACAGAGGCATTTGAAGTGCGTCCTGTGTTTCTCACCGGTTGGTGCGACACTGAGAAAAAGAGCGCGACAATTTCCGGCGTTGGTAAATTGCACATCGATAAATTGGTTCCAAGATTGGCCTCAAGACGCATTGGAATCTGTTTCTTCAAGATTTCTCGAAGTAAACATCGATGTATTGGCATTACGGGCGATCGTGAGCTCTCGTAATTGTCGAACATGTATATCGATACTGGGATACTTCGTATTTTAGGAGCTCGAGGAACTTCCGGAAAAATATAGAAAATCGGTATCGCTTTTCATGTCCTTCGTGCACACGAGCGTCAACGAGACATCAAAGATTTATTTGCAAAACGAAAAGAGATACAATTACACAACGCCGAAGTCATTTCTGGAACAGATCGCTTTGTATTCGAAACTTTTAGCAGAGAAAACTTATGATTTGAAAGCGATGATTGTACGATTGGAGAACGGATTGGAAAAACTCGCATCTTGCGCAGGACAGGTCTGTTGTACATATATCTACGTAAAGATAAAGCGAATGTCCGTGGGACACTCTCGTAGGCACTTCCAGACACTCATACAATTCTCTACTGCGCAAGTCAATATCAGATAAGTTAACAGTATGAGGTAAGTTAAGAAAATACGACTAGATAAGTTAAGGACGGCCGCTTCTTTCGATATTTCTACCTGCAGCTCAGTAGAGATTAACTTATCTGGTCGTTTACTGTACGATCTTTTCCGGTATTGCTGCACGGAACAAAAATGATGAATCGAAAAAATAAATCGTTAGTTCGCACATCGATTTTTGAAGAAAAAATGGATTGTACCAATTAACAATTAGTTCCCTCAACTGAGCGTTAGTTCTTCCAAATTCAATCATATATTTCAAAGTGCTCGGGCGTCTTGAATACTCGTAAACAATTATCGTTGGAACTATGAAATGAAATCATAATTTTCCGAGTTCTACCAATGTAATTTTTGTTTTTTTTTTTTTTTTTGCGTACCGATTCGCAGGTCGACAGTTTGAAAGCCGTACTAGCGGTGCAGGAAGTGGATTTGAAAAAGAAGAACGAGATAGCCGACAAGATATTAGCGGAAGTACGAGCTGAGAATACCAAAGCCGAAGTGGAGAAGGCTATAGGTATGCGACGAGCAGTTGACGACGAACAATGTTTCAAGCATTCTCTTGAAAACTTTTCGCAACAATTCTCCACTACAAGCTATACATTATATACACAAAGTACTAGCAGTTTATACGTAGCTACCATTGTTTTTAATCGCGTTTAAAGCATCCGAGGAGGAGGCCAAAGTTGCCGAGATAAAGGAACGAGTTACCGAGAGACAGAAGCGCTGTGACGAAGATTTGGCGAGAGCCGAGCCAGCGGTGCGTCAAGCCGAAGCTGCTTTGGACACTTTGAATAAGGTGCAACCGGAGATTTCACGCGATTATACGCTTTAACTCAAACTTTAGAATTCACACTCGTGAATGAGTTCCGAACGAGGATTGCAAGTCTCTTCTGTCTCTCTGTTCACGGGTGATGACACTTCGCCGTTTGGTTTTTTTTTTTTCTTTTTTTCCTCTTTGAATTTCAGAACAATCTCACGGAATTGAAGTCATTTGGCACTCCACCGGATGCCGTGGCAACGGTTGCCCAAGCTGTTCTCGTTCTATTTTCACCAAAGGGAAAAGTGCCCAAGGATCGAAGTTGGAAAGCTTGCAAAGTGATGATGGGAGGTGCCGATGCATTTTTATCGTCGTTGCGCAATTACGACAAAGAAAATATTCATGCTGACGTCGTCAAAGCTATTCAGCCCTACATAAACGATAAAGGTCAGCTTCTCGTTGCCGCTGCTGTGTGCGTAGTTATAATTTTTTTTTTTTTTTTTTTTAAGGGGAATTAAAAAAAAGATCGTAAATTCAACGAGATTTTGGAACCACTTCTGGTTTCGAGACGGCCTTTGAACGTTTTGAAATGATTAAAACTTCGCTTAACCTAATGCCCACTTGAAGAATTCGAACCCGACTTCATCTACTCCAAGTCACAAGCCGCAGCGGGGCTTTGCAGTTGGGTCAAGAATATTATGGTCTTTCACTACATAAACGAGAGCGTGAAACCACTCAGGACGGCGTTGGCTCAAGCAAACGCGGAGCTCAAAGCGGCGATGGAAAAATTGGTCGCTCTTCAAGCGCGATTAACTGTAAGACGCGAAAGAAGATCGCGACGATACTGCGCGCTCGATTATGCCGCGCCACCGTTGATAAAAACTTTATTCTCACGCGGATTATTAATCGCTCATTCAGGAATTGCATAAAGTTCTCGAGGTTCTCGGTGAAAAGATGAACTTCGCGCTGGCAGAGAAACAGAAATGTCAGGACGAAGCCGACGCTACGGCGATGACTATCGACTTGGCTAATCGACTCGTCAATGGATTGGCCTCCGAAAAAATTCGATGGGCCGAGACGGTCGAGGTGTAAGTTTTTTCGAAGAATGTTTTTTTTTAATAATGATAAAAATTCAGTTAATTAAGCTTTTTGATACGTGATACTGAATTTAATTAAATTTTCGGAGTTAAGAAGAATGAGAACTCTTTGAAAAATCATGGAACGAATTTAAACAAAAAATAATCTATTTTTTTTTATTTCAGAATTATTATTAATTTTTTTTGTTTTTTTTTTTTTGAAAATGGAAACGAAAATTTCGACTGTTACCCCATTTTATTTGTTTATTTGTTCATCAAATTAGAAGCGTGGAATTATTAAACGATTAATTGCATAAAAGATTGAAGACTTCCGGCGTAACGATTCCCGGCGACGTGCTTCTGGTAACTGCGTTCATATCTTACGTGGGATGTTTCACGCGAAAGTATCGATTAGATCTTATGAACGTTCATTGGATACCGTTCCTCAATAAACTGAGTACTCCGATACCGCAAACCCCGGATTTGGATCCATTGTCATTGCTTACGGGTGACGCGCAGATAGCACAGTGGAACAACGATGGTATATCATCATTGAAGATACCTAAATTTCGCTTTATAGATAAGAGGCGGAAAAAAATGCCTTCTTTCCTTTATCAAAAGGCTTACCGACCGATCGAATGTCCTCGGAAAATGCGACGATCCTCACGAATTCGTCGCGTTGGCCTCTAATGATCGATCCTCAGCTTCAAGGAGTTAAATGGATAAAAGTTAAATACGGAAGTGGATTAAAAGTGCTGAGACTGACTCAGCGAAATTATCTCGACCAAATCGAATTCGCTATATCAAACGGGCAAGTCGTACTCTTGGAAAATATAATGGAAACGGTTGACGCTGTATTGGATCCTATTTTGGGAAGAGTTCTCATAAAAAAGGGACGGTCAGTAATTTTTGAAAAATTATCGAATTTCGTAAAGTAAAAACATACGACAACTCGGAAATGTTTATTTTACTATTTTAGATGAAAAAATATTATTCCAATCTTATTTTCTTACACCCTTAAAATTTTTATTTTATTTTATTTTATTTTATTGCTTCATTTCCATTATTGTTGCAGTGCTATCAAACTTGGAGACAAGGAAATCGACTTTAATCCACAATTTCGTTTGATACTCCAAACCAAATTGGCGAATCCTCATTATAAACCCGAGATGCAGGCGCAAACGACCCTCATTAATTTCACGGTGACGAAAGACGGGTTGGAGGAACAATTGTTGGGCGACGTGGTCAAAGCTGAACGTCCGGATTTGGAGTCGACGAAGGCGGAACTCACCAAGCAACAGAATACCTTCAAAATTACCCTCAAGGCTTTGGAAGATGATCTTTTGCACAGGTACATTTTTTTATAACATCGCGAGCGGTTGAAATATCGCGGTTGATAGCAAACGCCGTAATTATTTTTTTCACGGTGATATCAATTTATGGTTAGTGACAATTTTTTTGGATTATTTTGATACGATATTCAATTCACGTAAAAATTGATTTCTTTCTGAGCTCTTCGAAATTAATGACCGTCAAAGGGCCGTTAATTAATAAACGATTTTTTTCGATAGTCGATTATCGGAATTATATTTTTTATAAATTTTTTTTTTTTTTTTGTCGCGAAGATTGGCATCGGCGGGACCGAATGTTCTCAGCGACGTAGCATTGGTCGTTAATCTTGAAACAACGAAGAAAACTGCGGCCGAAATTGAGATAAAAGTAGTGGAGGCAAAAATAACCGCAGCGAAGATCGATGAGGCGCGCGAATGGTACCGTCCTGCGGCATCGAGAGCGAGCCTTCTGTACTTCATTCTCAACGATTTGAACAAGATAAATATGCTCTATCAGTTTTCCCTCAAAGCGTTCAGTGCGGTTTTTCAAAATGCTATCAAATTCGCGGAACCATCGGATAATACGACGAAACGCGTTGGTTTACTCATCGACAGTATCACGTATCTCGTATTCACTTACACGAGTCGCGGACTCTTCGAGAGTGACAAACTTATATTTCTTTGCCAAATGGCTATCCAGGTAAAATTTCATTAAAAAATAAAAATAAAGACATAAATATCATAGATGGTGAATTAATAGAAAAATCGATCAATTATTGATAACTTGGATTGGTACTTTGGATTTAAAAAAAAGACTGCAAATGATATTCCAACATTATTTTCTAAGCGGATACGCCTACCTGACGAGTTGAAATTCGAGTTAAATTACAAAAAAAAAAAAATTAAAATGTTGAATACGTATATATATTCATAGGGTTATAAAAAAAAAATTATCGAAAAAATACGACAAAAAATATGGCCACCGATGAGTTAATTGGTTTTTTGGAGACACTTGGCGATGTATACTCTCTACTGGAATTAATGCATCGAAAAGTGAAAAAAAAACGAAATGAGTTATTTAAGTTAATAATAACGATCCATTGGGACCATTGATTTCTTTATAATTAATTTTGCAAAGGACCGATGAAGTAAAACTGGAACACAAGAAATTTGACAACGAAGGGAGCGATTTTTACGTAATTAATGAACATTGAAGACCGTTAATCAGTCGTCACTGTTATTAACTGAAAAAACTGTGTAATTTTTTCATTTTTTCATCGTTTCCACTGAAGAGTGTCTCAAAAAAAAAAGTTGCTCTTCCGGCAGCCATTTTTTTTTTTTTTCGAATATCGGTTGACAATTTGTCGTTCCGTAAAACTTTGAATAGATGTACTTTACAGTTTAAAAAAAATAAAAATTTTGACTGTTTTCCAACCACCAGGTAAATGTACTTTTCTCTTCTGGTTTCATATTCGAAGTATTTTTTGTGTGTCGCGAATGTGATGAGACTTAAATCGATACGACGATCCGCTGAATTGAATTCTTTCTTTCAATGAATTTGCATTATCGATGAATCGGCGATATTTTCAGCAGACGACAAAACGGACTGAATTATATTAGTTCACACAAATAGCCATCGTTCGTAGCGTTGAGCCTTTTATTTAATAAAGATACCAAAAAAAAATAGGTCGTAGAGAAATTTCCGATAATTCGAGAATCAAAGATTTTGAACATTTCACAGTATATTCGAGGAAAACCTTTTAGTTTTTTTTTTAGTTTTTTTTTGCAGCGCCCTGATTAAACGATAAACTATAAATAACGCCGAAATATATTTGAATTGAATTTATTTTCATTTAATTAGTTTCTCGACCGAAATTCCGTTAATTCATTGGTAATACAAATATCTTTTTTCATCTTTAGAGAACTCGTATTCTCTTGGCAACTACTTGAAAGCAAATAATCATTCAACCAAATCGATTGATTGATCGATTAACTAAATTCACCTAATCCTTCGTCTGCGTAGAAAAAAATTGTATAACCAAAATATACCGAAATACATTTGAATCGAATAGATTTTACTACAAATGAACGAGATATCGGCGTCGGAGTTGGACTTTCTTCTTCGTTATCCATACACCCCGAACGTCGTTAGTCCGGTAGAATTTCTAAGCAACACAGGTTGGGGCGGCATAAAGTTTCTCAGCGGTACAGACGAGTTCAGAAATTTGGATCGTGACATCGAGGGTGCAGCGAAGAGATGGAAGAAATTCGTCGAATCGGAAACTCCGGAGAAAGAAAAATTTCCACAAGAATGGAAGAACAAATCGGCGCTCCAGAGGCTCTGCATGATGAGATGCTTGAGACTCGATCGTATGACTTACGCCGTACGGTAATGGGAACGAAGAAATCACAAACATCGAACGATATATTTTGCAACGTCGTAACTACGAGTCAAACGAATTTCGTATACGACGCGATCGTCGAAACTTTAACCCAGTTGGCATCGTCGATTTTTCAGGTGCTTCGTTGAGGAAAAGTTGGGACAAAAGTTCACGGAATCTCGATCACCACCTTTCGAGAAGTCTTACGAAGAGACGAGCTCCATTACCCCGGTTTTTTTTATTCTTTCGCCGGGTGTCGACCCACTAAAGGTACCGTTCCTTCGGTGATTCGCTATCGGAGATTTTTGAGGATTCAGTAACGAGTGAACTATCGGTTATATCGATAATAAAAATCGATAAATTAATAACGAATGAACGATTGAACAACGAACAGGACGTTGAAAAATTAGGCAAACGATTGGGTTTCACTTTCGACGGTCGTAATTTTCACAATGTATCGCTGGGACAAGGGCAGGAGCCGGTTGCCGAGGAAGCGATGGAATTAGCAGCGTCCAATGGTCATTGGGTTATTTTGCAAAACGTTCATCTCGTAAAAAGCTGGTTGCCCAGTATGGAAAAGAAAATGGAACAATTGACGGAAAATCCCCATTCGGATTATCGTCTCTATATAAGCGCGGAACCGAGTCCCGATCCTCACGAGTCCATCATACCGCAGGTTGATTTTATTCCGAAAAATCGATTAAATAATCGTCGAGTATTTTTCTCTGACTAAAATTTAATTGAAAATCTTTCGTCTCAGGGAATATTGGAATCCGCTATAAAAATAACTAACGAACCACCGACCGGTATGCACGCCAACATTCGCAAAGCGTTGGATAACTTTAATCAGGAAATTCTGGACTCGTGTACCAAAGAGTCCGAATTCAAAGGAATTCTGTTCGCTCTGTGTTACTATCACGCGGTTGTTGCCGAACGCCGAAAATTCGGGGCTCAAGGATGGAATCGGGTAAATAATCAAAAATTACATATTTGCTTCGATGTAACGGAAAGTTGAGAAATTATCATCACATTCTTTTATTATATATCGGTCGATTTTATATTCGTTAATCGCAAACGATTGAAGGAGCGCTAATAATACGCTATAAGCATTAATAACGAAGTTCGTATTTTTTTTTTTTTATTCGGAGGGATTCGTCAATTTTAGAGTAAAAAGGGTGTTTTATTTTTTTTATAGGTGAAGAAAATTGTTTCACTAATCCCAAGCGATTTTTTTTTGATAATAGTGATAATCTTGAAAAAATTGGCGGATTGACATAATAAGATTATAGACGGAGTGATTTTTTTTTTTATAGAAAAATATTTTTATACTGTATTTAAAAATAATATCATTTTATAATGGAACCTGAGCTTTTTTTTATAATCAAGACATCAGTAAAAAAAATTATTCGCATGGGATTTTTTGTACGTTTTTTGTACCGATCAGAAAAATAAAATACGCTTTTCGACAAGAAATTGCCGAACTATTCCGAAATTTTTAAAATGTGAGTACCGAAAGGGCATTATTAATGGCCGAACGATACCCTATAAAACCGGCATTCGACGAATAAAAATCGTACATATCAAAGTACAAATTTTGCTCGTAAATATAAAAATCTTTCACGATCTCAATTTTTTTTAATCTATTTTTTCAAATTTACTTAATCCAATGAAAAGCTCCTTTGATCATTAACAGTCTCCACAATTATCGATAATCTACGAGCGCTTTTCAAGTGCTTCTTGACAATACCATATTTTGTACGACGTTTGAAAAATTATTTTTTTGCCTCGACGACAGTCTTATCCGTTCAACGTTGGCGACTTAACGATAAGCGTCTCGGTTTTGATGAATTATTTGGAGAACAACGCGAAGGTTCCGTGGGAGGACTTGCGATATTTGTTCGGTGAAATAATGTACGGCGGTCACATAACCGATGACTGGGATCGACGATTGTGCCGAACTTATTTGC
Source organism: Cryptus viduatorius (assembly GCA_964006125.1). Lineage (NCBI taxonomy): Eukaryota > Metazoa > Arthropoda > Insecta > Hymenoptera > Ichneumonidae > Cryptus > Cryptus viduatorius. The sequence goes on from OZ023221.1 coordinate 13,143,981, forward strand.
TCGAATATCTCCAACCGGAGCTCATCGACGGCGATCTCAATTTGGCACCGGGCTTCGCGGCACCGCCGAACAGCGATTATCAATCTTATCACAAATACGTCGACGATTATTTGCCCGCCGAGTCTCCGATTCTCTATGGATTGCATCCGAACGCGGAAATCGGTTTGAATTACAGAGAAAAATAAAAAAAAAACGAAAAAATCGATCGACAGAATTTTCGATAATTTTCAACGCGTAAATACGATGTTATCAGGTTTTCTCACGGTCACTGCGGAAAATCTATTTAAAGTTATCTTGGAGATGCAACCGAGGGACGCGGGAGAAGCCTCCGGTGCCGGTCTATCGCGGGAAGATAAAGTTAAAGGTGTTATTGAAGATCTTCTGGATAAATTGCCAGAAGAATTCAATATCCCCGAACTGATGACTAAAGTTAGTGCATTCATTGATAATTATTGATTCCTATCAATTATATTAATTACAAGCTGTTATATTAATTAAATTTCCGGACAGCAACTAAAAATAGTGTTGTAAAAAAAAATTCATATCGGTACCATTATATATTCTTCGTAAGCAACTTCTCCGAGATAAATGTATATTTCGTTCATATCAATTTATTTTGTTGTCAAGAAGATTATGAAAATTACAAAAAAAAATATGATTAAAAAAATGTTGACATTTTTTTTTTCTTTAATATGAAACACAAAAAATCCAATCGAATCGGACGAATTAAATTTTTTTCAGTCGTGAAATCTCTTTAAAAAATATTTTATAATTGCAAATCTTTGTCTCTAAGGTGGAAGACAGAACGCCTTTCGTGATTGTAGCATTTCAAGAGTGCGAAAGAATGAATGTTCTCTGCGGCGAATTGAAGCGTTCGTTGCGCGAATTGGATTTGGGACTAAAGGTGTGTTTTCGGTATGCCTAATTTTTTTTTTTGTTTTTTCACGTTTCAAACTGTTTTTTTTAGGGCGAGTTAACGATCAACGCCGACATGGAGGATTTGCAAAATTATTTATTTATGGACTCTGTACCACCTTCGTGGACGAAGCGCGCCTATCCCTCGAGTCTCGGATTGACGAATTGGTTCGCGGATATGTTAAATCGTATCGGCGAACTGTCGAATTGGACCGCCGATTTCAATGTCAGTTATTAAGATTAATAAGATAAATACTTATGTATATATCGATTAAAAAAATATATACATTTTTTTTCAAATATAAAAAAAAAACGAAAAAAAAAAAATTAAAAATGTTTTAAAATAATAATAATTAAAAAATTTTTAAAATGTATATGAAAAAATATATATTTTTTTTTCGATATTTAAAATAATCAATGGCTGTCGATTACTCACTGGTATTCCTCGGCGTTTTCCTTCTTCCAGCTTCCATCGTCTGTGTGGCTCGCCGGTTTTTTCAATCCTCAGTCCTTCCTTACGGCGATAATGCAACAAACGGCCCGAAAGAATGAATGGCCTCTCGACAAAATGTGTTTACACTGCGACGTTACTAAAAAGCAGAAAGAAGATTTCACGTAAGTCACTTACGAATAAAAACCGCAAACAAAAAAATAGACGGAAAACAAATAAAAAAAAAACTTCCGACACGACCGTTGGAAGTTTTGATCCACAAACCGTATATTAAATTTCATACATGTAATGATATACATACAGTTTAGATACACACAGATATATTAATATTACACATTTAAATATGCCGCGCGACTAAAATCGAAAGACCATTTTATGTCGTCTCGTCGTTTGAAAACGGAAGTTAAGATACTCCGATTTCAGTCGCGTGATCTATAGATTAACTCTTTATTTGTTTCTACCACTCGGCATCGGAGAAGCGACCGCGTTGTATAATATCTATGAATTATTAATCCCAAAACACCACACATATTTTTAAGTTTAATTATAGTGAAATCATTTTTCAAGTTTTGAAAGTGAGTTGAAATGACAAATTTTAAAAACTTCAAGTTTCCTCGAAATATTTCGGATACAGCAGACACATGTATCCGAAATGTATGGTATGGTGTTACATGTACATGTACATGTATGGTGTTTTAGGGTTATTTCAACGTCTTTCGTGGCAATGTTTTTTGAATGAAAAATTAAGATTTATAAAAATTAAGAAAAATTTCGAAATAAAATTTGAAAAAAATCGATCGTCTTTGGAGTGTAAAATGCGCAATCCGCTTATGTGTCGTCTTGCGATCAATCCGATGATGTTATCGAAATTTTGCAATGTAATTTGTGTTCAGCTTATTACAAAAAAAAAGACACTGAGAAATTAATTCTTATAAACTCCGAAACATTCACAGGAAACTTCAGCTCCGATATAAAAAAATTAATTAATTTAAAAAATGCATAAAATGCATTTTTTTTAATTCCATGAATAAAATATGCTCGATTGATTATCGGCGAAAAATTAAATTCTAAAGCTTACGAACATTGCCCGTACTGCTTTGACGCCCCTTTAATTTTATCATCTAATGTATACGATTTGTTGAAACTTTTTTTATTTTTTTTTTTACCATCACACGTCCGCTTAATAGCGAAAAATGTTTGTTGGCCAACAGTGCACCACCTCGCGAGGGCGCCTATGTGAACAGTTTATACATGGAAGGTGCCCGATGGGATTCGTCCATTGGTTCAATAACGGATTCCCGATTAAAGGAACTCTTTCCTCAGTTGCCGGTAATTTACATAAAAGCAATAACGCAAGACAAGGAAGATTTAAAAAATATGTACGAGTGTCCGGTTTACAAAACGAGATCGCGCGGACCTACGTACGTTTGGACGTTTAACTTGAAAAGTCGAGAAAAACCAACGAAGTGGACTCTCGCCGGTGTCGCCATAATGTTGCAAATATAAGAGAAAAAATCAATAATACGTTGGAAAGACAATAAAAAAGAAAAAAAATGTTGAAATAATTTATTAACAAAAATTATACACGTAGAAAAAAAAACTGAGTAAAAAAATTTTTTATGATTTTTTTAGTATCGTTATGCTGTGTTCTGTATCGTAGCTTCAGAAATCCATGCTGACTTCCGACTGATTTAGTTTCCTCGCGGCCTTTCGCGCGTCTTCCAATCCTCGAAGAAATTCTTGAAACAGATGCAACGGCTTATTCATACTCGTCTTTTTATAGTCTTTTATTCTTTTCGCCGTAAGCGTGTTTTCCTCTTGCGTCGCTTCCTCCTTCGCGTCGAATGTATTTATCTCATCAATCAATACATTGATCGTCGGCACCGTTAGTGGATCGAATTTTTCTACGGTCTTTGGATTAATCGGTATGCAAACTTTGCCGGTTTTCGGATGAACGCAAAAAGGCGATTTCAGCAAATGATTCATTCCTTTGCTGACGAGAATGTCCAAACGGGGATACGCGTATTGAAGCATTATTTCGTCGAGAAGATTACGATGCATTCGCCATTTTCTCAAACCCTGAAAAACGATTCGTTAGTTTATTAATTTTCTGTTTTTTTTTTTTTTTGTTCTTTTTGCATTTTTAGTGATAATTTACCGATTGCAATTGGTCGTTGTAATAGTCAACGAAAGTTTCCCATCTCGCGAGACTTTTAGACGATTTGTCGAAGAGATTTTTCACCTCCGTTCGCACCTCGTCGTCGGGAAGCAAAGCGAGAAATTTTTTTATTCCTTCCTCGGTGCCCAACATGTTTTGCTCCTCGACACACATAGAGACGAAACGCGGTTTTATCACGTCGAGCGCTCGCCTGACCGAGTGATGAACCTTGTCACCCGGTAAATTAACTTTTTTGTTCATATATTCGCCACCCGAGAGAATCTGCAGATATTCCGCTACGGCGCCGCGCACTGCAGCGTCCAAAGCTCTCGCTTGCGAGTCGCAGACCCAAGCGTGGATTCCTCTTCTACCGGAGAACACCCACAGTATGTGATTGAAGCCAAAATCCTCTGTGAAATTCAACTATGGTTACCATTAATGAAGAGAGATAATTCGCCTGCAATTAAAATCGTCTTTGTAGCATACTGAAGTCAATTGAATACTAAAGTTTTGTTTCTCGATAAATTACGATTTCACCGGAATTAATTGACGATAATATTCATCGATTACGACAATCGAAATAATAAAAAAATTTTAGTGTTTTGACTTTGCAATGATTATAAAAAGTTTACCCGTACATTTATTATCATGAATTTACGTAATTTTCTGTAAAGTCTATAGTTTCACATTTAAAAAGTGTAAACTATTTTTTTTTTCATTGACACGCAGTTGAGTTGATCGTAAAGATTACATTACCTCCAGAGATAAATTTTTAGCCTTGAAACCAATATAATTAAAACGAGAATAACGAACTTCAGGAAAAAATTAAATAAGTACCTCTGAGAGCGGCGTCTAATATTTTGCAAGCGATGGCCATGTACTTCCAGCATTTATTGCATATATCGGCACCGGAGCAGCAAGTTCTCACCTCGTCGTAATCCGTCATGTCGATATCAAAAACTAATTCACGTTCAATGGGATGAAATTTTGTGGAACGCTTCTGTTCCCTTGGGCTGACGATAAAAAAAAAAAATGAAAAATATTATTTTTACGAAAATGAATGCAAAACGGTTCTATGATAGATACGTACCAAATATTGTAGATTGCGCCAATATCAATTTTAAAAGGAATGAGTCTTTTGATCTCCGCCTCCAATTGTTTCTGATCCTTGAATGATTGATATCTGACGTAAACATCTTCGTGCAGAGTGAAGGAAAATTCTCTTCGCGCAAAAGTATCCGCTGTTTGGGGTTATAGATTGTTGCAAGAGTAGTGCAATGTTTTAATTCGATAACAATAATAAAAGAAAAAAAAGAAAATGAGTAGAAAAAAATGGTTACTCACGTTTTCCGTAGCTGAGCCACTTGTAATAATCGTAAAACGGAAACAATCGAGCATAATAAACCGGCAAAAGATCGGACAAATTATCCATTGTTCGAAGCTATGTTCTTTCTTTTTTTTTTTCACAATTTATTCGACAACAATTCGATCGATTTTCGTTGAGTTTGTAACGGCAATTTGATTAAAAAAAAATGCCGGTGTGTTAAATTTTTATTCGTGACGTCTGACCGCGCGCACGGAGATTTTTGCGAAAAGCCTAACTGGCCAAACGACGACGGATATTTTGAAATTTCTTGACAACGGAAGACGAGTTCGGTCAGCTGATCGGCCGTACGATTTCAAGGCCCTCTACGATTGATAAATACATGTTGTCCCGATGGGACATACCTCGAATCTCATTGAAACCGAAAGTCGCCGCCATCTTGCCATAGGTTGGTGACTGAGGAAAACAATGATAAGATGCTTTTAAACCGCAACAATCACGACATACTAATACACAAAATAAATGCGACTCACAAAAACGCGAGATTCGTATACCGCTGTACCTATTTACAACACGAACGAAACATACCAACTGATCCGTTGAGAGCCGGCGCGGGGCTGGTACAGTCAAGTCAAGTCTTCAACGGTTAAAATTTGATTTTTGAATCTCGAGTTCTCACTTAGCGAAGTTGTATCAATTATTAGTTCTTTTTTAAGGTTCTGCAGTGATATGATATCACTTCTTATTATTCTTTATTGACGTGTTATTAACATGAAATTTGAATCTCACTCCTTGAGTTGACTGTACAGCTTAGCAACAGTAGCCGTTGTAACGACCTTCTTTGCCTATAGCAGTTCAAAACGGAAACCTCTGTAAACTGATGAGAAAACAAAAAGACGAATTAATCGTAATTTCTTTCTTATGAATCAATAAATTAACAGTTGCAAGTTCATTGCGGATATTACGCAAGAATGGGGGAAATTCGAACTTTTGCGTTTATGTCATCGTACGACGATTAATTTATAGTCATGATAACAGTTTTTTTAATCTTTATATGCCTACAATACTAGACATCGATAAGAATCGGTTCGACATGGAGTACAGTCCAAAAGTTCAGTTCAGTTGATGATCTTATATTTAATCGATCAATGCTTCAAAGTAGTAACACGAATCAGTGTTTATAGCGAAGACGGTACAGTCATGAATGTTTAACGGATCGGATCAATACTAGTAATCGATAATTAGTTTCAATTCAAGATCTACAAAAGCCCCGTTGTTTTATGCACTGCCACGTATCAACAATGGCTTCATTGTTGAAAAAGTCGAAATACTTCAAGGGAACAAAGGTATTTCATATTTATTATCGAGAACAAACTGCAGCTTCGATAGTTTCATGACGTGGGTTGATACCGGAAAACCTAAAGTAGATTTTTTTAATTCAAAGGTGTAGGTGTTGCGCATGCTAAAACATTCGAGATTCAAATTTCGACTTTTGTATACAGTTAAAAATGACTTTTTAAATTTCTTTTAAAAAATTGCTTTTAGGTCAACAGAGGAATATACGGATCCAACGTCTTCGCGGAGCAGAGACGATCCAGGTGTTATTTTCATAATGAAATACATTCCAAAGTTCAAGAGTTCTTTTGCGATCAACGTCTGTTAATATTTCTTTCAACGTCATCTGTATTAAAATTGCAAACACGATCTATTTTTTTTACACAAAAAGAACTTTATGAAAAAAATTATTAAACATAAAAAATGTATCTGTTCCAATACGATATTCAGCAGTTTCTATTAAAATTTCATTTATTAAACGAATTGATCGATGGATAATAAACGAATTTGCGAGAAAAATTGATTAATGTTTTTTTTTTTTTTTTTTTTTTTTTAGAGTCAACGTCGCCGGTTCAAATGACCCCGAGGAATATGAATACATTCAGAGAAGTCGTTTGCCGACGATGCATTTTCAAGCATCACTGCCCCGCTTGCCGATTCCCAAACTCGAGGATTCGTGTAAAAAATATCTCACGGCTCAACGTGTTATCTTAACAGACGAGGAATTCGCGGAAACTTCCAAGCGTGTCTCGGATTTTCTTGCCAACGATGGTCCGCAGTTGCAAAAACGACTCGTCGACCAGGACTCGCGTAACAAACACACGAGCTATATAAGCGAACCGTGGTTCCACATGTACCTGAAAGATCGAAAGCCACTGCCGATCAATTACAATCCATTCCTAGTTTTTAATCAGGAATCCGATCCCGAGTACAATAATCAATTAGTCAAAGCCACGAATCTCGTTGTAGCTTCGGCGAGATTCATGAAATCTCTTCGCGCCGAAATTTTGGAACCGGAAGTATATCATATGAATCCAAAAAAATCGGACACGGAGTTCTTCCGGACTTTTACGAAAATGTTGCCGTCCAGCATTTCTTGGTACGGAGCCTACTTGCTGAAGGTAATCAATTACCTTTTTTTTCCACGTAAAAAATGTATTAAATGAGTTTTTTTCGTCGGCGAAAAAAAACATGCAGTTTTGCCAGAAATCGACAAACGGCTTTTTAACTCCACAATTTAATGTTTTTTATATCAAATTTACTGCGTATACAACATTTTCTCCGTGATCTTGTGAACTCGTGAAACGTTATTATTTAAATGTGAAATTATTTCTACAGGCTTTTCCATTGGACATGTCGCAATATCCGCATCTCTTCGGAACAACGCGTGTACCGGAAATAGGAAAAGACAGAATAATTCAAAATCCAAAAGCTCGTCACGTGGTGGCGATGCGTCGAGGTCACTTTTATTCTTTCGATATATTGCAAGAAAACGGAAACATTCGACCAGCGAGAGATATCGCATCGTGCATCAAGGAAATTCTCGCCGACGCGCGAAAGCCGAATCAGTGTCCGATCGGTACGTTTACCACAGCCGATCGTGACGAGTGGGCGAAGAATCGTCAGCACTTAATGAAACTTGGAAACGATAGTGTATTCGAGAAAATCGATTCGGCAGCCTTCGTTCTGATCCTCGACGACGAAACCATCGACGAGGATTATTACAAAATGTTGAAAGCGTTTCTTCATGGAAACGGTACGAATCGATGGTTCGACAAGTCTTTTTCGTTGATCGTCACGGCGGACGGCGTTGCCGGTGTTAATTTCGAACACTCGTGGGGCGACGGAGTCGCTATGCTTCGATACTTTCAGGTATGAAGCTTTTTAATCAATTGTATTTCGAGCCTCTTCCTCGAGATCACCAGGTAGTACCCCCCTCCATGCCGATATCGCCACAAAGTTTAAAGTAAAACTAAGAGTTTTTCCCACCCTGTTCCGCTCGCGCAGCTCGCGTAGCTCGCGTCACTTGTCTGATCGCCCATAGACGTCATTCTTTTTCTTTGTGCCGTGTAAGCCACACGTATTTTCGAAATGGGAAAAAAACGAAGTCGCTCTCAAGACGAAGATGAGGAACAAAACCGTTTCGAGAAACGATTAAAACGACTAGAACGTCGAGAAAAGAGGATGCGAAGGAAGCAACGCTCGCATCGAAAAAAGAAACGCCGTAAGTATTTTTTCTTTTTTCTTACAGATTTTGATGGCCACAATATGGCGGAAATCGAGACGTGTTTCGGCAAGGCCGTTATTCGTCTGTTAGAATACGACAAAATTATATTATGCGTTGCGATCAGGTCGCAACACATATCGAATAGACAAACGTTGTCACGAGTGTAGCCAACCGAGCAGGTTAGGCCTGCTCGGGACGGGTAAGACCCGGAGAGCTACAGAATGGAAAACATTCAGAGGATATTTTGAATCTGAGTCAGGCTCAGATTGTTCAATAAGGTTGAACGAATGTCTAACCTCAACATTTTATTATTTCTCTTGGAGAAATTGGCTGAGGAAAATTCTGTTCGTGTAGGATACGAAACGAGTTCGAGTGAGAATTCGAGCCGAAGTTCAACACCCACGTCGAGGTCCAGCGTTGACGATTATGCGTCTCCGTCGAAAGACGCAGTTGAAAATGTCAGCCTGACAAATCAACCAACAGAAACAACAATTACTGTTGTTCAGGGGGACGCGCCACAGATCGTCGTAAATGCGGAAAAGTCACCGGAAACCGGGGAGACTGCCAAGCAAATCGAACAACAAGGCGATCCGACAACGCAATCGAAAGAAGTACTTGATGATCAAGTTCTAGAGGTTCTCGGCAAGCGACTTGCTGTGGAGAAACCGACGGGACCTCCCGTTACCGACGAAATAGCTTCAAGGTGGGTCGAAATTTTGAAGGTCGGTCTTCCTAAAGAGGAAAAAACGGCCACTGCTCTGAAATATGGAACGCCGGAGAATTGCTCGCTTATCAATCCTCCGAAATTAAATCCGGAAGTAAAAGCGTCCCTTCCGGAGGCAGTCTCGAGCAGAGATGCTAGATTGGTATTGAAACAGGAGAAGGTGACGCTGTGCCTATCGGCACTCGGATCGATTCTCACGAAACTCCTGAAAGGAGAGGTCGTCGATAAATTGACGCTTCTCGGATCGTTAAGTGATATAGGCAGAGTACTCGTCGATTTGCAACGCGAAGAAACGCTCACAAGACGAGCGTTAGTACTAGCAAATTTAAATACGGCTATCAAAGACACTCTCAACGCTACGACAGTTGATGAGTGGCTCTTCGGCAAGCAACTAGACGAAAATATCAAGACAGCGAAGTGTTTGGAACGTTCTTCGAAAGAACTAAAATCTGTCGCAAAAGGATCGACTAAGCAAACGCCAAAAAACTTCAAAAGCCCGCTGCGGCCGCAGAGCTTCAAGATACGACCGTCGACGTCGAGCGGGCAAAAGAAGAATTTCTCACAACGATACTCGGGTTATCGGAAATCGGATTCGAGACAAGAGAAATACTCTCGAAAGAAACATTAGAGATTCCTGTAAGTAGAGTGTCAGGCAGACTGAAATTTTTCGCTAAAAAATGGAAATCGATCACTGCGGACACCAGAATCTTGGGATGGATAAAAGGTTATGTAATACCTTTTGATAGGACGATTTCAAACGTGGAAATTCCTAGGGAACCACAATGGTCCTCGGAAGAAAAAATCGAAATTTCCGAACAAATTAATTTATTATTAGAAAAAGGCGCGATTAACGAATGTACGACGTGTGAAGGAGAATTCCTATCCCCGATTTTTTTGAGACCAAAACCCGACGGTTCTCACCGTCTTATTTTGAACTTAAAAAAGTTTAACGAGAATATTGTAACGGAACACTTTAAACTCGAGGATTTACGTACAGCTAAAGATTTGTTGAGGAAAAATTCGTTCATGGCAACAATCGACTTAAAGGACGCATACTATGCAGTACCTATCGACGAATCGAGTAGAAAATACCTTCGGTTTAATTTTAACGGGACTATGTACGAATTCTCATGTCTTCCGTTCGGACTAAACGTAGCTCCATACATCTTTACAAAGATTATGAAACCGGTAGTAACTCATTTGAGAGAACGTGGTTATATGTCTGTTATTTATCTCGATGACATACTTTTGATTGGTAATTCATTCGAAACATGTAAGCGTAACGTCGATATAACGTATCAGTTGTTACAAGACTTGGGATTTGTAATCAATGAAGAAAAAAGCGTATTACAACCGTCACGACGATGCAAATATTTAGGTTTTTACTTGAACACAAAAAACATGATCGTCGAACTTCCCGCAGAAAAACGCGTATCGATACAAACCGCAATCGAGAAATTTAGAAAATTACATTCGTGCAAAATTCGAGAATTTGCGTCGTTTCTGGGATCACTCGGAGATTGCTGCAAGGCAGCAAAGTATGGTTGGGTTTATACGAAAAACCTCGAGAGAGAAAAAATGTACGCGTTAAAAAATAATGACGACGATTACGAAGCATCAATGACGTTATCGAGAAATATTCACGACGATTTAATTTGGTGGCGACAAAACATTTTAACCATAGTTAATCCAATTCGGGGTTTCAAATATCGAGTGGAAATATTTTCGGATGCTTCGTTGAGCGGTTGGGGTGTTAGCTGCAAAGGGGAAAAAAGCCACGGACATTGGAACACAATCGATCGAAAAAATCATATAAATTACTTAGAACTCCTTTCAGCTTTTTTCGGGTTGAAGTGTTTCGCGTCGGATCTTCGAGACTGCGACATATTATTGAGAATCGATAATACCACCGCGATCTCTTACATTAATCGCATGGGAGGCATCCAAATAAAATCACTCAGCAAGTTAGCAAAGGACATTTGGAAGTGGTGCGAACAACGAAATCTGTGGGTTTTCGCATCTTATATTCGATCTGAAGATAATATAATCGCAGATTCGGAATCAAGAAAGCTCGAACGCGAAACAGAATACGGATTATCCAAAACTGCGTTCAATGAATTATCACAAAAATTCGGCGCTCCCGAGATTGATCTTTTTGCCAGTAGAATAAATACGAAGTGCGATATATATATATCTTGGCAAAAAGATCCGGGCTCGATTGCGGTAGACGCTTTCACGATCGATTGGTCGCCACATTTTTTCTACGCGTTCCCTCCGTTTTCTATGATTCTGAAAGTGTTAAAAAAGGTTCGATTAGAGAAGGCTAGAGGAATAATAATCGTGCCGCAATGGCCATCCCAAGCCTGGTACCCGCTATGCATGTCGATGTTTGAATCCGAGCCAATTGTTTTCAAACCAAATCTTAATCTATTACGTTCGTCAAACAGGGAACCGCATCCCCTATGGAAACGTCTTACCCTGGTGGGAGGAATATTGTCCGGCAGGCATTTATATTGAGAGGGATGCCTAACGAGGCGGTGGACACCGCGGTCGCGTCTTTAACTGATTCGTCGTGGCGCCAATACGAGACAGCGTTTAAAAAATGGTGGTCTTTTTGCCAAAAAGCTCATATCGACGCATTCGAAAATTCAATATCGCACGTATTAAGCTTTCTGGTAGAAGAATTCGGTAAAGGCGCATCATATGGTTCAATTAATAGCTATAGATCGGCTATTGCTTTAATTTTGGGACCAGAAATTGGTCAAGATGATCGAGTCAAAAGATTTTGTAAAGGCACCGCGAAACAAAGACCACCGGCGCCTAAATACGATTCTACGTGGGATCCCAAAAAAGTTCTCGATTTGCTAAGTCACTGGTCTCCCAATGAATGCTTACCTCTCGAAAAACTGTCTATGAAGTTGGCGACACTACTCGCATTAGTAACAGGACATAGAATTCAAACTCTAACGCTCATCGAAATCGAAAACGTAGAAAAGATAAACAATCATCGAATCGAGATAAAAATTCCGGCGCGAATAAAAACTTCAGGCATTCACAGAAAACAACCGATTTTAGTCCTACCGTTTTATTTTCAAGACAGAACGATATGTGCCGCAACTACGCTCGAATCATATATGACTCGCGCTAAAGAATTGCGAAAAACGGAAACAAAATTGTTTATTTCGCATAAAAAACCACATAAGGCGATAGGTACCCAGTCGTTAAGTCGCTGGATAAAAAAGACGCTAGGCGAGAGTGGAATAAACACGGATATTTTTTCGGCATATAGCACGCGACACGCCTCCACTTCAGCGGCCAAAAGAGCTGGCGTTAGTATCGACATGATAAAAAAGACCGCAGGTTGGACTCAAAAGTCAGAAACTTTTGCAAAGTTTTATAATTTGAGAGTATCAGAAGATACAGAACTATTCGCGAAAAGCGTGTTGGATTCATGAGTTATGTTAACAACCTGTACCAGTTACGTTAACGATTATGTTGATAATGAGTTATGTTATATGATCATGTAGACGGTTATAAAAAAAAAAAAAAAAAAATCTGTCGATACATTAGCAGTCGAAAATACGAAGTTGCCGTAATTACTTTCAACATCTACCTGGTGATCTCGAGGAAGAGGCTCGAAATACAATTGTACGATTAAACGAACTTACTTGTAAGTGAAGTTCTATCGAAATTGTATGTAGAGCCTCTTCCGAAGAGATCATACTTCCCACCCAAAAAGCCCATAACCCTAGAAAAATTACGGCAATGCTTTAAAGAAATGACGTCTATGGGCGATCAGACAAGTGACGCGAGCTACGCGAGCTGCGCGAGCGGAACAGGGTGGGAAAAACTCTTAGTTTTACTTTAAACTTTGTGGCGATATCGGCATGGAGGGGGGTACTACCTGGTGATCTCTTCGGAAGAGGCTCTACATACAATTTCGATAGAACTTCACTTACAAGTAAGTTCGTTTAATCGTACAATTTTTTGTCATAAAAATTGACATTGCAAAACAATTTTTTTTTCATCTCTACGACAATAGGAAAAAAAAATAATGACTGTGTTTGTTATTCGTCATCATATTTTTGTCTCTCTTGAAATTTACTTAATCCTTTATTGTTTTTCAGCACTTAAAAAAAATGTATCAGTATTTTCTGAGAAAAAAAAAAAATTCGCATCGACGATTTCAGTTTTTCTTGGGTTTTGTTTTAGTATCTCACAATTTAACAAAAATATTTTTTTTTCGATTGATAATAGAAAGTAACAACAGTTTTGCTAAGAAGCAAAAAATTAACGATATTATCAATGCCACAAACTCAATTTTTTTTCATTAAAAAACAAATTGAAAAAAAAATGATTTTATGTCGGAAAAGCTTAATATTTTGTAATTTCAGGATATAAAAAAGGATATTGAGAAAAAGCCGCGATTCCATCCCGAGGAAGTATCGGGTCTATCGCCGAATCCTTCGGCGGTGGAAAAGCTCGATTTTCTGGTTGATTCGACAACGAGAGAAAAGATTGATCGAGCGATTAGCGGATATGCCGAATGGACCGATAGACTATGCATCGACTTTTTGATATACGACAGTTTCGGAAAAAAAGAATGCAAGGATTTCGGCGTTAGTCCAGACTCTGTGATGCAACTCGCGTTTCAATTAGCGCTCTACAAATTGGAGGGTCGCGCGGTCGCCACTTACGAGTCGTGCAGCACCGCAGCCTTCAAACACGGGCGCACAGAAACCGTGAGGTCGTGTACCAGCGAGACAATGGCACTATGTTCCGGTATCGCAGGACCGGGAAAATCCACAGTTTCTTTCGCGGATTTAAAAAAAATTATGCTACAGTGCAGCGCTTCTCATGGAAACCTCATAAAAGAAGCCGCTATGGGTATAAATCTTTAATCCGATCGAAATTAAACGGTATGTAAACGCCGACTAAATTTTCGCGCTTTTAGGTCACGGATTCGACCGGCACTTGTTCGCGCTGAAAAACTTGTGGGAAATCTCGGAAAACTCGGGCTCTCCGCCTAAGATTTTTCAAGATCCTTCGTACGCTAAATTGAATCACAATATACTGTCCACTTCTACGCTTTCGAGTCCTCAAGTCAAAGTCGGAGGATTCGGTCCCGTCGTCCAAGACGGCTATGGCATCGGGTAAACGAAACTTATCGCGTTAACTACGTTTTATCATGAAGGACTATAGCGGCAAACTGATTTTTTTTACGTTTTTCTAGATATATGATTCAAGAAAAAATTCTTGGCTCTGTTGTCACGAGCTATAGACCGCATCGCGACGCGACGGAATACGTGAAAAGCTTGAACTCTGCTTTCGAAGACATTGACAGAATTTTCAAAGCTAATTGAAGAACCGTTTTTTTTTTGTTTTTCTTTTTTATCGACGTTAATTGTTGGCTACGTATACACATATATATATATACATATAGATATATTTTTTTTTATACTTTACATCCGTTTCACTAACAGGTGGTCTAACTTATAATATTCGAGAACCGAGAACCTGTCTCGTGCCTTAAACATTAATTTCCCTCAATCCTTTGAATAGTCGAAATATTTTTCTTGTTCAATTAGTCTAATGGAATTTACGAAATAAAGATTAGTAAGATGGTGGAAGATAACTCTGACAGTACTTTATTCCCACGAAAAATCAATAATCTATCAATTTAATCGATTTAAGTTGCGAACGTTGCGTGAATTGCATCAACAATAGCTATCATTTATCATTTTAAATATTATTCAAAAATGCAACATCTTCGATAGTTATTCTGTGGATTCATGAAAAAAATTCGCATAAAGCGGATCATTTTTTTTTTTAAGAAAATTTGTCTATTACGTTTAATATACGAAGTAAATTTAATGCACGATATAGTAAACAGACGTATTTCATATACGGAACACTTCATTCGCTTCATATATTGATATTAATTTCGCTGCTATTTTAACTGTGCAAAAATGCGCAACAGATCTCGCAGAATTGATGAAAAAAATTTAAGGTTGAATTTTCTTTATGAGAATAAAAATTTGTGCTGAAAGATTTTTCGAATTTTTCGGATCGAACGCGCAATGTTTTTTTTTTGGCAAATAAACTTTTTTTTTTACCGTTTTGGGTTTTATCGATGTCCAATATATCTTCGAATAGCGTAATCTCGAAAAGAACGTGGCTTTTGGTTACGTCTTCTATTTATGTACACATTTGTTTGTTTTTTTTATTTTCCTTATACGTATATTATATATATATAACATTATACTGATATCTCGTTAATTGGAAATTTCATTCGGCAAATAATATTGATTCTGATCATACTGTGTTGAACGTACAACGAGGATTATTATATTTATTTTTTTGGCTGTTGGAAATAGGATCGATAGTTTTTTTCCAATATATGCGGAGTCAATTATCGTTTTCTTGCTACGAAAACGCCTCAAAAGAAATTAATTAATGGAGTGCGCGATGAGCCCTTTTAATCCAGCAATCGGTATTGCACGATCCAATTTTTTTTGGGGCTCAATAACGATAAGAAACATGGCGATTTTACGCTTACGTGTAATTGATGTACTTTTTACATTCTTATGCCGCCTTGTCACCCATTTTGACCTTTGAAGTCTGAAAAAGAAAACAATTCGTAAGTTTATTTTCTCGACGATTCTTTTTTTTTTCTTCGAATTACACGCAAATCAAATTCTTTGGCGAATCCATCGATTCAGCAAACAATTTCAGCGACAAAGCTT
Organism: Cryptus viduatorius; assembly: GCA_964006125.1. Classification (NCBI taxonomy): domain Eukaryota; kingdom Metazoa; phylum Arthropoda; class Insecta; order Hymenoptera; family Ichneumonidae; genus Cryptus; species Cryptus viduatorius. The sequence continues at coordinate 13,159,861 of OZ023221.1, forward strand.
AAAATAACAGCTTAAATAAAAATATTGATTCGTCAAGAAGTAAAATAAAAAATTTCAAACTCATCCCATATTTGGTACTATTGGTAAAAGTATTTGATAAATTAATTTTCTCACCATATAGATGCCAACGATCAAACCGAAAAGGCCGATAGCCGATCCGAAAATCTCGACGATGAGAATTTTTACGAAAAGAGCAGAATTCGCGGCATCTGAGAGCGCGGCACCGGAACCAACGATTCCGACGGCTATGCCGCAGAATAGATTGACCAAACCAACCGCTAAACCAGCTCCAAACATGAGATATCCAGCGAGCCAGTTTTGATTTCTCACCGCCTGATTGTTATCAATGACAGTCTGTGAGAAGGGCTCAAGCATTCCTGAGAGTACGATCGCCGTTATGAGGCCGTAGATGGCTACGGCTTCGCAAAAAATGACTGATATCAAATTTTTCGTCTTGATTCTCGGCGCTTTCACTCCGGCGCCCACAATCGACACTCCCGTTGTATGGATACCACTGAAAAAACATAAAAAGTATTCTTTCATTGAATTAAACTTTACGATGTACAAAATATGACTATATTTATATAATTTTGTTAATTAGTATGGCAATATGTTTTCTGTACATAGAAATTTCGTATAAACCCTTATAGGAGAGTCGTGACTAACATTTATTTAAAGGAGAATCTGTAAACTCTGAAATTCATAAAATAAGAATAAAATTCTCACTTCAATAATTTCACTGTCTGTTTCACTGTTTATGAAAGAAGCAATTCGTTCATAAATATACTATTTTATTTTGCTTTCGCTGCTCTCAAATTTTTAACAAGTACTGAATCAAAAATCCATTTTTCCGCATAATCGTCGAGTTTAAACAGCAAAAAATTTAATAATGGAAACAAACAAAGTAATGAGAAATCAAAGAAAGTATTTTTTTACTTTAACGAACAAAGTATTCAAATACTTCTATTCATTTTTAGCATTATAATGCTTTTGCTTCTGACAAATTCTCCGCGTAAATCATTGAATCAAAAATTTCTCTCACAAAGTTACGCAGGATACTGAATATACCTTGAAGGACTTTAATTTACTTGATAACTTTGCATAATTCAAAGACTTTTTTCGAGTTCATAAATTTTATTTTTTTGTTTTTTCAACGGATTAAAGAGCATTGTCTATAGTATAGTTTGAATTTTTTTAAATACTTTAACAATACATACAGTGCGGCACCAACAACCGAAAGAGCGACCGCCAGTCCGATGCCCAAAGTACACCACATGTAGGGCGATGTATTTTCCAGGAACCTTCAAAACGTCGACAAGAATTATTTATGTGTACGGAAAAAAATTATTATGGATTATCTGCGCTCATTCTTACCATCCTACGCTGACGCGTTCTCCCTTTCCGGTGAATACGTGATACAGCACTGAAAAAATTCATAAATTGCTATGAAACACACAGACGGTTCAATGATACAGAAATAGTGAAAAAACTCAATTTTTGTCTGCATTGGACCTGTGGCAGTAAAGTTTTGATCGTCAATGAACCGATGGACAAAAATCTAAGAAATATCGCAAAATATTTTACCTAAAACGGTGATTGTTGCCGTGGCAGTGCCCGCGAATGTCGCTCCTAATATGTATCTCATCTTGTCACTGTGATCGACACAACGAAATTTTCACAAAATTTTCGGTTTCTTCTGAAAAATCGTATTCGTCACTGATTAAGACACACGCACACACACCCCTCGCGCGGGATTGAATATTCGGCGAAATTGTCGTCTCGTGAAATTATCGATTAGCGTCGAGAATAGTATCTTACCGAATGCGTTAATATCGCGGTGCCACCGGCACAAGAATTTATTCCGTCGTGGTGAAAACTATGGGGAAGCTGTCCTACGAGTGCCGAGCTATCGAGGACGATAGAGGATCGTTCACACCCGTGGTGTTGTCATGTGACGAGCGTAGGACGCAGCAGCAGACACCACTTTCGGGGACAGGTGGAAATCTACACTTTTGGCACTTCGATATATCGAAGAATTGGATGCGCGCGCGCAATCGCGATGTAGAGAGCGGGCATTTTACTCGTAAGGTAAGCGTGCGCGGACGCGGGATCATTCAGTCAGTGAGGTTACAGCCATGTTTGCAGAGATGTCGGTTGAATGGTGTTCCTATCCAGTGTTTGATCATTTACCGCGTAAATATAAGTATTCTAGAAGTGTGCGATTACGCAGAGTAACCTCTGGATATATGGTGGACGGTTAAATAATAGAGTTTGTAATCGGGTTATGTGAGAGAGGATAATAAGACGAGTCGGTTCGATAGTTTACTCATCGATGCTGAGCACGAACCGCGCTGGACACGCTGCCCCGAGTGGTATGACTTACTTGTACAGTCTCACGCACGTTTAACGTCGAATCCAGATGAAAACTGTGTGGTTTTGGTACTGTTAAAGTTTTGGCAAACATGATTTTTTTTTTTAAACAAAAATGAAAAAAAAGTTTCTACGCTTGAATGAACTTACTGATCAACTGCAATATGAACTTTGCGCATTTTTCTCCAATTTGTGCCTTTTCTTTTGTTATAAATCAGCATATATTAACCCTTTACTGATGAAGCGGACACTGCCCCCTTTCGCATAATTTTCATGGTAATGCGTTACCTGCGTTTTCTTTTTTTACTCACGTAACGAATCCGTACTTCATCCCTTTGCTGATGCAATGAAATATCTTTTCCGGCGATTCTTTTTCTAAGTATGCATTACCCCTCGCTATCTGAATATTTACAACAAAACCAAATATTTGGATTCATCATGATGCATACATCGAGAATATTCTGTATGGTCGAGTGATTTCCATTTTATTATTGCCCTTCGTTGATTCTTAACGAAAACGAATAGAAGAAATTCATTTTTTCGGGAAGAATTTTGTTGCGTTTTTCATTTCGCGTCGTAATAATAATGCTTGTTGTTTTTTTTTGTAAAAATAAACCAGTGTAAGATCTCTTTACTGATGTGCTTCGAGAAGTTCCTTTGCTAAAAAATGTGGTATTCACAATACATACTTTGTTGCAATGCTTTAGTAATTGGGGGATTAATAATGCTTCTCTCGACCCCCAAAGCCCTTAGCACATCGGTACGGTGTCGTTAAAAATAAGGCGTTCATTTATTAGTGAATGATTTTGCGCAACATTGAAATTTTCAATGCGGTGCACGCAAAAACCCGGGTCGGTACCTATACAATGACGAAATGTCGGTCGAAATAAAAGTCGGCAAAACGAAATCGTACCACTCGTTCGATCTATTGGTATGCAAGAGGTCGAAGTAAAATTTTAGAGACCCGAAAGAAGAGAAGAGAAGGGCGGGGAGGGGGGGAGTATATTTATATAAGAAGCCATTCGACTTTCGCAAATGTTCAGTCATTATTTAGTTCCAACGACGCGAGAGCGGGGAGTTGTACAAACTGTACGAGAATGATTAAGGTAATTATTATTTAACTTGTCTACAAATCGGTATATTGCAAAAAAAAAATCTTTTATCCATTTATTTAACTTCAATTACAGCGACCTTATCCCGTTGCAACGTTACAGTGTTTTTTTACGGTAAATAAACAAGAAACTTCGACAAAAATAAATCCGACGCTCGTTTTTGTAGGATATACCTTTTTCACGTATCACTTTTTATTTACATTGCCTCGAATATCGGTTTTTCTTTCTTTTACTGCGAGTTTTTTTTTAGTTATATTTTCCGAGTACCCATTTGATTTCGACGTTGCAGACAATTATTTTAGCGGCTTTCCTCGGCATCGTTGCCTCGGAGTTGCAATCGTATCGACCCAGGGGATGGCGGCCGGCGGGTCCGGCCTTCGAGCCGAATCGCGGCGATCGTCTGCAAACTTACGGAAGTCCACTCCCGTCGCAATCTTACGGACCTCCTCCTGTAAATAGGCCGGCTTACCCTAAACCTTCGACAACCACAACCGAACCACCGACGACAACAACCACCGAAGTACCCACAACGACAACACCCAGAAGCAGAGAACCGACCACGACTCCCAATATACCGGATCAAGATTTCGAATCGAATCCAGCGCTGGCTATAGCTAACTCCTTCGCTTTCAATCGACCGGTTTACGTTTACAATACTTATCCGCTTCACGCTGGTCTCACGTTTGTGCGATAAGATTTCTTTTTTTTTTTCACGAACTCTATAAATTATTTTAAAAAATTTTTTGTGCTTTTTATGTTAATAAACGATTACGTACCTAAAGCAATAACGTTAATTTTTTTTTTAATCCTCAGGGTGTGTTTTTTTTTTTTTAATACGTACGATTTGAGATATTATAAGAAACTTTATTACTTTGCAAAGTGATAAGTAATCAAGTGTTGCCCGCATTTTTTTTTCTTTTTCATCATAAAAATTATTTCACATTGATATGCAGGCGACAGATCTTCTCAATAGTAAAAATTAATGATGCATCAGGACATCTTTTTGTTTCTTCCGTTTTGGTGAACACTCGCGGGATTGTTATCGAGGCCATTGGTTATTTCTTAAAAAAATCCTTTGTTGTCCTTTCGATCTTAGCGATCGTCGAATATTTCTCTTGTAGGTTGATACTTATTTGTAACTGATGACCGGACGAATCAACCATTGAATTTTTGTCAGTTCGGTGGTTGAGACATGTCGAGCAATTGCGTCGTGTTGTAACCGATGTTCTGAAACCTGACGGGGTACGCGAGTAGACTGCCTCTGTCCCACGTGTATAGTTCCTGAAAATCGGGATTGGCGATCATTTTTTTTTTTTTTTCGCAAATCTCTTAATATTTCGTAATTAACATCAATTTCGTCGACTCACTTTAGTTTTGTGACTGTATCGCACCATCGTCGTTTTCCGATAAGGATTCGAAAATGACAAACTAACGTCGAGACTCGTACTTTTGTACAAATCCAAAGCCAATCTGAAATGAAAAATTTACGATCGTTCAATAAAACAGCTTTGCAAATAAAAAAAAAAAAAAAAACTAAACAAACGATAGAGTTGCGCACCGTATTCTCATGTTCTCAGCTGTAACGTTGTGAACGGCATACAATACCCCGCACGCTATGAACATTTCGCCGAATTTATGATTGTCGATACTGATGTTCCACGCCTGTTGAGCTTTCATGTAAACGGCATCGACTTTCATTACTACTGTGTAGTTTGACGGTAATCCATAAATCACCCACAGTCCTGTAAAAAAATTAATAAACAAAAAAATTGATTTTTAATTTTTTTTTAATTTTATTTAGTCTTTTAGCGGAACATAACTCATTTTTTGATGACTCTATTCGGCTTTTCAAAAAAAAAAAAAAGATACCTTTTTTTTTTTTTTAGTGGAATATAACTCATTTTTTGATGACTCTATTCGGTTTTTCATACAAAAAAAAAACGATACATTTTTTTTTTTTCGATTTTAGCAGATATGAGAAAATTTTTCACCATTTTCATCGACATCAAAGTCGACATAGCTGCTATTGTGATCCGGAGAGTACAAATGATTTTCGTTATTGACCGATAAACCGGGCAGCCGAAGCTCCACGTGATTGTTCATCGAATTGGGTTCCCTGAGGGCAGCTTGAAGATCGAATCGAACGATAGTTGATCGATTGTCGGGATTGTAGAAAAACGATCCATTGTAAACGACGTGACCATTACCCTTGCAACAACAACAAAACACACAAATAAACGATAACAATAGTTAACGATATTTCGCGTACGTCGATGCACAGCTTTGCGATTAATTGAAATCGACAAATCAATTGATTTCACCGGTTGATCGGGCGTAAAATAAATTCGGGTGTTTTTGCGTCTATGCAAATTTCACATGATAATCCGCTATTGATTGGCTTAATCCGCTTCCAACGCTTTTCACTGAGCATCGTACTCACCTTGAATGGATATGGCAATCGAATGTTTTTGAATGAACCATTTTTAAAATCATCTCGGTGGTTGTACTCGAAAATGTACGAAGTGTTAATCTGTCGAGTGACCCAAAGCTTTTCCGCGGACGCATCGTTTCTTGGCGATGAATCCAGCATCCAGCATCCGTGTGGATCATCCATAGATCCTTTATACACCGGCTTTCCCACGGCCTCCAATACGTTTTCTACAAATCAAAAGAAAATACCGAAGAAAAATACAAAAATGGAATTCATTTTTCTTTATTGATTCAACATTTTTAAATAATTCAAATTTCAAAAATGCAATTCAAGTTTTTAAATAAATTTCAATTTTTAAAATGAATTACGAATTGTTTGTAACACATTTTTATAAATTTGAAAAATAGTTGTCCAATTGTTATCATTTTTTGGGTTTTTTTTTTTTTTTTAATAAAAATACGAACCGGCAAGTCGCAGAGGCAATCCGGTAAAGAGAATATCTGCATTCAACGGTTTGACATCAAAACTTCCGCCATAGTCCGAAAAGCCACATTTTATGTGGGGACAGTCGTCACAGTTCTGTTGCGGTGGACAAAGTTCGTCTAAGTCTACTTTGGGCGGCGCTCTTGCACCGTAAACTACACCCTGCTGTGATCCGTAGTTTGGAAAAGTCATCTCTTTCTTTCCATCTGCGAGTAAACAAAAAATAAACCGACTTCCGGGCGATTAAAAAAGAGCAACAAAAAAAAAATTAACGATCGTTGATGACTCTTTTACCATCGACACGTAAGCTTCCCTTCGTCATGTCGACAACGTTCTTTGCGTTGCAATGATAAATTCCAAAGTCGTTTGAACGAATCCTCGTCAGGTTCAGTCGCATTTTAAACTGAAATTTTTTTTTTTTTTCGTTGTTTCACGAATAATTCAATAATATTTTCATCGATGCATTTAGATTTTAGCATCTATTGTAATACCTTGTAATTGTCCCTTCTGTCGTATATATCCATTCGATGTTCAAACGACGACTCGAGAAGTCGACCGTCGCCGCGCTCCCACCACATAAGAGGCTCCGGAAAGGCCTCCACTTCGCACTCGAGTACCGCGCTTCCGTGATTTTGTCCGCGGACTTTGTACTGACGAATTCGTATGAAAGGCGCGACTGCAACGTGCATTTTTCAATGATAAAACGAACTGCGGCATTCGAATAGCGCGCACAAAGCAGAACGGGTAAAATTATGACGGTATCAAAGTTTTGAGAAAATAGACTCGAGATGCTCGCGCGATGGGGGTTATGCAGCGCGACGAATGGAGAAACTGAGTGAAAAACCCTTTGAAAATAAATGAATAAATTAGCATATTCTATTTTTTTTTTTCAAAACCACGATGCATACGTACGAAAATTCGGGTAAAAGTCGGACTTAAAAAACTTTTAAGAGAAGCAGAATAATGACAACATTATTTGCTATTGTTCTCAATAGAACAGAAAAGTGCAACAGGAAGAGATATTGTAAGGGTAATCAATGAAAACTTTGAATTATCAACTCGGCAATAGTATTTTCATATCTACGTTTGTGCAACGTACAGTTACCGTAGACACAGTTACCAGGTATTAAGCTTCGTAGCGTAAGCGATAATAAAGGAATAATGGACGCGATTCGAACAAAAGAGCGAAATTAAAAGGTCGTATCCGCGGGAGGCAATATTTTTGCTCGGCATCTGCGTTTCACATAGAATTACGAAAGAAACCGCAGAGGGGCACTAACAATTGTGGGATTAAGTCTATGTGGGTGGAACTGCGGAGGTTGTCATCGATGGGGAAAATGGACTATAAAAATGGCAGCAACGATATTTTCCGGCCTACAAACGTCGCTGCAGGAGCCCTTAAACTGCTGGCATTGGCACATAAACTCTTCGCGCGAACATTCTCTCGCGTACGCTATAACGCTCAGGTCTCTCTAAAATATATTTCTTAAAATAAAAATCCCACTATAAGACTTAAAAATCCGATCACGACGAAAAAAATAGTATTTTTACTACCAATATTATGTCGAATAATAATAATAAGGTGAATCGTCTATCGGCCCTTTAGCGCGTAATGTTTATTCAAAAAAGAATTTTATCTCTTAGGCAAATTTTTTACAGGTATCAATAATAAATAGAATCAAATGCGACAGCGGAAATTTCAATGAATACACTGTGAAAAAAAAAAATTCAAATAAAATGTTCAAATGTCCGTAAATGAAACAATCAAACCGGTACTCTGCAGTGCAAAGTCCATATCATTCGGAAAATCAATATACACGACAGTAAAGCTTTTCAGTATTTTCCCCGTTATAATTAGAACATTTATTTGTCAGCGTTAAATGAGAACTTCAAATTTGCAATGTTTTTGAAATTTGAATAACGGTTTTTTCCCTCACTTCCGGTACGAGGCATTTACTGAAGAAAAAAAAGTAACAGTGTACCCATTTTTTCGGCCGAATAATCATGTAAAAGAATATACCGACCATACAGATTCATCTTGAAATCACATCTGCAAACTTTTTCGACCGTCGATAAGATTGTATCAAAGAGAAGTGCATTACCCTACACTTACGATACACTAAAACACTTACGTTTAATGTAATAAAAAAAGAAGTACAGTAGTATTAAAATTAATTAACAGGTATTCAATTAATGGACGATTTCTCCTAAATTACTCTATGAATTCATTCAGATTTCATTCAGATTTTTCTTCTGCCGATAACACTGAATGAAAAGATAAATGCGATAAGTGGCAACGAATTTAATTAATTTTACGGAAAATGATAAAATTCCCAGTAAAATCATTGTACATTTTATGACGCCTATGAATTCATTCGCACCAGAATTTTTTCTATTTTTTTTTTTTTCATTTCAGATTTTTAAGCTTCTAAATTTTGCATAAAAATTGCATAGAGTTTGAAGAGATTTGTAGGAATGTGAAAAAGCGTATTTCATTTTACCCCACACTCCTTGTCTCCATTTCTCTTTCTCCCTGTTTATCTTCCTCTCACATACACACACACGTACGCACTTCAGATTCCACTCTATTCTACCCCACTTAATTATATTTAGTAAAGCGTCGCATGCAGAGAAGGCATTTGTTTCACTTGAATACTCACAGTGCACCTCTAGCCGGATCTTGTGAGTTGCTCTCGGCGGCACCCCATTGTCAGCGATACAGATATATTCGCCCAAATGTTCTCTATTAACCGCGGTGATGTTGAGCGTGTGACCAATTACAGAGGATGCTAGTCAAACAGTCGAGTAATTACACTAAACGCCGCGGAATATTTCGGCCTGTTGCAGTATAATTAAATTTCTAATGAAATATTTGTTACATGTTACGCCTGCGTAAAATCAGTATACATTCGTTGGATTCCGACAATTCTCGACGTGTAGTCAACACGTTTGATTCGATTTGAATTTCTCGGTTAAACGTTGAATACGCGTTCGACACACTAATCATGTGTCGTCGCGCAGTAAAATTTCGATTATATCGGATAAACGGGTCCGTTTCCACGAAAAATTCGATTAAATTGATGCAAAAGGTTGTTATGCTCGTTTAATGTACTTTTGGCAACAATGTATATAAATCACTGCTAACGTTAATTCATATTGATGACCGTAGGTAATTTTGAACAAAAAAGACACACAATACCCCGAATAATTGGACAATAGTGCCAAAGCAAACTAATTATGAATTAAACTTAACAAATGACCTCTTAGAACAGCCTGCAAGTTAATACGTTCGAAAAGTTTGAAATGTCCATTTTTTTCCCCAAATTTGTAGAATGAGAAATGTCCGCGGTGTTTTTTTGTCAAAAAATGGTATTGTCGTATTTTCTTCGCAATGTTCGTAAGAACGTTAAGAAAAGAGAACCGAAAAATGCTATTATTGCAGACTGAGCATTTTTTCTTTTTGCTTTTAATGAAAAAAAAATAGCTTTGTGAAATTTGTTAAAGTTCTTCATTTCACTTTTTTGCATTACTTCGGGAAACTAAACGGCTTTAACGGTACGGAAAAATGCATTTGTAGGATTCATTAATTTTGGAGAAAAAAAAAATGATTTTTTCATCCAAGGCGATCGGGTCACGTGATTTTTTATAAGTTTTATTGCTTTCGGCGATTGCCAAAACCCGGTTAATCGATGTTTCGATACATCGTCAAATCGTGGTCATCCAATTGACCATCAGAATTCCTTCAACAATTACTGTCTTCGTGACTGTCGTCGTTGACTATCGGTCGTATTCCGGTTACGCCTGTGTTATACGCTTGGCGTGGAATCAGTCACGGCAAGTCTCTACTAATCAAGCCGTTTGCGGACACCGCCGCATGATACACTGTCAGAGACCCACTAAAGCGAGATTTGACGAGATTACGAAATATCCTACCAAATGGCATCAACCGACATTTCTGGTTTCCCCAGACGATCGCGATTCGCCGGGTTCACGTGCTCGTCGAGTGTGAAATGAGAAATGCACACGAAAACGGTATAACGGCAACGATAAAATTAACGCGCCGAGGCAACGATTACTCACCTTCTATCGCAAAAAAACATCGAAAAAAAGCTTTGAAGAATAAACATAGTGACTTTACCGCTAAAAGATGTTAGTAATTACTGTTTCTGCGCGCGTATATATTTTGAACAAAAATAAAATAAATAAAAACGCTATTTTTTAATTGATTATCAATTCATCAATCGTTGGTCAAGTTACGTCATAGAAGATTTTTCACGTTTCGCAAGATTTTCACACTTGAATAAACTATTGTTAAAAACTATAACAATACTATATTGTTACATGTAAAAAATTGCATTTCCTGAAGGTAATTTCTTTTCATATATAAAACGATATTCAAGGAAATGCGCATCTTGTTACGCATAAATGAAGTGCGGCGTTAGATGTTATAAAACAAACAAAAAAGTACGCAATAGATAGAGAATCCATAAATTATTCTGATAAATACCATGCCAAGAGCCCATAGGTATCGCGGAGCCGTCCGTTTTAGCCCATGAAATTGTCGGTTGAGGGTTTCCACTGGCAACACACCGTAAGCGCACGTTCGCACCTTCGACAACGGCGATCAATCCACTCGGACGTCCGTCGCCTTCGACATGTACAAAGTTTCACGCGTTCATTAACACCTCTCCTCTTTACTCTTCTCATTTTTGGTATAAATATGCAAATAATTAAAATCCGCTGCGCAAAATAAAAATATAGTCCTCTTGGCCGACGAAAAAAATTGAAGAAAAAACGGTATATTGTGATAACAGTTTATTAAACAAAATAAAAAAATAAAGAAATGTTGTCTTTTGATAGTGAAAAAATTAAAACGACAACAGCGTATTGTAGTTACAGTGTACTAATTGTCATGAAACTCAATTACGTAACACGTAAAATCTGAGGGTAAAAAATCAACATTAAGGGTGTAGTTGCGTCTTAAGCGAAACTGAATTTTGTTGACACGAAAAAGGTTAACAAAAATGAAAAATGAATTTAGAAGCGGAATGAAATACGATTCGATTTCAGATTCGATAACACGCTTATCTTATACGATGTATTATTCAGTTATCTATTAATACGATGGCGAGACGTACCGAGAATCGATGGTGGAATTAGCAATTCGTTGGCTTTGGAGTCGTTGCTTTTGACTTTCCACGCTGTGATCCCTGGGATTCCGGGTTTGCCGTCCTGTCCTGGAGTTCCAGGATTTCCAGGACGCCCCGTGGATCCTGCCGAGATGAAACAGCAATTGATGTGCATATAACTCGACGAAACCACAGACTCTTGAAGGGTTCTCCACTCCGATTGTTTCGAGTTAAAGCCGTTGTAAAATGGATTATTCGTTTAATAATGCATCCTGATAAAACAGCGTTGTTTAATTTGATTCCATAAAATGTGTTTGAATTCCTTTAAAAATCATTTTAAATTCGTGAAAATGAAGAATATCATTTATTCAATGATATTACAATAAAAAGACAATACATTTCTAAGAGCGCAATTGTCTATCGACACTTATCGTCGTCGATAATTATTTAGTAAAAATCCAATTTATCTATACAATTTAATGCCCGAACTCGTTAACTATACTTTCCGCTAAATCGAGTTTTTCAAACTCATCAGAACTGATAAGAGGCTTTCGAATCTGTTTATAGATCGCACGATAGTTCGAAGATAAAAAAAAAGTTCTTTTCAATAGTTTTCAAGGCTTTAAATTCCGATAACAAGCTTCTAATACAATTCATTCATTCGCTCAACGACTCCGGTGAAGCGAATCTCATCGGGTGGAAAGATGTTCTAGCACTTCGTGGAACGTTCGGGCGAAGGGTTTCAATAGGGTAGTTAAGGAGTCATTATCTCCAAGTCACTCCGGGTTTAATAAGGTGCAGAATCTTGATTAGTCCCAAGGCGTCGGGACTCCACAAGATCGTGTGAAGCAGTTAAACGCATTGTTCCACACTTGGGAAATTACCGTGCGAAAATCTACCCGAATTTGACGCTGCGTTGAAATTTTATGCGACAATTTTGAGAAAATGCAGCAATGCTGTGAACTCGACACCGCCTTAATATCTCAATTAAGTAATTCTTGTCATAAAAAACATGCGAAATTAAGAAACGCAATGAGAATAAAATGAAAATTATGTTTCTGTTTATGCAGAATGGAAAAATAATAATAATTCACTTACCTTGCGGTCCCATTGGCCCCACAGGACCCACTGCTCCCTTCAACCCCCGTTTCCCTGAAACAGAAAACACAAATTTGCCCCATATCTCTCAACGAAAATTGGTTAAAACGCATACCTCGAGAAACAAATGCCTTTGTAACAGAAACCATTTCGAAATTATTTCATTAAAATTCCTCCGCATTTCGAAGATAAAATGTAACGTAACAAAAACATAAAAACTGATGATTTTTTTCTAAATGAACGGTCGTGTATATAATGTATCGTAATTATAAAAAAATAAAATGAACTCAAAGACGTAAAAATTGATCAGCCAAGTTATCCTTAATGCAAAATTCGCTCGAAAAAACTTGCAGCAACGCTTTCCATTTGGCTATCTAAAAATGCTTTCCTGAGGATAAAGTAGTTCCGTCCTACTAAATTATTGACACTGATATTAAAAGGGACGCTGTTTCATCGGAAACGGTCTCAATGTTGGAATAATCATTTCAATGATGCCGTTGAAAGGTTGCAGTTATTCATAGTCTATTAGTCTTGAATTATGGATTTTAATTGCTTGAATAACGAACGCAAACTTGCGTTGTCAATGACCATATCGCGCGATGGAAGCATCAGTGGTTCCGATTATGCTGTAATCATGTTCAATACTAAAGAGCGTAATATCGGGAATCCTGCAAAGATACTTTGTGCACAACAGAGGCATTTCTCCACGAAATGGTAAATCACATATTTTGCAAGGCTTCAGGGTGCGCCTGAAGGGGATTCCGCATACCTGAATATTCGATGCACTCGACGGCTTCAGTAACTGCCGCGTCACTCGAGTTATGAATTTCAAATTGACTGAAAAATCTTTATCCTACGCTACATATGAAATCCTTCACTATATAAAATACATAGAGACCGTAATATATGTTGCGTCGATTAAAACGAAGAAAAAAAAAAATTTCCGTTGCGTTCTTCAATGCCATACGCAACCGTTGTACGGCTTTGTATACGAAAATACGAAAAAAAAAAATAATGTGTAGAAATAAGAAACTATAATTTTCTATTTATATTCGTTTCCATAAAGAAATAAATAAACTTAAATTGCTTTTTCTCCCTTCCCCTCTCTATCGAGTCGTCGCGTCGAAGTGTTAAACATAAATAATCAACTACAACAGAATTGCTTCGTAGAATCGAATGGAAACATGAAGAGACGAGATACCTGATAGTTCGTTGAGTAAACTTGAAAAAACAATGGGTGTCTACTATCAAATTATAAATTCGTCGAATTCATCGTTGTTTCTTTTTTTTCAGTTTTCGTTGTCGTCAGCACTTGTTTTTATTTATTTTGGTAATAAAGAAAGAGATGACAAAAAAAATCGCGAAATATCGTATATTTTCGTAATGATCGATCTTCCGCTCGAATTCCGGGTAAACATTTTTTTGAATAGAAATAAACGTTGAATCATCGGGAGTTTAGAAATGTTAGCTTTAAAGCTGTAGCTTGTCTCACCGATGCGTGAAATAAATGCATTAAAATCGGGTTTTGCACAAAGAACGGTTAGCATACCATCGGTGCCATTTCTACCGGGTCTGCCCGGTGTTCCATCAAGTCCTGGTGTTCCATCCAATCCAGGAAGTCCATCGAGGCCACTACGACCCGGAACACCGTCGAGACCTGGTTCGCCGGGAATGCCATCTCTTCCATCGAGACCCGATGATCCGGTATCTCCCTTTGGTCCTCTTTCACCCGGATAACCAGGCATACCCGGAGGACCTTCCGGCCCAACAGGTCCAGTGAGTCCTGGCAATCCTCGGTCGCCGGGGACGCCTTGCTGACCTTGTACACCTGGCAATCCTGGTGGACAATATTCTGTCGACTTCCGGCAGAGTGCGTCCATCGCCCCGAACTGCGAACAAACATACGCGATCGTTGAAGCAACGCTCGGGAATTGATGAATCCTTTAGTACAGAGTACCAATAGGGATTTCCTAACGATTCCCTCTGATGCTCAAGCGTTTGTACCGTTTAACAATTATTTATTAAGCTGTGTTTGTCTACGAGAGAAGTACACTTGCCGAAAGTCCGTGATCTCGAAAATAATTATAAAATTTGTTACCTATCGATATATTTTTTTTAATACCGCAAAGGTATTACATTTGAATTACATTTTTTTCGTTCAGCAAAAGGTGCAATGGGATTTTTTGTTACACATTTTTTTGGCTACGAAAATACGTTAACTGAAAATTCATGACCACGAAAGCTTTTAACTAAATACTAAAATGAAATTTTCGCTAGTAAAACACATTCTATATACCAATAAAAAAAAAAAACTTTCACATCCGAAAACAGAGTAACCCGTTGACTCTGAGAACAAACGTCCGGTACGCTGAGTGTACCGGAAGTACGTTTTTAATATTTCATTTCTTTTCGTTAGCAAGAAAGTACTGTAGAATTTTCTTCGCAGAGGTTAGTTGACTATAAAAATATTTTAGCTGCAAATCCGTGATCACCCAACTTGTGATATACGAAAAAAGAAAAAAAATCGTTGATCGTAAAAAAATTTCTACTATTAAAGTATGAAAATAAATTGAAAAAATACGATTAAACTTAAAAAAAATGACAATATTGAGTCCGAATTAAGAAAAAAATGTGTTAACTCATTGCGTGCTGGAAATAAGTTTTCATCGACGAAAATATCTGAAATTAGATTTTTTTTCTCAGCGAGAAACTACCGCAGAGACTTGTATTCTGTCGTACGATTTTTATTGATTTTTTTTCAAACCGTTTTCGACCATTTTGCCCAATCTAACGATACTGAAATGGCAAAAGGGGAATGTGGGTCGACGTTGAAAGTGGACCCCGTGAACGTGAAAGGTACAAATTTCTCAAGTTCGAGACACGAGGGATAAGGGAGAGTTTGATGTAAAAAGAATGTCTCATCGACAAACTGACCGGAACACGCGTGTCAGCCGTCAACCAGACCCAATCGGAATCTCCTTTCGCGGGGGCCGGGACTTGCGTGTCATCGGTAGCATCGGCCGGCGATGTCGTGAGTTTCTTTGAATCCTTGAGCAATTCCTTCATATCGGTCATCTGAAAAAAAAAAAAAATCGTGAAATGCATCTCTCGTCTGCTGTGCACTTTTTATCTATACAATGTTATCGGTAAACTCGTCAATCTGTCATCGTTCGCTCTGACAAATATTAAGAGGCGTGGAACGCCGCGCGCCGACCCACTCGATGTCCAGTTAGTAAAAAAAACTGTAATAAATGCTATTTCAATGCAATAAACATTTGAGGGCAAGAAAATTGCCTTTGATAGCCTCTATATGTTTTGTAGAGAAACACAATTTTCTTTTTCGTAACATGTCTATAGTTTTGAAATGGCGCCCATTACAGTTTTTGTTATCGACTGATTTTTTTCGCATAAGCTTAACTACAAATTCTACGAATTACAAACTGTTGGCTTCGAAACCGTAGTTTATAAAAAATTCTAAAAAAAAAAACCTTATTACGATCGTATCGATTGTAACAAGAGTCTGTGAAGATATTTCTTCGTCAACAGTCTCGCAATTTACCCATCAATACCCATCAATAAAAGACTAACGAAATGGTACCATCGTCCTACGCTGTATCCAATCCTTTTTAACGCATTGATCTTTTTTATAATGCTTTGTCAGATCCTCCACAGCGATTTATGAATTTTGAACAATATACCTTCTCTACAATATTCCCCGTTGCTAATCTCCTCGCTTAAGTCTTTCGCGAGGCCAGCAACGAGAGACTATCGGCGCTTTGCCTTTTGTTCGCTCACCTGGAAGCTATCACGCTGAATGCAACGGATAGACTTTGAATTTGATTCACGACGCCTTTGGGTTCACACGCGAGATCTTCTTCATCCCCCGCCCCTGCGAGCGGGGAGTTTCGCGATCGAAGTCTACCTATAACCCACGTGCACATCGATAGGTCAAAGAACACACACCGTATTTTTGCGCGACAGAGAAAAGGGGAAAGATGAGATAAACGCCGATACACTTCGGCCAAACGTTATCCGAGAGAAAAGTTTTTTTTTTCGCCTCTCCACCACCCGATAGCCCGATCGTTCACATCGCCAGGTCTCATCGTCGCGAAGCTATATCCCTATTCAGACGTGGATGCTCTCCTTCTTTCGAGTAACTCCCGGAGCTACTCGAGGACGCTCTCTACGAGGCATCAGCCGCTCTCTCGCTTGCCCTCTTCATTTCCGGGCGTCAGCAGTGTGACGAGCACTTCGCGATATAATCTCCAACGAGCGCTCATATATATATATCTCTGTCGTATGTACTACGAAGCAAACCGGTGCTCGTTACTCCGGCTTGTACAATTCTCGCGACAACGAGACCCAATCTCCAAACGCTCTACTAAACATCACGGAATTGTTTTATTCCCCTTTTTTATTATGTTAGAATGCAATTAGATCTAAAAAAAAACTAAAAAAAATTACACCCTTTTGCACGCACCATCATCAACACGTACAACTCACGGAGCGTGAGATGAGAATAATGAAAATTGTTGAATGCCGAGATTTATATTTTTTACTTCCAAGCTTCCGAGGCGGGTATTACAAAAAAAAAGACAACAAAAAAAAGTTTGCTGGAAAACTCGACGCCTGAAACGTCGACAGTTTGCATCTTAACTTTTTTAATTTAGTTTGCACACCGAAGTGTGTATCAATATTCTTCGACGATATCAGAGTTTGATGACGCTTTCATCCGCTTGTATATATAAAAATTTGTTGGTAGGGAATATAAGAATCTTGGAAAGGATTTCGTCGTAAAATATTGGCGCAAGTTGATGCGGCGATAACTCGATCTCGCTGGCGTTATTCTGTCAGCTGATAAGCGACAGAAGGGCGTATGGCGGGCAATTCGATTAAAGTTTTTCTATTTTTCAACATGGCGTGTATATGTTTTTATAAATTTGATCTTATTACGCATTTTTTATTTTTCTACGATCGTTTGATGAGACCTTTAGGAAGCCTATTCTTGAATCTTCGCGGTTTGATTTTTTTATTCAGCGAAAAATGCGATAGTAATTTAAATGTACTATTGTTCCTTTTGGAGGATTCATATTAACTTTTTTTTTTCGTGAGACCTGCAGGATGGCATATTGATTACGAATTAATTATTTATTTGACAATTTTTTTGAATATTTATAACTTTCGTAAATTCCTGATTTTTCATCCATAAACAAAAAATGAAACATTTTTATTTCGGTAATTAGAAAAAAAACTCAAAAAAATCATAAGTATTAAAAAAAATAGCAAATAAATTTCGGGTAAAGAAAAAGTTAGATTACCGGATACTTCTTTGAACAATGATTTTTTTTACTACTTTGGTAATCATTTTTTGAAATTATTATGGAAAATGACTGTTCTTAGCCTCTTCTGTACGGATGATTTTTTTTTTTTCAAATTTTTGTTCCATCAGAAAATTGTCGAAATTCTCTCCGAATTTCACGTAAATTGCACTCTTTGGTTATACGCCACGATGCACCCTCCTTAACAATCGAAAGACCGTAAAGTGCATATAGATAACATAAAAAGGACGGAACGGAAGGGGGAGGGGGTGGGGTGGAGGGCGGATAATGGCATATTGAGTGAAATGTTGGTTATAGCATGAGATATGATTTACCCTGAACATATCCGGAACGGAATTGTCCTCAGCGGCGGGAAGTGCACTGCTCCGTTTTCGACGCGTCACAACACCGTTCATATTCGACGATTCGTCGCACATCTCGCCTTCCACAGCGCGTATGTGAAACTCCAATTTTGACACGTACGCGTATAGATATACGAAGGTAACAAACTGCACGACGAACTGCGACAACACTAGATAGATCAAGAGTTTTGTTTGCGGCGGAGTGCCGAGGGCTTTCGCCACAGGGCTCGTTGTCCCGGTCATATCCACGTAGTTTTCACTCCTATCATTCGAACGACGGATGTGGCTATTAGTATTCACGTTAATTACCGCACTACTTAATAAAAAAAATCACCCTCCGTGTAGCCGATTCCACTTATTACGCCATAACTGCAGTTATATCGAATGAAGAAAATCTTTGCAGTACGATATCATTTTTAGGATTAATTATTTGAACAGTTTTTTTTATCGCTCCGTTTCGTGGAATCCGAAGCAAAGTAGATTGATGTTTTTATAAAACGGATTCGAATAATATGTATGTATTACAGCCCAACGGCAACCTGGAAAAATATCAAAATTCTTCTTTTTTTAACCCTTTGAATCGTAGTTGTCTATATCGGTACTTTTTCATTAAAACGCATCGTCTTGTCATCGGCTCAATGAAAATTTACGATATTTGGATGAGAACTTCAAAGAGTTATTACTTCTTTTTCAGCATTTATATAAATTAATAAATGTATACCTCCCACAGTTTCGAGAGAAAAAATAATTGATCTTACGCGCATTTCCCAATATCCGGTAAATTTGTATCCTTAAAGAGGTGCTGAGGGTTTCGAAAGTTTCAAAAAATAATGAAAGGTCAAGTAACGTGATAATGATCGCTTTTCCATGACTTTCGAAGTGCTCGCGATGAACAGAAAAAAAATAAGGGTAAAACTAATAAAATCGATCGCATTTTATTGTTCGATAGACAACGGCGGAAATCGGTTGGAAATCTTGAATTATTGGAAAATTTAACGTTAATTTAACACGAAATTTGACGGAAATTTCTAATCCACTCGGTTACCCATCAATTTACGGTTGTCCGATCGCTTCCATTTACTACATCTCGACAAGGACATAGAATGACTCGAGGGGGAGAAGTAGAGAAGAAGAGACCGTCATACTGTCAACCGTAAGATTACTCCGACGATCGACGGACCCACTCCGTCATACGCAAGTGCGACGGCAATTTTGTCATAGACGACGAAGCGTGTATATCAATTTTAGTATTACATCCGTATGAGAAACATTTCTGCACCCATCTTTCTGCGTTCCATCCCGTATCTTTAACTGCAAGATAAAGTGCGAAGGATGTTACGAACACTTTAGATCGTCGTGAAACGCAAAAGCCTGTGAGCACTTTGAAGTACGATAAAGTATATCTGCGATCTGCATAACTTTTTGAAACGAAATAAAACATATGACTGACGCGAAAAAAAAATTGAAAAAATGATATACAGATATAATAGATATTATGAATCGGGAAATTTCATATAAATTTGAATATCGATTAATGCGATGGAGAAATATAGCAAATAAACGACAGCATACAAATTTTTTGAAATAAATATTTTCACTCAAATTAAAACATGATGGATGTCAATGGCCTTCCATCACAATGAGAGTTTTTCAAAATATGAATAATATACCAGAAAATACATTTATCACATTATCTGAGATATGAAAATTATTCTCCAATATATATCGTGAAACTCTTGAAAAAATCATTAAATTCAATAAATCATTTCCAATAATTCAAGATGCCGCTAGTGATAATTTAAAGTACCGAATGAATATAAAATTCGATAAAAAGTATCATCGATATTTTTGAAATATGCGGAATATTTTTCTATATGAATTACAATTTATGACTGACATTCGTTCGAAATATTCGGGTTGATCGAATATTACTAAATTTTCTGTGCAGTATCCGTAACCGAGTTAGGTCACCGTATTAATCCGACATAATATAAATTACATCGCGACGATTGTAAAATATTAATTGCCGAAGATTTATCAAATTCTATATACCATTGTATCGAATAAATAATAATAAGTAACGGGCGAAACTGGCGATGGGTCTAAAATTGCCGTTCTCCCAAAATACAGCTTCTTTTTTTCCCCGAAAAAAAAAAAAAAAAAAATCGAACAATAATTGTAGCCCACGGCAGGGTCGCCTCATAATGGGCGTTATTAAAAAGACGTTTTAACCCCTGTGAAAAGGGTTCGCGGCTTCAAAGCCCATCGTAAATTAAAGGGCCCACGTATTTAAAGGATGTACTCAAATATTAAAAGTATCCGCGGAGTATTATTAAAAGTGTCGAAATCGTAAAGTAGGTAACCAAGCGCAATGCCATTGGTATATAAAATATATATCCGTCGTTTTCGATTAGAAGGGGTGGGTCGGAAGAAGCACGGGTACACGGGAAATCCATTAGTTTTTTTTATCACAAGCACGACGTATTCCGCAAGATACGCTCCCTCAGTTATCCCCGTACGTTTCGTGGCATTAATCGCCAAATGGGTTGACGTTGATTTCTCCACTCTCTTTCCATTTCCCTTTCCCTTTCTCATCCTTCTCTCTCGCTCTCTCGCTCTCTCGCTCTTTCCCTCTTTCTCTCTCTCGCTCTCTCTCTAACTTTCGATCTCTCGCTCATTCGTCCGTTATACCGACGATGCAAACGGGTCCAACTTTTTAATCCATTGTTGAATACGCCGCGCGGCTTTACCCTAACGAAACACGTTCTGACACCCCAGTTGAACAAAGTACTAGTGCAAAGTTCGTAATGCGAGTAGTTAACACTTGGCGACGTCGCGACGATACGTCTGCCGGAAATTCTAAAGTTTCGTTGTATACATTTCCGTGAGCGTCTGACCCCCTTTTTCACCCCTTTCACGCACGGCGTTACACGGAACCTTTTTGCAGAGTGAAAAATAAGATGTAACTGTGACAAGAAAGGTTGACCATTAGAAAAAAAAATTCAAATAAAAGTATCGATCGTTTGCAGCGAGAAAAAAAATTAATTACACTAACTAAGGACCGAGCAAATTACGTTTCTATAAATATGTATTTAGTACACCGAAAAAATAATGTGTATACTGTATATAAACGTATAGATAAAAATAAAAACATATATTTAATATATGTTTAACTATATATACAAATTGTATACATAAAAATATTTCCCGCCCGCGAATTAAGATTTTTATTGGATCAACTAATGTATTTATATAAAAGTACCTACTCTTCAGTTAATCCGATCAGACGTTTTTCTAAATATAAGAATGTTATGCGAATTTCGAAGAGGCACATCGAGTTTTTTAAAAGGTTTATACAGTAATCCTACTGATACCGCACGTGAATCTTGTACATCCGACGTTTTTATCAGTGCCTTCGAAACTCTCGAAACGCTTGAACGTTCATCGAAACCCTTGAAACATATCAGGAAAAAAAAGATCTGGCCGACCATATTATTAGAAATGGTAAATATGGCACTCGAAAAAAACACGCGCGGGTGGATTATGGATACGAAAAAAAAAATCGGACTTCGCAGGTTCACGGTGGGTTTTTCTTCTAATTCTTCAAAATCGTTATCGCGTGTACTCCAGGATCGTTCACAATCGTCGATAATCGTGATAATCAAAATCGATCGATTAACCGGAACAAATGCAATCGATACGATAATAACTATCCCGCCCGCCAATCGTTAAACGATCGAGTAATATCGTTTCGTCGCGGAAACATTTGCTCGGTACATTTAATTAACGCCGTAACGTTTATTAGTTTAACTTAATGGACTCTCTCTCGCTCACTCGCTTAAGTGTGAAGAGATTCTGTGCTTTTAGAGTAAATTCGTCGGAGGGAAAAGCCTCGCTGCCTGTATCAATGTTTTTTCATCGATAAAAAAGTTTCACGAAGTTTGTCGATCGTATAGTTATACCACATAGCGGCGTTCGCACAGACGGGATTGAGATGAACCTGTAGGACGGCGGAGAGGGGGGGGGGGGAGGTATCCGCGAGACTACGTTATTATTATCCCAATTACCGAAACTGTGGACAATTTACGAAACGTTTAAAAACATGAAAACTTTTAGGTAGAGGAACTCTAAGTTGAAATATATATCTCGCGAGGATAACGCGCTCTCTCGATATGTATATATTAAGGGGAGAAATAGTAGGGGTGAAGTTGGACTGCAAGGCACGTAACTCAGATAAAGATTTCCGTCATATTTACATTTTTGACAAATTCACAGAGAAATCTTATCAACGTTTAGTAATAACTTTCACCGTTGGGATCTCAAAAATTCAAACTTCGTGGTTAAGAATTTCTTTTGTTTATAATAATATTAAATGAAAATGATTTTCAACATTTTGCTATTAGCAACTTTTGAATGTTCGAAAGAAATTCAAATAACTTTCCGTTCTTTTGATACAAAAAAAAAAATTCTGCAGCCGAAAATATTTTTGTAGATATCAAAAAAACGCATTAATGGTTAAAAAAATTAAAGTATCTAAAATAAATCAACGTATTTACGTTTGAATTTACGTCTCAACAGCGTCAAAGAGATCTTAAAGCGCGATGACAAAGTCGTACACGCAAAACAACAAATGTTCTATCGCCTTTATATTTGAATTAGAAAATCATAGGAGCGAAGAAATTCTACGACGCGTGATAATAATTCTCGTAAGCCCCGCAATTTTACTATGCGTCTCTACAATAGGCATAAGTGCCTTGCTAGTTAACCCCATGTCCCAGTAGGGATCGATGGATTAAGAGGTTTACGTCACCACTTTAAACGCCCGAAAGTGAAAGAGCACGAGAGATTGAGTCATATACGAAATTCTCGATGTTTCTTAATACCATAAAACTCCGAATATAACGTATCTATAATTATTTAAAAAAAAATTAATTTTGGCGGGAAAAAAAAATTCAAAAATCTTTTCACTCGGTCCACCGTCCCGTTACAATTCGCATTATAAATCCGGCGCGGTCCATACAAAAAGTTTTTCAAGCTTCAATCATAAGTATGCAGAGCCGCACTCTGCACTAATCTCGAGAAATTACCCTGCGAAGTTACACTGACTAGTAATAGTCGGGGGAGAAGGAGAGAGTGGAAAGAGCGGACTAAAATTCGCAAGGATATCCTTTTAATTTCACGCACGTTAATCTTTATGGCAAAGCGCCCACGAACCGGTTTAATTTAACCCAAACGGAATAAGAGAGTAAAACTGGAGATGAGCTTTAGCTCGACGAAATTTCAAAGGTTCCGTACTGTGTGTTTTGATATATAAAAGAACGGGAATTTTTGCCCCGGTTCCGACGAACGAGTTCACCGAACGGCGTCCGCGAAGGGACTATTCACGAAACGACGCTTGGTCTAAGTCGCCCGCGTCGCAACGAATACGTATATACAGCGGCTTCGGAAAAGAGCGCTTGCGCGCACACCATTCTCTATATATGCACGCACTTTATATGCATGCGTGTATGTACGGATATCATGCTGTACATACTACATATAGATACATGTTGCATACGAGGCATTCTATTTCAAAGCCACCGATCTTCAACAATCGCATTTTTTTCACAAGTTTTACATGCATCCGAGAGAAATGTTGTAAAAATAAAAAAAAAAAAAAACCGGTCAAATAAATGAAAAAAAAGGAAAATATCAGGAATTTTATTGTAAACCAATTATACAGACTTCGAATTGTTTCGCGAAAAAAATGTGTGCACAGTCACTTCACTCAAAAAACTAAATTTTCTATTTATTTTTTTTTTTCTTTCATAGCGCGGTTATTTTTTTATAAAAAATCTATATCGATATATTTTCACTCGTTCCCTAGCGGTTCAGATGCGCGATATAGAAAAACCCGAAACAATTTGTCGACATTCTTGATATTCGGAACTATTTTCGAAAAAAAAAAAAAAGTTGACACTTTTTCGCACTCGGCGAACAAGGGGGTGGGGGTGTCCCACTTGACGTAGAATGCCAAATATATACACATAGGCTCGCGGGAGCATGGCGAGCTTTCGCCAAAATCGTGTATACGTGCCAACGGGAAGTGTTGAAGCGCGTTTACCATGCATATACTCTCAGAACGGGTTCGTCTCACCTACTTTCACCCTATTCTCTAAACCAAACTGAACCTTAGGCGCGCCAGTCCTCTGTGCGCCTGAGGCTACTCGTCGGCTTAAACTTTGTAGGTACTTTAACACGAGGACGCGCTGCAACGCTTCGCAATACATCATTTGGCCAAAATGTTTCCTTTTATGTATATACTATACAGTTACGTTATGTAATTTTCGATGTTCAAGATTCTTAACGGGTGTCTTAATGAAGGAACTCGAGACACACTTCACCTCTTTTTAAAAAGATATGGCGTTTGCAGATTCTCCGGTGAAAGGGAATTGGATGTAAAAATAAAAATGAACATCATTAGTTTACAAAAAAAAAAAAAAATTTTAAACATGATGAATTCACTTTTGCACGAAGAAGCTGCAACGCTGTGATGAGGTCAAAATCATTAAACGGAGGGATAGGGAAAAAAGTTGAATTAAAATTTAAAAATTTAATAATATTGAATGATAAAGTTGCGGAAATGGCATATGTAGATAATTGGTAAAATAAAAAAAAAAACACCATTTTGCGAGTGTCTTTCGTATGAAAAAAAAATATACTTATTGAAAAAATAAAGTGCTGTTTTTTGTGTAAAAGTGAGACTTGTATATCCTTACCACGCGTAAATACGCGACCCATTGTTCAGCGTTAGGATGCCTGTGCGAAGGATGTGATCCTTCATATGAGATTTTTTAAAACACATTATCGAAGAGTGGAGCGATAAATGGCTTGACCTACCGCAATCTGGAATTATTGATGCAGAGAGAATCGGTGAAATGGCTTCGCCCCGCGCGATCTCCTTTCGTGGGTAACAAAAAAGCTCCACCGATCGTTCGGAGGAGTTTGCACTCCAAGCAAATTTGAGATGCATGCATTGCTTAGCATAAATATATTTCTGTGGTTTTTCTTGTAATGAGCGCAACCATTCAATGATTTTGTTTAAAAATAGTCGGAATTTCGGAGAATAAAAAAATCTAACGCCGAATCAGTCTCCTGATTATAAATCCAACGAGATCTCGCAGAGTCAAATCCGTTTGCTGTTTCTCTCTGGATTAACTACGGAAAATTAAAACTGCGAATGCGTTTGGGAGATAACTAGAGGGGGATTACTCACAAAGCGGAAACAACGTCATTTTTTTCGACAAAGACATACGTCATAGCGGGCGAAATGTATATAGAAATATGATTGCAATGTATTCATTTTTATCTGACCAGAACACGCCGTGAGAGGGTGCAAATCACCTCTACAAAAATTCTTATATTCCCCACTGTCTCTTGCGATATCATTTACCTATGCAGGAAAAAAACATTTTTGCGCATATTCACCAATAGTCAATATTGCCGAATTATATTAAGACTCGTAAAACAAATGCGAATGCTACGCGAATGCCACGTAAGTAAAAAAAAAAAAAAACTCTACAATGTATTCGCAACGATAACTTCAGAATTTGTAGAGAAATCTTGTAATCACTTTGCCGAATCTCTGCACCATTAATCTTACAACATGAATAATATTTTTTACAGATAATAATTGATCTGAAATTAACTGCTATGTAACCCCTAACATCACCGTCGGGGTTCGTCAACAAACGTCAGCGTCAGACAAAAAAGCCTTTTTTTTTTCTTTAATACGTGAAAAAAAAATCGTATCACTAATCCCGTGCGATTGTTTGAAGACAATAGAGTATCCTGATGATGTGAAAAAAATGTGATTAAAATTAAATACGGTAGGAAAAGTCTTATTTTTTTAACGAAAAATAAAAAAAAATATTTGCAGAATAATATAATTTCTCTCTCACGTTGTCATTTTCGGACCTGGAATTGTTTTTCGATAATCTGGACCCCGGTACACGTTATCAATCGCATGGTATTTTGGATCAGATTTGTTTTTCCGCAAATAAAAAAAATACGTTTGTTGATTAAAAAATCGCCGAACCTCCTCGCTTAAAGTAAGTGCAGTTAAAATATCCACGACATTATACCTGTTATTAAAAATGTGTGTTTTGCCCCTTTAAACATCAATAAACACGAATGTTATTTTTCCATTGATTTTATATTCTGTGTTTCGTATTTTTTGTACCGTTTCTATTTGCGTATTAAAAGACAATAAAAAAGAAAAATCTGTGACATTAAACATAACACTTTTCCATTATCGATGGAAAATCTTACAAAGTTGTTGAAATCCTTCGATCTTTTTTTTAAATTCTGATAATTCAATTACAATGAATAGTACTCCTTGAAAGTAAATCTCTGCAGAAGTCATCCATTAAGCATCGAGCAACGGTCAAAAAAAGTGAAAAAATCGCACCAAAGCCCTAAAAAAAAAGCGAATAAAAAACAAACAAAAAATGAATGCCAACAAAGATCTTAAGCCGTAGTCAATGGAATTACGAAGCGTTGAAAACGAAAGTTTTTTCATTAATCCCTTTCGACCAACGCGCTGCGATCGAATTGATGTTACAAGTGATACAACGAGGTTGACAGCTCTCTCAGCGTATTCAGCGAAGAATCTATAGAAGCCCGAGAATGTAGGGGTATACGTGGCGGGAATAGCGTGTGGCTGTCCTCCCAGACAAAAGCTGCCGGATATACTCAACTGGCACAACAGCTTGCCAGCACCTTGTTATAATGTACAAAGGATGTGTTTCGTATAAGTGTGCCGTACATGAATAGTCACAACCATATGGCAACACATATGTATAAATTGATACATCCATATATATCTATCTATGCATTAACACCCGCAGCATCCGTACACAATGCAAGCGAGAAGAGCTTCAGGTTGTTGACGCGCCTTAAAACTCGGCAAGCGGCTCAAGAGCCGATAAACTACTCCGATCGGTTTGTATGTATACCCTTAATAAGCTGCTCAAAGGGAGAGGATAAATGTATCGAATGATTTAGGGAACGTAAGTGATAGAGGGATCGACTACTATACATCGATAATTTTCATTCAATTCGATTTCCTCTTCGCCTTGCAATTGGAATTCCGTGATAATGTCGTCAAGGTTGAGCTGATAGTGACGTCAAATTGGATTGGATCCCTCTCGGTAACCGAATCGAGAGGGGTAGATGTGGGGTAGAGGTGGATTACGGTTGCGTATTGTAGTCAACGCAAAAGACAAGTATACCGGAAGCTTCAGGCACCGCTCCATATACAATTTATTATTGCATCTTAACTGAAAGACGAGAGAGGATTCGAGAACAAATGATGGGTATAGAAAACGAGCTTAACGATCACAATGCAACCGCTAAGAAGAGAATCGTTCATGGAGAAGTGTACTTTGGTGAAAAGCAGCTGCGAGAAAGCTTCATATTCTTACTTCAGTATGGGTTTATGTGGGTCGACGAGAGAAATGTTTATTATAAATAGTGGGGTGTTGAGCGGAGACGAAAGAATAGGAGGACGAGACTGGAGTAAGGAATCGCATTTGGTTTCTTGGCGGGTTGAAGCTTTACTCATAAATATGAAACTTCATATTATATATATCTTAGTTGCTTTTTTAACTATTCTTTGCCCTTTTTATGCTTTAATTTCCTCATTTTCACAGGTGTGATTTTTTTTTTTCATCAATTCTAAACGATTTTTTTTCGTAAGAAATTTCGAACTGTTGAAATTTGCTTTTGATTGTAGAAGAATAGATTTATTCCAATGTACGGCTTCTTTCGCCTTTTACATCCTCCCCCAATTCTGTTACCAACTAACAACTAACAGTGAACATATAAAGTATTCGCTTTTGATTGTATTTATTTGCGATTTTTCTACTAATTTGATTTTTTTTTATACGTGAAAAGTGCCAAATTTTTTTAATATTGTTCGATTTGAAGTGCTTGACCTCATTGAGGGTTTACTTATTCCCCGGAGTTTAGCTCCGAGGAAAATTCGATGAAATTAATCGCACTGAAATATCCAGTGGGGGAGTCAGCGAATAATTCATTAATACGGATGCATAAATGACTCGGTTACGGGGGGAGGAGGAAAACCGTTAGGTAATCGATAGGAGACAATAGACGACCCGGGAGAGCCGAGTTGACTTCAAGAGAGCGTTATTGGAAATAGGGGATACATAAATTCATCTGAGAAATGCAGAGGCCGAACATGTGTGGTATATAGCAGTAGGCAAGTGCATTTGCTCGGTGATTCTGCATGGAAGCCACCGAAGCTTGAAATATTATACGTACCACAAAAAATCTGGTTGCTAGGAAGCTGTACTACGCGATGCATTTCAGAGTGATTGCTTAGATCTGACTTCGATTTTCTTTCGAACGCAAGTTAGACGATGATTTTTTTCCGTTTTATTTAATATTTCATTATTATTTATATCATATTAAAAAATCGTTAAACATGTTATGGATTTTTTTGGAAAGTATTTCAACGTTTTGTAATTGTTAAGATTTTTATACGAATATTAATTGTTACGATTTGGTGTAAATACGAGTTACAGAGCGCAAGGATTACAAACAAAAACTCGACTTTGGCTTCAATACAAAAATATTCAATACTCAATTAAAAATTTTATTTATGTTCGCCATATAAACATAAAATAAATTACGAGAGGGTTGAACGTCTTAATTGAAACTTCTTAATAAATACGATCTGTATATAGAGTAAAATAAAATAAAAATAATATTGTTTAACAACGACTTTTCGATCAATCAAAACTAAAGCCAAAAATTGTCTAATTTTGATTGATACTTATTACACATAAATTAACGGATTACTACGATCTATGTACATAATACACGTGGAGATAATTTCGTTTCAACAAACTAAAAACACATCGAAAATGACTGTTGAAACAAAAAATAAACTCGTTAACCCAAGAAAATTAATTTCGTTTCAATTTGCCCTGTTGCCGACAACTGATCAATTTTTTTTTCGTGTTTTTCTTTTCGCTATATTGTATATAAAAATCTGAGTGTAGCGATGTGGATAATAAAAAAAAAAAGAAAAAAAAAAAAGTAAGCGTAGCTTCGCTCGAAATGTCGTGTGAAGAGAAAAATGACTCCGCCTACCACAGCAGTTTGATAAGGTATGAAGTACGAGCGCTGAATGTGACAGGGTGCCGGCGTCCACATAGGATGCGGATAAAGGGCGAGAAAGGGAATGAGGGTTGGTTGTGAGAGGGTACATACAGTGAATGAGAGGGAGGCCGCTCGAGATACACCGCTACCGCTGGACTCCACTTGAATGGCGTTGAATACTCTCGGTGACGAAGGCGGAAGGTATATGAATCCTATCACGTTAGTTACCATAGCTAAGGATGGCACGTAGAGCGACAGACCTCACAGGCCTCGGATAGTTTGAAAAGTCTATGCGAAAGCACCACGTAGATGAGAACCGTCCACCCCGAGAGTCCGACAAACATACCACCGACGGACTTTGTACGAACGCGAATGGGGCGAAAATCGCACACGTTTAGCCATACCTTTTGCGATCCAGTTACTCTCGCGCTTTTAATTGATGATGATATAAAGGCTCGCAATAGTTGAGTACGTTATACCGAGAATACTCGAGGCAAAATTATGATATCGCGTGCAGAAAACGATCGCAGCATTATTTGCATTTCGATCAACCCTTTGACTTCACTATACACAGACTCTCTTTTCGCGCGCAGAGTAACGATATTTTTTTTATATTGTCAGGGGGCGAATTTTTCATCAAGTCCTTCGCTCAAGCATTTATTGCGTGGCATTAAAAAAAAAATCGTTTATGCCGGTAAATTTGATGTGAAATTAACAAAAAAAATGTAAAGAATTTTTTTTTTTTTTTTCTCAATAAAAATTGACCAGTTATTCGAATTTTAGGAAAAATTGCTTTTTAATTCGGTCTTTGATGGAATTTTTCAGCCAATAATTGAGTTGCACACCGTTTATTCTTTTTGCGTTCGTGAGTAGAGTAGTCGCTCGGTGGCGTCCTATAAAGTTAGTAACATTTGACTTTTTTTTATCGCTATTGCGATCACAGTCGGCTTCCGCGCCGCGACTAAAGTGCACAGTTCGGATGTCCGGTAATGTCGTTAGAAAATCTCCCACCTTCGTTAAGGCATAAGACCTTTCAGCTTAATCATGGCTAAGGACACGGCGTCACGTTTCGTATGAATAATTTAGTGATTACGAAAGTTAGTCAACATCCCTAACATAAAAAATGCGCTCAGATAGCGTGCACGAGATAAGTAGAGAAGACGGGGGCTTATATGTCTCATGTTTCGGAATATGTCTTTTTTTTATTCGTTTGTAATATCGTATTTTTTAGTGAATATATAATTTTGTTGTTCCCCGAATCTACTTGTTTTCTAGTAGATATTTTAGCAGAGTGCAAAATCGTTTTTTTTTTAAATTCTATTACAGCACCCGAAAGGTTTTCGATTATTTATCGTCGATATTGCTTACTGATACATGTCGACCGTTTCTGCATCCAGATGAGTCCTCGTGATTTTGTTCCAACCTTTGTATCCGTCTTCCAATTATACCGCGTCTCGCCGTCTGTCGTCTTTCCGTTTGGTCCACTCCCCATCCCATCGAATTACTATCTTCCCGAAGAAATACCTCCAATTAATTTCAATCGATCGATTGAAATTAATAATTTAGAGAGCATAAAAGCAAACTAACGCGAACCGTCTACAAACTTTGATAATTTTCCTTTTCAGATTGGAGCATTCGAAACTATTAAGTTTTAATAGAATTTTCGTTCCAAAAGTTTTTTTTTAATTTTCCTCTGACAGACATTCCGAACTAATTTTGAAACCAACGAATTACATTCATAGTTGATAATAAATTTGATAAATTCCTATTTAAAGTGTATCGCTGCATATTACCACAAAGCGTATGATATCCACGTGAAATTCCGAGCGAATTTCGAATACTTACCAATTCAATAAAAATCTGAAAAAAAAAATCAACCATACAGAAATTGCTAAGAAGATTAATCTTCCACAATGATAATACCAAAAGTTATTAACAAATTAGTGAAAAAATCATTGTTTCACCAATTGATCGGTAACCTAACTTCTTTTTTAGCCGAAATTGATTTAATTTTTTTGAATACTTATGATTTTTTTTTAGAATTTTTCCTAATTTTCGAAAATCTCTGATTTTTCATCGATAAAGAGAAAAAAAAATTGGAAATAAATTTCGGCTAAAGAAGAAGTTAGATTATCGAATAATTCGTTAAAGAATTTTTTTTTACTAATTTATCAACAACTTTTCGGAATTATTATTATGGAAACTCTCTGAATTTTACGTGAATCGTACTCTTCGGCCATACGCCGCCTTACACCCTCAAACAGATAAAGAAAAATGCGCAAAGCTCGGTACATGCTGACGTCAAGAGAGCAAAAAAAATCGATGATTAAATTATATTTTTTCGTAGAGTATGCAGCGTGATTGACAAATTCAATTAATTTTAAAGAATCTTTTAAAATCTATTGGCGCGGAAAACAAAATTCGATGTTCGGAATTTCGAAAGTAATAAACTTCTGTAGAACAACATCTGGCAGGAGAATAGTTTCCATTACGTAGCAAGTTATATAATAAAACGATGAGAATTAAAGTCGTTCGCAGAGAGAAGAAGAGAGAGAGAACGGAAAAAAAGAGTATGAGGGGAGAGGAATTCGCAGAGAGATCCTATTTCACGGTCAGTTGATATCGGTTGATATCACAAATATTGGTTGCATCGTCGTGCGGTTCATACAC
This sequence comes from Cryptus viduatorius, assembly GCA_964006125.1. Lineage (NCBI taxonomy): Eukaryota > Metazoa > Arthropoda > Insecta > Hymenoptera > Ichneumonidae > Cryptus > Cryptus viduatorius. Next base: position 13,192,000 of record OZ023221.1, read on the forward strand.
ATTCTTGCCTCCCTCCTCTCGTTTGGCGCGCGGCCTCTGCCGATCCTTTATAATTTCTCGATGCCAGCAGCGAAACGTCTACGACGGTTCGGAACACCGTAAAAGCTCGTTTTACAGCGCTATTCGGCATCGATTTCGCATTTCAATTCCAAGACCGAAGCGAACCTCGGTGCCTCTAAGTTAACCATTGAAAAGAGAGTTTCGAGATTTTTTTTTTTCAAGCAATGTGAGGGACAAGATCTTTATCGAGATTACCTGCCACGAAGAATCACTGTCGCGGCTCTCGAGTTTAATCCAAACCTTTCTGCTCTCTATCCGCCTATCCCATTCCTATCCCTTCTCTCATAGATATACAGATAAGGGACTTTGGTAGATAATGATTACAGTTTGGAATATATACCGCGGTTTATATTGATGAACGGTCTCCATGCGCAATTACCTGCTGCAATATTGACTCCCGTTATGTAATGTATACTCGTCGTTTATTGTTTATAGACGATATGGTATTTCCCGTTCACCTGGCAGTCGCGCATTAAATAATAACACTGTGAATTAATTAATCAAAAAATTTATGTTCGTTCAACGATTTTTTGTTGCCGTTTCGATTCTGCCGATCGAATACAAAATATAACGGAGCTTTTCGAGCTTTTCGTGCTTTTAAGCGGATTCATTTACATCCTATTGGATGGTGTTGCAATGTTTATTTTGCTATTCCAATCTCGTGAATTTTCAATAAAAGATCAATCGCCGCTGTTCCTGTGGCCGATACATTAATTATTTATTTCAGAGAATCGGCGCTCATCGATCCATTGATTATTAACTGTACTGTGAATTTATCGTTTACGAATTCGGAAACAAAAATTCTGCTACAAATTTTAATTATTACGCGCCATAATTAATTAATCATCAGATTATCGGCAACTTTCCTGAATGAGCGATTTCGAAATATATAACTTCGGTTAACAAGTTTATAAAAAAAAATGTTTAAATCGTAAACGGTACCGCGATGTATGTAAATTTCACACTTTAATTATATGCGACATTAGTTTTTTTCAACATTTTTTATAAAAAGTAATTAGTTTTTGGAGGGATATCCGCTATGGATAAAAAACCATCATAGAGGTTTGACGAGTTTGTCGGAGATCAGCCGGTTAAACCTCCGTCTCTCGCAACATTACATCGGGTCACACGCAACGAGGATATAAATGAAGATACTGCAGCCACAATCAGCTCGGGTGGCCAGAATGATCGCAGTTCGAACATAAAATGACATTAGACCTGTATATAGGTCTATAGCCATAAAACTAAAAGTAACGTCAGGACACGGAATCGCCGCGCGACCGCGATGTCCAATTTCCCGCAAAGTCTCACAAAAGCTTCTCTCGCAACTTCTTGCAAAGCCTCCCATACATTTCTGCGAACTCGTACATTCTCAAAGGGTTTCCGATCGGAAAGATTCAATATACTATCTATAGAACGTTCTCTGCTATTCAACATGCGTCGGTCCAATCGTCCGAAACCGCATGGAAATGGGACTTCGAGCGCTCTAAGTCGAGTTTCGTAGTTTCTGTGGATAAAAAAAAATACGGATGGGAGGTCAGCAAGTCACGAAACGAGCTAAAAATAATGAATTCACGTTTCTTCAATTTTAATAACTCAGTTTTTAATCAGAGAATTATTACTTCGTCATTTATTACGCGAGTGTAAGAAGAATCATAATTCATCTTACAAAGAATAAAATACAGATATATACTTTTCTGCTCTACGCGATAATATTAATCTGATTTCTTCTGCATATTTTCTTAATCTCAACAGCTGTATGCTTCTACTCGACCGGACCTCGGTAATTCTTTATATTCACGGAGATGTACGCCGGCACTGCCAGTATAGCGACGGTAAAGACGATTCCGTGAATCATTTTCTCCTGAAATGAGAACAATAATAAAAATGCATAACAGTGACAATCAATCCTCAAACATTTTATGGGTATAATTGAAAAATTTTAATCAATGACAGTATCATTATTGCATTTTTGCTTTATACATTTTGCCGAAACTTCTTTTCATCGCGAATTAAATTTTTTATAATCGAAATTTATTTTTTTGTGTCTAAATAATTATAGAAAAAAATCTTCGAGAGATTTCTTCTTTGGAGAAGAAAGTTTCTTCTCGAGGACTTCATTTAGTCAAATTTTTTTTTCCGACAACTATAACTTCAATAAATAATATATTGTTCATTAATATCACATTTTAATAATAATAACAACAAGATTAACATAATAAATATAAAATGATATTTCATTTATTGAAATTTTGAATAATTGCCGGAAAGAGTGTGTCTTACAAATTAATGCGTGCAAAAAAACGAAAAAAATGAAAAAAATCGGTTCGTACACATCGTAAACATTATTTCACGAAGTAACGCTCAATCGTCTCAAAAAAGACACAAAATAAAAATATCTCCGATTAATTCAGAGAGGACGGCGAGAACAGAGAAACAATGGCAACGACCGAGAGTCGTCGTTTCTTGTATTTTTTTTTTCGTTAAATCCTTTCTGCGTGGCGATAGCTGTATAATTACAGTGGCGTCGGCAATTGAATTCAGCAGACTTCGATTGATAAGCAATCGATAACTCGTGACCAAAAATAAAAATTATGTAACAATCATTTTTTTTTTTTTTTTTGAGTCAATGAAATTGTGTATGTAAAAAAAGTATCGATGGTCGACTTACCGTGAAAGAAATGCGTACGCGAGGTGGAGTAGCCATATAGGTTCTCGCCAAAGATCGATTCAACGATCCCGTAGCGGCGACTTTGGTAAGAAGTTTTCCAGCGTGGATCATCTTAACGCTCTTAATTTTTTACTGAACGAATCGAATATTTTTTCACTTCGCAAAGGGGATGTGGCAGAAGTGCGTATAAAATTGGCCTCAAGGTCACCTGCTTTCACCAGTTTGACAAACCTAATCGACCCGCCGCGCCTTTCTGACCGCCGTGCCGTGAACGCCAGATTTTTACCGCGTATCTTATCGCCACTCGGGCAGATAGTATAGACGAGGGTATCGGGCGCGGGTGCGTGAGTCTCGGGTTGGTATTTCTGTGCGCAACTTTATAGAGAGCCTTCGCCGGAGAACGCGCGATACCGGTGGGTGTACAGGTATAATACGTTGCAAGACTGTGAGCATCAACGATGTCGGCGTTTCGCGGCAGGTAAACAGACGAAAGAATATTTACAATTCGTTATTTTCTGTTACAGCCGCGGGAGATGGGAATGAATCAGTGCAACGATGCAAAAAATCTTCGCCGGCCTCGAATATTGCGAAGGTAACGCAACTATATATTTTTCTTCTCGAAGTTTTTTTTAGTGATAAATAATTGATAACCACTGCGGAGAGTGTAATGGCCGGACGAAAGTTTTGTATTATCGAGCAAAAAAAAAAAATAACGGACGCGGCGTCGGAGCCGCGCGTTAGTATCTCAGAAGCGACGCAAAAAATCATTGAATACAAGAGATCGAATGGAAAAAAAATGTGTTACCGTACAATGATCGTAATGATATTGCTTTTATCGAAAAAAAGGCATTTTTCATTAGTAGATCGTAATTAAGCAATCAAAAAATCATTCAACGATTAAATAAAGTAAACTTGAGAAAACGTGAAATTCGAAAAAAAAAAAAAAAAAAAAAACAGCAGCGTTCGCGAAAATAGTACAAAAACTATTGATTCGTATAGTTTGAAATCAAAATAGTTAAGAAAAGCTTTATTCTTACGATGATAACGTAAAATCAAAAAAGATTTATTATTTAAAAAAAAAGTTCAGACGTCGTTAATATTGTGAAAATCCAAAATTATAAAAAAATTGTGCAAAAGAGTTCAACAATCTTTTAGTTGTATTTATAACGAAAATGAGTGAAATATTAGACAATTAAATAAAATCAAAGAAAAAAACTATTAACAGGCAAATATAAACAATTTTTTGATTAAATGTGCTAATTTCTGAAATGCTCTGTGTGTTTACATCGCAATGAAATATTTAATTAATATTTGAAGTTTCATTATTACTACCCGCAGCAATTTTCAAGGTCAATTAATAATGGCGATGAATACAGCTTAGTTTTCATTTATTATCATCCGTCGCTCTTAATAACTTACTTTATGATACAATGACGCGAATTGCTTACTTATTCAACGGTATATCATCAAATTTCTCTAATGTCCACTAGACCAGCATACATTTCAAGGGCCGGACAGCACGCTTATTGACGATAATTCTTAATGTTGCAAGCGATGTACATTGGTGTCGCCAGAAGACCTGCGGCCATCACTAATCCGTGAGCAACTTTTTCCTGAAATATAAAAAAAAATATCGTGTTTACCGTTACGTTAGCAAAAAAATATATATATATATGTTTTTTTTAATACAAATTAAAAAACACAAATATGGTAAACTTTATTAAAAGGATATTTAATTAATTTTTTCTATTATGCTTTGTCAAAAAAACGATAATAATGTAACCTTTACTGGAAAATATCAACCAGATTAATATTTGATAGATAGCATCGTCGATACAATTATCGATTTTTCGAGGAAACGTCAAAATTGTAATTCTCGTAAAACTTCGAATGTTTTTTTTCTTCACTAAAAATCACACTACGTTTGCTGCCAACATTGTTCACGAAATCGAAAATTGTATGCTTGTTTTAATGGTCATGCGGGCTCCCGTGAGGTTAACCACTGTTCTCCGCATTAGAAAAATCGTTAGACCGCGTCATTGCAAACTCGATAAAATCGCGTTATTACTTTGTTCGAATGAAAACTTTGAATTAACAATACTTTCATTGATAATATTATCGATATCTCGTTCAATTGTCATTAAATAGGCATATTACATAATACCGAATGTCGGTGACAAAAGAAAACGAAAAAGTATGAATTTTCTTACAGGAAAAGATATCCTGACTCTCGGGCGTGAGGCGATGGTCGTTCTGCTCGGAATCACGAATCGCCCGGTGACCTGGCTGATCCTGATGGCTTTTTGGGCGACCAACATCTTTGAATCTCGTTTAATTCGAGAGAATATCGATGAAACAAAAGGCCGAACTGCTTCGAACTTCGAACGATTGTAGAAACGTTTCTGGCTGTTCAGCTGTGAACGCGACGAAAATTTGTCGGACCGTTGCCCACAATCTTACGCTAGTCAATCGCGCGTCTAATGATTCGAAGAATAGAATGAATTTTAAACTCTAACGGAATAAGTCGAAAATGGCTAGTATTAAATTTTATTTTCTATATTTCTACGATATTTTGCCAGATCCTGTTTTAATTATTATTGCACGAGTTGCAGCGAAGGAACACTGCTTTGATCATACTGCAACAGCTTCGCCGATTCTCCGTAGAACGTCCAATCGCTGTATCGGATTTATGTGCTATATACGTAGGTAACGTGCGTGCACTGTAGGTCAGAGTACATAATTCTTGATACGAGAAGACTTGGACATGTTTTACGGGCATGTTCCGAGCTATCGTAGCGAGAAATCGAATTAGGCAGACGAGAAGTCCTGCTGAGAAAGAAATTTGAACGTTAAATTTATTCATATTTTATTCCATTTTTTTTATTTACAGGATATAAAAATATACGATGATCAGTGTAACAAAAATAAAATATATCCGAATATAAAACGGCCGTTTTTTCCTTTTTTTTCTTTAGGAACATACGATAAGCGAGCTGTAATTAAATTTCTGGAACGTGTATGCAGGCACCTTAATAACCGGGCGCGAAGCAAATCATAAATCTTACAAATAATCAAATTATCCAATTTGCAAATGATAAAATACTGTAAAGATAATCAAATTTCCGTAATAAGATTGAACATATTTTTTAAGAATAAAAATAATGTTAAAATTTATCCGGAATGAACTATCCTCCAATGGTAATCTATAGTTACAGAGATGGGTGTAATGTATGTATTTGAATACATGTTATCGTTGAGTACACAGAAAGATCAAATGCATAATTTTGTATTACTTTTGGTAAGTAATAAGTTAACATTGCCACATGTAACATACGTTTTTTATTACAAAACGATCAAAGAAATATCGGAAATTGATTTTTTTCTGTCGACTCTGAGTTTCGTACGAAAATCGATGGATTAATTGCCTCCCAATAATATTTTCGTGTAGGGATTCATCATTGTTTTCAAAATCTATAATCTACTCTCGTGCAGCGACTGCAGGCTACGAGAATGCACGTTGGGTTCCATGACGTTCGAGTGTCCCCACTCCTGCCGTGTGCTCACACACACTAGCGTACACAAACGCACGCATACGAGTACGGTACAGCATATACGCTCGACACCGCGGCTACCGCGACAGATCCCAACGACTTCTAACACGGTAGACTTAACCCTTTCGTCTTGTTTCTACGCTCGATGCATTGCGATAAAAAGTTCCCCAGAGTCAAAATGTCCACCGCGTTATGATAAGAAGCTATGGCTGCCGTTCGCGATCCGAGTATTTCGCAATTTTCGAATGTGCATCACCAAGTGCTCGCGCGCAAGCTCCACGGACCTTTCGACACAATCCACAAGCACGCAACCCACATACAGCGACGAGAGAAACGCACACACGGATAATACTGCTGTTGTCTCGATGTGACTAGATTTTTTTTTGATATACGTGAAAATGACAAGTTTGCCAAAGTACGTCGACCACCGTGGATGAAATACATCGCATCGGCAATGTCGCGGAATGTGATTATCCGTTAAATCGTAATGACTGACGTAAAGATTCAGTGACAAAGGGATACTGTGAACCGAAGGGAAAAAATTGCATTATCGAGATTTATTTGGCTTTCGCGATGCATTCGAATGTAAACATGGCCGACAGCGTGTTGTTGAACGAGTGTTTGTGTATGCCTATAACGGAGTATCTTAGTACGAAGTCATAATAAATCGAAGAAAAATATGCTTACGAAGGACCCAGGTAACGTAAATAAATCATTAAAAATTCATGCGTCGAGACAATCACAAATATCGTAGCGATACACCCGCGCGTGTCAAACAACATATCGTTTTCGTCTCGTATAACGCAAATCCCAACATTTTTCCATTCATTTTTTTATTTAGGTCGGGACGCGCGCTAGCCATTGCAAAGACATTATTGTTTTTTTTTACTTTTCGTATCGAAAACAGCGAATGTTTACGTTTCGACGTGCAAATATTGTCGTCAGAAATATCGTGATCGGAATACAAAACAGCTGGATTATCGGGACGTTCAGCTGGCCCGACGACATTGATCTGTAAAGTCGATCGAAAATTTCGTTGCTGTAAATAGATTTTGATTTTTAAAAAAATAAATTGCTATTTGTTTCTTTTTATGACATTCCTTTCCTGTCGCTTGACATTTCTTATTTTTTCGTATTACGATAAGAGAACTAAAATTCGTTATTTTATAACCCCATAAAAAGTTTTTAAACAGTACCAAACCTCAGGATAACATTGTGGTTTTTTAAATATTAAAATAAACGTGCTTTGAATTTTAATCATTTCTCGGTTTTTTTGTTATATCGAAGAACCTAACGGAGCTGTTTCTGGAATACTGCAAAAGTATGACCTACTTTACGTCGACGAACAGTGCGCATACGCTTCCGTGCGTTGATACGGTATAAATAATACTTGAAGCTACAAGAATCGCTAATCTAGAAAGTGGTTTACGGAAAAAATTTACTATGAATTTTTTCAGGCTGGTGTCTGGGTGAGCGATGAACGTATTCCGGATCCTGATCCCGTGTGCCTTGCAGCCTAGCGAAGACAGCGAAGAGACGGGAGGAACTTGGAGAAGCGGAGGGGGTTGCTGGTCGCTTGGACGAGGACAACAAGATGATACACATATGACCCATAGAATGGGAGCGTCCGCTTCTACTAACTTTCCTGCCAGCGGTGGAGATCCCGTTCAGGCGGCGAGGCTCTCCTCCTCTGGCAATGTCGATCAATTCGGCATCATAGTTCGGTACGCTATCTCAATTCTTTTCTACATCATTTAAGATTTTCATATATCTTTGATGAAAAAAAAAAATGAATGGTAGAAGGATTCAGTGATTTTGAGCAAAAATAACGTTTCATTTTTTCTTTTTTTTTTCGTCAGAAAAACTATACGGGTGTTACGATTATGTGATTGAATTCTCAGGTTTAAATACAAAAAATTGTAAGGAGTTTTTTTTTTTATGAATGGAACTCGAAAAGCGAAGATGAAAATAGCAAGAAAATAAAGAAAGTACTGTGAGTTAGTCGGCGAGTACGCGATTATAGACAGTATTGTTTATTAGGCACATTGACATCAAATTATTATATGTGTTATTGCAGATTTAATATAAATATCGTTGTTCAAAGTTTGTTTGTCTCAGATAAATTGAGAATGAACTTAGCTGATTGAATTTTTGCGTTACAATTCGTTGATGTAACACATGTAAGCCATTACTACTTTGACGCCGTTTAGATAATTATCAATCGACATTGATTCACTATTCGTATCCAAGTCATCTGCATCGCTGGAAAAAAAGACATTAGATCAAAACTTTTTCATGATAAATCAGCGATTTTATAGTCACCTTAAAGGGAGAACCAGTGAACTTATTTGAGGATAAATCGCTTTCAAGATCGAAACTGCGGGAAGAGAGTATCCATCGCAGACGTACAATGGATCTTTGCCATAAACCTATATTTTGTCGTAAAAATTATTCAACAATTTTTAATCCATTATTTTACGTAAATTGTTAATAAGGAGGTTTAAGATCGAACATTTCGAGACTTGAAAAATTGTTCATTGATTATTAAAGGGTTTTCGGAGTCTTTAGGCAAAACAGCATTTTTTTTATAAAAAAATCGAATTCCATGCGAGTGGTTGTCCGTAATAATGTTCTGATTATTTTAATAATTCCACCGGTAAGTGCGATTAACAAAAAAAAATATTTAAAAAAACATGAAGCCTCTTCCACACATATATCTTTAAAATTTAAAAAAATTCCGGCACCCACAATCATTCGCCTAGAATTTTCAATAATTTTTTTCTTTACCGACAAAAAAAAACACGCTTTTTGACCTGAAATTGCGGAACATTCCGTTGAATTAATTAATTCATTTTTTTTTGTTTCGTAATTAAAAACCAATAAAGTTTTGACCGATTTAATGGCGCAGGCTGCCGCATCGTAGTGTGAAGTCGTCGGATCTTCTCTCCATGGATCGATACCAATATCCATCTTCAATTTAAAGTCATTGACGCTCTTGTACTGCTTCCACATCTTTTTAATATGAGTTTCAACGTGTACTCGAGTATCGCTAGCCGTCTGGTTAGGTACTATCCGTATTGAAAACTTCGCCACGGTTCTACACAAAGGTCAATGGCCATTTTTCCAATGGAAATTTCAAGGAGTAGACAGATTTCCGCAATACCAATCTTTTAATCGAATGAAATCGCCGGTTTTTACCTGCAAGGAACCATCGCGAGGTTCTTGGGATTTGTGAAATCGGTCGTTGTTTCGAATCCGTGAATACTGATACTGGGCAGTCGAGTTTTGTGAATGAGGATGCGAGAAGGATTTTCATTGTGTCTCAAACGCATCACACCAATATTTTTCTTTATTTTATCGACATCTGGTTGAAATTTGTCGATAATTTCTTTTTCTTGCAACGAGAGTGATGCTGTGTCCTTCACGATCTGCAGCAATTAACATTTCTAATTTTTTGATTACATGTCGATTAATACGATTCTATGTGACGAAACGTTTACTTACAAAGGACATTGATTGTTAGTACAGAAAAAAAATTGGAAGCATGAATATCGTTGTCGTAACTAAAAGAGAATAATAACGTTCGCTTCCGGAAATGAAACATTCATTCCTATGCGTAGGATTATTCATTAAAATTGAATGAAATGTATTAATTACGTTTGATATAGCGAGTTTGTCGTGTTTATCCGTCAAACTAGAAACCATACGCACAGCGTCAACGAGCGGCTGATCAAAAACGCCTCCGTACTTTCCACTATCGACATCTTTCTCTCCACACGTAATTTCCAAGGAAAAGTGACAAATTCCGCGATAGCCGTATCGCAAACACGGACTCTCGTTGATTTTTCTGTCGATCGTGAAGCACATGTAGTCGATATCTTGGAAAAACATTTTTTTTCCTTTCGCGATATCGCTTAACGTTGGACTGCGCAATTCCGCGGTTCCCTCAACGATGAACTTCACGTTTACCGGCATCTCGGTCTTCGTGGCAGAGAACATTTTTATTGCGTTGAACCAACAAAACAACGGTCCTTTGCATCTCGAAACACCGGTACCGTACATTCTTCCATTTTTTACCGTTAACTCGAAGTCATCGGCTTTGAAATTGTCTTCGTTATTCGTCGACGGCGTATCTACTCGCCGAAATTAATTTTTTGGATTTTTATTATGAAAAAAATGCATCTAAAATAACTGAAAAAAAGGGATTTTACTAACCGACGTGACCATAGACGCATATAGTTTTTAATTCTTCGTCGACGAACAAATTTCCAAAGAGAATAGGAGGATAAAGTGTACCCTCTCTCGTTGCGGAGTCTTTGCTAGGAATCAGTTCTGTCTTCGCTCCCAAATCGTTAATTTTCGACTGACAAAATTTCAGCTAAAAAAAACATACATTTTCAGATCCAACTATATAAAAAAAACCATTCTTCCTGTGTTTTACCATTTTGATAACGTCAAGAAAATGTTTCTCTTCCGACAGCGACGGAATCGCGACAGCTTCCTTCAAGACACTCTGTATGCTCGTTTGATTTTTCTCCACACATTTGTACAGTTCCGGTAATTTTAATCTCGGAAGATTTTCTTCGTCCGTAACGTCTATCATGATGTCGAATAGTAGCTAATTGTACTTCCGTCAATCAATCAATCATCCGTCGAAAAACACATTTCGTAGCAATACATCGTATTATCATCATCGATCGATTGTTTTTCATCCGGATTCTTTTTTTTTTTTCTTATAGGGAAAGAAAGAAAAGAGTAACCGGTTTCGCGACGCTGCGAAAAAAGTTCATAAGAAGACGCCGGTCGTCGAAAGCCTGCGATCACGGCAGAGTCATCAGAGAACTCGTGTCGACTTGGAGTCCTTTGGAGGCCGGAGCTCTTCTCGAGGAATACGAGGCTCTGGCGGCTCTGAAGGATCTGCACGTTCAAGCGGAACTCGCCAGACCACCCGCTACTACTTTTAAACAGGATCTCTCGACATTGTACGACTATAAATACTGCACCGACGTCGATCTCGTTTACCGAGGCGCGTGCTTCCCCGTTCACAGGGCTCTACTCTCAGCCCGATGTCCTTACTTTAGAGAATTGTTGTCAGGATGTCCAGGTGCGTCATTCCTCTTATTTTTTACAGTATTTTAATCTCCAGACTAACAAACATTTGTAAAAAATATCCCAACATTCTTCATCTACTATCTGCAATTTTTAATAATTTTTTGGTGTTTTTTTTAGGATACGGCGCCCGCATATGTTTGGACCTTAGGACGCCCAGTTTAGAGGTACAGATGTTTTCCGCACTGCTGCGTTATCTCTACACCGGTGATATATGCCCTCACGACACGTCGCTCGACACAAATCTGTTGCGTCGCCTCGGCGAGGAATTAGGAACGCCGAATCTTCTCGAACACGATCTACGATACCTATTGGACACCGGTGATTACGCTGACGCCGCTCTGGTATTCACGTCGGATAGCGATTACCAGAGGCCGGACAGTGGTAGTTCCGAATATGGTTTTCGTCCGAAACTCGAATTACCGTGTCACAAATCCATACTTTCGGCGCGATCGCCGTTCTTCCGTAACTTGATACAGCGACGAACGCGATCGGGAGAGGATCACACGGAGAGAGCTCTTCACATACCAACTAGAATAGTATTGGACGAGTGCGTTATACCTAAAAGATACGCGAGGGTATTGCTGCACGCGGTTTATCTCGACACTGTCGATCTGTCGCTGATACTTCGTGGCAGTGGGTGCGGAAATAGCGCGGGAAGCCTTGGCGAGGTTAGTATTATCCAATAAATACGTTTAATAACGTCTCAACACTTTCATAGAACATTTTCCTGGTTTTTAAAATTATTCATTCGCACTTTTAACGCCTCCGATCATTATAAACCGTCATGTGAATTTATCCTGTCAAATTTCGACATTTTAAAAATCTTTTGGTGCTCCAGACTTCCGAAAGATGATCTCGTTTGTGTGGCTTTTTTTGTCATAAATTGTGAATAATTGAATAAAAGAATTTCGAAAGGGTTAATCAAACATTACGTATAAATTTAATAATAATTATTGCACCTGATTTATGATATTTGAATATAAATTTTCTTTTAATATCAGGTACAAGCGCTCACGCACACGGGCCGAATGAGACCGAGTCCTCTCGAAGAGGCTATGGAACTTTATCAAATTGGAAGATTTCTCGAGCTCGATATACTTTCGCAAGGCTGCGAAGATCTCATACTTGAATGGCTAACTCAAGATTCACTGGCAACAGTTTTACGGTAAAACCATATATATTTTTGTTATCGCATATATTTCACGATTACGATCCCTTTTCATTATTTTCACGATCTTCTATAGTATTGGAGACATTTTTTTTACTCGGATTTCAAAGCGTCAGATAAGTTTACGCACTTCATGCGTTATCGATGACTTAATATAAAAGCGATTGATACAAAAAAATAGAAAATATTACGAAAAAAAAATTCTGTTTCACTATTATTGTCGACTTATTGCTTGAAATATCTTTTTTTTAATTATAAAATTATAATTAAACACGTAATTAAATTTGAAATTGTAAATTACTGATTGTTAGTTTTCATCTGTACAATACGATTTAAAATAATTATTGTGTCACACAGATGGGCGAGTCAACCGCATGGATCTGCTTGGGTGCACAGACAAGCGTTGCATTTTCTTCGTGAAGAATTTCAATCCGTCGTAACGTCGCCGATTCTTCATCAACTGGATCATACGCACATGAGTAACGTGTTGCAAAGTCATTTTCTTCAAGCCAGTGAGCTCGAAGTTTTGCAGGCGGTACTCAAGTGGGGAGAACAAGAACTTGTGCGTCGCATGGAGGATCGCGAGCCTAATTTGTTAAGTCACACGGTTCACTCGGTCACGCGTAAAGGTGTCAAGAAACGAGACCTCAGCGATATCGAATTGCGCGAGATACTCAGCGAACTTTTGCCGCTTGTGCGAATTGATCATGTCTTACCGGCTACAAGCGAAATATTGGCTCAAGTATGAAACATTCGATTATAGTTCGAGAGTAATTCTTGCGCATTCATTGCTCGACGCGACTGAACTAATGAAACGTTTACTCTTTTGTTTTTTTTTTTCTTAGGCTATTAGAAGAGGCCTCGTGTCGACGCCACCGAGTCATATGATCGGCGACGAACGAGAGAATTTAAGAATTAACGCATGGATACGCGGAGGCAAAAGGAATGGCCTATTCGTACGGCCTCGATTATTCATGCCGTACTACGAAGAGATTAAGGTACTTTTTATCCACCGAAAAATCCATTAATTCGATGATTTTGATAATAGTAATTATAAAAAAAAATAAAAAAGACAACACCGCAAATATTGATTTTTCGAAATATCGCTATTTCAGGCTCTAGTCGAAGAACAAATGGTTCAAGAAACCGAATTAGTGAGATTACGGAGGGCGCGATACATTCCCGATATTCCTGATACTCTTTACATGGTTGACGAGAAACCGAGATCGATGGGAGCGGTTGGCGTCGACGTACTATCAGCAGCTCTTCCAGGTAACGTCGATTTTAATATTTAATTAAGATAGTGGGTGCGGTAAAGTGAGTCAAGTATTAAAATTTCAAAAATTGTTTTTACCCGTTTTATGCGACAATACGTTGCGAAGTACAATTACTGTATCGTAAGGACTACTTTATTAAATTTCATTGGGTACTTAGATAAATATTTAAAGAAATTATCAAAACGTAGAGTCGACGGAATGAAAATAAAATTTGACGTTAATTCATAACGCGAACATTTTTATTTTTTGTCCATTTTAGTACCTGACTCGGCTACGATGTCGGCGATGCTAAAACGGGAACAAAAGTTACGACAATCCCCGAGTTGCCAAAGGGCTGTGAGTTTACCGCTCTCGTCGAGGCACGAGATTAACAAACAAGTGAGATTACGCGTCGTGCGAGAATTCAATCTACCAGATGCCGTTGCCGATCTCCTCGAGGTAAGCAAAAAATTATTTCAGATCGTTTTTCACGATTATTTGTATTGAATAAAAATATATATTTATATAATATACATGATAATCGCTGCCCTGCAGCATTGTCTTGGTGACGTTTATACAAAAATTACAATTTATTTTAATTTTACGTATTATTGCGCGTATAATTTCTAGACAGTTATGATTGTTAAATATTCTCAATATTTTTTTAACCACCTTAACTTTACTTTGAATCGGTTGAACCACATTGATGCGTAAAGTTGCGTGTTATTTTTCTTAAGGTAAACGAAAGTTTATGAAAAATGAAACTATCCTCTGTATCCGAACTGTCGACAAAAAATATTCCCATTATTTTCACTCTTCGGTCGGTTATGGTACACAATTGACTACTATCATCTATTTATTTTGTGCATTGCGATTCGTGTATAAAATTAATCGCGGATTTGTGTTGCGTATCGTTACTTCATCAACCATCCGCGTTTATCGAAAAATTGCACGGTGTGCAGCATCTTCTGTTGATAAACTTCGCCTCCACCTATCGTCAGAAAGCTCTCTTTGCTGTCGATATCCTCCATTTTTGGTGCGACGCCGGGTTTCGATTTGATAACCTGCACCATCATCAAACACTGCGCCAATTTCATCGGTGCGGCTTCGTTCAACTGTTCGATAAGTTTATTTTTCGTAAATGGACTCGTGTCGACTTTCAGCGTCTTGAGATTATCGATGAAGGATTCGTAGTACGAGTTCACCAAGTAATCAAAATCCTTTTCGATGACTTCTCTCGTGGGACTCGATAGCAGGAAAAATATTAGATCTTTGACACCAGTATCGTAAAAACACAATTGAAAATCGACGATCTTCATGTCGACAACGTTTCCTTTTTCGTCGCTCTTGAACATCATATTGTTTACCCAAAAATCGTTGTGCACAAGAGTCGCCCACGCGTCTTTGATCTCCAACTTCTCCGATTGTTCTTCCAATTTTGTTACGTAATCGATAGTTTTATCGACAGCGTCGAGGTATCTCGCGGCTTCCGGTATTATTCTTAAATCTTCGAGAGCTTTGCGCATCATATCGGTGATGCAAGTCTTAGCGGTTTCGTTTGCCGGTTGCGCGAGCGCCGGCAATACAAGATCTTCGAAAATCTTTGGTTTTTTGCTTCTGAGAGCTATCGGTATCGCGTGCAATTTCGCTAATTGTCGCACCGCGAATTCAGCTTGATTTTTGTTTAAACCGACGAGACGATCGACGGTCTTGTAGCCGGAGAAATTCAGATTTTGCAAAACGATCGTCGCCTGTTCGTCGAATACCTCGCTATCTGCGAGTCCAAGTCGTCCGCCGTAGTAACGAGCGCCAAGCCACGTTTCTTCGGGTCTCGTTACTCCGTTTTCGCGCTGTACCGCCAAAAATGCTGGTGTCAAATCCCTGTAGAATTGCAACTCCTTTTCAAAGGTGAACGGACTGTTGAACAATTCCTGAAGCCAACTCGACGGCGGCGGAAGCTTCGCGACGAGATTCAGCGTCTCGGGTTTGGAATTTAAAAGCACCCGAGCGTTTACCGACAGTATAAGACTACCGAAATTTTCACCGGGATCCGTCAAATTTTTCCAATCGACGTCCTGAATCGTTAAGTCATCGCCGAGGGTCTGTCGCAGGATCGACGCCAGATCTTCGACCGGCAGTGAACTCTTCGATATTGGCATCTCTGAAATAATAATAATTCGAATTAATGTTAAAGGCGCAATTTGTAAAACGGCGCTAAAGATCGCACTTTGCATGACGCAATAATACGTGAGACAATTCATGCAGCGCAATTGTAAATCAGTGCGGTTTGGCGGCGCAGTCACAAAGATCTGCATACCAGGTGTTCATTCAAGTTTTATTGTTTTTCTTCTTTTTTTTTCTCAATTGCCTACGCTTGCGATACTTCGATCTCAATCCATTGACGATTCTCTCAACGTAGCGACTGAAGCTTTACGATGATGAAAATTGATTCAGCATTTTCTTACCGATTGGAAAATAACTGGTGAAGAACGGCAATACTCGTGGCAACGTGTTACTTTTATATTATAATTTTTAATCCGATTTCCGCGCGACGAATTAATTTGAACCTCAGCGCACATCGAGAGATAAGCTTCGTCGGCAAGTAGAAACGAATTCTGACACCCCTCGTGAAGGAAATTGATCGCCATTAGCTTGCAACTTGACGCAAGGTCGAACGCGGCAAGTATACGCGATTATGGTCTCTATTGGTGTGCGAAAAATTATGCCACTATTGGTGAGAAAAATATTCAGATGCGGGATTTTTTGTCGGCGATAAGCTGAAAATCTTAATTCAAGATATTGTCCCGAAATTTCATATGCAACCGGAATTTTTTTTTTTTAATTCAATTTTTCGTAAACAATAATTTATTAATTAAAATTCTATGAGACTTCGAATTTAATATTTTTCGTTATATTTTTTTATATTTTGTATATTTAATTTTAATTAAACACATCCTTCAATTTTTCATATTTTCCCTCGGAGATTTTTTTTTTCACATAAGAATAAAATAAAATGGATTATTAATAATTAATATTTAATAATCAATAATTAATATTGACACTTTACCCGGAAAAATTCGATCTCTACTGTGAACAAAAAAATTGCCGCCTCGAATTGTTTCACAGTTTTCCTTTTTTCACTTTTCAGAATAACAGCTTGCGAATTAAATTTGCGCACTGGCGGCAGTACTTTTTTTTCTTTTCATCTGAGACATAGTATCAATAATGAGATAGAAATGAATATTCAGGATAGTTGTGCTCACGGCGAGGGCTCTCGCCAGAGGTGAAGAATAATCACGCGGCAAAGTGTAAACTTCCTTTATACACTTTTAGTTGTTTTTTTTTGTTTTCTTTTCAAGACAATGGCGAGTTAATATAGAAATTTAAATACACGCATACGCACGCGACGTCAAAAAGGTACACTCGGAAAATTGTAGACCCGATGGTGGGACCTACTCTCGGAATAGCTTCGCTAAATTTCCCGCGGGCGTAATTATAGACCACGGAAAACCGGCTCTCTCCCGCGTTTATAATTCCATCGGCTATTCGTTAATGCAGCATCCATATACGCGTAACAATTTGCCCGTTGGGCCATCACTCAATAATCGATAATTGGTTAATATTCGTGTAATAACTATTATGTAATTGGAAACATCGGCAATTTCTCATCTCCGACCTTGAAGCGAATACTCGCTTCCGCGTTCAGTCGCCTCGGATTATCAGTTTGAAGTCCTGCTATTGCGTAACCGTGTCGTGTGTATTGTTTCGAGAAGTGCACAAACGACACGTGGACAACATGCATTATTATGTACAGTACTAGTGGCCGACCGTGTGTACCAGTCGGTGATCTAACGTCTGCATAATTTAGATTGTGTCAACGCGAAGTAAACTACGTCTTCATAATAGACGATCATCCGCGAGCAAAAAAATCTATTTTTACGACCGATTGTGTTCGTTATCTGCTGAGAAATCCTATATTCGGTACTATTCTTTACTTACATTGTTTTTCACCAAAAACAATGCTTTTTTAAGGCAATTTTTGTATTACAAAAATTCATCTTTAATACAATTTTTGTAATACAGAAAATTAGTTTTTCTAATATTTTCTTACACAAGAAAAAAAATCAATTTTTATGCTACTTTTTTAACCACAAACTGTTATTACGTTTGAAGAGATAAATTCTTAAGTGTTAAAATACATTTTTATGCGTCACGCGGCATCATAAAGAAAAAAATGAATTCTTCGTTTTATTTTCGTTTATTTTTGCGTCGTAGCTGTGCTGCATACGAAAAAAATTAGTTTCCACGAGTTTGGATTTATTTTTGCAATTATCGAGTCTCAACAATGTACGCAAGAAAATCGGTTTCTATGTTGCAAGAAAACCGCATTTTTTGCTTTTTCATAATAAATCGTTATTTAAAAAAAAAAAACAAAATTTTATCAAAGGAATTTAACCAATATACGTGAGAAAATTCTTTTTTTACGAACGACGTTACATCGAGAAAGAGAAAAGCTATTTTTCTTGCTGCTTCCTTAAACACGTCTATTTAATCCCATCAATTAAATTCAATTGCGGCAATCCTATCGTCCGGGATATCTTTCATCTGATCGTAGACTATCACTTTGCAACGATAATTATACATCTACGAACAATAACGTTTGAGGCTCGATAATAAATACAGAAGCAGGCGAAAGAAACGTCCCCGATAAGTTACAGCGATAAATTGTAATCGACAATTACCACCCACTCGCGATAACAACCGATTTCTACAGACTTTCCACGAGCGCTTCAAAGTGCAGTCGTAGAGATATAACCAGTTAACAATTCTTATATATTTCTTTCATTTCAATATTGAATATTCAAACTATTCGCGTTACGGTTACATAGTATCGTGCCGAATGCTCGGAGCTTAGCGACTTACCGAATTGTATTTTTTTTCCTAACGCTTATCGCAAAGATAATGTTTTCATACGGTTGAGTAAAGAGTTTAGAGCTCTTAGATTACAACACTGCTGAGCCGAGGCGAGCGCGAGCTTCGGTTTGTGTCAACTCGGCGCAACGGAGCAATGACAACTGAATACCGCTTGACTTTGACCCTTATTCTCCCCCTTCGTATGTGTCGTCGAGCGATCCCCATCCCCACTTATACATTTTTTTTTTGTGAACAGCGACCGAATTGAATTTACTGAGAGGCGATTAATTGATAGACTCAATTCTCTTTTATTAGCAATGTAAATTTTTCTATCCTCGGAAAATAAACGTACGAATCGTATTTATGGTCAAATAAGAGGAAAGATCTTTTTTTATTTATGAGATTTCTTTTTATCCGATTTTGAATTCATCGGAGTGATAGTTATGAATTTCTCACCTGACGACTTTCCTCGAGTACCCATTATTACACTTGGATACGAGATTGTTGTAGTTACGAAGCGAGACGAGCTTTCCTACGGCACGTGAACGAATAACTGTTAAGGCAGGTCGTCGGATATAAAGCGTGTCGATTTTGCTACGGTATAGCGGATGAATGACGCGCATCCAGTCCACTTGGAGTACTTACAGCTCTTATCTCTAATATTCCATGCAACTGACCGTCTAAGAATTTTATGACAGAAGGTTATCGTAACTCGTGTGTACATTTCGTCGCGGCCAATGGGTATTCACAAGATGAATTTCCACGATTGAGACATATTTCACGCTCGCGCGTCTTACGTGTTTAAAGAGTCTCTCGCACCTGAAAATACGTTTTATACAAATTCGCCGATTGTCCAATTCAAACAGTTATTGTTATTGTTGGTTTTGATAAAAAGAAAATCGTCTTGAAACATTATTTCTTCAGTCGCCGGAGTCAATAATAAAATATTTTTTCTTTGTTTTTCGATTCGTATTGCAAGGATTGCATCCGTACCTCGCGAAAGGTTCGAAGTCACGTTCGAGCAATCCGCGGCTAAGATCCCAATTTATCGTCTAAATTCCGTAAAAATCCGTAAAAATCTTGGACACCGATAAAACGAGAAGTGGAGCATTGAGTACAAAGAAAAACAGATAACAAATCGTAATTGCGCTTCAATGCGACCAGTGTATCGAGCTTTTGAGGCGCGTACACGCGCGACCCACAGACGCAATCGGATACCGTAGTAAATCCTCGTGATCTACATTACCACTTATCTTATAACCGTCGATCGATTTCTATTCGATTTCATCATACATTTATACTCGAGACAGATGAAGATTAGTTATCAAATATGTATCGTATCTTTATCAACAAAAGTGCACTGTCGCATAGAAATTAATTTACATTGGTGATCTCGTTTCGAAAGATCGTGACTCTCGTATATCTATAAATAAGATATAAATATAAATATAGGTTTTGAATAAATAATACGTGAATGAGGTCTGTGAAATTATTTTTATGTGGGATACAAATTTTTATTTAAATTAAGGACAATCGTTTCATTGACGTTTCATGACATTTTTTAAAATTACTTTTTACTCGACCGTTTGCCGTCGATACGTTATCTGTGTCAGCATAGGAACTATCTACAGTTGTAACTAAAAAACATTATTTCACACGTCATTTATTTTTCGTAGCTTTCCTAAGGCGTTCGGTAATTTCAGGTCAAAAATTGTGTTTTATTTTTTCTCAGCGGTAAAAAAAATCTTTTGGAAAATTCATGATATCGATTAGTGATACAATCTTTTTCTCCGATAAAAATTTTAATAAAACGCTTTGTTGCCTGAAATCGCCGAATCCTCTCTATAATTTTCCGTTTTTTTTTTAATTTTTATTTTTACATTTTAAAAATCCGTATTAATCACAGAAATTGTTTCCGATTTTCATACTGGTCGTCTAAACCCAATTATTTTTTATAGATCACGATTACTCAATAATCCGTTTTCACTTAATGGTATTTATTATTTTTTACAGAACGCGGCGTGTTACAATCTCGGAGAACAAGACGAGAACGTGACAGGAATGGAGGCGGTTAATACCGGAAGCATAAATATGAACAGCGGTGCACCGGCTCCGCCAATGTGTTACGGTCGAAACATGACATTTCCCCGACAAAGTGCATCGTATGCTCTCAGACACGAGCTGCCGGCAATCGTTACAGAAGGAGAGAATTATAGACTTCCCGGAGAGGTATCTATTTTTCTTGTTTGTCATTGTCAGCCTTATCGCTGTTGTATCTCGAACGCTATTTGTGAAAAAAAAAACTAATTGCTGTATACACGTATCTTTCAGCAGCCGGATAACAATGTATGTGGAGATGGTCATTTGTCGGGAATAATGCCCGACGTTGCTATGGCCACAGCGTCGTTCGGTGCGCTTCAATTGGTGGAGCAACAAGAATTGGAATTGGATCTCGGCGATGGAACGTCGCATCTTCTTCAACACGGTCCCGTGTCGATCGGGACTATAGGACCGCATCATCCGCTCTTACCGCATCAACGGCAGAGACACTTTCCGGGACCTCCGCCACCGCCGTACATGTACCATCGTTCGAGTTCCGGATTACCAAGGTTCATATGAGCGAATTACGCTAAACGCGTGAGATGATTAGTCCGCAAGGGACGTCGAAAAAAGCAAAAATTCGTACAACCGATCAATCGCCTTCTTATTTATTCCAATAACTATACGACACTCTGAACAAATCTCGTGTAAAAAAAACATTTTAAGGCGTAGCGCAGTACTTTTCGATGTAAGAATTTTGAAAACATTATTGTTTTTTTTTCTTTTTATTTGTGAGGCATATGTATGCATTGTGAAAGTTGCAGAGGCTCGGAGTCGTATAAATTATTTTGGTATTTATGCTCCATAGCAATGAAGAAAGAAAAATATTGGAATTTCGAATTTATATTCGAGTTTAAGGTATTCAAAAATATTCATTACTTCGATTATAATTTTTCTGCCAAATTCGGCAATTACATTCATTCAATAACAGTGAACATTAATGTTCATATATTTACGGTGTTAATAAAGCGTTTAGCGGTAAAAAAAAAATTACCTTTGTTCTCACAACGCAATAATAAATATGAAAAGAGAGCGACGGGCCTCAATGACTTTCTAAACACATTGCCTTCGCATCGATTGTCAAATTAGTCACGCAAATGCGATTGATCGGTTGTTTGATGGAAAAAAAATCAGCGGTGACGAATTCGCCATCGAGGAATAGCCCACTGATCGCTGTCGAGCGAATGTATACGAGTCTTTAAACCGCCTCTTTGGTATAATCGAATTGCATTTATTGTAATCGTGGACCAAAGTCGCTCTACGTAATTTTCGGACGCTATCCTCTGCTCTTATATTCAATATATCTTCCTTGGATTTTGCGTTATTTAAGAAGAAGTAAAGAAAAAAAAGAATAATTCATAGTTTTTCGTGTGTTGCACCGTTGAACTATTTCGGTACTGAGGGGTAAATCTCGTGTGATCAAAGATATATACGTACGGCTTACGATTTAAATGAAAATAAAAAAAAAAACAAATAACAAAAAAATCCCATCGAATCGACTACTTAGACACAAACGGCATAATTATTGTTGCAATATATAAAAAAAGAAAACAAACGAATCATTAATTATTCATTTATTTCGTCATACGAATTATATATTTATTTAAGTGAAAGAGAGAAAGAATTGATTTTCCCAGACGCAGGATATCGGGCAGTGAGGAGCTTATTGTTAGCCAAGCACGAGGCGTAATTCATATTGGACCAATGTAACTACTGTCAGTTTAAAAGTAGCCAACTGTAGATCGTATTAATGTTAATGCACGCACATTTAAGATATTCTAGGAGTCTTAAAAAAAAAAGAACAAAATACTTTAGAAAGGATGTTTCGAGAGTCGCTTGTTGGAGCTGAAATTATTTTATCATCGAAAGACATACTAACAGAGCGACAAATACGAAGATTGTTTTCTTTGCACTTATCATGTGCATTTTTTCATCCAGCTAATGTACGTACGAAAACACAGTTCGCCGATATGAAATATTGAAGAATCATCTCGTCCGTTTTTTACGGTTCAAAAATTAAACTTCCACGCGTCAGTCTCCGAATTTCTCGTAAGATAAATTGCGGAATGATTATTTTCCGGATTTTTTTTTTCAATTGGTTAACGCGAATTTAATGGTCAAATTTGCGACTCTCGGAACATGCGGTATATCAAATGCTTGGAGAAAAAAATAGCTTACCCGAGTAGCAAAGTCGTAGCTCTCTAAAGAAAAATAAAAGAAAAACAATGTGTAGACTAAAATATGTACCTGTTTGCGGCAATATTCTGAAATCAGCGGTTTCCCTGTGCTTCTTACCATCGTTTCGTGGCATTTCTTCATTTTATTTGTTTCATACACAGGACGCGATACTCGACGCGAGCAGCGACGGTAAAATCTCGTAATGTTGACGAGCAAATTTCGCGATTGTTTATCCTTTCTGCAGAAAACAACGATAGATCCGAATTTGCATTGCGCCGAGTAGCAAAAATGTACATTTTTATTTTTCGAAAGCTCAAAATTTGAGGCTACTTTTTCCTTTGGATTCGTTAGGCGAAATATCTTGCTGTGCGCACAGAAAATTTGTAGAATTTTGAATCTCCCAACGAGGTCTGCTCATTGGTGCAATTTTTTGAAATTTTGGTGCGAAATAAGTCGATTTGGATGTTCTGAAAAATCGTTGAAAATGTTAGGGAATTAAAAACTTCATACATCGAAGATTTGTTCAAACATCTGTAATGATAAGAATTTTACTAATCACTGTATTTCGCCAAAAGTTGCAACAGTATTGTTACCAAAAAAAGCGTCGGATCTAAACTGCAGAACGCGATTGCACGTAACTTTTTTACACGATACTTTTCGTCGATGCTGCAATACCACACGAAAGGCACGTTATTTCCCAAAGTGTCGCGGAATAATGAATAAATATTCGTAGAGTTGTCGCGTTCCATAGTCACAAGTAAAAGCGAAAATTCTCTAAAGTTTCAAGTTTTTTCGTATCGCAGCTTCGTAGCACTTTCATTGCTGAGTTTCTCAACGGAACGTTGTAAAGAAAAGCACGAAAAATGAAAAAACATTCTCCACATTACTCCGTATTTCTTACGATTTATCTTGCAACTATTGTCGCGAGTGATGTCTCCTTGTTGACGCTTATTAACGCACGTGGATAATTGTGAAACAATGAAATATCCATAATCGCAAAAGCACGCAATTGAAACGACAAACATTCTTCTTCTGTTGACTACCGTTTACACTGCCATTACAGTAGAGAGAAAAAAAAGGTATAATAAATGCGCGACATTTCTTGATAAGAGGAAACCACGAACCGTAACTGAATCAGATGAAAGAAAAGAAAGAAAAAAAAATCTTGTAAATAGTTTAGCTCTACGATAATGAAGATCTGTTGCCAATATTCGATTGTATATAGGAAGTTAATGCGTCAACGAAAAAATGGGCTCCAAGCCCAATTTTT
The DNA here is from genome assembly GCA_964006125.1 of Cryptus viduatorius. Lineage (NCBI taxonomy): Eukaryota > Metazoa > Arthropoda > Insecta > Hymenoptera > Ichneumonidae > Cryptus > Cryptus viduatorius. The sequence continues at coordinate 13,216,280 of OZ023221.1, forward strand.
TCGTATTATAAAGAAAAGAAAAAAAAATAAGAACAAAAAAACACAAAAATAGTCGTTTAAAACGATCGGAGTATCGAAACTCCCTTAGACTATTGCTCTTTCGCGATATACTACTTACGAGAGAAACAAAAAAAGAAATGTAGACTTCTCTTTTTTGATCGAAGGTTCAAATAAGTTAAAAACGAATCGCCCTGTTATCGTTTTTTTATTATTGTTGATCCAAAACCAGCAATTTATCGTTTACCATCGTGGTTTTTGCTTTTCATGGTCTTCTTGTTTTTTTTTTTCATATAATTATAATATATAATTAGCACTGAGTCTGAGCCATCAACGGTCAAGTTGAAGAGCTTCCTTTTTACAACTGCCATTCTGATATAATTACCAACCAACTGATATAATTACATATATATAAATCAGTAAACCAATTATAAATTCACGACGACGTTAGCACTTTAGACTGTTAAACGATATGATTCAGCAGTTACATTCGAACTGAAACGGGTTCGATGAATTGAAAGACTTGCATTTTTTAATTTTTTTTTTTTCGTTTCGTCATCCACAATTCGCATTGAATTCGATAGAAACAGTGAAAAGAAAATGAATAAAAGGAAAAGGCGACGAGACGTTGCATTAGTCAAAAGAAAAATTATTTCGTAAACGTTAATACCATCGGTATCCATATGTATGCACGGAGATCATAATAATCGTCTATAAAAGTGGGATGTATAATGTAAAGCGATATTATTTAAAGTAGTTCCTAGCTACATAAACTCTACGAATCGTCCTGTTTAGGGGTGTTAATCTCAATCAATTGCATCGACAACGTATGTTTGTTGCATAGATAGCCCAATTGTTCAATTTTCGATTGAATCGCGAAGATAAAGAAACAAACAAAAAATAAGTGTAAAGTTTACTCGCGATATTGAAAAGAGAGAAAAAAAAATAAAAAAAATAAAAATACGGGAAAAGTAGACAGCGGTTTCGAAGCCCTTGTTAATTTTGTGATATCAATCAGGCCGTTGTTTGCCGTCGAGTTTTTTCAAAAAGAAATAAACAAAAATTTATCAAACGATTAAATAATTCAGTAGGCATATTAACACATTAAAGGCGAAGAAAAAAAAAAAGAAAAGAAAAATAAATTTGGATCGGGAGTGACTGGAACTATATATGTGAATGTAATTTCTTGTTTGTGTGATGACGAAAGAAGTGTGTATGTATATGTATATATATATATTTATATATATATAATAGTAAAATATGATTATTGCATTCTAATGTCGATTTAACTTATATAATACTTATTATTAGATATATATGGATTATTAATAAAAATAAACAAATCGAGTTAATGACAATGTATGTCCGTTTGGTTTATTTAAATTATTAGTATCCTATTGTTTGTACCTAATATTCTAGAAATGAATAAAAATGAAATTCAATTGAAACGATTTTGATCAATTACGCACACCTTCGCTCGTTTATTCGATGGGTGCGGACTCAATTATGTAAAATGACAGGTCACGTGACGTCATTATCGTTTCCAACATTTTTTTCTATGTAAAACAGACGTCACTTTTTATTCGCGCAACGAGCAAATGAGACGCGTCTGCTCGGTGGTAAAATGTCGACATGTATCTAATTAGATGGAAAATTACGGTAATTTATTTTTTGGTAATATTTTTTTGTCATTTTGTAAGCGAATAATAATTAATCGATATGACATCACAAAAATCTACTCAGTAGCAAAATGGCAACGTGCATTTACTTCGATGTAAAATTACGGTAATTTTTTTTCGGTTATTTTTTCGTCTCGTTAATTGACCAGTTCCCGTAATTTTGGTTATATCGGTCATTTTGCAAACGGTGATACGATTTATAGACGTCATGACAGTCACTTTGTACTCTGCAAATTTACAAAAAATAAGGAAGAAATAAATACGCGTTAAATTTTTGTAAGCGTCATTGTGTTTTATTTTAATTTTCTTCTATTCTCATCAATTTTCTCCATATTCGAAATTACAGTTCGTGAATCACAATGCGATGAACTTCGTCGCGAGCTCTTCGGTGGATTGCGATAAAAAAATCGTGCAGGCAACCGATTTAATCGTAAGGAAGCGTTTTTCCCGACGTTAGTATCTTTTTGCGCCGATTAAAAAGAAATTGTATTAATTATCGGCGTATGTTATTATTTTCTTTCAAGCGGTGGCTTACTTATCGTACCCGTGGGACACGATACGACATTGTCTCGATACGACTGTTTTTCGTCAACGAACAATTTCGATGCAATTTAAAAAAGCAAAAAAAAAATCTACTTATAGTTAAATTACAACATAGCGATGTTGTGAAAAAGCGTACCGATATTAATTATTAAACGTTCTTTACCAATGAAAGAAAGTCGGTGCACAGAACTACTTTAAATTGTGTTTCTTGTGCGTTACAATGTGAATAAAGAAAAAAAAAGAAAAAAAAATAGGTATTTCAATTGAAAAAATAAAACTCTGAAGATAAGGCTAAACTTTCAAGTTCCCGATATATACTATAGCGAAGAAAAAAAAAACGATAGGAAATAAGCGCTACACAGCTAGCGGATTATTCTATAAGGACACTTTAACGTTTTTTTTTCTTCTCCTTTTGTCGCAAAATAAATTCGTTATTTTTCTATCTATTTTATGAAATCGCACAATGTTTTTGCGACAATACGAACGAACGGATTAACTTCAGAACTCTAAATTTTGAAATAATGTTTTGTTTTGTAAAAAATAATTTTTTTTACACCTGTTATTTGCATTTGTTGATAACAAAAAACAGTGTAAGATCGTTGTGTATACAAAAGAAAACTATTATTAATATCGAAAAAGTAGAGAATCGAACGTTTGGGAATTCTTCGCTTTTACAAACGTTCTTTCGAGTTTAATCCGCTCGTTCAATAGCAAGCGTTACGCGTAGTAAGCCTTGAGAACGTCTCTGACTTTACGATTGCATATCGGACAATGTTTCGTCGTTTTCCAGACTCTCTTGGCGCAACGATAACAGCAGCATATGTGAGTAATCCTTCCGTGAACGAAAACACCATTTTTCGGTGCAACAGTGCATATTAAACATAATTTGTTTTCCGGATCAATTTGATACTGAACTCTCTTTGTTGATACGACGATTTTCTCTATCGACCCACTCTCGTCGCTGCTGTCCCAATTGTTCAAATCTCGACTACCGATGGACGCTGTACTTGCGACACTTCGAGCGGATTCTTGGCTCGCGGGTCGTAGAAATTCCGTGTCTTCGATAGATTTATCCGATATCCGATTTTCCGAGTTTCTGGACTCCATCGTCGACATTTCTTTCGAATTCGATTGCGACTGGGAGCTCGTACTTGGCTGGGAGCTCGAGAGACCCATGTCGACTGTGTCTATCGACTCTTGCGACGAGGGCAGCGAGGATTGGGAATACGCGACTCTCAAACCCGAGGGACTCTCAATATCGATTTTTCTGAAATCGAGACTCAGAGATTGTTGACTTCCCTGACTCGACCCGAGACCCGAATCGAATCCCGTTAACTCGTGTTCGTTGAGAGATTGACTGTGCGAATTGCTCTCAACATCAATTCTCTTGATGTCGAAGCTGATGGATCTTTGACTCTCTTGACTCGAATCGAAACCCGTTACTTCGAGTTCCTTGAATGATTGACTCTGCGAATTACTCTCGATATCTGTTCTCTTGATGTCGAAGTTTATGGATCTTTGACTCTCTTGACTCGAATCGAAACCCGTTACTTCGAGTTCCTTGAATGATTGACTCTGCGAATTACTCTCGATATCTGTTCTCTTGATGTCGAAGCTGATAGATCTTTGACTCTCTTGACTCGATCCGAGACCCGAATCGAAATTCGTTACTTCGAGTTCCTTGAGAGATTGACTTTGCGAATTATTCTCGATATCTATGCTCTTGATATCGAAGCTAATAGATCTTTGACTCTCTTGACTCGATCCGAGACCCGAATCGAAACTCGTTACTTCGAGTTCCTTGAGAGATTGGCTCTGCGATTTTCTCTCGATATCTATTCTCTTGATATCGAAACTAATGGATCGTTGACTTTCTTGACTCGAGCCGAGATCCGAATCGCAAATCGTCATTGCTTGGCCTTTCGGAGTTTCATGTTGCGCTGACGCAAGTTTCGCTAACTTGCGGCGTTGTTTCTTTCCTTTAGGACGCAGGGGAAGATGGTTTTTTCGCTCCTGTTAGACAAACGAAGATAAATGGTTAAGAATATTTGTTTTTTTTTTTTGTTCAAAAATGATTTATTAATGATAAATAAGCAATAAATATATTATTTGTTGCTTATTTATTGTATAGAGCGAAGTAATTGATTTGTATGTTACGGTGTTTAGTTTATACAGACACTCCGGTGGCCCCTCACAGATATTCACGCGAAGACTTGTCGGCACTCGTAGAGACTCGCAGCTGTTGCGCACAGTTACTCTTACGTACAAAAACGCTCGCAGCAATCATACGGAAACTCACAGTCACTCGGATTCTTAATGAGCTCACAGTCATTCCGATTATTTCTCGAAGAGCTGACGCCGACACACACGCAATTATCTTAAGAACTTCCGCGGGAATTTTCACACAGATTCCGTAGAAGATATCCTAAAATAATTACGGCTCACGTCGGCTTTGAAGATTGGAACTCCTAACGGTTCAAAATCTTAGTTAGATTTGTATTTTTATTTCTGAAGAACTATAGGCGATAATGAAATGAATTTTGAATACTGAAAGGCTGAAAGCTGAAGGCGATTTTTTTTTCAAACGCGTGACGTACAAATTTTACAATTTTTCGTTATGAAAAATAACGCTTGTGTTAATGTATAAAAAAAGAAAAGAAAATTAACGAAAAGCTGCAAAAATATTTGATGGCGTGAAAAATAAATTACCGTGTAGCACTTGTCGCAGTAACGAAATTTCGGATTATTGTTGCTTGTGTTGCATTGAAAACACGTCCAATAGTCCGCAAGACTTATTTCGCTGTCGCGGGACGTCCTCGAGTCGTCGCTATCGTCGGCCAGACCGACGTCCGAATCGCATGCTGCGCGGGCCAGTGCCGCGATGACTCCGACTCTTATAAGTTCCTGCGAAATAAATTTGAGTAAATTATTAATAGACATTCACCGACGAATTTTGATAGATCGGATTGTATGACTAAAACATTGGTATACTTTCAATTTGAATAAACGAATTCCGTTTTTTTTCTCCATTGAATATAAAAAAGTAGAGGTGAGCAGAGATATTCGATTCAGATATATATTATTGATTCAATCGATTTAAAAAAAAATCTTAAAAAAAAAATTATAATATAAAGTAAATGCAAGCAAAAAAAATCGTTTAATACGAACATTGTCTCGATGTTATTTTTATTGATTTTTCAAGAGAAAATAACTAAAAACTTTAATGTAGAAAATTGTACCTCAGGATCCGATGACGAATCATCAACAAATGGATTTTCGTCTTCGGACGCCGAAACCGGATCAAATTCTTCGTGTATAGAAACATCTGTGTTGTCGCTGGATGTGACCCATGTATGCGTCGATGTGTCCTCCGTGTCGTGTGCAAATTCTGAAATAACAATGTGACGTCTCATTGTAGCGTTTTGAAAGAAAATATTTGCACGCAACGAAATATGAGAAAAGAAAAATGTTTTCTTACCAGTCTCCACTCCCTGGACGCTGTGTATGGATTCATCATCTTCATCCGACGACGTAGCCTGAGGCGATTCGCTTTCCAGCATAACATACCAAGAATATTTAGCTCTTTTGGCATTGGACGTCAGATCTTCGTCCTCTGTAAATAAAATGAGTCACAAAATTCTTCATCACTACATCGCTGTATTCTTATGATTATTAAATTTGATTCCTATTGCTGCACAGCGTTTTTAAATGGTTTTTTTTTTAATGATAAAATGATATTTTACATTTCGGTAACGAAGCTTATAATTTATTACGTCTTATTAGATACTGAAAACGAATGGCAGTGGAAAAAATATTGAATTGGTGACTATAAAAAAAAAACTAGACAGGTGCGGAAAAAATGCTCCAAAATAGTCGACTCGCATTCGGAAGATTTATCAGTTAAAAAAACTAGTTTTACTTTTCGTTAATAACTCAAGTTTGTATTATCCGATTAACGGAATTATTGGTAACTTTGATAACTATGCAAATATTCACTGAAGCGGGAAAACGGACGAGAAAAAATACTCCGAAAAAAAGAAACGGTAAGTCTTACCTCCTTCCGATCCCTTTCGTTTCCAACATTCCGGTTTGAGTCCACCTTCAAAAATAAACAAACGATCAGTGACGAGATTCTTCTGGAAAATCTCTGTTCACAATTCGTTTCAACTATTTTATCCTCAAAGTACGTACCAGCCGGTGCGTTTATTGGATTCGCTAAACTCATCGCGAGAAAAAAAAGTTTCGATGCCACACGATATACACACGCGAGGGACGCTAACACACCCGAAGAGAGTTTGGCGAAGACTGGAAGCCTCTACTCAAGGTCTCTCGTACGCGCCACGAAACATAGTATTCTTACGAAAAAACGGACGAGCAGAAACACGTTTAACGCGCTGTAGGCGTGTTCGTCCGCGCACGCGAGAGCGAGAAGCGAGACTGGATTCCTCTCCTTCCTTCCGTTGCCTTCCGCGAACGGCGAGTCACTAACACAGCGCCACGACGCAAGGGTTCGTGCGTGCGAGTTGCCTCTCGCCTGCAGTGGTTCTCAAATGATACGTCATGACTTTCTGAGATAAAGTTATTATCGCTACAACGTGCTGATCGCGCAAAACGTGGAATTTTTAGACACGGTCATCGCTAAAAACCCGATAAAAATGTGCGATAAAAAAAATAACGCTCGGCGAGTTATTTTTCGAATGTCGAATGCGAGTTATTTTACTACGATAATGGAGCACCTCTGAGGACGTACGCTACCCGTAAAATCGTAGTTCGTAGTAGTGAAGCGTATAGTAAGAAAGGTTGATGAATGATTTCTGACCAGCCGAACGACTGGAGCATTGAACGAATAGACGGAACTCGATGTTTTTCAAGTACTTGATGATTATTAGGCTTATAGAAGTTTCACTGGCGGTTGTTGAGTAATTAGTTATACACTACACCGGTCGCATCGCGTTGCAACCAGTTCGAACGCGCATAGTACTATCGACTATACACATCTGGAGAATGACTTATCCGCCGCACACCGGACTCTGGTCGCGACTATACACGGCGATGACGAGAAGCGCGAGAAACAAATTGTAAATATTTCTACATAATTTTATAAACAGTAGATACAAAGAATTCAAGCGCCACGGGGAAGAATCGTCGTCGAATACGTCGTTTTCAACTTCGTCGATAAAAAAATTCTTCGTGTTTGCGATATAAAAGTATTTGTCAATGATCGAAATTTTCATATCTGTTTTTTTTTTTATATAAACGACTGTTTTGCTAAAAAAAGTAAAATGGATTGATTCTTATCGCTTTTTTTTTTCGTCAAGGATTATACCTTACAAAGAAATTTGTTGAATCGTTTCTCGCTACAGATCTCGAATACATTTTGTTATTGGAAAATATGATTGTTTTTGTATTTTTAACTATTGACTTCAAATTTCGAAGCTTGGAAAAGTAGCGGAAATAAAAAAAACAAAATCCGAATGGATATTGTCAATCCAATTCAATTTCCGAATTGCACACGCCGATTGACGAAAATCGAGACACATTTCTTAAAAACCGAATTAATTATCGCGAGCAAAGATTGTTGACGCAAAATAAAATAAGAAAACAAACATAGAGTTGTATAGAAATCGTGTTTCTCCACTATCAAACTTTTTACATAATTTATATTAATAATATCAATAATTATTAATAAAATATCTATAAACGAATACAACAGGATGGAGCCGCTTTGAAACACGATGGAAAACGTGCATAAAAATTTGTTTTTTTTTTTTCTTTTTTTTTTTTCACAATAGACCCATCACGTCCCATAAGCCCGTATGCCATAGAATATGAAATCAAAAATAATATAATTACAAATTTCAACAATTTCAAACCAACAGTCACAATAATGCCACAGAATTGTTGCTGTTTAATATGAAATCCCCACTGCAATAGTTATGTTTTTTTTCGCATGAAAAATGTCCTGCTTACGGAAATTATCACAGACTTAGTCAGATTCTATGGTAAAATCGCTATAAACTATAAAAAAAAATATTTATATATATATGTATATATATATCAATAGATCATTCAAAAGAAATGATTCTGTCGATGTGTTTAGCTTCGCCTTTTATAAGGTTTATATAAGATGGTTGTTTTTCTCGTTTAGTTATCAAAATAGAAAAATAGGTAGGAAGTATGCCACAGAGCTCGGAAATAGCTGAATATCAGCAGTTACATACGATATTAGGTTGCATTTTCACAATGTGATTCGAAGATATAAACTAAATACACGGATGCAAGCGAAACTACTGACGAGAAACGAAAATAGAAAAAAAAAATTAACTGAGGCGCAACTGAGACCTGATATCATGATTAAACGTTACATTAATAGAAACCTATTTTATACTATGTGATGTGTATTATACTGGTGCCTGGAATATTCGTGTTTCTAACTAGAATTGTGCTATCTCATCATATGCCGGAATTTGTCCAATTCGAAGATACTTTCGGATAATCTGCAAAGAAAGAACGTATTAAAAAAAATATTCGATAAAATTAATTACAAAAATATGGAGTACTAAATACCAGCCGTATTTTTTTAAAAAAGTAATAGATCGCGAAAAACGATACAGAATAACTCGAGATGCGAAATAATAAATGTTGAGCTCTATATGCAGTCGATTTTTCGAAATCTGAGAAAAGTCGTAACGCACAAAATTCGAGACGATCGATTAGTCGAAAGTAGAATTTAATTTCTCATACATTAAATACTGTAAATAATCAAATTTTTTAGATACTTGAGAAAAAAATTTAAACAGTTAATTAACAATTTTTTGAAACTAATATTTTCATAGTAGAAAACTAAAATTTCTCTCAACAAACCTTCCAAAACCATTGACCAGTGCGACGATTTCGCTTCTTTCCAAGAAAAAGTTTCTCCTGTCGAATGCGTATCTCACGGTCGGTTCCCACTTGTCGAATTTGCCGGAAAATAATATTTTCAGCGCTGTACCCAATCCGTGTATTTGCAGTTTACCCCACAGTTTGCATTTATCGCAACCCACGCAATCCATTATGCGAGATATATTGCGAAAGTGTTCGCGGAATTCTTTCTTCAATAATTGCGATTGAACGCCGCCGTTGAACATTACACTCTCGTTGAAGTGATCCGAAAATGATCTGTAAACATATGCAAACAACATGAAAACACTTCATTAAGACAAACATTACTTTGTAAGTAAATATCGATGTTACGAGGAAAATACTAGTTGTGCTCGCGTTCGATTTTCCATATGGAATATCGATCATTGCTACTTAGAAAAATGTTATTGCGTTGCGAATAAAACTCACCGAACAACGCTTAAAATATCATTAACGGCCATTCGCGTATCTTCGTCCTCCAATTCGTTTCCCGTGTAGTATTCCTCACGTTCCAAATACGGCGCCGCCTTTTCCAATGCCCGCAATTCGAGAAGATACAGGAAGTACAAGTTCTTCAACCAATTAGGCCCTTCGTTGCCGGTTTCTTCCGGAGTGAATCTTTTCAAAAATTCTTTCAAATTTGGACCCCATTTGCCTGTCGATGACACCACATCCAGAGGGTCTTGAGATAAGAGGTACTTCGCGCACAGATGAATATTTATGCTCGCATGCAGTCCCGATATGACCCTGTAGAAAGCTCGTTTCTCCAAACACATTCCTGAAACATGTACATCAATATTTTTCATCTTCGTGTGATGTAAAAAATTGCAAAATCAAATTTGCTTTCGTCCAAATAAGATAATAATATATTCTTTCCATAGCTTCTAATTTCGTAGATAAATCGTAATGAAATAAAAATTATCGGAGAAAAAGTATTGCTAATCCTTGCCGTTTCGGGCTTTTCATCTCCATATCTCGTAGATGAGGTTTCGTTAAATTTTGTAACAAATCGCTAAGCTGTCCTTAGAATGTCTTTTTATCATTGTCAGACCAGTAGAGTTTACTTAATGCAGATTAATGTACTTAATCGAAAATTAGGTGAAAAACGACGAGACAATAATAAGTAAGCAGCGAGAAACAAATGAAGATTTTTTAAAGAAATAGTACTTTGATTTTTCGAGACTCTGGTCGACGGATCAACATTTTTATTTTTTCTACTGTGGCTTCGGTACGATGATATTTTGTTTCTTGTGTCGTTTTCCGTACCGCAACCGCAATAGAGAAACCAAAAAAAATGGTTGGAAGCTGTCTAAATATTTACTCAAAAGCATGTCATCAGCGATGTTTTTGAAAAATATTGAGGACAAGATATGATTTAGCAATTATATTAAGCAAATACATCGTTTAGCTTTTTCTGTTTTTTTTTTTTTTTTAAACGTAAGGTAATTCTTGTTTCTCACTATAAATTATCACCATCATATTTCAAAGATGTTTCCATCGACTAAAGCCCCGTATAATCGACGAAAGTTGCAATTGCACTTCCAAAAGAATGTCACATCACCGCGAAGGTAACAATTTGACGCTCCAAAGAATACAGTATCGTCGTGCACGTAACAATTTAACGCTCGAAAAGAAAACCGCATCGTCGCGCGGTTGAGTATTTGACGCTCGAAAAACAATAGAATTGCCGTAAAATAACGAATAAAACGTGTGAAGCAAATGCATGATTTACCATTAACTTTTGACGACTGAATAAAATTATGCGGCGATTTCTCGGGTCTGAAACAATTCTCCATGTATATGCTGCGCCATATTCTGTGAGCGCTTGGTCCCTTGTAACCGGTATATCTTTCCGGATTCAGCAACAAATCAACGTATTCTCCTGGACTCGTCTCCGTAACGCAAAAATTATCCTGCGCGTCGTCGTGTTGCTGCCATCTCTGAAATTCCTTGTAATTCTCGGAACTGCAAGAAACATAATAACGTAACATTTTCTCTCATTCCTGTCGAAACTAAAAATCCGTGTGACGAATCTACTATTGAGATAAAAGTCTTCTGAATATACCTAATAGTAGTATTTAAATATCCAAGTTCCTTATTGTGGTCCCTGGAAGTTTGGTCGCAGCCGCTTGACTGGAAGTCACTGGTATATTTGTCGACTGGATTCTCCGCAAAGTACATGCGTCTCGGCACGTCTCCCTTGAGTCCGGGAGGTATGTCCTCCTAAAAATTAGAACAAAATTTTTGTCAACTCCGACATTGATTAACAAATACATACAAAATTCACTTTTTCAATAATCTCATCGCTAATCCCAAATGACTTATCGTTATTTGCCGAAAAACAAAAAAAATTAAAAACGGTTAGATAATTCATGAAATTTTTCAGCATAATTGTAAAACTGCGTTTCAAAAATTTTTTGAAATTTTTGCATTGAAATTTTTTTTTTTTTCGAAGACGTTAATACAAATAATTTATGATTCGCATTCAAAATATTAATTTCGTATCGTAGCATCATTTGTTTACTTACGTCATGACACGCTTGAACGTGACAAGAGCGCATCGCGCACTTGCTGTCGTCCGCCCAAAAGGGACATTCCCTCGTTAGATTCACTTTGTAAAATCTAAAGTAATCTCTAACTAAGAGACTCTGAATTCTAGGATAGATTCTCATATTATTGAAATAATCTACGGTGTCGACGCTGCAGCTGCAGTCGTCGATTGATCCTTTCAGCTGAAATAAAAACAGACGCAGTGTCACCAATAATGCAAATTTGTTCTGTCAATAAATCCGTTGACAGCCAAAATGTCGAATTTCGAATGTCAATCGGCGAATAAACATTTTTGTAGATAGATATAACATCAAAAGAAACCAACGGAACTACATTGTAATGTGTAAAGTTTCATAACCCCTTTCGCTCCAAAAATGTACAGCTTTATGTCAAAACAAAATATCTGTCGACTTTTCTACATTTTCTGTTTCTTGTTTTTCTCTGTAGTAACCATTGCCATTTCAGTAGTATCGAGAGTTTTATTTTAAACACGATCGTCGTGAAATATCGATAATTATTGATTTTTTTAAAGAGAAATAATGTCGCTGGGAAAGATGAGAAAAAAATCATTTTGACAATCGGAAAAACGAATTTTTCTTCGATAGTTTTGAAAGGTTTAAAGACGATTGTGATTAACGTTCATTGACCGATCTTTTCTGTTTATTTACCAAAGTTCTTCTCGTCACGGTCATTAATATAGTTATCATTGAAAAAATTATTGATAATGAAAATTACCTTGCAAAAGCATTGATCATTGTTTCTCGTGCTCGTACCAAAATAATTGCATTTGACGAGAGACAAGACGCACAATAACAGAACTATTTTTGTGCACGACATCGTGCCATAGTAATTGTTATGCACGAAAAAAATACGTAATCTCTCGTTCGGTGTTTCCGGGTCGAAGTAATAATCAATGCAAACATTCACATAATAGCTTTTGTTCACTGAATGATCGTCAATATGGTCAACGATATTAGGTATGATCTATCCGATATCATCAATACGAGTTAAGTACACCACTGACAATAATGACGACACGTTTACAGTTAGTCTCGGCCACAGTTACGAAGTGAAAGCTCGAAAATGCGACGAGGACATTTTTTACACTCGATAAATTTCGTTGAATTCCTAATGATACACCCGCGTGTTATTATCGCAATTCGAGTTGTTTGGATCGTTTAGACAACTGTCGTAGTCGGTGAACGACAGTTCTGCACAGTCAGGTATACACACGCAGATCATACGTAATTGCACACCACCGGTGAACTGAATCCACTGGCCGAACGTCGACCGCGGAGTAGTGTCTGTAGCGCGAGAGTTTCCCTCTCTCAACGACCCAACACTTCTCGCTATTGGTCAACTAAGTATTATAATTAGACAGATAGGAGTAGACGGCTACGTGTCCTTTGGCACAGCTGCGAGAGCAGCTATATCTACAAATTCGTGGCAAACGTTGAATGGGTTCAATGGGTTTCTGAAATTTGGTTCAATATTTCGACAAAGACGAAAAAAATAAAGATAATCCTTTTTTCATTAGAAAATCTTTACGTATTTGTTCCAACTTAATTTTTTACTATCAATCCTATTTTTTTCGAGTTTGCATTTTAATTTGAAGCATTCGCGCGTAATCATTGTGATCGTCAATGATATTTTCATGTAATAATATTTTTCGACAATCGTGAATAAATTTTCGATATCTAGTTCTTTAAAATCTTTTTAATTCTCTTTTCTTGTCGGATGACCTAAAAAATTTCACGACTTCAAGTTATTAATTGTTATATTAATTTTCGCTGACCCGGAAACAATATATCGGTGATAACAGGAATGTTATTGAACTTCCACGAACCTTTACCGCGATTGTTTGTTTATTACTCACGATAGTTAGACGATAAAAAAAACCGGCTGAGTTCTTGCATAATCGTGACTATTGGTATTATTAAAATTATTTGTTTAACGACTCAAGACAGTATGTGGACACGTGTGTATCTGGAGTTTGTCATAGAGTGCGTAATTTCTAATAGAAAATGTAATAGAATATCTTGATTGACATGCAAACGTTCCGCACCAATAGTGTATACATGAACAATATTGCAAAGTATACGACAATTTCTTTTCTATCTCTTTCATGCATTGCGAATAATTTTTTTTTAATATCGCTTAATTATGAGACCTTTGTTCGGCACGATCTTCTCTTATCGTCATTCAGAGAGATTTTTCATATGTCGGTAAGACATATCGGATAACTGGAATAGACGAGATTGAGATCATTTTGAATCATGTTTACAGGCACGTACGCTTAACTGTATCAGAGGAAAACCGTGATCCACGTCCACGTGTAAATTTATCATGAGTATTACGCCCCTGATTATATCTATACACGCCTACTCAATAAGCGTTCGTACTATATCGAAATTCGATAATCCCTGAGTACTAGATAACCAAAGCAATTGGGTTTCGCAATTTCAGAGTAGATAATTCGCTGCAAGTGGGGAAAGCCTCATGTGTCACGAATTATTTTCAAAACGTGTTATCTCAAACGAATATATAGCTATAATCAAGGAAACGCGATATTAGCATCGGACAATTATTGAATGATTTCGTTATTTTACTACCGACCGCTGTGCAAACTTTTAGGGAAGTCACTTGTCGATAATTAATTGAATTCATTCGATATCGCACAGTTCGAAAAGAAGAAAAAAACAAAAAAGTTCGTGTAACAAATTTCATATCAATTTATCGAGCGCAATTATTTTTGGCCCTTACATGTGTGTATATTTCGTCTATATATTTATGATAGATTATGTTGGGAATTTAGATAAGTATGCCGGTGTACGGTTTATCCTCAGATCGAAACTTAATTTTTTTTTCTTTATTTTCTTGGATCATAGAAGCTGTGTTAAAAAAAACGCTAACGCTGTGCGTAAAAAAAAAAACGACGCTTGTTGACATTTATGTATTTTTTAACAATTTTAATTTTTTTAATATCTTGAATTTTTCCAAACTTCTATAACCTGACAATGATCTTAGCCAGTGAGTTGGATTTGTAAATAATATGCGGAAGCGATTGGCAAGTTTTATGTGCACTTATTTTTATGTGATTATGTGGAGCTGATGTTGTCTTATCTTTTTTTTATTACATTACAGTATATTTTTTTATATTCCCGAACCTGTAATTTCGATCGCGAAATATTCCGAAACAATTCGATACGTAGAAAAATACACAAATAAATACAAATCTTCATATTGCACAATTAAAACTTTTGTTTGTTAACGCTATATTAGAAAACTCATAAAAATTGTGTGTCAAATAAATTTTATTAAATATTAAATGGTCGCAATTCAATTTATACCATCGAAAACGCTGCTTATCCCATTGTAAAATAGATTTTTTTAATCTCGGACTTCGAGGAATAAACAATTAGGAAAATTTAAGGAAACGATTCTTTTATCGTATTTTTTTAATAATAGGTATACCGTACAAGTACATTCTTGTGTGTATAGACGGCGATACGGGCTCGAAGACGAGTGAACAAGACTCTAGTGTGGTAACGTAGGAAATTGCGGAGCCGACATATTCGTGCGACAATTTGAGAGACCATGTGGTTCGTCTGAAAGTTTCGAAGATCCGAAAGTAACAATAACAAATTGTACAGTTCTTTGGACATAACAAAAATGTCGTTTTTTATTCGAAACAGTCGCGGTGCCGCACCTAAAAGAAAGGTAATTATCCATACATAAAAAAAACTGAATAATTTACGAAAAGGTTAGTTTTTCCGTGGCTGTTTATAATGCGTTTTAACGCACCTCGACAGTTAATTTCGACAATGTGGTATAAATTCAACGGCGACTAATCGATCGATCACCTAATTAATTCGCAGTTCAATGGCCAATCGAAACATCCGCCACACGATCAACAGTCCAAAGTAAGAAAAGGCAATAGCAAGAAATTTGGTGCGAGAGATGACGAGAGTATAGCTAGCAGCGACGAAGAGTTCGCCGAAGAGCAACAGGAAAAACAACAGAACTTCTCTGAGAGCTCCGACGAGGATCAGGAGACTGCGCAGGAGAAACGTTTGAGATTAGCAAAAACATATTTGACGGAGATTGAGGAAGAAGGTGAGAAATAAAATTTATTATTTGTATTACGAGATCAAGAAAAGTTTATCGCCTCAAGCGATTCCTTTTCTATTTTTGCATACTGAGTTGCAGGTACTTTTTAATTTTTCGTTAATCCGTAATTCCACACATTGAGATAAATGTGCCGCAGCAGTGTGCAAAATACTTAAACATTTTTATACATTATGAACTCTTCAATTGTAAATTTTCATTACAGAATTTCAATAATTTTTTCTTTTTTTTTATCACGAAAAGAATTTTTTTTCTGCTAATCCCTTAAAGTACCAAATTTTTTTATAATTAAAAAAAAAAACGAAATTATTGCGGTTTATTTGATCGTTGTTTTTCATCGAAAACAACAATATTATCATTGCAGTTTTTTTTGTTTTATCGAAAAAATATTTTTTCTCTCGCGAATTCGGAATATAGAAAGGTTTTTTTCCACAACGAAAATTCCACCGAGTAGTTTCCTTTTATTTAACAAATTTTAATTCAATTTTACAAAAGTATATAAATACCGAAATAACGAAATTTCATAATTCAGAGAGTAGTGCTCGTTGGGCCGTCTTCGACTGAAATTGTTTAGTCGCCTTACTTATCGAGGCACGAAGAATTTCATCGATCAAATGTGGATACGAAATTTGCATCGTTTTGTAGCCCTCGGTATCGATTATATCCGCCCCATGTGAAGTAAAGAAGTCGATAGCTTGGATCTTCAACTGTTTGGCGCCGTGTAGGTCGGCAATCATCAAAATATCAGCCGCATTTTCAACTCTGATATTTTTGCGCAGTTCAACTTCGCACATGATCTTCAATGTCTTCAGATCGTACATATCGGCCGCTGCTAAAAGTTGATCAGTTTTCGTCGCGATATTAGGAGATTCACCGGTGTAGATGAATCTCAGCATCTCCGTAAAAACCTCGAAGTCCATTTCCGCTACGTCGACTTTATTTCTTGTTTTTTCGATCATCTCGTGTTCGAACATTGCCGAGAACACGGAACTGCGTACGGCCAAAATTGCTTTGTGAGCTTTGACTTCCTTGCCGGAAATGTTGAGCGTAACGTCGGTTAATATTTGTTCATTGAACAAACGGCCGAAATCATCGAGAACCCGGCACTTCGGCAAATTGGAGGGTGCCAATAATTGCGTTTTTTTCTTCCCCGCTTTGAAGTCTATGTCAACTACTATCCTGAGAATTCCTGCGTTCATAAGTTCGTCTTGTCGACTGTACAGGTCACGGACTTCTATCAAATTTGGACAAATCCAGGCATCAACGGCAAAATAAGCTATTCGCCCATTGATTTGTTGATTTACGATATCGAGAATCGAAAATTTAACGTTCCAGTCGTAGGATTCATTATTTTTTAAGACAAACATTGGTTCCATCTTGAGTGCCGCCACACAGAGATCGTCCGATGTGCTTTTACGTCTGGATAGAATTTTCAGTTGAAAACCGAATGATTCAGATGAACACTGAATACCGAACGATGACAATCCGTTTAACGTTGCGTATTCGGGACTCCCATAGTTGAAGGCGAAGTTTGAACTCTTATTAAATGAAACATATCCCACAAATTTCCCAGTCAGCTTCTCGAAATGCCAAGCACCTGTATTGCTCATCGTAAAATTGTCGCCTTTCAATTATTTTCCTATTTGCAAAAATTTACGCTGACCAACGTCCGTCCAGCTACGTCCAAAGTCCAGCAGCCAAAGCGTGAAAATGTTTGGGTTACAGTTGCTTACGACTCGTCTACGTGTTGTGGTGTATCCAACGACCTGAAAAGTCACGAAAGTTTTTATATGTGATGAAATTACATGTTACCTGAGGAAAGTTAAGAAATAAGAAAATTGTCAAAGTAAATTGAAGTTTTTGAGTTCGTATCCTGGAGATTAAAAATCTATCCGCTGCTAACTGAATATTAAAAAAAAATATCGGATGAACGTTTGGGTTTCTTTATGTACACAGTACTTTCTTCGATGGTTCATATTTAAACTTAGACGGTGACACTGACGGAGAAGTTGTCTCGGTCCCTTTTTGTCTTTAAGAAAATATAATATGTAGTATAATTAGCTATCAATTGCAACAATCCGAGTTTTCGAAAAAACGTTAGAGCATCAAATCCGTAGCTAAGTATCTTTCGAACGTAAATAAACGAATTGTTGCGCGATCTTGAACGGTTGAAAAACGAACGATATTCAGTCCTTTTATTTCGACGAAAAATAATGATTGCGAAACATAAATAAAATTACGAATACATTTTTAGTTTCTACTCGAAAGTACCTAAAAGAAAAAACAAAAAAAAAACCGATTTTTCAATATGCAAAAATCGAAAAACGCGATCTTTTAAGATGGATTTTCTGTCTCTTCTTGTCATGAGAAAATAATTTCAAATAGTTTGTTTTTTTCTATTAATCCAAAATTATTCGATAAATTAAACATCAAGATATAAATTAATTTTAAGGTGATGCGAAATTTTATTTTCTTAAGGTTCCCAATTTGTTGTGTTAAACGGAAATAGGTTGCTGCTGCATGTATTACAGTGTGATACACTGTGCACTGTGTGTATTCCTACAGTGTGATTTTATTTTCTGTAATCGTCAAAGACTTTGTTATCGATAGCGACACTTCACACGGCCATTATCTGTGACGATTTATCCTCTGGCAATAAAGATACTCCGCAGCGGAGTACACGAATTGAAAAAAAAAAACAGACAACATACGAAATGCATCTTTGAATCAGTAGAATTGTTTTATGATCAACAATATAACACGAAAGAAAAAATGTGACGAAACGCGTATATATACTGTCTCGAAACGCTATGAGTGCCATGAGGCGCTGAACTGTTCTTCGTAGTGAATAAACTTATAGGTTAGAAACATCGAACTCACCGTACAATTGTTCTTTGTTTCGAGAATAATATTTTTCGCTTTTTTTTTTAATTTTAAATACTTACGTGAATCATTTGAATCCCAAACCGGAACGAGATTGGCAGACGAGAAAATTGACGAATCGAAATTTCATTTGACGTTTTATAATGTGGTTCTCGCGGTGCGCGTATCGATGCTTGTCCTGCAGATCGCACGTTCGACCGATCGCTCCGCCATCAGCAATAGTTCTCCAGAGATAGCGGAGTGAATCACTCTGCGTGATTCACACTTTTTCTGGTCGCCGTCAATCGACCCAACAAAACCTATGAAATGATCGTTATTTTTGTACTTTTCGACGTTATCATGAGGAATAACCGGTGTTATCATAGAGCGTCAGAAATACGGCGATCCACGATGTATTTAGAGCGATCGTAATTTTTTTTTTCACGAATTTGGTAATTTTTTTTGTCGGCCGCGTCCTCGTCCTGTTACCCCGTGACCTCGTAATAATCCTTAATAAATTAGATTTCTTATTGGTTTTTCTTAAATTATCGCAGCGAAATGTAAATTGCGGTAAATCGAAAAATCTCTTCTAAAGCACTTTAGTCGTGTTGAATTCATGAGATTTCCGCGATATCGGGTTTTTTCTAATATCATTCTATGGACGAATATAAATAGCGATCTGATTTGATTTTTTTCAGAAGCAAAATGATGTTTTCATTGAAAAATTAAAAAAAAAAAATAATACTCTTCAGTGATAAGCTAAATACGTGTAGAATTTTGTTGCAGAGATCATATCGAGTTTCTCCTGATACAGATTTAGAAATCACTCGATATTAACTCTCAAACTTTACAGAAAAGGATAGAGCAGAGTTCGAACAAGGAGCAGTAGCCAGAAGACTTCAGGAGGAATATTTGGAGGAAAAAGGACGTTTGAGAAAAACCGTAGCGTCAAATTACACAGGTCATTCCGATCTTTTGGAGTTGAGATGCAAAGATCACAAAGATTCCATTACCTGTTTGTGCCTTTCGAGCGACGGCCGTTATGTATATTCCGGATCCAAAGACGGAACTCTCGTAAAATGGTCCCTCGCCGATAGAACGAAGCTGAAGGTTCTCAGAGGGAAGAGAAAAGCGGAGGAAGGAATAAAAACTGTTCGATGTATAGCTATCAGTACAGACGGAAAATTTTTGGTAAGAAAAAAATGATATTAAAATGATATTTTTTTCTCGAAAAAAAAAACGGCATAAATGGTACTTAATCTCAAAAAATTGTTTAGTAAAAATTTTACCGAGTTTTTTTCTAAAACGATAAGGAATATTAGAAAAAAAAAGTGTTGTTGTCGAAATTCTATTGAAATTCATATCTATATTGCTCTACAATTGTTTTTAAAGGTCGTCGGAGATGGAGCTTCAAAAGCTATCAAAGTATTCTCCGGCGAAGATTTTAAACTGCTCAAGGAGCTTCAGGGACACAGAGGTGCGGTAACCGGATTAGTATTTCGCAGGGACACGCATACACTTTACTCGGCTTCCGAGGATCGTAGCGTCAAAGTTTGGAATTTGGACGACATGGCTTACGTCGAATCTCTGTAAGTTTTTATATCAACTACAGGATCTTCTCAATCATTTTTACACTTTTCTATATCGTTTTTTCCCGTTCCGTTAATTTACATTTCTTCTTAATTCGTTTTGCAGCTTCGGTCACCAAAACGGAGTAACGTCGATAGACGCTTTGTCGAGAGAACGAGCGATAACAAGCGGTGGTTTCGACGGAACCATTAGAATCTGGAAAATCGTCGAAGAATCCCAACTTATATATAACGGACACGGCGGCAGCGTCGATGTCGTGAAGCTAATAAACGAGGAAAATTTTTTGAGTTGCGGCGACGACGGTCAGCTAAGCGTTTGGGGATCACTGAAAAAGAAGCCTCTATGTTCGGTTGCCGAGGCGCACGGCAAAGACGAATCTAATGGACAGCCAATGTGGATATCGAGTATAGCTACACTACTAAATACAGATTTAGTAGCCTCCGGTGAGTAATCCTTTTTCAGATTCATCAGAATTTTCACGTTCTTTATCAATAACGCATTTTTTTTCGTAACTGTGATATTTTTACCCTCAAGCAGGTTCGCGAGACGGAGCGGTGAGATTGTGGAAATGCGGCGATTCCTTCAAAAGCCTAACGATGTTATTCGAAGTAAAGATAATCGGTTTCATCAATTCCATGGCCTTCACGCCCGACGGCAATAATCTCGTCGTTGGAGTCGGTCAGGAACACAAAACGGGAAGATGGTGGCGAATTCCCGAAGCGAAGAACCGAATCGTCGTCATACCGTTAGTTCAAAATAAAATTAAAAAATAAAATGTATCATAATGTTCATAAAAAAAAAAAAATCTTCATAAAATCATTGATATGAAAAATTTGATATCGTCAATGTTTTTTTTGTTTTATCTTCCGAGAGCTACGAAATTGGCTATATATTTTTTTTCACCGCCGTACAACTCGCGAGAAAGTAATATTTACGATATTAAATAGAAAAAACATTAGTTGGTTATTCGAACGGTTTTAACTTTTTGCGAAACCAAAAAAAAAAAAAATTTTATAGTTAAAGAATGAAAATAATGCCATTTTCTTCGCGTCATCGTTATTCGTCTAATGATCGCGACGAAAATTCGGGATTTTTCGAATTTTTCTCCGAGACGAGGATATCGAAGTTGGGATGACAATGAAATGAAAGAAATATTGGTCCACAGTACAAGTATTTATTTATTCTGTACAAAAGTCGAGTTATAAAATATTATGTCCCATTTTAGGTCTTGTTCTTAGTCTTGTATACCATGCCGTCTGGAGTTCGTATAACAATAATACCGCCGTAACGAACGCGAGCGCTTACACAATTAACGGATGATACCCATACCAGCGACAACGGTGTGCCTAATTATTATGTTTCCACGGCAACACGCGACAAATCGTTATTTCTTTTACCATTCCATCGTCACAATTATCTTTGTTTTTTTTTTTTTTCTTTTACGGTTATTTCGCTCGATAGGCAATTTCGATTGATTAAGCACTCGCGTTCTTCCGCAAACGCTTCGGGGCTCGCGCTGTATAATACCATCAGACGACCTTTCACATATCTTAGCCACGTTTAACAATCAGTACACCATAAGTATTTTAATTTTTATCTTTCATATTCATTGTTTTTTTTTTGTGTTCTTTTTTTTATCTTTCTTATTTATTTCGAAAAAAAAAAAAAAACAATAAAAATTCATATCAGTAGGCCCTCCGTGACGTCGCAGACGAATTTGCGTTTACATATTATTATTATTATTTTTTTTTCGTTTTTATTTTCTCTTCATTTTTTTTTTTTTTTTTTCATTCTTCTCTTTCGTAGTCCGTGATTGTGCTTTTACCATTTATTATAATACACTAATGATTTCCGAAATCTGTTCAGTCGATCGATTTCTATTCGGTGATTAACGAAAATTTGTTTATGCGCAAAACCCTACAATTACGCGAATTCGCGTTACCGTGTAATTAGGCAATCTATTAGACCGTAATTACGATTCTTGGATCGTTTAACGTTCAAACTACGAATTCGTCGATCTCCCGTGAGCGTAAAACGAATCAACCGTTTTACCGCTACGAGAGACAATGTTCGGATTACACTTCGTTCGTACAAATTATTCTTTTATTTTTTCATTATTATTATTCTCTTTTTCTTGCCACGGAGGCGGTGAAGTTCAAGTTTGAGGCCAAGTGCCTCGAACGGTGGTTGCGGCCTCTGATGTAACGCGTTATGCAGTATCATGACTCGATTTGTGTTTTTTTTTAACCTCTTTTTCTTTCTCTCTCTTTTTTTTAATTTCTCATTAATTCGCAAAAATTCCATTGACCATTCGTGCGTTTGTATTCGTGTGATTTCTATGGCACTGTCGCCTCTATTATGTACATGATACGGGTATGTACATCAAATGGACTAAAATCTCTCTCTTTCTCTCCGTAAAGCGGTTTGGCCCTTTACTCCTCGTTTTATTTTCTTTATTTTCGTATTTTTTTCTTTTATTATTTTTGCTTTATTTCGACAGAACTTGGAATGATGAGTTTACGGATATATTCGGGACACCGAGAAAACTGTTCGAAATTATTTGACGAAAAATAATGTTTTTTTTTTCAAACTTCGATAAAATTAATTTAACTGTACGACAAAAAAATAATAATAATAATCAGTCGATTAACTAACGACAATATATTGAATTTATTCACCCTGTTGCGATAAATATTTATTTTTGTTCTTTTTTTTTAATAATTTTCTATAAACATATAGCGAATTGGTTGCGGTATTTTGGTTTTTTCTGTATTTTTAAACGAAAAAAAAAAAAAAAAAAAAAGATCGTGTCTCTCTCGGGCCCCGAATTATATTCCTTTTGTACTAATTATAATGAATAATCTCGGAGGAATACTTTCAGGCCCTGGGCAACAAAGATATGCGCACCAAGTCACAGAGACGAAATGCGATATTTAATTAATTAAAAACATATTCCTCGATCCGACGAACACTTTACTTTCTTTACTATCGACATAATCCCCTATATCGATATACGTATACAATATATCTATTACATACTCGTGCAACGGCCAACGGTTCACAAGATCACGCTCACTTCGTCTTCTAACTTCTTATATACCTCCATTTTTGTTTATTTCTGTTTTTTTTTCTTTTTTGCGTTTTTTTTTTTTTTTTTTCATTTCAGATGCACCTGCATTTCGGTGTTTGTCGTGTAGTTGGTATACAGTGTGTGTGTATATGTGTATTGCTGTAAGTATGTGTAGGTGTAATTATCTTCCTTCCAATGCCGAATGTCTATGTCTCGCCGTATGGATACGTGTTTTCTTCAATGTTCGATGAGTTCTGTTGATGTGGTGAATATGAGAAGTTCGGGAATCGGTTAAATCGTTTTTCTTTACTTCGCGTTCACAAAAACAGAATCAATTTTTTTATTGTTTCATTATCGTATTGTTGCTTAAGGAGTGATTACGTTAGATTCGAACTTCCGATTCTCGTATTTGCGTCACGAAAATGATAAATAAATTATAATTTATAAATGAGTGAAATTTGTTGAAATCCCGAAATGGAAAAAACGCCGATATCGTTATAACAAAATTATGCAATCGGTTATTATCGAGAAAAAAAAAAGTTGACTTATCCGATCCCCGAAAAAGTTCGTTATGTACGCACGTGTAGATACGCGCGGTTTTACCTGCAGTGTTTTTTTTTTTTTTTTTTTTATGTTGATTATGGCTATTTTTCCGGTTTTTTTTGTTTGTTATTCTTGTTGCTTGGTTTTTTTTTTAACACTATTTCGCTACAAATGGACTACTGTTTATGAACTCTACGCTAATCTGTATGTAATGTATTCCGTAAATGTATGAGAATGCCGGTATGACGACGTTACTGTATGTATGTAATACTATTGCGCCGGGTACACCGTCCCCCCTTCCCCCCTCCATCTCACTCGCTTATTCCGTCTTCCATTCCCCTTCGATCTATTAGTGTAAGAGTAAGAAGAATTCGCTGTGGCTGGTAATGCCGGGCGCGCCTTATTGCGATAACGAGGGCACTTCTTAATGAGCTTTCCGAGTTTGGTCGTGCGACCCTAATTAAAGTGAGAATCACTGCCGCGGCACAACAATCCGTTCGCGGTGGAGCAGACACCGCGTTGCGCATCGACGCCGCCGTCCGCTGTTCTTCCAGACCCCGATTCGACAAACTTGTATACAGTAATACGAAGTCCGCGCGCGATTCTTCTGCTATACCACTATTATTATTTAACGAATAATAACCGTCGGGCGTTTCGCACGAGTGCCTCTCAACATTTGTAGCGACTGATCGATGAGACTGTTGGCGGTTACCGCAGAGCTCCGAGCGCGACCGACACTTTGTTCGTTCAACCATTGACTAGAATTAACGCGGTCGCACATAATTAATAGAAAAGCTCCTTCGCAAGGGTCGCCACGTGAGAGTTGAAAATTACAACAAAAATCCAAACACTTTTCGAAAATTCTCCAGCCGCTGTCGGTGAATTTTTTTTTTGCTGTTGGCTTCGATAGAATCAAATTCTAGTTAATTCGCATCCTTGAAAAACAAACGGCGGAAATGAATCAATCTTCCGTAGTAATTGGAATTGATTCATTTAATACGGAGGTAAAGATTATAATTGATGTCAGAAAAAAATGTTTACACATAAACAGGTTATGAAAAAGAAAGAATTAGAGACAGCAGCTGGAGTGTCCTCGATAGCGTATCGGGGGTTCGGCAGTCAGCGCTTACGACATGAATGCACCGGGAACGGCTCGACGTGTGTTCGATGAAGATAATAATCTTATGCAACGTGAGAGAATTCTTTCACCTGGCTAAGTGTCACCTAAGTGTGTTTATTTTTATCTTTATGTTTTTTTTTTTTCATTTAATTCAACGATCCTTGCATTAATTAGTATAACGTGCGCGGTGGTTTCGGTGTATGTGATGTTTTTTTTCTTTTGTCCCGTGTTGTAAAAGTTCTTCGTGTCGCTTCGCACAGCGTGTGTAATATCGGTTACGAATAATAATCATAGTTGATAATAATCAGTTTGTGTTTTTTTTTTCTTCGTTAAAAATCTTAGACATCAACGTACATCCACTTTTATAATAAATCGTTATTAGAAACCTATCTCGTAATTGCTATGTATTGTTTTTTTTTATATATATAAATTTGCAATCGTGTGTGTTTTTTTTGTCATTTTATATACTTAATCGTTATCTCGTTTATTTACACGTGACGCGCCGATGGGGGCGTATTTTTTGCTGTTTTTTTTTTCTTTTTTTTTATCAAACGTCGGGGAGTTACAGCGAAACGAAAAAAAAAGTATATAAAAATTCGATACGCCGATCGAAGTTATTAACGAAAGAAAAAATGAAAAAAAAAAATTGAGAATGGATGTTGTTGAGCAATTCCAATCGGGAAATTAGGATTTCTGCGGATAAGCGTATAGAGGATGTGCTTATTTTCACTCACCTTAGTCTCGCAATAAATAATAACGTATTTCGAATAAAAACAAAATTAACCGTTATGGAGGGTGCATCGGGGGCGCACAGGGCAAGGAGTGGGAGGATGAAAAGAAATAAGAAAACGAAAAAAAAACGTAAACTGAATCGCTGTGTGTGATCTTGTCTATTTTCTATCGATAGTTCGAGCCTAAATTATTGTTATACTGTATTTACCTATCGTCTGTATGAATGCTTTGTATCATTCACGTGAAAATTCTATTTTACAACGTTTTCTGCACTGCTGTTGCGACAACGCTTTTTTTTTTCTTAAACGCCTCTCTATCTCTCTGTCTTTCATATTTTCTTTATATCACGGCCTCGTTGTTATCATCCTCGCGGAAAATTGATTGAAATTCATTTTAATGCCGATATCTTCACGCTTCTTGTTATCGATAACTTTCGAGTTGTTTTTTTTTGTTTGCTTGTTGTTTCGATCAATTTTCCACAATAATGATCGTCCAGTATCCCCTCGTCACTGATTATTAAAATCGAATGAGTGTATTTGCCATTCAGACACCAAGTTTAACGCGCGGTTTACATTGAGGGACAAGAGACGTCGAATTGGATAATACATCGAAACAGACAATCGAACGATCCCGACTGTTAGGCGATTTGTAATACTTAGGCTTACAATACTGTAATGGATAACGTTATACGAGCGTTGAGTGTGTCCGCTTTTGCGTTCTGTTATTTTTTTTTTTTTTACGTGACCATTCTGACAATCGAAAAAAAAAAAAATTAAAAAAATTCAACAACAGTAAATATAGAGAAAAAATATATATAAATTGATATTCGGTCGTTAAGCAGCCTTGTCGTGCAGGTTTTTCGATTCTTGTTTTTTTTTTCTTCTTTTAGTTATCCCGACTTTCCGAGGAGGACTTTCACATTAAATATTTACAATAATCTCTTTCGCTTTAATTCTAAGAGCTCTCGATGATGTTCGCTGTTTACAAGTTCTTCTTATGGCCGACAAGAAATATTGACGATTAAATTTCTCTGTCTTCAATCGTTTCTTAATTCGTTACTTCGTTTCTTTTCTTTTTCGTTCACCCATAGACGTGAAGCTTGTCGAAGAAAATTCTTGCATTCGTTATTTTTCACCTTGAAAGTCATTGTATATTTTTTTGCCACTCAATAAAAAATTCATGAGAATTACATGTATTTTCTTTAATCTCGTTATATAAATTTTGAAATCACTTTACCTCAGATTTTTTATTTTTTTCCCAAAAAAAAAAAATATATATATATATTTCGCAAGTTTTTTCATCGTAGGCGTATTTTCACGTTTCCGTTTATTGAAATATAAATAACGCAGTTAGAGAATCGGAAAAAAAAAGAATTGCCAATCTTCGATGCCAATGAAAGGCCGTGCGAGTCGTTGGAAAGTCACAAAGAAAAAAAGAAACGAGACAGAGAGTCAGAGGGAAGTGGCAGAGCTCGCCTCCGACTTTCGCAATTTATTCCCTATTAAATTTGATATTTCACTAATAATTATAGAATGTCGAGTGATTTTTTTTTCTTCTCCTCGCTTATTGATAATAATATTAATAATAATAATAATATTAGTAAATAATAGATAGATAATAAATATAATACAGATCTATGGATAGAGTTCAATATGATACAACTATGATACAAATGTCTTTCGTCGTTTGTTGGACAAATCGCGCTCTCTTATCTTCTCGTCGTTTCGCAAATTATTTTCATCTATCCTCTTTCCCGCTGCCGTTATCTTGCAACTTTTTTCATTCGTTATTATCCCCTCTTCGTCTCTCCGCGAACTTTTCCCGATGTTTGTCAATTTTACGATTTTCTTTTCGTTGCTCTTTTGCTTTCTTCGTATCGTATCGTAAAACGACGAAAATCAGTTGAAGATTAACGAGCGGTCGTCGCAACACGGCTATCTTCGTCTCGAAGTATATTTTTCACACTCTCTCCCGCGTTCATCTACGTCAGGCCAGGGATGGCCACTTGTACATAATCATTAGGAATTTATTTACACGCGTGCTAAATCTTCTCTCTTGCGTTTTTGTTTTTTCTTTCGTAGGTAAACACTCGCGCGATAGTATCGCAATTTTTGCGAGTCGCACCGGTTGTTTCTTATGTTTTTTTAATCGCCGAATCGACGAATCTGCCGTTTCACCGATCGTTCATCCTACAGTCGCAAAAAAAAACAAAAAAATCGGGGTTTTCTTTTTTCTTTTTTTTTTCACTTTTTTTCCTTCCCCGATATATCTCGAGTATAATATAAATCGTATTTACAATTCAGACCTCGAACACCCACGGCGAATGACTTAATCGCGTAATGTTCTATCGACTGTAGGGTCGATAATTCTTAATTTTTTTTTTCAACTTTGCGTCGAATCACGCGAATCAAATGTTTGGATGGCCGGTGCGTGACGATTCGCTGGCGTACCGATCGACTCGACGGCTCTCAGAAATGGGTGAAAATTAATTTTTCTATTCGAAACACAGAAAAAAAAGAGCAATCAGCGCGTACCTTCAATACTCAAATGAATTAGATGGCAGTTGTAGCATTTAATTTTACGTTTATCAAAACATTTTAAATTTCATTGGTTTTCTTTTATGTGGAAAATCAAATTTTACCCATTTTCGATAGCCGTGGAAAATCTTGTCGCGCTACTGCGTTCCCGCGGTACTTCCGGAGAGACGCGTGTAGTTCTCGCGCGCGATGGTTTTTTTTCGCAAAGTCGCTCGAGGTTACGCTTTTGGATTATATACTTTAGCACGCCGATCGAAAACATTATCGAACGATCGAATTATCAATTTTTTTTTTTTCAAATAAATAATGTAGCCATTAATTGTCTTTCGAGATGATAATCGAACAATCAAATACACAACGACTACTCGATTCGTTTAACAGTAGTGATAATAGTGGGCGTATCTACGTAGTGTCTAGTAGTTATCGTGTTTAATAGTTAATATGGCTTTATCGTGTCCGTTTTTTCACTTCGCACAACGTTCCCGCTCGACGTTTATTTTATTTATTTCTTTTTTCACTTCGTCTCTCTCGTCATCATGATTATTATTATCATTATTCATGTTTTAAAAATTTCTTTTTTCGTTTGTAATTCTCGTTCTCTGTTCATTCTTTTCAGTTTTTTTTTCTTTATTCAGTCATAATTTTCTTTCTCTCACTTCGTCTCAACGTTTTTTTTTTTGCTTCCTATCTTTCACACTTTCGTTTCATTGCGATTCAGTCGGGAGAGCGCGCAACATTTCGGAGAGTTTTATGCTGTCAATGGTCACCGTCCGTATGTATTTTAATGTTTTTTTTTTTTTTCATTCGCAATGATTCTTTGCACGTTTCGCTTCTCTTTCCGCTGTCGCTCTTTATTTATCGAGTGTCTCGCTGTTTCCTCCCTATGGACGATCGCGATAAATGAACTAAACGTAGGATAATCACAGAAGAAGGGGGTTCGACGCATGGCGAGAAACAATTGACGCTTCACCGCATTAACTCGGGTAGCATATAGCTGACCAAAACTGTGCCCGTCGTAAGGAACAGCAGCCGAAGGAAACATTCGGGCCGTCGTTTCACTGCGCTCGCGCTGTTGTACGTTAGTTCCTCGTTCTTCACAACTTCGTTCGGATGATCCGAATATTCTTCTGCAAATAACGAAACAAAAACGTATCGAATTAATTATGATATTTCAAAAACTACCCTTGTGAACATTTGTTTAAAAAGCTTCAAACTTTTTTATCTTCAAGTAAAAAATTTCGCGCGAATGGTGTATTTTTTGGAGTAAAGTAACGTCTCTTATAAAAATCCCAAAAAGAAAATAACGAAACATTATTTCAAATTAACAAACTTGTATAATAGCATCGACTCATATCTACAAAAACTTCAAAAAATCTCTGCGCCGCGTCAGACGGTCGTTGACAACAGTTTCTTTGGAGCTTTTTTTTAACTTTTATTTTTCTTGTTTCCGTACACTGAAGATAGTCGATAAAATAATGCATAAAACGGCGAAGTCAACCACTTTGGAGAACTCGAGAAATTTCACGCCGTTACTTTTAACTCGGTGGAGAAGAGTACCTCTCCTCCCCCTCTCCGTTCTACTAGTTTCTTATCGCGGGTCGTCATCGGTGCTCCGAGAAGCGTGGCTTATCGTCGAATGCAAATTAAACGACCGTGTGCCCCGCTACGAATAGTAGAAAAAATGACCAGGTAACCGAGTGCCGAGTGGTTCGCGAGAAGTCGAGAGAACGAAGCGTCGCGTACGTTAGTGTGGATGGTCCGCGTTTATAACAAAGAAATGCAAATTAAAGAGTTTCGGTCGCTGGAAGGTGACTTTTTTTGTTTCGTTTTTGTTTTTTTTTTTTTTTTTTTTTTTTTTTATCGAGTTAGAAAGGCGTTTTCGAGAGTATAAAAGAGTTTTGATGTTATTATACGTACTGTTCTTCTTCTTCGGGGTAACGGGGGTCTTGGGCGGTGTCGCGGACGGCGGTCCATTGTAAATCGGCGGCTGTGGCTGATGGGGATGAGGCGAATAAGGACCCGGAGGTGGCACGTGAGGGAGAGTTGGCGACGCTGTTGCTGGCTGATGATGATGGATGTTGCCTCCCGGATAGAATCGATCGCGATCACCGCCCTTCAGTACGCTCGGGGGTGGCGCCGGTGGCATTCCCGCTCCGTTGCCACCCAAAACTCCGCTCGTCGAACTGCTTGGCACTGTGCTGCTTGTCACCGAGACTGCTGGGAATAATTTTTCGTTCCAATTATTATGTTTGCATTACGAAAAAAAAAAAGAAAAAATCTCACGCAATATTTCGTACTTTAATAAATGAATTTTTCTTTCATCTCCAAATAAAAAAAAAACGGAAAGAACGGTTTCTGTGATTTTAGGTAAAAAAAAAATTATTTTTTGAAAATCGATGGAAAAAAAGTATCACCAGTTCTACGTGATTATTCGCCGGTAACAGTATTCTAATCGCGTAAAAAAATTTCAAGTCAAAATATAACACATATCGGACATATTGAATTTTTTTTTTAATCGAAAAATGTACTTTAACGATTGAAAAAATTTAGTTTTTAACCCCCAATTGCAGAATTCACCCCTTAACCCAAAAAAAAAATATATATTTTTATTTTTCGTTTTTCTGAGAAAATTGCGACGCGGACTTACAATTGTTGCGGGACGTCGCCGATGACAAGCCGTTGGTGTCGTTACCGCAGCAAACCTTGAATACGACCTTCATATTGTGGGTGGTGCATCGTCCACCGATGCGCCTGTGTAGATCGTCCTTCGACGAGGTGCTGATGAAGAAGTAGTCGTGGCCGGGAAGGAACTCGAGGCCTCCGGGCTGCGGGGTGAACGGCCTGAACGTTATCGTGAAGTACATCGTCTTGTACGGTTTGTCACAGACCGCTATCACTCGCGGTGCCGCGTTCGTTATCCGACACGTCTCGTACTCTTCCTTCGACACCTGTTGAATAACGAATGTACTATGTTGCAGTAATTGTCTTAACGGTGCTTTGCCGTCTCCGATATATAAATAATGTATTCACGCGCATCTCTTTCTTCCTTTCACGTTTTTATTCTCATTCACTCCGAGACTCTCGCGCGCGATGAGAGTTTTTTTTTCCCGCGTTGCTTGGCTCTTCGCTCGAAGCGAAGCTCGCCGCGAAGAAGAGATATCGGACCTAATCGTTGATCGACTACCGTGAAACACATTGCTGCCGGAGGGATTAGTTGCCTCATATCGCCTAATCCCTCCCCTCTTCCTCCACCCTTTGCTCTCGCGTAAGAAATAAACGTTTTTCCTCTACAACAGTCGGATGTTTTCTCGTTAAACGAGTTGTAATACACCGCGACAGGATTTTGACGAGGCAGAGATATCCGCGCGATCTAAAAATCGTGAGTCGCGCGAGGTCGATGAACGACATGGATTAATAATTCACGCGGGAAAGTTTCGTAACGAGAAACGAATTTCTCGAACTGTTAAAGTTTCACGAGAAATCCCGAGTATATATATATTTTTTTAACTAAATTCGTTACGCGAAAAAAAAAAGTTCATTAAAAAGTTTAATGATTTTTCGAAAAATAATTACTATTTCTTTAAATATGAAAAAAAAAATCTTGAAAACTTACGTTATAGATGATGTACTTCTCAGCTTCGTCATCGTATCTTCCGGGCAGGTAGACAGGACATATTATGTTGACCTGATCGTATTCGAACGCCGCGTTGTTTTTGTTCACGTCTATTATGTGATCCGTGTTGTCTATTCGAAATCTGTAACAAATCGAACGAAAAATATTTTTAGAAAATCACAATATTATTTAATAAAAATCGTAATAATTATTTATTAATTTTTTTCAGCTTCGGCCGGTTAACAAGCGGATTATTATTATTATTATAAAAATATGACAAAATCGATTATACGCTATTGAAAAAAATAAAAAAAAAATCGTAATCGTAAAAGTGGAAAAAAAAACACGAAAAAATGTCAAAGTAAATGACTCTTATTCGGGATCGTAAACTCGTGTCACTTTCATCACCGATATTGTTTCACCTATCGCTCCGTCCCTCGCGAGTCATACTAAACTCGTAATAATAAACGCGATAAAAAAATTGTAGGTGGATCATGTACGCGGCGAGTTTACGAAGGTGTGGAGGCGTCGAGAATCTCTGAAAAGAGTCGAAGAAAGAAAGTGTGTGAGAAAGAAGCGAGAGAAGGCGTCGGTGGTGAACGCTCGGCGTTCGGACGGACGCAGGCATAACCGGTTAGGATTCTCCCTCGTAACTCCCTCTCCGCCCCCCGCCAATCGCGTACCGTCTCGCTCTCTGTCCGGAGGCACTTCTCTCGCATTCGTTTCTCTCTTCGTACTGATTCAGCGTTACGCCATATAAAATACAATGTATATATAGTTATAATACAATATTTCTAGCCGGTGTACAACAATACGCAGGCAACACATAAGAAGGGGGCTTCTCGGGCATCGGTGCGAAATGAAGCCGAGAGATATAAACTCGTTGTGCTTGTGTGTTGCTCTTGCGAGAAATAACCCGACGCCCTATTTCTCGAATCGTCTGAATTCCTCTTACCCCCCCCCCCCCCCCTCCCTTCCACACCCCCTTCAATCGCGCTTGTGTGCACGGCGAAACCTATTTCGCGCACGATGAGCTCCTCGAGCGCCGTGAGGCTCGCGTACACATGCAGACACGCACACACCGCTATAACTCGCGGTTTCGACGTTTCGTAGTATTAACCGTACGGAGATTCTCGTAAGTGGGCGTGTAGAGAGCCACGAAAATTGGATGGTAGGCAGGCCTCGAGCAAATTAACGTTTGGCGATAATATCCGTTCTTCGGTGCTTCGGTGTCGGGAACGAAAGGAGTGGGAATACTCTCGTCGGGGTTGTACGTGGTCGGTACCCTGGACCCGGGCTTCGCGAATTGGCTAACCTCGCGCGCTCACTCTATCCTCCGCGCTCCGTCAAACCCACCCCCGGCCTTATGTTCCCACTCGGGAATCCGTCGTAGCATCGCGAAATATATTTATATATAAATCTTACATATACTTTGAATTTTTTTTTTTTCTCCTAGATGATGTTTTTTTTTTTATTAGTTATCGAAAAAAAAGTTCTTTTCAATTGAAAAAAAAAAAAAAAAAAGAGAGTAGATACGTGAGTTTTATGAATTCGTCATCGTCGTTCGATGTTTTAATGAATGGGGGGGCGGGGGGGGGGGGGGGGGGGGGGGTGTATACCAACGAGTACGTCGGATTCATCGACCGCGCGGACGTCGTCGAGCGAAGCGACGAGAAATGATTAAAAAGCTTAATCGAAATATGAAAAAGGTAGGCGTGTTTGGGCGCCGGCGACACCCACCGAAGGGCCTCGGGGCGCACTCTCGTTTCGTGAGGAATGAAAATTTTCCCCACTTCGGTCATCACTCGGTAGGATCATTATTGAATTGGAAGGGACATATAGAAGCGAGGGAAGGGTAATAAGAAAGAACGGCGTAACGAAACAAGTTTTAGGATGAGCAATTAACGAAAAAACAAATTCTCGATGCTCCAATCCGACGACTAAACGATTAATCGAATTATAATCGACTTTTTATTCAATTCGGAAATAAATGAAAAATTAGACATTTTTTTTAATACCCAAAACCTTTTTCCTAAACTCGAGTAATTTCGAAAAAAAAACTGCTCCAAATTCTTACATCAGACACGGAAAAAGAAAGATATTTTTAATTCGATACTTTATCATTTTAATTTTATTCCTAATTTCCAATTTCGCATAAAAAATTACTATAGTTTCAAATTTATATAAAACCACAAGAATCCGAAATAATGTTGAAATGATAAAGTATACCATCGAAATAATTTTCCTGATCGTTTTATTGCATCTATCATTTTTTTTCCGTTTAGAATATAAAAAAAAGTTACCCAACCACCCTGATAAATGTGTTCGTGAAAGCGAGATAAACATTGTACTATGGTAGATACAATAGAGAGTATTAAAGTAAAAAAAAAAAAAAATGCCAGACACAGGTAGACACAGTCGTGAGGATTGCTACCGGTGCGGGGTATATCATACCTATATAGAGTAATACAAAGCTACAAGGTACGTATAGCAGACCGTAGTCTGGAGCGCGGCTGGCTTCGTAAAGAGAGCAAACACTCGAGTGTATACACGAGAGTGGTACGGGATGGAGGGCAAAACGTGGGTGAAGAAAATAAGATAGAGAACAGAAGAAGAGGAGGAAGAAGAAGAAGAGAGAGTGGAGCACCGTCGAGCAGTAGCAGAAGCGGCACATAGAGAGAAGTGCATCGCTCTTTCGTGCGCGCGAGAGCCCAGGATGAGTGGAAGAAAATGGGAGAGATCGGACGGTAAAACTCCGAGCGCTTGGTAAATGTATATCCGTGTGATGAAATAGCCCGGGTGCATATGCAGAATGGAGAGCCGGAGTGAGAGAGATAGGCCAACGAGTATAGTAAAGGTAAAAAAAGGAAAACTAAAGGGAAGAGAAAAGAGTGATAAAGAGTATGGCAAAAGGAGTAACCAGCCACCGGTGCAGAGAGAGAGTATATACGCGCGTTCTACGCGCGTGGATGCAGCTACTCTACTGCATCGGGGAGGGAAAAAAAAAAAATCGAGTGGGAAGAGGCAACTGACTACTTGCTTGCTCTCCGGAATATATTCTGGCAGGAATATCAAAGCGTTAGTCGGACTACGGGGGCTTTCTCGCGTCAAAGAGGCAGATGAAGCGCGAGCAAAAAAAGAGTCCGAGAAACTGGCATTTGCACGTTAGAGTTTTTGGCGGCGATGGAGGGATCCGAGGGAACTCTGGTCTTGATGCTTGTACTCTCTTCTCTTCTGTAGCCACAGCGAGCTGAGCTGAGGATAGGAAGAGGCGGAGGGTTCACCCCATTACCGCAACGCATTGCCTCGGCTTCGCGGATCTGAGGATACAGAAGGTATTGTCTTTCTTTTGATACTTCTGTATTTTTTTTTCTTTTTTTTTTCTACTTTAGTCTCGAATTGCTTGGGCGCAAAAGAGGTTCATTTCTCGTGAGTATGTCGATCGCTTTGGGGCGGAGGAAAAACGATTGAGTCTGCAGAGTTGGATCCACGGTTTCGCGTAAAATGAGATTTTTTTTTCAGTCACTTGCGGAATTTTGAACCGCAATGCGCGGGAAAAGTGTTGAGAGACGAATGAAGGAGAATATATGTGCATTTCTTTTTTTTTTTTCATAAAAATACAATTATTATTACATCGCGTCTGCATTAAGAGCGAATTTTAGTTTTATATCGAATATTAACTTTGAAACACTTAAAACCTTAAAAAAATTAAATATTAAAAAAAATGTTAAGTAAATAGTTTTAAACGTCGTTAACACACCGCAAGGCAAAAAAAAAATTGCTTTTCTCCGGATAAGTCGAATCGATGTGCCAAAGTATCGCGAAGCTCTCGTGGCCCTTTCGAACTTTGCACCTGCTCGCCTTCGGGTCCGCAAACGCGGGCAACAGGACGAAACGTTTGCAGATTCACGATATCGACGTCGACGTGATTGGTTCCTTGGGGCCACGAAGGAGCGCGCAAAGAGCGCGCGCGAGCGCGAGAGGGATCCCCCTTCCAAAATTGAACGTTGCATCCCGAGCACACATAAGCCTTCGGTTGCATATCCCGAATGAAATCTCACGAGCGATCTTGGGGCCTCTCTCGCTCGCGAGGGAGACTACGGAATTTTTTTTTTTTTTCGATACTTTTATATATATTATAATAATAACAATAATAATAAGGTACAAGGAGCCAGCGATCATCTCTGGATTCCCCAAGTAAATTCTGCTCCAACTTTTTTATTTATTTTTTTTCTTACTTTCGTTTTTTTTCCAATCTGTTTCTTTCGATCTTTCGCGTCGGGGCTACTATTACGCTTTATTATTAGTTCAAACTTCAAATATTTATACCGATAAGTACTGATGGTTGAGCGACACGCGTAAACTACTGACTGGGGTCGGGACTCCATCTTATTCGAGTTTCCTATTCTGTTTCCACGTGTCGGAAACGCGCGACTCCGTATCCCCCCAGTCGAACGTTATATTTTCGGATTTCACGGGTTCGTGCCGCGGCAGCGGCTATAGAGTGACACGACACGGAGGAGAACTGTCACCGGGGATTTAAACGAGAGTGGATGTAGTGTTTGGTTGCTCGCCACGACGAATGAAACGGGCGTTAAAGTTCATGACCCAAAAGCCCCCAATAGGAGCGGAGGGGTTCGCTGCTCCAAACCGGTGGGGAGCTTAAAAGCTTCGAGGACTAACGTCTCGATAGTCTACGGCGGTTCGAGAATATACACGATCATTATTCATGCATTATTTTCTAAGCCGCAGTGAACGATAGAAGGGAGAGTAAGGGGTCCCCTTCGCCAGAAATTCTCATTTACCATTGATAGCTAATGGGAAACCATTAATTATCCTCGTTTAACCGTCGAATGTGTGAATTTCATGTGAAGAAACTTTTCGAAAAAAATTGCGAGACATTAAAAGGGAGAAAAAAAAACTATGAAGTGTTTCTTGGCGATTGGAGAAATAATTGTTAATCAAGTTATATCAATCGAACGAGCAAAATAAAAATTTCACGTACTTTCCCTCGTATATTCGTAACAATCTCGAAGCAAATTTTTTTTTCGTCGATCTCCATTTTAATTTATTCAGCTAAAAAAATAATTAATTATAATTGCTCCAACGTGATTTTGCACTTTGTAGTTTTTTTTTACATCGTTTAGAATGGGGAATTACCGTCGGGCGGTTCTAGTAACGAATTTTTTTTTTTTGGATTTTTACTCATTATTCGTGTCGATTAATAATTTTTCAGAATCAGAAATCTTTATAAATAACAAAGAAAAAATGTACAAAAAAAAAAAAGAAAATGTTAGACTTCGTCTGTTGTCGTTCGGTCCCACGTGTTTTTGATTCCCAAAGGGAAATTCCACGGTTTTAGAAACCGCGACCGCTAAAGCTGTAGTGAGAAAAACGACTCTGAGGTCATCGTGGCGTAACCGCAGTCGATTTTTCAACTTTACGGCGTTAAAGTCGTTCGCTATATACAGGAATGGACGACTGATGTTGTAGTCGGTGAAAATATATACATCGGTCGAAGACGGTGGCCGAACGACTCGCGCTCGAGTTATTTTTGATATCATTAGTCTTCCCACTGTCGGACGGTACGTCGAGAAGAGTCTTATGTATTCCTCTCTCTTTTTCATCGTCTATCCTTCATTATACAGTCCATGAGTCAAGATTGAGACGTTTCCGATCTCTCGTACAACCATCGGCGCTTCGTTCCATTCCTACCTGTCTCCCTCTATGTCGGTTCTCGTATCGTTTACAATTTATAATAAATCGCTATCGACGCGTTCGTGGGCGTTCGATCGATCGCGCGCACCGATACTTGGCTACCCCCCCGACGCGTCTGTATTCTCGCGAATGAGAAATACGCACCGTGACTTATGGCATCTCGCTACAGTAAAATCATCATTTTTTTCAAGCATACATTGTCTTAAAATTTATTGAATATTAATGATTTCGCAAATACTGCCGATATATTACAGGATAATTACATGTCTTACCGATTTGCTATTGCATTTTTTTTTATGTTTTAAGAAATATTATTTAATAATTATATTATTATTTTTTATTATCGAGGTATCGGAAAATGTGATATTTTATCGTGATAATAAATATTTAAAAAATATCGGGGTTAATATAAAAAAAATTAAATTTTTACGAAAATTTAATAAGATTCTTTGAAAAGACTATTTTTATGCAATGAATAAAGTTTATCTCGTATATAAGGAGAATTTTTTTTTTTTTTTTCGTAAAACATGTATGACTATCACGTTGAATACAGTGCGAACATTCATTCGGCGATGTTTTCGGAGATTTTTCATCGTAAAACAGTGGGTCGCGAGGGCCTCCGTGTCTAAATTGCGTGCCATGCGCGGAGTCTTAACGCTCGCCGCAACGAGTGCGTCAGCGCGGGCGAGTAGAGAGGCACATACGCGAGCCTCGCGAGAGATCGTACTTACGAGATCAGAGAAGCCGTTGAAAGAAATAGTTTGCCTCAGCGAAACTCCGGCGAAGGAGAGAAAGAGAGCTGAGGTCGAAATGAGTGTAAAGCGAAACTCCAGTGCCCGTCTCGTCCGCTAATTTATCAGCTGCTACGGCGCGAGCCCGCGTGTACGCGCGCGCATACTTTGCCCAAAGACGCGAAGGCAGAAAGAGAGCGTAGAGGAGCCGGAGCGAGGAGAAACGTCGAGGGAACACCGCGGTAACGCAAGAGAGAACTCCGACGGACGGACGGGCGGAACTTCTCAAAGGCGCGTTACACACAGCCGCTCGGTTGTTTCTTCCCTTTGAATTTCGGGAGAGAGCAGGTGATATTGTGAGTGAAGGCGTTTTCACGAGCGTGTCGGTGGGGGCCTCGGCTTTCGCTCTTTCTCCTTCATAATCTCTCGTTTCACCGGGAGACTTTTAGTGTCTCTATTCCGTCGAGTGCTCTCGACAAAACCAAACGGAGTTTTGGGTCTTTGAGGCAATGAAGGACTCTCGACGAGTAAATTGAACAGAGTTGAACGGTAACGAGAGATAAAAGCCATTTTAACCCTCTCACGGCAAATGGCCCTATAACTATCGCGACAGCTTCAACTAAATCCATATTTCATCCTTATTTTTTATTAATTTTTTT
Organism: Cryptus viduatorius; assembly: GCA_964006125.1. NCBI lineage: Eukaryota > Metazoa > Arthropoda > Insecta > Hymenoptera > Ichneumonidae > Cryptus > Cryptus viduatorius. Next base: position 13,255,255 of record OZ023221.1, read on the forward strand.
CATTCCCTAACTTTATCTCACCTTTACCGTTCACCGTTACCGCAACCCATGAATACTTTCATATTAATATTCATAACCTATCAATTGTTTTCCCCCCAATCTTTCATCAATTCTAATGATTTTTCATCACCATTTATTTTTTTTAATTTCATATCGTTCAAAAAAATTTATTTAAAATTTCCAATTAAAAAAAAAATGCTGCGATACATCGAAACATTGAAACATCGAAACATCGAAAAATCATTGACGATCGCGATGTAATAACGATACAGTGAAGATACGACAAAGATATATAGATTCGAGTTACACGGAGTCGAGGAGATCTTTAGATATCATTGCTGCACGTTTTCTTAGCGCGGTTGAGGCTCGAATTGTCGGATAAAATCCGTTGCCCGAGCGATGCCGCCGCGCGGGTTTGCATTGATACGTTTCTGTCGCAACGTCCAACGTCGAGATATGGGAAGATAGAGTTCGCACAGTGTCCCGCGGTGTACAACTCGTACGGTAAGGATTGAGAGAGCGAGAGATAGAGGCACAGGGAGGGGGGGTCAGGGCCCCGTTCCCGGGTCAGATCCTCGGGGCACCCATCCTCCCTCATCCTTGATATCCCGAGATAGCTTCGAGCATTGTTTATGGACATTGTCGTGCCGAGCATATACAGGGGGCCCTGTGCCAAGAACCCGTGTATAGTTAGAGTAATATTATAGGTACGAAACTACTACGTACCGAGGTACCAATGTTACCAACGGAGAAATTTCTAACTTGGACAGTATAATACGTAGATACGTATAGGACATTTCGGGGTCACTTCCTCGTGCCGTGACGTTTCACACCATGAGCGTGACAACGGTGAGATTCTCGAGATTCAGTCACGGATTCGCGTGACCGAGCGCAGAGGCCCTATCCCCCTCCCCCCCTTTTTCTTCTCATCCTGAGATCTCTCTTCGCGGCACTTATACTTACTCAGCACCGTTCTCTTGTAATGCCTTTGGTGCATATAGATTGTAGAACGAAACTTTACCGTCGTCGCGCGGTTAAATCTGCGGGATCATTTTGCTCCATTCGCGCCATAACCCGACAAAACGAAAAAAAAAAAAAAAAAAAAAAACGATATAGTCGGCGGTGAATCGCGAACTATACACAAGGGAAGAAATATGAATCTTCGTCGTCGCAGTCGTCGTTCGAGAAGTGAGAGACAAGAGAGTGGCCGTTAATGCCCTTCAGAACGAACGGGACCGCTCCGAGATTTCACTTCGAGAAATGGCATATACTCCATCCTCGGTGTACATGGAGCGCGCATCAGGAAGTGATACTGTTAAGACACTCCGCGGAGTGTTTTAGCTGTCGCGAAATGATTTAGTGTACACGTTTTGTATAAGATCTCTTTTGTCGATGCAAGAAATCGCTTGTTCCGTGTATATCGATGGAGCATAATAGAGCACCAAATGGAGCTCTATGCTAAAGTCGGCTCGATGTCTGCGGAGAGACAAAAGAGCCTCTGAGGGCACAACGGAGACGGAAAAATTTTGGCTAATTTTTCGTAATATTTTTATGCAGCGATAGACTGGTGTAATAACTTGTAAAACTTTTACGATAATCTCGAAGGTTTAACGTAAATTAAAAAAAAATTTTTTTTTTTTAAACTGCTGAAATAAAAATATTTTGACTTCGAGAAATACGCGTTGAAAAATTTTCTTTTTAATATTTTTCTCAAATATTCGTAAAGTTAAGAAAGTTTTTTGAAAAAATTATGTTAAAAATGTTGATAATTTATGATTAAAATATTATATTTTTAATAATATTATATTAATTAAAAATTATTATCGAAATTATTTGAAAATAATAATTTTTTTTTTGCGGAATTGCTAAGAAAAATGTTGTGTACCGCTTTTGCTGGGTACAACTTTCGAGTCGAGAAAAAACAAAATACATCGTAGACTAATCCGCAACATTCCATTGAGACTTTCTAGCCGTCGCGAAACGATTTATCGAACAGGTTTCATAATCCATTGTAAACATAACAAACGATTCATACCGCTGTACCGAGCGCGCAAAAGTGTATCAAAGTCTATCTTTCTGCGCACACAATGCCTCAGACAAGACTCTTCGAGAGGCATAACGAACCGGAATTCTCGTACCCACATTATTTTTTAAATACCGTATCCGCGCACTTTGCGTTTGTTTGCTCTCAGCCTAAAGTAGTTATGCCAATATTGAGAGAAATAATAATCGAAAGAATATTTGTCCGAAGCTCGCAAAAGCCACACGAAATCAATCCGAAGATCGCTCAAAGTTTCGTCGTTCGTAGAGCGCAGCATCTCTCGTTTCCCTCATTCGGGTCTGCAAGGATCTTTGAATAGAATAGAATAGATGAACCCAAAGACAAGTTTGGGGTGTTCTTCTACGGTACTATCGAAGGGGACTACCGAAGCGTCGAGGCTACGACGTAAATCCCAGCGAGTTCTTCTCGTAGCTAAGAACCAAGAGATCCTAGACAAATGGATCTAACGGTGCGGATAGCAGTGTAAGAGGAGCATCGCAGCTTCATCCATAGCTTTGTGTCCCGGAGTGGTTAAAGCCGCGCGCGGCTTCTTCGGGTAAATCGGATGACAGAGGCAGAACCACCAAGTGAAAGAGAGCGACGGACGAAGAGGGTAATATCCAAAAGGTCGGTTAGGCATCTATACCTGAAGAAGGCGAGGTCCGGAGAAAGATTCGAAAGATCCGCCCATATCGACCCCTTGCGGATACAAAACGCGCAAGCTGGCCGTCCCCCCAAAATACCTGAGTTGAGACGAATCCTCGACCTTCTCGTTCTTCTTCTACTCTAACCCCCCCCCCCCCCCCTCCCCCCCGCCGCTCTGTTGGAGCTTAGATATTTTCTCCGTTCGTCGGCTTTCATCTTCTATACCTCTGTTTCCTAATATCGTTTCGTCGGATTTATCTCTGTCTCCGAAACTCGAGAGGCCTCGGGGCCTCCTTCGCAAATAGTCGAGAAGAAGGCCACAGCGTCTATACTCGATTATATAGGTGGTGCAGAGCCGCGAGTGCTTGGGTTCGAGAGGTGCGAGAGGGGGACGCGCGCATATACACACACAGGCAAAAAAAAAAATTCTCTCAAATGAAATATCGTCACGGTTTTGCGGCCGACTGGATACCCCGGCGGCCGTTCTGGATCGTTGCCGATCCACACAATCGGAACCACTTCGGGGGGGACAAAGAAAAAAAATATAAAAAAAACGTAACACGGATGACGCGAGAGAAAGAGCAAATAGAAAGGGGGTCCTGTGGTTTCACGGAATTGACAACTACTTTTATCGATTGGAATTTCATTTAGTCTCTCGTAAAAATAGGGGTTATTTTTTTACCTATATATCGAAATATTCAATATCTCGAAGCTTTCGAGTGCAAATCTCCGGAAGATTATAATTAAATTTTAATAAATTTTTAAGTCGTCAAATAAGAAAATCAAATCATTCATTGTAATGAATTCAATAATAATTATAATTATTATATAAAATAAATGAGTGGAAATAATATTTGTTTATTATATTGTTATATAATAATTATTTTTACAAAGTGTACAAAAAAATGATTCATAAATTTTGTTATAATTCGAATTTCACCGATTAGATGATTGTACGTTGTTTTTTGCGATATTACAGACATCGATTAAAAAAAGTTTCAGATTTATTGTCATAATTGCGCATTTAATTTTTCGAGCGAACAATACAATGTTACATAAAATTTGATTTATTAAAATACATTTTTCTCGTCTTAAAGATGCCGTATAAACTCAACGATATAAAAACTATTGTGAAGATGAAAATTCTGAAGGGATGAGTCATTACCGTGGATCGCCCTCTGCGTACCACGGCATTCGTCAAAAGGCCATCTCCCTCGCGCTCGTATCGCGGAGAGTCCATGAAAATGTTCTGACGCGCCGCGTTAATCTTCCCACCGTTCGGGACTCTCGAACTCTACCCCATCCCTTTCCCCGTATAACATTGAGTTCAAAAGAAATCGCGACTCGTTCGCGAGTTCTATCTTTGAAAAATTCTCGGTTGAGCCGTATGCCTCCCTCGCGGTTTCTCCTCTCTTCCCTTATAAATGTTCTTTTTTTTTCTCTTTTTTCATCGTTCTTATTCGCCACGACCAACGGGAGCAACAGCTAACACATATTTTTCTCGTTCTATCCCCGCGGCCGTAGCCGACTTTCTACGGGTCCAGAGAAACTCTCATTTCTTTTTTTTTCCCTCCTCTCGGTTAGTTCGAAAGCATATATTTTTCGTTTCACAGAGTCCGCGGGCGGCGTTGAACGCCCAGCATCCATCCGTAGACGAGGGTGCATCTTCTCTCGGGGTTTTCTCACTCCTTCGTACGCTCGTTGCTCGCTTATACCGAAGCAGCACCAGCAGCCCCCGTCAGGTATAAATTTTGGCGTCGGCTTTAAAAGCGATCTCTCGACTATGTGTGAGCGTACGCAACGGGAAGATAGAACGCGAAAGAAAGAAGAAAAACGAAGGGAAACGTCCCATGGTAATCGATTACCTCCCCCTTATCCCTGAGAAACCCCATGGCCCTCCCCCGTCGACCGCCGCCCATCTTATGGTCCTGAAGGAGATCGAACCTCGATAACGTATCCCGAACCACAGTATAAACTATATATATATAAGACGAACCATAGGACCAAAGAGTTTTTCGGACGCCCTTGTCTATCGCGCCTTGAGCGTTTTTTCAAACGAAATTCCACGAATTTCATTTTTTTTATACCCGCAAAATCAGAACGTTGAGTCGCCTCGAGTTTTGGACCGATAAAGATAAATGAGTATATATCGTATTTTTTTTCTGTTCTCAAGCATCTATAATTACAGAGAGATTGTTATATTTGAAGACGATAAAAGATCGATGTTATTCAAACAGTCGAAGATTGCGGGTAATCAGGGGCCGGAAGGGCGAGGTTCGGAGTAAATAATTGTCGGAGATGTGGATAAGGAAAGAGAAAAAGTGCGTAATGCGTTAAAGAACGAACGGATAGGATAGCGGCAAATACTGAAAAAAAAAAAAAAAAAAAAAAAAAACGCGGTCCAAGAGACAGAGCTTCCGGGAAGATTGTCGGGTTTTGGCGAAACGATAAGTCTCCACTGTACAGACATGGGTATGGCGATGGTTTATGTATATATATGCATGAAGGATACACTAATATGTATATATTTGTACCGTGAAGACCGTGCAGCACGTACGCTTTGATACCCGTGGAGAGTCTCTTACCTCGACGATTACCGAGAACGATACCCTTATCACCGGGAGGCGCAAACACAACTATAGATTACCTTCGAGATGATGATATCCTTCGAGAAATAAGTTTCGTGGAACTTAAAGAAAACGTGAAAGGAAAAATGCAGACGAAAAAAGAATACGGAGAGAGAGAGAGAACCGACGTATGACCAAACGACTATCGAAGCCTTTAGTCCAATACACGTTTTTTTAAATGTACAAACCGATGTGCATGTGTTCCGAAACGGATGCAAAAAAAAAAGTTGAACATCAAAGAAACTTAACCTTAAAAAAAAACATCGGAAAGTTAAAGTTTTAAGGCAATACAGTCGCGTTTCGTAACTCTTTCAATCCCATTGCCTAAAAGCATTATATTAGTGAAAATAAAAAAATAATTTCTGCTCTGACACCCGAATACTACTCAATAAATAATTAATTAAAATTTGAATAATTTTTGTCGTTATTGCTATTACTATTACGTACCCAATAATTAATTTAAGCAGTTAACGAAAAATAACCAGTTTGCATCGTAAATTATATTACAAGCTTTCGATACAACGTTTTCTTTTTGTATCCTGAATAATTTTCTGCGTGATACGTCAAGATAATTTACGATCGGGGTGTGTCTTAAACGAATCGATTACCGGAGAATATTCCGCGCGAAACGATGCTTCTTTTATTTATTTACTTTTCTATAATGTTCGTTCGAATAGACGTGATATTAAAGTAGAAATTCAGTGTCACCGAGAAAAGGTTAAAAAACCGGTAGGTTATTGAGATGAGGAAGTAAAAGTAGTGAGAAAGGAATTTGAAAAAAAAAAAAAATGAAAAAAAAAAAAAAGTCGGAATATAGTTTACGTACTTGGTGCGTCAGGACCGAGATCCGCGTCTGTTAGTGGCTCGATAAGCGCGCTAAGTTGCGATTTGTCGGGGTACAGTAATGTCCGTAAATTGTCGGGTTTGCGCTGGGAGCGTTCGAGAAAGCGCCAAAGTGGCTTAGAAGATCGTTTCGTCCATAGCTGCGTTACAAGTAGGGGATAGTATACGGGGACAGGGAGTGTGTACACCTCTTTCCTCGCGGCGGCATTCCTCGTAAATTGTCGATAACTCATCGAGAATTGACCGTCACTTCGCGAAGCATCACATATATGTTAAAGAACGTGTTATCCAGGCGCGCGCGCTGCTATACGACGAAGAAGACGATGCAACGATTTGTTCCGAGATCCCTCGTCCTATACTCCTTCGTAATGGTTACCGCCCTGTTTGTAACTGGACTTATTCGCGTCGCGTTCTATGCGGTTAATGTTTGCCCTTAGGACAGCGCAGGGACGAATAGAGAATGAACGAGAACGATAGGAAAACGTCGAAGAAAGATCGAATCAAGAGACATTTACAATCTGCTAACTAAAAGGGACTGAAAGGAAGTTACGGTTATTCCGCTTGAAAGAGTTAAATGTATACGAATATCTTTCTGTAGCAACAATTTTTCGAAAAAAAAAAAAAAAAAATTTTATAAATATATTTTAATTCATATTTATTTTTAATTATAATTAACATTTATTTATTTTTCGATAATAATATTTTTTTACCGACTCTGAAAAGATTCTTTAAGTTAAAAAAAAAGCCTCAAGTCTTGTTGGCGGGTGTGAAAATTTTACGACTCGTAAGTTTGAGTTGGCGAATCACGTGCCAACGAGATTCTCGAGTGTGGTGATGAGAGAAAAAAAAAAAATAAATTGACTAAAACGAAAAATCTCCGAGAATCGAGTCTCAGTCGAGCTTTTGTCCGGAAAAGATTCTTCGGTTTTGCTTCTTCAGTGTCCGACTAGTAGCCCGTTACACTATACTCCTTAATGAGAACGTGTAGAGGTACATAAAAGCGGTTGAATGTTGGCGCGAGTACAAGTACGGAAACTGGGGGCGGCGAGGAGAGGGGTAGTGAAAAAGATATAGAAAGAAGCAAAAATCCCTTCGGGCGTCACGGGCTCTTCTCGGAGAGCGTGCGATTCATTCCCGAAGGCCGACGTTGACCGCGCCGTGGCAAAACGGGCAACGGGGGGACACTCGCTCTCCGCTGCGCGGCGATTGTCGTCGTCGTCGTCGGTCCACTCGAGTTTTATGGTTACGGTTCTTGAATGGAGACCCCCCGATTCTTCTTCGAGGGGTTTACCGATCGATGAATGGCTCGGGCACACACCGCGGGTGCGAAGGGACGATCTCCTCCCGGTACCGACACGAGTCTCTGAAAATTCTCGCCCTCGTCGAGAATTTTTTTTTTCTTATTTTTTTTTCTCTTCTTCCACAAATCCTCATTCTTTGACTGTGCAATGGGGCTGAACAAACATGAAACCCGAGCGTGCATGGATTTCGTTTTTTTTTTTCTATCTTAATCCCGCGTGTTCACCACTGCAAGACGTTCTTTTTCTACATACAATTTATTTTTGTATCTAAAAAAAAATTCATTTCAAGAAAAATCTCGAAAAATGGAAGAATCTTGTCGTCATTTTATTTTTATACCGATTTTCTTGGCATACGAGGCCGCAGGTGGAAGGTAAAAGACCCGAAACATCAGTCGCGGAGAACAAAAAAAAATGTATATAAATACGAACAGTTTTGTTTAAATTAATTATTTTATTGCTTTTCTAAATGATATTAAAAAACAGAGACGATGACTGGACGATACGAAGACTCTCGAGGAAGAAAAAAAATGGTTTTCTCATCACGGTAGATTACAGCGATTTAAATAGATCGAGAAACGCAGATACCGCGGGATAATACGGTTGGGTAGTAGAATTCCACCGACAGGATATTACCCCATGGGTTTCGTTCCCATGTGTATTATGTATCAGTGTTAGTTATAGCATTTCGAACCTCTCGTTCGTCTTGATCTTGAAAACCGTCGGTTACACGTCAAGGGCCGTTAATGACCCGAGAGGAGAGGTTTTCTCTCTACCATCGTTCTCCCCGCTTCGTACTATGTTACAGCAGAAGCGGACTCTGAAATCGATTCGATTCAGGTGGGACGCGGCAAGACGGACTGGAAGTTCTCTCGATCTTCGGTGAAAGCGTTCAACGAACGTTTTCCTCTTCCCGCTCTATGGGCTATCGTTGTAAAATGTGCGGCGTAACGCCTCGTATAACTCGATGGAGCAGAGATGACCATAAGGGATCCTCTCCTGGATGCAAGACGAAAGCCGGTAGAGAGAGAGGAAAAAAAATAAATAAACGAGGGGTGCGATGATGCGTTGGACTATCGAGAGACTCGGGGCGATAGAGAGTAGAAGAGGAGAGAAGAACAGATGCTTTCTGCCCGCTGGGCCAACGGGAGAGAGAAGAATTGAGAATAAGAATGAGAAGACAAGAAAAAAAAAAAAAAAAAGATGCAGCTGCACCACCCCGAGTCGAACTATGTCTAAGTTTTGTTATGATTTCACCCACACTGACGTCTCAGCGGCTTTTTTTTTCTTTACGATAGTATAACACCATTTCAAACTCGAGCTTTTTCTATTCTTTTTTCTACGATCTCTATAGCTGTGGCGGGAATAAGTTTTTTTTCGGTACTTAAAAGCTCCGGGACGCTGGATAAGGCGATAAAGCACAAAAAAAAAAAACTAAACTCTCGTAGCGTGAAACACGGAGTACGAAAGATTTTTTTATCTGTACTCGAGCACAAGTGCAAGTGGATTTTTTTAAAAACGTTGATTGAAATGACTGTAATTATTGTCATTATTTTAAACTACGATACCCTTACAAAATTAATTTCTAAAAAAAAAAAACAGTTCAACTATCGAATTTCATGACGAGACAAAAAATTAAGACGAAATAAAAAGAATACGCATTTCGCTTGAAAAAGCGTGGAAAACAAATATTTTCGTACCGGAAGTGTTCGTTGTGACAAAATTCGAAAGCTCGTAAATACCTCTCGGGGTCCGGTTGTTTCAACGTCGAAAAAAAAAACAAAACTCCGCGATTGCCAGCAGCAAGAGAAGAAGGCAGACTCGTTTCGCAAATGATAATTACTCGTCGGTGTGTATCCGTGCGTATATTCACGATGTTTTTTTATATTTTTTTATATATATGATTTTTTCTCAATCTTCTACTTCTTCCGGCGTGAGAGCAATGGGTGCTCGAGCTTATCGACGGTTCCAGAGGAGGCGCGTTCGGCACGAAATTATAGAGAGAACGAACTGCGTAGCCGCTCGTAGAGAAACGACGTACGTCCTATAATTGCTGGTAGGAGAGAGGAAAGAAAGAAACTAGCGAGAGCGAACGAACGAAGGATGAAGAAGAGCGAAGAAGAAGGCGAGGGATGTAGAGCCTATAGGTCTATCAGCGCGATTCCGGCGCGAGAGGATTTCTCGATACGTTATACACGAGTATATATGTATATGTAATATCCATAGAAGGATAGATATGCGCGGAGACTCGAAAGTTGAAAAGCCCATCTGCGCTCCGTTCCTCGAACGTATGTGCAAACGTGTATGTATGCAATTTCTTTCTCTCCATTCCTTTTATCTTCTTCTTCGTTTCATTTCGTATCAGCGTGGCCAGCAAGAGTCTCGCGCGTACGCGGAAGCAACGGAGAAGTTATCGCGCGGCGTTCGTACCCCTCCCACCAATCCCTTCGCCGGTTCGCTCGCGCGAAATGCGTAATTGGAGCCGCGATCTCTAGACCCCTCGCGTTAATACGCAGGTGGGGCTCTCTCGGGGCTTTTGCACGGTTGCTCGCGATCTCTCTTTCTCGTTGTTACTAAGAAGCATTATACAGAATATATATATATGCCATATATATACATCGTCAGCAATAGCGTCGTCTCAAACGGCGAGATGATGGCTTCTCGATGCTTACAATGCACTCGTGTAACGCATTATCGTACCGAGTTACATCGGCATGTCTCATGTTATGCACTACGGGGACCCGTACGTGTAATCACATCGAGTTTTACTTTCGCGATGGCGGCTCCGATCGTCTATTGTCGCGTCGATGTTACATCGATAAACGATGATATACAGACTGTGAAATACTTGAATCGAGGATTGCGCGATCTTTTTACTTATTCGAAATAATTAAAAGCCGTTTTGATTGCCAGAATGTTATTATTATGATTTGATATTTAAAATATCGATAGCAAAACAAAAATATGAAAAGTAAAGCAACGAAGAAAATATTATAAATTCCATGTGCAATTAAAAAAATTATCGGTGCATCGAGTACCATTCAAATCGAACCGAATTGATTCAAATTAAAAACGTGTAAATAATTAAAAACCTTTTCGATTACCGGAATGTATCAATTACGATTTAATATTCACAAAACCGATAGCAAAATAAAAATATGAAGAAAAACATCGATAATTGGAAATATTTCGAATTGCAACGAAAAAACAAAATCGGTGCATCGATTAACATTTAAATCGGATCAAACCGATTTAAATTAAATGCAATTATTATTTATCATTTGTACAAAAGTTATCCGTTAAATTTGCTAAATTGATAAATAAATTTCGAAATAAAAAATATCCCGTAAGAAACAATTGTGTAGAAGGTTATTAAAATGAATGATATAAAAATAAATATTTCGATATTATTCGTCGAAATTTCGTCGAAGGTTCGGAAAATTATAGACGTTAACTAATCCTAAATGCCTTTCCTAGCGATGATTTATGGATCAGTTCCGAAAACAGATGTTCGAACAATAGTCCAAATGGGTATAGTAGGCGGGTCAGTGTTCATAGTTCACGAGGCGGAGAAACACGTGTCCTTTCGGAGCAGCGGATAGGACTGCGTGCGTCGGACGATCGTCTCATCCCTTAGATCCCAAAGATCGTCGGAGTCTCGGGATGGTTTTTGTGGAATGACCATTCCGCCGTCGCTTGACCGTGTAGAAACGACGTCATATATAAACATCTATATACATATATATATATGGAGAAACACTATATATATACATAATATATATATACTATATTATGCTCTTCGCCATCATGCGGAGAGTGAAAAAGGAAAAGGGAGAATCTCTTCTGTCGAGAATGGCTGCAAGGTAGACAAAAGCTGACGAGCCCCGGCGTGCAACGAGGTAGAAAGTTGGGACCCGTCGTGGCTCCTTACTCGCTCTTCTCCTTAAGTTCTTGAATTCTTCCCTCTCTCGTCTTCGTCCCGCGCGACCGCTCCGCTATTCTATTATGCGCGGTTATCTAGATTATAGCATTCCTGCGATCAGAGGTAACCTCCGCGTATGTGCACGTGGGAAGGATCAGGGTGGATGATGCTGCTGTTGCTGCCAGTGCCCCGCGGTACCTTTTTCTCTTGGATTCTCGCGATGGATTATACAACGCGATCAAGAGGGATGGAAACACTGTGTATAGCTCCGAGGAACTGAACGACTTCGCACAAATTCATCTCGTTTCTCCAATTTTTCTCCCGATAATAATTCGAAACGAGAGAAGAAAAATCAATTTCGAGAAAAAAAAAATCGGTGAAAATCCAATTCAGACAAACTTTGCGAAATTAATAAAAATAAAATCGTGAAAAGGCGTTTTCAGCGCGAATGGTTTACGAGGAATCAACGAAGAGGATGTTGAGTTTTTTTTTTTTTTTTTTTTTTTTTTCGGAGAGAATTTGTTGCGTCCACATCAAATATTGACTGGGACTTATCTTCGCTATCCGAAGTGATTAGCGTCTGAATGATAATGAGGAAAGCGGACGTTGCGTGAGAACGAACGTGCGGCGCGAGAAAGTATTTTTCGGTGAAGTTCCCCGAGCCGAAGCGAAGAGCGTACAGTGTGCGCGACGAGGTAAGATTCGAAAGGGTTAGAGGAGGAGGGCCCCCTTCGCTCGGAGAGTGAGTTTCATTCGGAGCGACACGTTCGTTCGCCCGAAGATGGCGTTGGGTGTACCAAAGACGTACGACAGGGGCTTTTTAACGTTTGTGCACCGCGCAGACCCTCGCAGTCGGCGCGAAGAACCCGACCCGCTCTGACCCTACCGGTAGGATAACCGCCGTATCCTGCTAGTCGACTATGGAAATTTTCGCATCTTCGCGTCTCTCACAAGGCAAAAGTCGTTCTCGCAGGTTCAACAACACACAACGTGCTTGCCACGCGCTATGGTTAAAGCCTTTGAATATTAAATTCGAACGACTTCTCGCCTTGTATACTCTCGTGTTATTATCATAATACATATTTATATTGTTATGATACGAAGCGTCCGCAAACGCTTGTCCAATAATATTTTTTTCTTTGCTTTTGAAAAATAAAAGAAAATAATAATACCGCATCAAACGAGAGCCTTTATCGTGTCAATTGACAAAAACAAAAAATTCCAAGAGATTTTCACGTATTTTTCGGGAAATCTTCATTTTGAAATCCGAAAATCGAATTTTTTGTTGTTAATTTCATTTTTTAGATCGTTTTTCATTACAAAACAAAAATCGATCTTTAACTTGAAAATTGTGGAAAATAAAATAAAAAATATATATATATTATAAGAATTTGGAGCATAAAATCAAAAAAATCTTTTGCGAAAAATGTCCTTTGACACTTTTTTCACCTATCAATTTCGAATTTTCGTATGAAATCGAGTAATTTTTGGTAAATCGGCATCGATAATTTGAAAAATCAATCAATGTATTTCGTAAGATAAATAACCCGAGTTTCACCGAAAAGCTTTCGCAATAAAGCAGAGGAGGTGAGTTACACGCGTGTAGGAGAGAATATATACTTTGGATGTATATCGTTTCGAGACTAAATGGGAGATTGATGACCCGTGAGATGCGGGGGAAAGAGTTCGCGCACCCGGAAGATGAAAAGAAAAAAATAATAATAATAAAAAAATACACGTGTCGGGTTGCGTTTGTATCAGTGAGTTATACATAAGCGCGATACTGTGGGTATGTCAGGATATAGTATATGTGGTGGATGATTATAGCGCCCCTGCATGCTTCCACGGTCTCTCCCCCAAACAAGGACTCCCAATCCCGAAAGAATACTCCTTTCGCCATCAGGCCTCCTCTCTACACTTTAGACATTATATACACTCTCCTCTATACAGTTGAAAAATGCCTCGTCGAGTAGGAACATCGCGAGCTCCGGCAGCGGTAGAAGCAGCAGCTCCGCGAAGGATTCGAACCCGAGCCTTGTTACGTCGATCGCTTGGCAGACTTCGCGGTGCAGCATCCGCGGTCCAGTCGACGAAGGAGGTGGTGAGGTGAGCGGTTAATACGTTCCTTTGCTCCTTCCCTCCCCTCCCTCCCCCGCCGCCTCGAAGTTACATTCGCCACAGCGGGTAGGCCCGGGCCATCTTCTATACATATATTCATACAAAGTACGTATATATACGGCAAAGAAAAAGAAATAACTCCGTATTCTACCGCATGCGAATATATCTCGGTTCAAACGATTTCAAGCAAAAAACACATACGGATTTGCTTGCGAGAAAAATTCTTCACGAAGTATCGTGTTGCGCTTAAAAAAAAAAAAAAAAAAATTGCGAATGCGAAAACGAATTTCGGATTCTAAAACTTATATTAAATTTTTTTCTACACGATCATTTTTAACAATGATCGACAAAAAAATCATTTATTCAAATTAAGGGCGTTTCAATTTTTTTTTTTTATAATAATAAGGAATAAGAATAATAAATTTGATGTCCAATAAGGCGTTAATTAAAAAAAATAACTAAAAAAATTGCGCAAAGATCCAATTTGATACGAACCGCAAAGTCAAAATTTCGATGTTGGAACGTCCGACATGTTAAGCGGTAAGGAGAAATGATTTGAGTATAAGGATGTGCACCGGCGTACCCCGGGAGACGAATGCGTGTACGCGCTGCGGGATAACGGGTCGACGAGGGGAACAGACGAGGGAAAGAAGAGGCTGAGGAGTAAAAGAATAAGAATAAGAAGGTCGGAGTCGTGGAGAACCCAAAAGCGGCGGCGGCGCGTCGGCGGCGGCCGAGATCGGCGGTGGCGGTGGAGAACACCCGGGAACGTGAATGCGCCGCTCATTACGGGATAATGGGTTATTTCGATCCTTCTCGAATTACCCAGTCGACAATGAGGGATTCGATTTGAAAAAGGCTCTCTCGGTCCCCCACCCCTCTGTTCCTCACCGCGTCCGTGGCTGCTGTTGCGCGGTACGGAGCCCGAGAGACCCCTCGGGGTTCTTTAACCACGCGGAAGAAGAAGAAGAACCCACCGGCAGCATCAGCAGCAGCAGAAGCAGCAGCAGCGGTACCAGTGGGTCCGTTGCTTCTTCTGTGAGGTTGGCAAGTTACTCTCGTTGAGCGGACTCGATACTCGAACGAACGAAAAAGGGTTTCGCGAACGACGAGGACGGAGATAACCCAAACGAAAGACGAAGAAATAACCCTCCGCGAAACAGGAGAGAAAGAGAGATGTTCTCGTGAGAGAAGATTGAAAAAAAAAAAAAAAAAGAAATGAAAAAGAAGGAGAGACCTCGCGAGCCAAGAGAGAGCGAAAGAGAGGAGAGGGCGCGCTATACGGATGTACATCTGTATACCTACATACACGGTTCTTGTGTCTATAGCTTGAAAGAGCGAAAAGACAAATGAGAACGAGAGCCAGTGGATATTCTGGCAAGCATCCTCGACTCATCCCTCTCAACTCATCGTTCCATCTTTTTATATGTACAAGATATACATCTGTATGTATATATGTATATATATCTCATCTCTTTAGCTCATGTCCTTCGGTTCTTGTTGCACTTTTTCTAAGCATACATTTTAAAGTATATGGTTTCGGTTATATATAAGTAGCTATAACTCGTACAACTTGGTTCCTCCTTTCATACGATTTTCTTCTACTGTCTTTTGCCCTTTCTTTTCTTCCTTTATTTCTTTATCTTTTTGCTTTCTTTTTTTTTCCTTTTTCATTTATTTTCTTTTTGTCGTTTGTCCCGACAGCTATATTATTTCTTTCTCCCTTTCTCCGCTCGTTCGCGTAAGCGTTCTTCATCCCGCTTTGTCGCATTGTGAAGGAACGTACGTAGGAGAGATACCTCTCTCGGGCTCTCAGAAATCACGTCCGTAGTCTTCCGGGTGTGACGGCGCGGAAATCTCTATTGTGTCCTCTTGCCGCGGCGTTATGCTATTCTCTCCGTCTCTCCTCTCTCTCTCTCTCTCTCGTCGGCATATTCGTCGTCGACGATCGTCTTAGTTGCGGACAGCGCCAACGGTGACGACAACGACGAGGACGAGAGCCGTTTCGCGTACCGCGCGTACAACTCGTGCGCGAACCAGGGAACTAATCGAATGAGGGGTCCACGGGCATAGCACAGTCGTGCAGCGAAACGGCTCGTAACGTAATTCTTCCTCTTCCGACCGAAGAAGAAGAAGAATCATCCAGACTTGACTTCCATATTGTACGGTGAGAAGAAGAGATACGGACGCCCGTGTCATTGACCATACGGCATCAGTTGGACGCAATACGGTATAAAATTATACGATTTTTTTTTTTTTTTTTCATATTTTTATCATTATTCGTTTAAGATTCATCACAAGAACTAAACGACTGCGTTTCGGTTATTAAATAAAAAAATATTTCGATACATAGCTTCGGAGGACAGGAGAGACCGGGGCTAATCGTAACACGCGCTGCAAACAAAATCGCAAACTTTACGCGGAAGTATAACACTCCAAAAAATAACCTAAAATCTTCCCTACTCTCGATGTAATTCTCGCCTCGATTCACAATCACAAACCCATCGAAACTTCGTGACGAAATAATTCTTAACGGGCTTTGCGTCCATTTTGTTTCGCCCCTCTTAACATCGCGGATAAATAAATTTCGGACGACAAGAGTAAAACATCGCTATTACGATCATTAGAATATCGAGATTAACGATACGAGCGATGCTCATTACCTATCTCGCTTGGATTATTCAGATATACACGATTAAACTCTACATAGTCGTGGAGACTCGACAAGGGCTCGCAAGCTCTCATTTCCCCTTCGCAACAGACACACACAACTTTTATCGTTGTTTGTAACCAAATCTTAATTTAAAATTTTATCCTACGCGCGAAATCTTTACGGTCGGATGAGTACGCCGGGGCTCTTTCACGTGCTGTATACTTATGTGCCTACGAATATAAGCTATAGTTACGCTTTGTATATACATAATATACATACGAACGACGAGGAGGACGAGGAGGAGAAGGACCGTCGCGCAGTGTTTTAGTTACGGAGGGAGCGAAACGATGACGATCCCGGGGGCTCTCTCCCTTGACCGGGATAGATCAACACGATTTGATATATTTTATGGGTTGCGCATATCGTCGTGACCCCCGTGTGCGGTATACACGAACGAAAAGAGCCTCAAAGAACGGGATCCCGTCTCGTTTTCTCGTTGCCGTTGCAGGGCGCTACGGACGATCGCGTTATCGCGCTTGCGTGCATTCACGGGGGAAGGAAAAACGGCGAGACGAAATTTTTCGAAATATCAACGTATTACAGCACTTACATTACCCCCAAACCCCCTAAAAACACATAAATAAATAAACGCATGCGGTACACGTCTTTCTAGTGTCCGCTGACTCTCCCTTCGTTACTCCACTCACTCTATGTTCGTTACGCTCGTGTCACAGTTACACAAAATTAGACACGACAAGCATTCCCGCGCGTATACCTCTAACTTCAGCTCCGAAACGTTTTTCTCGTCGTTCGAGCTATGCGAAGGCCCGACAAACCGAGGGACCAAGTGGTCGGTATATAACCGCGTAAACGAGAAGCAAAAAAAGGAAAAAATAGAAGAAAAAGAAGGAACGAGGGTGATGTGCAGCCTCGGGCTAAGGGTGAGCCCTTCACCCGTACTGACTCCACTTCTCATTCTTTCTCTCGTTTTTCCCCGACATCGAAGCTTTTCTAACAGGAAACAGCTGCCACGACGGAGTGTATAGGTGTGCAAGGGCCGCGGGTTCTTATACGGAAGAGAATTGGTATGCGCGTTTTTCGAGAGGAATACTCTTGTGTGACTGTTCACCGTCGGTGGGTCGGCAGGGCTTACGGCCATGGAGCCTATTACTATTCTCAAGTCGGTTTTTTCTTCGCGCTACCCTTGGCATTTTTTCTTTTTTCGGAATTTTTGGGGTCGTGGAAAATTAGAGATTTTTTTTTTTTTTTTCGAGTTTCTCGAGTGGTTTTGCTTGCGGGGATTCGACGGTCAGCACTTTGGTTCAATTAGAGATGAGATATCGCCGAAAAAGGAGAGGACACTTGACTCGGAAAAATTTTGTGGGAAGAAAAAATCGTTAACAAAAATGAAGTGGCTGTCTCTCGTTGGTTAGCCACTTCCGGTATAATTCTTTCAAAATTTTTTTTTTTCGGGAAATAGAAAAAAAAAAAATTAAGTAGCCCGTAATATTTCCGTTGAACGACTTCCGGCAAATTTTCGTAATTACGAGGAATATAAAATATTCATTTTTGTCGATATTAAAGTTTTTTTTTTTTCGAATTTTTAAAGCAATCGCTCAATATAGGTAATGTTTCTGAGTTATTTTTAATCGAAGAATTATAATTTTTGACCGCAATGCTTGCGAGCGACGACCTCGAGTCTATGAATAACCATATAAGTGCGATATCCGAGAAGCAAATAACTGTGTGAATTACCGAGAAAATATCGAAGAGAGGCAAAGAGGGACCAACGCAAAAAAAAATAAAAGAAAATACGGCAACGAGAAGCGCGGCTAGTGTAAAACTGCATAACCGTAGGGCGCGAGAAAGTGCACGTGCGTGCGGTGTGGGCGTGAACCCCGCGCGCTGCCGCGCCGTTACGACGTTCCCGCAATTTCCGGTTCCCGCGGGACTCGACTTCAGCTCTCGGACATGACGTGGTTCTTCGTCTCGGCCGCGATTACCGTCAAGCAAAGCAAATAATCAAACAAACATAAGAGAATTCATCGTTTACAAGCTCCGGCTTCTCTACACACAAAGACTCATTTCTATTACACATCGAGGAGACACCGGCTGAATGCGCTTCGGAAGAAACAAAAAAAAATCTCGAAGAATAATCTCCGATGTTTTTTTTTTTTTTCAATTTTTCTTTTTCGGTCTTCCGTACATTCTGCGTACTATGAAGCTCTCTTTGTACGAATTCTTCGATGGAAAAATTTGTAGGAATTTCTTCGAGAGAATCTACCGGCTACTGGCTGCGGCCGTTTGTACTCTCTCGGGTTTCTTCTCTTGTAACACGAATATATATATACGCGAATAGCAAACGAAATCGTATAAGAATATGCGGATTTAAACGTGAGGAATATACTGTGGAAAGGAAAGGTTTGCGAACACGGTTAGCGAGAAAGAGAAGGGCAAAAGGCAAGGTTCTCTCGACTAGTCGATGAAACAGAAGACACAGTCCTTCTCGAGTCTCGCACGAGAGAGGGCCCCGTATGCCGCGTGGCTGCAGTTTCTCTCTGCTCGCAAACCGACTCCGTTGTTGCTGCTGCTGCTGCTACTACTCCTGCTGCCGTTGCTGCAGAGATCTCGTAGTTTCTTTATACTTCTTCTTGGTCAGGTTACTTCTATACTCTACACAACTGCCCGTAGGTTCGGAGGTTCAAGGACGTATTAAAATGCTGCCTGCGTACTCGTAAATGTCTACGTGCTGCAGTCGTGCCATCCTTGTTCCTTTTTTTATTTCGTTTCTTCGAGCTTTTACTTGTTTCGTTTTTTTTTTTCGCTGTCCCAAGTCCTTAGTAATGGGTGCGCGGCGTTCGCACCGCGGCCTCGAATAAAACGCGTTCCTCAATACATCGAAGACGAACGGGCGATCGGTTATTCGTAAAGTGTATCGGACGAAAGACAATCTTTATCGATCTTTATGAATTTTGTGAATGTTTTTGTTTTTTTTTTTATCTTATTTTAATAGAATGTGTTTTCCGGATCGAAATTATCGAAAAAATATTTTTTTTTTTTTATTCGAGTGCACGAATTATTTAACGACAACGATATTTCGAAGTATTGGACGTATTTTCGTGAATAAGCGGTTCGTAAGTTTCGTTGTAAGGGATTTTTAACGATTTTTTCGTGGGTACCCACGATAAACGTCGATTTGACAGTTTAACTTTCTGCCTCGCGGATTTTTGCTAACATATTGGAAATTTTTTATCCACGCAATATATCGCATTTTAAAGGCTATCGGATGCGATTATTTTCGTAAATTTGATTTTCGTTATATTTCGCAGTAGAATTGCTCTGTGAATTGAATTTTTCGACGTTTCAGTTATCTTTTTCGAGATTTCACTTATCACTTTTCGAAGTAAAATAAATTTTGCGAAATGCAAAAAAGCTGATAAAGCAAATTACTTTAAGGCTTTTTCCGCGCATTGCCCATTGTCACCTCGAATTCACGTCGATTTTCATTGAGACGGATGTAAAAACAGTAAGAAAGGAAAAAAACACTTTTGCCAGATTCGGCGATTCGATTGCCTGATTCTTACGACGAAACGCCGCCGTGTGTCTCGCATTCTCGATCATCTCGCAGTCTCGTCTATAAATGTACATCTGAATCTATCAACTCTCGACAACAGCGGATTTCTATTCACTATTGTCACGGAGAACTGAGAAAAAAAATAAAGAAGTTCCGACGTCAATTTGTTACATCCAAAGTGCGGAGACTGCTCCGCTCCACACTTTGGTAAGCGCGTCACGGAATATCGTCTTTGTACGCGAGAGCGATTTACATCGATCGCGAAGCGCGTACGGAATTTACAATAAATATGTACAGTCGAACGGTCAATGCACGACGATAGCATTTGGTACGCCGCGCGTACATTCACGTGCATAAATATACTGAATACATATATCGCGGAAACGCCTAAAGTCGCTGGCGGAGTCGTAAAACTGGCAATCATAACGATCAATATATCTCGAAAAGTACGAAACTACATTGGCAATTCCTATCACCTATTCGACAGGCATAGATTAGATTGTATTTTACTCGAGAGGAAGGTATTCCTCGATCAGTTCGACGACCGACCTTGAAATTTAATTCCAGACTCGCGATAATTGTCGCGAGATTTTTTTCTCATTTTTTTTCTCTCCTTGTCGCGTATTCTAAACCTTTCTACAGTTACTGCAGTTGTAAAGTCACTCTCGAGTCACCGTTGCCATTCACATGAACTTTAATTAACATTTCCGCGTGTTATTTTTTTTTTCCCACAAGTGTGAAAGATATTATCGAATATGTTGGAATGCTTTTCCATTATATGTAATAATAAAAGTTAATGTGTACGATGAACATTTAAAAATCATTAATTTCGTGTCATTAATCTTTAACTTTTGTGCGTTGTGCACGCAGTGCAAAGGCCGCGGCGAACCGAAAAAGTGTTGATTTTTCTTGATTCGGTTGTTAGTATTAGACGAAATTTCTTTTTTTTTATTTACTCAAAAAATCGCCATTTTGAAATTTTTTTCAAAATCTTACGAAACTTAATAAGTTTACTTTCATCCTGTGAAAAATACTTTATGTTTTACGATACTTTCTTACTTCGCGAGTTCCTCACATTGCGTTCCATTGATTAACTTTTACCGCATTCGCACCGAAACGTCGTAAATACCCCGAATACACTTCGATCGTTAAATAATTATTTTGTGAAATTAGACGGAACAAGTGAAAAAAAATTACTGAAACAGCTTTCTTTCGTCGAGTTTAGGCGCTTTTTTATCGCTGAAAAACGAAACAGCGTCTACGGAGCTGCGCGGTGTCGGGCGCTCGATCCGACGGCAACGAGCGAGTTGCCACAATTTGCCGAACTATTCGCGGTAATCATCGAACAAGAATATTCTTACTTTCTCAACTTTCCTAAATCGTCTTTCCGGAGAGTCTCTAAAAAATTTCGCTCGGGCGAAACAATGAAAAAATAACGGCTATTTTTCTCTCCCCTTTTGTGAATACCTCGATATACCGAGTGAGTTCAATCTCTACCTGGCGCGGCACATTGCGCGGCGACTACCTCGCCGGACCTGGCATCGAAGTCACCCGAGACTCGATGCGTTCGCTTTAGCGACGCTAAAAATTCACCATTGTCTATCCGAGTCTTCGATACGACACCATCAACAATTCCACACTCTACTTTCATCATCGACAATTAATTTTGAATTTTTTTAAATTTTATTTTTTTTTCGACGTGACATTGGTGAAAAAAAAAATCGTCAACGCACCCGCGATTTATCGAATGGAAATTTAAACTTTATCAAAGTTTCGTCTACGAAAAAAAAAACACATGTGCACTCGCATAAAAGTATCAAACTTTCTCAAAAAAAAAAAAAAACACGGATTTGTAAGAATTAACACTTCGTCATCACATTTTTCATTTTTTTAATCGAAAAAACTTTTTCCTCCATCGATTTTGTGCAAAACATTTAATGATCAAAATTTTTCGAAGTTTTCACTTTTTTCTCATCGACACCGCAATAACATCGAAAAACATATATGTATTAAAAAAAAAAAAACACTTACATAGAATTCGTCGTGTTCCAATACATGCTGATAGTTTTCGCACAGTTGCTCACTGTGGAAAGTAGAACCGTTTGTAGGCACACGAGGAACACGAGGGTCACGAAAGACGGGGAAACCATCGTAATAATAACGACACGTATTACCGTCGTAACGTGCCCGGTTAACAAACCCGCGCACCACTCGTTTAACCTTTAATAACTTTGTCGTAGTTGTATTCTTTCTCTTCGTCCACCGCCTTCCAGCACCACTGCAAAACGGCCACATTCACACACTCGTTGCACTTTTAAACCATCCGACAATCACTTTATTCGTATTTATCGCAACAAATACCCTGTTGTATCCTCTCTAACACTCTGTTTCATCGGCGAGCCTCGTTAAAACGAACGAAAAACAAAAACTTCCGTAGCGTGACAAATATCCAATTCGTAGTTTTTGTTTTTTTCTTTTTCCGACAATAATCCTCGGCGAAGTGACGACGATCACTGGTCGCGAGAATTCCACCGTTTGCACGCGCGATCCTCGCACCAAATTACTAATTCGCCTTTTCGACACACGAGAATGCACTTCCGCAGTCGCGAGAACTAAAAAACTTTCGCGAATCGTTTCGTTCGACGGACGAAATTTTTGCACCTTTTTTTATTTCGCTCTCTAACCCGACAACTCGGCACAATTCGGCACACTTTTCACTTTTATTCCATCGAAATAATGAAACGAAAAAAATTATAAAAAAAATAATAAAAACTCGTTAATTTTCGTATCCACGAACGATGCGATTCCAGGTAGATGTGTTCGCAGCCGCAAAGTTTTCGTATCGATACCGATGGTTCTCGTGATCCAAGACGAATAGCTTTTCACCGTCGAGCCGTGTGTTTCGTTCACCGAACGACGGACAACTCTTCAACCTCTCGCCTTTCATTGGTCCAATTTTTATTTTCTCTCTATCGTTCGTTTGTTTTTTTTTTTACGTTCTAACGATCAAACACCTTTTTCCGATTTCGATAAAAAGTCGAAGCATGTCCGTCGCGACGCTCGAGCGAACGAGACTTCGAAAGATTTCGATCGCAAACGAGATTTTCCGTTGAAAAAAAAAAATTACGAAAAAACAAAAAAATGTTTTTTTTTTTAATCGTAGAAAACTCGCGACCAATCCAACTGGTGTAATCCTTGAATTTTATCGTAGTAAACTATAATCCGTCGATTAGCGAAAAAATGTTTTCACATGACTGTCGTAGTATTCTCGACACCAATCGAGATACTTCCGGTTACACTTGTCACAAGCTATTTCACACTTCGAATTATCCCTCGAAAACTTTTAATCCCGATAGATCCAAAACTTTACTCCGTTTTTTGTTTTTCAATAAACAAGAACGCACTTCAATCCTACAGTCACAAATTCTTCCGTTTCGAGTTTTTTTTACTCAATTCACACAAATCCGATGATTCCTCGAAACATCGATTTTCGCCAATAATCCATTTCAATAATCCACGTTGTTGAAATTGTTGGGAAATAAAAAAAAAACTGAATTTCGTCGCGAAAGGGAGCGCACCAGAGACGACGTGGGGATTGACGCGACAGTAAGCTTATCCGTGCTTCACGACACTCTCTCTCCGTTAGTCTGTCCCTTTTCGTACAGTCTTGCGTAGGACACGTGAACGAAGCCCCGAGAAACACGCTACCTTCCCAGTTGGAGTCGCGGACGCGTCTGTCGGACGAGTGGAGTGTCGCGGTCGCTCGTGTCGCGTCTGGGGCCTCTGCGATACCCGTCGGGAGTGTCGAAGTTGCCCGAGCGGCGGCGGAGACGCGCGAGACTGACGGGGGGATATATTCCCCTACTCTAACTCTCGCCAGTTCTACACCGCTCACGATCCCCACGGGCTTCTCTCTTACCGTGCCGCCTTCGGTTCGTCTATTACGCCGAGTGGACGGCGAGGGTTCGCACGGGGGTGATCGTCGTTCCTCACCGAACTCTTAGTGTGTTTCGTACGTACACCGGTGCAAAAGGAAATGCGAGATCCTCTCTTCTCTCTCCCCTTCCCCGAGCGAGCGAGGAGGCTCCGGGCTTCGCAGTAAGTCGAGAACCGATCACTACGGCGTTTACCTCTTTCGCGTGATCGTTCCAAACTCCCCCTCTTGCCTACCTGTTTTATTTTCCCTCTACCATCGACGGTTACTTCCCACAAGCGAGAAAACGAATTCACAGGTTTAGCAACACGATTCCGAGTATGCAGATAATCGGCCAAACGGTATTACCGTTTTGATGCACCGTCGCGCAAAACTGGCGGGGTTTTTCGCCACGAATTACTGTCGCGAATCGAGCGTGAACTTTCCAGACTCGAGTCAAGTTCAAAACTTAACTTTGGTCCTTGAACGTGTAATTTAAATTTCCGCGCATATTTAAACGCGAAAATTTACTTCAAACTTAATTTAACGCTCGACTTCGAAGTTGTGATTTTTAGTAAAAAGTTCGAAAGTTATTTTTATTTTTTTCGTTCAATAAATTGAATATTTCATTATTTTTCAACGTTTTATTCGTCGGTTGTCCAAACCAATTAATTGAATTTTCGACGTAAGTGGTCTCCATGAGAATTGAATTATTGCACGCCAAACGCGCACGAAAATGACGAAAATTTTTCTCAGACGAGGATCAAAGAAATTCTCTTCTCGAGTCTCCCCGACGACTTGCGATATTTAAGCTCTCGCCAGAGATTAATTATTGCCGATTTCACTTAGCAAAGCGTCCCGTCGGCGCGCGGTGTCGAAGATCAGAAGAATCTTCCCGTCACAAACGTTTACGAGGCGAACAGCGACACCGGCTACGAGGTGAATATCTCTGTCCGCTGTCGTCGACGCTTCGTCCCCGCGACGTCGAGATAACAGTATTCGCTCGGAGCTTTCGATAAAGCATCGTACACGCGCGTATACCCCGAGAATATCCCATTCGACGAGAGGAAAGGGAGGGAGGGGGGGTCGAAAGAGTCGTTTTACTTTTCGTCGTATAGGCGGAATAGGCTTTTAAAAGCGTGAGTGCTTCGTTGAATTACGATCGAGGCACTTTCCATTTCCGGCCTCGCGCCAGACCGCGCGACACTATTGCTACTATAACGCGGCCAAGAAACTCTCGTTTCGCTACGTTTAACCAGCGTCATATTATTATTATTATTATTACTATTTTTTCTTTTTACATTACGGCATGTTGATTCATGAGTTAAAAAAAAGCGAAGAGGAAAAAAAAAAATTAAGAAAATATAAAAGTTGGCGGAAGGAGCGTCGGGAAAGTGGCGCCCTCATCGAGAAATCTCTCGCGCTTTGCAACCGTTCCCAGTGCATTCGTTTCATCCTATGCACTGATCTCTCTCGTGCTGGGCGCGCGCTGTTTCTTCCTCTTTTCCTCTTCTTCTTCTTCCTCGTCTCGACTTTACGGAGCTCCCTTTCGTCTATCTCTTTCTACAGTTTTCTTTCTCTCTTTCTCTATCGCGTACCCTCACCGCGAAGAGAACTTCACCGGAGTGCCTCGCGAGGAGAACCGGTATCTACCCACGGACAGTCATGTTGGTCATTAGTCCGCCTAACGTAACGCTTCGAGAAAGAGAGACCTATCGAACTCCACTATACGGACCGTAGAAACGGAGTTTACAAATGCACTAGAAGCCCATACAGTATATTTGCAATCATTTTTGGTAATGCAACGAATGTGCGGCATTATGTTGACTAAACTTTCCATTTTAGGTAAAAAAAAAAAAAAATTTTTTCGAGTTTCATTAATTTCAGCGTTGCGTGATATTTTGCGGTTTTTTTTATAATATCGTAGTTGAGTCATAGGGTTATAGGAAAATTATTAAAAAGTGCTGAAATCCGTCTATTTTCGATGAATCTTTGCAGAAAAATTTCAGTACTGACGCAACTTTGGTCTTTAAATTCGATGTATTCTGTTCGTATTTAAAAAACATAAAAAAAAAAATTCTAGTATTCAACTTCCCCTTAAAAAATCAAATCTCTCGCTATCATGCTGCAGCTTAATCAATTATCGTCTCTATTCTCACAACATTCGCCATTACCTCGATCTTTAAACGCGAAAAAAAAAAAAAAAAAACAAATCAACATCGTTACGCAATGCTCATTGGCCCTTCGAACTTTCCCCATAAAAATCCCCTGGACTATAATTTACGATGTTAAACTGAAAAAAAAAAGAAAAAAAAAAACAATTTTGATTGGTTATTCAGTGGTTTAATCTTGCACGCCGGATTGTCCATTGCTGTGCAACTATTGCAATCCACTCTCGTCGGCAGTGTACTCAATCGTGTTTGAATTACTCGAATAATCAATAGGTACGTAACTAGCGTGTGTACCATAGAGAAATATTATTGAATATAAACTTCGCGTCATTCGGCTCCCAGATGCCTATTAAACATAGCTGTGTGTTGTTATACATACGTATAGAGTTGCGTTATAATTAAATCTCGAACTTCGGCATTTCTCAGTCAATGGGAGATGAGTAGTAAGTAATTCTCGCGTTCATTGTATCGAGATATCCAATCAAAAACGCTTTAAAGTTCGAAAGATAAGCGCGCATATAATACATCGATGTTTTTCGGGGGTGGATGGGGAGGGGGAGTGGGGGTGGGGGGGGGGGGGGGGGGGCGGTCTGAGGATAAGAGAAGGTAGAAAAAAAGAAATTGCCCGAGGGAAGGCCGCGGGGTTGAGATTGCGTTGCTTTTGCTTCTGGTCCCGCTGTTTCGCTTCTGCCTCTTCTGCAGCCGGTTCGGCCTCTAATAAAGTCGAGTCACGCTCCCCACGGGAAGATCTTTAAATCTTCCTCAAACAAACTCGGCCATGCCGGTAGGTAGGCAAAGGTGCTCTCGATCGCTGACCTCCGCGATCCGTTCGATACACATCTCCGTACTTTTACTAATACAACGTATAGCGTATACGGCGTACCGACTGCAAACTGCAGTCGTGGTAACGCGGGGGAGTGCGCGCGGCTTCGTTGTCGCGGACGGAGAAATAAAAGGGAAAACATCGCCGCGGATATGCAGTGTGTCTGTGCAACTATCGCGCGCGCGCGCCTCGTTTGCGTACTCTCGCGTTCTCCGGAGACGATGGAGAAAGAAAAACATCGCGAAAGTAATAAGGAGAATGCAAAGCGTGAGAGTTAAAGAGAAAATGAGACTTCCACGACGCGCAAACTCTCAGCCACAATGGGAGAGTATTAAAACGAATGTAAGGCAGTGGGTAATCTTTGCAACGCGAGAAACTAAAGAGAGCGACGGTAGAAGTTGGGCACACCGCCCGCGTCCAACCAACGACTCCGACGACGACTTGGCACATAATGCGCTTCACCAAATGAGAGTGCTTCTCAAATATTGGTACACTCACGGCGCACTCAATTTTACACCCCCCCCCCTCTCGCCCCTCCGCTTCTTCTCTTTCTTTGCCACTATTCCCTTCGTTCATTCTCGGCTTCGAATGAAACAGACGAGGGAATATCGTTGTTTTTAGGGGGAAATGACTTTCGGAGAAACGAGAGTTCGCAAGTAATGCCCGTCGGCCAGTAGAATATTAAAAAGGATTTACGACTCGTTCGGAGGTGAGAATCACTCGTTACAAACGATTGGTATGAATTTCTCGACGTTTTTCAAAGTAATTCCAACATTTTTATTAATAACGAGCGATACTTGACATAAGCACCGTGTTCCCAAAAAGTTAATAGCTTTCGCCATTTTTTTTTTTACAAATTTAATTCGATATTTTATTTTGGTTCTTCTTCGCGTCGTTTATTGAATTTTCGGTACTTTGCGGCGTTACAGGGCAAAAAAGTTGTTTAGTTTTTTTTTATCGATGAAAAAAATCTTTAAAAAAATCGTTGTTGATTATCGGTAATATTTCTTTTTTACCGATAAAAAAAATAGTAAAATACGTTTACCGAAGAAAAAAATGTGTATCGCGAATTTAAAAAATCAAATTTAATACAACGGAACAACTTTGGGAATGAACATTGATATCCATTGTTCGGTTCCGAGACAAAAGTCCGACGTTCGGGTCGTGGATTGGCTTAATGGCTAATGGAGCCTTCAGTCATTCTCTTCGACGTCTAAGGCGCTGAAAAAGATCCTTTGGGATCTCTATCTCTCTCGCATCGTTGGATTCGCGAACGGCGATCGATTGCGTTCGTCATTGAAAGGAATATCATCCACGCATCGAATAAAAAGATTTCAGACGTGCTTTACGCTGCGTCGATAGATTGTTATATTGCATGCTATGCATAAATCGATTCTACATGACCAAATTAACCAGGTATCGGCGAGGCTTTCAATCTTCGACAGCGAGTCTGTATCATTCGTCAATATATATATATATTTTTTTTTTATGAAACAAAAAATATACTCCACTCAAGAATCGAATTGATTTGCGAACGTATCGAAAATTGTCTTCGTGTTCATTGATACCAATAAGTATACAATTAATGAATTAATAATCATCGATCGAGTCAACCGCTCCAATACTTCCCGAATTTATAAATACATCGACAATCGACTATTCTCCAAAAAAAATGAATCGATTATCCCCTATCGAACTGTTTCCATAAAAATCAATAAATTTCAATGCCTTTACAAAAATTTCTTTTTTTCCGATCGTATAAAAGTGTTCGCCCTTGCGAACACTTAGTTCGAAGTACCGTAACCAAAAGCGTTTTTTCCCCAAATTCGTGACGCCGTAAAATTTTACTATAGTAGCAATTCTATTATATCTACTATATTATACTTGCTCCAGTAGTATTATAACCATTGTTCGTCGGTTTAGTGAGGCTTTCACCGAGTCCCAGCGTGAATCATCATCCCCTTCACGAGGAACGAACACATAATACACGTATATCCATCTTTCTCATTCTCTCGTTTCTCTCGTCGCTCATCGTCTCTCGAGGTTTCTACGGCAGACGCGCGCGTTCGTCGTCGGGCAAACAAACCATCGTCCCGTGGTAACGGGGTTCCTTCTCGTCGGTATATACATCGGCGTACAGACGAGAAAGTCCCGCGCCCGGGACACAAGCCGCCCTGTGTGTTTTCGGCGAGTGTGCGACGGGCCAAAGGCGCGGTCCCTCGAAAAATCGTCGCACCTGTCCGCTCGATCGGGTCGACGGGGAGAATTCTCTCCCTCTCTTCCTCGGGGTTCTTTCTCTTCTCTCCTTTGCCTCGACGCGTTCGTGTTCGCACCGTCACTTTGCTCGGAGCCCAAAGCGAGCCAAAGTGAATCGGTGTGTCCCGCACTTCACTGCGGCTCCTCTCTACGACCGCAAGTCGGCCTCCGGAAAAGGTTAGGCAAAGGAAGAGTATATATAAGGCGAATAACGCTTTGGCACCCGCGGGGACAACGACGACGACGACTTTGTGTACTTAGGATTCGAGCTCTGTACTCTTCGGGCACTCTGCTCTCCCTCCCCCCGCCCCCTCCTCCCTTTGGAGTCGCACTCTTCGCGAAGGACAACAGTACACAGACCAACCACTTTATACGTTTGGTTAGGCGATATATTGGGGGTAATTCGAATTATTTGAAGAATATCTTTCATGTTCCTGACATTTTTTTTATCAATCGATATAAAATATCGTGTTATAAAATCGAATAAAAAACAAATAATTTTTATGACATGTATATATATATATAAATGGCGATCATTTTTTATTTATTTATGTTTATTTATATTTATAGAGGAGAATGAAAAAAAGGAGACGAAATATTACATAAAAGAATTAGTGTGTTATATATTTATAATATTCATTGGACTACGAGGGATGGAATTAATTTTGCAGTTCGAACTTAAATCTCAAATTCATTTCGGAACACAGAGAAATATATTTCGTTCGAAACTCCTTTGATTATTAAAAAAATTTAATGCACAGATTAACATAATAAATGTTTATTTATATATACATTGTTATTATGTTTTTTTTTTATTATCAAAGGAACTCATTTATAAAAGAGTATTGCAGAGTGCAGTGACCGAGATTTCCGGAAAAATGCTGTACCGAGAATAGTACACTTTAGATAGTAAAAAAAGGGGAAAAATAGCATATATAGGGAAAAGTGTCTGGTCGAATCGTGTCGCAGAAGGACGGTGAGCTTTTCGATATGGACAGAGGAGAGACCTCACTCTCCCGGCGTTCTCGGAGCATCAAACGATCCGTAGAGTAGACGACGACTACGAGTGACGCGGCGCGAGTATAGAGGACAATGGTCTCGTCGACGTTCTCGCATTGTTTCGATCGCATGCGGACTCCAACACTTTTCTACGCCCATTATGACGTTTCTATTGCGGGCGACGGGCCAGTGGTCTTTCGTCGCGTCGAGTACAATCACAAGCCAGTAGCACCAACGCCCAGCATCATCATTTCACCCGGGTGTGCGTTGCCTCCTTGCGATTTCTATATTCATTTTTTCCACACGGTTTTTGCGTTTTATTGTTCGAAAAAAAAAAAAAAAAAAAAAAAAAATGTAACGCCGACGGACCCTGGCCAACCTTGATACGGCCATTGTGAGTTGCGCGAAACGAAAAAACTTCATCCCACTTGCACCGCTATCACTATATATACGCGGATAGATCGTATAATATGCACTAAACAAAAATGAAACTCTTTTGACTGGTTGCCAGCCGCTTTTCTCTGGATTTTAATTATCACAGATATATTATTATGCGCCCCCGTGCGACCGACTCATGAATGCGATATCATGCGCGCCCGGCGAAAAAGCACAGTTCATTACAATTGAATTAGTTACTTACGCGCTATAAAAGAATTTTTTTTTTTTTAATATTCTACTCAAGCGACGAGGATAAAATTGTTTGAATTTTTATAGTCCGTGAATGCGATTCGGATGGCTATAATAGAAGGATTTCGTTAGGTTATTTTTTTATTGTAAATATATTTACGTATTTTTGAATTTTTTTTTCACCATTCATCACAGTAATTTTTTTTTTTTTTTTTTTTTTTTTTTTACGTTACGTACTAACGAAACGTATGGCAAAAGTTACTTAGATCAATGGGAACGATGTCATCTTCGGTGGTCGAACTTGTAAACCCCTCTGAGGCTCTTTTACCGATACTGATGCCACCGTTTCTCATCTCCGATACACCTTTTATTTTGTATTTTTTGAGAAATTGCCATCTTCATATAACTCAAAAGCTTCTTTTCAAGAAACGCGAGAATATATTTCGTCTATAGAAAAAAAAAGTTACACAAGACTCCGTCACACGTATAGCGTCACCGTAAAATCTGACCGGTCCGAAGAAGAACGTGACTCTCGAGAATTCTCTCGGAATCCCATAGTGCCCGAGCTTCTCTCGCTTTCACGGTTCAAGAAAGGATCTTGCCTTTGGTATCCAAGAGGGAAACTCTCTCGACCTGTATTGTTACGTACCGTGCGAGCTATTAGGCCGGCAGAGAATTCTTCAGCCGAACAATCGACAAGCTATTGTAATGCGACTTTTAAATACTCGCGCGGTTGCGATGATTCCGATTAACAAATGCATCTCAAGTATGTATCGAACTTTGCTTTCTACTAATAGAAAAACCGAAAAAAAAAAGAAAAAAACGAAATAATATTCCATAAGTACCGTAAGACTTCTAGTAGCATACCGATGGCAATGCCATATAAATTTACCGTATTATAATCGAAGGTGTTGGAAAGGATGCGCCACACACCGAACGTTTTCACTTCTGATGTATCAAGTTGCACACAAGTGCACCGACGATTCTTTCCGCTTTACGTACAGCTTCTCTTGTAGATGCAAAGAATTTTCTATCTATAGATATATACTTCTGTATATATCGAGAGACTCTCGTAAGAGGGAAAGGGTGGGGGGCGACGGGGAAGAGTCGAGAGAACGAGAAAGATACATGTACAATACACAATGGCAAATGGTATTCTATTATTCCAGATGGTCCATCGTCTCTTTCCTTCGTCTCTCTCGAACTTTCTCGATTCTAATATTTCTCACTCTAACCGCAGCGAACGCGGGTTCGGCGCACGATGCCGGAGAATGCGCAGGCATGAAATAATTCTCCGACGTTTCATCGTTGCGACAACGACGACGACTTACCCTCCCCCCGGACCGACGATTCCGACTCCCCTGCGTCGTAGCAAAGTGTTCCGTAACCATCGTACAAACCGGCGATGTCTACGCTTCATCCCTTACGATATGTCTCCTCTCCGCTCTGGTTCTTTGGTATGCCTGGTAATAGCTCCCATCTCTTCCCCCTCGATGCTCGTTCGCTCCCCGTCGTTCATCACTCTCATCTAATAATCTTTTCTGCGTGTCTTAAACGCGCTTCGAAACGAGACACTCCGCGCTTGTGATACATACAGTAACATTAATAATGAGAGGGGTGCGAGAGCGTTACGAGGCGAAATTTTCATTATTGAAATTTTTTCGGTTATATGATGTAAGCGATAATTCATTTCTTAATCGAAATGTTTCCACGAGTTTTTGTAAACGAGTCAATATTTTTATTCGTATCGGAGTCGATGAAAACGGAATTAAGGATTAACTTACGTGAATATATATATTGAAAATATATTTTTTAGTTTTTTTTATATTATTGTATTTTTTACGAGTGTATGCAATATACACATAAAATAAAACCGAAATATAATATTTTAAAAAATGCTATTTTTATTATAATAATAAAATTAATTCGAGATGTAACATATATTTCGCATATATTTTCGATAGAAAAATTTCCGTGTAGAGGATACTTTGACGAAGGAAAAAAAGTTTGTAACTCGATGAATTTTCAAATTCTCAAAACAGCAAAATTTTTTCTATAATTATCCGTTTCCCGCAGCTTCAAGGTTAATACGACCCCGTAATTAGATGTGCCCTCGACTCAAATGAGGAAAGAAATATTTTTTTTCTTCGGGCGAAGTTCGGTTAAAAAGAAATTTGATGATGGAAAAAAAAAGCCGCAAACGGTCTGAGGGGACAGGAAGTAGGCGTTCAGTCGTGAAAATTGAAGTTTCCAAAGTGAAATTTATAAATACAGAGACACGGCGTTGCGGTATACACAAGATTCTCTCGTCGACACGTTGTTCCCTACTCGTTATTTCATATTTTTTTCTTCCATTTCATTTCTTTTTTCTCTTTTTTCAAGTTTTCTTGACACATGTTTATCTCGTGGTTACGCGCGTTGTATGCGGGGACCGCGCGTGGAATATCGAGCGCGCGAGACAGAATGATCATTAGTCACGCACGGTGTTGCGCGCGGATAGGGTGGTGGTTGCCGCTGTGAAAGCGTTCGGGTCCTCACGCGCGCCGGAAGAATGATGGGTTTCTCGCGAGTGTCAAATATTCATGTGAAAAGAAGAAAAAAAAAATAAAAAAAAAAAAACACCGAAAAATCTCTCTTTCCCTCTACGGAACTATCGGCTCTCCTCGGCGCTGCCTTCTTTTCAGCCTCTATGGCTGATTTTAATAAAAGCCACGATAAATCATAACGCGAGCGGTGAGCGCATCGCGAATGACAAGCGTGCGCGTCAACTCGAAAGAATTTTTTCGTGATTGCGTTAAATTTTTCTGGCACTTGTGAGCCAAGCCTACACGTCGGTCCCGTGGGTACACTTTTCGTGCCGCCTGAGTGGAGAGAAAGATTAATCGTCGATAGACGAGAGAGAAACCGAGAAAGTAAGCGAAGTGGAAAGAAGATAAGGCAAAGCCGTCTATACGAAAATTAAAAAATATTTTTACTTCAGTATAATTTCATTCGTAAAAAAAAAATAAACAAATAAAGTTTCCAGACACCTAAACTTGTGCTATAATACTAAACTGCATCCAGTTTCGAAATGGCATTGCTATCAATTTGAATTAAAAAAAAAGAAAAAATTAGTACGAAAACGACGTTTGAAAAAAATTGAACAAAAATTTTGAAAAAAATTTCGTAACACCATCTTAACTCACGAAGCATGTTATCAAAATTTGGCAATATTTCATTCTTCGCTTCATAAGATATAGCTGTATCTTAATAATAATAACGCGCGGCGCAGTGCTGTACTACAAAAAATACGATACCATCAAATTTTATCCTCAATCCGTTAAGTACCCCATCGTCAATAAAAATGTCTCAAATTTATCATTCCACTTTTCTTTTTAATTCTAAAATGGACTTTAATTTCATTAAAAAAAAAATCCAAAATTGCTATAAAGTCGATTCACATCGTTTCAACTTCTCATTGCATTGTATGGATCGTTTAGTACAGTGGTAAGTATAATAATATTCATCCCGTTATCGTAAAAGTACCGAGTTACCTAAGACCCGCGGTATCGTGCGTGCGTGCAATGGCGAAAAGAAATAACGTGAATGGATATAATATCCATGCGCTCATCGGGAAGGACGCGCGCGCGGGGGGCATTAGTAGCAGCGACAGCGGCCGGCACGCAGGAGCCTCGGCCTTAATTAGCTTGCCGCCGGTGTCCCGGTCGCTCTTGGTTAATACTCACTCTCGCGAGATTCCTAGCAGTTGTCTTCGAGTCGCGAGCGTGTAGATCCGGTGAGCCGGAGCCGAAGCTTTCCGATACTACTTTATACCGTAATATACGCAACTGTACTACTTTATCGATACGCTATTATACATATATATACTCTCTGGTTTGTTACATATTATTATTAAGTATGCTACTACACGGAGTTGAGAGCGAACGCCCTCGATGTATCGTGCAACTGAACACTTTCTCCCCCGCCTTCGACGACGATATCGATAATGCCCGCGATTTATCGGCATAGCCGCGGCCCCCCGAGAACTCGCGCGGTTCTGGTGCTTAGCCGTTGGCCCAGATTTTCTAGACGATCGTGCATAAGCAGCCGCAGACTATCCTCGCGCTATGTGTATATCGTGTGCGCCAACACGATCCTTCGATCGGTATATAATATGCATCGCGAACGATTCACAAGCTCGACATGCATAATCTATAGTTATATAGCGTATTGTATACACGACGCGATTTAATAGGCAAAATGGGCGTTGGCGAGCCTTAGCTCTACCGGCGATATAGTTCGAAACGCAGAAACTTTATCAAACGAAATTCCGTTGCATGTTTTTTAGGCTGATGGGGACATTGTACTCGATGCGTACCGGAAGGATTTCATGGAATTTTTTTTATCAGGAAATATTTAAAAAATTTTCGTCTCGTGCCAATTTTGTTCCGCTATTTACTTTTTTATTCGAAAGACGTATGTTTAAGGGATATTTGCAATTTAAGGGACAATACTGTGTGTTTTTTTTTTTTTTTTCATGGGTGAAAAAAAATTCGTATTAATAATCCCAGGCGATTGTTTGCGGGTAATAATGTTTCGATCGCGTGAAAACATTTTTAGGATGAAATATTAAAGATTGTAAGGGGAGTTTAATTTTTGTTAAGTAAAAAGAAACTTAATAAATAATATAAAAAAAAAGAAAATTGAATGTCTTCCATACGCTTTTTTTTTTAATATCATCGGAACATTGGTACCAATTATTAAATTCATGATATTTTTTATACGATTTTTTTTATCGGTAAGAAAAAAACTAAAACACGTCTGTCGATCCGTAATTGTTGAACTCCCGTAATAGAAGCAAAAATCATGACAAAAATTGCGTTTACAAAATATGACATTATTTGTCAATATCGAAATCGGTGTTTCATTTTTTTTATCGCGTCAAAGAGATACGAAGAAATTTGTCTGCCGAGTCGAATGAAATACGTAACACGAAACGAATTCGTGATATTTATCTTGTTCTCGTTGAGAAAGGCAAAATCCTTTAGCCTTTTCGTCGTGAAATGAAAAAAAGTATTGCATACGAAGGCAAGAGAATCCAGTGAACGAGGAAGTAATTTCGTCTGTTGTCGATGTCTCGATTTCTATATCGATAAATTTTCGTTGTCGTGTCTCGTTTGCTTTTTCGAGTTCTCGAGCTCTTCTGTGCTTATATACAACGGATATATTGTTATTGTTCAGGTTGTTACGTATTATTTCGTGTCGCATAACGAGAGGGGACTCCCGTATACGCTAAGGCCGTAACAAAACATTATTGTGTATGCGCGGTTGAGTGATATATAGAAGAGTCGAGAGCAGAGAGTTAAACGAAACTACGACGAGAAAACGACGACGAATGTAAGCCGAAGGCGACGAAAGCGTATTATTATAACGCCGCTAAATGAAATTACTACTACGTGTTACGGACTGTGCTTCTTCTCGAGCGCGTGAGTCACTTCCCATTGACAATAACGACGCGGCATACAGTAATCGTTCCACCGCAGAATGTAACAGCTCGACGCAGTAGCCAGCAACTTTGGTCAACGCGTTGACTATAAACGGTCGAGAACGACCGGCGTACGTACGTGTGTCCAGTGGCCAATTCACACGATGAATGTGACCGACTTGAGCGAAGCTTCTGCGGAGTTCGTCTCAACAATTCAGTCAGTTTCACTGCGCGGATCACGTGATTACGGAGTTCTCGGGTACACGAAGAGCTCCACGAGAGTGAGAGTTTGACCCTTTTCTTTAGTATATTGCGCAAACATCTTGTTAAGAGGTAAACAATGAGAACGATCGTAAACCCGTAACATGATGGTAAAAAAACACGAAACTGGACGATTATGGAAAATAATCGAAGATGATAAATTGGAGCATTGAGTCGAGAAAATGTTGTAATTCGTTAATTTCGTCCTTCGAAATATCGTGTTTTACGTGTTATCGTCATGATGTGCGATTTTGATAATAAAATACCAATAATATACAGGAATCCGTGGAAATAAAGGACGTTGAAAAAAACTAAGCAAAATTTAGTTTAGATGTATCGAATTGTCACTGCAATTTTCTTACGTCACAATCTGTGACTCACTCCGGAATGCGTATACATCAGATGACACGACGATTTCCGTCTACAATTTCCGAGTCTAAGTAATATGCGTTTATATTCTATTAATTATATTTTTTTATCCATTTTCCTTTTAATAATCACCGTTCCTTTTTCTTTAATTAAAAAACAATGGAAGAAAATGTAAAAATTTCCGACTGAAAAAGGAGTGCAATTTAAAAAATTGTACTAATAAAAACGTGTAAAATAACAGACAATTGTTCGCATATTATCGTCGGAAGATATTAACACTAAATGACGAATAAATTCGCGACTATAACATGGGAATAAATCTTTGTTATTTTACTTTTTTTTTTCGTTAATACAAGTTTTTTATTACACTCGTTTTTCAGTCGACAGTTTTTATTTTTTTGGAAAATATTCCAATCGAATAAAAAAGATAGATAAAAATTCATTGAAAAAAATAAGTTAAGGCAAATTATTATTAAGTGCTTTTTTCGTGAACTGAGTTCACCAAAATCATTTTAAAGTCACATTACGACGCGAGAAATTGATTACGTAATTAGCTAAGGGGAAATCTTTCAAAATCTGATAGTTAAATATTAAAGGAAAAAAAAAAAAGAATAAAAAAAAACATCGATGAGGGATGGGTGCGATGAGCTTAATAGCCTTGTAAATGAATGCCTACGATTTTATTACAGTCATTTACGGTTGTGTGAAAAAATATGTTACAAGAATATAATTATTATAGTCGAAAAAGACGGCGAAAAGGATTTATGACTTTTTTCTTTGGGCGTTTGATACCTCTCGACGATCGAGACGATGAATAGTGCGGAATCACCCGTTGAGTTCTCTGCTCGTAGAAGAGGGCTCTCTAAACGTTTCATCAAAGTTATCGACGTTACTTTACCGGTACAGACCATAACGCATCGAAGTATCGTTGAAATGTTGAAAAAAAAATAAAAATAAAAAATGCACACGAGCGGACGCGCGTGTGGAAGAGAGCATCGTCCGTACACAGCACACATGTGTCTCGGTAAACCAGCAACCGGTCTTCACCGGGGTTAAGTCGTAAACGTCCGGATGCAAACTCTTCATCGTCGAAGAACCTATACTATTACACATACTCGATTGAATGTTTAGCTCTCGCGTCAGCAAAAGGTGGAATATCGCTCTCAGAGTTTACCGTGTGCTATATATTTCGTAAAGAAAAAATTGAAAAAAAATGAAAAAAAAAAACATTGCAACTCCAAAAACAGCTGATTACGTAACGTGAATGGGAAAACGAATCGGTTTCTACGATAAATTTGAACTCAATGACGCGTTGTTCAATCTCTTGTGACAATTAACGAAAAATGACAAATTTCAGAATCAAAGAGGAGCAAAAAAATACAAAAAAAAAATCTAAAACCACATGTTAATCCGCTGAATACGCCAACCGAATTACTTAACGTTTGACCGACTCATTTGACAAATAGAGTACCCCGACTACTGATGAAATATTTAGTCTAAATATCTCAATAATTCCGTAAAATAAGAAAAGAAAAAGACAAAAAAATATTATCGTTCAGCGTATTACACCTTTTCACCGATCCGCGAGTGTACACTTCTCAGAATCTCTCAAACCATTACCCATAAACAAGATATATAAATATTTTATAATTATACCCCAAATCCTTCGAAGTATTCGTAATTTTTTTTTTTTCTCGAATTATTGAATTCAGTGATTGTCGAAGATCTCGTAACGAAATCGAAAGATAGAAAGTGCAGTCCGTAGTCCGTGGGCTACGTGAGGGGGGGGTCACAAGTAGTGACCCGGGGCGCGGGAGTCGATACCGCACAGAAGGTAAACGAATGAACGTATTACATTCCGTCTATAGTCTACCGCTGTAATACGCTATATACTTGTAATTCTCTTCCCCAACACATCGAAATATATATATATATGTACATAAAATAAAATGTCTATATACATATATATATACGCGTTATACGGGATCTACATAAGAGATCATGACTCGCGGGGCGCCGTGGCCGAGTTTCGCTTCTCTCCTCCGTGCCACGCGGTGGCGGCAAGGAGAGGAGAAAGTTACCAGGAACTGCCTGAATCTGCCCGGATTGGCAGTAACACCGAGAGCAACATTTATAGCGAGTGCGCATACGGCTCTTCCTCTCGAATACACCAACTGCTTAAACCGCTGCAAGCTTCTTACTCCCCACTCTATATTTAGAGTCGCATCGCATTGTAGTCACGACATTGCAATACCGCGCGGTAACAAGAATAATGTCCGACGACACGCATATAGTTTCTTTATTTCGTTTTTTTTTTTTTTTTTCTTTTATTTCATCTTCGTCTCTTTAAACTGTTACCCGACATATCTTTCCCTCTCGCGGTCACTTGGCTCCGGCAAACTTTATAGCGATGCCAAGTTTTCTCTCGTCCAGTCTCGCGAACTCCACCGCGAGTACTTCGGACATATTACTGTGATTCGTTTATACACAGTACTCTTACTCTCGGCTGTCTCGAGCGAATTGTATGAATCTCTATGAGAGACAAGACGAGACATTTTTTTTTTGTCTGCTTTATCGCGATCTCATTCGATTTCACTCGTTGTCGTACTGTATACGGAGCTTCGCGTACCCCTCTACCCCTGTGTTAGTGCTCACGGCGGGCGTTTGACCTCGTAACGATCTTACGGGCAGCCATTAGTCGCAATTAGTCTCCTCGATGAATTTTCTATGAGGGAATAATCAACGGCGTTCGTACACGTAACTTTCCGTTGTCGTGGCAGTGCTGTTTTAGCTTCTCTAGTTGTGTGGGTGCATCGGGACTTTGTATACGTATATTTACACGTACGCGTATGTGTGTTTATAGTCGTTGGGCATTGTTGCCGGGGAGGTATCGTATGCGCGAGAGGCACGAACTACGAGAGAAACGAATTGAATGGGAAGTTGGTATAACACAACAGTGTATATAAGAATCTCCGATCTGTGTGGGTAAAAGCATTACACGGTAAGAGGTATGCGCGCGAGAAAGGAAATCGAAGTATCGAAGTCGACGGAGAGAGAGGCGCAGCCTCTCGGTACACACAACACCGATGCGATCGATAATGTACCTTTGAGAAAGAGTTACGATAATATTTGTCGAGATTCGTATGTATTTTTTTCTACCATATCTTTTTTTACTTCGGACAAAAATCGAACGAATATCATGTGGAGCAAAAGCGTGCAGACGAAAGTCATCCGTCGTCATTATTGTCATCGCTGTGGAGCGGCAATTGCTGATCTGTTAGAGAAGAATGACGATTTGCAAAGACCTTTGGGTCGCTTTCACCACTTATTTTTTTCTTGAAAATGTATCAATGTATGAATAAGAAAAGGTTGTGAGTGTAATTTGTTGATTTATTTAAATACAAATATTCCACACAATAAAAATTTGATGAGCATTTTTTTTAATGTGTTTTTAGTTAAAAAAAGACGACGCCAATCTATAGCCAATCTATAATTCATTTATTTCTTATCGATGTTTTTTTTTATTTTTTTATTTAAAGAAAAATAAAATATTTTTCTTCGCGATAGATCTTGTATCGCGAATATAATGTTTGCTCCATGATTTTCAACATTTTATATTTGTCATAAAAAAAAAGGGATCTTTCGAATGTGGAGCAAAAACGTGATCTCCGCGGTGCTCGTCGATATCTTCGTGACGATTTACTCGTAAACTATGCACCCATCATCGTCATCGTATCATCATCGGCTTCGTGCCCACAAACTTGTCCCCGTCATGGGAAAATATAACTGTTATATACCCGAAGAACGGTCGGGTGGAGCGAAGGGTTAACGTCGTTCGTCGCAGAAACTCGCCAGAAGCATCGGCATCGGGCCAAAGTTGTATAGTGTACGGTACGATAATGATCGGTTTCTTGCCGCGATCGGCAATCGAATCTAGAATGCAGATCTCTATTGGCTCTCACTCCGATATATATAGCTTTCAGTCTCGTTTCTCTTCTATCGTGCCGTTAATTTCGCCTTCGCGTGGTCCCGCGATCTCCGGCGCAGCATCTCGCATCTCTTATTCGATACACAACAAAGACATACTTTTCGTGCCACGGGCACGAAGAGAGTTGTGTTATTTCGAAATCGGCAACTACGCTGGAGGCCGCCGATGTTTCAGAGTTGGACATTTATATATATATATATATAAATATATATAACAGAAACATTGAGAGGGTGTATATCTACGTCTGCCAAGAGATCTCACGAAGATCTCGCTCTCGATGTCTCTCGAATCATTTCGACACCATCATCATCATCATCATCATCATCATCGTATTATTGGCACGAGCGATATCTCGAGTCTATCCCATAAATGTACTATAAAAGCGCTCCGTCTATAGATAATCGCGTCGATCGAGCACGAGAGAGAGTCTCTTTAAACTTCACAGAGTTACCGATTTATACCGATTTATCGATATCGAAACGTCTATGCCGTTCGCAACTACCGTTTATCGGTCTATTTCAATGAGCCGAAAGCGTCGTACATATTTTATCCGACATGCGTGTTCCACTCGGCATATATCGGTATAAAACGTGTTAAAGTGCCCATTTGGAAAAGTGTCAATCGTGGCATATTTTTGTTTATTGGCAGAGATAAGATTAAACCCGAATGTTTGGGGGACTCGTGAACGCGAGATAGTCGATAACCATGTAAAGAGGCCACACGCGAGTTCCGTGAATGGCTGATTTTTTTTTTTTTTCATTATCCGGAGATTCGGATGAAATTAACGACCGGATCAGCGCGCGTGCGCAGCTCTACGGAGTATAGCATCCCCTGGAGAACACAGAAATCGAACAAACCGGTGATCCTGTACACGTACACCACAAGTCGAGCGCGTGATTACACGTCGCTTCTGATATCATAGCTGCTACACATACTACATGTCCTTCGTCTCTCTCGCTTCTCACCGTTGGCACATAATCGGCGCGTTATACAAGTCGTATTATATAGTAAATGTTTCTATCGTGAGGTAATTGCCGTGGGTCGAGCGTGTCGTTACGCGCCTTGCTTTAGTATTTTACGGCCCGTACGGATACGTATGCTCCGTGTAACCGCAGTCGGATAGTAGAATCGTTGCGTGTACGCGATACGCGGTTTGGCTCCGCGTTGCGGCATGCAGGGCGTTGTACGTATGTACGTCGATCCCAGTGCGCAACGACCGATATTTAATTAGAGGCACTTTATACCGGAGCTTTGATGTACTTATTGGATTTGTTAATTGATCGACTACTAAAACCCCCGTTATCGGGAGGGGTTTTTAGTACGCGCGCATCAAGAGTTACAGCTTTGCAATGAGATTCTTATCGGACTATTTCGTCTTTTATTAGTAGCAATTTTTTTACGATGCCAAAATATTTTTTTTTTGTAACTGTTTTTTTTTTTTTCATAAAATACATTTTTAAAGTATATAGAAAGTTCATTTTTTAATTTTTATAATTTCCGAATCTTTTCGATAGCGTCTCACGCGACTTCTCTCATTCTTCTTCGCCGCCCTCGCTTTCACGACTTATTACTTCGAGACACACATATACACACGCCATCGTGAAAAAATTTGTTGCTCGTAGATGCTGAGAGTTATGTATAATTATACGCTTGCGTTTGAGAGCTCCGGGGGCACATTTATAGAGTCTATATCCCCGTGTGAGAGATAGGAACACACGTGATCTTTTCGTTGCGCGTACAGGTAGACTCAATTTTTTTGCCCTAAGACCCGCGCATACACCAAGCACGCCACCGAGTTATCCTATCTATGCTCTTCTCCGTTGAATCCTCCACGGCGCCGTTGCGTTTAGTACGGAATTTACCCCGGTCTCACCAGTGACATCAATCATTTACGATAATTATAGTCAACCTGATCACGCTATCTTTTAGTCTTCTACGATAAACCAACGATCCTCGAGTCCTCGTGCCTTTTTCCCTGTATCATTGAAACGGAGAAAAAAAGAACCGTTTCACCTCGATACCGTCCGCAAAGGATTAACGTATCATGAGAATAAAAGACAAAAAAATCTACTTAAACATACAGACATTCAAGAAATATGCGCCCACAATCAATAACGTGTTATTCCCGTATGCTTTCCGAACCGCCCAGGGATTTAAATAAACTCCTAACATTCCGAGACAAGATGAATACATATCCCTTTCGCTAAGCTCTGCTCTTGTTTATGATCGTCTCCTCCTTCCGACCGGACGAGACACTAGCATTTTTTTTTACGTATAATTACAAGAAATCTCTAGGAACGATTGCCTGACGATGCTGAAAGATCGGTCGTGATCGAATATCATACATGAATATAGCGAAAAAATAAAAAGTTTCGTGCCTTAAGGCAAAGGCGTTCGCTATGGCGAAACGACGACGAAGAGATTTTTTCGGCGATTCTCACGAGTCGTATTCCTGTATAACCCCGAGAGAGAAAAAGGCTCTTCTCTCGTTCATTTTGGGTTACGATAATAAACATTCGTATTTAAGGGCACTTTCGAGAGCTCGTGGTTTCGGAAACGCTTCGGTGGTACGCGAGAACGAGAATTAGAGAAAGGGAAACGTAGTGGGTAGCAGCCGATACCGAAGCGACCGAATGACCAGACGTGCCACACGAAAAATCCGCGTGTGCGTGGCGTAGAGAATCGCGCATCACGAAAGCGTCAATGGCGTATACGTATATACAACTTCTATACGGACGCTCTAATCTTGGTTAATGGATAAACGAGCCACCGCTGACTCCCGGGAGAGCCTGGAGGCATTGCTGCCGAAACCCAAGGGGCTTTTGGGACTTCTGGAACGCCGGGACCGAACAGACGTATATTTTGACGACTGGAAATGGCTGGGCTATCGATGTTTCCTCCGGGCGAATAACCCTCGAGCCACACTCTCAGTCCGTCGACTCTTCCAAAATCGTTTTCTTCGTAGCCAATCTGTCAAGGTGCACAGTCGTTGGCACTCAAAGAGTATTTAAAAATTTTTTTTTTTTCCAAAGAATCGTCAATTTGTCTACGAAAGATATTTCACGGAAGGAAACAACTGATAGCTAATAAACCTTTGAAATATACATTTTTTTATAGCATTCCGTTATTATGGAGCTTTTTTTGAAGTCGCCGATCATGCAACCATTTGAAAAAAAAAAAAAAGGTTTGAGAGAAATTTGAACATTTTTTCGAAGAGCGCTGACTCACGGAATATGCCATACGAATGTTGTTATGATGACTCTATCGAGTAATTTGAAAGATGCACGTTAATATTGGATTCTATTGGCTTCCAATGGACAATTTCGATAAAAATTGGAAAAAGTAATTTTTATTTTTTCTTTTGTGTAAAAAACATCGTATC
The DNA here is from genome assembly GCA_964006125.1 of Cryptus viduatorius. Taxonomy (NCBI): domain Eukaryota; kingdom Metazoa; phylum Arthropoda; class Insecta; order Hymenoptera; family Ichneumonidae; genus Cryptus; species Cryptus viduatorius. Next base: position 13,299,229 of record OZ023221.1, read on the forward strand.
ACCAATTATATGGAATTGTTTCATCGCACCGATGTTTCGGTCATATAGAAAAATTCTCAGCTCTGAATATAAAAATTTTTATAATTAGTTGAATTTTATTAAAAAATGTTTTTCAACATTTATTCGAATGGCATTAAAAAAAAAATGAAATTTTTTCAACAGATTTTTATATTCGATCTGTTGGAACACTTTTAATTGTCAAATGAAGAAAATAAAAACACATATTTCGTACTTTTCCGAGTGTCCGTGCTGAGTATTCGTAAACGAGGCTTTTGAGAAACGAAGACCCCCGGGAATTCTTATATTTTTTTAATCTCAGCCTTAGACCAACAGCCTAATAATTTATGTACATGTTAATCCTGTAAAAGATTATAGTTATACTGTTGTTCCGAAGCTACGGAATTCTTTAAAGCGTTCAAAAATGTTTACTCGAATGATAGTTGAGCGAAGCTTCGAGGGCCAATAACTGCATTATTCGAGAGTCGAAACGGAGCGCCCGAACGTTTCGTCGAGATTCGTCCAAACGCCGAGCCACCGTCTCGTTCGGTAGATTCTTCGGTTGTTTAAATATCAGGATTATCGTAGGTACCCTTTTGCTTCCTATAGTTCTTCTGGCCATCCGCCGACTTCTCTCGACTCTGTTATTTCACCAACGATATTTTTCGGAACGTTTCGGTTTCGTTTCGACTTCGACTCTCGTAAGAATACTGCCGTTTAGTTTTGTCTGCGCGGAACCAGCCATTCCTCTCGTATAAACCCATTCGCGAAACACACCTCCTAACATGCCCCGCGTCTCGCATTCGTCGATGGTTTTTTGCGCGTTTCTTTCCTTTCTTGTTCTCTCCGCGTTTCGCGATTCAAATTACCATCGACTCGGAGAGAATTGCAGTTATACTTGGAGAAACGCACGTGCGTATAAACATCGTTTTTTTTTCATGTTTCTTTTTTGTTCCCAGACACGGTTTCGACACTGGGTAATAATCGAGCTAACGGGTACTTTGCTCTACTATACTGCTGCTAATTCGGTATTTCTCTTTTCGCTATGTCTGCTGTATGCTTCTAACGTTGGCGTGTCACTACCACTCCTCTTTGGCGTCTCTCATTCACCGTAATTTTTTTTTTATTTTTCCTGTACATCTATTATCTAGTCTACGGATTTCATGAGGGATTCTCAGCCCGCAGCTACAATACGTATTAATACGCGGGTCACGGTAATTTTTTTTTTTTCAACGATTTGAATATCATTAGAGAATTAAATTAATATTCATGAAACTCGTCGAGGGTTTATTTTTTTCATATTTTAGCTCTGTTTCAATAATTCGATCCGATAGAGTTTCCATGACAAATTATTTTGAGAATTAAATTTTTTTATTTTTTATTATACTTCGTTGCAAGTTATTTCGGCACTTTTAGCGAAAATTGCTCCAATTTTATTTTCGTACAGTGAGTCGCATTGAATCCATTTAAATTCCGTCTATAACGAACTCGGAACCAAACGTTGCGCATCGATTTTCTATAAATTCGTATCCTATTTCCGTGATTCATCGTTCGACGACACGATTTGCGAATTGGTGTAATTAATTGAAGGACGTTTGAGATCAAATTGAACAAACGACAAATAGATCGCAATTATCGGGGTCGCGCTTACGACTTATTTTGAGACGATGAATTGTCGAATGGTTGAGAAATTTCGTACAAACTTAGGCGAGCTAATTTCAGGGTGAATATTTATAATGTCACGCGGGCTCGATGCTTCATTCCACTCGATCTTTTTGGTGTTTCCTTTATTTCGTATATTCATTATCGATTTTATTCTTAATGGCGATGAGCCACAACAATTTTATAAAAATGTTATCGCAATTCACGAAAATCCGTTTTTTTTTTAAATTTCTTTTTTTAAATTTCCATTAAGTATAAACATTAAATCATTGATAAAAAAATTAACGAATTCCCCTAATCGTCTGATACTCCCGACTTAGTTTACGTATCGGGTGCGTCCCGATCGATCGTTCCCAAATTCTCATTTCCATTTACCGATTGATTATTTATGTGGGTGTACCTACACCAGCGGATAGATTGGTCCAAGAATACAAGGATTCTTATAAGAAGAGTTCGTTGATATTTAATTCGTCGTAATAATAACTCTTTCCCTACATTCCCTCGTATTTTCTCGTGTAACGGCCGCGCGAACTCTTCTCTCGCTGCAAAGCACGTGGGAAAGAGAAAGAAAGACCGAAGAAACCGAGAAATGATGAACGGTCGGATTCTGATTAGAAACCCACGGTGTATTAACATAATCGAAAAGACGCCGAGAGTTCTTCTGCTTCCTTCTTCGAAAAAAAAAAAGAAATAAATAAACGAAGCCTGCATAATACTTATTTAATGCCACTATCCTATGAAAAGGTTAAGGCCCCCTTAAGAACGCGTTCTCGAAGACTTATCTACTACGATTTTTCTGAATCAAAAAATCAATACGTTTGAGCCTTCGAAAAGTTTCATAATTCGAATTTTTTTTTGGCCTATGATCGTAGAGAAGTCATCCAGTCGCGAGGATAGGGGTTTGCTTCGGTGGTTGATTCCGCACAAGGGCGCATCAACTTCCCGAATGGTGCGATCAGACAGGGCGAAACTGCGACATGAATACGAAAAGACGATGGGTAGACGGATTCCTTCGATTCAGTTTGTTTCCAGTTAGCTGAATTTGGCGAATACGTTCCTCTCCCCCGCCCCTCCCTCCTCCCCCCCTTCTCGTTTGTAGTCGGTCGTTTGTGCCGCGCATCTTCGTAAGATCGTGCCGGTTGATCCTCTGCCTATTCCTCGCTTGTGTTCTGGTAGTTGAGGGAAGAAAACTCATGTTGTTTCTCTCCTTCGGTGTTCAGTATCTTCCAAACGCGGTCCGGATCTCTCAAAGTATAGTCAAACCAGCCTATCCCCACCGGGGGGACCTGCCTAGGCAGCAGTAGAAACCCAAGGAAGCAGGACTTCTTGGGGATCCAAAGGAATAAGGAAAAGGTATATATGCCGGAGTGCTGCTACCTGCCAACAAGTCGACGCAGTCTCGTCGGCACCGGGGCGAGACGTTTGCGGGGTGAGCAACACGGAGAGGAGAGGCCCAAGCAAACCGGCGAACTATCTCAAAGACGAAGAGAATCGAATGGGTAAAGGAAAAGGAAGAAGCAACTCGGATTGCCTGAGCTGTGCTTCGAAGGCTTTCGTAGTCGTCGTTGTTTCTCCGTTGCACCGGCTTCCACAGATCTCACAGTCTTCATTCTTCCTCCTTTCTGCGACTGCATTTGCCGTTCCCTTGACCAGAGGAGAACTCTCGATCCTCTTGTTCGTATAACACGTGTTTGCGTGAACCCGTCCGCCGTACGTTCTCCGTTTCGCGGGGTTCTCCACCTCCTGTCCTTTCTGTCCTTACGCCTGGCGCACAATCCCAGCAGCACCCACCGGCAACTCTTTCCTACGTCTTGTCGTTCGCTCGTCCGTCCGTCCGTCCGTCCATCCGTCGGTCCGTCTGTCCGGTACGTTAGTTCATTCTCTCGAGGCCCCTGGTTTCTCTCGCCGTTCGTCGTCAGCTTCTTGGTCTCGCGCGAAGGAGAAGGCGACGATGTATTACTACCGGTGACAGTCCGTCTCGTCGCTCGGTCTCTCCCCCGGACCATTGCTGGTTGAATCGAACCAAGGGAAAGAGAGAAAGGCGGCATCGGGTAGGGTAAAAGGTATAGGGACCATCCGCGTTCGCCAGTTCGAATCAGAAGAGATGCCCCCGGATTCGGGCCACGGGAAACCTTCGGAGGAACCGAGGGGAGAATTCAACCGGCTGATTCCCTTTGGCTCTCTCCATTCGATTCCATCGGTTCCTCCGAGCTCTCTTTTCTCTCTTTCTCCTCAGGCGGCCCCCTCCGTCGAGGGAAATGAGCAAATAAAGTGCCGCCGGGTGCCTGACTTATTCCAGATTTCGGAATGCGGTTCGCGCGCGGTTACCAACGAAAGGAGAAACCAACGAGAGACGGAATGGGGAAGGGGTGGGGGGGATTTTTACGAATATAAAAGGGGAATGAGAAGGAGAAGACGATACGAGGAAAGGATGAGAGAAACACGCCGCGGAATCGACGTATAGTTGGGTGAGAGACACACGGGAGACTTCTGGATGCCTCATTGTCGGTCCCCGTGAGTCGTTACGCGTGATTGGCCGATTCCGAGAGTTACGAGGACGCGGCTATTCCCTCTCGCACGCCGACCGACGACTCCACCATGCGAATACGTGATTTCTTCTTCGCTCCTCGTCTACTCCCGCCGATCTCATTTTCGACCCACACGACGAACCCCAACATCGGAGAATCAACGATTTTTTCTCGGTGGAGCTTTGGAAGGTCTCCAAGTCCTAACACATCGAAATACGCAGAGGTTCAAGCATTTTTTTTATACGGCGGAAAACATTTTTTTCCTCAGATTGTCTGCTTTTTTTTTCTTGTCGTTGAGGGAAAACGGAAATTTATAATAGCTTTCCTAACGCAAACCGAAAATACTGATTGAACGGAGAGCAATTTTGACAAGATGTTTGGTCTTAGCTTCAGCTGAGGACAATAAGCTATGCAGGCCTTATAGCGGTATTTATGTTTGAACGCCTTATGGAACGAAAGGAAGCAAACATACGGCTTAAGCCACTCGCAGGTAAGAATACCCATTTTTGCAGTCGGGGCTTCACTTCGACTTCTTAAGGACAAAATCAAGCATTGCCGTTGCGGATACTTCGATAGGCTGCAAACTAGTCGATTTTATTCTCTAGACGCCGGTGATAATACTATAAAAGATCTTGCTGGATCGTTAAATGCAGTGGAAAATTGTAAAGGGTTAGCGACATGATAGATTCTTTTTTATTTTTACACGCTTGAAATTTGTGTCGTTCATTTAAATTTATCGGTATTTTTTAAATTGTAAGGCTCGTTATAATTGCAAAGAGCAAATGGTGACTGTAGTCATGTCAGATATGACTTCCCAGGTGGGGTTCGACAATTGGCTCGGCTCTGTTGTTGGGCCAATGTCGGCATATGCAGGGGATGCTAACATCGGCCTTAGTCTGCCTAATAATCGGACGCGGATCCCGTGCAAGTGCGAGTTGTACGCACCGACGTCGCGTCAGTGACGTCACGTGTGACGATTCACCGAGAAATCGAAATTGCCATTTAATTTATTTCATTTAAACATGAATAAAAAAATGTTTAATTTCTTTAATGAACCGAAATTTGCGTTTTAATTGTTTAATCAATCGAAACTCTTGCATAAATTGTAAAAAAATCAACATTGTCCATTTTTTTTGTTTAGAAATAAATAAAACAATGTTTAATTGCTTCGAAAAATCGAAATTCACATTCGATTTGTTTAGAAATTCAAATTTAACAATTTCAGTGGAATACACATTTTACCGCAGGTAAATCGGTTTCACTTCGAAGATCATACGAGTCTGGAACGCAATGGTTTTTTGCCTCTTTACTAACGATAGTAACTCGATTTGTATCGATTTCCGTATACAGTGATTGGCGACGGGTACCTTATTTTTGTTTTGGTTCGCAAAATTTGATAACATACGTGTGTTTTCCCATCAAACAAACAAGTAAGTGCTTTTGACAGAGGCTCATGCTGATGCCCTTACTTTACTTTATGTTTTTCGGAAAATTGTGAAACCCGACTTTCTACCGGACCTTCGTATAGGTTGGTAGTGAAGTGATGTACACTATACGTTAATAGTTTCAAGTTTTTTTTACAGCATGCATGTTTTACGTTAAAAAAATGATCACTTTCGTTTCAAAAGCTTTTGCGAGTTTTCAGTAAATAGATTGTTATAGCTTCTAAGTGGCGATAGCAAACTCAATTATTGCCGATTTTACCGTAGGAAGATTGACAAACGATAGGTTCTTGTTTTTCATGGTGGTTTTTAGTATAAAATGGGAAGTAGTCCCGCGCGTTGCTGCGACCCATTTTTGTGCCATCTCGCGCTGCATTTCTTTTATGCCGCGACACGACGAAGTCCGTCAATTGTTAAAGCGTTTGATAGACGGAATAGGACCGCGAAAGGTCGAAGCAGCGTGCACAATTCTCGGCGCACCGTCGTCGTCATCGAGGACCAATCGTGGCTCGAACAAGACGATAATAAAGTCTCGAAGTTTCGATAGTTGTCGAGACTAATCGAGATGTATCGGCGTACAGCAATTTTTCAAGGATGGATAGGACGATACTTGATAGCGCAGCGCGCCCGTAACCTCATCAAATCTTGTCGTGACACACCAACTTTTTATAAGTTGATAAGTTGATTGAACACCAATTGAAGTTTTAAACAAATGAGACATTGGAAGTCGTGGGACAGGCTGGGCGATCGCCACTAAACACATCGACCAGCCTTGGCCCAAGGTTACATTTCGACGCCGGCGCCCCGGCGTCGTGCCGATATTCGCCCGACTGTCAGCATCGGCAGAACCCCACCTGCGTTATGGACCATTAGCCCCAACACTTTGGAGGGCCTTTACTATTAATCTTTACAGACAGAACCAACTGCGTAGCAAATCTTTACATCCCTAATACTAAAGCTCAAAGTTCTTTAGCCGGGAAAACCAATTTTTCATCTGGAAACCTCAACAAAAATGGACTTCACAATTTGTTTTACAAAGTCAACAATGACAGCAATCCATCGGTAGAAGTTGAGTTCTGAAAGAAACGCATCGACAAAAAATCGATAAATCGAAGTCTACGAATCCGCGGTCTGATTCCCGGATTAGTTTTGGCACTTCACATTAAAAGATATTTGTTCAAACGATTAGTTAATTTCTGTCATTAAAGTGATACGTGACGTATAAAGTAAGGGGAACATCAAGTGGGTGTCTTCTATACATTCAAATTTCGAGTTAAAATTCATTTTAATCGCAAGTCTTGAATTCTTTCAGCTGCTAATGCAGCCATTGACGAGGCGCAAAAAAAACACAGATAAGTACGTCGTCCATTATTTTCGAGTCGTCCCTTCGGCAAAACCTACGAGACTTCGAAAGCCTCTCCTTCAAACTTCATTCTCTCTCGACATTGGTACTCGTAATTCTCACTCATGGAAGTTCAGGCACGATTTTAATTTTCCTTCGATGAATATCGAGACTCGAGAATCGTGTCGGCAAGCGCCTAAGTACGACGGATGTACCACCGAGTGTTCATTCTCCGTACACACCAACCTCCCCTTTTCCTAGAGCTAATACGTACTTACGAATTGCATTCGCATCATACATCTAGCATATACACGTGTACGCGTTGAACGCTGTATGTCACACGTGAGAGTTCGAAGACTGGTAGCCTGTACGTTATTGAGACGACGAGACGTAATGCATATCACACTGCGGTATAGAGAAAAGGAAGAAAAAAAAGGGGAAAAGGGGGTGGGGTTCAGGAGAGGGTGAGATAGAGTACCTACATCACACGTACGTTCATACGCGCGGGACGCCTGAGCACCCGACTATAAGGAGCAGTAGCAGCAGCAGCAGCATCATGTTCTATCGTCGAAGAAGAGGGTAGGGTGCCGCTGCTGCTGGTTACTGACGGTGATGGTGGCGGTGGTCGTTTCAGTCGGTGAGTCGGGGGGGAGGCAAACGTCGAAGGAAAGAAGGGAGGCAAAACTCCAGCCAATGAGAGACCACCGATATGGCGGCCATTTTAATGATCGGCCCGAGGTAAACAAAGGCGAAGAGGAACAGAGAATGACTTCCACCCCTCCGGGGGGTGAAACTCTCGCTCTCGCTCTCTCACCCCTCTGCTCTTCGTTTCCACGAGAGCATAGTAACCCTTTTTTTTTTCTTCTCTCCTCTCTTACCCGAGCACATGCGTTGCACATGCACACGTCGACCCGAGGGAAGGCAAGCATGTCCGCGATCACGTGACAGGCATATATTACATAAGCTTGGGATATATACTGGAGCAGTATGTGCCTCACGCATATGCACGCCCACGTGTAAATCTAAGGGTGAATGTCGACCAATCACCGCGTCTTTGCTGGTTACGTACAGTGCGTCATGTAGGGTACATACCGTGTACCGGACCGATGTAGTGTACCATGCAGGAGAGGGACTCTCTGCTCGGAGGTCTGTCTCTCTTACGCGCCTTCTTTACTTCAACACTTCGAAAACCCTCTTCGCATATATTTTTTTTTCCATACCGTCCCTCTTGCTCCTTCGTGCGCAGTTTCGTGTCTTCCATAGTCCACATTTACGCGTATAAATTATCTACCTTTTATCGCGTCGGGAATTCATCAAACTGCAAACGGATGCACGAGTGATCGCTCGAAGCGGAACAGGTTTTTTTTGTCTGCGCCGATTTAAGAAAAAGTTTAAGCTGTTTCGGGGACTAAAGGGGTAATGAAGTAATTTCGAGAGAACTCGATTATTCTAAAAAAAAAAAAGAAAAAGATGTCTTGAAAGACGATGTTCTATCTTATTTTACCGTAGAAACGCTATTAAACTTTGCGTATTCCCAGGGGTGTTTTTTTCGTTCGGCTCTCGTTGGGGCAAAGAAGCCAGACAACGGTGGATCGAAAGTCCGACCGGATACTCGTAACTGCAGTCCGGATACAACGAGTTAGGGAGGGTTTGCGTATTGTATAATTCGATAACATTACCTTACCCCCCCTCATCCATACTAAGAACCTCTTCAAAGCTCCATCAACGCCCGTTATCCTCCACAATATTGTTATTAGCTCGTGAATAGAATTTTAACCGTAGGGAGATACTTAATCTCGCCTAGGCGATCTTTGGATAAGCGTAGAAATATACGGCAGATGCAGCTGCGCGTACGTTCGAAACAAACGAGAAAGACGACACACCAGGCCCGCGCGCCGTTCTTGTTCGGGTGAGATTATCGGGCGTCGAAGTAGCGCTCGTGTGCACACAGAACCGTGGAGAGTGTTCAGGCGACGAGAGTCGAAGAAAAGGTGCCCTCTTACTCTGTATGCCCTCGTGCCGGAAGGCAGGAAGGTGCGACTCGCGAACACTCTTCCTAACTCACCCTTCGCCTCAGTTGGGTAAACGCTACCGGTACACAAAAAAAGGGGAAAGAGCGTAGGGGGAGGGGGAAGAAACCGAAAAAAAAAAGAATTCACCCAGCCAGAGACTTCGACCCGATATTAATCGCGAAGCGAGAGAAAGAGACGGAATTGAAACCGAGCAACGAGGCAAGAGACGATGAGAAACAGAAGGCGCTTCATGGGGGAGGGCAAGAGGCAGGAAGTGCGGGGGTGTGCGCCCGAACTCGGTTGAAGAATACCCTGGGTTATCCCGTGAGAATAGGGGATATTACAGTCCGGTGTTGTACACATTTGGAGCAACCAAGCTATACACCTTCAACGGTTCGCGAGTTTTGCTTTTATTTTTTCTTCGTTTTCATTTCGCACCCACTTTTTCCTCCGCCCTTGCGAGCGTGAAACGAATGCAACCTCCTTTTCTTCTTCCCCCTAACCCCCCATCGGTGAACGTCTTTTGCCATCTTACGGGGCCGAAACTCGTGTACGGTATACAACGCTCGCGATCTATTTTTTTCTTCTCACTCGTTGAGTTTCGCGAGTAGAATGCGTTCGCGCGAGGAGAACCGAAGGAGAGAAGGAGATCGGTCAATGCGGAGGAACGAACGAACCAGACTCGAGCGAACAGGAGTGAGCCTGACGTGATTTGACTACATTCACACCTACGTCACCGCGCCCGCCTTGCCTGCCAGTAAGGTCCCGACGACGACGAGACACGGGGGTGGAACCAGGGCGTCTCGGCGGCCAGACCAGCGTATATGCCGTGGCTAGGGGTTTTTTTTTTTTTTTTCGTTTTTTATTCTCTCATCCTTCTTCGATGATTCGGACCTTCCTCGCTTGGTCTTCGTCCCTTTTAACCGGCTACCCGAGACCCACCACCTCCATGAACCTCCGCACGAAAACCCCGCCGCCGCTCAGGGAGCAATGAAGAATGAGGAGAATAAAAATGAAATGAAAAAGGAATCAAGAAAAAAAAATGTTAAAAAGATGGAAGAAGGGGCGAGGAGAAGGAGAAGGAAGCGGCACGCAGGAGGCCCGGACTGGTTGCGCCAAGAGCCTCGGGTATTATGATGATGTCGGGCGCGCACCACTAGCGCTATGGCTACCTTTGGCTCAGGAAGCAACAGGAACAGCAGCACCAACGGCAGCATGCACGTCGGGTCTGGTTCTTCACTTTTGCGTGTTCCAGGCGAATATGTCGGGTCGAGCGACGGCGACGTAGGCTATGGACGGTGACGGAGGGCCGAGGTGCTCTCTTCTCTCCCTTTTTCTCTCACGCAAGCGTTTCGCACTGCCCGCAGAGGGAGAAAAGGACAACGTTTGGAACCGAACGAGAGACGGCTCCAGTTACCTCGACTCTCACCTCGTCTACGTCAAGCCTCTCTCTATATACCCCAAAAAACCTCTTTGCCTGTTCCACGCCTCTGGTTCTCTTCGTTCTCTCTTTCGCTTTGCCACTTGTCTCGGAACGAGGATACCAGAGGAGATAGAGTCGAGAGAAGGAAAGCCCGAGAGAGGCACAACAGAGAAGTACCTACGCCCCCTTTAGTCCTGTCGTGACAACGTCTTATTAGAAGGAATATATATCGTAGGGTATGTTTATTGCGGACCACGACGATATTTGTAATGAAATGCCATTCGGTACAAATAACTTTAGAATTTTGTGCCATTTTGTTCCGTCTTACCAATTTGCCATGGTTTACACTCGGTACTTTTTTTTTACCCCTAATTCTTGTAGTCGAATAGCATTGTCGATTTTTTTGAAAATACGCCGAAACATTTTTTTTTTTCGATCGAATTTTGAAAAAGTGCCGAATTGAATGTAAATTTCATATAATAAATAAAACATTTTCAAAAATTCGAATTTTTAATTGATAATTGTGTACGTTAATATTGAATTTTTTTACTAATTTTTATCAATAAATTATTTTTTTATTATTATACAATATAATTCGGTAATCTCGTTTTCCATCGGGAATTCATCGATTTATCTGCGAGAAAAACGCGTTCAGAATTTCGCACCGTATTCGTAGGTCTGATATACATATAACGTTTTAGCTTCACCTCAACTCGGCGGGTATTAACCGAGGCCCTAAATTTCTACTCGGGGCATTGCTGGATTCTTGAGAAAAAAAAAAAGACGTAATAATAAAAAAAATAAATAAAAAAAAATGAACGCTGGCGAGTTCTTATGGGGAATAACAGGCTTGGGAATGTCGGTTCGTCGTTTGTTATCTCCGCGGCGATAAGAATCGTCGCGATTGAATATACCGCCGACGAAGCACACGAATTAGCGGTGTGTAGCGTTAGTATGCTTGTAGCTCCTTCGAGTATATTACGGCTATATTATCTTTATTCTTTATTGCCAGTCGGACGCCAACCTGGTGCAAATAATTATGGGCCCTCGCCTTTGATTGGGGAGGATTTCCGTAGTCGGTTTCTTAACGAGGTTTAATACATAACACATCGAGACGCACCGAGGATTGCCAATGCCTCGAAGGCTAAAATCCGCATAATGCTCTCCGATTTATAATGGGGTTATACGTCGTGTCTGCGCGTGGATTTACGCGAGCGTCATCGTTATTCGATCGTTAGGCGCAGATTGGCATCGGTAGTAAGACATTTCCGTAACGGGGAAGAGAAACATTGTCGCTTTCACGGCTAAAGTTAATTCGGCTTCGGACTCGTCGCGTAAGATTCGTCATATCTACGAAACGACGCAATATGACTTTTCAATTCGGAGAATAATTTTTACAATATGAATGATAACGGATTTATCATTTTTTTTTGCCATAAAAAATATCGTTTTTGATTTATAACTCGCGTCGACAAGATCGTTTATGGACACCAAACTATCGAGTTTTACGACGGTTTTCGTACTATGACACGATATCTTTCTTTTACACGTCGTCGTTTGCCGCTTTTCTCAAGCTTTGAGTTTCTGAAAATTACATATTACCGACTGTAATATGGTAAAAAAAGAAATATCTAAAAATTGATACTATTCAATGTATGGATATCTTAATGGAATATTCTTTATATTGATTGCACTATCGAAGGAAGCGTCTCTATCGTATTGACAAATTGCCGCTGCAAATGTAATACGAAATATGAATGTAACAATCGAAAAATTTATTCACAATATGCGTGAAAACGCAAAATGCAGAACGAATTATATATTTTTCAGCAAAAATTCAATATCTTGCATACATCTCGGCACATTTATACTTTATTTTTATAGAGAGTCCAAGCAACTGAAATCCCTGAAAGAATCTTTACAATAAAAAAAAACGCTTTAAAAAGCCTTTAATGTATTTTTGACCTCCAATTTTAATTGTTTTTTTGATCATTTTTCGAGTTCTTGATTCGCCAAGGGTTATATATCAGAGCTCCGCAAGAGGTCCGTTGAGACATCGATATCTCGAAGCTCGAGAAAGATTCCGTCTCTTCTACTGTAATAGTCGCAGGCGCTGAAATTCCATTCGTGACCGAAGTATATCCCCAACGTTTCAGCATAGTCTGAACAATTTTCGCATCTTGGAATCGGCCACCGCGCAGAAGCATCGGTTACAAAACGCGAGGAGCATATATATCCAACGGCGGCGGGACTATTCCCGTGGCGCACGAAGGTCGTCCGAGAGATCTCGGGGTTTCTCGCATGTGGCCTTAAAAATCGCGTTCGGGATCGCCGCGGTCGTCCACGCGAGCCATACATCATCGTACTGTTCTCGTAACGTTGTCCGGCTTCGAATTCGATGGTCCTTTTGGGTTCTCTCTGCGGCCCCTGAAGGTTTAACCAGCGTAGCCAACGCTCCTACACGCATACGCAGCTTCAAACTAACCATGGAAACGTTTCTATTTCTTTCCAAACCGGAGAACTGCCGAGAGGGCTTAGCGCGGAGCTCCCAACTCCGGAGAAACACGAGAAATTATTAAGCCGGTCTTCGGCGCTCGTAATATTTAATAATTCTAATTAAAAGCTTTCCCATTTTGGTTCTCGTTGCGTGCGGTACGGCAGAGAGACGAAAGGAAAGGGGGGGGAAGGAGGGGAGGACCCGTGGTCCGGGAATCCCCTTGTTTTCTCGATTATGCTTTCAGGTAAAAGTATCAGTCTGCGTATAGGCTCTGTATAGTGAAAAGTTTATTTTAAAATATATATATCCCTTGGTTGGTGATTATTCGTGGGCGTCGAGTTTAAAATTAGACCGTCGGTGTATCCGGGGGGAGGGGGGTTACCCAGACGTGCTTCGAATCCACGAAAAGAGCTCTCGCTCTCGTGAGGGGCTGCCTGGCTGTTGGCGTCTGTTGCTTCAAGAGGCTTAAAAAAAAAAAAAAAAAAAAAACATTCGTAATATACGGATGAACGAGAAAGATAGAATTGAAGTGCCCTGTGGCGGGTGCTCGCGTGGGTCGAGTGGGAATAGTTTTCCGGTCGTATCCTTACACTTTTATTCAGAAGTGGTCTCGTGTAATATCGCAGTAGGATGTGTATATGCGGCGGAATATGTCGGAGGGTAGTAAGTAAGCGCTCCGCCCCCTCGTCAACGTATCGTCTTCATCGTTCGAGAAACCGTGACTCCCGGAACAGGGAAAGCCTTACGGAGCCGGACAGCTCTTCTTCTCTCTGGGCTATACCTGTCGATAGTAATATGCCGCCACGACGAGAGTGAAAAGAGCCCCCGGGAGAGAAGCACGCGAAGTCTCACAAAGATGGCTGCTGATGCGGCAAGTTATACGATGTTGTAACCAATACCGCACAGGTCGGCCATTTGTGGGGAACTGCGAAAGCGCCCTACTGCGACCGGGACTACGAGAAAGGAACACGATACAGGGTTTTTGATCTCGTACGTACCACCGGGCCCAACCCTCGATCGTGTTACACACCACCGTGCGCGGACACCTTTCCTTTTACTTTTGGGCGTTCGTAAACACCCAAAGATGGCCGTGTCTCATTCTCCGCGAAGTTTTTTCGTTCGTTCAATGATAGCGGATTATGTCGGCCATTTCGAATTTTTAAAAACGGGGGATAAAGTTCCAGGGAAACGAGAGCAGTCACGCCATTTTGTTTTTGCGATGTATCGCAAAGGAGGGAATTCGGGATTTCAGATTAAAAAGGTTTAACTATAAATTACAGTACTATCTTTTACTATAAATTATATTTTACCGCAAACTCCAATCGTAGGACCAATAAAATGTGTATTGAAAAAAAAAATTGAAAATAAGATTTTTTTTTTTAAAGAAATGCTCAATATTAGCATCTTGTTTAATATTTCTACTATCATCGCGAGGATTAATTTTTTTTTTTAATGACAACTTCATAAAATGCGGATATAACAGTCTCTAGCTTATGCGGCGACCACTATTCGCACGTTCTCAATATCAATTGATAAGTATCGGGAGGCTGCGGCTATCCTCAACCGTGAGGCTTCGAGAAGCGAGTCGCCAAGCGGCAATACGATAACGCATGCATAATATCGTGATACAGTGATACATAAATAGTTTGACTCCGCCACGGTCATCGTTTTCACACGACATCTCATTACCGTTGAGTTATTTGCAAAACTCGATGGAAACCGCGCGATAAGACCGGAAGATAAATATACACGAAGCTGTTTTATTTTTTATTCATCTGCTTACTTTTTTTTTTTTTAAGCGCCAAGCAAGTTTCTGTCTGTCCCGTTACTCACTTTACTATGTAACACTCCCTCTCAATACCATGTATTATTTTTCTTTTATTCGTCTTTATTCGCTCGTCTCTCTTTCGCTTTCTTATCGGTCAGATATAGCGCGAAAACCGGCTGAACGCCACGAGTAGCGCACAGCGTCGCGCTCATCGAGCCGGTTCCCGGTCTCTCGCCATTGCCGTCTTAAACCGTTTCTATTGCTCCCGGGTTTCTTGCAACTGATGGAATGGCAACTGGTTCGAAATCGAAATTGTCGCACGACGACCGGTGTGCGTTGCGCCTCCGACGCGTGTGTTGATAAAGTGTTCATGTAAAGAAACGCTCCCGGCAAGATAGTGTTGAAAAAGGAGCATTATCGCGGGGCGTACATGGAAAACCCGTTCGTTCTCGTTTCTCTAAGCTATATCACGGTCATCGGTGTCGCACGAATAAGTGCTCACCTCGGTCTATGGTTATAAAACCCGATTAAACGAGTCGGAGTAAAATCCTTTCAGATATAGTACACCGGAAGAGCTTGCAAACCCTTACAATGTTTTATTAACATCTTCATAACCGACCTTGATAAGAATTCCGTTGAGTAAATCGTCAATATGGATTTTCGCAATATAAATCGACGGGGAACGCGTTGGGGCCCAATGAATTCTAGTTTTATGGCGTTATTATCCATACTACCGGTCCCTCTACCGGTCGACACCTCGTTCTTCATTAAAAACGATCTGCGACGATCCGCTATGGGGGCTTAACCGCGATCGTTCGTATCGATTCATCGGCGTTCGATCAAACGATTCGGCCTCTGGCTTCTCATTCTGTTTCGCGATCCCCATAGTCGATAGGCGACCGTTAGATCGACGACGAGTTTTACTATCGTTTTGTATTGCCAGTACTGCACGTAGGAGAGTCAGCTACGACGAGAAACCGGCGACCCGTTATGCGATCACGTGTTTTTCACGCTCTGCTGCTACTCCTTAGCGCGACTTCGAGACGCGTATTCTACGTATGAACGCACAGCAGACCGGGGTCATGAGTAACAGTCAATTGTAACAAAAGAACCCATAAACTTGTCCGGCGCGTCCGAGTTTCGTGCATTCGAAGGTACTGTTCGATACATCGAAATGTGGTTTTTCGAGCCGAAAAATTTCGTATTTTGTTGATTCTGAACTCGAAAACGCCATTTTACCCCCTCAAGACATACATTTATATATGGTACTGATAATTAATTTCGGATCGAAAAATATGGGCTCCGCTTCTCGTTTTGTGACTACAAACGAGTAATCAATTCGTAAAGCCGAAAATGACGGTTTTGACTAATTTAGGTTACGAAAAAAATCCCTTAGTTGATCTGAACTGCGAAAACATCGATTAGGTCCGTATTTAAAGCATCTTAAAATTAATCTCCTGCAATTACGACAATTTACACAAAACGACGAACAAAATGTCTCGTTATTCAGACAAACAAAAAAATTCTATCGAAGATCGATTAGCTTATCACGAATATTCGATTGGCTCTCTTTCGGCATTTTCTACCGTTTGGTCGGATAAAAATAAAATTAGTGTTTCTTTTGACCCCCGTCACCTCGATTTCCTAACAATACTTATACACCTACGGGAGTGTACACGCCTCTGGGTTGTTCCTCACGGGTATCCATATACATCGCGGCATAAAACCGAGATAAATGTGTATTATTGCTCGTGGAGAATTGCTCGACCTCTTTTTCCACCTTTGCCTTTCTGTCGCTACGTTATTCCTGTGTACGCAAAGTTTTCTTCGCCGCGCGATATGAATTCACCGCGTCCTGAACGCAATGAATATATAGTCGAACGCACACTATCGCATTACGAAACGTTGTACGTATTACACGGGTATAGCATTATGGTACACTTAACACTGTCAGCCATCCGTAATAAGGTCCGGGAGAGACAGTTGATGAGGACGTCGTCGAGAGTGTGTGGCTTGTCCGTCGCCGCGCGCGAATGAGAGATATATTCCGTGCGTCCTCTCGCTTCCTTCGTCACGTTCGGAGAGAATTGTGATACCGCCCAGATACTGGGGCATTTCTGCATAATTATGGGAATACGAGGCGAGGGCGAGGTTAGTAACTGCAGACGGTACGATTCAAATGGAAAATTATATAACTGAGTGGACATAAACGTTTTGCTCAACAACTATAATTGAAATGAAAAATAAAAAAAAAAAAACACGAAGGAAAACAAGAAATTTCAAGAACTCTTGTAAACCCAAAAGTATTAATTACGTGACAAATGATAACACATTTATATTAGATCTCCACGCCGTTATTTGATGAATCAAATACTCCGATTTTTTATTCAACATCTGCCGGCATCCCCTATCAACATTTTTCTCCCCAATCCAATTTCTAAAGTTAAATAAAAAATGAAAAAAAAAAATCCACTTAATAATCGTTATTTTTCGATTTTCCTTCAACTTCTCCGATCATTTTTTTTTTCAACAATAACAATTCCGTACTTTAATCTGTATGGTATCGAGACTCCAGCATCACATCGAAGGTATATCATTTCGAATACAGTGTTGCTAATTCTGTTGGTTGGCGCATACGAGAAATGTAAGTAAAGACGAATGTACGAACAGACGGACAGACGGACATTCGAGGATCCGAAGAGAGCGCGAGGGTGAAGCGGGGCAGTTTGGAAGCGGTATGCGCTCGATTCTCGGGTTGATGTTGCTACCGCTGAACATAGATGGAATGCTGGGTGGGTATAGCTGGAGTCCCGACTTCCTCGGTACATTATTACATTACGCACAACTAGGTAGATAGTTAATTTAGCAGTGGCATGCCGGTACGCGCCGAGCGATTGCTTCTTGTATTGCTCCGACGCGCTTGGCTCTCTCTCGCCGCTGATGCTCGCTGCTTCTGCTCGTGGTGCTTGCCGTTCATATGCATAATGTAATTGACTTCATCCCTGAAGTTACTCCCTCGCTTTTCTCCTTTCCATCTATCTTTATCTTTCGCATCGTTCCTATGCCTCACGCATCTCTCCGCACCTTTATTTTCTTGCCAACAGAATATAGCCTTCTCTTTCGACTCATTCGTTATTTCCACCTATATATACACTCTATGCGATACACTGGGAGTCTCGTCTTGCCGATCTAAAGTGCGGAAGGTATAATGGACTCTATGGACGATTCACCGGCCTCCAGAAGCTACCGCTGCTGATGCTGCAACCCAACAACCGGCACAAGGATCGTTGCATCGGTTATAAGGCGTAGAATTTACTGTACGAGAGGATACTCGGGATACTCCGAGGATTACCGAGTTCCTTGCGCGTTTTATATCTCGTACTTCTCTTTGTCTCTTTACATTTATCCTCCTCTCTCCTTCACTTGGTCCATTCTCTTTGTACATCTCTTTTTTTCAACCTTCTAGTGTCTATGATTCGTTTTCTCGGGCGACTGGTAATGTACACTTATTGGATTGCACTGTAGTGTGGTCTCGTATCGAGTCAATTGCCGCGATATAATAGTTTTAGTGCCGTTGTTACGGGTATTAGAGTGTGAGATGTCAATTTCTTGATAGCTAATGATAGTTCGCTTCGTATCGGCGATGTGTTAGTCGCGGTTTTGCTTCGTAAAAATTCTTTTAACAACCGATTTTTTTTAGCGAAATTTGTTTTATTATTAAAATATAAGTGAATTTAATGCATTTACTGGTCCGCCATCGTAACATTTTTTTGTATAAAAAAAAAAAAATTATTTTTTTATTTTGAAAATTCCCGATTTTTTCTCGATTATAATTCCATTTTTTTTATTGTCGATTCATCATAAGAAACGATTGGGGATAAAGAAAAATGGTTTTTCGGAGCGCATCGATATTTTTGTCGCAATTAAAAAAAAATCGAATGTCATAGTTCGCAGTCGGGAAGTCGTGAGAAAGAAATATATTCGATCGTCTCCGAGTAGATATATCGATTGTCGGACGTGTCCCACGGACATTTCATTTGGCGCGATTGGCTCGCACCGAAACCAAAAGGGCCGAAACTCATACACTTCTCGCATATGAACGTTCGGTTTCGGTCCGCTCATAGCCACTACTCCGCGAGCTTCTCATCCTCGTATATATATCGCGCCGGTCGACCATTTCTCAAAGAGTTCGTGAAGTAAACTGTTGCAAATTAAGGTTGCACAAGGAGCCAGCGGTCATTTCTCAAGCTGTCTTCTCGCATAAATTATTGCAAACGAAACGGCGGAGCCGAAAGAAACGCATAAAGTGCTTCTCTGTCGCCCTTCGCTCCTTTACCATCGGCGAGAGCATCACTTACTTCACGAGGCCCTTTCTGGCTCTCTGGCTAATAGACGGTCCCAACCGAGAGCCACCTATAAGGAAGAGACGGCCAAAGAGCACCGAAGAAAAAGATATCCCTCGGCGGAGAGAGAGTACGACAAATTTTTCATTGACGCGTCCCCCGCTACCCCCCCCCCCCCCCCCCCCTCCCTCCGCCCTTCATTTCTCGATAATAATAACAAGATCGACTAGCGATATAAAGATTCAACGATTTGAAAAATTACTTGACCTTAATCATCGTTCTATATTTAATGACTTACGAAGGGTCGACACCGCGCGCTCTGTCATACAACTGTATCTGTGTCTGTGTGTTCATACGTCATATTTTCAGCTCGCAATACGTACCTGCAACAGAAAAAAAATAAATTGGTCAGTGATTTAAATCAGGAAATTGCAACGAGATTTTTTTTTTATTCTTCTTTTATTCAGTTTGCTTTACTCGCTGTGTATTTCGATGGCACGAAAAAAATAAGAATAATAATAATAATAATAATAAAATTCGAGAGAGTCCGGCAGCGGCAAAAACCTGACTCGACTTCCTCTTCTTATAACACCGTATAATGCAATCAAAAGTTTTCGCAGATTTTCACTTTGCAATACCCTGTGACTTGAAGCGTTAATAATTATAATACTGTTGGAGAGAGAAGGTATAGAACTTTTGGAGCGAAGTTTTTCGGCGTTTTCCTTCCCCCCTCCCTCGACCGCTCTTGTGCAGGAAGTTGCGCGAGAGCAAAGCGGAAGAGGGTGCATCGATTCTACCGAGAAACCCGGAGACGAGAGGAGAGGCCTGAAGATCGAGATGATGGAAAAAAAAAATGTTTGGCCAAAGTTATTTCACAACTATGAGAATGTTTCGAAGTTTTAGTGCACTTCGCACGCCCGGAAATTCGGTCAATCTTGCGAAAAATTTGAAATTTTTTTTCACGGTGCCTCGACCCCTTTCCGTTCTGGTATTTGTGTCGCGGGCGCAGAATTTTGGTTTTAGTAACTTTCGTATTAAATTAAAAAAAAAATATATATATATATATATGTATTTGTTACTTGCAACATCAATTAATTTCTTCGAAAGAAGTGACCGATTTTTGAAATTTTCACTGAAAACTGATTTATTTTTATTATTATTATTATTATTATTATTGTATGATATCTGAAGATTCACTTAAAGAAATGACCCAATTGACGAAGAATGTCCCACATATAAGACGTAACGAATGAATAATGCATTGGAACGTTTTTCGCCTTGATGAATAGTGCAATAGTATATAACCGGAATGATTTCTTCTTCCGCCATTCTATTCGATTACTCGGAAATTCCGGACGAGTGTTAAATCGAGTGGAATCCAAGGGATCGCCGGAGATGCGATTAATTTCAATTTATTGACTCGCCATTGGGGGTACAGAGAGTGAGGGATTGCGCCTCGCCTTGGCCGAGATTTCCTCGTTTCCGAATAATCCAACTAACGCGGCGTGATTCCACGGAACGTTTCTCGATGGAAAATCAAGCGCGCAAGCAAGCAAGTCACTGTGCAATCGGTTATATACATGTATTATTAATATCGGTATATATATATATATACATCGTTACAATAACGGATAAGCGAGGAGTTCCGGAAATATCGCTATTAAATCATGTCAATCACGAATCTATGGCCTTCCCAAAAAATTCGTCATATTTACGTATCGATCGAAGGTGGTAAAAAGAAACGCGAACGAGACTTGGTAGCCATTAATATTAATACATGTCGGGCGATAGTGGGGAAAAGATAAAAGGATAGTCATCGGTGTGGTTTTAATGCGCGGCATCGCCACCGCCCAGTGTCGAAGGTGCGCCCGCCTCCGGGGCAACTTCCGTTTGCGATTCTTTCCTGGAAGGGATGAAGGCTTCATGCGGTGCAGGGAGAACGATGAAGCGGAAAACGTTAAGGGGACGGAAAAAAAGAAGAGAGAAAGAAAAAGATGAGGAAAAGAAACGTCAGCGCTCGAGACTGTGGCACACGCTGAGGCTTTTAAAAATTATTATTAATCGTCGGGTCGCCGACCCGAATATATATATTTCTCTTCATTCTCATTCACCCTCGAAGCGACGGACAGTTTATTCGACGGATATGGAGAGAGAGAACGGCGCGCGCGAGCGCGTGCGATGAGATCCTTCTAGACGCGGCATATTCGTGATGCCGTGTTCGCGAAGGCATTAAAAACCCCTCGCGTATTATATTTACGACTCGTATGACTGGTGGCTTGATAGAAAGCACGGAAGTAAAAAAGGAACGGTACAAATTTGTACAAATCACTTCGCGCGCGCGTATTGTATTTGTGTTTGTTGCTTTTGTGAAAGAGTTATTTTTATAGTGTCGTTCGTAACGAAAAAAAAAGAGGACGTGAATAATAAATGCCTGTTGCTTCCGCATTCTTTTTTTAATCTATATTACCATCAATACTCGCGGTAGAAATTGATTTTTCATTTCTTTTTACCTTATTCGATGTTAGGCCTCGGGGTTCACGGGAATTTTTTTTTTTTCTTAAATACGACTAAAACTTCTTCTTCGAGAAATCCATAAAAGTAAAAACATAGTGTCGATTTTTCAGCGTTTAAAAATTAAAAATGAAACGCGTGGCAAAAAAAAAAATATAACCATTTCCGTTTTCACCCGCATTACCAGTATGCGAACAGCGATAAGCGATAAATTGAAAAAAAAAAAAAACTGTTTTTCCTCGTCGGAAGGATAAAACACGCGAGAAGCGAGTAAAGTACCGAAAGAATTCGAGATACGGACAAAAAACAAATCCATGAAAGTGGAGAACGCCTTGGCGTTGTATTCACGAGGGAGTGCGGTCGTTATCGCGAACCATCGGATATTGTTCTCACCTCGTGGAATATCGCCAGTAGACGGAACACAGGCAGTAGCAGTTTACTAGCTACATAGGCCATACCTGTGTATACCTGATGCAATTTGTTCGACCGTGAAATGCGTCGGTTTGTAGGCCGAGCTCTGCCTCACGTCTATCTTCGATGTTGGGCCTCCCGATGCTATTTCACTGCTGGTGTTCATCTCCTCTGCCTCCCTCGTTTTATAGACTTCGTTTTCTTCCTCTCTCCTTCCTCAATATTTTTTTTTATCCTCGGAGTTGTTGGCCGCGGCGTCGATCGGAGGGCGCGAGATACAGCCTCCGTTTTATACGACGGTGGCATCGCGGACGCGCGGGCGCGCGCGCGGGAGTCCGCATAGAGATACTTATTCAATCCTCTTTCTTCCGCCTCCGCCTGCCGCGGGAATCGTGCGGAATATAACAGGGCGCTTAATTTTTTTTGCACTCTTTCCTTCGCTTCCCCTTTTCTATGCCTCGATTCTATTTCATTCTCTATAACTTTTCCACCAACCGATAGCTTCAACGGAACGCAAAGCCATCGGAAATTCGCAACGAACGCTCAACGGAATGTAAATTCGTTTGTTACACCAGAGTGTAATAACAAAAGGCGATTTCGCGAGCCGAAGGAATCGTGGAAAAGTGTGTAAAGAAAAATAATATTGTCGGGATATAAAAACGGGACGCTACGGCTCGACTTGCGGGACCTTCTCTTTATTTCTTTGCTTACGAAGATTGTAACAGTTATATATATACGAATTGTACCAACTACGAGCAGAGACTAATTCGGGTACAAGTTTAACAAGTTTATTGCCACCTTGCGTGCCTGTAGAGCTCCGAAGCGCTTCTCTAACTTTTATGATTCCACCTCTGAACTCCGTTGGGATATGTATACTGTATATTTCTCGTTCGTTCCTTTCAAACCGGAAGTATATTCCTTTCGCTGGATGGACAGCGATGTTTCGGGGCAACACGGTTCGTGCCTAAAGCCCTTCTCGTTCTACGCAGAGGCTGAACGAGCTCCGGCCTCGTCAAGAGGATTAGAAGGATTTCGACGGAGTCGGTGCCGAGACGGAGAGAAGAGGAACGACGATAGTACTTTTTGGTTGTGTCCGTAGAGCAACACTGCCCTACCTGAGCCTTGCGCGCACTTAAAATTTTCGTATATTATACCGTGGGCAGTTTATATCGGTCAGCAGTACGGACTCGTGATGCTTTTACGTTCGGGGGGCCCTTTTGTAGACAGAAATGCCTCGCGGGATCTTTCTCGCTACCATCTTCCTCATATTCCCCGGGGCAATAGAGTAGCCTACACTCGGCGGGGCTTAGCATAAATTATAATACATAACGAGCAGTGTCGTATAAATTACGATGTACTGTAACTCGTAAGCCACCGGGAAACATGGGTCAACAAATTTTCCGAATTGTCGACAAAAATTCTAGGGATTTTTTAACGTCTGCAGAAAATGAGATTTTTAAGGGTTTTCGTTAATATCAAAACAGAATTTTCAGTAATTTTCGCAAATAATTGTTGCCCCTCGTATTCGGAATTCGTCAGCTGATTTTTTTTTATCATTTGCATTGTTGGTTAAAAAAAAATTTGAAAATTTTTTGTATTCGAAAATTTCGTAGTCTACGACATTTTTTCGAGGAGTAAAAATGACAAATTTTTAAACCTGCAATTCAAGATTATTTTATTCGGCAATATGACGATACCAATTTCATTACACAGTTGAATTTTTCGTGCAGATTGTAAGGCTTTAGGAAGTATAGAAATTAATATTCGAATACAAAAAAAAAAAGAAAAATGAAGTTCTGTGCCGTTCTGCGAGAGATGAGTGACGGGACAAGGCGCGATGTTCGATTACGCGGTCGCATACGCAGCGCTGAACGCATAAGAGATGTGTCGTCCCTTCCGGGGGAAGGGGTGAAACGCCCTTTAACGCCTCGCTCTCGCCTCTGCTATTCTCTCACATATACCACAATATATACATATATATTCTATATATCTATATATATTCACGTATATATAATATTCTATAGTATATAGAATATACAGAGGCAGTAGGTGCGAAGTGCGTATGAATTTCATACCGAGGGTTGCGCGAATCTTTTATTTCGATCGTTCCCTTCGCACTCTCGGCCGAAGGGAAGTCTGCCGGAGCGTGGAACGGCTCACGATGTGCGAAAGAACATACTCTCGATTCTGCTGTTTCTAGGGTTGCGTCGGGATGCATGCAGCACGGCCCCCGAGTGCAGTGCGTTGACTGCATTCAGAATGCCCGTGGGGTATATACTGGGGTGTCAAGACTCCGCCTGTGGGAATAACAGTAAAGAAAGGTTTGAGGGTCCGAGAGAGACGAAGAAGAAAAAAGAAAAGAAAAAAAAATCCGAAGCGAGAAAGAAAGAAAAGAGGGTATGATTGCGTCGAGTACGTCGTGACGTCATTCTCGCACCCCCGACTGGTAGTTTCTTTCTTTATTTCAGTCATTCTTTTTCCCTATAGTTTTTCACGTTCTCGTCGTTTCTCTTTCTCTCCCTCTCTAGTTTCTCCCCTTCCTGTTTCGCATTCGCATCTCAATTATTTTCGTCCTTCGAGGACTCTCGCGTCTCGAGACGTGGCTCCAAACTCCAAGTGGGATCTACTCTACTAAGCGCAATATAGATATATATAAATGTACTATACATATAGAGAGAGAGAGAGAGACATATACCGTATACAAACTCGATGGTAATGATGCGCCATTATATTTGTTCGTAAATTTTCGTTGTCCTTTTTTCTTTTTTCGTGATATTACATTCTTTTAGGGTGCATGTGGGTCATGAGGAAAAAAGAGGGTTTTTTTTTTTCAGATTTTTAGCTCAACTTTAATACGCTGTTTTTGGTCAACATTCTCGTGAAAGCGTAGTATTTCGTTATTTTCTCGATTAATTTTGCTTTTTTTTTAATACGCGGGAAGCGCAAGAATTGACCCTTAATTTTAAAGTTTTATGATTTTAATCAAGTTTCGTGGGTACTTCGACTGTAAAAGCTCTTTGTATTATCCAAACTCGCTAAATCTTCGTGGGTTAAAAGTAGTGCCAGACAGTCGAGGAGGTCGAGCAAATGGTCACTCGGAATTACACGTTTTCTCGTAAAGTTTGAAAGTGCCAGACGTACTTACCTACTACAGGTATACAATCCGTGGAAGGGGGGAGTATTAAGTGTGTATCTCCGAGGTACGGATGATCTGAAATAGCGTGTCGAGCAAGGAAAACGTTTTACCAAATCCACATCTATTGCGCACACACGCAATCCACATTCGACGCGGTGCTTGTAAGTGAGCAGAGAGAATGCGACGGCTGTCTTTGATGGGTCATCAAAAACCGTTTTATCTTTTTCCAACTGGAGAGGGGAGGTTCTACTTTTTCTTTAATCTCTATCTCTTTCTCTCGGTGAAATGTCTACCGGCTATTATCGCCTGTGTCACCTTTCTTCTGTGACAGTGTATTGTCGCGATGAGCTCTCGTCACGGCTATCGATAAGCTGCCGACGAGCTTTCGACCGCTCGTCAAAGTAAGATTTTTCCTTTCGCTCCTTGAATTATCGGTAACCCGCAATGCCCGTCAAGGGACTCTAAAATGGACGCGTAAAAGTGTCTTCAAGTAAGAAAGGAACACAGAAGGAATTTCTGTACAGAACTTTATTGTTGTCGCTGACAAATCATCGCACAAAGAGGCTGTAAGAGATAAATGATAAAAATTCCCAAAGACACTTAAAAACTCGGAAGAACAACAAAAACATTTAAATGAAATAAAGAAAAAAAGTAAATGGTATCAATATGAATTGTCGAAATTGTCAACTCAACTTGTCGTATGTATAGTGAAATAATAAATATTCGCGTACTATAGTTGAACATTTCCGGCACTTAATGACGAATAAATAATTGTTAGTTACATTCTTTTTTTATTACACTTCTTTTTCATTGGGGGGATTTTTAGCATCGCGAAATTATTATTTTTTTCGATTCTATTGCGTAATTATGGAAACATTTACAAACAATCCTTAAAAATCGGGACACAAGCGGACCTCAAGATTTGACTGGTAATTGAATAGGCAAAGTCTTCCTACGCGATATATTCGCCATACGTACGAAGCAAGTGGATAGTCTTGAGAGCAGTATAATCGTTTGCATGCGCGAGTATCAGTGGATTGACGAACGATCGGGCTTAACCCGTGGATGGGTTTCCCGTTATCTCCTTACCGTGTGCGAGAATGGGTTTTAGGAGATAATCCCAAAGGGATGAGGGACGTTACGCGCATTCAAGGATTACTCCCATCAGCCCGAACGCATTGAGATACCCTGCGACTGCGATTGTATATATAGGATACCTATAGATATCACACACGGAACAGTCCTTCGAAGATGTAATAGTAGTGGTTACAAATCCACAAGCAGAGAAGAGCAGATCATCGCAAGACATGAACGGGCGCTTATGGTTGGGTTCAAGACTTCGAGACCATAAGGACGTTTCTCGCTTGGCGTAGTTCTCTTATTTGTTCTCTCGTCTCTTCTCTTCGGTATCCAGAGAGACCAGAGAGCAGCGATACTCACACGTAACGCAAGAGAGGGACACGATAGAGGTTGGATATGAGCCTCGGCACATTTGTCACGCCGAGTTGACACGCCAAAGACAACGAGAGATCACTCCCGATATTATACCTGAACGTTGTTCGACTATAACTCACCGGACGAGCGAGAGACGAGTCCTTCCCACGGCGAAAAGATCGAGAGTTTCTCGTGTCTCGTCGTCTCTGTCGTTCGCATCGTGACACGAAGTACGAAGCTGTCTAGACGAGATGAAAAATATACGAGTCGGCTAACGATACCTTTTCGGCATATAGGTATCGCGCATATAACTATGGCGTATGGATACACGAAGAGGGAAGTTATATTTTTTCATCGATAAACAGAAATATCGGTATTTTTTAAGAATGGTGGTAAGTCGACGTTGTTAAATGTCTGTTGTACGGTTCGTTGGTATTAGGGTTGATGTTGTTGTTGTTTTCGTTGGTTTGCCTAGTTTCGGCTTTGTTTAGGGCATCCGAGAGGAAAATAAGACGAAGTTGGGAGGCTGAGTGACTATTAGCCGTGCGATGTTAAACGTAACCGAATCCCCTAACAAACTTCCTGGCGACCTTTCTCTCTCGTCACCGCGGCAAACCTAACCCCGGCAACCCACACTCGACAACCGTAGAAACTTGTTATCAGATTCGGCAACCCCTTCGTGCGTCCAAAGAGAGTTCTTTCGCCCCTTGAAACCCGCCACAGGATATGTACCTACATTGTGGATAACTGAGGTTTACCCAGATAAGACGAAAAACGAGTTGAGAACTGTGCGAATCATGCTAAACCCTCCTAATGGATTCGCAGTTTGATGAAATTCTGGAATTATTTTTTATCGGGATGTACGATTGGTTTTCGATCGATTTTCCAATTGTACATTTTTTATGCGAATCTCGAAAATACCTAATTGATTATTTTTTAATTGATCAGTGGATTCGATGACCTAAAAAGTCACGAAATATCATGCAAATCGGCACAGGAACCGGAAGTCTGTACTTATGACGCGGAGATCATTAATGCATCGGCTCTATCAGCCAATGGCTATTCTGGATGGAAAAAAAATTCAGGGGTTGAAAATTTGGATCTCTTCATCCGCAAAGTACATTATCAGATAGCTGAAGTTTGAAACCAATTCCAGTGGTGACACCGGAGTTAAGAGTTCAATCGCAAACGATTGAATAATCGTGTCTTTTCACCCCCGTTGTTCTGATTGAAAGACTTTGCAATTGAAATATTGTCGATCTCACGGACCACTGGTATTCGTGGAACTTCAAAATCGAACTAATAAATCTCAATTGTTCCGATGTTTCACTGAGCAAACGAAGATTTTCCTGCATTGCCCCCGGTTTGGATCTCTGAAGGGAGAAGCGAAGGCAGCTTCACCGTGTCGGAGTCTGTGGACTGTCTATAGCCACACGCCGAACCGAATAAATAATGTAACACGCCCGGGGAGAAGATGTAGAAGACGTGGAAGAGGGTAGAGTATAGAACAGAATGCGCATTGTAGCGGCTTCAAGCTTTTTTCGAACCCACACACAGTATGTTATAAAGTATAAAGTAGAAGAGAATACGCGCGTAGTCGACGATGACGATGTAGCCGCAACGAGACGTATGGGGTCGTCTGGACGCACTTCGGTTGCGCTGGCTATGGGGAGCTTTCGCCAGTTTCCTCAGGCAGCCGCCCATTCTAGAATCATCCCCCACGCCTTACCCCCTACAATAAGGATAAGGATCAAAAAGTCCTTATCAGATTTGCCTGACCCTCGCGGCTGGCCTTAAGCGGTCGTCGACTAGAGAGCCTTCCCCGGGAGTAGATTCCACCCGTTGAACGGTATCCCCCGAGCCGGTCTCCTTGAATATTTCAGGACTCTTGTCCGGACATGGACAAGCGCTCCCGGCAGCTCCTGCACCCGCGCGCGCCTCTCCGGCTCTCTCCCGGCACTTCTTCACAATGCTTCCCGTTTTCCGTTTCGCTATACGACAAGAAGAAACGACGGGATAGACGAGAACGTGGATGAGGACCGAACGAGTGTCTCGTCGAGTCTCCGCGCACCCCTCTTCTTACACGAGCAACCCTCCCTCTGCCTTGGGTCTCTCGGTGTACCAACTTCGTCCGGACGGTTCCGTCCAGCGAAGACATTAACGAGGCATCGTTATGACCGGTACACGCGACTATGTATCCTCACACTCTTCGTCTCTTCTTCTACTCTCTAGGGTTACACTGGAGAAGACCAGAAGCACGATTTATCCGCGGGGTCGCATGGAGTATTGAAAAACCAGGACGCGCTGATACACAAGGGGAACTCAGAACTCTGCCTATGCCTCTATGTCTTTCTTGACGAGTGGAAAGCCTCTCACCCTACTTGTGCAGTGAAGTCCGCACCATAGGGGTGACGAAGGGCGATCATACTTCGACACGAGAGCAAAGCTCTGTCCATGTCGGGGGGAAAGATAGGAGATGAAGAATAAGAGAATTGTTTCATCCCTTCAGAGAGATCTCTTCGTCATCCGCTTGATACGGATGATCTCATTCGCGCTCTTTTATTCGACTATGGCGAACGAGGACGGTGCGACCTTCCGGTTACTCCGGAAGAGCTTCATGACTTTATCGTATATTCTATTCAAACGAGACTCCGATTCCATCGCGAAAGAACGAGAAAGTTTTATGGAAGTTGAACAAAGAAACGGTTTTATTCAGCTTATTGCGTTTACAGTCTCAAGTGGATCTTTGGGACACGACAAAAGATGGGAAAACGCTGCGGTGCAGAGATGGGTTATACGGCGCGGAATTGCCGGAGGATAGGAAAAACGCATTGATACCCGGACGATGTTGATCGGTACTGAAGAAGAGCTGAAAGGGAAGATGGTTAAGGGATAAAAATATTTCACGCCGTGACAGGTGTTCGCTAGCGGCAAGTTAGTAGTACATAGCGCACGAACATATGCGAAGGGGCCGACGTGGCTTTCTGTGCTGACGACTGGTTTGAAATGTTGCCGATTATGGCCGGAGCAAAGACGAAGCCGGAAGAGGCAAAGAGTCGACGGTGCAGTTTCTTCTCCTAGAGCACGTATAAGCTGTTGTATAGCTACTTGATTATGCTCTTAGCGGCTCGATGCTAGGACTTTATATGCCGTCGATCATGAGATTATTGAACTTGGAAAATTTTACATATTCGCCGATTTTATCATTTGCATACGAAATTTGAAAATCAGTTTTTTTTTTTTTATTATACGAACTCGAAATTTTTTGGTTTTTTTTTTTAACTTTTTTGGATTATTGTTATTTTCACTTTTTGCTTTAGTTACGCAATTTTCGAAAATTATTAATCATTTTCCCAGTTAAAAATTGCTTTAGTAAATTACGCTTTATATTTTTTATTATGTTGAATTGAATACGATTTGAAAATTGTATAAAATTTATTGTCAATTAGTATCGAGATGAAGTATTATTTCGTTCTTTGCAAATAGTAAATCGATCGCTGCGTTGTTGTTTACCGTTTTAGAAACAAATTTTATCATCCGCGTATTTTATTATAGAAATTATTTTTCCGAGTATTAAATTTGCTACTTGCTACGTCTATGAAAATAACTTCCCGCGCGTCTTTACCAATGTTCTCACACCCTTTGCCACCGAAAAGAGTGTACAAAAAAAAAAAGAAAAAATTTCGTTCCTACGATGATCAAGTGTTGCGACGACGACTGTCGACAATGTTGCAACTCTTCGCAATAGATCTTCGTAGAGTCGATCGCTATCAACCTTTTCCTATGCTATATTGCATTTAACGACCATAAGCACCGAGGAGTAAGAAGCGCAGAATTCTGGCCCTCTCTGTCTCCGTGTGTTTAATACTCGAAGCTGCTGCTGTTTCCTTTCGTCGGGCGACTCGTTGGCAGCTACGGAGTCGCGCGTTCTTCGCTAATTACGGGATAACTCCTGCGGTGCACGGCGAAGTTTCGCCGATATATCGCCGAGTAAACGGCCGAGGGTTGCCGCGAGACAGGGTGTCGCGCCGATGTCGACTCGATACGTCCCGCCAAGATCTCTCGAGGATCGATCGTATCACTCGGTATAAGTATTACTATACCGATCCTATATCGATCCTATCTCGCCATCTGTGGCCTTTATCGCGAGCGCGGATCGTGTACTCGCGGATCAGTGGATGCGCAAGACCAGCAGCTTCCTCAGTTTATATCTATATGTATACACCAATACCATCACCGTAATATACTACTGTGTGGACAGAAATGAGAACGAAATAACGAGAAAGATATCTGGTAATTAAATGTTGATGCTGACATGTGTTACGTCTGGGGAATCGCACAGACGCGATGGATCGGTTTGAACTCTCGGTAACGATTTCCTTTTTTCCCCTCATCCCTCGAAACTGAAGTTCTCCTTTCACTTTTTAATTTAGACTTCTCGTATTTTTTTTTTTTTTTTTTTTTCAGAAATCTTTTTTTCCTCAAGTTCTTTCAAATAACTTACTTCTTGACAACTAGAATTCTAGGCATTTTATTATGATATGAGAAAAAAAAAAATCCCATAAAAATGCATATAAAAATCTCACAAACAAGTAATAAAATTCATGAGTAGCTATTACTTGTGTTTTTATGATTTTTCTTAACGAATGTTGATCGAATTATCGATGGTTTTTTTTTTCGTTAATTTTCTTAATTAATAGTGAATAATTTGTAGAAAAAAAATAAAAAATAAATGTAGGTTAAGAATTGTCATAATATACTGCAAGAAAATCAGAAGTTTTCGATCATTTATATGAATATAAGAAAATGGGAAGATTTTTTTTTTTTTTTTTATATACTTCGCGGATGATTGACGGAGTCTTCGACCTTTATGGCATTGTCGGAGTTTCGCTTCGACACCCGACAGAGTTTTGTATATATACATATATGTGCATATATATTCGTTGTAGAATATATATATATTTTCATACTACCGCGGATACGAGGAAAAGAAGGAACGAATCTCTCATTAATGCTCACCGGGCAAGCAATTTGCGTGAATGACTTTGGCGCCCGGGCTACAAGACTCTGCAGGCAAGTGAGTGCCAGCAGCACAGCAGCGGCAGCAGCAGCAGCGGAACGACGACGACGAGGTTTCTGACGCGAGATTTCTGACACCCACACGAAATCGCGCGTTTGCTTGATGCCCGACGTGGTGGCTGACCGGCCGGCCAGCCAACCGGGTGACCGGTCATTATAGTCGTTGCCTTGCCGCTGTTGCATCAACGCCGCACAGACTGCGATGCGTCACTTTTCTCGAGGGATCTTACATACGATTACTAAAGAGGACAACGAGGTCGAAAATACATGCACCCCGCAATACCGCGCATCGTCAGAAGCGAAGGACGCATCCTTAAATATGCTTCACCGAATTTCTCTTTTGGGATGCATAACGAAAATTCAAGTGTCCGTCAAATTTATCGCCGTAAACGATGGGTAACATGTGGAGAAGCATCTGGTCGGCAAGGTAAACAGGCAGGAATTATGCCGTTGGCAATTCGTTTTTTTTAATCGCGGAATAAGCCATTGAATCACTGCTTTCTCTAAGTAGACATTAAAGTCAGACATTTTTTTTAAATAAAAAAAAACTGTTGTTAAGAGGGCACATTTTTTGTTAAAAAAACCGTATTTTTTTCTAATTAATGAAAAAAATGTTATCATAAATTCGTGAGATCGCGCAAGAAAATTCCATGTCTGAATACAACATCGTGTGGAAGACTTCATATTTTTTTTCATCAGTTTAAAAATATTTTTTCTTCAACAAAAAAAAAACTGTGTTTAACTCGCGTAAATAATATATTTACCTTCGAAAATAATTTATTTACTTTCGAAAATAATAATTAACAATCGCATTTGTATTTTTTTTTGTGATTCCGACAATTCTAACAGTAATATTCGTCACGAAATCAATTTGAGAAATCGGCATAGTGTAACCACTAAAAGAGGTTAAAATTGACGAGTTAATTTATTGCGTTTAGTCGCTTGCGAAACAGTGTCATCTCTTATTTCGTCGTGCTTAACATGCGTTTCGGAGTGCTCGACACTCGGACCCGAATCAATGGATGTTCGAAGCGCATCGGTACGAGAATCCACAGGTGAATCCGAACGCAAATATTTTGCTGAACTCCGCGCTCAACATGGAGCGACATCCTGGTTTATCATGAATTTACCAGAATTGTGTACCATCGGGAATTCGACTCCGATGAGAGCGCGAAGGGGGTGATCGGGGGTCGGACTTTAGGGATCGAACGAGAGAGAAAGAATAAAAAATAATCCGAGTGCGCATGGATCCATGGGGAGGTGAGGGTTAGCTGCTTTGCCTCGGAACCGTTGAGCTCAGCAACGCCAGAAGAGAAGGTGATCTTGTTTGCTAATGGCGTACTCGTGTTCGAATGTAACGTTGCCCCGGACCGCGTCCATACGTCTTTTGATTAAGATTAAAGCAAACCGGCGATCGTTGGAGGCTGTAGGCCGCCTCGTCGAACGGGGGCCGTGGGTTTCGCCAGGGCAAAGCTTTTAATGTATGCACGAGACGCTACGAACGGCGCCGTGTTAAAAATTACGAGGTCTCTCGATCCGGGGGTCCTCGCGCCGTGATATAGTAAAAAAATCTTTTTGGCTCTATCGCGCAACGCACCGCGAATCTCATCGAACCTCGGAAAGGGTTTGCCTTGTTCCTCTTTTTTTTTTAACCTCCCAAAAGCCCACGAGAGCGGAAGAAAAATTCGATAAGGATAATAGATATACGATTTCGGGTCCCGCGAAATATTAGGCTTGAGGTTCGATTAATTTTTTTTCTGCCTCATTGCTTCGCGCGATATATTCTTTTTCCCGATGATACGTGATTTTTAGAAATATATTTACCGCCACACTATTTTTCATTTTTTCATTAATTAAAAAATGTTCAAACCAAGAAAATGCGGTTATTTTTCTTTTGTATTGTTTAATTTTTTTTTTTTCGAACGAACATATCGTTAAACAAGATAATTTTATTTTTTATCACTGGTATATTTCTTTATTTTCTGAAAAAAATGTAATTTTTCAAGACTAAATGTAACAATCGACCGAAAGTCCACAATTTTCTGAAATGCATATTAATTTTTCAAACTATTTTCGTGTTCACTGCAATCGATCTTTTTCGATGCGTAACTATGTCAATATTAATAGAGACGATAAATATCGATGCAAATAATCCTATAGAGATAACCCACGGATTTCACCAAAATATGCCCGCTAACATTTTCTCGATTAAAATAACATACAGTAATCGCATCTCTTTCTGTGTATATATTGTTCAATAAATCTAATTTTTCTGCGAGAGTCTCGCGCACAGTCGGGTTCACAATTACTTTCGTTGACGGGGGTGTCGGTGGTAAAATTGGAGTACACGCAATATGACTACAATAGAGAATATGAAATATCCCTCCTCCCGACCGAACGGAAAGCCTCTTGTACGTTTTGCGCGTATATTATTCTCGCACTCAACTCGCACTTTCGCGCGCTTCGTGAATGCGATAGAAGCGTACGCGCGATCGCTCACGTACCGAGCGGAACCGAGGGATAGAGAGAGCGAGCGAGCGAACGAGGCATTCTGTGCAAAGCCGGTGCTGGTCGTGCCCGATTGTCGAGTGATTGTCGAGCACATATAGTGTACGGTGTAGGTACACTATGGGATTGGTTCACGGGGTTTCACACCTCGTCCAGCAGCAGCCGGAGCAAACGAGATGCTGCCGCTGCTGCTGCTGCTGCTGCTGCTTGGCCTCCGGTATCTCTCTCCACCTCCCTGGTTCTTTCTCTCCGTTTCTCTTCGTATAACTATACGTTTACCTATTGGTTCTCTCGTCTATATACCATAGTACCTATATACGCTCGGGGGTGCGCGCACGAGGCACTTCTCACTCAACCGTTCGTTCGCGGGTTTATTCTCGCCCCGTGCGAGAGAACCCGCTGTTTCGATCTCTCTTCCACACAAGGATTACATATATATGTATATTATATATATATATATATACGCTTGGCTATACCAAACGTGTTGAGAGCTCAGCAGAGCCGCTCAGGGTAATTGTAGAGGACAGGCAGAATTTCTCGCCTCGCTAACAAAGACATGAAGAAACCCGCTTCGCCAAATGCTCTTCTCTGTCCATTCGACAAAGCAGACCTCCTTCAAAATCCTCTCATCGCGCTTGCACGGGATCATGATTTCACATCTCGCTCAATGTATGAGATATATAAAGACGAAGCTTTCGTGCACAGCGTTTCCTTCGAACCCTTTTTTTTTTTTAGCAGTCTTCGTGAAAACAATTGGCAGTTCGAAGGCTTACGGAGCAAAGACAAATTTCTTAAATTAATTCTGAGTATCGGTAAGGTACTTGCCGATACCACATGTCGACGGGTGAAATTCCATAAGGGCGTACGGGTTGGATACATCGATATGCACTCCAATTTTTCATTTTTTTATATATATTTTTTTATTAATTGGTAAACTTTGCATGTCAAGAATATCCTGAAATACTTTCAGATCGGATTCAATCAATTATTTAATTAACTAAAGTGATCCTCTTTTTTTTTTTTTTCATCTCCTTTTGACTCCTCCTCCTCACCTTTCGAATGAGTAGTTTTCGGCAATCAAAGGTACCGAGTTTTTTTTTTTATTTTGCCGATCTCCTAATTTTAGTTTTTTCGGCTATTCGGTTCGTCTACATTTTTCTTCGTTTTTCGGAAAAATAATACAAAAGCAATGATTTGTATATTGCGTAATTGGACAATTCGATATGTCCGCCACGTGTGCACTGCAAGTACAGCAAGGCGTCATTAAACGATAAATTCACGGAGTCCTTAGTCGAGGTACAAATGTACGTATATACGATTGTTCGATGTTCGATATTATACACGCATGTAAACTACAAGCGAAACCGAATGTGTACCTATGGTATAACGTAATACGGCCGTCGGAGGGCGAAAATCTCGAGACTCGCGAACTGACATCAATGGCCAATGCCCACACGAGAGGAAATATCCCGCTAACCGATGTTGACAACCATTAAACCGTGGCGTTCACGTAGTGCCACCGCAGAGCAGCTTTGAGCCCTCGTCGGCCCGAGACGATGAGCTCGCGGAAGCGAGCGAGTGAGATGAATGTCCAGGTAGATTCGAGAGAGGCGGAGAAAGAGAGAGAGATAGAGAGTGTGAGAGAGAGAGAGAGAGAGAGAGAGTGAGTGAAAGGGTTGAGACTGGAAGGAAGAGTGAGGTGTACGCGTATATGGTATACCAACTATATATTATACGCGACGGATCGCGTATTACTCTCGCGGTATTGTTTTTCTCACGCGGCCCCTCTACTCTGCCCCTTTGCCGTTCACGAAAAATTTCTCTTTCTACACATTTTTATTTTTCTTATATTTTTTTTTTTTTTTCATTTTCTGTTTTTTATCGTCTCACTCTTGCGCGGTATCGAGAATAAGGAAAGGAGGTGGCGTGGTACCGACGTGGCCCCTGACGCTGCCAGCATAGCCTCCGCACCACCGCACGATCTTCGCGCTATCGTGTTACCTGCGGGAATAGCCGAGCGAGCGATGAATAGAAAGGAACGAAGAGACGCTCGAGAGAGAAAGAGAGACAAGAGAACCCAAAGAGAGGAGAGAATGAGAAGCGGAGAAAAGGTGGGTATAGACGCGAAGACGCGAGAAACGACGCGCGCCCGATAGCTGAGGCGAGAAGATGAGCGAAGAAGTTATGGCGATGCTGCGCGGTGCTCCTGCGAAGAAGAGACCGTCCAGAGAATGGAGTAACGAATTAATAAGCCAAAAAAAAAAAGAAACAAAAAGGCGATATAATATGCTTTGACACGGGACTATATTGGCATTGTACCGAAAGAAAATCGGGGCAAAATGAAATACTTCGGAAGCAATCATAAAAAAAAAATATATATTCTTGAGATCGAATCTGTGATCAAACTTGATTTCTTCCACGTGAAATTTCAATTTAAATTTGAGATCAAACATTCAAATTTATAAATAATAAGGGAACTGCATTATTATACACGAATACCATTCGAATTTAAGATCGAGACACGGTATGCATTTTCGTGAAAGATTGTGAAAATAATCGTAGTAATATCAATACTATTATTATTATTTTTATATAAGATTTTTTTAAAATTGATATACTTTTGGAAACGTTTATTATTTTTTCTTTATCGACAATTTTGTTACGACAAATTTTTCTGTTCGGTTCAGAATTCCGTTTTACCCCACACGACCGTCCGTGTCTACGTGGCGACGGCGTGTCTCAGAGACGAGAGAATATCGGGTCTGTCGATACAAGGTACACTAGACCGGGTTACGACAATCGAACCGAAAGAACCGAAGAGGTATGAGCAATAAAGATCGTGAGAGTCTCGGAGATAGCCACATCGTTGCTTCTCCAATGACCAATCGTCTCGACGCTTGACGTCTAGGCGAACGATGTGTTAGTTGCTTCTTCTTCCTTGTTCGTATCTTTCTTTTCTTTATTCTACAACGTCGGTGTTGTGTTATGTAAGTTTCTAGACAGCGTTTCACGTTACTCTCACCGTATACGACGAAGAACTTTAGTTGAAAACGTATCCGATGATCCGTATTCGGCACTAAGGTGCCGAGTCGCGAGACACGATCTAGATGAAGTTTTTCATTCTTTTTTTACACGACACATGTTTTCCTGTGGAAATTTGTTGTCATCCTTAAAACTTGTCTTAAGACCTCTGGAACTCGATTCCTTTATTAAAAATTACTTAAATTCCCGTAAGTTCTAACGCTCTCGTGAGATCGCGGGAGTATAATTCAAAATTTGATTTTTATACCCATAGAAGAAATGCCTGTTTTCCAATATCCTCCGTGACCCTTAACGGTGATTCAATCGTAATTTTTCGTAACGGTTTAAAATTTTCTATCGCGGTTATAAAAATGATTGTGAGGGGTCAAAGTTAAAGAAACAACAAAAAATAAAAATAGCTAGAATGGCGTGCACTCTCAGTGCACGCAAACATTCTCGGGGGTCTTCTTCCTCCTCGTTGGGATCTAACCACCGGCTTCTCTATGTACCTTGCTCCGATCTTCGCCCTTTCTCTCAGTCTCGGTTCTTTCTCCTCCACGTCATCTTTGCTCCTTTTCTTCTTCTTCTTCTTCTTCTTCTTCTTCTGCTTCTTCTTCTGCTTCTTCTTCTTCTACGGCAACGAATCGACTGGTCAAGAGCTTCGCTTACCTCGGATCGGTTCATCAGCTGCTGCGGCAGCGTATATACCGAAATTATAATAAGAATAACGATGAAAGCCCGGTTATAAGAGTGCCGAGGCAGAGGAGTAACGAGAGAGGAACGCGGGCGGTGCGAAACTGAAGTACGGCAAAGGGAGTGAGAAAAAACGATAGAACGAATGCAGAGGGGCGCAAAGGAGTGTGAGAGATACGTTGGGACGAGGATAGTTGCGCACACAACCCACCACCTGCCGGTTTCGAAGCCATCGGGCAATCTTTTTTCCTCTTCCTTTTTCGTGGCTTTCGCGAGAGATATCTCCGCCGTATAGGCTTCGAGCAACGCGTCCTCCCTCCCCAGAACCTTCCCGGTTACCTATATGTTCGAACCGATACGTTCGATACCTCGACGATTACCTCGCAGACCAAAGTCTCGTCGAAGCTTCGCTCGTTCGCTCATTGAGCCAAGAGTTGCGATAAGGAGGACCGAAGGGAACCAGAAAAAAAAAAAATGAATATAAAAAAAAGAGCAAAATATATGTGGTCCATGCTGCGTCGTGAGAATGTATCGTTCGTATAAAGAAGCGGCACACGTTGAAATGTGAAAAAAATAATAGCGAATATTGCGTAAAGAAAATGTGTACCGTGTCTTATAAACCATTCGATGAAATATCACCCAAATTGTGTGGCACTTACCGCGCCAATACTATTTTCGTGTTTTTTTTTTTCATATTGTAAAAAAAAAATTCCAATACATTATAAAAAAAAATTTAATTTCTCAAAAAAATCAGAAAAAGCAAAAATTGTTACAAAGTTTATACCCCCCCTCGCAGCTTACATATTTTTGAGACCTTTCTTCGACGCACTGAAAATTTTTCACATTGGCAATTGTTCGGTTTGGTTAAGTCAAATATTTAAAATAGCGATTAATAAAAAAAAAAAAACTTGTAGACACTTTTTTAATTTCAATTTCGACTGAGCCTTCAAATCCTCAGTGTGCTGACGGGGAGTTGAAATTAAAAAATTGCGCGAATGTCAAACTTTCAACGATCGAGATATTTGAAACGGATGGGATATATTTTATAATACTTTTCCGCGGCGTTGTGGCCACGCAACGAGAAAACAAGTTTCACCTAATAATTAATGCGGAGGCGTTTGAAGTACGCCACACCCATCGGAACTCAATCAAGAGATCCGAGGAAGACAGAGGAGAGTGGGTCCGCGCTTGTAGCCGGCTTTCTCACTGGCAAGAGAAGCGCTTTATGGAGTTCTGAGGGCTCCAACGTGTGCGAGGGGTATAGTAACAGTGTATACATATATATATGTACCTCATCCGCGCCGGTCGTGCACAAGAGAGGCTTATCTCAAAAACTCGAGTCATCCTAATCAATAGTGTGTGCCGGGTGAATAAGACGTAGCCGCGGTCTCGCCGTAGCGTACGTATAATGTATGAGTGTAGGTACACGTCTACCACGCATTTTTTTTTACGCGCAGCTCATCCGGCTTGAGACTTTGTCTCATTTTTACCAATAGTCAAATTAAACTTGTAAAGATTTTTTTCACTCGAAAAATCATTCGAAAACATTTATTTTTAATACTGGAAAAAATATTTGTAATCAATTCAGCGGGAGTTCGCTGATTTGAAGGAAAAAGGGTTGCTTCATTTTTTCCATAGCTGAAAAAACGTTGTATCACTACTCCAACGCTATTGTTTGATAACAGTGTTTATGTGAAACAAATTACGTTTCCAAATATGAATGATTGTAAAATAATTTTTTTTTAATTATATTCGAAAAAATGGCTATACCTCTACACGTCGTTTACGACGGAAGCGGATTTTTTTTTCGTTATCAGGACACCAGTATAAGCTATTAATTGCGTGGGATTCTTGATAACTTCTTTTTTTTTTTTTGCCCATAAAAAAAAATTGGTTTTTTCATCGGAAACTGTCGAACCCCCTCCTTTGATGGACCAAATTTACTAAATTGCCTCGATGGCGTAGCCCTGGAAAATTACGCGTGGTGGTCTGGTGGACCAAAATCTTTTCGAGAATATCTTTCTTCTTTAACAATCTGCCGATTTTGAAATATTTGTGATACGTATGATTTCGATAATATTACCGATTATTCTTTGTCAATCGTCATTAACTCTGAACAGTAAAACAAAAAGGATTTTTAATTATTCCAGTATTTACATTCAAATACCAAAAGATATTCGAAGATCCTGCCCATCCCCGAGGAATTTCCAATCAAGATATCAAGCGGCCTTTCGGCCGGCTACGACGTACGTCACAACACATCGTCCCCGTCGATCGTTTCATCGAGATTCTCTCGAGAGCGCCGGTCCACCGACAATTTTTGCTTCTCCTCTCCTGCGTTCTTCCGCTTCGTCTATTTTCTTTTTTTTTCCTTTCTCCTCGTCCCTCTCTCGCTCTCTCTCTCTCTCTCTCTCTCATTCTCTCTCTCTCTCTCTCTCTCTCTCTCTCTTATTCGCTCCCTTAAAGCCATAATGCTCTTACGAATTTAAGCAACATTCTCGTCGGCGAAATTTCTTCGCTCCGATCTGCGCGCGCTGCGATCAACCTCTATCTCTCTCGGTCCTCCTCGCTTGGAACGGTGGTTATTATATATATTTCGGTTCATCCGTTGCATCCACCGATCCCGAGGACTTTATCGCCACTCGGAGGCCCTGGCCCCGGACTGACCCATAAAAACGATCACGCGAAAGATGCTTATGCATTTCGTTGAAGCCAAATTCTCGCGAAGAAAAGAAACGAGTTAAAATGGCGAAGAAAAAGGATAGAAAAAAGATAATAATAATAAAAAGAAAAAAAAAAAACAAACAAACCGAACGAATCGGTGGACAATTTAGATATGAGGATTCTTCAAGGTAGGTATGTCATATAAAAGCCAAATTTTCGTTGAAGCCTCTCGTGAAACACCATCGCCAAAAGCCTAATACAAGAGTCAGAGATTGGTGGTTTCACCTGAGAGCTCGCGAACTTAAAAACCTCAACGCGGATAAAGAAAATAAGCCTCCTTTCCCCTTTCCCTTCCTTGCGCTGAAACAGTGGATCTGTGTGCTGCTTTTGCACCGCAATGAAAGAAATAAAGGAGTGAAAAACCGAGAACAGCGAAAGGAGCGGGTCTCCCGGGCGTTAAAACGCGCTCGAGTACCCGTTAAACGATTCCTTGGAACAATGAAAAATTCTTTTCGTATTTCGGCGAAGCGCCGAAAGGAACGGCAACGAGAGACAGTGCGGGACGGAGACGAAAGACGAGAGAGAGTTACTTTATTCTCCCTTCCCTCCCCCTCCCTCTCGTCTCTTCGTCCCGTCGTCCCGCAGAAAGGCCCCGAAAATTCCCTACAATTTACTTTCCCCAAGGTGCATTTCCGACCGGTTATATGTAGGATAGGGAACTCTTCGAGGATCAACGAACCGGCCGAATGGAGCAACGTCATGAAAATAAAAATAAAAGAAAAAAAATAAATAAAAATGAAAAAAAAAAAAAAAACAAAAAAAAAAATAAAGAATATACGAAACGACGAGGCGGCACTGGATCCGCCTACAAAAATATGAGGTCGATAGGATCAGTGATAGCGAGGGAACGGACTTGGGCTTCAAGCTATATAGCATACCTACCTGTGGAATATACTACCTATATATACTTTCGTATAAAATGCACAAGCTGAATCAAGGTGTACGCGTATATATATATATATACATATAACCAGATAGTACGAAGGGAATAAGACGACGAATCTTTACTATCTACTTTCGTGAGGATCTTTGACTATAATCCAAGGAGACTGGCAATTATCATAATAATTAGTGTTCAACGGAGCAACACGGCTATGTTTGGTCACTGTAACGTTGTTACAGCGACGAGAAGGGACGCATCTGTATGCGTGCGTAGGTATATATATATATACGTATAGTATATATAGTACGGTGCGGATCTCCGCGGAAATCGCGTCGAGGAATTTAACTGCAACCGAAGAGAGGACGACGCACGCCGGGAACGTCGACAGCGAGAGCCACGAACGTCGAGGATCTTCCATTTCCTAGCCAGGGGGCCCTATCTCGAACGCAGAAAATTCATCGAGTCCCACGAGCCACCCTCGCTACATTCTTGTTACCACTACCGTGATCCCCGAGCGGCCACATACACGAATGGGGCATTTATACATAAGCGAACGCGCAGAAGTGAGATTATTATCTATGCCAACGGAAACTTGACTCGATCTACGGAGCTCCTTTCAATGCAACCGCAATGAATAATACGGGAATAAAACGAGGCAACAATTTTCCATAGTTACACTCGTCGAAATTCGCTAGAGGCAGGTGCGTTTTGCGCTGAGGCTGTGTACGGATTACACGACGAAAAAAAATCTGTTTTATCGACTGAAACGACGCTTGCGGGTGTCGAAAAGCGTATTTTGTTCGTTGGTATAAATGCTGAGATAATTGTTGATGTTCGTTTATCTAAATTAACTCTTTATCTTTTCAGTATTACTACTATTTTTATAAAGGCTTTTATTTTTGAAAAATTTGAGCTTTCGACGGGTCATTGAGAGAAACAGATTTTTATTTTTATTCGAGAGAACTGACGCGGTTATTAAAATTTTTCGTTCGATTCGCGTTGTCGAGAGATTTTTAAAAGTAGGCGTTTTGACCAAATTTGGTGGTCGATTACGATCAACGATTTTCGTTATTTTTAAGTAGCGATATTTTAGTTTTCGGATGGAATTACGAACAGAAATTTAGGTGAAAAAAAAAAAACTATTTCATTTTTATTTTCGGTCCAATTGAAGTTCATTGATTAATTTCACCGCTCAAATTAATTAACAACAGTACTATCGATTATTGTAATAAATTTCGGGATATGTGTTTTGTTTTTTTTTTTTCTCGGACATTGACTAAAAAAAAAGAACTAATGAAATAGAGAAAAGTGAATAGTGCACTTCTCAGGAGCGCAAACGTTCTCACATCGTATCGATACAGCGGTCGTTAAGTGAGACGGTTTACATTGAGAGATGGCCGATGTAAATTGCGATGACGCATATGTATATGTCGTGCGTTCGTGTAACGATAAATCAACGTCAGCAAATTGTGATAAATAAAGTGCAATTGGACGGGTAGTAGAGAAGGATCAGTTGGGCGAGAAGAGGAGGGAGGAGGGGCGGTAAAAGGGAGAACGATGAAGAGGAGAAAATAAGAAGAAGCGATGTGTTTGAACGAGATGGAGGAGCAATGGGTATCGCTCGGGCTCTCGGGTTATTTTTCAATCCTGCCGGATGTGTGTACGTATGTAACGTACGTGAAAACTGTTATCTCCCCGAAACGAAGGGTTCGGGCAACTCGCAACTCTTTCCTACCACAGGCGAAAAAAAATTATTTTTTCGTTCACGCCAGGTCGACCGATAACACGCCCGAACGTATCGCCCTCTTTCTTTTATCCACCGAAGAGAATAAAGCGAGTCCGCGAAGAGGAGGAGTTCCGCCGCGTTATAGCGATTACAATAATAATAATTATACATCTCTTCGCTC
Organism: Cryptus viduatorius; assembly: GCA_964006125.1. Taxonomy (NCBI): domain Eukaryota; kingdom Metazoa; phylum Arthropoda; class Insecta; order Hymenoptera; family Ichneumonidae; genus Cryptus; species Cryptus viduatorius. The sequence continues at coordinate 13,342,550 of OZ023221.1, forward strand.
TCAAATGTTACATTCATCCCGAAGTACTACGAGAGAAAAAGCGGCGCTCTCAAACCAAAGCGCGATGTTCGAATGAATAATAACGCGTGATCTTTATCGCAGAGATTTATTTATTTTTATTTTTTTCTCGTTGATCCGTGGATCACTTTTAGTTTCTCGAAAGTCTTTACCGCAACTGGCAATTTTCGATGAAAACAAAAAAAAAGTTTTTGAAGTAATGGCCAATTTTCTTTTGTATATGACATTTTTTCGCTATTTTTCATTTTCGTTTCGCCGATTTACGTTAATTTTTTTTTTTTTTCAAAAATGTTTTTATGCCATTTTTATTTATATTACGGAGTTTTTCGTAAAATTGAGGAAGTGATGATAAAAGAATAAATTTGCTTGGCACAGAGGATAACCAAGAATGGGAAGAGTGTTCACGATACACAGGAGGAGAGTGAAGGAAAGGGGTGGCGAAAGATATATTTCAGCTTGTTTATTTTGTCGGGAGCCGAGGGATCATCCGAACCGCGAAACCGATAAGAAGTTATATAGACGGACGGCCGCGGTTGCGCCGCTTGTCTGCGCGGAGCTCGGGAACGATAAAGAAGCCACCACCACCTCTTTCTCTATACTCACCCTTGTTCGTGACGTGCCGAAAATTTTTAATTTCACCTGATTCTTCACGCGCGTCACTCTTCACTCGAGTAATACCTCACCGAACTGATCACCCGTGTGCTGGCGATATAAGCAGACGCCGCTTCTGCCGAGAGGCTGCGCAGGATCTTACGCGGGATAAACGTTGGATCTCTCATCTCAAGGACTGGAGAGGACTCGACTTTGTGTGTCGTATATATGTGTATATAAGTGTGTGCATAGCGGGAGGATGGTAAGAGGTCCATCGAGGGGGTAATGGCCAATGGTCTACCCGGCAGCGCGCACTATCTACGCAATATATCGTCGGTTAATTAATCGTTTAATGAGACAGTAGTTAGCAGTGATGATTGTGATATTTTTCTCGTTATTATTCCTCATCGTTCGAGATTCATCTCGTCGTTGTTAGTCTCACTATTCGTTTGATATCGACACGGTTTTTTTTTTGTTAATTTATCGAATATATAAGTAAATTGAGAAATTAATTTTCAAAAATACAATAGGAAATTGTAGAATGATATGATGTTGTATATGTTTTTATTATTATTATTTTTTAAAATATCTCACTTTACTGGAATATATAAGAATTGAGAAATTGATTGATTTTTTTATTAATCGAATACCAATATTCCGAAAATGATGAATTATGTATTTTTTTTACGTATCATCCATTTCACTGTTAAACCCAAAATTCCCATTGAAATAAAAAAAAATCACAAAAAAAGGTTTAACGGCTGATAAAAAATAAGATAGCGGAAAACTCTCAAAGAATTCGGTTTACCGAAAGTCCGCGCGTTCTTCGATTTCTATCGCATACGATTTTTCGTTTGTAATTTTCGTACAGAGATTCAGCGTGCCGTTTGCCCATGTGAAATATGTTACTCCAATGATACTTGAACCTCTTTTTCTCCCCCATTATCGCTCAACTCAGTTCTCTTCGTTCGATTCCTCAGCTGCAGATCGTTTTCTCTTTCAAATGGGGTCCTCTCTTCTGGGGATACCAGACGGCAGAAGGCACACACATCGGAAGCTCTAACTCGCATTCGCGTTGCTTACTCTCCCTTCGTCGTGATACGAGAGACGTACCTGCTTCTTGTAGAGCGAGTGATTGATCGCTCGAAAAACCAAACTTCTCATCGCTGCGCTGCACCGTTCGTTCGATGGTACTTTGGGGGCCCTCTGGTTGCATCTCATGCCATCCGCACCGGTGGTTCAAAGTTTTATTATTCTCTTATTCGCTCGCGCTCCTCTTCCTTCCTTCCGTCCTTCCTTCCTTTATTCTTTTCCATCGTCGTTATACTCTCGTATATTCGTCGTCGTTCCTCGACTGTTCTCCTTTAGCGTCGTCGCCACCTCTCTCTTTCTCGGTAGTCATTCTTCGTTCGAGAGGCTTCTTTCATTATGCCATTTTTAATCATCTCGAGGGGAGAGAGACAGAAAAGCGAAACTGCAGCCTTTTCTCCAGTGCCATCGTGTGGCAACTACTGAGGTATATACCATGTGTACGCCGTTGAAGAGCCACAACGGTCAGCGCGCAGACGATCGAAATCGTTTCGGGTACCAGTCATCGTACCGCGCGGCCTTTTGGCTTCTCTTCTTGACCGTTCTCCGGGGGCCCCACTGGCTGGACCAATCGAACGAGATAAATCAATCGATATGCGATACTCCAGCGTCACGGTGAGATTACGATACGAGGAATTCCATTACTCGCTGATGCTTGGATTCTTCGCTCGGAGTTATCTCTTTCTCTGTTGAGCTTCGATGTTACACCGAAACGTATCTCGCTCGCGGACTGTTGCTTATATTGCTCATCTGTCCTCTCTGCGAGCACTCATCACCGGCTTCGGTTTTTTTTTTCTCTGAGCCGAAAAGCTTCAACACTCGTATATACTTGTGACAATACGCGAAGTAACGATACACTATAGCGAAGGGTATTGTCATCTCACGATCACACTGTACTGCCATTGAAACACTTATAAAAAAATGAATGGAAATAAATGAATTCTTTATGATAATTTTGAACGTCTGATTGTCGCAGAAAAAAATATGATGAATAAAAAAAAATAATTTGTTAAAAATATTTCTCAATATTTGGTAATATTTGTTAATATTTTTTTTGTTACAATAATTATAGGAAAAAAAATGTCATCTCGATAACTGAAAAACTTCGCGTACAATTGCCATTGAGAGAACTTAAAACTGTAACACAGCGAAAGGGCAAAGGGGGTCCCCGATTGCGAGAAACGTTCTGATTAGATCTTCAATTTAGATTACGAGAGTCAAGCTACAGGCAGTTCGTATTGATTGGACACTTTGTACGAGTTACGGACGAATGAGCTGTTCGTTCCGTCGAGTAATTTCGAAGTTGACTGAATTTTTTTCGTGCGCGCAAAAGGTCTCGTAAAGGAAAGGGTCCGACGAACCGAGAGCGACGAATCTCTCTAAGAAATCTCACGAAATATACGTTAATCATTGCAAGACGAATGAATATAGTAGTCGCGGTTACGTCACAGGCGGTGAAGATTCCTCGATGGCAGTAGCCAAGTTCGATCTTAACGCATATAAACCGGCCGTATATACTTGCCGTATGATAAATGACGCTGGAGATGACCGCGGGTTGCACTTCCACGAGCTGTATATGTACTGTCGAAAAATAACGGACATTCGTGCGCGCGCCCGCGCGAGTTTATACCGCGTCCGTGAATGAGTGGATTGCATTGTCCATAACCGAGAAGAAACTCTCGGGCGGGCGTGGGGGAGACGCGAGAAAAGATTGTGCACACGAGGGAGTATGACGAAGCGAGGAAACTTTTAAAGAACAGTAGATGAAGGGAGGCCGGGAGACTCATCATTCTTCTGTGCTACTGACGCGCCAATAAGCGACCATGTTTCGTTTGTAATTAGGGAGAATGTAAATCAAAGTCGGTTGCTTCAATGCGCCCCTTCGACTGACGCCTCAGTTAAAAAAAATATTCATGCAGTTATTCTTGCAGTTCTCGATAAATTGCATCGGTTCGTGTCGGACGAAAAAAAAAAAAAAATAGAAAAAAAAAATTGCGAAGTCCACAAGACGTACGGCGAAGTTTAATACCAAAAATAAAAAAAAAAATACATTACATTATAAAAATGATGAATTTTCGCAATAATTTTTTTTTCCGCCATTTTTTATTACTATAAAAAATGATAAATCGAATTAATATAATTACAATAGAAATTAAGACATTAACGAATTTTTTTTATTCTTTTATATAAATTAAAAGCCATCGATTTCGAGAATTTTTTTTATTGCGTTTTTTTTTTCTCGCTATCGTTAAGCATTTGCAATATTTTTTTGCCGCAACTTTCGTTGCTTTTGTTAAATGCGTTGTTGAATTCCTCGTGATCTTGTTTCGTGTCGAAAAAAAAAGAGGAGAAAATAAATAAATGCGAAAAACACGGTGTGCCTCTCTGGTTTTGGTAAGTGGTCAGGGTATCGTTACCCAGCGGGTAATGTCTACCTGTTACAACGAACGAGTGTGCGCTCGTGTTCGCGTCCTCTGAGATGCACCATCGAGCCCTCTCCGAATGCAGTTGAATTCAGAGCGTCCGAGTGTCCGTTGAGGCGCTCGGGACACCGCTATACAGCAGCACCTGAGAAAGTCGACGGCGATCGTGCCACGGCACCACGCATTTGTTAGCTGTCTGTCCGTCCCGCGGGTGTCCGCAGCAGCAACCAGCAGCGGCAGCAGCAGCAGCAGCAAACCGCCGTCCGGTTAAATGTTAATTTCGTCCCGGCTGAAGTTCGCTAATTAGAAATGATCTCTGCTGCTGTTATTGCTGCTGGTGGTGGTGGTGGCGAGAGCGCGCGCACTTTGCGAGCCACGGCTCTATTTCGGACGTCGTTGCCGATTCGTTTCGCCGGATGATAAATCGAGATCGTTCGTTATCTCACTCGAGCGTTTCCTTTTCGCGAGTTGCACATTCACCTTGTATACACATATGCATGCATGCGAAAATCTTCATCGCGCAACCTACCGCTAGATGTACACTGACATTCTTCCCTCTCAATTAAGTTTCTCTCGTCTTGACGATTTTTTTTTTTTCGCCACGATCTTTCGCGATATATTTCTCCGATTGTTCCCGTTAAAAATGATCAGCCAAACGGGCATTTTGGTAGAACAAAAAAAGTTGATACCGAATATTACGGGGCTTCTGTATTGAAGCGGATAATCGTTGATGAACGATCTCCCATAGGTATAAAATGGATTTCAAAATATACAAGAAATGTACCCATTTAACGTTAAAACTTCTATATCTTATATAGTCGAATGCATAAAACATGTAAGAAAAAAAAATTATTTTTAAAAATTAAAAATGTGTAATCAATTTTTGATTTTTTTAAAATATAATGCTAATTGTGTCACGGCGTGAAAAAAAAATGTTTGGAAAAATAAAAAATAAGAAAGGATATGCTATGACGCAGTGCTTAATCGGCCGCAGCCGCCCGAAACTCAACATTAAGCTTACGTCCGAAAGCGAAGTTTATATTTCATTAGAAAACTTTGTCGCGAAATTGAGATTCAGAGTTATGAACTTCGTACGCAGATTTAACTTCGGAGACACTCGTCACAGAGTAGAACTACAGATGTAAGTTTCTTCTTCGGCATTCGTTTCTCTCGTCTCCCTATTCGCGCCCATCTTTCTTCCAAGATCCGTGTGAAAGTGTCACTCACGCGGCTGAACGGAGGCGATAAACGTGGACTTTCGCGAGAGGAGAAGACGAGAATAGTATATAAGAAGAGACAACGAAGAAGAGCGAAGCAGCTATATGTAAACATATATAAAACTATACCTATACTATAGTTCGGAGGGAAAAGATTCGTTGCTTCTGGTTTCCTTCGTTGAGTCTCCTTGCCGGACGCTCCGGATTAAAGACGAGGGACGAGAATACGGTAGACGACTGTGACGATGCAGTGTCCTCTGGCAGTATGCGTCGCGTGGACGTTGGGGGTTTGTCCGTCGTTCGGACGATCTTCGCATATCTATATAACCGGGAAGAAGGGAGGACCAGAGAGCTCGCGCGAGGAATGTGTACGTCCACAAGCGCAGCAAGAGGGAACAGCTATTGTCTTGTCAGCGGGAGCCGCTAAATCTGCCCGCGGATCTCTTCACGATCGTGCTTAACTCGCTTGCTTCGGTGGGCCTTCGATCCTACATAGTATATATATATAGTATATACATATATGTAAACACATATATATATATTTTATATATACAATACAGAAGAGAAAAAGTCAAAGGAAGAAAGAGATAACTGAAGCAGAAGAAGAAAGCAAGGCACCCCTCGACTGACTTCTCTTCCTCCTATTTCTTTTTTTTTTTTAATAAAAAAAAAAAAATTTTCGCCTCGTCGCCCCACGTTATTTTGTTACTTTTCTTCCTCTGTACTGCCCAAGTCCAGGGAAGAGTTCGAAGTCCGTTCTCGTTTCTACGCTTTCCAGTTTCTGTGTGCACGCGATCGGCAGCGCGCGCGAGGGAAGTAAAAGAAGGACAAAGTCAGTGTGCCAACCCTCCTCGACCTCGTCGCGTACGCTCTTCACTCTTTGCAGCCCAAAGAGGAGAGGCCCCGACGACGAGGAGGAGGACGACGACGACGACGATCCGTACGCGATATCGCGCAAAAGTTCGACGAAATAAATATGTAGCAGCGGGATATATAGACGGACGAGGAAGAGAGTACAATTGGAGGAAGAAAGACGAATCGTGAAAGCGTTGCAGTTTGGGTTTGGGATTCGGGGATTGGTCGGAGGATTTTTCTTTGTGCAGCGCAAAGTGCACGGAACAGAAACGCGGAGAGAGGAATCGAATATAAGAGTCCGGCCGTGCATCAGCGGACGGACCCGCTGCCGCAGATAAAAGGTTCGTCGATCTCCGACTCGATACACTCCCCGGGTTGGCCTCTGTGCACGAAACGTTACGTTATACATCCCGGGGGTTTCTACTTCGAGGAAATTTTGTGACCCAGTGACACGGGAATTGTATCTCACCGCGTGCACTGGATTACTCTCTTTCTTTCTTTCTCTCATTCTTTATCTCGAAAGATAAAAGGATATCGATAATATGACGTATAGGCGAAACGTATATATTTATACATGACTTGCAATTTTATGAATTTGCGACGGCTTGAGGTAACAGGATGCAAAGAACGTTCGATATCATAAGGGATGCACGAAGGCCGATATATATTTTTGATAAAATTCGATTTTTCGCGGCACCGGGGGATGAAATCGGCGAATATGCAGCTTCCGTTTGTTTATATTTAGCAGGTGACTGCTTTTTCGGCAGATATCAGTTCGGAATGTCGCGAGATATTGACGAAAAATGAAAATATGTGTATTGAGAACAAATAACCGTAGGAATTATTATGATTATAATGAATAAATAAATAAATAAATAAATAAATAAATATTATTTTATTTATTATAATGCAGAATTTTCTTAAGATGGTAGCGTAAAATTATAAAATTTTTTTTTCTTTCAAAGGTTTTCATTCTCTCCCCGTTATGCCCTTCAATTATTTTCGCAGTTTTAGAAGTTTCAATAATCATTTTTTTTTTACTGATTTCGAAGTAACAGTGGAACGTTTACCCGGCAAAAGACGCCGATTGATAGATCGTGGCATTCTCGTAACTTTGAGAGGCTCTCGCATAGAGACCGATACCTGCTGAGCAGCGTAGAGAAAAGTCCGTGAAAACAAAGTCCTAACACCGATGTCTGGACCGGCGGAACGAGCGAAAGGATGAAGTCGAGCTTTCTCGGTCACTGTCCGTGATCGATTGGTCAGTGCGCTACACTCGACGAAGTTCTACAGCCCGGAGATCGTGAACCCTTTAATCGCCTTCGCTCGTGCTTATCGTGTAGGTACCGCGTATACACACATCGAGAACGGTACGAGTTTCCGTGTACATCGATCTTACTCCGATCTAACATTGGCAGTTGATCGTCGTATATACTACAAGACTTAGAGTGCGCTGTATGCGAAGCGTTTGAATTCTTTGCCGTCTTTGCATATACCGGACAATACCGATTTTGTAAACGATTTTTCAATGATAAAAAAAAATAAAAAAATAAAAAATTGTCTTTAAAAAATCGTTAACAAATTAAGTTTTAAAGTACTTTAATTATAATAATAATAACGGTAAAATAATTTTTCCTTTGTTCGAGAAACGATGAAAAAAAAAATTGTAGTCGGTACAGAAAGCGAAACGAATCGTAAATGGAAGTATTTTTGCCTCTTGGGACATAGGGACATGCAGATTCGTCTTTAACAGTCACTTCTCTGTACTGACATTATAGACACATACATGCATTTGCCGGTATATACGCTTCTGTACGTATAATGTAACCGAGGCGTGTGGGTTGTGTCAGTGTGCGCGCGCAGAGCTCGAGTCGAGCCTCGCGCAGGACAACGTCAAAGATAAAGGATAGAGAACAGTAGCAGCAATCAAGCCAGACATCGGACAGTGACGGATGCCGCGTATCATCGCGTATCATTAGCTCCGACTTAAGGCATTCTACATACGAGTATACTACAGCTCGTTCCTCGCTTTGCCTGCTATGCCTTCGCCGACCTACGTACACACGCAGACACGTAGTGACTCGAGTCTCGTCTCAGCAGTATACGTACACAGGATACCCTTGCGTCGAGCTGCGGAGACCCGAGAAACGAAAGAGACGGACGAATCTTTTCAACGATGCAAGGAAACGGAGGTACAGGCAGCGGCGCGGAGGATGCAGAGATATGCAATTGTATTTGAACGTTATACGAGTACCTGTATTCGTTTATATAAAACGATGTAAGTTACCTAACCAAAGTCACGAGAATGTTACGAAGTATATATGGAATCTTCTTCGAAGTACGGATTCGAGAAACCGAGAGATACAGAATTTCATGCACGATCGTCCGGCGGTAGGTAAATATAATTCAGTATTGTAGAAACCGATTTTTTTCTTCGTATATATATAAAGGAGATGAGAATACTGTGAAGAATTGGCTTTTATTACAATAAATTTGTAACGTCTTTCCTTCCCCGGGAGATGTGGTTCAACATGATCGATCGCTATCGACGGATAATTCATCATACCGAATTGTTTTCACGGATATTGTTGGATCGGTGTAATTTGATGAATTCATTATAATCGAGACGCTAAGAGGGCTCGAGGATCTATAAATAAAATCTGTCAGATCTTATTATTTTGTAATTTCAATCGCGGAGTTCGCTATGAGGATTTTTATGATATTTTAATATCGTCAGAAATTTTTTTGATCGAACGGAGTATTTTTTTTACGGCGGAACGTTTGAAAAAATCGAATAAAATTATAGAGGATTTTATTTGTACAGTAAATTCAGTATAATTTTCGCCAATCGATAAGTTTGGAATGCATAAAATATTTATTATATACCTAATATAAAATTTTTTTTTGGCATTTTTTTTTGTCTCGTATTTTTGCGCGGTGCCCTTTTAATCGCGTACGCCAATGTGTTGTACCCGGTACGCTATAAACACGAGATCTACAGATCGATGACGAAGACCGGAATTTTTTCGATAACGCACACACATCGTGTTCAACGTTCGCGGGGTGTTAGCACGGGGTGCAGTGGCTCGGTCACCGAAATGCGTGTAGTCACGCGGAACGGTAGCCCTTCTCTGCGGCACGCCTCTGTGATATCTGTCCCCTTCTCTCCCCTCGAGGAAACCATATGGTAAATGAAGAACGATAAAAATAAAAGAGGGCGGAGAGAAACCGGGTAAGAGTTCTTCGGCGTTTCTACCGATGTCGAGAGGATCGTGGATCGCATTGGACACTCTCCTCTCTGCTCCTCTCGAGTTCCGTACCGTATGCGCAGGCATCGGAAGCCGCGGCGGAGCCACCCAAGAAGTAACCAGCAGGTTTTGGTCGACTCCCGAGTTTGTTAATTGCGAACGATAAGGAGAGATTCAGCTCCCGCTTCTTCGGTGCAAAGGGAGTTCGCTGCTGCTACTCTCTCGACGATGCCTATACTCGTCGCATAGTTCGAGTGCGATAAGACTCGAGAAGGGAATGCATCTCGAAAGAGTTTTGTGTACCTCTCGCCACTTTGAACGAGAAACGAAATGTCTTTCGTGGAGACTCCGGGGAAAAACCTTAAGGAATTCGGAGCGCGTAATACGGTCGATGCTCGACTGGGATTCATAAAACGCGATATAATTCTAGAATATTTTTCTTTGTTTTCATTTTTTACTTTCATTCTTGTGTAAAAAATCGAACTGAAATCAATGTCGTGAGAATTGAACTCTCGAGTTTAATTCTTATTAAAAAAAAAAAAATAAATCGTTTATATATCGCAGCAAAATCTCTGCTTCCCACTTTTATCACTACCATAAGAGAATAAACCCGAAAAGGACAAAATCCCGGAAAAGTTTTAACCCTTTAAGTTCCGAATTTGCAGTTTTCGTGTCATTTACAGTTAAATCAGAAATATGTCTCGCGTTCGACGTTAATTTAAATTCAATAGCGAACTGACGACTGAAAATTCCAAAGGAATAAATTACGTTAATTTAACCCGTTAACTTGTTATACATCCGTGTCGGTGAATAAAATGAGTTAAAACAGTAAAAAAGATTAAAAGTCTTGATACGTTCGTAAGTAAAGGAACTTTGCGGAAGAAAAAAAAATGTTATAATTGTACCAGATACACATACAGCCGTGAAAGGTATTTGGAAGTTTGGAGTGAAGATCGCGCGTTCGTTCATGTGCTCCGAAAGAACGGAGAGTCGCGAGCTGTTTGAGCGGTAATGGGGCGTGAGAACGCGAGCGACCGGTTGGCCTCTCGGCTCGGTCTGCCCTCTCGTCGGTCCGACGAAGAAGAGGGCCGACTTGACTGCCTCGCAATGCCTCCTCAACCTGAGGCCTGGAATCCTCTTTCCTCCTCTCTTACTCTCGTGCGCAACCCATAGCCTAACAGAGCTCGTTCCATCAACGTACCTGACACTTTCTCACAAAGTTTAACACGAACTTTTGAAGCTGCTAGTAGAAACTCGAGGACGTGCGACTCGGGGTAATAATATCACGGTATGCGTGTTAATAGCGAACAAGTTAATACTTCTTACACCGTAAGAAACGTTTCTGCTGGTCACTTCCTTATCCGCCACCTAGACGTTTGTGATAGATTTTTATTTTCTCGTTATTATATACGAAAAGAAGAAGAGAAGAACGGCTCGATCGAGATTTGCATATCAACGTAATAATTATCATGATTAACGGAACGTAACAATTTCTAAATAAAAATAATAATAATTATTATTAAGAAATTCCATATAATATAATTATATTTATTATTATATTATGCGATAGAAAATTGTGTTATTTATTTATTATACGAGTGGAATGTACTTGTAAAATATTTCATTTTAACGGAAAATACGATTTTTCGAAAATTAATTATATTTTTAATGATGTATTTGTTATTAGAAAAAATTGAAGAAATCATTTTGCGAACTAAATGAAATGAATAAATTGTATTTTATTTGTGAAAATTCAATTGGGATTATACCAATTATACGAACGTAATGTCCTTGAAATGTGAAGCAAAGTTTGACTTGGAAAAAAATCGATAATTATTCGCCGGTTCGTTTCGGTCGACTGGAAAATTTGTCAGTGGCCCCTACGATGCCGGAATGTTACGTATTGACGGATTGCCGATACTGCGAAAATGAGGATTGACGGGGATTGCGGCTTTTCTGGTCTCTCATTTAAAGCGTTGGTACGTCCGTCGACACGTCGATTAGCTCCGAATATTAATATGTATGGGACAGTCGGAGTTTCACTGCATTTTCAATGACACAGACGAGTTCTCACGTGCGAACCAACGGGTCTGAAAAATGTATGATGTTTTCGGCACAAATCGAAAAGATTCACTGAATCAAGAAAAAAAAAATACAAAGTTGCATCGATGGGGAAATTGCGACATACATATTTTTTCTTAACTTGTCATCTATTTCAGCCTTTTGGATGAAAATTACAATCCTCCCGTCAAATGTTCAATCGAAATCCATCCAATTCAATGAATCCAATGAATCCAATGAAATTTTTATTTTTTTTTTTTTCGGGATTTATAAAATTAAATGGTAATAAATCAATGGATAATAACAAAGACGCGTCGACTGCAATTCCACTGTTTTTTTTTTTTTTATTATTTTTTGATATTTCCATAAAAATCTCGACTTTTTGTCTTGAATTTTTTACGCTCTACTCTCGTATCGTCATTAAAATAAAAAATAGTTTAAAAAAACCCAATAGCGCTTGATATTTATTTATTTGAATAACCCGTTTCGTTTTTCCATTTTAACTGCATCCTTTCAACTGCAGAGTAGCCACAGCGGCCAAACATTTCGAATTTTACTTTTCTGATAAAGATATCTGCTTTTTTTAAACAAATATTTATCGACAATTTTTTTTTCAATTTTGAATATACCTTTTCGTAAAAAAAATCTCATTTTATTGTCTCCAATATTTTTCGAGATCAAGAATAGCAAAATTCGACGAAATTTTCGATTTTTCGGGGGTTTCATGTAACAGCGCATACGAATATTCGTAAAATTGAAAAATTTCAAAGTTGGCGATATCCCGGAGACTACAAACTTGCAGCAACGATGTAGTAAAGAAGAAAGAGTATTGAAAAAAGAGAAGAAACGGAATGAGTTCCGTTACATCGCCGCAAGAATGGAAATGTGAAAAGCCTTGAGCGCATTCCGTATGTTGATTCGAGTCGTGCACCGACGGATCGACGAAATCGTTTTAACTCTGTCGTCCCGGGTGGACGAGGCCAGTTTTAACGATACAGCACGTTCGTCCAGTAATGTTCTTTTCTGTCGTACGATAAGAAGGAGAAAGGTCGAAGATATGCGGCACACACAACGGTAATGCAATCTCGAGGAAGACGAGGTCGTGTGTCGTTTTCCTCTGTCGTCCTCGACCGAGGACACTCGTGCTTGAAAATGTTTCAACAACGAAGTTGCCATAGACGATAGAAGAGTTCTTCGCTCGGTGGACGATTGTCGTCGACGAGAAAATCTTGCCGACAGGTATATCTTCGGTCAAGCGAATCTTATATGCATTAGGCGGGTACCAACGACGACGTTCGACTTATATCCGCCCATAGCTCGTATACATACTCCCATAGAAAATATATACCGTCGATAATACTCGATAATCTACGAGCTCGAGCTCATCACGTTCGGTCGAATAGCGGGTCGCTTGATCTATTATGCGTGACGAACTATAGACCAGTTGGTTTCTGATTATCATCGGATAACACGATCAACGGGTTGACGAACCGAAGATCCACGGTATTGCGTTCATTACACGGTTAACCCCATACCTAATATACCAATATTAATTTTCGATATATCGAAAAACAACGACGAGAACATATGAAAACAACCTGAAAATTGTAAGTTTTTGCATTGCTTTCTCATTCATTTTTTTTCCGCAGAAAAAATTTTACTACCGGAAAAAATCGTCGAGAATTTGTTGGCGTCGTCGTATGAGACGCTTTGCGAGCAAAAAAAATTAATTGAATAGTAAGCAATAAGAGAAATTATAATTTTGAGAGTTCTTTCGATCGTTTGATTATAGACTGTTGCTGTTTACAGAGAATAGACTAAAAATATCAGATAAAGTTGTCACCAAGAGACATTTTTTCAAATCAATTTTTTTCTTGTTTTTCAACGCGTTTTTTTCAGAATCTATTCGAATCATTTTTAGAATTTTTTTTTCGTAATTCTTTGTACTCATTTTTTGTTTTGTTTTTTCATTGACGCAATGTTTTTTATAATTTGGTTTGTAGTGAAACGTTAATTTTATATATGGACCAAGCGAAGTATGCGCGAGGTTGGTGTTCGAAACATCGATATTGCGTCAATACCATAACTAATAAATTATCGAGTAAGTGGAATTTAGTGTCGCAGATCCATTAGTAAGAACCAATTTGTCGTCGCGTTGTCAGAAATATAACTCCGGGATAAGGTGTTATCGCGAATGTTAACGTTTCCGATATTAATCGAATTCACGAATAATCTAAAACGGATAGTATTTAAATCACAATTTCGATATATCTCGAGTTCGTCAGAAATGTAAGTTTTCAAGCGTTGGTGTATTAATGAACGAGAGATAAAATGATTCATGAATATTCATAGAAAATCAGAACAACAACAACAATGATAACAATAAAAAATTTTGAAGTGGTCGCCGTAGTTGATAGATTAGTAGTTGTGGTAAAAAAAAATGGATAAATAACATTTTTTTCGTTCGTTTTTTTTTTTTTTTTTTTTTTTTTTTTTTTTTTTTTTTTTTCATATAACTCTCAAGATATGTTACCGATACGCTCACGATCGCGAGATATCACACGAATGTTATGGTCGATGCATGTTTGCTCGCTGAGAATTTGCGGCTATGTAGGCATACATGCACCTAGAGTCTGCACGTCGCACGGAGGCCTCGTACTCATTGATCATTTCGATCACTTATGCTAATCTCGTATAGTGTTCACTCGCGCGAACACACGGTATATAAAACTGGTTTGCTTCTCTGCGCTCTCCTTCGCTCTCGTAGTAATTATTTCACACTCGCGAAGTGGCCGTTATTAGTCGGCGCTCGCTTTTACGGATTCCGCGGTACATACGAGGTTCACATATGCACAGTTGTAAGCTAAGCTGTAACTGAGACTGTCCTATACTTAAGTAAAGGTCAAGGTTGAAATTGATTCTTGAATAGCGCCGAAATAAAAAAAAAAAACATTATTCTCAAAATGAAAGTATAACATTTCTTCATTTTTTCTCAGTTTTTCGATCTATATTTAGATTCAATAATACTATTATTATTATTAATATAATAATAATTGGCATTAATAATAATAATTAATATTATTTTAATATTATTTTACTCATAGGCTCATTGACCTCTTTGAAAAATAGTGGTAAAGAGGTTAACATCGATCACGTCGATTTTGGTATAATTAACATAGAATTTGGATTGACCCATTTTCAAAATTTTTACTGTACCCTTGTATCACCTTGGAAAAGGGGTCGAAAATTTTCTTTTTTTTTTATAAAAATTTAAATTTAAACTGTTCAAATTATCTACAAAAACTGTCTTCGGTTTTGAATCGGCGAAAAAACGATTTTATAGAATAGTTTCAACAACTCAATCGCGGAGTTCGAATTTCTCGAAAAATATAGAAAAATCTGCGACTCCAAAATTCCATACCTTCGAAATAAATCGATGGTCCGTTTTTCCCGATTTTTTTTTAGCATTCGGCGGCGCGCACATTCGCGTGGTGGTACCCTTTCGATAATCTATGACTCGAGCCAATTAATAACGCCAAACAACCCCGTGCGTCTTTGCAGCAACCGTGGGAGTAACTCTGCATGCGTTGTAGTGCGTTATAGTGCGTTATAGTGCGTTATAGTGCGTTACAGTGCGTATGATGTATATATGCAGGGGGTATATACTACCTATATGTATATACATTATATATCGTTTCGTGAGCCTTCCACGTTGATTAACTAGGCTCTCTGCGGGCCATCCGGCGCGCGTACAGTCTTAATGACAACCGCGAGCCGAGAGAACACTGCCTCACTTGCTGCCACGTTTGCCACGCTGTTTCGCAGCCTCGATAAAGTTGACCTTCCATACGCTGCATCTTTCCAACGAATATCCGCGAAACCGGTCAACTTCACTTCGCAGTGCCGGTTTCACCGAGACAACATGGTCGAAAGAGTGGACGCAAGAAGCCCCGAAGGAGGTTGAGCGCGCGTGGAGCCAGTCAGAAAAAAGGCTCTCTCCGGCCCACCGATCTCGCGGGCTCGCGCGGTGGTGCATCGGTTGCACCGTTGCAACAGCAGCGGATGATTTAACGACTCCCTCGAAATTTCGATCGGATCTCTCGCGGCGTAGGAAACATATATAAGATGGAGATGAGAGGCGGGAGAGAAAGAGTAAAGTATATTGAGAGAGAAAAAACAACGGCGAAAAAAAAAAATGAAAAAAAAAAAAAAAAAACCCCATTGAATAAAACTAAAAAACAAAAAGCAAAAAAGAAATGAGGTAAAGAAGAGAAGAGAAGCCAAAGAGAATGAGAAAGGGCGGTAGGAACGGGACGAGCCACGGGAGCTCGTGAAAGATACGAGTTGGAAAGATGCTCACGAGTAGCGAGGCAGACGGGCCAACGATATGTAACTATCGAACTAATTTGCAGAAGCAACCGTGGAGAGACGGTAAAAAATATATCTGACGAATCGATACACACGCGGTCGGAGAGCTCTCTCTGCCAAGAGCGATAAAGACGACCCGTAAAGAAATAATGAAAATAAAAAAATATATATGAAAAAAAAAAAAAAGAAATTTGAAATAAAATAAAAACACAAAGATGCAGAGACGGGTGAATGTGTAAAGAGACAACGAGATAAAGTGATGCCAAGGTGGAGGTAGGTGGACGGTAGAAATACAAGAAGAGAACTAGAGAGGCCTCTTCTTTATATTTTCTACCGTTCGTTATTTCTCTCTTTGCGGCTTTGCCAGAGGGCAGAGGCGCAAAGAGCTTCGAAACTTCTTTGCATCGTTGTACACGTTGACCGGTATATATATATATATATATTTGTAGTATCCGTATATATAGGTGTGATACATCTTCACGTCCGGTTGAAAGGCTCGCATATGGCGGAGAGCAGCAAAAAGGAGAAGGAAAGAGAAAGAGATCGTGTTGGTGATTATCAGCAATAATATGTACGCGGAGACTTTAATTACAACGAGCTCTCCGTATGCGCTGTGCGCGTGTCCCTCTTCTTCTCTCATTTTCTCGCAGGAGTTACGGAGTAAAGATCCTGCGTATCGGCGCAACCTGCCGTTTCGAAACGACGAATATTCTGTTACGCTCGACTTTTAAATGGATTCATAATAGCGTACAAACGCTGTTCCGTCTCAATTTAACTTCACTCGCGCCTCGTTCGCCTCCTTGAGAAGCTCTTTTATTTTCTTTTTAGTTATTCTATTATTATCTCTATCCCTCTCACATCTCCGAACTCCCAGTATTTAGTTATCAAGGATTTCGACCATTTGAATAATGAACATAAAAAAGAATTTTAATTTTCGAAAAAATTATTATTTATTATAATTATTAATATAATGCAAACAGTAATAGCAATAATAATATGAGTTCATTTAATAAATTTTTTTTTTATAATTTTTTTTTCGCAAAAAAAAATTCTAAAAAAAAAACAAAAGAATTATACTGAATACAATTAAGGGTAAGCAATAAATAAATAGAGAAATAACAGCGGGTTACGGAAAGACTGAAGTGAGAAGATAACGATTTTCGATCTTATCAAGTTTTTCAATAAAAACGAACCGGCGATGGAAATACGGTGCTCGAGATGAACGGGCAATTTTGTTTCAAGCGAATTTGCGATTAATATCCTACTTCGCTCATGGCGTAGGCAATGAGCCATGTCAGCATAACTAACTATAAGTACACAAGCCTCGAGGCGAGGAAATCTCGAACGGGAGCCTCGGCAAACCCCTCAGTGGTGTTGTAGCTTTAGTAGACTGTACACATATTTGTATACAATAGGGCATCATAATACGTAATCTGGGTAAGGTATTCGTGGCCGAGATACACCCGAGATCTCCCACGTTCGCTTGCTCGTGGCGCGCACCGAGACTTGTTCGCACCATCGTAACGTCGTAACAGCCAACATAGTTCCGACTCGCGGTTGTGTTACGTGCATCATGACTACGACCTTGCTGACTCGGCTCGGTGTTGGTAATGGGCTCAACTGATTCCGGAAACAAGCGTTCGCTACTATGTTTAACCTTTTTTATTTATTGCTATTCCAACCTCCGATTCCAATTATCCGAGAATTTATTATAGACGATAAATTCGATAAAAAAATCATTTTCTACAAGCCTATCCGGCGCAATAATCAATAATTCACCGAAAAAAAAAATGTATCGAATTATTCGACATTATTATTATTAAAAAATGGTGTTTTTATCGTTGTCGAAATAATCGCCAATGACAATGTTGAAAAATTATAAAAATTTTAAATGAAACTTTGAGGCTCACAGTGAAGCTTCGAGTGTGAAAGGACTGTTCGAATTTCTGCGATACATCGGTGAAACATTGTTAACCCTTTTCGTGTTACTGCGTGAGCTGTAAAACGCGAGAATCACAAGAGAGGCAGAGCTCAGGGAGCCGAAAAAGAATCCCGAACGGTTGTGGCAACGTGCGGAGGATAGATATAGTACACAAACGCGTCTCGTGTACAAGAGAAGACGATTCGACGAGATTCGCAAGTACAGATATACCAAGGTGAACGTTTCTTCTGGCAACGGCCGGAAAGGCGTAGATGCTACCTACTGTACTATACTAAAGCCTTCTTGATATTACTCACGATCTCTGCGGCTTTCTGCTCGCTCCCTCTCCGGGTTCTTCTTCTTCGCGCGCATTGTCTCGAGATAAATGATTTCGCGATATGGCATAGTAGTCCATGAAGGTGGACCTCGAGAAACCGGCCAGACTTACTTCGCCAACCTTATTTCTCACTTTCTCTTTCTATCTCATCCTTTTTCGACGAGTCCTTGCAGACGAGGAATAAAAAACTTTCGAACGCGAGAGGATCCTCACGCTTTCTCATGAAAACCTTTTGATACCCCATCGCATATACGACGACTCCACCAATTCCAATTTTTTATGAAACCATTTAAAATTTTTTTCTTTTTCGATTTAAATAATTTGCTCTGAAATAAATTTAATTTATTTGAAATTCGCGCCCTATCGGATCGTTTTACATCGTTGAAATAAATCTTCAAATGCGCAGAGACAAAAAAGTGTCTATATAAAGCGACTAGAAGAGTAATTAATTATTTTCCCGAAGCTTCTCTCGAAAACGCGACCGTTTTTCTCGATCGCGAATTGGGAGAAATGGACAATTTTTTTCTGTTGACTGTCCGTCGAGCAGAAGACTAAAGTTTTATGCATTTCACCGTAAAAAATAATTTTCCGTGTTTTCTTAGTATCCGATATTCTCGATACCTTTGCAACACTTATTTTCATTAAATTTTTCATTTTTTACAAAAATACTTTTTTCAAGCTTTTCTCGAAGCGCAAATCAAAGGCAATTGCGCAGTTTTTCAATTTCGCAATTGGATAATTTCGATGAAAAAATAAAAAAAAATCGTGACATATCGTTGATTTCTCGATGAAATTTCTCTGACTACAGAAGTTACGGTATCCCACACGTGAGTTCCTAATGAGCTAATCTCGTATTGCTACCAAAGCTACCAACCTTGACTCATCGGCTACGGGGATATCATGCCGTCCGACAGTGACTGATATCTCGTCGACATCAAGGTGCCTCGTTTCATATTAACTTGTGCGCGTAGGTGCGCATATGTTGCACAGATAGAGGCCCCCGACGACACAATTCATTAAGAATTCGATTCATCGGGAACAATCGGTGTTCATTAGGGCTCCCGCGGGAGGCTTCGCTGCGCCTCTCCTTCATCTTCATCTTCTCCATATTCTTCTTCTTCTTCCTCGCTGAAGAGATACTACTTATCATTTCTGTGCCATACGTCCGTCGGACAGGAGATGCATCACTTATTACCTCTGTTATACCCATCCCGTATTTCTCGCGCGTTGTCCAACAACGAGTGAGCGAGTAGTATATATTAATACTCGTTTGCTTGCCAGTGTACTTGAATCGGGTACGACAGGGTCGCGCTCCCATCCCGATCGATTATTACTTTTCGTCAGCGACGAGAGGTTCCGAACCGTTCAATTCGCCGAAATAGCAGATCAGAATTCAAACTTTAAATTTCGAGCACAATACTTCGCGGCGAAGAGCTTACCGACTTGCACACGCGTAGCCCCCGTCGTTTCGACGAGATCCTTTCGAGAAACTCCTCTCAGGATCTCGCGATTAATATGCCCCGTCTTGATTTATCGCCTGTCTCTCTTTTTTTTTTTCTTTTCACAATTCCTCATTCCCTTTTCTCGATCTCTCGTAGCGACGCGATAATTCAACGTTTCGACCATTCGGCAAGCATGTATTCCGGTATATATGTATTCTGCATGTATACATATGCAACTGTACTTGTGTAAGAAACGGCGCGTACGTATAAGAGATGACCCGTGAGGTCACGGGACCGCGGCGAGCCATAGGTATTGGTACGACGGTGTACGCATGGGTGTTATATACCATTGGGTCCGAACGTCCGCCGATACTTCAGCAACGAACGCGAGGGGGACGAACGAGAGATGAGTTTCAACAATTTTGCCAATGACGAAGTTAGGTCTCGGGGCTTTTGGAGAGCTCGCGCGACCGACTCTCAGTGCTATAACTCGGCCGTAAATTTACACGAAAATGGTCACGTACGAGGGGTGTTTTCTCTCGCTCCTTACCATCGTGGGGATACCCGGCGTGTCCGGCTTCAGACT
This sequence comes from Cryptus viduatorius, assembly GCA_964006125.1. NCBI lineage: Eukaryota > Metazoa > Arthropoda > Insecta > Hymenoptera > Ichneumonidae > Cryptus > Cryptus viduatorius. Next base: position 13,362,706 of record OZ023221.1, read on the forward strand.
CGCTCTCTTTAGCACTCGAGCGGTTGTAAAAACTGGCTCTCGTTTAGCACTGAAGGATTAAGCATCAACGGAGGCCGCAAAAGAACCCGCGTATAGGTTCAAATGCTTTTGAATCACGGGAGGGACAAGCCACTCTCTTTTTCGAGCAATAATACCGCATTCCGTACGGATTTTTGCGAAGTGCAAGCCTTGATGGCATTGCTATCGTAAAGCTATCTATACGAGTGAGAAAAAATGTTTTCATCTTTCGGAGCTATTAGCTATGTAAGGGATATTGCGAGTGCAGGAACTTCAGGAATGATGGAAGAAATTCTCTTGCTTATTCGTATATATGCGACATGAGAATCTGGTATTGAGGAATCCCGATGCCTTCAACGGTAGTTGTTTTTTTTTGGCCGGAAGCGAAGAGAATAGAGTGCGATATACGGGAGAGTGAGGCAAAACAAGCTTAAAAAATCAACATAATTGAAATATTTAGAAAACATTTTTTTTATTGAATCAAATTTGAAAAAAATGAAGAAAAAAAAATTTAGCTAAGGTCATCATACGCCAGCTGTAGCGTGTCAACCAGTTTAACCAAAATCTCTGATTTATACACGAGTCGAGTGAAACAGACCCAGGAAAGTGCAACGAAGCGCAAAACTCGTGCGCGCGCGCGCTGCGCGAGCGCACGTCCATCCATCCTTTCCTCCCTCCGGCCCATTCGCACTTTGCCGAGCAATCCTCATTCTCATTTATCACCTCTTTCTCGCCGCTCGCCTCTTTCACTCCCATCTCATCCTTTTCTATACACTGTATCTATAGTATACATATATCCCGTCCGCCTCTGCACACTTATTCTTTCCTTTCTGGCTGCTCGCTTCGCGTCTCCCCATTTTTTTTTCACCCAAAGTCCCCCACCCCCGTGCGACTCCAATTGGCTTTTTTTCGACGTGCATCTCTCGCGCCCTCAACATTTTCTTATTTTCACCCGCACGCAGAGAGAAGGAGAAAGAGCCCTACCATTCCGACAAAACTCCGGCGTGAACGTTGCCGAAGAGATCTCCTCCGTAGACCCCGTACGGTCTTATATATACGGCTCCGGATTTACCTTAACTTCGGCTACGACTGCCGCACTCCTGCGTTCTGCTGCATTTCATCGAGAGTTCGAGAAAAATATATATACATATATAAATACATACATACATACGAACGGAAGATAAAACAACGAAACGAGATAGAATTGTACACGAAAAATCGTACTGCCGAAACCAGCCAGACGCCTATGCCTCATTACAGACCCGAGGGGATGCAGGAATTGCAGATCCCCTCGAGAAACCGAAGGCTCGCAAATTTCGCCATTGCCTCGGTATTGGACCTCACTGGAGGTACGAGAAAAAATGAACCGTCGAATGAGTCTTTCGCGTCTTCGCATATACGAGAATGTATGCATCTATAGTATGTATACCGGTGAATAACCAGTGCGCCTCAAGATCTCCTTTCTCGCGAGCTTCAAGTGAAATTACGAGTTGAAGCGTGGATTCTTCTGCGGTTTGGAATCATATCGGTTCTCGGACGCGAGGCGTTGCGACGCGCGAGCCGAACAAACGGGTAGGATGAGTCCGGTGCCTCTGTCGAATCAACATCGTCCGCTATACCTGTAGGTTAATACCTGACGTTTGCACGGCAACCGGTGGGTCGAATCTCGTCGAAATCTTGAAGCCAACACACGGAGAGCACAACCGTAATAATGCTCGTCCGGCGCCTGGCTTCCTGGGCCGCCGTGCGCGCGCATACTCGCGTTCGCCGCCACCTTAAAACTTCCTCGTGAACTCGGCACGAAACAAAATCACCCGCACCCTATTTTCTTATTTTTTTTTTCTTTTTTTTTTTTCCTGTAGCAGTTTCGTATGCGGTAGAATTTCCAAGAATCGATAGACGGATCGCGTGTCAGCTGAGATGCATAAGCTACCGCGATACATAGTGTGCACATACTCGGAACTTTGAAACTGTACATGTAATCTATCGATGCTATACAGGCATTCCACTTCTAGGATTTGATCTCTCGCCTCTACACCAACGGTGCCGCGATGTTTCGAACGTGAAAATTAACATGTACGCGGATAATGTGTACCGCAGGGGTAGAATACCTGTAGTTAAACGAACAAAGGATAATGAGAGAAGAATCGATGATGGGTATTAGATAAGCGTTTGGAAGGCTTGAGAGTCATCGTTCCGTTGGTTCCGTTGTCTCCCTTTGCCCGATGTTCATTCCTCATTCAGACTATCTCGCTCGCTCGTCGTGAGACTCGCGTTTAGTTTAAATTCGTTTTCAAGCGTTAGGGGAAGTCTCGGGGGCACCGGGCGTCTAATGAGTCGAAGTGCCCACCTACCGGTAATTAATAACTCCGTGGAAAGCTCTTCGCGGGCTCTCTCGATCCTTGGTGCATACCTCCCAACCCAAGGGATCCCGGATAGTCGTGAGTGCAACGGGCAACGCGTTAACCTCACGGCGTACTCTCGAGGAACGAAGAGGTTCCTCACTCTCGACAAGCGAGCTAACGAAAAAAAAAAAAAAAGAAAAAATATATATGGACGAGAAGAAGGGGAGAGGACTTTCGTATTAGAGTTCTGCCCGCGATCACAGGAGAAACGAAGCTGCGGCGAATGAAATAAGGCGGTTGGGACCTTCGGAGAACTACTATCTTCGGGATTTTTTTTTTTTTTTTTTTAATTCAGTCCAATCGTAGCCACCGACCATCCCGAGGCTACAACAGAACACTAGAGCCTCTGGGACATGGGTGCAACGATCAATACTCGCACCTCGATAATGAACCTGCGGTATTCCATTTTATTATCATCATTATTTATTGTTGAAGCGCGTGCCCCGCGCGCCATGGCATCTCGGGAGCGGACCTTCCAGACGAATCGGTGCAGTGAATTCATTTGAAACCGTTACGTAATAACGGAGATTATGACGAAGGATGTGGGACGTCTTGTTCTTTATGCTATGCGATATGTGTTTTTTCCATACATGCGAAAATAACTCTGGTAACGCTTGCGCTCCGAACAATGGCAACGGACCTTGAATTTTTTTATTTTTTATATGCGGCTTTTTTTTTCGTCGCGGCTTTTATTTTTTATATGGCACTCGGTCAGCCGGTTGAAATGAGTTTTTTCCTTGAAAATCCTTGAAAATCATAGTTACCATTTTCGGCGCCTTTAATTTTTAATTTTCGAAATCGAAGGTAAATCGAAGAAAATGGGGTAACGTAGCAGCTCTCGGTACTTCTGACCTTCGAAGGTTCTTGTACCCCATATCGACAGCTACGAAGCAAAAAGGCGCATCTCACACAGTATTTCACGAAAAATACAGAATACGCCTTTTTGTTCGTTTCTAAGACATTTCATTGCCGATTCAAGACACCGATCGTCTATTTTCTTGTTACCAAAAACGTTGAGACGACAAGACTCGAATCATCAAAAGCAATCGCGAGGCTTAGTCGATTCGATAGTGAATGCAATCGCCGGGCGTCATTGTCCAAAAACGATAGAATAATATAGAAGTCAATGGTTTAAGTTTACATCATTTTATCCTCCCGTTGTTTCCAAGAGTCTTATGGTTTGACGCGAGACGCGTGTCCATTGTTACAACGGTGCAGACACTCGGGAAGTACCATCCGCGATTGATAGGGACAATGAAAGGTTCTCAAATGTAACCATTTAGCGTCGTCGCTTTCAAGTTTCGAAAGACTCTAAAGCAGGTGCATTCGTACGCGCGCCTGAATCCAGAGGTGTCTGTTTATCTGTATATATTATATATATATGTAGTATATATACCTATATATCTTTCATTATCGCGGCTATAGCTAGAAATGTTCATGGACTCGCGCGGGCGCTGAATGTCCAATCAACGAGTGCCGCGGCGCTCTTTCGTCGCGATAGAGTTTCTTCTTCAATTCTCTCTCGTCGCGGAAGGCCGGCAGGGCCCACAGAGGAACTCGAGAGCTCGCGCCTCGCGGTAATGACTATGAGAAAAGTGGCGAGCGAGATCCTCACAGCATGCTGCGGAATTACATGCTCACGTGTCGGAGGGGAATGATACCGCGAGAATGAAGAGTCCCGAGATATATTTATGTGTTGCGCGAAGGCTTTTGCGATAGAAGAGAACGGCATGTACGATACCAGGGACCAAGCGAGAGGCTGCAGTGGGCGCTCAGCGGCCCTGGTCTCGGAGAATGCAGCTGCGAAAAGGAGCGATACTACACGAATTAATTGATATACGAGCGCACGCAATTAATTTATCGATATGCGCAACCGAGGACTCCTGTTCTCATCTATACGCTTTGCTTCTCGTAAGATCGCGGCTTCATCGCCCCCCCCCCCCCCCCCTCCCTATTCCCCTGCTGTGGACATAGACGTACCGGCCGGTTGTTCTTCAGTAATAATTAACTCGATTGTCACGGAAAAAGTCGCATAGTCATTCGAAATTCACTTTCACTCCTCGATAATATACTGTACAACAGTGATCTCCCGTGAAGACTCGAGAGGTCAAGCCTCTCCCATATTTACTCTTTCATATATGTACACTTTTTTTTTTTTTTATACTTTTGTAAATATTATGAGAGCTCTCGGAGGTATTGCGTTACTATTCGGTATTACAAATATTACGAGTCAGCCGTTGATTCAATTTGAAAAATCAGATTTTTAGAATCACGGAACTTTGGATTGAGCAATAATACGACGGTATTGGATTGGGAAATATAATGAGTTCAGTTGCAACGGATAGAGAGAGGCGCGGGGCAAAATGGCACACGGGGTAGAGAGAGGAAATTGCTGAGAATGCTTTTCTTATTTAAATGAAACTGTAGAAAGTATATTTGAAAATGGAATAAAATGTGTAGTATACAAATCTAATGACTTTTTTTTTCAAATTTTATAGCAATTTTTTTCACAAATTTTCACACAATTAAAAAAATGTTTATCGTTTTTTAATCAAGTTGTTTCATTTTTTTCAAATTATATCGGAATATTTTTGAATTATTTTTCATTTTTTTTGTAAATGTTACCTTAGCTTTTTAAAATTATATCTATTTCTATGAGCCCATTTTACCCCATTCTTCCCGATTTTAGTGCCATCAATGGCGTTTGCGAAATCACGGGTCGTGTAGTTAATATTTTCGATGGTAGCAATCTATTATTAATGAATCCTCCACCGGATCGATTTTTTCGTAATAGTTTTTCCGGTCAAATACTTTTTCTTTCGTAACTTCATTTCTTTCATTACATTGGAATACGAGATTCTAGGAAGCGATTTCGTCGATTATTCGATGATTCAAGAGCGACCGAGTTATCCTGTTAGATCCAATTTATAACGATTTTCTTATATTTTCCTCCGCAATTGGTCAAACGCTACCTTCGAGCCTTCTGCACTTTCTTTTTCCTATTTCGGAGTAACTAATAATAGGATACACGCAGATCGAATACGAATACATATATGTTTAAAATAATTTCTCGTTGCGAGTGTCTCGAGTGAAAACGTGGAAAGAAAAGTGTTGCCCTTGTATGCTCGTGCAAGATACCGCCGCCGTTGGTAATAACAACAAAGTTTAGCCGCCGCGTCTCTCGGGCGTCGACGATGACGCCCGGAGCCTTTTCAGGCTCAGCGCGCTTTCTTTAACGCATTGCGAGACTCGTCGTTTCGTCGTCCTTTTCTTCTTATTCTCGTATACAAATTCTTTCCGTCTTCGTTTTCCCCATTCTCCTCCCTACTCCACGAAATCCCCATTATGCCTGTACGTGCATCATTACTCAATGACTAATGCCCGCCGTGGCTGGTGCTATCCGCGAGAAGACTAAAATCATTAGGGACACTCATTTATACCTCTCTAGACGAAGGAAGGCCACCGATGCCTGCCTACATCCAACGAACTCGTAGACCCTTCAATTTATATGCTTATATACGCTTTCTTCGGGGGATGGGGCTTCCGGTTGCGTTCCAGCATCCCGCAGCCGCAAGAAACTTTAGAAGAATCAATTACTCTCGAAAGAATTTATGAGTCACAGTACCGTTTGTATACCGCAAATTATTTAGCAAGGTAATCGATGGTGTTGTTTGAACAAAAAGCAGAACAGTCAATTTGACTTTAACCGAAGAATTTACGGACATTTAAATAAAAATACAGTTCTCGATTTTTTTCCGTTGCGTAATAACGATTTAAATGTACTATTTAAATTTAAAAAAAGTTTTTTTTACAACTTCAATATCGCGGAAAATTTTAAATTAAAAAGACTGATTATTCGTATTCTTTTTGCATGTAATTGACTTTCGAAAAAAAAAAAATTAAAGACAAAGCCATTTTTTATATCTTTTTGTTAAATTTAGCGTCAATTAAAAAAATAATATTTTTTTAGAAAATAATCGTTTTAAAAAAATTCGTGTATTTTTAACAGTTTTTGATTGATTTCTATTAAGAAATCCTATCAACGAATATTGTCACTGGAGAAGACACTGAATCATTTTTTTAATCCTTTCACTTTTATAAGAAATATTTTTTTAATTGACACTAAAAAAACAGAAAAAATGTTTAAAATATTTTTTTTTAATAGTATTTCAGTTTTTTTTTCTAAAACACTCAATGACGTCATCAATAGATGATTCAGAGTAAAAACGTTTCTATTTCTTATTTAATGATATACGGAGCTGCAACCGGATACACGTGAACACTAAACGTTGGCATCGCTATCACACGCACGATTTAATGAGTCGGATCAGATAGTGGGGAGTGAAGTTAGCCGAGAGGCGTTCAAGTAAACGCGCGCCAAGAAGATACTCTCGTGAAATGCCTGGAAGTCCGCGGAATTTTCAGAAAAATTAATCAACTAAGAGAAAACCGCGTCGACAGAGGAGATTCTGAAACTCGCGCGGGATGCGTGCCTCCGGAGAATGCGTTTGCCAGTTCCGTCTCTTCTCATTCTCATACCTTATAACTCTTTCATTCTTTTTGTTGCCTTTATTTTTCTCTCTCCTCGGCAAAACCTTGATGACGTTCCTCCATAATGACAAACAGAATGAGAGACGACAGAAAAAAAAAAAAAAATGAATCTTTCTTTCAGCTTAAAGCGCGACTCTCGAGAGTGTGAACAACGACGACTCTCGATGGCGAGACAAGTGTCATCACTCGATTTCGTTAATCGGCTTTGAAACGCCACTCTCACCTGCTATTCGCCTCCCGCAAACTCGTTTTTTTCATCCTATCTCCTTCGCACCGTCCTCCGTCAGATATTACAGAAAATGCAAATGCAAACTCATAACGAGAACATCACCGCTCGCGAAAAAAAAAAAAAAAATTCTCGCTTATTTAAATTTTTTCTCTCGAATTTTCTCCACTTGTCGGTCAATAAAAAAAAAATCATAAATAAAAAAAATCACCGAATTAAACGGATATATTCACGGCTGTCGGATGGACTTGCACAGGGGAATTGAAGCGAGCGGGTTGAACACGTTTGTTCAACGACAGCGGATTTACCATCGAGGGCAGGGAGGGGTCTCTCACTCCCGGACACGTATCAGCGCACGGATGAACGAAATTCTACATACTATTGGCATAACGCGACTGCAAGTGACATTCGCCGCTGCTGTTTCTGCCATTGGATTCGCGCATTCTTTTATTCCACCATTTTTTTTTTCATTGTTTTTTTTTATTTTTTTTATTTGGTCGTTTAATCCTTCTCACAGTCTTTATCCCATTGGCGTGCCGTTCGCTCTTTACTCGCAGGCACACTTGGTCCCATCGCGGATCCATTTACACGCGTTTCTTCCCCCGTTCTTGCTCCCTGTGGTACATACACACAGCGCGTATATAACTCCTTCTTTTCGCTTTTACACGAGAAGAGGATCCGTTCTCTTGCGCTTATATACAGCCCACCCTCCCTTCCCCCTCCCCCACGTCTCCTGTTCTTTTCGTACGTCGAGATGTCCGCGAAAGCGAAACGTGGCTGGCGGCTCTTTAAGTTCGAAACTGGCCTCGGGTAGCTAAGCCGAGGAGCATACGAGAGCAAACGTCCCACACGAGAGAGGAGCACAGGATAGAATGAGAGATAGAGAAGGCGCGACGTGAATCTCTACCGCGTATGAGAGAGGGCGTGTTACGACGACCACGACGACGAAGCGACATAGAGAACGGGGAGACACCGAGAGGACCGAGAAAGAGCATACAGGGAGATCCCTATCTCAGCGCTTGTTGAGCTCCGAATGAAGAAATGTAAACGCCAATTAAACATTTTATTGATATGCTTATGTCGTGTTGGGACGTCCGCGCGGTCAAGTGGTGAGAGCTTTGCGGTCGTCTTGCTGTCTTGTCGCGTATACTTGGGGAACGTACACCACAGCACGTATGGATGTGCATACTTTTCGTGTATGGGACGTTCGATGTCAACTCAACACGTGCGAGAGCAACAATTTTTTTTTAATAATATTCATTATTTTATATTTAAAAAAATATATCGGGCCGAAAATGTGTTGAAATTAGCGAAATTATTATATTGTCGATTTATATACATATATTTTTTTATAGTAATAATAATAATAATCAATAATCATATAAGAAAAATAAAAAATAAACATCGAATTATATGGTTCCGATAATTTTTGAGAATTTTTTATTTGATGAAAAAAATTGCAACGGACTTGCAATTTGCTGTATATCTCATATAAAAATACCCGCGAAATGTGAAAAAATTATGATGTTCTGTAATTACTACTTATAGAACGTTACGAAGCTAATGCAGTTGACATAAACTCGATTGGCGGATAAACAAATCGGATTTTTTGTAATAGTAATAGTTTTCGCATGGAATTGCCTGTATTACGGATATTATAAGGGTGTTATTGCGAACGAAACGTTCCGCGATCGGTTAATCTCCGACGGGATCCTATCTCTCGTCGTTCGTTTCCTCCTCGTTTCGTTCTCTTTTCCTCGCATATCCGACGTCGAGGAGCCTCCGTTCGTTCGTTCGTTAATCCCTCCGTAGCAACGGGAGCGGGTGGATGAGGAGAGGGGGAGATCAAATCGTTTTCAACGCGCTTTGCCGCTGGTTTTCGTGGTGAACGACGTGGTGTACAACGCAAGGATTGAATATAGTACGCACGGTACCATGCAGCGGACAGCGGTCGCGCGAGAACGCAGAGAGGAAAGAAGATGTGCTTTGCCGATGCTTCTCTCCATCTTGACGCTGATGCTGGAAAGCTTTGCCAAACGGTCGCGCGTTAAGTGAGCGATAAGTCTCTCTCTCGTTGCGGGACGAGAGCCCGTTGCTTGCACGACGTTGATAAGATCGCCGGAGAGCGAACGCGAGAGTATTCAACGATGCCGATAGCCCGCGAGCTTTTCTATACGCGAGACGCGTCGCGGCAAGCGATATCCTCGTGATTATATTGGAGAATGTTTTGCCGATGGTATTCCTTGCAACCCCCCCGATTATCTTTCGCCACAGGTTTATGGAATACCGCGGATATATTAGACAAGAGAGGCAATCGATAGACTCGTAATCCGAAAGATCCGCGGATCTCATACCGTTATAATAGCCCTGCAGCGGCAATTAAGAGGGATACAATTATTAACAACTGACCAAAGTTCCTTTTAGTCATCCGCTTTGCTGCGATCATCTGATCGAAGTAATTTTCGTTGCAGTCCTATGATTTGGCGAACGACGAAATAAAGTTCAATGGAATTTGGCACGTTGATACTATGATCCATGATAAATTTTTTTTTTATAAAAATTACGAAGATTAAGTATAAAGTCGTAGAAACGTAGCAATTTTAAACAATAATTAGTTCATTCGGATCGAAATGGTACACGACGAGAATTTCGAGAATTTTGTCTGCTGAAATAAAAAAAACTGCCGGCCGGAATAGGAATAAATGAATGAAGAGCATTAACATTGCGTGAAATAACGAATTTTTGTTCGCATATTACGGGAAATGTCCACATTCGATGACGAATAAACTTTCAGACTATAATTTGCACAGCAGATTATGCATTATGAATTATTGCATTTTTTTTCTTCGTTCTTTTTTGTTATTTATCCTTCGTTTCCATTCGGAATTTTTTTCGATTTTTGTCAATTTATTTTTTTATAATTAACTCTCGCGGGAATTCGCTTCTGGCGCGACGTATCGCACACGAAATGTTGGACGTGTAATTTATATTGTCAGTCATACGTCCAATAGTTCGGGAATCGCACAAGCGCTTTACTTCCGAAAAGCTCTGTTATTTTTCAGCATTCCTGTATGCACAATGAATTTGCAAAAAAAAAAATTTTTGGAAAAATTTAATTTAGCATTCGGAAGACAAATTCAAAGGGAAAACAGCGTAAAAGTTCATTGACATCGAATGCGAATCGAATAGAATGTGAAACTTGTTTCGGTTGATATGGAAAAAATATATCCAAATTCATCGTAATCATCCATTAAGCTCGACGTTATACTTTTGACAATCGTTTACCGCTCGCGATGTCTCTCGGTGGTTTTTTTTAGTACATCCACCTTTGGGCGAAGAAACACGTCGCTTGGCAATAACGGGAAGACATGACGAAGAAAGAGTTAAAATGAAAGAAATGTGGCGCGCGGGGGGGAACCAAGGGGGTGGGGGGAGAAATGGTGGAAGAGAGTGACGAGCGACGGCGGCGTGACTCGACGTAATTGGAGGATGAACTTTACGCGAGATAATTAGACGTTGCGTCTCGCCGAACGGCAAGCGAGGCGCGCGCGCGAGAGAACTCACGACTAACGTCGCCGCCTCTGCATCTCTCGTCGCGCATCTTGACGCAGAATACTAGCGCTATATAACAAGTACTTGTTATGTTTATACACATATACAATTGTGGGATACAGTATGTTATAAGAAAGTACCGGGAGGAACGACGGCGTTGTCGGGCGCGGCGATGAGTAGCTTCAATGGCACCTCATTTCCATTCTCTTTTCTTACGTATACGAGGAGCGTACGTCAAGCGCGGGGATAAAAGAACGCGCTAGAAACAAAACGAATAATTTGCGAGAAATGAGAAACTCTACGACGTTGTGACTTCCGGTGTACAACAAACTTAACGCCGCGATTTATTGATCTTAGAAAGTCTTAAAGATTTTTTGATTCATCGGGCGCCGTAATCTGGTCCGGCAGAGTCCGGTGATTTCGCGATACTTAGCTCTGTGATACATCGCTTAGAATTCATTTTTTTTCAGCCTGTTGCCGGCGAAATCGATATAACAGGATGCAAGCAAAGTTTCTCGTAAGGTGCCATGACGATGTCGTAAATATTATGGAAATTACAGGCTTTAAAAACGGAACTAATGCAAAAAATCGTTTTAAAAAATTGATGTAACGCATCCAGCATATTTGCCATTGCCCTACTTGACACAGAATTAATATCTTATATCGCTAATATCGCAACGGTAATCCACACGGCAGGATGTAGTCAACATTTATGACGAGATGCCGCGTTAAATAGTGTAAAAACTGAAGGCTTTGGAAGCGATTCAACCATTAAAATTCCTTTAACCTGTTAACCTTATTAACGATTTTTTTCATGTAAATGAAAAGATGACGATTTCAGGCAACGAAGATTTTTATTTATTTTTTTCTTAAAAAAAAAAAAATGAAAAAAATCGTATCACTGATTCCATGCAAATATTTGTTGGTAACAGTTTTCTGATCGTATAAAAAAATCCTCACGTCTAAATATTTACGATTATCAAGTAAAAACTATATTTTTAAAAATATATTTAAACATTTTTTTATAAAAAAATGATAACGATAATACGAAAGTAAAATACTCTTTTTAACTTGAATTTGCCGAATCCCTTCCTCAATTATTATTCGGTCTCAAATTTTCGACTCGCAACACTATTATTAGCGACAATTAGTCATTCACTTCGTACCAACAGAAGAAATGAAAAAATCTCAGACATTAAAGTGGTGCCGCGACAAATACGTTTCAATTAACGAATTTCACGTGATCTCAATTCGCATCGCCGCGAAAGATATCAGACTCGTGCACTCGCTGTGCGTCAGCAAGTGTCTGCAAGACGAGTTGATGTCTCAGTATGCGGATTAATGGCACTCTGTGGTTTTTCTTGATATCGTCGTCTCGCGGTCGCCGAATCGCGTACACATTGTCATTTTTTTTTAAATTCTTATTTCAACAGGAAGTACGTCGTGAGATCATTGCGGAAGAGCGGCCGGTTCTGAGTCACATTGGAAATATATACGTCGATCATCTATAGCCCTGTACTGTATTCTATCGCTATTCGTTTCGATTCGTTGCTGAGTTTATCGTGCTATTCCATTGTGCACGAAGCACAAGAGACGAGAGGTATTCGACGCAAGCCATACGTCTGATAAATGTCTATTGAATATATACGGATAATATAGCGCTATATACATATATATAGCGGTTTTCTGTTTGTACGGTACATTACCGTCGATAGGATTGGAAGGGCGTCATCGCTAAGGCAAACCGAACAATCGATGAAATAGCCACGGCGCAATCGTTATTATGGTGACTCTCTCGCATATGGACAACCCGTTGCGCGCTCGCCGTCTGTACACCATTCGGCTTAATACTCGAGATAGAGAATCCTTCTTATTCTTTTTATTTTTTTTTAACTCTTATAAACTATCTTGCGGTTGTCCCTCGTAGCTGAAACGCGACTGATGGCACGTGACCCGTTCGACCGCACCATTCCGAGATATTGTACCCGGAAAGAAAGACTAACGTCGTTTTATCGATGGATATCTCAATGCCTATATCCAGCGGATACACTCGCTATGCCTTAAAAGATTCGACAGTAATTGTGGATATTCAAACGACAATTCTTACATTCTGGTACCATTTTTTGTTTACGCTAACAACTTTTTTTTTTTCTATAAATCATTTATTACGATTTTCTTAATCGTTCGGCATCTATGGAGATGACAAATATTGCATCGTCACTATTTTTTAAATTATGCAATATTAAAAACTTCTTTTACAAGTACAATTAATTGTGAATATGAATCATATTTGTGTAAATAAATTGATGAATACAAATAGAGTCGTAAAAAAAAAACCAAAAATGTGACAAAATTTTCAGCACTGTTGTTCAGTGCGAAATAAAAAAAATCATTGCGAGTGAAATGTGTTTTCAAAATTATAAAAAAAAATGTTCCATCATTGAGAATTTTATAAGATTCAAGTAAAATTTCGTTGAACCGAATAAATAAGTTTCTCCGATTTTGTGAATTTTCCCGACTTACGTGATAACACCATTGACCGTCTCATTGCAAAAAAAAAAAAAAAAAAACAAAACATTTTGCCGAAGTATAACACCTGCATTCACGATAAACAATTCTATATCGTTCTATCTCTCGTCGTTCTCGCCGCGATCGTAAACGTTTGCGCACTTTATCCCAAAGGTTTATCTCGATCCACCACACCGGAGTATATAGCCAGAAGAGACGTACATAGTACATCGATTCAGTCAACAGAGGAGATGCGACAAAGATCTCTACCGAAGTAAAGTCAAACCGCGTTTGCGCTAAAGCGAGAGACGGGGTTCTCTCAGTGTGGTGTATAACCGGCAAACGCCGGGAGATCTATAAGAACGAAGTATGTACACGCAGTACGTATTCCTCTACCATACTACTACGAGTTACACGCGGCCACGTCTCAGTTAGCAGCCCCGGAGCTTTAGTTTATGGCTGTGAGTCCGATGACAATGTCCACGCGGCCTTAAATCTCCCCGTTCAACCCGGGAACGCGCTCTCTCGCGGGCGAGTGCGCGAGACGCGCGGCGAAAGAGAACCCCGCGCGAGTCGCGCGGGCGCGAGGCGGTGCGTTTCTTCGTTGCCCATCTCGAACGACTCCACCATGATTCCCGTGTCCCTTACCCTCTCTCGCTCGCTTACATTGCTCCAACTACCTATTTCTTTTACTCTTTATCTATATCTCTTTTTTTTTCCCCTCGCAGCTCGAACACACCGCGCTCATCGCTTTTGCGCGTTATATCATATTCCATTCCCTCCGTCCCTCGTGTGCGCAACTTCGCTGTCCTCTCGTCGTTCGTGTTTCCGATTCTTTTACTTTTATTTTTTTTTTTTATTTTTTTTTTCTCTTTGTCGTTCTCATTCTATTCGTTTTGCTGACCTCCCCCCTCCCCCACCCCACCCCACCCCCCTTTCTGGCTTCGGCGTCCTTGCTTTATGCGTACCGTTGCCCTCGTCTCACCCTCGCGATTCCACGCAATGCCTACTCCAACGACGCGAGAGGAGCCGAGGTACGTATAACTCTCTCTCCGGTTGCCAGTGTCCTCGTACTCGCGGAAAGGGTCCCTACGGGTATCCACGGACGGACGAGAACGCAGCGTTTGCTCCGCAGGAGAACGAATGTTTATGCACTGATAACTGACAGTGGAGGGACAGAGGCTAGTGGTGCGGGTAGGTGAAGTTTATGTAGATTTATATATGCATATACATGGAAGTTTATATATTGTTATATATGGAAGTTTAAGCATTCGCCCGTACCGATCCTCGGATTCCACAGGTTCTTCTTCCTCCGCCGCGAATTTACTACATAGTTATATATATATATAGGAGGTACGCGGGAATAATAATATATGTATGTATGGGATAAATACCCTATCGGTATGCGCCTTTCGGTGAAAAGCTAAAGGTCCTCATATTATTGGACTTTTCGTATCCGTAATCGCAACGGATAAGAATATAAGCCGAATTTGTTATTTTCGCAAGTGTACGCGGCTCGAGGTTTACACTCGACGCTTGAGCGCCGGATCGAGAGATTTTATTTTCGTCTTTTTTTAGCTTACGCGTACCTTAATATGAAATTTTAATTCTTTGAAATAATTTTTCAACATTTTTTTCAAAATAATTATCTCCGTATATTAGTAAGAGACCGCCATTTTGTAATTTCGAATGCAACGTGATTAGTACGGAAAATTAATTAATTTTTGACCTTTTACCTCGTGAAGCAAGAAGTTCCGTAATTTTTGCTTTTTTTTTTTTTAATTCGCATCTTTTCGACTTACCTGAAACACAAAAAAGAAAAAATATAAAGAAAATATATTGATAATGCATTTCGTACGATTTATTGGATTATTTTGGGTGTTTTATAAATTTTATACGAATACAAAAAAAAAAAAAAATCAGTAACAAATGCTGTTGTACTAATGAAGTTTTTTAAATAACATTCATTTTTTTTATTTATTATTATTTAAAAAAATTATTTTCAAGGAAAAAAAAACATCGAAATTTTCAACTCCATTTTCTCCGAAACGCTACAGTACGAGGATACAAAGTCTTCCCGTAAGTTCGCAAACGACGCAATTTATTTCGTATTAATACAAAAAATATAGACTGTCACGAATGCAACAGGAAGTCTATGGTTCGGGTCAAGTCTATCATAGAGAGAGAGAACGGGCGAGTTAGCTCGTCGGACTTTATACTTTACGACGTTCGCGGGCAGCACACATCCGTCGATGAATTCACGTTGGAAATAAGACGAAGAGAAATCGCGAGCTATCCCCGCGCACGAGAGTCTGGTATCGTTCGACGAAGATTTACTACGGGCCCTTCGCGCATCACGGTCCGCCCTCTCGGGCGCATATGCTAGTCGCATATTATTCCCCGGGTTAGCGATGGAGTATATATTCACGGAAAGCGAATGCCGAGAACGAAGTGCCGAGGGGTTTGTCCTCTTTCTCTTTCTCTCGGAGAGCGCGGCAAAGGTCCGGCAGGATTTGCTCCGCGGAGTCCTGGCGAAGCAAAGCTACTACGATATTCTCGGACCATGTATGATGAGCATCAACAGACTCGGTTCTGTAACTCTCCTCTCATGTGCCATCTCGCGCCTGCTTGGCCCCCGCAAATCCTCTGTATATATGACAAATGTTTTTCCGACAGTAAACGTCACTAGTTTAGGTGGGATGATTCACGACGAAAGAACGGCGCAGCGAAGGCTTCGGAGAGAAAGAAAGATGGCGATACCGAACTGAGAAACTTACGGTATCCCGGTATAGCCCCGGTGCGTAGCACTTCATTTTATTTGCGGCTTAATTTTATGTCCGTTGGCTTTTCGGTTTCGCTCGTGCGGCGGATAGGGTCTCGAAACCTCCGTGGCTCGTTTCTCTCACCCAAGAGTCTACCGGACGCCCGGAACGATCAGCTCACCTCGGTAAGTATGCTTTATTATGTACGCCGGAGGTATACACCGCGAACGAGTGTGGGCTGCAGCTTCATCCGAACGTCGGGTTCGGCTTGTAACTACCCTCGTATCCATATGTCGTATACTATATTATTTTATGCATTCGAGACTTGTTTACTTGAACTACGAGAATTTTTGTAGGTTCGTTGCGTTATCCCGGACTATGAAGCGTCCTTCAAGGATGTTGAAGCAAATTATAAATAAACAAAATCGGACGCCGTTTCCGTTGGGTATTCAAAATCAAGATCGACTTCTCGAGTAGAAGTACCGATTTTTTACGATCTTTAGTACAATTTTGACGAAAGGGTTGAAAAAGACGAAACTCGGAATAAAAATAAATTAAAATTGTAGCGGCTGCTAAATCTATAGGTATATATGAAAAAAAAAAAATGACGAACACCGATCTCTCAGAAATCGGTATTAGTCAAAATTGCAAAAATCGATATATTTGTCTTGTATTGTGAGTCAAATAGCAAAAAGGAAGCTGCATGTGACAATTCCACAATGTCGGATGTACGAATGTGATCGGTAATCGGTAAAAAATGGACGCAAAGCATCCTGTAAGTCGGTCTACAATGGGAAATTGTGTACTCATGCGACATCAAAGCTCGTCAGTCTGAAAGAAATTCTCGTGAGAAAGAAAGCGAGAGGTCTTCTTGTCTTCCGACTAAACTTTTCTACAGGGTCAAGGGTCGCCGAAGAAGTCTCGAGGTAGAGGGCTCGTCTATCGATCGTTAGATTCGAACAGACAGCCGAAACTCGAGACCACAGACAGATGAGAAGCGACCATATCCTATGACTCGGTAAGGCTTCGACTCAAAATTGACTAAGAAATATTGAGTAATCGTTTGCACCGTTCGGCCGAACGCCTTTCTTCTATACCTACCCACGAGTACTACTATTTCGATTGGTTCTATCGTCCGTTCGAGTCGAACAAAATTTTCGTGTCATTCGACATCGGACCCCCTTGGTGCAGTACGGCAGATAGTCGAACGCATACATATCTATCAACTGTGATTATGTATCCCATAGGAAGTATATAACGTTACTTGGAATGGCACGTGTAGCGGCAGGACGAGACGTGACACGGTCCGCCACTCACGAAATTATCGTCACTTAATTGACACCGATCACATTGAGTTATCGTGACGTCTCGCGCGCAGCTTTCCCGAAGCCAAACGGACACCGGAACAATGTCTGACGGCAATAAGATTACGGCGATCAGATCGATCCAAGACGCGTGATGCATCAAAGACGCGGAGAAGCCATCGTAAGAACACAAATAAACATCGTCCAAACAATGGAATAGTCGAAAGTCAGAGCCTCGCGAATTGTCAAATATTTGTTTCACACTCGAGAGTAAAGCAAACTTTGTCCTAATTCGTTCCAACGAATGTTTTCCCGCAACAAGACGATGAGGAAAAAGCTCGTAGGTTTTTGGGATAATACCAGATGCTCGCGAAGGCTGAAACTACTGGGGCGGGTGATGTTCTCCAGCGCGTTAGTTTCATACAAAGTCCTGCGAGAGCCTTTTCGGCCTCTGGCTGAAAACTCGGTCGTCCGCGAATCTACTGTACGTGTCCCGTAACCCTATATATACCCGTCGAAATCCTTGAAAAGCACTTTGCGGTCTCGGAGTTTGCGGCCAGCGCATGCAAAGACCGACGACCGAACTGAGCGTCAAGCGATCGAGAGTCCGATGGCACATCGCACACGTCCCGGATCGCCGGGAACGACTCAATCGACTGTGGGGCTCACGAACGCTTTGCTTTTCGTTTCACGTTCGTTTTCCCTTTTTTTTTCATTGCGGTGTAGAAAGTTCGGGATACCCAATGTTGGTACTTTTCGATACTCTGCGCCGGAATTCGTAATGTTGATAGCACTTGAAACCAACGATTAAATGAAGAGTTGGTAGCTGTTAGATTTACAGTTCTGACTTCACGGTTTTTGTTGACACGAAAGTTCCCATTGTGGCGTCGAAAGTAGAGCGATCCTAATACGGTTTTTTTTTTAATTGGCTTTTCATTAAACAAACTTTCAGCACATAGCTAATTGAAGACTTCCTTCAGGGATTCGCATAGAACTTTGCGTATGTAACGGCTACTCATAGTTTTACAATTTTACTATTTTATCTACTATTCCTATTTTATTTTACTATTTTTTTTCTTTTTTCGTATTTTATTTTTATTTTATTTTTAGTATTAAAAAAAAATTATTTTATTTTTAGTATCTTTTTTTAATTAAAAAAGAATTTTTAAAAGCGTACTATTTTTTTTATCCCAATTTCATCCTCAATCCGAAAAATATTCAATTCAACAGCCTAAATTACGAAGAAAAAGTGAGATGCACTATTTCATAATTTTTTTTAATAGCGTAAGCATTAAGGTAAAGGGTAACCATGTATTGTAAAAACGAATGGGTTCTTAATAAAATGGGAAATTACGTTAAAAATTACCAAAACTTTATGAATGGCGTGAAGATTCGAAATGGTAAATTAGGTCCTACAGACAGTAGGAAATCTTTAGCGACACATATCGACGTTTGGAGGCATCAATGTTGGAAGACATTGCCAGATAATGTTGAGGGTGTGAGAGTGAGACTACGTGCTTCGCGGGAGAAAGATAAAAGAAAGGAAAGTAGAAGAAGACTGCAAGAGACTGAATGATGCCAAGGGGCGCACACGCACGCATACTTTACATATACGCGCATACCTCCTACACATCGCATGGAAGTATACGGTTGCAGTGCGCGAGGGCTCGATGTGCCTCGCAGAAGAAGGCAACGGAGAGAAGAGAAGAAGAGAGGAGTGTACATTCGTTATCTGATCAGAACTTAAGGCTACCTTGAATGAGATGAATGCCTTTACGTGTCTCTTGCACTTGCCTAGGCATATCCATTCGCCCTTTCGTTTCAAGTGTGCTGCAATGCGCGCTTCCACCGGTGCTTCTGCTTGCTGCCCTTTTGTGGGTGACTGGCCTTTCCTCTCGCTATTGCCGCTCTGTCTCGTTCTCATTTCCTCCCGTTTCGCCTCCGCCCCCGTATGGAGGTGGTCATCGGGCAACAGTGCAATGTGCAAGCGAATCGCAAACTACGACGATGCCCACATCGTTCTTTGTACTTTTCGCGCGTGAGCGCGCGCTTTCTTTATTCGTCTATCTCTTCTTATCTCACTGGCCACGGCTCGGTTGCGATAATTTATTATGTTCGCGAAAATTTGCGTACCCCATCTATTAGCCGCAAAGATCTCTGAGTCTTATCTCTCTTGGTGCGCGCTGTCGACCTGCTGACTGCGGTTCTCTCAGGGATGCAGGACTTTCGCTGCGGCCGGTGCGGGAGAGTCCTCTCGATGGCTTCGGGCATTTGTGGCCCTCGCAACATCTCGACCTTGCGGCCTTGACTCGCGAGAAATGCCGTACAGCTTGTACCACCTCATTCCTTCGATCTTTGACGTAATCTCCCTTTTTTATTCTTCGTTTGTTAACCGGAAGACTGATGATAGGATGTACGAAAAATTGTGTAACGTATGATGAGTTTGGAGTTTTGATGTATTAAAATACACTAAAAAAGTGCAGTGTCAGAGACTTTTTTTATCTGATTTACATTGAAAACTAAAGTTTCTACAAAAGTAGAGGTCTGTGAAGAAAATTTTTCTCTCTATTCTGAAAATATACCGCACATTTCCGTCTCGACGTTTGGTAACATCAAATAAACTCTTTTCTCAGTACATACAATTCTTGTCTCTTATTCCAAAAAATATTCTGCAACTATCCGCGAGACGTCTGTCGTAGTTGCGAGATTCGCGCCGCCGCGAGAGCAGGGAGGGGGGGGGCGGAAGATGAAGACGAGGACGACAAACAATCTTATCTCCGGGAAGTTGGCAATTACATACATCGAAGATTATTGTAATAGGTAAAGCCTAATTGTGTGTATTGAAACGTCGGTGCATCGGAATAATACCTTGTCGTTCCCGCGGGTGTGTCGTCACGTCGTCGGACTAGTTCCCGCGGCCCGGGGCTTCAGGCTGTGGCATGGTGCACAGAAAAGTTGCCGAGACTATGGTGGAGAAGGCTGCTCGCCGGGATGCTCGCCGGGCGTGCACGCGAGTAGATCGATGATGGGCGCTAATTTAACGAGGTATAAATAAAGTCGGCGAGGCTTCACAAGAAGAAGAAGAAGAAGAAGACGAAGAAGAGGAAGGAGAAGAAGAAGAACCGGTGAGAAAGAGGAGAGAAATTGCGGACAGGGTGTATACGGGAGGCCCCGAAGCTAAGGAAGTGGTTCGAGCTGAGGACGACTCGAGTTTAGCCTCATCTCGTTTTCGCTGTCTCGCGGGACTTAAGCACACGGAACTCTGTCTTTCCTTTGGCTGCTGTAATTGCAGTTACTCTCTGACGCTCTTTATCCATGCTCGCGCGGAATGACAAGTTCATTTTATTAAGACACCTTGAGCGCTAGTTTAAGCTTTGCTCCCTCCTCAACACTCGGGTGAGGATTTAAGGGATGAGAAAGCGCATACGCGCATAACTCATTTCTCGAATAGTTCTCTGTATCTGCGGGCGTTACGCTAGCTGAGAGGGAACGCGATGAGGACACACGAAAGTGCCAAAACCTGTTGGTGTATATAGTATGACGACTCGAGGAGTGTGAACGGATATGTCGCCTTCTTTGATGTCTCCGTTCTCCTTCTTGCTGCTATGCTCTCAGCCGTGGATTCAACGACACTATGCGTAACCTATCCTTCTCTTCACTTCGAGCAAACGCTCGAGTCTTGTGCGCCTGCGTTCTCTTGTCTTTCCTTTTTTGACTCTCTTTGCTCTCAGCGCACGACTGAGACGACAATGAACTGGGGGGTCCTTTATTTATTCTTCTACCTCCGGGCTTCTCGCTCTGGTATTCAGCCACTTCTATCTTTAACGTCTCTTGTTCTTCCTTTCTTTTCTACTGGGTAATCCCTGCACTGATTACGTCGGTCGATATATATATATATATTTTTTTTTTATTCCTATACAGATATACAGATGCTGTGAAATGGACCAAAGGAAATCATGAACTTTATTTTGTATTTTAAAAAACTTAGTTAACTTTCTTAGCAAAATTTTACAGTGATGTGTGATCGAAAAAAAAAAAAAAAAATGTTATACTCCTTTTTTATCTAAATTTCTCGTAATCTGTCCCTTAAGAAAGGGGTCTTATCCTTCACATTATTTGGGGCGAATTATGCGCAACACTATTTTGCTGTTTTCTTAATTCTTTTCCTGGCGCTTGAAAAATCGTCGTATTCCAAGATTCTTGTCAGAATTCGGTCCGCGACCTCGACGCCGATGAAATAATTTGAATTATGAGATCCCGCATTTGTGACGAGAAATACGCACAATGACCGTTCCCACGTTCGAGAAATATATTGTGTAAACAACGCCACTATCCGCTAATCTATTTTCTCGATTTTATTTTATATTCGCGACATAGATGGTTTTAGCAACGAGTGCAAGCAATGTTGGCCAGAAGGGGTCTTACCTCTTTCTGTTTCCGTCTTTCTTTCATCGCAACCTCTCTCCTCCCGTACGTACGGTGTCTATCTGATCGAATCACACGAACGCGAAGGGGGCGCCCTTTCCGTGTGCAACCCAAGGAACTGTACCCCAGGGCCCTATCGCGGGTATGACCGATGCGCGACGGGATCCCATATTGCTCCGGTCGTACCCGGCTCTGTGGGAATACCGTCCTGCGGCAGTGAGCGCATCGGTGCATCGCGGTGCACCAAGAGTAAGTAGATCCACCGTACCGGCTTCGGTCACCACACGGAGGTACCAACGAGAAGAGTCCAGAACCGTGCACGGGACTCTTCGACCGCGCGAACCCCGGGACGGATGAATAATAATCAAGGTAGATCGGATCCAGCCGCGCGAGCGCGCGTGTGGTGGCTTCATTAGCGAGCGGAAAGGATCGAGAGTCTCGCCAAGCGCCCCCTGCCTCTCCGCCGGCACACTGTCGCCGGTTTCTTCGCTCTTTCGACCTCACTAAAGTATCGATCTCTCTATCAACTCGAATTGAAATTCTCGTCGAACTTTTCGTTAACCCTTTAACCTCCGAACATTCGAGCAATGTTCGGAAGCGGGTTTAAATGTTTAATTTACAGATTTGGTTCCCAACTGCAATAGATCGTTGCTGAATCTTATGACAATCGCCAAAGTCAAAAATCCGGGGGTGTTCGGCAATTTTAGATCGAAAAATGTGATTTTTTAAAATTCGTAACAAAAATCTTATTACAGATCTCACGCGATTGAATGGTGGTGACGATATCCTAATCGTATAAAAAATGTGCAGCTTTAAATATAACATCGCGGGAATTTTTTTTTTTAATATCATATTTTCAATTTCTGTATTAAAAAAAAATACTTCGACTGCAATCGTCAACATTTGAAGCAGGGAATTTAGCGCATGTTCAGTGTTTTGAACGAACAACCGCATAGGATTTGTAATATGATTTTTTTTCGCTTATAAAAAAAACACGTTATATCCCCGAAATCGCTTAACGTCCCTCTTAACAGTGCAACAAAACGATCATTCGTATAGTAAAAATAAATGGGCTGTCAAAAAAAGTGTATGACAGACGCTTGTTAAATTTGGACGATAAAAGTTTACTCCAGTTTCTCGTAGAACCAGTAAAATCCGAACGCGTTTCACCGCGAATAAACCGTTCGACGAATATCGAACAAAGGTTCTTCTCTCGATTCTCGTCGAGAGACAAGTCAACAAGTGGGTATTTCTGTGTAGTACACTAGGTGTACATTCCCGTGCAGTATATCTACTCAAGAGAACTTCCTTTACGACTTTACAACGAGGAACAGAGGAGGGGAACCGGAGAGCGAGTAGTTTTTCTTTCGCACAGTTTTCCATGGATGACCGTGAAATCGGCGCCGGTGCTATCGCGCGTAAACCGGTTTCTATCTCTCGCTGTCGGAGGGAACGTACATCTACGCGGCAAGTCTCGTATTGTCGGGTATTACGGATATATAGTCGAGGTACTCCTCTTCTGGACTATAGACCAGCGTACCAGAGAACTATGTAGATCCCCGTCGAGAATCTTCGCGTCTATGGCGCGCGAGCGGTCGTCCGCCCGCTTCGTGCTATTTCCGCGGACGCGCTTTCACGCACCGTGCCCCGGCAAAGTGCGTGAAGCGCGGCATTGTGCGTAGAGACTCGTGTAATATGGACACAGTGATGTGTATGTGTGACGGCGACGGCGACAACAACAACAAATGGTAGGGAGACTCACACGTGTATGTGTGCAGCGCTGGGAGGAAAAGAGCAAAACGCATGCGGTGCAGGTGTGGGCGTGATCACCTGCTCGGTCGGGATGGGCGAAGAGTCCGCCATCGGACCTCCCGCTGGTCTTGAGATTCGCGAGGCATTCCGTCGCGGTATTTTACAAGAAAGGGCCATCGAACCGATTCCCAGAGGAGTTGACGACTCGTCTGAATGTCTTGTGATAATTTCGTAAATATCACCACCTTGATATCCCATACATACCATCAACCCGACGATATGAAAAAAAAAAAAAAAAAAAAAAAACAAAAACAGATGACTACGTCTGATATTCATGACGCCGGGCCGAATTTCACAAGCACTAAAGATCCACGCCTCAATGAATAGCATCATATCTCCGACTAGGTGACTTCATGTCATCATCAAAGAATCGTTGTTCTTTGCGATGACACATGTGGACATATATTGAATGGAATGGATAGCCAAAAATGAGTAACCATATAGTCTGCTGCCCCATGGCGATTAAACCAAAAATGTCATTATCGTCTGGTTAGTGGTCTTGAATGGTCGTCGAGAGGTTACAGAACGATAAGTATTAAAAACCGTTCGTTGAGCTCAAGAAACTTGATGATCGTTTTGATGGATTTGACAGACGAGTTAATGACAGGGAAAGATATGTAAATACCATGCAAGTGATGCTTTAATAAATTAGCAAGGAACCGAAGAAAAAACATTACTTTAATAGTCTGAAATAGACGGGAAATCGGGATAAGTCAATCGTAGTTCAAAAGGCAGATACAACAACCTTTACGATTGCGACAATTAAAATGTTCGATATCGATTCTTTCATATCCGGTTCGATGTGCTTTGCATGTTTTTCTACAGTTCACAAACACACAGAAAACTTAATTACGTAAAACGCATAGCGGTAAATCGCGACATGCGTGAATCGTGAGAGAATTTCACGACTGTTGCCTTGGTGCCTATAATGCACAGTGAGAGTCTCGAACTCTGTGCTGATATATCCTTTGGTGAGGAAAATCTCTCATCGATGGATCAACGACCTCGACCATGCGCGTCGGTTCTTTCCTTCTTCGTCTGACCATTGGGAAGATGGAGGAGGGGAGGGGAGGGGGGATTACTCTCGAGCGTGCGGATTACCGCGAGCCGCGCGGGCGCACCGAGTTTGTCGATTCCGTGTAATGATTCGCGTATAAACCGTGCGTGAGCATGCGAGGTATCTCTCTCTTGAGCATTCGGTGCTTCTGAGAGTATATGCACCGTAGTCTCGTCATGCAACAGACCTCCGGATTCCTCGAGCGTCTCTGTCGCATCGTCGAGATTCGTGCGAAATTTACTCATCGCTTCGATAACTATGATAACAACGATGTACCGAAGGATCGCTAATATCGGCATCAGTGGAGAGATAATCACCATAGACTCGACCACGTAATTGCTACGGAATATCGTAATCAATTGAATTATCCAACGAAGGATTATCCATCATCCACGTCAAACAAAAGTCTGTAAAGATAAGCGTCGCAGAAGATCGCGAAGATTCCGAAGCTTGGTCCATTGCTATTATCTGCCGTATGTTAGATACACTATCATACAGCGGCACAAGAACACTGTCAATGTATCTATGCTCGTTCTTGACGGTCCTCCGTACTCTGGTCATAGCGTACCTATGACCGTCAGAGCATTGAATTAGCTCTTAGGCAGGGACCGGTGGTTGCGTATGCGTGTTCGGTTCGATAGTCCGATGATCAGAGGGCACGTGCAAGAGGGTGTCCGATAATAATGCGTGGGAATGTGGATTGGGTTAGGAGAGCACTAACCGAGATGCGTGTATATATAGCACAGAATGGCATATAGCGTGTGCACTACGGTATGGGAGATCGTAGAGCCCGAGAGCGAGGAGCCACTGGAACAGAGAACTCTAGATGGCTGGTTGGCTGACTAGCCAGGCGGACCATACCAGCAGCGCAGAGGGTCCTGGGTTTAGACTTTGATGTACTGTCAGGCGGACATCGTAAACGCATTAGTTCGTGCTATATGCCTTGTGCTGTTGCTCGCTGCTGCTGGTGATGGTGGCCGGTCGTGCGGTGCATGTGCGCTACGTGAGCTCCCTGCTAGAGAGACCTCTCTTGCTCGTTGCTTCTCTCGCTAGCATCTCACTCTATGGACTGTTCTACGTTCCCGTTATAGTAGATGCGATGCCTGGGCTACCCAACTATTCTACGATCCGACTATCCAAGTATATGCAACCAATGTCTGTACGTACATAGGTGCCGTCATTATATGTATGGGTTTCAGTGAGACTTGAACACAGACGAAACGAAATGACTATGCATCCCGGACATAGTCAAATTGTACGACGGGGTATTTACCAGCACTTACACGAGTAGAAGCAAGGGAATTAATGTATACAGGATAAGAAGACTGCGCTCGTCGAGGCTGATCGATTGTTGGTGTCTCTCAATGCGCTCGTTTATCTATTGAGAATTGTGTCCAACTATGAATTCGCTATGAATGCTTCTCAACATGATAGGCGCAGCATGCTTTGGTGACGGGAGAATAGATTGTGGGGAGAAGAAGGAGAAGATTGTAAAGTTACAAGAAAATCCGATGGTTTCTGCTGTTCTTCGAAGTGGTAGAAGCAACAGGCATAAGAAAGAATCAAAATCAGTTCTATGAACCAAAGACACGATACGTATCGATAGAGCGTCGATGTATAACAAGGCGTTACTTTTTGTGCCCTTTATCACGGTCTCCGAAGATTTATCTAAAAAGAATGCCGGCTTACGATGAAATGGACCACCAAAATGATCAGTTGAATAACAAAATTCTATGCAGCATATAGCACTGAGTTTGTTCCTTTGTGTGAAATAAATCCATGAAAATATGGTAGAGTGCGCTTAACAATGTGCATCCGTAGAACACCGTCAATGAGGTATATAGAGCGATTCAGATGCACCGGAGAGAGTGAGGCGGAGCGAAAGAAAGACGAAAAAAAAAGAGATTGGAGAAAAACGTAAAAAAGGAACCACGATTCCACAGGTGGTTGACGGCGTCGCATTCTCGCTCATCTTTGCGAACTCTTTTCGGCTAGAGATTCCAGCCTTCGAAGTTTCTCCCTCTCTCTTTTTCTCTTTCCACTGCCGCCGCTGGTTTTCACCGTTCCGGCACGAGAAAATGCTATGTATCCGTGAAGAACGTTTCTCCGTCTATCATCCTTCTTCTTCAGCGTGAGTTTCTCACTCTCTCCTCTACCACCTCTCACAGTTTCCTCGCTTCCAACTCGAGAGGGTTCTCGAGTGGGCTTGCGATGCCAGAGGTTTTCTATCTCCTCCAACGTTTCTCTCCATCTATCCAGCGAGAGGCAGGCACGAGCGAGCTTTGGTTCGGTAGTCGAGCATCTAATATGGCAGACCAACGGAGACACTGACGGATCTTTGCAATTAATAAAACGTTTCCCCGCTTATTGTCGTGGCCGGCTACTTGGTTATGCTCGGTGGGCTACCCTTTTCATTCGCTCTCCGTTGTACGGTCTCTCCGCTCACAGAAGCGGATGCGAACAGGGCCTCCTAGAAGCCGAGAGACTGCGTTCAGCCTGAGGCTAACTGACTACTCACCTTTGCCTACTCTACCTTCGCTATCATACAGTATTCTCTGTGCTATATCTATGCATTGGCTACTTCTCTGCCATGCGGTGTGTTGTTACCGCTCTCGGCTTCCCTTCGCTCCACCTCTTCCCTCGTATTCCACAAGCTTACGCTCGCGTTTTGAATGGACGCGTATTAATTGGGACTGGTCCGAGCGTTGGCACTAGTGGATGTCCTCGTGTCGAGTTTCCACCCCAGCGATTGTTCCTTCTGCCTCAGCCCGGTGTATCTCTCCACCTTCTTCCTCGACGAATCTTTTCTTCTGGAATCTTCAGGACCCTCTTGATGTCCGGGAGGAAAGCCAAGACGAAAGGAAGATAACAAGAGAATACTTGATTTCTTCTGCGGAGGCTCTCGCACGATCTTCTTGTAGCTTATAGCATACATAGACCGGACCTCCCCGGCGTTTCAGAAGAGATAGATACAGATGTATAAAGTACCGCATACAATGTATGCAAACTCTGTGGCTTCTTGGTAGCTATTATAGCCGTAGTCGTGACTTGTGAATTGAGATTTCCGGCATAAGAAAGCCTTTACCCAAAGTTTACTCGAGGCTTACTTATCTCATAGTTACTTGAATCATACTTGAGTATAGGTTAAATGTTCTATACCCGGTCTGCAAGTGCAAAAGAGGGATAGAAATCAACTTCAGTTCGCATGGAACTTCAGTTACATTTTTACGTCTATGATAATTGACGCGATAGTTGCATACATTTCCGGTATCGCTGCCTTTGATTGAAGATACGTTGAACATATCCGGGATTAAAACACGGGTACGTAGGTATATAATCGTCATGTTTTGCTCGTTTTCGTAAGTTTCCAATCATAAATCAGACAAACAAATAACAAAGAAATAACATTTGCACAAGAATGCTGCGCATCACTTGGTTGCCAATAAACGACATCGTAGCCATTTGCAAGAGAAACAAATATACAAATAGATTCGTGAGATACAGATGAGTCGTGCCGTCACAGTTTCGTTACATTTGCTTCATTCAGCGAGAAGAGAAGCAAAAAGACAAAGAACAAGATCAAGAAGACCACCATACGGTTGGCATGTGGGTTACTGTCGCCGCTTGCCCGGCACCGGTGAAAGTCTCTCGAGATTTTACAGTAGTTTCTGCATCGGGAGCAGCAGCAACATCGAAGCATGATACAAAAGCGAGAACTGATGAAATCGAGGTAGCAGACAGTAGAGTAGCAACGGCCAGCCTCCGTACAACACTGCATCAGCATGAGCAGAATAGTAGGGCG
This sequence comes from Cryptus viduatorius, assembly GCA_964006125.1. NCBI lineage: Eukaryota > Metazoa > Arthropoda > Insecta > Hymenoptera > Ichneumonidae > Cryptus > Cryptus viduatorius. The sequence continues at coordinate 13,391,128 of OZ023221.1, forward strand.
TTACAGCGATGTTGGTGGCATCGTGGCTGAGCACGAGAGGAGTGAAACTTTCGACAAAGGCTTCCTTCTCGAGGGGCACGAGAACTATGCTGCAGTACGTATTAGAGAACCCGGTAAGGAGGAGATGAATCCTCGAGAGATGTGGCGCACGTCCGGGAACGCCCCGGCTTCACGGTAACTGGGCGTTATGAACAACAACGCGACGTATTAGGACAAGATGCCTCACGGTATCTTACGTTCAACATATGCTTAGCAGAGCTTCAAGTGAAGTTTGCCTTGGTATACACCAATTGATTTCTAGCACTAGCGGACGTGAACGATGCGCACAAGTAGCGAGATTCTCGCAATGATGCTTGGTCATCGACTCATGAATTGATCAAACAAGAAATGAAAACGATTCTTGATGGAATAGGCTACTTTTGTTTTTCGAAAATTCTTTCGCGTGTGTAGGCGATACTGGAGTGACTCGGTACATTTAAGATGCAGCTTGCAATTAGCCAGAAATTATCAACATCTTTTTAAATCCACATGATGTCTTTTCTTTTCTTGGACGTATACCAAAAGATCAATATGGCTTCAGTCCACATAAAAATTAGGCTGTTAAAGTGCAAAATGTTTTCCAAGTTTTGACTTCTGTCCGATAGTTGTGGTAATATGTATCCGCTCCTATGTTTCCCGTCTCGGAAAGTTAAGCCTTTCGCCTCGGCGTTCCGGTACGGGAAACGACGAGTGAGTTACTTGAAGGGAGAGAAGAACGTGAAATGCGGGTGACGCCGAATATAGATCAAAGATGTGATTTATTTTACGATTGCGTTTCGTCTCGGCAGCCTTTTCCTCGTCGACTTATTAGCCAGTCAGGCAGTTTCAGACAGTCGAAAGCGAAATAGACAGCGAAGAAAAGCTATTAGCTATTAGAAGGCGGGGTCTTCCCCGGTTAACTCATCTGGCTGCATATGCGCGCTCTGTGCTCGCGCGTTCTCTACCTCCTCGTATTTCGAATTTCGAAATTTATTCACTCAAGCGCTCGCCACCGAGCATTCGGTACGTGCTCGATTATTTCCGTATGCAGGAAACACGCCGGGCGACTCGATGCTAACGGTGGTCACGTATACATTATACGATATTCGATATATATCGAAACTGTGACCGATCGGGAAGCGAATGAAGAACGAAAAGGCAAAAAAAAAACATAGATACGTTCTCTCGGGAGGATTGCCCCGATCGACAGAAAAGTGGGCGTAACGAACAATCGTAAGGGGGGAAACCGTGGATCTTTTCGAACGGATAACGTCGGAATGAGAAAAGAGTTTGAACGAGTAAACGAGCACATGGGAAAGAGACGAAAAGAGAAGGACCGCGGAAAGCCCAAGAAGAGAAGACGCGGCATAGCCCAGAACTCGCGCGCGGTGTTCTTCATTTCGAGTTTCGGATTCGGGAATTGGTTATGAATAATGCAAACGCGGTGTGTGTGCGCGCGCGCGCGACAGAGAGGAGAGCGCTCTTCTCTTCTCGTGGTCAACAGCTCGAGTGGATGGAGCCCGCGGTTTGCCCGACTAATACCGAATATCCCTGCTGCTGGTTCCCTGGGATGTTCTCTGTTTGCTGGTCGAACTAACCAGAAGGTTCCGGGTATGGAAGGGAACCCAAACGATGTTCATGCATCCTGCGGCATTTCTCTCTCCGATTTGCCCTCTAGCCATTCCGTACTTTATCACGCCTGATCCGATCTTTCGAGATGTCAATTATTTCTATATTTCAAGTTGGCCGATCGAAAATTCGGAATCGGTCATATATGGAAACGGTTGCCATTCAATTTAGACATTGATCAGCAAACTTTTCGCAAAATGCTCACTCGGCAAAGTTGAATGGCAGAATTTTCCTTTGACTCGGCATTAACTTGAATGAAATTTATACTCAGCAAACACCGATTATCCTGTGTTTGCCGCTTCGTAGATAAACGCTGATGGCATTTATGATCAATTCAATGGCAACTTGTCAACGGAACGTTGAAAACAACGTAGTAATGCAATCAGCAAGGTGTTAGAAGTATCCATCGACTATCTTCCATGCGTGCCATGTGTCTCCCCAACAGTAAATTAACATAACGCATATACACACATACATTCCTGAAGCAACATCGCGTGCAAACATCGCTAACGGCGTCTCCGTCGTCGGGATCCACGAAACGTCCAAACGAAGCGTGACTCACTTCCAGAGACGACGCGCGGACGGTGTGGCAAGACGACGAGACACGCTTAGATAGTTGACTAGCCGTCTTACCAGCTAGTTGACTGGATCCCTGTTGAGCTGTGCTACCAGCATCAATCCGCATAGGGGACGATCGGTCTTCTATAAAAAGAGGAAGCGCTCTCATCCCTCCGTTTTGATAAACAGAGGCAAACGCAGGCCGAGCCTCTCCGCGGCACGAGACACACCACCGAAGGGAATAGCGTATTATGATTTAGTGTCGACATGCCAGTTCGCTATACAGCTTGTGTCGTCTTCAACGAGCTAGTCGAGCGATATCCGCAGCGGCAGAGGCTCAGGGCAAATACCCAAGGAAAACCAAAGCGTTGAGCGCATCAACTTCTCTACGCGGGCTAAAGCAGCGCGGCTGTAGATCTCTGTGAGACACACAGATGTTTTACTTCCAAGACGTACGACACACTCGCGTAACACATAGTATACCAGCAGTTTAGTACAGAGAATATCTGAAGCGAAGGCGGCACGCTGCCACTGCGGTCTTCGTTGGTTTATGTTTCGTCTGTGTGCTCGACTCGCGCGCGCTCTTTGCTTTATTTCCCTTCCACATCGTCCAACGTTGATGCCTTCCGCTATGTGCTATGGGCGCTCTACCTTCGGTGAATGCATACCCACGCTATGTGTAAAACCCTCGGGTATTCCGTCGTTTCGCCGAGTGGAACGCGAGTTTTGTCTCTTGTATACATCGCTACGGATCCTGCTACAGCAGATTCGAACGATTTACGTATATTATAGCGCGGTCTATGGATAAGTGAAAGAAGAAGAAGAAGAAGAAGAGTTCGTTGTATACGAGCAGCCAGATCGTTCGAGACAACCAGGAAAAGCCTACAGACGACGCCGACGCGGTGTCTCTTCTTCCATCCGTGCGGTGAAAAATGTTGAATAGCAAAGATAGAAAGACAAAAAAAAGGAGTCTCGTGAATAGTCTGAGAAAGCAAGAATCGCGCGCGACCGATAGATAGTAAGAAGAACGCGAGGATAGGACACGCGCGCTTAACGATTGCGTTCACCGTGAACGATTGACGAAAGGACGGGCCGCGCGATATCTAACGAGCGAATTCGCGAAGTAGACACGGTAATAGATCTCCGATTCCCTCAGTCACGCGTTCTTGTATATATATATATATATGGTTTTCTATCCCAGAATCTCTAGTAGATCTCTTGCCTTTGATGCGATTCTAGAGAGTCACATCGGGGATGGAAAGATTTCCGTGGGAAAATTTGCTGGTCCAGGACTGGGATGAAAATTTATTCGTATTATCCGATGCGTGGGCATGTCGGATGATGAGGCAGTTGGGAGAATAAAAAAAAAAAAAAGGTAGAAAGAAATGAATGAGAGAAACCGTTTCGAAAATACAAGTACAGGAGAGAGTCCCAGACGCTTTCCTTCCGAGGTATTGTTCCATTCCTCTCGTGTCCCACCCGTATCTCTCTTTCTCTCTCTCTATCACATCTCTCACGGAGCAATAGCGGACTGTACTGTAATACAGACACTTGTCGAACGCGTATATGGTCCCGAGATCCGTTCACCAGCGATGATGTACATGCCAAGGCGAGACATCGATCAAAACGATCGGAGAGATGTGTGATCCTCCTCGCTATCGTTTGCGAGTACGAACCCGCCGGTTTTTTTTTTTTTTTTTCGCTTCGACATTTCTGTACATCCTCTCGCATCTTATAAACCTCTCGCTAATTTTGAATAGGGCCTCGTTTGCGATCGCAAACGAAGGGGGCATCGAGGGAAGGGGGGGGGGAGTTCAAACGTCTCGGCGTCGAGGTCGTCCCCCGGATCGATTATCGACTGTACTCCCGCGCGGTCCAGCCTCCTCTGTCCGCCCGCTCATCATCGAAAAAAAAATATATAAACGGACTCTCACGACGAGGCTGTTTGTGATCGCGCGCGCGCGCGCCAGCTTGGCCTTGTAAATGTCGCACAACTTTTTACGCCTTCTCTTTAGGTTTCTTTTTCTTTTACACGGGAGAACCGAAGCGTCACGAGACGCGAATAAATCTTGTATCTTCCGAAATCATCGCGAGTATAGTCACGAGAAATTTGATACTCTTGATAATGTATTCCCGCTTCGAGTTGCGGAAGATACGGTAGCGATATTTCAAGTTAATATCTTATTTTATTAACTCATTAAGGAGTGGCAGCGAAAAAAAATGATATTTTTCAATGTCTGGTTAAATTGGGACGACAACTCTCGAGTTCAATGTACTCAAGTAAAAAAATTATTTTTTGCGCAATCGATCGGAAAAATCAGCTAAAATTTGAAAAAAAAAAAAAAAAAAAAAAACATCGATCATATAAAAAGTCATTGGAAAAAAATTATTTTAATTCTAAAATACCATTTTGCAAATTTCAATGAGTGTGGAAAAATACATGTATGTGAAAAATAAATAATGTATATATAATAAAATTTTTTAAAAATGATGAAAGTCCAGTGAAGCAACCTTTAGAGTAATAGTTTACACTTTGGAATCTCGGGAGCAATAAAATATTATATTGAAATAAAAATAGAGAAAAACAAGTGGAACTTTCGCGCAGTACAAGATTTTGAGTCTTTATCGTGCAGCTATGAAAAACGTGCGGTGAAATGATTGAAATTCTTTGGCCCATATATGCCTATATCTTTTAGACCATTCGGCTTCTAAGCAACGTTTCGACGATTGCTTCGAGATCGTTTGCTGGGGCACAGTTCCGTACTTCGAGCGTTATAGAGTCGGCCCCGCGTAGTCGATTTGTCGATGCCCGCCCGAGACGGGCGGGTTTCGATATTTTTACGACACACGCCGTGACTCGTAAGGGAAAGAGAGCTCAGGACGTAGAAACTCAACGTTCGTGCACTCAACTCCAGGAACTTTTTTCGTTTTCTTTCGCTCTGTCGCTCCCGGAACCCGGACTTTCTTTCTCGCGCCTCTACCGCTTTACTTCTGCCGCTGTTCCTGCCGTGTTGCTGTTGCTGTTGCCGATGCTGTGGCTCTCACCGGCTGGCAGGGGTCAAATCGATTTCGGTCAGAATTGGAGATAAGGTTTATAGGTTTTGGTTTGGACCCCGGCGCTGTACGAAACCTTCACGTAACTCTCTCTCTCCTACGTACGTCTGTGTCTCAGACCCGAACAGGACACGAGACGAGAGTTAACGTGTACGGTATACGGTTCCGAGAGGCTTACAGGCCAACGGGCCACGGACAGCTACTCTCAGTCTCTCCGAAAATTTTCTACAGGCTTCCAATAAAGATAAATGCCACTATTGCCGATCGTGTATTTCCAAATGCCTGCGTAACCGATTGACGGTTCGGGGCAGCGGTATCGGCAATTGAAACGTTAGCATATTTTTCGATCAAACTTCACGACGGTAGACATCCAGACAACGTCCGGATATACTTCAATTTCACATCCGCATGTAACGCCTATCACTTCTTCATCGATGTATTGCATATCTGTACTTTCGTTTCATACGAACATTGCAAAGAATTGTGTAAATAAAAAAAAACCCTAAAAAAATTCGACCGACTACGAATTCAACCGATACGTTATTTAAGGGATTACGAAACTTAATTACAAGTTTTTGACTATCAAAAATCGGAATATTTAGCTTCACCCCTATTTTTGCCGTTTTCTTCTATGCTTCGGTTTTATGGCATCGGCGTTAAGCTCAACGCGTTATACGCAAGCGAAGCAAGGACCCTTGCCAAGAAAGGGAGGAAGGGGGTAGTAGCTAGCTGGCGCATTTCACACGTGTCAATCGACCAAAGATTTACCGTCGTTCCGTTCGTCCTGTGTACGCCCGGCTCTGCTCTTTCGCCTCGCTATTTTCATCTCTCGCTCGCTCTCTCTCTCTTTCTCTCTCTCTCTCCCTCTCTTTCTGTTTCCACCTTTACAGATATATATATGTATATAATGTACTAGTGTACATAGGTACGAAGGAGTGATCGCAGTGCCCTTTCCGTCTCACTTCTTTTCTTCCTTCGTAAATCAATCGCGCGCCTCCACCGATTCAGGCTGCGTGGCAACCTGGCGGCTCGGCTCGTTGTGAGTCAGGGTCGGCTATGTATATGTGTTACATATGTATACACAGTATATACATGTGTATGTGTAAGCACACCGAACCAATCGCTGTATATATCGTATTGTTCCGCGGCGGCGAAATCGATTGAAGCAGATCGAGTTGACCCTTCGGTCGCGTCCTCGAACCTCCTCATTCGATCTCGTTTTTTTTTTTTTTTTTTACACTTCCTCCCCGCCTCCCAAGCCCTCCCCTTCGATCTTCGGCATCGCAGCTTTTTACTCATGCAAAATGAAATCGATACGCGTTGCGGAAAAATTATCGACTATTATTGTGAATTGTGACTTCAATTTATAATTCATTGTTTTCCGGTCAAATGCAATACGATTTTAAATGACACATTAATGGGATTCGGTTAGTACGGGAGACCGGAGTCATGTACATTATTTTTGTCGACCGTTCCAGGTGTTTCTTGGTGTATTTTTATTACATTATTAAAGCTTTCAACCGGTTTAATAAGACAAAACCAAATTCGTGAGATAATTTCGATTTTTTACGAATATTTTTCAAGATTTTATTTAATTTGTAAATGTAGTAGATATATATATTTATAATGTTTTGTAGGGTTAACAAACCCACGAAATTGATGATGAGGAATGATTTTATTTATTTTTTATTAAATGCTGTATACCAAGGATGGTAATAATCCCGTGTGATAATCATTGACGATCTGTCAATGAAATTGAAAATTTATCTTTCGAAACGCCGTGAGGTAATCGCGGAAGGATACAAATACGCGAAGGATAGTATATATAGGTACGTATATATACATATAGCTACAGGGAAAACCTTGAATGGAAGGCGGAACCTGCGTATGTACGCGCGCGAGACTCACGATTATGTGTCTTCGCGGAACGGATGATGAGCCTCGGCCTCTATGTTTAACGATCGCCCGAAGCATCCCGATGATTCGTATTCTTGAGCGCGGCGTGACGCACTCGCACGCATCGGAGCAAACCGTGTGCCTCTCATGTGAAATAATGCCTGGAATCTTCGACGAGACGTTCTATCATTCCGTTGCGCGGGTGGTGTCGATATTAAAGTCCCGATCGATTATTGATTGCGCGATAATAAAATTGATATATCGATGTTATAAATCGTTACGGGTACCAAATCGTACGACGATCTTCTGTCTCACATCGTCTTCTTACTTCTCACTCGATGTTTAATATGTAAGTGTTCTCCTAATGAGATAATCCGCGGTTGAACGTCGAAAAAACATCGAAAATTTTTCTTTTTTATATTGAAATAAAAACATCAAAAAAACACTCCAACTAACGAAACCAATCGCTAAATTAAAAAAATTTTCTCTCTTTAAGCTCTCCACAATTTTTTCATTAATTTTCTTTTACTTAAATTAATTGCAAATAATTTCCGATTTTTTAAATATTTACGTTGCAAACTTTTCAAATTTCATTATCTCTACCAAAGTGTTTTCTATTAAACAACAATATTTTTTTAAAACGTCTGACAAATTTGAGACATAAATATCAATAGATTGAAAATTGTCTAAAGTATACAAAAAAAATTGGAAAGTTTCTACTGCGTTTAATTTGATTGCCGAGAAAAATATATCTCTGTCACAGTTAATAATAGCAAAGTATTATGACGAATGATAATTACGAATGGTAATATTTAATTCATTCAATTTTGGGTATTCATATTTTTCAAGCGTTCATAGCAAAATTAAATTTCTCATTGATCTCGTAATAGTTGAAAAATGTTTATTTCCGAGAGTCCCCTCGAAAGAGGGAGGGGGGGACACGCGGTCGCCGAGTCGCCGAGACACTCGAACGCGCGGATTCCGTTAGGAATTTTCTCAGCCACGTTCCCACAATGAGTATGAGCACACAGTGCCTGTGTTCAGTCGGGGAGCTGTGTTTTCTCGTCGTGTCTACGCGGCTGCTTACGGTGCAGAAGAGTTTGGTATCGATGGTCGCCCGGTGATCGCGGCGAAGTGTACCCAAGTCGAAGGCGGAAGTTCCTCTGACGTCTCTACGGCTATCGGAGTTGCGGAAGACGATGCGGCGGTGGCGGCAGCGGGAGAAGGGAGGGGAGGGAAGAGAATGAAGCAACCAGCGAAGGTCTGCTAGCAAAGCAGGATGCAGTAAAAACATCGTAGCCACATCGCGCGGACTCGGCGGGCTGTACCATTACCGGTACCGCACAGGAATTCCAAGGAAGAGCGCACAGTGACGCGTCGAAATCAGCGTGAGGCCCTCGTTTCGAATCGTCATCGATGACTCCGTATAGCCAACCGAGCAATCTACTGACTAACCGCCCCGACAGCCGTATTATAAAGTACAAACGATGAAGTTCATTTCTATGACCCCCACAGCACGATCCGGTCAGTTAGTACTGCGTACCGAAGTTAGCGTGCCGGTGGTCTATCGCTAGAAATAAGTCATCGAAGAAATATCGAGTACACAAGCGGAGCGCGGCGATTGGCCCCTCAAGGAACTCGGCACGTTATCGTGCAAAACTAAACTCCGATCGATATTTTTGTGCTCTTAAATTATTGAAAGTATTTTACGCAAAAAATTTTCTTACGATGAAAAAAAATTTAGAAATAAAAAAATTTTATAATTTTTTGTACCTAAAAGTATATATGTATAATAAATATAATAGAAAAAAAAAATTATTCATAAGAAGAAATGTTTTCGTTTACAGACACAAACTTGGATTCTCAGTAGCAAAATAAATGCGACTATCGTAAAAAAATTGTGAAATTGATAAACCGGAAACAGTCGATTTCGTATACAAAAATGAATGCAATTCTCCGGTGTCTCAGTTCAACGCTCTGGACTATTTAATAAATTTGAAAAAAATTACTCCAACACTTTCCACTGACGGTGTTTTACCGTCGACCAACTATTAGATGGCCAGCAACTATCATAGTGTGTCTTCTAGGAATGTTCAACCCGACGATCGTTAGAGAGAGTAACCAAGGGAAGCGATAAGGAACTCAGAGACAAAGTGCTCTATGTACAGATGAAAGATTTTCGTAGAGTGACGAGGCTCACTTCGAGAAGCGATATAGCGCAATTTAACAGAGTTTAGATGATAGATTACGAGTCTTTCGAGACAAAGTTTATTTTTGACGGTAAAGAAAGTTGCGTCGGCTCGCAAGGGTGAGTAGGTGGATTGTTAAGGTACGCGCGTCTATGTGTGTGGATTTTTTTTACAGCTTCACTCGATCCTCATCCTCCGGTCAGTCTCCTTCTTCTACGTTTTTTTTTTTTTTTTTTTTTTTTTTTTTTCATTTACGTGAAAGACTTCGCAACTAGGCGCATAGGTCGGTCCAAGGTAAGATAGGCTGCTGGTATCATGATGGTATAACACGGAAGCGCGTCTTAACTCTTGACCGGCTCGGTCGTTCACGAAGATGCTACCGCCAGGGGACGAGAGAGGTACCGCTGAGAGAAGCTTCCCTCGTTCCACACCACTCGCTCGGGGTTTACCTATTCATGCGGTGCTTTACAACGTGTTAATGAAAAATACGCGAGCTACCAGCTGGTTTGCTCTCGAGCGACACCGGCATACCGGGTCGACCGGAAGGAGTTCCAGAAAAAAAAAAAAAAGAATAAAAAAAAAGGAATAAAGTATATAGTTTACGCGCTTATCGGAGCTATCGAGGGCGGGAAAAATAAAGGAAAGTCGAGGAGGAGAACAAATAAATAAAAAAAGTACTTTACGTTTGGAAATAAAATGGAAAACTCGAAGATGATAAGCTTTGTTTGTTTTTCGTTATTCATAATTTTTTTTTTTTTTTTCGATGTTTTGCGCGCTCTATCGACGATGAACAAATGGCGAACTTTGTTACACCCGCTATCGCGGATACATTTTACGTTGGCACGGCGTATGTCGTAACGGCTACCTAAATATAAGGAAAATGCATGGATGCATTGGACACGAGCCGACGCGAGCGCCGTGTATGCAAGGGTCGCGTGCAGGCACCGGCCATAAAAGTGCATAAGAGATGGCTATCCTACATCTGGATAGGTGGTGCATCGTAGCATCTTGACGTGAGATAGAGTCTCTCCTATCTCACGATGCAGTCTGCGACGCTCCATTTATCCAAGCTTTTCAGTCGCCTCTCGTGGGGCGCTTAAATCTTTGGTGTTTTAAGGAGGACAGTCGGGTCATGTGGACTATGACACTCAAAAATTTAATTTGTATCTTTACGAAAATTTTGAAAAAATTTCGATTTTATTTTTATTTTTTTTTTTTATTGAAGAGAATTTCTTACGAACATGCAAGTTACTCAAAATAATTTTGTAACAAATTCGGGGGAAGTAATGATAGACATTCATTTTTAATCGATCCGTAAAAGAATCTCTTCAACTTGAGATAATAATAAAATGATATATTAATTAGTTTTTTTTTTTTATAAAAGGAAGCGCAACGTTGGAATATTTTTTTTTTCCAGCGAACGACGGACCCGTTACATATAATTTGAGGTCGTGAATTCTCACCTGTGTCATGAGACGTTTACGACGAACGATCGGCTAATAATAAGAAATTATAATTCGCCAGTTGAAAAAAAAAAAAACGAGAGTTACGGTAATCAATAGCGATCATTACCGAAGCAAAATCCGAAACGTTATAATACTTTCATGCGCAAGGAATAAATAATAATAATAAAAAAAACGCAAGCAAAAAAAATCACGACAGGATTGGTAATATTACGAGAGTGAAAAATGATTATGCAATTAATTTGAGTCAGAGATCTGAAAGACGAAGAGGTAGAGAGAGAGGGACGGTGCTTGAGGCGGATGAACTCACGTTTTCACGGGTTAACGAGGCTGGCGTTTACGTCGATAATTAATAGCTAGATAAATCGAGAGATAAAGCGCGTTCCTGTGCGAGAGATGCTGCGCTGGTGCTGGCGGGGAAATAGCGGCAGAGACGAGTGCGCCTAGAGAAGAAGAAGACGAAAGGTAGACGAGAATACGCGCGAGTACAATAATAGTCACGACGTTTTAATTGCCGTTTGCTGCTGTTGCCACAAACCTTCGCGCAACCTTGCTGTCTCTAAACTCATTCTCGCATTCTGCGTTTGTCTTTCGGCTCTAAGTTTTAATCCTTTCAAGGCTATTCCTTACGAAAAACACGAAGCTATTGTTCTTTTTTTAGAACCTTTTAGAGAATTCTACACAAAAGATCTTTCCAATATGATTAAATACAAGATTATACCATGAAAAAAAATATTTTAAAAAATGCTCGCAAAGAGATATAACACCGTTTTATTATGCCGTTTAAATGATATACTGCACTTTAACGAGATTGTTAAGATGTATCGTTAAGAAGGAAAATAAAACCCCCCACATTATTCCTCTCGGGGCAATCGTTTCGATGTTAAATTGTTGTTATGTAAACGAGGCAAAAAAAAAAATTAATATATCTAATATATCTAACTAACTATATCTGAACTTAAAAAAAAAATTTAAGTAGAAATTTCGCAAAAAAAAAAAAAAGCTATTTACCTTGCCAAATCGATTAAACATCGTAGCACGACAAAGTTTGTATTGCAGTTTCAAAAAATTTCAATAGCGAGATATGAAAAAAATTATAAATGAGATGAGATGAGATTTAAAAAAAATAGAATCTGCATGAGAAGACTAAAAATAGAATAGCGATCTTTTTTTTTTTTTTTTTTTTTTTTCGTATCCTAACAATGGATGGATCTTGAAGGGTCAAAGCTTAGCGGATATGCGGCCGTTGATCCTAATACCCAAAGCACTTTTTGTATTGTCCTCTCGTTTTATTTTCATCTTTCTTTAATGACTTTTCAACTGGACCCGTCAGAGTCGGCTCGATTCTTCTTGGATAGATGAAGCTGCGGGTTTCTACGCTCGGTCGACGCCCTATGAATTATAATTCCGAGTGACACGGCTCCTTTGTGTCCGAGGGCAGGGATCGACTGTTACGAGAGCAATGGTCGAAGTGGGAGGAGATCAGGAAGAACGACGAAAGGAGGAAGAGACGAAAGTTTGAGAGACAAGTGTGAACGAGTCCAATGACACGCGCCGAGAGAGCGGATAAACGACGAAGAGATGTGTTTTATTGTCTCGATGCCGACACCAGAGCCCGCAAAGACGACGACGTGTTTGCCTTCAAGATACTTATTTTTTTTTCCACGAAAATCCCCCTAAATCGCTATTCTCGTTGGGGTACCGGACGATGAAGAAATTCCGATCATCTTCAGAAGCATTTATTTAATTATAATTAATTACGTAATTTTTTAAAATGTATACTTTGAATTCTAATGAAACCGATGATACATCAAAAAAATATACGTAGGGCTCTTAAAGAGAATTTATCGAGTACTTTTATTCGGGAGAACCATAAATTATTCAACGATTTCAAATTAATTAATACCTATTTAGATGTATAGCATTAAATAAATGATTAAGTTTAATAAAAAAAAGCGAATTTCGGTAAAAAAAATAAAAGTTAAAAAATTGTAATTAGACAAAAATATATAGAAATCATTTTTTGAAATTATTTCTACAATTTTCGTAGGGGTGAGTATTGCTGCTCCGTAAATGTACTAAAGTAAAATATACTGCGGTTACGTGTGTACGAATGGTGCAGTGTTGGGGTCGGGAGTGACATTATTCACACTCCAGCTATGTGTCTTCATCGCTTTCGTTATTCATTCCTCGCATATGGTTCCTTCTCGTCTGTCGTTCTCGTCCGTTCGTTTGGTGAACGCGCCAAGCAAAGCGCGGTTTACGAGAGTCAAACACCGAGTGAGCTTCGAGGCGCACGGACAATGGATACCCGCGGCAACGGGGCTTTGATCATTTTTGACATTCGGCATTTTCATAATTTATTCGACTGTACGTACCTACGTACCGACGTCGTGGTGAAAAAAAAAAAAAAAAGAAACGTCCGTTATGGTCGCGGGATACCTACGCGGTCGTTTCGTTAACGGCTCGCGTTCTACACATCGCATATATGTACATTGTAACGCGTTAACGGTTGATTAGAAGGATCTCCCGGTAACTGCAAAGCTTCGCTATGCTGTCCTCGTCTCGTTTTTTTTTTTCTATTTTTTTTTACCCCTTTTTTCTTTTAAGGGATCAGACCGATGAGACACGCTCTTTGACCGCGACAAGCGTGTAATTCCAGGAAGCGCGCATTGCACCATTCCGCGGTCAGAACCATACATCAATTCTAATATAATTCCATTCCCGCGGAACCCACACTCGACGAGACCGCTCTCATCGACACTTGACGAGAAAACGTATCTGCATAATAAATTGTAAATTTTTGCATTATGATGCAAATACGAGTTCCGTCACGCCGCACCATGGACGATCATCTTGACACGAGGAAAATTATTTGTCTCCTTTCAAATTGCGTTCAAAGCGATTCCCGCATTATATCAAATCTTTGAATTGAATTTATTTAATTTTGTATACAACTGTTAACGACAAAATATCGATAAAATCCGCTTACCTTAAACGAAGATAAAAAGAATAACGTCGAAAAAATTACGGATTATAAAATAATTTTACAAATATTAAAAAATTCCCTATTGAAATGAAAATGAAGTGTAATAAAGAAATTACTGAAAAAAGTAAAAAAAAAATTATTGGTATGTTATAGTGGCGCAAATAAATTGTTATAAATGTAAATAAAATATTATTAATAAATAATAATAAACTTTGGTCACTTTTCTCAAAATTATTTTTTGCCCGCGAACTGATGTATAATATTTATAATTTATGGTCTAAAAAATACTTGCCGACTGTCGAACTAAAGTGCCAAATTTCGTTAAAATATATTAAGTCATTTCATCTAACATGCATGACAACGAAAACGGAGAAAATCACAGACTTCGATAAAACCCGTAACTCTCATTTTTTTATCCTGGCGGACAGTCAGAAATTAATGAACGAACGAACGACAATGGCGGACGTCTAAGCGTCAACTTGCATAATTGTCAGTTCAAGCAGATAAATCATGAAGTCCCCAATCTTTTTTAATTTCCGTTCTTATTTCTATGTTTATACTCATTAGCGTTAATAGCATAATTAAAATTGAAGACGATCGTCCGTCGTGACACGTATCTCCGGTCGCGCGGTATATGGACCTCTAGAAAAACTTATAATTCTCGCAATCTCGATTTCCACTTGCCTTCCGTAAATCGTCGATTAGTTTTGCCTCATCTCGCAAAGAGACGGAATTGAGAAGCGCAACGGAACGTCCCACTGGATAATAAATTATCACGCAGTTCGATTCAATAGCCGTCGAGTGAGAAAGAGGGATAGTGCGATAGAATGAAATCGCGCCGCCTCGTCGTTATATTACTTTCTTCGGTTGAAGCCCTCGCTCCGCGCGAGCGCGAGCGCGCGAACACTCGATTCGTGTTCGGAATCTCGTACAGGAGTTGAGAGAACCTTTTACTAAACGAGAAAAGAGAATCCCGTGTGGATCGGCACTTCTCTTGTTGCCTGTGGCGTGCACACGATCGAGAGAGTGGCAAAGAGAGTCCTCGGGCAAAAATTCACTTTGAAGCGCCGTTAACCTCGCCTCGTCCACAGGAGCCGCGTGCGATTACGGTATTACGTGTATATAAACACATCTATATACCACATGTACGCTTATATATAGTCCGAGTGTTGTGTGTTGTATATGCATACAGTACACACAGTATATACCGCGGGATAACTAATTGGGTGACATGTTGCGCGAGCGAAGCAAGAGAGTAAAACCTTTCCCCTCAGCTGTAAGATTCACAGGATCAAAGTTGTGTGTATATATATATGCCCGTTATATTCCGCAGCGTGTTATAAATAACGCGGGCGCGCGCGCGCGCGCACTCGCCTCCACGTATTTGCATATTAATTTCGTGTAATGAAGGCGATTAGGCTAATGAGCGTCGAATGTGATCTCCCGTAGGTAAGCTCAGGACAGCCGGCCAGGCAAGCCAGGCGCTTATAGTCGTATCGAGTGAAAACACACAGGCAATGTGTAGGTATAAACGCGTACCGGGTACGCAGGCCATCGTCAGGAGCAACTATCTCGCTATGGTAACTTTATACTTCGTTCTACTTGCGCATGAGTTGCGACAAGCCTCGCACACCCGAGGATTATCGATCGATCGATAAAACGCGTGTTCAATTAAGCGTCACGAATCGATCGTGGGACGTTGCGAGATTTTCTTGAGAGCATATTTTTCGTAAAGGCATCTTGCAATCGGGATGTATTGAGAAAAACGAAAATCGCCGATTAAACGCGAACGAATTTTTCATGCAAATTAACTTCTTATCGAATTATGGATAAACTTCGATGTAATTACTGAATAAATCCGAGTTTTGCGTTACGATGATTCTGAAAAATTTGAAAAAAAAAAAAAAAATGCGAATGAACCTTCAAAATAGAATACGTTAACGATTTTTTTTTTTAATTTTCTCACTGACCGCGTTGCGTGCGATGCGTTTTCAATTATCGATGTGTTACGAGTAACTCGTGATTTTTTGAAATTCGAATCTGTATTATTTTTATGGATTAAAAGATACTGTTACAATATTTTTTAAAATTTGCATCGATTTTTTGAAATACGTAAACAATGATTTTTTTTTTTTTTTTAAGCAGCGAATTGTTAGGCACT
This sequence comes from Cryptus viduatorius, assembly GCA_964006125.1. Taxonomy (NCBI): domain Eukaryota; kingdom Metazoa; phylum Arthropoda; class Insecta; order Hymenoptera; family Ichneumonidae; genus Cryptus; species Cryptus viduatorius. Next base: position 13,407,085 of record OZ023221.1, read on the forward strand.
TTGAAATTGATATGATACGAATATCAAGGATTATGTTCGACAGCTTGTAAGTATTAACGGCGAACATAGCTGCACCCGGGTAGAAATGCATTAGTTGTGTAAATCACCGAGGGCCGCCCGTAGGGCCATACCGATCGGGTCTATTCGTAGGGAAATTAGACACGCGCTCCGTTCGCCCGTCGTCGCTGACCGTCTGGCCATTCCTCTCGACAGGCGCGCTTCGTATAGACAGACGGAACCACTAATTTATGTAATTATGCAGTTCTACACCAATCTCCATGAAAGTTCCCGAGTTTGAAGATCCATGGGAGTGGAAAATCCGCCCAAAAACGCTGACGCGATAATCAAACGCGCCTAAGAATGATTTCATTGCGTTTGCAATTGTTGAAGTTTTCGTCAACAATCGTTTCTGTAATATGCGCGCGAAAAATTTCATTTCGGCGAAATTTTTTATTTGCCGCTGCAGCGTCATTTATTTTTCGCGGATTTTTCGACGAGAAAATATTTATCTTTTTTCTGCATATCTTTTGTTTCGGAGTGAAAAAAAAAAAAAAATTTCGATGGATTTAAACGATTTTAAGATGATTCATTCATACGGCATGTTATTTATTGCATTCGCGCACGTTCTCGAGATGAATGGAAAAGAAGAATAGCGCGGTCCGCGTGTGATGTACAAATATTCGCGGTTGAAGTTTCGTGGGCATCTCGTGACGAAAATTGGTTTGTTAAAAAAGGCCAATCGCTAGAAAGTGATTCTTCGAAAAAAATAAATAAACGAAAAATGCCTGAAATACAGCCTTGAAACCTGTTTGAGAAAACATCCGAAGAACCGATGATATTTTAACCCGGCAGAGAGATCCATTATTACAGGTATACGGTATAGATTTAAGCGATCGGCCGTGCGTGCCGCATACAATGGTAATGATGCCTTTGGAAGGAAATCATTGAATCGTAAGAAGATTTCATCCACTGATCTTCCGGTCCTGTGGCTTCTTCTACCGATTCTTTCACTTCGACCGGTAGCCGCCGAATTCCTTTGGCTTAAGTAATCTCCGCCAGGAATATCGGAGAATCGTTTTTTGAGACATCACGCCACCCTCGATAATAATAAAAAAATAATTGTCCATTTATTCGTTTTTTTTTTTTTTAACATCAAAATTTACTTAATTCCCGAACATTGTAACACCGTCAGTAAAATCATTTCGAAGGATCGCAAAAAAAATCTCACATTCCTTTAATCTTTCATTATTGTTTCGTATATTTTCTTCAAATCGCCTGACGTACGAGGCTAATAAATAACATTTTAGTAACCCGTGATTACTTTAAAAACAAAAAAAAAAAAGATTTTCTCGAGTTTAGTGCTCATTGTAGAGTTTCGAGGATTGCGTGACGCCCGCAGTCTTGTATTAACATTGAATATGTAGCAAAAAGTATCAATGCTGTAATAATGATAAGCCCTTTGACCTCGAGGTACTATTTAGTTCTCTTCGAATTGCATTCGGATGTAATTTCGGTTCCCTTCACTCAAACTCCGAAATCGGTAAAACACCAGAGGCACAAACCAAGAAGAATACTCGTATTCTGCGGTTTAACCAACACTTCTCCCCTCTGCACTTCTTCCCTCCGAAAGTGCAACATGCACAGGACCGCTAAGAATTCCGCCTTAGGGTGAGCGAAGAATTCGCGTGGTGTCGACGACTGAGGATCTCTCAACGTTTCCATGTGAAATTACTGACGCGTTACGCGCCCACCGTTTCAACAATGCTAAAACTCTTGCGGTGCATGGGAATTGACCGAGTTTTGTTTTGTTTTTTTTTTTTTTTTTTTTTTTTTTCTTGTAAGCCCGAGGCCATTCGACGACGAGGCCTCTGTCTCACGCAATTATCATAACGTCGAACACACGTTATGTGTGTCTCGTATTCAGCACACGCTATAATAATGCAATGGTCAACACATCGCGTGTTATGTCTAATGTAAGGTTTTGCATTCGTAAATGAACGATACGTTATATACACGTCACAAAATGAAGTGCTGACATTAAATAATATTGTAAAAGCTAATTTCTTGTCGCCCTTCCGTCGACGTTGAAAATGGCACTTTCAGCCGCGTACCATTTGAAAAACTCGAAATCCTCTCGAATTCCGTATCGAAAATAAAGGTCCATAGGATATATAGTGATATATCAAAGATCGCTCTCCCGTCACGCTCGGTCCGCGATGTCTGCGTAAACTCATAGACGAGAAGAAATGCTTGCATTTCGAAGAAGTAGAATGATGACGAAGAAGGCGACGAGTATGAAGCGCAATGACGCGTCCTTCCTTTCACTTTAACGCGGAAGCCGCGTTAGCGTTCGCGCTGCCTAGGTGACAGCTTGAAAGAATCGAGCCTCCCTTTTTTGTTCGGCTAATGTCTCGTGAAATCGAGTCGGCTTCTCTATCCCTCCCCGATATGCTGGTGTATCCGTGCGAGTGGCGGGGGACAAAAAGTGAAGAATAGGAGTATAAGAGAGAATGAGCGGCGAAAGGGGAGAGCAAAGAGGAGTGAGTGGAAGAAAGGATAATAGAAGAAGATCGAGAAGGTTGCCGGTTGATCCGGGACCCGGTGGAAGTCGACTCATCGACATCATAAGTCACCGTGACAACGACGTCGTCGGCGACGAGGTGGAGGAAATGTAGGAAGAGAGCGACGTATAACAGAGGGAAGACGAAACCTTCTGTCTACTATCAACCAACGAGAATCGGGGACGTCGAACGTTTTGTCAGCGTCCCGGTTTATTAACCGTAACTTGGTAACATTCCATCGGAGGCCAGAGAACCGCGCCGAAACCTTTCCAGAGCTGTTATTGTTACAACAAATGCGGGGTTGTAGGAATCATCAACTTGGTACAATTATAGCAGGAATGTCTGCTTCCGTCGCAAGAAAGTTTCCATCATGTGGATATAAGAATATCTAGGAACGCTGGGGAGACATCTTCAACAGTCATTTAACCACGTCAATTACAAAGGAAGCCGCAGAAATCTAAAGATACCTAGGAGACGACTAATGCGGCAAAGCTACCGTGCGTGGTATGTTTCAGCATGGATACTCTGATCAACGAAGCGTTCAATGTAGACACGAGAAATTTGGTCACCGAAAAGAACAAACCCACGAAGTTGCGGTCCAATCAGAGACATATTGAAAACTGATGTCAGTTTCTAGCCAATCAAACGCCTCGTTATTTGTTCTCTAAAATTTATCGTCGAATCCAACTTCAAAGATTACCATAGATCAGCGAAAGCGATCGTTTCAACCCTGACGAATCGTCCGAGAGCCAGAGGTATACTCGCTGGAAATCACACGAGATCTCCAACTTCTTTGCCACCCACTCAATCTCCTCGATGTGAGACCAACGCGAAGACAAGAAGGCAACTGTCGTCCTCTTCGACCCAACGTTTTGTCATCGACCCACTTCATTAACGATGTATAATACTGACTCCCAGTCGCCACACGTCTGTCTTATTCCAGATCAATCTCTTGATTTATGCGCGCACCTTGAGCGCAAGACTTACAGTCTTGATCTATGGTACACAAACAGAATTCAATGGGAACTCGTAGTCCGATACTGTGTGTTCTCCTTTCGTACTATATGTATAATACAACGTTTATAAACTATAGCGAGAGGAGCGGAGGGCACGGATATAGGAGGCCCGCGATAGTGATCCGGAGAGCCTTGAAATTATTCCCGCAGCGTATATCTCATCGTGGCAATTAGTCGAGCGGGAAAGACGCCCACGGCTTCCGCGCGCTGTGTCGGACAATTAATAGATAGTATAGTATATATATATATATACCGGCAGGTATGAGAAGGGTCTATGGTACCACTATATGCAATACAGACTGTGTCTTGCGAGAAGTGCACGCGATCCAATGTACCGATCTGTAAGAACGCTAGGAGATCGTGCTGTTGAGATCGCGAGACTATGGCCGCGGCGGGGGCAGCCAAGAATCAAGAGATAGAGGAAGAGAAGCGAAAAGAGATGCTTGCCGATGTGTACACACTCTCTGTATTCGCTCTCTCCGTACACAATCGTGTATACTAGCGAAGAATGAGGAGAGGGTCCCCCCGCTCGCCGATGAGGAATGGTGGTCTACCCGGAGGAAGAATCGGGATCTCCGAGTGTATATACGGTATGTATACGATATACTCGTACGTCCGGAGGATATCGAGGCATTGAAGAATGGCTCGATGGGTTGAGAATTATTCTGCAGTTGGTTATAGTATATACCAAACAACCAACTTGGTACAGAGAATCGAGAAAGATCGGTAGCGTGCAATCCGCATACGACGGCAGATAGACCAATGGGCAATAATGCAATTTCCATTTCCAACCCCGAAGAGCCAATTACCTGACCACTTTTTCTTCCGTTACCATTGTATCCGGCTTATCAAAAGGAATTTCTGGCCGTGTTAAATAGGTGGAAAAGTAATTACCGCGGTGGTCTAGCAAACGGTGCATTTGGTATTCGGTACCGATACTCCGACGCTTAGCTGTTAGCCGGGTTAGCTGTATCGGTAAGTGTTTTTTTTTTTTTTTTTTAGCATTTGCTCGACCCTATCCAACACGGGTAACGCAACGGGAATGGTATGACCCAACATCTAGGACTCTGCTTTAGATCGCATTCATTTTTTTCCAATCGCTACCAGGTGCCTTTTTTACCGATTGCAACGTGTTAACGGACGAGAATGGAGTTCGTACACGATTGGGCACGTATCGCCGTTACAGCTCGACGAGTCCATCGATATGTTCTCTCTTCGTGGTACGTGTTATTGGATATCTTCGTGAACCGTTTGTGGAACTAACGCGTCTCTGATGCTCTATCGAAAGAACAGAAACGGGATTGCGTGTGGTCTATTCACTGTGTCATGCTTCGTTTTGACTAGACGAGAATCGCGTTTGGATTTGGGAAGAAGAACCTCTCGAGATTCTGGTTCGACTCGGGATTGTTCGTAGCGCAAGAGTAAACAGTGGAAGAAAAACGAGAGTGGACGCCCACGTGGCACGGATAATGGCTCTTGGCGCTATTCGAAGATCCGGAGAATCGTGAAAATCTTACCAAACAGATGAAATGTATTCTTTGTTACACAATTTTTTTTATTTTTAGCAAAAATTGAGTAATGCACAGCGATAAAAAAGCGGAATCAGATGAACAAATCAACATCAAAAAAAAAAAAAAAATCAGAAATGCCTTACAGATGATTCGAACAGAAGCAAAATCCGGGCTCAGTGGCCGCGAAAAATGATCAAGATAGTCGTGTAGACAAGTTGTTTTACATGGGTGTCGAAGTTGACATCATAAAATTGGTGTTCATTTTGTCGAAGTCTCATGTATATCGTTGATCTGTGATTACAAACAGAGATTTCTGACTATTTGGGTCCAAGTGAAATAAGGAATCGGCAGAGATTGCAGATTTTCAATGAATTTTCCACTGAAAATAAAAAAAAAAAGATAATTCTGTTCTCGTATTTCGCGTGCATCGTACATTTACGTTTTCTATTAAGTCTCTTCACTTTTCAGTGAAAAAAAAAAAAAGAAAAAAAAGTTCTATAGTCTTTGAATAAAAATGCTGTGAGTACGCGGCAAGAGGAGACTCGGAATAAAAACATAGAATCTCCGGTCGCGCGTTAGTCCAGAATACGGCATTGAGAAGTATATGGTTGTATGTACCGTCTCCAGTTCGGTGGGTCGTTCAGGCTTTTGCTCACGTGCGGAGAGTGATCCATTGTCGCGACGGACAATGGTATATGTATGTATGTATGGCATGCAACGGTGGTGCGGGCGATGGAAGGGGAAAGAAGGTTCTCTTCAATGGTCCCGCGGCCATAACGCGCGGAGGTGTTATGTTGTGCGTTCGCTCTCTGTTATTCGGATCTTTAGGTATTAGGGAGGCAAAAGCAGGCATTGAATGGACTCTGAGCGGCAGCGGGCAATGCCGCAATCGTCTCACAGCAGCGACAGCATCAACCAGAAGGACAGAAGGGAACCGAGACGCGTTTCTTCGAGCGAACGAACGTGTTTCGTTCCTTCGGAGTTCCTCAGCTACCATATTCTCGTGCATATAAATCCCTCCATACATGCGTTTATATACGAGTCTTCAGAGGTTTAACGTGTTATATACAATACAGAAATAACTCCGGACAGGTATGTGGCGATTTCAGTGACAAGAATGCGTAGGCTTCGCACCTCTTCGACGCGGCTGAATATCTGACAATATAAATCTGACTGGTGAGCTGCAATTTTTCGGAAAACCAAAAAGAATACTCGATCATTACAGCAATGGGTTATCCTCGTGCAAACAACTCATGTTCGTCGCGTTACTTATATGGATACCTACGTTTACTATACTGTATTAGTATAGCATACAAGAATTCTCTTTGAACAAACTACTTCACCCCGGAATGGAGAAATTGCCAACACGCTTTCATCACACAGATGCGGAAGTGAACGAATGTACTATTATTAGATACGGCGTTCCCTATATGTAGACATAAAAGTGCGAGTTCGGCTGAATACGTAGAAAGCGTGCGATATCCCTAAAGGAAATTTCTTTTCTACGGTCGATTCTCTATATGGCACCGGAATAGTCGCTATCGAAAATCGAATGCAGCAACTTCGTAATCCAACTTTTTTTTTCGATATATAGGAAATATATACATTATTTAATGTTTTTGGTATGAAACGAAAAAAAAATTCGAAATTTTTTTTTTTTTCGTCAATTTTACATCATAGTGCATACGAGTCTATTATTTTTTTTCGCGGCAGATATATATGTGGTATATGCAGATCGTCCGTGTGGCGAAAATGTATAAATGTATAGTAGACATCTACGTGTTGGGAATGAAATTCTTCAATCCCTTCTACTCCAGCGAGGGTCGCTATTTGAAATTCATACGCGATGAGATAGAACGGGGGTTGCATGCGCGGGGGCGAGAGGCACCTTCTTCCTCTTGGCCGGTTAGTCGTTCGCTTCTGCCCTTGCCGTCTCCTTCTTCGTTTCTTCCAGCTCCGGCCCTCGTCTGACCTCAACGAGTTCCCCTCTTATTCCCCTGGACCTCGTTTTTTTTCCTTCTTTCACTCCTTTCCACCACCTTCGGCACCTCGCTTGCGCGGCTACATCGTGGCTTAGCAAACGCGCGAGAAACGAAGCAGCCACGTACGTTTTCTCCTCTCTGCTACTTCTAGACTCACCGTGATAGAGCGAGACGGCCAGGCAAGCCGGGAGTGAGGTTCACGACTCCCATCGACATTGAAACCCGTTGTACACCTCACCGCAGTCCCGGGGCAAAAATCTTCTTCGGGTATTCTACCGATCTTCCGAGAGTTCACGAACGCTCTTAGCTCATCGAAACACCGGCGTTAAAGGAAAGAGATATTTTCAGTCCACAATTTCGAATGAATCACGCTATTTTTTTTTTTTTTTTAACAGAACTTTGGCGCAGGTATCCGGATATGGTGATTAAGGGGCGAGAGAACTTCTGCGGTGTATCATAATTATCGGTCAACGCGGTCAAAGATCGCGAGGAAATACGTACGAAAGCGTATTCTTGTTGCTCGCATATACTTTTTATTTCGCTCCTCGACTGCGTCGTCTCATCGAGAAGGAATGCGACGAACCGTGGTCAGCTCGCGAAGAAACCGTTGCCGAAGCTGGGTACGGACGTCGAAAGTCTGTCGTAAATTAATGGGACGGTTTGAAAAGCGCGTGCCATCAAGAGGGCTCCCTATCCGCTTTCGGACGACTTCTTTTTCCATCTATTAGTCTCGTATTTCAGGTTGAATCCTGTCGTTTCTTTTTCTTGTAGAAAAAGCGTTGATTCTTCTCGACGAGAATTCGCAGATTTTTGTTTTTCTCGATATCAAACGCTAATTATATCCATTAGCTAATTCTACCGGCCAATCGACTGATTATTTCCGAAGAACCCTCTCCATTCGCCTCGGGAGTATTACTTACCGATTTTAATAAATAAATAAATAAATACGGACATGAAAACCAACGACACATCGAAAACTACGAAAATTCTGAGGATCATTCATTGATTTTCCATTTCGCCAATTAGACTTTCCAGGATACCTAATTAGAAAACCAACCATAACCTATTCTTCCGTTACCTAGTCGCGTATTTCCTCGAGAGTTTCTGCGTGTCTGCATGCAAACGCAAATGTATCGAAGCATTATGCCGCGACGTCTTATGAATGCACCGTTTATTGGACATAGCGAAGCTACCTTACTTCGTAGGAAGCGCTCTTCTCTTCCCTTCGTTGCTCTCGCTGCTCGGAGAATAACAGAAGAGACTCTTCGGTCGGCTCAGACCGGGGCGCATAAAGGCACGCAAAGAGACTCGATGATTTTTTTTTAAGCGTGTGGGCCGAAGCGGACAACGAATACGAGAATCGCGCATAAGAGGTCTCGTCGCTGCATCGGACGGTGTACGTTTGTATGCGGGACGATCGAGTGAGAGACCGAGTGTCGCTTTCTAGCGAATACAACGGAGTAACAGTTTTCTGAAGGGAACTAACCGGTACGTACAAGTTTCATACGTTACGTAGTAACAACTGTCCCGGGTATATATACTGTGTACGCCATAGCCGAAGGGGTCCGTTCGACTCAGCGCGGGACAAGTACAAAGTGCACAGATGTCGCGACGATAAATAAACGAATATTATTCCTTCGTCTTTGTGAATAATCGTTATCGAATATAGCGTCCGGTGAACTGATCGAACGTTCGCTTGTAAAGAGACAAAGTAAAGGAGAAATGAATAAAAATATAGAAAAAAAAATTGAAAAAAAAAAAGATAAGTAAAAATCACGACCATCTCGTCCGGGTTATGTAGACTCTCTATCGGCGACGCATACGCACAAACCTCGGGATATTATACTACAACGGCAGTGGTTCGCTTATGACGACGAACGACTACAACCGGACATGGCACAGCGTGCGCCGGTCGCAAAACGAATACACGATTCATACAGATGCGATATGCGAATCGCATTATTGGCGGGAGGGGCATAAAACACGCGGATAAACATATTTAAAGTGAGACGAAGGATGGGGAGGAGGTATACCATCGATGAAGAAAATCCCTCGCGTTTATCGAGAGATCCTCCTCTCACCGACAATTCGTCGGATTGCCGGACCGATTTTTAATCCTTTATAAAGGGGCACCCAACGCCTCGATCGATAAATTTTTATAAGTAAGGCGTAAGATTTATGCGTTTCTCCGTTACGCCATAACGCTTAAGTCGTTTAAACGATTTTTGTTTTTTTTTTCAAAGATTTTTTTACACCTCAAAATAAAAAATTGCTTATGTAATAATTTTTTTTTTTTTTTTTCGAATTATTTCAATTTTCGAAGAAACGTTCAAGCGACAAAAAAAAATTCAGTTTTTATAGACTTTTTGAGTGAACGAATAAGTAATTATAGGAAGTATCATAAATTTGAAAAAAAAGTTGCGAAAGATCGTTTACCGATTAATAAATCGCGCATTTTATACGCGATGAAATTTTCGATTTCGCATCACAGATTTCAAGTGGATAATATGATAAGTAAATGAATAAATACGTGCGAGCGATAAGTTGTCCAGCCGAATATCCGGTTAACCTCGGAAAGAAATCTTCTCACTTACCTGAAACAAATGAGACACAAATCCGGGTTATAAAAAAGTTCGATTACTTTATCGTAACGCTCATGAAAGATATAAATTCGTTAAAAAAATGCGTCAGCGGATTAAAATAGCGAAAGAAATGAGGGAGACACACCACGGAGTTTTCACGCTAAGTCCGATAATCCGCTAAATCAATTCATAAATTCCGGGCCAATATGTACAATGAATAAATTAAACCGGCCTACGATAAGTATATCTATACCCACACTCCGAATACCCACAATCTCCCTTAAAGGCTACGAAATGCGTGTGAGAATTGAAAAAAAAAAAAAAAAAATTTTATTAGAATATATAACCGTCTCGCTAAAAGGCGCAACAAAAGTTGTTAAACTTGAAAACGAGTTTAGCATCGCTGAGTAGTAGAAATTATTTTCCCTCTGTTCTGTTCGGGCAAAAGGCCTTCTGGCATTATCTCGCAAGGACGCGGATTCTCGTACGTAAGTAGTCAAAGAAACGAGGAGGCTACTTTTGCTTTTTGTTCCTCGGAAAAATCGTCGCCGGCTTCTCTCTCGTACCAGAGACCGCAATTCTTTGGCTTTCTGCGTGCCATGAAGGCGAACTTTAGTACGCACACAGGGGTTTCGACTGCGCTATATATCCGTTAGGCTCTCACGTAGCCTCGTCGTTGGACTTGGAGGACGACGTGTGAGGTTTTTCACGGGCGCATCTCACCTGGAACTGGAGAGAAGCCTTCGTCTCTCGGCTCTCTCTCTCTTTTTCTCGTTGCCCAGAGTTTAAGTGGGTGTTCGAGAGATAAGCGAGCGACTGGCATAACAGCTCGATAAACTCGCGTGTTTATTGGATCGCCGCGCTGCTCGCTAGAGAGTAGTCCTGCACTATGGTTCGCTCTCTCATTCTGTCTTTTTCTTTTATTTTACGTAAAAAAAAAAAACGAGGTGTTTGCTTCTTCACCGAGAAGAAAGCCCCGTGTGTTCCTACTTATCCTCTCTGCGCGCCTTATATTCCCGCCTCGACCCTTTTTTTTTTTTTTCGACCAGTTCAGGCGCCGTGACCCTGCCGGTGTCACCCTTTATTTCGGTTGTTAACCCCATTCTAACAGAGTCCAACGAAGACTCCGGGAATCCGGAGCGCGGATTATCGCATGTTCGCGCACTCATTCCCCTTCTATACATATATATACACACTTCACCATCTTCTTACTCTTCTTATCCCGTCTCGTTAAGAAAAAAATAATGCGGGCTCTGCGTGACAAATCCGGGTTTTAAATTGACTCGTTCCTCTCCCGAATTAGCGAGATTCCCGTATGTTTGCGCGAAGCCATGGGTCGTGTATGCAACTTTCGCCGTTGAGAGCTCGAAGTCCCCGAGGAATTTTTTAAAGTTATTTATTTTATTTTTTTCGTAAAGTTAACCCTTTGAAGTACGATTTTTGTGCGATATGCAACACTTGTGCTGTTACGATGTTTTTTTTTTTCAGCTTTTTCATTCGTTCCCCAAGTAATCGCCGAAAAATATTTTTATTCGAAATTTTTATTTAAAAAATGTCGTATTATTTTCAGAATTACGATTCATTGGCCCGAAGTCTGATTGCAGATCATTATTATCATTGTTATTGTTATGAAAAATATTTTTTTTACGCTCGAAATAAAATCGTTAAATTTCTACAGATTATTGATCCCCGAAAGGTCAAAGTCTCTATCAGTATCGCTGAGCGAATCGTATCGAAAAACGTAGCGAATGCGTGCACTCGTGCAGCTGAAAATCGCATTTTCAACGGGAAGAAGCGAGGAACGCATTGCGGAACTCACAATTCAGCGAGAGAGCCACAAGATAGACGATCTCAAAGTCGAAAGTCTTTGGACAGAAGATACCGGTGGGATGGGAACACGCAGTACAACAAGTGATGCTGGTGCCGCCAGTGCAGAAAGGAACAGCCCGCGCACAATGAACACAACAAGTTACAAAGTACATGTTATAGATATACATTCTATAGGTTGTATGCTATAAGAATGTAACGGATAGTCTCAGCTACGACTCACGGGGTACGCGCATAGTAGAGCTTTGATTGAATTTGCCACGGCGAAGAGCCGTGTGCCGAACGCCTACGCGCGACGTGTATTAGCATTCAGAGTCTTCGGCGTCTTCCACCTTCGTCGTCGTCGGTGTCTGACCACGCGAGATTCTGACGGTCGATGTATTCAATGGGATACATAACAGAGTCTACTTGCCGCAAGGCTTCCTCTGTCTTCCGCTATCGTACAACTCGAATCTTTCTTTCTATCGATGTCTTTCTCACATTTTTTCATCATCATCATCATCATCTTCTTCGCTCTTTTTTTTTTTCTTTTTTTTTTTTCTGTTTCTACTCGTCCACTCTTCCGATGTACAACAGTAAATTTCATGAAAGTTCGGCTACGCACGTTAACCGATATTGAATCACCAAATGAAACGACGAAAATTCGTTTGTCATCATCGAATCGAATTGGTCAATTGTGGTCGGCGCGTTGCCATACACGATATGAGAAATGGATTGGTGAGGAGCTGCGTGCGGGCTGATCAGATGAATCTCTCGAATCGAGATAGAGAAACGTTGCTTTCGCCCCGCACGTGCATGCAGTAGCGAGAGAGCATACTACCACCGCGCCGCTCCGAGACGAGACTTGATTAATCTCCCGCTGACCGTGCAAGCAAAACCGCGGAGGGACCGAAGCAGAACGAAGAATCAAGAGGCGCGAATTAACTTTGGTTGCTTTGTGAAAAGAAGAATTGTTAAGATTCCCCCGCGTGTGTCTCACTCGCGCGATTCTTTTCTCTCTGGCAACCGGGGTTTGCGCGCGTACTTTTGCGCTCGAGGTACGCTCGCCCCCGGTACTCTCAATCTTTTTCCATTCTTCGCTGTATGGCTTTGCCCTACAATCGGCCAATCTTTGTCTTTGCCACTTTTCGCAGCTCCGACTGCGTGCCGAATCGTTCGCGACTAAGTTTCGTGTATTAGCGTCTTTCTGTATATGTATTTTCTCGGAGTGGTTTGAGATTCGTTGCAACTTTTTTCTACTTATTCGTCATTTGCTTTTGTTATCTTGCGGCGAGAACGGCTTTTCCATTATTTTTTTTTTATTGCGATATCAGACGCGTAACACATCGAAAAATGGAATTTGAACCGTTAGATTCGAGTCGTAATTAAAATTGTAAAAAATATATATACGTATGAAAATACATAATTTTTTGAAATTGAAACATCGAAAACCTAAAATTAGATATACTACAAAATTTTTCATCCACGTAAGCCATTTCTTCGTTGTTTCTTCGAATTCAACAGATGATTATTCGTTCGAAGAACGATTGTCGACTTGCGACAATTGTTATCATAAATGGACTCCATTATCTTTCACGAGAAGAGGAAAGCGGGTAAAAGGCGATATCAAAACGATCGTTTCCTGTCTCTCATCCTTTGCCTCGTGAAATTTATATATCTATACTCCGACGAAAGGTAAAAAGGGGAAAAAAAAGAAAGTGTCGAATGAGAGAAAGAGCAGTTCGTCCTGAAACGTCGACGGATTAGAAGCGGTTCGTCGGGCGTTCTCCCTCCCCGAAGTGGTCGTAAATTCTTATCGTCACTCGTTCTCTCCAACTGGACTTTCGAATGTCTTACGAATGACGTTTTTTCCACGTTGCGCACTGCTCTCGCAGAGCGCTACGCAGCCTGCACGGGAGATCCCCGCGTTCTTATAGTACAATTTAAAGGCTGGAAAGCGCGTAGCGCAAGCGAGAAACTCTTCTCGTTATACGAGTCTCACGTATTGTTATCTTTACTTTCACGCTGTGGGTATGCGAGAGAATGTAACGACGCCCGCGCGGTCCGGGGTTCTCGCTGCTCCGATGCGACACGACGAATGGTCCCAACCCTTTCAAGCGAGGGCGAGATTAGGACTGGGCTCTCGGACACCCTCTCGAAGATATCGACGAGATTATTTCCTTTCCATGAGTAATATATGGTATAACTATAAGTCTCGGTCAAGGCGAGAGCCGCGGTGGTCTCGAGAGCCTTCTGTACTTCTCGCTTTCCTTCGTTCCACTTCGATCTCACAATAAATCCATTATTTTATCACTCTCTCAAGGCTCGAAGGATATACGGTATGGTGGAGATACAAGCGGAAGAGAGAGCTTTATATATGTATTTCACGATTATTATTATTTTCTCTTCTCGCCGGAATGATAGCGATTTTTTTGTCACTACGTCTCTCCTCTCAATTGGCAAATTTCAACATGAAAACCGCGAGCAGCGGTGGTCCATACAAACATCCAAAGTTCACATCCGTTCGCCATCATCGGCGAGAGCGTTTCAACGACTCTCCTTTCTCGCGAGGAGGACACACACACACGCGGGGGCGCATACGTTAGTCCATTGTATCGGTAAATGCTCTGTGCATTTCGGGCGATTGGTTTTCGCGTATAATATATTATACATCGGGCCAATTGCGCGGCGGTAGAGAACCGACGAAGATACATTGTATTCGATGATTGAAACGTGTGGTTCCGACCGCACCAGAGAAATATCACTCTCGATTGCAATGGGCAGGTCTGATCGTACCGATCGATCGAACAATCGAAAGGGTTGCGAGAGGCGGAGAAATCTCGACTGTTCGGTGTTCTTCCGCAGGGTCTCATCAACGCATCGATGCCCTTTGCGAGATCCAGACGCGGTGCCGGTGCAACCGATTCATTCGCGTCTTCGTTGTATTATGCGTTTCGCAAGATGGGTAACGCAATAACGGCCTCGAAAAGCGTTTTTCTCGCCGATCGACCAACGAACACGGTACCACGACGATCCCCGATCTAATGTGCAAAGATACACGCGAGGCACCGCATAGGTGTTTCTATGCGTTTCCCTCGATCGAGAACTGCTTTCTACCGATTAATATGCGGTCCAAGCCAGTTTTGCCGATCTAAAGACCGAGTTCAACGGGGGAGACGACGTGTCTGGAGGACAGACTCACGGCGCGACATGATCAGCCACCAGGCCGGCTATCGAAGCCGACGTGCTGTCGTCGGTTCTCTCTCGCGAGCACAACCCACCGACAACTCCGCTCTAACTCCGCGGCAAGCCAGCGACAGATAATTGCATCGACAGAAGGCGATTTCTTGATCGCTCTTGCTTATCGGCGCGCTGGAGCGCCCTGACTCTCGCCCCGATTTGCAAATGCGTTAGTTCTCGTTTAAACGATGGCGACGATGGGAGTTTTAACGATTTTTATCAATGACAACCGCACAAGGGAACTCGGAATCGGCCAATTATGCCGTATAAGTCGGTGCGGAATAATCGTTTGAATATATTATCGGATAGGCGAGAGATATTAACTATCGAAGATCGATAATATCCGGTTCCGGGATTCGAATAACGATAAGCGCAATATTTTGTACGGATAGCAAACATAAAAATAAAAAAAATAAAAAAACATCGAAGACCAAATACTTGGGAATTTTTTTTTTTTTTTTTTTTTTTCGGAATTTGCGATAACGAGCCTACCTTCCTACGTATAATAAAAATTTCAGGAAAATTTTGAATTCTGATTATTTGCGTGTCGAAATGATAATTTAAATAATTTTAACACGCAAACGTCGGTTGCGAAATTGAATTACGAATAATGGCTCTGATCAAAATTTGTCAGCCGATACGGAGCACAGCCCGCGGCGATTATTGCGAAATCGTTTGAAAAACAATTGCATGGCTATGTGGGATGAATCTGCGAGAAAAAAGTACATCGAGCACGAGACTGGACATCGGTCACGTCCAGGCCACGGTCTCACGTCCGTAGGTTTGATATAACCTGCGCACGTTAACCGTACCGATGCAACGTATGCATATACTTACTCGACCCCCACACGGATTCAATGTTATACACAGTTGCACAGCGGTAAGTAACATACGTATCGGATGGTACGTCGATGTCGTCGTCGGCGGGCGGTGTCGAGACGGTTGGTCTCTCCTTCCCGGCGCGCGATCGGGATCATAGTTAACGGGAACCATTCGCCTAAGATTTCTCGGTCTGTTATCCACCGTTCGAAGCGAGCTATTTTCTGCTCTCCTCTCGGTACCGGTAGATCCGAGTCCGAGTCTGTCGTTTTCTACCCTTTTTTTTTTTCTTCTTTTTTTTTCTTTTTTTTTTTAACCTTTCTCGGTGTTCGGTTTCCTTGCCGACCATCGGCGGAACAGACCACGCCACAAACTCGCTTCTATCTTCTCCGCTTTAGTTCTTTCCTTATTTTTCTCACTCTCACCCCCCTGCTGATAGAACGTAATCCGCCTCACTCGTCGTGTACCCACCTACCTACCTACCTACCTACCTACCTACCTAACTCCTATCTACTCTCGTGTATATTCCCGGTATTCCGATCAATAAAAGTAACACGAGGACGGAGGACGACAAAGAGGACGAACGAAAGGAGATGTAAGACGAGAAGAAACGCGGAAGAGCGAGAAGGCCAAAGAGTCCGCGCGGTGGTTGCCGACCGCAGAACGGTAGCTCATTCACACGGTCTCTGGGCCGTGCCGCGAGTGAAGCCCCCGCGGGACCTCGAGCCAACGTCGAACGCCGACCTGCAAGCCGACTTCTCACACCAACGGCGACTCAACGAATGCTCTCGTCTCACTCTCTACCTCTTTCTCTCGTTCTCGTGTCTTTTATACAACCTTTTGCCACCGGTAGTTCGATAAACTTAGGCGAAACTACTCCGCTATCGGCCGCGATAATGCCTTTTCCACTGGTTACTGCATCGATGTTGGTATCGGGAATCGGCGAAAAGTGGAATGATGCACTTCCGGTACTACTCGATTCGGATGTGAGACACGCATTCAATTTGTGGGGTAAGAAAGAGTTGAAACAGCACACGATTTGCTTGCTTTCGGAGTATTTCGTTTGGCGCTCGAAATAAGCATCGTACAGTATACGCCTTCCGCCTTCTGCCTCACAATGACGATTTATTGACAATAATTGGTTCTAAAAAAAAACCCTCGCGGCGAGAAAATTTACTTATTTTCCTACATATTAATTTCGATATAAACATTTTTTTTGCGACTTTCTCAAGACCCTTCAATAAAAAAAAATTCATTATATTTGCTCCAATAGTTTTTGAGGAAAATAAATCGAAAAGTAACTTCCGTAATAGTAATATAGTAACTATATTATCGCAATTCGCAAAATCCACGATATAGCTGTACTTTCTACGTAAATTTATTACGACGATGTCAAAAAAAAAAAAAAAATCCGATTTTTTTCGCAACATTGAAATCAATCAAAGCGTTCGTTGAAGCAAATTGATGGACTCTGCAAACTCCAAGTCCACTTCGTTCTAACAGTTCGAAGAAATCGTTTTCAAAGAAAAAAAAACGTCGTGTTACAAATCCACGGCGAGTAATCACCTTATGCGAACCGAGTAGATAGAGTAACTCGTTTGAAAACGCTACAGCGGTAATAAATAAACGACATTACGTATCGTGCGGCTTGAGTTTTAATAAAAAAAAAAACAAAACGAATTGATGTAAAAATCTTCGAGTACGAAGAATCAATGGTGAAAAAGATAATCGAGTTAGTTTCCATCGCTCGTTCGTACCTAATATTATAAACTCGCTCTCCGTTACCCTGATTGTACACCGTATATAATCGATTAAAATTCGCGGACGGATTAACAAGCCCCGTTTTTCGAGAGAATTATGGGGTGGCCGCGTATAGTATGTGAAGCTTTTGAGTAATCGATTCCACCTCTCGCGCTAACGTATGGTACAGCGTACGTTCCGCGTGCCTTCACGTATATATTACCAGCGGAAAAGCAGAGTGAGAAAGAACGATCGACGAAGATCGGTTCACCTGTGGAGGCGCACCGAGAGACTCCACCTCGTTCATGACGCGAGAGGCCCTTCCGCGGATCATCTCGTTTTCTTCTCATCTCTCTCTCTCTCTCTCTTTACTCTCTCACTCACGCATCTCTCGCGGGCTTTAATTAAGAAACGATCTTTCGAGAGCTGACTGCAGCTTCTCTCGTCTTCTTCTTCTCTTTCCCTTCCAGTACTACTCAGTAGATTTACGGAGAGAGATAGAGAAGAAAAAAAAAAAAAAAAAAACGTGTGCCGGATGGATATCACGGAATTTTTGCAACGAGCACACGATGACTGACGATGATCGATGAGATTCCCTCACTGCTTGAGCTCAGTGAAAATTCAATTTTTTTTTAAATATATATATATATATATATATATATATTCAAAATTTGCTTTTAATCTCCGGTATAAGGATTCGTGAAACTCGAGGATTATATGCCTTTCATTTGCTATATTGCTGTATTTTATATTACATTGTACAGTATTAGTACAGTATATGCGGTTCTCGACAACCGTAAGAAGGCATATGATTATTACAACACGAAGCAGCATAATATTATGTCATTGCGGTTTCATCAGAATAGCCTCGTTGTATTATACACGTATAGGCAAAGTGTATAAAGCATAAGAAATATGAAAATGAGCGAAATATATCTCCATGCGGTGAAGAGAAAGCAAGATATACGAATGTACCGCGAGACTTACGAGGGCTCACCGATCGCAGACTGCGAAAAGACTCCCGAGGCGGCTCTGACTCGAGAGACTTTGCCTCGTAGTGCTGAGATCGACGCCGCTTGCGCTCGCGAGCGCCAAAGCCTGCACTGCCCCATTGCTCAACGCTCCTTCTTTCACGACGGCGCTCATCTCGCGCACATTCTATCCACGAGAGATCCTTAATAACACGTTCTCGTCTGAACTCTGTACCCCCGTACGCCGAACAAGGAGTCACCGTCCGGTCAGTCACTGGACGGCCCAAGTCAGCACGGCATTTATGAGGCCGGTATCGGTCATTTCTGAACCAAATGCCCTCGGCAAGGTTTGGTTTTACTCTCGAGAAACGATCCAAAAAAATATTTCTTTTTTGCTTGACGATGTTTTTCTAATGTTTTGCTTTATTTTGAGGACAAAACAAGTGCTGAATTCGTATTTTTGGGACACAAATAAATTTTTTTTCTTTCGATAGAATTCATCTTTTAATTACGGAGAATGCTACCGAAAAATAATAAATTTTTTTTTTACCGATGTTTGCTAAATTTCAGGAGGAAAAAACGGTTGTTTTAATATTCAGCGAGAAAAATAAATGAAAATATGTTAGACCAGTACGTAGTCTTCTGATCTTTCTGATTTTATGAAGAAAAAAAAAAAAAAAAACTTGCAAAATATTGCAGACGCTTCATCGTGAATTTTTCACGTTACTTTTTAATGACTTTTTTCTCTCAGTTATCGATATACATTTAGATTTTAATGATATTTTATCGACAAAAAAGTACAGCTTTATACAAAATAACCAAAAATGGTTACTTGCGAAAATCGGCTATGAAAATTTAGCAATTAAACTTTTGCATCTTTTGCGTTGATAGAAATACACGAAAAAAAATGTTTCGATGTAAGACGGAGGCATGTATTGCCTCCGGTTGGTCGTCGTTACTTTAACAAGAAAGCAGTGATTTACTACTGCGCTTCAAAGGGTTTCAGTAAAGCTGACTAATGGATATAGGGATTGAAAGTTTGTGCAAACGGAATATATTAACACGCGTTTCGAAACCCGATGCGTCATCCCTTCGTGAATATTGAACAGTGCGCAAAGCATACGACAGTTAAAATAAAAAAGGGTTTCGCCAACTATACTCGAGTTATTATTATTCTGCGTGTATTTTATAAAAAATCTGATATATCGCGTTAATTAATCAACTTTTAATGACAGACCCGAGCAACACGCCATGTCGGAACATCGAATTCGTAAGGTCGTGCGGTCAATTATCATTATATCTCCTCCGCACTATGGACGACGCGGGCGCTTTCCGGTGCGAATTTCGTAGGGAGTTCTGCGGTGGATGGGACCCAATGCCACCGCCGAATTCCACCACCTCGTCGAGTTTTATCCGAGTATCCACGGAATTTCTTTCTCTGGCATTCCGTATACATGCGGGGCCAATGCCCAGTTAACCCGGGCGCGACTCCTTCGGCACGCTGAGTCGTCCCAACAGCCTTCCCTTCGTTGTCGTCGTCGTCTTTCACTTCGTTGCAGCGACGACGACGGCGACGACGACAGACTTACAGACTCGAAAGGGGGGCAGCTTTGCCGAAACGACGAGCCGTTCGGTGTTTGCCGGTTACGAGAAGCAGAAACTCACGCGAGGGCCGATTGTCCAGTGAGAAAGAGGGAAGAAAACGACGTGGCAAGGGGTCGGGGGAGGCGAGCGGTCGGTGAGTGTGAGAGGTCTCGGAGACGAAAGGCGACATACAAATTGTGCGGAGCTCGGGTATCCTCCAACGTCACTTCCATTCTCGGGTGGACCAGGAAGCGTGAGGCCGATATAGGTATTCGCGCGCGCGCGCGCGCGCCAACAGTTCGCAACGAAAACGCAACGATAATCTTTTGTCCTTTTTTCAGGACGCGCACACGTTCCGTTCCGCAGCAGTTGCTCATCGTGTCTGCCTGCCTCCTTCGCCCGCAGGACATTGTGCGCCGATCCACGGGGCTCGGGTTATATTTATACAACAGCGAATACCGGAGGATACAGAATTCGTGGAGAAGTACGCATTGCAATGGCAATTGGCTTTTTTCGCACTCGAATCAATGTCTTCGTCGTTGAAGCAGATACCGATGGGTCAGACGCGTCATTAGAAAACCGAAACACAGTTATTGTCACGAGAAAAAAAGGAGAATGTCCTAATGCGATCTATTTATCACGTGTATTGCGACATCGCATGCGCGTGCCGCGGTCTCCTCGACTTTCGAAAAATCACCGTACGTTTAAGGAAAAAAAAAAAATTGAAATAAATAATGATAAAAAAAGTCGCAAACGGCACAATGGCATCGAATGGTACCCCTCCCTCGTCTAACTGGAGATCTGTATAAAAATGAATCGATCTTTACAGGTACTCCTTTACTTCATTACAAATCCGACAAAACGTTAAGGAAATGTCTCACAACAACTTCGAGACCTGCTGTGTCAATCGGGTTGCCATCGTTTCGTTAATAACAACAATAAAGATTTTTTATAATGAACTTGTATCCGCGCCATCAGAGAAAATTAAACTTTAATTACACTTGTCATTCACGAAATTACACTCCACACTTTAATTACACTTAAACACTCTTCGTGATTTTTTTTTCTACCACATTACGTCACAAAACGGATAATTTGAAGGCACACGGAGGATATTAAGAATTTTTTTCTGTACTTCCCAGTATCTACTCAGTTTGACTGATACTTTCATTCATTTCGCCTTCAGGTGCTCCGAGAGTTAACCTTTGAACGGCCATTTTGCGTATCTCCGTGTCTCGCGCCACCGAACGACGTGTTCTCAATCTGTTCTCCCAATAGCCAAGTTTATGAACCCTCCAAGCGCAAGGAGGAGTATAATACTCGATAGCTGAGAATGATATAGTATTCCAATCTTAGGCTCTGCTGGACAGAGGGTTATAGGTATTATAGTAGATATATTATATACGAAGCGTGGGGTGTACATCAGTTCCGTGCGATTCATGCCGAGAAGCTCGGGAAGAGACCGGGGCTACTTGACCCATTTGGTACCTTCACGTCGAGCGCATCGCTGTTTACTTATCTCATTGGCCGATTAATTAAATTGTACTTTGGCATCGAAAGATCGTCGTTATTTTCCACTAAAGGAACTTTTACCCTCTTCTCCTTACTTCGGGGACTTTCTGATCAATTCTATTCGCTTCCCGTAACTCTCGAACGTTGCGAGCGCCGAGCGTGTCGAATAGCCCCGGTCTCCTGCCCTACAATGTCTGTATTCGGACAGAGACTGTACCCGATTGGTCAGCTTCATTCCGCGAAGAGATTTAACACGTGCGCATACGATATCTACGGGTGAAGTGCATGCTGCATCGAGTCCGACCGTTGCACCATGCGGGTCTGGGTGCGAATATACTCAATGCGAGGGCGAGTATCCCCGATGCTGCACTATAGAGTTATAGATGCAATACGCAGATGACTGCGGGAGAGGAAAGCAGAGGAGGATACAGAGATAGCGAAGCGGTGCGTTGCAGTGAACGGTTGGTCTTCGGGCGGACATAAAGGTAATTGCATAATTTAGTAGGAGGCATTAAACATTCGCGTATCGCCTCTCGCACTCGTCGCAGTTAGATTCAGCGCATGCGTACGCGTGAGCGCCATTCGTTTATTATAGTAAATATCTATGTGCCAACGAAGTATATGAACTTTCAGTGCACTTAGACTTATACAGAGATGCGGTTTGCTGCACGATGTTGGAACAAAAATTCAGTAAAAAATGTGCTCTATTGTTGGTAAAAAAGAAATCTCCTCATTACTATGTTAAGTGACTGATTGATGTCTTTTCGCTACATCGCTCTTAATTCGCGTCGTCATCAAATTATGGTCGAGTAATTTACGATCGTATTGGTACATTTTTTTTTACCTTTCCGTTAATCTTTTTTTTAATGAACTATCGCAGAGGATGAAAAAAAAATGATTTGCTGAAACAATTAGTTCAATTAGTCTATCAGTGATAATTTTTTTTAATTTCATAATTGGCTTTTCTATTTTATTTCATTAAATCATTTTTCTTGTTTTTTTTAATTCCAGTAAACTTTTTACGATGTTTCAGAAAATTGTCAATTAAACTAAACTTTCGAGATTTTCGGATGTGCAGAAGATCGTTCGAAATTCGAATGATTCGCGAAAATAAGAGAATGACGAAGAATTGTGAAGTAAAAAAGAATGAGAGAGGATTCGAGACGTCATAGCATAGTGTACAGCCACTCGGCCGCCACTGCCACCGTCGCCTCGAGTATTATATACCATACGCTATACTATATTACGTAGTATATATGCATGCAAGTACTAAGTGAGTTATGGCTCACGGGCAGATATATCAACTCCTTCATTTCCGCCGCAGACTCGGTGGGTCCACGGCTCGCTGGCATCGCAAGCAACTCCCAAGCCGCCCTCCCCTCGTCTGTTCCCTGCATACATCGTCTCACTCTCCGGTCGAAGAGCTCGAGCGAGTGAACGCGAGCTTCTCGAGTGGAAACAGCCATAGGTACACCCATATTCAATTCGTAATACGGAAAATCTATTTTGTCTGTATTACGCAATGCGAAGCTACAAATTTCGTTTCAAAATTTTTAAATTCTGATACAAATAAAAATAAAAAAAAAAAATCGTGTCTCGTTTGATATTTTTATCGGTAGAAAATAAAATCAAAGCACCCAAGCGAGATGCAGTACGAAGCAACAAGATTTCTCGTGTCTTGGAGATTAATGATCGGTAGATAGATCGAAGAATTCTGTAATTTCCTGTTTGTCATCGTCCGCGCCGCGGAATGGGTCTTGTCTTATTGATGGATAGATCAAGACTTTGATAGATACCTGTCTTGATATGACTGATAGATAGATTTTTATGCAATACACCTATTGTTGTCGAGCGGAGAGCAAAATTTCAAAGAAGGCGAACGCCTCTATACCGGATATCATTTTTCACGTCAAATTTTCGGAAAGGTTTCGGCATAAATTCGCAAGGTTTATCGAGTGGTCTGTAGCCATGATTCAGCGAATGAATTATTTTGAAGCTTCCGGTTCGCCGCACAATATACGATGCGGTCGGGACACGTTCCACGAATGCGTCGTGTCTCTATCATTGATAATTAATCGGCACAGAGGGGAGCTGCAGAACCGGAAATATTTTCGCGTGAAAGTTTAGCGCCCGCACGGGGAGGTCTGAGTCTTCAATTTCCTTGGAAAGCCACAAACACGTTTGACCTTCCGGCAAAGCTGAATATACAGCGTTGAGGAATCAGGAAGAAAATGTGGACAATACGGGTCGTCGTTGGTTTTGGGAAATTTCGTCGTTGTATTCGATGTACAAAAACACAACAGAATTTTTTTTTTTCACGTTTCGATTGTGCAATTTATTTTTATAAGTTTGAATTTAAAAAAAATTACATTGTCGAACTTTTTTTTTGTTTATAAATAAAATTGCATCTTTCAGCCCGTATGCCGACGTGAATAATTATTTCTAATTTTTCGATCATTAACATCGTAGGTAAAAAAAATACTCCAAAAATATGTGATAAGTGTTGCAATCGGGAAAATGCGCGTTGGTATTAAAACGAAAGGGTTTAAAAAAATCATTTTTAAAAGCGAAGAATTTTAACGTGTTATGCAACTCTAATCTCCAGTAATTAGGACTATAATTTAATTTGGATTTTTGTTAATTTTACCACACTACACACTTCGATAGAATCTTTAAATGTTAATAAATACAGTTTCTATGAGAGTCCGGAATGGTAATTCTTCGTTGATGCCTTTCACCCACTTTCGTGCGAAACGCCGATTGCACAATTTGTCGAAGGTGTTTATCGACAAGGTGTTAATTTTGTAATTAAGATGCAACTAATTAAACCGTTAAACTCTGCTGAACGATAGTATTTATAAATATTTTCATATTTTACGATTTCGCCGATGCATAAAAATGTTGCATTATCTTCGTTGCATAAAGTTCTTATGTTTCGTATCGTTTATTAGCCGAGATGTGGGTGATAATTTCCGTAATTCCATTTATAGATTTCGCGCATTCGTAGAAAGGATTTCCTTGATTCCAATTAATTGGGTCGCGGTTCTCGTCCAATAAATAATGAATTATGCACGCAGAAAAAAAAACTATTATTAATATGTTACCAATGTATCTAAGCATCGAATTCGAATTCCAATAACATTTTTTTTCGTGTAATACATGCCGAAAGATGAAGCAACGTCGACATTCTAATCGACGTCAAGACGATTGAGACATAAAAAAAAATGTTTTTTGACAGAAATATACGTAGATCCTGCATCATTATTAGACATGCGTAAGCGCGAATTCGTCGCCCGTATAAGACGAGACTATCGCAATGTCTCGGACGGACGCAAAGAATGAAGAATAAATAAAAATAAATAAAAATCTCTCATCGAGCATTACGGTCATCCGGTGGCCAGGTATCGAATCTTAAGTCCGAAAAAAAAAAAAAAAAAAAAAAAAAAACATTAGCGGTCAATGCTAATTTTATTTTTCACACCCCGACGTAACGTTATTTCGGACTGTTGAGATCGGTTGGCCGGCTTGGGCTACTCGAGGATATATGGTCCCGTCGTATTTAAAGAATTTGCATAATGGCCCCTTGACATGTTTATGTACACACGCCGTAGCAATCGGGGTAACGCTTGCCTACCTACGTGCACGCACGTGGACGCGCGACTCATGGGCGATTCCAATCCTCCTCGCAGTTTCATCTCGTCCACACACATTCGTATATATGAAAGATGAAACGAAGAAGAAGGAAAAGGACGCCTGGCGACCGCGGAGAAATATAACTTGGTGAGCTTTGGGATTCTTGCGCTCTTGCGCTCTCTTCGTTCTTCGGGTTTCTTACTCCGGCTGCAACGGAGGGATTAAAACTCTTCTCGCTATTGTGCGCGAAAGATCATAAATACACGATTTGTCCGGGACAGACCACACCGCGGCCGTGGCAGCCACGCCATGGGTTAATGTCGTCGGAAGGACACACGAGAACTCGAGGAACGAAAGATTCTTTTGCGCTGTACAACCTTTCCTGCTCTTTACCCGTTGAACCGCGCGCGTTCAATCCCCGTTTGGACGTCCCCCGTTCGGACCAACCGGCCGTGGAATAAGAGAGATCCCGAAGGACCTCTTGTAAGCTCAGCTTAAATCTCGAAACGCTCACCTCTTAAGCGCTTAATCGCGCCCCGATACGTTTTTCGACTCGAGCCCTTGAAATGCACCGCGCGACATGCCGCATCCCACGGAACGGTTCGGCGTCTAACACTCACGCACACGCGAATGAAACCGAAATAAAGAGCGTCAGAAGTCGAAGACTCCTTCGGCCTTTCTCCACATTACAATCCATTTTATTTATCCTACGAGAAGTTGAGAAACGCAATATTCCACGGTATTATCCGTGAATAGGCGACCCCGTGGGTCTCATTCCAACACAAATCTTTGCTTAACATATACCACTCGTGGATGTCACTGTAACCCGGAATATAACCGGGAGTTGTCGGGCGTTACCGGTAAGATTTGAACGATCGAATTTAGGGATATTATTATAATCGTAAATAGGAATTCACACCACCATTTTTTTTTGTTTTCTATAGAAGTTTGGCATTAGGCTGGAGAGTACGGGGATTACGTTCGATTTATGGATTTATAAATATCGCTTAATGTTTTAAACAATTCGACATGCAAGGACGATAAAGGGAAAGAAATAAAGTATACATTTTTTTTTTTCGGAACTAAAAAAATTCTCGAAATTTTTTTTTTTTTTTTACAGAAAATGCACATTACTAGATATTTATTAAAGGATTGGGAAGTCGTCGAAGTTATAAATTTTTTAATTTCTCATTTTAATTATTAATTAAAAAATTAATAAAATAAAAATATTTATAATTTATTTATATTCTATGTGAAATTTTTTCGTTTGAAATTAGCAGCCGAATAGAAAATTAGACCTGTTTTCCGGATCCAAATACGAGGGTTGGGTGGTGTTTGCGAATTTCATTTGATTCATGACTACGTGTCAGTTATTTTATTTCTATCACGACGTCATTTATTTAAAATGTAAAACGATATATGGAAACTTTTGTATCTTATCGTTCTCTCAAAGATATTATGCACATACGTCGTCGTGAGGCACGATAGTGAGAGTGATACTCATTTGATATTCACACGCAAAGTGAATTAATAACGTCGGAGCTGCGAAACACACGGTTGACTACCGCGAGAGATACTCGTGATAGTGTAGCTGCACAGTACTGTACGTATGATCTGCTCGCCAGTTTAGAAGCATTAGAGAAACGTGTGTCCCGTGGCTGCCAAGTATCAAACGATCTTTATCGTTTCTAGCAATATAGGAGTCTCATATTCGCGCGCTGTTTCGACCGTTTTCTCACTCTCACCCGACCTCCTATAGATCACTGATTTTGCTTTCATATCGCGCCGGTAGATCTATTCGTTCTCCGCGGAGACTCGTTAAGGCCAAACCATCGATCATTCTCCGCGCGCATACACTTTTTCCATGGATCTTGTAAAACGCCACGTACACCCGCCGCCGCATTGACTTTTCACTGTGCTTTACAAGATACGTAATAATAACGAAGCGACGAGACTAATTTGTTAAACAACGTTTTTTGGAATGCTGAAATCGTTCCGCGCGGATTAACTTTCGAAGGAATTGACTTCAAACTTGATTAGTATGATCTACGAGACGGTGAATTACGATCGTGAATACTTAGACTCGCGATATTTAACCCCAAAGGATCAACAATGTATTTGCAATCCTTTAAGTGGAGTCCGCCGATTGCAGGTAAAAAAATGTGCTTTATTTTTTTTTTTTACGGGAAAAAAAATTGAATCGTTAATTCCATTCAATTGTTTGTTGGTAATAGTGATTTAATCACGTGAAAAAATCTTCGGGTTCATACATTAAAAATTATAGATTTTCTTTTTACGAAAAAAAAAAAAAATTATTTTAGAAAATATCGAATGCCTACCGTACTTTGTAAATATGAGATCTGCGAATTTTTTTACGCGCACGGCATTTTTGATAAGAATTTTTTTAACCCTATGAAAATATAATACACGCCTGTGGATTCGAAATTACCCCCTTCCGCCCTTAGAAAATAATTAATATAAGTTTAAAAATACTCCAAAAAAAAAAACGGCAATTAGCATAAATACACGTAAAAAATTTAATTCCGATCTGAAAAAAAAAAGGAACGAATTTTCGTCACGTGATACTTTCAGATCGCGCGTGTGCTTTTACCCGACGACATCTCTCACGTGTAAATAACGAAAGAAGCTCGACGATAGCGAGTGCGTGTAATCAAGTACAATATATATATAACGTACAGCATCTTCCCGCTCGTATATAAGAGGTGTGCCATAATAATCCTGTCGAGCGATTTGCGAGCCCCTTGAACTTCAACAACCGCGACATTGGACCGAATGATTTGCGTAATGGAAACGATATATGCCCGCGTGCAGTTTGCACGCGCGCGCGCGCAAAAGGGAGTTCCAATAGATTTACTGAATCTCTCGCTTTCCTCTTGCATTACAGTTATGCTTCTCATGAGTTGCACTCACCGTTGCCTATCGCCTCCCCCTCCCCCCACCCTTCGGAGCTCAATTGCTGCATTTCTTCGCGCGGAGTCACCGAGTCCGCGAAGATGATAGAGGTTCAAAAAAATTTTAAAAAATAAAAAAAAAACGAAAAAGTGAGAAAGAGACGCGTGGCCCACGCGCATAATGATCTCTCGGGACGAATGAATGATGACTGCGTGTGCCGTGCGATGTAATTTCACGGATATATCGGTATATACCGATATACGTACACAGCGCCGCGGCCCCGTCGAAAAGGCACCCCCCCGTACGAGAGCTCTGTAGCCGCGTACGCTGTCTTTCAAGCCCGCCGGGTGGCATCCGGATCTACAATCGCTCCAACACCCGTCCGTCCTCCCGTCCGTCCGTTCGTATTACTCACCTTTGATTATTCTATTCTTTATCGACGGAACAAAACATTCAAGACGCATGCCCCCGACGCTACGAGATATGCTTGTGTGCCGTGTTTGATATTTATACCGAACGGACAGCGCGCGTGTAGGTGGAGCTATAGATACGCAAGAGAGAGGTGGGTATCGATGAAACGAACGAACATTGTGACGAGTCCTCGAACCACGGGTGGTAATTCGTCGATTAGGAAAAAAAAAAAAAAAGACATCGAGAAATGAAAAATGTATTCGATTCACATTTCTCACGGCTGCAAATAACATCGATGCTGCGCATGTGCTGTGTGAAGACTATCGGACTTCGAGTCTTTTAATCTTTAGCTCGACGGTTCGTTTGATAATTGATTAATTATTATTCGCCACAGCGGATATAAGTGAATGCGAACGCGGAATTATTTATCAGTCGTGGGAAGATAGGATTACGCGTAGATACGCCAACTTGTTTCTCGATCTTCGGAAAAAAATGCTCAGTTGAGGGAAAAATGTAATATTTTTGTATTTCGATTTTATACCGAATTATCCTGGAATTGTTTTTCAAGATTTTAAGCGAATATAAATTTCTCAGAGTAACACGCCTTTTGATTTTTTTTATTCGTGTTTTTCAATTCTCGTTTGATTTTTTTTTTTTTTTACAGATTGACACCATTTTTGTCCGAATTTTTGGAATTTTTTGTCGGAATATTTTTCTCGCTTTTTGGTCCTCGATGAAAAAAAAAACTCCATTGGGAAAAAAATGAAATATGTTTATTTAAATTTTTTTACGAATTTTTATTATCAGTTTGCAATTTCTCGAGGGGTATTATAAAAAAGTGACGAGAAAGAGGTTATTGGAATTTCTACTGTATTGTATGTATTATTCGCTCAAAGCCTTTTGTCGGTCGGATATGTGTACGAAAAGCATTGAGTCGGAATTGGTGTGAGAGGTTTGGCCAACCCTGATCAACGCTCGGGGCGTACCACGCCTCCACATCCACCGTATCCCCGCGTACCTCTGTGTATACCCCCTTTTGCCTCGGACGCTATACGCATAAGCCTATATGAGCCTTATACTTATATTCATAACGCGCGCAAAGCGTGTACATAATGTGCACATAGGTGTCGAGTAAAGGATTTCGCGTGTGTGTTGGTCGGCGTGAGTGCGAGCGAACGAGTATCCCATACGGCACGACCGAGAGAGGAGCGCAAGGAGAAGAGTTTTACCGGGCAACTCCCCCGCGTTCACTGGCGAGCAAGCGAGCTGAAGATCTTCTCGGACACGGGGCTCTGTGTTCGATTCCGCGCACATATAATTAAGAGCCCTAAATCGCGCGAGATCGCGCGCCTCGAGAGGGTGTTTTGTTCACTCGCCGTAGCGCGCTTTCGTCTCACCCATTCGCTTGCACACTTTCACGAACGCTACGGCGCTGTACAATATCACAGCACTTTATGCTGCGATATATCGGACAACCGAAGGTCATGGACGACTTGGCAATTCTTCCTTTCGCCGTGATGCAGGCATCATCAAGTGCGTTCAACGTGCGAGCATCGGCTATTTCGTACGGAATATTACCTACTTGTCAGAGTAGATTGCACGCTGAAAAGAGATTTCTCTTCAAGGACAAATATCGACGATGATTATCCTCGTAACATCGAATATCTCTGTTATTTCTTTATTTTCATCACGCGTGTCAAATTTATAAAGCAGTTCACGTATGATAAATTAACGAGGATAACAAATTTTCGAACAAAACATCGAATTTTAAAGTCTCGCGGCAAAAAAAAATATTAGATTCGCGATGATACATCGTCACTAATTATGTTAATTATAAAAAAATTTATTTCGCTCAGACACAAAATTATCATATTTTCCGGCCCGCATTTTATATATATAATAATGATAATAATATCTTTTTCTAAACAAGAATATTTATTTCTGCTCAACCGGTAGGCGAACAGTAAATTATTTATATCCCCATCTATTACGGCACACTTTCGTATGTTTAATTGCGTAAAAATTCGATTGAATTTCTTCAAATTTTCGTATTGAAAGTAATTTAAAATCGATTCCGAGAGTTGGTAGAGGAATAACTATAAATGAAGAGGTTGGAAAAATTTTCGTTATTTAGATACGAACGGCTGTTTTGAACTCTGTATTGGCGGGAGAATAGCTGAAGTATATGTTCGTTTGGATATTTTTAATTTGTTATTCATTGGAAGAGGATGGGGGGGGGGGGGGGGGAAGTTCGTATCGCGTTATCGAAAAGGAGGCGAGGCCCCGACGCGTGAAGCGGCAAAACGAAATTGTCGATTGATTTATAAACCGAAATGGATTTCGCGCGAGTCGAAGGTAGCGAACAAGAGAGATATAGAGAGGCGAGAGCCCCGAGAGAGGAGAGAGGCTACGACAGGCGGCGTTGGGCTCGATTAATCTTGAATTTATAGCCGCAATTATCTGTCTACGAATATTTCGCGAGTGAGCCGAAGAGAGTGTGTACGAGGTACGAGAGTCGGCTGCAAGGTGAGGGGAGGTTTGAAGACTTGCTGTCTTTCTTACTCTTCGTCGAGATGCGCCGCGATTTATCGCGCGGGACGTTTCGCCCCGTGCCGCTTCACCCAACTTCAAAGATCGCAGCAAAGGTGGCAAAATCCAATCGAAATTTTCAGGTAGACGTTTTTATAATATTTTATGTTCTTCGATATATCGATACATCGAAAAAAAAAAAAAAAAGAATCCAATTTTTTATTCCACCAATTCCGCTATTTTTCACGATGCAAAAATGAGTGTCTGACACCGAAAAATAATTATAAGTTGGAAGAGCAAACAGTTAGTTAAAAAATGTACCTTTGAATAAGAAATGGGTTGTGCCAACAAACTATTATTATTTCTCCCGTCTAATTGTTGGTTCTCCTAACTCATCATTTTTTTCACTGCACTTCATTTGAAAATGCTGTGAATTGGACTCGCGATGCAAACTGCAAAGACGCTTTCTTCAGAATGTACGAAACTCCGTGAAGTCTCCTCCTTGACCCTTTCTCCGTTCCGAATCCTTCCCTTCATCATTTTTTCTTCTCTTTCGAGTCCGAACACTGGCCTGCCTCTCTGCCTTGTTCATCCTCTCATCCTCCTCGGTTACCTCCTCTTTCGACTTCTTCTTCTCCTTATTCTTCCTCGCGCTTCACGTGTCCTACCCCCTCGACGTCAGGCACGGCGCGCCGCGTGGTCCACATGAGTTCTCAAATTTCCCTCGAAATTATGCATAGCTACCGGCGAGAGTCCGAAGAACCTTCCTAACCCACTAACCGTTTTCTGTTGGCAAGACAAAGAGAGATGGATGGGCAAGACGGCAGCTCGCGCTCGTCCGAGGGCCCTAGTTAAGTTTCAGTCCGCCTTTATTAAACCGCCCGGCAACTAACTAATCCGTCCCGGCG
Organism: Cryptus viduatorius; assembly: GCA_964006125.1. Taxonomy (NCBI): domain Eukaryota; kingdom Metazoa; phylum Arthropoda; class Insecta; order Hymenoptera; family Ichneumonidae; genus Cryptus; species Cryptus viduatorius. Next base: position 13,438,803 of record OZ023221.1, read on the forward strand.
CATAGTGGCAGCATCAGCAGCAGCAGAAGCTCTCGGAAGAGGGGAAGAAGAGTAGGCGTGAGGAAGAACATAAAATACAACGAAAAAAAAAAAAAAAATCTCCCAACGCAGAAACTCAAAGAAAACGAAGAGAACTCTTCGGAAGAGCCAAAAATAGGAGTTCGTGAAGCAAAGTCATCATGTGGCCGGTCGGTGTGGCACGGGTAGTCAATGGTGCGCTCGGTTCATCGGGGTCGTCGGAGTTTCTCGTCCCGTTCGTAATTACGTGTTGCAGGGGGGCGTGACCCGGGACGCTAATGTCACGCGTATATACTTTCGCCGGAAATGGGATTTCGCTTTGGTTATACGGTAAGCCTCTCTCGGTGGCTCCTCGGGATATTCGTGCGCATGGGACAACCCGCAGGGAGCGATATATTCGAACGAGAAGGACTCATCATTTTGACGAGACTTTCGGCGCGTAAGCGATGCGGTTCGATGAAAGAAAATCCTCCGAAGAGTCTCGTCTGACATTCGTTAAACTTGACGAGAAAATGTGGCCGGAGAACAACCGCGAAACGGCGATACGAGGGTAGCGATAAACTGACGAAAAAACCGAAAGATCTTGCGCCGCGAACGATTATAAAGGCAAAACTCGGATGGTTATTTCGAACGACGAATAGACTCGAATGCTCGGGTCATTAATTAATTAAAACATAATAAAACGGATTGGTTGCCGCTTCTCTCTTAGCCTCCGAACGATAGGCTGCTTCTTTCGCCTGCATGAATAAATATCGGAGATGCGTAAGTGTGTATATGCGTGCGATTGAATAAATTAGAATTTATGAGAATCGTTATATTAGCGAGAGATGCGCACGCGGACGCGAACACACGCATTCATCGGAGAAAGTGGGGGTTCGAACTCTGGGCGCTCGTTTCGCCAAACTCGATGACGGCCACTTCGTTCGCTCGTATACATTATATTAATTCACGACATGGAGATTTTAGGATCGGGCGGAGAATTAATTTTGCTGAAATCTCATTATGTCGAGTTTTGGGCCTCGTCACTCGATTTTCACGCTGAAATTCGAGAGTGCGTCGGGAGTCAAAAGGGGGAGGGGAATTTTGATCGATAGTCCAGAGAGTATATTTGGATAACGAGAACGTGACCTGGTGGAAGTTTTTTTTTCTTTTTTTTTTTTTTTGCGAAAATAACGAATATGTGGTTTATAAAGCACTAAAGTGGGATGATTATGAAAACAAAGCGGGCGATAAGATCGATTTGAGAATTGGTGTTATTATGAGGTTTAGTGTCGACAAAAATAACGAGGGGACTCGCGCGCGTGATTATCGGTAAAAAAAAAATCATAAATTGGCACGTGTTGAGGAAAACTAATTATAAAAAAATTCGAGACAATATTCGATACAATTGTGGAAAAAAATAGATAATTGTAACATTAAAATACGTGATTTCCATCGTAAATCTTTCATTATTACGAATAAATGGATTTAACGATAAAATTTGGTGACACGGATGTTACAAAACTATTTTTTTTAATAGTACGGAGAACTAAAAAAAAAAAAAATTTCTGACGATTTTTTTACTCGACAAAAACACACTTCGAAGGAAAAATAAGAAAAATTTACGAGATCTTTGAAAAATGGTGAATCACTTTGAGAGCGCGTTATCGAGACTGAATTCTGTTAATCCAGCTTCCGGTTGTCTTGTTTGCGTTGGCAGCGAACGAAGAGTTAGTCCAGCGAGCGACGAGAGGGGTCATACACGTGGAATAACATTCAGGTGCATAACTTAATACCCCTAATTCCGTACGGTCTCCCCACGGAGCACAGGAGAGTCTAATTATACCCGATATAATTCATGGGGGCGAAACTTTGCCGCTGAATCTTCATCGTCGAACTGAAAATTTCTGATGTTGCGTGAAACTTCTCTAACGATCGCTGCTACCGGAAGAAACTACTGATGCATCCGAATCCTTATAATTGAACTCGAAAATTACTGAACATGCAGAAATTTCTCTTACGCCTTAAGCCACCGATTTCACGTTTGTATAAAAAAAAATTATAATCGAACGATAAAAGTATTACGAATAATAATGACTAAAAAAACTTTCGATCGTATATTGGACCCGAAAATAAATTAAAAATTTCGTGTAAAATAAAAATAATTTTTTTTGTTTAATCCACTATCGATCGCGAACCTTCACGATTCTGTCGTCCAATCGACTTGATCGGTGAATGCAGATATTGTAAAAGTATTCGAACGAAGTTATTCAAAGTGCGTCGCGACTTCGAAACGCGTGCGCGAGTTCCGCCAGCGGACGAAAGCCAAAAAAAAAAATTATCCGCGAACAATGAAACGTCTGTAAAAAACTGTAAGATTGTTCCGCACAGTCGAGAACGTTACTGAAAGATGAATGTCGTCGAAGATTTCGAGAGGGACGAAGTTTAATCGTATTTCAAGTCGCGTAGCGACTTCAGAGGGCGCCCACGGTATAACAGTCGGGGGATTCCTCGTATGGATCGTTCGATCGTATTCGAGATGTACGATGCGTGTATACGGTATATATACGGATGTATATATACAATACGGTCATTCCGAGGTTCACCGAGAGACGTTGGACCGTCGCGCAGAATCCTCGGGTCTCTCGAAACCTCGGCAGCTTCCGCTTCGAAAGTAAACCGTGAACAAGCCGCCCCACCCCCTCCCTCTCGCGTCTGTGGCCATTAAGTTTCCGAAGAACCTCGTTATTTATTGCGGGCGAGGTACCGAATTTGATCGTGAAATTCGAGTTACGTTCGCTGCGATGGAAGTGCAGGGGGACCCCGAGAGGAAGAAAAATAAAAGGAGTAAAGTAAAGAAAAAAATAAGAGAACGACAGAGGGTTGCGTTTGGCGAGCTGCCGTGAGTTAAAGGTACGCCAGGTGATCGAAACTCTTCGTTCTTTCGTCTCATTTTCGCCCGGAGAGAAAAAGTAATGAGAGAAACAAGAAAGAAGATATATATTGCATATTGTATACAGGTGGTAATAATACTTTCTCGTTGGACTTCGTTAACCAGCCCCGCGTAAAGTCCAATCCAAGCGCGCAAGCCGTGTTGCTTCTTACCAACCGAAAACAGCTCGCAACCAACTATCGATAACTTTATCGCTCATCGTCGATTACAGCGTTAATTTTCGTTCGGTAATTAAGACATTGGCTCTCTTTGCGCCGTTAAATCACTCGAGCTTCTTGCCCTCGATGTATTCCTCGTTGAAATAAAAAGAAAAAAAAAGAAAATAAACACCGATTAATCGTTTTTTTTTTTCTTAAAATGCCAAACTTTGTTTCCGTAAATAAAAAAAAAATCTCGTTAATTCAAAAATTTTTTTTTTTTTTTTTTTTTTCGTAGAAAATACGTTGCGAATGTTTTTTAAAAAATTGAAAACAACAGCCAAATGTTATTTGTTGCATTTTTCTTCATTTTTTTTTACGATGAAAAAAAAGAGAGCCAAATTTCACGGATATTTTTGCCATGTAAATACATGTCGGAATGACGCAGAGGAGTCGTCGGGGCTTCGTACTTCGGGGATCGTATACTACGAATCCGATATGCGAATAAGGCCCGTGAAATTTATCCTGCACCGAAAGGAGCCCGAGAGTTATTTAGCGTATGTCACGAATGAGACAAGCCAAACTCGATTCCACGGAGCGTATAATAATGATGTCGCGATCCAGGAAATTCCTCTCGGTGTATGGGTCTCTCCTCCGCGGAGCGGCCGCCGAAGTTACTACACGTAACTCAGTCGCGAGGGAAAGTGGTGTATATGTTGGATAGTCGATTTCAGTTTGGCGAAATCTCTCGACGACGCGACGTTATAACGGATTTACATGGAAGGTAAGGTTTCGACGATCGCACGATTCTTCTATTCGAGAGATCATGCCATCGTCCCTCACCGTAATATCGCTTCGGTGTGACGTAATGGCACTTCTCCGTTTCAGAATTCTGCGAGAGATCTGTACCGGTGTTAAAGGTAGAGCGATAGATAAAACAGCACGACAATGCTTCCCGGGATTGGACTCGTATGCCTCGAAATCTGTTAGTAGCGCTGCGATACCTTTGCTTTTCTCATGACTGGGCGTGCGATCGTAAAATTAGCATAAATGGGTTCTTCCCTTTTTACGCCATTCAGACTCGAGTGCTGGGAGCGAAAATAAAATAAAAATCAATAGACAAAAAAAAACTCAAAAAAAAAAAAAAAATTGCGAGATGAAAGAAAAATGCGTCAAAGCGTTGAGATGCTGAGATAATCTTCTGCACACATTGCCGAGGTGTACTTAGGAGAAATAGGCAAAGGTAGTCGATCGTTCGCGCGATATATTGTATGCCGCGAAGCCCAGAGCTGCCGGTAGTGTAATACAATCAGTCGTAATTTCTTTAGCTCGCCTAACCCTTTTACCGTCTATCCGACGTGACTCGTTTCATATTTCGATCGTAGGGATTTCGATGCGATATAGGAGTGGGAAGAATTTCTTTTTCTTTAAAGAACTTGATCGTCCTGTGAAGCTACAACGAGATTGAACATTTTGATTTCTCAAGGAGTTTTTTTTTTTTTTTTTTTCGCAACAAATTCGATGTATCGTTCGTATTAAAAATGATTTCTTTCGGTTTTCAAATCCCGATTAAATATATCAAAAAATAAATAGATTTCGATCTATTTTTAGATTCAAAAATGTTTAGAATTAAATTAAATAGTATAGAATTAAATTAAAAAAACGAATCTATGGTACCCGCTAACTAACATTTTTAAGGGGATCACACGAGTCGAATAAAGTCGAATTTTTTTTTTTTTTTTTTCGCAATATTTTGGTTCAACAGGTCGTAATGTCGAGACTATGCAACGGGTCGAAAGTTGTTCCTCACGCTACAGTATTAATTTTCTTTAGTAAATCGTTTGTCGTCCCGGCATTTCCACGTGCGCCTCTGGTCGCGAGTCTCGTTCGCATGCCGCGCGAACGTTACGTTACGAATTAAAGTCGAATGTCACGATAAATTTCGCGATGCTGCTTTGCGTTTTTGTTGCCGCGTGTGCGTGCGCGCCCCGGCGATACGCTGTAACTAGAGCTGTCGCGACAATTCTTTCTACATCGCGATGTTCGCGTCGCTGCTGTTTGCTGTTCGCTGCTGATCTGCGGTGTGCGCTTTAACGTTACTCTACCGCCCTTGAAATCTCTTTAAAGAGCCAAACTAACGCCCTTCATTCGCGAACCACTAAAGTCTCGAAAGTTTCGCGCTCCGGTTAATAAATCGCGTAAATTTTAATAACAAATAAATTACAAAACAAAACACCGCAACTGACCTAAACAACGATTTCTCGAAATTAATGGACAAAACATCTTTATCGGGATTCAGAATAAACCTATCGGCAACAAATCAATTTATATAATCTCATCGAAATAGAATAAATGGGTCCATAGCCCCTTTTTTGAATCGGAAATACACGATTTGAAACGGAAAACGAGAGTCATGAGTCGAAAAATTGAAAGTACAATTTTCAATCAGATACCACCGGAAACTCGAATAAATTTTTTCAGAACCAATATATATATATATATATTTTTTTTTTTTTAAGTTGAATCCGCGATTACCTTAGACAAAAAAAAATGTTTGCAGTGATTTCGATGGGATTTCATGAATCGGTGCCGCGATAAACCCCATTGTAATCTGGACCTCGTTGTCTGAATTTCGAATGCCGTTGCGAGAGGAGGACGAAGCCAAAGAGAGCCGAAACGGCGAAGCGTAGAGCGAGAAACGAAAGTTCCCGGAGCTTCTCCCCTCGCAGAATTGACTCGAAGGGCTATGAATAATTCATAGAAATTCTCAAAGAGCGAGAGACAGGGATGAAGGAAGATAGTCGAAATGGTGTGTCGAGGAAGGGATTTCAAGACGGCAAGAGAGACCACGTTTAATGCGATACACCGGGTTGCTTCGGTTGAGGCGCGGCCCGCGGTTTACTGAATAAAATCCCTGATTGACCGATGGCAGGGTGGTGACGGTGGCCTCTCGTGCAGATTCGCCATGTATATATACGCGATTTGCTGGTTAGCGATGCTGTGTAAGAAAGCGTCGAGTCACACGGCGTCGACCAGAGGATCCAGCAAACTCGAGGGAGCATCAGCTCGGCACTGAATGGTCTCTTGGCTACGGTAGAGATCTTCGATTCTCATCTTTTCGCGGATAGATTAGGCGAAGCACATCGCCGGTGAATAAAATATCTGATCCTCGGTGTCGATATACAACGCAACTCGAGGCTCGATCCCGAAGCTCTGGGATAAGGATGAGAATGAGAGGAAGGAAAAGGCAGCGGAACGAGAGAAATCAGATCGACTTATGCGGCGCACGCACGTTTACATACAAAGATCGAGCCGCAGGATTGTTACGACAGATAGAAGAAAAATCTATCGCGGAGAGGTTAACACGGCGAAAACTTTCGCGTACGATAGATCGAATGGCTTTATTAAGATTTGCTCAGATTTGCTAAAAAAAATGTCAAATAACTAAAGAATTTCCGAAAAAAAAAAAAAATGATTTATAATAATAATAACAATATATTTATATTAAAAATATTCATATTTTTATTTTTTTTTTTGCCGTATTTTTAATTGAAATTTTCCAAAAATGTATTTATCGTGATTTTAGTCATAATTTTTCAACAATCTCGTTGTTTTCGCTGAGTCATTCGTTGCTTGTATCATTTTGTTATTCGCCTTCCTTATCGCTTCTGCGTCCCAATACTTCGCTGTTTGCTCTCCACTTCCTCTTCCTCCCTTCACGTCTTGTTCCGCGAGTTAATCTATTTTCTATTCCATTGCTATATTTCTATTGCCAGTTATTCGTTTCAATCAATCTATTCTCTTGATCCTCGGACTGTGCCGGTATGACGTGCAATTGGTCGAAGCTGCAGGGCGATTATGTGGGGTACTTGTATGTACGTAGGTTTGCAACGAGGTACAGCGAGGGTATGGGAACGGGTATCATACATATCGTACGGAAAGGAGCCGTCACTTCTGGCGATGGGCGAGGTTGCGGTACGGATTTTATACTAGAGAATAGCTTTCATATAGTATACCCTCGATGTACCACAAGAGCGCCCCGATCTGTAGCTACGAGCCATGCGTTGATGGCGATGATGATGCTGGTCGGTTGGTCTCGGTGTTGCGCGGCGCAACTTGCGCCCCGTCCGCGCGCGGTTACAACGAGCGCGTTACTATATATCGCGAGGTCCCGTATATGCATTTTCGCTACAAGAGAGGTCCGCAGAACATAGCATTGTGGGAACCCCGTAATCGAATACACAAACGGAAACCCCTGAGGGGGAAGGGAACCGAAGCCTCGCGCAACAACGAGGAAGGTTATGGCTCGAGCGGGTGAACGTCAGTTTCGCCTTATCTCTCCTCGACTATCTGCCGTTATTACTTCTTCTTCCTCTTGTTCTTGTTACCTCGCCGAGTCTATCCTCACCTCCGTAGTGCAACCGTCATCGCGAATGTCTTACGAAAGTTTTGCTTGTTAAGTGATTTTCGTATTTTATTAAAAATTAAGATGTTGTATATTGTTAGATAATTTAAAAAAAAACGATCGGAAGAGTTTGATGGGACGATTTTTTTAAGCAATAATTATTATAAAATTATGTAATTCTATTTCTGTAAAAAAAAAAAAATGAAGAAAAAAATGGCGTATAGCGTGGATTTTGGAGTATACAATTAAAGTTGAAAGACGAAGGTCGATGAACCGTTACATTCGTGTATAGAAAATTGAAATTATACTGACTGACGTGATATATCTCACGGGCCATCATCGTTTAATTATCGATTGCGGCACGATAAGAAGGGAGCGCGCGCGGGTTAAGGAACTCTTCGATCGTTGTTCGGTGTGCGGTCAACAAAAGATCGAGAGACACGCGAGATCGAGATTCAATGCTATGTTATAAGCGACCGAGCTGTCCGCGTGACTTGCGAAATATATAAAAAAAAAAGAAACAGAAAGAACTACGAAAGCAACGATCGAGTCATTACCTTCGGATATGACGTTTGTCCCGATGAATATTTCTTCGTCGACGCGACTTACATTCAATTGCAGAATTTCAATCCCCCAGTGGCCTCTTATCGTATTTTCTTATTTTCCTGTTATTCTTATCGGAGAAATGGAAGATGAAATGCGGAGTTTATTGTTATAAACAGAAGCCGCGTGAATCGTAAATAATTTTACGACCGCCATTTCTGTTCGTCTTCGTATTTTTTTATTATTTTCCTCAGACTCCGCAGTGTCGTACGTCGCAACGTGACCCAGAGACGTACGTATTCACGGGATTCGAAATATCATCGGGTGATTTTTCACTCAATATTTTTATTGTCATCGACAACCTCGCGAATGGAAAGATGCACAGCGTACGCGTGACCCAGTTATGCTATAATGGAATCGTGAAACTTAGTCTCGACGGAGATATAATAACGCCCCCGCGGATGACGAAGTCGACAACGTAACGTCGTCTCATTATACTTTCGCTCGAACGAACAATCAATTGCCTGGACGGAAGTTCGAATGATTAATTGGGTCAACTACTGCCGAGTGAGTTATACTCCTAAGGCATCCCTCCGGCGCGTTGTTCTCTAGAGACTCTTCAATCTATTCAATGATGTCGTACTTTTCAATCGGTGAATCACGAAAGACGCGTTCTTAGTCGGAGCAATCTGTGGATTAATACTCTACGGGCTGACGATGGGAGTAATTTATAAAAAAAAAAAAAAAAAACTGTTATTATTATTATTTTTATTCAATACTATATATTTTTTCCATAAAAAACCATTCCGCGCTTTTAGGTGGGATTTAGTGCAAAGACAATGATTCGAGGAATAAAATATGATTTTTTAAATGAACATCGAAATTTTGAAAGATCGCGCGGGACATCTTCGTCAGCGTCCCAAATGGCTTTTCTTAAACGACTAACGACTTGCGCCATCTTTCTAAACTCTTAACCTTTCGCTGAACGGTCAAAGTCAGGCTGAGATACACTTGAGAGCGCACATTACTCAAGCAACTGCGCACGCGCGCGCCTCGTCGCGAAAACGCGCGCCTACAGTGTACTACAAAATAATCCTTCGTCTGTCTTTTTGATGCGATAAACATCACTTTGATAAGAATTTTTCAATTCATTAATAAATTTTTGTAAACCCCGTCGAAGAAAAAATTGTTCCTCGAGTCCGTAATGCGAAATCAGTGATTGCAAACAAGCGAAATTGCCGATTTCCGTGAAAAATTACCGAAACACGGCAATGTAATTTATTCATTATTTTGTTCATTAGATCGCGCAAAACTTTCTAAACCGATGGAAATTATCTACAAAAGCGGTGACAGCAGCCTTGAATCAGCAGCGATAGAAATCGCTCCTTGTTGGTCGTTTGACGCGTTTTTTTTATGTCCGCATTAATTTTACGATAAAAAGCGCGCGATAGGAACGTCGCGCAAGAAACGCAAATCAGTGTTAACGTCAATGGCGTCGAGTGAGGTGTCGGCTTTCGTAACGCGAGATTCGGCATTTTTTCGTTTTCATTCATAAAATATTACAGGTTAATACGAGAGTTTGCGAACACATGACGCGGGTCGGGCGCGAAGGTGAACGACGAGGACAGTCGACTTCTTAATGCAGCGTATTTCGTCTCGACGTCGCGAGAACCAGAGGTCCAACCGCGGCGAGCATATGGAACAATTAGCTCATGAGCGATTACCATATCGTGACACGTGAGTACCCCGGGACAATTACCGTGTCATGTCCGAGGAGGTGCGTGATCTCGGGGCTCATGCTTGGGCACCGAGACATTCCGCCCGTCAGGACCACCCCCCCCCCCCCCCCCCCCCCACCGCTCAGGTACACCTACGTGCAGACGAACTCATGCTGCGGTGAGTTATCGGTACATATTCGCGCGAACGCGATGGAAAGAGCGAGAGACAGAAAATACAACAATAAAAATGGTAAAAGAAAAAAAAAAATAAAAACAGTGCGCGAGAAGCACCGGTGAACTCGTCGGGGACGAGAGCGTGAAAAATGAAATCCTCGCCCGAGTATAATCACCGCGAGGATTGCAAACGGCGTAAAAGACGCAAACCGAAGAATATCTTCGCGTCCAAGTGTACCAACGGTTCGACCAATTTCCTTCCTCATTAATTATGTTTTTAGCATAACCTTCCGACTCGCTGTGAACGAGCGGTTCGCAATTATCCCCTGGCAACGGTTGCGCGAAATTAGCGTATCGATTAACCCCGTTTCGATGTGAAACTCCGCGCGGGACGATACCGCGAGCCTGTTGCGCTGCTGTTGCGCAATCGTTTTTCGTCTCAATGACTAGAACGGCGATTTTTTTTTCGTAACATCGAGACGAGAGGCGATGCAAAAAAAATGCAAAGATTGGCAATTTTTTGGGATAATATTGCATTTTTTTTCGAAATGAAATACGCGAAATCATAGTCGGGAATAATTGGGAAGGAGAAGATGGAGGAGAGTTTAATATTTTACTCGCTGTTTTGCGATTGTGATACATACGCGGAGCTCGAATTATCACCGAAGTCGATTCCGTTCGTTGCGCCCGAATCACTATTGGAGTCTCTCGCAAACAGCAGGACATTGTTAGGATCAAAGAGTCTCTCTGAGAGATTGACTGATGCTACGGGCCACGGAGGAGGGAAAAGGTGTGGCTCGGGTGTCTCGTTCTACGTATTCACCAAGCAACACTCTCGCAGTCTAAAGCGCAAACGGATACGTCGGTGTGCTCCGTTTGCCTCGAGCGCCTAATACATAAATATCTCATAAATAACCATCCGTCGAGAGCTCACGCGGGCCTTGCCGCGTTTCCGAACCCAGTCGCGCAGACCTTCCGGCCAATTTACCCGGGGTGCCGGGGTCTTTTGGTCGTTTAAACGTCGTCTCTTTCGCACTTCACTGTGCCTTTGTCATATTCGATTATGAGCGAAGGGGGGGGGGGGGGGGGGGCGGGGGGTTAGTCTTCAAATTAAAATATCCAAAGTGCATTTACGAAAATTTATTGAAAGTTCGAGAAAAAATGTATTTTTACATTTTTATTAATTTTTTCGCGTGCACCCGATTTCTTTTGTAAACCAACATTTTTTACAAACAAATTAATAATTACGAGAACATGATTTTTAAACGATTTTTAATCGTGTAAATTCAATCAATATTGATTTTTTTTTTTTTTCGTAAAAAAACATTTTCGTAAAAAAAATAACATTTATCCATTTCGCGAATAACGTTTGTAACTACTATGCTAATAACAATTTCTTTATTAAATGTTCCGTTATTAGGGGAATTTTTTAATTTTCGAACAATTTTTTTAGATGTTCTGAAAAAAAAAAAAAAAATCATAACCACTGTATTTTAAACGTTTAGAACACAATGCGCTTGCAATTTTAATGCGCACTCACAACAGCGAACGGCACACGAAAAAAAAAAAAAGAAAATGACCGAAGAGAAGAAAGGACGAACATGAAGAAATAAACGTGCCAAGAAGTAGGTACGACTGAGCAGCTTAAAGTCGCGACACAGATAGACATTACCCGTATACGGTATGCACTGCATACTGTACAAGAAAGAAAAAAAATAAAGGATCTGGATCGCTTACGTTAATTAAGGTCGTGTGCACGGCCGCCGGTAAGGTACCCCCTCGCCGATTCTTTATCGGTATGCTAATCGATCATGAAATTCTGTTCCGAGAGATTAACCGTGTCTTAATTAGTTTCTCTTGCCGGTCGACGACGACGACGGCGACGACGATTTCTCTCTTATTCGAGACGGTGACAAAGAAAGAAGAAGAGAATAAAGAGGTTAGAACGGAGATAAAGAAGAAGAAGAAGAAGAAGAAGAAGGAGATAGAAGCTCAAGAGGCTAAACTGCAAGGATCCTTGGGGGAGTACCGTCTGCGCGACCTTTCCTTCCTTCTCCATCCCCCATTTCATTCTTTCTCTCTTTCCTCTCCGTTCGATTTCCATCCGTAAGGACGTTCCACACGATTCTCGGTAGTAACGAAATTTGCATTCGCGGGACACGAACACTCTCGCCGTCGCCGGTTGTCCCGAACTCCACGGCGGGTCTTCAACGAATAGCGGAAGGCACATCTCGTAAAATTAATCGACTCTTTCCCAATCTACCGATTTTATGTGAATCGAGACGTTTCGCGGAGCTTTGTGGAAGCAAATGGTCAATCCAATCAAACAATTTGCAACTTATTTTCCGCTCTCGGCTTAGTTCCACTGGATCTATCCCCCAATACCGATGGACGCAGCTAAATCGGCAGATAATGATACCTTTTCAACGGGCAGCCGAATTCGGATTTTAATGTGACGAAATTTCTCATTAGCATACTGTGCTATTCTCAATTGGAGAAATCTGTTTCTAACACGTGAGTGTTACCATACATTGGTGATAGTTGCGTTTATCGCCCATATATGCCGAATCGTTTCGAATCTCTGCGTGCAACACAAAGTTCTTCGGACCTGTTGGCCAGTTGGAGGTCATTCGCCGTAAAACACCTTCATTATTCCTGGTCTCGTAGGGTCAAGTGTCCCTGGGTTCGGACGCGAGCGAAGACCAACAGCGTCTCAGCCGGCAAAGAGTCGCTTCGAGATCGAAAAGTCGTCGAGAGATCGGTTCGCGACCGCTCCCTGAGGCCCCCAAGCGTCTCTGTGTATATACCGGCTGTGTCCAAAGGAGCAGAGCAAAGGACGGAGCCCACGGCAGAACTGAATACATTCTTATTCTCGTGTAACTACGTCGGCGACTGTCCGGAATGCGGAACTTGGATGACATTAATTCGTGCGGTACCGGGCGATCCCTCGGTTGGCGCTCAACCCAGGAGATCCTATGGCCGTTTATTCGCGTCCGATCGAGAGGCTTCCGCGCGGATCGGCCTTTGCGATTTATTATTTCGATTTCCCTCGTTTCCCCCATCTCGTTTCCTACGCTCGACTACACGACGATTACATTGAACGATTTTTCTTCGAAGATCTCAATGCCGATTGGATCGTTCGTTTGGCCTGAATCGTGAACCCTGTTTTGCACCGCCGCTTAACCCGGTTAAAGGAAGTTGTATGTCGACGAGATAAATGTTAAGGAAGGGGCTACATAGCCGAGAGGGTTAAGAAAGACTCCCATGTTAGACGGTCTTTGAAAATTTACCGATGGAACTACTGGCATTCGATTCGTTTGGTCGGCTCAATCTAAGGAATCGCGTGGTAAAGCCATCAATGAGAGGCCATACGAGTCAACGATCGAAACGATACGATTCATAGCCGATTGTTCTCGCATTAAGGATTTAATCCAAAGGATGGATAGAGAGATGGAGCAATTCTATAGGTTGGTCGATACTATTGCCGATCTTCTTGATATTCCTAGACGAGAGACCAAGAGAGAGTTCCTCTAGTCTTCGCTGGGGGCCAAACCGCGCATTGCTATCCGTCCTCTTGCTTCTCTTCATCTACATGTCTCTCCTTTACTCTGGCACGTTCGACGTATCCTGAATCGATCGAGATTTTCCCTTACAATTGTACACACCGGCAAATACTTTGCTCGTGCAGCGAAGGTGGCTCACCCGGTCGTGGGTATTAGAAAAGAAGCTGACAATGAGTGAGATCTCGGAGGCAGATCCAATCGCCGAGCGTGGATAAGATCGACTGAGATATTCCAACGTGTTTTATCCTTCTATCCTTTCCATCATTCGACTTTACTATTTATCCCATCGACTTGTGTACACCGGCGAGGATAGGGAACATTCACTCGGAAGCCACGAAGCATGAAGCGAACCTTCTCTATCCACGTGGAACGAGGATTAGTCGATTGCTCTATCGTCATTCTATGAATCTCTTTTCTTCGATTCACGATCTGTCTTCCAATCTTTACTTCCGGCTTATTGCGAAATCGGTGGGATTTAATTTACGGGAATTACGCCGACTGGATGAATAACCGGTGACGCAATCACATCGCGACGGAGAGAAGTAAACAATCAGGAAATGTTGCAATCTGGAGAAAACTGTCTGGTCTTATGGAAATTGCAGGTTTCGGATGGCACCAATGAAGATCGCGATCTTTGTTCCATCTTTTCGTCGGTGGGTCTGTGTTGGTAATACAGTGAAACTTTTGTCAACTCTATTTTTTTATCTTAGTCTTACTCCAGAATTCAATTTAATGCTTTAAAAAAATAAACCTCGTGGAAGCTTACGTCACTCGAAAAATTTTCGAAGATTTTGAAAAATTTCAAAAATCGGCAAATATCGGTTAAAAATATTTTTTATACATTAATTTTTTTTTTATTTTCGGCAATAATACTTCGATTGTTTGTTGTTATAAAATAAGAATTTACGAGATTTAAAAATGCGAATGGAGTTCAATGAAAGTTTCATCCAAGTTTCTGCTAAATGCCAAGCCACGCCATGTGCGAAAGTGACTCGTAACCACCGTCAACAGAACAGTTGATCCAACCACGCCTCGCTAACATTCCTCGTGCATGATTTGCCAACAAGATTTATAGTTGTGGAACCCATCGCATGTGTTTGCAATTAACGAGACTTCTTAATCCCCATTTCAAAGTTTGTTCTATTTGTTCATTTCTTTTTCTTCGTTTTACTATCAAACCTCGTTTTTCCTCTTTTATTCGTTGACGAGAGTCGAATGAATTCATGACATTCAATTGCATTCAGTGTTTCCTTTCGGAACTGAAAGCTACTGCTATCCTTGGCGTCAAGAGTTCGAAGAGGAATGAGACGAAGATGGAACGTGAAAAAGCAAAGAAAAAGTTGCCACCCGACGGTTGCGAGGCGTGAATGGCACACGAGGAGCCGTGTAATTGGACATGTCGAGTCTTGTCGAGTCGGTGAGCTGCAGCCCGGCAACATCACTACGTACTGCTAGTATTATTTCGTTTAGTTTCGTTTCGTTTCGTTCAGCTCGCTTCTTCGTCTAACGCCGATCCGCTTTTTCGTACCAAACGCGAGGAAACTTCGTGTAGTTGGTTATCGCTCTCGTGTGGACGCAACGAGACTTCAGCACGCACACCTTATCGCACATAGAGTAAAATACAACTATGTACCGCGAGCCATGTATTCCTGAACTGTTCCATGTGTAGAAGAAGCGAAAGAGGAAGAAATTCTTGGTGCTCTCATGAGTTTCCGTAAGAACGAGAGCTATACGCGATGTCCTTACACCTACAGGACTCCAACTCATGCGGGAACTACTACCTCGCGGGAAGCGAGGAAGGCAAGACAGATGAATTACGCCGTGAAAATAAAATGAAAATAATAGCAACTTCAGAGATATACCGGTGGGTATATTAAAGCCAACTTAATATGCCCTCCGCTGCCACGTGTGTACGATTTACTCGACGAATTGAAGAATGAGTATATAAGTTACGCGCGGCCCGGTCTGGAAATCCGTGTAATCCTAATTCATACACGTACGGGAAGGGATACGTGAGTGTGTGATGTTGTGTGAGCGATTCTCGAAGAGTCTGAGGCACCTGTATAAATGCTGTGTACAGTCGAGTCCCGAGAAATTCAATCGTCTAAATTTACAACAACCTATACACAGTTCGTTAATGATTCCACGACGATTTCAACTGTAGACTTCTTCGACTTCAAAACGGCGCAAAACCCAACAAATGATTAAATTTTTTTACAACTTTCACATATTCGGCCATTTTTTTGGTCTTTTTCGAGATGCAAGTAAAGTTTTAGATGAAATGAACAAAAAATATGAAATTCAATACCAAAACTGCGTCTTATATGTCGAAGACGCATAGCACGTTTGGTTGCGAACCGAAGTATCTGCTAAAAGTTATTGCGCTTTTGAACAAAACAAACGACCGATGGACAAACTTTAAAATGGGAAATTGCTTTTCCGTGTTCTAGAAAACATCAGAAACATTTTTGTAGACGATAATATCAGTCAGATTTTTTGCCAACTTTTCGTACGGCATCAACGAAATGTGATGCGTTCGACTGTACCCTGCGAGTATCTAAATCCTTTGCTGCAAGGCTAACGTTCTTGGGTAATGCTTGCTAGTTTTATGGGTATTATGCTGGATAGTTTGAAGAGCGGCTGAGGAATGGCAATTACGTTTCCTTCCGTTGGTGGGTCGTTGCTTTCCACCGAACCGAACGCGCCGGCGCAACGCACACAGAGCTCGGGAATAGGAAGACTCCGGGATTGTATGCGTGGCAGGCGAGATGAGAATACGTCTGGGATATCTCGGAAAACGTATGTGATACCCGGTGGGTTATCTCCGATAACTTATGTACCTGTACATCGAGGCGTACGAGGATACTGCAATTCCTGACTCATACGCGTGCGGCACATGGGCACATAGGTGAATGTCTTTCATAGGTGGAAGTCTCGAGTGGTTCTACTCTGTCTTTGGTGTATTGGTACACGTTACGTATTAGCGAAGTACGTATGACTGTGAGAAGCAGCGTGAGGCTACAGGGATACGGTGTACACTGGTAGTATTTATAGTATGCAGTAGAGATAGGGTACGTATAGCAGAAGCGGCACCATCAAACATCTCAGCGCTCGCGCGAGGCGAAGCGATGATGGATAACCTTTGATGAAATCATTCATACATCAACTCTGCCGCGCGCTCGTCGTTTCTATATCCACGACTGTACTCGGAACTGTAAGCCGTATAGGAATACGTATGGCTAATATACATTCTATACGAGAACGTCGTAGACGCAACACAAACCTAACAGAAGACGAACTCGCACACGATCACAGACGCAGATCCTTACTTACCGTTAATCTTTAATTACCCATTGATTTATTATTGGCACGATGCGTTACGCATGTTTCTTATTTGTATATATCAACGGGCCACGACGTTACGTCGGAGTTATTATACGACGACGGACAGTTCTATTGCCCTCACGATCTTTGCGTAGTGCATCAACTTGGCGTACAGCCGATGAGAGGCTGTATTTCCAGTTCGGCTTTTCTTGTTTTGCGTATATAGCTGAGGGACTCGACGATAGGCTAAAAACATATCGATGGGTTGCGTATGACGTATGTTATATTGGTACCGGGGCGTGTATGCACGAGAGAAAGATGAGAAACATGTCGCGATGATAAAGTACTGCTCGACTCTTAGGTCCTAATATGAGGATCGGAAATTCAGAATTTATTACATAAAAACGGATAGAAGTAGAACCTGTTTTTTTTATCATAAAGTATCGATTGCACAAACATATCGCTTATTTAATTAAATGATACTCGGTGTACGTGACCCAATTTTTTTTTGTCGCGAAGTAAATTCGGGAATTGATTATTTTCTTGTATACATTTTTGTAACAAATTTTAACCGGATTTCGGGGTTTCGTGATTTTTTCGTTTTCATTAGAATTTCATCGAAACGGCTTAATATTTCTATCAAAAGATGAGTCTATTATTTCTGTGATAGAACTTTGAAATATATTGAAAAAAACGAAAAAAAAAAAATTCTATCGGAATTTTGTGTGACAAAAAAGTAGCGCGAGTCAATGAATTATCTCGAAAACTTCGACGCAGCGAGCGCGCGAAGAGAAAGTGCTCCGATTTTAGATAAGCTAAAAAAAAAAAAAACAATTTCCGAAAGTTGTAAAATAAAAAAAGCGAAGTGTCTTTTATAAGGTTCGGTAGAAAAAGGGTCTATAGTCGAGAGCCCGAGGGATCCTCGTACGCCGCTTAAGTACCGGTTCCACAAATGGCAGGACTTCCGCTCGATATCGTTTCGTGAAATAAATCACAGCGCCCAACACCGGAGAACGATGGTGAAAAGCATCCAGGCTTCTCGCACCATAATACCAAACTACTATTTCCCTCTTTCTTTTTTTTTCCATCCCCTTTTTGTCCGTCACACCCCTGCGGCACCGATGTCAGTCGAGTTCTCTTCGCACACTGAAAGAGCCCATGTATCTATACAGTAATAGCGTTACGGAACCTATCCAGTCGTTTTGGAGTCGAACGAAGCAAGTATACGAAGGGCGCGGGGCGGTAGAGAAACGACCGAAAACGTTTCGTGAGTTGGTCGCTTCAACGCCGACTGACGCTTCGTGGAGTCACTGCGGAGTGACAATCTCAATAATAGATTAGACGCCCGGCTAAGTGCACCCACCATCGCCGCCACCGACGGCGTCGCTGACTTCTGTCACTGATTTATTGATAGCGGCACGTGCGAGTATCGAGATTTCCACTTTTCGGACTCTAACATTTGGTTTGACGCTACGGCGCGGAAGGAGGCCGGGAGGAGGGGGACTTGTTCGCTTGCCGACTGCTTGCGCTGCAATGGGTTTGGAACTGTGCACGGTGAGCTTATCGATCCGAACAATTATCGCCAGCTTTACGCTGCAGGCATATCACAGGCAGTCGCGTGTTCGCCGCTCGTTAACGTCGAATTAGCGAGGGTGGGCCGGGAGGCGTCACAGAGTGAAAACAACAACGCCAGCCACCGATAGAATATACTATATAGTAGAAGGGAAACTCGCGCGTTATAGGAACCGGGAACCGTATACGGAAATTACTGAGATACCAACGGGGAATGGTTAATTTTATCTACTAAATAATGTATACGAGTCTCGAAATTCAACTGTCACCAAATGTCGGATGTGAAATCTTAATTATATCGCTTTAATTGATTTATCTTTCGTCATTTCAATTCATTCGTTTATGTTTTTTTGCGCACCTATTTTTACTTTTATTCAATAATTTAATATTTTTGTGCCGTTGAAATATATATTTTCTGAAAATCATATTTAATTTATCTAATTTAATATTAATTGTTCTAATTAAACATAATACAATAACAAAATCGAAATAAGAATTATTAAAAATATATATCTATTTTAATTTTTTAAATTATTGATTAATTAGTCTATTTTTCGTACTTTCATACAATTGTCTTTAATTTTTTTATTTTTTATTATTTTTTTCGAGATTTTTTCTTCATTTTAATGATTTATTCATTTAACGATTTATTTACCGTAATTTTAATTACGTCTATTACATATTTATAAATCGCGTTTTATGTCGATTATATTTTTTTTATTTTTATTATGAATGATAAAAAAAATGGCACTGCGTTTTCTCTTGCCGTTACGAACGAATAAAAATGATTGAGTTCTCATAAAGACTCGATTACTTACGAGCAGTCGGGTACTTCGACAGTATGGAGTGAAGTCATCAGCGGTCGAGACATAATCTTTTCGTCGTCGCCTTTTGGTCCCGTTTTTTTTTTTTTTTTTTTTCTTTTTTGGATCATAGGATTAAAGGAAGATTAACTGCGTGCACCAGCTCGACTTTCGGCTGACCCTGGGCAACAGGGACAAGGGTGAGCAGCTTCGGTATACTGTGTTTTGACACATCGCCTCGTTTAATGTCGAGCGCGTGTCGTTGCTGCGTCCTGAGAGATCAGGAAAGAATATCCCGTTGTACACGAACTATTTGACTGCGAGAAAAGAACCCTTTCCGGATGCGGCTGACTTCCGGTCGCGTGACTGAACCCGAAAAGAATCGGTACAACTTATTCTGGATATAAGTGTATTGCCGTCGATCCGTCCGTCGATATTTTTTTAGGGTAACGAATCGCACGGCACGTACGGCGTATGGGTCATTAAATCACTATAATCCGAAGGCGTTAGGGACTGCGTCGAGTCTGTGTAAAGGTCGAAGTTTTTTTGGTTTTTCACGCATCAATACGAGGCGTTGGCTCGTATGTCGATATGTCTTACTGCGCATGCTTTACAGTTTAAAAAATGTATCAATAAACATCGTTGTAAACATTTTTATTTTTTTGGATGAAAAATTGTATAATTAAAATCTTATGATTGATTGTTTGAAAAAAACAGCAATGAAATTTTTTTTTTTTTTTTTTTCATATTTTGAATTTTTTTCTTTACGAACTATTTTGATATTTTGAATATTTTCTATACTTTCAATATTTAATATTTCCGATGACTCATACAAGATTTTTCCGACGATTTTTTTTTCACTAAGAAAAAAAAATAATGTGCATTGCGTACTCTCCAAAACCGACGGACACGACACTCCTTAAATTGTCTAATCGATTGATTAATTTTTCTCAATGGCCATTAGAAGAGTATTGTAGTGCAGCTTACGCCCCTTTAATTTCGGGAGCTTCTGGTATACGATGTAAAACGCGTGTAGTGATTTACACAAAACTCTTGGCGGAGCATATAAATAAAAGAAATGAAGAAGAAACGTGCGGCAGAGTCGTCTTCGGAGAAGAAAAAGAAGAAGAAGGAGAAGCTGAAAAGACGCGACACGAGAATATGCACGTGCTGTGCTCGTGGTAACCCGTACGCGTCCTCGTAGGATACAAATGTCAGTTTGTCTCGAGGCGAAACCAAGAAATAGTGAGAGTTAGACCCTTTGCGGCAACACCGCTGTAACGTCTCGCTTCTTTGGATTTTTTTTTTTTTTTTTCGTACTCTTACTTACCACGACGATTACCACGACGCGGGTTGCCTTTAACACTACCCGAACCTCGTGTATTCGGCCGAATCTTCTCGTTCTGTTATAAGGAAGAGCAACCCGCAGCATGCGGCATCAACGTCGGTGGAAGAAGAAGAAGTAGAGGAATAAGAAGAAGAAGAGGCGGAGGAGTCTCGTTCGCCGCCAAAGGGACGAGCGGGCGTCGAGGCGGGATGGTCGACAGGCCGGTCCGCGCCAAGGGCCCAAAACCTCCAACAGCCTGCTCGCGCGGTTAAGACCAGATCACTTCGTTCATTCTGCCGTTTAGCGTTTAGCCTAGAAAACGAACGCTCAGGATCCCCCCTAACCCCCTCCCCCTCCCCCAAACCCCGTCGTTTAAATTAAACCGTTCGAGGATCGTTTACGAGGGACGCTCGCGACGCCTCCTTCGTCACTCCTTCACGGTATTGTTGTGGAGTCAAAGATCGAAGAATCTTTAAACATTCGAAAATTTGCAATTTTCGGAGATTTTATCTAACGAAGTATAAATGAATTAGTGATATACCGTTGTATAACGAATTGCGGTTAACTTGTTTATTATATTTTTTTTATTTATTCAAAGTTTAAAACATGGAACAAAAAAATGTCACACCGTAAATAAAATTAACGTTTCTTTTTTAATATATATTTTTTTTTTTTCGATTATAATTTTTCAGAAATTTTCTTCAAATTCTAACTGAATTTATTTCTTATCCTATATGACCATTTTTTCCCGAGTGTACGTTTCACTCCGATCTATCCTACCGATGTTCGAAATATGGTTATTGGACCTTCCAAAGGGGAAAGTATATTAAAAAAATGAAACATTATATTCTTCACAATGCAACGAATAATTAATACGACCATTTTTTTCTTTTATTTCCTATGTTTTCTCCGCATTCCGCTGAACGTGTCCGACCGACCAAAATTCACGGAGAAGTCTCGAATCTTCCCGAAAGGCTTCTTTTTCCTCTTTAATTAATCGTTGATAAAATTGATCGAATGGGGATATTCGAAATTTTAGGTATCGCGATCATCAGGCGCGAGCCGAGGGAGAGTTTGGGACAGAAACGAGAGGAATGAGAAACGAAGTCCGAAAGATATTTCGTGAGAGGATGTAGGCGTTCATTTTGTCAGTTCTTTTTCTCGGTTTCTCACGCCGATGTGTGCCATAGCTACGAGGTCCTTGTGTTCGTGTCTTTCTCTATCCCTTTTTTTTCTTAGACGTTTGTTTTTTCTTTTTTTGTTTTCTTATTCATCTTTGTCCTTTCCATCTTATTCGACCGGTGTTTCTCTCTCGGGCGCCGCGTATATATTCTCTCTACCTGTTCTCCAAGCGAGAAAGACGGCTCCGAAACACACGGAGCTTCGGCCCGGTTGTGTTTTCACCGTCGAGACGAAGCGCGCGCGCGGACTCAGCGAGAGCCCACAGACTTCGACGAATATATATATATATGCATACATATTCGGACCTTTGGTTTAACTCCTGCTGCATCCTTGGGAGACAGGAGCCCGGTGAAGGCGAACGCGAGAAATATATCCACGAAATTCGTGTGCGCGGAGAAAAATCGCGAAGGATCGGAACCGCGAAGCGAGAGCCGATCCTAGACGCGACACGAAAGACGAATGACCGGGTAACACCGGTCGAAGGGGAGGTGAACCCAACGACGAAGATCTACCTACCTACCTACCTACGGCGCGAGAAATATACGCGAGAACGATGAAAAGAGTACGAGAAACTTTTGCTTGCTTGGTAGGAAAAAAATAAAATAAAAAAATAAAAAATAGAGGACGAAAAGGAAGATGAAAAAGAAGGTGAACGCGTGCGAATAAGCAGGATGAGAGACAAGGGGGATCCTGCGGGCCTTCGCGTCTCGGCACCGTCGCGTTACCGCTTAGGTATATAGCGAAAGATCTGGAGATCTTCTCGGCTTCTTCTCGGAACCGACCGAACGGCCCACAAAAGCGATTTCGTTCACGTTCTCGCTCTGTTCTTTCGCTCTCTCCTTTGCTCATCTTCCGCGTCCCGATATTCCCGCGACGTTTCGCAACCGGACCGTACGTTACCTTTCTTTTTCTCGGTATCATCCGGTGCGCTCTCGCGCGCGCACGTCTCTCAGGACTCTTTCTCCCCCGCACGGGATATGTTTCTCTTGCCTCGTTCGCCGTTTAAAGGATTCCTTTTTTTTACGTTGTCTTTGGCACGCGATAAGATAGACTTAGAACCGTGAGTCTTGAGCGAACAGGGATTCGAAAACTCCTGAGCTTATCGCCTCGCGATATAGGCGCACGGGGCTTATGCGCGATGTATGTATTTGATAAAGAAGATATTTTCTTGTCTCGATTATCTCGGGATATAAATTGCGATTGACCGTAAATTCAGTGATCGCGGTGCAAAGAAATATATATTACGAAAATTTTATTCGAAATATTTCTTTATCTCGCGCACCGAAGAAATCGCGCTTCGATAAATAGAGAAAATAATATCGTGGGAAATACAATTTTCGTTGAAACTTTTTTTTGCTCATACAGCAAGAAACTCGCGATAAAAAAAAAATCTAATCATCGAAATCGTATGAAATACATTTTTTTCCAACTCAACTAAAAGGTTTTCGTATGAGATGCAAAAAATAAAAAAAAAATAAATATGAATATATCGAAAAAAAAGCGTTCATAATTTTTATCGTAATTCTAATAAAACGCCTCGTTCCGCGATCGCTCACGTGAAAAAAAATATATCGAAAATATATCTATGATATATGAAATATATTTTCGTCGAAAAATTGTATATAATGGAAAAATTTTCGAATATATGTCATCACATATATAATAATTCATGATTAATATATTTCATAAAAACGATAAATTTAATATATTTCTAATATATTTATTTTTAGCATATATTGGAGTTCCATGCGTGAGAGTAAAATACCGTGCTATTTTTTTCTTCCCCAACATAACAGGTGAAAAAAAAGTCTCGTGCAAAATTATCGATGTCCCTTTGTGACCAAAGTATTAAAACGCTTAATACAAATGTTCATTGCACAATATATTTGTCTCCGGAGAGTTTAAGCTGACAAGTTTGAACTTTAACCGCCGTGCTACTCGGCTCAACGTGTAAATGACTGGATACATCTTATTAAGACAATTGCGCGTACATATATACGTACATAGAGATATATATGCAGAATAAACCGATATCGCGTTCAGCGAGCGTAGATCGCGCGGCATTGGTCAAGGCGAATGCGAGCGCGAAGTAAAAGGCCGCGGTATGGAAGGGTTGGGTGCGTGACAACAATCGACCGGCGCCTTAAGGAGGAAACATAACTCACTCGTTCACTCGCCCGAGTTCTCTGCTCAATCCTCTCGGTCGTGAGCGCATTGTCGTTGGTGTGGCGCGGCCAAACGAGGGCGGGGAGAGACGGAGTCTCGCTCTCGCTCTCGCTCTCTCGAGCAGATGTCAGAGATGCATCCTCCTCGTGTGCTTTAGCCGCGGTACGGCAGGGGCAATCGCCAGGCGTTGTTCCTCGTTCCTCCACTCCGCGATCGTGGCATCGACGACCGAGCCACGCTGGAATACGAGTAGAACGAACGAGAGCCCAAGCATATAAGAGGCGCCGCTCGACAAAGGACTAATTGCGTACCGTGCGCTCGCGCGAGCTCCGCGCGCCCGCTCTCCTCGCACACGCCCGATTCGTTTCCTCCCTTTTGCCCACTTCTCGACGTTTCGCGCGTTGTACGCCTGCACAGCTCTCGGTGTTGTATCCTCAGCCTTTGCGCTTCGCACACACGAAGAGAAAACGGGCTATTCGCGAGGTAAACGCTTCACTCGCCGAATCGACGTTCGGAAACAAAGGAACGAACGTCAGGCGAGAAAGGACTCAAATTATTATATCTCGGGAGTTCCTTTTCGCGAGACCTCTCATACGCGACAATCTGGCACCACCCCTCCTCGGTTTTCAATGAATCTCGTTTCGAGTAATATCTTTGCTACGCGTCATTTTCGCACCACTCGAAAGCTTCGGAGGGCCTATTTACGATGAAATGACGAAATTTGACGCTTGGATGAATTCGACTTTTTTTTAAGCTTTTCGCCCTTTTCAATCTATAATTGCACTGAATTAAGGGGCTTCGAGAGACGATATGATTTTTATTTTTTTTAGGTTTTTAATTAAAAAAAATTATTTGGACGTTTTTTTTTATTTTTTATTGAAAAAATTTAACTTTCATATTAATTGTTGATTTAATTAAGAGAATCCGAGAGACGAGGTAATTTTTTTGGCTTCAAAAAGTGGTTCTTTATTAAGATTTTTATTATTGTTAAAAAAAATTTACTGGACTGCTGATGTATAATTAAGGGTACCCAGGGACGAGACTTTTTTTTTTTCATCGGATGTAAAAAAAAGTTTCTTTGTTTAAACGATTTTTATTTTCACTCAGAAAATTAAACTACCACATTGACTGCTGATATTTAATTAAACATATCTCAGAGACGAGACCAGTTTTTTCTTCGGCCGTTAAAAAAAAAAAAGTTTATTTAATAATCTAAATCGGCACGTTGACTGCTAGACGTCGACTGTTATTTTACATATGAATCGAAAAAATGAAAGCCTCAAGTTAATTTAGGCTATTAACTCTGTAAATCAATGAACCAATATCCCATTTTCGTGGTTTTTAATAAACGGACTTAACCCACTTTCAAAATTACGCGTTTAACCAAAAAAATATTTAAAAGATGTTATTAAATTTATTGCAACAAAATCGATAACACTAACCACCAACGAATTAATTTAAATTTTCTGACCTTGAAATTACGAAATTGTTATTTCAATCGCCAAGTCGAAAAAAATCGATGTATTAGTAACGTAACTTAAACGCACTTAGCAGATAGATGTTTATAATTGACGGCGGAATCGCCGTCTCTTTGTAAACGATAGACCATTTCCGGCAGTTCAATCGTCTCGGACGCGAGACGTGGAATTCCGGATCCTCGGGAACGATTAGTTCGGGATCGGTCTCAGGATATCCGGGACGAGTTTGCGTGCCGCGGGGGCGATGCCAAGGCGTCGGTGAATGCATTTAATCTATCGCCGTTGCGAACGTTACTTCAAGCGTGTCTGAACTTTCGCACGAGTGGACAGATAGTTACACCGATCGTGAATGTGTATGTATATATATATATACATATATATTTATAGTTAACGCATGTAAAACGTGCGCGTGTGGGATATACATCTGTAGCACGACTTATGGAGAACTCTGTGAAGCTACCTGAGCAAATTCTCAGAAATGAGTTTCGAACATATGTACCAAAGTTAAATGCTTTAAATGTGCTAATTATGTGCCGAAAGCAAAATTTCGGTGCTCCTTTTGTTTAGCTGAAAAATCGATGCGGAAAGTTATTATTTAATTAACTTTGCATCCGATTTATGTGGTTTTACGTGATTCTCAAATATAAACATTTAAATGGCAATTTTTTTTATCGTTAAGTAGATATCGTCGATGAAATTTCAAAGGAGCCGAAACTTTTCAAAGGCTGAGGGGATATTTAGGTTGTTATTACGAGATATTTACGACATCGATAATCGCCATTAGGTTATTCGCAAAGCACATAAAAATCACTTTAATTTGGTTTGTAATAAAAACGATATAGCGAAAAGTAGGGCTTCTCCGGGTCAAATTCCTGGACCTTCCTTCCTTCTTTGGCTGTTTTTGAAATTTTATTTTATTTTATTTCGACATTTTATATTTATTTATTTATTTATTTATATTAAAATTTTTTTTTTTACATATTTATGCCTCAGTTTATATAACGGTAGTCGAAATTAAATAATTCACAATGATTATAGAGATCCGTGATACCCGGAAAAAAAATCGTTCAGGAGTTGACTTAAGTTTTTTTTTACTTCGCTTACTATAATCAATTTACTGGTCAACGAACTTTCTCGAGGAAAAAAAAAAAAAACACGAAAATAGTTTACGCTCCGTTCACGCAAATGTGAAAGAGTTCACAGTGTAAGTTGAGCCGTACCGGAAGTACGAGGAAATCCCAGCAATCTTGAACGATTCACGTACCCATTGAAAATGATGTACGACTATCAGGTCTACGCACACCTGACGTCTCAACACTTCTTGCTTGTAACCCCTCCGAAGAAGCGCTGTACTAAACCGATACGAGCGATGGAAGCACGGAGCTTCACAAATAAAAAAAAAAAAAAAAAAAAAAAAAAACGAAGCAACGTATAAAAAAAATACGTTGGGAGTAAAGTGGTGAGTGGATGCGAGAGAAGAGTAGTTGCTGCTTTCCAAGTGAATAAAAAACTCGAGTGAGTATAGACGATTTATGAGGCGTTCTACGGCTCGCGCACTCCGAAGTCTAGCATAGAGCTCATGGGTTAGGAAGAAGAAACAAAATTCTGTATCGAGTAAAAAGCCGAGAAGAAGACGATGAAAAAAAAATGATGGAACGCGGCTAATATTAGCGATGAGGATATAACACAACGAGATAAAAAAAAAAAAAAAAAAAAAAACCTCAGAGGGGTTGAGAAATACGAGAAGAAAAATATGAAAAAAAGTCGATGGGGGTACACGGAAAAAGATAGGAGGGTATTAGCGGCCGCTAAACGTTACTCGCTCTGACGCTGATCCGTTGCCGCTGCTGGCATCGTTCCGCAGAGATGAGATTCGGCAAAAAAAAAAGGAATAACAAGAAAAAAAAATAAATAAAAAGAAACGATAGAAAGCCGAATCTTTGAACCGGAGAGATATTATCATATATCAGCGAATCGTTTCATTTAATACCTGTCTATAAATACAGCCGATGGAGCAAATCAAGAATTTGCGAATCCTCTCTCGATCTTTATAAACGCCCACGTGCTTTTTTTTTTCACGAAATAGATATAAGAATTGTCACGAAGAGAGACGACACAAGTGGTTAAGAATTTTATAAAATGACATTAATCCCCTCGCGGATCGGACCCATCGAGGATCCACGAGTCCTGTTTGGTGCTGAAAGTATATATATATATATTTTTTTTTTTTTCGAGAGCTCAGCATCGAGTTTGCAACAAAGTGACACACAGGCTGCAGCATGAGTGTCAATCGAATGAATTCTCGATGACATCGTCGAGTGGCGACGGGTGCGAGAGATCGAAGATAAGAACTTAATGTTTCGATATTTATTTGCTTGGTGATTTTTTTTTTTATTTTTTTTTTCGTCATTTAGCGTCTCGCAGAATTATCTCTGGTGTATTTTAATCCGAATCGTTATATTCTATCGACGTTCGCGTCCGGTCTGTCGTTGCCGAATTCGAAGGTCGTATCAACGAAAGAATCGTCCGGTACAGTTGGTGTGTTCGATCGTGAAACGTCGTCACCGCGTCGCGAGGCAAAAAACAGGTTCGTTGGCAGTTCGAAAAAGATAAAGAAATATGCGTGCGTGAGCCAAGCGGGCACGCGCTCCGATAAAGACGACACGAAATAATCGACGACAATGTTCTTAACTCTTTCTATATAATACGTTTCCACGGTAGGCGGCGCGAAATCACGATGGAATACATAATAGCAGCGATAATCCGTAACGAGAGAAGCCGTAGTGAAAAAGAGAATCGTACGGTATGCGTGGAAGAGACGATGAGACGAGTAGTCGTCGTCGGGGACGAAGAATACGACGTTTGAATATTTAATCTTTACACGGCGCGCGGAGCGCTGAGTGACGCTCCAAAGTTTTGTAGGATATCGCGAGACCTCTAGGAACGATGATTCGAATGATTCACTATAGCGCGACGTCGAGACGTGCCGACGAACGAATTGACGAGGCCGCGAAGTTTCTGTCTTACATCGTTTCTATTGGGTTACGTGAACATTCGTTGTACAATGAATAAAGCGCCGAGATACGTTGAAATGTAGTTAGGCACTTGTGGAGATAGTAGACAAGAAATAGAGGTATTATATGGGCGCGACTCGGTGAATTGATAATTGGTGTTCGTGAGTCGAGGGCATTAAGCGATGGCGCCTCGTGAGACCACCCCGAAGCCCCCCTCTCCCTCCCTCTTCGTGTGTTTACTGCATAAGAATATGAATTCCACGAGACATGCTATGCGGCAAAAGATTAGACCATTCAACGCATTTTCCGTGTTAGGAACGAAGAAAGAAAACCGCGAAGGCGCGCGGCAAGAAATTTAGATCTCACAGCGTCAGTGAGGTATTTATAAAGAGACAGAAATTGCAGAAACAAAGGAATTAATGAGAAACTGACGGTAAAAAATGCAGTTTTTCAATGGCATCAATAATTACTGTAACTTCCGACGCTGCATACGATTGATGACAGATATTTTTTTTTTTTTTTTTTTTTCATTACATTCGTAATCGGAAATTTTTTATTTTTTGAACATTTTTTTTTCCCTTCACATTTAATCCAGTAAACCGATCAAATTCGCGGTCTGTACTCGTAAAAATACGAGCGGCACTCTAATCCCTCGACTTCCGGTCGCTGATCCTCCCGCCGTGAGTAACGGAGCGCGAGAAGGAGCGTTGAAATAGTTCCGATTCGCGGTAACTTTTGATGGCCGACTGGAATGCCAGAAAGTAAATGAAATCCAGCGTGGATTTTTGGTCCATAGCAACGGCATCACTGTGGGCGGATGGGGACTACGGCCGACGAAACAAAGTTTAGATAAGAAAACGTCGGTCTGTGAACGAAGCGAGAAAAGAAGAAAAGAGTGTGACATCGTCGGCGTCTGGGCGCATGCCGCCTCCGTCGTGGAGCAGCCAATCGCTAGTCTCCGTCATACCTCTATCCGTGTCTATCCAACGTCTATCCTGTGCCATTAACCGATCGCTGTCCGACGACTGTACGAATTGCCTCATTCCTGCACCGGGTTTCTTATCGCTTTTCGAAGAGGCTGAACTGCATCGTACGGTCGACTCGTGACTGGACAAGAGACACCTTCGAGTCTTTCGTGGCAATAAATAATCTCGAAACTAACCGTCATTCCGTTGAGGTGACGGAACCTCACGTTATAATGTTAGACTCAGCCGGTTGGATCGTTGCTCCGCCAACAAAACTACTGGCCACCTTACAGCGAATGTCCAATGAAACGTATTGAACGAACAGAGACCAAAGTATGCCAACGGCGAGGACTTAACTCTTTGTTCGAAGTACCGATGTAGCGTTTATCCTCTCGAAGTATCAATAGAGATGACCGGGGCTATTTGACTCCCGGGACTTTCCAACGATGCAGGTTTGTGGGAAGAATTGAAATCGGTTAGAGATTCCCGGCATTTTTTTTTACGATCAGCCAAAGACGATATCGCGATGGGATCCGAGAGGAAATTTGGTCCATCGTATGATAAGGGATTTAAAACATCGATAGTAAAATTTGAAAATATCTCAAATTACCCCGGTCACTTTTGTGGGACTTATCGGGCGGAACTATAACAGACGAAAGAGGCGAAAAGACGAACAGAGGTGCGCCAACGGTTCGTGATGCGATATAGAACCGACCAGCGCTACGTTCACATCGACCGTTTATATTCGAGTCAATATCTATACCTGAACTAAAAGCGTTTATACTCGCCGGACTTGGAAAGCATAACGTGTGCGGAGAGGGAGAGACCCGGACGACAGATCGGAGTCCGTTCCTTCGCTCAGCGTTCTTTCTATATCATTCGTTTTGCTCCTATACCATGCGCTGTTAGTTCTAGTTGCACGCACGACCGCGACTAGTTCGACATTAAATAATGTCTCTCCATCGGTGGGCTCGCCGATCGGACGTTCGGAGAGACCACAAGAATGTGTCCTACACGCTCTCTCGTGTGACACGCGCCCGCGCCCCCAGACACAACAGGTCCGTCCGGGGATCTGTACCTCCTCCGTTCCTACGATTTGTTCCATTATTATTTTTTTTTCTTTTCGTGTAAAATACACCCGAGATAGACCCACAGATTTCTTCATTAAGACGAAGCTAAAGATGTCGGTAAAACAGTTGCCCGTCGGTTAAAACACTGCAGATTACCGATGGATTTATTTTATATTTTCGGCTTTAATGTTTTCCAATTTTTTGGATTGTAATTTAGTGGAAAAGTCATTTTCAGTGGTTTTTTTTTTTTTTTATGATACGATATTATTAATATTACGGATTTTCCTGACGTGAAATCACCACTAAATGAACACGTGCCGTTAATGTGCATTCATTAAAAATGTTCAATCATTGGATTGCGTCGTTTGCTTAACCATTCATTCATTGGTGATCATCTATCTCAGGATACAAATTCATTGTTAAATGGACTTTTATCGAGTTTCGGAGTAAACTATACTTGTATCGTATTTGAAAAATTTCGATGACTTCAACGCATATCCGACCCCCTTGAAAAACAATCTTTTTTTTTTTCTCTCCCGCATCTCCGACAAACCGCAGTGACTTCTCATCCTTTATTATTGTGTGTATAAGTTAACGAACTTTATGACGCAATTGCGGAGTTCCAAGAATGGCGGATAGGTGGTCGACGATGTATACTCGGATACATCGCGCCGCGTTCCCCGGACACATCGGGTGTGACTTTGCACAGTTTCGGGAATCATGGGTAACGACGGTGTGTTGGCTAAATAAATCATGAGGGGATTTTAACAGTGTGCAGAGACGCCGCTCTCGCCGCCTTCTTTTTCTTCCTTTTTCGTCTTTTATACTCAAACAGCAGTGGCGTTGAGGAGTTCGACGATGCTTGCTTGCGGTCCCCGGTAGATAGGACCATATGTCGAAGACTAACTTCCAGAATTAGAAAAGAACCGAATCGACGTACGAGACTCCGGTGTCTTTAGGAAAGCTCCGCGGGCGTACGGGACATTCACTTTCTTTGGTATCCAACCGTAAGACTTTAGGCGGCATTCGTACCAAACGTTCAAAGAAACAGAGTTACTTCCGGTGAAAAAATCGACAAAAGAACACGGAGACATTGTCCGAAAAGTTAGGAGAAAACGTGACAATGTCGACTTCACGAGGACTCCAATAAGTTTCATTCCTAAATGAAAGAAAAGTATATAAAAAAAATACTTCCGATAACAAACATCGTGAAAATTTTTTTTTTTTTTTGCCAATACGACAGAAACGAAAAAAATTTAAAAATACGTCGTATTTCGCAAAGACTAATTGGATATTTGAGAATTCCGCAATCGACATTCGAGAAACAATTCGCAAGTTCAAAGGGCAAACCGTGCGAATGCTGTATCCTGACTATCGCATGCATTCACCATGATCGCCGGACATGCAAATTATATCCCCGCTACCAGCAGTGTTTCCAACTGCGGTATAACGTACGGACGGATGCACTTCGAGAACGTCGAGTGATTGAACATGTTATAATGAATTAGTATCTGATTAACGAGATCGGGGGGATTGGAGGGACGAAGAACGAGGGAAGTAGACGAGAGCTTAGGTTCGTACGCTTCGGTGACCGTGAACGATTTCCCGTGTGCTGACTTGTCCCGATGTTTCTTGCCCCACCCCGTTTCTCTTCAACTGTATCACAGCCGATCGGAGCTAAAGAAACGAACAAACGACTCCCCGATACACAATGTAACTCACCAGCGAGACAATCGCGATAGAGAGGCTTCAGCTTCAGCGTCGAAAAACTATAACGAGACGAAGAAGGCGACTATCCTAGACACACCTCGACAACACTATTCGTAAAATACACGAGGCACTCAATTACGGAAACATTGTAAAGCAACGAAACTACGAATTTATATCGCGACTCTTGGAAAAGATCTGATAATGTAATTCAACGGTGAGGAAACCGGTAGCCCATCAGTACGGCAGCTATTACTCACGGTTACTCGCGGAATAAAACGTTCCTTCGTAAATTTAAACAGTATCCATATATTTTACTCCGCGTTATACGATTCATCCAAATGAGGCAGATTTATACCTAATCTTTTCGATCTCCGTGTATATAAATATTTTTGTCGATGTGTTGTCTATACATCGCTGAGAGTTTCTGTGAACGAAGTTATACAAATTCTCGTAGTCACACATTTGTCATTTAATTCAACTTTAGTCCTGCGAACTTTGATAGACTTTTCTATATATATATATATATATAACGTATATACGTAGGTTTGGATCGTGGAATGGAGTGGTCACGAGTGGTCGTCGGCGAATGGCAGACAGAAATCGCAGATTGAGCAACTGTTGCCGCGGCTTGTGGGACTGAGGAGGAGGCGGGAGGGCGGCTGGTTTATTCGCGCGATAGAGCAACTAGTCCCCTGTGACTCGGAGCCGAGTTATAAGGCTTCGGAACCTGGTTAACCAGACTCGTTGACTGTATAATAGCTGTCGGAAAATGTCGATCAAACGTGCTTTTCCCATGTTAAGAGTCATTGGCTCCGGCGACTCCGGGCACTGTAATTCTTCGAACGGTACCCCCGCCGTTCATGTGTGGATACGACTGTCACGTAACTGACGGGTTAGCGATATTGCAAAAGCCTATTTTCTTTAACAGCAATTGAAAATGTCGTTTCGTGTATCATTAATATTTTGTCGGGAGATATATAATGACGAATTTTAAAAAGCGACATAAACGCATTGCAGCTGTCCTTTTGCTTTCTTGTTCCGTAATTATTGTTGAAGTTTCAGAAGCAATGTATGGATTATTATTATTGAGAATGTATACATATTTTTTTTTTTTTTATTGTTGAAACGGCTGAGTAACCGAATTATTCGATTTCAACTTTTTACTTGAGATCGAAGTTTTTTGTTTATTTTTTACTTTTTCTTCACCAAATCAAGAAACTACTTTTCAATCCTTGAAATTTTTTTCTTCGGAAGGTCAATAATGAAAAAAAAACTTTGGAAGGACATACAATACGAATGACCGGCAAGTAAATCGGTACGAAAATTGTGCCTGTAATCGGTCTATGGTAACCGTCGATCTAATATAAACGACCGATTGATCAATAACGGAATGACAGAAGCACATTCTTACTTCATTGTTTTTCTCTTGTAATCAATGTCAATGAACTTTACAATTTTTTTTTTTTTTTTTTCATTCTTCGATTGCCGCACAGGATCTCTACAAGGAAACGTGTTGTACGCGAGTTCTGTTGGGAATTAGGGAACTCTTCTTCGAAAGTTTTAGCGGCCGAAATAGCAACTATTTGTACAAAAATTAATTGCTAATTTGATTAATTAATAATTATTTATTATATACAAACTTATTATTTACTAAAAACATCCTAATTACTCATTAATGAGGCGCTATTTCTGAGTCTCGAAATTCGAAAAAATGTCCATCGACTACCATTCCGCAACTTCTTCCCCTTATTTCTATTTCGACAGAACAAACCATTTGGAAGAATTTAACTTCGGTATCTCGAAAACTAAGACGACAAAGCTTCCGTCATGAGGCGGCAAATTGTTTCCACGTGACGCCGTAATACATCGCGGTGTATTATTACTTTTTCCCTACTCTTCGGTCTCCGAAAATCACGTTGCGGTGACGGAGCCTTAAAAAAAAATTAAAGTATGCGTACGCGTTTTCCCGAGTCTCGGTCTTTACTCCCATCAAGAGTTCGACTGCCTCTCGTCGAGACCGCAGTTGAATCGCGGGGACCCTCACAAAATAAACTAATAAACCAGTCCCCACCCTCCGGCGACGAAGCAGTCGCAGCCTCCGGTATTCACACGCGGTACCGAGAACTTAAAAGGCAGCGTGACTGTGTGTTCCGAGTAACGAGCTGTTCTTTTTCCCTCTGGTTCCGATAAAAGTTCGAGGGAAAAACGTTCGGCATATTATAGACACCGAGCGAACGAAGGCGTTCGCCATCAAGAGAACCTTCTCGCGTTCTCTAACGCCCGTAGCGCATTGTGAAAACAACGGCCTCGCGCGACGCGGCGTTTCTTTGTCAACCAGGTTTGATCCAGTTGCCCGATGAGACGTGATAGCGCACACAGTTTTTCTTTTTTATAATCTCGTTGATACGCAACGAACGAACGTTCGCAATGTTGCCTTTGAAAAAAATCTTTTTTTGTTCTTTTTTTTTTTCGCGGCACTTCGAACCGTTCTAAAAATCGCTCGCGGTGTGACGTCGATCAAACACGCGCGCGCGACACTATCCCGCTGAAGTCGTAAAAAAAGATATAATAACGCGTTCGAAGTTTAAATTGTTTAACCATTTCATTCCAATGCGGTTACAACGCAGCGGATATATATCAACGTTAGTAAGAAA
Organism: Cryptus viduatorius; assembly: GCA_964006125.1. Classification (NCBI taxonomy): domain Eukaryota; kingdom Metazoa; phylum Arthropoda; class Insecta; order Hymenoptera; family Ichneumonidae; genus Cryptus; species Cryptus viduatorius. The sequence continues at coordinate 13,473,558 of OZ023221.1, forward strand.
GAAAAAAAAAAAAAAACGAAAAAAAGACGAGGTACGCGGTGCTCTCGTGTATATCGCGTACAAATATACATCGGTGAGCGTCGACCAAACAAGCGATAAATTCCAAGAAAATTTTGTACCACCGTGGAGCCTCGTGATTTTTCTGGAAAAAGCATCGAAACGAAGAAAACGAACCGAGAATTACGGCACGCTGCACACGCGTCGCGATCGATGTCGAATGAGTTTCGTTCTGCGCTTTGGGATTAAAACGTCCAATACGTTAACTAATACACGACGAATAAAAACGTAACTCGAGAAGGTATTTTTATAATAAATGAAAAATAAATACAAATTATGAATAATTATTTTTTTTACGTGGATAATGAAACAAAGTTAATAAAACATAATGTCATTATTTTCATCAAAGTTAATTCGATAAAATTCGATTATTATTTCGATCTTTTCGCCGCCCATAACGAAGCAACCATCGGTCTCGTTGGAGAAAAAAAAATTATTCGCGATCATTACTGGTATTTCCGGCACTGAAGCGACTCGGAACTTAACAAAAACAGTACTTTAACACAATGATAGAACTGAAGCTCGCGATTTATATCGTAAAATGTTAATTCTCAACCGATCAACTACGCAAATTTTAGCGGAATAAACTGTTCTCTTTACTGACACACGCGGCAATTTTCGACACGACATTAACACATTTTTTTTTATTCGTAACCAGCAGAGTAATTATAATAATATATATCCTTAGCTTAGCTATATTTATGCGTAACAATGAAGAATTTGTTTTTTTTTTTTTTTTTTTTTTACGGCAACGGTATTTGCGATATGCAGTTGAATTATTTACTGCGTAATTTCTGAGTTCTGATCCCGTAGATCCATACCTCGGGCAGTTAACGCTTGTAAAAGGCGAAAACTAAATAAAAAAAAAGGAGGTCGACGTGTCCCGGAGTCTCCGAGTCTCGTCGGAATAATCGGTGTAAGCCGTAGCAATGAGAGTGTCGAATCACCGGTTTCAAACATCGTAAATTCGTCGACTATACAACGTTTATACCTTATGCTTCGGTGTTATACACTAAACTATACAGTGCGCCCGCAAACCTGCCGCTGCCATGAAGTTTATGGAGCATGAGATTACTTTTCAGGAGGTCAGAATACAGAAGAATAAGAGTCGAGGAAAAACGAAAGACACGTGGCGATTGCGAGCTCTGCAGTCCTATTGTTCCCTGCAGATAAATTGATAATAAAAAAAACGGACCTCAGCGTTCTACGGGAAACCATTGGTCTCCGTGCGTAACACCTATTTAATTGCTCACGACACCCACTTTTCAGGCGTTTATCATTGCAATTCGATAGCAAACATTAATCAGTTAGTCAATTACGAAACTAATTAAATAAATTGCAATTCGTCACTTTATCGGACTCTTTCAGAGTTTATTTCATCAATCGTTAAATTGTAAAAAAAGTTGTAAAAAAAAAAAGACAAATTTCATTTCTGCTAAGTTATAAATCTTTAGAGATTTAATGCGAAAATCTGAGAAAATTTCGTTCTGTGAACCCCAAACTCCGATTTTTATTTTATTAACACCGGAAGTTGACCCTAATGATTTTTTCGTCGAACTAATTACGAAATATTGACTCATCGATTAATTGGAAATATTAATTGGGACGGCATTGAAAAGCCGATCATTGGCGTCTAATTGTCACGGATCGAATGTTATATCAGATATTTGAAATGCCGAGTATATTTAACTCGTTGTTTCGTCTCGTTATTAAAAAAAAAAGTTTATCCAATTTATGATTACGAAATTAGTAAAATACATATTATATCGAATATAATGGTATTGCTTGTTAAACGTTGCAATCGAGTCGTTCTCTCTTTAGAAAAAAAAAATAATAATCATTCTTCGAATGATATTTCTTAATTTTAAGCTCCACTCCGAAAGCCCCTCAACTACACGGGCGTAATGTACATACGGGCGCGTGTGCGCACCGGCCGATTATCTTTTTAATATACCGCCTTTGCGTGCGAATTCCAACGTGCGGTTACACCGGCCAAGTTTCCGACGTTATATACGCGCGCACGCACTTCGTTACCTGTTTATATGTTGCTCTACGTTGAGAATTGTGTATACATACTGCATTCGCGTGTAACGTATACGAGACTCGAAGTAGTTCTCCGCGTATTCACAACGTAACGCGTTTATCAGACGCGGGTATGTAAAAAAAAAAAAAAAAACGCGGAGAAGCTGACGCGCCAGAGAAAGAGAGAGAGAGAGTAACGGGTAAAGTTATCCGTGGTGGCAAAAGGAAAGCAGCGAAGAAGATTGGAACGAGTCTCGTGGAAAGCGAGCGCAAGGGAGAGACGAAGGTGAGATGAAAAGACCGCCGTAGTCGGATGCGACAGAAAGGAATGAATGAGAGAAAGAAATATCCATCCGCGAGATGCAAGAAGAAAGATGGAAAAAAGTATGGGGAGGGGTTGGAGAACGGAGTTTTGTATCCAAGAGTCATTCTACGTATCAATTAGAGACGCAGCTATTAATTTCTTAGAGGCAACAGGCATGTTAACAGAGAATACCATTTTTCTCGCACTCCTCTCTCTCTCTCTCTCCTTCTCGTTTCTCTACTGTATTAGCTCTTTGCTCGTGGCGGCTTTCGATCCTTTACCATCCCTAGAATTGTGACTATCTTTTCTCTCATCCGACAAAACCGACATCGGGGTAAAATGGACACGCGACACGAAATGGGAACTTAGACACAGAAGTAATATGAATCTAAGGTAAAAATTGACGTAAAAATTAAGCAAATTGAAATTGCATATTAAAAAAAAATTATCATATAGTTTGATAAAATTCACATGTAATCCGAAAAAATATAAATACAATTTTTTAATTTTAAAGAAAAAAAATATAATTTGTAAAAAACTTCATAAAATACGAAAAAAATGAAATTAAAATTGAAAAACAATTGAGTGTCCAATTTATAGCGAAAACATTTCAATTTCGAAAAAAAAAAAATTCTATTTGAATTAGTGATCTGCAATTTCCATTCTTTTTTTTTCAAATTTATTCAATTCGTATCACAATTTTTTTTTTTTCAAATTTTATAGATTTTTTTTTCTCAGCAGATTTTCCGGATTTTTCTCGATTGCATTATGGTCCATTTTACCCCGTTTTTCTCAATTAAAAAATTTTTTTTTTACACATTCCCGGATGTTCCGCATATACACATACGCTTCGCGGATACAGTAGTGTGAGGATCCCGATAAAAAATCTTGTTTAACCTAATCTTGGAAATCGCGGCCGGTCGAGAGAGACGGAGACAGATACAGATAAAATAAGGAACGCTTCGTTTAACTCTAAGACAACGATTCGGGAGAACGCGACTGGAACTGCTTCGGGCTCACGATTCTCTGGCGGCCCATTAATAGATACGTCACTGGCTGCCAATTAAGCTACGGTTATCGGTACCGCGATTAATCCTCCCTGTCTCTCACGCTTCTCCTGACTTATGAGCTTAATACACACCGTATCCTAGACTACGTATATTAACCAAGACTATCGAGACCGACGAATGTTAACTCGTTGCAGTCTGTATGATATCCATGTACGGTTTACAAGAGCTCCGGGGCAAAGTTTGTCTGTGCCGGAGCTCCCTGTGCGATCCGTTGATTTGCGCAAGCCGCTCGATCGTCGTCTATGAATTAAATCATCATTAAGCGGATCGTGCCACCCTCGGAGTTACGAGTTGTCGAAACAAGAAAACGTATTTTTAAGGACATTTTTAAAACAACATAACGTTTCGAACGAAAAAAAAAAAAATTTCGAACGTAATTAAAAATACGATAATTAATTTTCTTTTTTTCGTGATTTTAGTCGAAATTTTTTTTCCTCGTCGAGTTTCATTGGAAAATAACTGTAGTTGAATTTTTCTCGAATAACATCGCGAATGAACGGGAAACGCAGTGTTCTCTGGGCATAGCGAATATCGGGAATATCGAGTGCTCGACGGGGTCATTGTGTCACGTGTCGTCTTTCCGTCGTTCACTCAATCGGACTATGTCAAGGTCACGGTCCTGTTCTCGATATTGCTGGTACTAGAGACTACCGGGTATTCGTCAAGTACGCATTAACGCCACCGGAGGATGTACCTACTTAGCTGTTGTGCCAACGAGAAGGTATAGTACACTTAACCTCTGCTTATTAACCCGTTGTGTTACGTTCCGCGATATCGATCACACACTACGTCCTCTTCTTGAGGATAATTGCATAATCGAGGGGGGAACAGCCTTAGGCAACACTGTGAACTCCTGAGAAAGGATAGATAACGCGCCGCGCGGCACTAACGTGTCTCTATGTACGCTATACCGCCATTATATATAGTATTTTCCCTCATTCGCTTCTCGTATACTCTTTTACGAGCTGTGAACGACAAAAATGAAAAAAAATGGCAAACTACTTGGAAGTAAACTGGTCGTTACTTCCATATCTTTGTTTAGAGGGTCACGCGTCGGCGTACTGTTTGTTTTAACTGCGAGAAAAGAGAAAAATGAATTTTAATTTCTCTGCACGAGTGACCCGAATATTCGCATTCGATTTATCAGTTCCCGCGAAATAATTGTAATTAATACGAATTTATTTGAAATAATTGAGTTCTCGACACGATAAATAATAACAATAAATACGAAGATATTTCGAGTTTCGAAAGATCTAAAAGCCGTACGTCTCGCGTATAGTAAAACCTTCATACGCTATGAGAGAAGAAAAAAACAAATGACAAAGAAAAAAGAATTAAGATTGTGTCTCCGAAAGGACGTGATTCGTCGAACGCTCGAATGCCTCGCCGACACGTGAAACCGACAGAGAGTAACGTGAAAAGCTGCGAGACGAGATCGCACGTCGCTAACGATTCACACACGATACGTCGAAACCGATAATGAGATCGATGTTCTACGGGGAGCGAAGACTGAAAGAGACACAGAGACCCTTTCGAGTCACGTTAATCCCCCCGTTCTACGACGGTCCACCGAGGAACTCGTAACATTTTTGATCAAACGGTTCGTAGGATCACCGCATTGCGGATGAAAGATATTCACGTGTTGAACAAATTATCGTCGTATAGAGAGTGTTCGGTTTGTTCGTGTACCTATACGCGCCCTTCGCAGTTTTTTTTTTTTTTTTTCAATTTTTTTTTTATATTTCTCCTCGGATGGACACGTTCGAGGCTCGTCGATTCGTTCACGAAAGACGAATGGGACATCGCGCATGAAACATGCAGGGAAACGTGGAGAGGGGGGGGGGGAGGAAGGACACACACGGGTTACAAACACAGGACAGCGAAAAGTTTGATAGAACCTCGCCACACCTCGAACGCCATGTAACGTTTCACGCTTCTCTGAAGCGCGCTAACGAATCCGATCAAAACACTGTCCGGTTAAGTTATGCGAGAACACGAACACGATATTTTTTTTGCGAAGCTTTTTTTTTTTATAAATTCGAAGCCGGTACGTTGACACTATCTCAAGGACTCGTATTGCTATTTCGCGATACAAGACTTCGAACGAAGTCGCGATATTAGTTATGAGGTCCTTGAACTTATTTAATATCGGTGACGTTCGGAATATTGAAATCGCCATTTTGGAAAATTTGACTGTTCAAATGTTGCAAAAAAAATTCTTCGTGAATGTAAAAGTGAAAAAAAGAAAAATTTCTTCATAATTTGATCAACGGTCGATTGATATTTTAAGCTATCTGACTGGTCGCTCAAGCGAATTTGATTTTAAGTTAAACACACTTTCTCTCGTTGGACTATACCGACATTGCTTGCGAAATAATAAATAAAGGCGATTCCCGACTTACCCAATTCGTTGATTTTACGAACGTCTGTGAAATATCGCCAATTCAAAGCACAAATCGCACTGCACTTTCACATTTTTCCGAGTAAAATAATTAAAAAAGTAAAGTTTCGCAGAATGACCGTTATTCATCGCGAGATATAACAATGAATAGTTTTTGGTTCATTGATAGGTTATTACACTCCGCGATCACGAAAAAGGTTAACTTACTATTTTTCTTGATCGACGATTAATTTCTCATCGTTATTTATAAACCTGACGGTCTCAATCCGAAACAAAATAAGCACCACTACTACGACACCGCATCATAACACTGCATACATTTTAAAAGGACAGTACTCTCGGCAACGACGATGTTTATATTCCCGAATGAAAAAAAAAAAAAAAAAAAAAAAACGGTGCAAAGATTAAGTCGACATTCATCGCGAAAGGGTCACTATCACGTCTTATTGGAATCCGTTAACGTCCACTCGCAGCTTCGGGCGATTAAGGGGGCTGAGTCACCTAAAAATTATTTTTTTATTTATTTTTTTTTAATTTTTTTTTCTGAATGTACATGCGGTGTACTACATACACACCAAATTTTAGATCGAAATTTAAAAAATTACCGAAGTTAGAAGCATTTTAGTAGTGTTAGAAATAAATAATGCGTGAAAAAAAATGCCGAAATGCAACACGAACAATGCCGGAATACCGCATCTCCGCATGTTTTTTTTTCTTCTAATAAGAAGAATAAGAAACATCGAGAAAGGAACATAAAAAAAACAATCGATGTCGAAACTGCGTTCGGTAGGTAACGATTTACCGACCAAAGGGTCGTTACGTCTAATCGATGCGACTCAGATTATCGCCGCTACCGCGCTTTGTTTTGAGTCTGCGATACACCGGCGTAATGTAGCAGCGATGATTTTTACTCGATTGTGTCAATCGGGTAAAAAACTGAGCTTGTAAACTCAGTGTATCAGTTATGTGTCAGTGTTTACAGTTTTTACGAATGAACGGAATATATTCTGTATTTTTGCCCGCAATAGTGTAAAAATGTTTTTCACAGTGACAGTGTCGCAAAGCGAAAAGTCTCGCAGACTTAACCTCTTTTTTAAACGTCAGATTTGACGTAAGAGTATATTTTTTTATGTTTTAAACATTTTTTTTGCATTTACGAGATTTGTGAAGTGAAAAAAAAAAAAAAGAAAACCAAAAAAGAAAATCTGATTTTTATGTGATAGAAAAAAAAAGTGGACATTTTTATGTGACAAAAAAAAATTTTATATAATTTTTTTTATTGCGGATCACCCAAGTTGGTTATTTTCATTAATCTGTGAAATTCATTTTTTTTCCATTTTATTTTTCTTCGCTTGCCGCAGGTTTCAGAGAGAATGGCCCCACCAATTTTGGATTGCGATGGCTTATTTTCTTCGTAACAGTCAGTGTTACGGAACGAGTGCGGGGATTTTTCATGCGATCAAAAATGGATTTATCGCAAGCCATTATGTGAGTGGTTACGAGACAAAAAGTGGAAAAAGTGAATTTTTTGGTAGTTTTTAACTCATAGCTTCGCCAGCGAAGCTTCAAAAAAAAATCCCCGCACTTGTTCCGCAATAAAGTGTCTAACGAAGAAAATAAGACATCGCAAGCAAAGATTGATGCTTTCGTTCAGTCCGAAAGCTGCGGCAAAGGAAAAATGTTTGACCATTGCGCATTACACCGGAATACACTGTAGGTCTCCAAAAAAATTCACAGCGGTAGTCTAACACATATATATTATGGAGGTAAAATGGAATTTTTCATTAAACTTATATATACTGCAAAAAAAAATTTTTACTTTTCGATTTTTTAGGTGACTCAGTCCCCTTAACGATGCGATGGCGCGTGTTGTGCGATCCGCCATTATGGTTACTACGCGTTGCACGCGCGCGATCACGAAGGGCCCGATGTTTACACGATGTCGTTGTCTTTCGCATTGTTTTCGTTGAGAAAAAAATATATCATCGTTCTACATGTGCGCGTATTCTTTGCCTCGTATTGTGTTATCGTCGAAAATTATGTTCAAGATTCGATCATCTATTTTTTTTCGACATCGTGATAAAAGTCGTCGTGAAAAGTAAAAGTAAGTACAATTGAATTACAGTTTAACACTGACAAAAGTCGCGAAGTCCATTACTCGATACTCGCGATGTATATAGTGCCGCGGGGATAAAAAAGTTGATGCAGAGATTCAGTCACGGTAATCGTTAAACGAGTTACATTGCGTTTTACGGGTGACCTGTCGATGTGACTTCGCCATGATCCGCCATGTTGCCTACTACTCGTAGTTCCTTGCGTGCTCAGACGCCCCCCCCCCCCTCCCGCGTTCGCGGGGGGCCGCGACTTTATTCAATTAGCTATCGCAATATAAAGTTTTCAATATTATAGCCATATATAATAAACTGCCCTCGTATTTCGTATAATTATTCATCCGTTTGGATTTGTACAATCTTAATCGATCGTCGTAAATTTTGCGAGTATAAATCCTCCGTCGAATTATCTTCGATTAGTCAATATATTGTTAGCATTTACGACTCGAAGAATACTTTATTTTAAGAGCGCAAAATCTTTATAAGAAAGGAACGAACGTAACGTGATTTTTCGTGGAATCAGTGATGAATGCGAAAACTATATGTATGTACAAGTGACACGTAGGATAGGGGTTATGGTGCAGTACCGATTGCAAAGAAAGTGCCAAGCTGTTGCCGCTTGACCCGACGAGGGTAAACCAAAGCGCGAGACTTTATTGCCGCTTTGCTGTCCCTCGGAACGCCGATAGTAACGTCATACCTATGATTTGTGGTCGAAAGGTGGTTGGTAGAAGAACCACGCGGTGTGCGGACCGTGAGCGATACCGCTCAAGAAGACGCGAGAGAACTTCTCTCAGGCTGTATCCAAACGGTTTATAACGATCGAGGAATGCGCTTTTCACGCCCTTCAATCCGGATGCGCTTCATGCGCTCACGGCGATGGGCTTTGGCGCGCTATTAAAAGTCAGCATGAGGATGAAATTCACAGGCTTTGGTTTGCAATGCGAGAATCACTCTCGACGTATATTGTCTCTCCCGTCCTTCGCTTCGACTCCCGTCTCTAGCCACTGTATCAAATCGTACCTAAGTTTATATACCGCTTTACCGCAATTTTACGTCGCGAAACAATTATTCTCGCTGGTGTATGTTCGCCGTCGGTGTGTTGGGGGCACCTGATGAGTCTCGTAGAGTTCCCGGAAAGGGGTTAAACGATTTGGTCACCTCGACACGTCGATTTCGATGGTTGACGAATTAAATTTTCCATCCTACCACGCGGAATAGTTGACTAGTGAGACGATACCGCGGAATTTGCGTTTTTAATCATTAACTAAGATCGAAAAATGTTTTTTTTTTTTTCATTAAAAAAAAAAAAACCGTAAAAATTGTTCTCTTATTGTTTTTTATTCTCATTTTAAAAAATTTCTTACAATATTATAATTTCGCGATGTCTAAAAATGACGATTTTTTTGGCATAACATCGTGATAATTATCATTAAAAAAATAATTAGATGATGATTTATTTTTAATAAGATTTTTGAGATAAAAAAAATTATTTTACGTATTTTCAACGTTTTTCCATTATTCCGAATATTCTTTGTCTCGAAAAATGCATTAAAACCGTTTAACTCGCCGGAAAAATAATTTGCGCGCAGAACAAGAAAATCCCACTAACGTTAAACGGACTGTTATTAAAATTACCAGCGCTTCTCCCGCATTAGTCGGTCGAACACCGCGCGATCGGCAAAAACGCCGAAAGCTATTGTATTACGCGAATTACGGAGAGTCTCGTTTGCGAGTTGGAAATATATCGCGGCGGAGGTATTCAGGATAGTGACTGCGCGGGAAACGTATGCAGTTGCCGGTGTGCGCACACGGCACGCGAGCGCCGATGGGTCACACGGCCGTAGAATTTGTCTCGGTCTCGCGTTATCCCGTACGACAAGTATCGCTTAACTAATTCGGTTATTAAAACGAAATGCTCTTTTGCTACGACCGGGAGGATTCTTCGTGGCACGCGAGCCGCCGCATGCGGAGAATTATCCACCGGAGCGGCAAAAATGAACGAAACTCGGATACATATAAAGAGACGCAGGAGGGGTGTACCTGTTGGACACGTAACGGCGCGTATTACCATTTCAAGGGACGAGCGAACTCGCGGTCTTTTTTTTTTTTTTCAGACTTCCCGATACCTCGCTGTTGCGTTTATTAAATATAAAAGCTGAAAAGATTTTTTTTTCCGGTCCGCGTATTATCCCGATGTGAATGTAGGCGTGTTATCGTCGTACCTACTAACTCATCGTGACTAACGAGACACCGGTAAGCGATGACCCTAGTAAAACATACGGGACGAAAGAGCACAGAAGCATTATACGGTTAGAAACGTGTCGGAGAAATTTTCGACGAATAGGTGAATACATAGAGACTGTGTGAATTATACATATATGTATATGACGAGAAAAGAAAGGATATGCACGTTCGTCGCGCACCTGACTTCCTCTAATCTCTATCCTTCGCCTTTCTTGCCTCTCCGTGTCCCTGTTACTCTCTATTCATGAAACGTATAGGAGAGTAGACCGGAAAATCTGAGCCCTGAACGTCTATGCATATATTCTTCGGTGGAACAGAAGATCTTACGTATTCTAGTGTCGTTGACCCTTCGACTGACACGAAAAAGGAGTTTTTGAAGGCTTTCATTTTTTTTGTAATCGCGAAATCAATTTCCGCTCCGTTTCATTTATTCTCACGATTTTCCTTAAACTCGACATCGGTGGATCGCGAAATGAAAATTTACATACGAATTAAATTTTTCAATCCATTTTTAATTAGTCAGCGATCGAAATGGCGTCAAAAAAATCCGAATTTTTTTTAGCATGTTTATCGACAACAAATTATTAGTCAATAAATCGACGATGATTCTATGAAAATTTGATTAATATTTATTAAATAGAATAATAATATATAATTAATATCGGTTCGATATAATAACCTTATTGATACATTTTAACGAAATATTGATAAAAATAACGTTAGTTATTCCCGAATAGTGAGTCATCGATAAATATGCTGCTGATCATTGATATCGTCGGTTTCGCGGCAAAAAAAAATTTCAGTTCGAATGGAATTTTTATTTTTTGCAATTGTCAAGTTTCTCATAAACGCGAAAAATACGAAATTTTTTACAATATTTAGTCTACAGACGAACCCGTCCCGTATGCAATTTCGGAATTGTCGTCTTTCGTATCAACGAAATGCTATTTACCTTCGGGAATTCGAGAAAAAATGGAAAACAGTTGGATGTTTGGGTAAACGCTGTGTAAATTCATGGTTGACGCTGAGTTACTCACGCTTTGCGTTATTAATGTATGTAGTTTCGCGAAGGAACGTTGAACGTGAGGGAAGCGAGTCACGGCTGCAGTGAGAGGTATGCGCGACTCTGTGCTGTGCTATCGAAGGCGGACCCGCGGAAGTACGCGGTTACCCGCGCCTGTAATACGCCGTACTCCGCGCGCGGTTTTGTTCCGATAGCTCGTTAACTGAGAACGTTCGGTATATCGTTCATGCATAACATAGTAGCCAACCGGTACGGACAGATCTCGAAGTGAGGGCACCGCGCGATTCCCGAGGAGCATTACCTTCTGGTATTACATACGTATCGAAGCTATCTACAGGACCGTCTAACATGGGCAAAGTGTACACACGGTACGTACACGGCGAATAGAAAGTCTCAGGCTTTGCGGACGACAGAGAAATCATTTAATGGGATGTAATGCAACCAGATTAGGATATGTATTCGTATAATATCGATCGGCGATCATCTGTTTCCTATTTCATCGCACGGAAAACACATTTGCGATAGATAATTATCTGCGCAAACCGAACGTTATTATATAAAATGAACCGAACAGTTTCTCGAATTGCGAGTTTACGATTTAAAAAAATCGAATTTATTTCACAATGAATTAAAATAGATACCAATTAATTTTTCTCCATCGAGTCTCTTCGTGAGACTCGATTTTACAATTATTTATCCTAATATCAAATTTTGTTTATTTATTTATTTATTTTAGCGCAAATACACTTTTTTGTAATACTATAGCGAAATTAAATATTCCGGTTATAATTTAGAATTTTTTTATTTAGATTTAGAAACGCCGCATCAATTATTTTTATCGATTATTATTTTTATTTTTATTAATTAATTTTGCATTATTGATGGGAAGGATCACTCGACATTATATCGAAAAAATCGTAGATATTTCAGTATGCGTTTCACTTGAGTAAAAATAAATGTATAAATATCGAACTCAGCGTTGCGCGATAGTAAAAAAAAACGTAAGAATGACTCGAAGAAAAGTGGTGTATACTTCATGCAATCAATTTGACTATTCCGTAGTTGTGCAACTATGCGCGTTATCACTTCGCGCGGAGAAATGCATAGAGAAGATTGGTAGTTTTGACTCATCCGACAAGCAATGTTCCCCGATCTCTCGTCGCTTTATAACCAACGAGAAAATTAAGACCGCTCGTAGATATGTAATAATAATAAAAAAAAACAACAAAAAGATCGATAAACGAAGAGAGAGAACGCGAGAAGTCTGGTTAACGCATCGGCATGATATTGTAGCGTGAGAGAGATATACGCGGTTACAAATGCGAGAGATTTAAGAGTTAGTGATCACGATCGTTAGAAGTTGGCGAAGGGGCCCCCATGTCCGATGTCCACCGTATCTATAACGTTAATGCGTTACATTCCACGCCGCGATGAGTGCCTTGCGCGCGGACCCAATGCCGAGTTACCGGTTGTGCATAAAGTACCCGGGCGTCGAGTTCCAACCCGAGAGAATCCGGGCGTCTATATTACATACCTACTCCTCCTATAGAGAAGAAATACAACGTCATATCCCCGGCAACATTATCGTTCACGTGCACACTTTAGCCGCTTGTAAATCGGCAAAACGAATATTTTCGACGACGAGAGAGGCTCGCGGCTCTCGACGACGACGACGACGACGACGAGAGGGTGCAGCAAACGCAAAAGTCCAGCAGCCACGTTACGCTTCAGCATACAACGATATCGGCGCTTTGCTCTGTTGCTCGCGCGCGTGTAAGCACGTGCGATCTTCGCGGCGGATACAGTCGACGTCGTCGCCGCCGCGCGATGTTATACGGACGGTCGTTAACGAAACTCGGCTCGTCGGTTTGTCAGGCGCGTCCGCGTTTGGATTACGTCGTCGAACGTCTCGATTCCACTTGGCGTCCGACGCCGCGCGCACACACGTGCGCATCGCTTAAGGGGCTTGTTGATTTTTTGAAATTTATTATCTTACTGCAATTTAATATCTTTTACCTCGCAGATCGCTTACAATGTACGGCATGAATTATTCGAATGACTTTGCCTGCTACGCGATCGTAGATTTTCGTCAATATTTTACGAAACGTGCGTATATATTTTGAATAACAGGTTGCTGTGAAATTTTTATTTTTTCACCGATTTGATGAGATTCTTGAAAAAAAGAAAAAAAAATCTTCACTTTTGTTTTAAATCGTGAAAATTTTATATTTACGGAATAGTTTTTTTTTTAATTATTTATGATATAATTTAAAAAAATAAAAATTAGTGAGTAACAAAAGGACTTAGAGGCATAATGAATACATTTATTTCATTTAAAATTTTTTTTGGAACTCGACGACTTCCGAGAATTCACTGTTTTGTGAGGTCGACTGCGCATCGAAGAAAGGCTAAAAATTTTATAGGTTTTTTCTTTTTATAGTTTCATAAAACTTGCGGTAGTGTCTGTATTAATATTCCGTTCGGGGAGACAGATAGAGACGGGGAGCGAAACGCTCTCGAAAAAAAAAAATCGTGCGTACTCGATACCGAGAACCGAATATACCTGTGTGTATATAGGACACGCAGATGTTGCAGGCTGATTGGAATATTTTTGATTTTAATGACCGTCCCGCTGTGACGCTCGTAAAAAAATTGGTTGAAATAAGAAAAAGGTACGGGTCGTCTAATCCCGGAATATCTTCCTTTCTTAGATGAATTCTGAAGCTATGATCCGTATAAAAATGTCAACGGACTCTTAAAATAACTGCGCATCACATCGGCGAAGTGGTCCTTGAAAAGTTTGAAGATATAAATCGCTCGCCCTGTGTTCAGTTGTTAGATGTTGACGCAATCGCGTAAATTCAGAGCAAAGTTTTGAAGAGAAATTTCTATGATTTTTAAAATTTGCCAAAATTTTACCGATTGTAATCGCGTTTACGGCGTTTTTTCCATCGCTAAAGAAAAACAGTAGTCGATATTTCTCTATCGATAAAAAAAAATTGGTTTTTTTTTTAATATATAAAATAAATATCAATAAATACGTGCGAACGTTTAGTTGACCGTTTGAATTCTCAGTGTGCCTCGGAGAAAATATTCGTCTCACTTACCTGAAACAAATGAAAACAATATACAATTATAAAATAAGTCGTTTACATCATTATATTGTAAATGTATATTTTTTCATATTCATTTTATTAAATTACTTAGACGATGCCAAACAGCGAAACCGATGATAGATGTTTCCGGTAATTTTTTTTTTTTTTTTCATTATTTCCCGTTACACGATGGTAACATGAGAATTATTCCACAAAAAAGAAAATAAAAAACTGTTTTATAATACGTCACTAAGAATTTTTGTTACCATATTTTCACCATAGAGCACAACAAACCCCCAAATTTTTCCATAATTTCATCGGGTAGTCGTAATATCGTTTTTTAAAAATATCCAAATCGTCATCGTCCGGATTAAGAGTCTTAAAAACATTATTTTGCGCTCAGATTATCAAACTTTATATACATTTATTTGAACAAATCCCTTATATAATGTGTAGTTCTCCAAATATACTTTATAATTTTTTGTTAATCAAGTGCAGCGTATTCGATGTATTTTTTCACGAAAATTCGTAAAACTCCAAAAAAATTTCAAGTCTTTCCAAATTGTGCGTCAAAAATAAAAAAAACTATGAATCACCTATTGGAAGTACGAAAATCAGAATAATGAAGATGCGGCTTTAACCTAAAATTTGTTTGAATGGTTCGCGATTATTCGCGCGCTCTACCCACGTCCGCAGACCTTTTATCTCTCTCCATCCCGCCGATGCTTATAGCAATAAGCAGGCCGAGGTAAGAAAACGACGATGAAAACGACAACGGCGGTGTGTGTCTGTTGCCGTTGATGTTACGACCGTTTATATATAATTACGGACTACTATTTCTCGCGCGAGCGGTCGTGTCGGTGTCCGAGTCTCTCTCGACTCCGAGTCCATATATTCCCTGATAGGCCATTTCCACGGTTCTAGGTGGTCGTTAAGAAGCCCCAACATCGTGTAACCCGACTATATACGGCGCGTACGAACACAGAGATGAGATGAGAATAGTTTATAGTTGAAATAGAGACGATAGCAGTAACTGTTATCGATGCCGATTATATCGAACGATTGAAATGGATCTCTTCCCGAAGATCGGAAGACCAACTTCTGTTAATAACCCCGAGGAAAATGAGGCCTCCGGTTGGCTATTCGACTCAACGGAATATATATCGCGTTAACGATCGGTGCAAAATATATCATTATGGCGCACTTGGATTATCTGCTTAAGGTAACACCGAATACTTTCGCTCGAATCGTATTTCCACCAAATAATATACCATTCACGGTAGGATTGGCACGTTAAATTGTGAGTAATGGATATTTAAGAGGAAGCGGCGAATGATATAGGCGTTGAAGGTAAATGGTACTCGTTGCGGAATAACATCGTTATTACGCTATACTTCTCAGCGATTGCAATTTTTTTTTTCTCCGCAATGATCAGAATGAAATAAAATTACCAGCACTTGGGAACATCGATCGTGAATAACAGAACGAAATAAAAATAAGACGAGTTTGCAGCTCAATTTAAAACGTCGTAGATACGATCTCAAGCGATTTTTTTTGTTTTTTTTTTTTTTTTTTTTTCGCGGATGTGCGAAAAATCGCGAACGACACCATCGGAACATACGGCATAATAATGCATGGAACAGTGCAATATGCACCGAAACCCTGTGGTGGCGCTGCAGTTCCAAGTTCGGCTCGACTCGTCACACCGAATCGGCAGTAAAGTCGGTGAACGTCTTCATCGCGGTATAAACCGTGGACCATGGGAGTGCCGACCCCAGTGGTGGTAAGATCGTCGTTGAAGGTTTCCAGTTTTAAATATCACTATAAATAATCGATTATATGGTGGCAGTTAAATGTTTTAATGAGCGGGGTACGCGACTGCGGTACGAGTCCGCGGTCACTGTGCGTTTACCTTACTATAGCCGAAAGACGATGTCTCGATCCTCCAATTCTCTTCATTGTTCCAACGACGACACATATTTCTTTTTCTTTATTTTTCTTCCTTATTCTCACTCAACGCGTTATTATATCCCGAGCATCAGGTTGAAATTCAACATATAAACATCGCAAATGAGGCGATTATCGCGGCAATAATATAATAACGTGCTTCGGACGAGATGAGGCAATAGAATCGAAAAAATAAAAAAAAATGTATAGCATCCTTTGGTCGCATGGAGAAACGTGAAAAACTGCCCCGTCAACACACGGATTAATTCTCTTGCGGTAGTTTTTAATCTGGACGTCGATCTGCCAGCTTCGAAAACTAAAAAAGTTTCATCATCCCCTGCGTGCGATCTCGACGGGGATGCGGCAGGGGAGATTCGAGAAAATTCGTGACTAAGCTACACGAGGGTTGATACGAATGTTCGAAGAATGCAACCGTTGAATTTCACTTCGGACAGATGTTAGCGTCTGTTATCCCGAAACGGTCGATCCTCAACGAAGATGTAATTCTGATAGATCGTTTGTTCACGGTGTCCGGGTTTTTATGAAAAAATGGTAAATGACTTAAGAAATCCAATGAAATTTTCGAAAATCTAGTGCTGTATTAAAATTCAACTAAAAATAATTATTTTCGTGAATTTGCGAAGTTCCGCGAATTCGAATTTGTTCGATTTCATTTGTAATTTCTATGACGACGCAACCCCAGTTTTCCGGTGGTCCTTTAGGTTATATTTATCGTCACTCCAGTATCTGCGATCCGCAGCATCGCGGTATCTCCGATACTGGAGAGGGTTGGAACCAAGAAGCCCTCCATCGCGTTTTATCTTTCTCTCTTCGCGAGAAGCCGACGAACCGCGAGTTTCACAGAAAAGTGAGATTTTATCTCACGCTCCCGATCCGCCAAGGCGCTGGTTGTACGGTACACGTCGGTGTCGATTTCCGAATGGCGTGCTTCCATTTTCGAGCCGACAGCTCGACTCTTTCTCGACAGGGGGAACAACCGGGACGATATTATTTTACACGCGGGGGACGGGTACCGAATCACTCGCGTACACATACATGACATGCTTCCCTCTTCTTCCTATTCTATTTAACGTGTCAAAGTGCCCACACAGCATTGCTGTTGGTTTCTTTTTCCAATATGTGTTGTATTCCGAATAAAGAACGAAAAAAAAAAAAAAAAACGTCGACGAGTGGTTCACGTAAAAAACTATTCGCGTTTATATTTCCGAAAAAAAAAAAAAATGTAAAATTCTGCCAATTTTTCACGAAATTTTTTTTTGGAAACGATTTGCATCGAAAAAAAATACGATTAAAAATGTACTGCAGCGGCCGGAAGTGCCAAAGCCTTAAATTAAATTTTTTATATTTTATATATAACTAATGAAGAAACATTTTACCTAATTTAACACAAATACCAGAACCGATTTTTTTTTACGTACAAAACAGTGATAAAAGAAATTGATGATTAGTACTTTAGTCTGTCGACTAAAATGTTTTACAAAGTATATTTCATCGGATAACGATAAATTTCAACGTCCTACGCGATGACTGATGAGAAAGCAAAAAGTATGAAATAGCTCTTTAACGCTTGATCGTCCACTAGTGACGACGTGGTGGTCGCGGCTCGGCTAATAGACTTTCGACGTCTAAGCGGCAACTAAGATAACTATCGTGAGATGAGTTCCAAGGAGGAAGGGGTGAAATATACGTCGTGCGACGAGCGTCTTACCGTACCACATCGGGTTGTATTCACAGCGCCTATACAAACTTGAAATATTTTATCGTCGGACATTAAGATTCCCCATCCAGCATAGACGTTTCTTCGAGGGTTCAACGTACGGTCGGTGTCTCTCGGGTGTGGGTGAGGAGCGGTTGGCACACGGGGAAAACAAGAGGGATTCACCAGCTCTTCGAGCGTATAGCATCTCTCGAGGAGCCTCTTTCGAGCAGATCGTTTACGCGCGCGGGTTCGTACGATCGTCAAAGAGTCGGGAGAGAGCCCATTTGCCCGCACCCCACATATAATCGCGGTAGAACTATAAAAGTACCAGTTTTTTTTTATTTTTTTAGTTTTTTTCTCGGTTCCATTCGAAACTCTCTTCGTTGACTTTCCGGTCCAAGTACTTTGGCAAACGCGCACACATGTGTAATAATATGCGAAAGAAATCGAAAAAAAAAACAAACCGCTTACGGGTAATCGCAGTCGTGAATAATACACGCCCTGGTATCGCGGGGATTAGCGTGATAAAAAAAAATGGTTGCCTTCTTAAGTAGTGGTTAATTAGTCGTTAAATACAGTTTATGCGACGCGTGAATATTAATGAGAATCATTCGTCTGTCCTCTCGGACGAGAAGGAACCAGATGAGTCACACATCCGTAGATGAGGGTGTTGTTAAGTGAAACCGAGAGCTTGTAGCTCGACGCAGGGATCGGTTAGACGCTTATATATATACATCGAAGAGGCAAAACATAATATACAGTAGAGGTTATATTCTTGAAAAGTATCGGGTGAAGGAAGATTGAGTGTATATTAGATCCGAAAAAAAAAAAAATTTGGAGTCATCGAACGGAACAGCTTATCGTATACCGAAATTTCACCCTACCGATCGTTTCTGCTCCTCTCGCGATCTATAATCTGTTGCCGGGGTTTTTTTTTATTTATTTTTTCGCTACCGTGCGAAGAGGTATGCAAGGGAGAAGGTTTGAAAAAAGTAAAAAACGAAGAAGATGAAAGAAAGGGGTAAACTCTCCTCACGTGTACGCTGCATCCGAGAGAGGAGCCTAGGATCGCGGAGAGCTACGCTGACCGCGATATCGAATTACCATATGGCACCTGGATCCTTTTATTTGCACGGGCGGCCCCTACCGTAGGTGTTTTTACACCAAGACAACGAGCTGCATGCAGAGTGTAGGTAGGTCTGCGTTTGTTCGAGAAGGCAAAAGAATCTGTCAGCAATAATAAATACTATACCGGTGCAAGAAAAAGAGTATGAAAAATAAAAAAAATCGGACATCGCTCGGTTATTATTATTTTCAACCACTTGCGAAACTATCTTCATGAAAGTGTTTTCAGCCCGAAGATATTCAATATATCGAAGTTCTTTTTTTATAAACACACTTTTATTCAATTATCATTAAATACATTATAACGTGTTTTTCCAAATCGATTTATATCGTAATGAGTATGTCAATCAGTAAAAATGCCGCCATCGTTGTCAATTTTTTTTTATTAATGGTTATACAGAAAAAAGCTTCAAAAAACTACGCGCAACATTTTAAAAAGTGGACTGCCCTAACCAAAAAATGTTTAAATTTGAAAAAAGATCGCCATTTTGCAAGAGGGGAGTATTTTAGTTCGAGACATAGCCCGCGTCTGTAATATCTTAGGAGGTGAGGGAAGAAGTGCGAGCTTCTTGGAGGTAATGACGAAAACGGTATTATGGGTGTGAGCAACATTATGCTAATGTGGATCCCTCCCCCATAGGAAGGGCCCACCCTGGCAGGTTCGCTTGGTTTTCGGTATGCAACCGAAAGGTTGTGCGGTGCACTCGGAGACACACCGAAAACGCGAACCGGCGACATTATACGAGCGCATAGTATATGCAGCGTATAATGTACGTTCGCGACGAGGGGTACCAACAACGAGAGCTGCCGTGTCGTTGCTTCTGTGGGGGCTACTGTAGGAGGATGTGCTCGCGCGGTGGCGGTTGGCGCGCCACACCGCGCCACCGGTGCAACAGAAGCAGCCACAGCCAGACTCCCATAACTCTTCGGTAAAACTAATTACGCCGTGTGACTACTTAAGACCGCCACCGCCCTCTTGCCGTCTCCCCCCACCCCTCCCCCCTCATACCGTCTTTGTTTATACGAAATCTCATTTGAATATACGTTAAACGGGGACCAACGATATATGCTACGCGAAAGCACTGGGGGTGGGGGGCCCCCTACCGGGCTATCGCGCAACTTGAGGATCCAAAGTTCCGCTTTTGTCGCCCATTACGGTAATTTAGCGGCTCTGCCAACTATAAAAATATATTGAAGCGACAACGAATATAAAATTAAATTAGAAAATCATAAACATACGTTTTTGTTGAAATTTAAAATTACACATTGACTCCTCGTTATATTTATTTTATCCTCAGCGCGAGACACGGTGTTTCTTGTACGGAATATTTTTTCGGTATTAACGAAGATGAAAATTATGCGAACGAAGCTCGGGGCTCGTAAAATATTTCTTTAATTTTAATAAAAATTACACGACTCATATTGGAAGGTATTATCGTGGTGACAAGATGTCATTTTTATGGTGTCACCAGAGATCGATGAGCGACAAATAAAACGTAATTTTTCCCGAGTTTTTTCTTAATTGTCATTAGTTTGGAGGCGGAGGGGGAGGGGGAACGATATAGCTATAAATATTGTCATTACAAAGGAAGAATGGAAGAAACTTACAGGGGGCTTATCTCTGTTTACCTACTCCACCATTCTTGTGTTCCCGCAACTTAACAAATACTCTTATGGCAATCGAGTGCTCATATTCGTGTTAACCGGGTATTCGGTATCCGACTATTTCTGACCATTTACGATTGTTGTTTCACGTAAATCAACGGATTACAGAGATGTAAAAGTCGAATAACACATATATATGTTGATGAATGAAAGTTTCCCTAATGTGCGGAATCCGATTAAGCCGTAGGGGTCACCCGTGGATTATCTCGCGTCGTTCGAAAAATCTGGGAATTCGTAAAGTGCGCCACGTATTCTCATGCCTTTTGCTCGGATACGCGTGACTTTCATATCGCGAAGAGATGGGAATCATAGAATTGGAAAAGGGAAACATATATTCGGGACATATCCCGAAGAGACGACACGCTAAAACTTTTAACTTGCATGTCGGTGAACAATACAGAAATATATGCGTATATAATGGCAAAATAGGCGACACAACAATTAGCCCTGTTGATGTTGCATGCCGGGAAAAGTACTCAGGATGAGATCTCAAAGCTTTCGATAGAAAGCTCCGGAGATCCTCGATCCGCGGTCGTTTCTCGTCAGCTTCAGTACACCTCGTCGCTATTTCGCAAGGTAAATCCAACTCACCACAGAGCCCCACGAGACACGCGCATCGCCGCTGAAGTGCAGCAAAGTCCTAATACGATTCCAATGCCGTGGGAAAATTGCCTGGAGTCCCTCGCGCATCTTCCGTTCGGCCCGACAAATTTTCCTACTCGCCATTTTCCACTTTCCCCATCCGAAGTTCTCGCGACAAATCCCTCAAGAAGAAAAATCAAATGCATGAACTCGCGATGTATCCTCTGTCAGCGTAGAAATTCTTGTTGAAGCTATTATACATTTTATTGTTCGGGGATTGGACAACAACCGGTCGTCGGTGAGACGACTGACGACTGAAAAAGGTATTCTCTCTCTCTGCGATTATAACCACCGAACTCCGCGACCATTGTCTGTCTTGGATCTCCGTGTGCGGCGAGAATAGACATTGTCCTCTTTGCTCGTATGCACTTCACCAGCGCGGTATCGTGCAAACGTATTAGAAAGCCAAAGCCTCGGCGAATACCATAACCAAGAGAGGACCGAGAGAGATAGGAGGTGGGCACTTGGTCTATGCGAATATTCCACGGGATACGGCAAGCTATGCATTTATTATTGTTGCATACGCGCGATATATGGTAGAGATGGTGTCGGCGTAAGGGAAAAGATGCAGGAGAGACGCAGAAGCAAGAGAAGAATAAATAGTCGTGGTAAGTGGGAATAGGCGCGAAAGGTCTCCCGCTTCAACGATGTAGACTCGAATACTCTTGCTGCTGGTGCAGTTGCAGTTGACTACAGTTTGCTACCGCTGGGAGCTCCATTGTTTCCAGCTTCGGTTTGTTCGGCCCGCTGGCGATTATGCGCTGGGAAAACCGCGGCGGTAACCCAACTACGAGAGTACAGCGAAGGAAGCCGAAGAATTCGTACGTACAAATGCGTACCTAACCACCTATACGACAGAATAACCCACCTATGTGCAATCTAAAGCTCTGGTGAGAGCCCTCATGCCGCGACGAACAAAGGGTCAAAAGAGAGGCGAAAGATAAGCTAAACTTTGGACCAAGATTGGAGGAAGCTCCTCGTCTTTTTTATCGTCGTTCTCGCATCGCCGAGTGGTAATGCACGCTGATATGTGTTGCTTGTTGCATTGCAGAATATTTTGAGTGCTCGAGTCTCTCAGCGATTTTCGATCGTATTTTCTCGCATTGTTTCTACCGGTCCATTAGTCTCGTTTGCATGCGATTGCTGCAGAATGGAATGGAATAGATATTGGGGATTTCATTTTGGACGGTCACTCTTCGAATTGTACATTTTTAGGTGTGGATTATTATTGGCTTTTCGGGAATAAAGTGAATTTCAATAATTAAAGAAATTTTTTTTTTAATCGAAAAACACAAGTGGCAGAAATTATATGTTGGAAAATATATAAAACACGACGGTTTTATATAAGTAGTATATTTGTTACATAATTTTTTATACATATATATATTTTTTAAGTATTCGGATTTCAGAACACATCGAAGAAATGTTCAGATTGTCATAGCTAACGCCACGGATAATTAATTTTTTTTGCTAATTGGATTATTTTCTTAAATAAATATCGCATCATCACGGGGTTATTTCTTCGCTTCTTTTATACGACGGATTCGAAGACATTTTTTTTTTAATTATTTAAATTTAAATTTGACCGGTCGAATTTTACGTACAACTTGCCAAATCGGTAGCTTGTACCATGGAAGGGTCAGAATGTACTTAAGGAACCTCGTCCTACATGCAAACTTCGTTTCTGTACCGAAAAGCTATTCAATCTATAGCTTTTCTTGGCCAATCTCTGTAAAGTAACTGACATCCGTACCATATAAACGGTCAAACGGCTTCCGGCTTGAATCGCTCTCGGCAGCCAGCTATGAAATTCACGACTCCGATATAACGTTTTGCTCTATTCTTATCCTCGATGCAGTTTATATCGTAATCGCAGACTCCTTAACGTTGCAACGTACGGTCGTCGTTTTCGATGGAGCTCTCGCGCGAGTGAGACGGTAGTTCAGCGAGACGATGCGGAGATTTGAATTTCAGTATAAAGGAGCTTTCGCGTTAGCGCCAGACGATTTAACGATCTCGTTGGCCGGATTTGCTCTGTTGCAAAGGAGCGAATGCACGTGGGAAGCGGCTTATCGAGACGCACTTTTCGATCTACTTTTTCGCTCGTCGACGTAATGGTACGTAAGGGTCGCCTCGTAATCGCGTCCAAGACGAGTTATGCCTTTCGATTTCCGTTTGCCGGAACACAACGGTTAGTCACTATCATACGACGGACATGTATATCGTTACAATGTATTGTGGACGTTTGTACAGAGGGTAAATCGAGTATTAAACGGTCGTTCGAGAATTATTGACATCAGTACCACAATAAAATAGGATATGTTGGAAAAAAATCATAAGCCACTGTGATATATCCGTTTTTTTTTAAATATTAACCCTTTTTAAAGCAGAACTTCGACTATTCGATGATAAGCTGCCTTCTCGCACGTACTTCTGTATACATCGCGCGCGGAAGTTTTTACGATTAAAATCGATCGAAAAATTGCAAATGGCCGCGATTTGGAAAGGGTTAAAGGTTCTCTTGATGCTCGCGTATAACGATGAATTAAAGATTCGAAATTTCCTGTTGAGAGTTTCGTAATGGTGAACACTTCGTTAATCTATATATACATATATACATCTCTGGTCGTTCCCATAAATGTGACTGAGTACTTACGATCTCCTGTAGACTGGTCGCTCGATTAAAACACGAGAGCAATGAGCACGTATGATTTTCCCGGAGAGTTCCATGCTCCGTTTAATTGTCCGTATAACTCGGTCTCTCGGACCATAGTGAGCGGGAGAACTCCGAGAAGTTTGCCAATCAACTATCTAATTACGTTCCGCAATTTCGCATAACGTCGTTAATCTGTGACTTCGGACTACGTACGTGTGCGCGAGTATTATCGCCAATAGCGATAATGCAAAGCGTGAATGAGACCAATCATTACGAGTCAATAATCATCATTGTGAAATAATCAAATTATGGCAAATTAACGAGATCGTAGAATACAAGTAGCAGCAACGTTCACGAGACTTTTCAACTCTTCAAATATCGACAGTATAAAATGTGTAGAAAAATGAAAGCTTCGAAAATAAAAATAAGCTGTCGTACTGCAAAGTCCCGTGAGCTTAAATTGACAACGTTATATCTGCCATTGAATTTTACTCGATACTGATTTTTTTTTTATCAGCACCAGTACACACTTTCGTGTTCCGATGCATCGGCAGTAACAGTTAACGGCAGCACGTTCCATTCACTTCTCGTAAACGGATCAGACTCGTGCAGTAACGATACCGGGCGTCGAATATTGGCGAATCCGATAAGCGGACACTCGATGATTTTTTTTTATCTCACGCGTCGCGATGATTTCGTAGAAATCCTGAAAAATTCTGGTTCCGCTTTCGTTTATCCGAAAGTCCGACGGTTTAGGTACCGAATATAATTTACGGAAGATGAGGCCAAAAGTGTTGAAGTAGAATGAGAACAAGCGGGAAGAGACCTTCGGCATCGGGGTCGGCCGGTATAGCAGTGACGGGGGTCTCGGGGGTTTGAACGACAAGATGTTAACACGTGTGTTTCTCCCGGCTTTGGTTTGTACGGTTCGCATTGGTGTTGGTTGCCAGGAGTGCGCCAGCACATAGCAAGCCATACCGAACAGGACGCCGACCAGCCCCGAGGTGATACGATGTAATCTGACACAGCGGAGAACCCTCGACTTCGTCGGTTCGGTTCATCGCCGCCGGAAGTCTACGTTCTACTTATTTTTCGGCATAGTATTTCGTCAACGCGATTGAACAAACATACGCATGGAAGACGCACATTGTACATCGAGAGACTGGTTATTTTTTTTATGAGAGATCATAACTTTCCTCGTCTTATCGGACGATAAATCAATTTGCCCCTTTTGCCTCAGATCATGAGATTATCTGCTTTACCGGCTTAAACGGTTACATCTATCCGAAGCTTCGAAAAATGAGTAAAGGTCTTGCATTTTTTTTTTATAAATATATAGTTCGCAATAAAGTTCTTTTTTCTTTTACTGCAAGGTACACAAATGAATAACCATGCAAAAAAAAAAATTAAAAAATATTTTGAAAGAAAAAATCGATTGCGATCGCAATTGCTTTTTTTTTTTGACGTTAGAAGATCAGAAAATCAGATAAGATTAGATCGTTGGTCTTCAGACAACATAATGCATCCAATTTTTTAAATCTGTATCTTAATTTTTTTTAATAATGACGTAAAAATTGCATCTTTCTCGAGCCGATTGCTCGGGCTCTACATTAAAATCGGTAGTATTCAGTTGAAAAAAAATTGTATAAAAAATCGGCAATAGTCGACGATTCGACGATTCTAAAAACAAGATTCCCGACAGATCAATAAGAACCCAACTAAGTTAACCAATTATCAAACGCATCTAAGCATCTATCAACTCCCAGCTAATCAATGAAACGAGTACCGAGAGACACGCACAACAGAGGCAACGAGATCGCCGGCAGTTCATTTCATCGCAATGAACTTGATTGAGAGTCTCGGGCTCTCGGCCAATGAACGTCTCGGATAATCCAACCAACTCCGCTCCCTACTGTCTTCGAGTTTATATTTTTCAAATACACTTTCGCTAATTAAAGTCGCAGACGGGAGAAAGAGAGTACAGCAGAGGAGTTTGTGTCTTACGTACAATGCACACACACACACACAGATAGTAGAGCGCGGGTGCCTCTGAGCTGCTGGTTTAACAACGACGCCAGAAAGATCGATGACCAGATAGAAGAGAGTGAACGCGGTGCACCAGCGTTCGCCGACCATAGGGTATTACAACTACAGTAGCGAATGGCAGTAGTAATAGTAATAGGTAATAGCAATAGTATTAGTAGCCGAAGTGGTATTAGTGTTTATACAGTCGAAGAGAAGTAGTCCTTTTAAGAGGACTAATACGGCGTACCCATTACGCGGTAAATCGTTCGTAGGAGTGGAAAAGATTTCGATTGGGAAGGAAGGAGTTTGTATATAACCCTTTCCTCCTCCCTCCGCTCCCTCTCCCGCCCTCCCCCTCTCCCCCTCCCCTCTTCATCCCTCCGCGTCGTTATACGTACCTACCGATCACTACTCGTTACCCGTACGTGGATGTACCGTGCTCGTTACTACCGAGAGCGACTCTCACTCGCATGTACCTGTCACGTGACCGAGGAGAACATCTGCATAAACGACGTCACGCCGATGCTTGCATACAAACATACACGAGAAAGGGCCCACCGAGTTACCCGTAGACGCGGGGACTACATACGTGACGAGACTGAATTTTCTAGGGTTGACGCGCGGTAAGAGTAGCGCACGTAGTCTCTACACCGATGGATGAACGACGTTAAAAACCTGTCCGATCGCTAAAATCCCCGTAATACCTATTATACTAAACATATAGTTGAGTTTCTAAGAAATGGACAGCACGGGTGCTAATAACCCGAGCGAATGGAAAAGGAGTAAAGAAAAAACAAAAAAAAAATCGCGATCTTTTCTTCATAGTCGACAGCACGTGCAATCTATTCATAGACCGATGGGGGTATTTTGCACGGATGACTATGACGATGTGACAGTGTGTGAAAACATCGTCGATATCGGCATGTGGCCGATTGACGGCGTTAGGATATAAAGAATTCTACGAGGTTATGAGAGAAATAACGTTACGCTGCTAGAAATACAATAATATTGACGGCTATGTTATTAACCATTTGACCTCACGGTTCTCACAAGGTTCAAATATGGCATGAATCTTTTTAAAAAAAGCTCTTCAGAGGATTCAATTTTTTTTCTAAATTTGTCGTAAAAACTAGAAAAAAAAATTCTTTGTTTTTTTATAATCTGAAGAACAATTTTTTTTATTATTATTCATTTTTGACCGTAACGTTTAAGGCTTAGGAAATAGATGAGAACTGGAAGAATTGCAAGTCCTTTCGTTTTTTTTTTTAGCCAATCGTAATGTTGATCAACCGCGAGTCTCATTGTTTCGTCAACAATTTTCGTGACGACGTTCACGATTTTTTTAAACGCTGAATTCGATCTATTGACTCCGATTAGCAGTAGATATCGCAAGCGTTCAGACGGAGACGGGGCAGTAGTTTGCAGAATAGCAGTGTATATAATGCATATATATATATATATTTAAGCGCGTATCACGTCTGACGCGGTACAACGAGCGGCTGGTGTGATCGAGTATTAATGCTGTTTGTTTAATAGACGGTTTCAGGCCAAATGCGAAGAGACAAACGAGCAGGTAGAGACGCGGGGACACAAAGAGCCGAGCCAGAGACGGCTAAGCAAACATTCAGTCTCGTTTGGTACAGAATCCGGCGCCGTGGCTCTCGCGATGCACCGCGAGCTCTCAGTGCTCTTCATAGTGCTCCGAGAACTCCGCTGAACTGTCCCGCTGCACTTCCCGATCTGTCGTTGCTTCTGCCGTTGCCGTTGGTGCGCCATCCAGCAAAAGCAGAAGCAGCGAATCTGACTCTCGCTCTCTCCCTCTCTCCCTCGTGTGCACTCGACTCTCCCTGGTTTTCGTCTCTCGACCAACTCCTCACTTCTTCTCGTCTCGTGTGCGTACGAATCTGCGAATCCGCCTCGCGCACTCTCTCCCATGTAAACGCGAGCGGTTTTACTGTATCGTACATTCAGTGAGTTACACGTGCCGACATGCATGTATCCGTGTGTACATAGTGTACAGTACACGAGCGTATATGCACGGAGCGTTTGAGACAGAACAACCCCGAGCACAGACCGACCGGCTTACTCTCGCATGTCTGTACAGATCACCTATGTAGTTCCGTATATGGGACATTTTATGTCAAATGTAAAGTGTTCAATCTGACGATTGACAGTGTTAAGGCTATTGAAACAATTGTTTATTTATCCCGATTTTTTTTCAAAAGTATTCTTTGTTTCATCGACAAAGTGTAAACACGAGGCATGCAAGGAGCATTCGCTTGAAAAAAAAAATTGGTTCGATTTGTGTGATTTTTATCCGTCATTCTGGTTATTTGTGTACAAAAATCGTTTTTTTGTCGGATTAAATTGCTTTATGTTGTTCCCGAATAATTGTATATTACGAGTTTTTATTTTCTTTTTTATTCAAATTTTACACGTATACAATAGCCTAGTAATGAATTATGTTGGAAAAAAATTATATTAAATTAACGATGTATTTAAATTTTTTGCGCCGTTTTTTTCGGTGAAAAAGTATCGATCGTATTTTTTTTTTTTTTTTTTTTTTGAAGAAATAAATTAACAGCGAAGTTTACGAGTTTGATTTGTCACGAAACGCCCCATACAAGCGCTAGACGTATACATATGACTGTGCAAGCGAAGCGGGACGATAGCTGAGTAGTCTCTTTGAAATGCTGCTACCCGCGAGCTTTTTTTTCCTACCTGTGCAGCCACGTCTCGTCTCTCGTCTCCATACCGTGTCCATTATGTTGCGCGAGAGCTGTTTCAAACGCGCGGAATTTCGTCTCGTCCGTGGCAACCCTTTCCGTCCCACCCTCTCATTTCGGTCCACTGCTACTACCCTCACGAACTTCCACGGACGAGTTCCGCCCGGTCTCGTCGACATCGCCCACTCACCCATTGACCCATATCATATCCTGGCGCATATGACGACGTGACATCTCGCGATAAATGAATTTACACGGAGCAAATTGCTTCGGGATATCGACCAAGTGGCTCTTCATTCGTGTTTATTTTTTTCTTTTTTCTTCGAAAAATGTCTCTTATATCAGGCAAATTTAGCTCCACAGTTCGCACATCCGAGTCTTTTTGTTCGTTGGAAAAAAAAGCCAATACACCTGTACAGGTTTTTGAATGCAATTCCTGATGAATTCTCTTTTAACTTCCAACTGCCCATAGGGTTAAAAGAATGGAGTTATGCGTTTCGCTGCGATCAACTGATCAATGTGATGTGACGTTCGTTGTATGTTCTCGAAAATGGCAAAAAATTACTAGATGGCGCCACACATGAACGAATGTGATGATGCTATAGGTTATGTAATACTGATTCATGATGGCGATGATGTGTATCGGTTCCGCAATTTTTTTTTTTTTTTTTTCATTTTTTATTATTTGTATAATGGATTTCGAAAAAAAATTTATAATTGGCCACAAACACGAATTTTGAATAATTTTTTTCGATTTTTGTGGCAAGAAAAAGTCTCTGGACGGCGGAAAATTGCGTCTTGTGTTTCCGTTGCCATATAGTAATTTGCAGCGATGTCTGCCATATGGCAAAATCTATTCTACGGTCAATTAAAGATTTCCATGTTTTGACGCGTCGGTAATTCCGCTAATGATCCTTCGAGAAACTATAAATAAGCATGTAAGCAAATTAAACGTTTCTAACGAGCGGTTTTTTTTTTTTTTTTTTCCAAAATTCCTTTTAACGGACACTTTTCTGTGCTTCCCGTTCGCAGAGGATATAAGCCGTCGTCCGGTAACACTTGTTCGTAGCACCGTGTCCAACCAGATATGCCTCCGTCACGCGACATAATTGAATGATTATTCTCGCACCTCGTTATGCGTATACGTATTACAGACTCGGGGCAAAAGCGTGATAGGCGAGCCGCGCGATAGAAGCGAGAAACGCAAATGAATGAAAAGAGCGAGTCGTGTTTTTCTCACCGGTTGTTTTCTGGGCGGAAGATGAGGGACTGCACTACACGGTAGTCTCCGTATGTACAATTCAACGGTGTATCGAGTATATATATATACATATAGATACGTCAGCGCGTAATACGGGTGAGGAAAGAAATGAAAAAACACAGAGACGGTGTGTGGCAAACGAACGTGTTCAAGCAACGACACACGAATTTTTTGAGCGATAACCAGCATGCTTCGGTCTCTCTTACGATGGCGCTGTGTACCCTATAATTTTCCATCCGAGTCCCTCGTCACGAACGTCGCATTAAATCGTTAGTCGCGCCTACCGACGTCCCATCATCGGTAGTTTAATTTTAAAGGGGGTTACGCACATTCGGGGCGCACTTACGCTCGCGCGCGCGCGCGCGCGTAAGGGCACCACGATTTCTCGAGTTAACGTTTGTGTATTATTGTTACGCACTTGCGTCACGCTGGATTGCTACCGGACGAAGTGACCAATTTGCATCTTACGGAGGCAACAGTTTTATGATAATGATGATGAGGATTTTTGGCTGATGTTTAAATCGAAGTAACGACGAATCAATGCGCGATTAAAAGAGAACCGGAGGTCCAGTTACCTTATGTGGTTCTCATTATCGTTAAAGACCCGACATTACGTATCACATATTACCGTTACTTCTCATCAATTCCCTATTCAAAATTTCATCATTTTTTTTGTCATCTTTCGATAAGTTTATTATCGTTAATGCATTTTTTTACTCGGCAATACGGTAATATAAATATTTCAAAGCCAATCGGGTGCCACGTGATTATCGTTTTGAACGAAAAATTCTATCAAATATAAACCTTAAGATTTTTTTTTCACACACTTTCCATGAATAAAAAAATAAATAAATTACGAAAAAGAAAGCAAAAAAAAATGACCGGATTGACCGATATAGATAGCATGCCTTGTGGACCGGATGATGAAAAAAAAATTTGTTGGCAAAGAACACAGTGTAGCGAGGGAAACGAGAGGTTGAAAACTGACGCGCGCGGCTTTTGTCCCTGTAGAAACCTCGGGGCGCGGTTTCGACCTCGTCGAATAGAAGATTACTTACGTTCGGCTAAACTCGCACAATGCCCGAGCCACACGAGATCTATCTCGCTCTATGATCCTTATCTGCAAACCGCGTACGCGCGCTCGCGGTTACGATGAGAGATTTCATGGTTCCCCTTCGCGCTGCGGTTGGATCTCCGATGCCCCTCGAGGCTACGCGTTATAGCCGTTGCCCTGTTTTATCCCCTAAGCTCCCTTTGGATGAATAGTTCTGAATACCGAACGTAAAAACCATAGTCACGGTAGCTGAAACGCTCTCTGTAGGCTTTTACAGATATTTATGGTACAAACGAGTTTACACGCCAAGCTAAGAAACACGCGCGTTATACGCACGCGAACCTATTCCGTACACGTTTCAAACGGTATCTCAACGACCTGTTAGAGCCGCTCGTGGAACGCGCGTCATTTAAGACAATCGTTCGTCGCGCGAAGGTCGAGAACGAGAGAGGACGATCCCGGAGACCTGACATCCTTTTGTAAGAAATAGATCGACTTACATCGAGGAAGCCGATATAGAATTCTCCAACTAGACGAAAGAATGAACATAGATGGAATCTTATACTATGCGTAAGGAAGGGAAGGGACCAAAAGAGGTTTCTACTTCGAAGACCGGCGTGAGGACGGCCGGAGCCTGAATCCCGTCACAACACGGTGTCACTTCCCTGTCAAACCGGATTAAGGAAATAGTTGCCGTCACAGCAACCGCATTCGCCGTGTGACTGACGAAGGACTGACACGTATTTTTTTTTTTTTTTTTTCGTTTCCTATCTGTTTATTTCATCGACATATAGCATACACGCGCCGATAGTCTCTGTCGCATGAGAATTTAATTTCGAAAACTTGAGACCTCGCGATTGCATTCATAGGTTATTTAGATCTTTGTGCTGATCGTTCATTAATAGTTTGGTACTTTCAATACCGATCCATGATTCAGCAATTAATAGTCATTTTCCGAATACACGGAATAGTACGTCATCTTTGTTATTTCATTTTTTTTATTCATCTCGGATTTAATCGGCTATAAAAGGGTTCATCGGAAGTTTCATTAACACGTAATACGGTTTTACCAACGAGATGCTCGGCAACATCCGATCAAATAAGACGGAGTCATAAAAAAAAATTTAAACTCTATCGGTGATTATTTGTTTGAATGACAAACATATCTCCGCAAGAAAATCGTTTAAGTGCTTTCATAATAATAAAAAAAATTAAGAAAACTCATAAGAAATAAAAAGTTGCCGAAACATATTTATTCAAAACATCAGATTAATCACTTGTCAGCGATTTAAAAAAAATTGAATTCATTAACTTTATGTTAATTTTACTAATTGTTTTTTTTTTGTTTAACGCGATGTAAAATACGATTCAGAGACCGTAGCGTATGCTTTCTGTAAAAAATTATGGTCGGGTAATCGGAAATTAATAATTGACAACCATCGCAATTTAAAGTTTCGCCGTGCAAATTCACAATACGATTCTGCACTAATTATTGTCCGCATCAGTATAAAGATCGATTAGACCAACGGGGAGGAAACGGGGGAGCGAACGGTATTACGAGCGTAGGATGAAAATACGATATGCGGGCCTTTTGTTCGTCTCGAGTCGCCGAGATCGGTTTTAACTCGGCGATACTCTTCTCTCGCGTTCGACATCATTGCATACGTCCTGCGCATACACATGCGCCTCTCTTGAGTACAAAATAGTAGGAGTCTCGTCATGAGCTGCGAGCGAACGGGTGAACGAGAGGCTCCACCGACGGACTTGTGGGATGTTTATTGCTACCGTTAATTACTTTACAGCGGATAATTACTGTCATGGGTAAGGGTCATTTCGCGAGAGATAATGTATTACAGAAGAAGGATCGAGTTATATCGATGTTCGAAACGACCGCCGCGTTTGCTGCCTGATCCTTCGGCTCCAAAGCCGATATATCGGTGACGTGGGCGACGGGATCGCCGTACATACTATATACATCCGCCGCTAACTCTGTACTGTGTACAGTGCCCTGCATTGTATTATATCCCAAGCAGAGCTGCACCGGTGTATCATAAATTCCCAAGTTTATCAAGCCTGATCTGTCGATAGATGGCGCTTCCGCAAAGACTTGTCAATCGAAACTTAATTTTTCGATCTTTCAATGTCCGAATATATCGCATAAAATTTTCGTTAATATCACGATCTATACAGAAAAAGATACTAAATAACATAAAAAATGACATTTATTTATTTTTTAATTTACACCTTTTTTTCGGTATTGACGTTTATCAGTTTCGCCTGAATTTGATTATCGGACAATTTGGGTCAATTAAATCGGGAATTATTCGAGTGTGTGGACTTATGACTCGCGGTTAATTCAGATGTGAGTAAAAAGAATTGAAAATCGTGGCGAATCGAGGAATTCGCGAATGACGAGTGAGACGGAGCCGAAGCAGAAGGGGAGAGAGAGGGGGACGCGAATCGTCTAGATACCGATCTCGTAATGGATTCCTCGTTTCTTGCGCGATCCACTTCGTTTCGAATAACTTTGTTGGGTCCTCTCGGGGACCTCGGGATCAGTGCCGCGGCAGTGTTATCTCTCTGTCTTTCCTTCCCTCCCTCCGTTGGCCCGGACCTCTCGGAACTCGTCCCTGATTAATTAACGAGGCGAAACGCTTCGGCGACGAGACTACCTCGCGCTACCCGACACTCGGTTCCATTCGAGCGAATCCCTTTCTCGCGAACTTGACTGTGGCAGCCACCTCACTCTTCCGTCTCGAACGTCGTCGCGTTGGGCTAATTCGGTTAAATGGTTAATTGCTTAATTTCATTTAATACGAGTCCGATCGTCGGCTCGGCTATTCCAGCTTCCGGGCCATGTTGCCCACCGACCTATCCATCACGTTTGCGGCGTTTAAACTCTCTTCTCACATCACGTGCCGCCCGAATCTTCTACATGGTCGCTTCTTCCTCACGCTTAGAAAACCCGTTAGTGCTATTCGTTCGAAAAAAACTTCTATACGAAACTAATTTTCCACGCGTAAAATAATAATAATAGATGTGCATTTTTTTTAACGATCGTTAATTTATTTATTATTTAAGAAAAGGGTAAACTGCGAAATCGATTATTCGATATTAAAAAAAAAAAAAACATCGAGAGGATAATAAATATGAATAAAAAAAAACGGAAGTGGAAATAAAAAAAAATTATTTTAATGAATTCTCGATAACTTCACCACGATGGGCGCTACAAAAATCGAAACAGAAACATCGAACTTTCATCGCCACCAGCCGATCGCCATAGTGCCAAAGTTTCTTCTCCACAGTTTCTTCGAAGCCCTTCTTCTTCCTCTCCTCATCTTTACCTAAGCCGTCAAAAGCACTCTGAACGCCTGCCGACTGGAATGACACCAGGAATAATAAAAAAAAAGTTGCCTCGAATTCGCCGCAGTCGTCGCAGTCGTCGAAGTCGTTTTCGACGAGTTCGAAACGGCGAGACACACCGAGTGGGCAGCGAAAGTCCTCTGCCACAAGCTCATCCGTGATTTTCGTCCACGCATGCGAACATATCAAGAGCAAAGAGCGAAACATATATCGGGTCGTTGGCCGCGGCCATTCGACGACGACGACGCCGACGACGCCGACGACGGAGAAGAGAGGATGCTGCGACGTCGCGATCGCCGAAAGAAAGAAATCGCAGGCATAATTAGCGGAATGATTGATCGATGCGTGTCGCTCGAAGTTGAAACTATGCATGCACATTGCTGCCGAGCATCCCATTGCCCTTTCGACTCGCTCCTTTCGATCCTTTTCTCTCTCTCTCGCCCGTTCTCCCCCTTTCCTCCCCCTTTCCTCCCCCTTGCGCTTTGCGCTCATCTCGCTCGCCCACGTTCCGCGGAATCGTTTCGCGATGCAGTGTCTGCCATCGGTCAAACAGTCGGCGCGCCGCTTCAACTTCTTCTTTTGCCTCAATTTAGGGCCCACAGGTAGAACCGAAGCAACAGCAACATCGCCTGTACGTATGTCCCAACGGTACGAAAACGCTTACGCTCCGGCATATAAGTACTGCATATTTTTCGTAACCCAAACGATTCGAAACTATATACATATACATATATACGTATGGCTCTCCGTACGTCCACTTCTTCCTATATATCCTATAGATATATAATTTCTCTTCGCGAAGAGAGGCATACGAGAGAACGCCTTTCTTCCCGCCTTCATCCCCCCATCGAGATCGTTGGTCCTTGTCCCGTTTTGCGAACCAAATACTTCCTTTACTCTCGGATCGATAAATCCGTACGGTTTCATCTCTTTCGCCGAATCACCTCCACCTTGTACAGGATATTACGCGTGTGCGTAGCTCGCGAGAGTTTTATACGAGAAAACCTCGTCGCGCATTGTCTCGTTTTTCAAGCTGCGCTTTCGCGTGGCAAACGAACGCGGAAGCAGTCGCTTCTATCCTCTTCGTCGTTTCATTTTTCTTGTCATTTATTATTATTGTTTTTTTCTTTGTTGTCATTATTATTATTATTATACAAGCACTTCAACTTCCGGTCGGCTTTGCTTATTTCACAAACGGGGGGATTTACACAAAAGGACAGGTGTTACGAGCGCTTTTCACGCTTCTTTCTCGCACGGAGGAGAAGCGAGTACAGAGGGACTACCTACTTGCTGACCGCGGTTTGTCCGTGCTGCGCGAATGTTCCGTGCGTCCATACGCTCGTGATTTTTTTTTTTTTTTTTTTTTTTTTTTTTTTTTTTTTATGCATTGGTATGCAGTATATGTAAATCGTATGTGTGCTCAAGCACACGCGAGTGTGGTCCGCTTGTCACGCACATACAAGTCGTTTCACACGCCAGGCGCGCTCGTGGCTTTTCGCGATGCTGTGCCTCGCCGTTAACCCACGACGCGAAAGGATAATAAAACGAAATGACGCAAAGATAGGGATGAAACGAAAACAAATAAAAAATGAAAAGTTAAAAAGGGGCGGGTGAGGATGAAGGGGAGGGGGGTGTGTGCAGAAATCGGTCTCGCGAAGATGATTATTAGGAATAAAAGTCGATAAACATGCGGATTATCAACGTCCAGGAGGCTGAACCGTAAAATCCACCATATCTCGTGGTCTCCGCTGTTATATCTTCCCATATATACGTTTATAACGTCGAAGTAGAGAGAATCGCAAATATTTTTTTTTTTTTCGATCTTTTTTCCATTATCTTTCTTTTTGATTTTTTTTTACTTACGACGCTCGTTTTACGACACTGTTTCGAATTTAGTGTGTTTTTCGGAGTCGCGCACTTCGCGGTGAGAGACATAACGGCGAAATGACGAGATTTCGATATCTCGAATGGGATGGATTAGAACGAAGAATCGGTGAATTTTTGAATGAGAATTGTCAAGCTTTTACCTCGTGTGATGCGGACTTATGGGAGAAGATTTTTTTTGTATTAATTTTGCAGCTGCGTCAAGACTTACCTGAAACATAAAATAAACGAAAACGATCAGCTTTGCATTCCATACGATTTGTTTTTTTACAAAGTTTTCTCATTCTGGTGGCGTAAATCCTCCGAGTAAATGGATTGATCACATAAAAGTGCATCGTAAATTTAAAAAATTCATAATAAGAGACTTGTTTTTTTATCGTTTACGCAAAAAAAACGAAGGAAACCATAAAACAATGCGAATACAAATTAAACGCGTTCCACCTTAAGTGCTTTCATTTAATTATTTTTGCGAATCTCTCGTGCGCGTATACGAATATATCTCGCGTGTTCGTTGAGCGCTAAGCCGACTGCGGACGCCCGAGCGGTGCCGTGCAACTCGAAGAATGCGAAATGGACGGATAGCAGAGCGCGCGAGAGACTTTGTTGGTCTCGACGACAACGACGACCGTACGACGACGTGCAACTGTATGTTAATCGAATGCGCATCCGAATACGGAATAAGGGACGGGGGAGCAACGCAAGAGCATAGTCGCGCGTCCAAGCCGGGAGTACGTTCTCTCGATCTTGTGCTTGTGCTCCCGTCTCGTCTCGCGATCCTTCTCGTCGTCGTCGTCGTTGTTGTCTCTCGTTCAACTCGTCATCATTGTCGTCCTCCACGGGTTTTCTCGTTCTCTCCATTCCTTGCGCATACTCTCGCCCAGCGCGCACTGTCCTTTCGTTCTTCTCATTCTTTCGACGCTGCATGAGAAGTGAACGGACAGGGTGGACGATCGTTTCAAGTCACAGACGTGCGACGTATACAAATATCGCGCAGAACTTATACATATAAAATAGTATAGAAACAAGACGCGGCGTTTCTTCGATGAAATTTGAATTTCAATTTATTAGGTGATTTCTTTTAATGCCAATAGATTTGAGGCGGATAACCAGATTTTCAATCGAGTAGTTCGTGGAGTCCTATTACGTTTTTTTTTTCAAATATGCGACAATTTTGAGTTTGAGATTTCGAGTCCTATGAAAAAAAAAGAATCTAATAAACAGAAATTATTTTTATTTATGTTTTTCTTTATTTTTTTTATTGATTATTTATGTGTTTATGTATATGATTATTATTCTTGCATTCATTTTTTTTCGATCTATTATTGGATTCTTTTATCGTAACACAGTGAATCGATCGACAAGAAAGCATTTTTCGTAATAAGAATTTATCTAAAATCAAAAAAGATCAGTTTTTTTATTATATTATAAAAATGATAAAATAAATGATTAACGAAGCTTTGATAATCGGCAGAACGCCCGGGAGAAATTATTTTTTGTTCACGAAGTTTGACGATGTTACATTTTATTTTTGTATGTACGATGCGATTCGCCAACTCGTAAAAAAAACTCGAAGTTTTTCCGTCAACGGATTACCAAGCTACTTAACAATTTCTTTTTATGCCCCCCTTCGCATGGCCACCTATAAAATTCTCGCCGACTACGACTTAAATTTCTTGTTTTCTTTTTATACACGAAACGACGCCACAGCTCTACCGCGTTTCTCGCAAACTTCCCTCGGAAATTTTGCTGGTAATAGACATATATTTATCATTTATCTACTTAAAATGTAAAAAAAATGGAGCCAATGAAACCATCGGAACAAGTCGCCCCAAAACGGAGGATGTATAATATATTACCAGCATACATCACGACGTAAATAAATCGAAAGAAATGTAGACAATTCCGCTTATTCTCAGCGTCAATATTATCTCAATTTACCACGAGAGAAATGAAAAACTGGAGCAATAGAGTCAATAAAGAAGAAAAAGTAGGAAGGAAGCCCCAAAAGATGACATCGTTGTCGCGTAAGTCTTTCCATTAGATGTTTCGTGATATACGCGCCCCCGCTGGTTACCGCTGGCTTGGCAACGCGAGTTCTCGTTTCCGCGCGTATACGTACCTAGGAAAAAAAAAAAATCTAGACCACCCAGCGACCCTTTTCTCGGGTTCCATACGCCGCAATAAGGGGATGATGGCGCGCATATATACATATATGAATATATATATGTGTATAAGGTTACTATAGGTACACGAAGTACGCACCCCATCACACCGATGCGTTTCGCAGTGTGCCGTCATATAGAGGTACTCAAGAGAACGTCGCACTGCGAGAGGCGATGTTTCACCTACCTACTACCCCCCGTCGGCTCGTGATAGGAAGAGAATAAGGAAGAAGCAGCCGTAACAGAAGAAGACGAATAAGAGGTGGGAAGAAGTGTGCGGAGAGGGTGCGGGGTCGATGGCTCGAAGGGATATGCGGGGGTAGAGAGGGTAGTCTTGGCCGCAGTAGATGAGCACAGGGGATGATGCTCCTCCTCTTATTTCTCCGACTTATGTACCAACGCGTGCCTGGATATATATATACAGGTACAGAGGCACATAACATACATATACATATGGTATATAAAGATCGCGCGATAGCGCAGTGGGGTTATACTTAGGGTAGGGTAGGGTTTTTGCAGAGCGCAAAAGTGCGAAAAAGGGACGTGTGGGCGGGTTGCAGAAGGGGATGCATGGAGGGTCCGTATAGGGATAAGCACAAGGGTTGTACGGCGCTGTAGGTGATGGGTGGTGGTTGCTGCCGCGTTGCTCAACGTCACCGGTACTCTCGTACGACCTCGTATGACGAAAGGGTTGATATGTAACGCGTCGATGAAAAGAGAGAACCTCTGACGGCTCTTTGCTTATGTGCCTCTCCTATGTATGCTTAGGAAGAAGAGTATACGCAGCTACGTGGCGATGCGAGAGGGGTTGCGTTGCGGCGGGATAGAGAACTCGACGATGAAGCGAGACCGCGCGTTACTTTCGGTGAGGGGGAGGAAGGGTTTAGACGAAGCATACGGGAAAGACGAGAGGCGCTAGGGATAGAGGAAAGAGACTCGACGTTGTTGGATGAAAGGGGTTGGTTTGCATGCGAAGATGCGTAGACGATGCGCCGGGGGTTGAGAGAAAGAGAAAGCGAGAGAGACGGGAAACGTTGTGACGCGTTCACGGGAACACTCGCCAGGGCGCTGCACTCTGGCGCATTGATCCTACCCGAGAGACTCGCGCGGCACGGTGCGTGTATGTACCCCCGCATGGCCCCCTTGCTACCCTCATTTTTTTCGCACTTGGCTTCACCCGTTTCTTTCGAGATTTTTTTTCTCTCCCTGGCTTTCATTCTCGCGCGGAATTGTAGGGCGACGGAAGAAACGAGAGTTACGCATTAGCGTAATCCGAGCGCATCTCCCGTAGTTACGCAGTAACGAGGAGATTTTGAAATTCAAGATTCCCTTATAAATTGAAATTTGTCTGTTTAATCCTGGATAGCGTCTCCGAGCTTCAACGGTGAAAAAATTAAATAATATATACTAGATAATTGTCGACAACTGCGGGGCTGGATGAATCATTTAGGAGCATAAAATATGACATGTCTTTTAGCTTCGAAAAAAAAAAAAAAAAAAATGCGTTCGTGACGGTTTTAATCTACGAATAAACGTTGGATTAGACGGTCTTTGCTTAACGCGAGACAAACAAGAAAAAAAAAATTCAACGCCCGCGAACCGACGACTTCCGCCCTTTCTCTTTACAGTCGTCGCCTGTCGCGATAATGGACACAAAAGATGAAAGAATCGTGACGTACAGATATGTAGTACAACACGCATATATGGAAAAGTGTTTCCCCGCCGCTAAGCGCATCCCTTGTCACTGGATGTTTGCTTCCATTTTATCTTTGCCCATCGTTCCTTTCTTGTTTTCTCTTTTTTCGCTTTTACATCATTTTTTTTTATTTTTTACCGTTTTTTTTTTTTTTCTTTTTCGAAAAATATCAACCCCATCGCGTGGCTTTAGTCCGAGTAAGTAGTGCGTGAATTCGCATACACGCTTCACAATGGTACGCATAACTCGAGATGCTGGGCTATTCGTAACGACCGGTACTTACATGCGTCTCCGAGGCACTCGGGTGCGTATGGTAAAAGGGATGAAAAAAAAAAAAAAAAAATCCGAGTGAACCAGAGTGTAGTTAAAGCGTCCCTACTCGTGTGAGTCCATACGAAAAGGGGTACAGTGCGGAAAAGTAGAGAATTTCCATCTCTCCCAAACGAGGACGAGGAGGAAGTTGAGGAGTTTTGACGATGACGACGACTTAGGCTGACGCCGTTGCATTTCGTTTCATATGACGCCGCCACAAGCGTTGTCACGTAGTGCGTTAAGAGTACGTTTTTTTTACCATGGGGTGAAAATATATACGCAATGGTCGCGCAACTGTAAAGGGAAGGGGAAAGGCGGGGGTGGACGAAGAAAAAAGTGCGTGGGCCGTGAGAGGATCACGCGTCGACGACTCGAACGGCAGAAACTCATTAAAATAAATAAGCGTGGAAAGCTCAGGCTTAACGTATATTACGTATAGACAGAGTTTTTTGTAAGCGGCAACCTACGGCAAACTCACCCCCCTCCCCTCCTCTCAGTTTCGCAGAAAATCTTTACGCTCCGTTCCGTTCGCGGCGCGTAACAGGAGGAGGTGCCTCAATGGAAAACCTGGCGCAGGTAATGGGTCGTGGGAGATTAGCAGGGAACTCGTAGCCGACTTCTGTACAAATTTACTAACCGCGAGTTACACATGTGTATACATTATACATGTATACATATATATTTTTTTTTAATTCTTAGCGTGTATAATGCGTAGGGAAGAGGCAAAGTGTACTCATGTACTGCATCGCATCGATATTCCACGCGTTTTCCACGTTCGCGAGAGGCAAGTTGAGCTTCGAGAAAGTTCTCCGGGGTGCGTAGTTCACGCAACGCGGATACAGAGGCACCAACTGCGGCTAATGCTGCTCGGCTCAACTCTGATTTCCGCTCTTTATTATTCTTTTATTTATTTTTTTCATTTTCTACCCTCTTTCGCGCTCAACTCCTTTACTGCTTATTTTACCGCCATATTTAATCCGCTCGAGCAAATCCCCGCGCGACGGGAAAGTAGGGCCTCTCTTTCGCCCTCCTGACTTCGCAGGTACAACGCACGGAAAAACACGTTTATGTATTTATGTGCATAAAAAAAATAATTGTTCATTCTCGAAAAGTTGGGAGCTAAAATACGATGAATCTTTGATTCCTAATGTTTTTCGTGTTTGTTTTTGCCATTTTTTAATATAAATTAGATGAAAAACGACATGTCACGTTTAGCCTTTCGTAATCTCATTTTCGGTTCATAGAAATCACGC
This sequence comes from Cryptus viduatorius, assembly GCA_964006125.1. Taxonomy (NCBI): domain Eukaryota; kingdom Metazoa; phylum Arthropoda; class Insecta; order Hymenoptera; family Ichneumonidae; genus Cryptus; species Cryptus viduatorius. The sequence goes on from OZ023221.1 coordinate 13,515,380, forward strand.
ATAAGGCGAACACGATCGCGTTGTGATAGATAAATGTTTTCGAATCTCGTATACGATTCGAATATCGAATATACGATAGATAAGGAAAGCTAAGAGCCGATAATTATTAGAACATAGTCGTGGAAAGTACACACGCCCTCACTCGACGCTCGAACGAAGGGATAACCGAGTGCAGCACGCTCGGGGATCCCCCGTCGCCTTCTGGTTGCTGTGGCTATTGCAGCAACTAGAAGGGCGTTGCGGTGTGTTGTTGTGGGTCGTGGGCGGGGGCGGGCGTGTGGCTCTCTTGGACTTGGACCTCTCGTACGGTGGCCATGTGGTGTCTGTACCAGAGGCAGCAGCCGAAGCAGAAGCAGCACCGATCCCGGTGGTCCCAATGTATTTAGAACGCTGGATTCACGAGTGGATGCGGCAGAGAACGCTGAGTCTCGTGCTTCTCGACGTTTCAGCCAGTGCCGCACTCCACGAACGAAGTCGGTATATATATCACGATAAAGAGCCATGGGAATCGTAAACTCGAGAGGGAACGTACCCTACTGGCCACTTCCGCTTTTCTCGTACCTACGAACTTTGCTATACCGACATTGCTAATTGAAAGTTTAGATGGGGGGGACGAATCCTCTCTGTTTCGCGAACGACGCGGAGTTTATAGCGCGAGAGCTCCATCTAGGGATCGTCGATGTACCGAGGAACTGCCGCGCTTTATTCGTCTATACCCGTAGGTATGTAGTTTAACTCGGCCAACGAAAAGTGGTATTAACTCTCCCGTGAAACTGTCGAGGAAGAGAGAGAAAGTCCCCTCAGTGTAGTGTTCAATTGGTGGAAATAAAGTTTTAGGAGTTGTGTAGAATCATCTAAAGCCAACGAATACTGTAGAAAAAAATATGGGACTCTAAACTAAAAAAGATAATTTCCGTACAATTCGTCATAAAATTAAAGCGCTTCCGTAAGTGGGTTTCACCTCTGTTGAATTTTCATCATTGTTTGTCGATGTTGATTAAATTTTTTATTTGTAAGTAAAACGTCGTTATTTACCAACACATTAAAATAATTATAGTATGCAAATAAAATTGCAGCTTACTTTTTTGCAAACGTAAAAAAAAAAGAAAAAACTTCGTAATTCTCATATCGTTATTAAATTAACATTAACAGAATGCAGAAATTTCTTCGCATAAAATTTGTCTCCCGTTCAACGAAGTGCGGTCTAAGCTGTGAGTAAAATTGACACGAGATACCGTTTCGTCGTAAAAATAAATGATAATTTTCACATTAGTAGCGTGAAAAACGTTGCGCGCTCGTGGAAGCGTATAGAGAAGAGACGACTGTTAATGCGGTCGAATAAATCGCGTACGCGACATTCCGGTTGGGTGTTTGTTAAAAAAAAAAATAAAAAAAAAAAAATAAAAAAAAATTAAAAAAAAAACACACCCATTGGTGTAAGTTCACGAGTATGACTCTTTGGGATACTGAGCATCGCGGTCTCGGAAATGTACGGTGCGATGTTTTACACGCTTCTGGGGTCTCTTCGAGAAATACATAATTACTTGTGCGTTGGCAAGTCGGCGTTTTCTGGCTTCCAACTCCCGAGCGGTGGGACCCCTGTGTACCCGCTTCATCTGGAGCCCTTCTCACTCGCGTTCTCTCTCGCCATTTTAATTAATATTAATTGAATGCCGCTTTATACTCGGGTTTGAGGCGAACGATGTCGTGACACAGAAGCGAAGCGCACCGTATAGGCAGGTGAACGCACACGCGCCGGTGTACGCCCTGCCCGCGCAATTACGCTCGAACGAACGAGGAGAACCCGAACGACGTAGTATGTGCAAAACGCAACGATTCCAGCTCACCAAACAAAACGCGTACGTGGAATTCCTTTAAATCTTAGAGTTACATATATATGCGTATATATACAGATATATGCGCGTACGTTTCGCGCCGAAGTATACACGCGCTCGTACATATAATTACGCGAGCAATTTAGCGTTCGTTCGAATGTCGAGAGAGTCGAGGGTGAAATTCAATCGTATGTATGCACTACTTCGTAACTGCGCTTAAACGAGTCGTGTGTATTATATTGGTTAGTGAATCGAATTGCGAATTTAGTATCAAAGATAGTTGCCGCGCACAGCTGCGATTAAACTTCCAAACGAATATATATTACTCGACGCATTCGCGTTCTGATTGAAAATTCAATAAACAATTAGGCTTACGGTATAATAAAATATTGTCCGTATTATATATTGCATTAATAGACAGTTTAATATCAATGATTTTTCACGCATCATCGACTTTTTAAACAAATTAATCAATAAATATGGAATTTCTGTCATGAAAAAACGGCAAAAAAGGGAAACAGCCGCACAAGCAATAATCATAATTATACACTGTATGAAATGGTTCTATTTTAATTGAATTTTGATTTATGAAATTTTTTTTATGATCGATTAATTTACAACCGAAGCGAAAAAGTATAATAAATACGGTTATCTAAATTAAATTAATAATTTCTAGAAGTGTTCATTTGGAAATTTTCATTATTCGTATCTATTTTATTGGTTATTACTTATAAATATGTGTGCATAAAATTGAAGACGGCATTTTTTAATATTTTTTCACGAAGCATTTCGTGTTTAAATAGATTAAACTCAATGAAATTATGTAATATATCGTAATAAAGAACATGAAAAAAAAAACGCGCACATGCAATAATACATCGTATTAAATGATTTTTTTCTGATTAAAAGTCAATTTTTTTTAATCTATGCAAAAAGATATTACAATAAATATAATATAATATATGTATATTTTATCGATGTAAAAACATTACATACTGTTATTTGTATGAAATTAATAATATATCTACCATTGTAAATATGTCGATATTCATTAATAATTTCTTTTCCATTAGCTATGACTTATAAATCCACCCGCCCAGAATCGTGCGATAATTCGTTCGTGACAATAATATATTTAACCATTTTCCAATTTATATAAATTATTTTGGCTTATCTACAGCGGGCAACGTCACATTTCCTATAATCCTAACCCCCGTCAAATTAAATATATATCCTCGAGTGACGCATCCGGTATGAAAATATTAGTGATTGTTTTAACGTCTACCGTTCAGTTAAGCCGAAAAATCTCCTCGATGTTTAAAGTTCGACCTTTCGCGACGGGATTGAACTTTGCACACGATAAAGGTCGCGTAGATGTATATCGAATTTTCTCGTCTCCATAAGTCTCGCATCACAGAGTCCGATTCATCCGCCAAAAACGTAAATATTCTATTTCTATATAGTTTGACACGCGAATAAATGAGACTACAATTTTGCTCAGTCGATTGAGCGGTCCAGTACTTCGTCCGTATTCCGATCGACCGAGAGAATGTTTCGAGACTGGATAAAAAAAAGGTGAAAACAAAAAAGTCTGCGCAAAGTATTGGTGGCGAGACGCGCCAAGAAGTCGCGGGAAGAGAAAGAGGGAAGAGACAGGAACCGAACGACAGGAGAGACAGCTTCTCTCCGTTCTCGAAGAAGCTTTCGTTTCTGTCAGTGGATCGCGGCCTTCGGCTTATTTCGCTCGGAAAGGTGCTCGCGCGAATCGCGCACGATTCTCTCGCGGACAGTTTAATCTAATCCAAACATTAAGGGTTACAAATCGTTAATTGTCACGCGAGGAATGCCGTCCGTTATACTGCAAGATGCGCGCATCGGCAGAAACACAGATGTATGCACACATACATATCATATATATATACATACATCCACACATAAGCTCATGGTTAACACACATCTCTCAGAGAGAAAAAGACACGTGAACGTTCAGGGAGAAGAGGCCAGCGTGCCTTCGTAATTAGGTGGTCCGTCGTGAGAGATCGATGTATACCGTAGCATAGAAAGGTGGTAGCCTGGTCTCTCTTACCCCGCCTCTTCGATAACCATTTATGGCCATTCGCGTGCGTCCCGATCTTCGACTGCATGCTATATTTTAATCGGACGAAAACGCGTGGTGGTCACACGAGTTGCTTATAAGAGGCATTGCTGAAATGGTGTACACAACCCGATACCGGCCGATCGATCGATGCCATGTCATTCACGATTGTTTCGATCGATGACGAAATTACGACACTGATGCGCTATATGACTTTTCGTTTAATTACTCGCTTTTGCCCTTTAACTCCCAGCGGATAACGATAATTTCCGATTGAAAAAACTCGAATAAATGGAGAATATGCAGTCATTAATATTCTTAATGGATCGCGGCGAAGGGGTTACCGATGACTGTGCGCAATCGCAATATGCGCGATAAAATATGTCAAGCTGCGTTATTATATTGTAAAGCGCAGGCGCGGCTTGTGTTTTTAACGCTTTAAGGAGAAAAAAAACACACGGATGGTACTTGAAAATGTATGCATTTTCATCGTATCTAAACAGAATTTTTTTACGATCGTATGAGAACAAATGAAATTCGTTTTACTTTTTTTTTTTATACATTTAGACGAAGTTATTTTTATATGTGAGATGAAATTTTCTTGTATTTTTCATAATGCATGTCGCGTTATTTTAAATTTAGTAAAAAATTATTTATGTACCCATCTTCGAGATTAAATCAACGAAACTAATAATAGTATTCATCTCTACATCAATCCTTTCTTCTCAATTTTTAATAGAAAACAATGTCGTTTTTTGATGTCACTGAATCTTTAAAACATTAATCCATCCACGAGGACTGTAGAGAAGAATTATTGTGGATGAATACAAAAATTAATCAATGAAACTACGAATATTACACTTTTTTATCATAAAAAAATGTATGTTAAACTTAAATCTGTTATTTGCCGAAACATTTCAAAGATTCCTCTTTCTTTCGTCTGTAAAAGACACCGCTACAGTTTTCGCAACGATTTTCATGAAAATAATTAATCGAGCGCGACAGACTTACTGTACAAATGGTATAAAGTATAAAAAAAAAATAACGTTTACGAAGTAAACCTTCGGACTTATTTCGGAAAATAACTCGCAGAATTCGACAGAATCGAAACCCTCGCAATGACTAACTTTTTCTATAATAACAATGATAAAAATAATGAAGGTACGATGGGAGAAAAAGAAGAAAAAAAAAAAAAAAAAAGAAAGACGGAGGCTATAAAGGGGCAGAGAGACAACGGGTCGAGTAATTGTGTCGGGACGATAACTAACGTGTGTCGTTGCTAATAAGTCATTAAGGGATGTCTCTCGACGTGTTGTCGTCCTCACAGGAGCTACGGCATTGGTATATATAGCCAGAGGTATAGCGAGAGTCGCGATTCTTCGCACCCGGTTGGTTACACGCATCGTTGCCAACGGGAAGGATACGCGTGCACGTATCTATAGCAGTATAAGATACGTGTATATAGGTACATGCAAGCCGTGCGTGCGTGCGTGCGTGAATAAGACCCCCTTACTGGAGGAAGGGGTGCTTGTCTTGTTAGCGACACCCCCGGCGTCGGACGAGAGTCCTCTTTCTGTTGGATATCTACTATGTGAACGAAGTATATAGCTCACTCATGTGAAAAACTTGTACATAACCGGCGTGCCTTGTCATCCCCGATGATAGCGTTGCAACCCTTTCAACTTCGTAAATCCGAACTCGGCACGGTAAAAAAAAAACTCAGTGGTTCATTCCACTTTTCAGCACGAACGTCCGACATTAAAAGAAAGCGATGTGTCATGTTTTTTGCTATGATAAATGAATCGTAAAATTCCCGATTTCTTTATGTTATCCCCACAGGAATAAAGTATGTCGATATATATAGACGATACCTCTACATACAACGTTGAAAATTTGTATATCTCATCTTAGATATATAAAAGACATAAAAGTCGCTAAAATGATCTATAAATGATATATATTGCAGAAAAAAGTTCGATATCTTCTGTACATTTCATAATACATACATTTCATTTTCATGGGGATACCGATCGAGAAATAGATAAAAGCAATATTCGAACTTTATTTTTACGCGACTCGCTTAATCAATTTGATACTTTTTTTTTCTTTACTATTTAGCCGTCGTATTTCAAACCACACATCACTTTTTGCAATAATGCCGTTTTTTTTAATACGTCAATTAACTCGATATATCGTGTGCCCAGTCAAGAACTCCCGACAGGGGACGCCGACTGTACGAGTGACTACAATACCGCAGACGCGTACTAATAGCAGTAGAGTCTTTTTTTTCTTTTGTCGATGGATCGGGGTAGGTGTGGATCAACCCCTGCGAATTAGTACGATTCAGCGGCGCGTAGTGCACGAGAGGGTGACGGTGCGTGATCTCGACGGCCTTACGAACGCGACGACATACCTCCTCACGTTCTCGTTAAATCTCCTATGGGGGATGGGAGGGGGTGGGGGAGTAGGCGAAACATAGAAAGAGACGAAATTATACATCGAGGAGAAGCGAAAGCCTCTTGTCTCGTTTGCACTGGTGTTGCGCTCGTTGCAAACCTCTACCTACCGTATTTTCATTGCGGTAGGTTAGTTAGGCATTTCTCGAGAAGCTCACGAGTTGCGTTAGTCTCTCGCGCTCTCGGGCTCCCGAGCGGGCGTATATGGTGGACATAAATAATCGCTTTTGAGTAGCGGCGTGAAGCCCGCGCACGGCAACATAACAACCGCGCGAGCACGGACCGCGATTGTCGCGAGCGCGTCGAGCCTCAACTCCGCACGAGCGCGCGCTCCCGGTCCTGATCTTGCGTAACACACACATGCACACCGCAAAAGCAGTAGCTGTACTCGAAACGATCGAGGACGACGAGAAACGAGGACCGCAAAGATTGCCCCTTTTGCACCCGTTTGTTTGTCCGATCGCACCGGGAGGCTCGTCGGCGTCTGTTTCCATTTACTATACCGGCAATATATCGCGGATATAGTATCGAGAAAGCGTGATTTACCGTAGTCGTTGAATACTCGTTCGTCTATTGAGCTCGACGAAAGGATATTTTTCCTTGACTGGTTACAGTGTGCGTACGCGGACTTTATATACTGTACACGATTACGGAAGCACCGGGACGTGCAACGAGAAATATCTGGTTGGACTACCCACGCTCTCCCGTACTTTGCATAATTTTCTTTATATCGATTTTTATAACCAATAAATTATTGTTTAAACGCCGATATTTTGCGGTGCACGAGGAATGACAATCGTCGGTATACTTCGGAATATGGTATCGATTGTTGGATGAGTTATGAAACGTAGTAATAATATTAGGAATGTTAGGTTTATGACTTTCAGCCACTCGATAACACTGTTCGGAATTACGATCTCTCGAAGAAGGCAGTTAATAAACGCTGTGCACATCACTTCTGATCATTTTACGCCGTTCGAAACAATGAGAAAAACGATTGATGCGTATAAGCAACGAAGTCGTTGCGAAAATAAAGTCGAAAAAAAATTATATTGAAAGAGAAATCAGTGAAAATCAAATATTTCGAAATAGAAATATGTTTTTTATTTCGTGTAGAAATGACAAAAATATTTGAAAAATCGTATGTAAAATCCATTTTTAGGTAATTATCGGCTTATTACTCATTGAAAAATGAATGTGCGGTATGTAGTGTTCCAAATATATATTTTCGATTAATTGATTTAACAAAAAATGACTGGCAATCGAATTCGTTGCACAAATTAGTGAAATGTGAGAACAATAAAAAAATTGAAAAAACGATTTAAAGAAAATCAATAGAAATAAATCAAATCGGCATATCAATTTGGATTTTATTTCGTGTGCGAAATACGAAGAAAAATTCTTTGAACTTTTGGCCAATGATCTTCACTAGGAAGCAGTCATCTGCTGGATTATTAAAAAATCAATATACCGCGTTCAATACTCCAAATATATATTATATTATTTCTTCAATTACGCATTTACGTCGTACGGAATGCGAGTGTCGACTGAACAAATGTCTGCATTGCTCTTCCGTTTCGAGCGTTGAGTGACTTCCGGAACCAGAATTCTGCATTTAATTTTAAGGGTTAATGATTCAGAATAAAGAATCGCAGCCTTGACGATGAAAACTTTACGACTCGGATAGTATCTCGAAGCCGCGACTATCGAACGCGAGCCTATGATGCGGAAAAACGGAAAAGTTCAAAGCGGAATAACCCTCGCCGTGCATCGAGTCTTTGCTTGCATAGCGTACAGATTTCATCGTGATGTACTCCGGGCTGCAGTTGGCGCTGCGCGCTGTTGCTGGCACTTCGATAGTAACGGTAAGAGAGTCTCTGGCGGCGTAGACTTGGCGCACAGAGCTAACTAAGCCCATAGCTAGCTTTGGCTCGCTATACGTCTATAGTCGGACAACGGCACACACAACAGCTTTGACTCCCAACAGCAGTCGGACCTGCTTGGCCGGTACAAGGTATTCGGTGCCTATATCGCCGCGCACACGCTCTCATCCTGTCCGTCTCGATTTCTTCTCTCTTCTTTTTTCTCCTCTATCCATATCCACGTAGACCCCCTCTGCGTGTTTGCCGGTTGTTTCTTCATGCGGGGGAAGAGCTGCGTGCATTGTTGGTTGCTTCGCAGTTCACGCTTACGCGAAGTTCGATTCCATCGAAATTTTTCGTGAAAATTTCTATTTTCGAATATATTATTAAAAATTTTCGTAAATTATTTCCTAGTGGAATATTCCGATGATAATAAATTGTACAACGATTATAGGCTCCAAAAATGAAATGTTCGGGAAATGAGCGATATTTATTGGTTAAATTTTTCTCCGATTAAATTGAACGTATTCGCCTCCTTCGGGAACATAATATTCTTTAGTTAAGATTGGTTGGGAAACCAATCGTGAATAGTCGGTAATTCAATGATTAGAAAAAGGTCGCGGTATCTGTAGTCAGCTTTTTGTAGTTCCATATAAAGTCACTGTTGGGCGCTGTTTCACTTATATAGGCGAAAATAATAACATTTTTTTATACTTGACATTTTTTTTTTTCAACGTATGGAGTACAATTAATTCCGTTTATGACGAAATCAGTAGTAAAATCGAATAAAGAATATGTTATGTACATCGGGTAAGTGAAAATATGGAAGTACTCTGAGACCCTTCCGCAGCGAAACGATCGAAGTCTGACCCCCTCGAGCTCGTAGCTCAATCGAGTAGTAGCAGACGTGTCGAGTCAGCCAGTAGAGAAGGAAGGCGGCAAGGTTCACGATATTCTCACGTCCTTAGCACCCAGAGGCTCGTGTGCATTGCTGCGGCGCTTCTGGCTGCTCGGTTATCCGTGCTCTTAGGATAGGTGTATACTGTACACACAGACCACCTACCTATACCCGCAATAGTAAGGTAGCGAACCAACGATCTGCCGCGAATGGCCAATTGTTCTTATTCCCGTCAACGTTCCCTTTCAACTGAAGTTGCTACTGTGGCCGGTGAATTGTTCTTCTATCCGCTCCCAGGTTATCCACAGACAAAAACTGCCAGTGCAGCGGAATTGCCATTACAGACTCTCGAATCATCGGCGCACAGGATGCGACGACGATTGAGCCCTTCGAGGCGCAGCTATTTCTCGCGGTTAACGAGATCTTCGACATTCCGTACGAAGGGTTCTCAGTAGTTACGGAAGTGCTTTCAAGGGCTGGGTAGTCATTTTTTTTTGCTGAAAATGTCCTTCGATCATTTTCACTCGGATTCGTTTATCACAGCAAAGAAGGAATCGCGGGGCTGGGTAAACAGAGTTTCTTTTTTTTTTTTTACATCTTTACGTATATTCTTACGTAGATTAATCGAGCAACGAAGGTGTACAGGTCTATCCATTGGTATAATATATTGGCGAAGCATATAAACGCATCTCTATCATGAAACGAAGACTTTTGTATACGCGAAAGCCCAATGGCACCACTGCGGTCAGCCAGCGGCTACGCCGATAGAACTCTCGCGTCCCGTCGTTAAATCACGATTTTGCGACCGAACGGAGCAAAGCTATTCATACGAAGTTACGATCGTCCAGATATCGTTTGCCCTTACGGGTCTCCTGAATAAATACATATATATGTATATACATATATATAATACGCTTTACTCTCTCCGCTTGGCGATAACATCCCGGTAAGCGGAGCTTTGTATGGAACCCGCGACGACTCATTTAAGATATAGAATATCTTGGCTAGACGTATATGTAAAGCTATCATTGAAATATTGAGAGAAGCAACTCGATTAAGTAAGTCGGCTTGTGTTTAAATTAGCAAACATCACAATTGTCTTCTTCATTGACGAAAATTAATTTCCGAATCCCGTATTCGTAATAGTGTGTCGAACGGATAAAAAAAATTTTAATTCCGTAAAAAATTCCATTTATCCTTTCATTTTTTCAAGTTTTTTTCCAAATTTCAAAAAAGAAACACAATATACATTTTGAATCTTTAGACCGAAATGCGATTGTCGACCGAACAAATTAGGCATTTTGTAAGATGCATCATTTGCGGGGGTTTCATGAGACAATTTTTTGAACTCATAAAAAAAATCTATGGCTCACTTTTTTTTTCGTTATTATTGGACAGTCAAGCAGAACATTTTGGGCAAATGTTTGTTGGCTTCATGAAATCAATATGTTTCCACAAACTTCTAATCGTTTTCCCTTCAGGCGCAAAGGGCGCCTATTCACCTATTTTCAAATTTCGGTGTCAAAGCTGAAAATTTGTAGGGTGACTCCGATTCTCTTACGGTCGCAACTGTCGAGAAATTCGCTCGGTGAGCCTTCGCCATAATGTACACAGACATAATGGTCCATATGAAAAAAAAAAAAAAAAAAAAAAAATGGGTATCTCATGTCTACTCGAAGTTATTCCCCGACGTTTCTTGCTGGAGGATAGCCCCGGAGTGACCAGAGCACGTATGAACCTTTGCGTTGATGGTCGTATATATGTCCGTGGTGAATGGGAGGAAGGCTCAGTTCGCGTTCGCGTCCTACCCAAAGTTCTAGGAGGGTTGGAGTAGGGTCAGCTTGGGTGTGCAGCCAAAACCCGCCAGACGCGCAGCAGTGGCAGCAACAGCAGGAACCTTGACCCCGTCCGGAAGGGACGGTCTGGCGCGCTCGGGATCATCACGCACAACGAGCGCACAATCGTATAGTCTACTGTACTACATCACACCCGGGGTCATAGGGGTACAACATATAATACAGAGAAACCCGAGAGGGAGGGAGGGAGGGAGGGAGGGAGGGGTCGACTACTAGATAAATGGCTGCGAGCGTGACTCGCGTAACCAAATAATATCATTCACGGCAGCTCTCCGGGGCGATTAGCATAATTTGATATCCGCGGATCGGCTGACATATTTATTAATGGTAATGTGTCTAGCGACTCTAGCATGAACGTAGCTACACACAGTCGGGCATATTTCCGAGCGCGTGACGCCCCGACTTCCCCTCGTCTACATTAAACCCGGTAAACCGAAACTCGTGTCGTTGTGACGTAACTGTTAAATTTGATGTACTCGTCATGGGCGATTACACGGTGAGCGTCACAATCCTTTCAAACACGATTTGTCTTGGTTATGTTATTTTTAAAACAATTAAAAAAATCGAAATTTCGAATTAAAAATGCAATTTTCAGATAACTCAAAAATCCGTCGTAATCGTCGTAACGGAGTATTTTTTTTTTTTTCTTTTTTTTTTTTCGTATTCACTCGTACATTCGATTAGGGGGAATATAAAAGTTTGGTTTTTTGAAGTTTTCAACTTGACACTGTAAATTTGTCAACGACTGAGACACATCCGCCTCTCACTGGTTTCACGCACTCGAGACTATTCCGCTACACAGATTGCTTCACACTCTTTCTCAACGAATTTTTAGTCCAACAAGTTAAAGAGCCCGAGCTATGAAAGAAAAAAGGAGAAAAAAGCGTCTCCGGAATCGAAATAGATGGATAATATATCGCCGAGGTAACACTCGGATTCTTAAGCTTGTGGCTTCGTAATCTATGGACTAATGTATAGTGGATGCAGTATAAGATTCGAGTTATGCTGGTATTACAAGACGATACCGAATATAAGACCGCACGGAGAGGCACCAGAGAGCGTAGGTATATAGTTTATCGGTGAGTTCGAATAATCAGGATCGAAAGCGTATCTTCGGCGGAGAGGGGAATGGAGGAGAGAGAATGAGAGTGACGCCTTGCCGGCGCGATACACGAAATGGCTTTTAATTCCATCTTTTCTCACTTCGTAATGGGTCACGAAACGATAACCCGTGAAACGTAACTGTAAAGACCTCTTTACATCGATCAGCAGTCGAAATGAACTTGGAAATGGAAGGTGGGGAGTTAAAATATAACTAAAATGAAAATTCACGCTCTTAGTTTCGCCTCTATATGATTACGCAATTTTTTTATATCGAATTTTGAGTGTTCCCCTGGTATTGCTATATGACGTGAAGGAATTCACGAAGGACTTTGCTCTGTATGGTACACATCCGATCGAGCGATTCGCCTTCGTCAGGGGGCGAGGAAGTGAGGGGGTGTAGAAACGCGTGAATATTGTGGTTAACGGTTTGTCTCGCTTCACGGTCCTCATCGAGGAACGGAAAAGAGCTTTGTACAAGAGACGGCATTTAACGAGCCGAAATAATCGTTCAGACCGAAGGGCCCCCCGGGCGCGCTTGGGGATGTCGGTGAGAGGAAGAAAGAACAACAAAAACACGAAACGAAAATAAAATAAGGGAGCAAAAGTGCGTCGAGAGTGCGAGCGATCGAGAGTCGGCACGGGGGAGGGAGCGAGAAAACGAAAAATGCATTCGCTACGAAAAAATAAATGAATCACGATTCACCCTCGATTTCGCTGCCTAATATAAATCTATAAAAAGAGTCCTTCCCCCTTCTCTTTCTCGCTCTCCAATTTCTTCATACAATTCGTCACGCAGTTATGACGCTTTACCGACTCTTGTCAACGAGTAAATTGCATTCGACTTGTATTTTAATCATTACTCGCCAGTTATACTCGTATTTATTATTCGAGTCATTCGCAATTACGTTTTATGAATAAATTATTTTCATACAAGAAAAATCAATTTTTCACAAATATTACGATGATTTCCAATGATAATTTCATTATTGATGAAAAATTATCGAAAAATGAGAAAATTACAGCACATAATATATTATTTCGTTGATGGGCTTTTTTTTTTATAACGAAATGTGGACTATGGTTCGTCGGTGTCGGGAGTTCACGGGGTGGGTAAAAAAAAATACGAGGGTGCATCTATGCACACTATATGTATGTATAGTCTTTTTCTTCTTTCTCTGATCTCCACGTGATACGTAACGGCTAGAGTCTCATCCCGGTCGCTCCCTATAATGATACGATAGTCGTGCGAAGACCCGTGGAACGGTGAAAAAAGAATCGCACTTAGCGCAGCACGGAGAAGCATGCAGAGGTATCGGTTGCACAACGAGGTACGCGGGTACGCTCAGGGGCTTCCCGTAACGAGTACTACAGGGCTATATGCGAGAGCGGAGAGTAGAATCGGCAATAGCAGTGGGAAAAAGTGTATACGCCACGTACACTGAGCTATTCTAGTCTCTCCGCCCTCCGATCGTCCCTTTTACCTATATGCAATGAGCCCTGTTCTCGGGGCTCATCCTATCCCGGTCAGCGTCGGACGAGCGCGGTCGCTCGATCGTCGTTGATGCAGCTTTTACGTTGATGCCCTATCAACGATAGCCCTACTCTCACGTATCGCAGCAGAGCCTTGCAACGCTGAAATTGGGAAGGCGCCCCGACAGATAGAGCGATAGTTCAGCCTTTTTTTTCTCCAGAAACAAAGAAAAATCGTGAGATCCCACTCTGTCATATGTTCAGAAAACTTCCACGGGGTTGCATTTGTCGTAATTATAATAGTGCACAAAAAAAGAACGTACCGACTTTTAATGTGTAATTAAAGTGATTAAGTTACTCTAATTAATTGATAATTCATGGAAATTCTACGAGGTTGTAAAATAATTTTTCGGCCTCGTAGATTTTTTCAATTACATAGTAATTATGAAATTAATGTTATCGCAGGGTAAGCATAATCACTTTGCGCCGTTTTTGTATAATTTTCATTGCAAACACGTGGCGTTTTTTTTTTTTTTTTTTTTTTTTTTTCACGTGAGTTGGAAAATACTTTGTCCCAGAGCCCTAGAAAGAGATAATGAAATGCAAATGTACTGCGCACGCCTCGGGTGAACGAATATAACGGTGGACAAGTGAGTTCTCCACGATTTTCCGCGACCGCGTAAAAAAAGGAATATGGAGTACAGGACAGGAGAATAAATGTGCAAACAAAAACGTCCGGGTGGCGGTTACAGCGAATTAAATGATTCGTCGATGTTGGCGAAAATCAGAAAAGGGTTTGGGGGGGGGGGGGGGGGTTATTTTCGGGGTTAGCGGAATTGAGGTGAAGGGGTAGTGCGCGAATGAGGAGATTAATTGGTCGATGGTACACGGAAATATAGCGGTCGCCAATCGGTAAACCGATCGCGAGAAGGGGAGGGGGGGGGGGGAGGCGGGAGGCAAACGCATAGAGGTAGAGAAATAATTTTCATCTGATATATAGGCTGCGTTGTATATTGTACAAGGGTTTGGAAAATATTTATTAAATCGAATCGCGGACTGCCGCTCGAGCCGTTAATCGCTATTTGTCCATTGTCTGCGCAATTTAATTGCAAACACCAATATGTTTTATTTGCACCGTATAAGCTTTTCCTCCCCCTCGCCTGCGGTCCCGGTACTCGCCTCCGGCAACTTCGCTATCGGTTCAACGCCAGAATTATCGTACTTTGAGCCAAAAAACTCGATGAAAAATTTCGTTCGTACGTCTCTCGTTCTCATTTTTTTATTGAATAGATATATATATTTTTTTTTAACATGAATTGCCTTCGGGGCGATTAATATTGCAGAAATATTCGGAAATTTTTCATAAATCGTCCGATGTATTATTACTTTTAGTCTGCGAAACATATTTTTCCAATTACTTGGTTGCTCGTTAATAACCGCTTATGTTACGAATTCGGAGAAAAACTGTATGGTGTAACGCGAGTGTTAGCGATTTTTTTTTTTCCCTCGGCATGGAAAGTTTAATTGAATTTTTTTAACCGCTGTCGGGCAACCCTCGCACCCTTCGAAATTATCGTTCAATCTAAATCAATGCATCCTATTCTTTTTATTAGTCGCTGCCGCGGGAGCATTCAGCGTTCGGTAGTATCGTCCATGACGCTGAATTTTTGAAATATTCAATTTTTTTATCAACTGTTCCACCGGATAACCACCATTTTTTTTTGTAAAAAAAAAAAAAGATAATTTTCACAAAACAAAAAAAATTGAGTAAATGAGTAAAAAAATTAATAAAAATTAATAAAAAAAAAATTAAACTTAAACTTAAAAAGTTAAACTGTAATAAAAATTAAACTTTTCGTCGCTTCACAAAGACTCGAACTATCGATCTTAAATTTCGCATAATTGGACTGGGTAATTGCAAAGCTACGAAGAGTACTGTTCAAGATAAAAGTTCCGTTGCCATTTAAAACGAACACATAATACATACCGTGTTTTTGTTTTACTGAAATAAGCCGAAGTGGCGTCTCGTTTCTGAAGTACGACGTGTTTGGCTTCGCGCTTAAACTTTGCAAGAAAAAATTCGTTAGGAAAAAGAAATATACGGGTCAAAGGAAATTCGGTAATTTGGTGTACGTGACTGGCTGAATAATTCGTCTCGGGGCACATATAGACGTCCCGAACATGCGGATGAGTTAAAAATAAGTTCCCTCACGTGTTGCGGGCCGCGCTACTGTTTCGAGACGGCCAGACGACAGTATTTAAGTAGCCGTGCCTGATCGCTTCTCGCCTCTTTTTCACCTCTCACTACGCTTCTTCCGAATATAATTGTTTCGTTCGGTACGAATAACCCTGGTTAGTCCCGTCGTACGCGAGAGCTTCGGTAGCCAATTCGCGCGCCCTTTCGTCGACGCTGAGCCGCCAGATTACTGTCGGTCAGGCCTGAGATTGCCGAGCGCAGGGTTGGCGCGAGGCACGTTGGTACGTCTACGTTCTCGTTGTTTCAATACGTGTACACGTTAAGAAATTCGTGTGCACGAAACTGCTACTCGGGGCAAAATTAAACACGCTCGTTACTGTCAACTCGGTACAAAACCCGAGCAGACCGCGTCGCGGAACTCACGGAAACGCAATTGTTGGCTTACGGCATAATATACGCGCGTATATTAGGAGAATTTCAGAAAATTTACATTCGTACAAAAATATTCAAATTAAATGTAAGCATTACTTCCGCGCGTCGTTTTATCTTTTAGCAACTATGCTGCTCAATGTTGCTTCGCCTCATTGGTTAAAAAATACGATTACTGTTTTCGGAAGAAAAAAAAAAAAAAAAAGGTCGTTTCCATTTAACGAATCGTTTTAATGAAAGAAATATAATAAATGTGAGATAATAAAAGTAATGGTGAAAAACAAAAAAAAATAGAAACTTTATTGAAGTGACTTCTTGAATTTTTCCGCGTATTTTAAAGGGCAATTAACGAAATTTGCAAAATTCATTAAAAATGATCGATTAAGTTCGACTCGACGAAAAAAATCACTAACGTGCAGTTCCAACGCGTGGTCTCTCCTAAAGAGAGCAAAGATCACGACAAACATTTTAGCGCTGTTCCCACTGATAATATAAAAACTTTTATCACGTACAAGCCGCACTCGTTAGCTTATTATATTTTATAATAGAACGACAAGATGTAATTCAGCTTAAGTATAGTACGCAATATATTGCCCACAGGAGTATATAGACTGTAGTCGATAATGGGTTTAGGTGTGCGCATTCGACAGCTAACAGCGGTGCACAACGTACCGTTGGGCTTCTCTCTCGAAGCGCGCGGCATTGTTTCTATGCACATACATGTATGTAATAACTAATCACGTACACGTGACTGTCGTGGGTGAGCGGAGAGTACAGTACCGGGTCGCGGTGCAGGTTCTCTCTCCCTCCCCCACCCCATTAAAAGAAAGAGGTCCGCGAGTGAGAGAAAGAATGCAGGCAATCGAGAGGTGACTGCGGGTGCCAGCAGCAGCACGGTTAGTCGATTGACTCTCACTGTTACCTGAAACTGCTGCTATACGGACCGGGAAGGCTTCACCGTGAACACGGTAGGGCAATTCCCGATGGACCGCGGGCGCGACCGCAAAGTCGCGACTTAACTTGTCCGGTGGCGTTGTAATTGCTCCAGCTGAGCGAGAGAACGAGAGAGAGAGAAAGATAGACTCGCGGTCAGCGGTATCCACAAGCGGTCAGTAAGGCTCGCAGCTTCCTTCGGACTCGGTGAAAAAAGACGAAAAAACAAAAAAAGGAAAATATAATGAGACGGAGAGATCGAAAGCGAAAGAAGATGAGAGAGGAGAAACAGCAAAACAGGCTTTGCAAGTTTGACGGTGATGTTCATCCGGATAAATTTCAAATTGGCAACGATTAGCTACCGATTCTAATTAAAATTTCTGTCGTTCGCGAAGATATTATACGCATATACGCCCGTGTGATCGCGACACTTAAATTTCGTTCGTCATTCCAACATACTTTGATACAAGAGATACAAATTCATCGCTAAGCTCGGCGGACATATCAGTGTTGATAAATGTAACCCGGAATTTTTGACACGGAATACCGCGCTTCGCGGATCAAATTTAATATGCTTGCGGGTAGCGGTAACCGGGGTTAATTGGCACATGTCGTAAATTTTACATTGTAAGCATTTATTAAAATTATATTTCGTAAATATTTTTACATTCGAAACTTTATTTTTTTACATTTAAAAAAATTACTGCCTAAATACATAAATGTAAATTAATTATAATAAAAATAATTCCGAACATGAATAACACGAACCAAGATTTTGCCGCGAGTGTGTCAATTTCGGAAGATTAGTACATTTTTGGTCCATTTTTGCAATTATTCAAATTATTATCGTATTACGAGTGAATGGCGTGTCCTCGTTAAGTAATTGTGTATTCCTTGCGTAAATTCATTTACAATAAAATTGTCGCGTTTCGAGAACACGAGATCGCAATGTTGCAATAACGACTGTGTCAAGTAGCCCCGTTTTTCGTTGTGCCTACATATAGCCGACCATAATTCTCACGTAACGTTATTCAGAGAGCCCGTCGGTGTTTCAACGGTCTCGCGGATTAAGAGAAGCGCGCGAAGAGTTCGAGGACAGTCCCCTTAACTTTATCTATCCTTTTTAAGTTTTTTCGCCGCTGACGTCATTGGTGAACAGTTGATTTTTTTTTCCATATGCCTTCTCTCCGCTGCGTTACAGAGTACATCCCCCTCTCCCGTCCGCGTATCCTTTTCTCACCGATGTCAACCCCCTCGCGATGTACCTACCAGTGGCTCCTATTTCACGTAATTTTCATAAATTAAGTCTCATATCAGAAAAGCCCCACAACGAAAAGGCACAGAGAAGCGGACGCTCGTAACTCGGCGCATTACAATAATAAAGAGTCCGTTGGTTGCTTCTGCCTTTTGCCGTTTGTAGTTTGGTGCAACCGGTAGGAGGATACGAACATTTCCATAATCCCGAGAGACTCCTCTCTCTTTCTCTCATTCTCGCTTATTCCCCGATGTTTTCTCCCCGCGTGAGAAGAGTGACCGAGGTCCGCAATGAAAAGTTCAGGTTTACGCGTCCCTCGCTCTATAGCTTGAATCTTCTCGTTCCCTCTTTACTTACTTCTCCATTCTCTTTCCTTCATATCCTCCTCTCTGCGCCACTTGTATAACGACGATGAGTACCAGCAGCCGCGACTGGGAAGATTCTGTTAACTCGGTAGAGAGAGAGAGAGAGAGAAATCCAAAGCGCCCGGCGAGATCGTGCGAGCGGACTGCCCGGAAAATTTATGCCTCGCAGAACGACGTCTCGCCGAAAAACGTATTTCGCTCGTGCCCCGCTCGTGTACACGGGTATTCCGCGGTTCTCCTACGCGTTGACCGCCCGGAATCCTTCTCAATCCTTGGCGAAGAGAACGCACGCGAGAAAAGGACAAGAGATGCGAACGAGAAAGAGTCGAAAAGCAGATTCTTCAGACACGGTTCGCCGATTGCCCTGTGGTCCGTCCGAAAGCGTCCGGGCATCCGTCGGAATCGATGACCCGCCGACTCCTTAGTTTCAACTATCTCCTTCTTTCGCTCAGCGATATGTATAGATATGTTATACATCGTCGAGGGGGGAACCAGTTTTCTTCCTTCCTCCCTCGCGCTTCGCTCTCGTTCACCGGTATCTACTCTACTGTGTTGAACACTCCGTCAGGATTCCTCCTCTTTCTCTCTTTCGTCCTCCCCACTGGGCATCCCGTGAGCTCCTGCGAGTTTTCGTTGCTATAGATGTGGCGGCTGTTGCTGCCGCTGCTGATGCTGCTCCTGCTCCTGCCGCTGGATGCTGTTCCCTCTGTTCCCTTCGCCGCACGCTCGACATTAATTAATTTTGACGAAAGCACACCCGAACCCGTTTCGCGAAGCATCGACCTCCGAGCACGCTGCTGCTTCGTTCGATGGTAACTACCCACTATACATTAGGCACGGGATGAAGCATAGAGGCTCTCGGACTTTGAGAAACTTACGCCGAGCAAAATTGGCAAACCATCCTCTCGCCACACGCTCCGCACTTTTCTTTTTTTTTTTTTTTTTAATGTCGTTTTGTTTCGAGGTTTTGTTTTCCGTTTGAGAATGAGCGAGAGACTGAAAAGATATTCCACCCCGGTTCGCGCCATACGAGACGTCTTACGGATTTACGGCGACTTTCAATTTGGAACGGGACGGACCAGCCGATCGGGGAACGCCCGTGTCTCTCTTCTTCTCTCACTCTCTCTTTCTCTTTATCTTTTCTTCGTCTCACTTTTCTTCGTCTTCGAACCCCTCGAATACTAATTTTCTCGAGGCGTCGGTGTATAACGAAACAAGAAGCAACGAAGCAACCCGAGAGGCTTCGAGAGCTTCTTCTCTTCTGCTTTTGTAAAGGATTGATGATTGAAGGACCCGACCCTCTCTATGTATGAGTCGCGAAATAAATTTTTCTCGGCTCAAAGTCTCTTCGCTCTTTTCTAAAATATGCCTGTTTTGGAATTTTCAGAAGTTTGGTTATTTTCTCGAGATTTTGTGATGTTCATCGCTGTTCCTTTCTCGGAATAATGCGATAAACCAACATATGGAAAAATATCGAAAATCGTTGAGGCAAACATTAAAGGGCTCTTCACTTTCAGCTCGAAAATCGTGTTTTATTTTTCTTATCGGTAAACAAAAAATCCTATTAAAAATTCGATGCGTTTGATTGTTCGTACCGGTAACCTGATAGCGTAACAAAAATGTCCAAATATAATAATCCGTGGAAGAGAATATTTTTTTTTTATTTTTCCGTTTTAAAAAAATTATATTTCCTCTATAATTTTGAACATATTACTTTCGGTTTTTTTTTGGTGTTCAGAACATTGATACTAATTAACTTTTACTTGGGATTAGGGAATTTTTTTCATTCATAAAAAAAAAAATAAAAAATCCCTTTTTTTTTTCTGAAATTGCCCCTTAAACCCGAGTGTCACACGTACTCGTCAATTCTTCGTGTGTTCAGTTCGATTACTATACTTAAATCTTTAAGTACGAAGTACGCCACCGCTCGCGAAATACTTTTCGCCAATACACCGTAAAGAAATGCGCCATAAAGTACGAAACTCGTACGGGAGGTCTCAACATTGTCGAACACGCGGCGCAGCTGTTATTCGTCTCACCCATACATCAAAATCCCTTCAAACACGCTGTTTCTATAACCGTGCATTAAATAACGTCCAGTTGAAACACTTTAATAATATACTTGCGGAGATGGTATAGAGACGAATAAAGAAAGTCTTCGCCCGGTGCTTCATTTAGAGCGTTAATCGACGAAGCGTTCCCTTATGAGTGCTCGATGAAGGAAAGGTGCGCGCGCGCTTGCAGCGTACGAGCATTCTCCTGCGTTTCTCTTCCTCTGCCCGTTGCATTCTCCTCGGTCGGCGCGTTGGAACGTAACCTTCGATGGACCCTGATCCCTTCGCGCATCTTTCAAGACTGGCAAACGCGAAGCTCCTCGCCACTCAGTCCATATTGAATTCAATGGTCGGAGAATGAACGAGCGAGCGAGAGAGAGATATAAGAAAGTTAAAAAAAAAACGACAAAGACGATCATCGCAGCGGCAGAAGCAGCAACAGCAGAAGCGGCAGAAGCAACTCGCCCCGAGCCCTCGGCTCGTATTAGCAGTAACTCAGAATTATTAGCTTATACTCACTCACACTCGGCGAATGTCTATAGTTACACATATATAGAAATTTGTATATACGCGTCACGTATATGACGACATACATATATAGATATTATATTATATATATGTATATATACGCGTTTTTCCGTAGCGCTCAAATCCTCTTTTCCCTTCTTCGCGCGTATATACCGCCGCGAATACATATCCCTATATACCCATTCTGACTATGTACCTGACTATGCCAGTCTGTATTCTACGCGCGCAATACACATTGGGCAATACACATTCGGCTCGTAGTTTGTAGTTTGTTACGTTCACATATGCATCAGAAGTGGGCACGTGTGCTTCTGTAGCTGGTAGGCGCGCGGCTTGAATCGTCGGGTTGTTCGTTCGCTCTCTTACCCCCGGGGTCCCCTATGGTAGTATCCGAGAAACTGCTGAAGGCAAAGACTCTGCCGGTTTATACGTGACGGTATGCACCGATGCATTCGATACGTACACTCTACACAACGAACTCATACTCCTCGCTTTCTTCTTCTTCTTCTCCGTTCTCTTCGTTGTACGTTCGTACGTACAGTTCTCTTCGCGAGTTTCTCTTTACATATAAATATACAGGCAGATACATACGTACATGCCTACCACTCTTTCCGGCTTTTTTTTTTATATCTTTGCTCCGTCCATTGGGGCTCTCCTTACTCTCGCGAATGCCAACACTCCGGGACGCATCTGCCTCGCGTTACCGCGGACGTTCGCAAACGGTCTTTGTTATTTTTCTTATTTAAACTCCGTATATTCACGAGTAAATCGTACTGTAATGCTCATATACGGGTAGAAATGTCAAAGCGACAGATCTGTCGTATCCATTTGTTATTCCCTTATGCGCGCCTCGTTTGACTTCGTTCGGGAATAATAAAAGTGAAGATTAATCGTTGAACGTAGATGTACGTGAAATTGCCAAGTATAGGATTTCTGTGTACATCGAAATAGTCGTAAAACTTCTTATTATTGGTTTAAAAAAAAAATGAGAACAGCAAAAATTATTTTTTAAAAATTTTTATCGTAATTTTTATAGCAGATTTATTAGATCGCGCGGCTTAGTCAGATTGTCAATACATTTTCTTTAATTCTGAATATCTGCACGAAGTATTATTGAAATCCGTTTATTTTGTTTTCAATTTTCTTTAACCTGAAAATTCGATTTAACTGTCGCAAGTAACCAAATAATACGATAAATTTCGAGAGTTACGATACTTTTCTTACGACACTGCGGGCCTAATAACCTTATTGCATATTTGACCTGAAGTCGTGCAACAAGAAAATCAGACGAAGAACAGTCATTGAACAGTACTGTTCGCCTATAATTCTACGAATTCAACGTATGTCGAGTGAGAAAGTCCAATGAAAATGCTGGACATTAGTTACGCAAATTTCGCAGTGACGCGTATCGAATTGGTCGAAGGTTATTGTATTTGGGTACCGATAGTCGAGACACTCGAAACACAGGTGGTACCACGTAGTCCCCTTCGATCGTACCGGTGATCGTAAGCCTTTCGATCTCCCGAATGTGTCAGCGTCAGGCGTGACGCGCGTGTCGCCGTCGCGAGATCAGGAAGAGAGAATGCGCACGTTGCGCGCTGTCTCTGCTTACCCGGGTTTGCGCTCACGTGTATGCCGCGAGAATAAAAAAAAAAAAAAAACAAGCAAACGTAACAGTATCGATGAGATCGGGCGACGCGCGTCCTGACGCCCGGTCGTCAGTGGTGGTCGCACGCGTTCACCGTCAATGATACTAACACGAGCAACGAGTAGCACTTACAGCACGTAATGTAGCGTAGTATAATACAATCCCGCTTTCACTTTTGTC
This sequence comes from Cryptus viduatorius, assembly GCA_964006125.1. Classification (NCBI taxonomy): domain Eukaryota; kingdom Metazoa; phylum Arthropoda; class Insecta; order Hymenoptera; family Ichneumonidae; genus Cryptus; species Cryptus viduatorius. The sequence goes on from OZ023221.1 coordinate 13,538,545, forward strand.
CACCCACGTGGGAGCTGTGGGTGCAGATGCGGTGTCGAAATATCTCTGACACGCTCGACGAGAGCGTGTGGGGGAATCGCCACGCCACGAATCACAAGATTACACATTATATTGTCTACCGCAGCGTTATCTAGGAGATCCTGTCACCGTAAATATCAAGATAGACTATCGTCGATTACACGTGTGTTACTCTGCATGTACGATTTTTACAATTTTTTTTTCGAAAATGAGCGCAAACAGAGTTTAACTCCTCACCCTGAATTTAACCCGAGTAAACTTTCACTCGGCAAAACTTTGTACAATTTCGTCGTTGGGTTACGAGCCGTCGAAGCTTTCGGCCAATGAGACACGATGGTTCGACTAGTGTCTGCTTTTGATATTTACAAATTACTCATATGTATTTTTTTTTTTACTTTTTTTCGAGATGTTTTTTTACGTCATTATTTAGTCATCATCCTCTTCAGGAATGTTGATTCTGTCGACGTGTAAAGGCCAACAAAACAATTTGTCTTTCATAGTATTAAGGTTAATTATGCGATCGCGGATTCAGGGAATTCTTGACAAATCTAACGAGGATATTCAGCTGACTAAGTGTTAGACAATCATTTATTTGTCATTCAATATAACGAACATTTTTACAGATTTTATGATGATTTTTTTTTTTTTTTTTTTTTGGTAACTGAACACATCGTCGTTGATCTACAGCTGCGAAATATATTAGTCGTAAGAAAGAGATCGAACTATGAACAGAGTCCGCGTGTTTGTTGGCAGCGAAAGGCAGGAGCCAGCAAAACGGGAGGGAGTCAAGTGAAAACTCGTGCGAGGGGCATGAATCAGGATTAGTCCCATCGTTGGACAGTCCGGTGATTTAAGGTATAACCCCCTTGGCATAACAGAACCGCAGAAACCCGTGATACCAGTGCGCAAGGATGTGTTTAAACGAATAAAGCATTACGCATAACTGCCACGATCTCACGGTAGTATATCGGAGGTTTAAAGAATAAAGAATGAAAAAAGATTTTTTTGTATCAAAACAAGTTGGCGTATGTTTAGCTTTTGATTTATCGACGGTTATTGAAATTCCCCGGGGGCGAGAGAACGCCGATCTAAGATGTCGAAAGAACTCGCGGCTTAGTACCATCGGCGGCCACCTGTGTCGTCAACATTCGGCGATAAAGAAAAAGAAAAAAAAAATATCCAACAACGCGATAAATCATTAAAAACTTTAATTCCAAAACGATTTTTTTTCCTCATCGGTCGGGTTCGTTACTCCAGTAAAGATAGGGACGCTTATTGCTTAACACTTCGAGGAACTCTTCAACGAGATTTTCAGGGTGCAAGAGGCATTAAAACTGAGGAAGAGAGTGGGTGATAGTCTTTCTCACGATCACCAATCTACTTTGTACGACTGAACCATCACAGGCATCGCGAGTTCTAAGGGTGGTGGAGTACCCACCACCACCACCACCGTCAGTACCATCCGCAGCAACAGTAGAGGCAGACAGGCACAGTATGCTACAGAACCGGGCTTAAGTTCATTAATTTCACGAGGCTTCTTCAGCGTTCGCGCGCGACCGTTTCGACAATGGTGGATTAAAATTACGGACTGTCGGTTCCCTTTCCCCCGATTTTCTCTTTGCGCCCTTTCCTTCCATTCCTCTCGGGTTCCCCGTGCGAACGCCGACAAGAGCTAAACGTCGAATTACAATTAGCGATGAAGTGGCCTCGCAACCTGCTCGTTCGCAATCAAGTTTAAGGACTGTAGTTTCGTCCTCATCGCTAGCTATCTCGTTCACTTTATTCGTCCTTGTGTATGTTGTATTCTCCGTTCCGAGTAATCTCAACTCTTTCATATGTATATATATAGCCTCTGTCGTGAGTATAGCGAACTCAGGCGTGAGGGATGTGGCTTCTTCCCTCATTTGCGAAAACTACACAGCGGGATTCCGAAACCCCGATGAAATTTCGTGTTTGAACGACTCGACGCGTCGTCGTTGCCATTTTCTCTCGTCTCCCGTCGGGAGTGCCGAAGAAATGGTAAAAGCGAATAAGACGCCGACGAAAGTGAATACACGAAGAAGCCACGAGAATTCCATCGCGTTTCATCGACAACGATACTGCTCGCGAGTCCTGCGAGAGGGATCGAGTCAATCGACATTGGTAAACCCAAGTTGAACGAAGACGCAAAATGAATCTCTCGAACGTTAATAATTTTCAAACTTTCACGTTGAGTCGTAAATATCTGCATGCATATATCACGCCTGACTAGATAAGTATTCATCAGTCCTCGTTGATCTCTCAGCATTAGCCTCTGCGAAGTGCCCCACAGTGTGGAGTCAGGATCAAGCAGAAGGAGAGGCAATGGAGAGCCCCGGAGGCTTTGCACATCGAAGTGGCGGTATGCCGTTCCTCGCTGCTGGCAATCTTAAAGGTTACCACACCTTTACACCACAAGTGAGTCGAGTATTACCTCGTCTAACTCTTTTGAGCGAACGGAGGCCGCGACTACCGAAGCACTCTCTCTCGTTTGGATTATTCGTTCGTTTCGCTCTCACTCGGCAGTACAAGGCATACGTCAACCTCCGAGACTCCCTCTTTGGAAGGTTCAACGCGGTGGAACGAAGTTGCTGAGAGCGGCGAGTACCGGTAGTCCACCACCCAACGTCTTAATTGCTACCTTGCCGCAATGCTTGCGACTTGCATTCGCAGCGAATACAAGAAAAACGGAAGGAGAATGAACTTACGAAGAGAATGAGAGAGTCAAAGAGGGACGATACGGTGAAGACAAACGAGCGAGTGGAAGCATCAGGAAGATCATAAGAGCAGGAAGAAGATGGCGAGTTAAGTGATAAAAGACTGAGAGAAGTTGATAGGGCAAGGAATAGCGGAGACGCCAAGGCGTGGAATATGATGAGCTGGAAGAACTGTTTTCTGCGGTGAGAGAGCTGAACGGAGAAAGGGAGTCGCGAACACGAGGATCCTGCTGGGAACGTGAGCTGCCCACTCTGGGTGGCACACATACGGCATAGAGGCGTAATGGGGCAACTTGTCAGCTACCGCAGCTCGTCCGTCAGAAAGTCTAGTCGGCAAGGAGAAGCAGAGAAGTGCCGGAGCCTTGGTGGAGCTTGAGGAACATCGGGGTTTGTATGCCTAGGCGAATCGTGGACTGGCAGAGCATGTCTCGGTAGCAGCCGGCATTGCTCTCCTGCTGATGGTCTTCAGCATCTTCCGGCTTGTCCGGAGTCTTGTATTCACGTGAATGTCGGGACTGTGGGGGTTATACCCTGCGTACCGGTACCAAGAATAGGTATTTGATATCCCGTTCACGTAGACGCATGGCGAAACGAACGGAGATGAAAAGGACACGAAGGCGGCGAAGTAAAGGCGTTGAGACAAAGAGAACCGGGTGGACGACGGAGTCGAGACTACGCGGATAAGAAGCATTGCGAGAAGAAGGAAAGAAGGAAAAGCCGGAGGAACTCGAAGGAGAAAAGTTCTGCTCGCAATCCCGGGGCAAATGGTATCGGTAGTGTCTTTCTCACTCGCGCTTAGTCCACCTCAGGTAGCAGAAGAGTCACTAGGATACCGAGAGTCCCATAAGCTCGAGAGTTCACGCATAAACAAGCGACTACCGGTCTTAAATATGTCCCGCGTTCTGCCGGTCGAGCGGCACACACACACCGGATAAGTGGCTCTCTCCTAGTAGTAGCGAAAAACCCTCCTGCCATACAGTCGGGAAGAGCACAAGCCGAAAGATAGTAGGGAGATTGAGAGCCAACCGAAGAAATAGGGAAGATCGTTGGTTACGGGAGTACCAATCTAACCAAAGGAATACTTATTCCTTACGTATATACGAGGTATACCTACTCAACCTACATACTGGAATTGTAACGAAGTCGTTTCTCCGATAGATCGGCCAACATTTTCTACCGGCTACGCTCTCCACAGGGATGCAAAAAGTTGTGTGCTACCCTGCGTGCCGCTACGCTACTTACGACCATTCGATACAGTTTCTCGACGGTATTTTATTTAACGTTGGTCACCAGTCCAATGAGCCTTTTTCTTTCTTCCCCCCACCCTCCCCTCCCCCTCTCCTCCTCCTGCCGTTCGTTAACCGATTTTTCTTACTGGATCTCAAGCGCGATATCCCTGAACGTTCGCGCTGCAGGAATCGCAGAGGAGACACCGACGCAATCTCCGGTACCGGCGAAAGGAACAAATGGCAAGACAGACGTTTTACAACGAGACACTGTAAACTATGCGGGTTGGTGATTGTCTTCGGTTAAAATTGCTGCGTTCCGAGGTTTCGATGCCAGATCTGGAAGAGGTACGAACTCATCCTTACCAACCTTTTACGAGTTTGTCACACCTTGCAGCTTTTCTGCACGCGGAATTTCAAGGATGACAACAAGTTCGCTAACACGTGCGGCGATAAATTTGGCGAGGAATGCGGCTAAAAATTTGCGGGGGTTGTCTCAGAGGGTAAACTTTATGAATACGGTGTTGAATTTACTTGAGTACAGTATTACGCTTGGGCAATTGAACATTCGGTATGGTAATCCTCCATAAAATGAAGGAATTTGTCGATTTTTTTCAATTGGCTTTTTCTACCGGTATACAGAGCCATGAAGCGGTGTTTGCATGAAAGCAATGAATGAAACGATATAATCCTGAAAAACAAAATCTCGCACCTTCTTTTTTGGCAGATACGTGATTTCGCGGCAACGCCGTTTAACAGTGAATGGAAAGAATAAAAAAAATTCTGAGAAATTTGTTTCTCCTGAAGTATAGAAATTGAATAAAAGTATCGTAACATTGTCTTGGCAAACGATTAAAACGCGAGCAAATGAGAAAAACAAAGAGCCGGAGGGGTATATTCAGGTGGTCCGCAACGCCCGACTGTCTCCCGATCGAATCTCGGTTGACGTAACTTATAAAGATCGAGAATTATCGATCGCTTCGGTCGATCGAATGCAAAGAGTTTCTCACGTTGACAATCGGCAATTAAGCGATCGATTCTACGATTCGACATATAGGGGATGGGGGGAGGGGGGAGGGCTAACGTGCGCCTTGGCAGACGCCGAGAGTCATTAGTATTATCTTGAGTTCCGTAACTCTTGGCGATCTTGCGCGGCGCAACACAGCAATCTCCCGCGCGCTCCTTAAAGCTATTTACGGTGTACGGACTGTGTGTGTGCGCCCGATACGCTTGCTTCGCAAGATTCATGTGAGAACACACCGCACATACCGCAAAGTTTCTTTAAAACCGAAAATACGAATGAAAAAAAAAAAAAAAATTATTATTATATTTGATTTTTAATTTCTTTACGAAAAACGACTGTAGATTATTACCGGTTCTCAAATATACTATATTTATATATATAAGATCTGTGGTCGTGCGGCTTTCGGAAAGTTTTTTCTTTTTTACCGCCCGCATTTTTGTTTTTTATCTACTTTTTTATTGTGTCGTTCACCGGCTAATTGTAATTTTATAGCGAGAGAAGAAATCTGCAATTTAGGGTTCTCGGTCTTTCGTACAATAATCGCGGAGAATACGCGAACAAGAAGAAGAAGTGGCGAATGAGGAAATCTGATGAGTGACGGAGTGAGGTAAGCGAGAGGAGTGGGAGAGTGAGAGAGAGTGAAGAATGAAAAAAAAAAAACATTAAAGAGAATGCGATAGGATATAGATATAGTACGTACAAGGTACTCGAGACTCAGCGGCGGCTATAACTTCATCGTCGACTTGGCTGACGCTAATTGGCGTATCGTGGCTGGTAATACGGTCACGCCATTATCTCTATCCTGGGAGAAGCTGATATTGCATTACCCGTGATCTTTCATCGCTGCGGCTGTGAATCGCTGCGCTGAGTATTTCCTGCCGCCCCCTCGCCTCCTCCCTCTTCCCCTCTGTCCCTCCATCCAAGGAGATTCTTGCTACGGCTGGACATACGTTTAGAAACTGATCTTTGTCCTGTCGATGAACTTACCGATCCAACGATTGCCGATCTCTCTGTGATCATTTTGTTAACGAGTTGGAAGCCGAGTTTTGTAAATCGTTTCGACGCTTTCCAAATCGATCTTCCGTGAAATTATTAGAAATGTATGTATTACTGCCATTTTTATCGTCGTTTCGCTAGTCAAGATTTTTTTTTTTTTTTTTCGTAAAAACTCGAATTCGCGGAGATTGGATGCTGTTGATTGGTCTTTTCTGCAGTCTCCGATCGGAACTACACGATAATCGAGAGGCACGTGAAGCAGCTACGAAATTTCTCTTCGGTAAACGTCTCTGGCAGCGGGCAATAAGGTTTTTAAATTACGAAGCAGGTTAGTACTTTATTTTCGTGAGTTCAGCCGACTTTCCAACTCGCTCCATTAGCACCCAACGATCCCCGAAACTTTGCTTCTTCCTCTCGCAAACGTTATAGTCGTATCCACTGCATGGCATACGCGAGAAGGGTATTAGATTAAGACGCACTTTGCGGCTACTAAATATCTTATTAAGCCGGGCAACAGGTCGTATAGATATAGAATGTATGAACTGCGGATATAGGTATACACCTATGGCATGGCGCATCGGTTGGGTGCGCAAAATCGCTTGTTTGTCATCAACACTTTTCGATCCTATCGGGAGGCAATTCTATAATTCGCTGAAAATAAAAAATATCAAATTCCACGGTACAACTACTTTTTCGCGAACCTCTTTGCGTTTCGAATGATAATTCGATCGTGAAGTAAAAAAGTTGCTCGAGGTTTACGCCGAAGTCGGATATTCGGGAACTCACGAACGTCCTAAAACTCTTATTGAATGGATCCCAAGCGGTTTCTCCGACGATTCGATGTTTTTTTTATGTTTCCTTTTACTTCAGACCATCGGCGAGTCTTCCTAATACCTCCGCGTATATCGTTAATGATACTTCGGATTCCCTGCAGAGTTCTGTTGTTGTTGATTTTTTTTTTTTTTTCGATACTCGATTCTTGCAGAATCGCCCTTACGATCGGAAAGATGGGGTTCGCACATCGTTCTCCGTCGCCTTCGAGAGGGAATATATATAGACGTTCATTCGGAGTGACTCGTAACGACGTCGTTAACGACGGTATTTCTCGCGAGCGTGTCACGTTCAACGAAACAACCGAAGCGCGAGGTTAATTCTTTCTCCTCCCATCATCCCCTCCTCTCATCTGAACCATTCCTTTTCGTTGTTTCCTGGATACCGATCGAACGGCTATCGAATGTCCTTTTTCCTCTCACCCCCTATCTTCCCCCTTTCACACTTTGCGAAAGTGCCAATTTATAAGCTATCAATTAATTAGCCATCGTCGCACAGCTGAGATTGGAATTTCTGGCGTTTTCACGATCACACGCCTGACTACATGACTCGCAACGAAACCCCTTTGATGGTTCACATCTTCAATTCCTACTTCTTCGTCTCTCGTGTCCTCTCATCTAGTCCCCCCCCCCCCCCCCCCCCGCTTGTCAGCGCCAAAGCGCTCCTTCTTCGACTGGATTACGCGATTACCCTGGCAGAGTTCATGACCCAAGTGGAGGAACGGTTCGTTTTACGATCGCTGAGCGCGAATCCCGCGCGCGGTCGAATCGAGTAATTGGATTGTAAAACGAACATTCCGTCGCGATGCGATACAGTAGCGTTTTTATGCCTAGTCGGCTTCCGTGTCACTCTTGCATCCTACGTTTTCCTATTACTTTTTTTTTTTTCTTTTTTATTCTTTCCATCTATTCGGAATCATGTTCTCTAACGTGGGATCGTTAAATTCCACGAATTTGTTTTGAATTCGCGCTGTTCTGACGTAAAGATAAACCCGCTACGGAACATCGTCGTAAAAAAAAGAAGGCATTCCTCTGTCCCGTGATTATTTAATCGCCTCATGCCGGAGAGTTTCGCGTCATGAAAATAGCGCTTCATTGGCCGGTTATATGCATAATTTCTATTACCAATGTCACGTCACCCTCGGTGATGGACCCTTTCATACGTCAATGCCATTTTGAAGTCAAAGTTTTCGTAGACGCAACCCCGCGCGGGGCGTGCGCTCGGACGTGAAACGTTGTACAGCACCGGTGGTACGTTAGATCCGACGTGATCACTTGGCGATATTGCGGAGTTTGAACTTCACTCGCGGCGCATAACGGACGTTTATGCTACGCCATGGTGGCTAAGCAACGTATTCATCGCTCTATGCTGTCGCTATATACTATACCTATCCTTGTATATTTATATATACCGTACCATAGTCGAGTTTGCATTTTGCCGGGGGGCGAGTGCTCGAAAAGTTGCTTCTCAACAATGCGCGATCCTCTACCGAGAGACGGCTGTCTGAGTAGAACTTGCACACCGGGATCATCGCGCGCGCGGCCGAGCTACAGGACTCGCGAGAACGCGAAAGCTTGATGGCCTTCTATACAAGTCTACGGTTACTTCCTGGATTCTCCATGGTCTATAGTATGTGCGTACGCACGATTTTCAGGAATTTTCCGAGAAACGAATGGAATTAATTGTATCATTTGATTAATTATATCCCATATGCATAAAAGATTTTGTGGAAAACGGACGATGTTTTGTATAATTTTTGATACCCTTAACTGTTGAGGACAGGATCCTTAAATTAATAGAGGAGATCGCAGCTGGTCGAAATATTGGGCAACCCGCATGGAAAAAACGTGTCGGAAAATATATTTGTGATGTATTTAATATATCGTAAAATATATGTCGGCAAATATATAACAAATTATATGATTAATGAATTTTTTAATTTATTTTTTTTTTTAATTTTTTTATTTTAATAATAATAATTATTATTATTATAAAAATTTAATCATAAAATATATATTTTACACATATTTTTTACGTGCCCTTTATTCTTTATTGGAAGTGTACTGTATTTCCGTAGAGTGGTACACCCGATGGATCAAATCTTCGATGTTTTTTACACTGCTGCGAGACAATACGACATTTAGGAAGAAAGCTTTTTGCGTGAAAAATTTGCAATTGTGCGTTGTCTGAGAATGCCGTGAAGCCGCACGAAAATCTCGCTATCCGCGATGTTCATTAGTTGGGGGAGAGCCGTAATCTCATATTACCCGTCTCCAACCACCATCAGCGCGACGAGATAAAAGAAAACTCCGGGCCGTTCTCCCTTCGGAGGTGAATATTCGCGCAACAATGTGGATAATGAACTATGCCAATAATAACGGAATTGAGAGGCAAAAGCATCCCGCGTGTAGTAACCACAACAGTCGCTAGCACTGTGTCCCGACCAAATAATTATCGAACTTTGGGAAAACCCCGGGATATTTCACTGTACCACGAGAAAGCGTCTCCTACTTGTTCTGCGATATTCCGCGCGTCTGGATTTTGGTATTATTATAACGAAGGTAATAATAAACGCTGACGTTGATGTTATCGTTCAATGGTGAAATTTGATTCTGGTAAGAAAACTTTCTCGTTCCTGCCGGGGGTATCCGTTACATGGATGAAAATTCGCGATGAAAATCTCCCGCGACGCCGTAGACAATAGACACGTGATACCGTTGATAAAAATTATATTCATAATTGCGAGTACGGGAACGTGGTTTTGGGGTGGAAATACCTTTAATATTGTTATTAGGGAAAAAAATTGAGCGAATTTTGCTAAAAAAAATAATGAAAATTTCAAAGCTTTCCGGAGCTTAAATTTACTGCTCATACCGTAAAAAACGCTTCGAAAAATTTACGACACTTTGCGCACCGTATTCTCCGCGTAGTACTCTCGTATATCGAAGATAAGCAATAAGGCTGATGATACTTTTATCGGTTGAAAATTTGTATCCGGTTAAGAAACTTTAATAGCGTCTCGCGCATCCTTTACGGAAGTAACGTAAAGTAAAACTCCGCAGACTTCATAGACTATAACAAAGGATCCCATTGATATTGACATTACATGGATTTAATGAAAATTCCTTTCATTAACGTGAATATATGCGTCGTACCGCATCGACTCGTACCTGTCTCTTAGCCGTTAGGATTTTAAAAAATGGCGGATATGGCATACTGAACCATAATAATTCTTATCAAACATGAAATTTCCTCGTTCGACCGGAATATAATTCAACAAGCAAATTGTGCTCCTCAAAATTGCATTCTCTGCCATAAGAACTGAATGTGTATACATTGCGCAGACGCAGATAGTTGGAATGCAGGTAAAGTCGCAACACACTAAAAAATCAAAGTTTCCACGCGGGGAGTACGGCACTTCGTAAAATTGTAGTGCATACTTCGGTACGTAATTCTTTAGAGTGCCATCCTCGCTGCGTGAAATCGTCGTTTTTTACAGCGTGTGTTTCACCTGACGACGGTTTTCCCTCCTAAACGCTATATGTTTAACTTTTGCTCTATTCCATTATATCAGTAAAAAAAAAAACAAAAAAACAAAAATCATTCAAACATTCAATTTTTTATTCCAATTAAATTTATATGAATTTCTCAAATTTCAGAATTTTTCACAAAAATGAGACTCGAGTTTTCAATAATTTATTAAAATCTAAATTTTTCGTAATAATTTTTTTCTTGTTGTTTAACAGTCTTTATTTAATATCAACTACCAACCCAACGCGATTATATTACTATGCGGATTAACATTCGATTTCTCTTTCGCCGCATTTCCCAGACATGTTCATCTGTCCGAGTCGAGTGAATGAAGGAACGCGAAGGTAAGGTTTCCGTCGGGATTCCATTGTTTCAATCGTACGGGTACGGTAAGCGCATACAGGATACTCATACAAGCTCGACGAAGAGGTCGGTTTGGACGGGCTTTTGCCACGCGTGAAGGATTTACCTATGATCTATGGATAACGCTTGTATTCGCGATGCGGTAATAATTACATTGCAGCGTCGTCTCGTTCATTCGCAGGAAGGAGCTTAGAACAGCTGCAACCCCGCCGGCAGGTATAACCGCGCGGCAATGCTTATAAGCAACCAGGCAGACAGCAGTCGATGCCTATACGTGGAAGTACGCGGTACATAATATCCACTCGACGGCTCAGCCTGGTGTGGCTGCTACGAGTGAGAGCACATGCAGCAGCGGCAGCGGCAGCGGCAGCCTTGCATTCTACTAGCAATGCCATGTTCCCGGGGTTAATTGTATTGGCTCCCTCGGCCTCATTCTCATTCAATCGTGATCATTACCCGCCGCAAGCATCCTCCTACGTGTCTCCTCACCCATCCACACACGTACACACATTCATCCACACCGCCGTCTCGATTTCTTGAACCGGGTAGACGCATCTCCTCGTCTCTCGTACTCCCTTGATACCCGGTGTACCGTAACTTTTATACGTTTACGAGAGTAAAACTCGTACGAGCATCCCGAGTTGATGTTTTTTTTTTTTTTCCGGAAGAATATGGAGCTTGAATTCTTTCGGTAACTCGCGGGAGCTGAACCGTGTATCGAGAGCAGCGAGAGTCGCGTATGAATTACGAAAATAAATTTTAATAATCAAATTTTTTTTTAATTTCGAAATTTTTCGCGATGGTTTCATTTTAGCAAAGGTAACATATGAAAATCAGTTGGTATTTTGTTCTTGTATTTTTTTTTTTATTTTTATATTTTTATAGGAGCAGAGAAAATATTAATGCGCAGGAGCGAAGGAGATTTTGGGGTTTTTTTTTTTTTCCAGAATTTTGATTATGGATTTTTTCGTAGCGTAGAACGAGACTTGTTGTCCCTTTTGGCATTGTCGTGTTTGGCATTTTGTGGAATTAGACTACATGCTGTGATGGTACATTATATTTCTTAAATGCGGGCTGAAGTAGTCGATTTTTATAGCGTGTTTTCCGATTGGCTTGTGTTGCGACTCGCCCCGGTCTTCTGTACTAAACCGCTATTGGAACAATCGTTCGTGTTTGCCGGCAGCGTCACTCCGCATTGACACTGAAATTTACAACTAACAATAGTAGCCCCTTCGATAAATGATTCTTCGGCATTCACGTACGCGAGTTAAAAAGTTGCGTATTGTGCGCCGTCGGGTTATAACTTCGGGGCCGGCAATACGCCGGTCGCGAATCTTGATATTTATTCACCTACCCGGTTCCGAACCCCCGGGTCGCCGAGGCTTTGCGGCGTTACGTATAATAAATCTCACGCGGCGAGATTCTCAACTCCGTACAATTTCTTCGAGGTCTCTCTCATTCTCTCGCTCTCTTTCTCTCTCTGCCTCTCTGTCTCTCGGTACATACGGCGCAAGGAGTCCGCAAGAGTCTCTCGAGTAATACACTCGTACTGCGTATACCGTACGAACAATCTTCGCGAAGTGAACCGAGTCCCTCGCGAGTTGTTTCGTATATATACATATAATATCAACATCATACATAGCACATAACATTATATCTCCTATGCGCCAAGAGCGCGGAGATCCCACGTTAGGTGACCATTTATTTCTCGATAATATTCCAAGGTGAGTCTCCAAGGGGGTCGGCCTTCCGCGCTGATTCATAAACGCGTCGTCGTACATCGCTCCAATCCTTTTCCCTTACTCTTATCCCTCTTCATCTACCGACATTCCTCGACGTTGGTGGATTCATTCAGCGTGACTTATTTGCTTTCGAAATTATTTCGCGGGCAGAGTCCATTCTAATGCGTATTTTCTGTGACGACGAGTGAAAGGGCGTCGTAACTTCGATCCGATGTTACAAATATATCGATATAAATAATATAATAAATTTTAGATTTATTATTATTATTCAACATTATTTTATTGATTATCAATTTATTTTTATCATTTTTATTTGTGGATATTTATTATTATTAATTATTACAATTATTAAAATGGTATTCATAAATTCATTTATTCACGATGCGAACTTCGATCGCAATTACGAATTAATTTTAAAAAAATTTCGGCCGCATTAGTAGGAACCTTCTGTAACCGGATTCGAGCTGAGAATCAAAGGGAGCGTTCGGGGGCTTCTATATCTATCAGCAGAGTCGTATAAGGGGAGGAGAGTCGAAGGGTCTGCTAATCAGAGATTTAATTGATACTATGGCGAACACGAGCGTCGCACACACATACAGACACAAGATCCGATCCTCGTCGCTTTTACTCGTGTTAGTGTATTGTCCGCAACGAACACAGTCATACAAGTAGTACGTATATATCGGACTATTCTACAGTACGATAGCGAACAAAAGGACGGGACGGTAATACATATGTAACGGGCGCGACATGCAGGGCAGACGGACACAGCGGGAACGGAAGCGGATAGAGCGAACGACGACGAGGATCAGAACGGAAAACGAGGGAGGAATGAGGATAGAACGGGTTACAGGCTACTTAGCCCTGAGTTCTTCATTAGCAACGGTTGCCGATTGGCTGAGCTTCCAACCGCTCGATGCTTTCGTGTGTACCGCTCTCTCCCCTCAACGTTCTCATCTCCTTTGCTTGCGCTCTCCTCCGCCTTCTAACTCTCCCTCTAACTTTTAAAATAATCATTCCCCCCATTTTCGAGCAAAGCTCTTAGAAGCGATATGAATTCGTATAATGTACGTTATTAATAATTTTTTTTAGTTCAGCTTTAAATTTTGGACAATCGATTTTCGACGATCAAAAATGCCAAAAAATGTCCATTGCTCTCGTAGCGGTTAGAACGATGTTACAACGGTGATAATTTTGGCATAGTATTGATTAAACCGGAAATTGAATTCCGATATCAGTTGCGCCATTCTTGACGCTCTCATTTAGACGATAGTAAATATTGTAACAGTATGTCTGCCAATCTCTGATTCATGATATAGCCGGAAATTACCGTTTTGGAGTACATAGTTGTTGCCAAAAATGTATCGTTCTTTTGTTCGATTCGACGATTCGAACGGATGTCTGATTTAATTCATAATAGATTTTTAGTTTCTATTCCAGTCATTCGCAATCTTATTAAAGTTCGCTTTGGATATCTAATTCGTGTCCAAAAGTATTAAATTAAATGGATTTTCGAACTTTTTTCGAACTTCGGTTTTATACCATCAGAAATATTTTCTATTTTCGGGAGCGCTATTTTTACGAATTCACGAAATTTCAACCGCTTGTTTTTTAGAAGGAGCGAAAAGTGTCACGTTATCGTTAACGGTTTTGTCTATTTTCGTATGAAATTCGATGCTAACATTTTTTTTCCTGTTAACCAATTTGCGTGTCACATTTTATCGGAAAGAAATAAAGTTAACAGACTTTTTTATTCGTCATTATTTTAAATGTTCAAAGTAACGATCCCTACGAGCAATAAAAAAATTGACGATCCGTAGAAATCGGTAACCAAAATTGTTCGCTAATTTAAAAAATCTTGAGCATTCAGAACATCGATATGACGATTTTTCATTAAATAAATATTTCTCCGTGTTGTACTATAAATCAACTTATCTGTAATGTTTCGACGGCCCGAGGCTGCAATTTGTTTCGCCACTTGCGAATGAGAAAACCAACTGAAAACGAGTCCCTTTTTTGGCACTTACCTGAAACAAAACGAAACAGAGAGGAAAATTAGTAAACGAGACGAAGGGGAATACCGGTGGACGGTGTGAGATGGTAAAACAAGCGAAAGTGAGACGCGGAAGGGGGGCTTTTGGTGTTGAAAAAGCGCCTAGTTACGGCGCGCGCGGATTCAGTATAGGGCGGTTGTATAAAAGAGCTAAATTTAAGAAAACGCTGCGAAGTAAAAGAGACCGAAGGTAAGCCCCTGAGGGCGAATAATTAATTGTATTCCGTGCAAAACTCGGGTGGATTCCCCTTGGTTTCCTGCAACCCGACGAAAACTTTGATCCAGACGCACCCTCGGCCCGCTTTCACTTTCCTTCTTCCTCCGTTACCAACGTGTCTCTAACGTATTAATATTAATAACCAACGGTATCCGGGTACAGTCGGCTTCGTCGTTTCGTACGGTAAATATGTATATTACGACGATAGCAGAGCAAACGAAAGTCTCCCAGACGGCGTGCAGCATAGACGGGCATTAATAGGTAGGCAAACAATAGGCGTTCGCCGTTTAAATCGAATCAAGCAGCGAGAGTTACTAACAAGAGTTGAGGTGAAACCGAAACACCCTCCTGGGGTGACCCGAGGCGGCGGTCGTTATTCCAAGTTTCACTCAGGTTTACTCCGGACATTCGCTAGCCGTACGTTCATAAAACACGATATCATTGATATCATCCACACACAATCCGCGAGTCATTAGATTAAGGGTAAATTTGCAAGATTGTACCAATTTTTTGAAATGGTGATTCTCTCATAGGATAACGTCTGAAAAAAGTGGCCAGAAGTGGTTTGTCATCCGTGTTTCGTATCTATAGATATACGTTGTATATCGGGATACCCACGCGACGTTCACTTGACTGCGTCGGCCCGGATGTGTGACGCGAATCGACGTAATTGCGTAAAAATGTGAGGCAACGAAAGGCAAACGTCGACGACGATGACGACGACAAGCCGCCCTCCGGTCTCCCCGAGCGTGCTTTGGGACACGGCAACATAGAAAGCGACGAGAGTCTGAGTGCGTACAAGTTTGCGCTGAGCATTTACGCGCCGATGGCTTGCAAGCCGACAGCAGTCAGCGGCATAGAAGGCTACCTGAGGTTGGATCTCTCGACTTTGCGCGCACTGGTTTGCTAATTTGTTTACGCAATCTCTCCTTCTAGTTTCTCCCTCGAGTCCTCTTTCCACAGCCCTCCCGTCTCTCCGTCATCACTCATTTTCTCCACTTCCATCTTCGTCCCGTTCACTTCTGGTTCCAACTTTTGCCCCCTTTCGTATCGCCCCTTCACATATTTCTGCCCAGTTTCGAGTCTTTGCGTTGGGTGAAATTTCATTAACTGCGACGAGTAGAGAGAGAGAGAGAGAGAGAGAGTGAGGGAAGAGAAAGATAGAGAGGAGAGGCTTATAGTGGATATGAGGCAAAAAAGGAAGCAAAGAAGGCGTGGAGAGCCCTGTCCACTGTGGCAATTGCGCGACATTAACAACGCCGAGATCAACGGCGGCGGCCGGGAAGGGGCGCGGGGGAGGGGGTTGTTTAGAGGGTTTGCCAAAAGTCTTGGTGTGCCTGGTTACACTCAAGCAAGGCCGCCGTCATCTTCTCCTCTGCGAACAGGGGTGTTCATGGAGGTACATTGGTACGTATACTCTTCTGGGTACGTAGTATACGCCACTACGCCTTTACCTGCCGTCCCGACGCCGTAATTTCAAGGCTGCAATTTATTCGCTCCTCTGCACACCTGTACACACGACCAGGCAAGTAAGCGAGCAGAGAAGCATTCTGCACTATCTGCCTCGCAGCGAGTAGACACACAAGCACTGCTGCTATCCCGCTGCTGCTGTTGCTGTGCTTCTACTGACTCTAAACGACTTCCTTCTTCGTGAGCGCTCTACAGCGTCACGTCCTTGCCGAGAGGGTGCAAAGGATATTTTATTATTTTAGGATGTATACTCTAGCCTCGCTTGCTCAGCTTCTACAGCTACGCTTAGATTGCTCCGGTAACCCAGATTACCTTTGCATGAACCACGCCTCTGCTCATGCCTCTGGAGTAGAATTTATGTCGTCATGACGAATAAAATAGTCTTGGACCGAATTTTTAAGCTGTTTTGACATTCCAAGTTCTAATAACGGACTGAATAAGACATAGGAAAAATCAACTTGGTTGCGATCCTAAAGTAGACGGATTGTTTTTTTTAGTGTAAATACGGAAGGAGATTAATCTGTAATATACTTGCTGTACAGAAATCAATGGGACGGCTATCTGATTGACTCTACTAATCGAATCAGCAGCGATCAATGATACATCACCGCATAACACGAAACGGAAGTGTCTGCGGTTTGAAATTGATGTTATCCGAAAGTTACGATGTGATGATCTAGAAAGCGTCTACGGACTTAAGTATCCTTTTCGTATGTTACTAAAATTCGGGTACAGCGTTCAGATAGGTGAAGGAATGAGTGAGAAGGGGACAGGCGATAGACAGCGAGAGCAATGCGGAGGGACAGAACGGACAGAGATGAAGGCAGGTGTTTTTGCGAGGCATCGTTGCCGCCGCCACCAAGGTGGACGCTGCAGATCCCTCGTCCAGACTCGTTTGCGGCTGTTAGCATCCTTCGCCACCGCCTCTTTGCCGAACATCCTTGAGTCTCCTTGGATCTTCCACCGATCTTCTCTGATCTTCTCACACCTGGCTGGTGATGCTGTTGCTTGTTGTTGCTGCTGCTACTGGCTGCTGGCTACCTGCCTAGGTGGTTTGTTCGGGTTGTATCTTGAAACCTTCATTCCATCTCCTGACTCCGTATCCTTCCTCCTACTTCACCATCATCTCCTTCTTTCGCTCCTTCGCCTCTTCTAGAGTTTGTCCCTCATGCCCTGCGAGTTCTCGATCACGATATCTTGGTCTTCAACAGTTATATCTCGTTCTTTTCTCTCTCTTGTCTCTCCTCATTCCAATCCGATCTTCTTTTCACTGTGATTTCTCTCACTCTATTTTATCCATCTTCTCCATTCCTGTGTACTTCTGCTTCTTCGACCCCCTCCCCCTCCCCCCTCGCTCCTCCTTCTCTCTACTGACTGTGCCCCTAGATTCCTGGACCGATGTCCGGCTACCTGTCTTGCAGAGCTTCTCCGTCCCTTCCTTCGTCCTTCCTCTCCACCATCGGGCCAGCAAACGTATTTTAACATTCAACGTCCTCCCCCTTCTCATCTTCTTTTCTGTTTTTTGTCTTTTTATCCTCATTCCCTTTGCCGCTCTCTTGGCTTGTTATGCAGAGTTATGTCCCGCTGCTTGATGCCCGATGCTACTGACCGGACCTCTTCCACTGGACGGCAGCCAGTCTCTTCTTACCGCTCGATCTTGCTTCTGCTCGTCATGTCCACCAAAGGTTTTTTGGCCATTCAGCACCTCACCCCCTGCGCTTCCTTCGTTGTCTCGTAACAATCCGACCGGAAGAAGAGCCAAGAAAGCAAATGAGGAGTGCTGGAGGATGAGTGCGATGTTATTGTCGTTCCGATGTATTTCATGGAAACTACTTCTGGTCGTTATACTCGGACATTTTTTATTATTAAAAACGTTCTGAGAAGAAACTGGCGAGGAAACTTATGCTCATTGTATCATTCGTACTTAGAGCCATTTTGGGTCCATTTTACTTCGGGAATTTATAAAAATTGGCTTTAAGAAAACTATTTTTTTGCATTTCCCGAAGCCTTCTATCGGAAATTGAATTAACTTCGAGTAATTTTCAATTATTGAAAAAAATTTAGCAAAAACATCGCGCAGCGAGTTCGAAGTATACTTGGCAGTTGTCGGCTCGATTTTTTTTAACAGAAAGTATCTTAGATTCATTTCCAGACTACGAATTTTGTTGAATTGTCGTTCGATCAACTTTCTCTCATTCGACACTCTCGAACCCGTAAGAAGAGCGTAAACCCACATAGTCCATTGTAGGGTTAACGAGTGGCAAAACGATTGTGCCTACGATATCGTTGTTCCATCGATATGGACATCGGCAGTTCGAGCAGCCGAGGAGTTAAGTAGAAAAGAACGTAGTAACACGTCTAGGTAGGTAGGCATACGTACAGAGGGATATATACCGGTACGCCACCCGGCGAAACAGGATCGTCGAGGAGTAAAAAAAAAAGATCGAGGAACTGCTTACACCAACTGGCATCCCAACCAGTATACCCGGTACACTATAATAGCTATGTGCTGACGCTGGCGTGGGTGGTGGAACTCGGCGAGTTCGCTCTCTCGCCGTGAACTAGTTGCTCGATCGTAATTCACTCGTGTATACGAGGTTCACCTTGGGCGGAATATCGAAAGTGTGTGTTGGTATTCTCGCTGCTGTGTTGCACGCTCCTGCCCCACAGTACGATGCTGATCTCTCTCCTTTCTGATCATTCTCTCTCTCTCGCTATTGCACTCTCTCTCTGACTCGGTTTGCTCGTCGATGCGGAATGCGCGTGCAAAAGACCGGCCGCGATATCGATACGTCTATGGCTTCTTTGTTTTCCAACAGACAAACAGAGATCGGTACGTATGCGCGTGTCTCTCCCGTATCCGCAAGCTTTCGTGTGCGTCTCTACGCGTTCAAAACAAACGCACACTTACGACTATCGGAATGCCAAGAGAGCAAGAGAGAGAGAGTGAGAGAGAGAGAGAGAGTCTGCGAGGATATCAGCGTGTAACTTCAATTCGGAAAACTCATCCAATCTGCGAGCTGAACAAACGAATGAAATTTGATAGAAAGTCGGTGGGGAGGATGAGGAGCTGGTAACAGCTTCGATTCTACGGATTCACGCTGACTGAGTGCAAATACTTTGGAAAAACCCTCCGCCAATTGTTATTCCTCTCAATGGAGAGCTCGAACAACCGTAGAACCTCGGGAACTGCTTGTTATTGAAAAAGTTTCGGTACAAATTTTTAATTGCCGGTCTCGCGTCCTTCGTTTGAAAGCGAGACGCAATAAGTTACTGTGGTTTCGTGTACAAATGCATACACAGACATTCGCAGAAGCGCATCAAACGCAACTACGGACCCTCCCAGTGGTACATGAAAGTTTAGCGCGGGTATTCAGTAATTAACGTTACCATAACATCGCTCTTCAGTTTACTATGATATTTATTAAATAATCGGACTTCGGATATTTATCCATCTGGAAAAATCGGCGATTAAATTATTCGCCGGTGGAATAATAACCATTTTTTTTATTTTCTGCGTTTTTCACTCGAACGCTAAAACAATCGATGGAGCTTCTCGTGTCTCGAGTCTTTTTTCGAGCGACGTGTCCGCATCTCACGTACGCGCGCGAGTCAATCGATTCCCGCACGTCGTTCAACAGCTCGCTCTCTTTCTCTCTCTCTCTTGCTCTCTCCTTCGCAGAGGGGTTCGGTCCGATAGAGAGAAAGAGAGATCGGTATAAAAATATTCGCAAGGTAATCGAGTTGCACATCGTTCGTTCGAGAACGCGCGCGGTACGTTCTCGCCTTCTCTGTTGTCGATGCATAAACGCCGAACGTGCGGGACTCCGGAGACTCGATCGCCGAGCCGCCTGGATTATTTTCTCACAGCCGTCGCAGCCTCTGACGCTTGTCTAGATTAGTTTTCTTCTGACATTATCCTCTCGATGGCGCTGTTTCGTCGACGGTGCTGTTACTGCAACGATCAGCTCCTCTCGGCCATTATCGACAAGGACGCTAATTGCGTCACCCTTCTTGTACCATTTTTTTCCTATCCTTCCAGCGTCCGCCGTTTATACGGCAAAGTCGGTCGGTTATTATTTTGCAACTAACGGACGGCACCAGTGCGTTGGTTGGCGTGTAGTCAGAAAAATTATCTGTGAGAGATTATCTTTTTTACGCTCGTCACTATTCACGACAAATAGTAATTTCAGCGACACGCGGACAAAACCCCCATTTTGAAGAAATAACTTTTTTTTAAATGTTATATTTAACATTTTTTTTTATTTTGAATATTTTTTTATTTATCGCTTTATCGTAGTAAATATCGATATGAATATTGTACAGCAGCACGATGATTCTCCATCCATATGTCTCGCGTCTTTGATTCTATATTAGAGAATTATTGAAATTTTTGCGTCATTGCGAAATCATCGTAGTCTTCTGTGACGCGTTAAGATGTTTTTTTTACCGCGACGAAAGAGTCATTTTGTACGACAGAGAGAGAGAGAGAATGAGAGAGAACACTGTCGGTGAGATGGAGTATTGTCCACCAATAGGTACGAGAGACGGAACGGATCGGAGCGTTACGCCCGCGGGAACTCATTGAGGTCATCGGGCGTTACCTTGTCGAACGTTAAAGAAGAGAGATGCTGCCACTTCGAAACCGCTGTCCCAGTCGACGCTCGTGGTCGGTGAAAAATGCCCATCTTCACCGAGTCAGACGAGAAATTTCGTTCTGCGCAAGATATACGATACGTACGTTCCTATCGCCATTTTTTTTTTTTTACGAAACGCGGAACGAAGAAAGATAATTAGGAAATCGAAAGAAGTAGATTAGAAGACTTCTTAGAGGAATAGTACCAAAGAAATGACACGGAAGAACAATAGCTGCGTGAGAAATAGTTGCGAGTTCACTGTCCAGCGATTTTCGCCTCAAAGAAAGGTTTAAACTTGTTTCGTAGACAAAACAACATAAAAACAAAATTCTTAACATTTTTCGCAATTTTATACTCACGAAAATTAAAATGAAATGTGTACTAAACGCCACGAAATTCAATTTAAATCGCAAAAATGGGAGAGGCAACAAGAAAAATAAAGATTACATTCCGGAAATCTTACTTATTTTATTATTAAATATCTCCGAGAAATTTCATGAAAGAACTGACGGGATCTCAATAACTGGAATATGCTTCGGCAAACATTTCCGTAATACCATCACGGTAGTTATTAGGAGATTTCGTGATGAGGAACGATGCAATCGTTCTCGTAACAAGTAGTACAGTTTCTGACTCTTGACTCTCGTTATATACAGATATATATATAAAACGATGAAATATTTACCGTGAAATCCGAAGAAACAACTTGGCAAACCAATAAAGATGGAAAAACATTGCCTGGGCGATGAGGCATCGTCTACAAGCTCCCGTTGCAATGAGTTTAACGAAGAGCGGATTTCATTTATGGCTTCGGGTTGCGTCTGGTGTGGACCGAGAACGGCGGATATATACGGGTAGAGGGGGGGGGGGGGGGGGGTATATAAGCGAGAATAGATGATAAAGCCGGGAAGAGAACGAAGTGACGAGATAGAAGGGAGTGGACGAGAGAGAGAGAGAGAGAGAGAGAGAGAGAGAGGATAAAAGGATTTAGTCTGCCGGTATTATCTCCAACCGGAATAAAAACTACTCGCGCGATGGAAAAAGCCCGTTAAGTCGGTCCTCGTCTATGCTCGGTGAAAAATTCAAATGCGTATCTACGAGGTGCCCACGATGCAACCGTTACGAATACACGTATGTGCATATATTTTTAGTAGACTGACGAAGCGGTCCATTACGTGCTTTCGAACGGTGCACCGAGACTGAGGCGGAATGGGCTGAAACTCGGGCGAGGAGTCGAAATCAAAGCCACGCGGGAATGGTCGTCTAGTCTAACGGGAACACACACGTTACGCTTTTTTTTTTTTTTATTTTTTGCCGAGACTTTTCGCGATTTTGTGGTCGCCTTTGTGCGTTACATTCTCAAAGGATGGAGGTGAGTACGCTGGAAGCTTCATGCGCTACTGACCCTACTATTGCGTTAATAGAACCGCCGCAATGTAGAGCTTTCACACCTATTCGGAAGTTTCATCGTCCACAAAATTACGAAGAAAAAAAAATTCCGTTTTTGTAAATTGGTGTCGGAAGGGGGAGGTTAAGCGATGCCGGACGATAAAGAATTTTTTTTTTCTTTACCGGTGGATAGAAAATCGTGTCACTAATCCCATGCGACTGTTTGTTCGCAATAGAGTTTGACCATGAGGAAAAATATCCCGATGTTTTTTTTTTTAAAGATAAAATCATTAATGCAAATTAAAAAATGTAGAACACTTTCCGGATGTTGTTCTACTGGCATCTAACATTTTTTTACGTGTCCCGGTGACCAATATGAAAAATCAATCATATGGTATTTTCAATAAAATTTTATTTGCCGATGAAACAAAAAAAGACAAGGAATGCTAAGATATCAATTTCTGATCCCCTCAGCCGTCCAATCAGTGATCAAGTATCCGTTACTAAGCTTTTTCGAAAAGCAAAATTAATTTTCTTACTCCTATCGCAAGAGCCAATAATACGAATTGTTTCAGAATTTTTCAAAAATATTCTCATCTCGCAATGCAAAAAGATTCGGAAAGCAATTTTATTTTTCCGAGTTTCAAATTGTCTTTTAATAAGTTAAAAAAAAGTTAACAATGGGCTGAATAGAACAAAACGGAGTACCATTTTGTTCCATTTTTCCTCAGCTAAATTTTCTTGTTCTCGTTATCATTCGCGGTCCGTATTCCCTTGTCTCTCGTCCCTTTTTCCAGCGCGTACTCTCGGCAGCGTGTCAACGTTTTCATTAAAACGAAACCAACCGTATAAAGTGCGCGAGAAGCATTCGGTTCACCGAGTCTCGGTTCTTCTCGTGTCCGTATCTCTCGGTCTCTCTAACGTTTTCATCGTTCCACCGTGCATTGGATGCTGTTTGAACTGAGAGGGGAAGCTTGGGGTGTGTGTGGGGGGAGGGCAACAGCGCGCGCGCCTCTGAGACCGCAGTTTAATTTACATCGCCCTCTCGGTATAGTATGCGTACCGAGGCGAAACTCAGCTCGACCACAGAGACCCCGGAGATAGTGCCACCGCGTTCTTACCTTCTCTGCTCTTGTATGCCACGGGAGCAGAGTTAACATAAGAAGAAGACCCAGCGCTGTTGAGACTCGAGGGAGATGAAGAATGCCGAGAAACGAAGGACGAACGGGGTCGTCGGAAGGATAGAAGGATAGAAGGAGAAAGAAACGAAGAACAAGACTGTGATGTACCTACACCCGCGCTACAGATCCACACTGGCAACGATGCCACTGCGTTACAGCTTTGAATGCCTTTCACCGTGGTACCAGACTGGCGGGATTCTCTCCGTCGCTACGACGACACGCCGACGACGACAGCGATGAAGAAGGGTAAGAGAGGCGCCGGGGCAGGGGGAGGTGAAAGTGAGTAGGGGGTGAGTGACTCACCGGGAGTGTCTTGAATTTCTCTCGCTTTATCTCACGGGTGTGCAAGGACGACCGACGACACGGACTTCTAATTGTAAGTAGAAAGGCAAACGTACAACGTAGGTACAACGTCCTGTCTCGGTGCCTCGCGGCTCGGGCGGCTTCTTCTTCATCATCTTCCTCGTCCTCTGTTCGCCTTCGTCGTCCGACATCTTCGTCGTCTCATCGCCGCAATGTTGTCCTTCGGTACAACCCACTCTCGCTCTTTCGAAATCAAGGCTCGTGGCGCCTGAAACTGTTCTTCATCCTCGTTTTGTTTTCTTATTCGGGGTTTCGACTGTTTCTCTTCTGTTATCCCTTCTTCGTTTCTCGCTCCTCCCCGCTCAATGGTTCGATGACGTTCGGGCGCCTGGGATGTTGCCACGATAGTCGAGGTCATTTTTAGACGAATCCATTTATGTACGAGAAAGCCGCCCTCCCCGAGTACATTAGCAATCAAAACAAGGAATACCGACGGAACAGGAGGCTACCGCTGTTAGGTTGGATGTATGTTGGAGAGCAGTAGACATTCATGGGTTACGAAGGAACGGCAACGAGGTCGAGGAGGTCGCAGAGCTTTGGCAGCTGTCGTTGCAACGCTTCACAGTCGTCCTGCTGCGCGTTCAGTTTCATGCTTTTTCCTGACGAACCAATTCACCTACTGCTTTGACGCGCATTTTGACGAAGCGGGAAATTGGGGGAAAACAAGCAACGACGCGGTGTATGTATAAGAAGGGAAAGAGAAAATAACGGATTCACTGTGTCCGTCTAACCTGACCCTCGAAATGCAGTGCTGCAGCTGTCCCGCGGAGATGTTAACATAGGGTTTACCTTCCGGCGCAAGGTCGCTCTTCCGCTTCTCTCAGTTGGCGATTGTTATTTGTTTTCTTGCAAATAGTACAATACCTCGTGCTAAACCTTCTGTTGCCGAACTACGAGACCGTGAGGTATGGCGGGGTAACATTTTTAAACCATTTCTTTCTATGAAACGTCGTCTCGTTGAAATGAATATCCAAAGTCTGTTTATAAATGTGGCGTATGCCAACAAGCATAAGAAAAAATGTTGAACAGTACATTCAGATAATCCTATACTTGAAATCGCTTTTCCTTAAGGAGAGATTTTGGCGATTTAATCTCGAAAATCGTGTTTTATGTTTTCGTAACACGAAAAAAAAATCTTTTAAAAAATTTGACGGGAATTAGTGTATTGACGAGTGATATCCTGATGACGTACAAAAAAAATTGCAGACTCGAATATAACAACGTATCGAAGGAATTACATTTTTTAAATGTAATTTATGAAAAAATTATTAAAATGAATATGCCGGCAATAGAAACCTTTATGCACAAACCGTGTAACAAATTTCAAAGTGATCTTTATTGCTATTTTAATAATTTATTTTAATTTTATTATTTTTCATAATCATTCCGTGCGTAATATTAAATTTTGAATTATTTTTAATAGATGACAATGTTTAGAAATGCGGATTTTTTTACATGATTATTAGAATACTATTTTTAAGAAACAATCCGATGGAACGATTTTTTTTCTCGTATAAAAAAACACATTTTTCTGCCTGAAATCGCCCCGTAACGCTGTAAAATCGATGAAACTGGCGGCTACGAGTGCAATGTCCCGTTTTCTAGTCTGTAATTTCAATGCTATTTATCGTATCGGTATGGCACTCTGACAAACGTATTGCTTACAGCCCGCCGTATCGATTTCACTGCAATGAAGCTTAACGTTTTTTCTTCTTAGACTAACTGGCGCAGTGACGAAGACTCAGAGGGCGGGGTGGGTGGGGGTGGGAGGGAGGGGTGCAGAGATAGAGGGCGGTATTGTTGAGTCAACTTCGAAGCTACAACACTAATAACTTCGATTGCTGCCCCCGCGTTTTTGAATAAGGAACGAACGTTCGTCATTCCGGTAGTAAAGATTCTCCTGGATTCGCGATACAATCAACCCGCGGCCCCTTAGGGTTTTATTGTTCCCCGTATGGGACGGAAGTGAAAGTTGCAACGAGAATTTTTCGCACGGTCGTCAGCGAGCCGAGTGTTATTAATAAACCGCAACGTTGCAACGTTAGTCTATGACTCATTCGGTATGATTCCCCGTAGTTGTCGGCTGTGTGTCTAAGGACCTGGATAACTCGTTACAGTGTGGGGAACTCCCTTCTCTCCGTCCTTCGGCAGTAGGTGCGCTTGGGCATTCCGTACGGTGGGCAGATCGCAAGCTTTGCAATAAACGACGAGACAGGCACAGACGGCATGAACGATCAAGCATTCACGGAACTTTTTGTCTCAAATGATGTACACGACGTAAATGTTACATATCTTCCAATTCCCATTGTTGCGCAAGAGGTTACGTTACAATGAGTTAATTATACAATGATAATTTATACAAAATATAAATGAGTAAAAAATCTTTAAAAAAATCATTTTATTACCCAATTATTATTATTTAAATTTTTTCATTTTTTTGAAACCCGATGACGTAGCGCTCCGAAAACTGGTTTGGTCCGTTTTTTTTTTATCGAAATAGAATCCAAACATTTTCGCGCAAAAATCGATTGGTTTATACTAGCAATGGAAAAATTCTATACTATTTATCGATCGTAAAGTCGAATAAAATAAGCGAGCGATATTTGCCGATTTTTTTTTTTTCCGTCGGCTCGAGCTCTCGTCACGTGCTGCTGCTTGAGAACGCGTGCTTGCAGCGACGATCGAGTTGCCGGAACACTGTGTACACCGTTGCACAACATAGTGCACATGTATAATCCGCTAACGGCTACCACACGCACGACATACCTAAGCCGCACACAATCTCGCGATGCATCGTCGTCGGGTGTATCAAGGAACGAAAGCAAGCAGAAAAGAAAGACGATTGTCTCTTCGTACTCGAACGAGTCTCGCGACTCTCGTCGACTCTACCGGCTGGTTACGTCATTCGGGACAATGCTGGCACTGTGCACTCGTGGCACAGATTCGCGATCTTACGTACTACATAACCCGGTATACTAATACCATATATATGTATATAAATAAATGGTATTCTATACGGGTATGATAAAGCCATACCACTCTCACTTCTTCTGAAGAAAGGAGTGGAGGAATCCTTAGGGATTGCCTCGACGAGAGGCCGAGACGACGAGAATTGCACGGGACTGGCCTCTCCCCGTCATCGCTACCAGCACCACACTTTTATACTTCCGTCAATAAACGGTACGACGAGCAGCGGAAGATCGTTGCCCCAGCCGCAGCACAAGCACAAGGTATCAAACTGTAGAATGAACAAGAGAGTACAACTACGCGCTCGTCTGTGTGTACCGCGAAACATGTAAGACCGATTGGCTGTCGAAGCTGTTCCGTAACCGTGGCAGCCACGGGCTCTCTCGACTCTGCGGGAACTAGTTTTTGTTCCCATGCCATTATGTCCAGAAATGTTTTTTTTTTGTTCGCTCTCTTCTACCCCTTCACCGCCCGTCGCTACTGCCGAGTTTCCGAAGTGCGATATACCGTTGGGCCTGCGGGTTTATCGCTCTGTTTTTGCTCGCAACCGGAGTACAGTGCGGTTTTATTTCTATTTTTTATTTTTATTATTTTTTTTTTTACTGAAAAGATAGACTCTCGCGGTAAACAGTGTATCTGCGATATTGTCGTGTCGATTTTATTTTATAATTTTTGTAATATAGTTTCGCGTTTTTTTTCGTCGAAGAAAATAATTAATTTCGATCTGTTGGTCTTTGAAATTTTGGAGTTTCGTCGTTCTGCGCTTTTTGCTTTATGCTTTATTCGGGGTGCGCAGGAAATGGAATTGGTCCCTCTCGTTAAGCTCGCGTTTCTGCGAAGCAGCCTTCCCTCTTCGCTCCGCACTAGAGAGCACGTGCCGCCTCGCTTTCCCGCTTCTAATAGTCTCTCGTTTCACACGATTCGATTAAGTCACAGAGTGGAGAGAGATAGGAAAAATAGAGTGCGAAGACAAAATAAAAGAAGCGAAGAAAGGCAAAAGACCGAGGGAAGCGCGCATAACGAAATGCCGTAGCGAGAGAACGTCGCGCCCGGCCTTTCTTATCTCCGATTACCGCATCCTCCCCGAGTCGCGGAAACGAGTAATTCGAGTTATGTTTCACTCCCGGGAACCCTCGTATGAAGTATCCCGTCTAAAAGAGACGGCGAAAGAGTACATGATGAGACGAGGGATGATGATGAAAACGAGACACAAAACATCGCGCGACGACGAGAACGGTGGAGGGTGCGCGAGGGGTGGGGGGAGGAGAAAAAAATGAGAGTGACGGTGACGAGGACGAGAACGAAAAACGAGCTTCAACACTCTGACACGTGTCGCGCGTTACGTTACACATTGTTTTTCCACGGTTATTCCCGGAGACGCGTCTGGGTTACGGGATGCTGTGAGGGAGGGGAGCGACGACAGGGTTCAGTTGAAAAATAAAGATCTTCAAGAACTCAAATGCTACGGGAAAATACATTTTGGTCGATTGAAGGTGAAAAATGATCGTCAAGATGAATACGCTTTTTTTTTTGTTCGCAAAGAACGAAAAAAAGCAGCGCTCGATAGCGCTAATACAAAAAAAATTCATCTCATGTAAATAAATATGTTTTTTATAGATCAAAATTTTATTTGTTAAGTACGAAAATAAAATTTGTTAAATACGAAAATAAAAAAAAAACTACAAATTGTATTTACCAAAAGACTTTTAGGAGCAGTGAAAAAACAATACATCGAGAAGGATCCCGATAATTTCATCGGCAATATTTTCCTTCCGTTTAATGTCAACAATTTTTTTTTCGAAGTCTCATTGTTTACAGATGTTAAAAAAAAATTGACAAATCTCCGTTTCCATGAAAAAAAAAAAATAAAAAAATAAAAAATCCAAAAAACGAATCCCCTATATCCACGAGTTTTGTCGACAGTCATCGAATTAATTCGAAGCGACCTATCCGTTCTTCCGAGTGTGAAAATTGAAACGACCGTGTCGTGTCGTCCGGCGCTGGTTTTGTCCGTAACACCGATCGTTCCATCACACACGCCCCGGCTGACTGGGCTGCCGCTGGCTGTCGAGTTCTGTCACTACACACATGCAGGTCTTCGCGCTCGTCTTACCGCGTAACGTATGAAACCGGAGTGGAATGGATGTGTGTCGGTATAGAGCGAAACAGACGGAGATACAGTGAGGCCTCGGGTCGCTCTATAATAAGAGAATTCGTCAACGTAAACGAAAATGCCATGCGAACAAGCAAAGGGAACTCAAGCTAAAGGGACATTAGGCTGTGTACTCGAATTCCGACGAGGACTTAGTGGCGGGATCGATGGCTATTGGACCCAATCATCCTACCAGCATTATCGTCGCCGCTGCTTTCATCGCAATGTCCACTGGTACCCATATGCGACGTTTTTTCGTTTTTTATCTCTTTCCATTCGCTACTATCCCATTCCCCAAAGTCTCTGCCGCCCATCATTGACATTGGCGCGAGAGAAAGAGACCCGGAAAAGAAAAAAATAAAAAATATATATATAATGTTTCATCGGGACGAGGGGAGACTCCTCTCCTCCCTTCTATCTCGCCGGCGCTATTATTTATCCGCGCTGTCGTCTGCCCAATCAGTCATACCGACATATGCTTAAGTAAGATTACATTTGTACTAATACCTCGGCGAGGACGGGGCGTTCCAGGGGGGGTCGGGGTCCCAATAGGGGAGGGGGGATTCACGGATTTTCCGAAGGACGCACGAGGCTCTCGAGCGAAGGGTGGAAACTGGATGGAGCAACGGCAGAAGCTAAACGCTGTAGAGAGACCGCAGGGAAAGAGCTATATATATGGCATTATACATATATATCGCAGGCTGATGTATAGGTATAGGTATTACTATGGTTAGGTACAGTATCACGAGGGGTGAAGCAGAGAAGCACGAACGGTCTTTTTTTTATTGTTATTATTATTATTTTTTTTTCATTCGGACTGGTAATGGCCGAACTCTCGACAGATTATGCTCGGATGTTGTATCCCAATTCGGTAGGCCCCCTACTCTTATAGGGATTTAGTGTGGCTTACTACTGCCTCGAGTATTACCGTACATAATGCAACGGTGTGGAACACACCGTAACGGAGCAAACGTGTTGGGATGGATCGCGAGGGCTTTGAACGCCTGGGATTTGATTAAATGGTAAAGGGGTTCTCGGCTACAGTGGGCAATGTAGTGCGTTTGATGAAAATCTATGTCGATGGAAAGCACGATTGGGTGCAACAGATAGAGAGGAATAAAAAATTAATCGAAGGCTACCGGTGAATGAATTCGGGGAATTCTTATCCTCGGGGATTCTATTTGTATTTCGTTTTTTTCCTAAACGTGTTGAAAACCGCTGAGTGTTCCCTGCGAAAAAACATCGAACACTCCTCCCGAACGGCAGGGATTCGTAATATTTATGGTTTATCGATTTCATTACAATACTTTTATTTTTTTTCAGTCAATTATTAAATACATCATCGTTTATAAATAAATCATTAATTGATTTTTAATGCGCGTTTTTTCAACAATCAGAAATTTTAGATCGAACAAAAAAATTTATTTTGGAAAATCATCGAAATCTATCGTTGTTTGTAACATTTTGTACTTCGAGACGGAAATTATGCGATTTGAAAATAACGGCGAAAGTTGAAGAATTTTCCGAAGGCTGTGCCAAAAATGGAAAATATGTTTTTTCAATCTGCTCCGGAAGATTGTCGACGTAATCTATTGTAAATTGGATTCATTCGAAATAAAAAAAAAAAGTTTGGCAGTAGTATTCCCGGATAAATCTTCGTAAAAATCCTCGTAAGGAATTCTCCGATCGAAAAAAAAGGAAAATCCTCATTATTTCTTTTACACAATTCGATACGAATTTCATAATTTCTTTTAAGAGAAATTGTGTAATGCCTCATTTATCGAAGGACGCATAAAGGACTCGAGTATAGAAATTATGCTGAGCGGGTCACTTTCACTACGCGCGCGCGCGTCGTTGAGTATTAGCAGTGGCGTATCTCATCAGGATTCATGAACCCTGAACGGCAGGCCAGGTGCTCCCGTAGTGGTCTTTAGAAACTGACGACTGCGGTGCTGTAGGCTGGCGGACAATGAGCGATCATCAGCTATAAATTACATTATCATCTGTGCGTTAAAAAAAAAGGACTTCAGCAGCTACAGCGAAATCGCACAAGGCACTTTCTCACGCATTTATACCGGCGGATAGTTTCGTGCGAAAGATCGATCCGCTCCGATAAGACGAAACTTTTTTTTTGTCTTCATCGTCTAAACAGCCAAGCCTACGTATATAGTCCCCCCCTATATGGCCGAAGTATCGATCGCGGTAAAGTTTGCGGGCTCTCGATCGACAGAGAGTCGAAGGGTAGGAACGCGAGATTGTCGAGAAATCGCGGGTGATTCCAGCGAGAGTTCGTGTGCTGGTTACCCAATCGACGAGGTACGAGGCACAGAGGACTACGACGACGAGGCGAAACGATCGAACGTTTCGATAGAGAGAAAAGTTCATACTTGACCGAAGTCTCGCGGCAGGGGGGATCTGTACGGGGAGCTCGAGGATCGATCGAACGATCACGAAGAACCTTTATACGAGTATTTATGGGGCCGCGATCTTTGATGGTATTTTTTTTACTTTTTTTTTTTTATTTTTATTTATTTTTTTCCAATTTTATATAATGCTATTGGCGTTAAAAGGATGAAAGAGATACCCGTGTATAGTAATCGTGACGTTATGTGTGGATACACGTATTTATCGTTTTGTCGTACCAGACAATTCGTTTTTATTGTACTTGCAATTCGTCCAACGCTGACATGGGGAATTACATTTGCGCTAATGCGCGACTCTCTACAAGCGTTCCATGTCGTTTGCCGTACGTATTTGTGCAATTGCACTCGGGAATCTCTTGTTTGAGTTTCGCACACAGGCATGGAGTGCCCACGAGGAAAGCATAATACTATTATAGCTAATGGGAAACATGAGCTTTGCAACACAAGTGAGGAATATTAATTGTGTGAATAACTTACACGCGGCACCTACTTTTTCGTATTAAACATCACAGTACGAAAACTTGTTATTATAACAAATGTATTAAAGATCGAAAAAGTGTCGGTGTTGAAAATTTAACGATCAATCGACCAAAAAATCATTTATTTTTTACCGAATATCTGAACCTTTATTTTTACGTGAGAATAAAATAATTCAAGGTTAATCGTAATTACGAACCGAGTTTCTCGATCGCGTTTTTCTCTTCAACTCAAATTTATTTTTTCTCCGCGTTTTTTTATTCACGGTTAATACATTTTTTTTATTAAGCATATTTTTTTATTTCTCATTGTGGTCGACAATGGAATGCAAAAGGAAAGTTTTTTTTTTTCGTGATCCAGGGAAATTTACACCGACAATGAGGCAATGCCGCGGTAACTGGAAATTTGCAGTCCACGTTGCAGCGATAAAGCTCGCCGCGTTAAGACCACCTGCTTACGCAAGCCAAACGATAATTATTTCCTTTGAAAGATAACGCGGGAATTATCGTCGTCGATTTAAGCGATACATGAGGGGGCATGGGTATGAGAATTAACCGGTGGTACACCAAACGACGCGTAAAGGCGCGAAAGACGCGCGACGACAATCTCTATCCGCCGCGGCAACGAAACTATTATCGCTTCCTCAGATGTTCCATAAATTAGGTACACACGCCGTGGTTATCCTTCGGCTTCGACAATACGGTGCGAATGACCTTATAGCTGTATTTCTTATACCTCGCAACGCATCTAATATATTTGTCAACGAGTCTTGACGCCGAGGCTGCTTGGGGTTAGACGCGGAATGAACAAGAAAATTTCTATCATCCCAAGCGACCGCATCTCTATCAACGCTGCCGTAACTCTCCTGCCGTTCGTAAAACACTAAACACAGATAACGAAATCTACGATATTCTAAAGACGAAAAAAGAAAAAAAATGTATGTAGCATGCGTAAAATTCAATTTTACGCATTGTTTTTGATGCGTAAAAGTGAATTTTCACGCATAAATTTTACGCATACTGCATCAAAAAATTTCGTATGCGACACGTGCGTTAAATACGATTTTACGCACTTGTGGCATAATGTACTATTAATTTTCCGCGAGTCATAGCTTGTGTCTGAGATACTTATTGCTATCACTAGACGCGACAAAAACTCTTTTTTTTTATTCTAATTGGCAACCATAAAATAGTATATTATGCCACAAGTGCGTAAAATCGTATTTAACGCACGTCTCGCACAGGTGCACTCGTGCACCCGTGCACTTGCACGGTGTGGTATGCGTAAAAATCACGCGTGAAAATTCATTTTTCGCATCAAGAACAGTTCGTAAAATCCAATTTTACGCATACTACATAAAAAAATGCATTTTAAACACATGTCTACGAAGCGCCGCGTTTTAATGCACACAAAACGATAGACGTATTACGATCTCACGTACAATATTTATTGTTCACGTCACGAGATACCCACGGGTCATTTAGTTTCGCGAATTCGATTAAATTATCAATCGACAAATGGGCTCTCGCTCCGGTGATCTCGGCTCGGAA
The DNA here is from genome assembly GCA_964006125.1 of Cryptus viduatorius. Taxonomy (NCBI): domain Eukaryota; kingdom Metazoa; phylum Arthropoda; class Insecta; order Hymenoptera; family Ichneumonidae; genus Cryptus; species Cryptus viduatorius. The sequence goes on from OZ023221.1 coordinate 13,571,890, forward strand.
GATCGAGCGTGTCGAGATGCTATTCCCGACGCCGCACGGTTCGGGGAGAAAGTATCGAACGCGTGTACTCGAATGGATTGTCGGTTACACCGTGTGCTATTATGTACACAGATATAAAGTGTTATGTACATTGGAAACGAGATGAATCGTGGCACGTCGGAGAGAGAATGCCTGTCTCGCGAGTTACATATCGGTACGTATTATCGCAAAATGTTTAAGTTCCGCGCAAACCTTGTAGCCGACAGGTCCGCACGCTTAAGCTGATCGGGATTAACAACCCGCGTCGGCTTCCTCGGTATAGATAGTTAAAACAAAAAAAGGCGATGAATAAACTTGGCACTCTGACTGTGCATTCTTTTCCATCGATCACACCACATTTCCTGTGGAAAGTATGATTATTTGTTGGCTCTGCGAGTCGAGAAAAAAGACTCGCATGCGAAAAGTTTCGCATGAGAAATATCTTTGAAACTTTTGTTTTATTCCACAGAATTATCAATAATAATGATAATAATAAAACAAATCAATGAGAAAACGTCGAGAAATTAACGTTTTTTGTACAGTTTTTCAAGAAAATACGAAGTCATTTTTGTCGCTTCGCAGAAGAAAGTGCGTAAATACCGCGGATTATAGTTTTTACTAGGGATAAAAACGTTTTTTGTTTTCAATCGAACAGATTTCATAGTATTCTCCGTATTATTGTGTATTTTTAGCGCTCAGTTCAAACTGTGTACTGATTTCTTTCGACTGATAATTTTTTTTGCGCTGTTAAATTTATTATTCTCTTTGCGGAAATAATCGACGCAGGTCTGGATAATCTCACCTGTTAACAGCTGCGCGAGGAGAAAGTATACTATTACTATACGTGCTTCTGTATGTATACAACTCCATGCCGGCCGGAATGAGCAAACGTCACAAAACACCTCTCGACAGAAAACAAATTCGTGTGAATTTTCGTGCAAATAACCCGCGATCCTTCCTTGCATTTTCGCGGCGTTAATTTCCTTTTTTCCTTTTACCATCGTCACCTTTCACTTTGCAGTTGCTTGGTCGACAATTTTCTCGCTTGTTTAGACCCGTCCCTGGGTCCTACTTTGACGCTCAGAGCGCGCGCTGCGGTTTTTTTTCTGGCAAAACGTTTTATCCGCGAATTTTACACGGAACAGACAGCAGTTGATATTCCACGTCGGTATTTACTCGGCAATACGAGTGAGAGATGTATTTGCCGATGCTGTCCCGCCAATTAATCGAGTTCTCGGTATAGGACCGCGTTGGGTGGCAGAGAGGGGAGTCGCGAGGGTATAAAGGGATGAGGAGTGGCAACGGGACATACCGGTAACCGCGGGTTTCGCGGGGACGAACCGCATTCAAACTGCAAGTTTGCATTTTTGTTTGCAAACATGCATACTATATGCAGGTGACTGCGGACCGAACGCAGCGCGAAATCGGCGCGAACAAACGTTGAATAACGTAAATAAGTTTACGCTCGTCCCACGAATCCGCGAACTCTGTGGCTGTCGCGTGTCTATACATTTTCCCTGTGTACGTCCGGCGAATTTTGCGAGGAAATTCGGTGTTGACGCGTTGATGGTCACCGGCCAGTGTCCTTGTTCGTTCGTATCGATCCATCCATTTATATTTAAAGAGTCGAATCGTAACGACGAATTTCGCTTACCGATGGCACGGAATTGAAAATAAATATGAATTATCGTGAACTCAGAATTTTTTTTTTTTTTTTCAATTTAATCATATTATTTGCCAAGATTCGTATGCAGAGTAAATATGGCTGTAGGGAAAAAACATTTCACAACAGATTTCCATAAAAAATAAAATAATAATTGTGTCGCCGTATCGTAATTTATTCGTAATTATCTATTTGGAATTTACATTTCTTTTTGTTTTTTTTTTCTTTTTTTTTATAGCCTTATATCGCGTTAGCAGATAAATAGATTAATAAACCAAAGGCCTGAACCCGAGAGTGTTTGCTACTGAGTTGAACTTGTATTTCATAGAGCACGGGTCCGATAATGGACATGTCTAATAGGAAAATAGCTTAGCGACAAAACCCTCGCGTCACCGCGTACAGCAGGACTAACGCCGGATGTCAAGACCGGCTAGAAAAAGGGAATTCCTTTCAGAATTTTCGAGTGTTACAAGAAGGTTGGGGTGTCTAACTTCTGCTGCGACAAGCGCAGGGCGAGCTTACAACGTTGCTGAGCTAATCGCATAGGGAAATTGACAAAGAGTCGACAACTGTCGGCGCGACGCAGCTGGGTCACCGACTTTGGAGTGCTTGTTCACCCTACGATTGTCGCACGTCCAACCCAATAGTATATACACTGTACTTATTTTCGCTACCCTTTTATCGCGTGGGTTACAGAACACCGTCCATCGAAATCAATTGAAACCGATGACTCCCTTTTGCTCTCTAGGAAAACATTACAATATGTCGATGATTCGCGCATCTGGATAGAATAAAAAAAGACCTCTCTACCATCTCGATAAAGCCGACCGATTCGTTCCGCAGGCATCGGAACGATGAGCCGCGACGATAAACTGATCATCGTGAAATCCTTTCTAAAAGCTACAGATTAATTTCATTAGGAAAACTATATAGTGCAAAAAAGCTGAGTACAGCGTCGCAAGGGATGTGAAAGGGATCCATTAACTATCAAGATTCAGCGACCGTTTTTGGGTTCATGATTTATAATACGATCCCTTGAGATCAATCGACGGTGAAGCAATGAATCCTAAATCTGGATATCTAGACGATGGAGTCAATAAAGTGATCCGAATACTCTTTGGAGCATTGAAAAAGTAGTTTTTGGTTGTTTTCGATCGATGGCCGGCATAAGACGAAATGAATTAATTCGTCATGCATATGCGACCATTTTTACAGCTTACGAAGGACACAATGCCGTTGAATGGACTTTAATCTTTTAAAAATTCAGCTGCAACATCCAATCTTATATTCAGGACACATTTCTCCATGAGAATCACGAGCGCACCATTCTTTCTCGACAATTTATCGCACGACAGCGAAGAACGCACGACCGTGATGCGAAGAGCAGCGAGAAGAAATGAAAGAGGGTGCAACGGCGATTAGGTTTTCGATCGTCAGTAATATAGCTTCTGATAGTCTCTCTGCGGAGACATCAGACATTTTGATGGGTACGCGCGCCATCCCCTTGAGAGTAAAGTCAATCCGAAACCTACCCATTGCGGCAAGACGAAGAGAAAACTCAAACTACACGCCTGGCGAACCAAGACAACACACCCCCGCCCTCCCTTTCTTATCTCTTCCCGTTCTATCTCGCTGAATACGCCGTCGTTTCCCGAAAAGCCGAGGAAGCGAGGCGAGACGAACTCCATCGAGGTTCTCCATCCCGATATTCTCTGAAATCAGTCGAAGCCTTCCAGACTCGAATTCTGGTACGAAACTTCCAACAAGATTCGCATCCACCCGTACCCGAGTATCCACCCGATACTCAAGGAACTGCTGAGACTACCCGATCATGATGCGTTCATCCTTCCGTTCGATGTTCTCGAGGCTGCCGATACCTTCTTACTCTCCGGTTCATTCCATTTCCACTCCTCTCCTCTCCCCTTGTAGGCTTAGGCAAGCGAGTTATTGATTTGTTTCATCGCCAGTAGCGAGGGGTAGTAGTAGTACTACTGCCGTTGGTTGCGCATAGGTTCACTTGGCTGACGTTGGGTTTACAACATATACGCAACTGAAACGTGAGGTAAGGGCTTCTTCTCTCGACTCCCTTATATTTCGCAGCTCTCACACGGCCTCCACCCGACTTGCATCGAACACCTACCCCAGCTGTGGGTTTTAACGCCGTTTCGCTCTCTACCGAATGAACTGCGCTGCTGCGGTGATGCTGCTTCGATTCACGTCTCCGGGGAACCCCCGGCTACGGATCGGTGCCCGCGTCGGCACACATCGTCGCTCCGTGTCACGATGCAATGCCTACGCGCTTCACGAGCGTGCCAGGGTGAGAAATCGAACCGAGTGAGGAAAGAAACAGGGGTCGTAACAGCCCCCTCTTTCCCAGTGCCAATACAATAATGCACGGGAAACTGTGTGCACACACTACGCGTGCAATCCCCATCGATGTCCGCTTTCAATTCGACTTCCGCGCTGTTCTCCCTCCGATTTTTTCCTACCTATTCCGTTTTTTTTATGGTTTTCTATAGCCCACCGACTACTCCGCGATCACCGTTCCCTTTGATATTCCCCATGGATACACTTATACGGCCGATGATTTCCTCGATGTGTTCAGTTCAGCTTGCGTGCAGCCGTATCGCGGCTATTGACACGCTTTGCACTTTCACGCTGCATTCGACGACCTGAGGCGCGCGACGAAACTCTGTCGACATGCTGTTTACAATGATTGGATTTATTAATCTGCGATAAAACTCCCCTGTGAGTCCCCCGAAGCCGTAGCGCGATCGGTTACCGTGACGGATCTCTGATCATTCCCTGATTTTTTGGAGGTTATGTATGCATACATCGTAATTATTCGCTTTGTTATTGCGACGATCAGTTAAGCACTGAAACGCAAAGGGTGCCGGAGAGGTAGAAGGGAATACGGGAATGCCGAACACCCCGACAACTAAATACGCATTCGGTACCTCGAATAACGTGTTATTCTGATGTACAAAGTGATTGACCGAATTTTTAATATTTTCATCGGGTCAGAAGTGTTAGAAATTTGTAAAATCGGTCGCTTTATATTCGTTTACATTCGTTTGGATTCGTTTATATTCGATTCCACATATGTCAGATTACATTTTTTTTATTTTGTAATACGTAAAAAACTCCGAAGATTGATAATCATCGTCCCCTAGCGATGCGCACATCTCAGATTCGATGTTAAAGTAGTTAATAGAGAATCGAAAAAATGCAAAATGACGCGAATTTTTTATCATTTCGTTGAATCTGATGGCGAGAAATCATCGCTAAAATAATCAATAAATAAGCGAAATACGACTGTAAGGAGCATTTGATTTGGGAGATGAGCGTCGTGACAGATGCGAAAAAACTTGTGAGTCAAATTCCGCGCTAAAATAGAGAGTCCCTTTTAGTCACGGTCCGTATCAAAGTCGACTAGAGACTATCCATATCGTCGACGCTCCCGTTTCTTTGCTCCATTTCCATCCCCATCGACGAGTAAAGTGGTTGGAAGCAAATCGCGCGTCAGTCAAGCTGCCACGGGGCAGATAGGGATGAAGGGGACGAATGTTCGATCGTACCACTCTGATTGTCGAAGTGTTGTTTGCGGTATGTAGTTTGTCCTCTCGCAATGATAGCTCTCGACTCGACCGATTTTCTCGGATAAGACGAAAATTACGAGGGGTTCTCGTATTTTGACAAATCTCGTTGATTCGCGCTTATTCCGCCGGTGCGGGCGGTTCTTACCCTTTGCTCAGCAGCGATCTATCGCGAACTCTGGACACCGTCGTTTACACGCGACTATTTGTTCAAGAATTTTTTTCCTGATGCTCCAAAGTGTAACGTTTCTCATTTACATCTCGACTGGTGGGATGCTGCGGTGGTATATAAAATTTCTCTTATCTCTAACAGACGCATGAGTGAGAAGAAAAAAAAAAGAAAAAATTGAATTTTTGCCGGGCTATATTTTGCTTTCGTTGATCTCAATCGGTGAATTATACTTTTGGGAACGTGTGGGGGCAGAGAGGGAGAGAGAGAGAGAGAGAGACAGTGTATTGACTTCAAACGTTATGCACCCCTCGCTGGCAGTGTCTGGACGGGCGCAACAACTCCCCCTCGACTTTGTAATTGATTAGTCCTGATACGCCTCCTTATCTCTAAATTCATCTCCACCGGGCAGGAGCAGCAGCATCAACGGCAGTTCTGCCCCGTCTCCTCCCACGGTCTCGAACGATCCTGGCCGCCGTCGATGCCTTTCGGTTGTTGTGTACTCAGAGAGCGCTTCGGGGCATACTGCACGCGCACGGACCAACCATACGTATGTATATATACTGCAAGTAGGAACGTAGGGGGCGGAATAGAACTTCATGGGAGAGTTTGACTATAAAGAATCAATCGCCTACAATATGAACGATGCTTTTTACGGCTTGCGTCAATATTTGATGCAATTGTGTAAAGAGAGTTACCCCGACGTCGTATAAAGTTCCGTTCACGTGTGTATATCCTATTATAAAAGACGAACCAATGTATGAATTATGCAAGGCGCGCGCACAGGGGGTGGAGAGGAGAATGAAATTAATAATACGTATTCAAACAACAGTAGGAAACGACCTTTTACGGTATGTATAATTTTTCGTTAATTGTTTTAACCATTTATAGCCTATAATTTTTTTATTCATCGCGACTTCCCTTTTTTCAACGAGACACGGATGTTGCTTGGTATTAATCACGATACGATTTTATGAATAAATATAAGAAGAAATGAAAAAAAAAAAAAAAAAAATCACAATTTTTCCGCGTAACATAGAATTGTTGATTATTTGAACCCCTCGTGTACCGGATTTGGTCCATTGAAGAAAAAAAGCCTTACAGAGTCCGGGGTTCGCCGTCTGGTGGATAGGAATCCCCTCTCGAAAGATCAATTAGGGGAAATCCCGATAATGGGGTTTTGTTCGCGGATGGAACCCAACAGCATAGCGGTAGGATTCTCTTGGGGAAACCTGGTGGCCTCGTACTATACGCGTCGAATCAAACGGAAAATAAGAAAGCTTTCGCGTATACAGTGTTCCGGCTTTGTGCTACAGGAGCGTACAAGCTCCTTGATGTATGTACTATACATTGGAAATATCGTACGTCTCGGTTGGTATATATATATGTACATATACTCTGTATGTGAGGATCACAATGGAACCCCAAGGATTCACCGTTGCTTGAGAATGAAGGGAGAAAGGTTAATTCTCAAATAATCGATCTACCAATCGCACCGAGAATAGAGGAGACGATCGATTCCTCTCCGACGACGAGAACAGTTCAGACATATTACTGTACAGACAGACGAAACGGACTGAATATCTCTCAGGCTTCTCGTCGCGTAGTCCAGGCAACACCCTCGAAACTGTAGAAACGCGTTTCTCTACATACTCGTCGTCGTGAATCTATATAATTCGCATTCGGAGACGATTCAGAGATCGAAACGTTCCTAAAAATAAATTAACCAGCTACGAAAATATCAAACGTGACCCACCTATTTAATTATTCTGTTACTCGTGTAATTAAAATTAAATCAGAAATTCTATTTTCATATGACATGAATTATCCGCGGACGACATATACATCGAAGTATTGAATTTGCGCGGGCCGCGAATTTGAGCTTTGATTTAATTTTGGATTCAGTCGAAAGGAACTGTGCGGAAAAAAAATATGAAAAACGGCAGCTGCCATTTTGAAAATTTATTTAAACGTAAAAAGTTCATGATGTATAAACCGATTAAAAAATGCTTACGTAACACAGGAGAAATTGATTTCTTGCTAATGAATTTAATAACGATTTAACCTATTTAACCAAAAAATCGTTTGATGAATTATCTTCTTTCTCCGGCGTCGTAACACGTTATTGGTTTCGGAAACGAAAAAATTCTTAAATCGTATAATACAAATGTATTTCGTTATTTTCTATAATTAGACTGTCGACAATGTATAACCGTTTCCGGCGCGAGATGCGAGAGTCACGGATGAGTAATCCTCGAGAGTACGTTCGAAATCGGATTTATAAGCCGCGAGTAAGCAGATTATCTCACGAGTACGGAACATCGATGATTCGTTTATCAAGTTGTTTCAACGATGTTTCCACGAGCAAAGGAAATTCAGGTACGAAAGCTAACGAGGATTGGTGAAGCAACGGTCGAGAGAACAGGAAAAGGAACACGAAATCGAATACGTCACGCTCCTTAAATTCGACGTGGTTGGTTCGTTGCGGTTACCGAGCAACTTCTTGCGCTTCGCGGCGCGATGAGAGATGAAGCCATCGGGACAACACGACTCGTCCGACAAAACACCGAGACTTTCATCTTTCGAGTGGCTAAATAATGAAACCACTGCAGCTCTTTGGGCGGTTATCCATTTCTGTCCTTTTGTATGTTCGCTTCTGCCGCTTACGCGCTCTCCGAAAGAAAATTCGTTAACTCAGTCTCCCGATTAATGCAGTACTATAATTCATTTCAAGTGTTAATTCAACATTTTTCGACCGACATTAAGCTATTTTCATTAAAATTTAATCACGAAACTCCTGTGTCTGTGTAGAAAATTACATAAGTCTTTACGAAGCGGACTTTCATAAAGTGTAAAAAAAAATTAAACAATGTGCAAATCAAATTTTGCATCAGTGATTTTTTGTAGTTCAATGTAATTCGAACAATGACCGAAAAAACCAACTCTTCGTGTTTAAATTCTTAGCCCGAAATCTCAAAAATTGAAAAAGTTATCGTATTAAGGGGATCAAGTAGCTCTACAATTTGGAAAAATCGATTTTTTTTGCATATATTAATATTATAATGCGTTATAAAGATGGTACTGTCAAATTTAATATGAAATTTTAAAAATGGCGGACGAAAAAGCAAAAAATGTTGCGCGCAAAAGAAAATAAAAAATCACCCGAAAAATGGGAGACAACCCCCTAAATTGTAAAATTTCGCTTATAGCCGAAGACGTTCTCTCCAGTTATGGAAGTTGAAATTTTTTCAACTTCGCATACATACGCACATCACACACGTTTACTCCGTGTAAAAATTGGTCATCGACCCCTCAAATGAGCACAAACGCAAAGTGACATCTATGGAGTCAACTTATACGCGATTATTAATAGTAATGCGCATGGAGAGCCCCAGGAATGGCCATTCGATACATTCGATCTCTGATGATCGGCTCCAGCGGACGCGTAGGTAATTCTCGTTTCGATTCACCGCGGGGTACCGACACCTACGCAGGCGCGTGCACGGTGAGCGCATCCAGCAGCATCAGCAGCTGCACTCTCGTCTTCTTAAGCCATTCCGAAGCTCCTCGCTCGCGATTGAACACACGCAGAGGATGCTGGCGTGGCGTGTCAACAATTAGGAAGTATCCACGTCGGTGAATGTCCGCTTATACGATAACGTCTCTCGTTGTGGCGGCTTGGCGTTGTTGCTTCTGGCACCAACTAAAGAGAGGAAGGATCAGTGAAGCTTCGCTTTTGGGATCGTTCGATGCCACGAGGAGGGGAGGGTTTGGAGGGATCTGCCGATCAGTCGGTGAAGACCGCGCTCGCGCACACACAACACTACACGTCGTGTGGGAGTTTCGTGTACGATCATTAGGTAGATACTATCGGGGCTGTAAGTCACTCAGTCACTCGCTCAATCCTTCGGCTCGATTACTCGGAAGGAAAGAGAGTCACACACGGAGAAGGCAACTGGGCAACCGTACGGGACGGCGATCCACGATCTCATCAGCGCATCGGACTTTGATGCCTCGCGCGTTCCGTCCATTGCGCGACATCAATCTTCGCTTGTAATAAGTCAAAATAGTCAGTGCATTTTTCGTTGCTCTTGAACTATTCACGAAACCTTTGACTTGACTTTATTTTCTTAAATTTCGTAAGACTGTCAAAGATGGCGGCGGCCTTTACCGTTAAAGGTGTATAAAAAAAAAACATGCTGATGCCCTTTTTTAAATCGCGGCTACTCGCAAGAGCGAAAAAAGATCGACAATTATTTTAAATAATATGCAATCTTTTTCATTTAACTTCTTTTTCATTCGGAAGTTTCTGTAATTTCGGTAAAATTATTTTTATGTGAATAATTGGAAGCGTCGCGAAGTACTAAAACGCATTTGTTGTATCATCTAAAATTCGAACACATCGAAAGTTCATGACTTCGACCCGAACCGACTCTCTCAACCAGTTATTCATTGGCGAGGCTTTCACCGGATTATGGTTTCGTGATTGATCGCAGTATTGGAACGGAAAAAAAAATGAGGAAGAAGACAAGAAGAAAATTAGAGTAAGGAGTCTCTCAATAATATTAATGGGTCTAATTTCGAGGAGCCTTTCCCCGTGTACCTTCTAAAGTACGGTTCGAGAAGATCAGCAACTCTGTGATTACTCAGGAGTATACTTCGTTCCTTCGTTATGAAGATATTGTCGGCTATTAATTATGTGGCAAACGACAGCAAATTATCGCTCGTAAGAAGCGCGAGATGGACTTTTGTCTTATGACCCCTTTTTCGCTTCTCCGCGTTTGCAACACTTTCAGAAATGTCGCTAACAGAAAACCACTTTTTTTCTCTCGAAAGTATCTCTTTCTTTCCACACAAAATGACTCGCAATAAGGTAGAAATCGCTCCGAAATCGTGTACCACGATACTGTTTTATGGCAAAGAAATCAGCGGCAGACTTCAAGATGTTTCATCACAAATTCCGAACCCCGAAAAAAGATGATTAGTTGGAAGAACTAACAATTATTCGAAAGAACTAATAATCCGTTGCAACAACCCATTTTTCCTTAAAAAGCAGTTGTCCCACTTGCCTATTAGTTCATTAAACGCATCATTTTTTCTCGATGTAATTCCTCAAACGATTTCACTCCACGAACCGTTGACGAGTTAATAAATAAAAATAAAAAATAAACAATAAATTTAAACACTAAAAATATATAATTATAGGTAGTAATCTGTCCAACAGTCGAGCGCCACGACAATAACCCCACAAGCGAAACAGAGGAGTGTTGAAGCCGCGAGCCAAAGAAATAGAATTGAAGCAATTGAATGAAAATTAAGTACAATAATGTAATTGAAACGGAAGGCGTGTGTTGTAGATACAACCCGAGAAATCTTGGCCGGTTGTTCTCTCCTGACCATTCTCTCAACGCGAGCCATATATAGACGACGCGTTACAGTAGTAAAGAGAATAAATGTTCGGAACTCGCGGCGGAACAGAGTCGAGAGGATTGAATGTGTGAGTTTTGTGTGTATGTGTCCGTTTCTGCGTCTGTATACGCGAATAACCGAGTGAAAGCATCAGCGCGAGGATAGAAGAAGAAGAGCGTGATGCTGTTGGTACTGCTGGGGTGGCCGCCAGAGAATAAGAGAATAGAGGCAGGAAACTATCTCGCTGTATGGGGAGTGAGATTCATTCGAGAGAATCGGTTCGTGGGAGAGATAAATCCATGGATCTGATCTCGATTTGTACGGAACGGGTGCGCGGTGGCGGTGGGGGTCGGCTTCGCGGTAGAATCGTGGAAAGGCTTCGGTTGGATCATTTATCTTTGCTGCCGGGTTTCGATGGGAGTCGAGAAAGAGAAGCGAGTAGCAGTCTGGATTGTGTTTCGCGCGGCTTTACTTACTTCGATCGGTAACATTCGTTCGAATCAGTCGAGCTTAACAACCGACGCTCAATGGCCACTGCACCGAGGTATCCGGCCATACGATGAATTCGCTATCCTCTTCGTCGTACTCTTCCGTAATTAAGTCTCACGTGGTCAATAGGAATGCCGCACGTAAACTGGTGGTGCGACTATTTCGCAAAAGTTAAGATTTATGAAGCTACGGAAAGCGTAGGAAAGTGACGATAGGCTACAGCGGGAAGGGTTAAACGTACTGCGTAAATGCTTATTAATACGAAAAAGAGGTAATAACAGCGAGCATAGAGTTCTATGCGTGCGATGAGAAAAATCAGCGATTACGATGATTATTTTTACGTCGACGGCATAACCCGTAAATAACGCGAGCGCGAAGTAAACTGAGAGGACTTATCCGTTAATGAGCAAACGATAAGTTTTCGCTTGCCGACTATCGTGTTACTGATTTATGCATCTGTTGAGCATAGAGACACGCATAATACGTATGTTCATAGCTACACGAGTCGGGAAGACTTGGAAGAAAAATATTTAAATAAAAAAAAAATATATATATATATTTTTTTGTCCAACCAAACGATAGAGCTATTGGAGTAACCAGTGAGTAGGTGCCGATTTTCTAGTGGGTAGATTAGTCAATTACATTTTTTATTCAATTTTTTTCCATATTATGATTTGACGCTTATCGGTTCGGCAAGTACGAGATTCGCACGAGATTTCGAATATTCGAAAGGAACAAACCTGTCGCTTTCCCAATATAAATCCCTCGAAGCTTCGATGTTATTACCAATACCGACGTGGTGTTTTTTTTTTGCTCTCGCTTAAATCTTTATATTTTAAAAGCGTTCATTACCGATACGTCTCGTAATGGAGCAGCCCGTTGGCACGGCGAGATCAGATCGATGCAAGATCGAAGGTGTGGAGATTGTCGGGTACACTGCGCAACTACCTGCACTAAAGTATATAAGATCTTTGCCGAAGGTGTGTGTTGTACGCCTTACCGGTCGGGGGGGGATAGGGTACGTCGGTCTGTCGGCTGCCGGTCTGCAATTTGATCGCAACATATTTTAGCTTCGGCTGCCCGAGCTCGAGCGTTATCGTTCTTATATTGTTCCAGTGATTACCTATCACGCGCTATTTATTGGCAATGCAACGTCGAGGGAAACGTCGCCCGTTCGGCACCGGTTCCCGACACGTCGCTGATCGCTTCGCACTTCGCACTTTCTTTGCCGTATCGAAACTCCCCCTCCCATCCCCCTCCATCCCCTACTCCATTCGTCCCTCGACGATATAATTATGGGAATCGACGAGGCGCAACGTCTGAGAAACGACGCGAAAGGCCTCGACGCCCTGATACACTTGAGTCCGACGACGACGACGATGATTGTGTACCACGCGCCGACCGATACAACTCTGAGAGTTGCAACGTGCCGCGTACCCCCAATAAAGTGCGGAAGATGTTATTTCGTGCTGATCGCGCCATTGTGAGTAGCGCAGACCCGTGAGCGGCAGCACGAGGGGGGGACGGGAGCAGCACGTGAGATATAGCTCCCTGAAAGCGTTCGCGGTTTGTTATTAAGCCCTCTCCACCCCACCCTCGCCTATAAGTGCAGATATCGACGGAGATATCGTGATTACCGATCATCGTGACTCAATTCCTTCCCACCCCTCCCCACACCCGATTGCCCGTGGCAAATTTACTGTATTCGCAACGTTCGTATCTCGAAAAAAAATGTCCGTAGCCCTGTAAACGTTTTTCAGCGATCCGTGAGCTCTGCTCTCTTTTATTTTTATTTTGTGAAAAACAAATTCTTGATAGACGCGACAAGCGCCATCCATTGTCGGGTGTTTGATGCCTTCGAGGAAATTGTTTGAAATAAATTATACGATTTTTTTTTCACAAAAATTTGTTGCATTTGTAAAAAAAATTGGGTGGCGTACAGTGAGCCTTTACAGCAAAATGAAATTTGGTCCGTCGAGAGACAAAGCACAAGGGATGTTTAAAATGTTTAACAATTCACCAAATATTGCATTACTAGGTATAATTTCCGTTAAAAATTTTGTTCAGCTTACCAAAGAAAATTATTAATTCATTCAACAAAACGACGGACACAGCTGGTCTTTTCGTCGACATTTTCTTTCGCATTGATCGACAAACAGAAAAAAAAAACTACGTTGACAAACTGACGACATGAGTGAGTCTGCGGCAGTGTTTCAATAAAGATGGAACAATATTGCAATATTTTTCCACTTGATGTTCAATCCCAATCGGCTAAAAGAAATAGTAATAAAAAAAAGCTCTTCGTCTTATTTTTCTTTTCTCCGTCTAGTTCTCCGTTCGCCGAAATCGCTCTATCTAATAAATTGAACGATATCCATGACCGTTATATATGAGTGTATATTCAATATCGTTGTCGAGACACGCTTCCTGAAATAATATATATCTTCGCCCGTTTCCATCTATATCCATAATTCCCTTTTTTTTTCTTTTTCTCTATACATCCACCGCGCCGTACTACTCGATTCGGTCGGACGAGAGTTTTGTTTTCCACTTGAAAAGCTTTGCCGTTCGGAGGTTCTACGTTCGAAATTTTCCGAAACATTCCAATGTATCGTATCAGTGTTGATAATTTGTTTATTGGATCCGTTCAAATATAGGTTTCCAAAGCTACTGGAATCTACTCCACGCAGATATTGCGTTTCGCGAGTATACAACGTATAGTGTTCGTATATATTCCCGTTACCCGTTGGAACGATATATATGTATAGAAATATATCTATCCCCGACCACCGCCACTTTGAACCACTGAAAAGGGCTCGACGCATTCTCGCTCCACGTGGAATTATTAAAACTCGATCGTGCGCTACCACGACGATGCGTGATGGCACTTCCCGCGGCCCATATGGGCACCAAATGGTATTGCGCGAAAGTGGAAGGTCCGAGAGACCGAGAGTCTCGTGCGTGCGATGATGATGGGTCATGTATGCCCAGTAGCCATCGGCCAGAAAACAATAAAGCTGCCCTATCACCCCCATGTGTGTTGGGGGGTTGGGGGGGAGACGTGGTCGTCCACTTCTGCTACTTAAGCTCCACCTCGTTCGACCATCAACGTGTTTCCCCCGGTTTGCCACTCGAGTCTGTACCAGTCGAGCCATACACTCTCCATTCGATTTAGATACCACTCGTCATTCTCTACCAGCACCTCTATACTTCGCTGGGGTTCGAATAATCAAACGTTTCCAAGCCGCGCACCGCTACACGCCGAACCAGTCTAATTCTATTCGTTATTAATATACATTGGGCGGTACCGCTTCATCATTGTACCTTCGGAAAAACGCATCATCATAGCATTTGGCTTTGTCAATTTGTAATATGACAAAGAGAACATCGAATTTGGCAATTATTTACCAAAAACTGATGTATTCCTATAGAAACAACGCATCGGGTCATAATTTCATTGTAATTTCAGTCATTATATATTGCCGTAAATTACGAAATGTTCGACGAGTTCGACGAAATGTTGTTACGAGTTAAATTCATACCTTGATGACGTTATTGCGTATTACACGAGTGTAATTCGGAATGAGGGCGATAAATGGGAGGTTTTCCGCAGGGAATATGGGAGTCTAAGCAAATACTTCGGGTGTAGTATAATCATTGATTGTTTAAAGCGCCATACGCATTGCGTGAAATCTATTTTTTTACATCGTAAGTTTCGATAAATTTTCTGTTTCAATTAGCCCCGATCTCACGTGCAAAGTATAACCACAGATCGCTTCGAGGATAAAATCAAATATCTTAGCAGCGAATTGTTTTCCGGAACAATTTGTAGATCGATTGCCTGAATGAGAAAGAAATGAGTATATAGTCAAGCAATCCTTGACGGGGTACGTTGCGTCTGTCTGGCGGCGGCAGGCGTTTCGTCGAGCGTGATTTATGTAGGCTGATAGTTTCGGAAGGATTGGGCCACCTTTGACGAGGACGAAAGTGCAAAAAGTTGCGGCGGCGTCGGCCGGCGGCCAGTCTCAATGCCGGCACTCTGTGTCCGTTGATACTAAAAGGACAGAACGTTCAGCGTCGCTTAAGAGAGAATCTACGTGTTTGCCGGCCGATCCCGGTTGGAAGTTGATGCTCCGGTTATCGTCAGCTTCAACGTCGCGAAATTCACCGCTCTGATCCGTTACGACGTGAAAGGGGGAGGAGGAGGGGGGAAGCACGCACCGGGGCCCCGAGGAATAGTTGTATTGTATTTTTATTTGTGTACAAGAAGGGTATAAGAAGTTTGGTAAGGTGGGCTCTATTGGATGTCGGGACTGTGCTTAGCCCGTGTCAGGAATGTAATTCACACGCCGCTGGCATTCCTCTTCATTCCATTCGTTCGCGGCTTCCCCTTTGTGCTCCCGCGGGAGAGAGACAAGGGGACGAAACAGAACGTGAACGACGACAACGACGATCGTTCGGAAAGACGTTCTTTTCTACGGAGTCCTCGATGATTGCGTATACAGCGAGTGGCTTATACGTGATCTCACCGCAACACGGCAACGGCATCGCCACTTCTACAAGACGAGAACGCCGGGGTTCCGTAATGGCCGGCCCGTGCAAATAACTCTCGTGACACGGATCCGCGAAAAGAAGTTAAACTGCCGACGATGGACTCACGGCCCTTCGGCTATTATCTGATTTTCGTTCCTTCGCACGTACCTTACTTCTTGTAGGGCTATTGGGTAACAAGTTTCGTACTTTGCAATACTTGACAAAAAATTTAAAAAAGAAAACAACCCTACGATTTTTATTTCAAATGGTTCGCGCATTAGAATGATTCGTGTGATTGGCAGATTTGAAATAATCTGAGGTCACAGCAAAGAACTGTATCACAAAGTACGGGAGACCGGGGTTAGTCGAAACGAAGATCAATACGAAAAAAAAAAAAAAAAAAATCAGTAAAGAGATCAATAACTCCACGCAACGAGGATGCAACTACAGTGCATTGTATGGCAAGTAATTCCTTATATTCTCGAATTCTCTGCGTGAAATCTTCGATTTTTTACATGGTGAGGTTCGACTAGGCGCGGTCTCCCGTAATAAAGAATAATTGGAACGGACGTGACCAATCACTTTCGCACGCTTAAGGGTGTATCCCATCCATAATCGATCTTTGAGAAGAACTTTTAATACCATTGATGTGATGTCGTCATTAACCTTGTCAAGTGATAACTTAGGTTTTTTAGTACATTTCATATGCCGAATTTTGCGAAAAAATTGTGGGCTCGTAAATCGGAACATCGAGAGATGACTTGACCTTCAGGGGAGTTA
Source organism: Cryptus viduatorius (assembly GCA_964006125.1). Lineage (NCBI taxonomy): Eukaryota > Metazoa > Arthropoda > Insecta > Hymenoptera > Ichneumonidae > Cryptus > Cryptus viduatorius. The sequence goes on from OZ023221.1 coordinate 13,588,547, forward strand.
TTCGTTTCGATATTCGTGCAATTTTTCGATGAAAAAAATTTTTAAAATTAAAATGCCGTCAAGTAACATACGATTGTATTATCAGATCCTGTTGATCCCCGACCGCCACCTCCCGCTCTAAGATTTGAAAAAAAAAAAAAAAAATCGCGGTAATTTTCGTTACATTTGAACCCGGTAACCTGTAATTTGCAATTTTTCACGATACACCGAACCCCGAGTGAAGAGTCTTAAACGAGTGCTCTTACGTCATCTCAATTTCGTGAAATTCAATATTATAACATCCCGTCATCGTTTTCGTACTCCGTTCGCGCCGTTAAACAGTCCGGCTTGGGCGCCTCGTCGAGGAGAAGAGATTCAACGAAGGGGCCCTCGGCGAAGCTGGGGTTATAATAGAGAATAACACATTGTTCATGGGATATTGCTTCGCTCTATTATGATTATCACTTCCATTATCGTTATTCTTGGTAATACTCGACACCGCGGCCCAGAAACTACCGCGGCTTACCACCGCTGCGTTTTACCTGTTATCCATGCCACAGTTTGTCTTATACACGAGGCGAGTCTTTCTCGACCGGAGGAGATTCTATCCCTTGGTACTGGTGCATTACAGTCTCATATACGTTACACAATTCTGCTTTCGCTTGCTCGTCGTATTCCGCTTGTCTCTTTGTCTCTTTTCTTGGCAATCTCTCGCTCTCTTCCTTCGGCTCTCCATCCTCGAGCCTTCATCATCCTCGCGATGCACAAACGGTATAAGTTCAGACGACATCATTCATACCGAGCGGATGAGAGAGGTTGCTTGGGGTATGTTGGCTCCGAATGAGAGGATGCGAGAAACGATGAGAAAAGGGATCCGTGCGCGGGAGTAAGAAAGATGGAAAGGAACGAGTAGACACCGACGTTGCCGCGTAATTTCTCTCGAGACTTATTTACTCATATTCACCGGGGACAATTAGTATTTAAACATCGCGGCACTCCGGGTACAACCGGCACCCGGAGGGGACTCAGGTGCACCTTTTCAACGTTTTTGCTTCGTACTTGCGCCAGTCAGCAAGACGCGAACGACTACTAATACCAACCCCGTCCCGATGAAAAGTACAAGACGAGACGACGGGAGCCAAGACGTTGGACGGAGTCTATGAGTGTACTGTCGTTCATGGACTCTTATCCTGAATTAGTTCTTGCTGTTTTCTTCATGTCAGAACCGTCTCCTGTACGCTCGTCGTCTCTCGTTGACAAAAGTCGCGTTTACCCATCGACGTCTTTTGAAATGAAGCACCGCGAAGCACGGAGGAGGAAGAGGGGAAGGGAAAAGACCACTTCAGCTTCTGTTCGTACACTCGTACAAGAAGTAAGAAATTACGGTTTTTCCGCAACGACGAGACGAAAGCTGCACTCAGAATTGTACGCAATAACATAGCGCCCATGGCGTATACGTGTTTTCATTAATCATAAGCCGCGCATAACCAATGAAACGTTTTCAATGTACTTTGAGAAAAAAGTTATTATTAGCTCTTCACGTTGTCGGATTAAGAGTTGATTCTCGAAACAGCATGAATGGTTCTGCGGCTTAATTCTTCAGAATTACACAAATTTCGAATTCTATTGATCGCAAAACAACGGAAGTCTGCAGATTCACGTTACCTACAATTAGATTTATAATTGATAATGCGATGTATTTAACTGGCATTACCTCATTTTTCATCAATGATGAATAATATCGTCGCAATACTTAAATAAAGTAGATTGTTAGATTAAAGTCCGTTATGCAGCACTGTACATTCATTCACTGGCGTATGAGGTCATTTATTAGCGTACGTAGTCATTCACCGAGAATTTCGTCACGCCTCAGCATTTGCTACATATATCTTCTACAGACTATAGTTCCGTATTTGATCCGTAAACATAATAAATTTCAACTAATCTTGATTACCGACTGAGATATTCCACTTGAATATACACTGTTTTTGCGATCGACACAACTATTCGAATGTCAGAATTTCTTTAAACGGCAATTTCCTGGCGGTTTAAACCTCCGAGATATTTTACGGACATCATGTCGAAGAATGATTCTGCTGTTTTTTTTTTATTCATCACAGTGCTTCCGACGTGAGCAAGCAAAACGGACTTACAGTTATTCAATATGGCATACCTCACCTCCCAGTAAGTTCGATCGGGATAAGACTTTGATCAACTAGTTAGAGTTCATAGATATCGATAGTTGTGCCGGTTAGATCTCGGTATTTCAATATAAATATATATACATTTATTGTAGATATCGTAACGAGCGATTGGCGGGGGTATTCACATCGTTGGGATCGGTTCGTACGGTTCGGGATGGATGGGAACGCGTACGCGGTGATTGAGTCTCCTCGTCTCCCGCATCTCTGCAGGTCTTGCTGGACCGAAGTAGCGGAGGGGGGCAAAGGCACTCGGAGGCCTCCGAAGGTGTCCGAGACCATCGATCATCCGTTATCCCGGTGAATTCGCTTAATTCGAGAGGCGAGAGATCCCTTAACGAAGCGATCGATACGTTATCGCATCGATCGGGGTAATTGCGATGGCGGTTTCGGGGAGTTATAGGCAGCGCGGTGACGGAATCGGGGAGGACGAGAATGTGAGAAAGACAAACTGATGGTAAACCGATCGTGGGAAGGAAAGAGACAACTCGGTAGAAACGGGAAGGAGAAATGTTTGTAGTTCCTAAACCCGTATATGAAGCGCCGTTCGCTCGCTTGCGTTCGCGCGCGCGGGCGCGCGTGGCCTTATGGTAGACCGACTATTACCATACCATTACCATATTGCATTACGAACCCAAATTGCCAAAAGATCGCCACGTGGCCGGGGCGCTTCGTCCCAGCATCCTCCTTCAGCTGTTTTGCGCACGCGTTCGCCCTGCTTCTCGTCGCATCCGCGTACCTATATATTATAAGGTAGCGAGAAGGGCGCAGCCGTAGCCAGGAAAGTATACACACATAGGTAGAGAGTAAAGAAAAAAAAAACGCTTATTTTCTTTTCCTCTCTTTCACGACGGGCTTGCAAGGGTTCTCGGTACTTTCGTTCATACTGCCGATACGTGCAAAAGATAAAATTGAATGTGGTGATAAATTTGCATATTGAGTTTTTACAATGTAATACAATATCTTACTCGTTACTTGAAACCTCGGCAAAACCTTGAACACCCTATGGATACGTTAAAATTTGATAAATCTGAAATTTATTAAATTTAACGCTCGTTAACAAGGATCCTTTTTTTTAAGATAAATTTGTCGCACATGAATGACATTTTTTCTTCATAGTTAATTGAGTTTTTATAAGATCGTCAACATTAATTATTCACGAGTTCCAACGTTGTTACTGTTCGAGAATAACTTTAACATAAAATTAAGCAATTAAAAATAAAAAAAATAAAAAATAATTAATGTCTCAACGACATAATCGATTTTCACGATCTTTCCAAGGTAAGTGTACGAAAACTTTCTTTGGGCAAATATCTGTTACATAAAGCAAATTCGTTCGAGTAATTTCACGCTGAATAAAATAAGCGGTCCGGCGTGAGAATTACGAGCGGTGATTAGCCTCTGTCAACTGGTTTTTTTTTTTTTTTTTTTACATTGGCCCGAGGGGACTCTCAAGAAATGATCTCTCTCCGAGATCGCGCGACCGTTCGTCCGGCGAATGCTCGAGTTTTCAATTTCTCATATCGACAGCAACCATCTGAATATCATTGACGAAAGCGAAACGATCAACTCGATACATTCCGCTGCTGTATCCTATTCGCGTATACAACTATATATCTAATAGATATATATATATTTCCGCGTCGAATAGCAAATATATAGTTACGTGGGCGCGACGTGATGTGCCTTGCACTGCCACGCCTCCGTATTGTCCATCTCAATATCGAAGGATATCGCTCACCCGGCTTCTGCATCGACCTACGCGTATTCACGTCTTCGATCTGTCGGACTCGTATTAATAAACTTCTCGAACTATTCGATTAAAAAAATGATATGTCTATCCCATGAGCGGAAAAAAGATCGCAAACAGTTCCAAATTCCACCTTCAACATTTTTTTTTCAAACATTTTTTTTTTTTTTCGCGAAAACTTCCGAAGCAAAAAAAAAAAGTGAAATTCACCAAAAATTATGTTATCGTGATTACAAGACCATTGTAAAAAAAACAATACAATAAAAACCTCGAATTCGATGTTCCGAATGTCTTGTAAAATTTTTTATTCCGAAAAAAAAAAATTCTGAATATTCAAGAGAATCGGGAAAATGCAAAGGGTTATAAATTGCTCAGTAAACATCGCTTTTGATTGGAATCGCGGGGCGATTGAAGCCCAAGGGCAAGATGCGAAATGCGTCTCTATAACCATTCAGACGTATCACTGGTGCTCTGCGATCATTGTCGCTGTGCAGAGCACCCTTCCATCTCGCGTATCGGACGGTTTCGCACGCTTGACAAGGAATCCGAGACAATTAGGCGTAACCCTACAGACGCTTCTCCTGCCAATTACCTACGACGCGATGCAATTCTCCGTGAGAGTAGATGATACATGTGTGTACATCCGTATATGTACAGCTGTACATAATGCCCGATAGGGACCTATAAGTATTCATTCGTACGTATGGGAAGCGTGTATTATGTACTAAGCGGCTCCTCTATTCCTTCTATCCTTCCGCCGCTTGTCATCATCGTAGTTACTACATAGATTGAGGGGATCCACGCTGAATGTGTTGGACGACGAACAAGCATCGTAACGGCCTCATTAAGATCATTAGCGTTCGTTCTACATGACTAACTGACCGCTACTACTTTGCAAGCGTTACGAAGTTAAACGCAATCATTTTATAGATAAAATAGAATCGATGGGATTCGTATCGGTGAGGGGAAATGCGAGTCACAAGTTGATACAAATGGAGACATAATATGGGCGCTTTTAATTTTTTATTGATAATACGAAGCGTCGATCCAGCAAACTTTAGAAAAAAAAAGAGAAGAGAAACTTAACTTATCTAATTTATTAAAACTTCGAAAAATTTCATTCATAAAATGTAAATCTAAAAATAAAAATTGGAATTTCATTATAATTCGATCTTCGAATTTTTATTTTTATAGAAAAATGTTACGTAATATAAATATAATAAATTCAGTGAGTTAAGTTAAATAAGGAGCAGAAGTTGAGTTAAAAAAATACAAATAAGTTGTAAACAATGTTTTTCCAGTTTAAAATTCGTTTTTTTTTCTCGCAGTCGGGAGGGCGAATTAGATATGTTGCGAAAGCTTCGACATGCCGGCAAACATATTGCGCACTGAGTCAGATGCACATGAACGACTTTTACGTCAGCAATAGCAGCGCGGGCGAGCGAACCCCTCGTCAATGTACAGAGACAACGCGAACCCGTTGCGAGCGTCGCGTATGCAACGCTCTCTTGCACTGGACGATGCACTGGAGAGCGCGCGAAAGTGCTCAGCTTTACCGGAGACCTCGCCGGAGACGTTTTGTCGCGCGAGTCGAACGATGCGGAGTAAAGAACGACAGAGAAAGAAGCGTGGGTTTCCGAGCGCCCGCTAAAGAGGGACGTACAACGAAACGGGTGACGACGAGAGTGTGCGCGAAAGGGGAATTCCTCGGGAGCTGTGATTCGCGGCTCAAAAGGCCGTTGCACCCGACTCTCGTCTGTACAATAAGTGCAACGTATACATCGGCTGCGCTGTACGTATTAATTTATTTCGCTCGCGTTTTCAACTTTTATCATACTTATTGTTATTATTTTGATTTTTAAAATTTATCTCCCATCAAATTTTAAATGAGATCAGAGCATTTTTTCGAAAGTTTTTTTTAATTAACTGGTAAAGTAGAACACATCTTTTTTTCAGGCCAAAAATAAAGAGCTCCCTCAGTGTTTTATAGCTAGATATATGCTATTTATTATTATTATTATTTTTTTTTTTGAGTCCTAAAGAAAATTGGTCTGCCTGTACTTAATTAGACGTTCTCACGTCTATTCAGGTCCGAACGAGGGAGTGTTGTTTTTTTTTTTTTTTTTTTTTTTTTGGGGGGTGGAGGGGGGTTTTGTTTTCTCATACCCTCGGCCCGACTCAATTTTCTGAAGAGGACTTCGTCCGATGCTTGTACGTAAGATGCGAAACAAACCGACAGCACTCAGGTCCCACTTTGCTACGCTCGGCCCTTTCGGTTTTTTCGAGTTAAAAGCACGAAAGAGTATCTCGAAACGAAGGAAAACGTGCGGTACCTTCTACCCTACGGATTTGAGTTTCGTAAGTCTCAAACGTGGCTCTTGTCTTTTCTCGAGCATTTCGAAGTTTTCCCGTACGGCTCTTCAATGTTTGGGGATACCGAAACGAAGGGTCTCGAGTGGCGTGAACTCAACCGTTACTCGCGGGGAACGAACCGTATAGGCCCCATTAAAACCATCTCGACGTCACGACACCCCAATTTTTTTTTACGTATAAGGAAAAGATGCGAAACGCACAGCAGAGCCACTCGACTAACGCGCGATATAACGACGAGAGGGATGTGTAAACATCGCTCCTCTAATTCCCAATTTCATGGTTTTCACTGTCGCAATATTGTTTTTTTTTTTTTTTTGCGAGATCATGACTCATGGATTCTGCCAAAATGATTGGAAAATATGCCAAGACAAACGTTACACACTGTAAAAAAAAAAAGTCTGTTGGAAATGACAATCGTCGAAAAACGTGCGATTTTCCTGTCTTCATAATAATTAAATTTCATCGACTTATGAAAATTGAAAATTAATCGCTTCGTAAAATTTTCGTATTCAAAATTATTTGTAAATTTTCGATTTTAAACGCGCTATTTTTCAAACGTCTCATATATTAACTTTTCGAAATTACATATCGTACCTTTTTCGCAATTAAAGATCAAACTTTTTCTACAGAACTATAAAAATTGGGTGACACTCCGCCACCGCACTAATCGTTCACCCTGCGTATTCGATAGAAACAAAAAAAAAATGAAAGTTTACCGCCGATAATAACGACCGGTATTAAATTAAAAAAAAATACCCAAACGTATAAAAAAAAAACGTTTATAAGACGCTGGCAAGCGGAGCTCACGGGGTGTAAATGAATATCCAAATAAATTAAAAGCTCAGGATCCTCTTAAGAATAAGACACCGAGATATAGCGCGTGTGATGGTGGTATAGGAGAGTTGGTGTTATACGTATGGGTACGTGTCTCGCGGTCGACTGGTCGCAATAAAAAGTGTCGAAGCGCGTTCGCGTACGACTCGATTATATACGCACTAAAAAAAAAAAAAAACAGAAAAAAATTATAACAAAAAAAATTTCAACAAAAAAAAACATGTAAATAAAAAACTAAAAAAAAAACAAAAAAAAATACAGTAAGCAACGCGTCAAAGAGAAAAAGTAAAAGAAACGAGAAATTATGCTGAGAGGGAGAGACGCCGGGCTAGCTAATTACTCACGCGAGCTTGAGAGCCGCGCGGTACGATGTTATAGGGTTATACTCTCTCACTCTATCCCCGAAGAAAGACATAGGTGGAGGTGGTACGCACGCGCGCGCGCGCGCGAGAGATCTCTCGAGCGAGGACCTCGAATTGGACACCTGTCTGGGCGAGGAGGCAGGCAGAACAGGCCGGAGGAGAGAGCCCCATAGGCAGCAGAGAGGACAGAGAAGAGAGAAGGTGGAATTACAGACTCAGTCGGGAGTTACTGTTATGCGCGAGTAATGAGGTATATTACTGTTACGAGGCAGGTATATTTAATGGCTCACCGGGCCTCGCTCGCTCACTCGCTCGCGCGCCAGCGCGTTCGGTCTCGACTCATACCGCGGCATGGTTTCGCGGTACGTATATAGGTACTGGATGCGCTTGGCTCGTCGTTGGGTTCCATCGTTCCATAAATTCCCGATTCATCCTCCGCTCTCAGCCCGTTCGTTGCGTTCGCCACCGCCAACACCCTAACGTTCATGCGGTGCCTTTTCCCCTACTCTCGCATAATTTCGTACTCTCCCCCCGCCCCTCCCCCGCGCCCCCCACGGTCCACTCTTCTCCGTGTCTACGTTGCGCATATACGGCGGCAATCCCTTCTCGTCCCAATCTCTCGACTTCGTAACTTTCGAATACCCGCGGAAATTCGAAACTTCGTATCGTATTAACACTGGTATTCACGAGTGGCCCCGGGTCGGGATCGTTATTCATACCCATAGCGCTGAGAATAGCGGAGAGAAGAGCGACTCTTCGTCGAGACGCGAGTGGACTATCTGACCGGTGCGAAACTCCCGGTGAGCGAGCGGTACGATCGTTGGCGTGTCCTTCCTCCTTTACGTTCGCGTTTCGCCAGTTGCTAACCTCGTTCCTCGCGAGAAAGAGAGAGAGATGCCTATGGATCGGGACTGTCCACCCGTCAGATTCATGCGAAATGCGTTCAGCCGACTCGTTATCGTAAATTACATACCGCGTCGGGCCGACCTCCGATTCTTTTGCGATTTTTCGAATTCAGTTACCAATTAGTCGATTTCGAAGCGTCTTACGGAATGAAAAAAAAAAAAAAAATCGTATGAAAGTAAAATCGCATTTTGCAATTTTTCATAATTTTTCGCTGCAATTTGCATTATTTACTCAAATTATGACGATAACAATAATCATGATAATACATAAAAAAAAAAAATTACTCCAATTTTCCATTTGAATATTGTTGCTAACCAACGAATTACCGATGACTATTCTATCGACTAATTTTCCGATTTTCTCGATGAGATCGAAAAGAAGATGTAAATGAAAAATCGCTTCCAACGCAAGAACGACTAAATTTGGCAGCCTACATGCTTTTGCACCGCGAATAAAATAAATCATAAATGACGAGAGTAATAGACACGCGAATTTGTCACGGAATGCCCCATGTGTGTACATAGATTTCGAGTGAATATATTGAAATCCCGTCCAGCTGGCAATAAATCGTTCTATACCGATACCCGATATTTGTGATAGATCGTGGCGTACTACTCTGCAGGGAGAGACAAACTATTTACCCCGACTCCCATACATTTCCCTACTGAGCGTTAAATTGATATTTGCCTCAGTTATCTGCGCTGTGTGTGCAATGCACATAAATATCTTTCACTGTATAAACGAGGAATAGTTAGAATATCAGCAATGCTTATTCAACATCATAATTGCACGAGCTATTAGTATGTGTAGTTCTTGGCGCGCGGAGAATTACGATTCGACGTAATCATCGATGCAACCGAGAAAGAAAGAAAAAATATATACATTCCCGCGGGATTGTTTAATTTCGAACAGCTTCGTCTGCACAATGTCCCGCGCCTCATATGATTATTATTAAAGCGCTCGGCATTAAAACGTTCGCGTTCTACCGCTCAGAATTAGCGCGGATGAAGCACACGGGTTTTCTGACATTCCAGAGACAAATTGGGTCACACTTTTCGAAAGTGGATAACTCGAAATTGAATGGAATTCAAGAAACGTCGAGGGGATAATTATGCAGATTTTTTCTTTGTAGATTTGTAGAATTTTTCGTAGAAATAACGAAAAACCAAAAAAATATGGCAGATGTATGGTTTGCGGCGATTTTACCATCAGCGGTAATTTTTTTTTAATTCGAATATTTCAAATTTTTTTTCCGATGTACGCGACATTTTTTTTAATTTTATTTTAATTTTTATTATTTTTTGAAAAGTGGTAATGAAACGTTGTATGTCACAGTCGGCAATACCGGTGCACCACTCCCTTCGCGTTTGATTCGCGGGTATTACATTAGTGCACTCAGTCGGTATACAAAACTGTAATTCGGAATTGAATACGAAACTTTTGCAACTGTATTCGTCTCACGTATTCACCGTTCGTCCGGTAATTTGAATATATTTTAGGCGAATCATGAACTCGCTTTATCCTCACCGGTCGATAATGATCCGCGAGACAAACTTTCACATAACTATTTCTATAGCGAATGCGCCCGTTGCTACTGTGGCAAAAGGAACACCGCCAAGTGGCTTCTCTCTGAGAGTAATGACGAACAATTTCACTGGGCAATACATAATACAACGATCAGCTTAAATGCCTTCGTTCACTACGCCGATATTGGTCACGTAATCACACACGTTTTGCTCCTCGTGTTCCTCGCGCGTTTAATCCTAAGAGGCTTTAAGATTTTCGCTTCGTTAAGACGATTAATGCCTCGTTTGAACAAATTAGCGCCTCGACGAGATCCGTGTAGAAGGTGTATCGCTCCATTCACCGTGAGGTACTCGTGTTAGGATTCAACTTCTGACGAGCTGTTATTTTTTTTCTTTTTTAATAGGCATCGTTACACGCAGACGCGCGTAAATAGTGGTATAGTTACAGCAAAGCTAAAGGAGTTGAGTTACGTGAATGACGAGTGAATGATAGACACGCAATGCCAGCATCATGGTAAAACGATTCGCTTTGCAGCGTTGCGGTATGGAATTATTAACAAAGATTTAACAAATGATCCAAAAAGTGCGCATGAAAGTTGTGTTTTCGTAACGACATGTTATTATTGTATCAATAAGGTAGCAATATACGTGTAGTATTCCGAGAATGAAAAAAAAAGAAAAAGGTAACAATGATTTTCACACGTAAAGAAACATCGCGTTGGATCGTATCGTATTTGCCGAGAGTTTAATTTGCAGCGAATTTACGCGCCTTCATCTAATTTCTCTTCGGTTTGCGAGCCGCGGTGTGCGCGACTGTCCGTTCGATAACGTTTCTCCCGTTGGTAGTCTCTCGTCGTAATGAACGGTAAACATCGTTGCACGACCGTAGCTTCTTGTTTTTTCTTTATTTCGCTCTCTCGACCCGGACCAACATCGAAGGATTTGCGATTAATCCGCAAAGAAGATTCATTAGGATACAAATGCGAATGGTCCAGTGGGATTTTGCGAGAAACCAGAGAATGTTTTTTTTTTTAAAGCGATCGTTCTTCCTCTCGAAACATTTTTTCCAGACGTTTATTTATTTTTTAAACATAAGTAACTATGCTATTCGTTATCTTTATCCAATTCTATCCCCTCGTGCTGTTCCAGTCTTCACGAAGGCTTCGCTAAAGGTTCATACTTTTTTTTTATTTTTTTTTCGATAAAATCTATAATCCCAACCTTTCTGTCAATTTCATAAAACCGGCAATGTAGAAAGCTGTTATGGCTCGTTAGCAATAAATCTTAAATTGGTCAGCGAAATCCTTAAGGCGATACGTTGCATGCGCTATTACGTCGAGCGATGGGGCGGGGGAGGTTGGGGGGGGGGGGGGGGTGGTTTCGTCACGTACCATACTTTTGTTTTCGTTCATCAACTTGTCGTTTTAATAGAAAAACATATTTACATCAGAAGGCATTTAAAAAATGTCGGATCTCAGCGTCATCAGTCCCAGCGGAGGGGATTCCCCTTTCGGTGTACAGTCATCTGACAAATCATCTGACGAATCTTTTCTCCCGCAAATCCTGAGTTACGAGTAGTTCTGTTCAAAGCTTGAAAACGAGTGTACTGAACGTACTGTAGGTTCGTAGGACGATAGCCTGTTCTCCGTACATTTTGCACGATGAACAGAGACGGAGAGAAAGGGAGAGAGCATAAAGAGGACTCGACGAATACGACGACAGCTACGAATACGACGACAAGCAAGCAACTAGAGAGACTCGCCGCTGCCGCCGACGCCGACGTTCACCGGTAACTAGTTGTTGACTCGAGTTCTCTGATGCGGATTGACTTGAAGTCTACGACCCGAGCGAATGTGCTAACATCTTAGCGCTGGTAACGTCCAGCCATCCCGTCCCGTCCGTCTGTCTTTCTCGATGCTTGTTGCACTTTCCATTTCTGTAATTTCAAAGCAGCGCACAGCGAGAAGAGCGTATGTCGCTTTGACGCTCCGATTTCCAGACCTTTTCCTCCACCGGTTCGATCTCTCGTTATTCCTATTATCCCGCATTCCTTTCTTCTATTGTGCATTACTTTATGATATTCTCGCGAACTCAAGAACCAAGAAAAATCGTCTTAATCACAAGAAAACGCGTAATTTCTGTGTTTTTTAAGTACGATACGTTCTTCAAAATCGATACACTCGAAATACTTTCAAAATTGCAAATTGAAAAAAAAAAAAAAAAAAAAATTTGAACATTTTTGGTCGAGCAAAAAAAAACAAATTTAAAAGCATTACGGAATGGATGGAAGGGAATTCTATGCGCTCTCCGAGTCTTTTCGCTGAGTTGCAACGACGCGGTATGTTCACTCTTGACTCCTGACTTCTCCGGGACTATATTTTGCCTTTTTCCATTCAACGCATCCCCCCTCCCCCTTCCTTTGTACCTTTCTTCGCAATTTCTTGCAATTGGCATGAGTATCGAAGAAAGAGAGAAACCAGGGAGGGCTTCGTACGCGGCTTCTCCTATCGGCGTATGTCGTCTTGGCATTTTCCACGAGTTGCCAATCGACGAGGGGATCGACGCGTGAGAGCCGCGGAGTGAAGCACACGCGACGACGTAGACGCGCGAGGACGAGAGACGACTACGAAGACGCGACGGCGACGACAACGACGGCTTCGACTACAGGCCCTTATCCGGAGGCCACTAGCTCTCCTCTGACTTTTCTTTCTCGCCAGCCTCGTCACTTGTTCTCCCCCTTCTGTATCCTTCGGTGTCTCGGAACCGCGTACACTTTATACGAATACTATTATAGCTTCGCCGTTCTCTCTTTGAGCTTTGAGCGACGTACCCGTACCGATCTTGTAACTTCTCGTCCTCTTCCAATTCGGTAAATCTCTGGTTACGCTGTATAGGATTCCCTCCCTCGAAATCGTCGTGTCATTCAACCCTACAGGCTTCCACGTTACGTTGAATAGATTTCCATGTAAGATTTCTGCGGCAAGTGTGAGTCTGCCACTCGCTCGTTTATAGACGTCTTCCCGACGGGCAGCTTATAATGAGATTGCGGAACGGCATTTTATCGTTGATAAAAATTAAACGAAACGGAATCGGTATGTACGAGAATTTCGCTAATATTTCGCTATCCGCGATCGATTGTTTCTCGTGTTGAAAAATTTTCATATTTCCTACAAACAAATGGGGATGAAGAAAAAAAACAATACGACGGGATATCGCGCCTCGCGACTGTGTTGCCAGAACGGAAAGCGTTTGTAGTCGAGCGCAAGGGGGAGAACAAGGAGGAACGAGATAGATAGGATCGGCCGGGAGCCGAGCCGTGTAATTGATTCAGCTGGTCTGAAACAATGAAGCTCTATGGTCGCTCGACTGAGTACTTTGCTGTGCGAGCATCAGCGTGTCCTCGGTGCAAAGCCGAGGCTGGCGGATGGTCTACTCTACACACCCTATCGTTGCCGGTATTTTCCACTATGCGCGACGACAGTTCGCGTCTGTCATGAAATTCATCATAAAGATTTCAACGATTTCTATTTTATTGTTAATTTTTAAATGTGTGTATTTAAAGGATTTTAATACTGCAACCCTTTGAAGGTATCGAACGTAAGCCGAAAAAAAGTCGTTTATTTCTATTCATCTTAATTTTTTCCAAGGGACATTTACCGACGGAGTTATGTCGTCAAAATTTAATATATCCGTAATACATTTGATTTCCATGTGGAAAGGGTTAAAGATTCGTCTCTGAAACCAGCATATCGATAAATCGGCAAATCGGTACCGACCACCTGGTCGATCTTTAGCGCGGTAATATCGCACAAGACTTGAAAATAAAATCGGAGTATTGCGCAATCGTCATTTGACCGGTTGCGCTGGTATTCGTCGTTCGATTCTTCTCGGTTGTCGTTTCTTGCGCCACGATTCTACGAGTGCCCGCATGATGCACGACAAATGTAAATAGTAATGCACGAGGAGAGCGAGCGGTGTACAACGTACGTATAAATATACGTACCGGTACCGCCGGACAAAGCGGCCGGTGTCGGAGACTCTCGGACTCGCGTAGAGGGATGGATGGAACAAAGGCATACGTATATCGTATACACACGTTGGCAAGCACACGTACGTATGTACGTACGTAACGTACGAAGGTGGAACTTTTTATTATAATAATCTGCGGCCGGTGGATGTGCATGCATCTCGCGGACTGTGACGATACGGGACGATACTGAACTGTATGTAGGAAGTTTATATATATTTATTATATATATGTATATTACGCGTGCAGCACAGAGCCGGAGGGGTCTATATGGCTCACTCGTGGCCAACCATTCTCGACTGTTCGGTCTCTCATGGACCGCGGCGATGCACTTTATTGCGAGAGGTACGATCCTTTCGGCACCCGCGCGTTTGGTGAGCACTGCTACTTCGCTATGCATAATACTATATAGCGGTATCATCACTGCCGCAACGTGAAACATTTCTTTTTTTTTTTTTTGATAGCTCGCTATTCCGCGCCTCGGAAAAAGTGCTTTCCGGGGCGTTGCACCGTATAGATCTTTCCGCAACTGAGAAATAGCAGTAAAAGAAATGGCGGAATCTGATGAAACGTTGAAAAAAGAAGTAAAAAAAAAAACATTAACTAGAGTGAGTGTAGAGCAAATTGGGTCGTAAATCTCAAAATCGTAGTCAACTTGGAATCGTGACGAAAATCTCGACAGTTTTTTTTTTTTTTCGTTTTTCATTTTCTTTCTTTTTTTATCTCTTTGTTATGGAACAAAGGGGAAAAGAAGTTTACGTTCCGAAGCGGATGGCGAAAGAAAAAACAAAAGGTTCGCGTCAATTTCTCGCGTATCTCGACGAGGCCGTGGCTATTGAAAAAAAGGAGACATAAACTAAAGGGGAAGAGAAAAATAAAAGTGGAATGCACGAAAGTCGAGCTTCTCGAGACCATAGCGCGCCGAGGGAGCGGCTTTAATATACGTTAGTTTTAAGCTCGCGTACTACGTATTTTTTTCTTGGTATGCACCGGGTGTGTTAAATGCATGAATATACATTGCGTGCATTCACTGCACACGAGAACGCTTATGGAGACGCGCAATCTATTAGAGCGCATCCCTTATTCTCTTCGCTTGGACGCACGCGTCTGCTGTCTTTTACTCACGTCAACTACGCCGGCGACTGTTGACGATGACGACGACGATAATGATAATGATGATGATGATGATGATGATGACGATAATGTCGAAGGGGGGAAAATTGCCGTCGATAATTCTGCTCGTGTTGCAACACAATAACTATCCTTTATTTTTTAATTATAGTTTCGTGCTTATTCGACTCCACGCGAGTAACTCGCGTATTGTGAGTGGAAAATAGTGTAAGAATAAAAAAAAATTGAACATACTAATAAAGTTCGTTTTAAATTCGCATGTGTACTTGAAAATTCGTCAATTTCAGAGGTTATGATATTACTTAACATTTTTTTTATGCGTCCTGTAGGAACCGAAAATTTCATTTTTCGAATTTTTCTTGATTTCAATAAAACATGAAAAAAGCTGCGATAAAATATTGTTTTCGTCATTGAGACGTTCAAATCTTGACACTCTTTTAAAATGTATTCATTTTTATTTTTTTCGCCTATCTAAGCGTATTATTTCGATAATGAAATTTTTCCTTTTTTTTCATTAATTTTGAACGCTTCGTTCAATGAATGAAAAATTCTTTATAATTACTTTTTTTTAAATCTCATTACCGCGTTTTATACGACAAGATATATAGTTTCTCGTCGTCTCCGGCGAGAACCCGGTAGCACCATCTGTGCAACGAACAAGCAACCGCGTTGCAAGCCACCCACGCACCCCGGCCGACAACCCCGATAGCTTGAGCCCGAGGGTAGCAAAGCGCGAGGCTTGATTCTCAGTAAGTGTGTCGGTACACGAGACAACTATGCCAAAAAAAAAAAAAAAATGCCCTCAGCAACATCCTCCTAACTTACATTTCTCCGGATCAATACCGCGAATTGAATAAGACACGTTTACGTGTTTTTTTTTCTCACATTTTTTTATTTTACGCTGAAAATTCTCAATGAAACCTTTTTAACGATATAAGCCAACGGCTTTTCTTCCGAAGCTCCCCTTTCGGCCTAAAAAAAAAATGCGCAAAGGATACACAAAAAAAAAACAAAAACGCGGTACGCCAGCACTTAAAACGCCATGGAACGTCCATGCATAGAATTTCCTATATATGTCGAGAGAACTTTGTTCGTTGTATAAACGAGAGTATTCCATTGATGAAAATGCGCAACTGTACCAAAAACCTCGCGCGTTGGTTTATTTATCGCAGTTTGTTTGCAACGAGAGAGCGGTGTACCAAGCGTTCGTGGTAAATCGTGCATGTGAAAATTCGCAATGGAGTCGATGAAATGGGAGTTTTTGCACAGTTGATGTTTAGACCGTTCGGTGAGAAAGGTTTTGGGAGGAGCGGGAGGGAGGGAGGGAGGGGATGGGGGTGGAGAGGTGGTGGCGCTTCTGTCTCGAGAGTAGAAACCGAGTTGGCTCTATTGAGCTGGTCGGAGATTTGCGGTGGTAAACGAGCGAGCGATGAACCAACTCGTCTTGCAACGACGCATTAAATTTCGTTTCTATGCACCTCGATGAGGTATAGGCCACCCTTTACCCTCCCTCACCCGCTGCTCCAGCACGTGAACCACGTTCACGTGTTCTCGTTATCTCTACCGGATATATAATACAAAATGAAGCACCAGGAACGATGTTGCTAACGCTGATGCTGCTGGTGGCGGTGCCGGAGACGACGCCTGAATGAAGGAGCTTTGCAGAAAGGAGCATCAATGGCTCTAGCTCTCGGGATAGCAACAGAAGCAACGAGGCCAGAGCATCAGCACGAGCAGCTTATACGCGTACTCTCCACCGTGCTTTGACCCACGCCGGAACATCATGAGGGATATACCCGCGCTGTAGACTGTATCCCAAGCTTTCTAGAGACGCAAAGCTTCTATCCGCGTTCGTAACAAACTTTCTAGCATGCCGCCTAGACGCGTTTACCTTCGAGAATGCATACGGAAAATCCGATTTTTTTTTTCGACCGTGCAAACTTCGTTACTAATTAGCGCAAGGATGAGAACAAGAGAGGAAAAGTTGATGTTTTATTATTGTTTTTATTTTTGCTGGAGGGCGATGTTGTTAGGAAGCAACGTAGTGGATTAATTTCTACGGAAGAGAAAATTGTAACGAATGAAACATCCTTCACATGTTTGTGATGGTTTAACTCACCGCATTACGATGCGGCGAACACTTGTTTCGGAGTAAATATATCGTAGGTATTTTGTGAAAAGGCAGAAAAACATCTCCCGACTGATGCTTCAAGGATGTATCAAAAAAGTTGGTTATGTTTACTTTATCTTCATTCTTTCGAGGATTTGAAGAATTTCTATTTCTTAACGAGATACATGAGCCATACTGTCGTTTAAAGGGATCAACGACGTTTATTTGTACCGTGAAATAAATATTTTTCTCAGCTCGATTCATCGTGAAATCGATATGGCAGAATGTAAGCGGTCGTATCGCTTACGAGGGATGAAGCGTAATTATACGATTTCAAGCAAAAAGCGTGTTGTTTTTTTACTTTCTTATGGGAAAATTATCGTATCACTTATCCCATATGATTATTTAATAATAATCGTTTTTTTGTCGTATAAAAAAATTCCGAAACTATTCGGACCTGTGAATTATTCTGCACGATACCGATGACGATACCGATATAAACAATTAAACGCATGAGATTTTTAATAAGATTTTTTTAATCGATAAAAAAATTAAAACGCCCTTTGTAAAACCTGAAACTGCCGAAACTCCTGTATTGGAAGAACCTTAATATTGGTATCATATTTTATGCTACCAAAGCGCAATCTCGCGACTCGATATTATTTTGGTTTTAAGTCTCATCTTCTTCTCCTAATACTGTGATTAGGGTCACGCGTTTCGATACAAACACATGGGTGGCGAAGGATAAACCCTTCGAATAAGGGAAGTGTATCTTGCATCCTACAATTTAACTTACAATTTATGAAAAAGCGGAGCAAAAAAAATTTATGAAAAAATTTTAAGATCGTAGTGTATTCGTTTTTTTTTTTTTTTTTTTTTCGATCTCCATAACGAAATCCTATCACGATTCTGATATCGTGGTAGTTCCGAACACCGTTGACGCGATTGCGGAAAGCGCAGGCATCGAACGTGGAGTTGTCGCGATATATTTTCCTCGTTAGAGGCATACGGAGCGCGGGGTACTTATTATGCGCGAGTATATAATACCATTCGTGTACCATGCAGTACATATTTCATACTACGGAGATCGATATGAAAATTTCTACACGTATGCACGAACCCCGGCTAACCCGATGAGGATTCGACGTTACGGGGGGATTGATATCGCGAGAGTGTAGTTGTAGTTTCCGCGTGTATTCGTATGCACATTGAAAAAGGCTCACTGGGGTTCGGAGACTATCGCTTCCTAGCTGAAGGAGATTTTCCTGCAAGTTGTCGAAGCGTGTATTGGGGAGAGGGTGGTTAGAGCCATGTATTATAGGCCGGGCTTTCGCACGAGGACTGGATAACCCTCTGCGAACGAGTCATTAGTCGACGTACGAAAATCGGGTCAAGTATGCGCCCGCGTGGTACACAACTGCGCCGTGAGAGTTTGGTAGAAACTCCTCGAGGCGACTTGATTATACGCATTCGTCGACCCGTGCTCTCGTCTATCCGAATACCTCTGTGTGCAACTCACGGCCCAACTTTTGCCCAATGATGGAAGTACGGAAGTGTCGCTGGGGATGGGGGCGAGAAGTTGGGGTGCGAAGAAGAAGTACTCGCAGCACTACTTGAAGACACAACACCCTATGCAAGGGTTCACGGTAAAAGGAGCACGTAGTGCGAACTCTCAAGGAAAAAAAAAGAAAAAACGTAAAATCTTCACACGCACCCTTCCTCTTTGGCTTCGCCACACTTTGTGAATTTTTTTTTTCTTCTCGCGAACGAGTGAAGTTCGCTGCGTGCTCCAGAAACTTGGGCACTCGTTAATTGGACCAAAAAGTTGTAACAGCCGTTAAGTTTATTTGCAATGGCTTTGTTGTCGTCGAATTACCAATGGCGGAGAGCGAGGAAACAGTGGCAACGGGGGGCGTAACAAGCAATTTTTTTATATTCGACATAAAATTTACGAAAATTGAAATAATATTTAATACAAATTGAATTTGTATTTCGTTTTTATTTTCTAATGTTATTTTATATTTTTCAAGGTATCTTTCAGATTTTGTCACTTATTTTTTAGGCTATTTTTATTTTATAAAGAAAAAGAATAATCAAATCGTCTTTTTGTGATAATAATTTGGTCTATCAGGTGTTAAAAAGAAAACGGTCCCATGATGACGAAAGACCGCCCCAATTCCATAGTTTACAGTTAAGAATGAAAAGATCGAACGAACGAAAGAAAGATCGAGATGAGCGATCGGAATCGAGCGAACACTTCGCGAATGCCAATGTCGAGTGGAAAGTAGGACGCCGATGGAAAATATGTATATTTCTTGGGGAGCTTCCGCGGGATCTATGTTATGTGCGATAAAAGTATCCTCGCGTATGAGAGGGGAAGACGTTATTCTCGATGATCTTTCATACCGTGCGCGATCGGGAGCTCGCGGGGATCGTCGAACTATAAATCGTCTTGCGGAGGAGAGATGGGACTCCCACGATTCCGGCGATATATCTACTTCGCGCAACAGCGAAAAGTCCGCGCGCGACTCGTGCTTATGCTCGGCTCTACACTCTTAACTTTCCTCCCATTTCGCGGCTTCTACGTTTCTGGTTACCCAGTTGCTTCTTACTCGCCGTTCGCCGATCGATCGTTCGCCGATCGTACACATTTCCGTGCTCCCTGTTCCAACAAACCACCGGTGGCTTTGCGTCTATTGCCGATATGCTCGGTTTCCTAACGGCGAGGATACCTCGGTGCGCCCGTAGATCCCCACCGACGTTCCAACATTTGTACAACCTTAAACGTGCATCTCGGTCCATCCAGGGAGAACCCTTCGGGATTACCGATCGTTATCGCGGTCACGATTTACCGAATGCCCAAGCCACTGATAATTGAATGCTCGACCCCCACGATAACGCGATTATACCTCTGGCTGTGTGCTACTCGCGTCTGTGATCCACTTTTCCCATTCGCGCGTGTAGGTGTTACCGATGACGCGAACGATTACAGTAATAACCGAGTTTTGAGTTCACTGCATATGTTAACTGTTGCTGCGATGCACGAGGTTACGCGATTTTCGAGTGGTGCTTTGTTCGAACGATGTAATTTCGGTCGGTTCTTTCGATCGATAATATTATTGACCGGTATTCGTAAATTGTACTTCGTACCTTTGTTATCGCGAAATTTGTTTATTTATAGTTCATTTGACGTAAAATTGTTAACAAATAAACGCGAATCTTGGTTTCCCACGAGGAAAAAAGTATATGCTAAAAATAGATACCATATACATTGTAATATATTTTATGCAGGAAAAATATGATAATATTATAATAAATACAAAATGATAATATATAATTTTTTGCATATACTTTTCTCCATATCGTAAACCACGTCGTCAACTCCATTTTATATGGAATATTGGACTAATTTATGTAATTAATATATTAATCAAATAATTTACAATTGTAATAAAAATGCGTATACTTTTGTTCCATGTGAGTCTCGAACACGAAGACTATCATATTGGTCGTATTTTTTCCGTATGAAATTTTGACCAAATGAATTTTTCATGGGTATTAAAAAAAAGAATAATACAGGTTACACTGAAAAAAGCCCCAAAACGACTCAAAGGGACAAAATAAAAGCCGATCCGATTTTAACGAGGAGTTAGTGACCAAAAAAAAATCGTTTTTTTTTCCCTATTCATTTCGGCGGGAAACGATGACAAGAAAATACACGCCGTTCTCGGAGTGAAGCAAACTGCGGTAGTGGACTGTGAAGCGGTTGAGCAATTAGCGATAGTCATAACAGCTGAGTAACGTTTTATATCCTCGAGGGGCTTATGGGGTATTGAGCCGCAGCACAGTGGCGGCGATTAACTGGCGTATGGGTGTTTGTATACATAGTGCCCGCGATGTTTATACGTTACTCGTGACGATGGATACACCGAGGCTTTCTCGCGCGTTCGCCGATTTTCCTCCGTCATATTCCCCCGGTTTGGCGCTCGGTGGCAGTGCAGAATCGTTTCTTACACGCGTTCCGAGCGATCGAGTTAGACGAGAGAGCTCACGGGCATTACAGCCGGTGCTTGTCGGTCGTTAGCTGCCGGAGGCTATACCGGTACCCGTATTGCAGTGAGAGTATTGCTGCAAGAGTATCCGTGTACCCGGGGATGTGTCGGGATGCGCACACCGGATAGCGAACTGCACCAACAGCACAGCAATTGGTATACTCGGCACCTAGCGCCCAACTCGTCTGCACGGAGGTGCGGTACAAATCCCAACCCCTTCGCTGTACTTACGTGTGTATATAGCTACATGGCCACTTGTAGTCGAAGTGTATTTTTTTTTTCCTGCCGACAAGTAGGTACACTATAGTGGTATATAGCCGCGCCGACGAGAGTGACTACCGCGCGCGAGAATGCACTACAGGCCGAGGAAACACGATGTGCATCAGCCGCTAGTTGTACTACGGCCAGGGAAACAGATCCTTATGCCACTTATACGTACCTGAAACAGAAGAGAAGAGCAAATCTTAGAGTACGCGCACTTTGGAAACATCTATGTGAATGCGAGGTATTTTAACGGTTAGACTGAGGATACCTGTGTCGGGGATAGGAAAATTGGAGAGGAGCGAATACACGAGAGACCGGGGTTAGTTGAAACGCGAGGTAAGTCGAAACACACGTTAAAAAAAAAAAAAACGTACATTCCAAACACTAAGTATAGTATTATACGGAATTAGAGTGCATTATATGGAAAGTAATTCCTTATAGGGGAAGAAAATAAAAATCATCATCAAATTTTCATATAGAAATCGAGCGGTGAACGAGAAATCTGCGTTATTATTTTTTTAATTGCGTACCAACTTGACCCGTTTTTCCGTATTCCGTATAACTGGGACATCCGATTGACATCATTTAAAAAAAATTCAACGATATATTTTGCGAAAATCGCTCTGATTATCTAAAATATGGATAAATTTATTCATATTTTTATTTAAATTCGAGAATCGAAAATTCGATATTGCAAATAAAAAAGTCCGTTAAATTTTTTTTCTCACGAATGCATGTCGCCCTCAAGTATGATATGTATGTCTTTTTTTTCGACAACTTAAACACGAATATAACGATATATTTCACGTTTCACCGGTACTAAAGCCATATGCAACGCTACGCCGGGGATTAGGATGAACATCCGGTTGCATCACGTTCCACGTAAGAATAATACGAGAAACGTATAGAAATAAGAGAGAAACGATAGGAGAGAGAGTTTACGAATTCCACGATCTCGCAACACGTTTGGCCGTACGATGACGCATGAGATGATATATACGATACGTGTAACGTGTATACGCATACTTACACCACTACAATTACTATCTCTGGTCTCTGGCGCAAGTATATACAACGGGGGGAATACATACTACGATGTTTTATCGTGACACGTCGGGTGTATCATTGTATATGGCCGCGGCTCTCGAAATAATAGTACGAAACAACGAAGCCCGAAGGGGTAAGGGGGGGGGGGGGGTTGGGGGAGATGGCGAAGAACGGGCGCGAGCGCGAGACCCCTCGCGCCCGCGAGAAACCTTTTATACGACGTGCAGATTTATTGCGAACGTTGGCTCGCGCGCACCTACGGAACGCAATGGCAGAGAGGAGAACGCGTATAGGAAACAGAGGCAGGCAGAGATGCCGAGGTACGAAAACCAAAAGAAAGTGAATGAAGAGGAGAGAGAATGAGAAGCCTTTGTAATACGTTGATATTTAATGTCTCTCCCCTCCTCCTCATCCCATCGTCCTTCTATGTACCCTCGCCGAAATAGTTTACGATCGACGTATTTATTAAACGGCCCTGTTTAAGGCACCCAACGTTTCACTGGGCGAACGTTCGAGTCGTCTCCGCTGCTCGGCGGAACGGGTAACTAACAAGCGGCAATTCGCCTGGGCTACGGTTATATACGAAAGGGTTAAGGATATTCTAGCGACGGAGTAAAAGGGATGTAAATACGTCACGCCTCGACATCGGCGCGGGATTCTTTGAGGTATTCTCGGGTACAATGATGTCGATGGAAAATGCATTCGGCGAATGAATAACATATCATTACATTGTTGATTTCGCAATATACGATTAACGAGGGACTTAACAAGTTTTTTCACGCGGTAAAAATTGAATTTAAAAATCTGCCATATTCATAATAGTAGTAACATAAATAATTATAATAAATAATTTTATTTCGTCTTGAACTCTTGGAATACAAATTTTTTATATTTTATGTTTCCATTGTAAAAAAAATCTTCGCTTGAAACGAGAACGCGCCGGAGCGACTAATTCGCGTAGCGATACAACGCACATAGTCAGTGTCAACGTTCGTCGACGAGACGAGTAAAAGCTCGCGAACCCGAAACTCTGACAGTATTTTCTCTCGTCGCGAAGATATCTCCCTCTCGTATCCTCTCAACAGCGTAAAGAATTTCTTTTGCCGTTCGGAGCGGAAAGTATAGCTAAGAAGAATGTGAGATAGAAATTTGAACGGCGCGTCAATGCTTTACGACTGGAGCGTCGCGACGAAACGACGACGATCCGGTCTCCCGTATAATATGTATTCTCCGTGTCCGTATGTATATATGATAAGTATATGTTCTGTACACAATACGTAGTGCAATAGTATTCTCGGAGTTTTCAACGAGGCCCTCTCTATCGACGCGTTTGCGTATAACACGTTTTTCTTTTCGCGATATAACTGTAACACGAAAGTGTGGATCTCGGGGAGATCGAAGCGTGGCGTCGGTTGCGGGAGTCGACGGAGCCGGAGTGTTACGATCACCGTTCGATTTCGCTCTGCCTAATGGCAACAAATTGTCGTCTAGAGGCTATAAATCTGTTCCCTTTGGCCTCCTCTGCCTCTTTCACACGGTCGAGAACCGGGTAATGTTCGACTGCTGTCATCGTTGCTCGCCAAACGGCCACGGCGATAGAAGAGTAAAAAAATATACATTTATATACATATATGTATGTACACATAAAATAATATTAACATATGTATCTCTTCACTCGAGGGTATACTACGACCGATACTTGGGTTGACCAGAACGAAATACTCCGTCTTTTCACTTGAAATAATTAAAAAAAAAAAAAAAAGACGAGAAAAAAATACGTAAAGGTCCTGGCGATATGAACTTGGCATGTAGCCCGGTGCATTATTATGATAATGTATTTAAATGTCAACGATGGCAAAGCCTCTCAGCGTCGAGTTCTCTTGCTGTAATTATTCTATCTTCGTGCTCTGTTAGTAATAATACGACAGGTGAGTCAGCAGTTTCAAGATGATGTGACAAACCAACTGAAACGCCGCGAGTGCGGAAGGAAAAAAAGCTGCATAATTTTTTTATCTCAATTTTCTATTTGACTTTTGACTTTTCACGAAAATGTAATTTTTTTTTTCGGTTTATGAGTAAACGATGGATGAAGGGCTGTTGAAAAAATAACGTCTCAAATGAAAAGATGCGAAAAAAATATGAAGCGGGCAGAATATTGCTTTCTAAGTTAGTAGTTGATGCTTTGTTATCGGATAGTTAGAGCTTTCGAACACACAAACTAACGTCTGACTTACAGGTTTTTTTTTGCTTTTCTCCGTGAAAGAGATCGATTGATTATCAGTACTTTCGAGACCACGGATACGCGCAATAACAGCGGCAAATCGCGTTGTACGCTTTCGTTGTGCGGGTAAACTGTTAAAACATCGAGAGCTATCTATCTTCGTTATACGGTCGGACTCTCGGTACGAATGTATCTACTATATCCCCCGACGCGAAACTTTCGATTCCTGGCCTGTTGCCGGTGTTTTTCGTCGATCGGCGGGGGGCACACTCCGTCGTTGCTTCGCCGTGTAATTGGAGAACTCCGGTACGTGTATTTCGGCTGAGTACGAAGGCCTCTGCACGCGCATTCCGCGCCGCTTTTAACCGATAAAGTGTACATACTGCGTTGTACGTATACGCCCTCCCTTCT
Source organism: Cryptus viduatorius (assembly GCA_964006125.1). NCBI lineage: Eukaryota > Metazoa > Arthropoda > Insecta > Hymenoptera > Ichneumonidae > Cryptus > Cryptus viduatorius. The sequence goes on from OZ023221.1 coordinate 13,613,741, forward strand.
CCACAATCCCCTCGTACACTTTATTGGAAACAGCAGAGAATTTCATTTAGACGAACGAGTGGGAGGGGTGGAACGGCGTGTCCGATGAGTTGCACCGGTGTGGAAGGAACCAATGTAGAAGCAACGAGTCTGGATTTGGAAATACCTGGCGGGGGAGTTATCAGTGGCTACGGCGCATTCGGACTACCGATAAAATCGATTCACTCGACAAACGTCATACATAACATTTTCAATATCGCGCAAAAAAAATATTGCAACGAAATTGGTGTTTATCGGAGTTTCACAAAAAAAAAAAAAAATCCAATAAATGTCATTGGAGTGTCGAACGTAATAAAAAAGCATCTTCCTTAATAAGCAAATCTTCCTTAATTGAATTGAATATATTGCCATAAATGTCGTTCCAACATGAACGATGTTGTACTTTGCATTGTATCCAGTGACGGTAATTTAGATTATGTGATATGTCGTTGTATCGTCGATATTTTCTACGAAAAAGTTTGTGTTTTCATATTTTGGAATAAAGATTTTTTTTTTTTTCAACCGTACCAAATTTTTTGTAAATAACGAAAAGACTTAACATGATAATCCTCGCTGCTTGTCTAAATAACAATTTTCCACATTACAGTAGTACTATATAATTGGCGTATCAGAATAATTCTTATCGCCGTTATAAGGGTGCTGGCGGCTAGTCGAATCACTGAGTAAGTTGAAATAAACGCCGTCAGAGATTAAAGGTTTTAATTAACGTGTGTATAATGTTAAGCAATAAATTGTCACAGCATGCAATTATATTTTATAAAGTGCCATAGTCGCTAGATGGATCATTGATTTTTTTGTAATGCGTATAGTTCGACTCGAATTGTGGCTTAGCGTGTCTTGGTCCGGCCGACATTATACGAAGTATAAATTATGGACACTATAAACGGTATCGACATGATATTAATGCACCGATGCGCGATAGACACGTTCATGGACGTCGGAAATCAATATAATATTATAATTTGTCAAGAGAGTCAGTCATCAACGTCAGCACTATCAACATCGTAGTAGAAGATAGTTGACTCCGATATCGTAAACTTTATAAAATCAAAATAATAAAATGGGAGTTTTCAAGTTCTCTGTGGTGTTTTTGGCTCTAACTGGACTAATAATGTGTTCTGCTAAAAAGGCTATCAAGATTAAAGAACCAGACGGATTCGGTGCACTCAAAGAACCAGCTGTGAGAAAATTGTGCCATTGTCCTATTGTGTACTTTACGCGTAGAAATGGAAATGTAATTTCTTAATGATTCAATGGATTGCAGATAAACATACTGGCGGATTGCTATGCGAATCGAGACAAGACCATCCTTCTCTCAGGCAGCTTTCCTAGTTTATTCGTGGCAAAACTCGCGTCGCGCCGGCTCTTTTCTCTGGTTTTGTTGGACGACAGAAAGAGGCTTTTGAACAAGTATCCCGACTTCTCGACGCGTAAATATCGTAATGTAGAGCATAAAGTTCACGTCGTAGTAATGCTAGTTGCGCATTATTCGCGGTTCAACGACGCTCTGTTGTCATTAAAGCGTTCTCGATATTTCAATACGATGGCATTCGTTCTCTTGATCGGCTGGTCAGCAGAACAAAAATACGCGGGATGCAGCGGAAATGTAAAAACCACCGGTACTTTGTTATTCAATTTCAATCTACAGGACATACTGAATCTACACATGCTCTGCGATCATCGTGAGAAGGGAACAGTGTTGTACGGGTCCAATACTTTTGCAAATCGGGTTCCGAAATCTTGGCAATTTGTTGGACGTGTTCGCGCCGTCCCTAGGTATCCTACTTTTTGCTGGTTCGTTCGCAAATATAATGAAAACGAGAATATGTGTAAAAATCTTGACTACGGAAAAACTCAAGACTTGGGTGGCACGATAATCAAAATCCTTCATTCATGTGGGTCGCGTGATTGTTTGAAGGATCTGCAGAAACGTACAACGCACAGTCGCCGTGTATGGCTTCAACAAGTAAAACGCTCATTTTTCATTACCGATTTTTGTGCTTATGTTAACGCAACCATTGTGAATGAGATTCAGGATGTCTCTGAGAGAGATGATCCTGAATTTGACTTTGAATACTTGCAATCACAACCATTGATGTTGCGGTCGGCTGTCACAGATGCGGTTACCTATCCACATGGAACGGAATGTTTCTATCTGGTAACCAAGTTTCGTGGCAATATGTCGGTATTAGAAAAGATTATTTTCGTGATTGACAGCTATTCGTGGATCGGTATAGTTGTCGTTTGTTTCATTACTCTGATGTTCGTCAAATATTTTCTTCGTCAGTTTATGATGGAAGCAATATTGAATATAATTCGCCTATGTTCGAACATGGGACTCGAAACAGTACCTCAGAACGTAGCATCGCAGATATATATGACTTGTCTATTGTTTTTCGTCGTAACAATGCAAGGCATTTTCGTCAGTAACTTGGCAGCTCTCTTGACACAAGATGTTCCTCGTCGACAAGTTGATTCAATACCAGATCTCGCCGAACTCGGTTATATGGTTTACGCATGGCGATCATGTTTTATACTTTTCGAGGGTTTTCTCCCCGAACATCGAATTACAACAATACCCTGTCGTATATTAGATGAAAAATGCTTACAATACATGCTAAAGGACGAATTGAATGCTGTTCTGTATCCGGGCGCAGAAATCAGGGACCTAGCGTCGAAGTATAACGTACACTTGAGCAAATGCATTCGAATGGAGTATATTACCACTCTTATTCCAAAATACTGGGCCTTTGAAGAGATATTAAACAAGTTTTTGGGGGTCGTCACTGCCGGTGGTATTTTGATGCCCCTGCATTATATTGTCGATGAAAAACGTTTACTCGAAGCCGAATTGGAGGAAGTTGAGCCGGAACCTCGAATCATAGGTTTCGACAATTTGCGCTTCGCGTTTGTTATTTTCGGCACAGGTGTGGTATGTTCTCTTGTAACTTTTATCATTGAAATAATGATTTATCGATATCACCACAGAGTCAGGAGAATGCGGGTGATCTTCCTAAATTGAATCGGATATATCTCCGCCAATGATATGCCTCTGTCGTATTTAGAAATCTAAAAATACCAGTATTTTTATTTTTTGCACCGTTTGTTGACGTAATTTTTTAGTGATTCTTCCTGCGAGTTAATTATATGCTACATGTCTTTGTAAGAAGCGAAGTATGCATTATTAATTAATAATTTCATTAATATCAACTTTTTTTTAAATGCCGCGGACAATCCGGAAAATGTTCTGGAAGACTTGGAAACATCCTTGAATTTTTTGCGAATATTTTACTCGACACCACGCAATTGCAATGCGCAACAAATGGTTTGATGCAACTCTATGTTGATAAATATATAATGATACTTTCTACTTGAAGAAATAAAGTAAATTTTTTTTTTCGGCTGTACACATTTAATGACACGTATAATAAATTTTAACAACGTTAATCCGATGAGTTTTATTACTTCGTCGATCACTTTTGAAACCAGAGGGGTGGATAGGAAATCTATTTTTAAAGCGTTGTCGATGACCGGAGCGATCAAAACAGTCGCGCGAATATCATGAAGTGCGACGCCACTGTCTGTATGACTTGGGAAAATCATTTAAACGCCATTCTAATAACGGTATAGTTTATACTATAATTCTTTAGCGACATATTTTGTCGCAGTTGGCGATAATCTATACCGTCCCAAAGCTTTCCATCGACAGAAAGTCCGACGGTACGGCGGTATGGCGATCTTTCCAGCGGTAAGATGACAACAAGCCTTCAGCTTCATATACGAATTGTTGCCACGAGGTTTTGAGCTTTTCATGACATATATATAGTCTATACATATATATAGACATAGACTGGTACAGTCTGAGACTTAACTATTCGATCATCACAAAAAAGTATTAGTAAAATATATTATCAAATATTAAAAAAAAATGAACCAAATTTTATAAGCCAAGCATAACAGGAAAAAAACGGATTCTATATAACAAAAAATATTGTTTTTTTTTTTTTGGAAAAAAATTGCTGTCAAAAATTGGTGTTCCGGTGTTTGCAAGCGTCACAATAAACCACTATTTGCATTGGAACGCCAATTTTTTACAGCAATTTTTTTTAGATCGATCAAAATTAATTCTATATGCAAAACCGGGCGAACGGCACGTCACATATTCCACTTGATGATTGCCGGTTATGTTGTTCGAGATCACAAAGAAAAGTTATAATCGAAATAAAATCACACGTATAAATATACGTATAAAATATATACGATATAAAATTACGTATAACACGTAATTCGTAATTTTTCTTTTTTACTGTGCGTCGAGACACTAAACCACGATAAGCAATACATAATTATTATTTTCGGAAACACTCAAAAAAATATTCACGCCGTGAAAATATGTGCCGACGATAACAACTGTCAGCTGAGCCGGCTGTGGCGAAGAGCGCGCCACCGCGCAAATTTTTCTATGAACTGCTGTAAACGTAGACGGCGTATAACATCGCCACCGACAACAGCTGACAGTTACGCTGGCTGTGGCGACGAGCGCGCCACCGCGCACATTTGTCGATGAACTGATGTAGCCGCAGACATATATATAGGGGACAGGACACGTTATAATCGTTTGGATCCGTGAAATTTCCGACCTCGATATCTCAAAATGGGCTAAACCAATTGAATGGTAACTAGGCTCTTTCGAAAGATTGACCCAAAATTACATTACAAAAGTGTCCATGAAAATTCGATTCGTTGTCTTATTGCGAAGATATATCGATCCAAAGTTGAACGCACTATACACTTCTGGTGTATTGGCGTTACTCAGTAGCGGCACGCCTTGTACTGTTTTTTCAGTACTTGGCGTCGAGGCGCTACGGCGCCTCTTGATGTTAAGAAATGAATTGCCACAGCATGCAATCATATTTTATAAAGTGCCACAGTCGCTAGATTGACCATTGATTTTTTTGTAATGCGTATCGTTCGATTCGAATTGTGGCTTAGCGTGTCTCGGTCTGGTCTACATTATACGAAGTATTAAATATTGACACTATAAATGGTATCGAATTGATATCAATACACTAATGCGCGATAGATACTTTCACGGACGTCGGAAATCCATATAATATTATACAATTGTCAAGAGAGTCAGTCAGTCATCAACGTCAGTACTATCAACATCGTAGTAGAAGATAATTGACTCTGACATCGTAAACTTTGTACAATCAAAATAACAAAATGGGAGTTTTCAAGTTCTCTGTGATGTTTTTGGCTCTAACTGGACTAATGTGTTCCGCTAAAAAGGCTATCAAGATTAAAGAACCAGACGGATTCGGTGCGCTCAAAGAACCGGCTGTGAGAAAATTGTGCCCTTGTCCTATTGTGTACTTTACGCGTAGAAATAGAAATGTAATTTCTTAATGATTCAATGGATTGCAGATTAACATACTAGCGGATTGCTATGCGAATCAAGACAAGACCATCCTTCTCTCAGGCAGCTTTCCTAGTTTATTCGTGGCAAAACTCGCGTCGCGCCGGCTCTTTTCTCTGGTTTTGTTGGACGACAGAAAGAGGCTTTTGAACAAGTATCCCGACTTCTCGTCGCGTGAATATCGTAATGTAGAGCATAAAGTTCACGTCATAGTAATGCTAGTTGCACATCAGTCGCGGTTCAACGACGCTCTGTTGCCGTTAAAGCGTTCTCGATATTTCAATACGATGGCATTCGTTCTCTTAATCGGCTGGTCAGCAGAACAAAAATACGCGGGATGCAGCGGAAATGTAAAAACCACCGGTACTTTGTTATTCAATTTCAATCTACAGGACATACTGAATCTACACATGCTCTGCGATCATCGTGAGAAGGGAACAGTGTTGTACGGGTCCAATACTTTTGCAAATCGGGTTCCGAAATCTTGGCAATTTGTTGGACGTGTTCGCGCCGTCCCTAGGTATCCTACTTTTTGCTGGTTCGTTCGCAAATATAATGAAAACGAGAATATGTGTAAAAATCTTGACTACGGAAAAACTCAAGACTTGGGTGGCACGATAATCAAAATCCTTCATTCATGTGGGTCGCGTGATTGTTTGAAGGATCTGCAGAAACGTACAACGCACAGTCGCCGTGCATGGCTTCAACAAGTAAAACGCTCATTTTTCATTACCGATTTTTGTGCTTATGTTAACGCAACCATTGTGAATGAGATTCAGGATGTCTCTGAGAGAAATGATCCTGAATTTGACTTTGAATACTTGCAATCACAACCAGTGATGTTGCGGGTGGCTGTCACATCTGCGGTTACCTATCCACATGGAACGGAATGTCTTTATCTGGTAACCAAGTTTCGTGGCAATATGTCGGTATTAGAAAAGATTATTTTCGTGATTGACAGCTATTCGTGGATCGGTATAGTTGTCGTTTGTTTCATTACTCTGATGTTCTTCAAATATTTTCTTCGTCAGTTTATGATGGAAGCAATATTGAATATAATTCGCCTATGTTCGAACATGGGACTCGAAACAGTACCTCAGAACGTAGCATCGCAGATATATATGACTTGTCTATTGTTTTTCGTCGTAACGATGCAAGGCATTTTCGTCAGTAACTTGGCAGCTCTCTTGACACAAGATGTTCCTCGTCGACAAGTTGATTCAATACCAGATCTCGCCGAACTCGGTTATATGGTTTACGCATGGCGATCATGTTTTATACTTTTCGAGGGTTTTCTCCCCGAACATCGAATTACAACAATACCCTGTCGTATATTAGATGAAAAATGCGTACAATACATGCTAAAGGACGAATTCAATGCTGTTCTGAATGCGGGCGCAGAAATCAGGGACCTAGCGTCGAAGTATAACTTACACTTGAGCAAATGCATTCGAATGGAGTATATTACCACTCTTATTCCAAAACATTGGGCCTTTGAAGAGATATTAAACAAGTTTTTGGGGGTCGTCACTGCCGGTGGTATTTTCATGCCCCTGCATTATATTGTCGATGAAAAACGTTTACTCGAGGCCGAATTGGAGGAAGTTGAGCCGGAACCTCGAGTCATAGTTTTCGACAATTTGCGCTTCGCGTTTGTTATTTTCGGCACAGGTGTGGTATGTTCTCTTGTAACTTTTATCATTGAAATAATGATTTATCGATATCACCACAGAGTCAGGAGAACGCGGGTGATCTTCCTAAATTGAATTGGATATATCTCCGCCAATGATATGCCTCTGTCGTATTTAGAAATCTAAAAATACCAGTATTTTTATTTTTTGCACCGTTTGTTGACGTAATTTTTTAGTGATTCTTCCTGCGAGTTAATTATATGCTACATGTCTTTGTAAGAAGCGAATTATGCATTATTAATTAATAATTTCATTAATATCAACTTTTTTTTAAATGCCGCGGACAATCCGGAAAATGTTCTGGAAGACCTGGAAACATCCTTGAATTTTTTGCGAATATTTTACTCGACACCACGCAATTGCAATGCGCAACAAATGGTTTGATGGAACTCTATGTTGATAAATATATAATGATACTTTCTACTTGAAGAAATAAAGTAAATTTTTTTTTTCGGCTGTACACATTTAATGACACGTATAATAAATTTTAACAACGTTAATCCGATGAGTTTTATTACTTCGTCGATCACTTTTGAAACCAGAGGGGTGGATAGGAAATCTATTTTTAAAGCGTTGTCGATGACCGGAGCGATCAAAACAGTCGCGCGAATATCATGAAGTGCGACGCCACTGTCTGTATGACTTGGGAAAATCATTTAAACGCCATTCTAATAACGGTATAGTTTATACTATAATTCTTTAGCGACATATTTTGTCACAGTTGGCGATAATCTATACCGTCCCAAAGCTTTCCATCGACAGAAAGTGCGACGGTACGGCGGTATGGCGATCTTTCCAGCGGTAAGATGACAACAAGCCTTCAGCTTCATATACGAATTGTTGCCACGAGGTTTTGAGCTTTTCATGACATATATATAGTCTATATATATAGACATAGACTGGTACAGTCTGAGACTTAACTATTCGATCATCACAAAAAAGTATTAGTAAAATATATTATCAAATATTAAAAAAAAATGAACCAAATTTTATAAGCCAAGCATAACAGGAAAACAACGGATTCTATATAACAAAAAATATTGTTTTTTTTTTTTTGGAAAAAAATTGCTGTCAAAAATTGGTGTTCCGGTGTTTGCAAGCGTCACAATAAACCACTATTTGCATTGGAACGCCAATTTTTTACAGCAATTTTTTTTAGATCGATCAAAATTAATTCTATATGCAAAACCGGGCGAACGGCACGTCACATATTCCACTTGATGATTGCCGGTTATGTTGTTCGAGATCACAAAAAAAAGTTATAATCGATATAAAATCACACGTATAAATATACGTATAAAATATATACGATATAAAATTATGTATAACACGTAATTCGTAATTTTTCTTTTTTACTTTGCGTCGAGACACTAAACCACGATAAGCAATACATAATTATTATTTTCGGAAACACTCAAAAAAATATTCACGCCGTAAAAATATGTGCCGACGATAACAACTGTCAGCTGAGCCGGCTGTGGCGAAGAGCGCGCCACCGCGCAAATTTTTCTATGAACTGCTGTAAACGTAGACGGCGTATAACATTGCCACCGACAACAGCTGACAGTTACGCCGGCTGTGGCGACGAGCGCGCCACCGCGCACATTTGTCGATGATCTGATGTAGACGCAGACATATATATAGGGGACAGGACACTTTATAATTGTTTGGATCCGTGAAATTTCCGACCTCGATATCTCAAAATGGGCTAAACCAATTGAATGGTAACTAGGCTCTTTCGAAAGATTGACCCAAAATTATATTACAAAAGTGTCCATGAAAATTCGATTCGTTGTCTTATTGCGAAGATATATCGATCGAAAGTTGAACGCACTATACACTTCTGGTGTATTGGCGTTACTCAGTAGCGGCACGCCTTGTACTGTTTTTTCAGTACTTGGCGTCGAGGCGCTACCGCGCCTCTTGATGTTAAGAAATGAATTGCCACAGCATGCAATCATATTTTATAAAGTGCCATAGTTGCTAGATTGATCATTGATTTTTTTGTAATGCGTATCGTTCGATTCCAATTGTGGCTTAGCGTGTCTCGGTCTGGTCTACATTATACGAAGTATTAAATATTGACACTATAAATGGTATCGAATTGATATCAATACACTAATGCGCGATAGATACTTTCACGGACGTCGGAAATCCATATAATATTATACAATTGTCAAGAGAGTGAGTCATCAACTTCAGTACTATCAACATCGTAGTAGAAGATAGTTGACTCTGACATCGTAAACTTTGTAAAATCTAAATAACAAAATGGGAGTTTTCAAGTTCTCTGTGATGTTTTTGGCTCTAACTGGACTAATGTGTTCTGCTAAAAAGGCTATCAAGATTAAAGAACCAGACGGATTCGGTGCGCTCAAAGAACCAGCTGTGAGAAAATTGTGCCATTGTCCTATTGTGTACTTTACGCGTAGAAATAGAAATGTAATTTCTTAATGATTCAATGGATTGCAGATTAACATACTGGCGGATTGCTATGCGAATCAAGACAAGACCATCCATTTCTCAGGCAGCTTTCCTAGTTTATTCGTGGCAAAACTCACGTCGCGCCGGCTCTTTTCTCTGGTTTTGTTGGACGACAGAAAGAGGCTTTTGAACAAGTATCCCGACTTCTCGTCGCGTAAATATCGTAACGTAGAGCATAAAGTTCACGTCGTAGTAATGCTAGTTGCGCATCACTCGCGGTTCAACGACGCTCTGTTGTCGTTAAAGCATTCTCGATATTTCAATACGATGGCATTCGTTCTCTTAATCGGCTGGTCAGCAGAACAAAAATACGCGGGATGCAGCGGAAATGTAAAAACCACCGGTACTTTGTTATTCAATTTCAATCTACAGGACATACTGAATCTACACATGCTCTGCGATCATCGTGAGAAGGGAACAGTGTTGTACGGATCCAATACTTTTGCAAATCGGGTTCCGAAATCTTGGCAATTTGTTGGACGTGCACCCGCCGTCCCTAGGTATCCTACTTTTTGCTGGTTCGTTCGCAAATATAATGAAAACGAGAATATGTGTAAAAATCTTGACTACGGAAAAACTCAAGACTTGGGTGGCACGATAATCAAAATCCTTCATTCATGTGGGTCGCGTGATTGTTTGAAGGATCTGCAGAAACGTACAACGCACAGTCGCCGTGTATGGCTTCAACAAGTAAAACGCTCATTTTTCATTACCGATTTTTGTGCTTATGTTAACGCAACCATTGTGAATGAGATTCAGGATGTCTCTGAGAGAGATGATCCTGAATTTGACTTTGAATACTTGCAATCACAACCATTGATGTTGCGGTCGGCTGTCACAGATGCGGTTACCTATCCACATGGAACGGAATGTTTTTATCTGGTAACCAAGTTTCGTGGCAATATGTCGGTATTAGAAAAGATTATTTCCGTGATCGACAGCTATTCGTGGATCGGTGTAGTTGTCGTTTGTTTCATTACTCTGATGTTCTTCACATATTTTCTCCGTCAGTTTATGATGGAAGCAATATTGAATATAATTCGCCTATGTTCGAACATGGGACTCGAAACAGTACCTCAGAACGTAGCATCGCAGATATATATGACTTGTCTATTGTTTTTCGTCGTAACGATGCAAGGCATTTTCGTCAGTAACTTGGCAGCTCTCTTGACACAAGATGTTCCTCGTCGACAAGTTGATTCAATACCAGATCTCGGCGAACTCGGTTATACGGTTTACGCATGGCGATCATGTTTTATACTTTTCGAGAGTTTTCTCCCCGAACATCGAATTTCAACACTAACCTGTCGTATATTAGATGAAAAATGCTTACAATACGTGCTAAAGGACGAATTGAATGCTTTTCTGTATACAGGCGCAGAAATCGGGGATCTAGTGTCGAAGTATAACTTACACGTGAGCAAATGCATTCGAACGGAGTATATTACCACTCTTATTCCAAAATACTGGGCCTTTGAAGAGATATTAAACAAGTTTTTGGGGGTCGTCACTGCCGGTGGTATTTTCATGCCCCTGCATTATATTGTCGATGAAAAACGTTTACTCGAAGCCGAATTGGAGGAAGTTGAGCCGGAACCTCGAATCATAGTTTTCGACAATTTGCGCTTCGCGTTTGTTATTTTCGGCACAGGTGTGGTATGTTCTCTTGTAACTTTTCTCATTGAAATAATGATGTATCGATATCACCACAGAGTCAGGAAAACGCGGGTGATCTTCCTAAATTGAATTGGATATATCTCCGCCAATGATATGCCTCTGTCGTATTTAGAAATCTAAAAATACCAGTATTTTTATTTTTTGCACCGTTTGTTGACGTAATTTTTTTAGTGACTCTTCCTGCGAGTTAATTATATGCTACATGTCTTTGTAAGAAGCGAATTATGCATTATTAATTAATAATTTCATTAATATCAATGTCGCGGACAATCTAGAAAATGTTTTGTAAGACCTGGAAATATCCTTGCATTTTTTCCGAATATTTTACTCGACACCACGCAATTGCAATGCGCAACAAATGGTTTGATGGAACTCTATGTTGATAAATATATAATGATACTTTCTACTTGACTGTACTTCGGCTGTACACATTTAATGACACGTATAATAAATTTTAACAACGTTAATCCAATGAGTTTTATTACTTCGTCGATCACTTTTGAAACCAGAGCGGTGGATAGGAAATCTATTTCGAAATAAATGCTCTCGATCATACTCACAAAACTAAGTTTTTTAAATAATTTAAGTGATAAAATAGCTATTCCGCTATGAACATAACCTCTTGGCGCTTTTGACAATTGCCTCGGCGTGAGAGCTGAGAAAGCCGTTGCAACTTTGCACCGTTTCAAACTTCACAGCTGAGGAATAGAAAAAAAAAGTTGCGTGAGTCGAACAAAAAATTTCAGAAAAATATATGACCTCGAGACTCGTCGTGCGATATACAATTAGAGGGCATTCATCGAGTGTACTCGGGGACTTGGTGTGTCGTTGCGACAAGGTAGACCGATCCGATGGATCAAGGAAAGTATGTTTCTCCGCGATCTCCTCTGACGAAACGAGAGCTCGAGAACGGTCGGGTGAGTATCACGGCCTCGTTGTCGATCACGCTCGGAATTTCTCGGATCTCGGTATTCAAGAGCGCGCGAATTGAAATTCAAAGGATATCACTCGCCACCGGTTTTCATCGACGGAGGGTAGAGAGGAGTTGAGTGGTTTAGTGAGCCACCAGACGGACGACTCGCACGCGGCGCGAATGAGCGATAGTGTGTGTAAAACACCAACGCCTTTTCAAGTGTATATTATATATATATAGTTACATGTATACGTAAACGTATAAAGGATAACAGGATAGGCCTCTAGTGTAGTACGAAACGATCGGTGCAAAATTTACGATTGCGTCTATAAAGAGGATAAGCGCGCGTCGATCGAGGCGCGTCTGGGCCGGACGCCCCGACGGCGGCGGTTCTCTCTTCGTTCCCCGTCACGCAAGATCGCGGTAAAACTAATAAATAATACATTTCTGATACGGGTGGTCGTGGTAGCTGCGACGATTGCGGCGAAGCGACAAGAAAATGTCTCGCGCCGCCTTTGAAGCGCGGAGAAGTTGTAGAGAGGAGTGCTCGTAGCGAAAGCGCGACGACCGAGGAGACACAACAACGGAGACGACGATGAGAGGAGTTGAAGGAAGGAAGGAACGTACGAGCGTACTCTTCGCCGCACCGGTGGAAACTTAGTCCGCGATCATCGTTTATACTCTACGTATATGTAACCCACTATCCCGGAATGTCGGCATCCTCATTAAGCCGGTATAATGTCGGTATATCCTTAATACGTAGGTACATCGCGGGCTCACGCATACGCGTGTACATGTCGGTATATAAGGGATGGGAAGTAGTCGAGAAGAGTATGAATACACACAGCAAGGCCACGCGAGTTTTCAACGACTGTGAATATCTACTGCGAAACCACTTGCTGCCGCATCGCAATGGAAACTCTCTGCGGATATGTATGCACGTGACTCTCGCGTTAAACATGCATCGTAGCCCCGGCGATGATGACGACGACGACGTAGACGACGACGAGAAGAGCGTATACGGTGCAGCGAGCAATATCTACGCGGTGCAACGAAAACGCTACGCGGAATTGGATTCATCTCGATGATTACATGAGAGGGCGCTACCAACATGACTGCAGTGCGATTAATTACGGGAGCCGTGTCAATACACTATTATAATGTTTCGATGATTCAAGTGCAATAACGCAGTGATGCAACTTTGCTAATGCATGTTGATGTCATTTTATTATGCATCTGCGGAATGACAAATAAAAAGCCAATGTATTGAATCCAATTAGAGGGTTCGGGGAGATTAGCCAAAAAAGAAGTTTTGTTTTAGGTGCAGAAAAACATCGTATCATTACTTCCTTGCGATTGTTTATTCGTGATGATATTTTGACGACATGAACAAAAATTCAGGTTTGGTTATCAAAAATTGTAGGAAATTCTTCATTTATAAAAAAAATCGTTTTTTTTTGTCTGTCATTGCGGGACCCCTCCTTCAGCGCGTGAAAAAAAATCATTGTCCGCAAACAGATTTTACGGAATTTTTGCGAGCTTTGCATATACCGTGAGTTCGAGAAAGCAATTTGACGAGTAAAAATCTCGGCTACTTGAGCCTTTGATGAAAATTCAAGTGCCGATTATCACGAAGCATGCAATTACGCGATGCCCTAGAGTGCAGCTGGTTCATTTAACGTATACGTTTGATCGAAACGAGAGGCGTCGTCGCACGTGTCTGGTGCGTATCTCGTGTGTGGCGTGCCAAAAATTGCGAGGAACCGCGTGGTCGCTAATTTCGTCGAGCGTCGCAGACACCACGCGGTTAGCGAGTCTATTTTCCACCGATGTGCCGGGGCTACTGTCTCGCGGTGCTGTTTGCCTTGTGACCCCCCCGTCGACGATCGGCGTCTCACTGGGGAGAACGCGGCTAACTTCTTGGCTCCAAGTTACGAAGGGGAGGAACAGAATGAGAACGAAGCAAAAGGAGCGCTTTATACCCCGCAAGGGGGAAAACCGAGGATGGCTCTTTGACTTTGGCATCTTCCTACCATTCCTGTATCCTTCTCTCCGTCTCTATCTTCTTTTTTTTCGGTGCTTGGCTCGTGTATAAGAAGTTTGCGGATAAACGAAGAGGAATGGAGTCGAGTGATACCGAGTTTGCAAAAGAAGAACGACGGATAGAATGAAGAAGGGAGAGAATGATGAAAAGTACGAGGATATAGATGGCGTGGGCTAATTGCTCGGCCTGGCGTTTGCTTGACAATACACCGAGAGCTTTTGCCTCTTTGCTCGTCTTAATTTTATTCGTTTTATAAAGCGAAGCCAGGCTCTTTCTCTCTGTCTCTCTCTCTCTCGTCTCCACTTACGACGGAAGAAAGATTTGCAAAGACCGAGGACAGTGAGAACGAGGATGGGTAAACGCATACACTCTCGTGTATTCGCGTAATATACAATACTATGTATAAACGTATAAAAGGGGAATGGAAGGATCGATGAGAGTACGGGGGAGACAAAGTACGCGAGAGAATCTCGGAGCAACGTGGTAGACGAGACGGAATGCAAAATAGAGCCGCAAATCCTTGGATCAAAGGGAGGGAAGAAGAACGATGAAACGACGAAACGACGAAACGACGACGAGGGCAACGACGACCGGTCTCCGTGGCATTTTGCTCGTTGCCTCCGACTCTCCAGCGTTGTCGTTGTCGTTGTAGTTGTCGTCGTTGTTGTCACGATAGTCGTGTTCTCTACTCGACTCGACGTTCTTACTTCCATTCCCGTCTTCACCGCTACCCCATGACCACTCTTATTCTTCGCATTATACTTAACTTACTACAACACTACCGCAAGCTCGCGCTCGCGTCTCTATTTACCCCGCTGTTACTGCGTCACTAGTGTCTCTCGGCTACCGTACCTAACGAGAAAAATTAGCATCATCGACCCAATTAATTATCAAGGGTTCGCTCATTGTCGCAGAGATTATTCCCCTGAATAACTCCGCTGTAATGTTGCATGAAAAATTCGCGGAACTCGGAACGACTCGTCAAATTAAAACAGTTATCATCCATTCTTATATATATTCATTATAATAACAAATAATAATAATTTAATGATAGAAAATTGTTTTATATACGTAATATCTGTATTATACATATTGTATATCTATTTAAGAAATATTTAAGTATTTATGTTTTATTAATCAAATTTCTTCCTTCCGAAATCCCCTTCATTGGCTTAAAGACATTTCCTCTGAAGTTTCAAATAGTTTCACATTCGCGGTCGCCCGCGTCGATAGACGAGAGGAGCGTTCCTCGACTGCACAACAGTCGCAGGCCTTCAGAGTCGAGCGGCGGGAGAGGGAGCGAGCGAGCCGTCTAATTAGAGGCGCGATTCCGTGCCAAAGTCAGCGAGCATGTCGGGATCAGACGACGGCGAGTTATAGTATACAGCGAGAGCGTACCAGTTAGTCACGCCTCTCGATCATCGACTGAATTTATCGGCGAAAGGGATATACGCGAGAGACCCCCCCTTGCTACGATGTATAACGTTGTACGTACTTACAACGCCAGTGAAACGAATAAGATAGCATTGAGATGGAGCGAGGGAAAGCCTCTCGCCGTGCTTGACAGTCAGATACAAACGGACGAATAGAGAAAATCAAGCGAAGAGTAAGCGACGACAGTCTGTCGACTGGCGCCTCGACGTCGACCCGGAAATAATCGAAATAACTGTCGAGGTGTCGATGAAAACGAGTCTCATCCATTTCGGCATACATTATTGTTATTCTACGTATACCCAATTTTTTACTCAGTCCATTATCGAGCTTAATAATGCGGAATTTTTTTTTTCTTTTCTTTTTTTTTATCGTAACGAAATTCCTGAGAGAGTATACAAATGTATAGAGGGTGAAGCGGGAGCGGAAGGAGGAAATGAGTTGAAAAACATCTCGTAAAGATAAAGAAGCCGCGCGACGATTCGGATTTCTTGCAGGGAGTAAAAATGGCTAACCGGGTGAGTGCTCTCGTGTTACCAGATGGGACAGAATTCATTTGTGACGCTTAAATTGCGTTTTAAAGTAGCTTTTCCTACGCGAAGCCAACAGAAAAGAGAGGCAAAGGGGTGGGGGCGCAGTAAGAGAAATAGAGAACAGTGAAGAATCTCGGTGTAGAATTTTATTCTGTTCACCCTCCCCTGGCGCCGGGCCAATACCCCAATAAAATTTCTCTTTATTCTCGTGCCGACAATGTGCCTTCGCCCGGCGCTCACCCTACTAGCTCTACGCTTTCGGTTTCTTTTTCTCGTTGCCTCGCGCGCTTCCGTACGCCCGATCTCTTTTCGTTCCCTCGGCGTGCAAGAACTTCCTACTCGAGGACACGCGCGCGCACAAAGGACGGCAAAAACTCATCCCGGTGCATTTGCAGCATGTGTTAATACTGTCGGTTGAGTTTATATATCGCAAAACGAGAATTGTACGTCAGCGGAGGACAGGAGAACTTTTTTGTAAATAGTTTTCTCGCTCTAAATGGGTCACGAGAGTTAATTCGCAAAAAATATTATTTTTAGTTCGTATCTCCTGATATCTCGCCGAAATGAATAGAATGTGTATGTAATATAGTAATACTAGAAATATGATACAGTGTATCGTATTAGATGAGGAATTTCGGTCATTAGGAGCGTATTTCGTCTTTGCAATCTTTTAGTTTGCGTCATGTTTACGATTTTTTTTCTGTTTTAATGTCAGTCTTTCGTTCTGCCGAATACTTCGATTTCATTTTTTTTTTTTTAGTGCAGCGACATTCTTATTGCTTACGAAGGCTGCGAAGCTTCTGGACAATCGGTGGTGAGGCAAACCTCGGGATAATTCGATGAGACATACGACCTCGCGTAGTTCAATGGTTTTTTAAAGATTCCGACAACAAGAATTTTACGAAGCGATAATGGGTACCTGTTGTCACGGGTAAGCTTCTGTTTCGTGTGTGTAACATTCTCTAATATCCTGAGAGGCGCGAGTATGCTGGTGTTGACGCCATTAGCGTGGCTCTTAAATCCCCCCCCCCCCTTCCTTCTCTTTCTCGTATGCTATTCTCGCAGTCAGCCAGTGCGCGAGCTAAGAAGGCGCGCGAGTCCAAAAGGCCTGCGAATAAAAAGCTCACGAGAGCGCAGGTCGCTCTTTTTTCGCGGTTTTCTGTTGTTCAGAATCGGTGCTTGAATCCCGCTGGTCTTTTGCCCGCAGCCTCGAGATGACAGAACCGAAACGAGCGCGTGAAACTCTCCTTTTTCCACTTGCCATTTCTCTCTTCGGTTGGAACAAGTTCACCGTGTCGTTTGCGGGAGTGGATCGCGGCGCGAACCTCTCGCGCGACAACTCCGAAGAAACCGACTGCATTACTTAATGGCGTGCGTGCCTGGGCAGCCGTTTACCTCGAGAAGGTACTCGGGGACGAAAAAATTTTAAAAAATAAATGAATAAAACGCCAAAGGCGGCTTTCGCACGGGACCCTGATCTACAGCATCTTATGGGCTCCTATCGGTACGTGACTCTCAAGAACCGTCGGGACAAAAGGACCTGATAATTACGTCAATGCACGCGGTTTCTACGTATCTCCTAACGAAATCCTCGGGGCTTTATTACCACATCATCTTGTGCGACTTTACGCTGAGGTAACGCCGCTGCGTACGGCGCGTATATCCGTTAACGCTGCTGATCCAATTTATGGCAAGAATATGCCGCGGTCTCACGCGAGATAATCCCGATATAAAGTGTAGATAACGCGATTATTAATGAAGAATCACCGATGCTTTTGAAATTCGTCCCGAGGTGGCAATATAGGATTTTTTTGAGCCGTCAATAATTTTTTGACTCGTCAACGATCGTCAATAAATTATTTTTTTCAATATTGTTAAAGTCCAATTATGTGCAAAAAAAACTCAAGATAAGTCGCAATGATGTCACTGATAATTTGATAACTAATATACACGAAGAAAGGGGGGAAAAATGACGGTATAATTATTTTTCGGCTGCCGTTCGTAGTTGCTGATTAAGCAATATAAATAACTACGAACGATTGATTATGACGCAATTTACAGATGGAGGAAAAAAAGTCATCAATAATCTCGACTTTAGTTTGGCATTCGATGGTCAAAAATTGCGTACAGTAAATTTCCTGCAAAATCTTGTTACCGGGAACGTAAAATAAAATAAGTTACGTATTCTCATGAGTTGTCTGTTTATTCTATTAACCATTTGGAACCTCCATCTCGTCCAACAAACACCAGAAATGGGGACACTTACCTTACCGAGAATTACAATGGTAAAAAAACCGCGTCGACTCGGGATTTCCCACGTGACTTACGAAGGGGTTAAACCAGCAAACGGCGTCAATTCAATGGCCCGTAAACTATACGTGGTGCGATACAGATACATTCGGTAAACGCTAACGTCAGTATCAAGAAATCCGGTACCAGGATAAAAGGGGAGAATCTCGCAAGCGTTGGCTCGCGGCTGAGGGAAAAGCCCGCGAACGACGAAAATTCGTTCGTTATCTTAATGGGATAAAATGTACATATATCCTTCCTCGTTTGTTTCTCTACCGGGAATCGTCGTCTCCTCTTTCGTCCGTCTTGCAAACTATCTTATACGTATTGTAACATCCACACCGAGTTCTACACGTCTCTACTTCTTCTCGGCGCAGTTAAAGCGAGGATTTTACGGTTTGACGACGGCTTTCTATAAATTAACCGGTTTTACGATCGAACGATATTCAATAGTGATGATAATAATAATAATAATAATAATAACAATAATAATAATAACATTACTATCATTATGACTATTTTATGGTTTTCCGTTGGGGCGTATTTACGATCGTCATTAATTCACGGTTGCTACTTTTCTCGTTCTCGTAGCGCAAGAGCGTTATCGCGCTAGTAGCGCGTGTACTTATTTTCACAGTCACCGAGAGCGAATGTTGTCACCGTAGCTTGACCGACGTATTTACAGATTGGCCATTCGACACACGCCGAGAGTCGCAAAATCGTCATTCAACTTTCATTCGCAATTCGATCATCGCCTCGTTTTCGCA
The DNA here is from genome assembly GCA_964006125.1 of Cryptus viduatorius. NCBI lineage: Eukaryota > Metazoa > Arthropoda > Insecta > Hymenoptera > Ichneumonidae > Cryptus > Cryptus viduatorius. The sequence goes on from OZ023221.1 coordinate 13,633,028, forward strand.
GCCGAGTAACGGCCCCCGCTGTGCCCGTCTACGCCCGGCACCCGAGACATTTTCCACCGCCGACTGCGACCACTTTTACGCGGGCATACGACACTCGCGCGTGAGCGTCAACGCGCGAGTTTAACATCGTTCAACTGTGTATTCGCGTGGTATGCAAGATGCGGCTTCTACGTATCTTCGTCGAAGAAACGAACAAAATGTATCGGGTGCGCAGTTGTCGACGGTGCGTGAGCGGGAAAGGTGGTTCGTTGATTTTAGCGCGCGAAAAAAAAAGTAAATTTAATAAAATGTGAAATTTACGGTGCTTTCCGTTTGCATTCCTTGAATCTCATTTGCAAATGGGTGGCTCGGTGTTGGGACGCCATCGGGTGCTAATTCATAGCTCTAACTCATTTATGCGCGGATGAGCCGTTTTCGACCTACGCGCGGTCGCGCATAGTCACGTGTAGTCGGCGTTGAAGGTACGACTTCGTGGGCATCGAGAAAATTATTCATTTCGTTGCTCCCATCTATTTGTTATTTAAAGCACTTCTTGCAGTCTGATTACTCAGGTACTAATGATACAAAGATTGCTTGTGCGCCTTTTAAACGAGAAACATATGTGAATAAAGCGCTTATACTATACTTTAAGTTAAAAAAATGCTGAAATTAAATTGAATGAAATATGAAACCGTTTACGGTAAAAAATCCAATTGCATAGTTTTACACGTTTTTTTTTAATATCAAATTTGTAAATTTTTTTTTATTTTGATGAGTGATACTTTATTTTGTTTGTCGAAGTCTGTTTAATGAGGTCATCGAATAATTTAACGTCACAATAACTGTGAAAAAAATATGCTTATGAATTTATTTTCATAATAAAAAAAATAATAATAATGATAATAATTAAGAAAATTCTAGAAAATTAATATTTTCTAGAAGTTTATTATTATATATATTTTTTTCTACACTTATTAAACTTTCTTTATTTCAGATTTTCCTTAATTCATACGTATTTCTCGTGAATAATTTTCGAATTATTTTTTAAAAAATTCGTTTTCATTAAAATTGTTGATTCGATTGATTTGACTTGTACCGCACGGAATACCGTAATAAATACGATATTCAGTTGGAAAAAAAGATTCAATATAAATAGAACGTAAAATTATAGAAAAATCAATGTGTCAAAAAAATGATGATCGCTCGTGTCGCAATGTGTATTCTGTATTCTGCACCACTCCGGCGTGACGAATCTTTCCGCAACGATCTCGTGTCCGAGCGGAATGTACAAATCTCTGGTTTCGCATAGGTGAATTCAAATCGCATACGTATAATCGAAAGGTCCTTCCGAGTGTATCTACGTAACCGACGTTCGAATGCAGTCACGCGACGAAAATACGAAAGCATTGCAAAATGTTGGTACGTATATGCGTACGGGGATAGATCGTGCCAATAGACATGAGGTTGCCACGGGTTGTGGGTTCCGGCGGAACGCGCGTGCGGAACCCCGGCGTTTGCCATGCCAGGGTGTCAGTATCGCAAGCGAACAACAACTCTCGTATGGGGGTACACGTCGAATCCCGGGATTCCTATGTATAAGCTATGCATATGTATACTATATATACATATATATGTATATTCTGCACCCTCTGCGCCTTTATGCGCAAACCCACGGTATATACCGAATAGATCCGCTATCTGGGGAAACGAACCGACTCGCCGATACATCATTTGTCGCGTCGCCGCTCAGCGGCCTCACGCTCCTGGTGCTGCTGCTGTGTGACTCAATTATCGGCGCGCCGGTGGCTGCTGCAGAATGTGGAAGCGTTGTATCACGCGAATATACGCACACATATCCGCGTTTTGCATATATTTCTGCAGTAGTGAAACAATCATAGGGGTATAGTCTCACGAGTACGCTAGGTAGCTACCAGGGTGAATGCGAGCGAAAACGTTTACTCAGTCATTTTCGTAGTATCGAAGATATATTGGTTAAACTAGTCGCGGCTGTAGTGGTTTCATCGGGAAATTGTAGTGGTAGTATAAAACAGGGATTCGGTAGAGAACACGTAGAGTCGCGGTGGGATAATGCAGTGATAAAAGCCACTATGCTGCCAGACACCGGCGGGGACGTCGAGTCTTCGTCGTCGAACCGCCTCCTCTGTGCTGCCACGCGAGCGCGAGAGCGAACAGGTAGAATCGCCGTAGTCAGGAGACGAGGGCATTTGTCGGCGGAATCATATCGAACCGGTGGTCACCGGCACCCCTGTGGCGACACGAACGATTATGGCACACCTTCGAGGACCATCGAGAAGACGTAATTATTATTATCCTAACGCGCCGCATGCCCTCAAGTGTCGAAATGCCACTCGACGTACTATATACGGTTAATCTTTATCGCGGGATATTCTCAGACGAAACTTTGTCGAGTTTCAACTATTTTTTCAAATTTATTCTCTCGTTAGGACTCCGGTATAAGAATTAAAAAATTGCCATTTAAATTAATAAACAATTATTAAAATCGCAAAGTTTAGCTATGCGCAATAATAATTAATTTCAATTTCCGTTCAAATGGCAACGAAGTTTTAGGATATGTATAATTAATTTTTTTTTTTGAGTTTCTGGATTTAAGGAACAAATTAGTTTCTGGAATTTTCAGATTATGAAAAAAAATTCATATTTGGGATTTTTCGATTATAAAAAAAATGTTGGAATTAAATATTTTTTGTCAATTTTTAGAATTGCGGTCCCGCGAATAAATTTAATTCGCGACATATTTTAATGCCCAAAATTGACGAATTACTTGGAAACTTATACGAACTGTGGGAATCCCAGTACTTGACAGCTTTCTTCAGCAACGTTACCGTTATCACGTAAGATGTATAGAAAATTCGCGATAGCAAGTGCCACGGCGTACAGATCGTTACGCGTGAAAATCCTTTGACCTCCCGACAACGAGGTCCGCGCAACACGTTGGAGATAGACTCGGCTTCAGGCGCTCGTCCCATAGATCATCGATCGCCGGGGATAAGCCTGCAAGCTCGGGGGCCGCGATTATTTTTTCGAGATTCCACGAGGTCTGCAACGTCGGACTCTTGTAGAGATTGCAGCTTCGAGATTATCGCTGGACCTTATATCATCCGTTAGATTAAACGTAGAAATAAATGATAAAATGATGAAAAAAAAAAAGAAAAAAAAAAAAAAAACGAATGAAAAAAAAAAAACAAGAAAGAGAACTGGAAGATAGGAAATCATCATCCCATAAGTCTCAGTCTGATGTTTCATGCTTGTCTGACATCGGGGGGAATTTATAATATTACACTGTGGTATACCATACATACCGTGTGTGCAATTCTCCTATTTACATACTTATTACGAACGTGTCGAAAGGGGTGCAACGGCGTTGAAGCGTATTTATAAAGGTGCGTGCCTGCGTGCGTGTGTATTGCCGGGTGGTAGTCTGGGCATTGGATCCGCTGAGACTCGCTGGCTTGGCGCGTGTTAATGTTAATGGTACCGGCAGCCTTGGCTGTCCTTCCACATTCTCCGATCCTGTACCGTTTTGCTGTATCGCGGTTAACAGGCAGGTAAAGAAGCGAAGGATCGCGGGGGTAATGGGACGAGGACGAGGACTGGCGACGGCTGTTGCTGGTTTCTACTGTTGGGCGCTTCGAGCAGTTATCGGAGGAGAAACGGGACGAAGGAGGAACACCATCAAACCCGGTTCGTCTTTGTTCAACTCAAATAACTTCCACTCGAGAGTCTCTCGTGGTGCGAGCGAAAGAGGATCTGTGTACGGCGCTTGCGGCCAAACCAGCCACTTTTTCTCGACTTAGCACATTTTTCAAAGCCTGTTGACAGCAAGTCGGCGTTCTTTCCCGACGCTGTGGCCACAAAACTCCCTTTTATGCTCGCGGTTCCTACAATCCTCGACCGAGTCTCGTCACCTTTTCACTTTGCAGAAGAAACGAAGGTAAAACGAATAAGAGACAAGGTATGGGAGTCGGGATGTAAACATATCCGCTTCGTATGTGCTCCGCGCAAAAAAAAAAAAGAAAACGCCGGATCTTTCGCGTAAACTAAAATTTCTTTGAACTCCAGAGACCTCAAAGTTTGTTTTGTCTTCTAATTAAAAATATACAATTTTTCCATATATTTTTTCGAACCTTAGACGTTATTTTGATAAATGACCCCTTTTCCTAAAAATTATTATGATCATTTACGCCTGAAGTCTGTTTGACTTCTGTTTTTATTAAATTTCGCTTGTTTCGCTTCTTCCTTTTATACGCCTCTTCTTTATTCTTCGTTTGAGTTCCCTGTGCTCAGCACGCACTATAAGCAAATTCACGGTGAATCTCGAAATCCCGGATAGATATAAACTTCCACATGTGCCCGAAGGTGGATATTCCTTACGCGCCGGTGTCTGTTAAGACCCGAGCGAGTGCATCGGGAAGAGGATAGAGCTCAATGGTAGAAAGAGCCATGAAAGCGAGTCGAGGCAAAGCAGGAGTAGCAGTCATGCAGACTATCTCCGATCTGGCATAAATCAACTCAATGCTCGACTCTTAGAGTCTCTCGCGCCCTCCCCTAAGTCCATATTGCCTTTCTTCCGTCGCAAGTACAACTGATATACTACGGGCCCAACTACTATTATACTATCCTACAAGCTCGCGTACCACTCACTGAAACTCTCTCAGCGATCTTCTCTCTCCGCTGTCTCGAGACAGTTCGAGTTGAGAGCAGAATCGAGATTTTCCAGTGGTGCTTCACCGCTATCCTTGGCGATCTGCCGATTATTAATTCAACTCTTGAAAGCGAGATAGCGCGCGGAGAACGGGTATCCCACCTTACCTCCTCCCCCACCTCTCCTTTATTGCCTATAGGATTTCCGTGACTCGAACAGCAGTCCCGACATACCGCCCTCGGCACATAATCGCTCCGTCTCCCAGACGCAGAATCTCTTGCGCGAACCCTTTCCACGTATCTCCGCCTTCGCTAACCGGCCAGTTCGTTCGGCAAAGCCAGATCGGCACTTCCAGGATTATTACGGCACCTTACTCGTCTTCACACTGGGAACCGAGGCATTCATGAGCGTGACGAGCTTCCACCTCGACCTATCATTTCTTATACAGTACGTTTGCACTCGGCGTGTATTTCATCAGAAAAATCCTAACTTGCGGTAACATTGCCGAATCTGGCGAACATCGACGGAAAGACAAGGGGAATTGCCTGATTAACTCGTCACACTTTGTGATTTGCGGTAATTGCTATTTTCCGGCTCCGCGACGAATTGATGTGTCGATGGTATGCATGGAGAAATGATTGTCATCAAACTGCAAGAAAAAATGCTAAGCCCTTTGACCAATCGCATTGCTTGCTTACCGGCAGCGCTGCAAGGCCAGTTGCCTCAGATGGTTCAGATTTTTTTTACGTCTCGCCGAGAATCTTTGGTAGAAGAGTAGGATTGCGCATGATATCCTACACTACTACATCCTACTAAAGTTTGTAGAAAAATCTCGGCATAATCGGTGAGAACTCGCAACGATTACACCAGAGTGCCTCAGTTCTTGTTCGCACAGCTTTGGTTAGCCCTTTCGAACAGATAGTTCCGATGGGTACCTAAGCGGACGTGGGTACTACTCCACATTTCTCAAACAGAGCTGGTTACGTAGCCGGTACCTTTGGAATTGTGTAGTACTACGGTATACTGCGCTTTCGCATTGCTTCAGAGATCTTTCGTTCCTCGACGCAGATCGGATAACGAGGCGTAACAAAGGAGTGTCGTATACACTGACAGGCGTTGCGGGTTTATATCGTAGGGTATAGGTAGGGGTACATTCTATACGATAGTACAGCGCACTCGAGTTTGCTGGATTGTACTCAAGGTATACCTTGGGCTATCGCGGCTATCGTGAGCATTGCACTGAGGGGCCCCGGACGGACGAGCGAGCGGAAAAGTGGGATCCCTTCCGCTTACATTCGCAGCTCGGCGTGAATCCCTAGAGCTATAAATCTGACGGTGCTGCGGGCTTTGCGCAAGACTCGTGACCCAAGACTGCACGTATGATTCATGATCGCGCGTGGACGCTTAGATGTCTAGTCTCTTGGGAATTGTATCTATTATGCCCTCGACCGCTGTGATTTTTATTTCAACGGAGACCCTACGTCAAATCTGAAATGGGCGTACCAATGCGTGGCCCTTTAACGAGCTTCCAATCGCTCGTTTTGTAATGATGCTTTCGTGTTGATGGAACTCGTTGAATTTTCCCTTGAGAATCTTGGGAATGTGACACTTTCTCAAATGATAATGAAATCGACACCAAAGTTCGTTTTTTTATTCCATTTTACAGTGTATTTTGCACTCACATGCCATAGGGTATAAGTACTGATTTTTGCCACTTTTTTACTCTTCTGATCGCGATATTTGAGAGATAAAAAAAAAATCGAGTCAAAAAATTGAATTTGGCAGAAATTTTGAGTAAATACGGCTATAACTAGTGGAGCAGCCGCTATCAATGGATGTACGTAATTTATCGATTTCTCCTTATCATAATTGACTGCGGGATAAAAAGGTGCACCATAGTCGCGCATGATAAATGTTTCTTAGCAGTTGTTACAAAAAACTTGTAAACCAGTAAATAAGACCATTTTTCTAAACCCTCTTTTGGAACCCCCCAAAGTTCCGACAAGCCAGAAACACGGAATGTAAAAAGCGCACAAGTACACGCAAGAAAGCACGTAAATAAATCAGTCAGTTTGTCATTTGCGTCCTCCGACCGGGACAAGGCGCATTGGAAATTTTCCCGATATCGGTGGCATGCTTCGGCCATTTTGCATACCAGCTTCGTAAGATGCCAAAAAGCTGGGTGAGCCGGAGTTAGGAGAGTGAGAAAAATTGTCCCTCGAACGTAAGTCAAAGGGAGTGAAACAAGACGGATAGAAGGGACAAGAAAAATCCTACGAGAATACGCTGCCGAAGCCGGCAGTGGCACGGCGGAGCAGAATTTAAGCAAGTTTTTGCCATTGAACCGGTAGGGACTATCCTGTCAATGGAGATGATTGGTGCGGGCGAAAATGGAACGAGACGGACTGCGGATGACGGAGACGAACATTTTCTCTCACGTGGGCTGCGTGCAGTGAGGACCTCTTTGCTGCGACGAAGAAGAAGGTGGCCGACACAGAGGTTATAGGGACGACGGGAGCTTCCAAGTGCATTGCTAACTCGTGGGTCCGCTGGGATTTTTATTCGCGAACACGTCGGCAATGATGCATGTTGAAGATATACTCGCTACAGGAATCAAAGCGCAAGGAGGGATAGAATCAGACCCTATCCTCTCGAATGCCAAGACGGCTACGTGCGAGAACCTTCGTCGCGTCGTATCTTCGACGATCGAGCCAGAAAGGACGACGCCAAAAGATTCGTAAGGATGCGAACACCAAACGGGCGGATTATAGTTCGAACGGGTGACAGCCGAACGTGTCTTTGGAATGACTGGGAGGACTTCTTCGTCCAGCATCAGCGAAAGGGGGAAGAAGGGGTTTTCGTTGGTCAGGATTGCTCAAGTATGTCCTCCGCAATGGCTAAGCCTCGATGTTCTTCGTTCGTTGCCCGTTACCTATCGCCCTTGTGTCTCCTCCTCGCCCTCCCCCCAACCCACTCCACGGGTACAAAAAGGAACGATCATCTTTGGAATTCCGCCAGCTTTCGTTCTGTACTCACTGGATCGTTCCAGCTCGCTCCTCTTTCGCCGGGGGGCGCGATACACCGATGAAACGAAAGCCTAGAACTGGATCAGTCAACTTTAACGCACCGGGAAAAGCGAGTTATCCTCTATGATAGCCACACGTTTCCTCAATCGCTCCGGGGTTCCTTCTGTGCTTCATCGGGCATTCATGACTCTCTGGGTCCGTGTCTCGTACGATCTCTCTGGTATTCATTATACGTACGTATAATTGATTATTTATATTTGTACATAACCAACGGGCAAGCGGTATTCGCATCAACTTGCCCGATGGTAAATTGTACGATTTGCATACGAGCGAAGTACGTTGCTCCGCGGGAGATTGTTGTTGGCTATCCGCATTTGTGTATCATAAGAAAATAACGCAAGCAGAAGAGAGACGCCATTTCGCCACGAACGAGATGAATTGTTGTGTCATATTAAAAAAAAGGAAACGTTTCTTTTATGTACTTTTTCTGCGGTACGCGGAGTTGTTTCGAAGAGTTTCCGCGACTCGCTGGACTGACATCCTGGAATCCTATCCAACCGAAGCTTTATTACCTTTTCCTTTGAGTTGCCGAAGGAAAAAAAGACTTGTCTCGAAACATACGTCTTTTGGAATTTAGCAGGAATTCCATATTCTGCAGTGATCCGCAATTTAAATCATCTCTTCTCTATATGCATAAGTGAAACTGCCGGAAAATGTCTGTCAAAAGAACGCGAAGTATTTTTCGGGATCTTCCAATTGGCTAACAAATGACGCTGCATTGCGATCGTCGCTCAAGTGACATGTGCCTGGATATGATACTCGGAAATGGCGTCTGTTCAAACTCATTGATCGTAATACGAGATCTTGGTCCCGACGAAGGCGACGGGAACGAGAATGGCGAAGTTAAAGTTTGCCGCTCGCTCAACGGTGCCTCCTTCCCCTCTCCGCCTTCGCGCTTCGGTAACAAGTTAACAACTCGGCGAGTTCTCTCGTTCCTCTCAAAACTCTGGTGAAACCTTGAAACGCGAAAGTTTCGGTCACACTCGGGATAACCGCGCTCCTTCAGACTTTACTCGATAAATTATGTATTTTCGCTTATAATATACAGCGGCGGTTTTATTACTATATATAATAAAAAAAAAAAATTAAAAATAAATATATTTTTAAGCGAAATATGATGAAATATATAATATAAAAGATATATGATGACAGGTGCGATAACATTTATGATCAATATAGAGATGACGATTTATGCATTTTAAGAAGCGGACATGAGAAAGATTTGAAAATAGAAATTCGTGGTTTTTATTGCTCGCCATACCAGTACGATCTACAGGTGGAAAATATACCGCTCGCGGCGTAAAGCTATGACTTCAGACGGGTAAAAAAATCGAAAATAAAGGAACGTGTTATTCCGCGGCAAGCCGATAGGATGAGAAATCCGTTCTTTTCCGCGTGATTGATCCGGATTTGAATAGCGGGCATCAACCATATTTCCCATCGTCAACGCTGACCAGAACATCAGCAAAATCCGATATTCGATATACCCGCAAATTCGCCGCTCGTCCATTATACATTGGCAGTTACGACAAAGTAATAACATCGACCGCACGGAACTTCAACGAGGGAGAGTGTCGAAACCCCGGTACGAAAATTGGCTTTCGTTGTCAACGACAACCACGACGCTACGAAATAAATGGCTACGGGCGTTATTACGCATTTGCGACTAATAATACACTTTTGTCGAACGAATCGATATAACGCAAAAGTGGCCCATCGACAGTTCACCAGATATCGCGGATGTTGCCCGGGCGTCCAATATCGTTTCGCGGCACAGTTGCGAGGGGAGCGAAAAACGAGAGAGTCGGGGCGTCAATACCAATTAAATTAAACGCGAGTCTGAAGTGCATAAGGTAGGCACGTACCGAAGACTGGTCGAAGAAGAGAAAGACAAGTGGGGAGAGGGGGGGGGGGTAGGGGAAGGAGGCAAAAGGACGGCTTAAATAAGAATCGTTGGTGCGGAGGAACTCCGGCATCCGCCACCAAGTCGACGGGGTTCGCGGGGGGAGAAAAAAAAATGAATAAGACGGACATAAGTATACCCTGCGCAAAGGTGCAAACAGAAGAGAGAAAAAGACAAAATAAAAAGCGGGAAAGAACTGTATAGAAAGAACGAGTGGGATAGATGAAAGAACGGACTGAGAATGGTTGGGTACAAAACCGCCTTCTCGCACGATCAGGCACGAGGTCTGTCAGTTCACACGTCCGCCGCTCGTTTTTATTCTCACTCGTCTCACCTGTCAGTTCAATTTCGACTTTGCCCCCTTTACTCAAACTACAACCTTGCTGATAATATAGTTTTGCCTTGATAGCAATCAGTGTACAGCTCTTGTCAACGTCACACCACCGCTAGAGCCGCATCGACAAGCCGACCGGTTTCGATACAATGTTGTAAAGACGGCTACCCGAAAAGTCATGGGAATTCCTTCGATCTCGAGAGCCACGTGTCTCGTGAGCTCACGCGTACGCATTTCGCTCGAACCGAGAATAGAATATATACGGAGTTTGGTTCGCATCCGAACGTCGGTTGAATGCAGACGTCGGTGAACGCTCGTTATTTGACCCCGCGGCGCGCTAGGTAAGGTTTCGCCTTGCCCTTGTCTCGAAGTCAACCACGAATAGTTTCGTCATGGAATTGTCTGTTACCACTGTCTGACTAAAGCGCGCCGTTACTACTAGCCGCCACGCTGTCTCGGGCGGAACAGCCTCGTTAACGCCTTTCTCGATCTTTTTTTTTTTTCGTTTTTCTTCGTATACGCGAAGTACCCTTTCGCCACGTGTTTCTCGTTGGTTAGTTTTTTTTTTTTTGCTCTTATGCTTTATTCCCGAAATGGCGAACTCGATTCGGCTGTAACGTTATTTCGAAGGCGTGAAACAATGGTGGCCCCATTAATTATTACCGTTCCACCACAGCTCGCGAGTGTTCCTGAACAACGTGTTATTTGGTCCCATGCGTGATACGGCGTTATTATAAAATGCTATTAAGATGTACGATAATTGCCGTACCGTGGTTCACCCGACCGGCGGATATTCAAGCGCAATTTTCGTAAATAATTATCAGCGAGGCGGATGCAGCTACGGGGCGGTACGGGGGACGGCAGTAATAGTGATTTGGTGAAGTGATATCCCGAAATCGTGCAGTCGAGAAAAATTATATTCATAGCTTGATTTATCAAAGTAAGGTGCAAACATTTTTAAGTAGGTACGGGAAAGATCGCTGCCAGATATTGCGTGATAATGTACTATCTGTATTCTTTCGCAAAAGTGCTAATTTTCATTTTTTTTTAAACCAACACACAACCTCGCAGCATCCGCGGTGTATCAAAGTGTTTAAAAGGAAATAATATTATTTTGAACGTCGGGAAATAAAAAAAAATTTAGAAAAATTGAAAAACCTCCGATTGAAGAAATATATAATACACAAATTTTATTGGAATTAAAAAAGTAAAATAACAAATTATTATTCGCATATTATGAAGATTTATTCGCCATCGAGTGTCGAAATCTTCCGACTATAATATGCAAATGATCATTCATTTTTTTACTCTCGTTTGTCAATAAAATTTTTTATTGTACGCTTTTTTCAGTGGAAAGTCTTGTAATTCAATATTTTTTTTTAATTTGATTTTTTTTTTAAGTAAAATTACACGATACGTGATGGCGAAAATGATAGGTTATATAGGTTTCTGGCGTAAAAAAAAAACGTAACTATGGGTAATTCGGAGTAATGGCTCTTCGTTTCCTGATCTTCAGATTTTTCGATGTTTTGTAAATTAATTAGCGTGCGTCATTATGATAAAATCGCAAACGAATTAGGCACACCGCACGGTTACGCCAAATACGCAAACGAAAACCATTGAAAGATTCAAAGGATTTGCTTATCATTTTGCGAATATTGAAGAAAGGAGAATTAATCAGTTCAACGTACTTGGGATAACAAATAATTACGTTAATTGGCAATTACGGGGAAAATTGCCTTCGCCTATCGGTCTCAAGTCTATAACGTGCTCTCCGTTGCCCGTTCACATTCTCTCGTCAGTAGTTCGTTCGTCGTATACACGCTTTCTGTATAAAACCGGCATCAGGTACGTTGGGCCTCTTACAAAGCTCATTTGCACTTCAAAGTTCGTGGGTTACAACAGAATTTCAAGGAAGCAGGAAGCGCGAGGCGTGTTCCTCTTGGATATATTATCAACGACGTCGACTTGCGATCCCGGCTTCTTCAAAGACCGTCTTTTCGCGAGAGATTCTCAGTAAAGTATCAAGAAGATCTTTGTACGAATATAAGCGAAACGAGCGACTGGTATTCCCTTCAAAATATAACGTTGTCACAAGTTTGTTTCGATGTCGCACCGTGAAATGTCTCTTTTACTTTGCCGAACGAAATGTAATATCTGCAAGAAAGTTATCATATTTTCATGAAATCCAGCGATGCCGTCGATTCTCGAAGACGATGAAAAGCGCGAATGATTTCTATGGGATGTAAGATAGATAGAAAGATCTTCGAAGCTTTTCCGACGAGTACGCTACAGCCATAGCTCGCGGAGATTCGTGGAGAGTTACACAATATACAGGAGAAGATAGGGACAGCGAGGGCACAATGCGAGGACACAATGGTATACGGAGTTACAGGTTCTCGCGCGACGGCCATTAGCAGCGGCCATTGTGTCCGACGGAGACAATGCTCGCGGACATCGCTTGTATTAATAACCCAAAACCAATATGCCGTAAACTGTATGCTGACGGTCGTGGAACACCTCGAGGATCAGCCACGGTTAGTAGTACATTGTGGATCGTCGACATTCCCTTGGCCAACGCGCGGCAGAGCCAACATAGCAGTGGGGGTGAACAATGGATGCGTTTCACGAGAAAATCGGTATTAATCGGGAATACAGTGAACCGCATCTCCCTCGAATCTTCGACTTTATCGAAAGCATTTACCGTTTATCGAATCTACGTCTTCGATCGATTATTGTTTGCTAGAAAAACGCTTTTCCGATTCTTCTAAGATAAAATCTTTTTCAGGTTTCGCATGAGCAAAATATATGAGTCACCATAATATTTTATTTTCATGTCGAAGTGAATACATCGAAAAAATGTTTAGCGTCGTTGGTTCCCTTTATCGAAGATGTCGCGATGTGTTCGGAAATCTTTCCTGCAAAAGTTGTCATTTTACCGAGTCGTCGAAAAATGATTGGTCGCTTGTCTTTGAGAACCGCGCAACGGAAACCAACAATAAAGCACCGTGAATAGCGGATCGTCGTAAGTAGCGTCGGGTAGACTAAGTTCACGCTCCGGTAACTTGAAGCAGAAAGGGCGACTGAGATGGTACATCCAAACTCTGTCGCCAACAGAACCCGCCAACTCTTGCGCATCCTGTCTGTAATAAAGGGACGTTGACGACAACGACGACTAAGGGGAAGAGACAGTTGCCACGTAAGGTTAAGACATAATGCAATCCGACCACTCCGTTTACGAAGGATAACGCGGAATTCGCTTGCACTCTGCACATGACATCGGTGAGTGCAGCGTCAAAGCCGCCAACATTAACACTCCTGAAATCTGTGTAATCGATTATTAAATGTGCACTATTTGACCGACTAAACATTTTTGTCCCTATCAGCACTATTATTCTGAGATAAAAAAGATTCGAATGCGAAGATTTTTTTTATATGCGGTAGACATACCATTTTTAGTCACCTTTCTTCAAATTATAGTTAATTATTAATAATATTATTATTTCTTCTTATTCGCCACTGTTTAAAGGGATAAAACAATATATAATTCGGTAAAAAAAAAGACCTTTAATCGATCATCCTGTAAATTTATATGAATATTTTCGAAGGATCAACACGCGATTTTGGAAAAACTAAAATTTTATATAAATACTAAAAAAAATCGAAAAAAAAAAAAAAACACCGCCGGGACGCCCACCCCTACTGGACCTGTGTCCACTCCCCGCCAGACCGGTAGTGACACCGATTTTGCTAACAAAAAATGTTTCGGGTTTTTTTTTTTCTCGTTGTAGAATTTGTGGAATCTTCGTTAGTATTGCGTCATCAGTAATTATACCGTTAACTCTTCCGGTATGCGCGACAGGACTTACGCATTGGATTGCAAAGTCATTAAATTCCAAAATAAATAAAAAAAAAAAACAAAAGAAAAATTATTCTCGAGGTCGACTCGTCATCATAGGGTCTTGACTCACGTCTCACATGCCCGGAGATGCCGTAAGGGGGTACTACGTACTTCGTTTTCTCGATATTTCTCTTCTCTTTTCTTCTCTTCCTGTTCATTCTCTCGTTTCTCGTGCGGTGGATCGCGCAGCGGCTCACATGTTCTCCCAGAGCGATCGTAAGGGCCTATCTATGATCCCAGGCGCGTTCGCCGGTCATAAAACGGACTGCAACGCTCAAGAATATAACCCATTGCCTGGATAGCACCTACGTAACGATTCCAGCACTTCCCGGCATTCCAAGGTTTCCCACCTTTGCCTAGACACCGACTATCTTTTCTTCTCATTCGCGCTCCAAGGTTGGCCCTTCGCCGTCTCTCTTCAACGTGGCAATAATTTCTGCGCCGTAGCAAGAAGCGGCTTTTCTCGATACGTCGAACGCAAACCCGCCGCTCATAGTCGTAGGACTTTACGAGTGCGCGCTCGCGCGCGTGCGACTCTTCGACTGTCCGTCGACCATCTCTTCTTCCTATCGTGGAAACTCGCTTCTGGACCTCCACCGACACCGATCGACTTTGACGCTTCGAACGTATAACTATATAACCCGAAACGAGCGAAGAAGCTAAAAATAAGCGACTCGAATGTTCACACCCATAGATCTTCGCGCCTCGATCTCTTTCTCACTATTAGAACGATGCCACGAGAACTTCATACCGATGTTACGTTCGGAATTCTCGAGTATCGATGGGTATACCGCAATTTCTCAACTGTTTCATACTCTTTGTATGGAATTCTTTAATGGTTCGCTCAATGAAATCGTTCGCATCGTATTCTACTGCGTTTATTTGTTATTGACGAAACAAGTATCCTACGGAAAAATTGCATAGAGAAGATACACGTATAAGCATACAAGCGCGTAAGGGGGCGCGTAGGGGTAGAAAAATAATATCGAACACCCCAATAATTCCATATGTATTGGTTATTTCGAATACCGAGTTACTGTGCCCAGTCGGTCGCATAACGGTTTACAAATTCTTTAAACTTGTGTTTTTCCCCGCGTCTCGTCCTTCCCGACTGTATCTTAACCTCGCCGTAGCAGAAGCAAAACAGAATAAAAAGTTGCTATTAATTATCAGCCGTAGCCATTGCCGTAATAACGCAAAGTTCGTTTTTGTTCCCCAACAAACAGATCCTATTTATATATGTTTAACTTGCCGCTGTATCAACTTAAAGCAAAATGGAAACGTTGATACTCGGAGCAAAACCGTTTCTGAACCTCTCTCGTCACCCATCTCATTAGCATCTCTCAAAGACGGATCGCAACGTTTTCTCATGCTACAGCCTATAACCCAGCAAACGGATCTCTTGGTTGGATAAATCTCGAAATCCTGTGCAGTATCACGGTACGGTGTCGTTGGGCAAGCAAAGCTGCAGCTGCATCTCCGCATTTGGCGGAAGGGTAGCGCGTTCTCGGGGAAACGGTATTTGTCGTATTGGCACCCTCAAAGCGTCAGTAGTATTAATACGCCGCTTAGTTGGGCTATTCGGGAACCGTTGATGACCGTAGATTTAATACGTTCAGGAGGGGAGGGAGACTAGAGTAGCTTTGACGATCGAGTATTTGGAGTCAAAGACCACCAAGGGCCGGCAGGGGATCCTCCCATTGACGGAGCTTCTATCTCGGGAGAAACATAATTAACAATTACGCAAGATCTGTCAAACGGGCCGCAAATTAGTAGATACTGGACCATCTAATCTGCGATTACATTGAGATCTCTGCAGAGGATTCCCGTGTTTTCACTGGCTAACGGGAGGATTTCCGCTCTGAGCTCATCAGTGTTTGACGAGAATTATTCCATAGTCGCGATTAATCGGATATGTCGGAGTGCTTGTTACGGTGGAATTAGTTACAAAGGCAAATGATATTGCGGTACGGTCATTTTAGGAGTAATGGCGAAGGAAACGTTCAACTTTGAGTGTACGTGGCTCATTGTACGTACACAAGCCACGATGTCAGGAGTGAGAAAAACAAGCGGCAATACGCGGACCAAGAGGCAACAAAATGGCTCTTTCGCCGAGCGAGAGTTCCGAAAGAAAGAGATCCCCGAGTGAAAAACAGTGCGGTGTGAGAACCGAGACCCGTGGTGATTTCCATAGTTATTCGCGATAGCCTTGGCAGAGAGAAGCGAGGTATCGTATGCGCCAAGAGAACCGAGTTGCAAGAGTGCGAGGAGACGTTTCGCGCTCTTTCGACCGGCTGCATATCCCCTATCATTTCGCTTCTCGAGCGCCCGAGACTCTTTTTTCCATCTCTCGCGTGCATCCCTCTCCCTACCCCTCCCTCTCACCCTTTCATATTCCCGAATGGATATTCACCGAACCGAGCCCTTTCACCTCGCGAACGCGAAACGTCGTGTCCCTTGGAAACCTCACAACGAGCATCAATCAATATTGTAATTATAGCACTGAATACATTGAAAACCCATGTTTAAGTATCGTACTCGCATGTTTACTAAGAAGATCCAATTGTATTTACCAGGTGGAAGAAAATATGTTTATGGCGAATTTACTTAACGTTTGTTGTTGTTTTTTTTTATTATTTTTATTTTTAATATATAATTTTCAGAATTTCATGTAGCAATGACGATTATAATAAAGTTTATTTCCAAAAATGTTAATCACTTCATGTCAATCATCTAAAAAAAAAAAAAAGATTATGTTTTTGGCGGGCGAATGTTTCGAAATAAATTTCTGAAAGTAATTCACTGAAATTGCGAGAAGTCAAGAGAGATTGAAATATCATTTTTTTGTTCCGTTTAGTAACTCTGCATTTTATGCAACAAGAGGGTCTCGGGACGGTCAGTTATTTGGTATTTTGGGTTGCCTGGAGTTTCGTGCCCCTCAAGGGCTGCCGGGGGACAAAGGCTCCCTCTCTCTCCCGCTCTCTCTCTCTCGCCAATTTGTGACCCAAAGTATTTTCACCGAAGCCTGTACTTGACGTAATCGGGCGTGCTAGCAAGCTCGCCCAGCACTGATGTGTTTTAAAGGGCTAGTTAGCGCCGAATTCGCTTGATCGAAGGATCCCTTTTATGCTGTAGGTACCGGAGGACGTGAAAATAACGTTTCGAAGCGTGCGGGATTGCCAGGACCGCTGGCAGGCAACAAAAAAAAAAAAACAACAAAAAACACCCTCCGCTAAAACCACATCGACGTTTTCGCATTACGTATATAAGCATATGATAATAATATTGGTCTCGCGTAGCTTGGGTTACTCCCATTGCCCGGGAGGTAAATCGGGATTGCTGGTTTCCACCAGGATGTCCGTTCAAGTGCTATATTTTGTCGAGGCTCCAGAGAATCAAGTTCGCGATGCTCCATGATCGTTATTATTGATCATATGATCGCATCATCGGAACCCTCCCCTCCGTATCCTTTTCCCAACTGGCTTTGCTTCATTATAGAGAAAATATATATGTTTCGCAAATATCGAGCAAAAATCATTTTTATTACTTGAGTTAAGAAGATTCATGTGTCCCGATAGAGTACCGGCATGAAGCGGTATTGCAATGGAAGGTGAGTATAATAAAAGTAGGTCGACATACGGGGATCGCATTATTTGCGCTCAAGTTGTGCGTTGCGCGCGCATGAGCTGCGAAAGAGCGCGATGTGAGAGTCCTCATTGTCTTGATGTATCATCGAAGCACAAACGCATGGCGTTGAGTATCGCGTGCGTGAACTCATATGTTTCTTCGTCTCTCCTAACGTAATCGCGAATCCCGTATCGCGCAAGCGTGTCTACGAACGCCTTCTTTTGCTCTGAACGAAAAAAAAAACAATCGCGTAAAAGGAGTGGCGGGACGCGAAGAGCGAGAGTGGGAAAAAAATGCGTGAAAGGATGGGATGGATACGAGTGCCGCTAAGAAAATCGGTGCACCGGTATGCTCTTGCCCCGAAGGAGACAACAAGGGAGAGGGGGGGAGGGGGCGAAGGATGGAAGAAGGCCTTTGGCCGCTCTGTTCCTACGGAACCTTCGCCAAGACGATGGATAGATAAACCAACGGAGATAGATATACGAAAACAGTGCAGAGAGAAAGACCGAGGAAAACGGCCGCGGGAGGGCAAAAGGGTCCAGCAGATGGAGGATACTAGCACTCGGTGCAAGTTGCAACTACGCCGCGAAGAAACAGAGGTGCCGTACGCGGCCCACGCAAACCGGCCCCCACTGAGCTGAAGTGTGCGCACGGATGCGCGACTCCACGGTCCCCGGGGCCCTTCTGGTGTACACTCTTCGGTCTCTTGGGGTCCCACCAACGTATACACTACATTGGCATGTATATAGTCGATGGTATACTACAGAAGTATACCATACAACAAGTACACACACGGTACATACGCATCTCTACCATCTTCGATCCGTAATACCCTCGCGTTTACGAGTAAACGTTATACCGGCGTGATGCACTCGGCGAAGGCGAATGCGGTGCGAGAGAGAGTAAAGGGACTGCACGTTGCAATGGTGAAGTCAAGTCTCTTGGTCCGCCTCAACCCCGGCATAAGCGCCTTCAGGACACGCATCGCCTTCGATCATCATATTCCTTCATCGAGAATTATTGGCTTCGGCGCACGTATCGGGTGTCCTATGGCGAACAGCCTCTTTTTTTTCTTCATCTGGCGACGATGAACGGACGAGAGAATACGAGAATGAGGGCGAGGGAATTAGTGAAAGTTGGTAACGGACCATTCCCTAAGGCTTTTTTCGCTGTACGCAAAAGTTAGGCATCCGGTTCTTTACGAACCGTGGTGCACAATTTTTTCCCATAAATCGCAACGAAAAGCGCCATCTTTCGGATGTTTACCAGAATTGCGTTAAACTCGAATCCACGGAAATAAAGTATATATCGATACATATAAAATTAAGCATTTCTTGCCGTAAGATATATAATTTATATGTCCTTTGATATTAAAATATAATTATAATAATATCTTATTATTATTATTTTTTTATATATTTCATATAATTTTTTAAAATATATTCATAAAGCTTTTCAATTGAAATTCGCAGGAACGAAAATATCGTTCGAATGCGTATCAAATTGCTTAAACATTCGTTCGCATTGCGCCATCTATATGCCAAAAAATTTTGCATCAAAATCTTGTTCCGCACCGGTAAACGCGGCCGTAGAATGGAAAAAAATAAAAGCGAACAAGGGAAAAGGCGTCATTGGTAACACGGAAAGAACGAAAAAAGGTATATGCCCGGCACGTTTTCCAATCGTGCAGGATCTGATCCCTCGCGTGTCTAGCGAAGGGCAGATAGGGCTCGCGATAATCCTCACTCATCGCACGTCCCACCTGCATTCCCGTGGGTCAACTCTAGCAATCAGTCTTTGGCACGCCGGACTGGTGGCTGTACGGGTGTACTTTCGCGCACATCGTCTCTCGTCGTATCCACTCTGGTGCGGATCAGTTCACACGGAGGGATGAGAATAAGTTTTTCTTTTTTTCTTTCGCGTGAGGAGCACGCAATTTCGTTGCTGTACCCGATGAATACGGGATGAATAGATATATATATATATATATGTATATTGTGATAAAACCTATCATAGTACAACCACGCGGTATACATATACGTACGCTGAATAGTTTCCATAGTAATCCATAGTTTAAAGTGCCAAGAAGGGACACCCGTTTATTAAGGTATCAGCGAGTGCCAGCGGACGTTTTACTGCTGACGATGTAGCAATAGCCGTGCCATATATATTCTCCGATGTACCGTTATTGTATAACCCGCCGCCGGTGTGTAGGTACGGAGAGTAGTATGCCGGCAACCTCTCTCACAGATTGCGGACAGTGATGCCCGTCCACAAATTTCTAGCGTGTCGCAGAGTGTCCTTGCGGGTCTTCCACGTCGTGAGCGTCGGCGGTATAGAATTGCGTAGCCGTGTATTACAACCGTCGAGGATACCCGGCCGAGAACCACGACGCAGAAGTTTAACGCAGGCATTTATGCTCTCGACTCAATTTCCGCGGGTCTACCATCACCCTGCCGTGTACCTCCGGCTATACAGACGCCATAGTCGCACCTTTCCTATAAACCAGCGTGCTGATGCCGTTCGCTGTTGGACTCATCGACAGCTATGCACTTACGCGCGATTCATAGACGTGTCTCTATCGTCTTTGCTTCCTGCGAGAAGAGAATCGGGTTTGCGAGACTAAAGAGAGTGGGAAAGAGTGTGTAAACGTTTATACACAACCAAAGTTTATACACACGTAGGCAAAAAAAATTACGTACATTTTGAACAACGATCGCATAAGATAAGAATGTTTCTTGGATGCAGTTACGGAACGGTATAAAAACAATACAATAGCCATTTTTCACAAATGCATGCATAAGTGGTACGTCTCTGATCCGATCATCGAACATGATTGCCGAAGAATTAAGCATTCCAACAAAATCAAATTCGGCTGCATTATCGAATTCTTATCATCGAGGAATCGATAAAACGGGTATCAGTCAAGACGCATGCGCAATGCAAAACAACAACCAGAATAACATCAGTGAAAAAAAAAAACAATGAGGAGTAAGAAAAATAAGAGTCCGGTTAACCAGACGTGTCGTCTTTCGTCCCATTATTTTGTAATTGGGAGTCGATTCTTTCAAAGCGAATGAGGTTGGCTTCGTTGATCCTTCGCAAGCGTTTCTCGACTTGGTATGACGTTCGGGCCAATGTAACCAACAGCGGAAGTGGAAGGGACCGTATTTACGATGCAAGAGATGAAACGAGCGTGTCGTGCTCTCCTCGTATCGCGGAGGCACTCGCGATGCCACCCAGGAGATGGCCCAGGGATGAAACCAATTTTCGACTGGGGCCCCATATAAATCAGATCTCGTTACAATCTTCCCGTGCATGGTTACTTCTTAGGTACGCGTATACAACACTGTTGCGGGATGGTATGTCTTGCAACTCCCCTCGTCTCACTTGTTCGGGCTGTTCGCTTCTGCGCGGTTCCACTTGCGAAGGAGTCGATTCCAGGCAGTTCCGAAGATCCTGTTATGAGACGAGTTAAAAAGCCACCCGAGTCGCCAACCACGATATTTATTACGCACGCTGTCTAATGGAACATTTTAAATGCATGGAATACGAACTGTGTTGCGTGTAAAGGACGGTTCCCGCTGTATGATCTGTTACCAAGTCCGTTATTTCAAGAATCCTAAGGTTTTCCTTGACTCTGATAAACCAACAGCGACAAGAAACGTTCGAATCCAAAGACAAATCCTATCGCTCATCAAGATCGAAGGCAATTAGGGCTGTTGCCGGATCCTGCCGGATCAAACTGTTGTCAATCTTGCAGATCTCGCAGGTGCAGCCGATCAATTAATTCGCTTTATTGAAAGGGAACTATTGGTGTCCAATCCTTAGATTGGTAGGGAACGAGGCGCTTTTAAGGGTGAGTTACACTAGATGTCGTCCTTCTTCCCGCCCTTTCTAGTGGTTGGCCGATGAAGCGCACCGGACGAACACGGAAATGAGAATAATTGGAGATTGGCCCTCTAGCACCGGGCCAATGCACTGTACCGCTCTTTCTATGCATCCCCGTCTCTCGTATGCTTCTCCAACATCGGCCGGGTTAAGTATTGACCCGATTCCAACTTCACTGACGCTTCTCGCCCGGCGAAGTGAATCGAAGCGTTTAACTTGGACCGGCTGCGAGCTCGCACTCCCTGTATTTCAGCGCGTCTCCCTCACTCGGATTAAGCAATCGTCCTTTACGGATCGTAAGACTCCACGCTGTGGAGAGAAAGGTTTCGTTCCGGCTATACATACTCCTCTCCGACGATAAGAAAATTGAATGAAGCTTTTGAGGCAAAATTAGCATAGAATTTCTGCAACCTGTTCACGAAAGGAAAAGAAAATTGAGAACCTGCAAAAACAGCCTTTCCTTCTAAAAAAAAAGTCTACAATTCGGTAAATTCTCTTAAATCGATATTCCAGGAAATTGAAGACTTGTTCTCGGAAGATAAATTTTTTCAAACAAGTTTATCGAGAAACGCTTGCGGAGATCACCATCATCACTTTCAGGTTTTTTTTTTTTTTTTTCGTACACAACCTGAAAATGTGAAGTAGCATAAGGAAAAAAAAAAGAATTCGTACGATAATCGCACCGATCTTCAAGGGGATCGATTATTAATAAGATACAGAAGTTGATGTTTCTTAACGGCCGAGCAACTTTCAAGAGAGAATTTTCATTAGTGTTCCATCCTGACACTTCAATATTCACTGACATCATCGCCGCCGCTCCTTATCTTTTTTTGTTTAAAAAAAAACAGGATGGCGGTATGCTCGCGGGAAACGAAGTGCAACACGACGGAAGCGATGGAAGAGTAGCATGTCACACGCTACTGGGTCCCAAGACGCCGTTTTTATGTACCGCAGCTTTCGCTGGGTTTTCCCCGGTGTTCCACTTGTTCATCCTACGGTTTTCGGATACTTCTGGTGGATGCGATGGTATAAGGCGATGGCTGTTAGCGTCGGTTGTGGTAGTCGCGCACGTTCTTCTTAGTATCCATCCCGGTAAGTGAGAGAGTAACTAATCGCCTATACCGCACGCTCCTTTGGTATATAACATACACATCTACGTCTATGTACTATTTATACATAACGTATGTACGCCGTACATACTTTAAGCGGTTCGTTCCATCTGGTTTCTTCTTACCGCGATCGGCCTTATTCTCTTCAGGAGAAGCTACGATCTCGTTAAACATCTATATACATTATGGCTGCATCGAAGGGTTGAAGAGTAGGGGTGGGGAGGGGGAGGGGGAGAGGGCTGCTGCGTTGGGTCCTCCGATTAATCTCCGCTAATACCTACTCGCTACCTCGACACCGGCCTTCCTTTAACCGACTTTGCTCCCTCAGTTCATCCCCCTTCCTATCGTTCACTTTGCCCTCTCCCCTTTCCGCAATCTCCGTCGTACCTCTATATCTCCGCCCAAAGATAATTTAACCTCCGGCTATGTCTCTTCTTTAGACTCCCGCGAGAGCGCGTCTATCGGTTAGTTATACCAACTCCTGTCGTCGCTTCTATCGTTTCCGCAAGAGCGAAAACGATGAAACTGAGAGATGTGGAGAGATAGGTCGTGGAATATCGCCGGCTACCTTTCGGGCAGAGCTTGAGTTCATCTCGCTGCGGCTACGGGGACTCCGTCGAACTAGCCGATCCAAGCGGAAATGTCCCCTCCGCCCCCACCCCACCCCACCCCCGCCATGGTGAGACTATGATATAATAAACCTTTCGGTGAAATTCATCGGGACGAGGGAAAAGCCCGACGCCTATAAATTCATCGAATCGAATTATCGTGACCGATGCGTCTATTAGATAGATAGGATTTCGCGACAGTAATGACAGAGTTAATTGAAAAAGGATTGATGCGCTGGGAAAAAAAAAAAATAGTGAAGAAATTGCTACTCGGGGACCCCATTATATTAGAGACATATATTTTTTTTACTGGGAAATTCAGTAATGAAAATAAATTTTATAACCAAGAATTACGATAAAATGATTTAATACAAAAGTATCGGGTGTCATTGTATCACATTATCACTTTAACATCAATTTTGCCAATTTTTCTCGTTCTCCCCGTTCGTAGCGACCAATAAAAATCGATAGTGCGAGTAGAAAAATTTGTTGGCGTTACAAATGCTCGACTCGTCGGAATGATCATTCAATACGAAAATTACACGTGAAACGATAGACGAAGCGAACTATTTAAAATTTTTTTTGAATAATATTCATCAAGATATTTGGACTGTTCACACTGTGTCACAGAAAAATCGAATTGTGTCGAATTTAAAAATTTTTTTCGTATATTCACGGGAGAAAAAATAACTGACATATTTTTCGTGGATTACGATAATATTAGATCATTCAGAGGCTCGCGTGCGTGTCGCGTGTGTTGCAATATGTGTACGCGTAAGCGTGTTAAGCGGCACAACTACCAAACGACGGTCCGTCGAACTCAGCCGGAAACGTTGGGGTCCGACTCGTTCGTTATTACAATTCCCCGAATTCATCATCACACCTGCCACCTGCTAGTGGCTCTTTTCATATACCAAAGTAACAATGTACTAAAATCGGCAGCTCGCGCAGATACATAGATACATACATAACGAACTCCAGAATAGCTTCCAGCTGGTATATACACCTATTACGAAACTAGGAAGGTAGCAAGAGCACGAAGGAACTCCCTGAACCCGATAATAGACGCTCGAATGCAGTCGATTCTCGTGTACAAATATTTGCTCGACTCGAAAGGGGGATAAAAAAACGAAGGAAAAAGAGGAAAAAAGGAGCCGCTTGTGACTGTCGACTGAGAAGGACGGACGCGTATAAAGTTTGCCTAACGCAAGAGGCATAATAAAACGTTGTGCTCATATCGACGTCAAGACCCATCGGCGACATCGTGAAAAGTCAATAATTGTCTCCAGCATGAACGGAGCACGAAGGATCTATATAAAAATCGCACTTGTCTACGTGCTGCATGTTTCCACACTTTTCAACGCCATTCGCACGGAATACTGGCAAACTCCCTCAATCGTTCGTCCCTCCAAAAGCGAACTCTACCCTCCTCAATGTCAGTGTACCTCTTTATATGGTCCTATACTCCGTTACCCCATTGGCACTTGACAAAAAAAATGTGATTGTCCCATCGATGTATTTAATTTACGGGTCTCTTCCTTTCGCGATTGCGATTTTAAAAAATCTTTTTTTTTTTCGTCAAAATCTTTTCACAAATCGTACAAAAAATAATATTTACGATAATAAAAATAAAACTTTATCTATGCTTCATATAATAATAACAATTATACAGTATCGTAATTAGTTATTATCAAAAAACTTAATAAAAAAAAAATATCAAATGTAATATATGAAATACTCACGAGTCAATAGAATAACAATAAAACATACAATTTTAAAGATTAATTAAAAATTTGATTCTTTTACGGGGTTAAATAATTCATTTAATCCTATTTGATTTTATTTTTCCGATTTGATTTGTTGGAAAAATAACGAAATTCTTAGAGGTGTTCCGATTTAATTCCCGCTTTCCCGTGCACTACAGTTTGGCCGATATATCAATACAGTTAATTTACCTCGTATGCGTACGAATCGATTCACGCATGATTCTGCAAACATAATTCGATTGCGCGTATATGCGAATATATATCTTTCTCCTCTTTGTCCGGTTTAACGAACCGGGGCCCGGGCAGTCATAGTCGTCGCATTGGCCAGAGCGCGGTGATTCATTTTATTGCGCCTCTGGCATTTGTTTATTTTCCGCGAGAGTGAGAAAGTCCGTTCTGCCAAAGTGGCGGCGTAAGGGAGAAAGAGATACCGAGACGGCCGCAAGCGGACGCGACCACCGGCGAGTATTTAATTAGCTATGGACCCATTTACGCCACGATCGCGAGCGCGATCATGTAAAGCGCGCGTTCCTCTTTTGCAGGAGAGAGAAAGAAATGGGGTGGGAGATGCGGTGAGGGGGAGGGGGGTGGAGAGAGAAATATAGAAACAGAGACGGCACACGGTGGATTCGATGCTTCGAACCCGCGAGCGCGAAATATTAATTGGGAAGTAATGTCGGCGGTGGGAATTTGCGATAATGGCAAACGGGACGGTCAGGCGAACGAGGACGAGCGAGAAAAGAACTGAGAACGGTGAGGCCGTCTGTGTATGTATGGAAAAAATAAATAAAAAGTATACACACCGTCACTCGTCCGGTTTATTGAGTTCGGGGTGCATGTGCTGTATATACCCGTCATCTATATATATATACATATACTACGCCGCATTATAGTGTAATATTATGTACCATAGCGAAGTATATGGTACATACCCACGCCCCGATGTTGCTTTGACTCGTTAGCAGTTAGCAATAACATTAGTTATTTTTATCATATCTTTTCTCTTCTCCCAGCACCGCCTCCTCCTCACCTCACTCTTGCCACGCTAAACTATACCCTATCTGGTACAGTGTAATGCACGTTTATATACGAATACGCCCCCTCCCCCCACAGAGTCGCTTTTATTCGGCAAGAAACACGTTTTGGTACTCGAGGCCCGAGATAGCACGAGATATCGAGACTTGTTCCTCGAACTCCTATATCGCTCGGTCACGATATTTTCCTCGCCTGAACCCCACACCGAGCCCGGGTGGGTTTCAACGCGCGGGTCTCGAAGAGTTTGCGCGACGATCGAGAAGACGGAAAGATTATTGGACTCGCGGAAAGAAACGAGAAGGAGACTAAATAAAATTGTTGCATCTGAGATTTGGTGGGATGGAGAGAGAAAAAATAACATTAAATAAATAACAGGTACGAGTATTCACCTATGGTGGGGAATATCAAGACAATATATTGCGCACAGCATTCGGATAAGATTTTGCTCGGTGTTTCGGCTAATTTTTTTTCACGTATATACAAGCGTTAAGGCAATCGAGACATGGTAAAAATTAAGAAAATCGGAAATAATGTGGACGTTTTTAAAACGAGTTAAACGAGAACTGATTCTACGTTGTAATTGGATAAAAAATAGTTTTACTTATTTTAGATTTTTTAAAATCGCGACTTTGAAAAATCCACAGTCGATCGCTGCCACGAAGTTTTTTGTTTGGTGATAAATTTCGGTTTAAAAAATTTCGAATGAAATTC
Organism: Cryptus viduatorius; assembly: GCA_964006125.1. NCBI lineage: Eukaryota > Metazoa > Arthropoda > Insecta > Hymenoptera > Ichneumonidae > Cryptus > Cryptus viduatorius. Next base: position 13,659,662 of record OZ023221.1, read on the forward strand.
GTAGATTCAGTAACCTTCGAAACATTATTTTCTAAAGGATTTTGAATAATAATTGAATACACTAATGTATACTTCACTTTGGAATACAAGTTTTTCATACGTGATGATTTAATGCCTTGAAAACGTTATTTTTGGGGTAAATATTATATTAGTAAATTAATATTTACACATTTAATATTATCGTATTTAATGTGTATTTTTTTGCGTTACGCAAGTACCGTAACAGTCAACGGTGTTTGTGAATCATTTATAGCTTTACATGCATCAATTTTCATACATTTCTCGCGGAGATCGACCTTTTTTAATCATTTTTTTTTTTTTTTCGAGATGGCAATTGATGGTAAAACAGAATTTGGAAAATGTTCGTCGTGAATTTTATTCTTCGACGATCCAATAAATATTATGTCGGGTGGGTTTTTGCACTGTCGTCATCGAGCCGTGTTGAAGTTTGGCCGATGTCCTAAAACGAGATCGCGAATCTTTCGACGAGTTCGGAGCGGTCGTCGCGCAGGAAACGAGGGAACGCGCAGGGAACGCGTCGGTCTTATCGTACACCTCGTTGACAACCTCTCAATTATAATTGAATCCGCCGCGGTGCCTCTCGTACTCGTCGTAACTTTTCTTTTCTTTTTTTTTCCTCGTCGTTTTATTTTTCATTTCTTTTTCATCCTCGAAGTTTATTCAAATACGCAGATAAAGGCGCGAGACGAGAATGAGGACTGATCGAGTCGAGGTGCCAAATCGTTTAATGGGACAACCCGTTAATACGTGACATGTGTTATGCGCCCCTTCTGCCTCTCGCCATCTCTCTCTTCCTCTTTCGTTCTATATACATAACCAGTTATGTCCCACTCGACGGGCCATTGAAAATTATGTGCGCTGTGGTACCCACTGAGCCTCGTGAAAGACCACAACTTCGGTTGAGGACTTCAATTTGTTCTGAAAAACGAGCGAGGTCCGCGCTCCGGATATTAACGATCGCCTGTGTGGCAAAAGTATCGATCCATTGGTTTATGAACATTAAAATTTATTCGGAAATTTATCGAATTCCGTTTAATAGAATGCTTTTAGCTGCGACGATTCGAAGGACGTCGGCCGATAGTCTATTAATCTCTATAATCTCGTGTCATATGATGATCACACATCCTAATACAGTTAAGCATTATACGCGGGGATAATTACAGCGCATGAGTGTTACGAAAAAAAAATTTGTTTCAGTGAAAGAGGTTTTTTCAGATGAGAATCGAAGTTTCACCTTATTGCTTATTAACCTATTTACTCGCCGTGAATACCGTATGAATAATGTTAAATTGTACCGGAAATTTCAAGAAATAACAATAATCAAATGACGCGATGTAAATATTTCTATCAATGTCTCCTAAAAAAAAAAAAAAAAAAAAAAATTTGTATAATATTAATGCGACATCTTTGAACAGTCCAATAGATCGATCCGAAAATGTTCAATTAATATTTACTCATCGACTGATTTTTTTTCCTAAACACACATTCAGGCATTTTCTCTAAATTCGATATTTTGCCATTTCGGAGCATTCTGAATATATTTCCATCGAGATAAAAAAAATGCACGAAAACGACGGTTCCTCTTTGAGAAAACAAAATGATTAAAATGAATATAAACGGCATGAACTCGTAAATATTTCTCTAGTAGAAGCCGCAGTATTATTTCCACATGAAACTTATAGTATTCACTTCCACTTGGTCTTCGCTTGCGCACAAAACCCTAATTGTTCTGAGGTCAAACCTATAAAGCATCTCGTCGTTCCCTGTAATCACATTCGAATACATCCGAATAATGTGCATTTATATTTATTTTTCATCTCGCTACCCGAAAAACCGTAGCGTTCATTACACGTGTTACGGCGTTTATTGCGTTACGTAGACGCGCACCGAACGGGTTCGTACCAAGGGGAGAGAGAGCGTGATAATATAGGCAGGCGTAGTTTGGGTCTGGTAAAGCATTTACATAACATAAAACACACGTAAGAACACGGCGTGTAGGGGCGTGTGCAATCTCTGAGCGCGAGCTTTGCAACTCGGTGCAAGAGTAGGATGCGTCGTTCGGATGCGTGTATGTATAAAAATATATATGTATATACATATCGGCAGCTATATAACTCTCGGGAAGAATGTGGGAGAGAAGGAAGAAGTGAAGTGAAGAGAATAAGAGCGAGAAAGTTGAGTGCTATACGTGACTTACGTGTCGTATATCGCGCGCGTTCTCGAATGCCCTCTGCCGGAGTCATAAATATCGTATTTATTGGGTTTGTAATTATCGGTAATTAACATGGCCGAGTACATAGGAGCGAGATGAGGAGTCTCCGTCGTTTTTCTCGAACGCCCGTACCCAAGATTCTTATTACCGTGTCGGCGGGGGAGAGTGGGGAGTGGGGACGTGGGGAGCCTCGTTACCGGCGAGCAACTGCATCTGTTTTGCATACGCACACGCGTCTTAATACCCGGCGCCTGTACCTTACGCACCTCGCGATCCACCCGAGAGAACGAGAACGAGGAGGATGATGCTGCAGCTCTTGCGCGCTCCGGGCCCCGAAATCGATTCCGAATCGATCGTGCCCTCGGGGTCCTTTCTTCTCCTCCCCTATCGTCCTCCAAACACTTTCGTTTATCGGCGAAGCGCAAAAAAGGGGGTATAACGATCTGCTTTTTCCAATGTTTTATGAGAATTACACGGGCGTGCATATGCTGAATATACTATATCTTTCGTTTTTTTTTTACGCGAGAAACGAGGGTAAAAAATGAAATAAAAATTAAGACGAAATTCAACGCGGTAGCCGAACGAGACATTTCCACGAGGTATGATGTTTATTCACAGTTGGATAATTCAGTCAGTGGCTGTTGCGTAATTCATTTGTATCTCGTTAAAAGTTCCATCGTAATTAGCGCATTGGCGAACGATCGATATGGTGTGCAATATTTTGCACGTGGGCAGATCCCGAGAATTCGGAGCACGTTTATTATGGGCGTCTCTCGATACTTTGAAATCAGAACTTGTACTCGTTAACGTACAGTAAAATTTATTTTATATTTTTTTTATGTTATGGTACATACCTACGAATATTTAAACTATTTGTCTTAGAAATTTACTAAAATCGACAAAAATATAAAGACGATAAAAAAATAAAAGATTTATTTTAAATAATTTATGAAATAATTGAACGAGAATTGCATATTGCAAAGTTAAAGTTGTGAGTATAGAAAAAAGAAAAGAAAGCAAGTGTACCTTATGGTTCAAGGAGAACGAGAAGGATGAAAGGAGGGGTGAGTTACCCCATTGCCTCTTTAGTTCCGTTCTTCTCTTTCTGCTTCGCCCCCATCAGGCTCAGCGGAAGGCGGACAGGCAGAAATTCATGTTAGGCGTTTGCATTTATTATTAATACGCTCAGCGGCCTGTCACCGACGGGGCTGCTGTCAGCTACCGGGTTCCTAGGTACGCGAAATGCTGCTCTCAGTCCACCCCTTTTGAGACGCCCAAGCGGTGGCCTCTCGGGGGGGTGGCGCAGGGGAGCGCTGTCGCTCCCGTCGTCGTTGTCGTCGTCGTCGTACCCCCGACGTCCTTTCTCCTCCTTCCGTTTTCTTCCTACCAGACGTTTCTCGTCGCCCACTTCGCCTTTCCTCATTCCGCGTGCACTGACACGCACCCCGACAGACCTACCCTCCTACGACCGACGATCGATCGACCGGTCGTTTAATTATTTAACCTGAAAGCTCCTTCCTGCTCTCGCTATGCTCCCGTAGCTCTCTATGCTTCGCTACCTTCATCTTACACGCCCAGTTCCTGACAAGCCGCGTGATCCTTCTCTCTTCGCTAATGTCCCTTGGCTTCTGGGTGAAGCTTATCGCGTACACACGTACCGTTACGATATATACATTTGTTTTAAACAGCTGGCTTTGATCCATTCGACCCTTAGTCACGGTCATGAAACCCGTTTATATAACCGCATTATATTATTATATTATAATGCTAATAGATTAGAAATGTGCGTCGATAGGTTTGCGTGTCGCTTATTGATTGTTCTGTCATTTTTTATATTCATTATTAAAATGATATTGGCATTTCCCACGTGAAAAAAAGTAAAGGCAAGAAAATATTTTTAAAGTATGCGAAACTCGGGACTTTTATAAAACGTATATTACATTATAATTTGTGTATCTTAATATACATAAAAAATACAGTGTAGATAATAAACGAAACGTTGGGCTTTTGAGAATTTCAAAGAAAAATTACGAAATGTAAATGGCATTTTTAAATAATTTTAATTCTTTTTTTTTTCGCTTTAAAAATGCAACTATTCTTTGAGGGGTCGCAAAAATAATATATTAAAAAACCGTTTTTCCATAAATTTCTCAGCCCCGAGTTTTTCTGATATTTGGAGTATCGTACTTTCACGGAAAACAAGAAGAAAAAAAAACCTGAGGAATCCACAATACTCTCGGAACGTTCAACGAGAATCATACAAAATCGATGCGCGTTACGTAAATTCGCTGCGGAATGGTCTGCGAAGTTTTATTCAAACGGGAATCGTGAACTCGAGACGAGAAACATTTATTGGTATTTCATGTATCGAAATACTGGATCTCCCAGTATTTTGAAAAGGGAGAAAATTGGGTATGGGGCTGAAAACGTTTTCGAGTTATACATCCCGCAGAAACCCGTGTCTGTCCCTTCACCTGGGCGGGCCTCGAGCTTGTTTGCTGAAATAATAACGCGAGAGACGGAGTGCGAGTTGGTATATACGTATATACACCACGTGAGGGAACGAAGGGTCGGACATGAAATTCGATAATCCCATTAAACTGACGCCCGGCCAAACATTCAGGCAAACTCACTTACCGTTTGCAATACTATAGCCGCACCACGTGCTGTATTATACTTGTACGGAATATTGTAACGGTGGCGTAGGAACGTCACGTGAATCCGACGTATGGCAATGTTGACTCAAAAGGGATAAAGATCGGAAGCACTGGAAGGAGGAGCGGGAAGGAAGGAGGAAGCAAAGGGGAGGAAGCGATGGGATAGACTTACGGCAGGTTGGAACGTCTAACCAATCGCCTTAATGCCTACTACCGTGTGCGCTTCTTCTGCATTATACAGTGATAGAGGGGGGGAAGGGGGATTCTCGACAACCGCCCACATCTCAGCTCTCGATTTTCCGATGGTCCTTCTTCCCGTGACTTTTCACGTCCTCGAAAAACCGTGAGGAATAAAAAAAAATGAAAAAAACCAAACAAAAAAAAATGTGAGAGCCTCGCATCGACCGTACGTGATCTTTGGCTCGACGAGGTCGTAAATCATACTACACAACCCCTGCTACAAGATAGAGAGAGAGCAGCAACCCCCTCGGAGCGGGACGAGGGTGCAAAGCGTCGTTTGATGCGGTCGATAGATTCCAGACTCTTTTTCACAGCTCGTGCCAAATGCGATCCTTTCTGTATATATACCCCTCTCACATAGGAGAATTCGTGCACTTCTCCGCCATCGGAATCTCACAAAAAAAGTTTAGAGTCATGGAGGAAAAATATTATCTACCGCCGAAGTATTATTTAAACGATGATAAACCGTGAGCGAATTTTGAAATCGTACGAAGAAATGGTGAAAAAGGGGTAGTTGTTCCGATCGAGAAAAAGAGCCGTTGGTTGCACCGTTGAATTGACGATGCTGAATGGACGGTACGACATTGTTGAAGATGTTGGCAGTCGTTAGTAGACCATGTAATTTTTTCATCGTACGAATGACACATTAATTTAACGCAAATGGACCGAATGGACCGAATGGCCAATTACTTATTGAGTTAATTCTACCAATTACGATGTCTATCAAAAAAGTTTCACCAATCGATATTTCCCGCACCATCAGATAAATGATCGCCGAAGACACAAAACAAAAAGGTTTCGTGTCAAAAAGTGCAATTTTCTACGATCCTCTCTACAGCAAACAGAAATGCGTGCGAACTATGGCCACTTTGGACCGAATTACCGTACAGCATTCGGGAATCGCTATTTCAAGCCTGTTGTGGGTTGGGCGAAATGTTTTACCAATTTCTGACTGTTCTCCCCTCTTCCGTTCCTCAGCGCGGACAGCGGTGTGCATGTTCCTTGTCTCGCTTGACGCATAGTCGATATCTGCACCTGACATTTCCATTCTAAACCCAGAGGTAGCAAGCAACGGCTATGTCCGATTTACCGAGTGCTATGGGAACGAGAGACACCCCGTTTCTTTCTTTGACGTGTCGCTCAACTCTCTCTCGCTCTCTTCCTCTCTAACTACCATGACAATCCATTGCTACCATTGCTGTCAACAATTTAAAGCAACCGAATACTCCTTGTATTCCAATCGAATTCTCATTCTAATGCCCCTTCGATACACTGTCAATCGAGTGCCGTATTCGGAGAAGATATATCGTGCATAAATCAACTCCCAACTTCCGTTGAACATCCTGAAAACCGGCAATATTCCTCAATATCTTACTAAATTTCCGGACCACATACATGGTCCGTTTTCAACTGCAGCTCCCCCACACTTCCGGGAACTTGAAGCATCATCTAGAGAAGCTGTCTGAAGTCTTCTGAACGACCAAATAACCTTGATGCGTTTTCGCTGTCTCTTGTGAGTTGAAATTTACAACTCGCGGGTCAGACGCGCGCCGTTTCTACTTCTCTCTCCCTGGTGATGGCGCTCCCGCGAGTTTCCGATGTTGTCATCCATTTTAATCATCCTCCTCGGACCCAATGATTCTTTCACCATCAGCATGTAACTACTATAATACTTGCGCACCACCGATGAGGCGCTCATTTGACGAGGGATGATCGGAGAATTGCGCAGACCACGATAGCGCACATACCAGAAAATGTTTTGCACGCCGTGGTTCCGCTCGATGAAGTTGGCCGCGTTGCCGCAATGTCTACCGGGAAATGTGTCCAATAGAAATTGTAACGAACCGGTCAACTTCACCGTAAGGACAAGCGTGTAGGATACCAACGCTGGCAAGGCGAAGGGACTCAAGAGAGAATGGCATTGTACGCGCGAAGTTTGCCCGAGGCACGAGAGATCTCCTTACGCCTCGTTAGCTTCTTGTTTCGTGTATCTCGAACGAAACCTGTATACAGGTTTATACATCGTGTTTAGTGTGTCTGTGCTGTATGTAGCCGTAATATCTCTCGACTGTCGCGGCCCAGTAGCCTCGGACACTTTGAATGCAATAGATTTTAATGGTATGCCCTTTCGCTTCCTCGCCACCCTATACTTCGCCACTGAGTCCCCCAGTGTCGCTTATCTAATCTCATACTGTGTTTAACTATACAGAGGAGATCCTGTTTAATCCTAATTGCTCGGTTGTTCAGCAAGCTTTTGACTGAGATTCTCGCATTTTGACGACGACAGACGTCAGTTATGCCGTTAAAGGGGTCGTGTTTTCTAATTAAACAATAACGACATCGCGTTTATCCGTAACTTTTTTTCTAATTAATAATAAATGATTGCTGGCTGTTGTCATGAACTGATTTATGCTTTAGAGATTCTGCATAAAAAATTGAAGCTATTGTTGTCGAGAAATAATTTTTTTTAATTAAAAGGTGAGAAGAAAGCGGTGAGAAAAACGACCGCACCTCGAACGCGATAAGAAATCCTTGAAATTCTTTTTATGTTTCTTAAGAGAACATTTTTGAAATGTTAATTTGGTTGCGCGATGGAACGGTGAATCTTGGATGAAGTTGAAAAATAAATAGTTGATTATTAACCTCCAATATTCGTCATTCGGAGCGAATTGTAATAATAATTATGCGTAATACGATATGGAGCTGACTATTTAAAAGTGGCAATGGGCTTGTAAATGATCCATTATGCGACTGCAGACCGTAATTAACCGAACGCAATAAAGGGTAATGAATTTTTTATGACAATTCACGGCTTCGTTTCATATCCAATATTTTTCTCCACGTGAAATCGGGTGCTTTGTGTTCGAAAGAAAAAAAAATTCATTACTATTGACGATGAAGACTAATTAGTAATAATCTAATCGAATTATGCGCTCAATGAAATCAGTTACTCGCTGAAAAAAAAGTTTCAATAATACAGTTAAATGCTCGTGCGCAGGCTGCAAAATCGCACGGTTAAAGGTAAAGATATAACGTTAACACGACGATGGACAAAACTATTGCGGCCCGAACTGTTGCGAATATTTCCAGTGGATGGCAGCACGTCCTTGCACGTCAGATGCAGAGAATTACATCGTAAAGAGTGGGGGATCGTTGGCGCGTCGTGGCGCAGAAGCATAGCTATGCCACGATGCTGTAATACTGCAAGAGCCCTTTTCTCCGTCGCGGAGTCTCGCGACTCTGACACTGCAGCGGCGATCACCGTCCCGCTCGGATCTCTCGTAGCTGCGCTCATACTGACACTTCACGAAAGTTCCAAACTCTCATTTCTATTCGCGTACGAACAGTTTTCATTTATCTTTAATCGTTAAATTAAATGAATTGGTGTTTTATTAACGTAAGCTGTGGTAAGAGAAACTACCCTTCGAATTCCTGTTGGCCGATGGACAATTTAATTTAATTAAAAACATAATCGTACATTTGTACAACGAACTTTCATATATGAAACTTACACTGTCTCATTTTTCGAGAGTAAAAAATTTATAATTTTTTTTACGAATGCCACTCGATTATTTCATTAGAAATTCTATCCGTTTTCAAAATGATTTGTTATTTTGGAACTAAACATGTAACGTTGACAACGCTGTTTTCTACCATTGATAATTTACATATCACGCATAAATCTAATCTACGATAGAATTTTATGGCGGCATATAAGTTGGAAATTTCCAAACCCCTATCGTAAAATTTGTTCCGATACGCGGCGTTATTATAATTATTAAAATGTAACGTGCGTATGTCAATTGTTATTTTATGCATGTAATTGAAAGAAAAATGGGGTATTTGACCATTTCCTGCTCGGTATATATCTGTACGCGTATTCATCGTACGCACAGTTGGTAACCAGGCGGACGTCTACCATACTATAGCTTCGGAAGCCATTCGCAGTCAAGAGAATTAATTTAACCGGCGATTAGCTTTTGTGTCGGGATGAGTTCTCTGTTAAGTGATGAGTGTGTCGGAGCACAGAGATATAGAGGTAGATAGAAGCGAGAGAACACCAGGCGGGGGTGGGAGGAGGGGGAGAGGGTTTGTTTCTGGGAATGGTAAACGAGGACGAAGAGAGGTAAAAGGGAGGTTCCGCGGGAGGTTCATCGCGTTTCGAGAGAGCGGGGTTTCAGCCGTTCGTCCTCGATGAGGTTCTCGGGGGGTTGCGGGGAGGGAGAGAGGGGGGAGTAGTCGAGCTTAGTACAAGTGAGCTGGAAGCATGCGAACTACCGGAAGCCGGACGAACTAGGTAGCGCGGCGGATTGCACGCGAGGCTACATCGCGAACCCAACCCTTTTTCCCACCATCCCTATCTGCAGCGTTGCGCGGCCACCCTCGTCCCTCGATCGTTTATTTTCATTCTCACTCGCGTTTCTTCGTCTTCTTCTTCTGCCTCTCCGTGGCAATACCTTTGCTCTCTGTATTGCTGCACTGTGCTGCTCCCACAGTTTTTTTTCATTCATTCGTTCCACGTCTCCAGTTATGTGAGTAATGAATCGTTCGGGCACTCGGAATCGGCCGCGGAACAAGAGCCCACGGTCGATCGGTTTTGCTAGTAGTACCGCATCGACCCCGGTACCCCGACAGCTTACCGAACCTCACTCCGGTAATCGCTAGCCGATATTTTTCTGCCAAGCAAGTAATTACGCTCCGAAACGCCGGAAACACTGTGCAGCATCCTGTATTTTCTTTGGCAACTGTCGATCCGTAATCTAAAATGTTATTTTTGCGATTCTTATTGATTAATGCAAAATAGACTTCGATTCCGAAGGTTAGTGTTCTAAAAAATATTTTTTTCCGTCAACGGTTCGACATACGCGTTCGTAAAAAAAATTAGTGGAAAAATTCGAATTCATTTTAACAGAATAATTTTCGTAAAGCTTATTTTACAATAAAAAGCGCTCGTTTAGCTATCGGTATGTTAAAGTAACATAATACTTTCTACAGAAAGCAGTGGGAATCTTGACAATGGATGTGAAACACAGAACGAGAGTACAGAACCGTTGACATAGCTCGCGATGAGAGATATTCTTGTCGTTCGTACGCCGCCCACGGCAACCATTATTCTTCTTTTCGATAAATTGGACGGCGGGTTGAGTTTGATGGGCGTAGAGGAACCCCCCGAGGTGCCGTAGGGGTCTCGACGCAGAGGTGACACCTGCGAAACTCTCAGTGGCTCGCTTGTTTCTTTTTGTCATATCCCCTCGATAACTCTCTCGCACGTACCACTGCAGATTTTTACCGCAGTATATTTCGTCGAGTGAATTCCAACGAGAGAGGGAAGTAAAAAAAAAACGGGAAAAAAGCAGCCGGAAATAATAACGCAAACGGTAGAGATGTAATTGAGGGCGAAGCGAGCGCGCGTTCGTACGACGATGAAATGCGACGATAATTCATCGGTAAGTATCCAATCTTGTGGAGTAAGAGAGATCTCTACTCGTCGCTCATCGGCTTTTTTTACGATTTTTTTTCTCTTCTCTCACTTCGTTCCTATCGGTTTTTTTTTTTTTTTTTTTCGGTATTAGTATGGAAGAAAAATAAATTTCTGGAAGGAAGTCCATTAACTCGACGGCTATTTCCGAAGTCATTATAGTCGTGAATGAATAGATCCCCGGCAACGGCAGCACCACCACCAGCGCTCACCGTCTTTCGGGGTTTCACGGTGCCAAAGGGGGTGTCGCGGAGGAAGCAGCCTAAAGATATACGAAGGAAGTAGCTTTCGTTCGATTCGAGTACCACTCTCAAACCGCTTGCCCGCGGTACCAAGGTTTGCCGAAGGTTTGCCAGGGTATATATCGTGTGGTACCACCACGGATCGTGAATTATTGATACGGCGAGCAAATTGAAAATCGATAGGCGTTTCTCTCCCTCGTTGGTTTTAGCTTATCCCCTCCTATCTCTGTCTCATTTCGTAATACCAAATCACAGAGTTAACGGACGCAAACGCCATTCGCTGCCACCACTTTTACTCCCCATGGATTTACGTCAGTAATATAAAAATACGGCGAATAATGGGACGAGTCTATGATTATGAATTTTCTTGAAAAAAATTTGCGAAAACGGAGAATCGATCGCTCATGAATGCCGATATTTTTGCTATTATCGAAGTTTCTTTTTGGTTACTATCGATTTATTGGAAAGACCTTCACCAATGATAAATTCTGATTTCGTATGTACAATTAGACTGATGAAATTAGATTTTACTTTAATACAAGTTGACCCTTTGAAGTTAATCGTTTAAATGGGCCAACGCTCCGATTTAATGGCTGAATAAAATATTATCAAATTTAAATGATATTCCGGCTAATGAAAAGTTCGGCTCAGAATTCTTTCGAAATTTTATCAATTTGTTTCTTGCGAATTACTAAAAAAAATGTAACAATCTAATTTTTAGGATCGTAGCTAATTTTTTTACTGATTCGCCTATTCCCATGAGCGGTAGATATACATGGAGAATATTTCAACTTCATTAAAATTTTAATTGAACAGAACTACTTGAAGAAAAAAAGACAAGTAATGATTCAACGATATGTTAGTCAGTACTCCCCCTGTATGCATGTATTGTAGTTCCCGGATGCAATGATCCAGAAAATAGTACCATTGATCGCTTTCGTAATCGATCGTATTATTATCATATTTCATTTTACTTATTTTCATCGAAAAGCTATTAATCAATCGCCTAAGGCTCTTCGGCGGGATCCACGGGGCAAAAAGGGAATTTTGCCGATGAAATGAGAACAGATATGACGAATATCTTTTGAAATAAGATTCGCGCTCACGGCCAGACTTTTTACCGCCTTTAGCGCAACGGATAGCTGTCGACGCTCTCGACGATTATCGATCTTCTCGCATCCTTCTTTACCTCTTATATTCTCACTCTATTCCCTTTGCGACTCCGGGGATTTCTAATAGCATCGATTTGTAACATTCATCTCCGAATGGCCGATCGCATTAGCCTCTCTACGTCGCCCGTTCCTCTGGACATCGGCGCAGAGACGGCGGCAGCGGAAGCTCGCGGATCGGTTACATTTTTCAAAGGGACATATGTCCTGCCAAGTGGAGAAACCGCTTCCGAACCCTCTTCTTTCTAGACTACTATTTCGTTGGGATTTGTTAAACAAAAGCGGACGTTTTCTGTCATTTTACTCTGTAGTAAAGAAGACCATTTTATTCTGTAGTAAAAGAGCATAAAAAGATTATCAAAAAACGTTGCCTCGCATTTCCATGTAATGTTTTGCGTTCAATTCTCCAATATTATTTTTGCGTTTACGGTTCGCATGTATTTGACTTAAGATAATCGAAAAATTATAAAACAAATAATAGCCGTTTATTTCTCTCAGTGTGAAAAAGTCTATTTTACGCACGCTTCACGCGCGTATAACTTCCATTTTCACACCTTATGAATTAAAATTTTGGACGATTCTCGTGCGAAAAACTGTTCCTTAAGTCGCACACTCGTCGAGAGAGACCGATTTTTCTTGCACGTGTATCAAATCCGGTTTTCTGCTGTTTTTCCCGCACTAGTGCGGAAAACTATACTTTTCCGCACGGAAAACAGTCAGAATTTTTTTTTTCGCACTAGTATCGTAATATACTATTGTATACATTAATATTAAAATGTAATATTTTCCTAAATATTAAAGATTTAAAATAGCGCTCATTGGTCTTCAATATTTCGTGAATTATTGTTCATCTATGGAATATAATGGAAAAAAACGTTATTTCGCACGTAACTCATCTTCGAATCAATCCACAGTCAATTTTAGTGTAGCAAGTATATTTGATTCGTGTGTGTAATTATCGTTAGCGATGACGATGAAAGTTGTTGTAGCTTTCGTAGATCTACGGATGGTGTAATATATAATTACGGAGTGACGGGGCGTCGGGTCTGGGTCTCGGTGTTTGATGGACGGGAATCGTTCACTGTCAATTGCAATCATTGCCGACCGGGGCTCGATTACCAACCGACAACTAATACGTATAGCACAAGCCTACGCCGACCTAGCGAGATGCCGAGTTAAACTGGACGGCTCATAGTATATGTATGGAACTCGGGGTTTGGATTCCGATGTGCCGTACAACGCGCTCCAGGCTTGACCCCATGATTAATGAATTTAGGTTGCCCGCCCGACAATGCTCACGGTACCTACCTACGCTCGGTACGTATCGCATATATAGATGTAGATACCAGAACGGAATATCTGTTAAACGCGCGCCAGAACAGGTCGAGAATAACAACAACAAAAATTACACTTTTTATCGCGGATGTACACGTATCTGAAAGATATAACATACCGTGCATAATCCATTGTATGCCCTACTTTAATCTCGGTGAATGAAGTGCGAGCCGGAAATACGTTTATACACGATTTCCTAAAATTATCGATACACGAAGGCATTAACATGACATTACGAAGATTTTCTTTCGTAAATTTTATTCATTTTTATTTCATCGAACTTAAAAGAAAGAAAAAAAATTTTAATTTTGTAATGAAAATGAAAAGTTTCTATCAAAATATCGTAATTTAAAAAATGATTTTTATTTTTATTGTGTAATTTTTTTTTTATTTCGAAGTAATATACGATAATTTTGAGTGAACAAAATTAACAGTTTTGATACAGAAATATATATTGATGTTTCGATTTTTAAAATAAATCAAGTTTAGGTTCGATATCGATGCTATATCCTTGTTAACAAGGGTGATCCGTATAACCCGCGGAATCGAATTATCTCGACGCCGTCTGTTTAGCCGCGCGTTTATCGCATCATGACGAGCCATTCCAAACGCTCGAGCGATCGGCAAGATTCAGCTTCATTTCGATCAGAATGTCAGAGCGTAAAGGCAATCCCATCAATCCTGCCTGACGCAACTAATCAGTGAGATTAGAAGAGCGAGAGAGTGAAGAAAAAAAAAAAGCGTTTCTCATCCATGGCTTCAACGTCGTACCTTGTATTACACACAGCCTCGCGATTGGACGTGAAAAAGTGACGAATCATTCAAGGTCTCATCTGGGCCTCGATGGCGAAGATGATGACTCGCGAAACTCTCGTAACGTGTACGAAGCGTTTTTCATCGTTGCCGCGATATACTTATATATATTATATTGAACCTACGCGTTACAACAAACGCGGTTCGGTGAACCCCTTCAACGACACCGCGAATGTTCGTCGATTAATAAAGAAAATTGGCGAGAAAAAAAAAAAAAAAAAAAAACACGATGACGTTCCGCCTCGTACCTCGTTCCACCGTACGAAACGTTTCGCGCTTCGGGCGTCACGTCCTCTTGACCGGGTTTCATTCTCGCTCTCGGTTGGACGAACCAACTCGCGAGTCTCTCGATCCACACACGTTGAAGCCAGAGGCACACGATCGCGGAGGTGAAATTACAGCGGCGCACCAACGGCCGTGCGAGCTGTTCTCGCCTAATACCCTCGGGTATGACCCAACTGCCGTTGCCGGAGCGGTCCTCCTGGCATGAATAATTTCGCCGACCTTTCATTAAGCGTAGCCGTGCTCGCGCGCGGTCTCCCGGCCCTTGGCGACCTCGTCGATCCTCGTTAGACACCGTTTAGCGGCGAATATACATCTACCGGTACAGGTATAACCCGGAACCTTCCACATTCTATAAACCTACCATATCGCGAACATTAAGAATCGCATTTCTAAAATAATTTTACTCCATCTACGAGGAAATCTGTATTTATGCATAAGTTTCACTTATCCACTTTGGATAAATGCGCGGAATTCACTGAAATACGATACATCGATCTTTCTATAAACACTTGCGGGAGAAGGGGGGCGGCGGAGGGGATAATTTTTTTTTTCACCAGTCAGTCGACTCGGTTGATCCAACAGATTTCATTGCCAACGTATCTATCAAACGACTACACGGCAGAAATTTTACTTATACGATTAATAAGAACATTTTATTCAATCGTCATAACGTTCTATTGCGATATTGCAACGTTTTATTGAAACGAAACCCCAAAAAATACGATATTTTTATTTATAATTGCCGGATATATTTTGGAAGACATCTTAAAGAAAAATGAAATGAAAAATTAAAATAATATTTTGCGGATATATTTCTGCAATATATGTCATTAAATATATAACAATTTATATGATTAACATAATAATTATATAAAAACCTAAAAATAAATATAATTTCTAGTAATTTTCTTTTTGTAATTTTTTTGACGTAAAAATATTAATGGTCGAAGTAAAATAAAAGAATTTCACTTTTCGACAGAAATAGCAGCGCATTTATATAGGATAACAATGTAAAGCTCTTTTTTACTTTTCAATGAAAGCGGTATTATTGGAAATTGATCAGCGAATATATAAGCGGGAGAAGAACAAAGAGATATATTAAATGGAAAAGAACGCTATCGAGTTGATTCCACCGATTAATTCCCCTCTCCTCGCGTTAGCGATATTAGTTCTTAATGCGCGACTTGCTTTGGCTCGTTTGCGTTCGGGGAGTCACGATAATTAGCAGCGCCGCGGCCATGAGGGACGGATCGATGCCGTAGTTGCGGAATTCCCTTTTGTGTCGTTTCGTCGACACTCCTCCATTGGGTCTACTTATGCATTGCAAGATTTGTCTCTCTATCTAACGGTGAAGATTCTACACTTCGCGATTGTTCGATTCCTATAGTATGCAGGCGGACGCCGGTTCATCGCGAAATGCCCAATAATAACTGCCGTTGTGCAATGGTTTCGTTGTTTCGATAAGTTCGAGACAATCTCATTGCGCGAGTAACAAAAAAAAATGATAATATTTATCATTATGCAGAGTCAATTGTAATGTTAAACAATTGTTATCATTCCCATTGGTAAATATTTTCACGAATTTTCGATCGATTTTACGAGAAAAAAAAAAAAAAAATGCGTCATAAAATGAATATGAAAAATCACCTATGTACCGGAAACTATTTTCTTTTAAAAAGGTTTCACACATATTTTTTTTTAATAGTGCCTTACTTACGGCTATGCAATCACCGCCCCCTGTTTCGTTCCGCATCGTCGACTCGATTCTACTTACCTGTAACAAAAAGCGATACAACACATGAGCAAATACAGTTCAACAAACTTAGAACTATTTCTGAAAATTCTCCGCGGTACACACCGCGATGTATGCACCTCCGAGCAATAATTAATAATTCCGAGGCCGTTGTTTCCTGGACACGCGCACCGCTAGACGCGCAACGATCGATAGCTTTCAAGCGTTAGCCGCTGCGAGAAATCGAGTAAATTATTCTTGATCCCCGGTGTCTAAATGATAGACAAGTCGAGAGGGAGTGTAAACGATCGTGGATGAAAGAGGGGCGTACGGGAGGAGGAGGGGTGGGAGGGTGCAGAGTCGGAGAATCGTGAATGCGAAGGGGTTGATATCCTTCGGTTGTTTCCACCCTCAACGGCGGAAGAGGGAAATAAGAAGGAAGAATCGGTGTTCGTTTTGCTATCTTGCTCGCTCACGTACGGTTTATCAACTTGTACTTTGCCCTACCATCCAAGTCAGCTGTCTGCCTTCCCACATAGATTATCCTCGGTGAATTCTGTTCCTTCGCATCTTAGACTTCCCTTCTTCTCCGGGGCTTCAGACCAGCAGCAGAAGCTTCGGTAGTAGTAAAACGCGCGGGGGCAGCAGCATAGCCCGAGCCCAACGACTTCGAGCTCGTGCTATGCTACCATCGGATATACTATAGCGTCAGTGACGCAGACTGCTGTCAGGAAGTCGCAGTAAATTGTCGACGAGATATATACACTCTACTCTTCAGAGCTTATCCCGGTTGGGGACCTTCTATCGTTTTCGTACCTCCGCTATCTCACCTTCTTCTTACGCAATCTATCTATATATTTCGGTATGTAGGTATATACTATATCGCTTAAATCGCAAATCACAGAGACCGGCGCATATGTATTTGGTTTTATGTAGCTATATATTCTATCTATGTATATGTGTATATATACGGCATGAGATCGAAATTATTCTAGCTAAATTCTTGGTCGCCCCCGCGCAGTCGAAACGCGCATCAGTGATTTCACGGAGCGTCGTTGCATACGCTTCCACGACTCTCGCTACACAATCGGCATGGAACTTAATCTTATCGATATATAGCACCTATATCGCGGCGACAATCGGCAAAGTTTGTCGGGGAAGTCTGCTTCACGCGGTTACGTCTGCTATCGCTCTGCTGATTTACTTGAATTCCTTAGACATCTCTCCAATTTCTCCTTACGTCCGCATAGATCAAGTCAGCTATCCTATATCCATTACGCGAAGTAAGTTTAATTTAAGAAGACTAAAATAATGGTTGGAAAATAAATTTGGTAGGTATTTTTTTTGCTTTGATTGAGAGCTGTAGTAATGATTGCGGGGATAAATGTACCCGAAAGTTCGAAAGCCGAGTCTTTCGTTTGTTTTTTTTTCTCGTAAAAACTATGGGAGGAAAAAAAAATTATTGAAAAATTAACCAGCAAATGTTTTGAGAACCTTAAAAAAATTCTCAAAGAATATTGAAAAATGGCCGCGAATAATAATTATTTGTATGGCAATCGCGCAAAGTCGGCAATTCAGCACCAGTGTTAAGGGACGCAGATCACACCATTCATTATTACCGATCCCACGATTATCGACTTATTATTTTAATTAACCGATCTTTTTATCGTACGAGCAATAATCCCAAATTCTTTAAAAACCTTCACAACAATAAAAAATGATTTCAAAAACAAATTGACCCGTTTAGTAGCCTTTTTTCATAAAGTTCGATAAATCTATCACTCGGGTATCGCAAGTGCCCGCGATTTCTTAACCTCGAAAGCTAATTAACATTAATTTATCCCACGAACTGCCGGTACATATGAAATGACTCGATGAGCAGATACAGCGAAGTTCTTAAACCAAAAAGTTTTTTTTGTTCTTATCCTCGTGAGTGAAATCCGCGACACTGTGAACTCGGATGAAGTGCAACCGGCGCGGTAAATATGTATAAACCGCGAGACGAAGTTTGGTGCGAGAGACGCGAGGACGACGGAATGGAGGTCAAGTATCTCCGAATGTAAATGGAACGAGAAGATTTAAACGTAATGCGGTATAAACCAGCGAGGCAAGCTCCTTCCCTTAGTCGTGGCGCGTCTTTTTTAGTCCGGAAATCCTTGAAGCACCGACTCTCCCGCTGAAGAAAAGGGGGTTAAGAACTGCGGACAGGAGCAGTTCAGACAGGGATGGTCGGGAGGGGGGGGGGGGGGGGTGCATGGTCTCCGTGGCTCACGCTGTTATTTAAGAAAGTAGCAGACCGCCCTTCCACCGTCTCCACTCGCCTCACTCCGAGAAGTTACAAATTGGACTACCTACACTTAAAGCCCTCCCCGATTAAGGATCCTTCACTGTAGTCATCCAGGGGTGTACCTCTTCCTTGCTCTCCACTCCTCTGCATAGAAAGTCTTCGTTCTCATCCCTATATCTTTCTCCGCGTTTCCAATATTCTCAAACTCTGCGCGCGACGAGAATAAACTGAGGATTGAAAGGAGGACCGAGGACTTCTTCTTTGTCCTTCTTTTAACATCGCTACGAATAAAAACTTCTCGCGACTTCGACTTCGCCTTTGTCATTCTAACATGAAGATAACATATATAGTAGACTATGATCCGCTATAAATGTGTAAATGTATTTCATTGAGAGTTTTTCTCCTATTGTCGAAACTCGAACGCCTGCTGCTTATTTGTTTCGGCAAGTGATTAAGAATAATCATGACGTCGAATATAATTGAGTCTTCTGATTACTTTGCTCGCTGTTTCGTGATGCAATGATAATTATGTAATTTCAGTTTCTTACGAACCAAAAGTATCGAGATTATTGCTTTCTTCTTTTTACGAGTTTATTGCTTTCTTCAAGGGGAGGGAGCGGCAATCAGTTTTTCGATTACTTATCAATTAGTCATAATTATTGACGGGCTATTACCCAAGATATTAGCATTTTAATTTGTTAGCCATTTCGCTCGGAGACAGCGTGAGTCATAAATGCAAAATGTCCCAATGTTCTCTTTTCAAGTCATTCTTGCGGTACCGTCACGTCTAATTGGGTATTAAAAAATGCCGATCCGAATCCTAATCCGGATTAAACAATGACAACTTTTTTTTTTAAGTTTAAGATCGCTTTTACTGAAAAATGGTTTAATTTACGTAAATAAATACCCAGAAAATTTTTTACAGAGTTGAACTTGCAACTTTTATTTAGTCTCGACGATTGATAGTTTATTTTCGTTTCTAATGTGTTGAAGGTATTGACGGAATTTTTTTTTTTTTTCGTTAAGATTTTTTGTCAGAAGAAAAATTATATTAGCAGCCTATTTCAGTTTTTTTTATAAACGAATGGCTTCAATTTATAAATTATGGATATTATTGTAAATTCCTGCTTAAAATTGCGAATTTGATTTCACAGAAATTGTGTAAAAAGTTAATTTTCCGTAAATCCTATGTTATACTTTTTCGAATGTAACGTACGAACCCTTTTAGCAAAATTAACCTAAGTGCAATCGAATTTCTCGTATAAACCGTCTAACATCTTTCGTGACATTTTCGAGACTATTTTTTTTTTACCCAACCTTCACCTTTAGTACCCTAAGAAGTTATTCGGCTCCGACGATACAAGATTTTTTCATCATGCTGAAGCTTCTCGATTTACTTCGATAGACCTTTGGACCACACATTGGTGTGTATCGCGACACTGCGTATGTTAGTGCGTTCGATGTTGGGACGGCAACCAAATTAGATAACACGTTTCTACATCGCGAGCGGGCGGATGAAGACCGGAACGGCGAAACCAGTGAGGGATAAAGACACGTTTTTCACGACGAGTCCTCCCGAGCGAAGGGAGATACGCGCCCTTATTCGTTGATGCGACAACGACCGATGCCATACAACTTTCGGTAGACAGCTTCGCTTCGCTCCGCTTTCGTTGCTGAGCGATCGGCGAACCGTGCAGACAGACGACAAATTTCCTGCAGAGAGATGCTCTCTCGTGTGGGTTGCCACGTTCGCGCGCCCGGCCGCATTCCCCACCCCCCACCCCTGTCTCGATATAACGTAAATGGTATATAAGGGCCACGAACCCACGTTTCGGCAGCGCTCCCAGCATCCTGTTATCCCTTGAAAATCCTTGTACGCACAATCTACGGACACAACCATCGAATGGTTTGAGGGTTAAGGGAAAGCACCAGATACGCACATATTTTACGGTTCGCTCGTATGTGTACGGCTCTGGGTGACTCTTCTGAAATCACTGAAGGGAATTTTCGGGAGGCAAGATTTTTCCGAATCCTTAACGTTCCGAGGGAAAATGATGATAACTTTTTTCGTACGGTTTTTTCAACATTATTCGTTTTTTTTATCATGAAAAATTGATACAGACTTGAAAATAGCTGAATCAATAGGATATTCGATATAATAACAATAATAGGGGGACGCATTTTATGTCTTTGTAAGCCTTCGCGTAAGTGTGTTATTTTTTCGATCTGTTTAAATCAGTCATTTAGCTCACAGCAATCATATAAAATCCTCTTTATTTTCCCAGGAACCAGTAAAATTACAGAGTTTCTCAGATGATCTCCTTTCATCTCCAGAATAACAAAATGTGGATACGACGCATCCGAAACGTTTCATTTCTCGTTTCATCTAACATCTAAAACTAACTTCTCTCCTATTACGTATACGTTCCTCTCCCGATGTGATAAAACGCTTGAGTGCTGCGCTTCTGGTGCATCCCCCGGATTGCCATTGCGTTCTTGCTCTCGTGGGGTGGTCGGAAACGGAGAGAACATCCTGGAAGCTCGAGGGCGAACGTCATTAGCCGCGGTCGAGACGCCTCCGCTGTTTACACTCCAAATACGCGAGCGTGCCATTTGCATCGCTTTACATAACCGATGTTTTTAAAATAAAGAGTTCACCAGCACCGGAATCTCTCTGGCAAGTCTCGGGGGGCCAACGCCGCGTAACCCGAACGTCGGGATCTGGATCGCGGCTTCGCGGAGGGAAAGTATCGCAAGGTAAAACGTGAAGAGGATCGAGAGGAAGAGTCCCGTAGTGAAGGTGGGCCGATGGGATGAATCTACGGCGAAAATACGAGGATGAAGGCAACGGGAATACCGGTTCGCTTTCGAGTAGACTCTTCTCGTTATCAAGCTGTTTACAGGGAATGATTATTGTTTACACGGGGCACGAAGAGGGAAGTAGGACGGGAGGGGCGAGAGAAGACGAGAGGATGCGAAAGCAAGCAGAGCAGCGAGCATTCCAGAGTTCAACGGCGTAAAGGCTCGACGTACAGAGTTTAATATAGCCTTGCATTAGCGTGCCAATGAATCTTATACCAGCTACTACCATGATTTTCCCTTAAGACACGAAAGACCCTCCGCTGAGTCTAGGAAATGAAATGAATTCAATTGGCCTGACGGAGTATTTCGGGCGAAATTGACGCAAGATACTCGGCAAATTGTTCATCAAAATCGTGAATATCCCGATTTATTAACCTATACATGACGTATTAACGTTCTGTGGTCTGAGTTTAGAACAACCTGAATAAAAGTCTCAGTCCGGATATTAAAGATTTCGATGAACGATTCATTTTCCGGAATTTATATAGTAATCCGCTCCGTAGAAACTTTAGAATAAAAGAACGTCTAATTTGCATTCGACAAATATTAATTAAAGAAATTTTAATTAAAGGCGAAAGGATGCCTTGGCTTTTGAATTTTTTTTCACTTGTTGGCAAACAGATATTTTTTTTTTTTTTTCATTGACCTCAAGAAGACGCCTTCTATCGCGAGTTCGAGAGCACAGGAAAGAAGAAGCTAAAATGTTGAAGACATTTTTTTTTTCTCAAAGAACGTTCAATGGAATTACAATAAAATAAATCCCTTTCTCTTTGTGTGTCCAATTACGCAGTGGCGCTGACTGTTCCTATGGGGCCGGAAGCGTTTTTTTATAATATTTTAGTTGTAACTTTTGCCGAAGTTACATCGATCCTATGACGATTTACAAAATTGCGCGTAATAAAAAATTATTATTTTTATCTTTTGTCAAAGACGAGTAAATTTCCTGACCATAATATCCGAACAATAATTGGTTCATTAACTTGTTTTTGTTAATACCATTTTTTTATTTAATTGCTTTTTCAGTTCGAAGATTGCGAATTTTCGAAATGATAAAATAGATTGGAGAATGCATAGAATTGAAATCGAAGATTTAACGTCTCCGCTTAGGACAACCGAATGCTAACTTAACATCGTCGTATATTTGAACATCTATAGAAAATGATGCGACCACAGATATCAAGAATCCTTTCGTTATCCGGTCCAATTTCATTCCATTCTTGGTACCAAGAATGTAAACGACGAGGCGTGGATTGCACGTAGATCAAGAGATACGTAATGCGCTATAGATCCCGCAGCGAGATGGAGGAAGACGGAAGACGCCGGGAAAGCGACATATTCTGCAAGAACGGTTAGAGCTTCTGGCCGTAACGGGAAGGGGAAGCTCTACTTGGCATGCCGGAACGGAAAGGATGGTTTCCGGCGGGGAATCGGAAAAAGACGAGTTATCCTAGAGCGCGGAGAGAAAGGGATCTCGGGAACGAGAACCGGCGAGGCAAACGGGTTCAACCAATTTGCAAGGATAACAGCCCAGTAGCGCTACTCTCTTTTTATCTATCTCAGCTTTCCGCCATCCCTGTGCGGGAAAGCGTTGGACGTCTAACGCGGAACGTCGACTTGAGAAGATGCGATGGTTTTGGAATCACGAGAGAACGGATGTGGACAGAGTCGACCGAAGAAAGAATGAAAGGTACACCGTTTCGTAATCTTCTTCATTTTCTTTCTCAGCTTGTCGTACGCTCGCGACATTTCGATAACGCGAAAATAATCGAAATTTAGAAGATAAGAGACTCGAGAGAAACTCGAATTTCTGTGGAGTCTGTACTTCGAGAAATATCGATCAGCCGACTTCTGGAAGCTTTTCGCAATTTGGTCAGCTGGGCGGCTGTACACTGGTCAATCCGAACTCTAAGTGAAGACAGAAGAAACGGAGAAAGGGAAGTTTGGGATAAAGAGTGAAAAGGGACGAAGGACGATCAAGGCGGGAGTAGCGAGGTCCGAGAATGGTTTGAAAAAAGAAATGAAAGAGAGAGCTGTGGCGAGGGCAGAGCCCCGAGTGAGACGCGAAACGACGGAAACTGCTACGAGGGATGAGCTGACAAGGGAGAAGAGTGAGATGGATAGATATAGTAGATCAGATCGGATCGAGTAGGATCGGATCGGATCAGATACCGCGCGGTCGCGTGTGGGGGGAGTGGGTGATGCGCCAGCCACGATGGTGGTAAGCGGGTGGCTGCGGTAAGCGCAGAACCGTGTCGCGGATAAAGTGGTGCCCGTCACTGTCTGTCAACAGCCCTCGTCGCGGTATATCTCTTTCTTGTTTCCTCCACTCATCCACCGTATACATCGTTGCGCCACCATCATAGGGTTTTCCACACTAACAATACGTATACTTTACTTTTATGTACCTTTCCCGTTCCCCTTTCCCTTTCCTTTTTCAATAATACCTTCCCGCCGTCTCACATAATACCGAGTACTGTCAGCGTCGGTACATCACCGGAAAGTCATATATTATAAGTAGACAACAGCAGTCTAGACTGCAGACGGATCTGTGTTAGCTGTGTCGCCAAACGGCACAGAGACACATGAATGACGATAACCATTAACCCTTCAAATATTCAGTCGGCATGATCAGCAATTACCGCGCACGTCCTTGTGATTCAAATCCTTTTATGAAGCTTAATGCACCCTTTAGCCCATCAAAGTCGTTAGATTTGGACAATGTAGGGGCAAATCAGCCACATGATACAACCGGAAAATAACGAAAAATATTTTGGAATTTTTTTTTTTTAACCTAAAGTAATATTTGACAACAATTCCGATACTATTTAAGAAATCATTTGGAAAGAATGTAGATTGCGAATTACAAAACTAATTTTTTTTTTTTTTTTTCGGATACAATCGTTCGATTTTATCTCAACTTTTTAAAATAGTATCTAATTTTTTTAAAAATTCGGTTCGGAAGAAACAAGTACGGCAGTCATGAAAATTTCCACATAAGTCTTTCATACCTGTATAACGTTACGTGTAACATCGACAAATGCTTCATCTCATGTGCAGAGACGAAACTCCGAGGGCTAATGGAAGGTGAGAATACAGTACATTACCCTTGTGCTATAGTGCGTTCCATTATTCTGCACTGCCCTTATTCTAATCCCACCCTCTGCTTTCTCGCTCGGCTGTAGAGTGCCTCACCCTTGCATGGTTGCTCGTGACTTTCGTTCGCTCCACCGCTATTACACTGGTTCTTTCTTCCCCCTCTTACTAATACACGACCATATAGGTTTTACAGTACTGCGAGAGATGTAGAAACGAGAAGTGGGGTATAAGAATACGAGGTAAGAAAAGCGCTGATTCAAAAACTTTACGGAAACTCGGCGGCTCGCGAGAATAATATACGGGTGATCATCCCCCTCGTGGTTCCCAAACCACCCTTCTACTCTCGCAATCTCCCCGACCTCCGGTTATTCGACGGGAACTTGGGGGTTGGTAACGACGTTCAGACGGCACTGTTTTTCTATTTAGGGAAAATTGTAAGGCAAGATGGAAAAATAGAGAAATCATGAGCCGAAGAAGAAAAATGACCTGCCACCCGCAACGCATCTACCCCTCGGTCTGCTCCTAACAGCAGAAGTAATCTCGATAGTGCATAAACATTTATCTTTAAACGATTAATCGAATGATGTTTTTTTTTACACTGTCGATATTAAAAGTTCACCGAAGACAGAAGGGGAGCAAAAAGAAACTTTCGTGCAAATTAAAAAATTATTATTCCGAGAATGTTATACACGATTCGAGCGGAAGGAGAAGAGTGATTCGACAATGAAAAAGCCTCGCGGTAGCCATTGGATCGTGGAGGGTGAGGCACTTCCGAAGAAAAAGGAATTAATTGATACTGCAATTAGTAGCTGGTAAGCGAGACCTTTGCGGATCTATACCTTGACAATGTTTTGTGATTCATCGACATAAGAAATGAGAGAAATGAGAAACCTCCACGGAAAAATGAGAAAAAATGCTTCAGCATTATAAGGTACGAAGCTCTCGCGTGATCGGTTTACCAGTTGGATGAGTGCGCGTAGTCGATAGAGTAAGTAAACAGTAACTTCGTGACTACGTAAAGATCGTGCAATCGAATGAGACTCTCGTTTCGCAAATCATCTCAATCGTAATTCTACTCCCTCAATGCTTGACGAAGCCAGTAATACTTATGTGGATATTTGATGTTTTTGGTTCTCCCGTTTTAAATGGCATACGTAATTTTTTTATCAACTATGAAGCTAATTTGGACGATGTATGTTAATGAAATAACGTCTATTATCGTTATTTAAAAAATTTAAATTCCATAATTTTTTTAATTCCTCGACGGATTCACATTTAATTTCAAATTATTTTCAAAAACAAAACTTTCTTTATGGAAAAGCAAAGTTACGAGGAAAACTTTTTTCAAGAAAATATTACGCGTGTCTATCGACGATGAGGATTTGTTAATAATTAATTTACGATGAGTACTCAACCGAAAATGTCGTCTATGCGCGATGAAAAAAAATATCCCCAGGAATACTTCGTACTTTAAATCTACTTGAGGCTAAGCAGTCTCGTAGGGCTTGATAAGGTAAGTGACAAGAGTCTTCTTGAGCGTTGAGTGGCGTAACACTCCGTTCCCCGACTGGGACTTGATTAACAAGTTTTAACTTTGGTTCGCACCCCCGGCGGGTCGCTCACGACAAGAGAAACGCCAGAAACGAATTAAGCAAAGTTTTCGGCCTCGCGAGAGCGTTGGAGTAAACGAAAAAGCGGTTTTGGTCTCGGGAGCTCTTACACTCGCTTTGTCTTTCTGTTTATTCTCCTCTTTGTCCGACCGCCGGAAAACAACTGTGCCCACGGGAATCCTTTGAATGTGTTCTTCTCCTCGCGTCTCGCACTATGCCTTCGGTACATTCGTTATCTTCCACTACACCCCAGAAAAGCCTATTCGCAGCCGTGAATTAACATCGACCTGACGGAAATTGTATTTGATCGCAATCCCAGATTTCCGCAATTCTTAATTCAACATCACTACTATCTTAATGAAAAAGCTTCGAGTCACAGGAATAAATTATATACGAAAAGAAAATATACGAAATTTATTGAGTTTTTTATCAGCTTTTTATCACAACAGATCGAAATCTTAAATAGACATTCATTTCTGATTTTGGGGCGACGCTCTGTATAGTATTTTCCGATTTTCGTCTCTCATTTTTTTTTAGTATGTCATAAACCGTATAACGCGACCAGTCGATTTCTTCGTGTGGAAGAGCCTCGGACTATCTTCCTTTGAGATACAAATAATCCTCGTCTTTGTCTTTCTTTACTGAAAATGTGAGACTATTCTTTATTCCCAATGGTCCAAAACCCCGGACGCCTGAATCCAACGATCTCCGCACCGTCCTACAAATTTCTCGTTTTTTTTTTTTTTTTTCGTTCTTTCAAGGGATTTCAACGAGGCCGGAAATTTATTCGCGTTTGATCGTCAGTGTCTTTGGTTTTCCGTGCAGAAAGCTTTTTCTCGAAGAAAAGCCTGAAGGGACCAAGTCTGGACTCACCGAGGAGCTTACAAATAAAGTACCTCTCTGCGGACGCGCTCCAGTTTTTTTTTTCGGATCACTATGGCCTTTGTTTTTCTAATATATTGTAGATAAAGATTATGTGAATTGAAATTTCTTTTCCGATAAAGCTTTCCCAGTCTCCGCAAGCAAAGTCGAGTACATACATATTTTTCTCGTTTCCGCGTTGGGTACGTGAGAGAGATCGGTCGGA
Source organism: Cryptus viduatorius (assembly GCA_964006125.1). Taxonomy (NCBI): domain Eukaryota; kingdom Metazoa; phylum Arthropoda; class Insecta; order Hymenoptera; family Ichneumonidae; genus Cryptus; species Cryptus viduatorius. The sequence goes on from OZ023221.1 coordinate 13,686,789, forward strand.
TGCAAGCGCCGCTGTACAACTTTGTGTGCTCGTGTGTACATCGTGATTTCCTGAGAAACGCGTCAAGTCCCCGGGGCGCTATCGTTTGACCGTGGCAATTCCATATATCCCGAACCCGGAACCGTTCGTAACCCGTTCGCTCGTTCGTTTGCGAGGTCAGCGCAGCATCCCAACACGGAGAAATCCGTTCCACACACAATGGGAGGTTAGAGGGAGGGAGGGGGGGGGGGAGAGGTCGTCCATCCCGGTCCCGAGGGTGCAACTAGCACCAAATTGAAACTGGACTTTGCATACCGTACCGCAGGATTAACGCTGTCCTGAATTCCGTTGAGCTTCGACACTCCCGTACGATATCCTGGTGGATATAAACGTTTTTCGAATTTTTTTCATTCCAGCTAACCGCGCGGAAAAATATTTCTGTACGAAAATTTACGAAAAAAAACGAAATACGAAATTTTTTCGGTAAAAGAAGTACTTTTTACAGCGAGTATTTGGAATCCTGTTGCATTTTTATCGAGAATCGAAACATTATGCTGCCAACTTGCATCATTAAAGAACTCTCAGCTTCATTTGTGTTGATACTGTCGAATAATTGTTATCTGCGAAATTAATCATAATGATAATCAAAATACTGAAACGATAACGAAGAATCTGTGCGCGCAGTCGCATTCTATTCTTTTTTCGAGTCTCGTTACCATTAATAAAAAAAAATGAAACCCGAATTTGCTGACCGCGTCCTCATTGTGTTTTTAAGGTCGATTACGAAACGACCCAATGAGTAAGTTATTCAGTGAAATTTTTTCTTCCTCACATAGGAAGCATTATAAATGACGTTAAAAACCAAATTAAGTGTTTTTTTTTTTTTCAAATATAATGAGAATTTTTTTTTATAGCCAAATATAACCGAAAAAATCTTTTATTGAAATGTCGATATATTTTTTTGGCTTTAAGGTTTTATCATAAAAAGCAAATTTTTAACAATCGTGAAAGCTTCTGATAATATGAAAAATGATTATTATTTTACTATCCTCGTGTTGCAGTTACATTGCAAGTATTTCAGAATAAAACGACTTAATTCCACGAGGAGCTGCAAGCAGATGTAACTACTGCCCGCCTCTTTATTGGATGCCGAGGGCGGCATACAGTTCCAAGTACTGAATCGCAATGAGAAACACACACCGGAGCATCGTTCCGGTCGGTTCTCCATCTCCCTCCGAATGGCTTGATGTTTTGCATACGAGAAGCGCAGCTATGAATGCATTCGCCACTAGGTGTTGAATGCAAAGCGCTGGCAACTCGGCTATCGAGCCATCGCTGGGAGTATGAGATACTCGAACGTTTAACATTTTGACCACATCAATCGAATCTTCTCATCACCTTCAGTGCCTCGTAATCACAGTCCAGAAAAGGCAGTAAAAAAAAATTGTTTTCTCAGTGATCGGCGAATTATTTCTTACATTTTTTCCCTTTAATTTCTTCATTTTACTGATTTATCGTTCTGTTTTTTTTTTTATTTCCTTATAATAACGATCTACATAATGCTCCGAAATTTATTAACCCCTCAAAACGTCGCAAACGAACATCATTTCCGTCTCAATACTTTTTATTGCTTGCATACTACATTAGTTCCGAGGAAATAAAATAAAGATGTGAAGCATTGTAGAATCCCGCAGTATAAGATCCCACCATAGCGTAGTATCTTTTGGTTCCAAGTTAGAGCAGTTTTAACGGCTCTCGGGCCTTTGGGTCATTTAATCAAGTGTGCTCCGTAACATTCCCAAACCCAACCGAGTAGCCGATAGTTCTACGGTCGGCGATTTGAGCGGAGGGAGGAGGGAGGGGGTTGGTCGTCGTCCCGCCCGCGAACATGTGATTCAGAGTTTCGATTCTGTAGGAGTGGTGGAGAATGAACAAGAACGAGAAATCGCAGACACACAGCGAAAACGAGAGGAGAAATGGGTGAACGCCGTATAGCAATTGTCCCACCGGAAGGAGGGCTCTCGCCCACCGACTTCGTCGCACCGCGTCGCTCCTGAATTATATGACGACTCGTTGCCCCGAGTGGTTGTAACTCGAATTCGAACGATTTATCGGCGCTGTTACTCTGTCGCCGCCAGACGGGACTCTCTCGGCCCCCGCGGAACCGCGGGCGTTCGCTCCCGCTATGTGTTCATCCGACGGGAACAACCCCCTAAAAGCGATTACAGGGGCTGCTAGGCTGGCGCGATCCCGGACGCGCGTCTTCTGCCATCGACGAATAGAGAACAGAGGGGGAATCTATAGACGTAATATCAACGTAGACGCGATGATGTTTTTAAGCCGAAAAAAAATGGCTTCTTTCGAAGTTTCGAACAAATCAATCGACATCTCGGGTATCCATTGCCGGTGGGAATCCATTCGATAAACTTCGCGACTTGCATTGAAGTTGAATTCATAATATAAGTATCAGAGAACCGGAAATACAAAAAACCGCGAAATTAATTTTCAAGGTCATTTAAGTTCAAAACACGAAAACGCCATAGTGCATAAAGTAATCAAAATTGATAAAGTGGTACTCCCCAATTCTTTGAACAAATTATAAATCAATTTTCTACCTGAGGGATGATGGGAAGAATAAGGAAGCGAATGGAATATATAAGACACCAATCGGATGACACCGGTATCGCGTCAATCGGGCCAATGCCTTCTAAATCGAGGTTAACGAGAGTAACCGGACAAAGCGAAGAAACAGAGAACTATAGAGGGCGAGACGAGTAGTTTCTTTGAGGAATAAAAGACAGCCCCCCGGATTCGTAACAGAGGGTAACTTGTTTCGGCACTCGTTCGTTCGACGCTTTCCCATTTACCACGGATGCGATAACCGTTAAGAGCTCTCGCGCTTTCTCGTCAGAATCTCGCTAGCAGAAACGGTCTATATACGTTACGACGAGTACATTCCGCCTATCGCGGATAGCAAGCGAGAGATGTACCGAGATGCGCCAATCCGTGGCAAGGAATAAATTTAATCTCAAAGTGGATTTACCTACCCTTCACTCCTGCGAAGCGGAATCGTCGATAAGATTAAACTGAGCCTTTCGCATGTCTCAACTGTACATTTACATATAAACACGGATACGCGCATATACGTAATAGGATGCATCTATAAAATCGTCGAGATAATTTGTCAGAGTGCCCAGACTTTCAGCGAGGGAAGCTGTAGTCATTGCGAATGATAGTTGTGACGATGTATCGATATGTGGATAGGATATGTGTGTTGACGAAAATGCGATGAATATTGGAAATAAAACAGCGAGAAACTTCGTTGTCTAACACTGCCAACCACGCAGCAATTCCACCCAAAATCTTTACATAAGTATTGCGCAGCGGTTAATCAGTGAAATTGAAATGATACTTAGAAGAAAATGCATTAAGACAAAACTTTTCGTCGTAAGATATATATTAATTAGAATTTATTAATAGTAAAATGTTACCTCTGAGACGTAACATAAAATAATAATTATTATCATATTGTTACATATACATATGTTTTATATATTCTGATCTTATTTTTTTGGGGGTTGCGCTGAAAATTTTACCACAAGATTAAAATAATTTTTTTCCTTGGATTTTACACCAAAACGTATAACGTCACGCGCAGTATTGGTAAATATAATAGTCTTTTATGTGTGGGAATAAGTATTGAAAATGCGAAGATCATGTAAGGCAAAACTTTCGACGTGACTCGGAGTCAAGCGAGACGGAGATTTCGGTCCATCGTCTATCGGCAGAGACCAGGGCTACGAGGGACGAGGGTAGCTTTGTCGAGTTTGAAGAACACACGAGAATCCTGACTGCGGTTGAGTCCTTCCTTCGGTTGGTCCGTAACAGTCTATATACATATATGTACGTGTGAGTATTTTTATTTTTATCCGGAGGCTGGCACGCCTTTCGATTTACTTTTGCTTTTGTTCGCGTCGGCTCGCCGGCTCGTAACGTCCGGCAAAGAAACGCGGGAAGATGCATGCATTCCAATGTTACCTCTGAGCTGCCGGACGCTGAGGTCGCCGGACCTTTTGCAGTCTCGGCGCGTCTTTTTTTTTTTCCTTCCACTGTACACTATCTTCTCGATGTGTATGTGTATATCGTGTAGGAAGGCTCAGCGAGGGTAGTCTACCCTCCCGAGACTCCGAGACGCCTCGGTCACCCCTTTGGTTAGACGCGGACGGGAGAGTAGCTTTTGGATCCTTCCGAGCTGTCTAACCAGTGTCTGTTCTTTTCCTGAGTTCATTCAAACTTCGCATACCTACGCGTATTCGCGTAACCCAACAGGGAGGGCAAATGCATATGTTAATCCGACAACGTAATCCAGCGAAAAGACTTTAAATCCGACTGAAAGATCGTAAATGGCCGACACTCGTCTCACTCGACGGGAGTACAGAGTCAACCATCACGTTAAATGGGCACTTGAGCCAATGAACGGATAAAATTAAACGAACGCCCGTAATTCCATCAAAGCGAAATTGTTTTTAGATCTGTTTTTACACTGTATAGATTTTCGCAACCGTTGGAAAAATTGTTAGGTAAATTATTACGAAAACCATTAAATTTTATTACTTTTTTCGGTCAAATAATTTAATGTAAATATCATTTTCATAAAAAAAATGTTAAAAAAAAAGTCGATACCAGGATAACCAATTTACAAAAAATTAAAAAACAATATCGTTTGCGTATATATGTCACAAAATATATAAGAATTTATGTGACTATTAAGGTATGTTAATTATAAAAAAACGCTAAACTTCATGAATATCTGATATATTTTTCGCGTATAATTTTTTTTCTCTCCTCGCGAGTATAACGTGTACTCCCTATAATTTTTTTGTTAAATTATTTAATAAATTGGATGCGAATTATAAGAAAAAAAATGAAACTTATATAACGACCTTTAGCGGATCTGCAAAACTTGACTATAATTGACGATAAAAAGTATTCATGAAAAATATATACACGTATATATATATATATCCTAATAGAATATATCGAAGCGGCGAGTGTGGAGTCAAGAAGCACAGCATGGCGAGTGTTTGCGTATGTGTATCTCGGAAAGGGGTTGACGGCAGGCCAATTAAGTGAGCAGCGGACCGCTATCTCTCGTGACCAGCCGCGGGAGCATCACGCACCTCATTATAGTCTACAGAGATCGAGAGCGCAAGTGAGAGACGAAACGCTTGACGCATTATAATCCCAACGTGCCGTCCTGCGTTACAGCCATTATTCGCAACATCACAATATCATTTTCAACCGCTAGCAGAGGAGGAAACCTCTCCTCTCTCTCCCCATTTATTTCTTCCCCGTTCGCTGTTAGCCTCTCATGGTTGACGCTCGGCACAGTCGGTTACCGCAATTGCCCCGCTTCGGCGTCAACGAGAAGAGGATGAGCGAAATCGCCCGGCTACCCACCCCGTTAATACAATACTACGTTCCATTAACGCTTCTGGTAATAACATTTCTCCTTTGAGATGCGGGTAACACGCAGCCGCGAACGCGGCTTTGCCTCGACCTCGATTCGCGTCGTGGCAATCACGAGCCAATAGCTTCGAAGTGTTATGTAAGTATCTTATAACGTTTAGTGCTTCGTTAAGTCAATTTCTCGAAGAAGCGAAAACAGTATTTTGCAGGGATCTGAGAATTTGCAATACTGAGGTTAAAATTAATAATAATAACAATATTTTATCGCGTAATTTGAAATGAAATTTTAAACCAAATTGCTCTGTAGACTACAGGCTAATGTTGTAGATAAAAATAAAGATAAAATTTGTATACTTGTCCATTAGGAGTTTATCCGTTTCGATTATTTCGAGATTGTCGCGATAATGTACTGAACTAAATGGACGAGTCAAAATTCCTTACTCACTTAACACGGAAAGCCTCGGAAATAAATAATGATCTCCCTTCACCTGGCACTTGCCATTAGCGTTTTTTCATTAGAATAAGTGGTGAATATTAATATTATTATCGTTTCCAAATGTATTTTTTCATCGTTGAAATCATCGGTTTTACTATACAATTAAAATTCTAATCGATAAATTATAAACATTTTTTGAAAGATTTTAAGCGCCTCGTGACGCCGGAACAATGGCACCGTTGAAAAAATTCAGAATGCATGCGAAAAAATTCAGCATGTATATTGAGCGAACGTGTCCGTCCTTCTCATCCCTGTGCGGTGCACCGAGAGAGTGAGTCCACGAGAACGCCAGTGATCGACGGGCGATGAAAGGGAAGGCTAATTACCGAGAGTGTGGAACATTGCGCTGCGGCATGTTTTCCGTCGTCTCGCGTATCGCGCAATGCGACGAAACCGTGCACCCGGCCCTGGTTCGGGGGTGGGATGAAAAAAAAAATCGTTGCAAACCTTTATCTCGAGGGTGCTGTACGGGCGCGGGGTTGCGCGCGCCATAAAGAATTTCGCTCGGCGCGGTCGCGCGTCACGCTGTGACCGCGCGCGAAATTCTTTATGGGGCTTTAATTAAAAATATTAATAATGGCGCACCCGCGCACTGAGGGAGGATCGCGTCCGGTTACCTCCCTCCCCGTTTTCTCCAGTCCCTCGCTCTTCTCTTCTTCTCCTGGGGGGTTTGTTGCATCCCGCGACCTCACAGGATAGTATATCCATGTATAGCATAGCACTATACGCGAAATACTACCATAGAAACGGACAACAAACGCGAACGACCCCTCTGCACTCTGGCTAGACAACAATGCAGTATGTACGTGGATGCCGGGGAAGGTGGTAGTTTACGGAGACGGGGGAAAAAAAAAATTATTTCCTAATATTTAATAATTTTTTTTTTCATTAAATTCTCTGCCACATGGACACGAGACCAGCAACTCATAAACACTCCGAATCCTCAATATTCGCGATAAAGCAGTTACATTTTTTTAATCAGAAAAAACGAAGCTAAACCCGCCGCACATGACAAAAAAAGATATCGCAAAATATATCTACGATATATTCAATCCATTTTCTACGAAAAATTCTATATTACAAACATATTTTCGATCATATTTCTGCACATAAATGTCAAGTAGATAAATTATATAAATACGCAGAATTTTATTTATATAATATATATTTTGCATTTTTTTCCCATGCGCAATCTATTTTTCTCAGTTTTTTTTTTTTAGTGCAGTAGTCAGCCTTTTAATTAATCAATGATTCAATGATCGTAAATAAAAAAAAATACTGGGATGCTGCGCATTCCTACTTAATTTAATAACTAAATATAACTCCAGGCATATCGATACCAAAGCTCTCGATGTATTTCAATTCTGACCTGAAATGTAATCGATTTGCAGAGGATATATTTGCCGTGCGAATGAATTGCAAATTGTAAACCGGCAGTGGGTTATATGGCTCCGATGATAATGCAATTATTTCAGTAGCGGTTATTTACACGGAAATATACAATTATTATGAACTCCGGACGATTAGTCGTCTGCTGTGGATTTACGTTGAGCGGTGTACCGCAGTCAGTGAGGTTTAGAGGCGAAGGGACTGTGCAAAAGCGAAGCAGACAGAAAATTGTTGTGTGCGGCGTACACGCAGCGTATGATGCGACAAATAAAAAATTACGAGAACAATGAGGCTTGGCGAGCTCGTGTATCGTGTATAGTAATGCCGCGTTCCCTGTACCGGGTATGGAAATCGAGGGAGGCGCACACACAGAGAAAGAAGAGGGGTTCCCAAGCAAATGATGCTGTTCGCGTATTCATACGAGTCGCACAATTCATAAATCAACGTTGGCACGCGCGTTGTTCCGATAGTATAATACAGGTATATCCTGCAATACGTAGGGTAGGGGCGGGGGAGGGGGAGGGGGGAGTCAAACGAAAAAGTATTAGCGAGAGGTACTAGCAGCGCGCAATATCACGCGGCTTTCCTTTCAATGCAGATTAATTTTCTGTTATGAGCGCAACGCGGCATTGCTGGTCTGAGACGTGAATTTTTTTATTATTGATCCTTGTGGGCGTTTGTGATAAAGAGCTTACAAAATGAACTGCGAAAAAGAAAAAAAAAAAAAAAAGAACTACGCAAGAACGGATATCAATCATTTGAACAGCTTTCAATAGTATCATTTTATCATGACGACGACGACGATGATGGAGGGGGATGAGGGGATATGAACGAAGACAGGAAACGAGAACGAGGAAGATGCGAAAGCGGCGAGGACGAGCGTTATACCGCATTCAATTGTCCTACGTAGAAGATTAATCGACAAGGGGTGGGAACGAGGGTGGGCGCGGGACGGGCTGACGCTCGTTTCTCAACGGTTTTCGGTGCCGGCGGATAGTTCGTCCGCAGCCGCTCAACTAGGAGGCGAAATCGGAGAGAGATAAAGGGAGGGGGAGAGGATGGACGGCGAGAGGCGGCTGTGTGACAATGGGGAACACTCGCTTCATTTCACCGAAAGGACACCGGACTAATTAGACTGAGAGTCTTCGAGAGCGGCTGAGCTACAGCCCGTGGTAACGTTCGCGGACGCCCATAGTGGTAGGTTGCTAATACAATTCTAAACTCTCGTCAACCCTCTTTTCTAAGGTATATCTTTTCGATGGAGAAACTACCGACAGGAATTTTTCTGAAAATAGTTGTCTAGACGCTGAGACTCCTATGTTAATAATCTTTTTATCGCGGCGAATGAGATAAAATGAGATCGCGACACGATCAGGAGAAAAATCAGTTTGGTAAAAGTTTAAAAATTGACGATGGAAGAAAGAGTACTGTATAGAGGATTATAGAGAGGATTATAGCGGACAGGACAGTAAATACGATTATAGGGGAATTAGCTGTTCTGTAAAAATATTGTATCGTTATGAATATATACTTAATCTTCAAAGTATTGTTTCCATCAAGAATTTTTTTTTCTCATGACCGTAAACTACAATGGAAAAAAAAATCACATCAATCAGCTCACGGCTCGCGGCTCACGACCGTAATGAAATACACAACTCCTGTTATTAGAGATAGACGAGGATCCTGCATATGGAAGAAAACTGAAGTTGTAAAGAATGCGAAAAGCGAGAAGTGTGCCGTTACGTCTGGCAACGACGGGTTTTAAGACCATCGAGAAATAAAGACTATGTAGTGGTGTGCAATGCTTCTCACGTACGCTTTAAATGAGATGTTCTCAAGGGTCCTTGGGGCCGCGCAGGGAGGACTGCACTGAGATCTTTCGTGGAATCGTCGTTTTGAAACTTCGAAGCAATCGAAACGCGTTGACCGATCGAACAATTGTGGGGATGATAACAAGAGAATTGAGGGTCGGATCAACTGTGGGATGCTGGATAGAATCATTGCTGGTGGACATCGAATAAAGGGCGACGTGAGTGGAACGTCCGGTGTTCGCTGGTTCGCGACCTCGGCGCACTTGGTTCCTATATACTCACAGTAAAGCCGCGATCGTCCACTCGACAATTGGACCAACGTTCGTGAACGTCATCGTCTCGATAAGTGAGCGTAAGGGCTTTGAGAAGCCATTCGCCCTGCTGTGCTCATCGCCCCTGCGCGTCATCGTGATCTTCGTGTTAGTGAAGTCCGATTTCCGAGGCTCCTTGCCGGTTCAAGAAACCTGGTTGGGTAGCTTTCGCCTGGTGTTTCCGTGTAGCGTAACCGCTACCAACCCCAGCGAAACGTCGGCATTGCACAGCGCCGAGACGGCTTGCAGTAACGAGAGATGACTCTGCGAAATTGGCCCCCGAGTCGCGGCGCAACCCGGTTTTCATGACTATCTACCCGACCGGCGAGTGAGGAGCAAATGCCTAGAACCAGCAGAACTACCGGCGGCATTCGGCTGTTGAGTTTGCAAGCGAGTCGCGTTCCACTCTGGAAGATAGGTCGAGTGGGTACACCTAGCGCCGCGGGCCTCGGCAACCACTGGTAGCTTTAATACGGTTCTCTTCGGCTACGTATATCCTACGGTACGTATGAGATCTCCAAACCCTCGATGATCACCGAACTGAAAACTGTATGCTCGCTGGGAGGGATTGGATAGAGACCGCCGGGTAAAATGGGCACCACTTCGACTATGCGAAAACATCGATCTCAGAGACGGTCAGTTTGCGGTGGCATATTTTTTAATTAATTCGCGTAAAATTGATTAAGTGTGGGATAATTTTGATCGGCCAGATTCGTCATCAAGGACGGCATTAACCTTGAAATTCAATACCTAGCAGAACTAAATATCACTTTTATCATTCTCGAAGCGGAAATGTAGGGGATGCGATGGTGTCGCTAAGTTTATGCAACGATATCTTTTTTTAATTTGTTTCTTTCAAAATCAAAGTTGTATAAAAAATATGGCACGTTTGAAAGTCAGTATAGGTGTTGCGAACACATGAAAAAAAATCTCAGATCTCAGTATAAAAGTATTGCAAGCTTTTAATTTTTTCAAAAAAAAAAAAAAAAATACGACAATGAAAGAAATTAAACTGCTTTTCCATTTTTTAATACATTACCCACAGTTTCCGTGAGAGCATAAAGTAACCGGTTCACGTAACTATGTAATCAACGGACAACTGTTATATTATCATAATAATAACTCAGCCAAAGCGAGTGAAATTCTCTATGTACAAATGAAACATGCAGAGAATTATAACGCTACGTTGGCGCGAAGACATACATTTGAAGGACATGGAAGTGGTATTCGGGCAAAATATTGCATAACCCGCGACTCCGGTATTTTGCGCAGTGAGCAATAAACACGAAGAAGAAAAAGGACGCGGAATCTCATGCTTGCAGGAGCTTTCGTTGCCGCGGAGAAAGCTTCACCATGAGATTCATAGTACAGTAGCCACGGGTATGTTAGAGGCCAACGAGAAACGCTGAGGGTCGGCTTACTTACGCGAGAATGTGTGCTTTCACGGTCGCGCTTCGTACCCGTTTACGTACGTTATAACGGACCGAGGGAGTTTGCGAGGGAGGGAGGGAGGGGAACGGGGAGTCAGGCACATAACGCATTAATACGTTCCAGAGAACGCATGCAACGTAGCACCCAGAGCCGCGGGCTCTATTAAACGCGAGTCCGGGAATGAGAGAGCGGTGATAGCGGTTGGGCAAACTTTATCCGCCAAATATAACGTTTGCACGATGTAACGACTTCCTGCGATTTACAGACAGGGCTTTAGCTTCGAAGCTATGTCGTCCCGGTTAGCTGCTGAGCTCCGGTGCAGGTTGCAGAACCGCTGCAATCCTATGGCTCACTCTTCTCTACTTTTCGCTTTCTCTATCGCCGTATAATACCTGCGCAACTGTTAGCCATACCGGGGCCCTCCGCGATTGTGGGCGTTTCAGCAGGAGTCCTAAAAAAAATATGGAGCGTTCGCGTTTCCTCGGTCGTATGTATGCGCGTTCCCGCCTGCCGCTATACGTCGAAGGCTTGGGCTCAACGGAAAACAACCGAATGTGGATTGTGGGTACAAACGGCGAAGGCCCGGCGTAGCACGCGTAAAAACTTTTACAATGAGAGCGAGTGGGTCCCGGAAAGTGCTTACGCATTTGACCGTTAAAGGCAACGCTTTCATTGCTCGTTCCTCGTTTTTTTACATTTTTTTTCTTTTTTTTTTTTTTTTACTTGGCATCCCGCTCCGTTGTACCGCGCTTCGGTCTTTCTCTGTCTCCGCGGTGTTTCGGCATTCTGCTCGGGCTATCGAGGCCTTTTGCGCGAGTTGCTCGCTTCCGCGGTGCGTAAAAAATTCATTTTACGATTCTCCCACGCTCGCTGCCATATATTTAAATACATATATGTATAGCAAGAAGATTTATGACCGCTATGAGTATCTCCTCGACTTTCGTCTCGAAAAACTTGTCAGTTCCCACCGATTGCCACGTCGCGCAAAACTACTATTACGGGATTTTCGGATATACTTTGAAGAAAATTATCGGCTCCACTTTTCTCTCGCGTACTCATATGAATATGATGATTTTTTTTATAAAAATGTATAATTTATTTCTGCAAATCCCTTTGGGAATTGGGATCGGTGGCTCGAGTAAAGAACTCACCAGATACACATCGTTATTCGATTTTTTTTTTTTTCATGCATTATGACAACAGCAAGAAATAAACCTCGCGAGCTCGCGTCCTTTATTACACCATTGGGAAAACGATTCGAACGACGTTGGCACGTGCTTCGATTGTTACGAAGCTGCGAATGAACGGAAAACGCTGAAGAAACGGAGAGCCCAAAGTGCAATTCCTCGGTCGCGCGCAAGTCGCGCAATATCGACTGAATAACGATTTATTGACTGTATAGTAAATATACCATGAGGCATTCCGCGTCAAAAAGTGGGCTAACCGATTTTCACGGTGCGCCAAAAAATGATAGTACATTTCTAAAGAGTTTTATGTCACAATAACTTGCACGCCACTTGGATATCCAAAATGTCGGAAATTAAAAAAAAATCGTAAAAATACAGAACTTCGATTTTTAAATGTACTTCTATAGATTTTTTCGAAATTTTTTTGAACGACATACGAATGCAGTTATTATTAATGAAATGTTGAAATAATGATAATTAATATGGAAAGTAGGAGTGGAAATTCGCAACGAAATAATTTCCACTTTCTATTACTTCGATTCGGCGAATACGTATGTACAACCGATGAATAGAAAAACACATGAGACCCAAATAACAGTTTCACGTATACATGCGGCGCAGAACATTCGCCTGTTGCCCGATTCGTCTTAACGATCTAACTAATTTGCCAACTGGCGTTCAATTATCCCGTTTCACGCGAAGAGCTTGCAATGAGCTCATTAGCAGTAAACTTCGCGGTAGATCGAGGCAATATGGCCGGTAGCAGAAGCGTCTGCAACAGCTGCGAGAAAAGCTTTTTCCAAGGATCGTGAATCCTTTTCTATGTTTACGCCCCACAAGCGAGGCTAAAGGCACTAACCCCGGAGCCAAAGGAGACTGCATCCTCTCAACTTGGCCAACGTGACGAACCATTAAAAGATTTATGGCGCTATTAACGCCTGCGCTCGCGCTGACTGCCAACGCTAATAAGCATTCGGTAGTCGAGAGAATTTTTTTTAATCGATATGCCGAAACCATTGCCGAAGAGCTTGCAAGTTCACGAGATCATGAATAATTCAGAAGGAAGCATACGTAGGATGCCGTACTTTCGGTTAAGAAATGTAAAACAAGTAAACCGAGTTTTTGAATTAAATTCCGCGTACATTAATGCATATTTGAATGATTACCGAAATCAAAAAAAAATATAATTTTTTAACTAATTTTATTTAATTGATAAAAAATGTTCAACAAATGACGCATGTTTATGAAAATTTGTCAAAAAAATAATGCATATACTATAATAATAATAATTCACCTTATTCGTTTTATCGAAGCGACATTTCGATTAATTAAAAAAAAAAAATATTCGAATACACGATACCATTGGTTGCATTAATTAACGCTGCCGGCGATTTTTTTTTCCCAACTCAGTGTTGAAAATGACTGTGAAACAACTCGCGGTTCACATCGACAATGAAATAGTGGCGAAACAAGCAGTGATACCCGACGGCAGCGTCGATGAAACTCCGCCTCGACAATTCAATATCGGATGCTCTCCCCCTCCAGGCTACTAACACGCGCAGACAGTTTTTTAACATTACAAATTTTTGTTTTTCCTTTGATTTCGCGCACGTACCTTTTTACGCTTCGATAGATACACGGCGTTCACTTCGTATCTCGTTATTCTCATTTCATTCGTTATTCGCTCGCGATGGCGCTGCCCCCTTTTTTGTCGATAGGAAAAAACTTTCGTCTCGGATACAAATACGTATTTGCGTAGCCCGATTTTTTAATTAAACAGACTTTTATTATCGGTTATAAATGTTTCCGTCGCACTCCGAAACAATTACGAGTGTCGGTAAAATTTTTATTTTTTATTTTCCCATTGTCTCATTCTCGAAATACGAATTATATGCGGGAGTCATATTATTCCCGCAGCGTGGTTAATTTTTTTTATTTCCCACCGACCAGGCAAAGTTTGTTGTATGCGCGTTTGTCATGTCGTCGTACGGATTTCGAACCTCAACATTTCAAAGGTTATTTTTATTTTTTTTTTTTCAAACGATACGTCCGCGTTGACAAATGCTGAAACGCGTCGGGACCATAGTTTCCTGGATATTCGAGTCTACTGGACTCTGTAATGAAGACGCGGGTCACCTGTACGTTGGGAAAAGGGATGAATGGATTATGGAGACGCGTTGAGCTCCGAGGATTTGGGTTGGCGTTCGCTTGCTTATGCATAAACGTACTTGGAGCTCTGCTGTCATCCTCTGGACAGCATTGAGCCGAAGCTCGGTGGCTGTGTGCGCGAGTGAAGAAAGTGTCAAACGTCATCGGATTTGTTGACAAAATAAAGACTCCGCTTTCCATTTTATCGATCGAAATAACATATCAAATTAATATACTCCGGTTGACCAGAGTTTTATTGAAGGATTATTTTTATTACGATCGCGATATTGAGCAATTTTCAGCAGCAAATGTATCAAACCATTTCCGGGGAGCGTCGAGTCGCAGATATGTATATATTGATCGAACGCTTATATATTCGCCATTCCGAGTGTGAAATGTTTCAAGCAGAGATTTTGTTTTTAATTCATAACAGTCGATCGCTGGAAAAAAAAAATCGGTATTTGAATTTTTCATTTTTGGAAATAATGATTTCGCTTTCCCATAGACGAAGTATAGTTTTTACACAAAACTTTTATTTCGAAATTTTCATGCCAGAAAACTCTAAATCGTTTAAAGGGTTAAGCAAAATGGTTCAGTAAAAAATGCTAGAGACACTCTAGCAACTGTAATTTTTCCGATAGTGATATGAAATTTAAAGTACAAGTAGATTGTTGTTGAATAGAGTATCGAATTCAATTTTTCATGAATCGATCAAGATAAAAAATGTATGGTGTGTTTAATTTGTTTTTTTTTTTGTCTCATATTTCTTTTCGTTGTAATTCTTGCAAATTTCGAGGTTATGGACGGCAATTTTCTATAGAATCTTCTCGATTGCTTCTTCATTATTCTCCCCGATTTACGAAGCTTATTTTATCAGGAAACCAAAATTAACCTTTTTCCATCCATCCATCCATTACCCATCACTTACAAATACGATCGTTCGGAAGAAAAGAATACATTTCCATTTCTGATGTATTCATTATACGATGCCTCTGTAATAGCAGTATAAGTTCTATATAAAAAAAGAAATCTGTCTTTGACTAAAAATGAGAAAAAAAAAGTGAGAAAAAAAATTCCCGTCACGTCGACGGGTTTTGGTCGACTGGCTACCCGCGCGACTACCATTGCCAAAGGACTTGCGAGAAAATAATCCACGGCTATGCCGGTCGTGAGGGGATGAGGGAGGGAAAACCTGGCCAAAGTGTCCAACGAGAAGGGAAAGAAGGGGGCGGGTAACGGAGAGCGCTCGTGCGTTCCGGTCCCGGAAAATTCGAACAATGGACGAGCGATCCTTGATTGTGACCATATAGCCGAGGAAGCGAAAGGAGCGAGTGAGCCGACCGACGTAGCTCCGAGCCAGAGCCAGAGACCCGTCACCGGGGCTGTGCGACTGATTTTTCACCTCTGAATAAAATTATGATAATGGCGCTATGGGATGAGAAGGCGTCAGCCGCGGAGAGGGTACGAGCGGCGCTGCGAGCTTGACGGGTCGAGGGTGCTTTTGTTTCTAACGCTTTTTCGTCTCCTTCGCACTGCTTGGTGCCGAAGGGGAAGGGGGTTCACCGTTGAAATACGCGATAAAAGCGACGGCCCTCCAGCCTCGGTGCGCTGTATGCAAAAGAAGACAGAAAACGGTGGTGCCGCTTCACTGAAAGAGGATGAGGAACCGAATGAGGATCAGAGTTCGTGCAAAAGAGACGGGTCGAAGAGTTTTATCTTTCGCGGGTTAATGAATGCTCGGTAACTGCTATTTCTTCAATGTTCCGTCGGAAGGCTCTTCCATACAACGATCAACCTGTTATTACTTCGAAGGGATGTTTTTTGTCCCTTTCGGAATATTCGTTTTCATTCTCAGAGACCGGAGTATGAGGGCGAAGGGAGTTATGAAATACACGAATTCGAACGGTAGTCGAGGGTTTAACGATATATATATATAGGGGATGTTAGAGACCTGAATCGTTTAAGTGAGTACTCCGAGTACTGCTACAACATCGACGAATAACTAGTAGATAAGGTATAGCGGATCTAATTGAAATTTTGAGGTTATGCTGCCACAAGAAAATGGAATTATACGTGAAATACGAAAATCGAGGCAAGATGATTGAGGAACTGGAAGTTAAAAATAATTCAGCCGCAATTGAGTGTTCATGTTAAAGAATTTCAAAAGTTTCGTAAACGGCAAAAAGTCGATGTTTCTAGGAGTTCCACCGTCCTTTAGCCGATTGTGCGGCGTTTCTTCGCTTCTTTTTTTTTGGTTGTTTTACTTTTGAAATAAAATTATATTTAGGCAGTAAGTTCAATGTATAAACTTTCTGAACTTTAGCTACTTTTGCGTTTTACCAACGTTCAAATACTTTTAAGTTGCGAGAGATTATGGGCATTCGTATTCCATCTTCGACTTCAACCCCAAATGTTGTAATCTACAAGACCTTATATCACATGTAGTTCCGCAAAATGGTCTAAAAAGTTCACCGATGTCGATATACGCGATAAATTATAACATCGTAATTATCACAGCGGTCTATCCGTCTATCGTACTTCCGTCAATTTTCATGTTGGAAAAGCAATAACGTCAACCTATAACACGTCGGATAACCGTCCTCAGCGTCGACGTCGATGTCTACATTTCACTAGCGGCTGGAATCGTCGTTAATGAGATCGTCGATTTTCCTCGACATCGATTCCAGGGCCGAGGATCGAGAGTACCCGAGGACCCGAGCCCCCATCCGGATTATGCCACGTTAAGGCAGCTTCCTCCGTTAGCTTGGTAGCGCAAGGCGTTCGGTTCTCTGGACTATCAACTGCTACCGCGAACCTACCAACCAGTAATTAACTCTGGTAATTGATCGGTCTTAATTATCACGAAATTTTATTACGGTCCCGGGGTAATATACCCTTAATAAGCCAGCGGCGAGTCACGGGTCACGGATCTGATTTCCATCCCTCTCCGGCAAACTTCATAGAGACGCGCAAGGACTACCCGTTCCGGGGGCTCGTCGAATGGTTCATTTCACAAAGTAAGAGTAACTGACCCGTTTGCTCGAAGGCAGGCCTCGAGCCATCGCCTATGTAAAAATGTTATTACTGCTTGTCGAAAATTTAATAAAATTTGCGATCGGCAGCTTTAACCGGAAGAATTTCGTCGATAACCCGTAGAAACAAAAAATTCACGGGTAATCGATAAGAAAAAGTTCTTATAAAAAATGTGCAACGATCATCAGATGTAAATAAATCTGAATATGAATAATTGTGAGATGGTTTTTCCAATATAATAATAATAATAATCATAATAAATGTATAATTATTATAATTTTTTTTTATTTAATTTTTTTTTTTTTGAAAATATGGAATTACTCGTCGAATTTTTTTATATTGGACTCATCAATTTGTTTACGCGATTAAAACATCTTTACGAACAAACGACGGTGTGAATTTTCCTGATTTTAGAAACTTTTCGAATTACGCCCCAAATTCGTCGAATATTGTTTATCGTTACTATGATTATGTATACGTTTTATCGTCCGCTATACTACCGACGTATAAACAGATTTCGTACACGCGTTGGTGCCACGAAATTTCCGCACTAACAATTATTTGTGTTTGCGCAACGTTTCCAATATACCGTACGCGAGAGCTTGATTACTAATCGAATCAGCCTTTCGGCGAATGGCGCCGTTCGTAACGCATACTTAATAGAAAATTCAAGCCTCGTTTCATTAATGGAGGCGTAGAAAGCGTCGCCCAGTGGAAAAGCGGACTGCAAAGTTTCCCGTAATTCATTCACAGAGGTACAATAAATAATGGACCGGCCGGAGAGGCGTTCGGGACGATATTAATATTTTCGTTATGTCCAAATATCCTATCAGAGAATAATGATAAAGCTTTCCGCCAACCAAAACCATTATACCTCTCACTATTTCAAAGGTATATAATCGAGATAATTATTTATTACCGTAATCATATTATTAACCGCAGGAAATTTCATTGTATTACTCGTCAGTGGGCACCGGAGTTACAGAGTTATTTCAAGTTGCGATATAGTGGACTCCATTAATGTCCCGAATTCAGCGCCCTCGGCAACGTTCTGCCAACTGTCTAAATTCCTCTCGAAATTATTCACGAGAGCAAAAGATTATTTTTGAGCTCATAAAGAGTTCATAACCAAAGAGTTTATAACCGATGTATCCTTATTCAGAATATTCAAATTAATTGACAGTCGATATGAAATTCGAAGATAACCTTTGCCCGTGCATCCTGCGGATGAGAGTTCTCCGAAAGAGTTTATAACCGATGTATCCTTATTCAGAATATTCAAATTAATTGACAGTCGATACGAAATTCGAAGATAACTGCCCGCGCATCCTGCGGATGAGAATTCTCCGAACTCACATTAATTTCAGACAATAGTCACAAATTATTATTTTAGTTCCGGTAAAAAAATACGTGAGGAAAAATTTTATTAAAAAAAAAAAAAAATCAATCGATTCAACGTTACTCGGGTCCGATATTTGAAGAGAAACGAAGTTGATTGAGGCAAAGGTTAACGGCCTTTCTTGATGTAGGAAAACCCGAAGGGCCTTCAAGGGTTCGAGGGAAAGGCAGAGCGACGAGTATATAACTAACGCGATTCCAATTATTTCCTCTAGTGGATAATGGCCGGATAGTTGGTAGTTAGGGGCGGTACTCGCTACGTCGGCCGATTAATTGAAAGGTAAACTCACCGTTTGGCTATCGTCAGACTTGCAAGAGTCTACACGTAGCGTGGAGGTTCACTCCTCTACATAGGATGAGGAGCTACCGCCGGGATGAGCATCAGACGAACGGAGAGTGATTCCATCTATGCGCTATGGGGAGAAAGGTTTGGCCCGTGCATGAGAGAGATTGAGGAAAAGGGGAACGGGGAAGAAGCGATGAGAAACATTGTTGGAACCCGCGCAAGGCGAGGGGGATGGCTCAAGAATTCGCCTGTCCTGTAAGGGTTGAAAGGGACGTAACCATTGCCGGAGCGTCTCCGTGTCTTCGTCCGAGAGTTGTCTGAGGCACTTACCTGAAAATAGAGAAGAGACAGTTCGTTAGCTAAACGTATCAAGATTGACTGATACTATCGTAATTGTAACCGGAAATCGAATCTTTATATACATCGCGGATACGCGAATTGCTGACGATCGAAGCGAAATTTCTCTTATTGCGATCTGTTATTCTCCGTTACTAATCAAATGAAAAACAAATATTTTTGTTTATTTCTAGCGGTGTTTTCATTGAAAAAAACTTCGTCATTACTGTAGATAAAGTAGTTGGTTAGTAGCTTTAAAAAATTGACGAGGACACAATGTGGATATCTGTTATTTTTTTTTTGTGAAATTTCGCGCGATGTTTTCGTTAATAATTTCGTAAATATTATGCCATACATTTCGCAAGTCCGTGAAGTGTTCGTTGCCGTCGAAAAAAAATGATTTCATGCTGTTTTTTTTAAATGATTAGCACTCAAAGTTAATTGAATGAACACATGAAAGATCGAGACGGGTGGAGAAAGCGATAAACTAGTTTATCGGCTGTTCGTCACGTGACTCTGGTGTATTACAAGGAAGAGAAGCATCGGGCATGAGCGTTCCTTTTCATTGCTTAAACGAGATTCTCGTGCAGCAAACACGTTTTCCCTCTAGTTAAACGTTAATTGCGAGGATGCAAATTGACGGTTACGCCTCCAGCAGACTGCGCTGAAACGGCTCTCAGTTCTGTCCGGTCGATCATCCAACACCTCCCTCGTATGATCACACACTGGTATTGCACCCGCCCTTCCCTTCCCCGCTTCACATTTCTCGCGAAAAGCCTCGGAACGAGACGGATATTCACTTCTAACTGATGTCGAGGCTCGATCAATCCGTTACGATCGGAAAATCCGATTCCGGAACGAGTGCTCCGTTGTATTCCGAAAATATCTGCGTTATTTCGATACGATTGAAATTACTTTTTTGTTCAACTCATCTCCCACTCTCGTTTGCCTCCCCTTTATCCCCCATCGAAATATAATAGAATCTACGAATATTGACGGGCTTAGTATAGATATAGAAGAGTATTTCCATGAAATACCGGAACAAAGAGCTTTATTAATCCAGCGAGCGATCGAGCGAGTCGATATCGATATGTCCATCCAAGCGGGAGCTTTACGTGTGTATGTACGATATATTTCTTGATCTATTTTTCCCCGGGGGTTAATGGAGTTTCGCTACCATCAAAAACCAACGAATCGGGCCGTAAATGTTTTTCTAGCAATCAACCCCAGATTCCTCTATGCTACTCTCTCGCTCACCCTACTTTTTAATGCTTGTCGTTTTCTTTTTTTTTTTTTTTCCTCGACATTGCTCTCGAGCGCGACTGGCTCTTGTGGTTCTGGGATTTCTTTTCGATTAAACCTTCGGTATCGTAACGTTCTGTCGACAGAATAGAATGCGAAAAAAGAGGTGATATCGATAGTGGAAAACTCGTCCTCCAGTTTTTCATTCGTATATCGTAACGATACTGTTGCGAGCGGCTTTCCATCTTTTTATCTCCAACATCGCCTTCCGCGCGCTAATTCAAACTGGCGGTAGCGTCCTTCAAAAAATTATGCACCGCAAATGAATAATTATCTTTCAATCATTATTCGCAGTGCAAAAAATCGTCTCCCATAGAAATTTATGCTACGGGCTTTAAAAAAAATGTAATTTTTGAGGCCGAAATTGAGTCCTCGGGTAATCAGTACAGTCCTGTGATTCATTACACTTATGTGATTGGTGTGCGTAAAGCCGTAGGCGATTTATCGTCGGGACTCACAATTTCTCTGACCAACGCGTATGTATCACGGAATCGCGGAGCTACTCGGAGCCCGCGCCTCGCGAGTAGGCAAAATTAATCGAGATTCGATCCTGTATCGGACGCTTCCCTTCCTCCCCGCTGAAGCAAATTGGAAACTACCCTCAGGAACTGGCTTCGCATAATTCGGATGGGAAAACGAATCTCGGGAGTGGAACCCGCGTGTGTGTCACGGTCCGTTGGTTTCACCGACGTATATCAGCACCAACGAGATATCTATCGGTTTCTGTACGATCTCCGCGTATGGAGACCCCTATACCTGTGCTCACTTGAATCGATGCACTTCTATAGTACACTGTACAATCCCCTACTAGGTTTCGATGTATAATTTAACCATTATCCGTCGGAATTGACGCACCATCGCTCGGCCTATGTTCAATATGCTATTTTGAAACGCAATGAATGGGCTGATATCAACACGAATTCGAGTAGAACTATTTATAATAATAAATAATAATAATAATCATTATTATTATTATTATAAATAATTCTACTCGAATTCGTGTTGATATGAGGCCATTCATTGTGTAATAATAATAAAAATAATAATAAATATTATTATAATAATTATAATTATAACTAAAGCTTCTAGGAATCGATGCAATTATATATAATGAATATAATTATATTATATAAAAGTATAATGCCAATTCCACGTCGTAGGTTATGTCTCAGTTACGTCAGATCTAAATTAGTGCGGACCTAATTTAAACCAATCGTAACTTAGACCGGATTTAACTTAGTTCCGAGCGAATTTAGATCTGCTTTCATTCAGACCCGATTCACTAATTAATCTTTTTTTGCAATCGCATGCATTTTGTTCATTTGAGATTTGACGATTTTGCTCGGCTTCCACCCCTCACGCTTGGGTTTAAATCACTAATGATAAAAGAGTTAAAAACAATTTATATATTCTGTAGCGTTGTCCCCAATTCGTAAAAAATATATCTTTCATTCGCACCCCGACATTGAGATGGATTTTCCGAGAAAAAAAAAAACGAAATGATAACATACATATATATATTCTTTTTTAATTGGCGCAGTCATTACGAGGTCACCGATCCCTCGGGTCGGTGACTGGCAGCCGTTCGTCGTTGAACGCCGTGGCTCGACGAGAGACGAACGGAGAGTCGCGTCTCGTTTCATTCGGCGTGAAAACGAGTATACGTGGGAGGGATACGCGTTCATATTTCTATGGTGTACGTGTGAGTTTCCGCAAGGGGAGGGGAACTCTATATGCGGTCATGTAGAACGCGCGATGCTTTACAGCGGGGACCCCGTCAACCAGCGAGGGGTATAACGCTATCGAGAGAGGGCGAAGCTTCGCAGGGAGGAGAGGATCGAGGCATATGTGCGAGAGGTTGCGCATGCATACACAAGCCCAGGGAGAGACGAGAGAATATCTCGAGGGTGTGAAAGAGAGAACGGGAACCGTGCGAATGCACAGAGAGACGAGGAATAAAGTAGTGAGAGAGACAAAACTACACGAGAGCCCGACAAAACTGAAATGCATACGTGCCTCGATTGTTTTTTTTCCCTCCGCCTCGTGTGCACTTCCCCTGCTCTCACCCCTTGTCCTCGTCTGACTCACGTCTCGTTGATTCAACTTACGTACAGAATCTTCAAAAAGTTTTAGGATTTACGAGATATCAATACAAAAATTAGACAACATTTGTGCAATCGACGATATTCTGTGCATCGCAACCCCTTTTCACTCCGATTTAAAGAGCACTTTATTAAAATTTTATTGTAATTGAGAAATGAAAAAATAAAAAAAAAAAAACAATTTTTTTCCGTACGTGTTTCGCAGTCCCATTTTATTGGTTGTTCCCGAAGAGTTAAATTTTTGATACCACGTGTAAACGTTTGTTTCCGATCGAAATGAAATCGGTTTTTTTTTTAATGTTACATTTGACGAAAATCTATATTGCGTCCTTTTAGAATTTTTCACCACAAATGCATCATTATTGCATATCGCCATTGGTTTTTATTTTTCAAAGAATATTCTTCTAAGTAATTGATAAAAAGATCGAAAAGCTTTACAAAAAAATGGGTTGAAGAATTGTAAAAAATATTAATAAAAATCATAAATAAAAAATAACTTATTATTATTTATATTCGTATTATTCTACTTGTACGTTCCCTTACAAGCGAACGTCCGGTACCGAAACCTATACAGGTAAAAAAGCAATAAACGATTCCAAGAAAAAATGAATAATTTTGGTGAAAAACGAACAATTAAAATTTTGGTTTTCGAATTTCAATACTTTACTATCGGATGACGACTCCCGCTCGCGGCTATACTCTGAGTCGAGTCAGTACTTCCGTTTGAGGGTGTCGCCGAAGAAACGGCGTAGGTGCTCGTTAACGTCGAGACTCCCGCGAGCGAAGCGTGCGCTGGGTCCCTGTGCAATAAACTCACAGAAGACTAACAGCGTATACAACAAACAGAGGGACCCAAGAATGAAGCAAAAAATAAAGCACGAAGAGGAGTTAGGTGTATTATTTTCCGGTACTTCGAGAAATCGTGTCTACTACCGTGACTTATTATGCACGGTTGTAACTATCGCGAGTGAGGGATGCATAAGTCACACACTTGTATATATACATAGACACACATGCGCGAGATGCACGTCTCGTACGATTTTACGATCGCGAGGGTGTGTCCATGACGAAAGTCAGTTTGTGAATTGCGAACCGGAGAGAAAAAAAAAAGATGGCTGCCTATTAAGATTTGCACATTATGCATTAAAAAGAAAAAAAACTCCAAGTAACAGAAAAATTGATTACGAAGATTCTAAAGAAAATTATTAAAAAAATCATTCAACAATTTCTATGAAAACTATTGCGATATCGAAATAAATCAGATATGAATTTTTCGATGTTTAATTATAGATTTCACCGTTCACCGAGATGCTCTCTAAAAAAATAAATATAAAAAAAAATCCAAAGCAGCGTCTACGCGGAAGCAAAATTCGGAAAAAAAATTTAAGAGCCCCGTTATCCTTTTTATCCGTATTTCGCTGAATCGGCTCGTATTTCCCTTAATTCTCTTGATTGCCGCTTCGGCGCGAATAGTACGGCCCCGTAGGGCAGATACGATAGAAAGACGAAGAAAGAAATGAAGCAAAGAAAAAAAAATTGCACGTCTTTCTCGAGCGCGCGCACGGGGGGGGGGGGGGAGCGGAGCGGGTGTCGATTTCGCACCGAGATCGAGACGCGGGTCGGCACTTTTGCCTGTCTCGCGCGGTCGCTGCGGCGTCGGCGGCCGAGGAACCAGTTTAACGATTTCTCATTATCCACTTACGGGGAATCGTTTCTGTAAGTGGTTCTCTTGGGCCGGGAGGGCCCGGGTCTCGAACGGCGGGCTCTCTCGCTTAGGCGATCGTCTCTCGCGTAGCATATACCCGTGTGAAGAAGAAGAAGAAGATACGGTTGGAGCGAACGCGCTAGCTCTGCGTGACGGGTCAAACGCACTGTACATATCGTACATTATACAGTACCGATGGAATACAGAGCTACAAGCGGGAACCGAAAAGGGTATGAACTCGAAGGTGCGAACGTAAGTAATAATTTCACCCCGTTCTACCTTCTTCCGTTATACAGCTCGTGCTGTACGTATGTATAGCCCGGTCACGTAAAACGCGAGTGTCTGTCAGTTTGTCGAGCGAAATAACACGAGTTTCCGATCCATCGGTCCGCAACACCGAGTTATTGACCGAAAACAGAGAAACTCATATCCGACAAGTTCGAGGCCCGTTCCATAGCGAATTTAATTAAATTTTTATTTTTATAAGTTTTTTCATTCGTTTCGAAACGTCGAGAGTTAATTCGTATAGATCCATTTTTTTCATCCGTTCTCAACAGTTCGCGTTATTAAATGCTTAACAGAATTAAATAAATATTTAAAAGCGAGTCGCTATTTTCTTTTTAAATTTAATTCAATGCTTATTTCAAATTTAATCGAATGAAGGCTTCAACGATTTTGCATTTGGCGTAATCTCTTTATAAAATGAAACGGCATCGAATGTTTTATGCTGCTTTACACAGGATAAGGGGTATGCGCCCCGAAAATACAGAATTTAATTTTCTGAGCAGAAAATAAGAAAAAAAAATTATACGGTTGCATCGCATTTGAACGCTCTGCACCGGAGTTATGCTTCGACGCTGACGCAGAAGTGAGCAGAAGGTGAGCTAACCTGAGCTCAGTTTCTATACATTTTCTTCGTTGCTCTTTCGCGTGTTACGCTGAAACTGAATGCTGATTTGCCGGGATCCACTAGCGCGATCCTTGCCAGTCGTGTTTAAGGCGTTGGTGTGCCGTCTCATTAGCATAATTGAAACCACTCAAACCAATTGGATGTGGATTAGTGAGTCTGGTGGGGTGAGGTTCCTTCTGCTGCTAGCGCTCCCGCTGCTTCTACTACATCGCTGCTCCTGATAACAGTACGTGCCCCTAGCTTCGTGGCTCCGTGATCCGGGAGCCCTCTCGTCAGTCTATTTCACTCGGGCAATACCAATTCGCGAAACGGTCCGAGCTTCGAGAGGGTGAAAGTAAGATCCGTTCCCTTACACGGGTTCTAGTAGTTCGAGACTCTGAGCCTTAAGGGTTGATGCCGTGACCACGAATCGTTCGGGAATTGAAACGATACCGCGCTGTACGTTATTCACCGTCGAATTAGTAAGTTGCGGTGACGAGGGAATTTGGAACGAAATTGTAAATTTAATAATCCGATAATTAAGGATATTTGTCGACTGTTCGTGAGTCATTGTACAATTAATTTGAGATATTAAAAAATCATATTAAAAGATTAACTAAATTTATTATACAGCATAAAGGGCTTTGAAAGAAGCTTTGTTGAGCGAAAGCGCTGTGGATATGGCGGAAGAATAAAAATAGCGTCAAAGAATTCATCTGGAAATGTATTTTTTTTCATATAAATGGTACTCGTTATTCATTGTCATATGTTGCTTATGTTAAATGACTCAACTTTACGCTCATATATCGTGAAGATATGTGAACAGAGAATTTTTTTAAAAATTCTTAAAAAAGTTTTATTTATTGTTTTATAAGATATATGGCATTTTTAGGGGTGAAATTGGACAATGACCTACATGACGTATATTTTTGAAAATCCGGATTAATCAATATTAACCTTCGCGATTTCTTCACACGAATAATCTGATGTCTCTTGAGCGGTTATCATTTGAAACACTGGGAATTTTGAGATTTCGATGTATTTTTTTTTTTGCTCGATTCTGGTAAAATCGATATTACACGATTGGACCAATATTTTTCGACAAAATGTCACTGCGCCGAAGTAAGTAAGATTGAAATAGACGGAGCGATAAAAATTAATGGAGAAAGAAAAAAAACCTGGACGAAGGACGGGCGAAAAGGCGAGAGCAGTTGAGAAAAAAGAATGAAAACGCACCATCGGGTTGGTCGGGATACGCATACGAACATATGCGTACGTTTTCAGAGTGCGATAACGTACAGTACAGAGAGAAATTCACACCCCGATGGCACTCTGAGGGGGTATAGAGGAATATACGAGAACATTGAGCAGCGGGGGAAGTGCCAAAAGGGTAAGAGCGATAGAAGGGGTTGAGGAGAAAGCAGGGATGCATGAGGGCACATAGAGCGGAGGTCTATTGGGGAGGGGCAGGGGAGCAGGGGGGGAGGAGGTCTGCCAATTTACACGCGTTTTGTTCTCCCTATGACAAAAGGTGTAAGCGAAAGGTGGATAGGTGGGAGTGAGCGAGGGTGAGATACGGCTCGCACAAAGGTTGACGCGAACGCCGGAGGATGCGAGAAGAGCGCGAGGGTGAGTTTGTCGCTGGGTTGACGCAACGCGTTGATGCCTCCATATGACGGAGAATATGAGGGGAAAAGATGATATCCACGGGGGTGCGAAATAAAAAGAGACGAACGGAAGCTTATGAGATCGAAAGTGAGAATAATACAAAGGGCGAAAGAAATACAAAGTACGACCATAACGGGGTCTCGCCGAGTTTAAATCATGAAAAATTTTGAATGTCTCCTCTCAAGCAAGAAACGCTTGTCCCATTTATAAAAAAAAAGACGTCCATTTTATGAAAGAACGTCGAAGTATCGAAGAATCTTGCGATGGCATTATTATTTACTAAGCCGATTGGCTGCCGGAGAACGTTGAAGACAAAATCGATTCAGGAAGAACTTTAGACGCGCCGGGAATAAAAAGAAATATTTTTTTCTGCCACTACTAATGGTCTTCTTGAGTCTACAACGAAGTCGGCATTAGTTCCGCATACATTATAAAAAAAAACAAATTAAAACATGTGACTGAGAAAATCTTGTATGGTCCTTCGTTCTGACGAAAAAAATGGTTTGCCAATTGCAATTTGCATTTTCTTTATTGCAATTGTTATCCTATATCATATTTTTATCGCGTTTCAATCGTTCTTATAGATGAAACGACTTGAAAAAAAAAAAAAAAAAAAATCGGTTCTAAAATTTCGCTAAATTACTTATCTCGCGTATTTTTTTTTCGTAGAATACGATGGACGCCCGAGATTAAGCGAAATCGCAATTCACAAGTTAAAAACATATAGAATATTTTTTATATTGTCCGGAAAAAACGAGTGAGTGCAATCGAAATATGAAGCAGCAGCAAAGCGTATAACGTTGAGTAGCGTACGAACCAATCTGAAATCGCATCAGTCGGTCCGATGCACGTCGCCCATATATATCGACGTGTACCTTCATACCCATATATTCCGTATTCTCTAGCTGCAGCTGCGAAAACCATTCCGAACCGTGAATGTCGAGATTGCCGTTTCTGAGTTGAAATTCGTTCGACTCATTTTCCCAGAGACTTTCATTACCACTGCCGTCACGAAACGAAATGAATTGAATTTCCCTCGATATCGAACTTGATCGATCACGGACCTCAGGGGGCTTCTTGATTCTCGCAGAACGAAACCTGGGCTACCTAGCTACCCCCCCCCCCCCCCCCCCTTCCCCCACCATAATCCATCGCCCCACTTCCATCCACTGCACGGACCTCTTTTCGTTCACGAAATCTTCGACCTACCAAACTTTCTCGATTCGCTTTTTTTCGCGATAGATCCGCGTGTGGATCTTACGAGAAAACGCTCGGAGAATTCAGAGTCGAAAGGTAAATGAGGGGCTTCATCCTCCTGTCGTTGAAAGACAAATCGCAAGACCGGGCGAAAGCTTCTTGCGCTACGAATGTGAACGACCATCGATAAAAATCGAAGGTCGACTTAAAGAAGAAGGAGAGCAGCAAGAGAATGTATAGGGCTATAAAGATGAGGAGGAAAGAAGATGGAAGATCTTCCTTTAAAACTGAAATGTTAAAACTTGCCAAGCGCCAGTTTAGTGCGATGCTAGAAATTCCTCATTCACCAACATCGATCTACCGGCGCTACGGTTAGGTTCAGCACATTGCGCAGATTCTTAGCCATTTTCCGAGAATCACCCGACTTTTTATATCACTTCAGTTTTACGACATTGGCGCGTTGCATGCTGAAATACCGAGAACGGAGCTACAAACTATTTCGCAGTCGTATAAAGCTGCACGACAAAATTTCAGGGTTGCCGGTGTCTTTGTCGGGGAATCTATCTCAGCGGAACGGAACATCTCGCGATGAATCTTCATGATGCTTAGCGAGAAGGCGAGGCACGATAATACTTGATTTTTACGGGCATTACATTCGGCTCTAGTTTCCGAGTCAAGTACCATTGTGGTAGGATATCCATTGTCTCGTGGGCAAGTTCTGGATGTTGAAATGCCGAATCAAACGCTGATTTCATGGTCCAACTACGCACTCAGTCAACTTTCCGTTCATCTCTCTCTCTCTCTCTCTCGCTCTCTCTCTGTCTGTCTCTCTTTCTCTCTCTCATCGTACTATATCGTACCGACTGAAATAGGTAATGGGCATACCGGAAATCACTCGAATATCCCTCGTGGAAGTTCTCCAGAGTGCTTCCGCAGATATGAGCGTCTAAGGTAAACCACCAGGTAACTACCGACTTGGAGAAGGAGAGAGGAACAAGTTGGTATTAGTAGGTGCCGTAATTAGATGGTAACCGTTAGCAGTTGGTAGGTTGTTGACTAAGTTAGGACTCTGCTGAATCCGAACCGTTCTGTCTTACAATGCTGCACGGCTACGAAAATTTGCACATTATGCCCAAAAATAATCCTTGCGGAGGAAAACTTTCTTTGGAAATTGAATAATTATCTTTTTACTTCGAATTTGACTTTTAGGGTAGCGAAGAGTCTGATATACTCGTGCGGATCCAAACTAACGGTGGATCAGCGCCATCTTTGATAATATGGTTTGAATTACATGTGTAGTCGAGGACATTAATGCTTTTTTTAATACACAATTAAAACGTTTCACAGTGCCGTTAAGTTATCCTTTCCGTGTTCGTACTTCTTTTCTACCTAAACGATTCAATAGATTGTAAAAAGTCGCAAAGGCAAAATGTTCCGTTTAGTCGTT
The DNA here is from genome assembly GCA_964006125.1 of Cryptus viduatorius. Taxonomy (NCBI): domain Eukaryota; kingdom Metazoa; phylum Arthropoda; class Insecta; order Hymenoptera; family Ichneumonidae; genus Cryptus; species Cryptus viduatorius. Next base: position 13,716,373 of record OZ023221.1, read on the forward strand.
CGTTCATAAATTTCCGTTTAGTCGCGGATGGGAGTCAAATTTTCAACTATTGGAGGATTACAAATAATCAAGAATCGAACACACGAATATTACACGTATTATATGATTTGTAATTTTAGGTCTGATATGACAATTACGCTCCGATGGTTATTAAATTTAAATAAACTTAAAAATTGAAGATTCGGTAAGAAAAGCCGACTGAAAATTGGATAAATACAGAAAGGTTAAAGTAATTTCTATTGTATCGTCTTATTCGCGGTCCTCTGACTGCATCGTAGAATTTTTCTTACTCTGTCTTTTCTCCGTCTGTCTTAATGGAACGTTTTTGGAAATCAACTATTTTTCAGTTAAAATATTTTTTGGCAATATTTTAATTTTGGTTTTTTTTTTACTGAACTGATATATATCTCTCCAAGGATCCGCCCGTACGGTATTCTCGGCTTAAATACTGATCCGTCAGATAAAAATTACGAGTTTAGAAGACACTTCAGCTGAGTTCTATCCTTCAGAGATTTACAACGCGCAGATAAAGGCTAAAACTAAAATCGTGTCACCAGGCATTTCAGACGTTGAAAGCACAATGTCTTGCGAAATTTCTTACTGTTGAATGTCCTTATTAAGTAAGTTCCCTGAGAGCTCAGTAGGTGAAACCACAATTACACAATAATGTGAACAGAAAGTGCGTATACCGTGGAGATGCCGGAGTTTAATCCTTGAGAAACGAGACAAAGAGGAGGAAGGAGATTGAGTGTGGAGAGAAAAGCAAGAGCAAGAGAAACCGCATCTATTCTCTAAAGCACAATTCCAACTCTCACGGGTTACTTCTCGAAGAGAGTCAGCGAAGCTACTTAGCGCGGGTCTTATGGAGCAGAGAGTTAGCCGGAGTTCTATCGTCGCGGCAACGCCAAGAAGCGGAAGCTCGTCGTCGTCATCATTGTCGTTGTCGTCGTCGTGGTAGTCGCGGGCTGACGGGTTCAAAGTAAAAGCGAGATTTCAGGAAGAATCTGCTATGACGGATGCAAATTTTCCTGCCAGTGAAATTATGTGATTTATATAATCGCACACGCTACACTATAATTTGTGAATTAAACGTCGTTCGAGCTTCTCGTTTATCTTATGGAAACAATAGCAAGACTGTCGTGCAATAAAACATTTTGTTAGTCACGACGACCGGCAACGATATGCCGGGAGGGAAACAGTGTCACTACTTTCCTCGAACTCTGAAACTTACAGAAAATTTCTATTTCGACGCCTATTTCCGGTTATACCGGAGATGTATAAGAAAAGCTTTGTACACCTCAGCGTGCGATACAACATCTGAGTCGAGACGAGATATTGACTACCGCGATCTCCGAGGACTCCGTTGCAAGACTTGCAATGCCAACGAAGAAACGCCACTCTGCTCTTCTACTCACTGCCGTGTTAAAGTGCAATGTGGCACCGGGGGGAGTTACTCTTGTGGTTTTTATTTATTTCCATTCCACTTTCGGTATCCTACTCTCTTCGACGCTATCCTACCGAAGGCTCAGTCAGGCAATCTTTACACCTTCGTCGTCGTCATCATTCCCGACTCCTATCTCTTTGCTCCTCTTTCGCTATAGTCCACTTTGCGATACGATATTGCCACTGAAATAGACTCCGCGAAAGCATTCTCGTATCATCATTGCATCGTGAGACTTTCAGGCTTAACTTCAGATGAAACTTCATCTCGATGTCTACCTGCAGAAGTATCAAATGAAAGATTCTCTACTCTGCGAATCTACACTTCATCACGACAGTGATGAAGACATTTTCTCTTCTGGGAAAAACAAATTAAAGCTTTTCCTCTTTTAACACAAGATCTCCATAGAAATAACGTGTAATTTGAAATATATTCCAACGTAAAAAATGGTTCACAGATGTAAAGAATATATAAAAAATATATATAAAGTACATATTTTGCAAGAAAAAGTCTATATATCGTATATTACTCAATACGCATCACTGAAATGCACTCAGTACACTTAATTTCGATAGAGAAAACACCGTTTCCTCTATATCCCTACAAATGAAACGATTTCTTTTGGTTCGCCATACAAGTTTCCACATGAAAAAAAAAAATATATATGCAAATATATGTCACTAAAAATATATGGTTAGTATATCTATTATATAAAACGCCGAATTTAATATATATGACATATAAAATCCGCCAGTGGGTCGTTGAACTATCGTTTAAGCGGTTCCATGATAATAAAAAAAAAAAAACAGTTAATGCCGATCAAAAAAATCGAAGAACAAAGTTATTTTCAAGATGACCCAATTTCTTTCCACGTGCTTCGAGTAGCAATGAGTTTCGGATAATCGTTCGAAGACATCGATCCTCCGCTAGTCACCACTTTTTAGCCCTCAGCTATCGGTGCCACGGTCGTGACGAGAGTAGAACAGCAAGTCGAACGAAAAAAAAAACCGACAAAAAGATCTCGAAAATACCTATAGTTGCGCGAATAACCATGGCAACGTTGGCTATAGTGTACGGATTTGAACGTAGTAGTAATATACTAGAATACTCGAGTACTATACGTTCGCGCGTACACTACAGACGCTATCGTATTGCGCCAGCGGCTATGGCGGGTGTTGAGGGAGCAGAGGGGAACGTGCTGAGGGGGTTGGTGAAACCGCGGTAGGGGTATGGCTCCCGGCTAGCGCGCGACTCGCCAGCAGAGTATTAAGTTTATGGGTGCATTGCGGTGGTCCCGTAGCAAGGGCCGGGGCCGGGGGGTTGCCTGGCCGAGTAGTAGGATGCTTGGCATGAGAGTCACGCGTCCCGACAATTATTTCACCCTCTCTGCTCGCGTACCCGGGGTCTCCTCGACTTGCCGTTCCTTATTGGCGAACGTTGGAGGGCAGGGTGAATCGTCGGTAGGAGTAGAGAAGGCGGGTAGATGGTGTACGCGAGGATGGTGGAGGGCATATACGTTTCGAGGGCATGCCGAGGGAGGGAAGGGGGAGGATGAGGGAAAGGGACGGGCATCTCGGTTCGCATAGAAGGAAGCCCGACGACCTTTACGGTAGCCCAACCCCACTAATCTTAGCGCACCTGGCTCTATGGGTGCATTACCGCACGACGATCGTCATAATTATTCCATAACTCAGCAAAATAGACGGAGGGTGTGAGAGATTGGGTGAGTAGGGGGTGGGGTTTACAAAGTGCGAGAAACACACGCCCCATTTGGAGCGTTACAGTGGAGGTCCTTGAAGTCTCGTACATCGCGAATCGTGGTAGTGATAATATAGTTTGGGGACTCGGGCTGTAGCGAAGTTCAACGAAGGTCTCTCGATTACACCCGGTGGCTAAAATCTTGAGACACATATCTTCAGGATACTTTATGTACGTCTGCATTGTTCGCGTACGGGGTGTTTCGCAATGTATTGTAAATTACGTCCCGGAGACTTTCGGACTCACGATCCTTCCCGTTTTGGATCGTTACTGGAGGATATCCGATAGTCACGTTTTAGAGGATCGTTGGAATGCCCACCCTTGTGGATCACGGACGTTCATAGAGATTTCTCGAGAACATGCGGTGCACGTACGTTGCACGAGGATAATTCGTCGGGAATTAGTCGTTAGATGATAGGAGAGGAAAGGAAACTGGGAAAGATCGCGAGAACGAGAATTTCTGGTATAAAAACTTTTGGCTCGTATGCGGTACCGAGAGACGAGAGAGGGATTTAATGGTAAGTAAGTAGATAGGTATAGTGATAGAAGGTTGCATGAGTTTGGTTGCACGTACATCGGTTAACGCCGGTGCATCGTGCGCTCCCGTAGACTCTTTACTCTGCGTATATACATATACTATCGGAGCGGCATGCCTGACTTGACGCTCGCACCTCTCTCCTTTCCGGGCAGTTCTCGCGCGAGCCGACGAGTGAGCCAATAAAAAAAATCGGACTAAATCACCCTCTGGGAATCTGAATTATCTTGGACGCGGAACGCGGCTGCTTCGAGGGACCTAACGCGGGTGCGAGCGAGAAAGAACGAACGAACGAACGGTACCGAGACCCCTCTGTGGAATTTATCGAACGCTAACCACCAACGGACAACATTCCGCGACGAAAGTATTCCGTAACGCTCGACGAACCCGAACTGATGCTGTCTACCGTTGTTGGCTGCTACAAGCATAACGTCCACGACAACAGACCTACTGACCAGGAAGCGTGGAAATGGAAATAAAAACGACGAATAAACGAAATGGAGCGGTATCGTCGGATTAGATTTTCAAGCTAAATTATCTGTTTGTTATTTTATTCGAGTATATTCAGCAAATAATCCATTAAAGAGCGTATTTTTAGGTGGTGGTGACCAGAAAATTTCGAGCAATTTATTTGAAGCACTTTTGAGGGAGAAATTCAACGAATTCCGGCAAAAAAGCGAGTTTTGTTTTTTTAAATGCTGAAAAAAAATATCGTTCCGCTAATCCCATGCGATTGCTTGTTGCCAATAGCTTTCTGACCGTATCCTAAAATCCTCAGGTCCACGTAATAAAAATTGTAGAAACAATGTTATTTTTTTTAAATGGAGAAAGAAAAAAAAATTATATTAAAAGATATGGAACTTCGTCCATACGTTGGTATACTCGAAACTGAAATTTTTTTATTTAATCATGATAACAGTTTAATCATAATAACTGGCTGGTAGAATCGGCCGCTTGGGAATTGTGGTTAATTTTTTTTTTTTTTTTTTTTACGGAAAAGATAACTAAAACACGTATTTTGACCTAAAATTACCAAACTACCCTCTTAACGTTAACAATAAATGGATAAATATTTGGATAAAATTTACGTTAATATTAAATGAGTTGCTACAATTTTGGATATGACTGGATAGCACAACGAGGTCAAGATCCTCGTACCGTGTGTTCAGTCGCAAAAAAACCAGACATTTTTCAACGCCGAATTTTCCACTCTGTTCAGCTGCTGTTGAGAGGCAGTGCATACCCGCCCCGGGGTTGGCAATTATTCAAGTAGAATTATAAAAACAAATAGGGGTGTTTTTCAAGGGGTGGGAGGGGGTGGTTGGTTGAGCCGAGTCAGGCGAGAGGTGAGTGGGTGGTGGGCGCGGAGGATGGTACTAGGCGAAGGGGTGTTGGGGCAGGTCTGATTCAGTGCCGAGCAGCGAGCCACCAGCAGCTACAGCTCTACGCTCTGGCCACGTTGTTTCGTTCACATAAATATGAATGCGCCCGCGGCACTCATTAAGTCTCTCTACCTTCATTTATCCACCCAGGAGCTCTACGCTCGCAGTGCCTGCGCGTGTGCCAGCCGTTGGAAACCTTTCCTCTTGACGGTCTTTCTCTTTCGTACAACCGTAGCTTTTTTTTTTCTTCTTATACCTCTTTTTTTTGCGTTCTCGCTTTCCATACCTACGAAACTCTCGCATCTTGCAAAAAAAAAAAAAAATATCAGCCGCTTTTCTAAACGTCAGAGTTTTCTACAGTCGTCACTTCCTCCTTCTGTGTACTCGTGATTCAACCGAAATTCTTATAAAAACACCGGTAAGAGTCGACCCCGTTTTCAGGAAGATTCACTGTTAGATCTGAGATGGAGATCAGAGTTTCACTGATGAATATTTAGCCCCTCAATCCACGTGCACCCTCCAGCGTAGGCTTCGTCGCATCGTAGAGATCTTCTCTTTCCATTTACCACGTGACCTCTCCCTATGGTAACTTCTCCCCTTGCCTGCTAGTTTCATGACCCGTGATAAATCAAGAAACATAATCTCGGTCTTCAAATTACGCATTCCAAGACGATTCCGAGAAAGCATACATATCACTGAGAGTACACTCACTGCTTCTCGAGGAATAACGTTCTATATAGCTTGACAAGTAAATATTTGTATTAATAAGTGCACACTCGGTGGCAAATCTTACTGCGACAAAATTGGATTTTCGTGTTTCGTCATGAGAAACATTCACTCGAGATGAGACGCAAAATGTACGAAAAAAAATATAAATTAGGCAGCACTGACGTATTAGGCAAAAAATGATCATTAATATTTTTACATTAAGGGACAGGAATATACAACAAAAAATTAATTCATATAAAAAAAAAAAAATTCTACAGTGGCAGTTGAAGGGTTGAAAAAAATCGTCTTCTATTTTTCTTATTTTTTTTTTATAACTAATCGTTCAATACTTCCGTTAGATAAAATTCAGAGGCATCTGAATTTTTAAATCTGTTGCATCTGCTCGCCAACGTAGTTCGAGGATTGTTCGATCGTTCGGAAGGTAGAGGGGGTAATATACCAGAAGCGCGAGATGTCTGCATCTCGCGACGACCACGACGTATGATTGGAAAAGTTTTTATATAATGCAGTGGCATCGGTCCGTTCGTTCGTCGTCGTTCTCGCAGTGGCAACGTCTACCTCACCCGCTCCACGTAGTGTACCCAAAGCCGGCTTGGATATCACGAACCTTCCCGCGATCCGAACATTTCCGCGGGAACGCGTACGCGAAAAATTTTCTTCCATCCGTGAGGACAGGAACGACGGAGATCGCAACTTCATCGATAACCTTTCGTCGCGCGACCAAAGTTTTTCAAACTTTCGGGTAGAAGAGAGGTGGCGGAGGGCGAGAGCGACTGCGCCACCCTCTCCGGAGTTCATTCTGGCAAACACTTCAACGTCGTCCAGAAGGTTCGTGAAGTAGAACGATCGCCATCTTCGATATTTGCTATCAATATTAAATACGTACTTTTTGCTAGTTTCGTTTTTGCCGAACTTTCATCCCCTCCGGTCGGGCAATTTTCTAGATTATTTTTTTAACGTCGGATACACGAGACGTACGGTTGGGGTTCCCAGAAAGGGAAGAAATTCCCGTCTGACGTTTGTTGATGAACGAAAAATCATGTATCGTAAAGTTACGCAACGTCTAATTCATCAATTTCGTTTCAACCACAGAGTTTTGGTTTTTTCAACGAGTCTAAAGTAACTAGAGCTTCAGATTTTTTTACTAGAAAAATGCAAAAAATTTCGCATCGTCGAGAAAAAATAAAAATTTTGTGAAAAGAAATTTGCATTATACAAAAAATAATTTGTTTTACACCAAATCCTTGTTTTCCTAACCGATAATTCTTCTCAATAATTCAAAATTGCAAACTCGTTGTTTGAATTTAAAAAATCAACGAGAGGTATAAAAATTATCGCCGAAAACTGACGAAAATTCGGTTCGTATCTAAAATGTAATTAATTCCCCATAAAAAGTTATAAATAAAAATTTTCCAATAACACAACATGATGCGTCAAGTATCTCCGACTTCCCGCAGATACCTTCCAGAGAGTTTCGCAGTCACAAACGTGGCTTTGAACTCGACTGATCTTCTTCCAAGTTAAAACAAATCCCCTGACCGCCTCTGGTGATAATATAATTTCTTGCAGAGTAATGAAAGAATTAACAAAGACGATTGCGACAAAAGAATGAATGAAGAGTCAAAGAAAGAAGGAAATATTACGAGAGTATACTATACTATAGAGGGGTTCTAATAATCGAGTTTCGCGAAAAGAACGCTAAAGAGACCGGAACGTCGACGAGGGTGCAAACAAGTCGGTACGATGGAAAATTTTTAACCATGTCATGTGTTTGATGTTTTACAATTTTCTTAAAACAGGAGACTCGATTGACGCACAGCAAGAGAAAATTACAAAGATTGAATGAACAAAGGAACAAAAAAAAAGCAATAGGGAAGCGGGAGTTCGGGACCAAATAAAGCAAAGGACAAGGGTTGATGCCGCTCGATCGGTCGGTTAATGAAAAATAGCGACACACCCTCGGGGAGGGTGAGGGTGAAGGACGAAACCGGATGAAGAGAGAAAGGGATGAGGAACGACACGGCAAGTAGCGAGAGAGTGTGAAAGTACCGGTGGCGGCGCACTACCCCCGCTGAGTACCGGATTGCTTGCTCTACGCTTACGCTTGATTCGCTCACTTCGGGGTTTGTATACGAGGTTTTGCGTGATTCCATTGCTTCTCGGTATAGTAGGAAACCCAAGCGAATCCTGTGCTTCCTCTGTGCTCGTCTGGATTCACGCTGCGATGTAATATTACAACACCCCGTTGCGCTCGCTACCGCGCCACAGGGCCGAGGGGGACGAAGAGAACTCGGGGTGGAGACTCGAAAGCTCTCTGGTCTGTTACCGTTCGCGCTATATGCCTTCTCCACCCCATTCTCCTATTGGTACTCGGCATCTAGCGGACTCGTGTTCTTTCCTCTCTTTTATTCCCGAGTAACGCTCACGCAGACGTATATCTGCCCTATTCTTCCTCGTTGTCGTTTTCCATCTCTCACTCGTTTCTCTCGTTCGACCCTCGACGAAGCTTTATATCTATCTCTCCTCGTACGGTCCTCGAGCTTTTTTTGCCCCGACTTTTATCTTACCGTTGGGGGCGGCAGGGAGGCTCTGTTATCGTTCCCTTTTCTCGCCGCTGTAGCACGAAATGCTTTTATGAACTCTTAAGCTATAGATATACCGTGGAGTGTCACGTACGTATATCCTTTTTGAAATAGTATTTCGCTTGCTTCTGGTGATGAAAAAAAAAAAAAATTACCGACAAAATTGTTGAATAAAGACGACTATCAGTACGTTTGATCAAAGTATCCTGAAGGATCGTCGTTGCAAATTTTATTTGACTCGTTTCGATACTATGAAAGCGTTTTTAAGCGACGCCATTGTCGAATGTTGATGCAATCTAAAAAGGTCTTCTCGAAGTTTAATGCCTTAGTACTGAAAGTTTTAATGCACAAACTGATAAAATCAATTCAATTCAATAAACGTTATGATTAAACAAAAGTACGGCATATCAAAAACCGCAGAGACTTTAATACATAATTTACTTTCATTTTCATATAAAAGTACTTTAAATCCAACCATTGAATTTAATTTCATCGTAAAAGTACTATTATTTTTCATTTTTATTGTACATTAAGTGTAATGTACCAGTTTATGCATAGAATTTTACAGTATCAGTACATTAAACATATATTCTTACGATCGTTATTTCCACAGATACGGGGAAAAAATTTATAAAAAATTAAAAGATTATTGGCGAAGAACGATACGTGTGATCATTCACTTCTGTTTGAATGATTTTGATAGCATAAAAGTGTTTTTCGCACGGGGAAATAATTATTGTCGAATGGACACGGGTATAGAGGAAGATACGCACAGGGGGAACGCGAGAGGAAATCACACGGGAGGAACGGAGGATCATGAGTTCGCCGAGAGGGTAATGGAGCCCCGGGAAATACTGGGTAACCCCCGACGGTGGTATAAATCAGTGTGCGCCGGTGGATCGGTGCGTTGCCGGAGTTATGGGCGGGACGGAAGTAGGGCCCCCATGATGTATGGTCACCACGTCGGGTACCGACCAAAAATCCAGTCTAACCGATCCTTCGAGACGAATGAACGAATTTGATTTTTCTTAAATCGTACATTCGGCGGATTACGCCGATCGACAAAAGTATCAGGGGCATTCAAATTTTACTACGATTGCTTCAGTTTTTTTTTTAGTCAAATGAAAAAAATATATTCCATTCCCGCATCGTCGTTTCTCTACTTCGTCATATTCTTGCGATAACAGACTTTGACGAAAAAAAAAAAAAAAAAATTCCTTCAAGATTTTCCGCTTTAGGAAAAAAGGAGATTTCGCTTATAACTAAACGGAATTCTGGACTATCTTTCAGCGAGTGGTGAAGGTAAGGTGAAAGCTCAAGAAGTTTTGGCCGTATGAAGGAGAGTTGCTAACTCTCGTCGGCTGGTTGAGCGCACTTTCGTGAAAATATATATTCCACCCACATGCCGGCACTTTACATAGACATAGGACAACGCACGTTAAACTCTATATATGTATCGAACGAAAATGCTTGGCACGCTTTCTCTCCCGCAAGCTCGGTGAAAAGTTGACCAAGTGTTATTACGTACGCACGCTTGAAATATTGCGCTCGTTCTGCATTTTTCGAATGGCTCTTTCGGATACCCGTAGTGCATCCGATTGGCTCTTCACTCGTGACCGGAATTTCCGGATACATGAAAATCTGCCGCGTCACACTCTGTTCACACCGGTTTTTTGTTAGCATATACGTTTGTTCGGGTGAAAAAAAAAAAAATGACAAATAGGCACTTGTTGATACTCCAATAGTCGCGTATAGTTCAGTAACAATGATTCAACAACCATAGTCGGCACTTTCACGACTGCGGAATTCATCTATGAAAAAAAAAAAAAAAAAAAAATATCGAGAATTGTTACACCTTGCAACTTTTGTGTCTCTCCACAATCGGCAAATCGCTCGACGTTGAATCCACAACAAGGACGTGTCGTTTAATGTGTTAAAATTTGTTGGATTTCGTGGGCTCTCACCTCTCTTTCACTGACGGGGCATTCGAGCGTAGCCCATTATTTACCGATCGGCAATAGCCGCGGCGGTCGAGTGTTCGGCATCGACAGCATACCGAGCGCCACTCCCCCGCTCGTCGCGGTGTGTATGGCAATGCTAAAATTTTAATTAAATTCTGAAAATTTACGAACGAGCTACGAACGCAGAGGTATATGGGGAGGGGGTAGATACTCGCGTCAGATCTAGTATGATTTTGCGATTACTCGTTATCGCATATCGACGCCGAGGGCGCTGTGACGATGTGTATTTGGCGTGTTTGGACGGAGTGAAAGTGGTAGATGAGCGTGTCAGATAGTTCGGGAATACGCGCGACGGTCACGCATTCTCTCGTTGGCAACGCGCGTGGCAGGAAAACGGGGTGGGGGATACGCGCGCTGACCAATTCGATTTTCCAATGAAAATGTACATTCGATAGGTCAAATTGGTATTTTCGCTGGCCGCGACTATTCGCAACGCCGTTTGGTCTCGTTACCGTGTGTTATATCAACGAGGTGGGCGCATGGACCGATCGAGCGGAGTAGATTCGTTTTCATCTCCCCGATTGCCGCTGCTCGGACCGGACGAGAGAGCGAGAAACTCCCGAGTTTGGATTCATTGGCGAGAATTCTGAAATTTCGGCGCACGCCTACGATGAAGCTACATCCGGGTATCGCTGGCCGTAGAAGCACTGGCAGTATGTACGGTATGTTGTTGGTACAAAGTGTGCGCGAATGTGCGGCAATCGAACGATAACGCGGAAAGTTCAATCTACCACGGATTTATCGCCTTCCCAATCTCATCCGGTTAATGTAACTGAATCGATATCTCCATAGTCGCGTTTATTATTTACTTGCCACGCAATTTACAACGGTGCAACACTGAACCCAATGTTGCAGTGGTATAAACGGAATTGTTGAAATTTTCAATGTTGTTTAATAATTAATTGGCAGACGAGAGCTTCGTTTATTTATCTCTTGGAGAAGCGGATCGGTTGTGTTTGTGATAATCAACGCTTCATTCTTGTAAGCATAAAATTGCGAATTTATGAAATTTCTGATGCAAAACAGGTTTCAATATTTTTTTAATTATTCACGGAACGATCGTTTGATAAAAAATATATATATTAATAAATCGTGACGACTGGGGAAACGCAAGAGACAACTTTTACTCCTCAAACTGCCAGTAGATGGGGTGGAAAACCGTGTTCTCGCAGCTCTATAAAAGTTAATTTAAGACTTTTTTTCGGGTGCTAATATTTCAAAAATAATGAGAAAAAACAAAATTCTAACATATATTTGACTGAAAAACAACGCAAAATACCCCAATATCCAAAAGTATGTTGTGAGTTTTTGGGAAGTAAAATTTATCATTTTTGTTCGATTTGGACTACTAATCGCTTCTTTCGATTTTCGAAATATGTTTTACGAATTTACCGAAAAATTTGTTAATTTCGATTCTGAATCGGAAAATGAAGTTAATTAATGGCGTAACTCTGAAATTTTTCATTTTAAGACGACCTTAAAATTTTTTCTTCTTGTTTCGTTCGGAAAAAAATTGTATGCATCGTGTTCAGTCGAGAATTCGTCGCCAGCGTTAAGGTAGAGAAAGTATAGTATCGGCAAGTCGTTATTCGACGATGGCAGGCCAAGTGGCGTAATGGTCATACGGCGAAGATGGAAACTCTCCGGGGGTCCACAATGGAAGCTAGTAACTGGGTGACCAACTTGAAACTCGAAAGTTTACGAGTAAGTTTCGCGGCAGAATATAGACACGAGAGCGCAGCGGGTAGAAATACAGGAGTATGGAATAACGTATATATTTCCTCGAATTGCGAGGAACCAAGCTGCTCATAAATTCACCAGATATAACTTCCCTACGTTCGCGGACCAGCCGGGCGTTCAGCCGATTGTTCTGAAGGCGCATTGGGTGCATTTATCGTTGGAATAATCGTATCTTTGTTCTCGCGACTTCTATATCTATTCCTATTCGAGGAGAAGCGCTAGGAGAGTTCCATACATTCAGTCACGTGTGTGAATTAAAATTCACCTGAGATAAATTTTCCGTGCTGTCCGTCAGCCCGTGGGTTTCAAGGAGAAATTGAGTTAAGTGACTTCCGTGGCGCACGGAGTAAATCCTGTATACCGGTAACTTGAGTTGGTCAACTCGCAAAATTCCCGACAATTCGTCGTTCGCCTGTCCAGTTCACGCGATACACCGAAAACATTCGGAGCGTGAACGTGGAAGAGCTCAGGAGTTTCACAAAATTAGGGAAAACAACGTTTTGACTCGCGTTTTACCCTGTAGGTAACCAACCCCAACCCTTCCACACCTTCGAAACACGTCTATTTCGCAGATTTTCGGGTACACGTTCCCAGTAGTTAGATGTACGAGAAAACACGGTCCGAACTCACGTCCGAGCTCCGCCGGTAAAGTAGATGATGCGATTCGTCCCTCTTCTCCTCGCATCCCATTCACGTTTCCTATTTAGGTTTCCTCTTGTTCATCGAAACAGTAGAAACAGACGTCGTACGCCCGAGAAGGTAGAGTACTACTAACTTGCGGTTTTTACTTGTACATCGAGTAGCGAAATTCTCGGACGAATATGGTCAGCAAAATTTTCGCGAATCAGTAGCACATGGGAAAATTAAATAAAAAATCCCTGCTTATGCTCTCCTGTATCATACTTATGTTTAACAGCCACAGCTCGGATGCGTGTTATAAACTTTAATATGGCTTAGTTCCGAGGAACAACTTCCGGATGTTGTAAAAAAAAAAAGAATAAACACGAAGCCCGTTAATACAGCATCTTGAAATAACGTTTCGGAGACTTCTGTATACCTTCCCGTATTTTCAAGTACGCGGAACAGCATTAAAATAAAATAAAAAAATTCCTCCATTATAATTGTTTTTTTAAATGGTCCTTTCACTTTTTTCTCCGGATCTTCGTTTGGAAATCAAACGATATCAGTATTACGTTCGATGCTTTGAAATTCCCGACACGCTTCGCTAGGCTTCTATCGATCGCCGAATTTCAGCGAGTATAATCGTGATTCCTCTTAGCCGAATCCGAATTTCTTGCGGTTCACGCTACGTTCCGGGTGCCCGAAGCCACAATCCACGGTGACTGCGGGAAACCGAGATTTCACCAACGTCGAGATGCTCCGAAGATAGCAAAGGCAATTTTTTTATTTGTTTGTCCCATCGTCATCTGCACTGCTAGACAATGGGCGATGAAGGAAAAACAATAATGGCTCTTGGGATCTTCGATGGGTAATAGTAAAAAAAAAAAAAAAAAAAATGACTGACCGGTTTTCTCTCAATTCCAAGTCCATCAATCTACCCTTAGGATACGGATACCCTCACTATCGTCGACGAATTATCGTGTTGACGTTAAATCTTTTTTCCCGAACAGATACGTACATCGACGTCTCGTCCGATGTCGTTAGGTTTTCGAAGAAAAAGATAATGGCACAGAGGAGGAGCCGTTGCTCGTTGAAACCCTATCCGACTGGTTATTTTTGCAGAGATACACTGTCGATTCAGTGTACCGTGAATCCTTAGAAATACGTGGCTTATATTTAAGAAAATTGGGCTGCGAGTGTAGAAAAAAAAAAGATTAAGAGTCCTTCTAAAATGATCGTTTTAGTTCGTTTTTTTGGAAAACCGAATAGCAACGCTCATTATTTATTCCTTCAATTGATCGCCGTGGCAAGCACGCTAGCTGTAGTGTCAATAATTTTCAATTTATTTCTCGTTCAAGCCTCTGCGTTCGGGAGGAAATAAGAAAAAAAAAACCGGCCAAAGGAAAGTTACCCCCGAATCCTGTGCAATCTCTCAGCGCTCCGATGCCTCGGTCGTAGCAGCAGCCGCTAGGGCGCTCTGCCACTCTAAATTAAATCGAGAATATCAGACACGTTTTATTTAATCAGTGAGAACGTCGTCGAAACCACTTCCTCTCTTTCTCACTTCCCTATCTCGCTGTCTCTCTCTCTCTCTCTCTCTCTCTCTCTCTCTCTCTCTCTCTCGCTCTGTCACACTTTCTCTTTCCCGTACTATCTCTTGCTATATCCGCTGAGGATCGTTCTGCGAACAATTTCCGAGGTAATACCGGGCGCGACCGTACCCCTACTCCAGTTCCGGCTGTACTATATCGCGATCGACCCGTTAATCGCGACGAAATTACCGTCGTTCGGGCGTTAGACGACTCAGACGCGGTGAATTTGCTAAGGTGACGTTCCGTAAAATTGGTTAACGACGAAGTAAGACGTCGACGCTGATACAAGTTTTTTTCGTCTATCATTGCAAGAAACAAATTAGGATCCGCTTCAGCTTTACGATAAACTATTCGTTTTGATGCTAAGAAATTCTTTATTTTAATCTTCTCAAATCACCAGTACAATACTTTTTCATGCAAATTGTTTGTCTTAAAAAAACGCCGACAGACGATCACTGTTGGACAAAAGGGTTGATAAGTTGCTTCAAATCCGTCCGAAAATTGATAAGCTGTTTTCCCGAAAATAACATAATTTTTTAAAAATTACTATTTTTTATTAAAAAAAAAAAAAACCATTGACGATCCACCATTAAAAATTACCATTTTTTAATAATTTAACTAGAGTTTCCCCGGGCTCGCGCGCTACGCGCGCTCGCTTTTCTTTTATTAACATTATAAAAATGTTTAATCACCGCCGCAACTTTTCACCAATGGAGGTCGCCGCCGCTTTTTTTTGTATTTTTACTTAGCCAGTCCCCCTTAAAGGGACTTAGAATATTTTTCCCCTCCCCCCCCCCCTTCGCCATTACTCCTTCGACCAAAAACATTCTAAGACCCCCTTAGAGGGACTAAGACTAAGGGGGACTAAGGGGGACTTAGAATATTTTTCTGATGGGTCTCATATACCGGAAACTTTATATATATATAAACTTTAACGGAAACTTTATATATATAGAGAGATATGTACGGATAGTACGAGCGTCAAAAAATTTCAGGGGCGTGACCTGAAGTTCGCGAAATGATCTATTGCACCGAGAAATGTCACGTGACATTCACTAATTTAGAATTTTTTTACAACGATTTGGGGTAACGTAATTCTGAATACAGTATGTTAATTTTTACAAATAGTATATATTTGCCCAATTCCATTGACCGAATATGATACTTTTTACTTTAATGCGGCGCCATGACATTGAAAAGAAAATGTTTGTAACCGCCTTCATTCAAAATGATTTTCCATGAAAATATCAGCTTTCGAAACGACGTAATTGGTCGAAGATTTGATGAGTATTTCGCAAAGAGTAAAAATAAAAGTTTCAATGTCCGTTGCCACTCGATATTCTGTATCTACTCAACTTGAATACGATACTGAACGCGAAAGGGGACTTTATCAAAAGAAATATTAAGAATTTAACTAACTAATATTCGGACTGCGCGCGTGCCTTTCAGTACGCGCAATCTTGGGGTCCAATTAGATGAAAAGGGCAGAGCACAAGAGGCACATTTTTAATAGACGGAAACGTGGAAGGGGGGATGGCTAGGGGAAAATGGAAAGAAACGAGAACAAAACTGGCACGGGTTCGTAGCTTCTTTGAACTCCGATAAGACTGCGAAAGATAGAAAACAAGATCGTGAGGCCTGTAGCAGCCGGCGCATCCACGGCTGAAGCGTCTCTTAAGCGCCCGAGATTCTTATCATCGGATTTAATATTAACTGGATTCCTTTTGATATAGCTTTAAGACGGTGTTGAAGAGAATTTCCTCATCGGGTTTCCTCATCGAGTCGCGGCGGGAATAAACGGGAAGGCCATCCCTCGTATTTCCCGTATCTCGTGAATGCGAGAGGGTGGGTCTCGTGTTCTTGCTTTGTGAAAAAAAAAAAAAAAAAAAACGATGAATCAAGTGACGTACACAACTTTTCGTTGATGAAACGAGCGCGTCCCGGTTTCCGGGCTTTGAACACCTAATTTCTGAAATTTTTGAGGTTATGGTCGTATCTTCGTGACATCATCGTTCATCTCGTCTTTTTAGAAAAGTGATGAAACGTCATAGATGAAAACTCAGCTCGCAAACAAAAGAGATACCTATATTTTCTTTATTGTTTACGAAGTATACAGTCTTATGCTTAAAGATAAAGCATTGAGGTACTAAACTCGTGCGCGGGATGCGCGGAGAATATTTTTTATTTATTTATTTTTTGTGTCTTGTGGTTGCGCCAGATTTTTAATGGCTTGAATCGTCTTGCAAGCGGTGCTTGCACATCCGGAAGTGTTAAACTACCCTCTTCAGACAACGGGGGTAGACGGAGGCTTGCCTGAAGATTGTAAAACTCGTTCAAATACTCGTCTGCTCGCTGAACATAAATAGCGAGAATACGGTCGAGACCGCAAACCTTCTTCTTCGCCCCCGTACTTATTTCTTGAGACGCGATGTTTACGAGTTTGTGCATCCACTGTCTCGACGAAAGAGCGCTAGTTTTATGCTCGACTGGCGCGAACGAGCGAAGAATTTCGATATTAGAATTCCTTTTTTCGACAGTGTTTCGTCACTCGACAAGTTTGGCGCGCCGATTGCCAAAAACTGTCGACCAATTAATAGATTCGGGTGCAAAGTCAATTTTTTTTTAATCAATCGATACTTCCGTTATCGACTTATCGAAAAATTAGTGTCAGCTTAATCGACAATTTCCATTTTAAATTATTTTTTTGCACACGACAACAATAGATCGTTTTTTTTTTTCCTTTGAATAGTCAAATTGCATCTGTTTAGTCAGAAAATGGCGTTTTTTCTTGTATGAAATAAAGAATGAGAAAAAAAAATACAGAGGTGAGTGAAGTTTTCCATCTCAAGAAGCTTTTTCAAAGTGTACACCAGCATTTCGTGTAATCATTATGATGATCGCGTGAGAGGCCTTCATTTGTATATCTACTTTCGTTGGCGGTACAAAGTTGAACGATAGTTATTTATCATCGTCAAGCTTTCACCCCTCGCCCCTTCTCGGCGTAGAGAAGAGAGGCCAAGGCACTCGCCCACCCCAGACCCATCGATATAATATATCGATCGCATTACTCGCCATACTATAGTGTACGCACGGTAGACGCTTTTTGTGCGTCTGTACACTTCTAGGCGTCCCCATCGCGTTTCCCACCGGTCTGCAGACTTATTATACATTTTTCCACGGGGAAGGTATTACCGGCAGATGTCGAAGCTCTCAAGAACATGGAGATGGAAAGTGACGAAGGGCTTGTAAAAAAAAACGTCACCAGTTCTCATTCCCGATAGAAATGAGTTCAACACCTTCGTAATGTTATATTCGTCAATCACAAAAGAATCGAAGAGAGGAAATGAGAATAAAAAGATGAAACATTAGGGAGAATCGGAACTTTGGAACTTGTCTCTGAGTAACGCGATGCGAAAACTTTCGTAAAGTGGCGGTGAGGAGCTGAGAGAAGCGTTCCGGATGAAATGCGAGTGTACGGAAGATTGGTGGCTATACACATGTAGCACAGCGGTGGTGTGCTTTAATATTTCACGTGAAGCTTAAGGTGGTTATAAGCGACCTTGCATTGCTGCATCCGAAATGAGGCGAAGCAGCTTCTCGTTGAAGATGGGTGGGCGGTACGCTATAGACGTAGCGGGTGCAAGATGCAAGGGGGAAGGGGTGAGGGCGGGTGGATGATGGTGTCTAGGCTACGAGAACGAGCTATCGTGCACTCGATGCGTTCGAGGTACTCTCCTATTTTCATTTCCGCGGTAGTCAGCTGCGCGCAAACGGTGAGAACGCAAAAGGAGGAGACGATGAGGGCGAGAGAGTGAGGACGGTGAGAGTAGCGGTATAAGCGGAAATGGAAGTGAAGAGGTAGCGAGGTTAAGCCCGCAGCCACCGCAGCAGAAGCACAGTAGAAACGGAATCAGAAGTACATAGCCATATAGGAAGTGAGAGAAACTCTATATTGCCTCCTCACCTCCCCCCTCCCCATACCCCTTACTCCTCAAACCTCGATGTCGCGGGTTGCAACATTGAAATTTTATTTGTGCCGCGTACATGAACGTCAAAACCGGATGACACTGATGTGCGCCCGCTTACTGTAGGCAGCTTCCTGTTTTTCAACTATAAACTTCGTTTCTCTTTTTTTTATTGTTTCGCAGTGTTTCTTTGCTTTTACATACAGGAACTTTTGTTGTCGGGAAAACATTTTTTTCCCCGAGATTTTTATCTCTACGTGTTTGGAATGCTTCAAAATATTGAGAAATCATATTTGGAAAATATTTTTAGCGTGTGTGGTGAAAAAAAAACGTCACCATGATAGCTGTCGCAAATTTCGAAAGATCGAGCTGACATTTGGGATATAATCGAATTACCATCAAAGTTTATTGGTATTAAATTTGGTCGGAATGGACAAAAGGGATGTCAATGTTATGAATATTCAAATTTATTTTTGAAAAAAAAAAAAAAAATTCTCACTACAGTTTCGACGTTTTTAAATTTATTTGGGTAAAATTCAATGAATAAGTGATGCTTCCACCATGAATATTTGGCATTCATTTCGATGGCGTTAAAATTTTACAGAAAAAATACTGAAGTAACTTTAACTTCAGCGAACGTCTTCTTGTCGAGTTAAAATCTGATCAATGGCTTCCATATAAACGTATTAAAAACCCGGCGCTTGGCGACAACTTAATCTGATTTTTTGATTGCTGCAATTTACCGATGAAGCAAAAAATCCGGATAATTGAAAAAATGTCACATTGCTTTGTCATTAATAACCTCTATTCACAAAGCTCCCTCTGTGAGGAAATCAATAAATTCTAAACGATGCTTTCTCATCGTAGAAGCTTCGTGAGTAAAGGAAATAAATGACGAAGCTGTGTAAAAATGTGCAATTTTCAGGATTTTTCTCCTCAGCATCCGATGAATCCATTGGATCAACTCGTCCAAGTAGAGCGCAATGTAATTTTCAAAAATCTTCACCGTTTTCAATAAGCAAATGATACATTTTTGGATAAACAGAAATGAAGTGCATTTATTCTGACCTCCGACCCCAGTCACCTCGGGCTTTCGCCAGCCTTCACGAGAAAGGGAAACGGATGTTTTGACATTTTCGTATTGAGATCAAGTCGATAATGCAAAGGATTTCACGAAACAGGACACTCTCCCGATTTGAAAGGAAGCCATTTAGATTGTAAATGTCTAGATGATCTTTAGTCGACTATCAAACTGTATTCACGTCTTTGGTGAGAAGACATTTATATTGTCAATATTGACTGAGTTTCTAGTGGACGATCAAGCTTCGAGTTAGATCACCGACACTAGGGAATCGGGATGGGTTGACTCATAGCAAGTGGGTGTATTTATTCTCATACATCTCGGCAATAAACCCGCGGAGTTTCAACAATGCGCGCAAAGCTTTTGAGAGTGAACGCCGTCCCGTGGCGTCGGCTATGCGTCTCATTGCATTTTATATTAGTTTTTGAAAGGGGAAGGGGGGTATATGGTCGCGGAGTATCCTCTATTTTCTGGTCTGATGCTGATGCCTCCTCGCGTCTACGCTGCGCGATACCATGTTACTCTCGGGCGTCCTCCTCGCTCTCGCGTATCGCGTATTTACGGCGATAATAACTCTCGCTATGAACAGAGCAGCCGGCGAAGTGGCTACCACCGATAAAACTACCTATACACATCGTGGAAAGTCATCGCTGTGAATCGCTGCCACAGTAAACCATAACGCTGGAAGCTTCGTATACCGCATAGACATATATACATTTCTATGCGTTATTGCGTAACAACGCGGAGTAAGCTGAACGAGGAAAATGGAAGGAAAATGAAATTTTTCGTGGATGGGATAACAGTTGCAGGGACGTCGGGAGCAGAAGAGACTATAGTCTCTCCATCGTCTTCTGAAGATTCTTATTTCTAACATCTGCATTTACGAATCCTCATTGCTTCCATCCGTCTTGCTAAATGCTCCGGACAACCGGTGAAGTTTGTCTGGTAATTTATAGTTACTAAAGTTCAGCGAATTCAGGCAAAACGGCGCATTTTATTTTATCTTATCGGTTAAAAAAATCATATCGAAAATTCCATGCGATGATTCGAATCGGTGATCTTGCCATGTAAAAAAATTGTATGCTTAAGTATAACAACACGAAAAAAAATAATACTGCTAAAACAAACGTCAATAATAGGACTTTAATTTTGTTGGAATAGTTATACTTTTTTTTTTTCACCAATAAAAAAAACACACTTTTTTTGCGCTATAACCGAAATAATCGATACCCTTCTCTGGGAAGAATTTTTAACGATTATTCGATAATGTGGTATAATGCGAAAAAACGTGTGAATTATTGGACGATAGAATTCGAACGCAATACCAGTGTGAATTGGCAATGCGACAATCGAATCATCTCGCTATGTACACGGCATGGGAAATGATACGCTATGCCTGGATGCGACGGGTTAAAAAAAAATGGCGGAAAACGGACACGGGTCGAATCTACAGTGGGGTCCCAACTGCGGCATAAACATATTTCCAGCGCGTGACCGAGTTAGCATGGGGGGTTATCCGGCGGTCCATTGGTCAGCGCTGGCCAGTCGAACCATACGAGCAACCGGGAGCTTCGCTGTGAATCTACACGGTACGGCTACAGAAGAGAGGCTTCCCAGTGTCCCACCACGTTGCAACACCCCCTCGGTGTAAAATAGTACCTGGCCGCGATCCAACCTCGTACGTTACTTCCGCTTATACGTATAACGTACCTGCCAACCTCCTTTTGCCAACGTACGAACATCGGGCTCCTCTCCTTACGCTATATATCTTCAACTCGGGGGCTAACCTCGAGTTTTCTCCTTTCTAGCTACGTTACGAGGTACGCTTCGACTCCACGACGACGACGACGAATTCTCCTACCCTCTTCCCCTTCCTTGCTCGCCTTCTCGTCACGGTAACCCATACATTCCCAACCGCTCTTATCAGAAAGATTGCACTCGCGCCAAAAATGTCATCCTCGGGATCTGCGGAAAACCTGGGCGCGATGGATCTATGGCGTTGGCTCGATTCAATCGTTTAAATCCTCAAACGAGAGACATTCGCGCCAACGAGGGTTTCCGAATTGGATGAATTGATAGCATTTTTTATCTCGAATTTAGATATATATAGTTCGATTTTTTTTTTTTTTTTTTAAGTCAAAGCGAGGCACTCAGTATGTGTATCACTTTTTTATTTGTACCATGCATCGGAATAAATGGTTGGAAATTTGAAAAAATAAATAAAAAATCATTGTCATCCGGATAATCTTCAAAGATGTCCTACTACGACCAGAGATACCTACTTATGGCAAATAAAACAGTAAAATATGGGATTTGCCGAAAAATAACTCAGTTTACAATCAATGCACCGGCATATTCGCATTTTTTTCTTTGATATCAACGAATTTGATACTGTATTTTATTCAGTGAAAGATGTTTCACGAATTAGGGGAAGAATTTTTATTTATTTATATTCTTGATCGGAGAATACTTAAGTCATTGTTCTGTTGTTTTTTCAGTAAACAAATGGCTTTTTCTTGTAAATGATTCTCTGATTCAGATTTTGCATTTTATTGGATTTTAATCCAATTGACTTGACTGTCTTATAAGGTCGGCCTTAAAAATACGGTACGGATTTTTGTTGTAAAAAATTATTTAAATTTTGACCCGAAACGGTTTAAAATACAGGAAAAGTCCTTTAATAAAACGGTTATTTTTTTTCTGCTATACAAATTGTGCCAACTTCTCGAATTCTATCTCGAGGTTCCAGAATCTCGCTTCGAAGCTTGCAAATCTACTATCTGCTATTCTTTCCTTATTCCGGTTGCTCATCCCGAATCTCCATTGCCCTCCTCCCCCTCGTCCTGGAGCCGCTATCCGTTCCCTCGGTGCCAGCAAAAACTGCGATAAACTAGAACTTAGTACCCCTTGAGTAAGTCCATAGTACTAATTACTCGCTCATGTATGTATGAGCTCGATAAGCGGCCACATCCGGTAGTAATTTAAACACTGTTTAACCGGAACGATACTCAGTTATTCGCGATTTACACAGATATATCATATTTTTTTCACCCCCTATCTTTTTCGTCTCTTCGTCATCGGAGTCAATGATTCGCGTGAGAACTTAACGCTTTGCGGTCTTTAAACAATTTAAAATAATAACAAGCGCAGTGTAATGGAAAAATAATAAAAGGCTTCTTAAGCTGCACTTACACGGATATAAGTGAAAATACGTATATATGTATATTATATACACGTGCCTTGACGAATTTTAATCAGTGACGCTGAACGTTCGTATTTTTTTTTTTTTTTTTTTGGTTTCGCATATTTTTATTTTTTATTTCGCAGCTTCATCCGAGCGCATCTCTGGAAGTACGTACACGTATCTAGGTACTATCCTTTCGTCTCTCTCTTTCTTCATTATTTCACGCCGCGTTACAGATTCGTTACGTCGTCGGGCAACACGCCCAGGTCCGTATGCGGTGTATTCTCTGCCGTAGCTTTAACGAGGTCCAATTTACGTCAAGGGCCTCCGCGCGCTGCTCTACAGCGGAGTGCGCGACTGGTGCCCCTCGAAAACTCTCTCCCGAGCGGTGTAGGCCCTCTCTTGTTTAAACAAAGCGACGTGTGATACAGGAATTCCAAGGGTTCGATATATATGCCGCGCGTATATATAGTATATATATTATATACAATAACAAACGCGATTTCTCTTCCACTCATATGCTTTGAAATCTGTTCTTAATATGGGCGATAAAACGCAGCCCCCCATTGTTAATCGGTTTCGCAAATAGGCTTATTTAGACGCGCGCACGTCGAGTGCATTAACATCCAGCGATCGGTATAATATTTAGCGAGGACCGAAGTGGCAGCGGTGGGGATACGCATCCCGAATCCAGGGCTACCGGACTCTGCGGCCAACAAAGACCGGCCTCGAACGTCCTGCTTGTGACGTTTATCATATTTTATTACCTTTGCCCGCAAGCGCGTCATTGTTCGTTCGTCTGTTTAGTTTCCGGTTATTATATTTGGTCGAAAACCCCGCGCCTCCCTTTTGCCCACCCACCCCGAGCCCATTATACAAACTCCGCGTAGCCGCAGCAACCCGGCTAACGACGAAGCCAATGAAGTGGAGTTACGACTTTTCTGTCTGACGATCGCCCCCAACTGCCAAACCGATCGTACCATTAATTCTGCACCCGACGAACGGAGCGAATGGCTTGTTTTTTTTTGTCTCCGAGTTCTTTCGAACGATTCTGCCGAAAATTATTGTTTACGATGCTCTATCTATTTCTTTGTTTTATTATAGGCTCATCGAGCTTAAAGTTGACTTTTTCTCAAAATTATGTGTCAAATTTTTAATCATTTATTTCTGTTTATTAATTCGTTAGTGTAAATGTCGGTTTCATTTGGTCAGTAATTGTCTCGTATATTAATAATAATAATGATTTTGAAATAATGAAACGTTTTTGGAGTCTATTTTATTATGTTTTTTTTTTTTTCGTAATTATTTGAATGGATATACATTTTTTGTAATCACTACTTTTATGGAAGATTTTATAAAAAATTCTGTAAAAGCCTAACATTAAACTCCGTAATTTAGGTCAACTCTCGATGACCCATCATTGTTGGCAAAATCTGTTCGCGTTACAGGGGATGAAGGGTTCGCTTGATTTGCGTACGCCGTTATAAAAGCAGCAGAGTTTTATCCGCGAGAGGAAGAAATTCTTTATTCTCAAGTTTTTTACGCTTCTCTTCGTCTTTTCGAAACGTCGTCACGTGCTGCAAATAGGACGAATACGAAAACGAGGATAACGCAAGGTGAGGACAACGCTAAAGAACGTGAAGCCCGTGGACGAGGGGGTCGCAAGGCCGAAGGAGACGGAGCAACGGTCGAGTGTTTTCCGGTTTGATTAAAATCAGAAATGATTTATTCTCCGTGCCAACGAGCCTTCGTCCCCTCCCCCTCCCCCGGCCCTCAACCCCCTCTTTTCGACGTCTCTCCCGCTGCCACGATTTCCGGTTCAATCACAATAGACGGCAAACACCCTTCGCGCTTGCGCTTGCGATTTCGACTCTATTTCCAATCGAGAGTTCGATCTCGATATCGACATCGCGATGTAAAATTTGAGAGCCATGCAATCCTCACGCAGAGATATTGATCCACGAAACGATATGATTTTTACGTTCGTGCGGCCACTTTCGGCTTTCGTTTTTCTACCTCCCGCTCCCAATACTGTAAAATACACCAATCAAAGGTTTTTTTTTTTACAATTTCATGTAAAAAAAATGGATTTTATTTTTTATCGGTTTAAAAAATCTTAGCGAAAATCCCATACAATTAAGAATTCGTGTAACACACATTCATTCCATGCATGTAAAATAATTCCCGGAATCGAATATGCCAACGCGTAGAACAAGTTTCATTTTTGATGAATGTATATTTCTTTTCTATTTACGAAAAATTAAATTTTTACAGTTTTTGATATTTCCACGCGTCCATTTTTTCACACGATCTGAATACTATTGCCGAAAAACGATCGCTCGAGACGCATGACATGATTTTTTTTTTTCACCTACAATATAAATAAAAAAAAAACAAAATTTTTTTTTACAATTGAAAAGATGATATAAATTAAGATACAACACTATAAATATAGAATAATTCGACCAGCATTTGGCAGAAATCCAAAATTACCGATATCTTGTATCACTTAATGGCTCCACTGACGATAGAGCAGAAATTATCGGAGCGTAGAGGAGAAACACACATCGGATATCGAAGATGGCCTCACATTTGCACCTGTTTGCTATGTAGGAAAACATACGAAGGGAGCGCGCAATAACTAGGCTTCGCTCGAGTGGATGTCGAGGCCAAGAATGTAAGCATACGCGGTGCATGAATACACCGTCCTAATGGGGGTGGTTAGTAATTGCAGCTATTAGCGCGAAAGATACCCGGTGCAGCGATGGGTCGTCTACCTAGCGTAGCATGTAACATCTCTTGAATAATCGATGATGAGTGGGCCGCCCATCGTTCTGATGATATGCGCAGGCATAATAATCCACTTCGAAGTCTCAGGAAACCACCCCATCTCGATGCTCTCGTCGCAGTGTGTTGTGCCACGCTATTATGTCACGGGGCGTCGATGCGTTATTGTCCCGTGTGCATTTACTCGGAAAAATACATCAACGATTCGCAGTTACGAATGAACGTTAATTAACTAAGTTAAGTGATTAACTCCCTTTGTGCCAATCGCAAATTAAATGGATTCAAAAAATTAAATTTCCATCATTTAGTGTCTTTTCATCCTTCATTCATTTTTCATCGATGATGTGCAAAAATTAAATATTTTAAAACCCTCAAAATATTTTATTTTTATTATAACCATTTTATTCTTCGTAATTTTATTATAAGTATATTGCATTTTTTAAAATGATTTTATTAATTTTTACTACTGCGAAAAAATTTATTTCGTGATTTTTTTTTTCGATTACGTTACTAAATTTATTTTTTTACTTTGTTTCGATTGTATTTCTCAATGATATTATTGTTGTAAAATGGTTTTTTTTTTTTAACATTTTCACGTTACACAATTTTCCGGATACGCGTGAGGGTTCGTTACGTCCCGAGGTTATGTAAAAAAAGTATCATCGTTGGTTTGCGTCGAACAATGCATGGAGAACGGGGGTGTATCGGCGGGGTTACAAGACCACGAGAGGCTTAACAAGGTCCGTGTTTAGACTGTTCTCGGCCAGAAGCCTCTGTTCGCAGGGTAGCCAACGGAACGTTATACATCCTCGACGAGCGAACTCGATGTTAATTATTTTTGCGTGCATTTCGAAAGAGCATTAAATACCCTTTTTTGGCAACGGCAATCTTCGTGAAGCCGGTAACGCTCGCCGCTAACATATGAGAGAGTTCTCGAATTCTTTCGAGGTCAAGCATGCGCACACCTTTCGACCTCTCTTAATTTGCCGAAAAGCCGTCTCTACTACATGCCACACGCATACTTCACGAACCCCGTTTATTTTCTCATTGTATATTATAAACAAATACGCACCAAAAAAAAAAAAAACATAAAACGTCGTGACTTTGATCAACAAAGTTCTTTGTGAAAGTTCTTCCTCGTTAACGACCTCTCGAGCGCAAGTTTTTGTCGGTCGCGTTTTTTGGTTGCAATTAAATAAAAAAAATATATATTTGTGAAATACTACTCTCGTATTTCTGTGCTCGAGTTTTCGGCATCAAAGGAGACTCAACGACAGTCTGGAAAATAAAAAATAAGAGTTCTCGAATCGAAGTACTTGGGAGGCAACGTGATGAGATACCGAATGCCTAAAAACTGGTAGTTAACAGCCGATATCTGTTCGAATATTTGCTATATGCCGAACTCCGAAGTTACAGCGTTCCGTATTTTTTTACGTTTTTCCTTCACAACTTAGGATATTCAAGGGCAGCTATATACCTGTATGGTAATAAATGAAATTCATCAAGCAAATACGAAACTTTTTGTTTGAGTATTGAGTATCGAGTATTCGTGACTGACGCTGAAAAAGCTGAGCGAAAAGTTTGCAGACTTCGCTCCATGGAATCGAATACAAAATGAAGTCTCAGCAATGCATGGAAATTTGATAACGTGGTAAATGAATTATCGATTACGAGGGTCCGGGAAAAAATATGCACGATGCTTACACTGAATTAAATTTGGAATATTGAAAATTTCGGCATTAAGTTAAAAAAAAAACACCTTTATGTTAAAAAACGAAAAAAAAAAAAAAAAAAATAGCGGAATTACAATTAAAAAAAAAAAAATTTCAATGTCGTCCATTAATCATCAATGCCTTCGAATTCCAAACCTCGAAAACACTGTAGCAAATATGAAACATTAATCACTTAAAGTACTCAGCATTTTAGCATCAAATATGTAACGGACAATCTTTTGTTTTATTGTGATTTTTATGAATATTTATGAAGAACTAATTGTTTACAAAATAAAGGTTAATTATTTATTAATCAATTGCTATTTCGGGCAGTGAAAGTTTATAACGGACGATCTTATTATCGTATTAAATAAATATTGAATTACAACAGAATATTCGAGTTTCTATCTATTAACATCGTTATATATATATATATATGTACCGGACGGCCCTCGAGAGGCGAGGAGCTCCGGGTTAACGGGTGAACGAGAGAGAGAGAGAAATACGTAGTGAAAATAGCGACCTTCTTGTTTGGTGATCGTCGAAGGCTCCGTGCGGCACCGTCTGTGATACTGCGTCCAGTTGTTTCTCAGAGGTGCAGAGCGAAATATGCAGAGGGATCCGATTCGATGGTTGCTCCAAATAAAACCGACAAGTCGCGCTGGCCAGCCGCGCTGTCGTTTATGATCCGTCCTCTTATGTCACCTCTTCTACTTGTGATCTCCGTTCCGTTCGACGGGTGCCGCAGAAGTGCCGATTAATATATTTAGTCGGCTCTCCTTTCCCTGTTTCGTTTGATTTCGGCAACGATCGGGTGACGTATTGTCACGCATCGATGCCTTCGCTCGAGGTGCGAGTTTTCTCTCTCCCCTCTTCGTTTGACCCATTGGTCGTCTTTATCTTTCTCTCTCTCTTTCTTTACTCTACTTGTCGTTTGTATTCTCACAAATATTTATTCGGAAAAAAAATCTTCGCATTGAAAAACAAATTTCAATTACGATGAAAACGCCGAAAAAACGATGCATCTTGAACATCGTGAATTCTCAAAGAAAGATGACCTCGCGTTGTAATCCGGTTTCCGAGTGTCCATCGCCATGTATTCTTTCGCGATCTCCGCTATAAATATCTCATTCCAACAAGCCGAGATCCGTTTGTCTAAAGATTTGTGCAAATTTATCGTGTCTCACTCACCGTTGAATCGCGGAAAATAATTAAATTGCATTGGCAATAATGCGAAAAGAGCGAGATATAAAATGGGAATAAGGTAAACGATGGAAAAACTTGGGAATCCTTTCACGAGCTACTCGCAGCGGCTTAACGTAACGAGTTTCTTTTTTACCTCCCTATCTCCTGTGGCCTCTCACTTCGAATGCCTCGCGTTTTATCAGGTGTACTTTAATACATTAAACGTGACGAGAGCGACACGCGAAGAGAATACGGAGCGTTCGAAACAAGGATATGCCTCGCGGGTAGAAAATAATGCTACCGCACCACTTTGAAACGACAGAGAAAACATTTCGCCGAGACAAAAGGTTCCCCGGCTGCGGGTCGACGAAAAATTTTAAGAGCCCGAAGGAGTTTCGGCGGTTGTTCATTCTCTGTCCATTGCGCAACGGACGCTGAACAGGGAGGGGGAATGCGACAATTCGAGACACCGAATTCTGTGACCCTTATACGATGAAACATTTTTGTGCCTTTTCTACTACAACTTGGATTGTGCTCACGATAATATTTACGACGTAATGCGGACGCGACGGAAAGTCAACTCTTCACTGTGCTCCGAGCGAAGCACACAGTAATTGGCGGTAAAAGGGGTATAAACAGAATTTTTACTTACTATAGCGGGGAAAAACCACCACAGCAAATCTGAGTCAAGTACAAACACAATACTAACTTGCGCCGTTGTTGGTTCATCAAAATTATTTGGTGAAAATCTCAATCACGTAACTTTGAAAACTTTGAAACGTCGGAAAAATCCAACAATCATTTTTTTTCTGAAGGGTTCTCGACACTTCTAATTAATTATGCTTCATTATTTACTTTTTTTTTCGATTTTACCGGTGCATTTTCAATTTTACCATTTTTTAAAAATGCATAACGAGTAGCAGAGAATCGAAAAACACAGGTCGCTCCGACGTTTAAAAATCCATTTCAGCTTCCGACCCAACAGTAAGTTTGAAATATACTTCCCTATATCTTGTATACATATATCTCAGTAAATACTGAATTTCTGTGAGGAAAGGGTCTCTATCGGTACAAGAGCCGAATATAATTGATTAGTTAGTGCCAATGACTGATGCGCTGCCAATAACTGCTTTATCACCGGTATGGATGATAAATACGGACCCGAAATACAAGTTTTTCTCGCGATGTTTCGGCGCCCCGTAATTTTTGTTCGTCAAATCGAATTCGTAAGCTTCCATCGAGGCATATTCCGAGCTCCTTTCGCCGCCACGGCCGCACCTGATCATCTCGGGATCATCGCTACATTCGCAAGATGCACCCTGCGCCGCATCGAACTTCGTGAAAAGTACCATCAGCGACCAACGATACGTGCGCTGGCAATAGGCTCATCCCGAATTCGAACTCTGCTCGCGACGGCAGTATATATATATATATTTAGGGACATGTATGGCGAAGCTTTGCTCGTCCCTTCTTCTAACTCTTGTACGTTCGTAAAAGAACGATCGACAAACCTGTCGATACACGTTATATCGATACTACACAACCGGCAGTTCCTACCGATGCGTTAATTATTTCGGCTTCTCTCTTACAGTCGTTTTAATTATGACCAATTAAACTGATTCGCATTGCAGCGGGCCGTCACACACAGGATGCACGTGTCTGCCACGGGATTCCTTCGTTCGATCGCATCATTAATAAATGCTGCAAGATGCAATATTAAAAAGAAACAGAAAAAAAAAATTCATAAAAATAATAATATCAATGAAATTTACTGCTCGATTTTTCACACTTCGTTTTTTTTTTTTTTCGATTAAATGTAATATGTTTTGTCAAAAATCGGGATATCGTGAAATTTAAATGAACGAAGTAAAAAAAAAAAATTTAACGGATTTTTGAGATATTTTATATAATTAAAAGTTGCGGGAAGTTCATTTGAGATTTATGATATTCCAGTCATAAATTGAATTAACTTCTTTCAGTTGCTTGACATGTTTTTCCCTCATTAATCGTATTCATTATACTACCGGGCAGAAACAGTGACGGTGTATATTTCGAACGAATTTACGGAACCGAGTTTTTTCGAAATTTCCTCGAACGTAACACTAGCGTGAGTGTTATTCATTAACGCCGTCGTACGGGATGAGTCGCAAGACGTATACTTTTATGTGCAAAATTATAAGGGCGAAACCGGGTTTGTGCTTCGTCATCGTCACTGAAACCGAACCGGTTAGAAGTCAACCAGTCGACTTGGCTTCGGTACGTACCCTCGTCTCTGTCACACAACGAGAAATGAATTAATTAATCAATTAATTAGCGATCCGTGGGATCGTTGACACTCGTGTGGAGTTTATTATTCTTCCATTGAAGCCGAAATCGCAAAAAGGGGGGAGGGGGTGGGGGGAGGGGTATAATATTGTAGTCTCAAGTTCGACGAATGGATAAACGTTTTTTGATGAATTAAAATCAACTTAAATACGGGGATTAAGAAGTATGTTTTTTTTTTTACTAAAAGTACCTCTTCCGGTGGCCATATTGTTTTTTTATAATTGATTTTTTTTAGACTCTGAATGCCTGTACCGTACGTAAAAAAATCATTTTATTACACAGTGATTAAGAAAAATGTACTCCATATACTCAATTACTTCGGATTTCGAACCGTCAGATGTATCCTCTAAATTTTATAAATTTGATGTACGATATTAGAGTCTTTTTCACGGACAGTATTTCAATAAAATTTAACGTGCATCGCGTTCGATATTAAACCGGATAGTAAGCAGTTGTAATATTCATCACCGGCCTAACAGCTCCGACACGGAGCAGAATCGGCAAATATTTCGCGGACAAGTTTTTCCACTTCCGTCGGATAATTTTGTTCGATCGTCGAGTCCATTCCTTTGCGGTGGTAGCCAAGCGAGCGAAATGATTAAAAACCACCAAAAAAATTGTGCCGCATCAGAAATCGAGATCGACACATCGACGAAGGAAAAAGACCAATGAGTAACAATCGAGGGGGTGGGAAGGCCGATTTTATTGCTAATGCAATCGAAGCCCACCGGGCGTATCGAGATAAAACGAATGAACGTGGGCGCGCGGCGTGACGCGAGTGTTGAGTACCTTTTGGAGGAAGAAGAGATTGAAGAGTCCCGAGTAACTTCATATGTGCCATGGGTTTCGAACGCAACGCAATGTGCAAAAGGAAAATGTCCAGTGTGCCAAATGCTTTTGCTTCTATACCCGGTGAGAGTACGAGAGATTCCTCTGTCCGCGAGGTTTCGGTGTGCGCAGGCCCGGTATACAGTATCGCAAACATTGCCGGACCGAGTGGAGTTTTATGCAAGCGTTGATCGTTAATCAATCACCCCGCGCGTTTCGCGACGAATACTGCGGATGCGCTCGGTATCGAAGCCGGCTGCGTGCGAGAGAGGGCCCGAGGACTGATGGCGAAATGTCCATCGCTCTCATCGCGACGTCGTTGAGAGAAACAGTAAAAAGAAGGGAAGAAGAGACAGAAGAAAGGATTACGAGAGTACGAGTGTCGGCAAGGATACAGAACGAAAAGTTCTCTCTCCCCTTGTGTGCGCGCGCGCGCGTGAGTATTCGCGAGAGAATGGGTAGCGATCGCTGGCAAAAGGGACGGAGCGGCTACCCCGATAAATATTGTTTTTGTCGCGAGGGCATCGTGCAGCTTGCCTTCTTCTCTATCTCACTCATTCACAGCAACGATGTTCTCGATGTTTGCTTCGCGGTCGATGCGCCTTTCCACGTATCTCGACTAAGGAAAAACGCTATCCGAGACAACCCCTTTCGCTTCTCACCCCCCCCCCCCCCCCCCCCCCTCACTGCGACTCTCCAAGCTTACCATCTCAAACTCCTTATACAACGTTACGTAGAGGCGACACAAACGTTCTCATAGAAGGGAATTAATATTCTTTTTGTTCACGTTTCGCGAAGATCGGACGATCGGTTTTATCGTAGACCTCTGGCGAACGCTAATGGACTTTGGCAAAATTAGTGTCGAAAGGTCTAATACCCGATGTTTTTATTATACGCAACCGACGAACAATAAGACGATAAATGTAGCTGGACAAGGAACAGAGAAAAAATCTGCGCGATGTCTAAAATATATACAGGTAGCGACCAGAAAATAAAAGGTTGGATCAGACCTTCAATAAAATGTGAAGTCTCGGCAACATTTTCAAGTTTTTCTCTGTGAAAAACTTAAACGGGAGGTTTGAAAAAATTACGCTTCATCTTATAGGCCAATTACCACACATATGCATCCGAAAAGACACAACATCAACAAAACATTAAAATTTCAAAAAACGATTTTTTTAATAATGAAATTAAAAAATTACCATCATTGTTAATTTATTAATTTTAGTATTCTCGCCTGAAAATTTTTTTTATTAAATTCAAACTGCTTTGAAAATTATGATTTTTATTTTTTATTCATGGAGAAGGAAAGGGACGCTTTTCATTTACATGGCTATTTCCCTTCAAGAATTATATTTTACAAAGAAAGAGTTACGCAAGACTGAAATGTTATGATTTTTCTTTGAATCGATCTGCTTAATTGGTGTCATTAAAAATTATAAGACCTATTCCAACTTTCTTCAGGATTCTCTCCGTCAGTACAATAGGATTTTCCTTCTCCGTCCCGAGGTTGAAACAAAGAGAAATCAGAGGTAAACCCTCCACTTTGAACCGCATTAAATTCTCGGAGTTTCTGTCCTCAGGCTACTTGTACACTTCGACTCACTACTTTCCGTGTCTTTTCTGTGTTACGTCGATAGATTGGTTTTATCGTCGATCTTTTTTGAACTGACGAGAGTAGCGGAAGGAGGAAGATTATCTTGTGCAAAATTAGTGTCGATAGAATACCGCCATATTTTGTATTCCATAGATCGTTGAAGTAACAATAGGGCGATAAACCCACTTTCCCGAGATTCTATTTTTTTTTTTTTTATAGTAGCTAACCTCGTCGTCCTGTTCGTCGTCGTCGCCGTTGTACATTTTATCAGTGGAACGACGTCGAAGTTACGAGAGTGAGTTCCACCTCCGTGCAAAGAGGTAGTGAGTCTTTGACGTTGCTGGCCAAGTACCAAGCGGCGGGAAGAAGATCCTTGTGAAACCAGAAGCTATAGTATACTTCACTATTACTATGGGTAGTATACGGACTATGAGGTGGGGTATTCTGCCGCTGGTCTTCTCAGAGGATTTAGCGCCGGGCGCTATAGCGAGCTTTAACGATTGCATTAATATAGAGCAACGTGAACGAGGTGCACGTAGCCACGTAGCCACGTACCTTAGTCGGCGTCGCATCCTGTTGTTGGACCCCCGGAGTAAGGCATTAGAGAAGACGCGACAAGATACTTGGAAGATACGTTCGCTTAACTGAAGAAGGAGGTTATGGACAAAGCCGAGATTGAAGCCTTAATTTTGATTTTCAATCCGACCTAAGCTCGAACTCTAAAATCTTAAATCGCCCGGCCCTTAATTTGTCCGGTTTTATTTTCCAATTGAACCCGACGACATTTAGTACCATTATTCCATTAGGAAAAGCCGTCTATTCGCTATCTACTTTACGAAACTCAGCGGAGATTGAACCAAAGCGCTGAGTTACCGAATTCAACCATAAAGACGATCAGCGTCAGGAAAAAAATACAAAAATTTCGTAGTAATCATCATCCACCTAGTTTTCGGGATATTCCTACTGAAACGGAAGCTTTCCACTTCCGCAACGACACATTAACTACCCTGCATTTCGCGGACAGTTCCGATCGTCTTAATTACTTACCAGCACTGCTGGGCCATAGAATCTATACAACGATAGCGGAGGAACAGGGAGCAGAGCTTAAGCCAATAAGAGCCGCTTACTCACCTGGAACAGAAAAAACACGAGGTGGAGTTAGCTTAATTGATTTAACCTATGTGTGGAAAAGAGAGTGTATCCGTCGGGACAACGGTGTAGGTAAAGCTAACGCACCACTGAGCCTCCAGCGTAGACTACGGCCCACGTAGACCCAACTGCCATGGAAGGATTAAACCGAGCTTTGGCGACGTTTCGCGAAAAATAGATAAAATAAAAAAAAAAAATAAAAAAAAAAAGAAGTCACCAGTGACCGAAATGTACATAGCAGTAACTTGTTAGTGTGCGGCAATAGTGTAGTAGTTGAACCTACTGGGGCGCAGGGACTACCGTTATTCCAAAGAGAAACAGAACTCCCGAGGATAGAGTCGAATGGATTACAAAGGGTTTACCGAGAGATGGAACAAATTTGATTTAAAACATTGAGCAGAGCAGGGAGGTTCAGAGATATCAAGAAATTTCGCTATTTCTGTCGTTCGACCATTACGTTAAACACGTTCTACTACAACGCACGGAATTGGATTCTCAGCAGGTAAAATCATCAATTCCCTCATCGATAATACGTGTGTACAGACCGTTAACTCTGATGAATGCATATCACCTGGGTACGATAACAGACTGATGACTATGGATATGCAGAATAAATTCCTGTTAGTCTCTCATTCTGAATGGGGGAACTCAATGTGTGCACATGCAAAGATGGGTATCAGGTGCTCACGCGGAATCTGGCATGCCAGTCCGGATGTCCCATCAACGTGGGTTTAATAGCGATGACATTAACTGCTGGACGGACCAGTGGCGAATGATGAAGACATATACTATCCGTTATGCCATACGAATACGCGTAACTGTATGAAGGCGTAAAACTTGTGCGTGTGATGCTGCGCTCAGGGATTCCATAGTTGTATAGATAGACGAGGATTGCTTACCTACCGGGTTTCCTCAACGTGATAGAGAGAGTTAGCGAGAAAGTGGTGAGCCCCTCTGTAATCTGGCAGCCCTTGGTATCAATCTCGGCCGTGAAACTCAAGATTACAGTTGAGCACGCTGAGCCCAAAGGGCGTTAAATATATTTGATGGGGATCGCTGGTACGCTGCAGGAGCGATCGAGGTACTCGCGTTCCTGCGGATTTGATCGGGTCTGCATAGAGCTATCCCGGGACAGAACGATTTTCTTTCTCGATCGCGATAATCGGGATAGCAGGGATCTAGGATAAAGATGGGTCGGAAACGAAATACTGACGGTTCCGAAGCGTTTTAGTGCCGTATAGCGGAATACATTGCATGATAAGTGGAAATTCGTGATTCTAATCTGAATGAGAAATCTCGGGGATCATACGGAAGAGTCGAATTTCGCTGTACAGTTGTTAATTGAAGAAACTTTTCCAGTCTGTGGGCGCAAAGTGATACCATGTCTGCCTATCTAGAGCTTCCATCAACAATTACTGAAGGTAATCAACAAATAGCTGATGTATATTTTCAATGATTAACCTTCGAACCGTCATTCAATTTTTACGGTCATTCGGATTCATTGACTATACTTTCTGAAGCATGGAAGGCATGATGATTAGTACCTCCCGAATTGGTACATAACGAACGTCTGTAAATCTCTCGTTTCGTAGCTCGTTATGAAGCGGCACTCATTGTTTCGAAATCCGGATCAAAAGTGCGTTCCCTTCTCTGACTGACCATCATCGATAACAGTAACAAAACAAATGTACAGACGGGATGGGGTTACAGGTTACCGGTTTTTCTTAATGAGAACATCGAGCCGTCGAGGCTTCATTTCTCTCGCTAATTTGTTTATTGACAATAGTATATTGAATGAATGAACTGCCATGTTGAAGCTAACTTCCGTGTTGCGCAAAATGTGAACGAGATATAACGGAACAGAGGGTTCGGTTGAAAACGATGTACTCTTATCTCAGTGATTGGTTATATACCATCGGCTATTCTCTGATTTTTTTGAACTCTGTTGGCTTCAGTTCGAATTATTCGCATTTGGGTGTTGTGTTCCTTCCCTCTGCAATAGTATGCCAGACCATTAGTCTCTCGGTCTTCCCTTTCTCACCAATAGCCAACTACCAGTCTTTTCCGTCTCCCCCTTTAAGCCCTTCGTCCAAATCCTCTTGTCCCTCCAGCTCACCCTCTGCACAGGCGAAACCGTATTGTTCCACCATAATAAGGTATTTTAATTGGTGGTTGTTATTATGTTCGGCTCGCGGGAGTCGCCCGCGCGCGCACATACTAACAGGCCATCCCGCTACTTCGAAGCCTCGAGTTCCATGGCGTGCTATAGGTGGAAACCGATTCCGGTGGCCAGGAATACTGGAGTTCGGAGTGCGTTGTATAACCCGAGGGCCGGGAACCGTACCGGGGGACCGACCACTCGGTGGACTGACCGAGGGTCAACCAGATACCGGTATTTCGTAACCACCCGTGTATTCCACAGTCTCGGAGATCTTCGATTAATTGCACTTCGACGAGGATTTATTGAGTACGAAGTTGCGTATACCTGATACGGTACTTCACCAACGGTATTCACACTTCTGCATGGCGTATCGCCGAACACCATTGTCACTCTTACGTCCAAACGATGGCGGTAATTGCTTCGGGAATTTTTTTTCGTAAAAATAGATCGCGATGTTTTTTTTGAGAATCATTCATGAAGTAACCCTTATATTACACAATTTTTCGGAATATCTGGGTTCGTCTCTAATTTTATTTTATTTTTGAAATGTGTGCGAGCGGCGATTGCATAGACAGAAGTGACTATGCGACAGTAGAGTTCCGTTAAATAACGCGTTTCCTTCGACAAAACCTGTGTTATGTATTCATGCGCGTGCGGGGGAGAGAAGAACGGGAGGGGGAGGGGGGATGCACGCTTGTAAATAGTGAAAACTTTTAGAGTGGCAGCTCGGAGACCGCGAGAACTTTCGCGAAAATGAAGTTTCGAAAACCGCAGCGGCCAGTATGGTAGATGACCGAAGGTGGGAGACAAAAGGGGGAGGCAGACAGGGCGCGATGGCGAGACGGATATAGACTCTGGGACGCATGTTTGAGTATCCATTAACGGCTTTGGCTTGGTTGCTTGTCAGTCGATAAAAGTACTCGTCCTCTTTCTCTCTCAATCGCGTTCGCGTCCTCATGCTATGCGGAAGTTGTAGGTATTATGTGGGACAGTACTACCACCGTCACAATACAAAAGAAATAGAGCTTCCGTTACTTTTCATCCCCTTTGTCAATGGCGCAACACATTACTTTCTGTTGTCGATGATTCTGACATTCCTAAGTGGACACGACGAATCTTTTGATCAATAAAGCTTCACGAATCATTACTGTCGGAAATACTATCCATCCCCCTCCCCCTCTCGTTTTAGATGCACCTTTAGGTGTCTTTCAATCGAAAGATCAAAGGTCTTGAAAAATTCCGAAGAAAGTCTCGAAGCCTTAAGTTATTGTTCGATAAATGTAGTCAACCGTTTACCAATAAATGCTTATTATTGATGTCGTATTTGGAATTTGTTTTTGCCAAAGCGCAACGTTTGTTATCGAAGTATCGGTGCATTTTTCAGAGACGCGATTTATTGGCGCTCAATATTCCAATACGACGTGTAGTAATTATTATGGTTAGCAAATGCAATTGTCAGCTTATAACCGAAGTATCTGCACTTTCAAGCAGATCGCGATCTATCGTTTCCATTAGCATGATGGGCTAAAGAGATTGTCACTTTTATGAATAACGATTTAAAGGATAACTGTGCAAAAAGTATCAAAGTCCGTGTAGCCTTTTATAGACCAAATATCGATGTTAGGTTCAGGAAATTCAATGAATCGAACGCACAGTAAGAGGAGCTAAAGATAAGAGAGGATCCGCTGCAAGGTTGTGGCATTTATGGGATACTCTCGATATGAAAGCGGCTATTAAACTTCTATTGTCATCAATTATTTTTTCTCGGTAAAGGTCGTGAGGAATTTAGATTCCTAAATAGTTTTATGTGGTCGGCTGCACTAGGATATTCGCTATGTATCAACTATGCCGCAAGTGGTGGCCATCATAGTGGCTACTGGTCAGTAAGCAGCAATCGCCGCTACGGCCTCTGCTTTCCCCGAGTCGTCCGACAGTTCGGTCACTTTGACCTTTTAAGCGACCATTATAGCCCACTTATTACCAACATACAGCAATGTATCCTTGCATAGGAGACGTGTGGCACGCGAGCCATCTCCCTACCCTCCGCCAGCCTATCGGAAATATAATTTCGTTAACAGGAATCGATATCTATCAGCGAGTTACCTGCATCCTTCTGATGCTACTCGTTGCTCGGGCCATCGCAACAACCCGATAATAACGTCCTCAGCTTTTAGTTTACCCGAATCATATTACCGCTATGTGTGTATTTGTCTACTGCTCTGCCTACGTGTACGATGTTACATTCAATAGAAATCTTTGCTACAAGGAGATCCTAGCGCTTTGGCAAAACCGAATGAAATGCTCGATAGAAACTCAATTGACGACGATTTCGCTTGAGTTTCCTTCTCAGCCAATAAAAAAAAACGCATAATTGTGTCGAATAAAGGGCCATTTTAATGAAAATAGCATTTTACTACCGTCTTCTAGAATGGAAAACAAGTGCAAAAAAAATTAATGCGCAATTAAACAAAAAAGTGGTGAAAAGGACTTTTTTACTATTGAAATTTGACCCTTTAATTACATGACAACAATATAATTACAATCGAAACGGTGTACAATAGGGCCTCTCGTCATTATGTCAACATGAAATGCCGAAAGTGGTAATAAAGATACATCTGTTTCAGGGTCGCACTTGAATATTCCTTTGTCGAAGTTTCAGGAATTTTGTAAAGCTAATTGAATTCTCTGAAACAGTATAATTTATAATGAATGAAAATTAGGGTTGATGAGACATTCCCAGTGGCGATGGTGGCTGTGTGCCGCATGCAGCGTCAGCGTGATTACATTCTCTGGGGCTGTTTCTGCCTCGGCAGGACGCGAAATTTCACATACCAATTAATCAACGGTAAAGTATGCGCTTCAAAATACGCTGCGCTGTCAAAGGGTTGTAACTGTCTGGATAGCGAGAAAATTCCTTTCCATTTCACTTTCTGTTAAATCTATGACTGCAACTGTCCTATTCATAAACCATGCGATTGTTTCATTTTCAAGCTCGGATGACGACCGCACAATTTTTGGGAACGATTTTTCATATCGTCAACTTGGCACGAGGACGGGAGGGAGGGGGTCGGGCGCAATAGCGCGCTCTACCTTTCGCCGTTCGTCATGGAAACGGCGGGCGTAGGGGTTATAAATAATTATGAAATATTGGCTGCCGGTCACACCTCTGTTCGAGCCTTCTCTCTTTTTCATCTTCTGAAGCCCCTCCCCCACCCTCCACCCCCCGCTCCCTGCTGGGAGCCGGTATTCATCTGTACCACCCCAACCCTTCGATTCTCGTCACCATGGGCCCAATACTCTAGCTTTTGCACGCTCTGATGAGCTAGCAAAAGATAAACGCATTAAATTGTTAAAAAAATGAAAGAGTGATTCGCGAAGCGTAAAATATAATAGAGGGGAAACAAGAACTGTCATTCGCGAAGCTGACGTCAAAGGGATCGCTGATCTCCGAAAGCTAAACGAACACGTTGAATGCTATCACGAGCCTAAAATAGGTCACTGCCTGATCTATTCAATTTCAATATACCCGCGAGAATAATTTTAAGTAAAAAATGAATCAACTATCAGGAAATAATGAACATTGATGTATAGCCGACAATAGTGAACATAGCAAAAAAACATCGCGGAAAATGTCGTTAGGATAGTTTGAGGTTATAATTTACAGAGAATTAATAGTCTTCTGGACAGTGGAGTAGAAATCATCGAGGCCCGCGGCAAAATGTCGGGCAGAGATTGACGTGGCCGTATTCTTGGAGTGAACGAGCCAACGGTCCGTTTGAACTTTTTGGATTTACATTGGAAAAGAACTAACAGGAGACAAAAGAAATGCTTGAACGATAGCCCCCGTTTTCCCGTAACCTCTGGGGCACAACCCCCGGAGTATAAAGTACCGAGTGTACAGTACAATAGAGTACAATACATAGTGTCGAGTTATATACGAACGAGATCTCGAACCTCTGGCTTGGACAGGCTAAAAATATTAGTGACGTTGGCCGAGCGGAGAGTAGCGGCGATCAAGATGGAAACGCGAAATCGGCGGACCAGACAGGAGTGGCCGACGAGATCCGCGATGCAATCAATCTCCCGTTTAAAAATCACGAAATAAACTGGCACGACTGCTCCCTCTCACTCTCGTGTCCTCCGCGGCACCGGAGAGCGATATTGGTTTTCGATTTTTTTTTCCCGTACGCGCAGCAGCAGCAGCAGCAGTAGCAGCAGCGGGGAGTAGCAGTAGCCGGCTGAGAGCGTCCTTTTCCCAGGGAACCACTTTACCGAACGGCCTGGCACGACGGCACTGATGCGCCAGTTTCCGGCGAATCGGCCACGTCGGCCGAAATTGACGGATGCGATGTAATACAGTTGGATAGATAAAATCGTTCCTGGTACGTGTACCTAGGTATACCTACCTACAGACATCGTATATAACACGTTCTATTGCTGTTCCTGCTGGCGGGTGTCCACTCGAACTTTTTACCAAATAAATAAAAAAAAAAAGATCGATCATCGATAATTAACTAATCTCACATTGCGGAATTGAAAATCGCTCGCCAAGGATGGGTGTACAAGACGCGTCTGAGAGTGCTTTTGATATAAAAACCGAACTCTTTATGCAAAAGCTACGGGCAGCCGACAGGATTTTATTGTGCACTCGACATGTTTGTCGATAAATAACTACAGCATTTTTTTTTTGGAGTAGGGTGCGCGTTCGATTACGAACATTTGGTCTCCGGAGTTCATAGGCTCCATCGCTAACGATCGGTGCGTACCCTCATGGTTTGATCTGCCCGCGGTGGAGAGAATGAGAGAGTCAATGTTATACGGTGGCAGGCTATTACAGTATCCATTATCGGAATATTGACCCGACTGCCAGGGTGCTTTTCTTCATGAATCTCAGATAAAAAGTCAACGCTGTCCTTCAATCCGCAGATTTGTTTTTACTACCCTTAGTTCTTCATGTTCCATTTGAACTTAGAATGTGTTGCAACACGGTAATTCTAATAATTTCCGCTGTACATCATCCTGTCAAATACTCGCTTACCCTTTTGGTATCCCTTTTCCCAACGAGTGGAGTAAGAGGCGAGCAGGAAGCGGTGGCGCGACGACGACAACGACGACGCCGGTAAGGGAGAAACACGAAGGCACAACGAACGAGCGAGTGCGACCGCGCACTCGTGGCAAGGGCTGTTCTAAACACATTAACGAGTAATCTTGTTGTCCCTGCCGGCTGGCACCCCTATCTCACCGACACACTTCCCCTCCCCTCTTTCATCCTTGCTACTGTATCCCACCCGCTTGCGTAACACGCCGTTCCCGCTTATCACTCTATCATTAACTCGTTATCCCTGCGGCACTGAGCGACTACTCTTTCCTACCGCGACGCTCTGTATCGCTTCGTGCTTTACCATCCACAACGCGAAGCAGCCCGAGAGGAGCTGAGACAACGCGACGCCTGAAGAGAGGGTTTTCCCTTAGAGGGTGAGAAATACCGACAAGGGGATTAAGGAATTTCCGTGTCACCGAG
Organism: Cryptus viduatorius; assembly: GCA_964006125.1. Taxonomy (NCBI): domain Eukaryota; kingdom Metazoa; phylum Arthropoda; class Insecta; order Hymenoptera; family Ichneumonidae; genus Cryptus; species Cryptus viduatorius. Next base: position 13,758,269 of record OZ023221.1, read on the forward strand.
ACATTCCATTAATCCTTCGTCATGATTTCGGCGTTAAACGAAACCTATCGATCTTAGCACCTCGATACCGCGAAGAAAATCCAATCGCGGCTTCCCTCTTCATTTATTACCAAAAACATCCTCAAAGTACGAAAGGAAAAAAGTGAAAAAAAAAAAAAAAAAACCCTGAGCAACCGACATTAATCTCGATAGACTGACGTTAGAAAAGAGATAAATCTCAGTTTAACGCAGTGAATGCACTCGTCAGCAATGAATTCCTCTCGGTACGAACAATTTTAAAGCGTGGCTCGAGGGCGTGATTGTCATAAAAACTCGAGGGATTGAATGGAAAATCTTCGGGTACTCTCCTTGCCCACTTTGTGTAATTGGCCAATTTCGGGCACTTAACAACCAATTCATTATCATCGCCGGTTACTCTTCCACGGTTAGGGTAGTCCGGCAAGCAGGGAGACCAATGTTTTTTATAGTATGATATAATCCGATCGTCAAGTTGGTAATACCACTCTCTTTTCTTTATTCCATCCGTTTCCTTCGGCTCTCTCGCATCTCCCGTGCAGTTTTTTCTCCCTTGTGGGATAGACTTGGGGTCAAAAAAGCTGGCGGCTAATTAAAATGATTTGGTATGCAGTTAATTCGCGATATAACGAGGTAGCACAGGAAAGGGGTGGGGGACGGGAGGGCTGCCGGGAAAGAGGTGAATGGGAAGAGCGATTATCCGTGTACTGTTTCCACCGAAACGTTGCCCTCGCTTATACAGCACGACTATACGGCGTTGCCGCGTGGCCAGAGTGACTAATGGCGCCTCTAATTCTGACTAATTGCTTCGAGAGCACCAGTGGCCTTTGCAGAATTGGCATGTATAGCGGGGCCCACAGTCTTCTCATCGTAGCTGCTCTGGCATCCTATATGCCGGTCCGTTGCAACGGGACCAACGAAAGCACCCGTCGATACTTACAATTAGTGGAAACGCAGACACGCCGTTCCCCCAACCGCGAGTAACCCCCTTTGAAATGGACGAAACTCCTTTGTGGGACGACCTATAATCCCCTTGATCGTTATACCCCGTTTGGCGCACCATCCCTCTCTCTTTCGCCCGATATATTTCGCTCCCTCTCGTTGAACGCTCTTACCGGGTGATTTTCGGTGAATCGTGGCTCGAATCCCGTCGGGGGAACACACATACTCATCGGGCCTAGTAATTCATTCGAAACAGTGGAGACCACGTTTGCAATGTTCGCCATCGTCCAACTATCGTCGTTCAGAAAGGAGAGTGTGTAATCTATCGAGGAACGCTTTCGAGAAGTTGGGGATGAATACTGATACCGCAGAATCGTCAGGTTCTCAACGGAATTGCGGTTTATATTGACTTCGAGTGAAGTATGAAGATCAAAGGTTTAGAGAATCGGGTACGTTGTCTAGGGATAACGTGATTGCATTCCCAAGACACTACGATCTTCCGAGAGGAGACAGTAGAGTCGACGGAAGTTCATGTCAAGCGAATGGTTCGGAAGATGATATTAGTCTGGAGGAGTATACAATGGACGAAGAAGTGTCTGAAAAGCGAAGGTCAACCTGAAGGACGAACGCGCCGTTCAGAAAGAGACTCAACGATCGTCTGTGACCCGCACTCGTGTTACATGTGAAACATCTTCACTGACATGTGATACACGGGCATTCCGCAGTTGTTCCCAAACCAAAAGTGCCATATGTGTAGGATGGTGAAATGATAGATGGTGGCAATCCAAATGGCATCTTGGAGTCATCGTTCCAGGAATAATTCGGAATAACTTCTTTGCGCAGATACACGACGAAGAATCTTGGCACTTGAATTCAGAGGTCTGCTAGAAATAGCATGACCTTTCGAATACCTTGAAGGGCCTTGTCGGGTCCCATCGTGGAAAACCCGTTTATTTTTTTTTAAGTTTTCCGGACAATCGCCCGGAGTCAACTCGTCCGGCCTTATCAACGGAAACATGACGAATCCGTCACAGCCCCAGTGGGGCAGATGACACGGAAGCCAATTTGAAACCAATGACCTATTGGGCCTTATCTAGCATCCGAGTCTAATCGCTACCAAGGCAATTCCGTTTTCTAATGCAAATAGACAAATCAACGCAGAAAAATCCCCATTATAAACCCCTATTTATTAATTGTACGGAAGTACGAAAATTTTATTTTATTTCGTTGTACTTCCGGTGAATAATTTCAAGACTTTTAATATAGTACATTTCTGTAAAGCCGATTGCCACACAGAAAACGCATAAAACACACGTATATCCGGATCTCAACCGCACAGCTCGTCGGCTTGTTAACATTCTTCACGCTGTAGAGGTTGGATCCCTCGGTGCATTATTGCACGACTCTCTTGGTCGTTCCTATTAGTGGCATCGGAGTCTCTCGGCGCGGCAAGCGCTACCTAGACGGTATGTGTACGTAGTAAGCGTATTGCGGTTACAGCAATGGTAGACTCAGTCGTCGGTTAAGTAAGCGGCGACGGCCTCACGGTGATACAGAGATGCAGGCGGCAGCCTGGTAGGTGCACTTCTCCTGTGTGCATCCTACCGCTCGTACGTTAGCCTAGTTACCTTGAGCAGCCACCTCGCTCGCATACCGTGTATATATATCGGTGTATACTCGAGGGTTACTTGGTGATGTGCTGGATATTCGCTCTCTTGTAGTTACAGTACACCCTTGATGAGGGTAATTCCTGATTTGTACCGTAACCGTTTATCCAGGATTCATGGAATACTCACTAATGTACACAACGGCTTGTGAGACATTTATACCGGAAAGAGTCAACTTCTCACGGCGGATTAGCCGATATGAGAAAAACATTTACAGTACAAGCTCCGTATTCTTAACTCGACGGAACCGGACACGCTCCCGTCTCTGCATTTCCCCTATCGTCCTTACTTCCGGTCATTTGCTGCGAGTTGGGGTAATGAGGGGTATACGCGTCCGTGGATACTGCTTGTAATGGGGAGAACGGACTCAGGGCAAATACAGTTAAGGGCAATCGTTGCCATGGTAACGAGTTAAAATAAGGGAGCGGTTGCGTTAAGAGGGGTTAAGAATACGGAGTTTGGACTGTACGCGCTAGTTGATGATTAGCTTTCTCTGTTCCCAGGAATATATTAATTGTGTTATGCTTATGCGCATTTGGAACGATGTTTCTCGGTTGTACTATCAGAAAGTTGGAGATTGGTCCAACTTTCGTAATGCGGATGAGGGATCATGGAGCTATTGCATCAGGGCGATTCGAAACGAACCGAACTAGTCGCCGCGTTGCATCCCATCCCGGCTTGCGTTACCATGATTATGCATCATCGGTAGCTCCGAGCGTGTAGTATCGTATATCCCGTTTGTTAGTTTCACGTTTTCTGAGTATCCTCTCGAGACGCCAGTTTCTCCTAGGCGCGTAACATCGGGTAGGGTACAAGCAGCGGCGAGAGTGGTTGAAAGTGATCCTATTTCGGTGGCTATCCGAACTCCGGCAGACTGAGAGAATCCACCGTCTCGTCTCTATGCCAAACGCGCCCATCGACAGCGTGTATACGTATGTTCAAGCCGAAGAATCCACAACGGATCGTTGCCCATTTGGTGTTTATTACACGCACTCAGTTCTGACATTCTTTTAGATAATGGAGGACCTTGGATACTATTACTCGGTTCCTAACGGATGTAGCGCTAATGGTTTTGTTTTTTTTTTAGCGCCCAACTATTATTATACAATTGGTTACAACAACAATTTATAACCTGTTTTTTTTTTTTTTTCATTTTTGAAGGGATGAAATAAAAATTGTTTTGCAAAAATTGAAAAATTCTCAACTTAAAATAGAAGGAAGTAAATAAATATTATTAATAACAAACAGGAAAATAATACATAATTATTTACATTTTGTAGTCGCGACATTCCAACACTCGATGACGAATAAATGTCTGAACCATAATGGGCGCGTAATTATGTAGTATTTCAATCCGTTTAGTTGGTACAATTTCTCTATTGCACTGTTTTGCCAGGAAGAAGTCTCGAATTTCCGTTATGTGGATGTAATTACGGAAAAGCAAATATTCGATCATCGGCCGAAATATCATTGGAAATCATATTACATGATAATAGGTATCAGCTATGTATTTGAAACCCTTTCCTCTGTGCGAAAGCGTATAGTGGTTATGATGGTCGAGGGCCGTCTGTTGGTTATCGATAGGTGCGTGAGGTACCAGGGACGTGAGCCCGGGGCTGTTGGTCGACGCCGAAGGGACTGACGCTGCGAGAACGGGAGAGGCTCTGAAATCGAATATGAGGTGCGAGGGTTAAGCCCAAGCTAAGGAAGCGCGCACGGTAGCCCCGGCGTATACGGTAGTACGGAATGGCTTCACCTTTCCTCATCGTTTGTCGTTAAAGCCGAGCCCCCGTTACGCGCGTACAACCCGCGGCATGAGCCAAGCAGATATAGCTTCGTCACACGAGGTGCGTGAGCCATTTACGGGATTTTGTTAAATACACGCTGCCAAGAACGAGGCAAACCTTTCCGCTTTTTTCTTTCCCATTTTCTCCGAGAAACTTCGCGAAACAACTTCAAAGTTGAATAAACGCGATCGAAGACGATTTTGTTGGATCCGAACAACAAACCTCACACGCAACGCGAGTATTTTCTCGTGCTGAAACGACGAATGCGCGCGAAAGAAAATACGTAGAAAATACCGTAGCCCTTTGGTTTGCGGGCGAAGCGACAGTCGCTTCGTGCACAAAACTGTCCTCATAAGCTGCACTCTGCTATTTGCTTGTTGTTGTCATGACGACACTCGTATACCGGTCACGAAGAATTTAAAAACAAGTTCGCAGATGCATCGCCCACGGGGCTTTAATAGGAAAATATTTCATTTATCGGCGATATTTTCAGTGTTTTATAGTGTTTTCGGCATTGAAATGAAAAACATGGAGAGACGATTGAGGAAAAAGAAACATTGGTGTTTCAATATTAATCAGCCAGCGCAACCGGCGCTTCGGCGGTTCTATCATATCTTATTGGGCGGTAGACGACTACGTCTTCGCGTTTTCAGAGCTCATCAGATATTGAAAATCCTCGCTGCCGCTTTTTTTTCTACGCCTATCCTTTTCACGCGATGGTCTTTCAACTCGTCTAGATATTACCTCCCAAACCAATCGCTATTGATCCGTTTAGTAGTTTCAAGGAATCAATCGCAGCGCGAATATAAAGTCAACTATAAAAGTCTCTGAACCCGACATTTCAATGAAAAATGATATGATACATCGATTCAGTATGATCACAAATTCGCTATAAGAGGCATTTTAAGGGGCATTTCAAGTTCTCAGTCTATTGAAAATTGATCCATAAGCATTTGACATATCGTATATCGCGATTGTCAAGTCCTGTAAAGCCTCACCAGCCTCTCCAATAAATGCCCGCGTTTTTCTTCATTGGTAGATAAGTTGTTCATTCATTGCTCATAATAAGCTCATGACTTTCCAAACAAAAGCAGATTCTTCGCGATATTCTCGATGCTCTGTCACCTCATTACCCTATAGTACAAGATTCCTTTAACCTACTGAAGGCTGCAAATGCGGCGCCGATGTTTCCATGCGCCCCATTCATCCAACTTTGCCTTCGACGCAGCGCCAGTTTGATTTTCTCAGTTGCCTCACCATCCAACCTCTCGTGTTCCTCCATCGTATCTTTTTTCCGCCGGCTTCTTGTTTTTCTCGAGAAAAACGATCTCCTTTAGTCGTTGGAATTCTAAGAATCTTAACTGCTTTACAATGTAATACAATAGAATACAATACTAAACGAATTCTCATTGCTGCAACTGCAATTGCTACTTCCGTGTTCGCCATAGTTCGCCTATAGGTTGCTATCAGACGTACGTGTCTCTGGCGAACGTTCCGAGTGTCGAGGCTCCCTCCCGGTTCGTCTCTCACTCGGACGATACGGAATAGAAGTATACAGAGAAGCATCGTCTCCCTTTCCTTATTCAGCTCTTCCTTCCATCTCGCTTTCCCCTACAATATATACTTCGCGATGCAGTGTGTTGCAACGGCGTGCCGTTGCCGCCACTGCAACCGCCATCCAGTCATGCCAGCCAGCCAACCAGCTAGCCAGCCAGCCTAACCACCCCGTCTGTCTAGACACTCTCCTACTCTACTGCAACCCTCTGAGCTCTGGGGCTCGCCGTTCACCTCTCCCCCTTCGCCGCCGCCCTCGCTGCAACACCGTCCCCAGGCTCACTCCACCTTTTTCAACCCCCGCCCCCCTCTCTCTCTCTCTCTTACCCCTATCCCTCATCGTCGTTGCTCGCTCTGCCTTCGACTCTCACCTTCAGCCCTTTGACACTAGCGTAGACGAGTGAGACAGCTTCAGCGAGACCGTTACAGAAAGCATTAACGAATGTGTTGGTGTTACTGCGCACACGCTAAAAATCGCTCGCACACACGTTGCCCCCATGATGTACTCATTACAACTATGCGTCGATTTGTCTACGTGTGTGTATACATAACCGTGTCTTTATACCCATGAACATTTTGTACAGACGGTACAGCGCCTCATGAAATATCGCCCGTTGAAGGCAACACATCAAGAAGCATCGTTGCATCAAGCATCGTAAGTTGTAGCTTCCGCCTTCGGGCGTACAGAGGGACGAAGGGGACGATGAAAAAGATGGAAAAAAAACAACGAGAATAGAGGAAGGATACGGGGAGAGAGAGAATAGGTGGAACGCGAGAAGGGATGCAGGCGATGCATGCGACGAGGGATATTGTAGTCGTATCGCACACTTATGCGCGTTCCTGCTACTACCATACGTATCCCTTGCTTCGCCGACCACGCCTGCTTTTTTTTTCAACCCTCTTCTAGTTTACCGTACGATATGCATACTCCACACCTCGTTCTTGTCTCCTCCGCATATTTATTCGCGTCTACCTCACGTAACCTATTCATTTGTTCCCTATAACTCGCTTCGTTCTCTTACGCTGTATACTGCATTGACATTGCGCTGAAATTTTTTTTTTTCATTCAATTTTTCAATGACCGCAGCAGTGAAATCACTCGTTTTCTTCGTTGGGAAAAAAAAATATTATCAAAGTCCTACAAAATTCTAGGGGGTTGTTTATCCCATCAGTATCAGTTCTGGTCTGCAATCCTCCCCCTCCCGCCCCTTTAGTCTATGTTAATAAATTCAAAATTATTGCTTCTTGTTATTATAAAAAAAATAGATGCGTAATGAATACGCGACGTCAGATTTTTTCATAAAAATTAAAACAAGACTCCCTTGACGAAACACGAGTATAGAAAGTTCGCTGAGAGGTGCAGGAATGGGGGGGTTGAGGGTGAACGAGTACGCGTACACGGGTATATTCAGTGTATACCGAAAGTTTGGAAACGACCTGCGACGTCGAGGAACGTAGTCAAACCGTTGCTAAGGGGATAGTAAGACACAGAGGGTGTAACTACCAAGGAGAAAGGGGGAAGGGGGAGAGGGTACCTCGGCGGAGGTAAGCTTGACGGCACCGATGAGGAGTGACGCTTGGTGTCGTCGTCAACGTGGCATTTGCAGCCGGTTCATTATTGAAGAGAGTTCCTCCTCGCGCTATCTTAGGCGGTAGCGCGAATTCAGAGCGAAGTGCTTATGCATGAACTCGCGTCTAGCGAAAGCGTAAAGCGTAAACTTCTCGGCTTCGTAATACACTCAAACATCGGCTACAAAACAATTGTCGAACTTTCAAATCAAGCAAAACTTTCATAAAAAACGGCAAACTTTGCCCCCTGCGGACAGATAAGACCGTGAAGCTTGCGAACTAATTACCTTGACGATACTTATACGTAAATGAATTAAAGCCGTCGAGAAAAATGGTTTATGTTTGTTTCGAGCGACGAGATAATACGCAAACATAGACGTATCAAAACATATCTCATATAAATAACGTGTATATCGGAATATCTAATGAGTACATCGGCAAATACATCGATATTTTTTTTTACTTTTATATTTTATATATCTATATACTTGAAAAATGTATGTAATTATATCGACGAATTAATGATATATAATCACTTATAGCTTATCGTTTAGTAATAAAAAATAAGAGCGGGAAGTTGTATCGTTCTGTCGAGCCTTCAGAAATATGCGTAAAAAATAAGAGAATTGGCATATCGAGTATATATATCGAATTTGATGAAACATCACACAGTCGCGCATGAAACGGATAGACAAGGGAAGGGAAATCACCGAGCTTCGAGTCTTTACCGTTATCTACTCGGTGCAGTGGAATTTTCATTCGTACCCCCTTCCCCATTCATCCCTTCCAGCAAACCCGTCGAATTGGACGAAATGAACCGGAAAAAAAAGCCCCGACTGGGCAATAATCGTGATCTCGCTCTCGTGTGTGCATACAAGCGATCGAAATTGAACCGGAAAGAGAGGACGGAAAATCACCGAAAAATAAAAAAAAATAAAAGAAAAAAATAAAAACAAACTCGATAATGTGGTTTTTACGGATCGCAACGATGTTTTCGGGTGTGTAAACATTTGCTTTCGTTATGACATCAATAATAGGATTATATTATATATTAAAACGCGCGAAATTCGATTCATCTTTATTTGTGACTTTTTAAAATGTAGCGAATCACAGCTTTTTTTTACACATCAAAGCGATGCTTTTTGACTTGATAATTATTTCAATGGATTTTTCGGAAACCCGCAGCGACGAAAGAACGATACGGTGCGCGCAAATTCTGGAATGCATTGGAGAATATATATGTTATTCCAGGGGGAGATACGTGTCGTGCGCGCGCGTTACTCGTGTGCTTCGCATTATAATGGGCTATAACTATGCGCGCAAACTGAGATACAATGGACGTGGAACGAATTTATACACTGATTCACGTAAATACGTGGTATAAATACGCGGTACACTGTACTGAGCGAAACTGATCCCATCATGAATTACTTGAGGCGCGATGCTACACTGTCATACTATACTTTGCGCGGATACCACACAGGACGGTTAAATATAGTAATTACGGAATTACCGCGGTACGCTCTCGCCGCCGCGTCCGAAACATCGGAACACCCTCGCATTGTCGTCACATCGGAGGGAAAACGGCATGCGAGCCTTTCGTGACTTTTGTTACTCAACCGCTGTGCGTGACCGTGAAACAACCGCTGATGCTTACGTCGGCGCAATCAGGAAACTTACTTTCTCGAATTAACAAAAAATAATAGAAAAAATATTTCGCCAGGCCTCGCAATAATCCCTTGTTACAAATAATCCAGAAGAAGAGAAGCTATTTTCGACGTTCATATTTCGGATTACGAAAAAAAAAAAAAAAAAAATCAAGCTTTTTTCGTGTAAAAATGATAAAAGTAATTTTTTATGCTAAATAAGTGCCGCCAAAAAAATTCGATAATTTTAATGTCAATATCCTCGAAAAGTGACAATAAATCGTTTTTAAATTTAGCAGAAATTATATCGCGTAAAAAACACGCGAATTTCATCAAAAACAATCATTTTTTTTTATGAGCAGTGATTTCTTATGATTTCAAATGATTTATTGGAAAACTTTTCAAAGTCCATTCAGATCTCTCATTTATAATCTCCTATTGCATTCAGAAAAAAAAAACGATTCGGAATCCAATATGTAATTCGCAAGCAGTTTTACATGCGATTGAGAAATGAGATACCGGAAGATACAACCGGCGGGTGGAAACACTGTTAAACGTTGCCCGGTACAACTGATGGAAAAGGGGGTAGCGTAGGGGAGAGGTTGGATGCGTTAGCAAATGAAATGAATCCGTACTATCCCGGCTTTCCGTTTGCTTTATACTGCCCATACTGTTCTTGCTATGGGCTTTCTGTTCTCGTTCGTTCTCTTTTCCACTCTCATCCCGCGGGAGAAACTTTTCATCCATCGCTTTTTTTTCTCTCCCCTTTCACCCTCTCGATCGCGATTCTTCTGGTTCGCTTGGAGAGAGGAGAGGAGGGGGAGGGGGAGGAGGAACCACCACCTATGTGCCTCTATCAGCCACACCGCGTTCTCGCAGCGACGCTCCATCGCTGTCGTCCACCGGTCTCGTTCGCTCGTGGAGCACCGGCCGTTACTACTACTACGCCCAACCCCCTATCACAATCGCTCTTGCACGTCCAGCATTTTTCTAAAAACCGTCTCACTCTTGCCCCTGGGACTTTGGACTTGCGGGACCAGAGCGCGTTGCAAGAGTTCGTTCGTGGGAGCCGAGGTTAAAAGTGAGGTCACTCCGCTTCTACCCAAAAGCTGATTCAGCGAGTTTGCCATTTTCACCATCTCTTTTCTCTCATCCATGCCAGAAGAACATCAGTGCAACGGAGTATCATCACTACGTTTCCACGTACGTCTGCTACATTTGAGATGAAAAGTTGGCCGGGTGAAAATTAGTGGTGTGAACGGTGGGTTAATCCTTTCCGCGGCAAGTGGAACGTTTACGTGTCGGTAAAAAAAAAAAAAAAAAAAAAAAAAAAACATTCATAACTCGACCAAAGGTGAACTTGCAGTGGGTCGTCTGACCTCATTATACAGGTCATAGATGAGTATTTCTGAAGAAAATAATATGATCAATTACCCGCTCTTTGACGCGAAAAAAATTGATAGATATACATTAGTTGCAGAAATCACTTTATTTGTTACCATAACCTCTTCGTATGTTTTTATCGGCATAATTCTAATATAAATAAGTTGGGGTAAGTAACCGGTTCATCCCTCTGGTTGCCCGAAAAAATCGGCAACGTATACAACAACAGTAAACAATAAACAACAACAAATGTATCAATAAATGGTCAACTTCACTTCTTTCATCTAACAAATCGACATTTCTTCACTCAAAAAATTAATTTTCCAGTTTAAACTTTATCCTTAAAACTGATCTCCGCAGCAACTTTTTGGCAGCACGTGACACATTTTTCTTCTCTCGTGTCTACAAAAGCGCATTTCACTTGACGCAATCTACCGAATTCATTAGCGACAAAGCTGCCGGCGGGATATCACCGGATACAAATTAGACTAACACTCGTTTGATACTTAAGCCTTAGAGACGAGTGGGCGCCTGTATCGTATGTTCGTTTCACGTGTCCACCGTGAATATTACCTAATCTACTTTATGGTTTCGCTCGGCGGGGCCCCTGGCACGTCGCGATAAGTTCGCGAAGGCGATGCCCGGTGTAGACCCGGTAGCCAGTAGTTATGGCACTACTTCGGGGTATACAGTAGATTTTCTATGAGTTATGAGGGGGCGCGTGCGTAAACCGCGTTATCGTTCAACCGTAATTAAAGCGTCGCTTTACTAAAGAGTGAATCACGATAAATCAAGACTTCGCTCAACCGTCGACGTCGCGGGGCATGGCCAGCGACTGTGTCGAGTAGATTTACAACAGGGGATATTCATAGCCTCTTGCACTATGAACGGGCGTGGTTATCCATACTCCGTAATTACGTTATCATCTGTGTAACGCACTCTCTTAACGAATTGTAATTTGCCGCGATAAGAAGGAATTACCGGGGTACGATAGGGGACGATGCATGCAAGATTTCGCCGATTGTCTCGGCTAGTGGCACATACGTCGATTAATCATATTCCTCCTTCACTTATACTCGCGAACGTTGACTTTTTTAGTTTTACTTTTTTTTCCAACATCTTATCGCTTGTAATTAGCGTGTTTCAGCAATTTTCTAATTGTATACCGTGCCCAGCAAGCTTTACTGACTTGCAGTTTTTTCAGACTCTCCATTATTCTACGATATATCATACTTCGGTACGCGCGTCCAGCTGCATCGGCTTCGCGAGGTCTACGACACGATTTTGAAATTTTTTTTTTTGCACTATTGTTGACGCGAGTTTTCGAAAATCATAAAGGGGTACTGTTTTTTTTTTATTGTTTTTTATCCTTCGATAAAAAGTTCGTATTTAGAAAACCATAGATTGCGACGAAGTAAACATTTCGACTCCGTTAGATTTAATCAGACGATATCAGTACAGCCAACAAAAGGAGAAGCAGCGCCTCTCAAGCAGCCTCAATCCTTGCGGAAGATCGTGCTTGACGAGAATACCTTTCTGCGGATGTCCCCGAGCGCCTAATCTCGAAGTGGCGTCATTTATCTTGAGGCAGGAAGGAAACGGCGTACGTATGTAACACATAGATCGACATACATATGTATACATACACAGATATATTGCGGAAAAGGCGCAGAAGCGCGTACGTTGATGTCAAGATGTGTTATAGATACGCTCCCGAGTGTACGACGGCGCTTGTGATGTATGTATAGTACGGTATAAAGGAGGATAGGAGACGGAGAAAGGGGTATCAAAAGGCAGAGGAGAACGACAGAAATATTAGGTGCCGTCAACACCGGGAAAATCGTAACCTCCCGGAGGACATTCGTCGTCGGCGTCGTCCTCCTAACACGCTGTCCTTTTGGTGCAAACTATCCTCCCTGCAGCGACGATTCTTGAAATTTCTCTGTCCCATCTACTTTACCCCCATTTTTTTTACTCGAACGAATATTTTTATCTGATTTTGATAAAAATAAATTATTTTTCGGTCTTTTATTTTGACAATAGTCAGTTGGTCCATCTTTTTTTAATCGTTTTTTGCAAATTAGGAATAATTCACCGATAACTTTTTGTAAATATAACCATAACGTAAATTTCGTGAAAATTCAAGGCGAAAAATAGACAGAATTCGCATAGTTTTTCATCCAAATATCATGTGGAAAAAAAATTAATTGTAAATAGAAAAACAAAAGGTGGATAAGCGGATCACGCTAGCTGATCCGAGCGTTCGGTAGCCGCGTCCCGTCGGCCGTGAAATTTCGTGTAAAGCAACATAAGGGCATAAGCCTCAACCGCCGAAACTCCCGGAGCATTACACCAATAGGCAGCCATCTTCGTAGATGTTTGTAGGGCCGACGCGGTTTGGTGGCCGAAAACACTTGGTAGCGGCAGCGGTAACCCGAGGCGTCACCCGGGTCTCCGGGTCTAAGCTAAGGGCCCCCAGAGCCCTGGAACCCGACATAAGGAGGTCCAGCGACGAGAGATGAAATCCTATCCTTTCTAGCAGCACACTCAAGAGAGGCTGCCGTTTCCCTACGAGCGCACGAAAGACGTGCGAAAACGAAGGCGAGGAGCCAAGGGAATGGATAATCCGTGAAAGTTAGAAAGAAAGTGCACAGACGCCTCTTCATAATGAAGTAACGTAACACACTACGCCCGATGAAGGAACGGGTAAAAGGGCTCCTAAAGTATATTATCTCTAAGATACCTTTATATTCACAATGAAAAAAAGAAAAACAAATTTCAAGGTAAAATTTGCACACTGCTTCCTCGTAATTTTCAAATATTCATGAAGCTCCGACTCCACAGGAAAAAAAATAAATGTCCTTCTTAGTTTGCGTTTTTTTAATAAGAAAATCTTCGTAAATGTGATTTTCAGACTATTTACCGTATTTTAGGAATTTCTGGAAAACAAAACTAAACGAAAAAAAAAAAAAAATGAAAAATTGTTCAAAATAAAAAAATCCTTTTTTTTTGCAAATGCATTTTTCGGTGAAATTAACGGGAGAAAATCGTATTTCAATTAAAATGAATGCCGCATTTCATTTATATCTCGATTACAATTATTTTATTAAAATTCTTTGATTAAAAATATAAAAAGAATTCTATTGTGGATATACCCTTAGTTCTCGTACGTTCTCAGATCTCACTGAGGTCTCTCGCTCCCTCGCTATATTGTGCAATGCGCGTCCTATGCGTCTGTACGGAGAATCTGAAGGAGCGTCAGACATGGAAAGGAGGGGGTTGGGTAGAGACACAGGAGTGGCGAGAGATATTCACGCGTCATAAAGCACTGGAACGAGATTCGTTTCTCGGCTCACCTTCTGTACGCAATACACACCTCCTGTTCTATATCTACATCCCACTGGAGACGCTATACTCCTCTATATAATATGCTTCGAAGGCTTGTATTTCTACTGACGCAGACTCCGGTTCTTCAGAAAGCCGGTTGGCAAGAATATAATAGCCATATAGAGCTTCGAACGAGAGTAAAAAGCGTTCCGTAATTTACCTAACTTATATATCCCTCGATAAAAAAAAAAAATAAAGATGCTTTTCTTCACGCGTTTCTCGCATTACATGCGCCTCTTCAGAGATTCATTATCACAATGAACTTCCGACAGGCGTTTTGTATTTTCTGTACATAAAACAATATCTTCTTTCTGTGAATACTTCGTACGCGATAAGAATGTAAGGAAAAAAAAATGTTCTTCGGATGAAAAAGCACGCAAAGCGCCTTTAATCGATTTGGAGCAAAAATTAACAAGAATAATACGAACTGAAGACAAAAACATGTTTAAATTTCATGCATTCTATTTCTTTCGCTTTTATTAACGCTTCGTTATCAACGACACCGCTCAGGCGGGATAAACGTGTAAGGAGCATTTATGTACGTTGACGTGTCTCGACCACCCCGACTGGCGAGTCGATTGATTTTCCGCACGAGTTTCTCTCACGCGCTTCGACCTCTCAACGAGCCAATCGGAATAAGTGATGATGTACTTCTACACGCGATAGTTCTCATCTCTCTCTGTCTCTCTTCCTTCCGGAGACTAACGTCATACGCGCGCCGCATATAAATAGTGCGACTCACTTCGCGATTCGAGGGACTCAAACAAAACCATGTGGTAGCGAATAGATCGTTGTTTGCGCTTCGAGCGTCCGATGAAAAAAATTCCCTATACGTGCCGCCCGTTTAGGTGTATCGCGATGCGACTATGTTGCATGCCAGTTAAACGTTCAATGTCGGCTATGCGCGAATTATCAGATCGGGACGAGACTCGTTCGCGCGAGGCCTCGTTATCAACGTACGAAATTCATCACGCTACCGGATGGAAAGTGCATTTTAACCCTTTTTGTAGCTCGTAGTTGCGCGAGGAAAATGAAGACTGTAAGGTCAGACTTTCAACAATTCAATCGTTCAAAGGGGTCAAGTTAAATTACCACGATATTCGCCACAGTAGTTTTTTCTTCAGTCGAAAAAAAAAAATTAATTATATCATATCAGAAAAATTTTGAAAATTTTTTCTGACCATTGAAAAAATCGAGTGGAAATCGAGTTTAATAGTATATTATGCTACGAATGCGTAAAATCGTATTTAACGCACGTGTCGCATACGGTATTTTTTTTAATATAATATGCATAAAATTCATGCGTGAAAATTCATTTTACGCATCAAAACGATACGTAAAATCGAATTTTACGCATATTGTATCAAAAAAATATTTTCGGAATAATCTTGTTTTCGCTCTTGTATCGCCATTAATTCAAAGGTCGAAATCAAACCCACGAGAATTTCGTTTGACAGCAAATTGTCCCGAGATACAGACATTCTCTTGCAGCAAGTGGTACAGAATCCTATCCTCGAGCGAAAAAAATACGACAGCCACGAAAATGGTGACAAAACAAACGTCAATCTTCGGATCCGTCAGACACTTGTGCATTTTTTAAGCCTCAATAAGAACAGTAACTCTTGACATGGCACACGTGTCATGACGTACCACGAGAGTAAGTATGACGGAGATTCAAGGATGGTAAAGCTCACGGTTGAGGTCGAGTAACGCTATTGCTACAGACGTCCTCTATTGCTGGTTGGGATTATCGATTATCGTTAGAGTGTGGGCGGTGTCGCGGAACCGGAAATTCGAGGAGTAATTATCGGATGGCAACCGAACATCTAATAATCCCAGACAAAATCTATATCCGCCGGCAGAGAGTAGCAAGCTTCGAGTATCGAGGTAGCTGAGCGGCTGCGAGAGCTCATATCTAATACATAGACATACATATGATATACACATATATATAAGGTATATGTATATACACACATGTATCTCCGTATAGATTTATATGCTATACAATGTTGCATGCATTGCGCCGCGGGTGATGCAACGTAATGATGCTGCTATCTCACGTGGTGCTGTTCTACGAATCGCACAGAAGCCAAAGGGCACGTGTGCAGTTACTTTACCTTCCTTCGCTTCTATTGCCCTACATTGATGGCGAATTTCACTGCGACTGAATAACAACCATTACCGGATATGCGTTGACTATTGCGTGAATAATCCGACTTTGTCATTCATCCTTCCGACGCACCGATGAATTTAACTAATAAAAGTTTCATTCTTCCCAAATTCAGTCCTCTCGATTGATTTTTTTTTTCATCATAAATTGCCTTAATTTCGTCACTATTATAATGGATTTTCGATGCAATTGAGTGGCGAAAAAAAAAAAACTCGTAATTATTGGGTAAACTACATAGTCGTTGGAAGGCCAATAATTAAAATCTCTCAATCTCGTCTCTCGAGTAGAATACTCCCGTTAATATATTCATCGGTTATTGGAATACCGATACTTGCAAAGGCCATAAAGCAATGCCAATTCCTATGCCATAAATGCACTAAATAAAAAAAAAAGAAAAATCTTCTGGTAATACATGATTTCCGTATAAATCGTTCAATGAGAAAAACGAGTGAATGATGTCGCGCCGTAATTTCTTTTAAGATCGCAGTTATGCAACTGGGTAAGCCGACGGTGGAGTCATCGATGTGACGACGGGGCAAAATACGGGCAAATAAGGTAGGCGCAGTAGACATCGCGAGAAATCTTCCATGGTATGTACGTCTGTACACCAACACGCGCACCGACAAAGTTTCACGTTACTAACGTACGTCTCACGTTGTATTCGTGTAGAACGCAGCTTCTCATACGCTTAACTATACATGTAAGGATGATGCACGCGTGTACATGAATGCAGTTGTGTTGCATGCGCGTTTCTGAGGGTTGTTGCTGCCGGTGGTGCTGCAGCAGCTGGAGCTCTCAGTGCATGTGCACGCGAGTTCACTCCTCTCGTCGGGAGTAACCTCGCGCCGCGCACTTGATGTCGTCCGCCTCCGTCGCTCGCGACACCAGTGGATGTCAATGACTTGGATGACTTCGCGTATGCCAACGGCTCTCTCGCTGTTGCGCTTTCACTCTCTCTGACCTGTATGTCTGTCGTTCTTGCGCTCTCGCTTTCGCTACCGACAAGAGTCGACGAGACTTCGTCGTGGGCCCCTCCGCCGCGCGTCGACGACGCGGACTGGAGGGAGGGGGAGGGTGAAAAATCGATGCTGCTGCAGCAATTCCCGCGCCCGCGAACGACGTAGACGACGGTCGACGTAGACGACGAAACTCACCGTCGGAGACTGCAACGGTACCTATGCCTAAAGACGAAACTTTGTTGCCTTTTTTTCCCTCTCATTGATACCGAAAAGCTTGTACCGCTTCGCAACGATTACACAGAAAGATAAACGGATGCAAATAAAATTTGTCAAAAGTTTCCTCATTGTTTTCCTTCTCGCGGAGAGTCGACTGGACGAAGAAAAAAAAAGTATGTTGATCATTGTTGGCTTCTTCGTAGATGAGGCTTTGTCAACGACGAAGAATAATGAGTAATCAATATGCAAATTTCGGTTGCAGGCGTTTCCATATTTTTTTTTCGTCTTATTTTTTCGAGGAACAACGTTAACAGGTAACTAGAAACCGGTATACAAGAAACTTCCGCCTAGTTTCGGGTTGGAACGTTGAAAAATAGCTTCAAGTTGAAACTGACGATGAGTGCTAACATTTCGTCGAGCGAATAGCTATAGAATTTCAAGCCTCGCGGCATTGAGACAGCAAAGCAAATGGTCCATAATCGGCAAAGCTGCCTTTTGTGTTCAGCCAAAAATAACTTGTTTTCATTTATTCCGTTCGGATTGAATTTCTCACCCCATCTACACATTCCTTCAATAATCGCGGATCAATGACTACTTTGTAACCTCATATCTGATGCGAATTTTTTAAAAATCTCTACTTACAATGACTTAAAACCCTTTGTAGGAAGTTAGTCACTTTCGTTACATTCGGATGACTACAAATATTAATTATTTGCGCAATTATAAATGTAACAAATATCTTTACAAGTGTCAACGGCGCCGGGGATGGACTCTGTGTAAAAATTGGCTTCAGTCCACCGAATCGTGAAATAAAAGTACAGGATAACGAGGTCGACGACGACGTGGCTGAGGCTGGTAAAAATCGATGGGGGAGGTGGGTCTTCTCGGTGCGATGGGAGAGAGTAGCCGGCCAGCGTAGGATCCTGTCGGGTCGGATAATTTGCCCGGAATAACCCGAACGCTAACTCGATTACGCGTTATCGCTTCGAGAGTTGCCGTAGTTGCCAGCCACCCCGGAGACGACGATGGGCAAGAGAGAGTCGAGGGTCGCGGGGACGAAGGAGGGGATAATAAGAGAGAACTCTAACGCAGACGTATTCGATGTCGTCGACTCCGCGGTCTAAGAAACGAATCCCTTCCCCCTTCGATTGCGATCTAGATTTACGGCTGATCCTACGAAATTTCGCCGTCGGCTATTCGCGCCGACGACGCCGAGAAACGCAGAAGAGAAGGATTTCCGATTAATTCCTCGAAGGAAGGGCAAATCCTCGAGGATTTTAGCACGAAAACTATAGCGGTCGATGACACCCCCCACTCCCTCCCTTACCTTCCCGCAATCCAAGATAATATTAGCGCTCCAATCATCGCTATCAAAGACTTTCAATCCTTTCTGTGTATAATGATTAATAAAACAAAAAATCTTTGCGTCTAGACGCCAGATACCTCAATCAAATTCCGATAGAGACGAAGCACGATCTTCAAATTACAACGGATTGAAGCATTTTCCAGATAACGATCCTTCATATTTTTTTAAATTCGTGCATTAACTACAAGACAAGAAAGACACTTTTACTGATCAGCGATACCATTGGATCCCTTACTGCAGAATATCCCAATCGGAATTTGGGATTTCTGAATAATGTCATCATCCATTGGAAAATGCAACTCCACTATTTTAAATGCAGGCGACGTAAGTCTCGATGCGCTTTGCGTACCTAACTGTGGATTGCGGAGCAGAAATCGATTTTGTTAACTCCGCAAGGACTTTCCATTTTTGCAATCTCCGCATCGTGTCTGGACGAGGAATCGCGTTAATTCCCCATGGAAATTAAGTATATACTGAGATTTACACATGATATTGCATTTTTTGCCGTAAGATTTGCATTTACATACAATTTTGTTTAAAAATCGATATTCATATATTTTATGGGGGTTATGGGGGGTTTATGGGGGTGGGGATTTTTATGGGGGTATTTTATGGGGGTTAAGTTACAACTTTACCGCGTATCAATGATCTAACGGCTCCCTTATGTTTCTGATATCGGGCATGTCGTGCAATGTTTCCAGTACTCACCTGAAACATAAAAAAATTTCGAAATTTTCATTATTTTTTATCGATTTAAGAATTGTAACACACATTGTTTTTTTTTTTTTTAAATAGCTATCAACGTCGCTTTCCGACAATGTTGAAAGAAAAAACCTAATTACGCGTCAATCTAAAATGTAGCAAAGCTTATCGTCAAAAAGATCGTATATATGCGCAGAACCGAGTGAGTTGAAAGTACAACCAAAATAGGCCGACGCCATCAACGGATGGCATAGCGCCCAGTCGAGTTTGCGGGGGGTGTAAAAAAAAAATAGTCGAGTTAGTGAGGAAAGCGGAAGGGAAGCTTTCCATCAAGCAAATTGCGAATAGCATTTGCAGGTTATTTCGGTGCTAAACACGCGGATGATAGATGTTAGCTCTATCGCGGGCGGCGCGTGTCGTTTGCACGTTACTTTCTGTGACAGCGCGCTCTCGGCAGTTTGCTTGCTACTATTAAAGTTTTTTATTTTTTTTATCAAACCAAACATTTCGCGAAAGCCGTGTGAAAATTCTGTGCTAATCAGTAGCGCTTGAAGTAAATTTAACACAAGTTGAATACCGGAGAATCTTAATCGTGGAGCTTAGAGATTGACGGAGGGTATAGAAAATTTCGTCGCGCAGTGGAAACCGTCTAAGAGACAGGAGAATTCATTTAGAGGGTTGGAGGCTTTCCGGTCGTCAGTATAACCGTGTGGTAGCGAGTGCCGCAAGAATAGCGCCCAAAAGCCGGCACACGAGGAACCAGTATAGCTCAGCACCAAAATCGTCTCGAGTCACGGAAATGTATAAACTTTGGTAACAGCGTGGTCGTATACCGCGGTGCAATCGTCGTCTAGAACTAAATGGTACCGCGAGTCGAGGAGAAATTCAAGTAGAACAGGCAGTATGCGGGGGAGAGTTGAAGGGCAAAAGGAGAGAGGTCGAGGGGTATGGAGGAACGTAATAGAAACTGGGACGATGGCGTTTAGAAATGGCTCCCGTAATCGGAGCGGATAATTAAAAGCCACGTTAGCATTGTATTACGTTGCATTACGCAGTCGAGCGGACTCCAGCTATATCCAAGATCTGTACCAATGCAACCGGCAACTAACCCGTTAC
Organism: Cryptus viduatorius; assembly: GCA_964006125.1. Taxonomy (NCBI): domain Eukaryota; kingdom Metazoa; phylum Arthropoda; class Insecta; order Hymenoptera; family Ichneumonidae; genus Cryptus; species Cryptus viduatorius. The sequence continues at coordinate 13,778,748 of OZ023221.1, forward strand.
GAGAAGGTACGAACGGGGATGCGAGAGCGCAAGGCAAACTGATATGTACCAAACTTCATCTTAATCTTACGTAATTGTTAATTGCCACCCTGTCGGCAATGGTAATTATAGGATTCTCCTGGTGTCACTTTTCTCTGATTACACTGACGCTTTATTGTAGGAATAGCTCTGTAGCGGACATTAGATAAGACACCAGAATGTCACGAATTCGATGAATGCATGTGGTGACGTTTTTAACCCTACAGAAACGCCACGAGAGCTCGAGGGTCAAAGGAACATCAAGGGGGATTGTAGGCCTGGAGAGTTGCTGCCTGCCTGGCGATTCCAGGCCTCATATCTCAACATCGAGTTGACAAGCATTCACGACGCCTCCCACCAACGAAGACCATCAATACAATGAACGACATTCACCGCGACAAATGCCCTGCGTCCGATGCAGGAACCATGCACCTCTTTTGGTACAGCTATTACCGGGCATCCAAACTACGGGGGTTCCCCTAAATTCTATACATTACGCACCAAACGAAACAACGACCTACTGTCGTCGTGAATGTCACAGTTGCGTGCGAATTTACGATTTAATCGATTGATCGTCGTAAACAATTTAAATTCGAACGAAAGTCCTTTGTTGTTGGGATGACCGGGGTTAGTCGATTCGGGGGTAAAGTCATAGCCACGCTGCAGAAAGATCGCAGGTTTCAGGCAGCGAGTATGCCATTCTAAGGTATTAGAAAGCATTTGACAATAATAATTAGAGGTTATACAACGGCAATTATTTTTTAGAGTCTCGTAGTCGCTGTCCGAGACCATCAATTTTTGCACCACACGATTCTGACTTTCTCTGTGTTTCAACTATCCCCGGACTTCTCTACTCAGGATACCGCGTAATATTTAACGCATTTTGGAAATATTCTTCGTAATATACATCTATATTGAATTTGATTTGATATCGAGCGACGAGTAAATTTATCTGTCAATTTACCGAGCGAAATATTTCGCGAATTTGAAAATTTAACGACGAACCTTTGTGGAGCACTCGTGATAATTAATTTAATCGGAAAGCGCAGAGATGCAACATTTTATCCGGGTCAACCAACGCGGTGAGGCGGCATAATAACGTTGTTCGTTACGCCTTTCTCATTGTATGTACGGTCACCTCGTACACGGCCACTCCCGCCCGTTGTACCTATACTCTCGTTACATTACTTCGAGTGGCTGTATGACTTTTCAGAAACTTACTAATTAGTAGGTGCGGTTCGCCGATGCTTCGTTGACAGTGCGCGAGACGGTAACAGTAGACAAAGCGGCAACAGATAAACTTGTGTGTCAGGGCGTCGATGAAAGTCCTTTGTTTCTGTGGGAAACCCACACTACGAAGGCGGTGATGTGCATTTTATATTGATGAAGTCATCGATCTATTTTGCGGGTCTCAATGATTAAAAAATTAGCCTAAAGCGTCTTTCGGTTCAACATATATGCACTCAACGGTAGAGAATTACAAGTGTAATTAACCTTCGAGACGTCCGTGGATAGTGTAAAATTCTTTCGGTCGTCGAGTTATTAAAAAAAAGTGATTATTATTTGAAGACAAAACAGCAGAATGAAAGACGACAACATACCAACGTATTAAAAAGTAATTTGCGCGACAAATTGTATACTCTCTCGTAATTATATTTCGTGCATAATGGTCGACGGCCTTTGATGACGTGTTTTGCAAGTACCGACTATGGATAGGAACAGTCAGCGAACTCGATGTATAAATGTTCTGTGATGCAAAATCTTCATTATATTTTCCTCGTAAAATTGTCAGCTTAACAAAGCAAATACCGAGCAGCAGTTCGGTAGTACCTTCGCCTACACGTACGATGGTTAACTGTTCCGCGCGCGAGTATTAATATTGTCACGTTCGGGTTGATAAATAGTTTTGGTTAAAGTTGCTGGAGAACATGGGCAGCCGGCAAGCAGCTCGCCGAAGCTTCGACCCAGGAACGTCATGGACATTATTGTGTACCAAACAGCGGTTGTATAACCCAACCACTCGATAGTTGTTCACTTCCTTGCTTGGTTACCCCCCTCGAAATTTCTTGAATACCGTGAGCTCCCGGACGGACGTTATTGGTTTTTGCTCGCTCGCGGGTTCGGCATAACTGGACGTTCAAAATTCTATTATTTATCCCTCACCGTGCCACTTAAATTGACTATCGCTTTAATATTTAAGCATTAAATATGACGAAAAAAAAAAAAACTCGAACTTTTGCGGCAACTATTCATCGAAATAGTTGAGCATTAAATGAATACGATGAAAAAAAAACAAAAAAGTCGATCTTTCGCGGCAAGTATTTATCGCATTTTTAATTACCCTTTTGCTTCGCGTTATAGATTCGGTATTATTGCGACCACAACATCAAAGACACATACAATGATGTTAATTAATTCAATTCGATCGATTCGTATATCGAAATTTGATGTAAAAAATGCAATGGATTTGTGTGAATTATATTTCGATTTTTTTTAAGTTCAGCAGTTATTTATACTTATATTTCAATACTATTACAAGCCGAATTATTAAAAAATGATAAGTACGGAAAAAAATGATATTAGTTAACGAAATTTGATGAAAATATGATAAACAAAGAGTTATGAGAATACGTAAAACATTACACCGTTACCTAAGACCCAAAGTCTTAAACTTATTACTACGAAACTTTTTGTTTATTCAAAGTTTGTCTGTGGAGTTAAATTTTAATATTTTAGCGATTCTCCTTAAGAATAAGTGGATAAAATTTCAAATCTCAGCAATTTTCAGTGAAACAACTGAAGATACGAGGGAAAAGCTGCACAGGGTTGTTGTGTAAAGGAAAACCGACCTATTACCCCAGAATATTGTAATTAATTACAATCCATCTCTCAAGCTTTATCCGCATTTTACTACGCACTCAACACTCAAACCTGCGTTACTCTTGTGCCTCTAACTTCCCCCTTGCCTTATACTTTCATCGCTAAAGTATAATACTATATATATCCCGTAACTCGATAAATTTTCATTCAGAAAATTTTCCTTTTTACGAGAAGGAAAAATCTTTTATATGAGCTCATAACACAGCAGCAGTAGTACGCGCAGTACACACGGCGCTGTGAAGCTACGACCGGAAATACGGTAAAACGTAATAGTAGGTACATTGCGCTGACTATCATGAAAATAAATGCAGCTTTATCGATAATTAATTGTTGATTCTTTTGCTTCACTTCACTTTTGCTTTGTCAGCTCGCGAGATTATCGAATAATTCCGATGAGAATGAGTGATAAAAATATTGTTTCGCCTACAGCCGGAAAAAAAAGTACGACCGAGTCAACGGAGAGAGAAGTTTGTATCGTTTCATATGGTTTTACGTATGGCTGAACAGTGAAACCCAACATTGGCGTTACCGTCCGGTGAGCACACAAGCCCAACGGGGATTTCGTTCGTTTGTTCGACGCAGCTTCGAGGCCATTAAATTAATCCTGAGCAACAGATACCCTCGGTATAGGGCCGGGGATACACCAAGTATTGCGTAATCGAGTTATCGAACTCCCTCGCGATTTGACCGTGAAGGAAAAATCTTGCGGACCGAATCTCTACCTCACGTTTCCACGATCATTTCGCCATTTACCCTTTATCTTCCCAACATCGCCGTAAATAAAAGTTACCTTTCCGTCTTTTTCTTCGCGGCCAACTTGGAAGGTTTTTTTGGGAAAATTAACAAACTTCCTCTTCCACAGATTTTTCTCACGAGAATTAATTCATATTTTTTTGAAAGCATTAATCTTCTGCGTATTTTCGTTTTAAAGCAGTTTTTGCGTTACATTCACACCAATACCGTACTAAGCTTTCAAAAATTGTTTTTACATAATTAGACTCGAAATTCGTTCGAATTAAGGGGAATTTGGATTACCGAGTTTTTACTTTACGCATCAAAAAAAGTATAACAACGAATATACAGAAAATTAACTTAAATTATAACCACGAATTCACAGCATATTTTTAAAGTTTTTGTGAAGACAAATTTGTAATTTTAGATCGAATTATGCATTTTTCCAAATTTCATTTAAAAACAGCGTAAAAATATGCCTTTGGATTTATTGGCGTAAGCAGTCATTTTTCATTAATTCAACATTAATTTTCAGATCCATACATCGCTCCCTTGAAGAGATTTTCTTTAAAAATTGTACAAAAAATCTTTTAAATGTAAGTTCCCGATTGACAACAAAATTGGCCTTAAAATTCTCATTAATAGCAGTATTAAGAAAGATCTCGCAAAATGAAAATATCTTATCATTATAATTATACAAGTTGTTTCATGTGAACTTAACGTCTATGACTTCCGATTCCACGAGATTCAAAACCAGATATCGGTTTGGATTGTCATGTATTGTTAGATAGACGCTATTCGTAAGCGAACAGTGTACGCGAGCAATGTACGCGACTCGGTCAATTGCATTTTGAGGTGCGCATACAGTGAACGAGAGGTCCGTGTGGCTCAGCCGTTTTCCGGTGAAATATGCCATTAGTCGGAGATCTATAGTTGAGCTTGCGGCCGGAGCCGATCTGGAATTTCGGATGCTACACCGAACGAGGTGTAGAGCTGTAGCGCAAGCTATCAATATGGGCAGAAACTCAGCCTTTTCATCGCCAGGGTCGATCGGCTTTCCAGCATCGTACTCGCCATATTCGCCTTCCTACCTCGCTCCGCTGTGCTTTCATCGAGCCCCTCCCGTCGATGAAAGCTATTGCTGACATCGATGTATCGAACTTTCAAATTCACGTGTCATTGAACATTTAATCACAGCAGTGCAAACGTGTGAAAAATAGACGAAAAAAAATTAAAAAAAAAAAAAACCTCGAACCAAATATCAGTGATTCCCCGACGAACTCTTTAGTTTTATGCAGATAGATGTTCTGTTTAGATAAAAAACGAACACTAAAACAATATCGATTTCTCGTCATGCGTTCAAGCAACTTGCGCCAAAAATCATATTGACGCCTTATTCCTTTCAAATAAAAAATAACATTATTCTATGCACAGAACTTAAATTCTGGAATCCCAAATTTAACATTTCATCGCTGCTTCGAAGGCTTTGACGAGACGAAAAAAAGAAAAACCAGGAATTAGATTTCGAGAGCGAAAGTGCACGTGCAAATGCGAGAAAGATGACAGAAAGATGGATGCTAAAAAAAATCACTAAAGTAATACTACGACTGTGCGAAGACAGAGAGGCGTGAGGTGCCGCTAACAAAGGCCAGCCTGACGACAATGACTGCTTATTACGAGGGAGGCGTCTCTTCTTACAGCGTGCTTAAACCGTTTTATGCTTTAATACGGACAATTTATAATCGACATGGTGGCGGATGGTGAAGTAAGGGGTGGAAGATGATGATGGGAGACGAAGATGTAGAAAGGGAAGAGACGAGAACGTCGACAGAAAAGAAGAAGGGAAGTAATGGCAGACGGGAGAGTGAAGTAAAGCGCGAATAAAAGTCTCATAGGCGACGAATGTATACCCTTCTCACGACGACAACGACCGACGCGAACACTAAACCAGACGAGGGACGCTCACTCAAGTGTACCAAGCGTAAAAGTAATGTCCACATTTTTCCTCAACTTTACACTGAGGCTTTTGTATCTCAAGCTACTGCGTATTTCGTCTCGATAGGATTTGAAAAAAAAAAAATCAAAGAAATAAAGAGCAATGGATGTTAAAAAGATTCAAAATTTCGAAATCCTACCACAATGGAATGAAAAGACAAGAAGAAGAAAATAGAAAAAGTATTTCGTCTCTTAGTTTCGATTCACAAAGTACCCATTATTCTTAAAACGATTTTCTGCCGAAAAGATCAAAACTTAGCGTTCAAAGTAAAAAAAAATCAGATACCAATTGGCTATCAAATTATTAAAATTCTTCAAATTATTCAGTGTTTTCGAGTACTTTTAATGATTAGCTTTGTTTTCGAAGTCAATTCAAAATAACCCAATTATTCTTGAAATGTATTTTCTTCCAAAAATACCACCGCGCGATTAAACCTGTTATTGGACCAATCAGATACAATTCCCAAAATTATGAAAAATATGTTTTACCTTTCAAATTATGGAGACTGTTAAACATCACGAGCAGTTTTAACAAGCACTTCGAGAAACTGAGTAATAAATGGGTTCATCGAAGTTTTCCAAAGTGATAATCGTAAGGCTCGGAAGTTCTATCACACGAATGAGAGACAATTGCAACCGCCGGGGTTGATGCATACTCATCATTTTGCTGGGTGGATCCAATGCCGCAAGCTTGTATGTGGATCAATCCCCAATGGCTTTCCTCTGCTCTCAAACCTCGATAAGACTCAGCTATCGTTGGTTGAACCACATCGCGCAAACTCGGGGTATATTGTCATACGATACGACAAATCGCATGTACTGGTTGGCACTTTAATCCTCCAGAGATACCCTCGGATCTTCCGTAACCCGGAAGGTTGTATGCCTTGCAAAATATGAATCTGCATTCCGATTTTACGGACTACGAACATCCGTTTCGATACGTTTGTCTTCTGGAACTTGAACATTTTTCCGAACTTTAACAATGAAACAAGTTCGATAATCCAAATCAGAACACAATGGAAGGTTCGAATTTCCATATGGTTCGACGTGCCATTCACTGTAGAGTGTGAATATGCCGCGTCTAGCCATTCGTCTATACCGTAAGCCAGTATGAATCCGCAAGCCGCTATGTGGTCTTGATCATCATAGCAGGAGTATCTATAACGTCCGATAAAGCGTTTCACCTGGGAAATGCGATATTACGGGAATTGGATGGATTATATGGGATACACAATGGAAACTGGTTTAATCGCAGTCGTATTCCATGCCCCGGATGTTCATCCCACCGAATTTCTGTCTCTCGTTTTCATTTGTCGCTGTGTGGCGTCTGTCTCTCGTCCATTGGATCTCTCTCGTTTGCTCACTGGATCGTCATGTCTATATCTCTCGTCGCCGAATGTCGGTATAAAAAGGTACACTCGATGCTCCTGCGGCCTCGTACCTACGGATATACTACACGACCCAAAAATAAAATGGTACCCTAGCTTGGCCGGTGTTTCCATCGCTCCGGGCATTTTTTACTGTTTCACCACACGCTGTTGCTGTACCACCGTATTTTTCTAATTGGACGACGGCTATCTGCGAATCTATATTACATTTCTATCCCCCTCTTCCTCCAGTTTCATCGTTCCAACTCTCCGGTCCTTTTTATCTTTTTTTTTTCGAAGCAATGTTATCTATAGCTCTGACCTGAATGCAATTGGGTTTTTTGCATCACGGCGTCACGTTTTATTTACCTAGAAAATGTCGTCGGGGTGGGGATCGGATGGAAAGAGGAGCAGGTGAAACAACGTCGGGCACAATGTCGAATCAACGAATAAAATATTGTTTAGATACATAGAAGTTAAGTGAGCTTTGTCTCGAGAATAAAGGTTCCATTTTTAAATTGGCATACTTCGTTTTGAAACTTCTAGCTAACCATTCGCGGGTTTTACAGGGTTGGTAGGGTTTATCAAGCCTTTGAAGCAAACATTCGTAATTTTCATAATAATAGAAACATCTTGTAAAATCGATAAATTTGTTTGAATAATTACGTGGGCGATAAAAAAAAAATGGGGCTTGGAACAAGTAAAGGGTTGAGATGTCGATTGCAGGGTGCAAATGTAATATTTTGGAATATAACGTATAGCAAATCAGATAGGATACCTAAATTTCTAATGGTAATGTCAGCAAAGCTATATCAAGATTTCGTAAATTTGGTCATACAGATTCATACGATTTTTCCAATATTCGTACTGTTGTAGTTAACAAAAAAACTTGAAGATTTGCGGCAAAGTCTGCACTGCTGATGGCCATTTTTCTTAGGAACATATTTTTTACAATAAGCAACATATATGAATCAAATTGAAATGTACCACAGCTTTATGGATTTGGTATTATATTCGTTCCCTTTTGGTCATTCGTACAATAATCACTATAATCTTATATGGTATTATATTCGACCGTTACTTCAATTCGCCGTATAACAACCCTTCGGCATCCATACCCGCGTATGAACGATAAATCACGTCTATATTGGCCGCGCGTCAATAAAATGTGGTTCATGGATTTTCCGCGGTCCAAAGTGCTCATGAGAAAAGCGAGACAGAGAGAAAACAAGCCGACACTAATGACGCCGCAGTTTATACGTCGGTCATATTGTCGTAATAATTTCGAATGCGACCGTAGAAAATACGGTTTGACAGTAAAGATCGAATGTTTGCACGCGTTTGTAGCTGTGTTTACAGTGTGCAGAGCAGAACGGCAAACTGCGGTATTAACGTTGAATTTTATACATACAGGTATTCAAAAAAAAAAAATTAAATTTTTGAACTCTAGCAACCCATACATGACCTTCAACAATGTCCTTTTATACGACAGTGATCAATATGAAAATAAAAAACCGAAAGATGAATCACCAAAACCGGTCAAATCAACATTTACTCCGACCATAAATAAAAAATTCATGCAAAAATTTATTTTTCAAAAGAAATTTTTCTCCATAAACCCAAAACCATCCAACGATCTATTTTATTTTTATACTCTCAGAATAAATATTGAATCGAGTTACATTCTCAATTTATTGTTATCACGAAAATAATAAAAATGTTCAATTTGAAGATTTGAAAGATAGCATTGAATAATTATTAGCATATCGTCGATAATATCTTCTTGGCTCATTGATCCATGGCACTCATCGATATCATTGGTAGGGTTTAACATCTCCCGAATGGAAAGCATTACCAGATAGCGAGAACCGACGAGCCGGACGTCGAGACGTTCGTGATATCGTCCACACAATATCCATATCGGATTATCAGTTGGCGCAAATCAAAATGCAGTTGCCAAGTCATATCCACTACCGCGCAACCCCTTTGTCATACCGAATATATATAGTTAACCCGACGAGTTCGTGGAAACCGCACGATCCCAGTGCGCTCTCCACACACGACTATTCCGATTTACTAGAGGGGCAGAGAGAGAGGAGAGCGAGTATTCCCGATTCCAACAGTATTCCACCACCACCCTGGAACGAGAGATTCTCTCGGTGGTAACAATCCGGTGGCAACAGAAGCAGCACCAGCAGCGCCTACCTTGGTTGCTCGCACACGCTCTACCGATCGACCGAGCGACCGGGTTCGGGGACTATTATTTGAACGGTTATTGGTATGATAGCGCGTATCTGGCCGTCGTGCATCACGCTTCAACTCTACGCTTGTCACCCCGGTACCACCGACCGACGTATACTATACTAGAATATATACAGCGTTGCTTCTGCACTAACTCTACTCACTGCGTAACCATATACCAGCGCATGCCTCACGACTCCCTCCCATAAATATATGTTCCAGGACTTCTGGTTGTCGCACCAGCGATGAATTATGTTGGAATGGTCTATACGGAATCTCTTCGAGATTGCAATTCGATCCTAGATGAATTCCTATCGGTACGAATGCGCGATAAGAAAAGTTTCCAAGTCATAAAGCGTATTTTTTCACTATGTTAATAGCGTCTTTTTGCGAAACATCATAATGTTTCGATTCTTGACATACCTAATAGCAATTTTATTTCGTACGAAATATGCTGTTTCTGAGCAGATCTAACCTAAAATAATACGGAAGTCGGGTGAGTTGAATCCCGAATAAAATGGCGTGACTTTCGGCAAACAAAGTAACTTCAGAGAATCGTAGGTTTACTTATCACCTCAGGTCTTCATCAGCGTTAAAAGCCTGAAGGGAATTTGCCATCCGTGGCACTCAATATCGTAAGCAACAAAGGAACATACCAACGAGAATAAGTAAAGAAAGATGAAAATGGCAACCCTCAGACGCGAGGTGTTTGTGCTTTTTATCACAACAATTTACGGAAACGGGGTTGATGGCTTCTGGAAGGAGGAGAGCGACGAGGTTATTATACTCAAGTCGAGGTGGTCTCTATGTTTGGAATGAACTTGACGCTGCTGGCACCTCGTCGTTTCTAGCTCGTTCGCCCATCCCTCGAACGTCAATGGAGAGTTGTTCTTCTACCCCCATCCACCTCCCGGGCCTACTTCCTTGTGGCTCATGCCGCTTTCTCCAACGTTGAGCGACCTTGTTTTCACAACATTTCCCGCGACTCTCCCTTCCTTCCTCCCTGCCTTTCTGTTCCTACGGGGCCCCTTCGACTGATTAATCGTGTTAAGTGTAGAGTTTGTCAACGGAGGATGGATTGGCGCGGACTGGAATTCTGTCATCCTTTCGGCAAGTACACTCCTGACGCCACTTGACTCGAAGTTTCAAACTCCAAGAGCTTCGGCAAAGCGTAGCAATTGTTTAATTGAATATCATTGTCGTATCCGGCAGTTGCGCAAGTAAAGGAAGAAATTGGAGGCATTTTTGAAGCATTCAAAAGGCATTTTCGAAAATGGACATATTGCAGTGGAATGTTTGAAAATCCTCCGAGATGCGTTAAAATGGCAATTGGGGGTTGTAAAAAGATTGGAAAAGAAGAAATGATAAGGCGCATATCGCTCCAGCTTCGCCTTTTTCGATGTACCGGAATTCTTTCTTAAATAACGGAAGCACTCCAGTTACCATTGTGTAATACAGCTGTAAGGCGACAACGGTAAAAGGTGAGCAATTGTCCACAATCTTCAATGTCCATAATCTACTAAGAGAAGGGTTAAGCGACGGAAGCGATCCGATTTCCAGCAGTTGACTGTGCCATTAGCCCAGGTTTGTCTTTCGTCCTCGCAATCCTATACTAACCGCTGTCTTCACAGCCCATATCAACTTCCAGAAATCGTTACCTCAACGAGCTCCTCGTCTACCACTATTCCGAAAGTCTCATCACCACCAACCGCAACGAACAACGAAAGCCATCATCCTTCGTTTATCCCAAATCAACTAAGTGTCACGAAACCCTTACTTCTTCTTAGCCGAGAAGCAATTAAATACAGAGCTATCGAGTTTCTGAACCATACGTACTCCAAGTCCAACAAAAGTATACGTAGTACCTAAAAGGTGGAAAAAATAGATGTCTAGGAACAGCATGAAGGGACAGCTTTTCGATGATAACTCTTTTGGGAGGGAATGCAAAATCCTTCGGATAGTAAAGTGTCGGCGAAAGAGTATTCCAAGTAAAAAAAAAAAAACCTCTTTTCAAATGTGCGGCAATCTCACAGGGCAAACACGCTACATATCTCACCGATATCTCGCGATTTTTCTGGTTTTCGTTGCCATACAGGTTTGCGGAATATCGCAATACATCTCGACACAATTTGGTCCTTCGGTTTTGTGAGTTACGAGATGTGTTTTATACGACAAAAAGCATGAAATAAAAATCTTTTTACTAAAATTAAAAAATTCCCGACAGAAAAGGACTGTAATAACGAAATTGCGTTTATATCAAGAGTAAACCAACTAATAATTAGTAGAATTGTAGAGTCGAGAAATTTCTACACGCAATGACGAATAAATCTCGTTACTCGTATATACGAATAGTTATTCGTTATTTACCTTTTTCGTTAATACAATTTTTTTTTTAGATACCTTTTCCAATCGAGAATTTTTTTATTTTTTACGATTAATATATATTGCTGAAAGCCGTTATTTTATTCTATTCGAAACAGAAATGGAAGTGAAGCTTCAATTTAACAAGCAAGTAAAAGAGACCTTCTTGATACTTGGATTACTCGCGTGTATCTTTCATCGATTTTATTTAACCTACTATTTCGTTACCAGCACCGGCTATCCTCGTTTATAGGGATATTAATTCCGAATGCCTGTCTCGTACGAGAGAGGCCTGCTTTCTCCGTTGCTTCAATTTCCGTCCTGCTTCCACTCCCCCGAAGGATAATCGCGAAACATTGGACACTGGAAACGAGAGCAATCGAACTCTCCCTGCTTGTCCTCGATCTCCTCGTATCAACGGTAACCCCCCTGGTTTTCGTTCTCTTATTCGCTTCTTCCTTGTTCACCAACCCGACCATAGAGAATACATCTCTTCCACAATCGCGGCGAGTATCGAGATAACGATCCGATGGCGATCGGCCAGATCGCAAAATTCTCTCGGTCTCCCCGGCGATTCTTCGCTTACTGCATCTTTGTATAGTCGAGTAATATATACGCCGGTAGTATACTTTAGATATAGTATAGATATATGCACACACACAACGGGAGTCGAGCAGTGGAAAAAAATTTGCTGCTCTAGGCTCGTCTAGTCGCGGAAGAGAACTACTACGCGGGTGCTATCTTGGACCGCCAATAGCAATGAAAGGGCATGAAGTACACGGCAGCTCGACACGTCAATGGGCCAATAAGATACAAGACGACCAATTTTATTTCATTCGATGCCGAAGCAGGGGGTGATCGCGAGTTATGCTGCTCGGTATCGCGGGCGAATGAGGATCTTAGGAGAAGAAAAGAACCATCGGAAAGCAAGTAAAGCAAGTGCGACCGGGACAGAGATAGGGTTCCCAGGATTTTTCTGTAGACGGGTCGCTCTCTCAGCGAGTCTCGCTTCCTCTCACTTTCTTCGTGTTTCTCATCTTTCTCGTTCGTTGTACTCGTTTTCGTTGAGTTCTACCTCTTTCATCGTGCTGCTCCTGCTGTTGCTGCTGCTGCTACTCCACCGTCGGGACCCCCCGTTATCTAGATAACGCCTGCCAATGCGTCCTTCCTTATTGGCATATCGGCGAATCACCGGCTGTCACGCGAACGACCATTTCAAACGGTCCCGGCCCGATCGCGGCTCTTTGAACCTACAACGGATTTTATTGCATCTACGTCGTTGTCCGGGCGCGATCGAGCACCGCGAGTCCCCCTCCACGGCTTGTACATACCGCGCGGTACTGACGTCTCGCTCTTCCTCGTGAATCTTTCTGCTTTCTGTGTACTGGTCGCGGGCGGTTTCTCGCAGCGGGGATAGTGTACCACCCGAGTATTAAGCAAAGTACGGGACAGGTTACACGGGTTACCCTTCTCTCCCGCCCGCCCCTCCCCCCCCCCCCTGTCCCTACCTACCCTCGGATACTGAACCTTTCGTTCTTCTTACTACTCGATCGAAGAATAAAATCTGTCGTCAATCGAAAGATCGAATCTCGATTACGAGGAAACGATAAGCGAAAACCGGGAATCTTTTAACTGGCACCCTTTATCGGGGAGATGAGTGTATCGTACATTTCAAGGTGAAGAAGAATGACTCGGTTGTTCGGCAACTCGACATCGATATTAACAGCACCCATTTTTTTTTACCTTTTCATCGTATACAGCGCATGCGAGGAGAGAAAGTATCGATTCAGCGTATTTATTCACTTCGAAATTGCATTTTTATCAAGAGATTCTATGAAAATTCGATAAAAATCGAAATTTTGCAAATTGGACGAAAAAAAAAAAAAAAGTAAATGGTGATATCTTTATTTTGGTTGAAAGCAGCGTTCAGCGAACTCTGAAAACCATTTACGTCGGAAAAGACATCCAAAAAATGAAATTTTATGTTGACGGGATTTTTTTGGATGATTATTTCAGAGAACGGGGATTCCAAAAAATATATTAAAACTTTTTTGCTCTCTCATTTCGGTGAAATACGTGAGCGATACCACTTGACCCCAAACGCATCCTCCCTTTATTTATCTAATTTGCATTCACAATTTTCGTTTTATCCATTCGAAATTATTATTATTATTATTTCGTATTTTTCTGAATTGACTCAACAATTTCATAGCGACGATGATTACGCGACACGTGCGCTGCAGATCCCCGGACTGGTTACGGTTATAGGACCAGATATGATTGTGCCGGGTGCCGGAGCTGCCGGATCTCGTCCACACACCTGCAATTCACTCGCGTATCATTCGGGGTACAGGATTGAAGCTTGAAATCGCATATCGAGCTCGAGCTATATTTCCCGCATCCGGCATCGATGATGGCTCGCAGCTATTCGGAAGCGTGAAAATAACCGGGGAGGTAGGAGACAGGGGAGGGGGTAGGAACGGTACCCGGAGCGTGCAACGAATAACGACTATATATTTTCGATCGGACACTGGTAACTGCCATGTAAAAAGCTTATCCACCAAGCGAATTTCAAATTCCATATTTTTTTTATAACTTTTTTTTTGTTCGTCAAACGAACAAGAGGAAAGTTGATGGAATGGAATCGATCGTACAGCTATGTAACTATGCGAGACGGAAAAACCGAATCTAATGAAAGCCAAAAAGGTTCGTAGTGGTGAGGATGAAAGGAGACGAGGGTGAAACTTTCGCGGGACACGTCAGCCATTATAAGAGCGAGAGAGACAGGAAAAGAGATGGGGGAAGGGGGTGGGCAAGATAAAGCGCGGACGTATAATTAGCAGCATGATGCCGGCACTCTTCTTTCTTGGCAAGACGTAATTATCCACGGTTCAATCCCCCGTGTATGTAAGGTAGGTTACCGCCGCGTTTCACCTATCTCTCGTTCATTCTCTTCTTTCTTTATCCCTCGTGTTACGATCTCCCCGCACGGTGCAACGTTCAATTATGCTAATCGCGCAGACGTGAAAATGATGGTGCAGCCCGTGGTGGAGTGAAGCTCGCTCGTACCGAGCCCGAAGCCCACGGTTTCACGTCGCTACGGTAAAACATATTGGATCGTTTCATCGGACCGGATTGGCCCAGCGCAACCGGTGAAGAGCCCTCTCAGCCGGGTGGGAGGAGGACACGAGAGCGATATAAACTTCGCGTACGGTTAACGTATCTCCGTGTCAAAGGGATAATCGAGAGAGATAAAGTTCTTATGCCTTCGGATCCCGGACAGATCTGATGTGCTCCCGCTGCCGTTGGACTGATGCCTACACCGGTGAGCTTGCCGCGCGCTCGCGCCCGATCTCGTTTTGGTGTTACACATTTCTCGGGCATACGTGTGCGCCGAACCAAACATTCAACTCAATCGGCTTACGTACGGCTATTTTGCGGTACCCGATGCCCGAGAGGTTTATCGATTCCAAATTCAACCCGCTGCTCACTCGCGCTACTGTTCCCCGTTTCGTTGTACCACGATGTTTTCGATGTAACCATGAAATTGTTACATTATTTCGCAATATGTATTTGACAATCATCTCGTTCCCTCAATGACATGTTTCCATGTATCAAATAATGTTTCATCGTGCAGAATTGGGAATACGCGATAGATCGATACAAATGGGAAATCAAATTTGTCCGGATGCAGAAAATGTTATTACTGATCAATAAAAAAATCGATGAAAAACAATACCTCGGACGTGAGGATCGTGTTTTTTTTTTATTATCACTTCACAAAAAAAAATTACAGAATCTCAATTCGTTCGAAGGACACTCTTTGAAAAACTGTTTTTTCCGGATGTCGGTAAAGAAGTTTTTTTTTTCATCATTGTTTCAACGATCGGTATTAGGCCGTTTATATATTCGTATCGCAGAGTCATCCGGACGGCGATTTTCGGGATTTAATAAGTCCCCTTTTGAATTACGATGAGAAACAAAAAAAGACGTAAGCGACGGTGGCAACTAGGCGACCGAAGCGTTTCTCATCATCGGTGAAGGGAGGTGGAGCGGAATGGGGCTTTCAACGAAATTACAAGTTTCGCCGGTGCTCAATGTCAGAAATTCGGCTATAATCTACTTACATCCATGAAATTTCTTCTTGAACGTCGTATATGGAGGGACCCTGTTACAGTGTATCGCATATGGCCGGTACGATCAGGTGGAATATTCATGGATGCGAAACAGGTGTCAATTAAAAAAGGTAGTTGGATGCCGGGTGAGGCGAGGCGCGTTACCTCGTTTGCGCGGCCGCACCGACGATAATTGGTAAGAGAGTAACGAGGAACGTCAATGTCGGCGAGGTGTACTGCCTGGAAGCTGGACAGCTCCACGTACAGACCGCCGGTAGACGTGAGGCACCGCGTTCGTAGCTGCGTCGCGTACGCGGTGCAATTGTCGCGCCGGTCTGATCAAACCCCAGGAAGCCTTGTTAAGTTTTACCACGCACTGCGTTTGCCGAACGCGCTCCGAGTTCTCGTCTAGTGTATTTATTTTCGTTTCAATAAATCGATGTCATCGTTATACGGGAATAAATACAATCGCGGTAGCCACTTAAATATAATTTTGTTAAAAAAAAAAAAAAAAGACCGATTTAAATATCGTCAAGAAAATTGCTTAAAAGCAATTTTTTTCAAGCGCATTCCCTCGTCGAAAAGTACCAGTTATTGCGTTCGTAGAATAAAAAAATGTATTTTTTTAATGTCACTATTGTTTTGGTTGCATTAAATATGAAAAAATGTTATGTGTTCGCTTTTTGATGAAAAGTCAATTTAAAAGGCTTTGCCGCCCTTCGAACCAAAGTGTCTCAAATGCTGTCACTCGTTATTATTTCGTGGTATTGATTACATTTCAGCCTATAGAATATTCGAGGGATTAATAGGTACGGTATGTTGTAAAGAAAAAGTCTTACCCACCCTAATCGACGCAACGCTCCCTTTTCTATGCGCTGTACTTGTATAATGTTGGCATAATCGTATCGCGTGCTCATTAATCAAACGAAACGACGTGAAAGCATCTTAGTGAAAGACCGCGCGCTAGCGGTTGGCTGCTGCTAAGGCACAAAAGCGCGCCCGTTCGCGTTCGCTTGCCAGCAGCAAAAGCATAAGCAACCCTCAAAACCACGCCAATGGGCGCGGGGGGGGGGGGGGGGGCTAATCTCCTCAGCGATCGTATAAATAGAGTTATTTCGGTATTGAGTTAAGGCGATAGAGCGAAAGTGTATTGAATTTAAATTATAAGGAGAAGCGGTCGAGCCGAATCTCATGAATTATCGAGCGAAAAGAAAAAAAAATCGATGTAGCAACGATCACCGTACTTCCTCTCGTCTCGGTGCACGAGTGCTCTCGATCACTTATCACAAGACCGGAACAACGAGCGCTTTTTATGCGACAAAAAGAATTGTTTCTACAAGAGCTCTATATCACGTTTCCGACTGTTACCAACTGTTCCTTACATTAAAATAAATCTATAAGTAATAATGAAGGCAAAACGATGTATAGTGTGATGTAAAAACTCTCTCCCCGACCGTAGCTCGATGCTTTTTAAAAAATTGTAATTAAGAGTTTTTTATACGTCTTTTTAATATCTTTAGGTGAGTTTGTCGAGAAAGTGAAAATTATATAAATTCCGCGGAAAAATGATTAATTCAAAATTTTAAATGATTTGATAGTTCAAATTATGAAGACTTGAAATTTTTATTTTGAATTTTCTTTTTCTTATTATTACCGATTTTTAAAAATTCTTAGTGGAAAAAGAAACGTTCCGCCAGAAAATTTGATTTATTATTGGAGATAAAAAAAAGATTATTAAAAATTCGTCTAAATAGAATAGTTATTTTAAACTTTTACAAACTACTACATCGACTGCTTTCAATAAATATTTGAAACCTAAAATTTGATTCGTCGTAATAACGTTTAGAATCCCAGAGGAAATGAATTTTAGAACATAATTATACCCGTAGACATTGGCAATGTAGACGAATATGTTTGCATTTAATACACGGCGATATGACTGATGGCGTTCGTTCGCGTGTGGAATTGCACCCGAATGTCGATTAAACATATTTCCGGTCCGTTGATGCGGTTGATATACATATATGACATCGAGTGTGCCATTGCTGCGTCTGGCAAACGGTTTGTATGATATCCCGCTAATGACATCCACGTCTGTATCGAGAGGAAAAAAAAAGAATAATTTGGCACTCAGCCGAGAAACCGATCCGCTGTATAGGGTTATCGTGCCATATCGAGAACGAGAGCGACCAAAAAAGGGTCCTTAGCCCTTTTGTAACGTCGATCAGTTCGCTTTTTCATGTCGCTCACAGCGCGACGCGAATTGTGCCACAAGAGTGAAATTTCTTTTCGTTCGGAGTCCCTGACTTTTACCCCCTTCATTGGTTCTTTCACGTCCTCGTTGTGCCTAACCTCCTAATGCACAAGGAACTCGTTACTCTTTCGCTCATTAAGCTCCCCAATCAATTTTTCATGCCGACCAGAAGACGATAAAGGCATTGAATCCACGAGCGCACACAATGAACGCGAGCTGCTTAATGAGTGACGATGAGGCAAATCGCAGAGATTAATGGAGCGCGAGAGTTAAAAAAAAATCCAGATAACCTAATAGACATATCGTCCTCTTTAATTATATGAAAATTAGCCCCTGAGAAAAAAAAAACGACGATAGAAAACTCAAGAAATAATTCATTGAAGCATTGTGTTCGGAACACAAGACTTACGGAGTGAAACTTATAAAAATGAAAAAGCGATTGAAAATTTTCACGAAGGTTTGAAGGATTCATTTTTTTAATAGGACTCAAAATGAAAATAAAGCTTTACATCGGATCATAATTTCTCCGAAAGTCAACGACAGTACGAAAAAAAAAATCGTTTACGCGGAAAAAAATATTTGGTTGCGAAGTTACGTTGGCCACAGGCAACATTCTTTTTCTCATTGTAGCCGTGCGTCATCGGCCGTGATTTTAGTTTTTTTTTTTTTTTATTTCGTGCAGCCATCAGGCGAGGGTGGTATCCAACGCACGGCCATCTATCACTCCCCATTCGTAAAACGGGTCGCCTGTATGTTTCCGTGTACCGCGTATGTGTGGAGCCAAAGCTTCTTGCCGCGTAGAGAGCACGTCGATCCATATAGCAGTTATATAACTGCGTGCCAACTGAAACACGCACGCATCAAAAGCTGTAACCAATACGCGTGAGCGTATATGAGAACACACGAGCGTACGGGATGCACGGATATATAGATGGATAAACTTTTTATCAGTTGTCGCAGAGAGGCGCATATCAATCACGTGGGATGTCAGCAAAAGTCCCTCGTCACCCGACCGTCTATTTCTAACAATTTCATAGCGGCTATATCGCAAATATTGTTTTCCTAGCAAATAAAAAAGTGTTTGTGGTAATACGGATGATAAAATAAATCCGACAAAACATTTTCCCCGTTAAAATAAAAAACAAAACAAAATCAATTCCTTTATTACTCGTCACCATTATCGACGAGACGTAGCGAGCCATGTTGTTGTTATATGGGAATCGTAACTTTATGGCAAATTAATTACTAATTTTCGTTTCATTTCATTATTATTATTATTTGGCATTGTATCCAATTTTGATGCATAACAGCAAAAAAAAAAAATTTCCCCTGAAAAAAATGGTAAAAATTCAACAAAATTGTTTTCTTTTCCAAACCATTAAATCTCTTAACCACTCGAAAGAATTGTTTTTCAAAATGTACCAACCGCTCGACTAATGCCTCGAGAAATATGTAAAATGGCGAGTTACCGCCATCCCACAACGGAATAACGGCACTCTTTCTCTGGGTACCGTTTGCCGGTGGTACTGAAGTTGTCGTCAGTGGATGGTCTTCACTGGGCGCGCGCAAGGCACCACGTATGGCAATAAAGGCGACGTTGTAAATCAATTTGCTTTCCGGAAAGTGGAGAGAAGAGACGCAGCCAAGCCAAGCACCACCGGCGGACAGGAGGAGGAACGGCAAAGCAGAGCGAGTGAGAATGCGGTACCGGTGACTGCGAAGCACAAAGGGTGAACACACGGACGCTCAAGCTTTTGGCCGCCCGGTGTGCCATGGAAATTAAACCACGCCCCCGTGGAATTCCAATTGAACTCCAGTAATTATTCGAGTAAAGCATGGGTACGCGCAAGCTTCGCTTCCCTTTCCATTCTCGGCTGGACTTTATATTTACCTCACCCCCTCCCCTTCGCGCGTGCACAGTTCTCTGTAAAGGTTCTCTCGAGTATAAACGCTGCAAAATCTACAATATTTCATTTTGACGAAAAAAGAAATAGCTTCATATCGTAACGGCTATAACTACTCCTGACTGTAGCTTCGTATTTACCGACACGCTGGAATAACAGTAATATCATTTTTTTTAATTCCTCAAATTGTGGGAGTCTCGTTTACGTTGCGCCGAGCGTGCGTAGCAAAAGTTGATATACACGGGTAGCGTTCTTTCTACAGAGGGGAGGGGAGGGATGGTAATTTTTCTTAGGAATCGCGCACATTCGGGATTATACTCGGCCGGACCCGCGCGTCTAATTTACGAGTTGTAATAATTTTTGCACGCCGTACGTTTTCCCCCGAAGGGGGAGAGGGTGGTGGAGGGAAGTCGCGGGCAGACGGCTACGGGAGTTGGCGACGACGAGAACGACGGGAAAGGGCTATTATGTACTTTACCTTCGCTCTCGCACTCGGTCCTTTTCGTGTACTTACCCAGGTGGGGTTTGACGATTGGCTCGACTCTGGCCCAGGCTTGTTTGCCAGGGCCCCAACGTTGGCACAATACTGGCCAACGATGTTGGACCAACGTCGGCATATGCAGGGGATGCTAACATCGGCCCAAGTCTGGCTAGCGATGACACGCCGATGCTGGGCCAGTGCTGGTTGCACGCACCGACGCCGAGTCTGTGACGTCACGCGTGACGAGTCCCCGTGAGATCGAAATTGCCATTAATTCATTCAAACACGAATAAAAAATGTTTAATTTGTTTAAAGAACCAAACTTTGCGTTTCAATTACTTAAACAATCGAAATTTTTGCATAAATTGTAAAAAAAAAAAATATTGTTGATTTTTTTTGTCAAAAAATAGATAAAACAATGTTTAATTGCTTCGAATAATCGAAATTCACATTTGATTTTTTTACAAATTCAAAGTTAACGTTTAATTCTTCGACACCTCGAAATTTGTGGTTTAATTGTTTAAATAATCGAAATTCTCGCTTAAACTGTTAAAAACAACGAAATTTCCATTTATTTGATTAAAAATAATTACAACAATGTTTTATTGGTTTGAAAAATAAAAATTTGCGTTTGGATTGCTTAAAACGAAATGCACGTTGAAATTTTTTTCAAAATCAAAATTAACGTTTAATTTGGTACAAACTTGAAAAATTTGCTTCCAATCTGTTTGAAAATGTTGAATTTAATTTTAATTTTTTTTGAGTCTTTAAACGAATCAAACATGAATTTCGTGTTTTTTTTTTATTAAAGGTAGTCCTTTCGTTGAGTCCGACGTTATTTAAGATTGAGAAAGGATGAGAGAATTGCGAACGCTTCTCGATGATATACAAAATTTGAAAAAAAAACCAAGCATATGAAAAGGTGCTGAAAAGATTCATTTTACGTAACAATAATTCCAAAATATTGTTACCAAATGACTGAAATAAAAAATTGAGCAATAAATTACTCGGCAACCGAATTTTTTTTAATAAAAATAATTTGATAACTTCTCTGAAAACATACGCATTTTTTTAAACATTTTGTTTAATGTTTACAAATTACGATTTTTTTGAATAGTAAAATTGAACAAAAATTAGAAACTAGACAAAATTTCGGAAACATTCATACGTATTCAGAAAAGTTAAATTATTTTTATAACAAAAAAAATTAAGTGGCCGGGTAATTGGTTGCTCAATTTTGTATTTCAGTGATTTGTTAATAACATTTTGGAATTATTTTTATGCATAATTTATCTCTTACCACCTTTTATATGCTTTATTTTTTGCAGATTATTATCCCATCGAAACATGTTTGCAACTCTTTCTCATTCCTCTTACCTTAAACGCAATATTTTTATTTTTAAATAAATTAAGCATCAATTGGAAATAGTATCCATTAGCAGCATTAGAAATTGTCAACATCGGTATTGTAATGTCGGGCGAGTCTTGGGCCAGGCTTGGCGATCGCCACTAAACCAGCGTTGGCTAGAACACATCGGCCAGCCTTGGCCCGAGGTTACATTTCGACGCTGGCACTCCAATGTTGTGCCGATACTGGCCCGACCGTCAGCATCGGCAGAACCCCACCTGGGTAATTTCGTCGCCGCTATAGATACACGCGGTTATCTCTCACGATTCATCCAGACCGCTATGCGATCGCGCAGAACTCGATAAATATTTTCGATCAACGGTAATTATATAATCAGTTAATCGAATGATTGAGCAATAATTTCAATATTCATATTATCGACGATAAACGTATTAATTAACAGTGTTAACGAATTATTAATCACGTAATTAGCACGGTGAAGGGAATTTTGGGAATGATTCGCGTCCTGTTTTCGAACCTTCGCCAACGTATATATTTAACAAACGTTCGTTAAATTTTAAAAGTATAGTGAGTTTTAAAATAATGTGTTTTTTTATCAAAGATACTTTCCACGATAAATGAAAAACAACTTTTCAGTTT
This sequence comes from Cryptus viduatorius, assembly GCA_964006125.1. NCBI lineage: Eukaryota > Metazoa > Arthropoda > Insecta > Hymenoptera > Ichneumonidae > Cryptus > Cryptus viduatorius. The sequence continues at coordinate 13,801,104 of OZ023221.1, forward strand.
TATCCAATTTCCAACAAAATAATTGCAATATACAGCAGCGTAGTTAGATATTTTCGTATATTAATTAATATTCGTGTTTACAAATAACGTTTGCTCCATCGTTCGTATTGGCCTTTTCGCTAAAAAAAAAAAAAACAAAAAAAAACAAAAAAAAAACACCGTTGGCAATTTTCCTCGGATCTTTGTTACGCTACAGGGCGGTTAATTATTTTCTGGTCAAAGCTCGTTTTATTCACTCGGTAGAGTTTCGTGTTTACTGGTACCTGCCTCCGTTTCCTATACGCGTCCAGTAAAAGGGGGTGCGCATTCGTCGTCTGTTGTTTCAGACGCCAAATGCAGCGCGGCAACCCTCCCACTTGGCGTCAACAATGTCACGGGTGTAACACGGACTTTCGCAATATAATTATACATTCATTGTTGAACCTCGAACGGTTGGAGATGGCGAAGTCAATTTTTTATTTTTTTTATATTCTTACTTTGTCCGCTGATCCACATGACATGTATAGCGAACGTTATGTCGCCCTGAACGACGGTTAATAACAAAGTCGAAACTTTGTTACAAGTTTCGCGTGAGCGATAATTATTGAAAATTTCAATTATCGACGCAAAGAGAGGGAGACGGGAGACGGAGAGACAGGGGATGGGGGGGAAGGACGACCATCTACGTGCCGAAACGTTTCACAAGCACCTCGTTGCACGCCCCCTTCCTGCCTGCGAGAGTGTGTCTCCGGCAGGGCTATTCGTGGAATATTTCGTGAAGGGCATTATAGTTGTTAGCCGGTAGCAATAACGGACGAACACTACGGGGTGAGAGCCAACGCCGTGCTGCGACAAGGCCCGAGACATGCAATGCGTCACGAACGACAAAGAGGGTTTCGCATAGAGCAAAAAGGTATGAGACGTAGAGAAGCGAACGAAGGATGTTAAAAAAAAAAGAAGAAAACAAAGTACGAGAGCGAGAGAAAGATGACGCGCGGAACGGGAGCGTTCTTTTTACGGGATGTCGTTACTGACGTCGCTAAACAAATTAGCCTGTAAAAAGTGGACTGAGGGGATGCTGGCAGTGCGTATAGTATATACCTTTCGCTATACGCAGACCGTCCGTTGTTCCGTGAGGGGGTCTCGTTCACTCTCACAAAGAGACGAGGCGAAGGGGAAGTTACGTATACCCCGGAAAAGCGTCAACGACGTGTAGCTGCTGCTGGTGCTGCTGCTACTGTTGGGCTCTCGGCACATCGAGAGAAAGAGAACCCTCGTTGCAGTACGACACGGGACAACCCTTTCGACCACCTCGAAAAGTCGTAAAAGTTTTCACGCCCGCGTTTCTGTACGCGGTGTTCAGTGTCGAAAACACATACACGAAACTCGCGCTCTCATACAGATGTACGCGTATACGAAAAAAGTGCGTGTGCACAACGTTTTTTTTTGTCAGCGGTTGAGGTTGAGAGTATAGAGGGTGGGAGGGTGGGGGTTGACAAAAAAATTTAATAAGCGACCTCGCGAGCTCGACGAAATTAGTTGGTCTAATCGGGAACGGCAGTTTTAATAACGTTGCGTACCTACTTCTTTTGCATGGTCGCTCGACACCGACCAGTCGAAACAACCCCCTGTCGGCTCTTTACGCGCGATCCACCCGAGCCCCAGAAAGCACAGGAGTCTCATTGCCGAAGAGAAAAAACTTTTTCATACCATCACCACGAGCCCTTCATGGAATCTCATTCATTTTTGATAATAATTTCGTTTAGAATACATTTCCGGGATGCCCACCCCAATGTTGAAGCGGAATTACGGAAGTTCATACGTCCATTTTTATCATTAAATACTCTTATAATTTTTTTTATTGGAATACAGCAATTTTTTTTCATGTGCTCTGAACATCCAAACGAGAAATCGATCGTAAGAAATTTTTTTTAGACAATTTTTTTTTTTTTTTTACGAGAAAAATGAACGATATACTTTTGGGGATGGAATCGATGGAGTCACCCCTTATAGATAAGCAAGAAAAAAATATTTAATAGGATTTCATATATTTTAAGGATTCCATAATTATTTTAGGTTGAAATGATTTATCGAACGATGAGAGACCTAGTCAAGGAACTCGTTGAGGCGAACGAGAAACACGCCACGAAAGCTGCTAGACGATTAACGTGTTATTTCACGTTATGTTGGTACGTGTTCGTGAGCCGTTCTATAATGACGACGTTTCGAAGTATCGCAGCATTACGGTAGCTGCCACGCCATCGGGTTTTCCTTGAGTGACAGCATAATTATTGTTGTACCGAACACTCGTGGTATTAACGGGTATAACTCTCTACGAGTTTCCCAGACTCTGCAAGGGTCTATCGTTCCCATCTATATATTTTTATCCCTTTTCCACACTTTACCCTCAGTCCCTCTTAATCTCGTTGGAAATAATCCCACGACTATCGAATCAACGTGGACAGCCGAGAAATAAACTTTTTTTTTCTTTTGTTTTTTCGCAATGCATTGTTTATCCGGATGCACCACGCCAAGACGATTGGGTATTGTCGACCGACCAGTCAAACCATCAAGCAACTCGATTGTCGATTGTCCTGAAGAATTGACGAGAGTTTCTAATAATCGATTAAATCTTCAGCATATATAGATGTCCTTTCGTACAATATAGAAAATATAGAACGAGAAATTCATCGCGATGTTTATGCGAATTTTTTTTTTTTTTTATCTAATTATCTGTTCTCGATAATAGATTATATCGATCGATAATTTTCTTCACGTCACTTCTCCGAGTTAAGTATCTACGATTCTTCATCTAAGATTAATTAAAAAATATTCACCACAACAGATAAATGACTGAAACTTTTTTATTTTTTCATCGACCGAAGCTTTTTCCCTCTCGTTTATTTAGCATTTTCCGTCTCTCGTATACATATTTACTCGCCTGTTGAGCGTCCAAGTACGCGAGTACAGATCAAACAACCCTGAAAACTCATCGCACTCTTTCTTCGTCTGCTTCTCCGCGTTTGCCTCTTTTGCAACCCCTTCGCGATCTCACTCGACGGCAAAAATTTTGCGCAGTTCCATACCGATTTTTTTAGCTTTTTTTTCTCTCGTCGGTTTTTCGATTTCTCTCCATTATTCGCGCCTGAGGTACTACTGCCATTGTTGATGCGGCTATAGCTGATTGTCAGCCCCAAACGTAGAGTCTTTTTTTTTTTTTTACCTTTTTCTGCCATTATAGCGACGAGCGGTGGGTTTTTTCTTGTACAGGCAAATGTGCTTGCGACAACACACACCCACACATATATACACCGATCACTTTAGTTGTCGACACGAGGAAAACGAGGACGAGCGACACTGTGTCTTCTCCATGAAGCGGCATGCATCCCCGGGCTAATAGAGCCTGAGCATCGCCCGCATGCCTCGGCGCTCTCGGCTCTATTCACCGATCAATTTATCATCGTACCGTTATAGCTTATCCTACACATAAGCGTCCTTCCTGGCGCTATTTTTATTTCCTCCGACATACTTGTACAACGAACTTTCTTCCTTCAAAAATATCAAGTTATTTTGCTGCGCGGAAGCGCCCGATTTTTATACCCTTGTTTTTCGGTCCTACTTTACTATGCCAGCGATCGAAATTCCGCGAAGTAAACATTTCATTTTTCCGAGTGCGTAACTGTAATGACAAAAATTTCGAAAAATACGACGGTGGAATATATAGAAATTTTCTTGATATATACATCCGTTTTTTTTTTCGTTTATCTCGCGCCGAGGGCTACGTAAACGATTGCATGATTACATTCGTCGACACGTGAAATCCGATTTCTACGGTAAAGAAATGCAATAAAAGTTATTTTACAAGAATACAAAATCTCCCGACTGAAATAGAATTAATAAAGAAAAGAAGGAATAAACATTTTAAGACACTGATAAAAAGATAATAAATTCGAATAATTATTCGTTATTTTACCCATTTTTGTAAAATTATTTCGGTGATATTTAAAAAAATAACTTGTATAAATCAAAAATGTCATTGAATTATACGTAATCGATAAAATGTCATTTAAATGTCAATTTTATATGAAAATATAATCGATTCGGATCTTCAAAACATCAATTTTCGTAAATGTGTTGTTGCAACACAACTGAAAGAATTTTTATCGTAATTTTCGGTTTAATTTTTTTTTCTTATCATTCTAATCGTCTGAAATTTTAGAAGTTATAAAATTGCCGAAGACTTCGATGTCTTCAAAAGTTTCAAAGAGACCACACGTAATTTCACCGTCCCTTAAGCATTCGTCACGGCATTCGGTAGAACGAGGAATTCACGGAATTCCTTACTTCCGTGTCCAATTTTGTCAACCATTCAACTTCGTTGAATGGGTAAAATGAAGTTGAATGGGTAAAACAGATGTGCGGTCATTGTGCCCGCAGCTTCCGCGAAGTTTGGACAGAGCTGTTCCAGACGTTTGTCGCGAAGCATAGAGAGTACTTCGCGCGCGTCCAGCAGACGTGAATCTCACACGTTCCAGTCCGCGCGTTAGTGGGGGTTACATCAACGCGGATGCACTCAGTTTCCCCGGAGCGTCGGTGAATCGCTGCGAGACCACGTAAACCGACCAAACGGTTTCTGCTACTCCCGAGGCATAGAAGCTTTACGAGGGTAAAGCCTCGAAGCGTTTTCTCTCATGTACGGCAAAGATTCGACGGGAGGTTCGCGCGCTCGCCTCACGAGGTAGAAGCCAGGCGTATAGCTATCGCGACGACGCAAAAGCCTCCGGGCGTTATCACTGCTCGACGAAGAGAACGAGCAGTTTCCCGGGGTATAAGGAAGCGAAGTTCCACAAGGTAACACACGGTCAGTGGGCAATAGCAAGGGAGCGCGAGGTTGGCTTTCTCGGGCAGCGATAAATATGAGGCTGCGATTAAATTCATTGGTCCCAAGAGAGTCAACGAGAATTCAACGCCTCCGGGGCCCGCCGGCAAAACGATTAAGACTAGAGATTCAAAGAAGAATCCGGTATTATGACCCCGTTGTCGCGCGATCGCGGCACACGTTTCTATCGTCCTGCCGTATAATCCGATTATTATTATTAATTCTTAAAAATAATAATAATAATAATTATTATACGTATGAAATTTGTTTAATTTGGACAAACGCGTTATGACGATGTGAGAATGAAAAAAAAATATATACATATTATGACATTCACATTTTTCCCCCCGTGTAAATTCACTGTAAAAGTTTCGCTAACGGTGTGGAACGAGAAATACACAGGCTTTTCGCATCAACGCAATGAAGTTGCAGGCGGGGCGTACCGTTGAGTCTCTCGTTACTGGGTCGTTCGTGACACGAGGTAAAATAACACACGGCGTGGTTTTTTTTTTTTTTCTTTTTTCGCAACAAACCGGGACAAGCGGGATATCTCCGCTGGGACAGTAATGATTTTGTTTAAATGAGAACGGTACAAATGTGGAAATAGGAAAGGAATTTTAGACACGAGTTTCACTTTGACCCAAAGGATTTTTTCTTTTTTTTTTTGTTACATTTAAAAGCTCAAATGATTTTGACGGAACTCTTGCAGTTGCTGATAACAATCGTATTTGTTATCGGCAATATAATAGTAAATTAATTTATTAATTTAATGTTAAATTGTATAATACATTTCGTAATAAATTAACTTAACCAGCAATAAACAATAAATATATTTGTTATAAGCAATTGATTGTTATTTGTTTCTTTTTTCTCTGTGCATTTGAAGAATATGTATGTTATCTTTATGTAGACGAAGATTACAATATTTATAGAAATATAGAATAATAAAAATTCAGTATAAACGGTGAAAAGCGCGGAGTCACGAAATTCGAGAATGAAGAGACGCTGCAGCCGATCATCGAAAGATAAATCACGTCCGGAAGTGGGGCTCGAAAATGTTTCTGTCGCGAATATAATGGCGAGTCGCAAGTGGCAAGTGACCTGCTCTCTTTTCTGCGAGCGCAAATAAGACGAAATTCGATATATACGTCATACCGGTAAACGCTCCGGCAACGAGGAAATGAAGCCGAGGAAGCCGAGGAGAGTCGAGAGAAAAAGCTTCGAGAGCGATGCAATGGGAACTTGAAGTATTTTCCGTCATCGTTTCGAGAAACCGGGACGGAATGAGAAATGAATAATTGGGAACACTGCGGAGGTATTGACTTGGATGACCTAACTGTTCTGTTCGCTTCCTCGAGGAGGATGCCCAATGGTGAATGAAACGCTCCAAATAGAAGCGGATTCTGTGTTTCTCGTGCGACAAAAGGCAATCGCTAATGGTCCTGACCCACATAGAATCGAGGCGCTTATATTTGAGAATAGCTCGGACCACGCAAACCTTTATCTTTAGCATATTTTTCATTCTCGACTCGTTCGAAGCCGACGGAATAAGGTAATATAGATCGGCGGATTAACCGATTCAAAAGCCGATGCAAATTTCGAACGAGTCATTAAGAACGTTCAATTTTTTCAGAGATTGGGGTATGACGTACTTTAAAAAATGTTGATTAACATTTTTTAAAAATAATGAAAATGGTATCGATTGATTATTCAATGAACGTCTTTTTTCTGTCTTCCGAATTATTTAAAAAAAAATTACGTATTTATCCACGACCACAATTTCCACGATTTCGACGATTTTTTTTTATCGAGAATTCCCTCAACATTTTTTTTTAATGAAAAAGGTATGATATAGTATAAAGAAATTCCGTCCAGGAGAAAAACGGAAGAATGTGTTATTTCACAATCGAATATCGTTGTCCAAATATGTAAACCGGGACAAAAATATCGGGAAGGATTCCTCGGAAAATCTCCGTCATTTTTCGCCCGAAATAAACGGAACAAAAGGATGAAATGGTCCAAAACCGTGATTGCATTCTGTTTTCGGCTGCTGTCTGCAGCTGAGAGAAGAAGACTATGACTGTGACAGACAATCAAGCGAAACTGGATTTCATGCTGAATATACACGAGAGGCATGAAGGAAAAAAAAACTCATGAAATCATAAATGTATGAGAAAATCCGCGCTACTCCGGAATTTCGACTGTCGTACAATCCGAGTAACTTATATCGGTATACATCTCGCGGGGAAACCGCGTGAGAAGCGCAAGGCGCAATCCGGCGGAAGCCCCGTCGTACTCGCTCCACGTAGTTATTCGGGCAGCAAATAAACCTGTCGGTCTCGAAACAATAAGAGTGTCCTCGGGGGCTGAGTATCTCTCGAGCAATTTCGCCGAGATGGCCGCTTAGAGGGTTGGCGAACGCGAGTGAGAGTGCTCACCCGCGCCCTCCTCCTTTCTCCGCCCCTCCCCCATCTTCTCGATCTTCCGCAACCACCGCGTTATACTCCTCCCTTCACTCGCGCAATATTTGTCAAGTCTATCCCGCGGACAAATTGAAATGACGGCTATGGGATGGAGTTGTCACAGATTCTCTACTGCTGTGTCGCACAACCCTCCCAACGCACCCCTCTCCCGGTAGGAGATAGAAGATAGATCTCCTAGTCGTCACCGATGCATGTGATACGAGAGATATACCACTGCATATAAATCTCCAGACTTTCAGCATAAAGCTTTGAAAAAACTCCCAACTGCCTGAGTGACAGACGCGTTCCCTCCTTGAAAATCCAACGACTAGTATATTCGAATTATTGAATCGTCACAATTTTTTTTTTCCCGTTCAAATGAAATTTTTCTGAATACTTTTATGTTGAAAAAAGGTTATTGAATTTCTTCATCTGTGAACTACGAAAAGTGGGTCACCGAACGTCAGAAATGGCCAATTCTTGCTAATCTTTAGACTGAAGTTTCTTGGTTAGGGGACGATATACTTATTATTAATTACTCTATAAATGTAAATTGATGGGATTATAGATTTCTATCGAACAGAAAAAAAAACAGGAGTTGTGTTTCATTAATTTCGATGAGTTTTTTTTTTTATCGAGAGAATGTTTTCTTGAAATTCAAATGACTTAAGGTTTATTACCCTTCTGCTTTAAAAGTAACTAGAAGAAAAAAAAAATATTTCTCAATCGGAAAAAAAGTAAAGTTGGCAGAAGAAATAGAAGAAAGAATGATAAGGTTTTTCCGAGACGGAAGCGCACCCGGGGTCCGTTGGATAAGCAACAAGAGTACGCTGAAACGTAAATGCCTTTTACCCCATTGTTATTCAGTCGTACTCATTGCGAAGCTAATGCTCTACCTCCCTTCTCCCACAGATAAGAAGTATTTTATATGCAGAAGGGTCGGGTATAAGTCCGTTGAGCGCTACTACAGCGTTTTCGATTGTTTCGCTTGTATAGGGTGAACGGTGGTGAATACGAACCACAGTTTTCTACGGGTCTTCCCATATTTAATCGGAACCTCTATATTCACTACTTTTGCTCTATATCTGGGAATAAGTAAAGAAATATTTTTTTTACGAATATAATAGAAGTGTAATAATAGCAAAGTCATCGTTAGCGTCGTTTTATCTGCCGCGAACACTTTCGATCGATCGAATATGCATGGATACAAGATTTTTTTTTTCATTAAGCAAAGCATCGGATACATGATGAAAATAAGTGCAGTCGCATGAAAAAAAAAATAGGATGAAAAATTATGATAAAATAGGGTGGAAATCGGTACAGTCGATATGGCTAAAAATGATGATCCTTATCGGCGGAGAGTGATCCAGTCACAATACAAATGCTTTGGCGATGAAAATAGTTTTACCAAATAAGAATGCCGGAAGGCATTTGTTTACCAACGGCATCCCAACATTTTTTTTAGAAGGGCGCATATATATTGCCACTATAAGTACACAAAAAATGACCAGAAAACGAAAGAATAGTCCATTTCCAACTGACTGACCATTAAATAAAAAATAAAAAACAAGCAAAAATGACCATCGTTTTGTCTAACTACCGGCGTTTCTCCGGTACCCTTACACCCTACGTTGGCCCTCACATCATTAATTATTCTCAAACGCTCATTAATAATACCTAAACATTTATCAGCTCGACAGGGATCTCACGATATTCGTTAGAAGGCTCTTTCTCGAAAACTTGGGTCCTTCACGGAACCCGACGACGAGAGAAAGTGAGAGAGTGAGATATACGCCCTACTCGCTCTTCCTCAAGGTGTGAAACTTTCAGCAAACACTCCACTCCCGTCTTTGAGTAAACCCTTTCCTCAACGGCATTGCCCATCCACTTCGCCCTCAAACTCTTGGTGTGTTCTATACGGGCGAAGTATAGAAGCTTCGATAAAATGACAAAGTTTCCCACTTTCATCCGTTACTACGAAACGAGATGAATGTTTCGAGGCGACGAGCATTCCCATTAGTGAGAGAAATTTATACCCTTCGCCCCCTCCCCTTTCTCTCCCGGGCCCCGTGCATCCCTTTCACGCAACTTGGGCTCTTTGACCCTTCCAATTTCTATCGCTGGTTTCTCTCTCTCAATTTGTATTAACCATGCGTCCATGTAATCTACCGTTTGATATTACGAACGCGCGTAGCTCAGCGGATTATTACGAGAAATCCGAACGCTCAAAGACATCACACATGGCAGCTGTCTCTGCCGATAGATAGCTGCTTCATCAAATCCCCCCTATTGAGATGAAATCTTATTCTTCTCCACTGTTACCACCGGGATTAGGCTCGCGCTCGGATACACGCCGAACTTTCACACACATACGATACAAAGTACTTTTCGCAAAACATATTTTCGTCTCCATTAACAAGTGCCGAGGGGAGTATTTTCCGCGTGGTAATAATACCTACTTATCCGTACTCAACGGTACCAGGGAAGTTCGCACACGGGTTCAAAGGCTCGTAGACGAAATTGTAGGCTCGGAAAACACATATTGCAAATACGCCCAGCAATTATCCGTCATTAAGCTCCATTCGCGTTGGAAACTTGGCGCTCCTCAGTACCGTGTGTATTAATTTCGGTCGACAAACGACGAAACGCTGATGACGCCCTGTCAACCCGCTACTATTCGTTTCCTTCGATTTTCCAACTGCACTCGCACAATTCTCGAGAATATACAACGAGAAAATGGTTCGCTTGCCGCGACATGCCACTTTCGCGTCGTTCGCGCGTACATGTTTGCGGGTTACAATCTATAATTGCGCAAAGTCCTGCCGTGAGGTACGCGTAAATGTCACACGTTGAAACACTTATCCTGCTCGGGGTGGCTTACCTCGCTTGGAGATCGGAGTGACATTGTAATTGTCGCGACACCGTATCTACGTATGTGCGCGGAAATAGTAACGCGCGCGCAAGAGAGCTTCCAGAGGAGAGAGTATATGGTTACGTGCTAACGAAACTCAGCCGGCCGGACGGAGAGAGAATGTGGAACACAGATGTCTCCGAGGGGTGGAGCTTTATGTGTGTCGCGTGCACGAGAATTGCAGACACACGGTTTGTCACACGAGATTGTATGGGAATTTCCGTGGAGAATGTACGATTCTATCGTGAGTGTGGGGTCCAATGGCATTGGAGCTGCTGGTGAGTGGTATGCGGTCTTAGACTAGCCGTCGGTATATCTATTGTCCCCTAATGGTTGGGTACCGCAGAGAAGATGGAAGTCGATGCGGAACTGAGAAAATGTTTCCACATCCTCCCCCCACCCCTCACCCCTCCTCCTTGGTACCCTTCTGGGGCATAGGTACTCCGCATTTGAATATAACTATATTATATAAACGGAACCCCGATGTCACGCTAAATTACTGCCATATCGTATAAATTCCCGATCGGTATTGGAAAAAGCAACACAACACTGCGCTGCATCCCTGTTGGATACCATAAGGTGGATACAACAGCGATTCACCGTGTTAGGAAATTCTGACGTAGGAATTGTTGTTTCAATTCGATTGTTGTTCAAAACATCTTTCTTACATTCTGGCAGTTGGATTTGCCTACAATTAAACTTTGAAATAGTTATTTTTTGCGAAGGTTGGCAATGATGAAGACATCGTGCCGTGCAGATCAATGTGTAGCGTAGAAGAGGTCCAAAAATACGTGTTTTTGTAGAATTAATGTGGTATCGTAATTTTGTATGTTTAATGGTTCCTAATTATTAAATGGCCTCCTGGCGTCGGAAATGGACAATGATTTCGCAAAAATTTAAACTAACTAAGATGAACTTTTTGCGCCCCAACGCCGGTACCGCGATCTACCGGAATGTAGACATCGGTGTACCATTTGCTATCATAGATCATAACTGCACCCTGTGGAAGTGGCATTACTTGGTAACAATTGCGCAACAGCGCACGATAAACCGACCGAGTCAAGACGCAAGATACCCCGAATGGATTCAACAGTTTTTGCATTTAATTCAGTGGAAGCGATAGCGGAGACGAGATAGGGAAGTTGTTTCCACGTTTTGCTACGTCCAAACTATGATATAGTTTCTGCCCGTTCTACATGTCCTTGTACTTTGCCGCATTCGAGAGGAGAGTTCGCCGTTGGCAGTACATCGAGCTGCTAGATAGGGTCCATGGGAACAAAAAGTTTTCATGGTCTCAAAACCCCGACGCCGATGTGTTCCAACCCCGGAGAGCAAGTAGCGGCAACAGCAGCAGCAGCAGCAGCAGCAGCAACAGCAACAGTAACAGCAGCAGTCCATAGCATCGTGAGCTTCTACGCGATGCCCTTCGAGTCGAGAACGGAATGGCAGTTGTCGAGTAGCTCTGGTGACCGGACGTTTCGAGAATTGCGGTTTACCGGAAAAGCCCGGACGTACGAAACTCTCGACGAGCCGACGGCACACCTGGCACAGGGCTTTTACTATATCCCCCGAGCGTTTCGCAAGTTCTAAAATGTCAGAGGTATATTTTACGCCTCGTTTGGACGTGTTTTGGGGGAGGGAAGGGGGCACAAGGGAGAGCACACGAACATTTCCGAGTGTCTCGAACGCGATAGAGGCGCGAGATAATAACTCCTTTTTCCGGACCTTTTCTTCGCCGTTAATCTCGAACTATAAAGGACGAGAAAACATTGTTACACGCTGCCAAACGTTATCGATTAAAGTATCCGAGGAAATACGGGGTAATAACGCGGCCGTTCGTGTACGACATATTAACGCTCTCGGTGAGCACCAAGGTTTATACAAGGGTGAACAGCTGTTAGACGCGGTAAATTCCGAAAGCTTCGGGTGGGTGCCGGCCTTCGTCTTCTTGTAACGCTGAGGCGAAGGCCAAACGCAGCGCGCGGACCAAACACAAACCCGCGGTCTCTTTAAACGCGGTGGGGTTATCTTTTAACGACTCTCGGGTTTACGAGCGATTCGTGGCCACAAAGTTTACCTGCTGCCGGTGCTTTCTCTCTTCCTATCTCTCTCTCTCTCTCTCTCTGACGATGGACGTTCGACCGGTCCGCGGTTCCGGTGTCGGAGGCTGTGCCGAGAGGGTAATTGCCCAGCAACAATCCTTTATCGACAGCACTTATCGTTTAGATTTTCCATCCTTTGGGCTTTGAGACACATCATCGTTCTTGAACGCTATCGATGAGTATCTCGTATCCACTACGAAAAAATGTATACCACTCCACTGTGCATTATTTGTATTTGTTCACAGGAGCTTTTCTTACTCTCTTTGGATCAATTTTTATTGAAAAATAAGCTTCAAATTAAAAAATTAGTTTAAGTTTTTTTTTAATTTATCGATTTCAAAATTATGGCCATATTTTGCGAAATTTAGAAAATAAATTACGGTATGCATCAGTTATGTATGCATCACTTTATGCATCAGTTTTTTTTTTTCTTTATGATTTTTTTTCACTCATAGATCGAAGATAGAAGGTGAAAACGAAGGGAATTCATACATTTTAAACGTTCTGTCGCCAACGATTGCGACGCTCGGGACCGGTAGCAAGGCGCGTGACGTCACGGAAAAGTAAAGATCGGTCGGGAAAAGTGTCTCTACGCAGGTGCGTGAAGAGGTCGAACGAGTAGCACAGCCCCAAGTGTCAGTAGCGGGATGCAGTTTGGAACTACGCGGGTCGTGACCACGTGGACCGAAATTCAGCAAACGCGAGTATTTTGACGAATTTGATTATCGACAGAGCAGTGGGTTTAAAACAAATTTCAACGAGTTCAATTATTATCGGATACCGGACTAAAGGTTTTGTTTTTCATTTTCGGAGCCAAATAACGCTATTTGTAGATATGAACTGCAGTCATTCTGATGGCAATGTTCCGTTCGTTTGATTTTCATAATAAACGCAATTGTCCGAATTCGTGAATGCGTCGTGTTAACAATTTTCATTGCCCCTTTAAACAGAATTTATATAATATTTGATAGAAACGCATAAATGCAATAACCGGGACGTAAATAATATCTTCAGCAATGGAAAAGCTCGAAATTTGGTTTCGGTTAGCAGTGTTTTTGGAACGAGCGAAATGGTTATATATCTATTACATATATACGCGTTTCATGTATATCGTACTGTAAGCGGGAGGGAGAGGAGGGAGAGGCGAAGCTTCGCCACAATAATTAATTTCATTCAGCGACCGCACAGTTGCTCTTCAATTACGACAAAACAACGGCTAGTGGCCGGGCTTTCTCACGACCCCTATTATACCTTAACGCCGAGACATTTGTCACCGGGTAAGAGAGTCCCCAGACGCAGTCGCGAGGACGAGACGGCGACGAGAGAGGTAAAGCGAAAAGTTAAAATAAAACCTTTTCGCTCTCCGCGCGCACCTTTTTTTCACTTCGTCCACGCTAAGTAAATCCCTAAACACGGTAGAAATTACGACGCGAGAGCGAACCTGGATAATTTACATGAAAAAAGGTTTGTCAGAAGTTTTTTTGACAAAGTTTCCGTACCTACACGGCTCATTAGGAATGGCATCAAAGTTAATTTGGCCTTTCGTTCGGCATGGAAAACAAAATGAAATCTTGTCTCGGGTTGCGCACGTCGCGTATTGTTTGGAAAACAGACATCGTCATCGGCGTTAAAAAAAAAAAACAAATTTTTCAATGAACTTCAGAATTTGAAAGAAGAGTAAGGATTGATTATTGTTGCGGATAGGGGGAAGGATCAGAATGAAGATAATAGAAGTTGTTTACCCGTATACAACACTGTTGAGAGCATAGCTTCCGGGATAGTCAGCCAAAGTTAATGAAAAAAACAAACAAGTATTTTTATCAGTACGGACGTGCGGGTGAATTAAAAATATATTCCCGTGCCGTGTATCTCCACTATGGGAGAAGCGGGGGGAGGGGGCGGGAGATCGGAGAATCGGAGGGGGAGACGCGCCGCGGCGTGGTAACCCACCCGATGGTTCATCAGCTTTCGATTGTTTGGCCGGAAAAGTTAATTGAACTTTGATTTCGCTCTGTAACTAGAATCTACTGTGTGCCCCGACCGGAGTACCAATTGATTTGCATTAAGGTCTACGGATTCGCGGCGTGAGCCGAATCCCAAATAGTTGAAAACTTTCCCTTTCTCCAGATGACGCTGACTAGAGGTGCGGCCGGATGGGTAGACTTCCTGAACCACTCACGGTTGTCCAATGAAAATTAATCTCAGCGACCAAAGAGGGATTCGACATAACCTATCAATCGGCATTATTTTTGACCGATTGCATAATGTACGCGAACCGATCGGTAGCCGCGGTACTTCAAATGGAATAACGTAGTAAAAATTAAACATTGGGACATTGAATGCCTACGGGTGGTAACATACCTCATCCATCACACTGTACATGATTGAAGCGCGTGAATGTGTGATATCGATTAACTAAGTGCTGACGGAGCGAGTTATATAGATTTTTTTTATTCGTGATAGATTATCCGTCAGGACGGAGGACGAGCGAAAATCGGACTTGAAAATGTTCGGAAAGTTACTAAGAGACACGATATTGCCACTTAATCGAAAATTTGATTCCGTATTCACCGCCGCGATCTTTTACTACGTCAGATTATTCGAAAAGAGGATTACGCGCAGTCTTCAAAATTATTGATTTCTCGTAATACGGATTTTACCCGTAAAATCGTAATGGAGAAAAAAAAGTATTGCGAAATTTTTACGGTATTTGAAATCAAAAGGGGATTTTAAAAGAACAGAAAATTCTCACTAGCAAAGGGTGTAATCTTTGGTTTGGACGCAACGAAGCGTTGCTTGGCTACTCTGGCAGCCCTTTCGTCTGGTTTTCATCGCATTCACTACTTCAGTTCGGCCACCTTATCGACCATCTTATTGTTCTGGACATCCTTTCATTTATCTGTCGAACGTTTCAAAGGCACAAAGGTATTTTTCTATTCTTTCGAAACAAAGCGCCGGGTCAGTGACATTGCACTGAAAAAAAAAATCGTTGGTTTAAGTACAGTTACCATTGCGGACTGCCATTGTCATAAGATATCATAACAACTTTATTTTTTATAACGATTATTTATGAAATGAAATGAATGTTTAAAAAATTCGGAAAAAAATGTGTTAATTTTCCAATTCTATATGTAATTGTTATAATGAAAATATAGCTGTACTGATGACTTATTTTAATGCAATGGCACCTCGCAATGGTCACTGTTCTTAAATCAACGATATTTTTTTTCAATGTACCAAAAAAAAGCTGTTAATGGGTGATGATCTGTCCTTTCATTTGGATCGATTGCTTCATGAAATAAGTGAAATTTCCGAATTAAGGAAAAAAATGAAGTAAACGTTAAAAAAAATGTCACGTTTCGGGTTCACGGTGGAGGAACGATGAAACGGGACGCATCACGATGGTAGTGTAGAAATATAGTGATCAGCCGAAAAAATAAAATACAAATAACCGTTTAAAAATACACGTTCCAGTTTGCGCTCTGGAAATCGATGTTGAGGGGTTTTTATTTATCTAAAAAAAATCTGAAAAAAAAGACCCGTTGACCTTTATACTGTCCCTAGTAATTTGACCGAACGTTTTGTTTTCAACGATACAGAGAGCTTCTTGATTAACTAGAGACGCGGGCGCACCATGCCGATTCGAAACCGAACAATCTCCGATTTCAGTTCACTGGGTCAACGGCCATTTTTTTGGAAATTCAGTCGACTACGGAATCGTTTGAGTTTTGTGTGTCGGAAACGAAAAAAGCGTCGGAGGCTTCAAGAGGGAAAAAAGTTTTAAGATGATTAGACGATCTATTATTGATTATTAAGCGTTCAAAAACGACCCTTCGATTGTGGGTTATTCCTGCCGAACGAATGGACATTTTCGATTTTCGATGTATTAGAATAGAATTTTGATGAGATTCAAAGAAAAATCGTACGGCGGCGAGTTCATTAATAACGTTCATCATTCACCGTCCAAAACACAATTCATGACTTGCAAGGCGAATACCGAATACGATGGCGGTGATACCGAATTTTGCAGGCATATTAAGCCATTTTGGGGAATACGCATGACGATGAAAAAACAAAGCTTCTTCAAGAAGCAAAAAAAAAAATTACGGGATCTCATTGAAACGCATACCGTTCGTCTTTAGCTCTGCCGCGCAGTTGGGAGTTAAAAATTAATGATAAAGTACATGCAGCATCATGAATCAAGGAATATGTTAAAGTTTCTACACGAATATCCGAAACGAAATGATTGCTCGGCAACAGTGACTCCATATTGGTATCCGCGTATGCGTACCGTTAACACATCGATAATTTAATATTTATTTCACGACACGTATATAAAATTAAATTACCCGCAGTTGTGCATTAAAATTCTCGTATTCTCGTATATAAATTTTCGAAAAATAGAAATTCTATCGCCCCCTGGCGATAGAAATATTTTGTTCTGAAAAAGATTCACAAAGTTTCGCACAAATTCCTTCGAGTATCGATGAAAACACCGCGGGGTTTAGAAATTCCATATAACGGATGATATTCTTACCCCCTTAAGGATCATAAAATGATAATAATATTGAGAAAGCCGCGTAGCTTACGAGTAGGATGAATTATGGTCGTTCTCGGTGCACCTGTATCTTGACCATTAACTGCTTCGATGACGTCGTCTAAGGGGGGTACGGCGGCGGCATATATAGGAAAAGTCCGCGACTATGTACCGAGTGTGTCGTTCGATGTGACTGTACTTACCTGAAACGAGAAAAAGAAAAAATGGCAAACGTTACGACCTTATAGTAAAAATTGCCGAGAACGTTACTTCGCGAGATTACGTCGTAAGGGACGCTCGTTCCCAGATCGTAATGAAAATTCCTACGCTCCGTTGGCGCTACGCCGGCCAAGGAAATTCGTGGATCGTGAGCTCGCGGCGAACGACGACGTTATGCGCTCACGGGGGGCTTAACGACAATCGGAAAATTCCTTGCTGGCGTAACAGTTTTTCTTTTTTTTTTTCCCTCCCCTTTCGTAGCGTTCTCTATCCAAGCTTCTCTGTTTTATTATTTAACGAGACTCACTAATAGCCGATCGATAATTCACCGACGAAAAGATTCGAAATCTCGTTCGATTCAGCCATAGAAGGTAATTCGTTTGTTTTCTTTATAAATCGAATTCGTCTATCGATATCGCGTTATTTTGAAATAAGATCTTTTTGTTTTAACTTCGACAATTATGCACTCACAACGATCTCGATGTGGTTGAATTTTTTTATCGCTATTCACTTTCATAATTCGTCGAGGAGAGGGGCTCATAGCGAGAGGCAACGCACCCTCCGTAGTGCACGAGGGTTCGCAGTTGCGCCCTCCGCAAATACGAATTCATTGCCGCATTAAACGAAACGTTGCTCGGAGCGAAAAGCTCGAATCCAGACGAAGAAAAAGGGTGAGTCGGTTGGACTGGTAAAACGGAGTG
Organism: Cryptus viduatorius; assembly: GCA_964006125.1. Lineage (NCBI taxonomy): Eukaryota > Metazoa > Arthropoda > Insecta > Hymenoptera > Ichneumonidae > Cryptus > Cryptus viduatorius. Next base: position 13,818,894 of record OZ023221.1, read on the forward strand.
AAAAAAAAAAAAAAAAAACGAATAAGAGGAGTTAAACGAACGGAGAGTCGACTCGATGGAGATGTCTGCGTTGACTTTAGCTAATTTTTATCGTCATCGTTTTAACGAAAAACTAGTGGGATCGTTGGGCGCAACCCGTCACCGTCTGGAAGAGGCGTTGAAATACGAAACCGGAAATTATTTTTTCACCGGAACTTCGTAGTACGGGGCAATTTTATCGTCTCGATTAAGCGAAATTTTTTTTGTTTACCTACAAACATAAATTCTTGCAGATAGGAATACATTTTTAGTTCCAATGATAATAAATACACGTTTGCGTAACCAATTTTATTCTTGAAGTTAAAAATGTATTTTTATCCGTAAAAATTCAATTTTTTGGGTGTTGCGTTTACTACTACTGAGAGAAGATTATTGAATGACTATTAAGGATTTTTTCCGCAGTCTCTAAACTGTAGTAAAAAATCATCACTCCTTTTTTTTGCAACTCTTTCCTATCCATAAAAGGATTTTTACACAATAATCTCGTTTGAATGGCACTTTGTGTATAATCGTTCTCGACGGGCTGACCATCAAATTGAATTAAAAACCATTTCAGCGTGACCCCTTTTACATCGAGGATATTCGATAAAAATCAATGTACGTCAAGCGATGGTCATGGGAATTAATGAATAATTCGCTTAATGAATTGGAATCGATTTTAATCGTATGTATTACGGTCGTTGAACTTATACGCTGTGACGGAAATGTTTATTGCCATCAGGTATGGCAAAAAGAACTCTCTCTCTCTCTCTCTCTCTCTCTCTCTCTCTCTCACTCTCTCGAGAGAAAAAGAGACAGTCAATTGATATACTCCTGTGCTCTTCGCTTTTCCGCCTTGAAAGGTAACGGCAAAAGATTCTTTTAAAGTACCGAGCACGCCCTATATATTGCTCTCTATCTACTCGATAAATTTAAATACCAGATCTCGAGGGTTGATGAAAAATCGCGGAAACGACAAGCAGCAGTCTATACGATCTGAAATTCAATAAGGCCCGTGATTTTCATCCTTCGCTTTATAAACCTACTGCACCTCTCCCATGAGAACGTATAGATATAACATTTAGATTTCCAAATCCAAAGAGAATTTTTATGAGGAGAGATAAATAAGGAAATTGGAACTCTCCAAAAACTTTTTATAACGTTCCGGACCGTGCGATGCCCTTAATCATTGATTCATTGAGTGAAGTGCGAAATGTAACGTTCAACTAAAGTACCGAAAAAAATTCGTGTTCAATTTTTTTTTACGATATAAATTGGTTTTCTAACTATTCAAGATTTGTTAATAATTCATTCGTAAAGGTTTATATTATTTTCTTAAGGGTTGTGTTTCGGCGATTTCAGGTAAAAAAACGGGTTGCTTTTTTTTTTATAAGTGGGGAAAAGTCTTAGAATTAATCCCATGCGATTGATTGTTGATAGTGGTGCCGATAAAAAAAGAATTCAGTTTCAAATATTGAAGATTGGTGGGAATTTCGATTTTTCAATATAAATAAAATTTTGAAATGAAACAAATTAGACAAGAAATTAGAAGTCTTTCCACACATTGCCGTATTCCGATCGGAATTTTTTTTACATAGGCATCGATTACAAGACACCGATAAAATAAATTCCACCGATGGAATTTCCGCCAATTTTTTTGCCGAAAAAAAAAAGTAATTAAACACGCATTTTTCTTTGGAATTTTCGAATTTCACCATAAGGACGTCGGAATGTTGTTAGTACGCGTTACGCCATCGATGTTAATATCGAAGTACGCATACGATAATCATTTTTTTTTTTTTTTTTTTTTCGTTTTGACAATCGAAGTATAGTGTCGTTGTAGTCGAGGGGTTATATTCCGTTGCTCAACCCGATACGTCACTTACCGGCTTCCAATTTTCTCGGTGGGACGCACACGCGACAGCCTTATCATTCCGTCTCAATGCTCACTGTCGCCTAGTAGCACAGGCATTTCGACGTGTATATGTATATTACGCCGCCGCAAGCTCGTTCGCACGAGACTATTTGGCTGGACTCCCGAAACGTGGGAAGCGACAAGCGTGACCGGGTTCGAAGTACTCTCGGTCCCGACGGAGCATATCACCGGCAACAATCTTGTCATTTAAAGTACATCGATTCGTTTGTGGAGAAGGAAAACGAACGACGAGAACCCAACGACGACGCCACTTCGCTGTCTCGCCTCCGATTTCATAGATTTTCAGACTATCTTCCCTGCTTACGTGTCCGGCAGTACATTCCCCAGAGAACCGTTTTTCATTCTGCATCTCTGTTCTTTCGTAGGAATGCACTGCGAGGAAAAAGGATACCTCTGATTTTTATAGCCGGCGTCGAGATTTCTGCGGCGAAGCTTGGCTGCAGTTTCCTTTATAATGATATATAATGAACCTTTTTCTACTCGCAAATCAAAAAACTTTAAATGTTTTTCAATAATATACGGCAATGTTTTAGTTCTATCATTTTTTTTTGTCGGTTCACTTTTCGTTTAACTTTCGACGAGAAAAATACACAATGTCCGAAAAATTGAACTTTAATAGTCCAACAACTACAGTTCGATAGGTCATGTATGCTTGTCAATGAACGTTATAGCGTCGCCTTTGTTTTATGGAAATAACTTTTTTCCTATTAAATCTTTTGTATGTCTCTCAATTAATGAAATACCGAATTGTGCAGCGTACTGACACTGTTCGTACAATAGAAAGTTTTTGTGCCTTCGGCATTCATTACTCGGCGAACAATATGCAAAAGGCTGTGGGTAACAAACGAACGGGAGAGTATTACGAATGACTCGGAAATTATTATTAAATTTGGCTATTGTTTGGCCTCAACTTTCATGTCTATTCGTTGTTAATTGAGGGGTTATCCATTCGCTGCTTTGTTTATTTTTTTCGCCGTTTTCTTTTTTTTTTTTTTTTTTTAACAGTAATCGAACCGAGTCGCGGAAAGGCCTGAAGCATACAATGTACTAAATGTATTATTGTTATGACAAAACCCCCCGCAGCGAAGTACACTGTGAGAAACAAAAGCCATGAGAGAACAGACCAAATATTTAATAAAAATAGAATAAAAAAATAAAAAAAAATATATATATCCATACAATATCATCGCAATACTACTACTGCCTATTTTCAAAATTGTTGAAGCCTTGAAACTACCCACCAGACAGAAATACAGTGACTAATTGTGTTATAACCGCATTCTACCATTGTTCGTTCGTATACTACACCGGCGAACGTTGAAAGAGTAATTCGCTTACTTTACCCCCGAACTCACGACCGTTCACTCTATTGTTCCGGATGGACCGGGCCCCAACGTTTCCATACCATTATTCTCTACTAAAACCCACTCTGTTAACAAGCTTCGCATGATAAATGTATTTATACTCTTTGACCGCGCGACCCTTAATATTCTACAATCGGTCATTCGCTTTTTTCCCCTCGAAAATCCACGCAAATGAACTTTTTCTATTTAGAAAAAACGAACGAAATTTATCAAACAAACATCGTAATTCTACACGTATCGAATTTTTATCACTTGTTATCGGAAATGTTTTCTCCGTTCATATGAATGCATGCAGGTCACCAATAAACCAATTGCCTTAACGACTTAATGACGAATAAATCGCCGGGCTGTAATATACGAATAATTTTTTTTTTCTCGTTTTTTCTGATAAATATAATTTTTTTATTAAATTTCTTTTTCAGTTTGATTTTTTTTTATTTTCTTAAAATGATTATTTCGATTCATTTCGAAGCTATTGTTAGTTTGGTGATATTACGACGGTGGTATATGTAGAGAACCTGTTGGTCGTTGCGAGAATAAATTTATCTACATCCACCGGAAGACGGTACAATATTCCCATTCACCCCGTGACCCGTATATCGAACGGAGCGAAGATTCCTCCTCGCAATTGGATTCTACCTGAGAATAAATGCAAGCCGCTCGGTCACATTGAGCGTATGGCAGCGCCCGGCTGGGCGGTGTTCCTGCATAATGCCTCCAGCGAAATCGAATCGCAAATCGTTTCGATTCGATAAAAATGTACGAAATATATTGGCGTCGCCTCAACGTAGAAGTTGGTTCAAGAAAGGTATAAATATCGACTTCTGAGGGACAGAAGGGCGCAAACTGCGCCACTTAAAGCGTAAAACAGCGCGAGGTGCGATTTTTTTTTCCTGAGCAGTCGATATATGGCGAGATAGGGGGTTAAATAGAAGTTATATGCTTGCGTTTGCCGCGAATCTTTCACGCATACTGTACCCTCCACTTGAAACACAACATTGAGACCGCTATAGATCTGTCGAATACATTTTCGTGGGGTTATTATCATTAACCGTGTCCCAGTTACGAAAAACCTGTGATATAGTAATTATAATAATAGCCTATTATTAATGAAATTTTATTTTTTTTTTTTACCTCGTTTTATTTTCAGACAATTATTATTATGATGATTATTATTTTTAAAGAAATTTTGTTTTTTTGTTTTCAAATATTTCAAAATTACGACTGAATATCAATATTAAAAATATTTAATCTTTTATTTACGAGATAAGCTCTTTTTATCCGGTCAATAATGACGAGAGCTGGAAGAACTAACGATTGATTGAAATAACTATAATAGTTACTTGTCACGGCTATTTTAGCTTCGATAAGCAGTTATTCCAACTAATTATTATTTCTTCCATCTCATAATTTTTCTTCGTTATTTCCGTACCATGCTATACCATTCTAAGCCGACAGCTACCGGAACACTGACTTCAGTGCTATCGCGGAGTTTCGCAGACACACTGAGCGATATTTTTCCTTTGAATTAGTTGTGAAAATGTATCTTGAACGGCAAGCCCAGCAACGATATATACAACAGAACTAGCAGTATCAAAGTATAGAGCAGCTGTAGAAGCAATGGCAACGCGGAGGGGTTGGAGAAAGGGGCGGGAGCGGTGCGGGGGGGGGGGGGGGGGTTGAGGGGTGAAATAAACTTTGCGGAAAGTCCGTGGCCGGTCTCGGAATTACGAGGTTGTTGACGAGAAGGCACAGAAACGAGGGAAAGCACGAAAGCTTTGGGCCATACTCTCTGCCAGCGTACTTCTCGCAGTACACTACATTTCGCTCGATACCGCGAGGGCTCTGAACTCGGCTGAGAAGTGAGAAACTACTCGGTGCTTTTGCCGAAGCTACTTTCACTGCCTGTTTCCTCAGTTGCTTGGGAGGGGAGGCAGAAGGAACGACGGTGGTTATTAACATCGTCGATTCGACGAAGAAGTGAGTAAAAGGAGAGAGAGAGAGAAGAGAAGAATTCCTCGGGGATTCTATCGATGAGAAGCAGCACGAGCCGGTAACAGCGGCACGCTAGTTCGATGGAAATTATACTGTGCCCAAGTATTATACATCCTCGTACAAAAGTGAGAATAGAATTTCCGAGGGTTTTGATGAAGAAGAAGCTTTGCACTCGCTTCTACGTTATCCCGGCCACCCCCTACCCCTTACCTACTTCACAGTGCAGACACAATCGCACCATTGGAGACAGAAAGTTGATAAATTCATAATTCAATATTGACTCACTCGGGACCTGTCACCCCGGCGCAAAACCTCTTGGGTACTATATACCATCTCCGCTTACACTTATAGCGAAAGATACTCATACACCGCCCACCAACCTTCGCGATTCTCCTACAGAGCTCACAACGTTTGCCCAGCTTTTAAACAATTAAGTGGGGAAAAACAATTGTTATTTCTTGACGCCGGGCAAATACTTTCGATGCGGCACGAAACTCTGTCTCTCCCTCTCCGCTCGCCATCTTAGAGCTCCTCGAGATCTTTTGCGACGAGCGAAAATAACAGGAAAGTGATGAGACTTTTATTTAGTTTTCGCAATCCTCTCCGCTTGTCCGACAAGCCGCGTTATACGCTTGAGATCAGAGATGTAACTTTACCTTTTTTTCGCCTTTAAAACTCAAATAACATCGACACGGTGATTAAATCGAAATGAATTGTTGAACGATGGATTCGAAAATCATTTGCGATTTTTTTCCGACGATTGCTGGCGGCCAACGTATTTTATTTATTCGTTAAATTCATACCAATGAAAAGTATTCAATTTAATGAACTGCGAACGAACGTTTTTTTTTTTTCAAATTTTTTTCTATTTTTATTATTATTGTTTTTCGCATTATCCAAAATATTATTTTCATATATACTGTTAACTAATTCATACATATCGCATATTAATAAAAACAATGAAATATTTTTATGTTATTAACATCCTATGTAAAGGGGACTCATAATTAAATAAATAAATTAACATTCCCCGCGATTAATTATTCGCAATACACATTGTATATATTATTCGCAAATTGTTTTCATGCGGAATAAAAAAATTCATCGAATTCACGAATCACTCGTTATTCGCAGTTGATGCATTTCGTATCGGCGATATATTATAATGGGCGATAGATTTTCTCGACAAACTATTAGATATTTTCGTTCTCCGTTTACTTTCGTCCGGCGAGTTCGACGCACAAACAAATTCGGTGTATCGAAACTCGGTGAGTGGAACGAGCGGTGTTCGCAATGTGCATCGTTGAGTGGTACGTTAAAAAGTTTTCGGTTCCTTTTTGCACGCCGGCTCGTCGTTCCTCAACAATATAAAAGTGTCGGGAGCACTTATTTCGAGCGAGCGAATAGAATCATCCGCCCGGGTTGGATATATTTCAGGGTGCGCGAGAGGAGCGCTTATACTATAAGCTCGAGACGGTAAGTTTGGCCGAAATTTTCTAACTGTGACTTACGGAGTTTTTCTCCCGGACGGAGAGAGACGAAACGAGGAGAGAAGAGTTTGGGCGAAATTCACGTGAGATTTCATCGAAAACGGGAGAAAACCCTCCGGGGAGTGCGACATTCCAGGAAAGCTTTGCAAATAAAACTTTTTCAGCCTATATACATCGAGCGCGTGAAGGAAAAACTTACCACGGACGGGAAATGACCTAAAAACTGTTTTTAAAAAATGTTTGCAATCCCTTATATCGATGTTACTTATAATTTTATCGATAATTTTTAATTTTTCTATTTGTCAAACAAAAAGATAATACGGTTCCTGGGTTAACAGCAAATTCAAAGGATTAACAAGTGTGCAGTTGTTTATTGTAAAAAAAAAAAAAAAAAAAGGATTTCAACTATTTGCTAATTCGTGTTACTAACAAGCGATCCTCCCGTTGAAAGTGCATGGAAGCACACGCTGCCGAGAGTTCCCTCGACCTTTTCGATCAGGACGGGCCACCGCGCGACACGCGCGACGAATTAATCCCGCAGGGCTGCCTGTTTGATTTAAAATTATTGCCCCAGTTTATAGGGGGATTACGACGGGACGACAAATTACTCTTGCGTCGGCCATATACGTACAACGAAGCGAGTGATCACTGCAACAGTGGAGAAGCGAAGCGCATTATACAGGCAACAGGAGTGGCAAGTTTCGACGATCCGCGTATACGCGCGCTAAGCCAGGTAATTGTTTAACTTCGATATGCAGTATCAATAACAACCCGAGGTACAGGTGGACATTGACGTAGGTACATAACTATTCGTTTCATCTCGCGATCCACGTCTGCCCGGTGGATTCCCGATTCTGCAGGTTTCACGCTCTATCGCTTCACGCGTCGTACTCCGAACATCGCTCACCCGGCGCAACCTCGTTCCTCGATTTCATCTACTCTCTATATTTACACGCTCGATTATTCACAGATCGCGATGGGCATACATAAATATAAAATCAAAGTTTCATGCGCGAGTACGAGGAGAGATTATCTACAATAGCGTGCGTCTGCAGCAATCACCGCCCCGTCGACTAACGGAAGATGAGCCTACATATGGGGCTATAGGGATTCGCGATTGACCGGATTTTTTTTCTGCACCAGTAAGCGAGGAGAGTCAAGAAATTTATCGATTTGTCGGAGTATAAATCAGTGAAAAATTATTTTTAAATTCTCTAAATTATGCCACAATCTACGGGATTTTTCTCGAAAAAAAGGTCCTAAATTTTTCTCCCCAATGATTCAGCGCATGCATTTTACTAGAAGCAAAATAATTAAGACGGTTTGGAAATTTCAGGGAAAGGGAGGAGAGGGTTTCCATTTTACACAGATTTTTGCCTAAAATCACTAAAAAATCTCCCTTAAGTAATAAAATTAAAAATTTTGCATAACGAAAACGAATATTGCATTATAATAAATCTACGGAAAGATACAGAGGCGCCATATCGATTAATGGAGGGTAAGATTTGGCTCTCGAGCTTCAGAAATTCCTTCGAAGTGTCCAAGTTTCTTCGAGTCGGTAGCCCCGATTCCGCGAAACCCAATTGCGACGAGATTTTAGTCATAGAAAACACACCGTCGAGTTCCTTCCGCGGATCCACGCTGAACCCGTGAAGACAAAGTTGTCAGTAACGCTTTCAACCGTTTGATTGCATTACATTGTTCAGCCGGAGTTTGAACAGAAGTGAGAGAGACTAGGGGAATCGTCGATATGTACCGTGAAACCGGAATGAAAGTTTGTGTCATACCCCGGGTTTCGCGAATACTGTGGAGGCGCTATCAACCCTCCATCCTCTCGCACCCCCCCCCCCCTCCTCCTCCCCGCCCCACCCCCTTGGGTTGCTAAATGCGCATCGAACGACAGGATTATCATTGCTTTAGCATCTCCGAGCGGTTAACCCATCGCTTCATTGTGGATTTAGCCAGGAAACCGTTGCACCAAAACCACCAATGTAACACGTCGATATCGACGAGTGTATCCGTGTAGGTTCAACAACGAGATTACCGGGATGATAGTCTTATCTTTATACACAAACGATGAACCAGCAGAAATATCGATTCTCCAATGACGTTAGCATTGTACGAATCGTATTTCGCATTTCGCAACGCTGCTGACAAAATTTTGCAAGATCATTGAAAAAAATGAAATAAAGACACTCCAAGGAATAAGAAATAAAGATATGTTTACTGCATCGTCATTGTTTTTTTTTTTTTTTTTTCATTTCTTAATTTTTATAATTCACGAAATAAAAAAATCAAGATTTAGGAAATTCAATAATTAATTAACAAACGATTTCAAAAAAATACGGAAAAAAATAGAATTGATTAGAAGCTCTTAATTCATTGTTTATACTCCTTAAACTCATATTTTTTCTTGAGTTCGTCACTGAATAATTTAATAGCTCAGAAATGTCCATCCTAAGGCATTGCCGGACGTATTCAAATTTAAGAAACAGGTTCGTTGTTCCGATTTATTAAATAATATGGTATTTGAGACAAAAAAAAAATTGCCGAAAACAAAGTCTTTTACAACGACGGAAACTTTACGAAAAATCAAATGCATCGGAATCGCTTCGCGACTGCTTCGCGACTGCATTGAATGAAGTATGACCTCCAATGTTTTTTGTCGCGTTCGGTACTGATTCACTGTCTCCGTTGCTCGCGTAAACTGAGTCAAGTTGTATATATGCGAAAAGTCTGAGTGCGACGTATTGTGGAAAATAGAATCGAGTTAAATTTACCGACGCTGTCGTGTGTTCGTCATTGCGCGGAAACCATACCCCTTAGCTATTATATAAAGAGGAAGCGATATGGGTGCGACCCCCATCTCCGCCCACTCTCGGTACGTGAGAAGTGTTTGTCGACTCTGTTTCGAGGAATTACATTGCTATTATCGTCGACGAGTTACTAACACACGGCATTACGGCCGGGAGAACACCGGCGTCTCGACGTTTCCAGTCGGAGGGATACCCTTCTGTGAAATTCGACGGGAAAGTTTCGAAACCGGTGTCACGGGCGTTCTACACAGCCACCTAGAGTTTAGAATTTCCATGGCTTTGCTGTACAATATTACTCGGCTATGTACGCTCGTAGATATACAACGGCGCTTACCTCGAATTCCCATGGCGACCGTTTATCGAATAGTTCTCCATTAGGTTCTCGAGCTATGTCTGATTTCACCAACGCACGCACGCGCACACACACACACAGACACAACGATATAATGGATTTACTGGCTTTCTGTAAATTCACAAATATGTACGGATACCAATGATCCTCCGATTACAAACGACTTGGCGACTATTGAAAATTACGAAGAAAATGTACACAAAGAGAAAACTCATCGATCCTATCATCGATTTTTCTGCGGCAGATATACAAACGGGGGACAAGCGAGCAAAGAGGCGCGCGTTTGACTAAAAAGGGCGAAAGGAAACGAGAGCGGAACAAGTGTTGGATCCGTACGATCGCTCAAAGAGAAAAGCACAAAACGAAAGGACTGCGGAAGTGAATGTAAAGGGGAGGCAAGTCAATTGGATGTGCAGATAATGCCGTTAAGAGGGTTGGCGTAGATGGCGTCAGACAGTAGACAGAGATTTTTCTCATTCTTTCTCTAGTCGTCATTTCGTTCGTCTTGTTTGCCCGAGCGTTCAAACACGGATCGCATTCTGTTTTACGACCTTTTCCTTCCTGGTGAGTATTTAAAAAAAAAAAAAAGGTTCGGGAAAGCAACGTCGCAATTAAATACTATTGTCTGACAACGTATGGTAATAAATGGCGAGTAATAAAAAATACTGCATAGGGAAGTACTCGGAAATGAGGTTTTTTTTTATCAATAATGGGATTAACTTTAAATTTTCGACAAAGTATCGTATTACATTTACAATGTGTGAAATATTAATACATTTCCTCTACAGAAACAAAAAAGGTATATGAAAATTATATTCATCAATAATAATTATTATCTTATTGGATTATTATTATTATTATTATTATACAAATTATTTATATTTTATATATGTTGCGGAAAAAAGTTCTCTATCTTCTATATATTATATTTCAATGGAGATTTGCAGACCCGATAAATATGCATTTACGCACCGTATTTCGTTAACGAACTTCGGTTTTTTTTTTCGGCAGCTTTTCCATCAATGATTCCACGATGTCGCGATCGTATATTCTTCTCGTTACATTTTTTTTTTTTCTTATTATTTATAGCTCACGGTTGCCCGCTGCCATAAAATTGAGACGGCAAAAACATGCATTCGACGTTTGAAAGAGTACACGCAAGACATGAAAGGCGTAAATCGGTATCCCGCGAATGGACGACACCCAACACTCTTTGTAGATGCGCGCAACATTCTCTCTTAGTTTTCTGCATCGCCTAGCAATTCTACGATCTTTTTGTCATAGGACCGCCGCACATTTTTGCTCGTTGGCTGTTGGAATTTATCGATACCGCTGAAGTTATTCCTACCGGATAAAGAAGCCAAAGGAAGGTTCCGACGCTGGCAAAGAAACGCGAGACTTAAGATTGTCAGAGATTCTCGACAGTCCGTTTTCTCAAAGAAAATCGAAACATTGCCACGGTGTTCGGAGCAAAAAGAGTTTCAAAGAAAATGCTCTTTCAGGACAATGGACTGAGATGGGAGTGATAATTGACATTATCCGTCACACAGTATTACGAAGCTTACCACCGCGTCCGACCAAAAAATATCCTCTATCTCCAGATTTCTTTAAATTCCAGTCGAATTTTGACAATGTTTAGATTTTCATCGACTTTGACCACGAAAAGCATAAAAAAGTGCATAAAAGCCAAAAACGTTTTTGTATTTCAACACACGTTCGGTGGTACAAATTTTTTTTAAATGCACTCGATAATACGAGAGCTTAATAGTAGCGATGAAGTTAACCGAAGATTCTCGTAAAATGTGCCGCTATATTTGTTTACCGGTGAAAAACCACCAAACAAAAAAAAAGCATCGGTTTGCGTTGGCAGTAGAGCGGCTTTTTCGAACAGCGGCTTGTTGCAAGAAGCCCAATAATATCTATACCTCCTGCTTAGTTCATGAAGTCCATCGAGTATTTGCGGTCTGAACCGCAGAGACCGAAGGCGCTAGAATTGTCAGCGGGACGCGAACAGCGGGACACCTTGCCTCGTCGCAGCCGGTGTACTGGCGAGTTCCTTATTATTTCTTACGTGTTTGTTCCCTTCTGCCCTCTTCCAACTCTCTTGTACGGCCAACTAGCGTACAGGTAGTATAGTGCTCCGACGAGCGGCGGTGGCTGCATGTAACACCACCGGGCGCGCTTCTCGCGTGACTTCATTATGAAATGACGTGAGTCGAAAGAAAGTATGAGACTCGCGTACGAATTTTTCTTCCGGCTCGGCTCGCTACCTCCTTTACACGCGACTCGTTTGCTCCGAGTACATCTATGTATGGGAAAGTATGCACACACAACGAGCTTTGCAGATGTGTGCTTAGAGTGCAGCTGCCGTAGCGGCAGCGGCAGCAGCAGCGGCGGCATTGGCAAGAAATTACTTCGGGCGAATGTACATGCGAGAGGGAACCCCCTGGATCTCGCTGTTTCGTATAGTTATAGCAGGAAGGTTTAGGACATACCTATCGTTACTCGCTAAATCGTAATAAAGTGGCTGTCGCGTTACGATCGCGCTCCAGAACGGGCTTCCAGCGAATATATATCCCAACTGCGTACGCATTAACGTGATTGGTCGATGCGCATCGACCATACACACACTCTTGTGTACTCCCGATCGTTGGTATGAAAATTTCTTCGCGTTTCGAGTATTTTAATCAATATTGAAGCAAGGATTTCGAGATTAATTGAATACTGCAGTACATACGATTGCGGATACGAGAGTATTAGTAGGAGAAGTGGCAAATGATTAATCGTGCAAATTTAATTTCATTGATTTACCGAGAGAGAAGGGGATGGGAGAAAAGACCATTACATCGTTTCGTCGAACGAAAGTTGGATGGGTCGACGGGTTTGGGAGAGCAAGAAACGCGTCCTACTGCTACTTACTGAGTCTCTGAGACAGGCAGTTTCTCCTTCTTCGCAATGTCCCGAGACTATCAATCTTCTTCGCCATCGAGATTCTCTGTTTTAGAGGTTTGTGCAGGAAGGAGGGTACAGGGTATATTAGGGAGAGGACAGTCCATTTCTTTGAAGAGAGTCATCAGACTCTTCGACCGGCAAGGATCCCGTAGCGAATAATGAAAGCTTCGAGCGTGAGATACTTTCGTTCGTTGGAACGTTAAAAAAAAAAGCGCTTATAAAGTCTGCAAAGATTTCCAAGGATCCGACCGATTACCGATCTGAACCTCAATCCTGAATAACTCAAAATCTTCCACTTCTCAAGCATTAATTACGCAAGAGCGTGGCTCCTTTCTTCTCTTTTACCGATGGATATTATCGTATCCGGACAAAAGATATATATATATCCTCGGTAGATTCTGTTGGCCGATGGTAACCATCACACAAGACCATCATACGTACCCGCAGAGACGGACCTCCCGTGCGTGTAAAACCGGGCAACATCGTTCTAATATATTCTCATTAGCCGGTGTTTTAATTAGAGCGCTCATTAATGCCTGGCATGGCCGAGAGAGATGAAGGGAAAGAGTGCCGAGTTGAGAGGATCCCAACTAACCCGGGTAACAGCTAGCCGCCGGCTTGCTGAACGTTCTATCTCACTCTTACGCTCTGTCTTTCGCTTGTTATCCTACTTGCCTTTTTCCCACCCCGCGACGCGCGCACCATAAGATATCGCCCCTGCTTCGTTGCGCCTACGCCGAGCGCCAAGCGCAAGCGATCGGAATTAATATGCGCTTCGTCGGTGCGTTGTTATCTCTTCTCCGTCTTACAACCACCAATGAAACTGGTCGTCGTCCGTATTACAGTATCCTATGCTTTACTACAGTGCCATATCTTCGCCACGCTTAGTTCCCTTTAATGCGGTGCACATCGTGAACGAAGATGAGATCCGCGATGTATTATAAGCCGGCAATTAACATCGTCCTTTATGGCTTTGCAAGGGGTTATTCGTTTCATCGCTGTGACACTCAAGAGTCCCTGGGGGGCCTTAAGGCTGCCTTCCAACACACCGCCTATATCCGAAGACAGTCGTCCACATTGCTAAGATATCGTGTATATATGCTTTCTAGAATGTACATCAACAGGCATTTCACCATACATCTTCAATCTCTTTCATACGCTTTCTATTCTTATCCTTTGCTTATTCACTCAGCGCTCTTATTCGTTGAAGCCGAACATTTTATGCAAACTCGATATGCCGTTCGTCTCTTGTTCTGCCAACGACATCCGTCTCCTTCATTCGAAACTTCAATGTACCGGCATGTTTTTCGAAACGTGAAAAGAAATCACCCCCAGGCAACTGCAGTTAAAATGTACCTCGGCTTCTTGCTCAGCCGTTGAAGTGGAATGCTTGCTATGCTCTTTCTGAAAACCCGCAAGAGCTTTACGTGCAAACTGTTGCTGCTTCCTGCGATGTTTATGAAGTTGCGACGAAACAAGTTGGATCAATATGAAGTCATCCGCGAGGATCTTTTCATCTCTTACATAAACTGAGCGACATTCCTTGACTGCCATGTATCCATGTACTCCAAGTTCCATCGTTTTACACATCCCTCCAATGGATGAAAGAGGGTTCCCAAGTGAATACAGAGCAAGATTTGCCTTTCATTATATTAAAAGTTTATTCGCAGCAACGAAATTCCCACGTAACAGACGTGTTATATAATAGCTACATTGCTGAGTAGAAAATCGTTAAGTTACGGCAAGCTTGATGTTATTTGGGTTCGCTAGTTTTCCAGTCAAAGAATCATTTTCATCTGGATAATCCTTTTCTCAGATTGGGACCTCGTATATCAACCTTATCAACCTTAATTCCTTCAACATCCATTTGTTTGCGCGTCATCACCAATAGCCATTCATCATCATCATCATCATCGTCATCATCACCATGCTCTCTCACAACCCTATAGGTATCCCGCAGAGCCGATACCGCGTAGAATTTACCTCGGATCACCTGTCCACCATAGCCTGCTCCGCGCCGTTAAATCACCCGCGGCATAGTGAAGCGTCCAACGGACCCCGCACCCTAAGCGTGAGTGTGAATTCAAGCCATCGAATCCTCTATAGCCGGCATGCATGCAGACCCGCCTGCATCCAGCACTTGCCTCGTTCCTGGAGTCAGTGACCAGGCTAACGTCGAGAAGCACCGGGTGAGGAATAGCGGCCAACTAACCAGCCAGCAAGGGGCCAGGGGGCTGCTTTTGATTTAGCGGAATATGCCTCTGGCACTGACGACTCGCTCCTATTAAGCACATCTCTGGGATTCGCACCAGCGTCACCGACATCCCATTCTCCAATACTACACACCAACCAACCCGCATCAACCCTTTCCCTCAATTTCCCCATACATATTTCAGCATCTCCTCATGCCAACGATAGCAAAACCCTCAATCAATTATCATGATAGCCATCCGACTCGGTTTATTTTCTAACCCCTAAACGAAGGATTTCAACTTTTCATCTATTACCAAATGAATACCGTATAATGTACCTGTATAAACAATAAAATTCATCTGATAAGAAATCACAGGTTTTCTTTGTTCGGCCTTTGGAAATGTTCCATTTTCGCTGAAACTTCGACGTTGATTTTCGGATGTTAGTTCGGTTTCTTGATGCATGGTTCAATTAGAGAGTGCTGGATAGAACTCCGGAGAGCCGAAAGGGTGTGGTACCACTACTGCTTATGGTATAAGGTGCACGAACCGGAAACAGCCAGACGAGTTCTCTATCTCTGCACTCCCGTTCTCGTTTCCTCGCTCCCGGTACGAGAACTTCCTCCTCTGGATAACAAACAGCGAAAAGTGGTGAATTGTTGAAGGGAATGAACGCAGCGGTTGTCCTACGTTGGTGCAGTTGGAGCACACGGGAACGCCAGAGAAGAGCCTCGCAATTCCCATTCAAATTAATGCAAACGGCCTGTGTGCCGCATCCCCGAACGAAAGGGGATTCCGCCCACATTTTTTTTTCTTTTCGTCTCTCTATCTTTCTCTCTCACTCTTAACTCTTGCCGGGCCTTCGCGCAATGATGAACATTTACCTTGCTCCCTGGGCGTTTCGGGACCTTTGGGACGACGCGCTTCCTCAAGACATCGACCGCGCGTTATATACTCCCTTTCAACCACCGGCTTTTCACATGATACTGTCCTCACCGAAATCGCATGTACATCGTACCTCCTTAAGAACCCTCGTTTCTCTTTGGATTTTTGCATAACGCCACACAGTGCCGCAATCCTCTCACAAACAACGTCGCCATACTGGACGCTTCATGCAAACAGTTCCGACACGACTATACTGATGCCTCCAATTTTATTGCGTCACTGCTGATGGAAATGGACAACCCGCAAATATAGAAAGGCTTTTATTACGAACTAAGAGTTATAGCATGCGTTTTAAATTGCGCCGTTTTATCTATATTTCGGATTTTATTTTGCTCGAGTGGAATATTTACGCTCTTTTTTCTCCTATAACTTTCGATAAATTTTTTTTTTTTTTTTACCAGATTGGTATTGTAAAACATAACCGCTACATTATTTTTATACCCCATCATGTAAACCCCTCGGACAGTGCGTGTTCGGCATGGGAATACTACTTACGAGGAAGGATTTTTTTCCATTACCCTGATGTATGCGTTTTCAAATAATAGCTACGTCCATCTCGAATAAAGGTAGCAGACGCTTCGGAGTACGTATGGTTATAGTATAATACTCTGGCAAAACGTAGTGCTGGGGTTGCTACTGGTACTGTAATACGGTGCAGGGAGTGAGTCTGTTTGTCAGTTAAAACCGGAGTGACTCGGCACAATGGACGACGGGGGATGATAGTGGTTGCTGCTGCTGCTGCTGCTGCTGCCACTGCTCCTGCTGGCGGTGTTAGTTTTTTCCGCTTCTACTTCTCTTCCGCCTTTCTTCATTTCGGCGCTACCCGAAAGCTCGCATAATACTCTCTGTCTCGCTTTTCGTGTTTGCCAACCGCAGATAAACCTTTGCTCGGTCTATTTATAAAGGGGAGTGGGGGAAGGGGGTGCTTCGGGATACTCGCGCGGATCCGCAAATGTGAATCGAAGGGTAGAACCAGAATAAAATTTGTGTCTGAGAGCTCCGAAAATTATGGAATGGATGTGGAAGCTAATTTATATTCCATTCGTTTGTCCTGTAATATCATAAGCTTTGTACGTGTATAACTTAGGCAGCGGTACACAAAGCTCTTTGAGTAATTAATCAAAATAGTACCGTATTTAATATTCCAATCAATTCATTAATCCATCCGCATTTCCATCAAAGGGATTCCATTAGTCTAAACAATGACAATAAAAATGGCTTTTTTTTTCAACGGAAATATCAAGAATAACTCTCAACTATTTTGGTTGCTGAAAAGTTATACGAATTTTCGATTTTTCTGATATTAAACATCTAAAATCACAAATTGTCTAATTTTTTACTCCTTTCGAGTAATTTAATTCTAAAAGCTCTCTTATTATTTTCGCAAGTAAAAAAGCTTTCAGCGTAAACCTATCTCTACCTCTAGCGGTTACGGAAATTTCTCAAACACGCTGGAAGAGCAAATTGTAGAGTTTTCTTCAGATATGAATGTAAAATATTACATTTTATACTTTATTTTTGAGGTCCGGAGATTTTCTTTTTAATTGTCAGACGCAGCGTGTGCTCGCGTTACCGCGGTCCGAGGGTTTGCCTCTGGAGAACGGACGATACGTAATGCTTGCCCCCACGCGAAATTACCAAAAGGCATTAATCGTACCGCTCCTCCTCCGTGTACTCTTGCGCCGCAAAACAAAAAAAAATGGAAAAGCGTGGATGGAGAACAAAAAAAAAAAAACACAATAAAAGAAAATCAGCGACGCGTAACGTGCGAGGCTCGTTTGCGTGACCGCTAATTTCCCTAATTTCGTTAATAAATTTCGTTAGAAAGCGGCTCCGGGTAGCCCCCTCCCTTTATTCCCGCCCCTCTTCGTTCACGGTTTGCGGAAACTTTCTCGCGCGGATTATAAAGGAATTAACTCGATGGAATAGGTGCGCTATCCAGACCTTTCCGGCGTCCGGATCGCTTTGTTTCGCGTATATGCTTGCAACAGAGGGGCGGAGGGAGGTACTATGCGGTATAGCGTACACACGGTTATGTGTGTACAGTAAAGCAGAGGGGACAAAGTGTAGGGAAAGCCAGAAGCTCGAGTCGAAATGTACGGTTAACCGGAGCGGGACCGTGCGAGAAAGTAACGAGAAAGGTGGAGAGAGCGAAGTAGAAAGAGAGCCAAACGTAATACATACACAGGAAAGCTGTTGTCGTCATATATGACCGTAACCGCGAAAGCTGCGAGGAAAAGAGTTGCATATTACACGAGGTAAAGCTAAACCCACGACTGGCTGGCCACACAGTTTCCGTTGAAGAACAAAAAAAAAAAACAATAATTTCTCGCCCACCGCTTTTTGGACGCGAGCTGCTCGGCCCCCTGTGCGTTTATGCGTCTCTCTGCGCCTTATATTTGTATTTGTTCGTTTTTTTTTTTTTTTTTTTTTTTTTTTTCGTTTATGAATTACATTTGAAATTATGCGAGCACCGCGTGCAATGCTCGGTCAGTTAATGTGTATACATATTTCCGAGGATATATCAGAATATTCCGAGGCACCAGGGTGAGAGTAGAAAACATACGGTGCGCCAAGCCGCGCGTCGACTCCGCGCTGCAGCGTGTATACCGCGGTCTGATAGAAACTGGTCTTTTCTACTTGGCGGTGGCAGAGCACCGAAGGCGAAGTGCCAGAAAGTGGTGAAACGGAGGAATATTACAGCCACGCTGTAAAGAACCGCTAGAAACTATTTCTACGCGTAGTACATATGCCTTCAGTTCAGTGTAAGTTAGCAATTCTATATACAGACAAACGGTAGCATTTCTAAGTAGATTTTTCTGGCTATACGAACAAAGTTTGGGTGGTCTAATCGTAAAAACACGTGACACTCTCCATTACCTCAATATTTCATGAAAATTCTAAAGCCCAACACTCCCGCGCGAAATACGAAAGGTGCAAAGTATTACGAGGTTTTTTCTAGTAGCCACACCACCGTCTGGTTGGGAAAACATGAGAAACTATTTTTCTTGCCACTGACCCTGTCCCTCTGCATAAATAGCAGTCACAAAATAAAAGCAAATGCTTCTTCCGAAGTTAATGGTTAACTCTTCAAAGGCATGATTCGCATGCCCGTTGAGAGAGGTAAACAGTTAAGGTTCTCGAGAACCTGCGCTTAAAGTTGACTAGCGGAGTGAAATTGTCAGGAACGTTGAAAAGTTGAAGGATCGTGTTCGGCAAGCGAAACGAGATGGATATAAGTTTTGAAACAGGCGAACGTAACGCAAAATCGTGTGGAATTTTCATGCACGGAACAATTTTTCCGCGTATCCGCGTGAACGTCGAAAGAGAAGGGGGATGGGGGGAGGGGTGAGGTCTCGAGCACTTCTTGCTGGATCCGAGCTCCGCTTGTTTCGGCAACGTACCTACCTGTCCAATTTTCCAAAAGTTCGGCGCGACTCCAACGGTTTCTAGCCTCGATACTATACACGGAAAGGAGAGGCAGCAGTGAGAAAATCGAGGAAGCGTGAAGGAAACTGCGGCACTAACTGTGCGGTAGGTATACTCCTCCGGCAGCGTGGGGAGGTTGCATTCGCCTTATCCTCGGGTAACCCCTTCTGTTCGGGCAGGGAATAGACGCCCGGCATGGAGAAGTTTCGAATTTCTCCGGGCGTGGCCTACTTCATCCCGGCATTGTAATCTCGATGCAAACCCATCGAGACACCGAGAACTCCGAGGCTCAACTGAGAGCCGGAGAGAAGAACGAAGAGAGAAGAACTAAAAGTGAGTCAGTAGAAAGAGCGGAAAGGGAATACGGGATGAAATGTAGGTGCTGCTTTCGGTGAACGCTGAGGATTCCGTTAACTGCCGAGTGAATAAGGAATTAACCGCGAACTAATTAACGAAAGCTTTCGTTATATATACTTTCGGGAGTAACTATACTTCTGTTTCTATCTATGGTATTTAGATGCGCGTACCGAATTAATTTTCGTCTTGTTTCAACCGTTTCGCAGATTCGTATCTTTAATGTAACTCGTGGACGCATTAGCAGTTTAGCCAACTGTTAGAATGTCTGAGATTGAATTCCAACTACAGTTACGAGATACGCTAACTGTACAGAGCTTCCTAAACGATCCCGTAATACCCTTAGTCGCACGCTGCGACTATTCGGATTTCGAATTTCTCTGTGCGCAACGTATCGACAAAGGACTTTGCTTAAAGTCCGAATTACGCTCACGCATCGCTCAATCTACCTTCAAGTTTCGCACTGAGACGGAAACTTCCTATTCCCGAGTACTGGTACTCTCCAAAGTATTGGCACAATATTTGCCTCCCCAAGGTAGAGTAGTACACCAGATCTGAAAGGGATTCTCGAAATGTTTGATTTACGGGAAAAGCTCTATATATATATCTCGCATGAACCGCAAGCATTTCCCTTTCACTTTGTCACAGTTGCTATGTAAACCTAACTCGGTAGTAAACCGTCCAAGTGCGACATGCAGCGTCAAAGTTGTTAACAGCACGCGTCACTGCGTGAACCTGTTCCGCCGTTGACGAACGATTTCGAATCTCAAAGTGTGTGCGCCGAAAGGGTACAATGAGCATAGCCAGTATTGATACATGTTTGCTGTGAATTGTAGCTTTCCTTTTTCAATTGTCTAACTAAGTCGCTCGCGCGGTTGAACAGAGTCAGAGCTAAACTGATCCATAAGCTTGGCGAACGTGAAGTGACGCATAAACGTAATGGGAAGGGGTCGAGCGCAATGCGTGCAAAGCGATCAAAGGCCGTCATCGTGGACAAGCCGGTTGCAATATGTCACTGCAAGCTACCTGTAGGACCACCTGCACTGCAGCGGTTTCCACAGCAGCCGACAAACAATCTCGTTTTGCACAATGACTAACGAACCGACAGGGGCGTTTGAATGGTTGGCACTCGTATTGACTTAAGTGAAATTTCACTCGTATAATTTCTGTTACCGATTATTGTTGATAGAACCATTGCACAATAGATATCAACACTCACCGGAGGTGAATAGTATTACGAGTAGCGTGATCGACAGCTTCGATTAATCATCGGAAAACCAATTTGGTTATTTAGTTGGTCGACGTGTTTCTAAGATTATTGAAAGCATCATCTGCGTATGTCGTCTACTTGATTAAAGCATCACTCAGACGAGGGGTTAATAGAAATTCCGCATGATAATTAGGTAATGGTAACGTCCTTATTGACATAGTACTTATACCACTTAGAATGTAGTTGACTACACAGAAAATAGGAGGGTTGACTATCATAATTTCTGAAATTACCAGATAGAATATCCATACGACGATTTCCATTGTTCTGAAATCTGCGGACACGGAGCCGTATTCGTTATAGAAATACTGATAGGAGCATCGACCTCCGACCTTCTGGTAAATGGACGATGGAAGCACTAACCCATCCCGAGGTTCTTTAGAGAAGTGCGCGAACGACTGAATCACAGACTCGTTGGACGGAGCCTCCGTAAACGACTTTGTTCTACCGTTTGATCGTAAAATTTCAACGATATACGTTAAACTCTATAGTTATATCTGTCGCACCCGTGGGTACGCATCACCGTTAAAATTCGTCGGCTTTCTGCATACTATAACCAGCGGGGGGTTGTCGCGTCTCTATTTTGCAGCCTCTTCTGGTCCCAGAAACAGCTCGGCGCGAGCAACGTATCGTTCGGCGCCGTCTCTCTCTTCTCCCTCTTGCGGCTTGTACAGAAACCCGGCAAGTCGTTTATTATGATTGTCGGCCGATACGGTTATAACTGTAATTAAGTTCTCGTCCGTTCGGCGCGGCTTCGGATACTCGTGTGTGCGTGCTTCTCTTCGATAGGGGTGTGTTGCCCGGGCGGCATGTATGGTAGTCGTGGTACTGTGCTACGATGAGGGAGTATCGAGCCGCTGAGGGTTAATAGCGTTTACCGTTTTACTACGCTATCGCTTTGTCTCTATCGCTCTCTCATAGATCTATACCTCCGAACACTCAACCCTTTACCATACCTTCTATACCTCTTGTCCCTTTACTCCAACTCGCGGCGTGCACTTTACGCGTAGAACCGCCGCATTCCTGCTGCTTCTGCTGCTGCTCTAGCATTGCCATCATATCGGCGTTACTGCTGGCAGGTCCGGGGACTGCTATCGCAGGCTGAATTCACTTCTCTTTACCACCTAAACGACCTAGCAATTCATTTCCGTGGATGCTCGCGCTCGGCGTAAAGTCGAAGCACTAAGCGAATAACTCTTGCAATGGCATGCAGAATGTATAAAGCATCTGCGCTATGTCGAGGGATCGGTTCGTTTGGTCCTTCTCCAAGACATCTTTAGTATTTTCAAGGATACCCAAGACTGAAGGTCTAACTCGGAGTAGATAATAGGAAAAGTTTTTCCTCTTTCATCTTTGTCTTTCTTGCTTTTCGAATCTTCCTTTGCCTCTTTAGTTTCCTAACGTCTTCATAGTTCCGTTCATGACTTTTTGCGCAGAGCACTCGACATCGAGCTTTTACCGACATACCGAAGAAGGAGAAAGTTCTTGCGATGTCTTCGGAAGCTCTCGAGGTATTTTCAATATCTGGCCATGGCCTTTGGGTTTCCGGTATTTATCGTCTGTGTGTGCTACCACGACGGCTATTCTATCAGAGGAGTTCGCCGAGTGGATCTTGGATTTCAGCACGTTCGCGTATAGAGTCCTACGTGGCTGACCCTGACCGTGACGCACCCGCATTCCTTCGTGACTTCGAAGAGGTGGTCCCTGTCCCGGTATCGGGAGATAAAAGCGAAAGGAAGAGAGTGGCCATGCAATCGGGAGTATGGTGGATAACCGGACTTGAATCTTCGATGGTGAAATTTTATAAAGGACTTGTACATCGAAAACCCGTTGTATGATCATGAAAGCCATCATACATATGTATACGCATGGCAAAGCGCTTCAAGCAGGTTTACCAACGCACGGAGGAGTTCGGTGCGTAGAATCGCTTTTTAATTGGCGGATTTTCTCGTGACTTTGTCCGATAAAACCACCAAGTATACGAACATTCAGAACCATTTTGTTTATGAATTTCTCCAACATTAAAATGCCGTCAATGTGTCGACACATTCAGCAAAAGGTCATATACTACGACTCGTTGATTCTAGAATCAATGGTACTGTATTGTGTAGCCAGTCGATTTGCGGTCTTCAATGTATCACACACTCTACCGCGCTTCATTAGCGGCACAGCGGCCAATCTCACAAAGGGCTACATGCTGGAGCGAGCCCTCCAGTCCTGTACTACTGCTGCTCCACATGACCCTTCCATTGAAATAGACGCTTGGCCACACGTGGTGTATAGTGAGAGGTCGGTAAAGCTCACACCAACCAGCAGCTCAACGCGTCGAAACCTCCGCGAATTGAGGTACGCTGGAAGGCTCTCCCTTTCTACCTATATCTACCTTCCTCTACCGTCGACGGTTAACCCACCCTGGTTTACACCCAACATCAGTCGTATTATGCCATTATCAAACTCATCGGACGACGGACGTTTCAAAGCTTAATTTCCAAGACTTAGTCGTGTGGTACATCAATAGCAGAAGGTTAGGGATAAGTTCAGCTTGGAACTGACGGTCGAAAACAGCATTGACCAGTCCGACAGATCGCAATCGTATCGTTCGGTGGCGGCGAACTGTGAATATGCCATTTCGAAACTTCGATCCTCGACTGGAACGAATAGGAGTGAAGTGGTTTGGATCGGTCGATGGCATAGAAGGCTCACGTGCTATATGCTGATTCCAAATAAGGTATTTCCTGAAGCGAATAAGTTAGAAATTTGGTTGCGATTATCTCCAACTTTCTTCACTCAAAACCATTCATTTGTGGACCAGTTAAACGCAATTTCAATAAAGTTGACTGATCTGAATTTGATCGACTGATCTATTCTACACGATCAGCAAATATTGCACTTGTAATCAATGAAACATAAATATTTTCCATCCGAAAACTACGTCGCCAATTCGAAAAACGCAGTCAGAGGTATCAAAGAGCTTTTCAAAACTAAATGCTACTACCAAAATTTTCTATATCGATGAGCATTTAAAAATCCATTCAAACCTGATGTATATTATTCGGGTTTTGTAGATGAAATGGAGTAAAGGGAGATTATTAGCGGTTGCCTATTTATAACCAAACGCGTCTAAAACGTAAATCGGCCTATAGAAAGAGCAAATACTACAGGATTTGCGTGCAAATTAACTATCGAACGAGTATTGCCGAATCTACTGAAACGAGAACGTGAATTAATGATGAAAAATAATGAACCTTTGAGGCGCGTTTATACACGAATATTTCATGCGTACATCATGGGTACCGTTCCACTTGTATGGAACTACATCATAATACAAGTTAGTTGCTACGTGGCTAGGCAAATTGGAGTTTTAATCGAGATAAGCTGCCCGATGGAAAACCCAGTACAGCCCGGAGAGTGAGAGGTCCAAAACCGCTGCAGACCACCAGGTTCACGAATAAACATAAATCCCCGTCGTATTATACGCGCCCGGCAGTTCAGCAATAATTAGTAATTGTAATAGGTGATTCGGGCGATTTGCGTACTGCAGAGAGTTGAAGAGGGACACAGAGAGACGGAGGGAGAGAGGAACAGAATGCGCCTGATTACTTACCATTAATATTGCATTTGCGAATTAATGAACGACAAAGCCTATACGCGACGACCGCACCATTGTAATGCGACCCTCTATCAGCGGTACTACTCCTCTTCCGTCCTGTGTGCGTCTCGTCGCAACCTCCAATTGACGTGTTTAAAATCGATCACGTCTATGGACTCTCGACGTATGGTACTACGCGTAATTCCAATGACTAAATATGCGGCTGCAGTGACTATGATCGAATTCTCTGTACTGCTATAGGGAAATTCGACAGTCATTAATAATCCCACGATTACTGATCATACCTTAATTCTTTCGTTCTTTTCAGTCGAATTGAAGTATTTCAATATGATTAATATCCTAAAAATTGTACTTTTCATCAATTCATCTATGATTTTTTTATAAATCACAGGAAATGTGCCACAATTTAATATTAATATGTACATTGGATCTTCAAAAAAAAAAAATTCGATAAGTGAATACGAAAATATTTTTTTTTTTCGTTATTGATTATATTTTTTTTTCGTAACCAGCTTTTTCGAAGAGATGAATTCGATGTTTTTATTTTATTTTAGAAAATACGTCTGATCTTTGCCAACGGCAAAAATGAGCTCAGAAATTTCTGAAAAAGATCGCTGGTTTTTCGACGAGGGAACCAGGAGGTATGCGGGTTAAAGAGTACGTCGTTTAAATCACGACGAAGAAATCGAGAAAGAGAAAGGCAGGGGGAGGAGGAGGGCGAGAGGATACCGCACAAGCACACAGGATATTCTTGGTCACACGAAAACGAGACCCTGTTAAGATAACGCCCGGCAAGTTCAGCCCGCGAGACGTTCGAGTGGTATACCCACAGCCTGTCTCACGAAGCTATCTTTATTTCCCTGTGCACACAACACGATGCCAAGTATGGGGTGTCCTCGAAGTATCGAATATTTCAGAATTGACATAACTTCACGTGATATGCACCGTTAATCATATAAATTGTTTAACGAAAATGGCAAGAAAAAAAATGTCTTGGAAACATTTTTTTAATAATTAATAATAAAAAGTCAAAATAAGTTAAAAATTGACGAAAATGAACTCGAAACAAATTGTATCACCCTCTACAAGCTTATTCACCGTTGTGCCAATGTTCCACATATCGGAAGGAAACACATTACCGGAAAGACAGACACGACTCTGCAATTACAAGACGGTGTACTCTCTTATCGAATATATTTACGCATCGATTACCACTCGAGACTTGACTACTCCCGACATAGAAAACTCGAGGGAAACAGAGTAGATGTTACCATGCATGCACCGATAACAGGAAACGCAAGGGCTTTTTTCAAATCATGCGAATCACCCGTAGCGTTACTCGCATGCGAACAAAAATATTCCGTGATCTTTCCTTAGAAACGTATATACTTCCGCAGCGTAAATAAAAACCAATTGAAGAGTATCCGCGGTATCGGAATCAGCGAAGTATATAGCATTCTTCTGGAATATATCGCGATGCAACGAATGATGAATACTATTTCTGTGCAAAAACAAGAAAAGCAAATGAAAAACGAAATGCTTCTATCAACCGCCAGATGCCGCCCCATTGCCGCGTGTTTAGCGATATGGAAATAAAAATAAAAGTGAAATCACTTCGACGAAAATAACTGGCGGCTTCGCTCGTCCAGCGAATTAAAGCAAACATCGTTCCTGAATGTCTCGAACTGTGGAGATTTACGACTCGTTGGATTCGCTAGTGTTTGCACGACACCCCAGGTAATCATCAGCATACAGTGAATTAACGAGAGGACGCGAGCGTTACTAGCGCAAGCTGCATAACGTACACCACTCGTAGCAATCCTGCGGGCGTCTCTATTACGACGAGTGTTGGAGTACGTGCGCATCGCGTGCAATGCACTACTCGTACATACTGCATAGTACGCAGCTTTATACGTCTCGTTGAAACGACGATGGTATGCATCCTGTGCAACACTCTGCCCTCTTTCATGCTCTCGTGACGTGTACAACCTACATATGGGGCTACACAAAAGGACTAACAACGAGACGTTCCGGCGGGTACAATACCCGGGATTCAGGTTATGAAACGCATCCCACGCGGCGCGGACGCAAAGGCATATCAAATAATTGCACGAAGAAGCATTCGTTTTCGATATGAAAAAAATGGCTGTATCTCAACCCTAAATACCAATGGTGACGGCACGTTTTTCTTTTTTCAAAACGGTCAAACAAACG
Source organism: Cryptus viduatorius (assembly GCA_964006125.1). Taxonomy (NCBI): domain Eukaryota; kingdom Metazoa; phylum Arthropoda; class Insecta; order Hymenoptera; family Ichneumonidae; genus Cryptus; species Cryptus viduatorius. The sequence continues at coordinate 13,845,831 of OZ023221.1, forward strand.
TTCGTTTGACGAAAAAAATTTCAGCCACCAGCATGGAAGCTGAATGTCAGATTTATCAAGGTTGCTGGACCATTGATAGCATATCAAAGAAATTACGTTATTGACGACATTCGAAATTCGCCCTCTACCGGTAAGATAAAAAAAAATCATTATTGAAGAAGTTTAAGATTCCATTTTATAGTTTTAAATCAGATTATTCGGGAATTTCGATAATTTTTAATATTTTTTTAGCATTACACATTAAAAATTAAAGTAAAATTTGAAGACTGAAAAAACATCGCTGCAAATTTAATGTAATTACTGGTCGTTTTTATGCACAAATTGGCACATTGAATTTAATGTACAAATATGATGAATAAATAATCAATGGTATATTAAAAATCGTGGGTATAACGTACTTTTAAAGATTAGCATACATTTTACTATAAAAATACTTTAAATCCAACGATGTATTTTAATTCCACGGTAAAAATGCATTCATTTTTCATCTCTGTTGTACATTAATACTAATGCACCAGTTTATGAATAAAACCTTTTTATACTAATGCATAAAATGTACTGTTGTTGATTATTGAAAATAAAAACATTTTTTTTTTTTAAGAAAATAAAAATGATAATTGCATCTAAATATTGATTAAAGATACGAACCTTGGAATTGCGAAACAGCTTTATCGAGTTTACAAGGATTAATGTAACTACGATCTCTCGATATACTCACCTGAAACAAGAGAAATACATAAATTAAATTAAAAAATATATATTATGATAGTCACTCGTTCTTTGAGTTTAATTTTTAATATTGCTGCATCAGAGTCATGGTGTGTGTTTATCCTTAAAAGCGGAACTGGCAAAGCAGCGGATATAATAGTACCGGATCAACGCGGACGAGAAGATTAAGAAAAAAAAATATATATATAAAAATGCGAAACGATTGCTTTTCGCGCTACGAAGCGAGGAAAAATCAGCCAAGCGAGAGGAACGAAGATAAAGACGCGGTCAGAAGAGAAAAGACATTGTCTTTTCCCCGCAATTTGAAACGAGACGAGAATCCGTAAAAATTCTCTATCTCCTGTGTGTCATTTCTTATTTCGCTCTTTCAGTCAACATGAAGTATAGTCATTCTCGACACGGCCTTTGTTCCAACCTCACTTTCCAGCTCTATACACTTCTTTTCTACCTCAACACTCGCGCGGCAACCACATGAACGCCGACGTGTAATTGTTTCGCGCTGCGAAAATACGTATTTGGAAAGACGGTTTCGCGCAGTGATTCGACGCTTTCGCCCACAGTAATGGAAACAGTTTATATATTTTACTTTCTCATCGCTCAACACAAATAAAGTGATCCAGAAAAATGGCGAATCAATATCGTTGCTGTTTTCAGAATACCGTAAAAACAATTTCTACGAGATAACAGAAATATTTGTCAATTTCTAAAACATCGAAAACTAATATTAAAAATTCAATGGGAGCGATTTTTCGATTATTCCGAGATTATCGTATCCTTTCAGTTTTTCGTTTTTCATAAGTGAAACATCGGTACTAAAAAAGTCGTTGTGATTGGCTTTTAATTTAGAAATTTAGAAAAAAAAATGTATAAAAATATATATAAAAATAAAATAAACATTACCCGGTGACAGAGAATTCTTTAGATTGCATTTGGAAACTGATGATAGTACTATATATTATGCAATAGCAACAAATTTTTGTAACCAAATGGACAAAATTGTTTTATCTCGTGCGTGGAATGGAAACTCTTGAACATGAATAATGGAACTCTGACCATAGACACTTGCCGGTAGTTTGTACGTGTATACAGCACATATATCGTGTCATTGTTGGGAAAACTACGTTATACCTGTGTACACCAGTCACGGTCCACGAATATATCGTACGCCACGCACCGCCACCATCCACTCTGGGTGAGCCAATCAAAAGTATTCTAATTCGCAGAACATATACGTACGTTCCAGCTTCGGTGGCTTGATTGCGTATAATCTTTCTGGTTCCCGTATAAATAACACACTGCGGACCAAACACTGGATTTATGCAGCCTCCCTACTTTCGCTCTGAAATAATCTAATCAATATCTTCTTCATCGAAAAACAAAATTCGTTCCATTTATATTTCGACGCAAGGTGAAAAATAAAAATACTAAAATTGATGATAAAAACTTGAAAAACTGTTTTTGATGAAACGATCGAAAAAAATCGTATCTTTGCAGTTTTAAACGAGGGCGCTGCGTACGTGGGGGTCAAATAACGCTCGAGCAGGTAGAGCTTGTGTACCTGATAGTTCGCCCGGAAAAGCCGGCCAGCAGTTTGTCATGCAAACTACACGTGTCCCGAATTAATTTGAGGTCGTTGGCCGGGTTCGCCTACCCCCGACACCCCGTCGAAACTCTCCCGGGTTACGCATATGTATTGGGGAAAAAAAATACCTCCCCCAAAAATCTCCCGAAGTTCGGTGACTCGCGGACGCAATAAACGACAGAGAAGAAGAGATAAAAGAGGGAGTAAGCGTGTTCAGCCACAAGGGCTGATGATAGTCATAGATCGAAGGTTTCAACAGTGATTCACGCATAATTAAAGCTATAGCCCAGATTTTCCAAAAGCTTTAAGGCGGTCGAGTCAGTTAACTTATGGCGATATTCGCTACATTTTTTTTGCTTCAGTGTACACAAAAATCTAAAAAAATGTTATCATATCGGAAAATATTAAAAAAATGTTCCTACCCATTGATCAACAAATGTTGTGAAGCAATTTGCGCAGATCAACATGCGCAGAAGATTATTCAATTGTTTGTCGATTGAAGAAAAAACCATACTTTGGCAAACATCGGCATAATTTAGCTATTTCAATCCCCTTGAGGTCCGAAGCAAGAGTATTCGAAAGGGTTGAATCATGAAAGGCAAGTTCTTGAACAGTTGCCTATACCCAGTAGATGATAGGGAACGCCGAATGGGAAAGGATGAAAGGGGTGCCTATGACGCGTTACGAATGGTCCCGTAACCGGGGTGCGAAAGTCGCGGTTTTCAAACTTCGATAACGATCCCAACGGCGACGGGACTCGTGATTAGCTCATAGCTGTTTCACCCGACGATTTTAGTGAGCACAGTACGCGGGCGCTTGCCATACAGCGAGAATCCTTTGAAGGTCTGCGGGCCGCTACCTTTCAATATTACAACGTGGAATTGGCTGGAGCGCTGCTGGCGAAAGGGTTATGAACGAGGCTCTCGCGATATTCGTTGCAAATGAATGGTCGGTCATCGGTGTATACACCGTTCGAAAGCCTCGGCGACCACCTCGCCTCATTTTCGTAATAGCGAGTATGGTTATTAGCCGTCGCACATACTTCGTTTGGAGTTTACCCAGTGCGAAACCGCGAGTGCAACTGAAACTCAAACGCGAATTATCCATTGTTTGTAGAAGAGGAATGATTGAAACTCCCGAGCTTTCAGGCGATGTTATTCCATCGAAATGGCGCAGGCTATAAACGTAGTCATTACGTTTAACTGAGATTCGTTTCGCTGATTAAGGATTTAAGGTTAACCTTCCGACCGTTTGATTAACGAGCAACGAAGTAATAAAGTGTGAACGACCGGTTTTTTTTTTTATGAATAGCATTTTTACATCATTTTAACCCCTTTCAGATTGGAAGTTACAGAGAAGAAGGGGTGAGCTTTTAAAAAAGCTTCTATCTACTTTAACGAGTTTCCTTAATCGTTATATATTTATTTCCTTGGATGATTTAACTGTGTGGTCTACGATTTTACGTTCGTCTTTGCGGAGACCGGCGCAGCCCGACGAGGCAAAAGACCTCCCATGGTTCGACTACGTGCTCGGAAATGCCGAACATACCTTTCTCGTAAAATCATTTTCTTCGCATCTCGCGGTACTGGCGCGATGTGGTTTCTCTTTAGATAAAAAGGAAGAAATAAAATAAAAACACCGAAACGAACGAAAAGAAAAAGGCCGTTCGAAGAGGATTCCGCATTCGCACTTTCGTCATCAAAGTACCCTTAATGTCGTTTGAGTGAAGGGTTGAAAAGATCTCTTTGCCTTCGGCATTGCTCCTCGAATAGTCGTGCCGTTTCAACGAATACGCTGTCACCTCTTTGCTAGAGGCTCTTTTTTACGTTCGTCGCTCTATCTTCCCGTTTTCCGTCTCTCGTATTTTCAGTTTATTGGTTCTCAAACCCGTGTGTTCCAGTTGAGACTACCGATGCTGTTAGTGGAACTTGGGGATCAACCGCCGAGTGACCAGCAGGGAATAACGACCTTCTACTCGCGTGGAAAGTGCTGCGGTCTTAAGAGGATAGCCCGTCCGACGATCGTATCACACGCCACGTATTTATCTACACTTTCGATCGACTTTCAGCACGTCACTCTTCGACAATTATTTCGTGTATACATGAAAATCAGTGCAATTGGAATTCGTTTTACTGTCCTGAACCTTTAAATTTGAATGAATAGAAACGATTTTCCATCGGTAAATAATATTCCTTCGTCAATATTAGATGTTTTGCAAACCTTTGTATATTTTACCGATAAAATTTTCGATCTTTTTATTAAAGATTTACAAACGAGTATCATTTTGCTTCACTATTGCAGTATAACTATTTCCTTCATATAAATAATTGATATATCTTCGCCAACAAAATCCACGCGAATCATAAAAGATCGAAATTGAAAAAAAAAAAAAAAAAAATTAGTTTAACTCAAAATATATTGTAATTTTAATTGTCCTCGAATGTCCTGCATCGCTAGTGTCCGCAGTATGTAATACATATATCTACAGTATCTCCAGCGTCGATCGAAAAATCTTTCCTCCAATATTCTCCACACCGAACGACGAAACCATTCATACGCTCAATTGGCAAAGTTTCTTATAACGTTCGAAGTACCGTGCGCAACGAGGGCGAAAACTTGTTCGATGAGCTCAACCGGATATTAATACTGAGATTGCCGAATTTTATTGAACCGCTCAACGTTGATGTTTCATAGAAATTTTCGCGTTTAATATCGTATCGACGGCGCAAAGTCGCGAACCATTGACGCGATTTAAAATATGTATTTATTTTTTCTTCTTGCGAGGTATCGCAAGAAAATCTTGTAAATTGTTAGCACGAGAAACAAAACGAAAATATTTGCTGATCCAACGCGAAACTATATGTTATCACGGAAATTGAGTATTTTCATAACCACGAAAGTTGGAGTATCGGTTCGGACAGGAGGAACATACGCAATTCTCGGAGGAGTATAGAGCCGAGAACTGTTTTGAGGTCAGTCGGATGTTCAAATCGGACCCACGGACTTCATATATGCAACCGGAAAATTCGCAATTCACTGTGGGTACGTAGTGAGCAGACGAGGACGGCTGAGAGGGTTTGATCGTGCGAAGCTCAGCTACAGGAGAAAATGCACGACGGTGAATGCCCCGCGGGGTTTCTGGACTCTTTGGCCTCTCGGTACGATCACGAGACCGTTCCCCCTCTTATACTTATTCTCGATATTTTCTTCACATTCCGTCTATATATGTATATTCCAATATTACTACCGGTTGGTCGCGGTAGTGCCGGACCCGCTGCTCTCCGTACGTAGATATCTTTCGAGCTTCTCTCATATTGGTTTTACGATTTTTACGACATTTTTACGTTTCATTACAACGACTGGCCTCCTTGCCCGATGGCGCGGCAAACCATGCTGAATTTCCGGCTCGCGAAATCGAGTCGGCTCTATTGCTTGGCTTTTACCCGTACTTATCCGTCCTACGTATGCATTATTTCAAAAAACTCTATGTCTCGGAAAAATCTTTCGGGAGACGGAACATTTTTTGAAAAAGTAGGATCGAAGGGCAGACCACTCGGTGGATCTAAGCGCTTCGCGTATTTTCCGTAAATGCTGAGGCATCAAAGGTAAAAGCGTATTTAAGATTTCACGTAATGCATTTAATGTACTATGCAACGTACGAAATCTGAGAAAACTCTACTATTACCGACGTTACACGAATGCCATGGAATTTTTACCGTCAGTTTTAGATTGACGATCCACTCAAAATCTGTTTGGTTTGATAGTGGAGTAAAGTTTGTCGCAATAAAAAAAGTTTTACTGGACTGTGCATCGATTTTTGATATGTAAAATAAAATGGACCATCGACTTATTTATTTCGGAATGTGAATAATAAAATAATAAAAATATTGATGTTTCTGACGAAATGTTTTGGTATCATCGACGATCCTTATTTCGTTAGCAAAACGTTTCTCTCATATTTCGAAAACGTAAATTCGAATCGGTGAGAGCGGAAGAGGGTTTCTCGTCATATTCCGGATTACGCTTTGAAATCGTGAAGACTTTGTGCTTTATTATTAACTTTCAACTACTTAGCGTCACAAAGCCAAGAATCAGCTTTAGCTAATGGATTCTAAAAACCGCGACTTTGTCCACAAGGAGATCACGAAAAATGAAAGAACATTTTTCATACTTATTGAAGGAACATCAAAACTTTTCATTTTATATATATTTTTTTTCAAAGCCTTGAATAGCTTTGTAACAGACATTGCAGAAATATATTAATGTATTCGGACGATGACGAGTTTAGCGCGCGAAGGTTCCCTTTGAGACATAAAGCTGCACCGAGCGTTGAGGGGGTCTCCTCAAATAGCGGTTAATCAAGTCCGCGCTCTGTTCGCGATCGATGAAAGGGAAGACATAGTACAAAGAGGTACTTCGTGCATTATTAGCTATAGCTTGGAAATGTAATGCAGCCATACGGGAGCCGTTCAATACCTTTCATATCACGGAAAAAAAAAAAAAAAAAAAAAAATTGACAATATTTCGTATTAGATAAATACGTGATATCGCATGATATTTGACAAACAAAAAACAAAAAAAAAGACACAAGTCATGTTTACGCATAAACGGAGCCTTGAGCTTGACCTGTGGTCGATGGATTCACAAACTCTATCATTTTTCTATAATTCATAACTCTATAATTCTGGAAAAAACTAATCGTAAGAAAACTGCGAGATGATCAGCATGGTTCATAATTCGTATCAGATAATAACGAAAATTTCCCGATGCATAAAAAAAACGCTAAAAGTATTGATCGAAACGTAAAAGAATTTTTTTCATAAAAATTGCTGAAATGATGTTTATCGAATAGAATGCCGTTAAATTATGCAGCAGAGAGTTGTTTTATTCGAGTGAACCCATCGAGAAGAGTTGCGACACAAATTTCTCGCAACACGGGGTCCGAGGGCCAGAGAACTTTTGGTTGTGCTTCTTTACCGCTGCCGGTGAAATCCGTAGTGCTCGCCGCAGTTCGGCCGATCGACTTTAATTACCGATCGGCCGCGAGTGCGACTGACGTCCCTGTCGTAAATTAAGGGTGATTACGGTGCGAATGCGAGTGGCCGAGTAATTGTTGGGCCTGCAGTGCTACTTCGTTCCATTCGACTCATCTCTCTCTCTCTCTCTCTCTCTTTCTCTCCCCTCATACCTTTCGCCAATTTCTCTCTTTCTCTTCCTTTCTTGGCCCCCTCTGTTTCTTTGCTCGACTTGGTCGCATTAGTTTGGTAGCCGTCCGGATATCGAAATACGTGCGTGAGTCCTCGCCACGGATGCGTAACGCTATGACCGCTGGACATGCGTGCGTGCATGCATGCGTTCGTTCGGATTCGCGATCGGATTACAAGAATCTAGATAACGCTTCCTCTCTTTTTCTCAGCGCCCTGTATCAACCCCTCACGGAACGCAGCGACCAGGAAGGTATAGCGACCGCGATATTGTAGGTACCGTCAGTCCGGTTTCGGTTATTTAAATTTTTCGATATCATTGCATGAGAAAAAAGGGACTGTTAACTACTAATTCGTAGTTAAATAGCGCTATATAATTTTATTTGCAATGAAAAATCGTTCATATTGTATAAAACAACTATTTATATTCGCTACAGCAAGGAAATTGCTAATTAGCGTGTATTTTACATAGAAATCGTTACATAGAAATGATTTTAAGAACTCAATGTCGTGCGATTTGCATCGCGATTTATGGCGCAACTGTTCCTAAACGGAAGTTTGTCACCTATCAAATGTGAATTGGGGTTTGTAACCATATATATCAGATATTAATTAACAAGGGACCCGATAATTAAAAATTAATTATCTTTCGAAGAATCCCCGACAAACAAGGAGTTGTCCAATCATACGTCATTGACGCGGCTAAAGAAAAAAATAAAAGAATGAGGGAAAAAGGAGATAATAATATGCATGGCATGACCGGACGAGGCGATGCGTCTCTCGCGCGGTGTCCAAAAGAGTGGCATCATCAATATGCGTCCCGCACCATCGGCCGATCATAATTAGCATTTAATTAATTGGACTAATGTGCGAAACACGTTCGTATTTACGGGGCGGTGCTTGTTAAGAAAAGATCGAGACTGATGCCGGGTAGAGTTTCGCCATTGAGAGCTGTCCGTATCCCGTCGATATATCTACAACCCCGACGGGGGCTACCGAAACGTTCGTTGGATTCCGGGAATCGAAATTTGCCGATTGATCGATTTACGATACGCCCAACTGAGAGCGAATACTTAAATGAAATAACAAGAAAAATAAAGAACTGACGGAGACGAGAAACATCTTTTCTACCCGTTGCAAAGGAGGGATCCAGTTCTTGTTCCCAGCAGAATTTCGAGTCCGAAAGGCGCAAAGAGACTCCAAAGTACCTTTTTTTTTGGATACGTGAAAAGCTCCGATTCATCGTTGAAAATCATTTTTTTTCTTTTGGCAATTATTCATTTTTCATCGTCTTGCCACGTAAATATATATTTTGCAAAAATATACGCAAAAGTGATAAGGAATGTCAAGGAAAGTGATAAAAATGTCAACAACCGATTTTCTATAGACTATCGACTTTCGGATGTGACGATAAGCCTTTCCTCGAATCCCCTTCCGCGTCGAAATCTTAAATACACGTCAGAGGAATTCGAATCGAGCGTGTCAGAGCCGAATACCGTCGTGCGCCAGAGGAATTCAGCGTCTTGAAAAGACTGATCAAAATATTAACACGTCCACGCGTCGGTAGTCGTTCCCCCGTTGAACTGGTTCGCGGCTACTTCTGGCACGTTACAAAACATACAAGTCAGGCATACTTCTGTTTGGCTCTCTCGTCTCGTCTCGTTTTCACCGCCTTGATTAGTTCATGCGCGATCTCTTTCTCAACACTGAACAGCCGGACGGAACGACATACCCGACGCTTCATCGAGATCGTTATCGGAACTCTTCTCGTCGTTCGCGATCGACACCTGCACACACTCGGCCCCAGTCTTCTTTCTCTCCGAGGATAAGAGACGCGCGCGATATCTCTTACGAAGAAAATAAAAGCCAAAGTGATACGATAGAAAAGGAAACTGGATAAAATGAAGGAGAAACAAAGATAACGAAAAGGAGGGAAACAAAAAAAAAAGAAAACGTCGCTTGAAGAAGGTCTGCGAGGAGAGAAGACGTTGGTTTGGAAGAGACGATGGGCTGCAAACACACACGCAACATACCTCCTTACCTCTCGATCGCGAACGACGACGCTCGAGACGACGGGTCGATTGCTCGACAGTCGACTCGGTCCCCAATAGAGAAAAAGAAAAACGTAGAACGATGAGGATAGAGAGCAACAAATAAAATAAAAAACACTCCAAAGAGGTAGGAGTTACTGAGGCTAGAGAAGAGAAAGATTCCAAGTCGTGGTGATGCTGTTGCCCCTTGACAGTGGACGTCGGAGTCTCGTACCAAGTGGATAGAATGCAGTGGTGCGGTTCAGTACCACGTGTGAATGAAGCTTCTTCTTTTATATACCTGGGATAAGGCGGGAGGAGGATACTCGATTGAGCAGTTACCTCTCGCGATTTTATCAGGAAGCAGAAATGCAGGGGAACCAGACTTATGGCTTGCCGATAAAATTCGATATTTGATCCTTGGTGATGGCAAAGGTAGATTTCACAGTAATGTGCTCTGCAGCTCATTGGATCTTTATTTTTAAAAATAATTTTTACTCCGGTGTCGTAGAGAACACGACAGAACGGACGGACCCGTTTGGTGTACGGAGGATCAAGTCCTACGAACGTTTCGCCTGCGAAACAGGTACGACGTACAATCACCGTCGAGGTGCTCTACCTGACCTCGGTGCGTCTGCAGCGGTTACGCCTCACCTTGCGCAGCCGAGAGTAGAGAGAAGCCGTGAATAGCCGTAGACCGAGTCCGCAAGTAGTACCTTGCCATCTCGTACGCTTTCCACACCCTTACCTCGGGATCGGCAAGCTGAGAACACTGTTGAGGGCAAACCAGTTTGTCCTCTGACCGTCATCGCTGATCCGCTCGCCAACGCGCTATTAGATTGAACGGAGCGATCCAAATAGCAAGAATAGACCGTAACTAGGATGCAAGTAGATTAACGCTCTCTGTTAAAGTGCGTTTACAGAAAAGGCGGTCAATTATACGCCTGCGGCTTGCGACGATCTGATTATTAACGACGAGACTGAAATCAAAGTTTCGAAATTTTCGATACATCGGTTGGGAGTTTATTACTTAATCGCTTAATCTCGAATATTTCCAAGTTTCCATTCGTTTATAGTTAACAGTCGACTGATCGCCGAAGAATTAGCTCCGTTACATCGGAGAGTCTTGGTGTCCCTCTTCATCGTCATCTTTCACTTCATCTTTCTTCATTTTCAACTTCGCTCGTCTCCGCAATTTTTATATAAGACAATAAAGTTTTTAAAGAACATTTTAGCCCTTTTAGATTGTAACTGTTCCGCTTCATCGATCATTCACTCGGTCTCATCACAAAAGAATTATCTCCATTATGAGACAGACGGAGTTGGACTTTTACTTTTACCTTTCTTCTTGCTTTCTCCAGTTATTTCTTCGTTCTTTTTTATCTCCTTTAAGGCTCTTTCACTCTTCATCTCGTTCTTTTTCCCGTGAATTTCTTTTCTCATTTTTTTTCTCCGTGTTCTTCTCACTTCGGGCCCTTTATACGGCTTTCTTTCTCTGGACCGCCAAGCAGAGGCTGAGTCTCTGATGGGCGAGTGAGGGTGAGAGAGACTCTTTGTCTCACCGGCAAAGTCGCACGCTTTAACGGCCAACTTTTCCTCCGTGAACCTGGATATTAATCAGTGAGCGCGAGTGAGCGACGGAGCGAGAACGTTACCGAGTCGGGGGTGAGAGGGGGTTGTGTGGGTTGTGCGAGAAACGCGCTCGGAGCTCGGAGCTTCGTTCGCAAGTGTCGTCCGGAAACTTGGTGTGGCAAAATTATACGATCTCGTTCGTTCTTCTCGTCCCACTATCTGTTTCAGTCCCACTTCCTTCGCGGGCGTCGCCTCGTGCGTCTTGCTAAACGGAAGCGAGGTGCGAGGATTAAGTAGTTCAGGAAAGCAATTTACCACCCGGAATCGTATATCGATTCCGAACGGGACAGGGGTTGGGGACGACGACCTTGCCCGCATTTCCCATAGACCATTCGCTTTGGAATGGTTACTGATTATTCTGATCGATTACGGAATTAAATGTCGACGATAATTCATTCGGGTTGCATATATATCAAATTTTATTACAGTCTCTAAGTTCTTCGCGCGAGGAGCTATGTCGATGTCGGATAAGTAACCTGATGATATATCTCGTGTTAAAATGTTTAAGTAAAGACGAGATTGATCGTTGTTGCGACATATGTATACATCGATCCGGGAAGTGTTAATCCCTTAACTGCCAGCGTACAAAATTTGATACATTAAGGCTAAAATTCTACCGTTCAGAATTTCATTAAAACTTTATCCTATTTCGGTGTAAAAGCGAAAAAAAAAAAGAAAAATTCAAAAGCGCGATGTTTTACATATTTTGATATAAAAAAATGACGAACCGTTGACAAAAATTCTTTTTTTTTTTTCAATGGTAAAAACGCTTGGCTGCCACCGAATTATACTTGCAGATTTTTTAATCAAGCGAAATATTAAGGAAACCTTGTTAAGCTAAAACGTGATATTTGGAACTGTCGGAAACACATATAGAAGTTTGAAGAAATTCGGCGGTCATTATTACCGATATGAATTTATGTGTGGCAAATAAACAGTACATAAAGTAATTTTGACAATTATTTTTTGTGCGAAATATTATCACCGGGAATGATGGGGAGGTTAAAATTTTTTAAATTTTTTACAATTAAAAAATTCGGTCGATGATTTTTGTAATGTTAAAGAAGTCCCATTGAAAAAAATCGTTCAATTTGACTGCCCGGAAATCGAGGTAAATGACTTCTAATTAACACGGAAAGTATAGCTATACGCATAGTACAATTTTTGTTATTTTCATTGCAGTTTCTTCAAAAAATTGATGATAAATCCTTTTAAAATTTGGTAGACAATAACATCATTTATGTTCTAAAACAATACATACATTCCACACCTGTAAATTCGATTTAATCCGGTAACCGACCTTCTGCAACGTCAGAATTCCTTTTGTGGAACAAATAAAGTGTGTATTACCATCGTCTATTGTCAAAACCCTATATTTACGTGATAAAACACAAAGAGCATTAAAATTTAAGCATTTTAATACCGAGTAATTTAAAAGAGCGATCCGCTTAAAGCTGTAGACAAGCAGTAAAGCGACAAGTCTCGCGATGGCAGCGCAAGTCCGAGAGGTGCTGCTTTAAATCGTCGCGGCAAAAAGAAACATCGCGAAAAAAAAAGGAAATCGCGAATAGGAAAGGCGTGGAGAAAAAGATGCTGCGTCCAGCTGAGATACATTCGCAGAGGGACGAATTCCATCGCGTCGCGAACGATCGTCTTGCTTAGGAGAGAAAGAGATCCTCGGGTCGTCGCCATCGTCGTTGTACGACCGTGGCATCGAAGATGCCGAGGAGATACCATATAGAAGCGAGCGGCAAACCGTAAAACATAAGAAGACCACGAGACCTTTCGCGGCCTCTCTTTATTTCTATCTGTCGCAGTCCGACTCGTTTTCTCATCGGTTGCGCGGCCGGGACAACCGAAGCCACAGCCACAGGCCTCAGCCCTATGCAGTCGGGACAACCTGTTTCACCTGGGAACAATATCGTGGCATATGGTACGATGAACGAGTTAAGACGGTCAACGCGACCTGTACGGAACTTGATTCGCGCGTGGAAACAACGCGAATGGATGTGTACAATAATTTTATATTTCTTTTAGCGTTCGTGTTATTTTTTGCCTCTTTCGCTCCGTCATTTATTTCCAAGCGTCAAACAATAATTTCTTATGTTCCCGTATCTTGTATAAAAAAAATTGTCAGCACCGTAAATGCAATACAAAACATATTTTTTTTTGTTCACAAAAGAGAAATTAATACATATTGTAAATTGCTGGTTACAGCGACAAAGTGCCACCATCACGCGAGCTGAGAAAACGTTTTTCCGCCGAATATAGTATACGATTTTACTTTACAAGGTGTGGAAAGGGAGTTTACCGCGCATGAAACGCGCTGAAAACCTCAATTTCCATACCGCGGTAAAGTAAAAAAACAATTTTTCAATAACGTTCCGTTATCCAGCAAATATTCGAAGTTTGCGAATTAACAAAATCCAGGTATCCGCCAGACCCTAGTCACGAAGGGGGTATACCCACCGTAAAAAAAAAAAAAAAAAAAAAAAAAAAAAAAAAAGTTAACAAAGCATCCGTTAATTAATCGAATGCATCAAAGAAGTCTTGCCAATTATTACGATTTTCAAATTAAATCGTTTCGAACTGCTATTTCAAGTTTTCAAAGTTGAAAAAAAATTGGATTCACCGGAACGCCCTCGTAATGAAAACCAATTACAGCAGAGGATCCAAAGTGCATGCTGTGCCAGTTACGTTCTGAAGTGGCGAGAATGCAAAATCTATATATATATCTATATATATATATATGCTCCCAGCATTTACCTGCTTCTCTCAGCTTCTGCTTCTGCGTGTATCACGATCGATCGCCGGTTAGTTAAACGGTGTAGCCCGGGCGTTCTCGCGACGTGGAATATATACCCCGATAGGAAGTTCGACACGATGCACGCTCAGGCACTCGGGACTCTCTCACTCCAAGGCAATATACACTCTAATATAGTACAGTCTCTATCCGGAGTACGCTATTTGCCCAACATGAAGCTTTGCCGAAGCTTCGTCGGGTGAGAGACACACACACACAGAAAAGGAGAGGGATGATTTCACCCTACCGACAGCCAAACGACTACACTCGACATTTTCGATCGGCAACTGAAATTATATAATAGACACGGCTCTACGCTAACTTCGAGTTAGTTTGACCCGGTAATACGTATCCCGGCGATATACCGTCACTCCCGCTATATTTATATCTTTCATGAGTTTTCCCCTTGGTACTCAGGGGCTCACCGGTTACATCGTACTTTTTCCAAAGTTTCCGTATACCTATGAATACGAAAGGAGGTTACCGCGAGCTCGGTAGTTGAGTAGATTCTGTGGGTTTCTCTCTGGGCTTCATCGTCGTTTCACAGGGAGATTCTGCTCTACAATATTATGTAGAAGCCATCACCGAGCGTTACGTTCACGTGCGGATCGTGAAACTTTGCAGGATCGTCGATCGCTCTACTCGCCGGTTCATCCCGGCGAGCTGTTCGAAGAAGGGACCAAAGTGTCGGTAGCCACGCCGCGCAGCCTCTGATGCGAATGCAGAGAAGCGAGAAAAGAGCCGCTCTACCGCCGACCGGTTCTGCGGAATACCAGCTGACCACACCAACCGACTACGATCTACCGTGCGGACACCCCCCGCCCCTTTCTACCTCTATACGTCGTTAGAATACCTACTCGACGATGCCGAGAATCCATGGTTCGATGCTCCGGAATGAAGAGGTTTAACGAAAATGGCAATAGTCGTAGAATTTTATAGATCGGTAGATACCGATGTTGGAGATTTCACGGAAAGTACGCGGGCCGTTCTTGAGAATTATTTCGAAAAATTTACATTAGAATTTCTTAAATATTAATCACTGACGACGATGAATATTCTCTGGCAAATTTGAAAAATCGAGATACGAGCCGCGGGCAAAAAATATTTACGAATGTTTCATAGAAAGGAAAACTTAATTGAAGTACTGAAAAAAAAAATGAACCACCTAAACTTCAGGTTTGCGCTTCGACTATAAATTTAAACGATAAGCTTATTAATGTTTCGAAGTCTGCACGGACTCGCAAACTTTGTACCAACATTAAAGAGTCTAACTTGTAACTTGCAAGGTGTTGTGTTGCTTTGCTATTAATAAGCCGGACAATTTTTCTAAAGTTCCTTCCGCAAAGTTCTTTACCGACGCTTTCATGCTAAAAGGAATACAAGTGTTGTGTATTCTTTTTTAAATGTAATTTTATTTTATATTTAAAAAAAAAAACTTGTCAGAATTATTGAAATTTCAATCTTTTTTACGGGTCAATGAATGTATCGACAAACAACAATACGCTTACGAACGATCAATTTTTGCTCGAAATCGATGGCTCCATTAAATTGAATATTCATCTGTGACGTAAGCGGAACGCGTACAGTGCACAGGGTTATACGAAAAAAAAACATTGAAAAAATCGGAAGGTACTGCTAACTACGAAATTTTTTTTACAGTAACCAAAAAATACGAGCACGTAGTTACGGCAGGTCGCGTGCAACCCACTAGCATATATATAACCTCCAGAAAGCACTTCGGTATCTTCGAACATAAACGTTTACGGATCTATATATTTTTTTCGAGTGAATTCGAGAGGAGAAAAGGAGGATTTCCTTCCGATTGTCGGATGTCGAAGAGGCCAGCGCGCTCTCGACCACGCCCACCCTCGAAACGTTCGATCGTTCGACGACTATATATCGCGGAAAGTGGAAGAGCAAGAACAGTTCGAAGGTGAGCGACTCGAAACTGGCAATTTTCTCAAGCGTAACGAAAGCCAAAGTGCTTTTGAGATCTTTCGAAGTCTCGCGCGCTATATTCCGCTACTGTAGTAAAGTAAAAAAAAAAAAAAATAGCAAAATAAAAAAATTCCAAAAAAATAAAAAACGCACTCGAATAACGTATAGTGTTATATAGTTTTCTCGTATGGATTACCGAATTCCACGAGCGTAACGAAGTACCGGAAATATCTCGAGTTCATCGAAGGGAAAATTTCCGCTCGGCCGATTTCCTTTATCGGTGTCTCGGTCATTGTACATTAATCAATTCGCAACGATTATAATGAACTTAAACCGCACGACGTAAAACGAGAGTTTCGAGTATCGGGCCAAAGAATCGAAACGCGTTCGCCGATTCGCAACGAGGATTACTGTCTCTCCTCATTGTTATACGGCCAATACGTATAACGAGAAAGAGAGTTCCAATCGCACGCACTTTCGCTCCTCGACGCGTATTTCGCAATAACATAATCAGTCCGAAGTTGTATTTATCGATCCTCTGGTAAAGTGGTTGCGAGACACAATGCTCCATTGTTCTTGCGTATGTTCTCGCCCTGTACCAATCTCCGCACCCCGTATACCCGGCAGAACGAACATTCGGACTGTCAGATTAAAAGCTCAAGTCTCAACACGATTGTTCAAATTCAAATTGGCGATAAAACTGTATACCCAAATCTTAAATTACTCCATAGAAAAAAAAATATCGAAAAATTATTTGACGAATGTATTAATTATATAAAATCCTCGAATGCAATAAATTTTCGATATATTTTTTGCGTGTATTTGATTTCCATGGAGTACTTGTTTCCCCGTATAACTTGAATGATTCATTTTTTTTAATAATAATGAATTATAGCACTTAAGCTTCTAATATAAATAAAACATCGATATATAATTTATTGAGAATGTCTGTCTATTTTGTGTTCTATATCCATATCTGAATGTTATGACAAAAACATATTGGATATATCATAGAAACATTTTACGAGATACTTTTCTTCATGTCGGCAATTGCCGCGTATTTATATTCGAAGTATGCAAACAGGCGAATCGCAGAGGGAATTACGCGAAAATGTATTGCCATAGAAAATTGTTCAATCGAGGAGAATTCCTGCGTCGAACGCGCCGAACCGTTTGTTTGTCACAAAACGGGTGAAACTCGTCAAATATCTGTTTCCGGAAGTCGCGGTTGGGTAGGAAAATATGTCTGCTCGATGGAGAATCGAAAGATGTACGACTTGTAGTTTCGACGAACGTTCTTGACTTACCGTCTCTCCACGAGTGTTGGCTTTTTCGCTACAAATGCGAACAAGTGTTCAGCAACGAATTTGCGCTGAACATCGGACCGAAGATATACTCGGAGTCTCACTCAATTCATGTTGGAATTTGTTCTGGACCGATACTTCGCGCGAAAGGTCCAGGGATAAGGTGTTGGCGCAAAGTACCGTGGCACTTTGGTGAGAGATGTCGAGAAGAGAGTCGCTTGGAAAAATCCTCTTTCGTTTTTCCCTACCGCCGTAGCTCTTCGTGTACGCTGTATACCTTGACTATGTACACCGGCGATACACCTATTTTCGTGAAAGCAAAAGCGTCTTCTCTCCATCCTACGCTCGGTGTTCTTATATACCCGTTGGCTGTTTCGATCCTCGGAGATCGAACAAACGAGCCTCGGATCGAAAGTGCAAGAAGCAGAGAACTGAAGCCGACGAGGCGGTACGACACACACACACACGGACGCACACATAGACACGTACACTCCGTTAGTCCGTGCGGCTGATGCGGGTCTGGTGCGCTCCACTCGATAAACGATGCAGCACAAAATTCCCGGGGAAGCTGATAAACGTCGGAGCGGCGAACCGACAGGGCTGGGATCGAGTAAATGGAAGACGCAAGGGCTCGGCGTTGGCGGCACTGTACACGAGGGTTGCAGATGGTAGTGAGGATTGAGAAGATGTTGAAGATTAGGTCACGAGGAAGAAGTGGAAAAGTTCTGTCATGTCGCAAACACGTGGACACGTGGCAGTAGCAACCGCGAAAAAAATGTTTTTCAACACTATTCGTTCATTCGTGAATCGATCGATTGCTACGATACATGCAGAACGATGCATCAAAAGTTCTCTTACAATTGTCTCAGGGCGATCAGTGAGTTTAACAGTGAGGAGTAAAGTAACTGATTTTTATTTTTTTCTCAAATATAAAAAAATATCGTATTAAAAATTCCACACTATCGTTTGTACGTAACGATATTTAGATCGTCCGAAAAATTCAGAAATTCGAAAATTATATTAAAAAAATGAAACTCCTTCAACCATTTTTTGTATTCGGAACGAAATTTTTTTCTATATGGTCAAAGCACCATTTCGAACAAACTACCGCATTTTTTTGCATATAAAAGAGAATGCTTTTGTGTTTGAAAATGCCGGTACTCCGCCATTAAGAGAGGCGAATTGAATTAAAGTGAAAAAATGCCTTTTATTTTTTTATCTAAAAAAAAATTGTTGAAAATTTCCCTCGATCATTTGTCTATCAGGGTTTTCTATTTGTGCAAAAAAAAAATGCAAATTGGCATATAAAAGTTCCAAAAAACGTTTCATTGTTTTCCATATAATAGTAGACAATGTTTTCTTTCGAAAAAAAAAAAAAAAAGATAAACAATGAAACTCATGGAATTTTTGACAATGCTATTCGCCAGTCCAATTAATCGTTGAATTGTAAAGATTCCCATCGACCTTTCGCGAGAGGGAAAGACTGAGATTCCTGCGAAAAACTGATTTTACGAAGAGCCTCGTATGTACGTAGACATGCTTCCGGATTGAAGTAACACTTTTTCACAATCCGGACGTAACCTAAGGTACATGTATGTACATACGAAGCGCGGCGGAGTATATACATTCGTGTACAGTAGATACAGTAGAAAAGAAGAGCAGCAGGAGTGTTGCCATATACATACGGCACATGGAAAGGGGAGCAGAGGAATGAGTAGTGAGCAAAGACTCGCACGAGGATGTTGAGGCTCCTGGTGCCGTAACCTATAGCATTCAGGCTCGCAGGAGCACAACCGTGTGCGGCACAGTGTGTGCTATGCTCCGCAGAAGAAGAGACACACCGGGCATGTTTGCCGACAGCAAATAAACGAAAATAAAGTGAAGAGGAAAGGGGAAAGAGTCGACGAGTATATAGATACACTGCTCCTTTGCTTGGCGTTACTGGCGTGTAGCCGACGAAGCAGTGGAGATGCCGATGGTGGTGGCGCGGAGGGGTTCGACTTCAATTTATACAACTCAGGGTTTGAACTTAATCTGGGAGACAGATTTACACCCACGGACGCGGCGACGCCGGACTACCGAGTGCGGTGCAACGAAGACGATCGAGAAAAAGAGAAGAAAGTGAAAGAAGTAGATGGCAAGAGGCACGGTAGAGATCGGGCAAAGAAGGACGTAACTGAGAAGATGCCGGCAAAGTGAACAGGCCTCGGAGGAAAGAAGGAGTGAGAAAGGTAAGGAGAACGGCGCAGTTTACGTCCAGCTTAACTCGCCAATGACGATGTTTTTTTTTCTCTTACTTCTGAGAGAGGAAGCGAGTAGTAAAACGATCTCGAGTGGAGTACTGTAACGCCGATTTACACTATGGGCAATTAATTACCAGCTTATGCAGCACTCCGGACTCTCCGAGACGATCTTATGAACTGCACGGATTACGAGTCTCTCGTAATTTGCCCTTTATAGTTACATGAGCGCATCTACTTTAATATATTTTATTATTACGTACTGCGCGAGCGTATATTATTAACTTATCGTCTGGGAAATTACATTTCCGTGACACTATACTGCGTAAGTGGATGGAAGCTGCGAGAAGATCTGATATAAATCGATGGCAGGCTATTCGTTCGAAAGATTTCGATCGCCAAATATCACAGCAAAATGAAAAGAACTTTTTTTTTTTTATTATTGTCAAAGAAATTGTATAGTATCTTCGTCGCGACGAAGAGATTGTTGGCTCAGTGTTATCACGGTAGCATCGCTAGACACTGGCGTTGGTTAGATCGACCGACGGCAAGCCACAGAGAAGGCGGTAGTTGTTATATAGGGTCATGTCCAACGTTTGTTTACCCTGCCCAACCGCAAAGTTGCATATTAATAAAACTTCTCGCAAATGAGTTTAGTTGAGAAAAGTTATCCGTTGCACGAAGAGCAGTCGACGTCCGGGTCTTTGGTCGCCGTAGCTTCGGCACCAAACGCTCCTCGAGACGTTCCAACTTGGCGTCACCAATTCCTCGCATTTAATACATAACAGAGACATTTAGAAGGAAGGGCCGGTAATATGTACTGTGCAATTGCTCTCTTCTTGAGTACAAAAAGAAATTACATTACTCAGTAATTCCATGAATTTCCAGAGTATTACTTTTATGACGTTGTATTATTATATTGTTTCACTTTGTCCGAGTGTCGGGACGATAGTCGCGCGATGTTTCATTCCCGAAGACGTTTGAGGGGAGAAGGGTATACATACGTTGTACAAATGTCCTGCTAGTTCACACGTAGTAACTTCCACTGTGTCTGGAAGTCACTTCTCAACCGGGTACCGGTGATATAGCCCTGGAAGACCTCCGGGCAGTTGACCGGGACAAGTGAGACACGTAGCGAAGGATAGGAGAATGCGAGAAAGCGAGAGATGAAGGAACGAGTGTGAGTGGCTGAAAATCGGTAGTCGGGAGTGAATTGCACCTGGATTATGTTGCCACTTCCTCGTCCCGACGAACTTGTAGCCGTATATCAAACCGAGTTAGGTCTTCTTCTCCCACGTACCCACTTGCCGTCGTCTCGTTCCCGTTCCCATCCACCGTGTCGAAAACGAGACACTGCTGGCATGCTGCTTAAGCGCTGTGTAAGCCCGTGCCATATCATCCCCGAATTCTGGCCGCCATTTTGTTTTTTTGCATTTCGCAGATCATCTTTCAAGACTTTATCATCAAAAATCAATGACAAGTTGTAATGGAGGAGGATGACGAAAGTGGTCATTTTTTTAAATGAAAAAGAGCTTCCAGATTCGACTCAATCTGATGCCGTTTCTTGCCTTTGGTCTTTTATAAAAAGACCATTTGTTTCTTATATTCAACCAAATTATTCCATCGATTCCGATAACAATTTTCAACAAATTCAACTCTACTATTCTCAGCAACGCAACACTCCCGAGGGACCGTAACTCGTAAACCGCTCTCCTTTGTGTTGAAGAAAGATGACATAGTCATAGTGTATACAAGTAGTCCATAGTATTTCAAACTCGCGTGTACCCCCCGTCGACGGGGCGTTTGAGAAGGGGTTTGTTCGCAAGAAGCAAAGTACCCGGTTTTCCGGAAGCTCGGGCCAGCAACGAGGAACCCGTTATAGCACGGAGTAGCCGAAAACCACTCGGTTGCTCGGATAGACCCAACCAGAGTCGTTGCGGGAGTCGAACCTCGCTTGCCTCGTCCTAAACCCTCTACCGCTCCTTGTTCTTCCTCGAAGCACGACGACTAGGAGAGACGTGGCAAAACCGAGGACTCCAAGTAACGTGATTAATGGCATCGAGGAAGGTATAGCCAGTGGAAGCAGCCTCTCCTTTCCTCCTTGCCGTTCCACTCTCGGACTCCATCCTGGACCACCCCGCAGGCGCCCGCATAGCTTGATCTTCGAGTCCAGCGTGAGAGAGGAAGGGAAAGGGAGAACCTCGCCCACAAAGTGCAGAAGCTAGCTGGACCACAAGAAAGCGCCTTTATCTCCAAGCCATCGAGCACCGAACGTCATTTCATCGACGCTTCGCTCACGAACGATGTCGTTTCTCGAGAAGGGAACAGATACCCAATCTTTCTTCCTCTTTTCTATCTTTACCGTCCTCGTTCCCGTCCATTCTACTGCTACTGGTAGATGTCGTAGAACCATATGTAGTGCATCCAAGGAATGATCTTTGCAAGTATGTAGGGAGGAGTCTAAAGCGGCAAGTAGCGTCTCCAGGTAGCATGTACGTCTTTTACGTCGTCGTCAGCACTTCAGCTTTAACGTTCCGGGATTTCCCCCCCAAGCTAGGAACTAAGAGGTTACCTCTTGCCTTCGATATTCTTTACCTTCCGTGTGATATCTTTTTCCGCCCTTATCCTACGTTTTTCCAATTTCGTTTCGAGATCGTTCGTTAACCAAAGGCGATCGAGTGCGCGCGTGTAGATTGATGTATAGATAAGAAGAAAATCGTGATTCCATCGAAGAATATATTCGTTAAATGTCTCACTTAAGTCCCAGGAAAGATATAAATTTGTGAATATAACGACCGGAGGATATATTGTGGAACTACCACGCAGGAAGGTCTACGAAGAGTAGTAAGTGTAATAATTTGCGCGGTAAGTACGCAGGGAACGGTTACTCTCGCGGGAGAAATCGTTCCTTGCTAGGACTCTGCATTCTCTCGCTCTTCTCGTTGTTCGTTCTATCTATCTAGTCGTTCTGTTACACGCTGCCGGAAGCTACCATCGCGGTTATGCGCTCTACTACTTCGCCTCCTAACCAACTACTTCGTGTCGTTCTCCGCCTCCTTCTCGAATTTCATATCTCACTACGTAAACTAGACGCTGCACTGGCGGATACTAACGAGGACTTTACGTACTCGCGAAGGCACGTGCCAGCATGCCAGGGTACGAAGAACACACCATTGGTACCCTACTCGTCATGCCGGAGCACCGAGACTCTCGTAATTCGACGGCACACGCGGCGAAGCTTGGTATGTGCACGCGACCCAAAGGACTCAAACGTACGTACAGCATATAAGTAGGTACAACGTATCTACCGGTAGTATAGGTACCTACGTGCGGCGGTGTACTTTTCCATGGCAATAATGATAATCGGAGAGTCTTCCAATTTCTACTGCCGCGAGAGACTTCGTCTGAAGCAATGATATAGGCGATGTGATATTTGCATGAAGTTATTAAATACTCGTAAATAAATTGTGGACATTGCTGAGAAATATTAAACGATTCGATTTGTTGCTGTTAATAGGAACATTCGCATATCGCGAGGAGGTATAAGATAAGGGACACCTCTACCTTACGGTTTGCAAACTGAAAGAAATGTTCACATTTTGTATAAAAAATTATACAAGGTGTAACGGACAATCTTTGTTTTATTGTGATTTTTATGAATCTTTATGAAGAACTAATTGTTTACAAAATAAAGGTTAATTATTTATTAATCAATTGCTATCTCAGGCAGTGAAAGTTTATAACGGACGATCTTATTATCGTATTAAATAAATATTGAATTACAACAGAATATTCGAGTTTCTATCCATTAACATCGTTATATATATATATATATGTACCGGACGGCCCTCGAGAGGCGAGGAGCTCCGGGTTAACGGGTGAACGAGAGAGAGAGAGAGAAATACGTAGTGAAAATAACGACCTTTTTGTTTGACGATATCGACGAAGCCTCCGTGCGGCACCGTCTGTGATACTGCGTCCAGTTGTTTCTCAGAGGTGCAGAGCGAAATATGCAGAGGGATCCGATTCGATGGTTACTCCAAATAAAACCGACAAGTCGCGCTGGCCAGCCGCGCTGTCGTTTATGATCCGTCCTCTTATGTCACCTCTTCTACTTGTGATCTCCGTTCCGTTCGACGGGTGCCGCAGAAGTGCCGATTAATATATTTAGTCGGCTCTCCTTTCCCTGTTTCGTTTGATTTCGGCAACGATCGGGTGACGTATTGTCACGCATCGATGCCTTCGCTCGAGGTGCGAGTTTTCTCTCTCCCCTCTTCGTTTGACCCATTGGTCGTCTTTATCTTTCTCTCTCTCTTTCTTTACTCTACTTGTCGTTTGTATTCTCACATCATCCCCCTTATTTTTGCGCGTATTTTAATACAAGTAAAAATAACTTATACTCTTATTTCCTAATATACGCCCTTCCTTATGAGTATATACTTCGCAATTATTATTATTGTTATTACTATTATTTTTTTTTTTTTTTTTTAAACGAGCGTGCATTTTCGTCGGATCGATGTTTACAATTTCGTCAATTTTTTCGATATTTACATATTCAATCGCATACATTGAAGCTTCGTCCTATACTACATATCTATTATACAATTTATTTTTCGTTTCTTATTTTTTTTTTTTTTTTTTATAACTCATTACTCGTCGGCGTGGGCACGTCTAAGTTTGGCACGCGGTTATTAGCGGGGCAATTATATTTTCGCAAACTTAATCGATTATACGTGCCAATAATTATCTTTTCGTCGTCTATTTTCGATAATTTAAATGCATTTGGAGCTACCGCTTTCACAATTTTATACGGACCTTCGAAAATATGGAAAAACTTGCGAGTAACTCGGTTCATTGCGTTCGACAAGCGAGGTACCTTTAATAGCACCAAATCTCCCTCCTTAATTTCAACTCGTGATACTTTTTTCTGTTTCTTACTTCGCTTTTCGAACTCCCTTTTGTTTCTTTCGTTTGCACGCATAATAATTACGCCATGATCCAGCGGCTCATCTCGCGGGAAGTTGATGATTTTTTGAATTTCATCAGTGACTTTTCGACCGAAATGCAATTCACACGGCGCGTAGCCGGTACTCTGGTGTACAACGGTGTTAAGTAAACTTTCTATAGTTGGAATGCAACGAGCCCACCGCGTATGACGATCAGAACAAAGAGTTCGAAATAATCTACCCAATTCGCGCATCACACGCTCGGCGGGGTTTGACTGGGGATGACGCACAGATGAAAAACATGCAGTAATCCCTTCTTTTGCTAATGCGATTCGCCAGTTCGGTGACGAGAATTGTGTGCCATTATCCGACAGGATTCTTTTTGGCTTCCCCATCCGTGGTAGATATTCGCCTAAAATCTTCTTTAATGCGTTTTGAGTTGTTGCATTCCGCATTGGATATAAACGTACATATTTAGAGAATATATCAATTGCCACCAAAATATATTGAACGCCTCCCGACGACCGCGGCAACGGTCCATAAAAATCGATTGCGATGAGATCGTTCGGTTTACTCGACACTATATGATTAAATTTTCCTTCCATTACTCTATTCATTGGCTTGACCCTTTGGCAAAGATCGCAGCAAACGACAAACTTTTTAATTTCCGAAGACATTCCAGGCCAATAATAATAATTTTGTATGTGTCTCGTCGTTTTGTATACCCCTGCGTGACCTATTTTTCGATGTTCCGATTCAATTATTTTATGCGTCAACCCTTTGGGAATACATACTTGCCAGTTGCCTCGCGCTTCATCTTTTCTAAATAATATATTCTCGTGAATAACGTAATATTCGTCGCCTGCACCGTTTTCTAATCTCGTCAGTACTTTTCGTATCGTTTCGTCGTCCTTTTGCAGTTCAGCTAACCGTTTCAACTCGTCGTTATGATTGCTGTCGTTTTTTAGCGCCTCGATTGCCACTAATATATCATGACTATTCGTTGGTTCAGATAACATAATGCACGATCCGAGGTTCGCGATAAGCAATTTATCTGGATTTTCTTCAAGGAATTTGCACTCAGGATTTCGACTAAAAAAATCTGCGACCACATTATCTCTACCCCGACAATATACCACTTCAAAATCGTACTGTTGAAGTAATAAAACCCATCTCTGCAACCGTGCACTTTGATATTGCGATGTGTGCAAAAACGTGAGACCCTTGTGATCCGTAATAATTTGGAATTTAACCCCTAGCAAATATGTTCGAAATTTCATGACCGAATAAACAATAGCCAACAACTCCTTTTCTGTTGTTGTATATCTTTTTTCTTCATCTTTCAAACATCTACTCGCCAACGAAATTATGTACGAATTACCCTCAGCGTCTATTTGATACAACACTCCGCTAATACCGCTATCACTACCGTCAGTTTGTAATTTGTACGTTGCCCCGGGAATCGTGTTACTCAACGCTACGCAATTGACAAAACTCTGCTTTAATGTGTGGAAAGCCTCGGTGTGACTTTGCGTCCAATTCCATATAACGTCCTTTTTTAATAATTCTCTGAACGCTTCGATAAGGTTCGCGTATTTTACGGCGAATTGTCGATAATAATTGCACATTCCTAGAAATTGCTGTAATTGTTTTTTTGTTTTCGGTGTTTCAAATTTATTAATTCTATCAATTTTCGTTGGATCGGGTATTGCGCCCTCGGAAGAGATAATAAAGCCGAGAAACGGGAGTGCGTTTCGACAAAAAAGTGACTTTTCGAGTCGCAACGTGAAATTATATTTCGACAATCTGTCAAATATCACATCCAAATGGCCAACGTGATCGTCGAAGCTTTTGGATGATATCAACAGATCATCGATATAACACGTGAGAAACTCATCGAATTCGTGCCCTAACGCCAAATTCAACGCACGAATAAAAGCGCTTCCTGCTGTCTTTACGCCGAACGGCACTCGACAAAACTGATACAACGTAGTATCATGTAAGAACGCCGTGTATTGTCTCGATTCTTTTGCTAACGGGATCTGCCAATAACCATGTGCGAGATCTACCGATGTCATTATTCCTATACCATGAAACTTTTGTATTAATTCGTTTATCATTGGTGGTGTTTCATTATCCGACTCGATGATATCATTCAAAGCTCTCGCATCTAAACATAACCGAACCGCGCCGTTTTTCTTTTTTACGACATGCAATGGATTACAATATTGACTTTCAGAACGTTCAATTATACCTGCCGATATCATATTCTGTATTTCTTTACTGACCGCACCGCGCAACGCGAATGGTATCGGGTACGAACGCTTAACAAATGTTTTATTTTTAATTACTCGTAATTTATGAGTGTACACCGTAGTGCCTTCGGGTTTATCAATAAACAGCTTTTCGTGCTTTTTAATCAATCGCATAAACGTTTCGCTTTGCTCCCGACTCAGTCCCTTTAGCTCACGCGCGACCTTCTGCAAGTCATCTTGGGAAATTTGGGGATTCACGTCTACTCTGATATTATGCAGTCCCCGTAACGTTTCTACGTAACTCTCATCGGATTCGTTAACACCTGATTTTACAAACTCAATACATTCGTCGTTGTTGACGTTATCGTTTTTGTATTCAAACCTTTCGTGATCAAATTCTTCAACGAACCACATGGGGTTTGCCATCTCTTCATTATCTTCGCAACAATTATCACTATAATTTTTTAGTAGCGCGTCAACCGCTAATAACTTTTCGTAATTTTGTTTTTTATCAATCGCATTTTCCTCGATTAACATACCACATTGAATTACTTTACGATCGTTATGACGTTTCATAATCGGTTCATCCCCCTTGCTCTCCAATGGTTTCACCGACATCTTCACATGATCGTCACACGTCGAATTTTTATTCTCTACTTCATTACAGTGAGTGCTTAAAACGTAAACGTAAACCGCATTGTTTCTTTCAACCGTGAACACCCTTCCCGACGACTCGCAGTGGAAAGAGACTAAGTTTCGCGGAACTACGATTCCCTTAACGGACATTTCGCATAATTTGTAATTTAATATCGATTCATTTTTTAGTAGCCAGTCATGACCAAAAATCATTTGCTCCGTAAGTCGCGGTATAACCAAGAAACTCGATTGGCACGTAATATCGCCGATTTTTATTTCCATTAGTATCTGTCGACGTATATGCGTTGCTTTAGCGCCAATCGCAGTGACTACATAAACATTCACGACCGGTAATTCATCAATTCTGTATGCTGTTGACATTTCTTTCCAAAAGCTCTCTGATACACAGGTAACCTGGCTACCTGTATCTATTAACGACGAAATTTCTGTACCGAACGCCTTTACTCTTACTGACAAACATTTCGATACCGTATTGCTGACAGTCGATCTACTGTCCGAACTGTTTACATCTTTCGCGAGGTCCTCGTTAAAATCATATATTACTCGACACCCTACTGGACCCGAACTTAGTGTGTCGAATTTCGGTTTAAATTATTTTCGTAAGAGACTCTATTCGAACCATTCGTGTTATTGCCTACTGTGAAATTCGGCGGCGGGAATCGCGTATCAGGCAGCGGACCACTCGCGTGATAACCCATCGGCATTTGTTGTTGTTGTTCTCGAGTATCGTAATCGTCTTGACCGTTCGTTTGTGTCGTTTTTCGATGGTACGGCTTTCGTCTACTATTTCGCGAATAATTTCGATTATTATATAAATTAGACGGACCGTTGCTAAATTGTATTTGCTGTACATGCCTATAATATGGATAGTCGCCCTGATTTCGATTATTCCCATTATCGTGATATTTCTTTTCAGATTCCCGTTCCCTCTGTACGCCATCCAGCCTCGCCAACGCCTGTGCTACCGATTCCGTAGTATATTCCACTGACGCTAACGCTTCCCGTACGCGGCTCGGAAACTGTTGTACAATCGAAAATATCATTTCGTACGCGGTGAGCGCGGGCTCGAAGTACCTCGCGGATCTCGTCTGTTTATAAAAATATTCTTGGAAACTACCATCGCTGTTCCGATAACGTCGTGAAAGCCACTGATTTTTCAATTTAACTCGAATAGGGATTGAATAAAATTCGTTCAAAAATGCTTCGCGGAACGCTCTATAACTTCGAAACGACCATGTTACCGAATTCATCCATACCTTCGCTCGGCCCTCTAATAAATGTTCAACTACAATGATTTTATGCTCCTCTTTAACGTTTTTGAAATTGAAATATTTTTCTAAATCAGCCAAAAACTCGTTTGGATTTGAACTGATTTCATCGCTAAATTTTGGCGGTTTTACGTCCAATTGCAAATATTGTAGTTGGTTAATTACCCCGCTCACAACACGCTCTTCGGCATCCCCCGATGACTGCGGTTGTACTCGCCGATTCGATTTGCCTCTTGTGTTACTCGCTGGAGGTGCAACGTTGCGCAGAGCTTCCATTTCAGCCCGCATTTCTTCGAGCTGCCGTTGTGCTTCTCTCAGACGTGCCCATTCCTCTTGTAATCGCGCTTCTTGCTCCTCGATTTCGTCGCTGCCGCTCGTGCGAGCCGCGTCTTTCTCTTTCGGCAGATGCGCCTTATTCGGAGGTGAGCGAGTCAGAGACATGTTTAAATAAAAAAAATTTTAATGCGATATAAATAATTATACGCGACGACTCGATGAGTCGTGCCTCGAGTTGGGCGCCAAAAATATGTAACGGACAATCTTTGTTTTATTGTGATTTTTATGAATCTTTATGAAGAACTAATTGTTTACAAAATAAAGGTTAATTATTTATTAATCAATTGCTATCTCAGGCAGTGAAAGTTTATAACGGACGATCTTATTATCGTATTAAATAAATATTGAATTACAACAGAATATTCGAGTTTCTATCCATTAACATCGTTATATATTGTGACGTGCTTCTCGAAGTCTCGGACTCTACTTCGATCCGCGACCCGTCCAAAATATAATGACGCCCTTGTTTTTCAATTCCCTTACCTTTCCCTCTGATTCACGCCGAATTGTTGCTGGGCGCCAGGATATCTATCACCCGATATCCAGGGTATTCTCAGATCCTCTATTATCTCAAACTTACAACTAACTTACACGGCTAGCGGGATAGGGAGTGCAGTTCGGGCGCGAAGTAAATTCAACAAATCAAATAATTGTTCACACACCACGCAAGAAATAAAAGCAATAAAACGGTATTTATTCAATTATTTCCCGTAGTCGAACACAAAATTTTAGCCTCTTCGACGGGCTCTCTCCGAACGACGATTCGTTCGCAACAATACAATATTTTTGACTCGCGGGACTCAACGTAAATTATTTTCTCGATCTGTCGTCGACGCGGCGAGAATTATTCAGAATTTAACCGCTAATTTGCCGAGTACGGGCGAGAAAGCACTCTGCGATCCGCGTATCGCTCTCGGCATACAGAAAACCAAAGATGGTGGGCACCACGTGCACCTACCTGTTTAATTATCCGCGACGCGATGCGATCGACCTTCTAGCTTCCCTCAGCTTTCCTCAAGACAACGGTCTTCTATCGGCCGTCGACACGGCGTTAATTCTCCTCGGCGGACGTAGTTTTTCGATACTTCTCCCTCACGGAGATACAATTTCACGGAATCCCTTATCGCTCGTTTATTAGCTCACTATATTCCTCGATTCACTACTGATCGATTCTACTATTATCTTTTGCCTTTGTTCTCACAAAAAGAATTTTCTACGGATCGACTAACTAATAGCACGCGTTAAGCGAGAGTGATAATAATGCGTCTAACTTTTAGCACGCTTCCGGCGAGAGTAACGCTTCCTCGCCCGTACTTCGTTACGCGGACCGATCGTTCAGGGGAAGGGGGTCGCGACGGTTCCCTTGCTGTACTTCCGCAATTTTTATTGGTTCCTCGCGGCTCCTCTCCTATTGTCTTCTCCTCGCGCGGTAACCGGCGTAGCTACGACTTCTCGCGTTTTGCTGAAAAATATAAGACAACTCTCCGGCAGACATATGTTCTATATTTTTCCATTCCTTCGGGTACCACGGGGATCGACTCTGTGCGCGCGCTAACAAAGACTCTCGCGCGTGCCCTACCTATAGCGTGATGCGAGAGCGTTTACAACGCCTCGTCACATCCCCCCACTAGGCCCTGACTTCCTGCGTTATCGCAGGTAGGCACACGCCGATACACACCATCACGCCTTATCACAGAGTCCTTCCCCCGCGCACCCGGCAATCCATAAAGCTACAAGTGATTATCATAATCAATCTCACACTCATTTACCCAAAACCAAATGAAACTTTATTACAACTTATTAATAATACAAAAAAATCTGCGACCTCGCGCTTCTCGCGACGACACGGTCGCTTCTCAAGGAAAAATTAAAGATCCCCGAAAATAACTACGATATCCCATTTCGAAATTTACTGTATTATTGTCGCGGTCCCACGGTAATTTTCAAAAATTGTGACTACATTTCACCCTCGTGGTATAACTGAAAATTTAATCTACGCAGAAGGCGTCGAGTTTCGACTCGCGCCGTTCGACGGATATTCCCGTTACTTCGCGTTACAATAATATCAACCCTCGCACCTTCGCGTATCTCGCGTCAGCACGGTCGTTTTCGCAATACAATTGGATAATTTCTCACCGACGTTAATATGAAAATGATTTTTCCGGCATTTCCGGTCGCACAAATAACAATCATTTCCTAACGTTACACATTACTTTCGATTGATCTGCCGGCGCTCCGAGCGTAATATAAATTCCAAAATCGCAACCAAATAAATTTCACACGCCGAGTTTCGCTCAGGCGTTCCGACGTTCAACTACATCTGATACCATCGGAGAAATTACAAGTATCGCGACGCGCTCTGAGTCGACCGTAACTCAATCTCCATTTACCAAAAATTTCTCGTCTCAGCAGTAGCGTTAGCGTGTTCGCATTTCTCGCGATCAAACGGTATTCTCGGAACAGCAAAAATCAAAAATATTTTATTTATTAATTTACTCTGCTCGACGAGCTCGTTACTGGACGATTTTTCTCTCTGACTTACTCTTCGCACAACTCCGAGCTGTCTAATTTCCACTTTCCGACAACCTCGGGTCTCCACCAAACTTTCCTTTTTCTCTCTATCTGATCGGCTGGAATGCAATTTTTATTTACCGAAAATCTCGATGTACTCGCGGATTCTGTCGCGCTTTCCCTACTCGAACTTACTTCCGAAACTGCACTCGTGGATTTATCTGGACGGGATTTGGGGAAAGGAGCTTCTCTACTCCTTAATTTTCTTCCCGTTCTCGTCCGTCCTCGATGTCTCGCCGATTCCAAATAGCCTACTGATAACGCGCAGCCACACGTCTCGGTGGTTACTTCCGTACGACCGCATCCTTTGCATAATCGTACACGAGGCGCGTCACAGCCTCTCGCGTAGTGACCAACTTCGCCGCAATTATAACAAAATTGCTCTGATCTCCTCACGCGTCTCGACTGTTCGTACGGGGGTGCAACACGGCTCGTCCCCCCACCAGACTGTTGGTGCGTTTCCGATCCTCGCGATCCTCGCTGATCGCGTCTCGTTGTTCTCTCCAATCTTCGCGATCCTCGCCGATCGCGTCTCGTTGTCTCGTTCTCTGGTACATCCCCTACGTAGTTCTCTGACGGCACGGCGTGGATTTTATGCGCTGGCGATCGATGTTTTACGTATCGATTTTTCCAGCGTGGAGAGTGGCGTCGAGCCTTATCTCGCGCTCTCTGTTTCTCCACACACGACGTGGTTTCACGCGGCTCAGAGTGCGACTCCTTATCACTTAACTCGAGCTTTGCGTTGTCGACTTGTCCTTTCGTCTCGATATGACCGCTGTTCCGTTTGCGTCGTCGTTTCCGTTTCTGCCGACGTCTCGGCGTGATGCAACGTGCTTTCTGCTGCGAGCGCTCGGCGTCGTGCACTTCACGTTGTTCGTCACGACGTTCTCGACGATGCTTGGCCACGCGCCTTCTCGACTTATCCTCGTGCCCGTTCTTTCTAACTGACGGCGTACTGTCGTCCGATGCGCGTGTGTCACTCGCGACATATCGTGTCTGACCTCTCGAACATCGAGGATCTTCGCGGTACTTAGTTCTACCCGATTGTGAACTCGTGTTCCCGCTCCTCGATCCACTCGACGAAACTCTTCGACTGTTCCTCGCCGGGTTTTTCTTCTCGCCCGCGCGATCTGACTCGTCCGAAGAGAGTTTTCTCCGTCTTCTACGCTTCCGTTTTTTCCGATTTCCCATAGCTGACTTTTGACTAACCTCGCTGTCTGTCTGGGTACCAATTTCCCTCGTTGGTGGAATATCGGCGAAGCACGTTTGCGTAGCGACTTCTCGGCGATTCACGACACCGTCTCGCGTCCCCTCTGGATCGTCCCCCTGGACTTTTCGCGAGGCCTCGCGCAGGCGTCGTTCATCGCTCCTGTCGTTACCGGTTTCACTTCCGCTCCTGCACTCTGCACGATACCACTCCGAAAGTATTGACTCTGTCGATGAGGTTGCTGTCTCGCGTCGAGCGTTGTCATCCGAATTTTCTATTTCTTCGGGTTCCGTCTCACGCGTATCGTCTGCCGAACTCTCCAGTCTCGACCCTCCGTGACTCGACTCGAGCGACGTACCACTTCCTCGTGCTCGCCGTCGGCCACACTCGACAATCGTTGCCACTGATGATCCCATAAGAATGAACCGAAGTGCTTCCCGCGCTTCTTCGTCTGACCATCCTTGAATATCTGCGAGTGTCACTTCGTCATCTGTGCCTATCGCTAAATCAGTCCCATTTCTCGGTACTGTACCGTTCTCACGTTGACTATCGTGTGGAACTGCGTACGTTGCGTCGTGTTCGTCGTTACCGACCCCGCTATCCGATGTGGCGGGCAAATCGATTGACGCACTATCCGACATTTTTCGAATCGCGAAATACTGTCGGACACTCTACAACTATTCACCGATCTCAAGACTTGTTACTGAGCGAACGCGAATTATTTCCAGCGAACGCGAATTATTATTTTTTTTTCCGAATTATCGCGAATTATTTTTTCTATTTAATCGCGAAATAGATTCTCGGAAGGTCACGGATTTATTGTCATTACCGACCCCAATTATACGCGATATTGCCTCGATTGGCTACGAGCTGTCAATTCTCGCGCAGCAAGCAAGATGGCGGCTGAGCGACGCGGTACCCCGTGTACCCGAGCGTCGTACACTTCGCGCTGTCTGTCTCACTCCTCGAACGAGATTCCAGATAGGCGACACGGTATCTCGTTTACCCGAATGTCCCACCCTATCCGATCGATCGCTCGGATGGATCTCTCATCAATCCTTTATCACAAATTTACAAAATTATTTTTCGCCAAACCGCGTCGAATCGCGAAAATACACCAAATTATTTTCCCCGAGACGCGTTATCTGTTTTACGAAAAATCGCGGAATCGTTTTTCGAGATTTTCGAATTTATTTAATTCGACACGCCGCGGAGTTATTCTCGACGAGACGCGGAAATTATTATTCGAATATTTGCGCGGTTATTACTCAACACGCCGCGAAACCTTTTCGCCGAAACGCGGAGTAATTTTTAACGAACGCGTTATTAATCGCGAAAAAATCACGAAATTATTTTCTCGAAAAACCGCACTGTACTGTCAAAATTTACACTAAATGTCACCTCGCGCTTCGAGGGAGATCGCGGCAATGCGGTACCCCGTGTACCCGAACGTCTCACGCGATCGATCTCTCGAACGGATGTCTCTCACTATTTGTTCAAAGTTTTGCGTCTGTAATTTTCGGAAAATCGCGGAACTGTTTTCGAAAGATCGCCGAATTTATTCCGATGTATTCGCGATTTTATTTTACGAAAATGTCGCGAAATTGCCACGAATTATTACACGCACTGTTTATCGTACCGACTCACGAATGTCCGTTGTTCGCGAGCTGTCGCTTCTCGCGCTACGAGCGAGAGCGCGGCTAGGGGCCTCGGTACACGTGTACTCGAGCGTCGCGCACTATACCGTCTGTTTCTCTCGCGCTTCGAGCGAGATTTCGGATGAGCGACACGGTAACCGTTTACCCAAATGTCGCGGACTATCCGACCGACGTCTCGGACGTTGAACGAACTCGCGATTGAGCACTACGGAAATATTATTTCGATTTTATTTCACGCAATGTATTAATGTTCGCGAACTACGAGCGAGCTTCTTCGACGATCCTCGCGCACTGTTGATGTTTACATCCGCGCGCGCGTCCTCGAGACTCGAGCTCGGCTCAGCGAATCTATTGTTCTCTGTCGCGTACTCACACAATGAAAATTCTCGAAACAGTTTCTCGTTCGACTGTTCTCGAAAGAATTTTTACGAATTACAAATGTCCGAATTTAATTACTTCGCCCGCCCCACGTTGGGCGCCAAAAATTGCGACGACAATTCTCGCCAAACGTGGGCTAATCACAAGATACCAAAAGTTCTCGAATGGTCCGAAGTTTTTTTTTTTTTTTACTTCGCCGGCCCCACGTTGGGCGCCAAAAATTGTGACGTGCTTCTCGAAGTCTCGGACTCTACTTCGATCCGCGACCCGTCCAAAATATAATGACGCCCTTGTTTTTCAATTCCCTTACCTTTCCCTCTGATTCACGCCGAATTGTTGCTGGGCGCCAGGATATCTATCACCCGATATCCAGGGTATTCTCAGATCCTCTATTATCTCAAACTTACAACTAACTTACACGGCTAGCGGGATAGGGAGTGCAGTTCGGGCGCGAAGTAAATTCAACAAATCAAATAATTGTTCACACACCACGCAAGAAATAAAAGCAATAAAACGGTATTTATTCAATTATTTCCCGTAGTCGAACACAAAATTTTAGCCTCTTCGACGGGCTCTCTCCGAACGACGATTCGTTCGCAACAATACAATATTTTTGACTCGCGGGACTCAACGTAAATTATTTTCTCGATCTGTCGTCGACGCGGCGAGAATTATTCAGAATTTAACCGCTAATTTGCCGAGTACGGGCGAGAAAGCACTCTGCGATCCGCGTATCGCTCTCGGCATACAGAAAACCAAAGATGGTGGGCACCACGTGCACCTACCTGTTTAATTATCCGCGACGCGATGCGATCGACCTTCTAGCTTCCCTCAGCTTTCCTCAAGACAACGGTCTTCTATCGGCCGTCGACACGGCGTTAATTCTCCTCGGCGGACGTAGTTTTTCGATACTTCTCCCTCACGGAGATACAATTTCACGGAATCCCTTATCGCTCGTTTATTAGCTCACTATATTCCTCGATTCACTACTGATCGATTCTACTATTATCTTTTGCCTTTGTTCTCACAAAAAGAATTTTCTACGGATCGACTAACTAATAGCACGCGTTAAGCGAGAGTGATAATAATGCGTCTAACTTTTAGCACGCTTCCGGCGAGAGTAACGCTTCCTCGCCCGTACTTCGTTACGCGGACCGATCGTTCAGGGGAAGGGGGTCGCGACGGTTCCCTTGCTGTACTTCCGCAATTTTTATTGGTTCCTCGCGGCTCCTCTCCTATTGTCTTCTCCTCGCGCGGTAACCGGCGTAGCTACGACTTCTCGCGTTTTGCTGAAAAATATAAGACAACTCTCCGGCAGACATATGTTCTATATTTTTCCATTCCTTCGGGTACCACGGGGATCGACTCTGTGCGCGCGCTAACAAAGACTCTCGCGCGTGCCCTACCTATAGCGTGATGCGAGAGCGTTTACAACGCCTCGTCACAATATATATATATATGTACCGGACGGCCCTCGAGAGGCGAGGAGCTCCGGGTTAACGGGTGAACGAGAGAGAGAGAGAGAAATACGTAGTGAAAATAACGACCTTTTTGTTTGACGATATCGACGAAGCCTCCGTGCGGCACCGTCTGTGATACTGCGTCCAGTTGTTTCTCAGAGGTGCAGAGCGAAATATGCAGAGGGATCCGATTCGATGGTTACTCCAAATAAAACCGACAAGTCGCGCTGGCCAGCCGCGCTGTCGTTTATGATCCGTCCTCTTATGTCACCTCTTCTACTTGTGATCTCCGTTCCGTTCGACGGGTGCCGCAGAAGTGCCGATTAATATATTTAGTCGGCTCTCCTTTCCCTGTTTCGTTTGATTTCGGCAACGATCGGGTGACGTATTGTCACGCATCGATGCCTTCGCTCGAGGTGCGAGTTTTCTCTCTCCCCTCTTCGTTTGACCCATTGGTCGTCTTTATCTTTCTCTCTCTCTTTCTTTACTCTACTTGTCGTTTGTATTCTCACAAAGGAGATTAAATAATTTTTTTGTTCTGAAGGGTTCATACATCGAGTTAAAAAAAAAATCAAAACATATTGGGAATTGGATCAAAAATGGTCACCATAAAAGTACCTTGATAATAACAACGATGAGTAATTGATGATCGTTGATTTTTTTTTCGTATGTATTTTTTTATTTTAATCCGTGAAAGATTAAAAAAAAAATTATTAAAAATTGAATATTAATTTTAAAGAAGTAAAATCGTCAAAGATCGTGAAAAATCGGTTTTGTCGAGAAAAAAGTATGTAATTAATTGTATTCAACATTCGATATAGAGGAAGGTATAAAATGCACAGTAATGAACCGGAACTCAATGTAAAGGTGAAACTTTACGATTAAAAATGAGCAGTACGGACGGTAGAGTACAGGCAACTAATCGTTTTTCATGGTTTTTTGATAAGCTACAAAGCGTATTTAAATGGTTCCTACAATCCTCCGTTTCCCTCTGTTTAATCAAAAAGTTGTGGAACGCAGTTACATAGCTATCTGAGAACATAAACACAAACTAAGTTGTTGGAAATAGAATTTTTCGAAACGCATGTAACAAGATTTTGGGATTATTCTTTCTATACGTCCGTCGCAACCGCGACATCGCAAGCGACTGTTGCTTTACCATGATACTTTTTTTTTTCTTGAAACGAGAATGACGCTGAAGGGAAAGGGAGGAAAAGTGAAAAAGGGATGAAGAAAAAGTCTGTGCGTTGCTTGCTGAGCACATTTGAACGTGTTATCATCCCAGTGACATATGCAACCGCCGGCAGCGACTTGCAGCCAACAGCCGCAACCGTACGTGGGGGCGTTCGTAATACGTACATCGAGGAGTTTCGCTCGCTGGCGGAGTTGTGCAGCGAGAGAGGCAGAGCGAGAGAGACCCTTCGCTCGCAAATATACAGCCCCAACACGTGTGCTTCATACATGCTTCCAGGCGAATAGAATATTTTCTCCCTTTTCGTAGTAAGTTCGAGGAACGACGCCGGAGCTCCGGGGTACTCCAACCGCGGTAGTACTTTCGCAATACTTGTATTCTCGATATAAGTCGCGGGAATACACGATGCTTGGCCCGAGAAGGTTTTTACAACGACACAGCGCGATACGCAAAAACTCGGCGGGATACCGAAAGCAAAGAAAATAAGAGAACTCCTACTTTCATATATTTCCAGTAATGGTACGGAGTCACTGCAATTCGCGAATCTGTGAAATCATAGACGCACAAATCCTCGAATCAACAATATTTCGTATGAAAAAAGAGGATTTGGAAATAAACCAACTTGAAGATTTCAATCTTTTTTGCGATATTGAAGATAGATGCCATTTACGTTTTGTGTACGAAAAAATAAGGAACCTCTCATTCTTCAGCGTCTTCCGCCGCCGACTACAGGTTTATTTTATTGAAGTCCTTCTTTTATTTTCCAACGAAATTATCATAATGGGCTCATGACTATTCAGCGAAACCTGAATTGAAGTCTCGGAAAAAGGAGAGAGGGAAAGAGAGTGGATGGATAAAGAAAGATGAGAAATGGAATGAGACCGAGAGAGAGAGAGAGTACGGGAAAATACACTCCGGTCGGGGATCCCAAGCGTCGTTCAAATCGAGTTCATCATCCGAACGCGCGCGGCTTTTCTATCTCCTTCCCTTCTCGCGCAGCACATCAGAACCAGCGATGGCACGAAAAGGGTGGAACTCTTGCGCCATCCGTCACAACCTACCAACCCCGTCTACTCTACCTCTGACTTGCATTGCCGTACAAGTCCTTCTCTCCCTTCTCTCTCTCTCTCACCCTCGCCACCCCATCTGCGGGGACCCACTGTCTTGGTCGCTTTACTTCCGTTTTTACTCCGCGAATCCGGCAGGATAACGCTCCGAGCCTCGAGAAACGAGGGCTCGGATGTCTCGGCACCTCGAGAAACCTTCGGGCGAACCCGAGAACCTGCAACCCCTTTACCTTCTTCATCTCTGCAGGAGTTCTTGCTCTTACTTTTCTCCTTCCCTCCTACCAAACGGAACCATTCTCATCTTTGTCGGACGACGGTAAGGGAGTAAAATTTATTATTGCTTCATGGAAAAGACCCCCTAAGTGCACTCAACAAGCAAATTTATGTATAACATAAACACGCGTGTTATTACAAAATTTTCAACACTGTAACCACGAAGTGATAAAAAAGTCACCCATTGGTTAACCTTAAATAAATTAAATTCTAAAAATACATATTTGAATATTCATTTTGGATGAGAATAAAAACATCGATTGTGATTATTGTATCGTCTGGTAGGCACTTCAAAATATAACCAAATTTTTTTTTTATTAATGAAAATGCGTTGGACGCGCATAAACTCGGAGTGTTTGATAAGAAACATGTAAAGTGTTACCATGTCGGGTTTTCCCGATTACACGATAATTGCTCTAAAATAATTTATTGAGTTATGGATTACGGATTATCACAATAGATTTGTCATTCGAATGATAAGAGGCACTTTTGTCGTTTTTATTGCAAAATAAAATTTACAGCACCAACACCAGCAGCGTTGTGCGGACCTTTTTCTGTGTTGTGACGCAAGAATGTCTAAATATGTCGATAAAATTTCAGAGACATCAAAGAAAGTCTCATCATTATAACTTCATTAAACTTTCCCTCTTTGGCTGTCGCGCTTAGCATTCTACCCCTTTCTATGATAAAATACAATCATTTAGGCACGTCTAGTTGATGCACCAACTTGGTTACCGCGCACGTAAACAAAGTAAGTGAGAGTTAGAGAAGAGTACAACGTCCGCGACGGGGTCAGGCTTCGCGCCAGCCGCAGCTGGTTCCTCAACTACCACAGTTTCGAGAAGCCGGTAGAGCCACGACAGGGACCGAAGTTCGTTCCCAAGATGCTTCCGCAATAAGAATACCCTGCCGTTGGTCTCTCGTGGCGGACGCAGGCGTCAACTTACCCACCGTCTTTCCGGGACTATGCCGACACCTGGAAATCCGCTCAGGGCACGCGGTTCATACCCCGCGCGGTCGTAGCTCCTTGACACAACCCGGGAACACGGTATGGGAGAATACTTTTGAAACATTGTAGTCGGAAGAAAAAGAAGAAGAAGAAGAAGAAGAGATTTAGGCAGACGAGAAGGATGGTACAAGACGTAGGGAAGAAGCAGAGAAGCCTCTGGACCCTCTATTTCTTTGTCTCAATCGCACTTTCTACTTTCCCTATTTCTATGTCTTTTACTCCCACACGGAAACTTACATGTCTCTTCTCTTCTATTTCATTTCTTACCCCTTTCCACCATTTATATATCTTACACCCAGCTGCACGACTTTTCCTGAACCTTTGTCTACGCCAACACTTTTCAAGTGAATATGCCGGCGCCGCAAGTTTGCATCAGGATAGAACTCCCTCATGCCCACCCTCATTCGTATACAGCCGGTAGTACTATACGTGTATACGCGCGAAGGACACGGGAAAGAACCCAAGGATCACCTGAAGATATCGCAAAAGGTGCAGTTCCAACAAAAATTCAGAAGTTCTGAGTCGTTTTCTAGGCGAACGTCAACCGGAATAACTGCGCGTATCTCCAGAGTTAAGCCCTTCGCCGTTCGCCCTCAACTTTTGGACGAACCCTTCACGGCTCCCGAGTTATTCCATTATCTCTCGTCTTCTTCAACCAATCCCATCCATTCGTCACTTCGATTTCACCTCTCCGTCTGTATTATTCGCGTTATTTATGAATAAAACTTTTGCGGATGAGAGGATTATCTCTTGTTGAGCGGAGAGTTGCGGGTCGAGACACGGAACCGGACTCCGGATGCGCGGTCTGAATCCTTTTTATACAATGTACATAAACCGCCCGAAGCGAAGGGAAGTACATTGATGGCTTGGGCGGACATGACTCCGTCGCTTTTTTTTATTTTTATTTCTTTTCTTTTCTTTTCTTGTATACAGTTGCGTCTCGTAGCCTTCCCGTTTGTAGCCGACAAAAAGTCGAGACGAGGGGTTAAAAAGCAAGTACGGGGGAAGCGAGGAAAAGATACATCATACTCGATTGCAAAGTGCTGAGGAGAGCAAGAAAGTGAGATAGTGGAAAACCAAGAACGGCAAACGATACTCATACACCCAACAAGAAATGAAGACACGTTTTTTTTTTTACCATCTTGTACCGCTGCAACCGAGGAAACGCGCGAGACGGACGTTTCGAGATGAGGAATTCTCGAGAAGACGAAGAAGAAGTAGACGCGAAGAAGAGTAGAAGAAGTAGAATAGATAGCGAAAGAGAGTTCGGTGTAAAGGGTAATAGAACGACTGAAAATAGACGCGTTGCCGAGGAGCGAAAACCGGCGCTTGAGTAGCGAAAGCAAGCGGTGGAAGAGGCAAAGCGGGGGGCAAGCTGCAACGCGATAAGGGGTGCGGTTGTGGCCCTTGGCGCTAGTGTGCGGCGCTCTCGAACCGCTTGAAAGTCTCTGCATGTAGGTATTCGGGGTCGGTGCCGCGCGTAAAACGTTGCCGGGGTCACTTGGCCGAGGTGATGGTGGTGGTGACTGCTGCAGTTCCAACCGGAAGTCCCGGCGTCGGTGGGAAAACGCGAGGGGAGGATGCGGTGACTAATAGCCCGCGTTGGCCAGAAACTCCTACAGCGTTCTCATCTCTCGCCTACCATCCTTTTTCCACTTGACTCTTCCAATGTCTTTTTTTTTTTTTCTCGTTTCTCCACCTCCACGCGCATATATCCTTTTACTTCGAAGCTTTACTTCGTACCCAACGGGTTACCCGCTTACCCGATTAACTCCTCATGTACGATTTCCACCCGCAGCGTCGACATTACCACATCGTCACCGATTCTCACGATCTCAAACTGTTGCCAGATCCTAATTGATTTCCGATATCTTAAATTATTAGATGTAGTCGAGAATAATTGCAACTTCTCGCTCCTTGCACTTCTTGGATTTTTCCAAATGCAAAAAATACTTAGGAATTTTTTTATTGCCTTAAATAATATATCTGATTTGAATGCGTCCCAACATTTAATAAAATGTAATTTATGAAAATCGCCGATTTTACATAATATAATAAATATATTAATCATATAATTTCTTATATATTTGGTGACATAAATATATCACATATGCAAATATAGCAATAAGATATATAGAATATATATACAAAAAAATGAATATGAATTATATTGTATTATTATTATTATTATTATTACTACATTATAATAATTGTGCGGCAAAAAAATCTATATGTCTTGTATATATATCTCAATATATACTTTATAACTATTGGAGCGCTTAAATTTTTTGTAATGATCGCAAAATTTCTAAATTTTCGAGATTTTTGGAAAAATGTATTCTAATCGCAAGAACTATTAAATTCAGCAAGAGACTATCGACAAGACTAAAGTCGAATGGAGGAAGTGACTCTCGCTAGTAAAACCCTTCCTGACAAGATGAGGCTTCCGTAATGAACCGAAGCACATTTAGCAGCACGAGTTTCTCCAGTCGAGTTGGTTACTTGCTCGACTACGACAACGACGAGACCGATGAACGCATCTCCCTGCACCTGCTCTCCGCTCCATCGCTCGTTGCAATTCCATTGCAACACATACAACACCCTCAAGCTTCGACGAGCGATAACGCCGAGGCCCGCGCGCGAGAGTTCTCTCGAACGAGAGACTCGATCGGCCTTACGTTCCGGCATGTACCCTCGATACACTTCTCGGAAGGTGCCTCGTTCGCTTCTCACTTCGGGAGAGGAGGCGGAGAGCCTACCAACTGGAGATTAATAGTTCCCGATGAGAGTGAAAGAGAGAAAGGACTCGGAAGGGTACGAGAAAGTTTCGTATTGGTATCGACGGGAAATACAAGCACAGGTTCGAACTTTGGCGAGTAAGAAACAAGAGCGCGCGAGACGTAACTTATACGCGTTGTGTATCTTCCGTTTTTTTTTTTTTTTTTTTTTTATACACAATGTAGACGAAGCTTACACGATCGTGATTAAAATAATACGTATGTGCAATAATGTCGCGTTGTATATTAAAGTGCAGTGGCGCCTTCATCGACGGGGTGAATGAACTATTGCGTGAATACTCGCGGAACAACAATGAATAAAGTGAACCTTCCAACGAGTTTATCGTGGGAATTTATACTTAACGGAGATGGTTTAATTTTTAAATAACAAAAAAAAAACGTTATACTTAAAAAAACAGCCCTTCGTAACGCCTATCTGTAATTAAATAATTGCAAACCTTTGTTTCGTTTTTTTTTACTTTAGCTTTTACCCGAACTTTTTAACTTCGTAGCGCCGAGACGTATGAAAAAAAAATTTACCCGCGTCTAATAAGTGTAATAAACATCTACGACTGTAATAATGTAGTCGAGATAACGTGACTAGTAGGCATCTCGGTACATACTCTCCAACAGTGTTAATCTGTGGTTCTGTTGTAAGAACATGGTGCGAGAAAATACGTAAAATGAGGTAAAGTTGGAGTGTAAATTTAAAATGGCTAAGTTGGGTTACGATGATTCAGCACGCCAAGAGGGCAGGGCGCGCGTACCGGCGTATGCCGAAGAAATAAGTGTATATAGTCAGTTAATTTTCTGTCTGAAGTACAGTTGAACACGAGATATATCGCACATTGAAATTGTCGAAGTTGATAAAATGACGAAATTACAGTGCATCAATATCGGGAATAAGTCGATATTGAGGGTCTTTAATTACGAAAAAAAAACGCAAAAATATGGTCGTGGAAGTTGCTATAGAATATATAGATATATAGACATATATAGATATTATCGTGTCGTTGAGTAAAGTGCGAACGAGTGATGAGGCTATCGGAGAATCGTTTTTCCATAACAAGTGAAAATTCCGTTCGCATATTTAGAGTCCGTAAATGCGCCAATTAGAAAGGAATCTGTCTGGCGTGGCGATTCGCCCGGTTCTCCATCGGTAAGAAAATAAAACTGCACAGTCCGGGGATATCTCTAGCAAGAGGCGCATCGGGATGCAGTCGGTGTACACACAACGATGCAGCTGTGTGCAGAGCTGTATGCGCGAAGCGCCGTTGGCGAGGGAAGGAGAAACGAGGCATCGGCATCGGCACCTCTCACCGGCGCCGCAATCCTCGCGTGCCTTATCCGAAATTCCTATCTACCGCAGATAGCGCTCGGGCTTCGGCGCGCACGCGGCGTCAACTCGAGTTCCCCTCTTATCGATATCATCGGAGCTTTTCGTCGCGGTGTCACAACCAACTTGGACATCTCATCGAGATATATCGTACCACTGTGTACTAATACACTCGAGTTACAACAAATTTAATGCGCTCCACTCGTTAAAGCTCGTGAATTATCGTTGTAGCGATGGGTACCATTTTTTTAAATTCATTTTTCGTAATATCAATATTAAATATGAAATGACCGAATTTATTTGATGACTGTTAATTTTATGGGAGTAATCATTTTTTTCCCGAATTTTGATGGTAAATAAAAAATTTGAAGCCTTTTATTTATTTTTAAATTAAATTTTATTAATTCAATTAATTAAAAGTGATCGATGATCACTTCGAAGATTCTCCATCGTTTTCTGTTTAATGACGAATTAAAATTGTCGAGTCACATATCCAGTGAACGAAGCAGACGCAAAGGAAATGGAGTAAAGGGATGACCGACGATGCGAATCGTACAGTAGTTCTGGACTGTACGGGGTGTACTGCTCAGACGTGCGCGTGCCCAATGTTATGCAGATATTTCTACAGTTAGCTGGCAAGACGGTGAAGCCACGCGTGTTAAACCCTCGTAGATCATTCGCGTTCGTAAGCTCCTGTGTGTCCCAAAACCGACGCGGCGTCGGTCAGGACAGCCTAACGTATGGATCGTCCCGAGAGTTCTAAATCTCAATGGTATACCATACAGAGGGTTCGCTCGACGAGACAACATATAGTCTGAGAATCGCGGACGGCAGTCACGTTCGTGAGATTGAGTAAAATCGTGTGCAAACGTCAGCAACGGCGCTCGCTTCGTGTACAATAAAATAAAAGATATTCCCGCAAAACCATCGCTCCAATTACCTTCTACCAAACTACCCTCAAGCACCCCTTCGTTTTTAAGATCGCGATGACACT
Organism: Cryptus viduatorius; assembly: GCA_964006125.1. Lineage (NCBI taxonomy): Eukaryota > Metazoa > Arthropoda > Insecta > Hymenoptera > Ichneumonidae > Cryptus > Cryptus viduatorius. The sequence continues at coordinate 13,890,677 of OZ023221.1, forward strand.
CGAGTTTCGAATAAACGGGCAAAATACTTTTTATTCTGTTTTTTACCCCTCGGAAAAAGTTTAATCGGCAGCGGGGAGAATTAAATTTTAATGCACGGCGGTTTTCTCGACTCATTCTTCGAGAGTGCTAAATCAACGCGGGGGAATAGATCGGAATTTTCAACTACCAACCCCTCTCGAGGTGACCCAGCCAAATCGAGTAGTGGAGCGCGAGGAAAAGATAAGATTGGGGTAGAAAAGAAAGGAGAGCCGCGAAAGGGGAGCTCGGGGATGAAATTACTCGACGTCCTTTCGACGATTATGTTTCTTTTTCCTTACACTTCTAGAGAGCCGGGCTCGGGTCCAGAGAAAATGACAGAGAGAGCAAGGCGCGACCGAGAGAGGAGAGACGAAAAGAGTCCTTAAAACCCAAAGTATAAAAGTATAAAAGTTCGCGAGAGAAGCGTTTCGGTACGATATAGAGGGGCCACGGAGAAAAATCCGTGAGTGTGGCCAAGTTTTCGTCTCGTTTCGTCGCCGGTAGATACGTACCGACAGTTTTCTCGATCGAGTTGAGCGGGTACGGCGTACGAATGTTCAAATTAACCCATCGGTCCGAGAGAAGAGACTGTCTCGCACGAGAAACATTATGCTCCCAACGGGAAAAGGTCTCTTAAGCCCTCTTTCCTACGTAACTCCATTTTTTTTCTATTCGTATTTTTCTTTTTTTTTTATTCCTTCTCCTCTTTCGAGGATTGATCATAATAGCGCGCTTGAACATAGTTCGATAATGTAAAACATCGAAGAAAATCCGCGCACGACTTTATCTTTCTTACGAAATTTCTACGCCATTTCGGAATTCGTTTTCATTCTTTTTCACTACGGGCGAACGGTGCAACTATCCGGAATGATATATATTATTCGACGAACGAACGAAGAGACGAAAGAATAAACGAGTGGGGGCCGAATCTTCCAAGAAAGATAACGATAAATTATTATCACGAAGGCAATGCGTGCGTAGGATGGCGACGAGGGACTCTACGAAGGGTATAGACGAGTTGCAAGGGCTTAACCGAGAAAATGCAAAGAGGATGACGTTTAGTAGAATATACTCGAACTTTCGACCCGAATCGCGAGCACATCCTCCTTTTCCAGCGTTATACCGGTATATCCGTACGAGCAGACGAGGCGAGACGACGACGGGCTTTGATAACCACCCAAACCCGGTTGCATGCCGCGAAGTGCTACCCCGTCCCAAATACTCTATCCCCCCACCACCCGCAGTCCGCCTTCTCGACCTTTACCATAAATTTTAAATCCCGGTTAACAGTCGTCTAACCCTCTCAACCAACCAACCAATGTGTTCTCTAAACGGCTTCGGCTTCGGCTGCTGCATTGTTTTATCTTGACAGTCAACTTAGGTTAGCATAATATTTATAAAGTATAATAAATTATATAATAAAATAATAATAATAATAATAATAATTATATAAAATAATTTATAGTTATTTATCTTTTTGAATGTTTCCTACTTATTATGGTAAATATTTGTGAAATTATTAACTTCCTGCGATTTTAATCGTAAAGCGACACTCTTCAAGTTCTTTCGGATAATAAGTCTCGAAGCGAATCAACTTATTTATCTCTCTTTGCACCTTTATCACTCATCCTTCGCGTCTTTGCCTACCTATATATGTATCTGATGGTAAAGTCTGGAAATCCGCCCCCGCTCGGCAGTTTGCACCCTCTTTAACTCTCGTTTTCACCCCGCGCGACTCGGTTTTCGTCTGGGCGAGTAGGCACAGGGGAGTTGAGAGGACTCGTCCGTGGACTTAAGAAACGTAGTGGAGAGTTGACGGTTAAGCTTATAGCGCACCTTTAATTAGCGGGTCGACCGAACTTTTTGGCGGATAGATAAGAATATATTTACTGCCGGTCTCGGTCCCGACGAATATATACCTATACATACATATCTATAGATATTTATATGTATATATACACGAAAGACAGGGACGAGGTCCGAGACTTCTATAACTACAGGGCTACTTTCGGTCCTCTCATCCCTCGGCTCGTATCTTATCCTCTTCGCCCGGTGAGCTCTCGCACCGAGGTGCCCCGGCGAAAAACGAAAAAAGTATACGCGGTTCAAATCCCCCGAGAATGTATAGCGACAGAGACGAGCGGCGATAAAGATTTCTTCGAGATATATATACACTTCACAGCGATGTACTCGATAGTGCTTTTGGTTTACAAAACAACGAAAAAAAAAAAAAAAAAAAAAAAAAAAAAAAAAAACGATAAAAATTCGAGTGGAACTTGGTTCCGTTGGCGCGGTCAGCCTTCGAAATACTAACTCGGACGCTCTCAGACGTTATTTGTGAGTCCACCACTAATTGATAACGCCCCAGCGATTAGCTGTGCTCGGGCCAATTTAGGTTGCGAAGATGCAAAGATTGCAAGCTCGCCGTATCGGCGGCCGCTCGCCTCGAGGCTGCAAGAAAATTGCCGGTGCCTCCCAACCCCGTGGCCCCAACATCGGAGAACCAATGGCAAAAATTTACTGGCCCGTGTCACGAAGCCACTCCGATATCCTCCGTGAATTTCATCGCGCTTTGCACGCCGAAGAGACTGCGAAACGCGCGATGTGAGAGAACGAAAGGAAATAAATAAATTTAATAAAAAAAAAAAAATAATAAACATAAATAAAACAGATCAAAAGGTAAGAGCTACGAGGGGTGAAACGCTCTCAACAGAATCCGTAGGCTCCACGGTGAAACGCATTGATCGAGTGGGTATGTTTTCTACCGAGTGCGCTATCTATCCATCTCCCGTATTTCCGCACCCTCGATATATACGTCGAACGTAGTATGCTTTTACGCGTCAGTTTCGTTACTCGAAAGGCGTTGTCCGTTTATAATTTTTTTTTTTCAGCCAAATAAATTTAGGCAAATGATAATTTAATATTTTTATTTAAATAGAGTACCGACTTTATTTTTTTTATGGACGCTAACCCTATGCCACACTTGTTATATCTATATTTATGATAACAACGAGATAACTGAACCTACAATATAATGTAGCAATCTTGTATCGCGTGACTAAAACCATAAGAGTTGTATCGTTGTATATTCGATCACCACAGCCGATATGCAAATAACTATATTCCTAACTGACTTGTTTCAGTGAATCAATTGCCTTCTTACTATAACGAAGAAACACTAGAATTTTGTTAAAAAAAAAATTTTAACTTCTGTTTCCTTCGCTCCCGAATAAAGAGTCAATACTCTTCGATACTTTGGCTCAAGCATTGTAAAGCAAATCGAGGAGCTATTTCGAATTAAAGTATGTACGCTTGTGCTTCGAATCCTCGATTCGATGCACGTTTCCTGAATTCTCTGTGGCTTATTGGGATCCGCGAAGGAAGTTTCTTACGGTCGAACGCTCTCGCGTTCTCCATCTCGCTCCTCTCTCGCTATCTTCGAAAACTTCTTGAATCGCTGGAGGGCTTCTAGGCTTCTAGTAGAGCAAGCTATTCGCAGCTCCCCTCAGCCACCCTCCCTCTCTCCCTCCCTCCCGCCCTCCCCCTCCTCTCTCTCCTTCTCTCTATCCTCACCCTTTTACCTTCTGTACCGGAAACTCTATTCCTCGAGTTGCGCTAACTTCGAAGTTAACGCGGTACGATTCACACCAGCGGGGGAGGTGCAGACGCCAGTAACGCGACCAGTAGCGCGGCTCCATTCTCTCCATCTCTGTGCACATACTTTCTCAGCAACACTTGAATTCTACAAGCTTGCGAGAATACCGCGGGATAGATAGAGATACTACTGTACGTACTGGTACACAATGTAGGACATCGATTGGTGAAAAGTTTGTAACCCAGAAGCAGAGATCCCTCCTGTTTTTTTTTTTTTTTTTTTTCGTTGGTAGAACCAAACGAATCGAAGAAATCAACAGTAGACTGCGATTGGCTTACGCAGCGATTGATCAAGAGGAGAGTCGATCAAAGTTTGTATGACGACAAAATTTATCAGGAGAATTTGATCTTTTTACTATCGCCTTATCTAATTCGCGCGTCTTCTGGGATTTCCGAAGTTTCGACAATTGAGATCTATATATATATAGATACTCTTCCTGACTCCACTTCCATCCGAACTGAACCAAGCGAGTCGGTCTTAATCGTTACGCAAAATGCTGAGCGATTAAGTACCGGGAAGCTTTTCTCCGATCGAAGCCAGAAAGAAAGTAGAAAAGATTGTTCAAGGGAAGCATTGCGAAAGGAGGAGGAAATGCGAGAATCCCGAGAGAAGAAAACGGGGAGAGAAAAAAAGGTAAAGATTCCGTCTTGTTTGGCCCCTTCGGCTTTACGCCTGGGCAGTTAACTGGGGAAGGAGCCCAGGAGAGAGATACTTTGGCTTCTTGCGACAGTGTGACCGAGAGACATCGCGCGCTTCGGTGAAAGAAAGGAATAAAAAAAAAAAGAACTGCGGACCGGAATCGTCGCCGACGACGACAACGACCCTGCGCGACTTCACCACCACCATCGGTGAAAAGACGTGCCGCTTCTGAGTTTAGCAAAGGTATAAGGGACGAAAGAAGAAGAAGAGAACGAAGAAGAGGAAGAAAACAAAGACGAGAAGGAGGTTCAGCAGGGTGGGAAAACAAAGAGCAATCATAACGATGGTATAATCTCTGCGGTTGACGTACAACCAGCCACCTACAACCACCACTGTCGTCAGGCAAAACTCTCGACGGACAGAAAAATAACCAATTCCAGAAGTGTTTATTATACCGCGTCGGCGATGGCAAACTGCGTCCGTTCTCGCTACTATTATACACATATATATATATATATATATGACTCTCTCTTTTTATCTCGTAGACTCCATTCTTCACCTTCCTTTCTAATGAGAAAGCTCTGAGGGAAATTAAACTCCGAGGCATTTTATTTTTTTTTACCTCCTCTCCTGTCTTTTCTTCTTTAACCATTTAAATTTTTTTTTTCCTTCATCTTATTTATAGAGCTCTGAGCACAAGCTATTAGCCGTTTGTTTCTGTGCCCGAAGGAACACTGCCATACCTCTGACGGCTATCTATCAAAGTGTGAGAGAAATATAACCGGCCGGATAAGCTCCACTATCGTAGCTTTGAGAATCGAGAAATATAACACGGATCTCGGAAATCTTTGAATTATTATGAAGATTAATGAGGTCGTCAATTATCGGACTGAATTCGCTTAACTCGTTGTTCAGCTGATAAATAAAATTGTCGCTTTGATTGTTATCCTATCGTATTGAAACTTCTTTAGATTATGTCATTTGAACGAAAAAAAAAAAAAAAAAAAAAACATTACGACATTAAAATACTCCGAATTCGAAATTCAGTATTATTCCGAATTAACCAAATTCTGCTTTTCATTTCATCGCAGACGCCTCTGCGGAGTTTTATCGAGGAAAATTATAAAACTGTGACATTCATTTTGTTTCCGAAGTCATTATAAAATTTGTGATTGCATGCAAAAAAAGGCTGCGAACGAAGTTTGCCAGTTACTTATTATTTTCGGCGACTCGGAAAGTTTTCACCGCAAGAAAGTAATCTGGTTAATGATTTACTTGTTCGTGTACAAAGGTCTGTTGAAAAGAAATATTCCTATTTTTCAGGAAATAGTTTCTTCTCCGATTAAACCAAATTATATTGCTTTGGAGGTTTAAATATATATATATATTATATATATATTATATATATATACAGATTTTTTTTTTTGGTTTCAACACCCGACAGATGGCTAACGACTGCACCTGCGTGCAATCGTTGCAAGGCTGCGGTGGATATCGAGAGTGAATGAATTCTACTCTGATAGCAATAATATTGCAACGATTTGTGCTGAGTGCTCGAAGTTATATATCGAGATGGATAGTTTGCGGAAAGATAAACGCAAGTACGGGGCATACGAATGGGGGTTTGAGGGAAGAAATTCCATGGTGAAAAGGGAACGCAAGACGGCACGGAGTGAGGGCACCAGAATCCGTGTCGGAATCGATCGTAATTCAATCGCAAAGTTGCAATCTTCGTGGCAACCCACGAACGCCGCAGAGTTATGCGTTAGGGTAGTTCGGTCATTCAATCAGAAATGGATCTCGGGGCGATGCGGTTTTCGACTTAGAAAGGGCCCAGGCGAAGAAGCACGAGAGAGCGCGCCTTGCAAAGCAATCCTTGGTATACATCGACCGACGTCTTGCCAGTACGATAATCGCAACCGACAAGAGAATGCATAAGGCTCCAAGAATCGCAGTTACGGCTTTTCCTCTCATTGTGTTGCAATGATACGTAGCAAAGTAGCCACAGGGTACAATATATGGAGAATCCAATATATCTGCGATATATTTTGCGCAGAATTTATCAGAATCGAACAATCGCTGGATAAGTGGAAGTGAAGCACAATGGTCCACTTTTTTTGACGCGAATTAATACTTTTACCAAACCTATAGAATGGAAAAAAAGCGTTCATAATCGATCTTTGCAGACCTTTGGACACGTAATAACACTGCAATCATTTCTCCGAAACGATGGAAGTTATTTAAATTGTTCGATTGGGAAAATGTTTCACTGTCCCATTTGTTGTAAAAATGTTGCTAAGAAATTGCCTATTTATGAAACTAAAAATAAAAAAATCGGACCCCGTGCGATGCATGAATAATGATAATATCAATTGTGACCAAAAGCCTGAATACTTATGTGGAAATTGATGTTAAATTTTGCATTTCTCCGGCGACCGAAAAACTGTATTTAATTTATGTTATTATGAAACCAAAAAAATTTGATAACTTTTGCACGACAAATGCCCTGTGATGCATTGAGTTCCACTTTCCTGCAGATTCAATTTCCCAGGGAAATCCTTGTTCCGATGTGAATGTAACCGAATTCAACGCGTGAAATAGTGAATCGATCGGCCAACTGTTTTTTTGTCAATAAAATGTTCAGAGAAAAACCGTTATCGATAAGTAAAGATTAATAGCTTCGAATAAACGTTCGATCATCCAGAATTTTATTCTCACCATTGAACCAGAAAAAGAATCGTGAATTTGATGGATAAAAATAATCGGATGAACAATCGGATAAAAATGATAAAAAATTATCGGCAATGTGAAAAAAAAAAAACATTAAAAGTTCAAAAATAAATTGATGTCACGAAACAGTAATTTTCACTTTGGTAATTCAGCATCCCTGCGTATAACCCTAATGAACCCAATGACTTTGTCTCTTACACAAGAATTTCGAGTGTATAACAAGCGTATGTACGTATGGATTGCTTAGCTTGAGGCTATAGACATTGCGAGAACAGTGTCCGAAGTAGATGGCTCGTGTTGGAAAAAGGTTACGGTCCCGCCTCGAGAATGTACGAAAAACTTTTTGCGACACCGCGAACGCGATATGTCAAAGCCGCAATTTATTACGCGAGTTTGCCAGTTCTGTACGAAAGAGGCTCGGGGTACGCGAATGTGTACGAGTGTGCGTTTAAAGGGTGATGGGGGTGGGGGCGGGGGGTCGAGGGTGGGGGAGGTTTAGTGTATGGTACACAAAACTCAGTGAGCGCAGCCGCGAGTCACGATAATGGACCGATCGATGAAATGAATCTCTCTTTATCGTCTTCAAACTTCTCGAACGCCGTACATAACCCGAGTCCCTCGTTCTTCTTCTCTTCTCGGGCTTCGCTGCCTCCCGTTCTCTCTCGTTTCTTTGCCAGCGCGGTAAGGACAGGCAAAAGAGCGGCTTTTGTGCTGCCGTGAGGCGAAGAGCTTCTCACCCGTCCCATCCATTGGCATCGCCTTGTGACGCCACTTGCATTATCGGTGAGTATACGAAGATACATAATACCGCGAGTATAACGTCGCGTAGGTACTATAACATGCATTTACTTTGAACGAAGAGCTTCCTATGCTCCCTATGTGGGCCATGTTAACCGCACACTCATTCGGTCATGTATCTTCGGTAAATACCTATCCGGATCGCGTTGGAGAGAATCTTCGCTATGCTTGACGGCGTCGTGCCTGAGGCAAAAATTTTATGCTACGGCAGTGGCCACTGAAAGGTATTATACCGACACATTATCGAACCGTGCATCGAATTATCGGCAAAACAGACGAATAGATCGACACTTTCGCGATTATCGCGGAAAATTTGATACAAGAGACGTTGAGAAAAAAAACATCTTTGGATCGACCAAATCGGCATTCATACGAATTTATAGTTACAATAACAATAATAATTTTTAATTATTGTTATGGTCGAAAATTCCAACATTTAACGAACTAAAAATCCATACGTTTTTTATCTTAATGGCATTACGAATATATGCTATTTAATGTGCAATACACTGGAGTATCTTGAGTTTTCGCGATCGATTTTTTATTTGAATCCTTCTAAACCAACGGACCTCCCTTAATGCGCTAAACGTTAGCTTTAAAATGATGATAATCGATACGAAGTTATTTTCAAATGATAAGAAGTATCTATGAATATCTGTAAAAAAATGAATTAAATGGATATACAACCGTGGGAAAGCAGGCAAGACGTTTGCAAGAGACGTTCACACTGTTTCTTGCCGTTACCGGCGACACGGAGAACACAGTAGCAGCACCGTGGGTCGTGCGCGACATACTATAATTCAATAAAGAGTTATTTATCGGTAATTCAGCGGCCTTTCCAATATCGCCAGGTGAGCATGGAAACCCCCGATTCGCGAATGGAGGGTGAGATTTGGGCGAAGAAAAGGAGAAACGTTGGAGCTGCGGGGCCGAGAGAAAAGAAACAGGGGTTGGGGATTCTGGTGCTGCCATTAATTTGGCAGCTATCGTTCGCCAGCCCGGGGCACCAAATTCAGCTTTCTCACTTTATTTTTACTCCTTCCCCTCCCTCGCTCCGTCGTCATTTCCTCTCTTTTTCAACGAATCTTTCGCACTCGACCAGCACCAGCCCTTAGCCTACACGTACAAAATTTCCGGTGCAACTGTGTAACCGCGCTTGTGCGCTCTGCAATATAAGTTCTCTTTCTTTTCTTCTCAGCTTTCTTTTTTGTTCTTCAGCTCCTCACTATGGGGCTATTGCTGCTGCTGGCCAACGCCACCTTCGAGCGCTCCAACGCCTACCTCTGCACCCCTGTATCCCCTCGTCGTTCTCTCCTCTCTCACCTCTTCCCGCGCCTTTCTCAGCGACGGCTGCACCGTCACCCGCTCACGAGCTTTTCTTTCTCTTTGCACATTCCCATTCCCCGAGACTCTCCCTTTATTGCTTCTATCAACGTGGCCCGCTTGATTTATACATCTATACGTTCCGGTTCGTTCTGCGCTCTTGTGCGCCGGCTGGATAACCGTCGTGGAACGCGCGCTATATAGGCACTATAGCACAGTAGGTGCGCTCTCTTGCTAAGCGAGTCGAACAAATTGAAAAAAAAAAGAAAAGGAGAATCTACGGTGTATACGTATGTATATATGTGTATTGATGAGCATTTCCTCGAGAAAAAACTTCGTATAAAACGCACGCGGAGGCATTATCATAAAATATTTTTGTCAATAAAATTAATAAAAAAAATTAAATTGAATGAATTAAAGGACGCAAAAAAAATTAAATTAAATGAATGAAAAGACGCAAAAAAAATTAAATTAAATGAATGAAAGGACGCAAAAAAAATCACTTCGATCCGCTGATCGCAATGAAATGTAAAACTCTCTTTATTACGGCTCACAGGCCGTCTGCTGGAGTTAAAAAGCATCTAACATCGCTTTGGTGCACAATTATCCGATTTTTTCGTCTAGTAATTAGTATTGTTGGAGTCTTCCTCTTAAACCGCGCCAATCTCATTGCTTTCGAAGTAGAGCTTTGCTCGGTTGCGTGTAAATCGGCATAGCGCCGGTTCGCGCAACATACACATACTTCATATATATATATATATGTATATATACGGTGTACTCTGTACGGATCGAATCGGTGCCAAGGCAAATACGAGTTGTTAAATACACTCTCCCGCGAGCGATAACTACCTACCCAAGGCACTCGTGTCCGATACGCGATGCAATACGAGGGTGCGATGTAGCGAGCATAAGCAAGTTGCAGCTCTGCACCACCTCAATCCATGTATATTATACATATATACATATAGGAATACCCCAAAGTGTATGTATGTGAACAATGTTGAATGCATACAGTGTATGCGTCGCGGAGCTGACGCGTAACACGAAGCAGCAGGCACGCGAGTGAATCACATATATACGCACACATACCATTGGTGCACCAAGGGCTACACGTTGTGCACACAAGCAACATGTATAAATGTTATATACCAAAAGCTGCGAGCCTCGCGCGCTTGTCTCTGGAAGTTAACGAGAAGGAAAATTAAAACCGCGAGTGCGGTCACGAGTAGCAACTGGCGCGCGCGATATTATCGAGGCTTCGCGGGGGCGCTTTCTCATACAAACGAATTCGCGTTTTGCTACGTTTGTATATAACACATCTCGTATATACCAACGTCTGTACAGATTCTACCTGGCGCCTTATTCTCACCGCCAACTGTGCCCCGCGATCAAAGTTACGTGCAAGGTACGCCGACAATTGGTTCATTTAACTTTCGTTCTCTCGCAAACTGCACTTGAAACAATGCAACAGTTCGAAACCTCCAACCTGCGCGTACGGACCGATACGGCAAGTACGGTGAAACTGTTACGTGAAGGTAAGCTATACCGATATACACCTCGCGATGTAACAGGCAGCTTTGGTCCATTCTTATCCACGATTCGAAAAAATTACAGGTATTATTAGGCTTCAAACTTTGACCGACAATAAAGCGTCCGTTTCGAGTCATGTAATGAGTAGACTTTCGTTACTACACTTGTATTCTCGCAATTTGTATTTATTCGAAAATATAATTGATGGAAAGCTTCCACAATCGAGTATTCTATGCATAATTTTTTATTAATTACTTTCAATAATTAATGCATAATACTCTTGTTAATAATATTGCAGTTTCTTTAGTTGTCGTTAATTAGTTATTATTCAATTATATATAATTACCGAAGTTATTTTACTCACATATAAATTTTTACATCGATATAAACGACTTTGCGTAGGTAACACCTCGTTAAATAGTCGTTTCCTGGCGATTTCACATCCGATAGTTAATGTTCGCCATTTTTTCACGGGATCTTCGACTCAATAAAATTTTAAAGAATTATTTTGCACGGAGGTCGAATCATTGTTGAATTGATTCCCGTTGCAAATGCCGGTTTGCACGGTTACCGCATGTAGCGCTGGTGCCGCACAGAACGATGGCTTTTATGAACCCTAAATATTTAACAAGACATAAACCGAGCCCCGGAGATCCTTTTCGCTGTATAATACAGCGTATATTAAAGCCTCCTCATCTACAGCACAATATTGAGTATACGCCAGAGCTTACGCTGATTTGAAATGCGAGCTGCATTCACTTTCTCGTTACTCATGAAACTCCGCGCTTGGGCACCGGTGGATTAAACTACTCTACATTTATGTATATGTGTACACAATGAAGTGACTACTATATAACGAAGCTTTTGCACACCTCTCTCGTATATCTGTTATGTACAGAGAGAAAGAGGGAGATAGAGAGAGTGAGAAGTAGACTTCTTGTCCCTTTGGGAACCTGACACGATATGTTTAATAGCGGCATCTCGCGCAGGTTCGCTCGTTCGTTCGGTTCGTTCCCCGGTTATTAATGGCCATCGTCTTCGACGGTCACCTCGGTACCCGGTACAAGGAACACAACGATCCCGTACTGATACTTTACTGTATATACTAACACACATCGTATTTTATTTATTTACCACGCGGCGCTACGACGACCCGAAGATGCCTGCGCTCCCGTAGACGTCGGGCACCGTATACTCGTTCTCTCGGCAGATAGAGAATCAGTAACGATTTATGAAGTTCGATCTCTCGATCGTTTTTGCAGAGTTATTAACCATCATGTATGCATATGAGAGACACAAACTCTCGGAGTGACAGTCATTACGATTTCGAGTAACAAAACGGACTATTTTTTTTTTTTTTTTCTTTTTTTTTTGCATTTCATCGATTCGAAAGTTGACTCTATCTTGATGAGTTTCAAATCGTGGGATCAACGAGAAACACATTTTTTATTTGACATGTTCATTTTTGGATTTATATCGATTATCTTTCGATTAAGGGACGTTTTGGCAAATTGACGTCATATATTTTTTTTTTTTTAGATTAGTGATACGACTCTGTTCACCTCTAAAAAAGAAAATGAAACACTGTTTCGTCAGAAATTGCTGACCCCAACCACCTTGCGGCCCTGTTAATTACGTTTTTTTGTAAAGGATAAAAAAAAGTGATATTCGGTACGTCTCCCAAACCAATCGCAAAAAGGTCGGCATTGCGTTATTATATATCGAAAAATATTTATGGTATTAAAGTCTCGAGACGCAAAATTACCAAGAGCAATGTCGGAAACGTTTTTAAACCGTATTCCGGCGGTATACACAAATGAATCTCGTAGCCAGTGGAACAGATATCGTTTACGACTTTCCGCTCTCGTCGGCACACCAATGTATGTGCATCTCAGCCCCCAGAAGACCTATATAGCAAGTTGAAAACTGCAACAGCCGATGCATGCACGCAGCAGCAGCATTCGCGGCAGTCAGAGGGGCCATAACTCAATTCGTGCGTTCGGGCCACTGGAATCTTAACGATTGAATTCAACGACCCCGCGCGTACTTCTCGGTCCATTAGAGTCACGGACCGAAAGACAGAGAAAGAAGCTTTTGCGGTTCACGATTGGTACGCGATATTCTCGACTCACCGTATACGTCCCGTGACTGCAGGAGCAGCGAACGTTGCAATTTTGCCGTCTTTACGAATGCTTGCTTACTCACCTGGAACCGAAAAAACGAAAGAAAACTTACCGTAAATTCAGTCGATTTGACTCTGACATCGACAATGAGGTAATACAAAACGGTAGAGAATAATTTTCAGGGACGAAAGATAAAAAAAAATTTCAGCGAAATGACTGCGAGCAGTAGTTCCAATATATATAGATCGATGTATCGAACCCAAACTGCCATAAATATTTTAGAATTCGAAATGTCTCATCGGAATTTTGGAATCAACTGATTACGAATTTTTCATAGCGAATTTTAATTATTTCACATTTTTATTAAAAAAAAAAATTAAATGCCAAATAAAACCTCTTTCTCCGGCTATAATAACGAAATAAAAATTTCAAGATTTTTAATAACGATATTACGGAATCCAATAATTCTGCCAATTTTATGTGATTTAAAAAATTCGTCGACGTGTTCTGAATAGAATGTCGTTTTTCAATTTGTAATTTTTTATTGCGAACGATGTAATATTGATTTTTCAAGAAACGTAATTTTTCGACACATGCATAGTTGCCGAACGGAAATAAGAAAAATTTTACAAGTTGACGCGTAATGGAAGTCGATCGGAATAAGATTTCTGCAGATCGAAGATGCGACGGTGCAGAAGGTATGTGACATTACAAATCGTTTTATGGATGCATCGATGCGCTATAACAAAAAATAAATTTCATTCGCGGGCCGTTATCGAGCGATTGATCGATTCGATTCACCCTGAGCAATCCGACTTCATGCCCCGGGGTGTAGTACTGCATGGAAGGGTGCGAGACGCTCGGATGGATTGCGATTCCGGAATCTGGCACATTACCCAGCCGCAGACCTCGCATAAACCTCTCCCGATGGGCGAGAGCGCCCGTGAGAGAGCCGACGGTGCGAAGAGCTCGTAAAACGTATACAAACGCCATGGGCCCGACTATACCACTGAATAGTACATTCGTGACGCCTCGTTCCACCCGACGGTATCTAACTCCTCTTAACTATCAGTTTAAATGGCATTCTTTATTTCACCGAGGGCAGAGAAGTAAGATAGGTTGGTATATACCGATAGCGCAACGCTGTGGTATCACCGGCAAAGCCCCCCCGTGTGGCCATTAAGAGTGGAAGTTTCCGGTGTGGTGAAGCGAAGGATAAGAGGAAGGAGGACGACGGAGAAGAAGACGAAGTCTCCATTCGTTTTTAAATCCATGCGGGATTACGATTGCGCGGAGTGGAAAAATCCCTACATATTACTTTGCGTGGCTTCCAGGATTTGCTGTTTTCCAAAATCGGCCAAACTGCAAGCGAAACTTCAACGGAATATATGGTGAAGTACCATCGGTTAAGTAAGTCAGCCAAATATGGATCGCGCCGAAATATAGAACGACACATGTGCCTCAAATGAGAATCTAACATATCCAATATATACTTTATATCTGCTGAAATATTTTTGACTATTTCGTGACGGGAGACATAACCTATATATATTTTTTTTTTTTTTTTACTCGCTTTTGTTGAGTAATAACGAAACGATTTTTTTCTTTAAAGTAAAATAAAAAAATTTTTTAAAGTATAAAAATCGTAAATCAGTTACAAAATGACGATTAAAAAAGGATGTGTTAAGAAAATGTATTAACAAAACAGAGTGAAATGATAAATAATTATTCGCATATTATAATTAAGAGATTCAAAACAGTTTTTTATCCCTTTTTGTTAACACAACTTCTTCAATACACTCCTTTTTGAGTCGGAAGTTTGTGTTTGTGTATTTTTGTAAAATTATGTTTACGTCGATAGAGGTCGTCATTGTGTTGAATACGATGTCCATTTTTGAAAAATGTTCTTGAATTCAGTAAAAACATGTCCTCCATCACAATAGCTCTACAATGACAATTACCTGTGTTGACCCCAATATAATACAAGATTGCGCAAACCGGAGATGTAAACAGCAGATGAGACAGAGGGACAACATCGTTGCGACCAACAACAACAGAGATTAAACCGAAGTCAACATTCTGCCGCGGTGCAAGATAGTTTCGCGGTGCAATAACATGAGAGGAAGACGCACAACGCAGGCTGCAGCTGACGGAGCGGACGAGTGGCGGTTCTCTCGTAAAAATTGTACACACGGAACACCACCCGCGGGCGAACACGATGTTGTATGCATGCATGGCCTTCGTGGCGCCCGCGCGCTTCTAAACGGTAATATCAACCCCCGCCCCCCGCGTCCGGAGGGCTCTCGGACCTCCGAGCATAAAACCGGAAGGATGAAATAGAGTGCGAAAGCGTAACAGAAAAAAAAAAGAAAAAAAGCGCGAAGCTTTCATCCCTCTCTTGTACAACCACTCGGATAATAAGGGGACTTCACCCAGCAGCCCGGCGTGTAATCGACGGTACACCGTTGATTGTTGCTTCTCCATCGTAATTGCAGCTTTTATACAAGTATCGGCCCTTCGCGGAAGACCCGTAATGAGTTTTCTTTTTCGTAAAGTTAAAAAAAAGTATTCGTTCTTTGACAATTCAGGGGCATTCGACATTTTATGAAAAATATGAAATTGAAGATAAATATAATTATTATAATACTGGCAGCAAGTCTTAACGAACTATTATTAATACGGACAAAAATATATGTGGAATTTAAAAATTTTTTTTATGAATTTAAGAATTTCATAAAATCGATTGCAACAAAAAGCCCCAAAAAATTCAAAAAGACAATTCAACTTGTGCGCGAAATATCGAAAATGTATTATTGTGATTCATATGCACATCAAAGCCGGTCGTAGTAATGTCATTTTTTTAAAACTTTTTCGACGATTTTGAATTCTCGCAGATATCAAAACATCAAAGGTGTGCTGTTACCGCATCTTCATTTTTTTATTTTCATTAAATAATGAGACATTTTACAAAACAGAATTATATAAAGTATATTATAGCAGCTGCATTATTATTTGTACTCTTACTTAGGAATAGTTTATTTGAATTTTGATATTAATTATTGTTGGGAAACACTGTCATTACTTTTATTACTAAATGTTACTAAGAGCTTTTGCCAAACTGCTTTACTAAATTACATATTAACTCTATAAATGGACGAAAATTCATTACATTTGTATAATTACGAAGGACTGATGTAATTTAATTTTCATATTGATAATTATTGTTTAAACAATACTATCATTCATTCCGTTATTGTTATTTTTTGATAAGAGCTTTTCGCTAATGGCGATATTACAGTGCATTTTAAGTATATAAATGTATTAAAATTCATTAGCTTTATATAATTACTTAGGATTGATTTAGTTGAATCTCGACATTAATTATTTTTGGGTAACACTTTCGCACATTTCGTTTGGGTCCCCGTTTGGCTTTAGGCTCTTTTTTAATTATGGGAAAAACGTTGCTGGCGGGAAGCCGCGGCTATTAGAATAAACGACGCGGTTCTCGAAAGGCTTGTACACCTGACAGAGATTATGTGCGCATGGTTCGGATTTAATTTTACATAATTTAATATCGTTCATGGCGTGTACGAATACGCTCTTCAGCGATAATTTCGTGAAAGGGCTGCTTTCCGTTCTTCGCCGCTCGCACACCGTCGCCTATAACTCGACTATACGAAACGACACGGCGCTTCGGTAGGGGTGGCTTAAAATTTGTGATTACGCGAATGTGCGGCGGAAAGCTGTTACACGTATATTATACGCGTTAACGTTACGTATGTACGTAGAAACGTACGAGAGCGCGTACGAGAACATAACGGGGTTGCGGAGAGACGAGACGAATACTTGGAGGATACGCGAGGATAGTGGTATAAAGGGAGGGATGATCGGGGGGTGGCGACGGTCGCGACGCCGCGGAAGAGAGAGAATGCTTCGCACCCCTCCGCAGCCACCGGCAGCCAGCAGTACGAGACGGTCTCGTAATTATGTCATGATTTATAATGATAGCGACCGCGGGCTTGGTCTCGTCGGTTCGCACGCGATTCATCTACCAAGTGAATCGCGCGAACCTTGTCCAGGATATCCGTCATAGACGGTGTATAATGTAAAACGCTCAAAAGTTCGAGCTCTATTTATCTCTCCTTCGTTCTTTACTTTTAATTTTTTTCTTTTTTTTTTCGTATGCGTTAAAAATATTATTATGAATTTGCTCGAGAACGAGAGAGACTCGTTACCAACGGAAATTTCCGTTTGCACGCATTCCGGGAGAAGCAAGAATCATGATTAAACTTCACTCGGCAAATATAGAAGGGAGGAGAGGGAGGGGAACGATTCCAGATATTTCATACATTCGCTTGATTAAAACGAGATATTTTTGTTCCTGTAATAACGTTGGAGATAAAAATATTGACAGAAATAGAAAAGCAAGAAAGCAGTAAAATTTGTCCGGATGAACCTATTGCATTTTTTTCCATCCCGCCGAGCTTGGTATATATATATAGAGTTCCATATCGAATTTTTTTTTTTTTTCCAATTTAATAATAACATCGAACCATCACGGGTAAACACATAAAGCGAGCGTGGCTGCTCTAAAAAAATAGAAAAACAAATTCGATATTATTGGAACTAGTAGTAGTAGTAAGCGTACTTTATTGACAATAATCACAAAATTTTACAAACATTGCTGGAAGTTTTACTATTCTAATTATATTAGAGACCACTATAGATCACTGCCAATTGGCCATCGACCGAAGTCCTTCAGCCCTGTTTTTACCATTTGTAGAGTTTATTTATTTTATACTAACAATAACAATAACAATGTATCACTTGAGACTTCTTTTTTTTTTTTTTTTTTTTTTTTTTTAAACAGTCATGATTGTTTCCAGCCGTTGATATGTTGTAGATGTGGGATGTTTACATTTTCGTATTATATTCCCAGATGGTTGTATGCATAACGGTTTTATACTGTCTAATTGTGCATTGGCGAATAATTTGGAAAGTTCAGTTGTTCTCGATCGTATTGGTGTAATGCCTGTTTTTTCATAGAGAAGTGTGTTTCGTGGATTGTGTAGTGGATTATTTGGATGACGAATGCGTGTTAGTCGGCGTAATGCACAGGTTTCAGCAGTTTGCAATTTTTTTTTTTTTTTTCTTTTTTTTTTTTTTTTTTTTTTTTTTTTTTTTTTTTTTTTTTTTTTTTTTTTTTTTTTTTTTAACGCAGTTTCTTTACAGTTGAGAAAGATAGGATGGCCATATTCTATTATCGGCCTACATATCGATTTGTACATTATTGTTAGATGTTTTATATGTATTTCGCGATGTTTGAAAGTTATTTTTCTAAAGTGTGAGGCTCGTTGTGCTATTTTATTTTTACATTGCTGAAAATGATAGTTAAAATTAAGTTTATGATCTACATTTATACCTAAATATTTTGTATGATGTACAGCTGGTATGTTAGTGTTAAATAAGCGGATAGTGGGTGATTGTGGTGTGATTTTATGATTGAAAATAATTAACTGCGATTTTTGTGGATTGGGCTTAAGGCGCCAATTGTTGAACCATGTTGTCGTTTTATCAGTCATGTTTTGGAGGGAATCTATGGTTTTGTGTATGTTATTCTGATGAGATATCAAGACTGTATCGTCCGCGAATTGCAATCCATATTGGCTCAGGTCGATACTTTGTTTGTTGCTTAAATTGAAGTTATAAATGTCGTGGCAATATATGTTGTAGAGTAACGGTGAAAGTGGCGAGCCTTGCGGTACTCCCTGTTCTGGTGTAAATGATGCTGATCGTGTATTTCCTGTTCTGACTATTAAAGATCGCGATTGAAGAAACTTGTTTATAATAGATATGAGGTATGGAGGACAGTTTAATTGTTGAAGTTTGAAGAGTAGCCCCTTGTGCCATACACTATCAAACGCTTTAGCTATATCAAGAAAGAGAGCTGCTGTTC
The DNA here is from genome assembly GCA_964006125.1 of Cryptus viduatorius. NCBI lineage: Eukaryota > Metazoa > Arthropoda > Insecta > Hymenoptera > Ichneumonidae > Cryptus > Cryptus viduatorius. The sequence continues at coordinate 13,909,450 of OZ023221.1, forward strand.
TTCTATTTGATATCTTACTCGCTTCTACATTTGAAGTTAAAACTGTTAGTGCATTCAACGTTGATTTTCCATTTCTAAAACCGAATTGGTACACTGGAATGTTTGCTCCTATTGCCTCTTCTATCCTATTCTTAATAATTCTTTCGAAGATTTTTCCGATGGTGGGTAACAACGTGATCGGACGATAATTGCCAATAATACTATGATCCTGATTAGGCTTTGGTAGTGTTATTATTACACCAGTTTTCCAGAGAGATGGAAAGTGTGCGTTTGCTAGGCAGTAGTTAATTATTTCGACGATGCGCATGTGAGCGCGTTGGTCTAGTTGCTTGATTATTCCTATTGGTATGTTATCGATGCCTGGTGAAGTATTTTTACATTTTTTTATAATTTGTTTTATTTCTGCTATTGTTACGGGTTGTATTTCCTGCGCATTAAAGGTTAATTGTTCGCAGTATTCCTCGTACCAGTTAGAGACTTCTCTAAAATTTGCGGCACAGAAATTTGGATCTTGTGCTTCACTGTAGATGTTTTTAAAGTATTGAGCAAACGCTTCGGCTTTTTCTGTATCGGAGGTGAGGATCTTGCCATTAATGGAGATATCTGTTGGCGTATTATTCGATTGTTTGTATTTTGTTATGTTTTTGACTAAATGCCAGTAATTTTTGCCCTTTGATTGTCTGATTTTTTCGCATGTTTCGAGCCATGTATGTGTTTTAAACTGGGCTATCATTATTTGAGTGTTTTTACTTAATTCGTTGATTTTTGTTTTGAGGATACTATTTTTATTTCTTTGATACTCCCTATAAAGTTTGCGTTTGGTTTTTATTTGTTGTATAATGAAGGGGGGAAGCTTGTGAAGAAAAAAATTTCTCTGAATTTTCGGTGCGTTGGCTGTAATTATATTGGATAGTTTAGTGTTAAAGTTATCTATGAATTCGTGTGAAATCGACGTATTACTATTTGCATCGAGGAATTGGTTAACCTCTTGATTAATCTGCTCTACATTTGCCTTGCTGAAATTGTATTTCTCAGAAGACGGTGGTTGATCTAAAATCGCGCCAGTGTCTATTGAAACAATTATTGAAAGATGATCGCTTCCTAAATCGGGTATAACTTTGATGTTAGAAATGTTATTTCTAATATTTTGCGTACAAAATAAGAGATCCGGTGTTGTATCTCTGTTGCCCTGCATAATGAATGTCGGGGGAGTTATTATCTGCGTGAAACTTGAACTTTGAATAAAATCTCTAATTTGTGCTCGTTTAGTGCGTGATGGATTAAAATCGCCCAGAAGAATTACGTACTTAAATAATTTACACTTATTGAGTATCGTATTTTCAATAAGGGAATCGTTATGAACATATACTAGAATTATATGAAGTCGGTCTTCTAGAAACGGTACGGATATATGCAAAGCGTTATTGCGAGCGTCATTGACTTTTGGAGGATTTTCTTTACGCACCCTTGTGCACGGATGTAGTTGCAACATAGCTCCGCCTCTTGTATTGCGATTTATTGTGTTTCCATATTGCGTTATTGTTAACCAGTCTCTGTAGTTGATGTTATCTTCCGGTGTATTTTTTGATTCCACAAAAGCTGTGCAGTTGATTTTTTCTTCTTCAATGACATTTTTTATCAGGAAACTTTTGTTGCGGTAGCAGTTCACGTTTGAATATAAAATTTTAAGCTCCATTATTAGTCGCCACACATCTCGCTTGAGCCATCGGTTGCGTAGGGGATGCCTCTTCCGGTTTTTCTAGATCCGTCATCAGTACGTACATCCAGTTGCCCGTGAAAACGACTACGGTGTCAATGTTAAATTCTTTGATGAATCTGGATTTGAGTCTTTGCAACAGTTCTGCTCTGTTCGATGTTGTCGGTTTGTTGATTTTACGTAGATACGTGTTGATTATGTGATCATGCGTCGTGATATGCGCGTGAATACGACTATTCTGCGTAATTGTATTGTCTATGGCACTACTTTTTTTGTTGAGACCTTTAACTAGCGTATTCGGGATACCTTCTATCGGTTTTGTAGGTCGTTTGGGACATTTAATTGACCACGCTACATGGTCTGTAGTGTTGCAGGCCGTACATTTTATAGGCAGATTTGTCGGGCATTTTTCCGTCTTATGTTCCCCCTCGCATTTGCTGCACTTGATCTTATTTACACAATTTTCAGTAGTGTGGGTGAATTGCGCGCATTTTCCACATGGTTGTGGCAGCGGTGGAGGAGGAGAGCTCGGTAACACTCGGAAATGTTTGTTGAGAAGGTAGAGACCTTCGTTCATAAGCTTATGAAACGAATTAGCGTTCCCAGTGATCACTCTTATAAGTGTTGTCGGTTTACCCGTGGCTCGAGAAATGATACGCTTACAGTAACGATGTTCGATATTATTGTTTACAAGAGCTCGGCTAATCGTGTCGTCGTCGATTTCGTAATCTACCTGCGTTATCACGGCAGCGAATGTCTCTGGTGGGGGAGCCCGCTGTCGCATGTTAAAGTTAGCGGATGTCTCAGAGAAGTTGTCAATAGTTTGTTCTTGTTTGAGTTTGTTTAGCATGTATAACAGCCTCTCTTTCGGAGTGTTTGATTTTAGTAAAAAACCTTTGGTTGTTTTGAGAATGATGTCTTTACATAAAGGCGCTACATTCATCCACCGACTTGCCATTTCAACCCGAGTTACTATTTTAGATGCGTTGATATAGTACAAAAATTTGTACGTTACCGCTGGTTTGCTCGTTGATGATTGTGATTGAGTGAATTGCTTTGGTGCTGTTATATGCGCCTGCGATGATGTTGACGGTTTCTGCTGACCAGTTTGAGGTTTTTTGCGAATCGATTGTTGCGATCCCGTTGTTTGACTGCTCGATGAGTCGCTGCGATTAGCCATTTGTTTTTTTCTTTTTGGTGGTCTTCCTCTCGGTTTTACCGGAATAAAATCCCTCGCGACCGTAGAGTCCGTCGGTGGGTCCTCGTATTCCGATTCCACGACTTCCATTACACAGGCGAATTTTAGTCCACCATAAATCGTACAGCACTCGGAATGCTTAGCGGTTTGAATACACGGAGCGTTCGATAAACACGTCTACTCGCTGTCACAGTTCGATTACGACTGTATTGGAACTATTAATTGAAACATCAACCGACGAACGGAGCGAAAGTTTTTTCCCCAAGAATTTTATTAAAAAAATTTGAACTTCAAAAATGTCGGAAAAATAGAGCAGTTTCTTGCCAGCATTGCTACACTTCCGGGACGATTACTATTCTTTGTTTTTTCGTTACATTGAATACTTTGTCGTTGTGAAATACGTATTTTTTGAAAATGTTGGAAGTTTTTATTGAAGTACCATTCGAATGTCGAATGAATCGCCACAGTCATATTTAGTATTAAAAAAAAAATGATTAATTTCTTATATAAGGATTACCGTAATAACAGTGTCGTAATATCAAAAAATTCGGGACACCGTGAACGCGTCATTGAAATATTCAAGATCCAAAGAATTTCGAGGCAGTCTAGAAGTTTCTACGTATACTCCCATGATGCCTGCGAGAGGACAATAATATTAGCCATAAAAGTCGCGGTATGTCCGACCAAATGCCCATTATCGTCGGTGCGATTCCCTTCTTCGGCAATGTTCACGAACGGTCTACGGCACTCGTGACTCTTTCGCTCTCTCTCTCTCTCTCTCTCTTTCTAACTCTCGAACTAGAATTCTCGCGCACACACTTACCCCTCGAGCGGGATTCGACGGAGGGAGTCGACTAGATCCTGAATCATCCCGGTTACGACTCTGCTGCCTGTGGTCTTCGAATCCCGGAAAGAGGCTATTCTCGTCTCTTCTACCCCAGCATAATACTTCGCGTCCTAACGCTGTGCCGCGCGGAAACGGTGGAAGAGAAGATTCCTTAGGACATTTCGGAAGAGGAATGAAACGATTCGCCACCCTGATGAATCACCGAGATGCGATAGCGGTACGAAACGAACGATTCGGGGAAAACGAGTAAACGAGTAGTTTCCGATCGAGAAATTCATCGAACAACGATCCGTCTGTTATATCACAAAAATAAGTTGCTCTCGTGCTTTTCCAGTCTTTCAGTACTATTTTCCTATAAATATCGTGGTAGTAGAGTGTTCAATGATTACTTGAAATAAAAAGTATTTATCGTTTTTTTTTTATTTGCTATTAATATGGGATTTATGTTTCTGTTTATTATTTTACGATTGAAAAAAAAGTCGCGTCGAATTTAGTTGTTTGGCTGATTGTTCTGAAACTCGGCACTTATGAATCTCATGTTTCGAGGATTAATTAAAAGCACTGCTATGCCGGAAAATGTTCAATTAATCGTGTAATTGAGATAAAATTTAAAAGCCAATAATTGACAAGCCTGTCGCGTTACGAGCAATCGACGTTGATAAATACGTTGGTATATTTAACATTGATTTGAAACAGCGTTGGAGTGAAACACCCGCGGATCGCCAGACAGATCAATGACATAGACTGATATGGGAATGTGAGACTAATTAAATTCTCGCTTTGTCGACACTGAAAACATCTGAAGCTCGCGTATTCACTGGTACCGCCCGCGTGGACCGACGGGACAGCGGTTTCATTTTGTCATCGGTGGAATTTTTTGAAAATAGTGAGCGTTTTATCTATCACGCGGATCGAACGCGATATATAGATAAACGAAAAAAAAGACTTAAAAAAAAAAAAAAAGACATGAAAAAAAAGTGCTTGTGCATTCTGCTATGTGCGCCCCGTCAGACAAATCAATCACCTCCGCGACTGCGAGCCCCAGAGTGTAAAGCCATGCCATGGCATTCGTGAAACGCGCTCAGCGCGGTGCCACACGCGCGAAAATCCTTTGAGTCGACACCGGGGAAAGCCGAACGTTTCTGGTCGCGGCTCCGCGCGGCCTTCGAAACCTCGCTATTCAATTTATTTCACTCGGTTCGCGGATACCCGGCCACTCGGGTTATATTACCGGACGACCGCCAACACTCTCACAAACTCGCGGCAACTTCAATTTTTTATTTTTTTTTCTTTCAGTATCTCGTGACAAATCTTCCCTGCATTTCGACGATCAAGCGGCGATTGATTAAAAACGAGAGAAAACCACGATTTTTTTTTTTTTATTAAATTTTCATGATGAATTGAGTTCTCGAGACCCATTAACGAAATTGCATTGACTACTATTTATTTCTATCAATCGACGATATTCAATAAAGATGATACGAAGTATCGAAATGGAATCAAAATCGCGTTGATAACGATGTATTTGCATTGCGGTGTTATAAATAGATTCATAAAACGTGATGAATTGCAGGAAAAAAAAGACCAACTGAGGTCTGTGTGGGAATTCCTCTTTCAATTCAAAATACCGGTGTTGAACTGCACTGAAGTTTATAACATTCGAAAAATCGCGAATTTGAATGCTATTTGTAAAATATGACTGTCAGAACGATTACTATTTCATTTATTTAAATATTTTGATATATCCTTGAAAAGGGCCATTAAATTCCATTAAAAGCCACCGAATTGCGTTCGGTCCCCACTTTTCGGATAAAAATCGTGGCGCTTAAATAAAACGTAAATGAGCTGAATAGCGCCGCGTTTGAACTACCGAAATATCAATTATGTTCCAATATTCCCGAAAAACACCAAATTTTTTTATCGAAATTCACGATCATCCACTTTTGTAAATATATTGGAATTCAACAGAGGGGTTGTCAATGCAAGAAAAAAGTATCGGGGAAGAAGAAAATGACGATACATTTGCAACTACAACGAAACGCGCAAGGAAACGTGTCGATTGGGATGAGAAATAGTTTGCTCGAGTGAACTACGTCCATAGTTCGTTCGGTGCGAGTGGATGAAGAGGAAAATGAGAAGAAGCGATGGAAGAAGAAGAAGAAGAAAAAGAAGAGATGGTAGCGATACGAAAGAAGACCCCAGTGAACGAGAGTGAATGCGCGTTGGGACGCAACCTCGCCGGGGAGGAACAACGGACATAAAGGAACGATTCGGAAGCAATTCGGTAAGTACACGTCGATTTATGTCCGAGAATCGCCGATAGCTCACCTCCATTCTCTTCGCTTTGGCGAAGAAGCTGGAAGAACAAAATCGTGGTTCGACGATCGAAGGCATATATAGCACTGTCCATAGTCGAGTCTGCCACGGCAGCAGTAGCAGTAGCAGGAGCAGCACAGCAGAAGCATTCGTCGTTGCTCCGTTGCTGATTCTGATTCTAGTGGTTGTGCGGGTGGACCTCGATGTGGTGCGGGGAGTCGACGACGGACGCCAGTGAAAGCGATCCGCCGTCGACGATCGTATTGCAACGAGAAAGTCTTGGGTCTTATATACCCCGTCCTGTCCCTCCAAGACTTCCCATATTTTATACACGCCATCCCTGGGATGGACTATCTTTCGCAGGAACGACGACGACGGGGTATTTGGGGAGTGGTTCACGCCGAAATTGATGGTCCATCCCGAACTCACTCTTCGCAAAAGCAACACAAGCGCAGAGGACTTTACACGCTTGTCTTTACGAGAGGATAGACAGCAAAGGCGTAGGAATCGGTGAGAAATATTAACGGATGTCTTTGAGGACCCGGAAGATATAAATCGCTGATTCAAGACGATTTTTTTCTTTTTTGACAAAAAAGATCAGCATGTCTTTTATGGAAATTTATGTTTGTAAAGTATATTATGTACACTCGAAAACACAAACGCAAAAAAAACGGCTTACAAAAATGGCACTCTACAAAGTCGCCACCATAAAAATAAAGTATATGTCGGAAAATATAAAAGACATCTATATTTGTAACGGCAAAAGTTCTAATATTTCATAGACATTTTGGAAGATATATCTCAGATACATAGGGTATATAGAAAATATAGGATATTTGTCAAAAAAATGATTCATAAATTATATATCTTGCGGCAAAAGTTCCATTTCGTGGATATATCCATCAGTATACTTCATTTTCCTAAAATGCCATTTCGGGAATTCTATTTTTTTCAGAAAATTCAATTTCGAATTTTCAAACATTTTTAAACACCGGCGCGTCTAGACATCTATTACACTTTTCATGATCCCGCGATTTGGAAACCTTCGCATTCGTAATGATGGCCAAAAACGAATTACCGTTTACAAGTGGTCCCATTTCCCGGTCTGCGATGAGCTTCATATAATATCGTTAATTCAGTGCGGTCCAATGTTTCTCCTTTCGGTAAATAGCATCTTAAATACATCTCATTATAAATATCTTCGTAGCTATGTGAAAAGCCCGCCGACATCAGAAACGGACGCGTATATAAATAATGTCTCGATAATAAACAAGAGGCGCAACAACATCTACGATCGTTTCACGTCTACGTCATTCCATTAGCATTAATGCGCGATCGGTTCAGTATTAAATTAAGCAGTGAATATTTAATTGTCGCGATAGGGAGAATCGAATTATGCACTTCGAATTCGATCGGGAGCGTAGCACCGGTCCTCCTCCCCCCATTCGTGCATATAACACAGCAGAATGAAGTATGCAGTATATGGGAAGACTACGATCGCGCACGACATCGATGTGTGGGTCGGCTGAATCGGTTGACTGGTTGGACTCTTGGGGCCCACACGTTCGAACCGGTGAATCCCGCGATGTTTTACCGTTTCCCCCGTCTGCCCTATCCCTCATTTGGCTTATCTCTGATTCTGACTAAGACTAATGCGAGCGATTCGCTCGATCGTTTGTAACCCCCCCGGTTAGCCGCCCGCAGTGCGAGCAAACGGTGGTGAACTGCTGTGCTGCTTTCTCTCCTCCACCTCTCGTCGACTATTCCCTCGGTCGCCACCACCTTCCTCTCGCCACAAACCCGCCATACTTCCCAGTCACACTACCGAGGGACCGACGCCGTTTCTACCCTTCAGACATCAGTCCCTACCAGTCATCCAGGCGAACGTTCCCGCGCGTTCGAGACTTTCGCCCAGAAACCGCGAACACGAGATCGTTTATCCAACCTCGCATGTAACACAACCGACCCCCAAAGCGCACCGCTACGCGGAATCGATATTCCACTGATAGTAAACTCCCGTCCGCGACAAGACTGAAGGATCGAGCGAGATGAGAAATCTCGTTAGTCGCCAAAGCGATGACATCGGCGCACCGGGGCAATCGTAACGCTATCGTTTGCAGTTATTCCCCGTAGACATCGTCATCGTTAATTGTCAGTCGACTCATACATTATACGTATCTTAGGAACTCAGTCACTAATGTGCGCTATACGCAAGTAGGTAAAGTTTGTATACGCGTATGGAAGTACACGAAGTCCCGTAGCAAGTTGACAATTAATTTGATTTCCATAAAAATGTAATAACAGTGCAATAACAAATAATTAATTGCACATTATAGTGAGGAAATTTATTATTTATTATTTATTATTTATTATTTATTATTTATTATTTATTATTTATTATTTATTATTTATTATTTATTATTTATTATTTATTATTTATTATTTATTATTTATTATTTATTATTTATTATTTATTATTTATTATTTATTATTTATTATTTATTATTTATCGTAACAGATAGATCTGTACGTATTTTGCAGAGGAAACTGAAATTTTATTTTATTTCATTTAAAAAAGATTTATCTTACATGCAACGATGTTTTCTTCGAAGGGTTAACATTATTCTACATATCAAATTATCCCCAGACATTTAGCTAATTAAGAAAAATGTACATAGGACATATACACACGAATTTCTTTTGGGTATCCGGAGTTGCCTCAATCACTTCTACATAATTGAATACTAAATGTTAATAACGCTTGGATGAGATACACCGTTGTACTACTCGAGATCCTGAACGGGTTTCTCCTCCGTTCGCAGGCTACTTTTTATCATCTTCAGCCCTCGTTCGCTTGTGTTCTACCTGTCGTTTTCATTTATTTTCACATTTTTTAATTCTTTTTCCTTCCTCCCCGTCGTCTTATTTTTTTTCTCCCTGTTGCCCCGCGCTCTGCCTCATCGTTTCTCTATCACCGTGCTAGCAGCAGCAGCAGCACCAGCAGAAGCAGCAACTCCGGTGCTACATCAGTCTCGCACGCGATTCACGAAGAAATTCATTGGCCAATGAAATTAAATTCCTGGACGATGTCGGACGCGCGTCACATATACTTTAGCCGAGGCATATTGAGTTCCCTCGGCGTGTATCTTTTTTCCTCTACATCTTTTTCTTACACTTTTGCTCATCGCGCCGCCGCCGTATCGAGGGTGAGAGCGTTATAAAAAATAATTTAAAATAATCTCGTGCTCGCCGCGTGGTTCTTATCATTCCGCATACCCACCCTACCCACTTCAAGCCACACGAAACGAGTAGAGAGCAGCGAGGAATACTGTGTTGCTGTGAATTAAGCAAGAAAGCGAAATGAAGAAAAGAAGAATTAAAAAAAAAAAAAAAAACAAATTTCTTTCGCGCGAAACTCCTTCGGAGGTCCTGGGTAAAGTCTCAGACACCTTTTCTATCGTGCAAATAATTGGAACGTGCGCGATTCCTCGCGGGCGTCGATGGAGAGACACTATTCAATTTCACTCCATTCCGTGCCTCAATTTTCTTTCGCCATTGTTCGATCTTTTTTCTCAGAAACGTCCCCTTGTTATTTTACCTTATATTCCACTATGTTCCGGTAATCGTATTTAAACATTAAATTTCGTAAGTCGTAATCGCTCCCACCCAAGAAACTTTTGACCAGCGGGGAGGCAAACAGTTAGCCAGAGCTTCGAATAATATCACGCACGGGAGTATTTTCTTTCAGCTTCTTTCTTCTTTATGATTCTTTATTTTATTCTTTTCTTGGCTTGTCCCCCTCACCGACGCGGTCACGATTCGAGACCCAGGAATAAGTCAGTCCCTCACTGAGCCCTTGGGTATATCTCTTGTGGGGCTGAAGGGAACGCGGCACGCGGGGATCACCGGAGAGAGTTAATACGAGTCGGCTGGAGGCTGTTTACACGCACAGTCCGTGATGTATTCGCGCCTCGAATTCGCGACGTCTGCGTCGACCACCCACGCGTACGAATGCCCTTCTCATTCTCAATACCACGCCGTCTGTACCTCTACAGCACTGTTGTATATCACGCGGACATTTTATATGCTAGTAAACCATAGATAGGGGACACGATTGATTTATCGTCAGAAACGGAAAAGCCGATTTTACAATTAAATATAACATACGTTTACTTTGAAGGGCATATTTACTTAGTACACTGTCGAAAATTTTATTGGATTAACAAAAGTTCGAATATTTATTTTATGCATTTCTAAATAGATTGGTTTTTCAATTCGTATCTATACAAGTGCCGGATATAGCGGCACAATTCAGCGTGAAAAATTCGTGCAAAAACGTGCAAAAGCGAAACGAATCATTCGCGAAATTCGCACCCCACGTGTATATTACTATGTAATTTTACGCGTAAATATGTGACAATTTTACAGTGACTTCGGTAATATTAAATTTAATATTTTTCGTAATTAATATGCCGAGTATTTAATATTGTCCGGAAGATGGATATGGATTTAATATCCCAGTGTGTGCGTCGAACCATCACATTCCCCAGAGCGTTAATTATAATACGGCATGTTTTTATTAACTTAATTTTAAAACACTAATGGTGAATACTACGAGTGAATCATTTTTTTTTAAATTAATATCGAAATATAAATAGTTATTTTATCTGTGTTCGGATGTAAAAAGGTGTTGATAATCTGTATGTATCAATTATTTCGATGTTTCGTGGTGACTACTGTTCAAAAAGGTCTGATTTACAAACAATTTGTTGATTTCGTTAATTATATTAACCTTAATTTTTTTTTTTTTTTTCATTACGAATAAAAATTCAAATCATACTGGAGACTCCATAAATTGTGCTCCAGCTGAATGAAAATGCGAAGGGATAGCCCTTGAAAACTGTTGATAGGTTAAATATTGTATAAACTCGAACAATTTTTTTTTTTTCTCTAACGAATTGAAATTGAATTATTCCGTCCATCCGAATGTTCGCCTCCGGCTGGTGCCGGAGTTGGCTGCAAAGTTTTCGGAACAAGGTGGTAGGTAGTTATACGAGTGCGCGGGAGCTACGCGGACGATTCCAAGGCGAGGTCGGGGATTCCAGCGCGACGACGGGACTATGTCGGATAATAATCCTGTGGAACGAGTGAAGACTGGAGGGGGGGGGGGGGGGGGGGGGAGGAGAGAAGGAGGGAGAGATGAAGCAAGAGCGAGAATGCAGCAATCCCCGGGGACGAAAGTACAAGGAAGAGTAATTAATTGACCGTCCCTCACTCTCCGGTACCTCTCGCCTTATCCACCCCTGGAGTGTCCTCCCGTACCTTTCAGACACTCGTACGACGAGACGAACAGCCGGATGATGTCATTTTTTTACAAGAAATCTTGAACAGCAGATTACACTTTAGCCTATCGTCTACCTTCGCCCCATCGGCGATATATCTCGGGTCATTGTGCCGCAAGGTACACGATTCCATCGCTTGTAATTAACTCGTCTCGTGAGATTTTAGGGGAATCCCGAGTCACCCTCCAAAAAAAAAACTTTTACACCTAATTTTTTTTGTATACTCAAGAAACTCTTATTAAAAGAACAAAAATTAATACTTAATTATTGCGGTTGGTGCTAAGTAATCGTTGAATAAAGGGGCCATATTCCTCGTAAATCGTATATCTTTTCTGTTACCCTTTACGTGGAACACAGGCTACGCTGATACCACAAATTTAATTGGCAAGATTTTGTTTAATACAGAAAAAAAAAATGTACACGCAGAAATGGGATATCGATTTACACATCGGAATAAAATGGTCCGACAGCCGGGAATAATGTGATTTTAATTTCTCCCCGAAACTCATCGGGCTTATAAAATATTTAACGAAAACTATAATCAGCGGTTCGGAAGTGAGAACCCGATACGGTCAGGAGGGTTGGAGGCACAAAGCAGCTTGCGCGGGTTCGTCGAGCAGTGAATCTGTGTGTCTATACAGATGGGTAAAGCATGTGGTGGGTGGACGATAGGGTTGTGAACGCTTGCAACGCGGTTTTCGAGGGTTAGAACGGTCGGGAGGCGGCGCGTTCAGGAGTCGAGAACCTCCGGTCCATGCAGTAAGGTCGATGTGTCCATGGGGCTCGGGCGGTACCGACGAGCTGGAAGCACGGACGACGGAGAGATATCTCGTTCGTAAGAGCGAGAGAGCGAAATGGAAGCGTGCGATAGTCGCTGAATCTTTGATGGACGAGGTCGGGGTCCATCTGCCCGACCCTTCCACGTTCTGCGTCCACTGGCGGATAGTATGCGCGGGCGAGAGGACCAGAGTCCCGCGAGGGTGAAACCCAGTAGCTACCAAACAGGACAAGCACTAGGCAACGGCAAGAGCACCGGTTAGCGACTGACCGCACAATCTAACGCGGTTGAACGCAGTTTCACGCGACGCAACCCCCCTCGGGTTGCAGTCCATGCATGCATCCCGGCATATACTAATAGGATAGTAGCCCATCGCGGCGTGCAGTTTAGGCATATAAGCGCAGTGTTACGAGTTAGGCAATGACAGAATTGGAGTACAGAATGGGGAGAGATTGGCACTTCCATTCGGGAAATTCAAATACTGAGATTTACATTCCGGATCTCCGTTTAAGGGGGTCACGCAAAAACTTGCAACTAATGGTGATGACTATTGCGTTAACTAATCGGACGAATAAAATGATTATTTCAAGTTTGTGTGAAATTAAAGTTGTGCAGTTGTGTGTAAATCTAATGAATTCGATTTAATTAACTTCGCACTGAACGTAAGGCCAGGAAATTAAGGTCACATGAAAGTTTAATGGAATTTGGGATATCGATACATCGATCGATGGGTACTGTCTTTTTTAATAATAACTGAGAATAAGAATTAATTCACGAAGATATAATATTTTTACAAATCAACTGATTACTTCATATCAACAATTTTACTTTAAAGTGGATTAAGTAAAGAAAATTTTGCAAATATTAAAAAAATTCCGAGTGAAAAATTAGTATAATAAACAAATTGTAATAATTAAAAAGTGCGAAATAATTCATTATTTTTCACGTATTATATCGCCGAGAGATTTTCACACACAATGACTAATAAATCTCCCGACGGTGTATAATATGTGAATAATAATTTATTAACGTACCTTCTTTTTTTCAATACCATTTGTTTTTTATATTTTTTTGTCAGTCAGGAATGCTCCAGTTTTTTTTTATTATTTTTATATCGTTAGGATAATAAATTTGTGAAAAAAACCGGAAGTAACGCAGATAGCGCGGACACAAAACAAAACTGATTACAGTCATGCATTTGGGGTTAAACTCCTAGACGGAGCCACTAAATGAGTACAATAATGACGCAGTTGTACTCGAGGTGTCCACGAGGTCAAGCGGCGGTCAGTTCTATCAACTATATGCGGAGCCTCTCTCCTCAATCCATTCCAAATATTATAGTTCGGCAAACATTTGCAAACCGGTCACTTTGGCACATAGTACGAGCACAAGGGGTGGGCATGCCTCGCGCTAACACATTACCGAATATTCCATATACATCGAAAATGCACAACATACAAAGCAAACGTTGCGATTTATCCAGATAACGGGGATAGGATAATGACAAAATTTTCATTGCGAGAGTTTCGAGATTCCGCGGATAGATCGTGTCATTAGAACTTGTTAAAATTTCGTTAATGATCCGAAGGGGGGGGGGGGGGGGGGGGCGTTGAACGGGATCGATCAGCAGTCAGGCAAGCAGACAGATACACAGATAGGATATTCCGAGCGCGTTTCCCCGATTTCAAACCCCCTTCTCCCCCCTCGATTTCCTCCGCCACGTTGTACACTGCACTGCTACGTTGCACCTCCAATTAGCAAACATAGCGGTTGAACCTTAACGAGCGTTGAATTCAATGTTATATATCGAATTATATCGAGCGTAGCAGAAACTTGTATCTTAGCGATCGAATTTGTAAGCACGATTTTAGCGCATTGCAGGATATCTCAACCAGTTTCAGCGACGTCGATGCGTCCGCTCTATGTAATTCGCCCAGTGGACTAACGAGTATCTCCTGAAAGTACAGTAGGTATTCTGTCGAGAGGGATCGATATTATTCTGTCTGACTTTTCAGCTTCCTCTGACTACTCTCTCAGCGGCAGCCAGACTCGCGTAACGAGCCTCCCATTAGACGGACGTTAAAGAATCAGTTTAATTAAGCACCCAGGCGCCCGCCCTCCCCCCGTCAGCCCCCTGAGCGCGAGCGAACTACTGACTCGAGTGGTGCGGACTTTGTTCTTCGCACGACTGCGCAATGGCACCCCTCCGGTGGGTCCACCGGCGGGGTGACCCTGCGCTTGCAACACCAAACACAACTGTGGGGGTCTGGGATATATAACGAGATCATTTCGCCTTGAGCGGTTTCATGCCGGTGACTCTTCTTACCCTACATGAAAGCTTTGTGTTTTGGTACATCCATAGAACAGCTTCTCGGCTCCGTTATTGTTGCCAAAAGTTTCATCGAAAAAAATGTTTTTGCCCGAAATTGTCATTTAATTGGGCCTTAAGCCAAAACTGATTTGGAATTCGTGGTGAGCGCAAAAAATGCATTGAATTAAGTGATCCGGTAGATTTTTGGTCAGATTTTGATTCAACAACAAAAAGATGGTAAACGATACCGCGATTTTAAAAACCAAAGCGTCCCCTTTATCTGTTCTAATAATAGCAAAGAATTGATGGGATTTCCGATAACAGTGTTTTTTTTTTTTTTTTTTCATATTTTTCAACCAGTCGAGTAACGCAAAGCCTTAATGTTTCCGTGGCACAGTCTCACGTCCAAGAAGAGTCGGGAAGAGAGACTGATGAGTGCGAAAAAATAAAGAAACAAGAGATAAAAAAAGGTCTGGAGGTTGACCGGAGTGATTGCGAACAAAAGTGGAAGCGTATGAAGACACTGTGAAACCGGAAAGTGCCGTAGCCGCATGGAGGGGTACCGTATAGTCACAGCATAGACCCCGTGGCGAATGGTGCCTGCTGTGGCTTTGCAGACACGACCGGTGTAGAGTTAAGGGTGCGCGGGATCGTACAATTAAATGAAGAGGACACCACCCACCGATAGCAACCCGGATAAGTTCCTTTAGCGAGTGATTAAATTTTAATTCACTTCTAATTAAATTTCATTCCTTTTTTTTTTATCTCTGAAAGATAGGAGGCAGCGACGCGAAGGTACAAGAGCAACGGGGACGACAGTAGCTTCTAGCCTGCCGGCTCGGGGGTTAGAGGTCGGTCTGTGGATGAAGTGGGGTAAAAAGGAATGAGCGAAGGGGGCAAGCGAAGGTTTCTCATACCTCGTAGCTTCAATCCCCCCGCCCCGAGGGTTTTGCAGCCGCTGAGCTTCTTCTTAAAAGGATTTATTTTAATCGTAACTTTTCTAACGAGGATCGGTTGTAGGATATTTTAATGTCGTTAGCGCGACGGCGTACTCTTTCTCCCGCTGTTGCTGCCTGGGATGCCCATCGGATAGAATTATTTTTAATCCACTGTTCGCTCCCGTGAGCACCTCTTGCCGTCAAGAGGAAAGAAAAAACAAGAAATAAAAAAAAAATATATCTTATTTTCTCTTCATTCTCGACGTTACAACAGCAGCTGTCGATACTTTTACTAGAAGTCGATAATAACTTTGATACATTGTATATACACTCTGTGAATACACAGACCGACTTTCCCTAAGTTTACTTCCCACCTAAAGTTCGTCAGTACCCAGGTGGGGTTTGACGATTGGCTCGACTCTGGCCCAGGCTTGTTTGCCAGGGCCCCAACGTTGGCACAATACTGGCCAACGATGTTGGACCAACGTCGGCATATGCAGGGGATGCTAACATCGGCCCAAGTCTGGCTAGCGATGACACGCCGATGCTGGGCCAGTGCTGGTTGCACGCACCGACGCCGAGTCTGTGACGTCACGCGTGACGAGTCCCCGTGAGATCGAAATTGCCATTAATTTATTCAAACACGAATAAAAAATGTTTAATTTGTTTAAAGAACCGAACTTTGCGTTTCAATTGCTTAAACAATCGAAATTTTTGCATAAATTGTAAAAAAAAAAAATATTGTTGATTTTTTTTGTTTAAAAATAGATAAAACAATGTTTAATTGCTTCGAAAAATCGAAATTCACATTTGATTTTTTTATAAATTCAAAGTTAACGTTTAATTCTTCGACACCTCGAAATTTGTGGTTTAATTGTTTAAATAATCGAAATTCTCGCTTAAACTGTTAAAAACAACGAAATTTCCATTTATTCGATTAAAAATAATTACAACAATGTTTTATTGGTTTGAAAAATAAAAATTTGCGTTTGGATTGCTTAAAACGAAATGCACGTTGAAATTTTTTTCAAAATCAAAATTAACGTTTAATTTGGTACAAACTTGAAAAATTTGTTTCCAATCTGTTTGAAAATTTTGAATTTAATTTTAATTTTTTTTTGTGTCTTTAAACGAATCAAACATGAATTTCGTGTTTTTTTTTTATTAAAGGTAGTCCTTTCGTTGAGTCCGACGTTATTTAAGATTGAGAAAGGATGAGAGAATTGCGAACGCTTCTCGATGATATACAAAATTTGAAAAAAAAAAAACCAAGCATATGAAAAGGTGCTGAAAAGATTCATTTTACGTAACAATAATTCCAAAATATTGTTACCAAATGACTGAAATAAAAAATTGAGCAATAAATTACTCGGCAACCGAATTTTTTTTAATAAAAATAATTTGATAACTTTTCTGAAAACATACGCATTTTTTTTAACATTTTGTTTAATGTTTACAAATTACGATTTTTTTGAATAGTAAAATCGAACAAAAATTAGAAACTAGACAAAATTTCGGAAACATTCATACGTATTCAGAAAAGTTAAATTATTTTTATAACAAAAAAAATTAAGTGGCCGGGTAATTGGCTGCTCAATTTTGTATTTCAGTGATTTGTTAATAACATTTTGGAATTATTTTTATGCATAATTTATCTCTTACGACCTTTTATATGCTTTATTTTTTGCAGATTATTATCCCATCGAAACATGTTCGCAACTCTTTCTCATTCTTCTTACCTTAAACGCAATATTTTTATTTTTAAATAAATTAAGCATCAATTAGAAATGGCATCAATTGGCAGCATTCGAAATTGTCAACATCGGTATTGTAATGTCGGGCGAGGCTTGGGCCAGGCTTGGCGATCGCCACTAAACCAGCGTTGGCTAGAACACATCGGCCAGCCTTGGCCCGAGGTTACATTTCGACGCTGGCACTCCAGTGTTGTGCCGATACTGGCCCGACCGTCAGCATCGGCAGAACCCCACCTGGGTAGTTGTGGACTTCTCTTAACAACTTTGCCCACTTCACCGAGGCTTTACATTGCTCGCTACGGGTTACAGTCACCATGTTTATGTCCCATCTGTCGGAAACCCGCCAAAGCGTGGATATGCCACGTGTAACCATTGGATTGGGTTAATACAATTAATACGTTGCGTTCCGCAGCTTCGACTCTTATTTTCTCAGGTATCAAATATATACCACCAAACCAGCCAATCGTGCGAAAATTATATCTGCGCTAAACTAACCAACCGAGAAAGTGTTATAATACCAGAAACTAGCTAAGCCACTACTGTCAGGACTTTCGCGTGAACTCTGTCGGATGATGTTTAATCCATCGGGCGAATGCGGACGAAGATAGAGGATGACGCGAACCAGTGGAGTTTCCTTTGCCTCATCCCCATCTCGTTACTTTGCATACGCGCGGGATTCTGCGTCGAACGAGAGTTTCCGGGTGTGCGCGAGTTTACCAGCCGTGCAAACCCGATGATTCGAGTGTGTAGTCACCGAAGCGCGTCTGGCTTCGGCGGACTCGGACCCCCGTTCGGCCCATACCCCTGGTCAGCACTTACCGCAAAGTCAGTTCTACTGCTATTCCAGGGTAGAATGGCGTGCCGCACAAGCCGCTGGCCGTAGCGTCCCTAACCGTACGTAGCGTATAAAGTGTACTCTATATGGTACACAGTCTATACGCGGGCCCAACCGAACTAGCCGCATCACGAAGGAACCTTCTAATATCTCACCGGCTCTTCCCGGCACCTACTATCCTCGCGCCCACTGTTCTCCCAACCCCTTGATTCCCTCGCTTTTACCTCACGACTATACGACTCCCGATGTTCTCGCTCTGACGCTGGGTATACACGCCTTGTGACTCGACGGGTTCTACCCGTACCCATCGTTTCGGTGAGAGCCGACCGTTCTCTTAATTGAATTAGCCATCCGGAATTAGCAATTTCAGATTGGCCCTCCGGCTCACCTTTTCAAGCGATGAAGAGAGAAGGGGCCGCTATGGAAGAGGCAAGAGGTCGAAGCTGCCGGACCAGATTACCGCACGCTACCCCGTTATTGCATAACTATAGCACAACCAACCAGCCCCGTTTCGCAAACCGCTCTCTTCCTCTTTCAGGCTTCTCTCTGTGAATTCGAATATGAGAGCGCATCGCGAGACCTAGGCGCAACCGGGGAAAACTGGTGTGGTACGCGCGGTCGTATAACCAATGAGATTAGAGACATTAGGGAATTAACTCTCCTATCAGGAAAATTGTTCGGTGTTCGTGTACGAAGGAGAATTTCTCATCGCTGTATCAGCGAACTTTCAGATGCTCTTGTGTAATAGAATAGCACTGTGCTCTCGTTATGTAGGTTAACCAAAGCACCGGGTTAACATTGGGCACCGAGCAGAACACCCCTTTTTAGCGATGGTGGCACGAGCGTTAATACATTTGTAGCCTTTTGCTTCGGAAAAATGATTAGCCTAATAAAAAAAAGGCTTATGCTGCCTGTCTGCTACGAATATTTGTCAAATGATTTGAACTTCTCGCAACTTCGATCCTCATCCATTTCGGCTCTATCCACGACGAGGAAAACGCTCGGTTTCTTCTAAGACCATTTGACCCGCACTCCATACTTGGGTACAAGCAATGATAGACTTCTTTTTCGGGCTCAGCAATTCTACTCGCTTGAACAGAGAGTAGGAGAGTGTGGGAGGCTGGTATATACAGAGCAAAAGCTAGTTCTATATCCAAGTATTCCCCCGTATCCTGTTCGTTCGCTTGACCAACCCCGAAGTAGCTAACTCACAAACTCGCTAGCCCAGGGGCTCCTCGATCAATCTTGGAACTCTGGAGTCCGTCCAGGTCATTAGCACCTTATCGGAATCTCGGCCTTTTCTCTGCTCCCGCGGCCATTCCCTTTCCCACTTTTCGAATGTGATTCCCAAATGCTTTTCGCCGCCCCCTCCCCTTCCCCATCTCGGTCAACTCGCGCTGCTGATACACATCCGAACTTTCGTGATCGCACGGCAAAACGACAGATATAGGAAATCCCTGACTACCAGCATTTTCCACTTACGTAAGTGTACGCTTTATCGATTTTGTATTATGTCCTATACGTGGTAGAGACTACGGCAAATAGCTACAAATACGTTTATGAGATTTTCGTAAATTCTCCCGTTTAAGAACGACGCATAAGGGAAATTCGGGTAATTCACCGTACCGGAGGGAGAATCACAAATTATTGACTAATATTTTCCGTGTCTTTGGACGCGAAACAAATCCTTTGATGGTTACATATCATCCCCACTTCTAAGAAAACATCGGCGCATGATACTAGTTTTTTCTTTTTTTTCCCCCTTCTTTGTCAACCCTTTCAAGCGTATAGTCGCGTGTATATCGATTTTCTGCGCAAAATTACAATTTTTAATTTTTTTATGTAATTTTTTGTTTTAATACAATTCTCTAATTGAAAAATGTATTGCGTACGCTAAGAGACTGCTTCAATAACGAAATTAAAAAAGTTTCGATTGCAAAAGCAGCGTAATCGAGACATTGTATTGACAAAGAAAGAGAAAATAAACAAATAATTATTCGCATATTACAACAGGGAGGTGCATTGGTAATTGAATGTTAAAATTTCCCGATTTTAATATGCGAATAATTAATGCGACCCTTCGTCGTTTCTTGTTTATGCAACACTTCATTACGCTCCTTTTTAGACTCCATGTAAAATGGATCTTTGCGAGTTCATCCATAATGTTATCGATGTATGGTATTGAAAAATGCATAACAACGAAAACTGGAGAAATTGCAACAACTCAATAAAACATATAACTCCCGTCTGTTGCGAACAGCGGAGAGTCAAAAAGTAAACGATATTCGCAAGTGACAAAAATGCGACTTACTATTACTTACAGTTAATACTCGTATAAGTAGAAGCGATTACATCGAATTGCGGTGATTTTATTTCAGAGAATTTTTTAAGTAAAGTACTGTAGAAAAAATTACAGCCGAAACATCGTCATTGCTGTTCAATTATGAAAAAAAAAATCCAATTTCGGCATTTAAAAAGTGATTTTCTGGACGAAGCTTTAACAAATGTAAATTGTATCGTTCTAACAGAAAGCGAAAGATAGAAAGAAAGAAAGCGAAACAAGTAAAAAATGAGATACGCGTTGTTATCAATAAAACATTAAACTCGTTATCCTTTTTCCTTCCACGTTGAACTCAAGCGAAAGAGATACTATTTTGTCGGTAAGTTTATTAGCCGCACAGTAAATTGTTTCTGCTGTTCTTTCTCTTCCTCTTCGCTTGCAGCGTATTTTCACATACGTCCTCCGATCGACGTTTGCGGCTGAACTCCTTGTTCTTTTTTTTTTGTTTTCTTTTCTTTCGCCAGCGAGTCTTTTCATTGTAGGCGTTGTATATTTCGGCAATAAAAGTCTCCGCGAACAATACAACGCCGTACGTTTCGTCGCTCGTATCTCGCTTGCTTCTCGATCTTCGAGCTCGCGGATTTTCGATCTCAACGAACGAACGGCAGCGGCGGGCAAACCGGGGTGTATTTCCTTCTGCCACACGCTCACTGCCTCCGTACGTCGTGACTCTACTCGAGTATCCACTGCGTGCGATATGCGCACCGGTGCATAAGTATGCGACATTGAAGGTAAACCGTCGAGAGGTTGCCGAAGCCCCGAGTCGTTCGAGAGTCAACTCGACTCGGGTACCACCGCGGGAACCCGGCAGAGATCATTTGCGTGTGATCGTTACTCTCGCAAGTGTATACCAACTATGAATGCAGGAAAACATGCATCTATAAGCGGATGCACGCTGAATTTTGCATTTGCATCGGTACGCAACGACGAGAACTACCCTCTTGGCTTACGTCTATGCTTTGAATAACAACGTTTGTACACAAACCCTTAGTCATTTTTTTGGATTTTTTTTATCGTCATTCTATATCTCCGTTATGGCAACAACGGCGAATTCATATGGAAAAATTCTACCAATTTAGCATACTTTATACTTCGCATTATTTCTCATCTCTACGAGATATACAGGCATTAAATCTCGCTGCGATGTGGCGCCAAGCGAACAAGATAAAAGTGGTGAATCATGGCACAGGCACGATAAAGATGGACCGGTGCGTTAATCCCACCCCACCCATCCGCCCACTCTTATTTGTCGAAACAACAGTGAGAGAATGCAAGAGTTTAAACTTGACCCAGTTTTGCGATATATTATGCAAGTTTACGCACTCGGCGAATACTTTTTTTAAACTTTATCAGATAATTGAAATCCGCGACTTCGGTTAGTTTATTTTTTGTTTTTTTTTTTTTTTTTAATTTACTTCGATTTCACATGCAATATTTTTCGCCTTTGTTAATACCGAATCCAACCTCGATTAATGGTGGATAAAACAATTATAATTTCTTTCTCTCTGATTTACGATAAAAATATCTTCGTTTATTAATTCTCTTAGTTTCTCCTAAATCGCTAGTTACGATACAAATTCACGCTATAACAATCAGAATGCTCGACGAAAATGAAGTCATGAAATTTCTTAAATGTCGTGACATTAAACGCAACTCGAAAAAAAATCATGAAAACTAGAAGATTAGCGTGAATTTTCGAAATTCACAACCCCGCGATTAGTAACCTATCAAGAGACGCCGTAGCCTCTCGACGCCAAGTACTTAAAAAATTTTTTTTTAGGTTTTTCAGGTCTTTGTTCCTAGTTGAATATTAACGAAAAGATTAAGGGTTGAAAATTTGAAGTTGTAAGGGTTGAAAATTTAAAGTTGTAAGGGTTGAAAATTTGAAGTTGTAAGGGTTGAAAATTTGAAGTCGTAATGGTTGAGAATTGAAAAATGAAATCTATAGAAATGCATTTTGTAATGAAGCGACTTAAAAAATGCAACTGAAACGGAATGCATACTGAAGTATCGTATGTTACCATCTTCGGTTATACGCCAACCGGAACTTACGAGAACGACTCCATCAGGCCTACGAAACTTGCGCATACGAGACTGTCGTCTTACAGCGTATTCACAGTGCAAGAGGGGAACGAAAAAAAAAAAAAAAACAAGGTAACGCTAAGCCGTCGAAGAATGTAACTCGAGACCAGTTTCATGTGTACACAAACTACTGGTCGTTCCGCAGGCTACTGCTGCGCCAGGTTATCGCTAATGTACGCATACGAAACTTACAGTATACGCGTTCGCTACCGGTAACGCTGTATTGGTACACAGCTACCGTGTAGATATACCTCGTTACCCGATATTATTAGCTGCTAATACGAGAGCATCGGCTCTGCTGCCAGTGCTGCTTCTGGCTCCCCGTCGGCTATTTAGTAACCGTAGATGTACAGTCTATCGGGACCTTAAGACCCAGTGATGCGAATTTTACCTCTGCATTCACATTGCCGTATCTCTGGCAAGAAATTTACCCGGAATACGTAATGCACGAACTATCGTCAATGATTTTCATGCAAATTACCATCGGCACGTCGGCATCCCGAGACTTTGTTCCACAAATGAAAATATCATATTTTTCAATTATCGGCAATTCAATTTTCTGGAAAATCAATTATCCTTAAATAAACGGAGTTTCGTAGTCTTACATTGTTTTTCCGCCGTACCAAAAGGTAATTGGATTCCAAACTATTTATAGAAGAAAAGTTAATCAGTTTTGAAAAGGCAATGAATCTGTAAGATTCTTGCCATTCGTACATTGTGCGAATATGAAGTCGATATATTTCGAAAAATTACGCTACCGCATGAAGAATCGTTTGTGAAGCCTCATTTCTACTGCTGATGGTAATTTTATGAAAAGCGATATAAATCTGTGCATCGCTCAGATTCACGTCCATCGAAACGTAAATATATTGGGAGCATTAAATTTCATAAAAGAAATAATGGTAAAATAAAAAAAATTATGTGCGGAAGCGGAAAATAGCTGTGGGAGGGGGAAAAAAGGAAGTAGTGAATATACTGAATAAATCGGTGCACTGAGCGTGCGTGCCTCGTTGAATCATCGGTTAAGTTATGTACGGTTTTTGCAAACAAGCACACGGTATAAAGGGCTACGCGGAGAAGCGTTATGGAAGATTCACGAACGAAATAGATCACCGTTAGTAGGTAGTTTACTGTCGGAAATCGCAAAAGCGCGAGCCGTTGCAACGCCTACCCGACGTTCACCGGCCGATTTCATGTTTTCGTTTTTTTTTTTTTTTTTCGTATTTTTTATTTATATTTTTATGCTTATTTCTGCTCTGTATACATCTCTTCTTGTACAGTATGCTTCACCCGTTTATTCCACCCACGAGTAGTGAAGCAGTGAGAGAGAATGATGCCAGTGGTTTGAATAATCGTACCGAAATCTCGGTTACACGCAATAGACGTGTGGGTCGATGTAATGTACGATGATACGGCACGAAGTCAAGCCATGCTAACGCACTTTAAATTGTTCGAACCCACGCGGAAGCTTACAATTTTCGCTACAAGTGCGTTTTCACTTCTTTTTGTTTTTTTTTTTTTTTTTATGTAGAGTATCAAAACGCATTTGCTGATTGTATGGCGCATTTGATTTTGTTGCGCGCGACTGCGTTCGAAATTTTATATTTCTTTCTCGATGCCGCAAAACTATTCGAATTCCAAGTTTCGAGCTGAAACGACTGAGCGTCGTAAAATGTCATGCCATTCGTTCCAATCGTCGGGCGCTTATCCCAACTCGGGATTTCCGTAGATAGACAGCCGCGAAATGCCAGTTTTTTGTGTTGTCACGACGCGATGTGTATGAGAAAAAATTGTGGCTATACATCGCGAAGCGCGAGATGGGAATAAAGTACCGAACGCGCGTGAATAGCGTTGAAAGATCTGCGGAACATTCGGTTCGTGGTACGAAAAGACACTTCGCTGCTGAAGAATGTACGAGAATCTTATTTCTACGATATTATCCTGAATAACTGTGCAATTAGGTTACAGTAAATGGTACAATATCACCATTTTATACTTAAAGGTACATGCAGTCAGAGACTAAAAAAAATTCAAAAAATATTAAAATACAAAAACGGATATGCCGACCGGAAGAGAGACGTTTTTATTTATTTTTTAATTTCTTTCCGAGAGAAATCGTTTAGTGATAGGCGCTGACCAGTGCAAACGCGGCATCTAAAATAAAAAAATAAAAATGAAAGGGTCGTTGGCGATCGCCGATTTTTTAAATAATTTTTTTTACCCTTTGGCGGAAAATTAAATCCGAAGTATGAACAATCGGCATGTTTACCAAATTTATTACGAAAAGGATATCGAATTCCGAAACACTAAATCCAAAAAAAAAGATATCGTCAATCTTCAAGTCGATAAGGATCGTCATAAAACATATTTTAAATTAGACCTTAGAGTGTTCGCTAAGTTAAATATTCAGACGTTGAAAATACGCGAGGATCAAGGGCCTGTAGTATTGCGAGGCTAGAACCGATAATCCCTGTGCATTCTGAAACCCCATGCCTTATCCCCGTTATCTCGAGTACACTCTCGCCGTGCGCGTAGAATTGGCAGAGGAAAAAGAGGAGATTTTTCAAAAGCATTACCCGGAAGCGCAGTCTCCTCGGGGGCTGTAGCCGTCAGCGTTTATCGCCTGCAGGGCACCGGCCGAACCCTCGACTTCTCCCCCTCGTTTTTTTTTCCTCCCACTATTCGCGACGCAGAGTCGTCGCAACGATTTTTTTTATTTTCTTCTTTTTTTATTTAATTTTTTTTTCTCGCTTTTACTTTTTTTTTCTCTCGGCTGCTCTGCCCATTAAATCATATCACTTCCAGTGCGCAATTATTTAGGTATTAGCACACTCTTTCGACCAACCTGCGCTGGCTTCGGGTCGCGAATTCCATTTAATCTCAACTGATTATATATTCGAGACTCTTTCCGGCTACCGTTATAAGGCTCGACTCTGGCTTTGCTAGACAAATTGTATGCTGATAATTTCATCGTGGCGACTCTCGCTCGTTGGCAGAGTTCCCGACGGGGCAGTCTCGTTCTACGCGAACATGATCGTGAGCCTTCGATCATCGGGCTCTCGAACTTTATCGCGAAAAATCGCGAGACCCGTTCGCTATCTCCCGGAGGGACCGACCGACCTTTCGAAACTGCGGACACTTAATATACTGCTGCACGTATGTATAGATATATATAGCGATGGACGTACATCGTAAAGCTCGACATGACGAGGAAATATCGCGGTAGATTTATCGATTCATCGGAAGGGGCGCGGGATCGAGAGTCTTGTTACGGGAGCGCGAGCTCTTGTTCATAGACAGATCATGTGGACGGTATGGATCATTAATGATAGAAGAAAAAACGGCCCTTCACGCCCACCTATAGCCCCCGATGTGGTATTTCAAATTTAAACTATCGACGTAGTGGGCATCTGTTATCAGAACGGTACAATTACTCGGAGCTGAACCCGCAACCTTCGATGTATGTTGAGAAAAAAAATAATAGTTTGCATGCGAGAAATTTTTTTTGCACCATACCGTGACCGCGTAACCATGTATTGAGGGATATACGTACCTGAAAGGGAAAAAAAATGGCATCGTTAAAACCGAAGCGATAAGCATACGTAAGGGTGGGTTCGACAATTTTAGGTCAATAATCATGTATTATTTTTTTCTTATCGGTAAAATGGAATTTTAGGAAAAAATATTCCATGCAATTGATTGTTCTAATCCGAATATAATAACGAATGGAAGGAATTATTTGTGTTTGAAACCTTTAAAAATTTTTTTCGTTGAACCATTTTTTTAAAAAACATCTTTTTTAAATATTTAATTTTCTCCGAAAAAAGCAAAAAAAAAATGGCGCCTAACTCTTTAATTGCACAAGTACCGTTTGAAAGTATAATGAAAATAAATATACGAGCGCGAAGTGCGGAGAACGGGGTTACCACGAAAAAGTACGAAGTGTGACAATTTTCCTGCTACTCATAAAATATTAAGGTTGAGAGGCACTTTTGTAGTATCGTCGCGAAACCGTGTATTTTTCTCAAAAGGATTGTTATTCTTGTCGTTCGAACGGCTATATAGGCCAAAGGCCGGACCGATTCGCTTTACGGGTACTCATTTTTCCTTTCGCTTCGGAAGTTTCGTTGTAATTTTGCGAACCCGTTGCTCATTTTCTCGTCAGACCGTCTGCACGTTTGTCGACAATCTCTGTTCGTCCATCTCGTCGCAACCCCGTCCTACGAGGCTAGCTACGGCGTCGTGTCTCGGGTTCCACGATTCTTCGCTTGAAATTACCCGAAACGAAGCTGACCTCGTTCGCCCGATCGACTTCCTTCTCTAACCGTCGACTGCCACAACGACGACGAAAAACATCGACAAACGAGACACAAATTCACTTTCTGAACTCTTCTCCAACGTCCACCAATCTCCGCTAACAAAATTCATACACACCGTACGGCGAGTCCGCTAAGAGGTATTCGAAATTACTGACTCCTTTGCGTTCACTTGTCTGTCCAAACAACACGATATAACATCGAGAATATTTGTAGATTGTTGACGAACAAGAGGCATGTTGAATCAAATTTATCAATTTTTCTGGGAAAATATATTTAGGACTTCTCTTTTCATTTACATTTTTTTGTCTCAAGAATTTTGCATTAATCTTTCAACGATCGATTGCCGATATTTTCGCTAACTTGGAATCACCATGTCGTGATCTGCGTCTTTTATCCCGGACGTCTAACAATCGACACATTTTTCGAGTTATCAGAATGCTAAATTAACAAATCCGTGTGCATGGTCAGCTACCAAAATAGATCAACAGGTTTAACATGCGTTTAAAAAATGTATTTGCGTCCCGGAAGACTAGCTACCTAGAAAGTGCTTTTATGGATTGGTTTCTCGAAACGCAGCAGCCAACTGACGGCAGTTTTATGCTTGTTAGGCAAGTCGTATTTTGCGGCTAACGTACCGACCAATAGCTTTGTACTTCAATTAATTTATTCTCCATATACCTTATTTATAGATTATCTGGACACCCGGGTGGTCTTTAATATCCGGGTCCGGGTGGAATAAAAAAAAAGGAAGCCGGTTAAGTCGAAACTGAATAATTGAAATACCTCCAAAATTGAAATAACATAAACAAGTTTCGTTGTCAGAAAACGATCTTTCTTAGAAATCGAAAAAGGATGAAAGCTTCGTTATCGTCAATTGCGCACGGGCAACCACCTCGGAGAAAACACAAAAAAGGGTTTCCAAAGGGTTATTGAGAATCCTACAGGGAGCCAATTACGTAAACGAAAAATCTAAAGAAGACCCGCTTGTTGCGTTGTTTGTTCCGAGTATCGGGTATGGATTACTAGCGCTTCCGAATATCTTGAAAATTTACTCGGGGTGAACTCGTATAAAGCCGCTGCAGTCTTACGAAAATGTTCGTTCTTTGAAATAAATACGATCTCCATCTCGCGTATATACACGTCAGCGCGAAGTTATGCCCGCGAAAAACAAGAGCCCAGAGAAATGAGATGAAATCGAGAAAACTAATGAAACATCGATAAGGATTCTTGGAAAACTAATAATTGCTCACAGCACAAATTGCTCTGCTTCGCATTTGCGGTCGCAAAGGATCAATGTTCATTCGACGAGTCGGCGAACCGGAGGAAGGAAAAATAAAAGGCTCGCAGCAATTGTAAGAAGAAATTGCACGGGGTAATAGTGAAAAATATACTTTATCAGATGATATCGGAATTTTTTGGCACGGAAACTCGTATTCCAGAGGGATGAAGGAGGGGAAAGTAGCCTGCAATTATGTGTAATGCAAGTGTAGCGAGGTCCCCACGCCGATTCGTCGATTAATTATACCGTTCGATTGCGTGCAATCTGCAGTTGGCTCAACCAAGTCGATACTCAATATTTCCGTCTCTATACAACACTCTATAATTAAATACACAATATTTTCCGCAGGGCTGTTGATCATTCGGTTAATTACTTGAGAAAGTTTGTGCGCATCGAATGCTCCTCAGGGTGTGTGCAAAGCGATCGTTGATTAACGACGCTTGTGACAAGGGCGATTCGTACTTGTAACCAAGCGACTTAACTACCGTATTAAATATCATAAGCCCCGCTATGAAGAGACTTCCCTTAGTATTTTCTTCGTACAGATCTCAACGAAAAATCAACTACATAATCGCGCTGTCTTATCCCTCGTATCTCGAGCAACGTTGGCTGATGCAACATAACCAGAAGCTACTAATATCCATTTCGTAATCAAACGGCATTATGCATAAGCATAAACAAAACTGGCGAGAAACGTGATATCTTCGTTAACCGAGTTGGCAGACGCGTATCCGGGAGTGAGGAAACTGGGAAAGACATAGATCGTATACTAGTTTAAATAAGGGCCGATAATACAAGCGTGCCTCGTGTATTATGGTAGACGAAGTAAGCCAACACAACGGATCGTTCGAGAGCGAAGGTTGTATAACGACCGCGTTCTCTTCTGTGGGCTTCCCTTCTCGTCGAATCGCTAATTAATTTTATACCCCCGTAAAACGGTGAGAGCGACCAACAGGCAAAAAGTCTGGACGATAATGCGCCCGCGGGAAGCAGGGATGCGAAGCGTCTCGCGAGTTATGTCCGGGCCTGCTGTTGCTTTTGCTTTTCTGGCCACGCTTAGAGGGAGCTGGGATAGCGTGTGGGTCCGTTGCCTTGTAAACACAAGCGAAACGGTGTAGGTTTTCAGCAAGAAAACAGATTGGAAGCTAGCAGACCCGATTTTCAGGCAGCTTGAGGAAGGCAAGAGATCCGCCCAGCATGAAGACAATGAAGGAAGCAGGTGGGTGTCCAGGAATCGTTTCGATTTTTGCTTCGCAATGACACACACGCACACGTATACATACGGACGAAAGGGTCCTCAAACATTTCGAAGCCTTGCCGACGCTTGTAGAGCGACAAGGTGAACGCGGAGCGAAGAAGAAACGAAATGAGAGAAATAGAAGTATATTCGCCAGAAGCAAGACCCAGAAGCAGAGTGATAAATGGACGGGATTCAATTTGAGGCCAATCAACATTCTCGTCTTTTCTCTACCGACGACGCTCCCTTCTGCCTCTCGCGTGTGTATGTGGTATTCTGGATGTATGATTTCGTGACGATCGTTCGTCTGCCTTCTGCCTCGATCGTGTCTTGTTGCGAACACAACTAAGCCCATCAGACTATGTGTCGTTTGCTTTTTCTACCGCATATTCACCTCGGGTTGAGCATATTGTCCCGTGTTACCGACTCTCTCGCGACTTTAATTTCTTCAACACGAAGATGAGATGCTTGGCGAGATATGGACGCAAAACTACCAATTCAGTGATCTAGAATTTTTCCACAAGGTATCTCTATCAGAGTTGCTGCCCTTAATGCTATGGAAAGTCCTCTAACCTATTTTTCATTTCCATCCATCAACCCCTGACTTGATTTTCCACTGTATATCCTATGAATGTATGTAAATGCCTTCAAATACGAAATAAACGGACAAACAGGCGACGCAATCAAATTCAGCAATTGGATGGAGTGTCGAACGGAGTGGAAATAAGTATAAGAAACCGTTACCAGGCACCATACAACTTAAATTACATTAACTTTGTTCCGTACTTTGGAGTAGCGTGAACCCAGGCGCGCTGAAGCACACGGAGAATTGTCGCACGCTATTTTTCTATTATAAGAAACATAATGGGTCACGTAACAAGCGCCGAGCTACCCTACAATTCACCATGGCACTTGCGTACTCATTATTCCGAAGTATAACACGAGCGCACTAGGCATCGATCACAGAGTCTAGCAAAAAATTCATACCTAATGATTATTTATACGTTTAGATAAGAAAACTTCGATCAATATCGTCGCAAGACAGAGCGTCACGATCAATCTCGGCTTTTATCGCTCCTTGGTCTACTTTTCGTCGTGTCGACGCGGGAAAGGCTTGAAATTTATGCATAAACATCGATGTACATTTCGTTTTATAGCATGTTATATTATGCATAAAGTGGGAGACCTCTTGCGCGCATGGAGATGATGGCATCTCAGCGCATTGTTACGTACGACGAAGTGGTAAGTAGCCTCGGTGCCTGGCCACCCCTTTGTGACCGCATCTCCGATTGCATCTACCCTGAGCAATAAGGTGCCCTTAGAGAGGCAACTACTCTCCGCAGGCACTATTCGCAGTCTAATCAACTTACCTAGCCGGGCGTTACGGGCTTCAGGCAGGTAGGGAAGAAAGGTAAGATGGGTAAGGTATATACATATATACGTTCCTCCAGTGTTCTCACTAACCCGCTGCTGGTGCTCCTCTTACCCTCTCGTTTTATAAGTTCGTCGATGAAAATTTCAAACTCTTCTCGAGCTGTGGGCGCGGATAGCTTCCAGGGTTGCACCCTCGATATCAAACGTTAATACAGTGTGGAAGAAATTCCTCGACTATAAACGAGATATGCTTGGAAAACTTGAAGGCATAATAATTTGCCTGGCATGGGTCAATACAACATATTAACAGAGTTCTATAGACACGCCAGATCGGTAGGTTGTAAAGTTTATAGGATGGCGTAGAAAATGAGGAAAAATCTTACTTTCATCCTCTTGGCCTTTGCGCACGGAAAAAATGAGGATTTCGAAGAACTCGGAGATTCCAGAATTATGAATATAATTCTGTTAGTTCGATATTAGCATTAAAATGTCAATACTCCGAGATAAGTAATTATGCGCTTATACATATCGCAGCGGTAGTAACATTCATTAGACACTCCAAGCACTACACCCCTTCATATACTATTTATCGACTAATGGTAAAACATGAACGTTTCGAGAGACAAACATGAAGCCGGTCAGTCGAAAACTAATCAAACTGCCGATGCCCATGAACATTCCGGTGCGCAAATCAGGGAGCACAAATAGCCCATGTACGAGAACGAGAGGTACAGATAGAGAGCTCTCACGGGCGAAGTTTCTTCTATCCGGAAGCGCAGGGGATGGTTCGCAATTAAACAGCTTTCGACGTGTTTTGCTTTCGCAGTTACGCCGTTGAATTCAATTGGAACTCCGGTACAAAATTACATAGGTAAAAATATATCGAGCCGTTTTCATCGTCGAAACGACATTTGCCGAAAGTTTATAGGGCGAATAAATAAAAATTCTTTTATTAAAATAGTAGTTGATAAATCTCTACGTTCCCGGTAACGCATGGAGATGAATGGAGCGAGAGGAAAGATCGCAAAATGCATGCCTGCCCCTCATCCACCCACCCTCTGCGTCGCCAAGTCCCACGTCACAGTTATACAGGCGGAACGGTAAAATCTATGGAAATTTGCGCTTTTATTAGCATTCATATCCCAGTGACTCAGAGCTGGAGGATTCTAGTTATAACTCTGCGCACCCAGTCACTTCATTCATATGTGTTATTAAAATTCTTATACTGCGTTTGAGAAACCCCCGGCATCCCCCGATGTTAGAAAAGAATACGGAGAAAAAACTGTACAATTTGCATTACATTATGTATAAAAATGTTGTAAAAAAATCATTAAATTAAAATGTAAATAATGGCTGTAGAATACAGACGCTTTCGAATGAAGGGTCATTAGCGACCCTCGGCGTTGTAACATGTTAATTAACAAATTATTTATTCGTTGCATTTTTCATTCGGCTTCGTTATTACTAATTAGAGGTTTACACAATTTATTTTCCAACACTGGATTTCCGGCAATAATTGCAGTATTGCCGAATCCCAATTTTATCATCGAAAAAAAAAAAATCGGCGGAGATGAACAATTTTATTGTTATTTCGTTGAGATAAATATGAGAGTGAAAGATCATATGTGTTTAACGTTGAATTCAAGCAAAATATAGGAATAGTTGAAAATGCTATATTCGTAATTTTGTAAGCCAGTTTCCCAAGCTTTAGCTTTCAATCCCAGTTCACCATTTCCAGTGAATTTTCCCTCCTCATCCTTCCTACAGTTCTCGTGGCTCGCTTCGTCTCTCGATCGCTCTCTAGCTTACGCCACAATTTCCCTCAAGCTTCGGTGGTGCGATTCGGGAATACCACCGATAACCCGCGTTTACGTGTATCGACTCACTGCCTCATTCCCTCGGTACGTTTTGTACACCACAGCCGGTTTATGCATATACTCCTGTGTACGAATCTCGAAGCTCACGTTTCACGTCTATACTCTATGCCATATCTGCGGGAAGGCTTTCAATGTATCTGTACGAGAGGGTAGTTTAACGGGGTTCACCGGAAAGCACCTGCCAGAATTACGAGAATGCAGACAATGACGGGATAATCATCATTATCGCAGGATATGGCATAGAATGCTGTGATAGGTCATCGCATTGTTTACGAAGCTTCAAGTGCTACCCGAAAACCTGTATCAGCCATTAATCCTCTAAATACATACCTCCCGTACTTTATTTTCATAATCAGTTTGACAAGATTTCAGATCGGTAGCTATTAGTTAAATTCAAGAATTTGTGGCTCAATTCGCGGGTCTTGAAGTCTGATTTTATAAAAGTCTTATTGTACTAAACAATGAATGTAATTTTTTCATAAGCATTAAATTGTTTTCGGTGTATAAATAGAATGAAAAAAGCGCACATCAAGTTGAAATAAATTGACCGTTTTATGATTGAAATTAACTGGCCGACTTCTATTTATTGCGACAAAAGTGATAAAAGCCATGTGCTTCACTCTATTCGTCATTTATAGCCTATTTACGAAGCTAGACATGTCGCAAACAACGAAAAAAAATTATACAAAAGCACCGAATCCCTTGCGCGAAAGTGTACAAAATTGATGGATCGCCCCGGCGTGTGTAATCGTTGCTTCATGGACGAAAAAAAAAGAATAATAATGAATTCTTATCTCTGGGTCGCAGGCTTGCATGTCACAGCTTTTCGTTTCAATCACAGTCGCGGTCACCCATCGTTCCCGTTGGGTTATCGATAACTTTCAATCATTTCGCCCCTCACGCATTCATCGATCACTTGACGCGATTCTTCGGTCGCATCTATGGCGAAGGTGTTTTTTTTTTATACGAAACTTTTCATTGCACGAATGCATCACTTATCAGCAATATACTATAGGAAAAAGCCCGTCGATCCCTTCGCTGACGTTGTCGATCATTTCACGTCAAAGTTGCGAATGCATTTTTTTGAAAGGCCGGCAGGTATACACTCCCAACACCTTCCGTCCCTCGATCTTGTCCTCTCTCGACGACAAATTATTCATTATTCAAATTTAATCGATAAGGTGCTATGTATACATAATGTACGTGAATTGAATTAGATTTAGCTACTGTAATTTAATATTAATCATCAGTATGAATTTCATGTCTTATTGGATCAATGAGGGGCTGTCCCTTAATTGCTTTTCCAGCTAAATACATGTTACAGCGAGACACTTTGATACGAAACTTGTAGCACTAGACTAAAGACACGACAGCCCAGCCGAGTTCTCGCATGCATTCGCTTGTCTAACTGTCTCCCTGCATTACCGAAACATTCCAGGTATATCCGCATCAGCCACGGATATAGAGGAGCTGTTCTGTTCCAGACGCGTATACTTCGAGCGTCTCTCGCTTGCCACGTAACTCTCGTAATGAAATTCTTGGCATTATTAAATATCATTCGGATGGTGGAGCAACTGAACTCGCGGGCATAACGGAAACCCAAAACCATGATGTCGCGGCGGAAAGGGAGGCATCCGATTTGACGTGCGAACGGAAAATGGTCAGACGCATGCTTCTGATAGCGGTAGTACCTGAGGCATTTGTACTGTTCCGGAGAATACAATAGATTTGGAATTTATCAAAAGCCGATCATAAAAGAGCCATGGAAACGGTCCTCGGACGGGATTGCGGAAGGCTTCCTATTCAAGAAGTATGTCAAGAATTTTCGTCACCAAGGTGATTTTCCACTGTTGCCCCTGACGATTTGATGTTATAAAAGAATGGATAAGATTTTTTCAGAATTCTGTATCATTTTTTGCCCAAATGGATTTCCAAATATATGAATCTAAAGTTGAACCATTTAATATGCATATGCGAGCTTTACGCATGCTATTACAAAAGTACTTTAAAAAAAAAATTTTTTAGGTAATTAAAATATTAGGGAATCATAAAAAAAAAAAATCGAGCCGTGGTCATGCATTTTTGAAAATATTTCTACCCGAAAAATCTATTCAACCGGTATATATGGGTATAAAAAAAAATCTCCAAACATTAATGTATTATATAAGGTTATGTCCGACTTTTCGCCGAAAATTGATTTAAAATCAACTGTTGTGAGTTTTAAACATTACAAACATATGAAAGACTTTTATTTTTATTTTAGTAACTTTTATAAGTTGGAAGGATCGAAGCGGAAAATTAAATTTAAACAGAAAATTGTTTAATCTGTAGCCTAACAAGGTCTGCTTTTAGAACCTTTGACAATAACGATGATCCCAAATTAGCCTTTTAATGCGATTTTCTGATATGGCAACTTCCGTTACGCAACGTTACTGACCGGTAGGTGATAAATATCCTTAAACAGATTATTATATTGTCTATAACATATCTTCCTAATTTGATTTATTGTAGCCACGTAGGTAAATAAGTGATGGCATATCTCACTTTTCCTATGATTGTCGCAAATATTTCTATTGTTTCCGTAATTGTTTCCGCCGCGTTGTCGTCTCTCGAATAATTCAAGTTCTCGGTACGCATCCCATAAGTCCAAAAATCATGCGAACCAAAGACAGGGAACAGAAATGCGAGGTACGAGGCTGAAGTTCGAAGCGAGCCGAAAACTGAGTTTACGACTCTGGCGGGAACGCCCGCGCGAAAATTAAGAGGAATTTTAAGTTATTACGAGAGTAAGCGTTCATGGGTTGTGGTGGCGGGTACAACTGCAGAGCAGAGCAGACTTTAGGGGGGTTTGGCCCGCGGAGGGTCGTGCCGTGTCGTCGTATATTTCTCTGTTCGAGTAATTGGTCCAGCAATTACCCGGCAGCCAGAGAGCAACGTCGAGCGTCCGGGGGCCGCAGTCGTTGCTTGGTGTGCTGATCCTCGCGTGAGAACCTGCTGGCTTGCTGATGGTCAAGTCTGGCAAGTCTTTCGCTCTTCTACTTCTTCTTCTTTTTCTTCTTCTTCTTCACGAAGTCTTATAGAAAGAAACAGTAGAGTCGGTCCGTCTTCTTCTTCGCAAGTATCCTACCTTCGCGTATGCGTGTGTATTCGCGGTTGGTTCCCGTTGGCAAGAAAAGTTTCTTTGCAGCAAGGGCAAGAGGCAGGACGAAGGGGGGTTTTCTACTCCAGGGCTCTCGTTCGGCAGGACCGACAAAGCGAAGATTGAACGACCGTGGGCACATCCGCGCCCGGTTCAAACTCTTCGGCCGCACGGATAACATGAACATCACCGCCAGCAAACCCCTATTGAAGAGTGCGCAACCGAAGAAGCATCGACGATCAAGCTCGCGGCGACAAATTGCCGCGAGAACTAACAAAATAAAATGATAAATATCCAGGAAAGAGGGGATACAGAGAGACGTTACAGGAGTAGTCGATTGATTGATGGATTATGATGGAGAGGAATCTCGGATGTTGCTGCCGCTGGGCTATGCACTTCCGTTGGTCAAGAAAACGAGAGCATCCACACGAAAAGAGAGTATACGATCGAAACTTGAAGAGTGAAAAGAAAATAAAAACGTATCTCCGGCAAACATTCCCCGATCGGAGGGGGTTCGGGACTTCGATAAATATTGAAGAAAAACAGCTTTCACAGTCGACGAAGGTTTCAATCTCGTGCGAGAGCCCTTTTGCCATGCGACGAAAAGAAATGCACCCCGTATACACTCGCCGTATTGACAGGGAGGAGACTCTTGTGTGACGGTTGCTGATTATTGAATAATGGAATACGCTTTAATGCAGCATCTTTTTATCGTAGAACGAGACTTGTACACAAGAAAGAAATAACACGGGTGTCTTCCAATGGCTACGATACAAATGGGATTGATTACCAAATTCAGCGAACCGTGACAGGGTTATTCTCATGGTTAGTCGCCGTCAGCGTTGATGAGTAAACTTGCCGATATGCTTTACGTTTAGTCGACGACGATCTAATTTACCGTGGCTATCACACAAGAATGAAGGAAGACATCGTCGCGAGACTCTAAAAAAAAATGAAAAAAAAAAAGAATGAAGAGAACAGCGATGAGGGCTTTGCTTGCCACTGTTCCTGGGTAGTACCAGGCTGGGGTAGGCGGGCGCGTAAACACTTTAATTCGCCGCGGCGCGCAAACGTTATTACGGCCAGCACTCCGCCATTAATCATCCGAGGCATCGTTGCCCGGCATTAATTATCCCGGCCATTTTCTAGCGTGTGCCGGAGCAACGGAGCTGCACGCAGGGTGTAGAGAGCACCAGCAGTTTCCCGGGCTTCCGTGATCCTCACCCCGTCTCACTGCCACTCCTCCCCTCCACCATCACCGACACTACCATGGTCTGCCAAGGGGTGAACCCGACCTCCCACAACGGGGTTTCGAGAGTCAGCCTATTCGCATGAAATTGATACGTTCTCTACTGCCCCGTCTCTCCGCGCTTCCTCTCCTTCACTTTGCTCTCTCGTCCTCTCTGTCCCTGTTGTGTATTAAACCTCCTCAGCTCCTCATCCTCCGTTCAGATTGGAGCACGTAAATGGTGTTTCTGTACAGTAATCCATGCGGGTAAACTTCTACCCGAAATTCTCGTACGCAACATTCCACTTTAACGCACAGACGTACGAACGTATATATATATGGTTATTCGATTATACTTGAGGATTTTTTTATCCGCATTCGCGGGTATCGTAAATATGAAATAAAAGCCGCGCAGCAAAAGCGACGCAGTGAAAACGACGATATAACGAACCGAGATACGATTCAATTACTCGGGTGGCCCTGTGGAAACACTCGATTTCATTCAGCTACTGTAACTACTCTCTTCTTACCTTTTTTTTTGGTTTTTTTCTTTTTTTTTTTCTTTTTGTTTTCATTACTTTGGTTTTTTTTCTGCATTTGCACATTGCAAGCGCCGAACGAGTGAAGCAGAGCGGGGAATGCATGGGTATCTGTGTGTGTAGGAACCGGCGAACCCAGCACTCTCGTTCACGGCACGTTGGATACATATTCATTCGTACGTAAGCCAGTTTTTGCTCGTGGCTGCCTCTCGGAGAGCGGTCACCACTACCGCGGATGACTAATAGCTCGCGAGGGAATCGTTTCGGGTTAGAGGATTCCCAGGGCATTTGTGTACACGATTTTTCACAGTTTTTCCGGTGTGCCTCTCGCACGGTCGGGATAGCCAACGCGACTTCTCGTATATTCGTAATATCTATTTCCATACCGCTCGAAGATGATAAACTCGGCAACGCTTCTCTTATCCGCGTGTTAAAAAATTCAACCGACGAGTACTGTCTGAAAACGGCTGGTGATGCGCAGCGGTGTACTCAGTAATTGTTTTTTTTTGTACTTAACGGTATTTTACATAAATCACAATAATTAACAAAAATTACGAAAACTCTCGACTTGAAAATGGGACATTAATAGACAAATTGTAATAAGCAAGAAAGGGAAAGCTTGATGAGCGCCGATTAAGAAAAAAATGATTAAGTGATGTGTAAATTTCATTTGCATCATATATATTAAAAAATTTGAGAGATATTGCCAATTTTTGTAAATGTCCCGCAAGGGTTATCAAGAATTTGGACGATTTTGGAATGAATTCTAATTTTATAATTAGAATTATATCTATTATAAAGAATTACATTTTCATCAATACAAAGCCTCTTTTGCGAGGAACCAAAAAGTCTGAAATAACAGATTATTAATGCCATATTACAGCCGCAAAAATTTGATATCGATGACGAATAATGTTTTCTCTTTTAGCTTCAGCGGGCAGTCGGGAGTTGAAAATGGACGAGGTGTATACAATGAACACCATCGGGCGCTTTTCTCCGAGAATTTTTTGAAAGAAAATGAAGTCATCTGTGGACTCGCGGATGGAACAGATTCCAGTAGTACGTTTTCTCGTTGAACGCAGCAGCGGCACCAACGAGCACGTAGAAGTCTCCGTTTCTGGCTCCTAGCCGCATGTGTCAGACATAGAAAAGCCTCTCTCGTTCAGAAGAACTTCGAGCGAAAAGAGGGTTCCCTCCAGCTTTTTCTCCTCGATCTCCTCCCTCTCGCGCATGGCGAAAAGCGAAGAAATAATCCGTAGAGCGTTTCTTTTCATTCCAGCGACAAAGTCGACACCCGGAAGCCCAGAGCTCCAAGAGCCTGGATGGGATCCTTTCGGTGCTTCCCTTCCATGGTCGCCCACTCGTCCCATTGTTGCGAGAGAAACATGAGAAGAAGACCGGGCGAAGGAGAGAGTCGCAGAGAATGCGTTCGACGCTTCAGGAAAAGTTTCGACAGTCGAGAGAACCGCGTTCTCGCTTCGTTCTTTCGTTCTTCCGTAGAAAATACCACGGAGAGCTCTATCGTACTCCTGACCAGAAAAACAAACGCGCTTGACCGTTCGTCGCTCGCGGATAATTCGAGAATTCTGTCCTTTTCTACGAGAGGCCAAAATCCATAGTCAAGAGAATCGGAGCGATGGAGCACTGAGCTCTTGGTACTATAAAACTTTTACTTCGACTTGCAATTTTTTTTCACAAATTTTCCTCGCTTCCTCAGTCATTCCATCCTATACTACTGCACCTATTTCAGAAACGTGTAGCACCAACGTCGTCGAGGACAATATGATTCGCCAAACCTGGTCATCCTTCCCTTCTCCTATCCTTTCTCCTCCGTAAGTCGTTACCTCTGCTTATAGTATACTCTCTCACAAGTTCTCTTCAAGTTCTCTTGAAGTTGAGACTCGATTTCTTTTCCGACACACATAATATTGTGGTGTACAAATATTTGACGATGATCTGCGTGAATTGTACCGCAGAAAATTTTTAAAAAGTGTACATTAATTTTCGAATCTACATATTCAAATTGCTTTTTTTTTTCAAATGTTTCCAGAAATACTGTCGTTATTCATCTCAAATTTTATATCACATATATTTAATTTTTTCTCCGTAATTTTGCCGTTTTGCCCCTATGTTACTATATTTTTCGCCCATTTTGCCCCACTTTTCTCTATGAGAAAGTTGGAGATGTCGCGAGTTCAGCGACGAAAAAAGCACGGATGTTGCTATGTTTTCGTTTTTGGCAAAAACCTTGATGAAAGTTCGGAAGAGAATTAGCGTGAAAATATATAAATATACTTATAAGAATGTCGACTGTATGCAATATAGCGTAGTTGAGTGAACACTGTTACAGGGAATCGGGTCACCCTGCTGAAGGACCGTACCATGCTAGCCACTCTCAACCCCTCCTGTGCAGTCGACGGTCCTTGTCCCCGCCTATTTCTCTTCTCTCCAACCCCCTCTGCCTGTATCTTTCACTCGTCCCGTTTCATATAAATAAATATTGTCCGATGATTGATCGCTACTCTCGGCGCACTCACTCGTTCGCTCGTCGCCAGAACGTTACATCAACGCGCTATTCTGTGACAAGCGCATACTATATATACAGTATACAGAATTTGCCGGGATCATATAGTTGCGTCCACGAGTTGATGGCATTGGCTTCGACGAAGGGGTGGACGCTCGGGAAGTGCCCCGTGTCGGGTTCTCCGCCCGACTACTACCCCCAGGGTATATTCTTTCTTCCTCTCGTCATCTACGCTACGACGGACTTTTTTTTTATCATATTTATTTTCTTTCTTGCACGCGGAGTAATTTGTCATCGTGGCACAATGGCCGTGGGTCCGATGTCACCGATATAGGTAGTGCAGTATAATTCGGAGGGGGAGTTGAAAAAAAAAAAAAAAAAAATGAAATCGTGTAGCCACGACTCGTAATTACGGGATGAGGGATATTGAACGACGAGAGAGGCCAGCGACGGAGACCCGACCTTTCGCAAAAAGGATTTTGTGTCAAAAAGCTGATGTCTGTATATGTCGCTTTTTAATCTCTAACAAACTATTGAGTTATTCTTTTCTCTCTGATAGTCTCTGAAATGACGATATTCGTTCAATCGTTCGTTCCCAATTTTGTTGAGTCAAATATCTCATTTTTTTTTCATTGATTGAGATAAAAGTTATTTATCTAGAGAAGATCTATATCCGCCAACGCGTTTTCCTGCGTATCTCATTTATTCCCGAAATTACAAAAAACGCGGGAATAATAAAAAAAAAATCCCAGATGATTAACTTCCATTTTTTTCATAAAGTCTGAATACAGCGTGATGGGCATTCGTTTTATGCTATAAACTTTCGTCGAATGAATTACAAGTAATAACCCTACAAGTAGAAAGACGAATTAGCAACATTTATAGCAAAAACATCGGTGGCTTTATGAACTGTAAAAAATTCAGAGAGTCACGAATGTTCTCCATGATTCCTTCAATAGCAAGGATAGTAAAAATAAGTAAACGGAGAGATTATCGATTTTCAAAAGTGCATTTTCACTCGACGCCAGTCTACCCTTATAACTGTTCGTAACACGCAAGTGTGGCAAAGCGCCTAAGAACAAGAGCCATGTATAGTGAGAGAGGGAGATTAGTGACAAAATTGCGCGAGGTTTCCGTCTGGCAATTCACCTGTCTATTATCGTCGCACGATGTCGCGCTTCGTCGCGGTGTAGCGAGGTGGCAAAACTTACCTCGAAGTAGCTGAATAGCAGTCATCGCAGGCCCGCGGCAGTGAAGCGAAATTAGCGAATGAATCGCACTATGGAGAGAGGAGCTATATGCTCCGGTATTCCTATTCTTAGGACGATATATTCCCTTGTGTTCTATGTCGGTTTTACCCTTAACTCATCTATTATTCCTCCGTTCGCTGGCAACTTCGCAGCATTTCGCGTACGCGCGTCATTACACGTATGTACGTACGTGAAAACGCGACTTGCTATCTATTTCAATATCTGCACGTAGCTCCGTGTATCAGCATAGCAAATAGATGCATACGAAATAAGAACCCCACCACCTCTCGCTATTCCAACTAACTCCCTATAGCAATTCGCTCGCGCTGGGGGTGACGGTATCTGATTAATGAAATGTCCGCAGTCTTTACTGCGCCTATTGTAAGGTGTCAACTTCTTATCACTCCGGTTTATAAACTTCCGCCGTCCAATTAGCGTTCAACTTGTAAGGCAGCGAAATTGTTTTGTATT
Organism: Cryptus viduatorius; assembly: GCA_964006125.1. Classification (NCBI taxonomy): domain Eukaryota; kingdom Metazoa; phylum Arthropoda; class Insecta; order Hymenoptera; family Ichneumonidae; genus Cryptus; species Cryptus viduatorius. The sequence continues at coordinate 13,951,146 of OZ023221.1, forward strand.
CTTTGTCGTTGAATACGGTTAACAGGGTTCGAGTAGTAAGAATTTAATGGTAAAACTACAAATTACTTAACTCGTAAATTTACGAAACGATCTTAAAATTGAAAAAAAAAAGTACATTAAAGTTACCGATTCTTTCATTACATTGCGAGAAGAGCTGTTGTAAAGTTCGACACACATTTGTTAGAAATTTGTTATTTGTTTCATGCATAAGACCTTCAGATGCTGATTCAGAAAGCAATTTTTTCAGTGTAAGCAGAAGCGTAGGACCATAAATTGCGATGCTGAAGAATCTCACAAATTGTCATCAAAAGGTGCGCCTCGATGAAATCAAATGGAAACTATCAATTGCGCTTTACCAAGCAATTTCCAGGAAGCTATCGGAAACTATTTTATTAGAATTGTTAGCGCTATCTTCGGCGCACGTGCTGGCGGTGGAAAACCGCAAAAGAAAGATATAAACCCTCTCTAAGGGTAATTTTTGTATGTAATTCGGAATAAGTACTTCTTTGTCTCTGAAGAAGTTTAAACGTTCATAAAAACGTGTGAACTTTTTTATTCTTCATCCACTACCCAACGGCGCTGTATCGTCGTTGCATATACGTTTTGCCTCATTCACACTTTTGTATTCTTCACATTCTACTCTTTAACTGTTGGCTAGTCTGATCACGAAGAGTCGCTCCAACGTGGCTACTGTGGCCTCGCCGTGGACCTTCGTGGCGCCTGTCCTTCGTTATGCAATCCAACGAGGATTCAAGTGAAGTCGGGAAGGGCTTACAAAGAGAAAAGAAAAGAGGGAAAAAGTAAAAAAAAAAAATATGAAAAAAAATTGTGTGGTCTTTCGCACGGGGTCGACGATGGGCCGGGGTGGCACACGCCAGTTTCTGCTTCTTTTCCTTCTGCTTCCACATTTACTTCTGTCGTGGTAATGTGCGGTGTTCGCGATCGTGCCACAAGGTACTACCGGGTGGGTGGGGGAGGGTCTAACAGTCGTCTTGGAGAAAACTTCTGGCCGTTTACGGCCTTAAAGTAACTCGTAAATCTTATTTTTCCCTCTTGGCGGCGGTGTACCGACGCGAGGGGGATGCCGGACCTCCCGGATACCCCGTCGCGTCCACATTCAACTCCTCCAACCCTCCCGCTACCCCTACGACAGTTTCACCCCTCCCGCTGTCCTCAACCGTTGGAGGAAGCCCACCTCCGGTACACCGTCGTCGTCGTCGTACTCGTCCGCACCCACCCCCAGCAACTGGGGCAAACTTTTTTACGATGGCTTCTTAATGTAATGCATTTATTGTACAATAAAGACCGTCTGCGCCCGCGCGCTCGTGAGACACGAAGCGCTACGAGTTTCAACGAGAGTATAAAGCACTATGCGAAAAAGAAGAATGAGGAGGTGCGAAGACTTTCTCAAATGCGTTGTACACATTCTTATAGCGAATAACAAAAATATATGTATATTTCCGTATGTATATATTTTTTTTTACGTAAAAATGGAATATGTGGAGAATTCTCGATGAATTGAAGCCGCGATGGAATTCTTATGATTTACACTCTGTCGCGCACATTCGGCGACAAATTCGCACGCAGATGTAAAGTACGTATTCTAGTCTCCGGATGGAAATCTTTCGTGTCGCATGAACTCGGCGATATGAAAAGTGTAACGAACGAATGAAAACATTTCTCGCAAAATGTGCCGTAATGGCATATCGCGTGACTAAATCGAGACCGGCGTATTTATTATGCTTATATACAGGAAAAATAAGTCTTCCTGATTGCAGCTCCACGATGTTACGCAACACTTCAACACACAAAAGTCCATTTCTCGAATCAAACAGTTAGCGTCACGACACCTCAAGCTTCGAAGATTGAAAAAAGGGGTAGCGAGAGACCGGGCGATGGGGATCCGGCAATATTCGATTAATGCGAACGCCGGTTCACGGAAGAATAATCCTTGAATTACTAATCGAACTATCGTCCCACCGATATCCGTTAAACGAAATGAACTCCGCTCGATTTCCGCGGGACGAGCCGAACGGCGAAGACGGAGAACCGATGCTGATCGTCTCGGAGTAGACTCAGCTATTACGAACGCGAAGCGAGAGCACTGCGGATTGGTACCCCAGCAACGGGGGAAACACTATAACGACCGGATAGAAAGAACTAAAACTCGTTTGCCTGATCGTCGTCGACTGTATAAACTTTCGTCTCTCCATGCCTTTCCGTCTAGCTATCCCGATGGGAAAACGTTTCGACGTTACGATTCGCGAGATCGAAAATACTCGCGCCGCCGTTGAGAAAAGGGGTAATAAAATAAGAATATATTTCGTTTTCCCGGTATAGTATACACGCCCAGAGTATCCGGGGCATTAAATGGTTCAAGAATGAAACTCGAAGCCAGCGACCTTTTTGTAGGCCTGAATGGGCAAAAAAATAAAAATAAAAGAAAGTTAAAAAAAAAAATGAAATGTCCTTGCAGCGTTCGCATGCGCGGGTCACAGGGTGAAAATCATTTCGAACGAAATCACGCTTAACATCGTTGCGTTGAACACTTTCGAATGAAAGAGCGGTAGGAGTGGGCACACCGGCAACAGGCAGTCGCTCGATCCGATTTCAATTTCGCCAAGTGGCACTCGCCCATTCTCGGTCGAGTACACTACCATTCGACGAAAAAAAAAGGGCGTAGGAGATGGGATAGTGAAAAAAAAAGTACAACGAACGATACTACGTGAGAGTAGAGTTTCAACGGTTTAACACGCGTTACCGCTTTCGCACGTCGAGAACGAACGAATCGCAAGTGTGTTACCGGATCTTCGAACAAAGAGGTTCTATTGCCGGCGCTTAATAGTTTGTGAAATTGCTGTAAGTGTCTTCCTTAATAGTTTTTCGAAATCGTCGATACTTAATTGTGTTTATGACGTCAGTTACTATTCACACGGATCTATATATATGTGAACAATATGGATATAAGTCATCTGAGTAATTTTTTACTTTTTTTTTAAATTTTCATATGTGATAAAAATTTGAAAGAATGAATAACGATTTTTTAATCAATTTTAACATGAGTATCATATGGTAATACGTAAATAGATTTATGACGAAAAAAAAAAAAAATGAGTAAATTTCGAAATTTTCAAAAAATGTCGACATTTATCGATACAATTATCGACTAAACTATACATTTATAAACGATGGTATTTACGAGAAAACGCAAAATTACCCGGAGATGCGATCGACATGCACTCAACAAAATACGCAAAACTAATGGAAACATCTGAAAAAATGATGGGTTGCACACGGAAACACGAAACTCGAATATAGTTAAATGATGACAATCGAGTCCGATGAAAATCTACTTCACCCATTCCGGGGAACATCGGTCGAAAGTACGGGTGCGTGAATATTCCCGGGAATCCGTTAAAGTGGCATAATCGATTGGATGGGAAAGGGACAATCGCTAGTGTGTGCGGCCGAATAAAACTCGATTAAACCGAATTGCTAGCGTGCCGGATTGACCAAATGAAAGAACGTTCTGTACCACCATGGGGCGGTAAATCCGCATCGAAGAAAATGTTACCTTTCCGAATCTTTGGGTTACTCCGGCAATATAGGGGTCTACCAAGCTTTTGGCTTTTGTCGCACGTTTCACCGGTTCCTCGGCGAGTGTACAACAGCCCGGGGATTATCCCCCGGAACTTACTTCACTTCTGTGCAGGTAATACGAAAGAGATAAGGAGCCCAGAAAAAGTTTTTGTACCGATACAATCCGACATCGATCGAAGTAGACTTTTTTTTTTTTTTTTTTTTTTTTTTTTATACCTAGTTGAATAAAAATCCTATATTTTCCTTCGATGATTTTACGAAGAAGGTATAGTAAGAAAAAAAAAAACTTCATTATTGAGTTAGTATCAGTCGACTCTCTGCAGTAAATTTCATTACGTCCCGAGACATCTAGAAATGTCAAATGGCAGTCTCCCTCTCTCTGCGTGTGTCACTCTCTATCACTCGCGAAATTTTCTTGCCGTTCAGCAGAGGGAAGGAAAAAAAAGGAAAAGAAAGTTTTACGAGTCTGGTGCGAAAACTTCTCATCTGTGTTCCGGGGAAAAAACTTTGTGTAAGCGAAGAGGACCAAAGGCGATAGGAATAAGGGAGAATAAAGCACAATCGTAGTTCACCTTCAATCTCGCGAGAACTTGGGAACAAACCTATAGGGGACACCAAGACGTTGAACGCGACGGTTCGACGACGAGAACGACATTGCTGGTCGAATGTTCTCTCGTACAACTAATGATAAATCTCTGTGGGGGTAGGAGATCCGGAGGATGACGAGAGACGGGAACAATGGAAAAATCTCAACAATTTTTCGCAAGAATTGTCTTAACAAACCGATTCATTCTGAGAACTCGAGATTTCTCGTCTTATAAAAAGTATTGGTCTTCGTATAATAAAAAATTGATATTAAAATTAATATCGCGAGAGAATCGGTTCGAAACAATAATTCCTGTGGCCTTATAAAAAAAATCAGCGTTTTAATATATTTTTTATAAAAAGAACACATCTGATAAAAAAAAAGACTCAACTAGTTCCAAATTATATCTCCCGAGCAAATATCGCGATTTTTGTGTATAGCGACTTCTTGTGCCCCGAATTCGTTTTGTCTCGAACTCCCTAATACGCCATAACTCTGATGGTTGGCTGTTGATCGAGGAGTTGTATAGCGAACGGAACTCAACGAGACAGAAACCAACTCCGCGATCAAAGCAAAGATGAAAGGCTCGCGATCGGCTACGATCTCAGCAAGTGGTTAGGTCCTCACAGACTCACGCGTATTCATATAGTACCAAATTGGGGTAAATATAGCGCTGGGATTTCAGCAATGAAAGGTTTTTTTTTTTTTTTTTTTTTTTATACACAAAAAGTCTGCGTGGCTAAACAGTCGAACGGTGTGGGCTGTGTGGTTCGTGGCTACGCTTTTGCCTAAAATCGATTTCGTATGGCGAGCACGTGCCAGCTGCCCTCGAAGTTGCTCGACCACCGCTACAGACGACGTTGTACACGGGCGTCCCTTGCCGCCTCGGCGTGGTCCAACGTCGATTAAGTCAACCAATCTCAACCAACGGGGGCGAGATGACTGTCCGATGGATTTAGGCTTAACGCGTTTAATTATATATATGTGGCAATCGGGTAGATAGGTTATGCCTGCAGTTTATTCGTAAATAAGGGTGCTTACTCTTCTGTATCTGTCTAAATTGCAAATTATATCGCATTCCGATCAAATTATGCCGATTACGGAGTTGTATTAAGAAAATGTCAAAATAGCGATTTAAATTTTTTTTAACTTCGAACCTTTCATTTTTCGGATTTCGGAATGTTTCATTATCAAAAATGGTGGAAAAAAAAGCTTATCAAAATTATGTTAGGGTCTGACATGCGTGGGGATAGGCGCTTGAGAAATTTGTTTGAATTCTATGAAAGAGAAAGAGTATAAGGTTCGCAAGCCTTTAAAAGGTTTTTCAAGTGCTGCAAGACGACGAGGTCGAGCGAAACAGCGAATCCTCGAGGGATGAAACGAGCGGAGTGGTGCAAGGAGGGGCGAGTATATTTAGTGGCAGTGGACTCCACCTGGTGCTGTCCGCCCAATATTAACTCTCGCGAGCGCCATAATCCGCTAAATTCTTACCACCACCGCTGGCTATATATAAGCTTCAACCACTTTCCAGGATCCTTTCCTTCCTCCTCTTCCACGTAGCGGCACGTACCTAACTGCTTTAAATCTCTATAGCCCCTTCTCTCTCCATCCACCGTGTTTTCGACTTGCAGAACGCGTTCCTCGATTTAAAAGCAACCTGTGCCTCCACTCGCTACTACCACACGCTTCTCAGTTAAGATCAGTTAGGTTCGGAAAATAACCACTTTAAAAAGATACTTTTTATGGAACACGTTTTTTTTATTTGCCAATTTATTATAGTTCACGGAACTTTTTCGTCTATGAAACCAGTCATTGGAAATATATTAACTCGTTACCGCTACTATGATTTTTTTTTTTAACTCCGTGATACTTGCGCATTTAGAAAAAATTAGTAATACCTTCGAAAAAAGTTGACGAATGGAGATAAAAAAAAAAATTTCCGAAAAAACGTATTAAATAATTAAAATAATCGCAAACTCATATATTCTTCACACATCATCTGTATCCATTCCAAAATAAGATGACACAATCATTAATCGCACATGAAGATTTATTTTTTGATTAAATAATTATATTAATTTTTAATTCAACAAAATATTTTCATCTCCACGGACATCGGACAAATTAACGTTTTATTTATAAAATTTTATGAAAATTCATTATTAAAAAAAAATTTGAATAACACATTCATAATTGTGTCCATGAAGATTGAAATATTTTAGTGAATTACGAATTAAATTAATTATTTACTAATAAATTGATCTCATAGTATAATTATTGCATTTTTTACTAATCGAACGTGTGAAAATGAACGTTACGTAAAAATTTCCGTTACATTGTACGTTTATCCATTTCACCCCCATTGACCTCGTGAATTTTGCTCGGCATTTGATATTATGAACTCGCAGACCCAAGAACCATGTGTCCCGGTGGTCGGTGCATTATGTCGACATACAGATAGATCAATATCCCCTCTCGAGGAAACTCGTGAAATATAACGTACGATAAATATTGTGACAGATATATTACGTACATACAGGGAGATCGATTTTGGACTCGCAGTTGGTGAAACTCACCCTCGTCAACCACAGACATTTTCCACGTTTTCCTTGATGTGCACCACATCGGGTGGTAAAGAAAGAAACGCATTTGGTGATCGTACCCTCCAAGTTAGTCGGACGTTCGATAAAGTAGCAAAGATCGTGGATATCCTTGTTAAGGTATAATGGAATCTCATAAACAAAAGTCACAGAGAATATACGAGTTTCAGTATCGCTTTATCGCCGAATCTGTCGAATTTGCGATAATCTCGTGCGTTCCGGAATCAGAATAGAGGAGACCGGGGCTATTTGAAACGCAATAGAAACAATACGAAAATTCGACTCAGCGAATATTATTAATAATTTTTTTATTTTTTATATGCGACAAATTAATAAAAAATATATATGACATATAAAACTTTTTGCTTTTTTATATACCACTATATTTTATATATTCCGCCATAAACTTTAATTTTATGGAAAAATTTCGTAAAATACCATAATCACAGTAGAATTTGCGGTTTTTATTTACAGTACCTGTTTGCAATTTCTACCATCTTCGTAACGCAATATAAATGGCAAAGTTATCGCACGCGCAATTGAGAACGCGCATTCGTTCGTTGTAAGATAAAAATGTCAACATGGATGCGATCTTTTAATGTTCCGGAGTTAACAACTCCCTGATACCGCAATAAGTATATTCGAGGACACCGTATCTATAGGTAGATACGCTAACGGTAGTTTCGTGACCGTCATTTGCTCGAGACCCTTAGCTTTATCTCGATTGAAGTTCGCGCGGTCTGACTATCAGCACAACGACGGCGAATGCACGCGCGCAACGCATCGATTATTCCCGGTGTACAAAGCCCACGGCATTATCGAGGTGCCGTGTCCTTGGTCTGTTGTTCTCATGGACCGTGCACCTGAATGCTCGGCACCGCAGGAAGGGAGGAGAAGCGAGATTCGCTTTCTCACTCGCCAACACCGCCCTACAACATTGTGCAGCGCTTGTGCCGCAACAGCATAGTATTGCACAGCTTGGAGTGCTGCCGAAGCTCCCTTTGCACATTGGCATCCCTTCGAAACCCCCTCACGACCCCACGGCGTTCGCTTGGAACGCGAGAGAATAAACCGCCGGGACTCGGTTTTTGCGTCGGTCTCACTACCGACCGAGTTATTTATCGCTCCAATTAGTCATGCGACAAAAGACGCGTTACTTTACACTGGCAGTGGAAAATCGCCTCTATACTTCGTTACTTAACTACAATGAGCGGCGATAATCCCAAAAACCGCCCTGTGATTTCCGTCTTGAAGTGTAGGGGTCGCTATTCTGTTACGCTGAGTCCGCGGGACTTGTTATTCGATACATTTTTTTGTTTAATGCGTTTTTTAAACACCTTCCTCTTTTATAATTTTTATAAATTTTATTTTTAACGGGGCAATTGAAATGGGAAAGAGAAATTGAATGCATCGTACAAAAATGCATCAATTAATCCCGGTATACCAGATTTTCAAAATCGTAATAAATTTTCCAAACGCTACTGCTTCGAGTTTAGTACTTACGGAAGTTGCGCACGACCGTGAACCAGTTACGTGATGAGGGTACATGAATTACTTTTTTGCGAACATACAGTCGATTTATACGTACCTGAAACAAAGAAAAAAAATCGAAAATTTTTAAAGGGAGTCGCATTCGACAATAATAAATTATAACTATAATAAGTTTTAAAGAGTTCGGACGTAAAAAACACATATAAATTCGACGCGCGACTTAAATAGTCGTCTGTGAAATAATCGGCAACAAATTTGATTGTATATTGATTTATAATTGTTCGAAAAATAATTACAAATTATTAAAAAAAAAAGACAAAGTAAAAACACATTATGACATTTTTAAAAAATGTGTTATATTTTTTTTTTTTAATGTCATAAAATTTTTTTTTAATGTCATAAAACAAAAAAATTACGGCAGACTTTTTTTCTGAACACATGATTACGTTTCCAATATTTCGCGATCGAATCACATATGCATATGCACATCGGTCTTACGAGAGGGGTGCATTGACGCCGGTGATTATTGTAAACTGTTATCAATGTGATTCCAACGACTTTCTCAAGAAGCACTGGAAACATTGAAGCACCTGAACAATAAAAAAAAGACAAAGAAACGCGTCGGGATAGCTGGAAAACAAAGACGTATAAAAACTGCGAAGGGTCCAGCGGCGGATGTCCTAGTTTTGCCCTTTTATTCTTGGTCACGTTACAACCCGTTGTATATATATACTTTATTGTACGAAAGCGTGCACTATGCGACTACGGATGTTTTCACCGCACTCTGTACAAACTCGGCGAACAATGTGATATAAAAGAAGTGAGAAGTCCGCGTTGTGTCCAGTTTAGTCGTGTGTTTCACAAGGCGACGATACGACCACCGATCTCCCTCTACTCGAGTTCAACTTATTTTGTCTTCATTGAAGCTCGAGAGCCACGTAATCGTGAAGCCGTTGAAAACTTGGGTCTTCGCTTTCTTTTCCAACTCGAAACGCTCGATGCACACGACCAAAGGACTTAATGAAGCGCTTCGCAATTTGTTCCATTCGACACGCATTAAAGTGGAGAAGGGAATAGACGACGAACCTCCAAGTGCGAGTGAGAAGAGATCGAAAAAAAAAAAAAAATGAGTTTTGTGCTCCCACTCGAGTCGACTGCCCCTTCTGTGGGCAATCGACGTATACACTCGGTCCCCAAGCTTTTCCATCCCTCTGAAGCAACAGGAGCGAGAGAAGACGCCCAACAGCAGTGGTTATAGCAGTCAGCCACTCCGTGAACACGGATATACCAAAGACCCCTTATAGTCGAGTACTTAATGAAGTTCTTGATACGAAAGGGCGAGAAGGGACTGGGTGGTAAACTAGCGTCTTGAGATAGGGACCGGTGCGAAATTAAATTCGCCCAAAATTTACAGTGGTTTTCCTTCCTTCTCAAGAGTCGTATAGAGCGACACGATAGGAGACGCGCAAGTACACGAGACACGGGACGTCCCAAGCTGGTAGTTCAATAACTGGGCAAATTTGCGAGAAAACTCGAATTCACTTAAGGGTCGAAAGCATTATTACGAAATGTTTTCGTTCTCGTCTTTGCAACAGGCTTTTCGTCGCTTTGTTATTATTATTCATTAACCGCCGGGTGGCATAAAAAAAGAACGGTCAACACTTGATTTTCGTAATTTTTTTTTTTCTTTTTTTTTTTCAATTAAAACCGAAATTTTTCATAGAATTGTTCATAGAATTGAAAAATACTCCATATATCTATATTTTTCATCGATTTGTGTCGAAAAAAAAAAACAGAATTCTCCAACATTCCAAAAACTTGAAAAAATAAACCATAATAAATAAAAGTTCAAGGGAAAAACGTTTTTTTTTTTTCTAAAAAATTTTCTCTGCGCGCAAACTTTCGAAATAGTAAAAATATGCTGTCCCTGAAGAAGTTTTATGAACGTTGGAAAGTTCTCGAAAATAAACAAGTTAATTTTCTATTGCACGATTTTTCTTTTCTTTTTCCTTCAATAGCTATAGTTTATTTCATCATTGAATATTATCAGTGGCGTATACTTCATTAAAACCTAAAAGTAGATGAGAAGAGCTAACGTAAGTGAAATGGGGTCAGAGTCGATCGAGATAGAGCGACAGAACTCGGGTAGGTTGATCGTTCTTGTCGTCGAGAACGACGTCGCTCCCGATGCTTAGTCGTCGTCAATGTTTGCATGAATTTATATTGGTCCATCAAGTGTTCGTTCGTAAGATTCTCGCGAGTTGGTAACCCTACAGTCTTGTTACCTCCACGCCGCCAACGTTCACTCTGTATCGTCTCCCCGTTGCGTAATTCACAGAGAGTTCCGTGAATATTGACTAGTCTTCAATCTCAAGGGTGTACTCGCTCGTGTGTGGTACGCCCCGTTTTCTTGAATCATTCACCGAAAATCACCGAATTCACTTATCCTGATGAAGCCGACTGATTAATGCTACGACGAGCAAAGGAAGTTGGACGAGAACGAGAGAGTAATGAAGCGGATGCTGGGAGGATGCAGGATCCACCCAGTCCGTCCCATTTGCAATTGCTTCGAGGGTGGGGCTACACACGAAATGGATCCATTTCTCAAAGTTTCCTGTGGCACACGAGGATGGCATGGAAAAATATCGCGACGTCGTGTAAAACGATGTAAAAGAGAGCAAACGAATAAAAAACCAGACTCACCTCCAACCTCTTGGAGTGAAATACAGGGACCATTTTTAAAAAAGTTACCGAGCTGTGACTGTGTAACGCGTTCCATTACAATTGGGAATTCAATGTTACCATGTTTACGGAGGGTGTACGACGATAAACTTATCCTCTGATCTCCTAACTATTCGCAAAAAGAGATTACCCGCTCACGTACGGGGGACTCCTTGCAGACAAATGATGTGGCGATATGCAAATGGAAAATGTCAAACTTCCCGCTCCGTCCTCTCCCCCCCCCCCCCCCCCCTCCTTGCGTGAAGGCTAAATCAATTTAACGAAATCATTAAATCGCGTTTAAAAATGATGTGCGATATTATCGTGTGATCACTTTTGGCGCAGCTGGTTACAGTTATCTTGGCACCTCGTTGTCGATGCGCTTGAAATTGCAGCCACGTACGAGGCGGGACCTCCGGCACCTTCGTCGTACCAACGGCGCATTATCGATTCTGTTTTCCGGGGTCTTACTGAAAAATTAACGATCCGCAACGGAGTGCCTCCGAGTAAAGTCGGGCTGTTGCCTCAGTTACTCGCTTTCTCGCCTTCTCTCTGTCCCCCCCCCCCCCCCCCCCTCCCTTCCATTCTTCCTCGTTTCTTCGACTTCTCGTTTTTTTCATCACGCTTCGGGAGCTTCGGATATTCCGGTGTCCGTCCGTATACCTAGACAAGCTAACTCACCAGAATTCCACCTATAGTTCCTTTCTGTCCTCTTCCACCTTTATTTTTACTTTGTTCCTTCTTTCCGCCGTGAGAGGATCGACTCGAGTTACTCGGTGAGCTTCTTCACCGTTCGTCTCGCGTCGCGAAACGTTCTATTTGTCGGGTCACTGCGACAAGCTACGTTAGCGTCATCGGTTCGATCAAAAAGGAGGCCGCGGCGTTCTTCATTCCTTCATTCTATTTATCGAAGCTCCTTTTAATATTGGATTTCAAACGATAAATATCATCCGCAAAAATACCAAATGTCAGAGGCAAAAACGTTACCGCGGCGGACGATCTTTGAAAAAGATCGCTACACAAGTTCTATAGAAATGAAGTGTATATCTGCATATATAAAAGATATATCATTCTATATAACGGAATACCCAAATATACGAAATATCCAAGTCGGATATCTCACTGAATTATATAAATAGTTGGCCTCTGAGGCCATTGCGATGGACAAGGATCGAGAAATGACTAACTTCGCGCCGCTGCCAACATAACAAGATTACCAACTTTAATTCGTTGCCGAATTCAGGCGGCTACCAGTTTCAATTCGTTACCAACTTTACATCGTAAGTTAAGTCCAAGTTGGTCCAGATGTAGGTTAGGTCTGCTTAAAGTTACATCGGGTCTAATTTACGGTTAGTCTAAGTTAAATCGGAATTACGACAAATCCGGTTTAATTCAGGTTTAGTCTCTATCAGGTGGAAACCAAGTTATTTCGCCGCTGATATCGACATATTTCATTTCCACGGAGAAGGGAACACTTTCACGAGATTGAAATATTTTTTAAAATTTTATGCAAAGATCGGATCCTTACTGTTCGGATGGAATTATAATCTCCCATTTTTACCCCGCATTTGTCACGGCTGTTCACGGAAGAACGAATTTTTAGAACTTGCGACACGTTCCTCAAACAAATTATTCAAAGTATCGTGTCTAACGCGAATCCGAAGCTCAGACATGCTTTTAATAGCGGAATTGCAATGAGTCTCCGGTGCGATCGAGAATCGAGCGCGACACGAAGGATCGCAAGCGCTATAACCTTATATACACCTCAAGATCGAGTTCAGTGGATGGGAGGAACTCGGTCGGGCTTTCATTAACGAATTACCATAATTATGCCACGAGCGAGGCCGCTTTATTAGCATACTGTTTAGATGACCCGTTTCTCTATGGTCTGCGCGCACACTCTATCGTCTCCTATCTCTCACCTTCCTTCCTTCCATCCTTCGCTCAACCATCAGCATCAGCCGAGTTAGTTTCCATTATCCGTTATTTGGCGTCGTCGTTGCGACGTCGTCGACGATGCTGCTGATGCTGCCTGATGCCTGCTTCTCATGCGTTTTCGTCATCTTCGGCGAGGGAGGAATAAGGCAAACGTATGTATGTCAACAATACTGCACTCGAGGCGAATTGGGAGCTTTCGATGGAGGAAACATGGCAAAGATTTTCTTTTGCCATCTCGCGACGACAGGGAAGAACGCAGAAAGTTAAAGGAAAGTCCAAAGATACACTACTTCAAGATGATGATGCACTCGAGTATGAGTCGTTGTATATCTATACGCGCGTTGATCCTCGAGCACTCTGCATGTTCACAATTCGTCGTCGTACTTCTAACGTATGTAAAGTCCCGTTATTCCACAAGGGGAAAACACGTTTCGGTGACGAAATTGTATTTCTTCGTGAATGTCCACGAAGCGCGTCGCGTGTGTCATTTACTTACATAGTCGAGAGTCTGCGCGAAGTCACGATTCGAATATCTCATTTTGTATGTATTACATGGGATTTTTGGATTCGTAAATTCCGGATCCCATGAGCCATTATACATTTTTGATGTCTCAACTGCAATGTTGGAAAATTTAAAAAGTACAGCAAGGAATCTTTGGCTCGAAAAAAAAACCCCTTCATTACTTTATTACGACCTGCATAAACGAAATAGAAATAATTCCCGGCTGCTATTTATAATTTATTTAAATCCAATCGTTTTTTTGTTGGACAGTCATTTTTCTAATGTTAATAAGTTCAATGGTTTATTTGCGCTTGCAAATGCAACGCCGCGCATCCTTTGAGCAAAAGGTAAATCGCTCAAAGAAACAAAGTGTAAAGAAGTATCACGTTGAAGCTGGAAATACACATCGTTAACGACGATAGATGACTCTCGTAAGGTATGCCGCAGAGAGAAAATGAGGTGAAAAGAGAAAGAAAAAAACTATAATCTCGTAGCAAAGCTCTGTAAGAATATTCCGTACGGTCGGGCGTGTTTCGCACGCTCGTTTAACATGACACAGGGTCGATCCCTCTGGTTGACGCAACGAGAGAGAGAGACGAGAAGACATCTTCGACCCGACGCGTCAAACATCATTACACAATATTCTGTGGATGAAAGACCACGAGAACGCGACAAGGGGTGCGATCTAATGTAGCGTGACTAGATAGATGACTGAACACGGGTGAGAAATAATGCTTGGGGTTTTCACTTATCACCTCGAGTACCTCGTGATAAGCTCGTGGCCGATGCTGCGTTACGCTGTTTCTACGGACCGTTAGGGCCGCTGCTCTTGTTTAAGCGGTAAAAAATCTATCGAAGCTTAACGACGCGTTCTTATCGAGTAACGAAGGTAACGAAAGAAACGAAAATAATAATAAAATTGTCCTAAGAATTTACCCCCTTCCAAATAACTTGTGAAAATAAGGTTCACGCAAAGTTGCAAGTATAGCTTCTTGAATCTTCCGCTATACCAGGAATGTTTTGCCTTCTCTCATCGATAACAGGGCAGAATTTGAAAGATAACTTTGGATGATCCATGGAACTCGTGTATCCCTTCTGTATTAATATTTGCAGAGATTCCGAAGTACCGTGAGCATCTTATTGAATAACCGTAACGCTCGACGATAAATTGATTAACTTGTTACAAGCCGATTCACCGGATTAGAGTCCGGACAAGAGGGACATGTCGGGAGTACCGGTGAATTCAAAGCTAGTCACGTAGCGATCGGCTCGATCTGCTAGAAGTTAGTTTCACAGAGACAGAACTGATCCTAAACCCCTTTCCCATCTACCGGACCCGCTAATTAAGCTGCAACTTCGAAATGCGCTATACCACTTGAGCATTTCAATGTCGAGGATGCTACGCCGCGCCGGGAGACTCTTGTAACTAAATACACGCAATGAATGCAGTAAAAAAAAAATAAAAAAAAATAAATATAACCATAAACTTTGAAATAATTGAGAAATTTCGATACGTTTCCCCTTCATGGTATCCTCTTTCCGCGATTTTCGTCGGAGCCGATGGGTTTCGATGAATAGAAAGATCTCGAAATACCAAACCAATTCAAGAGCGGAGTACACTATATGGCATATCGAAAGCCGTGTATATGTGTCTAGAATTTAGGTATAGAATAGGTGGAAAGTCTCTTGGCGAACGAATGAGATTCCGAACGACGACCCCGACGCGTGAGCTCGCTGGAAGAGCCCCCGAGCTCGAGGATTCCGTAGCCCCTACAACCGAGTCGAAGCACCAGCGGCAGCCGGAGAGAGATACGAGGGTGAAAAAGGGGTGGTTCCTTGCCACGCCATTTCGTAGTCCGACGTCGCGCAACGAGACCGAGGGAAAGCACGAGAGAGAGAAACGATAAAGAAAGATGGAAAGAGAAAAGACCCCACGTAGTGCCAGTGATTCGGAGGGTTGAATCGTACCCCGATTCTGCCCGAACGTAGTGCTTCTGTGAAATAGGTACCTCTTCGTGGTGCCCCCGATAGATAGAATACTATCTCTCTCTCTCTGTATATATATGTATATAGGTATACTATATGTATATACGAATGCATGTACTATGGTACTATGGAATACAAACAGCGTGGTCAACTATCTCGTTGGATCTCAATACGTGCAGGAATCTCAAAATGGGAAAAGAAGAGAGACGAACAAAAACATATATACAAGAAGAAACGTTGACGCAGTCGCGCCTTCCTGTTTTTAACTCCCGACTACCCGCAGAGGCAAAAAAATCGGAATTCTGCGTTATATAGAGATTTTGTGGCATTTCTCGTCTTCGTTGTTATGCACGATTGCCAAAACGGCTCAAAATTTCCTACCGCAATATGCAAATAATTATTCGATACCTTTAACCCTCTTTTTTCTCACCCTTAAAATAAAACGAAATCCAACAAATGTCAAGTGAGAATATTATTAAAAATGTCTACATAAATAGCACCAAATTTCCATAATTCCGAAAAGAGTTTCACTCGGATAATGCATCATTGGAAAACGCTGAACTCTTGATTACGATATGCGAATCCCTATAATTCCAATACGTCTATTATTGGATAAGATTCCGTAAATTCCAGGCTTCACTTCATAAAAATTCTATAATACTGAAATGTCAATAAAAATGCGGTCCTTTATGGATCACGGACAAGGTCGCGTGATCCTGATAGACCAAGGTTCGTAAGCGAGTAACGACCGAGTCGAATTAATACGGTGTATTCCACATTCGTTATTGATTGAGGCTCCGGGGGTCTCTATTCCCAACCTCTTGCTCACCACTGTCTACTTGTAGGGAAATGGGTTGGGCGCAAAGGGTTGCTGCCTTCTACTGCATGTTGAAAGTGGTGGTGGTGGTGGTAGCTGATGCTGGCCTTTGCCAAGGGGTCGCGTCGTAGCCGGGAACTCTCGAGTGCCGTCCCGAGGGTGTCTATCCGTCCGTGGCGGCTGTGTTCCCTGCTTCTCGGCCCCGCGCGACGACGATGACGACGAGAGTCTGAGAGCTCAGGCGTATGGCGCGTGTACATGTACGTACTGCCATATACAGATACACTGTATGTTAGATATATATGTATACATATATATACGAAGATGTGCATGTGCATCTACACCCCGGATCACCGGCCAACCGAGGAAAGGCGCACAAGTGCTCGTGTGCTCTCTCGTTGTCCTCCTCTTTCAGCATGCTTTCTACATCTATGCCACTCTATATATGCTTCTGTTTCCGTCTCATGCACGTGAGTCGTTCGTATAACTGCGTTGCCGCAGAGCCGCGAAGAGCTGGAATGACTAGCTGCACCGGTGCATCGTCTGCAAGAGGCCAGAACTCAACGTTCAACCGTGCAAAGTAAAGTCGACGACGAGAGAGGTTGCTTGGTCGAGTTTTTTTTTTTTTTTTTTTTTTTTTCTTCCTTTTTTTTGTTCGTGCGGGCCACGTCGGGAGGGATACAGAGAGCAGCTTTTTTCGGTATATACCCGTGGCGTGTGTATGGAAGAGGCCTCTGATGCTCCGTGGCAGGCATGACTTCATTTATTTGTTAAACTGACGGTACATCTTCATCAGCGAGCTTGCAACGTCGTTCGTTTGACGATCAGGCCCGGGGGCATGATAACAAGAAGGAGGGGGACACGAACGGGATGAATTTACGAGTGTAGCTGTATATGCTATGTTCTCGTAAATACGTTGATACTTATATGTATATATATTGTATATGTATGGATATACCAACGAGTATCTATATAATATAATTTCTATGGGTGACCAAACGCGTTAGTCGATTCCCAACGGTATTGGGCCCTTGGGGTATCGGTATAACGATGGAGAAAACATGGGAAGAGAAATTACAGAGAACTAATACATTGTGCAGAATTGTATGAGGTTTAAGTTACGAATATGGATCAACGAGCTAAGAGAAACCGAAGCGCCGGTCCAACCGCAAATAAATGGTTCCAATAATAAATTCTAAGATATACAGTACCGATGCTCCGACAGCCCCTAACCTACCAACCAGCGTCCGTATATATTTTTATTTTCTTCCGATTTCGACGGAATTATGAATTACGGGAAGTTTTTTATAGTTAAAAAAAAAAAAAAAAAACATCGAAAAAAACGATCGTCGAAAAGTGTACGTGATCAGTGTGAGTTTATATATGCCAATAAAATGCATAAGCAAAATGGATGAAGAGTCATATAAATGGAGACAGACGTTCATATAAAGATACGAAATCATAAATCTGACTTGCCGTCCCTTCAATATCGAAAGTCTATCTAGCAGTACGTGCTGTTTTAATTGCCATGCGTCTCATATGCACGTGCATTCGAGACAACGGGAGGCCGATCTATGGTTGCCGGAAGCCCCGAACTTTTTGGAGTCTCCGCAACGAGCTGAGAATGAGAATTCCCTCAAAACCATGTGAAACCTCTCCTGACTTGCCATCCCGTCGCGCAGACTCTCCTCACTCTCCTCCGCTCACCCTTGCCTTCCCGTCATCGCGACTGAAACGTTACACAGTACCTTCTTTCAACGCCACCCATTTTCCAGCTTCCTTTATTTTCTCAACCCCATGCAGCACAGTCGTCTTATTCTCTGCTCGTACCTCGAAACCCAACGCTAACGCCAGAAGCAGTGTTCGCCGAGTGTGTATATTCGCCGTGGAGGAGAGAGACATTACTCTGATACATTGCCTCGCAAACACGCGAAAGCACTACCCCCTACGCAGACTGGGACAAGCGTCGCGGCATTGCTTTTCCTCTTCTTCCAGCCGAGTCGAGGAGAAACGAGACGAGAGCGCCGCGTCGAGAGAGTTCTATGCGTTGTCGTCTCCCGCTCTCCCATTCCCTCGGTACGCAATTATTATAATTATTTCGTAAGAATGCGCTTACCAAGCTTGCATTTCCAGTGGAAAAACGAGAAGGTCGTAGTACGATAACGGGATAAAAGCAAAGTAAAATATCCGTAAATTTAGTACACAAGAGGTACCCTTCTTACAGTTATTGCACTTTAACGCTCAACACACAGACGTGACTCTGTTTCATACACTTGGAATTTCGAAGAATGAAAAACATTCCTCTTCCACACATTCCGTTGAGTGTGCGACGAAACATCGGAGAGGGGACTTTGGGAGGGTAGAGGGGACTCCTCTCTTGGATTCTCGAGAAAAAGTATCGAGCAGTCGTGGAAAAGAGGCAGCGTTTTCCATCTCTCCGGAGAATACAGGTCGTATAAATTTATAGATGGGTACGTATTTACCTCGGCCCGCTCGTGTTAGTGGATGGGCCAGCACCGTCGCCGAAGCTTCTCGCAAACGGAACGAGGTCGAGTTCTCCTCGTCGGCGCACCAAGTTTTCATGAAAATACAGCCAGAGCACACGGAGAGAGCTATACGAAACGTATCGTCGACTACCGCTGCCGCTGGTGCTCCTTCTGCTCCTTCTGCTGGTGAGATCTCGAGATGCCACTACGTTCACGGCATCTACGAAGGCAAAGGAAGAAGACGAAGAAGGCGAAGCAGCTGCAGCAGCGGTGAGAGTCTTATGGAACGAATGATGGACGAGAAATTCCAGCTACTCTCCCAATTTCTTCAATAAGCGATCTAGTCTCCCATTTCTCGCGTGTGCATGCTTCCGCGCAGTTTATACATCTCCCAATCGTATACGTAACTTTATCTATGTGTTATCCCTCATTCACAACGAAAAGTCTAAATCTCCCCAGAAATCTTTCGGAAACGATGATGGAGTAAACGGGGTACAGTGATTGAACTTTTGACCCATTTCCTTCATCGCAATACTCCGTTATGAGATTAAAACGAGTGCAAATGGAAATTCCACGCTGCATCCACTTTCTTATTTTTTTTTTCCCCTTATTTTTATTACTCACAAAGCGATCTCTTTGAAGAAATACGTTAGCTCGTCTTTATTTTATTTCTTAACAGAAAAAGAAAATAAAAAAAAAAAATGATCAAATTTAATTCGGTCGAGTTGTTTTTTTTTCCTTATGTAGAAAAACTCTCGGATAATCGAGTCGGATTATTAAAAAATTGCTCAACGGCATATTCACGAGAAATAGCCAACATCCTAAAATTTGTGTGCCACTGGATATTTTAGTGAATATCATTATTATGTTTGTCGTTCCAGTCGATTTTTTGTCTCTCTGAGTTGATTTTGCTGATGATGATTTTCCAATTAAAATCGATTTTTTTTTCAATATAATACGAAACTGTTTCTAGCGTCTCAATAAACAAGATTTTGCCTAATTTCTCTTACTGCGTCGTTCAGTCATCGTAAAAATGAAGATAATTGCTAAGATCGTTTACTGCGATTATTACGACTACTTCTTAGTCTACAGTTTCTCGTTACTCTGACAGCTCTATATACTTTCGGAGAGTGATTACGCATCGTGGTGCGGAAGGGGTGTAAAGCGAGATGAGAATAAAGATGAAAAGTAAAAGAGTGAGGAGAATCAGGAATTTCCGTCGGAACGGCGGCAGCCTCTGCGAAAACACACTCGCTTCCGGTCGCCACGAATCGTTGTCCGTTCGTTGAGTAAAACGAAGACAGCGAGTCGTATTCCGCGGAGGGAGACAAATGTTATTCCGCGTCGTTACCACGGGGGAAATTCACCGAAGAGCAAAAGGCCCCGTCTCGATCGTGTTGCTGCTGGCTTCTTCGTTACTCCCTCTGCTTACCATTCCATCTCTGCCGATATTCCGACGTGCGTCGGGCGGGTAGAGAGCGGCAAAATTCTTTCCCCGGCGCCGAGCAACTTTCCTCATTTCCGGTTTGCCTCGCTCGACTTGCCTCCACGAGAAACAGCCGGTCGCTACTTCCTATACTTCGTCTTCGGGTTCTCGCCCGCTCTTTCCCCTTTACCTCTCTCCCCACCCCCCTCTCCTATTCGAAGGTTGCGCGAAAGCTCGACTAGGCAACGGCAGCTCGTCGTACACACGATTGGCTCCTGCCGGGACCTGCCAGCCTCGGTAGAGAGTCTCGAATGAAGGACTTCCGGTATGTTCCGCGCAACGAGACCGAGACTTCAGGGTTAAGGACTTGGGCCGCTTCTCCTCTAGTTGGCCAGCTTTCGCGACTATATCTACGAGCTTTACGTGCGCAAAACGATGTGTCTGTATCGATCCCGATCGTTCGATGTATTGTGCTTCAATACGAACCAATTGTCACGTGGCATTATTATTGGTTTTATTATTCAATAGGAACTCAACGAGGACTGAGCTATGATTAAACTTACGCGTTCGAAGAGAAATATGTCGGAAGTCCATTAATTCGTTATTTTTACAACGTATTTGTGAATAGTTTAGTTAATTCTCTAAGATTACTTCAGCAGAATCGGAGCTATAGATCTTCTATAAATCTCTTTCTACTGAAAAATACATCGCTGATCGAAGTCGAATGATTTAAATACGATGTAAATTTATTGTCAACTAAAATTTTCGAAACATTGAAACTACTTTATTGTGAATATGATAGGCGGGTTTATATCCTGAAGGTTCTAATATAATACTTTTAATCTTTACAAAATTTCATTTTTCCGTATCTACTAAAAAGAACTTTAAACTCCTCCTTCTCAAGGCCTCTTGACGACTTCGAGGACAGTCGATGTATCCGAAAATATTTGATAGAATGAACTTCAACTCGATTTCACCATACAGTAGAAAAAAATTGTATTCAAAGTTAAGGAAAAAGCTAAAGTTACTTGTGACTCTCTCCGTACCTAAGGTCACCAAGGATCAACCCTAAGGGACGGCGGCATCGATATCATGGTAAAAAATATCTCGACTGTGCGAATCTCCTAACTAAATTGTGATTGTGAGGCGGTCAAGATTTATATCACGGAAGGTTAAACAAAAAAAAAGTTACCTTGATGTTTGGAAAATTTATCTCAGCGGAGTTTTGAATCTTGACGATCGCATTTCTTATTCAATGGGGCATGTTTATCCCTTACGCTTGAAAAATGTTTTTCCTCTTATACGCTGTTCTATATATACTGTGTAGTACGTGTATCACCTGGGGCTAAAACGGGGCCGTGACGCGAAGAGAAGAGGAGAGGCGGAAAAGTAGTAGCAGGGGGCGAAGAAAAGGCGATCGTACGAATGCGGGTTCATTGATTGAAATTTAATATCTGGTCCCCGCGCACGAACGAAAGATATCTCTCCGGTAAATAGAGGGGAATCCGGTCGCCCTCGAGTCGATTCTTCGCTCTCGGACGATTCCTCTGTCCGTAGGTATACTCGAGAGTCGTGTGTCCCCTCCAATCCCCCGCCTCCCGCCGTCGCAAACCCTCGAGAGAAACGCGAACTCTCCAAATATCCGTGTGTGATTATACGGCGTTTCTGTTCAATCGGTCAGGGCCGTTGGGTTCAACGCGTTTTCCGGGAGAACACACGGGGACACTACCCGGGGCTACAATCATCTTTTGGCCCAAAATGAAATACAGAAAAAAATCACCCCCTCCCTCCCGTGCATTATAAAAATAATAACAAAACCTATATTGTTATTAGTATAGACCGGCCTATGACGTTATTTTCCTTCCGCGATTCCATACAAATTATTAATTTTCGAAATTTAATTTAATATAATCCTAATACTGTTTTTTTATGACAATTAACATGCATTTTTAATAACAAAAAGATACTCCATCTTTTTGCTTTGATTATCAATAACTTGAATTTTATCGATGTTCGGTCTAATGGTACTTTTCCGATAATTTTTTCACACTTTTTTTTTTGTTTATTTAGGTTTTGTCACGGCCATTATTCCTGTTTTTTTTTTTAATGTCGACAATAATTCGCGAATTATTTCTGAAATTCCGATTCCTAAGGATAACCTCCTTAAGTTTAAAAAAAATATATAATAAAAATAATGATTGCTATATAATGAAAGACTTGTAAATACGAGTCTCTCAATGGAGGAACCAGAGTCTGGGAGTACCAAAAAAAACCTCCGTCCTGCCACTCCATGACTCGCGTGATCGAGAAGCATGGCGCGATATCGTGCGCAGTCTCGAAAGCTGCAATTCGTCTCCGCATTTACTCCGCAGTACGTAAATCATTTATCTTATATTTCCCAACCAGATGGGGTGTCTCCCAGTCGATTATGCTATCGACACCTCGTTGTATCGGACAACGCGGTGTGTCATTGGACCATAAACGGGACAAATTATAATTTTTAAAATATACACCGCAGAATTCTCGAACCTTTCTTTGCAAATGCATCGATCGTGCCATTAGTTATGCCACACGCACGCTAAGGTCGCCGTATCAATGATACGAGAGAATAAAAACCAATGTGGTCAGCGCGAAATAAAAAGAAAGGGAGATCAATGACGTCTGTAAAATCGGAGGACACACACCCCTCAAACATCCGGCCTCAAAGGCACGCGTCTCTCCGACCATTGCGAGTACATCAATGCGAATGCTTCGGGAATTTATCCCGTCTCGACGAAAGATCCACAAAAAAAATCGCCAGAGTCCACCTTAACCGCGATATTCTATCTCCAGTCACTTGTTCAACGATCGCGTGACTCTGTTTGCATTTATCCACCGTACAATTTGCGATACAGTGCGAGTATACACCCGACGGGTGCACGATTCGCGCTCCGGACGCGTGAATCGCGTGTCGACCCACTAAGAATTTACGAGGTCATATATCAATACCGAGTTACTTTTATTACCCGGGGTATTAACACTTTCTGCAATGTTCAGAGATTGAGTGTACCATAGGTAACCGAAGGGATATTGCTTTTGTTGGTACCATACACTTTGCATCGTCACTGTTCCTATCTCGTTAAACGCGTTGCGCACGTTCAAGCGGACAAGAGAGTGAGAAAAAAAAGGGGAGTCCGAGAAAAGAAAAAAAAGAAAAAGCACCCCTCGCCATAGATTCGACATTTATCCGGCTTGTATAGTCGGTGTTATCGAACAAATGATCACGGAAGGTTACAAACGAGTATAAGCTCACCAGTAGTTGTAGCAGAACGTTATACCGCCAGCGCTGAAGAAGAAGTAAGAGAGGGGTGGGAGGGGGGGAGGAAGGGTAGGAGGAGGAGCAGGGTGTGTCCCCCCGGTTCTTAAAGGGGTACAACCGACCACGTGTACACGCGATAGCGTTATTCCCTTTAAAGGGAACACCAAGTGATATTCCGAATTTATACAACGCGCACATAGAGCGAAGTGCCCGTAGAGCCCGAAGATGGAGCGAGATGGAAAACGGGCGTCATAGCCAGCTGGGCCTCCAGCCAGACCAGGAGAACCCGCACCCGATTCCTCTTGCCCAGCTATTGCCATCGCACCCACCATCGCCCTCCATAATAATATACGTGCCGTCGCCCGATACTGTGTATATACGTATGTATACATATATATAACTATATCGAGCAGTGTACCGGCACAGCTAGGGCGACGCTCTGCCATTGCCGACTCCGCGGCAGCACCCAAAGCACTTTGCCTCGTACATTACGCATTACGTTACCCAGCAAAGCAACGTTCTGTCCCGTTTTCACGAATTGTGGGGGAGCGGGGGTTCGACTTCACACTGAGCTCGCGAATTCAACGTAACGCAAAATCGTTCTTACCGATCTCTCACTCGCTTTCTACCCGTCCGGACCATCCCCATCGACCGTTTTGGCTCTTATAACGCATCGCCAAATCGACTTTCTTACGACTTTCCGAGACTTATCTCACTCGCCCGCGCGCGGTATGTGTGCATGCACGCCGGTTTCGATACACGAAATGCTTTCGTTTCCCGTTTTTGGTTCGCACGGACGAACGAACGTGGTGAGAGGGATGACGCATAACGCTGGGGTGTTATCCCACGCCGCCATATCCAACCTTCGCCACGACGGCAGCGAGATGCTTATGTGTATTATGTGTTATGTGTATGTATTATGCGCGCGCGCGCGCGTGTGTGTGTGCGTGTGTATGCGAACAGAAGCGGTAAAGAAAAATTTGTTGGCTCGACGGATTTGCTGATAGCTTTACACTGTATGCGAAAAGCTTGGGATAAAACCTCACGATGGTATCGAGAAGCTTCGCGAGATTTCTACGCAAAAAACCAGAAACTCTACTCAACTTGTCGTAAGCTTCTCGCGGGAGAGAGATTCTTGGCTATAAATCAGAGAGCAGAGGTTCAGATTTTTGGAGGCCGTCTGTGTGGGATAAATTTGAAGTTTTCAACGGAAACTTTTCAATCATTAGTGGCGTTGCGACGATCGCGATTTTAATCATTTGGACAGAATATACGAGGTGATGTATGACAATGTATACTTAAAGGGAGCAGACTCGACGATTCCAGACAAAAAAAATGTGTTTTTTTTTTTTACACAAGAAAACAAATCGTACCGTTTATCCGATGCGTTTGTTTGACGATAATAGTATATATTCGGATCTTTTTATCGGTTTAGGGTTTACGGATTTTTTTATCGATAAAAACTGATAAAAATTCCTTCTTTTCATTTGTAATTGTTAAATCTTTCCTTTAAAAAAAAAAAATAAAAAAAATGTTGTGCAAAACCCGTAATTGAAATGAAAATTAAACGAGCGGACGTGTTTAAAGAAGCGAGGAAATGAGAAACGTTGTTTACTCTGGAGGTACTTAAACGATCCCTGTACACCGGTACACAGTTCTACCGCTATAGTATATACACTATACCATTATTGCGATACGCGTTATCGTTTTATCTGACGAAACAACGATCGTGCGTTCGATCCGTGTAAACACATAATGCCTGTTGATACACACGAGTCTAAAAATCGGGAGGGTCGATGGGGTGGACGCGGGTGGTCGCTTACTGGGGTAGTTTTGGTTCGCAACCTCATAGACTTGGACAAAGGGCGTAGGGTCCCGTGCTATCAGATGGTCTGTTACCTCGGCGTATTGAAGATTAGCCCGGCGACCCCTCGGCATTTTTAAAATCTCTCCCCCCAAAAGACGCTAAGTACCGAAAGCTCCGGCGAGTGTTGCCGGTCGTTATTCGGCTCGACTCAGCTGCTGATAATCGTTCAGACTAGTCGCGCCGTTTATTCAGTTGCAACAATCAACCCACTCCAGTTGTTCTACCAATGCAAAAGCAACATCGCTGATGTGCCTCCCGAATCTACCCTCACGAAAAAAAAAATCATTAGCTCCGATGACCGTGAGCCGGGTATATCGAGCGAATGGTCTTTCAAGGGCGACACGCATGGTTAATCCCAATTTAACTGGGTATGATCCCCCGTAAGTGGGTTTTTCAAATTTTTCACTCGGACCCCAATACCTCGATATCAATTTTATTGTGAACTCGTTCGCGCAGATGGAGGACCAGGCTGACCGATTATTGACATGGAAGCCTAGCTTAGTGTTTTGTTGCGGTACGATTTAGCTGCCTGTGGCAACCCCCTTTTTTCAACAAGAAATAAGCTTTTTGCTTGAGGACCCATGTCGACTTTGACAAAAAAAAAAAAAAAATCATTAGTCACCCACCGTGTTTACACCAATATTCGGGATACGGTTGACCGCTTGTGGACTTCTAGGCTTATTTTTTTGTATTTTTTATTTTTATTTTTCCGTACACGCTACAGATCTGTTTATGTATTCCCGCAAGCCGCACGGTGGCTTCGATTTCCTTGCACGTTATATTGTCCGCATAGATGAACGTCGGTAGCCGCACGAGCGATGTCGAGCGCGCAAGCTTCGGTTCTCGCAAACGGAAATGTAATTCAACTGGAGATTGGTGTACGGCGGTATGTCCGTCACGATCTTGGTTATCCACCAATATATCTGGATTAACCGAAGCAACACACAGCGGCACTAACAGAGTTATTGCCGCGGGATTGGCCGTGATGCGCCCCCAGGGATCTCTGGTACACCCCGGTTCCTTTCTCCCCCCTATAAAATAAAACCGCACAAAGGCTTCGCGGAGGATGGAGAGGATGAAGCGAAAAAGCGGTTGAGCTCTGCGGTATACGATACCCGTACATTGTTATAGCATCGTTGCAGTATCGGTTTTATACATACATTTTTTTCTTTTTTTTTTCGTAGTCTTTCCTTTTTTTTCGTCAATTACCATCATTTTCGTTTAAGATTTTATAGCGGTTTTGGAGAAAGGAATGCGCAACGTCGATCGACGCCACGGAACGTGACTCGAATGCCATGCAAAGCTATTCGCGGGTAATCGATGGGTACTTTCATCGAGGGTAAACACTCGATTAAACATCCGGCGGTACACCCGAGAATTTTAGTTACGAAAGCGAATTGCGTATCGCGTAGAGAGGCACGCAACGATATTGTTTATTACAATGTCAAATAAATCAACAGTCAAATTATTGGCGGAGCATCTGCTTTTTTAAGAAAACGGATATATGCCAATCGCAGTAATATTATTCATTGCTATTGTTATCGTGAGCATTATAGATTGTAATATCTCTGACGGTCCATAACTGGTGCACAGATGTACGTAACGAGTTCAGTCACGAACGGTATTTTCTGATTATCATCGATACACGGTATACAGTACGTGTCCGCAGCTCGTTCTCGCGACCCTCAATCCCCCTGCGGTGCGTATAAAGTAGTAATTCTCCTCCTCTTTTCTGTGCGAGTCAACGAAACGCGCAACGAAACCCCAACGTAGGTGAGAGCTCCACCCAAAGCGTGTCGTAAAAATCGACGAGTCATTCGAGCAGTGAATGGACAAAAAAACGAGAGTGAAATGGCTGAGTAAAAAAAAAAAGTAACTTCGTTATTACTTCCTCGTCGGTGGGTAGAGTACACCGAGAAGCCCCTAACGCAAAAGTGGCGTGACACGATATCATTTATTTTTCAACTTTAATTACCCGACCGTCGAGAGATTTTATCCGATGCTTCTCAACAGATACGATCGTATATTCGCTGATAAATCAGTGAATACAATAAATATATACAGAGATTCGTAATCGAAGGGATTTCGTGGGAAAAACTAAGTTGACTTATTTTTTTCGATCTCAAAAGGCACCGCAAGTGCGGATGCGAAGCTCCGGGACACACCGGACCCGAATAGTACACCAAACGGGAGTATAAACGGCTCTTCGACCGTCGCAAATCGTCGGTTTATTTCCGAGGCAACGACTCGCATCCTACAAGTCTCATCCCTTTTACCCACCTATATCCCCTTCTTCCCCTTCCCTTCGTAACGCGATTCCTGTGATATCCTTTCGAGATTCCCGCAAAGAGGATAACGTCGAGTACTCGTGTGTATAGTCGCACACAGGCGGAGGAATACTGAAAACGACGATGGAGGCAAATCACTGTGGAAGAAGGCGGCGGCCCAGCGACGACATAATTTCGGCGATCTCATCAGAGAACCGGGAAAAACATGGAACCGTAAGGATAGGACGATGACGATGGAGTGCGAGAAGGCGCAACGGTGCGCCTTGACCCTAATAGCACATACACACGTACCGCACACATAGCATATTTTTCTGTACCTCCCAACAACACACAAAGGTCTTCTAGACCTTGCAGCTATATGCGGCCTTAAGTTTGGATACAATAACCATTTTCTTAGATTACCTTTTATATTACCTTAAAGAGCCATAACTGTAAGTCTTGTTGTGTTGTAATTGGAATCGTAATCGTAATTGTAACCGTAATTGAACTAATAGTTGTAATAGTTGCAGTTGTAATCCTAACAATTGTAAACCTTCCGAAACATCAGCGGAACACGATACGCAAGTTTACTAAATAAGACATCGAAGCTGTGCGGTAGCGGGATACGCGATGTAACGGCGTCTCGTGTTGCCTCTGCGATTTTCCTTTCGTTTCACTTTTACCGCGGGTGCTACATCACAGGAAAACTTTGTCCTTTTATCTGTTTTCTACTTGGTCCCTCGTCGCGCGTGGTAGTACCGCGATCTAAAGTGAAATCGATAGCCGACGACGAGTGAGCCTACAGCAGAAGTGGCTTGTGGAAGTTTGGGGAAAAAGAAAAAGGGAAAAAGAGAAGAGACGCGACAGAAAGTGTAATGACTTGGGGAGGAAACTGTGATGCAAAGGGACTGAGGGAGCGCTTACTTGTGGGAAGGTGAATTGGTCTGCGACACTACCAGCAGCAACACCGTTGATTTTCTCTTGCAAACTCTCTTGTCTTTCTATGCGGCTATCAGTTTTTCTACTTTTTTTCTTCATTTGTCTCTCTACCGTGTTGAAAACCTTAACGATATCTGATTTCCGTTTTTTTTTCAGTTTCATTACAAAGTACGACGATCGGAAGCTTTATTGAATGCAATTATGCAAAGGAAACCGCGAGGCATTGTTGGAGAAATTTTTTGATCTGTATTTGGTTGAAATGTTATCAGATTCAGGTAATACGAGTACAACAGTGTAATTGCCTTTGAGTTTCGCCCATTATACGTATCTAGTAGTCTAAACGATTCGGTGTAATGCACAAACGTCTTAGGTAACAAAGCATTTCACGGGTTTGATGGTTTACGGTAGCTATGCAGATACATTCTGGCCGCAACGTAGATCGCTCCTTCGAGGATCTTCGCGGTGAAGCCAATCTGTTTCAGCTACCAGAAACTGCACGGAGCAGGTCGCCCTCATCACGCGAAAACCCGATGCGTGTTTATCGCTATGTACACGAAAGGGAGAAGGAGTGCAGCTTGGCAATTGGTGCAATTCGGAGTGATATCTTCCCGAGCGAAACCCAAAGGCCTTTGTGGGTCACTGCGCTACCGGTGGCACACATAAGAGTCGAAGGAGAGTCTGAGAAAGACAGACAAGCGCCGGATCCCAAGATGCTTAGCATCGCAAAGCTTGTGGCTACTCCCGAAGACGTTTCCGAGGATTACCGCAGACACAGACGCGTGGTATATCTATATCTGGAATACCTTATTATTCCATAGCGAGGTCTTTGATATATTTATTCATTCCTGGCTTTTACCCGCGAAGCAATTACCCGGCGTCATTCTACTGAAGCCAACGATGATACAAAGTTAGCGCCGGGGAATATATACCCCCAGTTCTCCAAAGTGTATTGAAGAGAAAATTCTATTTTCGGGTTGTTTTTTTTTCTTCTCTTTACGATCTAGGAAATTGTTTCATTGTTGAGAAAAAAAAAAGGTCACTTTGGAAGCGCAATTTCGATGGAACCTCCTCTCTTTCCGTTAACCTCGTTCTCGTTACGTGATGCCGACGGAACAAGGAAGGTAATCTAGAAGCTGGCTTTTCTCGTGGCTGAGTACCAGCAAACTCCTCTCGCGAACCGTGGCATTCTAGCTAGACTGGCTTGGCCCCGTACGACGGGGGTTCACAATCAGGCAGGTTTAAGTAGCCTCGGGCGGTCCGAGCTTCGCATGGACCGCGCTCGACCACTCGTCCCATCCATAGAAGTAGACGGAGAGAATAGAACAAAGCCTGTTCGAGGCTCTTGCTCCTCCTCTTCCTCTCTCTATCTACCTATCTCTCATCCCTTTTCCTCACTGGACTCTGGTTTGTGGAATTGCGTGTAATCACACTCTATATACTCTACGTCATCAGCAATACAGTATTCCAGGATCGAGTTCAGAGCCCTCGCATGTTCTCTGTATCAGCCGATCTTTCAATCCCGAAAACCCAAAATCATCATACTACGACCATAGACCCTCCACCCTCTCTCCCCCCCCCCCCCCCTCCCGTATACCTTTCCATAGCACACCCTTCCCAGGACCGGCATCACCAACGGTTTCTCACATAATTCTGGCTAACAACGTTCGCCCAGTGCACCAGCAGTGGTTCTATCATCAACCTACTGCTACACTACGCCACAGTACACGAGAGCCAGTTATCGATCGATCGGCAAATATTAGGCAACAATATAGGCAAACATCGGCCGCGTAATTAAAGCGCGGACCATGCGAAGCCCAAAGCGTCAACGGGTACCAGCACTCCTCTCATACCCTTCGTATATTCACAATGTACATCGGGATCAACAAAATCCCTAAAATTTATGAACTTCGCTGATTTTCGGTGTCGCTAAAAGGAACACGTTAATTATCGACATACGATTAAAACTCCGTGTTATTAGGGTGGAAGGTAATCAATGAGTCGACCCCGAATTACCACGGAAATGCCTATATCGTTGATGTGGACCAATGTTTACAATGGCGTATTCTAAAAAGACGTCACGCAGCCGTCGGACCCGTGGAATTTGGATCAATCGTAGAATTTAAAATCGACTCCAGCACGGTGCCTAAAACGTTTCAGTCAAAACCTTCAACGTTAAGAGGATAAGGTACAGACTCAATCGGTGACAAATTGCCTTCCCTATTTTCTCCGAAACGGTTGCTCTGATGACGAAAAGCAAATTAGGTTTTTGTCGTCATTAGATAGACGTATGAAAAGCTATTTTGCTTTTCGTCATCAGAGCAACGAATTGGGCGAAATAATGGCAAGTTGATGCGACCCATTTCTTCCTGAAAAGTACTTGATCAACTAACGATTAGTTCTCTTAACTCGTAATTTTTTTGATGCGACGTCCAACAGTAAGTCGTGCACGTCCGGCTACTGTAAAGTTAACCAACGAGTTCCGTTGTCTCATGCGGAGTTTTGCATTATAGGATGTAGGTATAGGTACCATGGCATAGTGATCCACTGATTTCACGTATCGTCCCAATCCTCGAGGTCCACCGTTAGCCTCATCAGGTAAGTACACAACGTCGTTCCCTACACGAGTTACGTACCCGAGTGGTATATACTTTAACCCGTGCAAACGGTAGTTTCGATTCGGACCGATGATCTTTCGCCGCTTAAAACGTGCGCGGAAAGCAGTCGAGCGACGATGTTAATACCCGAAAACCCGATTTGTCGCAGTGAGTAACCGAAATTAAATGCGAATACCGCAGCGTTGAAAAGTGTGTTAAAGCAAAACCAGCGCGGCTCGCGCGCGAATTGACGAGGAAGAAGAAGAAGAAAAAAAAACAAGGTGTGGTTACGCAGTGCGAACCAAATATTTCGAACTCGTTTTTTCTCACTCGCAACCATCGCGAGAGAGGTAAATTCTTTGATAAACACGTCAACGGGCGGAAAATATATGTACAAAATCCAACGCATAAACAAGTAAGACGGGGAGGGCTATCCAGTTAATTCGACCCACCTACAGCCATCGGGGGCTACTACTATATTTACGGTCCCGCGGCAAACCGGTCCAGGAGGGCACGGTGCCCCTGTCCCATTTTTTTTTGTTTTTTTTTTTTCGCCATAAGCCCTGAATTCTTTCAACGCAGCTTAACGAGCTATTCCGTGCGGACCGGTACATACATATGTGCCTATATATGTATATATCTATACAACACGGTAATCCACCTGGGGCCCAGGATATCACCGTGGAATAATCTCGTTCGCGAGTTACACACCTTTCGCGAAAATTACCCAACGTATTCATATGTTACGAGGTCGGGAACTTAAATCCGCCCACTCGATATTTTTCGCATTTTAATAACCCCACAACACATCAAAAGAAAAAAATTCGTGGCAACGAACGCAAAGAATGAGGAGAAAGAATAAAGAATCGAGACACCCAGTATGAAAGAGTTGAGAGCGTAGGTAGCCACCGGAAAGCCTAGCCACTGTCTGGGCTCAGGTAAACCGGTCGATTCTTCATTATTTTTTATTTTGCGCAGTGCCCGGTGCCCTCTGCCTCCGCCTGGTCATCGTCTCTCTCCATCTCTTTCTCCATTCGCTTATATCTCTCTCGCTCGATCTTCCACGGGAACGAAGTGAGTCCCGCGGGGGCCGGTCGGAGAGCTCACTTTTATCTCGTTCGGGAACCTCGCCATGGCGGGTTCCACGAACGCGGACGAAGGAAGCGAGGTAGGAAGAACCCCGACGAACTCACA
Organism: Cryptus viduatorius; assembly: GCA_964006125.1. Lineage (NCBI taxonomy): Eukaryota > Metazoa > Arthropoda > Insecta > Hymenoptera > Ichneumonidae > Cryptus > Cryptus viduatorius. Next base: position 13,983,458 of record OZ023221.1, read on the forward strand.
GCAGCGGGGAACGCGCGCGAGTTATTCGATACCGATGAATGAGGCTTACAATGGAGCCTCGAGCCAACGCGCTGCCACCATCATCGCAGCGGTAGCACAACTGAACCCCACACCCTCCGTCTCCCTCGTCTTTGCGTCACCACCTTCCAATCGAAAAACCAACACCCCGAAAAGTCTAAGGGCTACTGGAGACCGGAGTCGGAGATAGTTTCTACGGTGGCGAACACAAACGGAACACGCCATTGACCGGTATTCAATAAATGAGAAAGAAAAAGATCGGATCGCATTCTGGAGTGAACAGGAAATCATTTGGGAAATTCTGAAACACCAATGGTGCAGACCGAATTTGAAAGAAAAGAATGTGCGATTTCAACTACCGATTAAGTACAGCGAAACAAATGGTACACATGACGCAATCATACGACACTTATCTTATATTTAAATTACCGTACGAGTATCGAGATAATAGATGAGTCTACAGAAGATGGAAATGGGATATCCAATCCTGTTAAACGTAGTGAACAGATGGTACCACCATTTTGGTCCATTAATTAATACACATGACCGATGCCCTTTCCACATTCAGATTTAGATCTTCAGCTTCCGATCCATTGCTTCTCGATATTTCGACAGACATCGCATTGTTGATACAACATTACGATGTCGATGTCGAGGTTCGTCATTAATTCCGCTTTGTAATGTGTCGATGAACAGACACAGGTCGTTTTTTTTTTGACAAACGGTTGCGACGGATCGTTTTCAAACTACAGCGAGTATAGTCGCTTCCAATGCAGAACCGGAATAATGAACGGAATAATACGGCTTGCGAATCTCGCTATGGTCGATCGTCCAGTTGCGTTCGCCAGGATTGCGTCACGTTCCGCATCCGAACACAGTAGATGTTCTATCCGAGGGATACGTAAACGAGGATTTCAGGCCATCAGCGAGGCTTGGTGGACTTGGCTTCGCGATCATCATCCAGGTCGTCCGCCACCGCGAAAATACACAGTCACACATACCGGCGTTGGCCCTCCAGAACTGGTTAGAACGTAGAATATGTATACATTACCGAGAGCTCTGCTCTATCGTAGCAATTAGCTATTCTCTGGAGCAGGAAACGATAATTGGTATAATCGATGCACCAATTAGCGTGGATGAGAGTGAGAGAGATAGATCTAACGAGATTCGTACGCGAATCCCACAAACCTGCGTTCTCCTACTACCAATGGTATCGCTTCCGGCATCGAGAATACCGAATGCAGAGAAATGCCACCCTCCACCGTTCAACGAACAGTTACGCAAAAGTTTCTTCGATACGCAGTTCAAAAGTTCCGCATAACTACTTGAAGACGGTCCATTATTCCAACTATCTATTAGGCATATTCTACGCCTGACACCAACTACTTTTCTTTTATCTATTTATCAAACCGCAAACAATTGTCCTGAATTGCATTCACCTTTCATCGGCTATTAAAAGGGTAAGGCTGCTATCCAGGCGAAAGGCTTGTTTTTTAGTTTGTTTTTTTTTTTCTTCTTCTTTTTCGTCGGCACAGTGGAGTAATTGTAGGGTAGGCCCGTGGCACACGGCTGAGCAAAGCTTTTCGGGGCCGGGCGAGTCTCTCGCGTCGCGCGCCTTGAGGGAGTAGGTACACCGTTCACCTATACACATTCGACCTCCTCCTCTCCCTCCTCCCTTCTTCTTTTTTCCAGCGCAAAATGAGAGCCGGGGGTCCTTTTGTCCCTGTGACAGAGCCGTGTACTACCTAAGGCACGGAATATGAATTGGCGTTTCACGCTTATTGTCCAACGAGCCGAGTGTATGCCGAATTAATAGCCACTCGAGGATCCTTATATACTAGAGCCACCGTTGTACAGTTTCAACGAACAACGAGACGTTGGGGGGTGCGCGCGCGATGGGATGTACGTTCCGCTCATTCTCTTCCTGAACCCCTATATTTGCTTCGCTCACCTGTTCTGTTTCTCACTCGTCTCGGCGTAAAGCGAAGAAAGAAAAAAAAAAAACAAATACACGCACACCTACGAACCCGGTGTGAACTCCAGTGGAATATTTCTCACTATATTCGCCAACAATGGGCCAACGACATCCCCTCGAACGAATCGGGCATACTTTCGGCATTCCAAGTGGAATTCACTTTGACGAAAAAAAAAAGACCTCGCAAAACTGTGTACAGCCCGTCCAAAACCTTGCGCCATCCAATGTTATGTTATTCACGGTTTCCTGAGTTCTTGAAATTTTCCATTTTATTCTACAACTTCGACACGCCGGATTTCAAATTTTTACAACGAAACGTACTTATTGGAAAAATCATAACGTATCAAAAGATGTTGAAAAAAATGTAAAGTGTAAAAGATCGAACTGTTTATTTAAAATCGTCCAGAATTTAATAACGAAAATAAAAAGAATTTTTTCTTGAAGCTTCTTATCGGTGAATAGCAACGGAAAAATTTAATAGCTATGAAATCGTAATTAATAAAATTAGTGATGTGCAGTCGTCGGTAATAATTCGGTTTTATTCGCGCGTTACTGTGAATCCATGCAGAAACACAAAATTCTCGAAATATGAGATCTCTTCGATTCAATATATGTATATAAATATTGCTGTGTATTTGCTTTTCAGTATACGTATATAATGTATGTACAACGTAAGCGTCACGATGGAATTCTTACGAAGGTATATGGAAGTTCGAAATTGAATTTGCACGGACGCCTCGAAACATGAGCCGATCCGTTCGAAGAGTCGCCCGCCGCTCGGTACTATCGCCGCTACCGTTACTCGGAGCAGTTCCTCTTTTCTACGGGTGCAAGAGTTCCCTGCGTGGTTTCGACCATTGTGAACACAGTGAAATTGGTTCGATCTCACCTACGCGACCCGTATTCTCTCATATCCCTTTTCACGATTCTCAAAAACGATAAAGTAATACGAGACACCAGAGAAAATCTATCGATATTCGATTCGATATATTAGATATATAACTATGTATGCAGAAAACCGCATGCATCCGGCTTTTTGTTTTTGTCACTGAAGTGAGATAAAATGATGATAAAGTATAATTTTTTTTATGCATCTACTAAGTTCAATAAATTCAATAAATTCCGACAGTTATTGTACACTTCAAAATTCGATAAAATTCATGCTAAACTTCCATTTTTTTTTTTTTCATGTGTTGTATTGCGTTTTTATGAGTAAAATTCCGTATAAAAAAATTGAAGTTAAAATTTGTAGGGCAACTAATTTCTGTGGGTGTGTATATCCAGACACCCCGCATTAACGACGAGGGGCATTTTTCGGATTGTTTTTTAAGGAACAAAAAATTTAGATCGATAAACCAATCCGATTGCTTGTTGGTAATAGTTTTCTGATCGTGTGAAAAAATCTCCCGGTGAAAATGAAGATTGTAGAAGAGGTGCAAAAAAAAATGGAACCCCTTCCGTGATTTTTTCCATCGGTAAGATTTTTATTAGATAAGATTTTTTTTATCGATACGAACTTAGGTATCATGAAGATAAATATGCTGACCGACATTTCTTCGGAAAAATAAAAAAAAAAAATTGATTAATTTCACGTTCGGTCAACAGATTTTGGTTTGTATGAGTAATCCTTTTCATTCAAGAGCTTTGTACACAAAGGGATTCGAACGGACGTACATGCGAGCATTTTTAACTTTCACCGATCGCGCAACACCCTCGCAAATGCGACTTCAACGGAGTATTATCGCACTCGTATACTACAGTTCGCGAACGCTTACGCTGTGGTACCTAAGTACATAGGTACTCCCGTATGTATCGTACTTGCATACATATATATACACATACATGGACGGTACGGCCTGTTGGTACGGTATACGTTTATTTTTGAACGGTTGTGGCCGGGCGGCCCGCCGGGTTACGTACGTAGTTTCGGCGTGCTGGAGCCGGACGCGTCGAAACGATGCGGTCCCTGCGAAACGAGCCCGCCACCGCCACCGTGCTCGCAGTTCTGGCCTCGCATCGCCGCCCTAAACTAAATAATGCATGAGGCCGATCGAACGGAACATTTAAATGCGCGTACTCCGAGGCTCCACACGGCTATGACCCCTCCTCGCCCCCCCTCCCGACGGTAGTTGTATCTTTGCGCTCGCACGCCGACACTAGTCGGGATCGTTCGAATTTTCGTAAATCCTCGGCTTCGTACACCCGAAACGCGTATAAATAATACAAAAGGGATGCATTTTGTTTTTTACCATTTTTTCGTTCTCATTTTTTTTTTTTTTTTTTTTTCTTTGCGGTGTCGCTGAACGCCGCTTTGAAGTGGTTACGCGAATGGTCGCGTGTTTGTCGATGTAACAATGTGTTTGCGGTTTCGAAAAATTCTTGGTCCATTCGCACAGTTTGGAATGGTAGATTCCACGGAACGTACCGAGCCTTCGACCAATCAACGGGTAGATCGTTGAAGGTGCAATTCCGGTTATTAACGCCCCGCCAGCTAGGCGAAGGTCGTGATCAACCGATAGAATCCCTCTCTGGACCTCTGTCCCTCCGCGAACGTTCGTTGGAACAGTGATCTGATTTCCCGCCTCGTAGTACACACGCTGAGGGGGGGAATGGAATACAAACGAAGTGGTATGGAGATAGAATACTAGCCGCAAAGCCTCAATCTCTCCCCCAACCCTCTCGTCCCAATGCACGAATGCACTGAAATCGAAAATTTCGTCCTATTTTCCGCTCGTTCAACTAGTACTCTAGCAGTCGTTCTATTAAAAAAAAAAAAAGAAAAGTCTCAATCCCCTCTTCCGAAATGCACGAATGCACTGAAATCGAAAATTTCGTCTCTATTTTCCACTCGTTCAACGAGTACTCGGGCAGTCGTTGGTCCTATTAAGGAATAGTTCGCTGAAAACGTTTTCATTATTTTTTTTTTAACATCGAAAGCCTCTACACCTGTTATGTCAACGGCTCCTATTCCATAAAGCAGCATATTGTTCTATTTTTCACCGTGCATCCGGGTTGCACCTCCGTCTTAGTGAAAAAAAAAAATGTCGGTTCGATTTTCCATAGGTTGCTATTTTAAATATTCGCGTTCTTATTGGCTGTTAAAAAAAACCAATAATCTCGGAAAGTATATTTGGCATTAAAATCTCTGCATCATCATCGAGAGAGAGTGTGAGGGTTAAAAAATTCGTCATAAGGTTTTGAAGTTTCAAACTGTAGATATAGATGGTTTTTTACCAAAAAACTTTATTTTATGGTTTACTTGTTCTGTTTCGCGGAATTTCAAAGCATCCGACAAATCCTATACCACTTCGTAAATGTAGCAAAGTAAGTTTTTTAACGTCTTTAACTTATCGGATTCGAGAGGAAGTACGATGAAGAAGAAACAAAAAAAAACTTAGAGAACGTCTTCTCATCAACCTTCTACTCTGCGACCAAATTCCCTCCTGTTACCTTATTTTTCGCTTCGTTTTACTCTTTCCCCGGTGGAACCGAGTACAGTCTCATGGCTTTCCTCTCTCCCCGGCGACTAATCTCTCTTTAATACCAGTGTTTATACGGCCCCTGAGCGGATAAAGAGCGAAGCGGACTAAGAGAAGACGAGAGACGGAAGAAGCACAGGGTGACCAGAGACGACTAGCGGCAGGGGTTGGGAGGGAGAGGAGAGCTTGAAGGTGGATGGAAGGGAACAAAGACTGTGCAATTCTTGTCTACTGCACGACACCTCCTTTTCCGTATAATTAACCAACCGAAAGCTTTCGCGAAGCTCGCTAGGCCACTGCGTTTAAGCGTAAGAACATAAGCTGCAAATGGGGTCAAACGACGGATTAAGCCGAAAAAAGGGATAAAGTTAATAGATATAATCGGCGCAATAAATAAATAAATCACAAATTAAGCGATACATTTGTAAACGAAGACAGTGAAATACAGCTTTCGGGCAAAGATAGTACAATGTCTCGGCAATATATTGTTGAAAACATAAAACAAAACGTCAATAAAACCGGAAAACATATATGGGACAACATTCTGTTCGTTGCATTGGTCTTCATACACTCAGCTGTACATCTGGAACAGCTAGAAACGTGCGGGGGTTAGCCTGGGAATTGGAAAAAATGTGTGTTCACCTGTCGGAAGCAGGAAAAACATTTCGATTCGCTCCAACCGTACGTGCCAAACGTAACTCGAAATGTGCAATTTCATATGATGTTTCTATTTTGCCTCGAGATATTCGGGTCACCCGCGTGTGTGACTCAAATACGTTTGAAAAATGTCTCGGACTCGAAACTCGAAAACAAAATATTCCCATATAATAATAATAATAATAATAAATATAAATAATAATAACTAATTATAGTTTAAGCGTCAACGCCGGCATCAGGAATTGTCTCAAATACTCGATTATAAATTTTTTATCGTCTTTCCATGTCTCATGAAAATATTAAGCAGATTGAACGAAACACACATGTATATCACGGCAAGTACTCGACATTTTCGCGAACTGTAAGGAATTTCTGTAATTGTGAATAATTCAGCGACGCATGTTCGACAAATCAAGAAATTCGTTGCTGCCAATTTAAGATTAAACATATTATTCGTCGAAATGTAAAAGATATAAATTTTGAACGATCCGGAATTAATTCCATTTCCGGAATAATACGAATCTCGGACGTATATTGCCGGCGATAGATCGAGGGATACGCGGCAGCGGCAACAGACGTATGTCGTCGGGTTGTGTGACATTACTGCACGAGTGTCATACGTAGAGCACACAATAAACCTGCTGAGGGAACGTTATATACGGGAAAGCGGCTTCGACGATGCGGCTCTCGTACTTGTCAAAATCGGAATTGGATCAGATACGCTCGTCGAAAGCACGATCGACTCGATTAAGTTCCCAACTTCGTAAATCCAGTTTATATTTGATTAACTACGCTCACAGATACTCGTACCCACTGTGTATTAAATGTCTCATCGTATTTATATACATACATATATCGTACATGCAGTTAAGGCAGAAATCAGCATGTCGACCTGAAGAACATCTATCAAAACCAACGATTACGCGGCCAAAATTCGTATCTCAAAAGAATTTTCTTTCATTCCCGAAAACTTGGCTATCACGAGAAGCAGAAACACGAAAGAAACTCCGCGCGAGAAGGAGAAAGGGCAAGTGGGCACGACGAAAGAAAAAAAAGGGACGTGGCATGTGGGCGAAGAAGAAAAGTTCGAAAGCGTTAAGGCTCGTTACTTAAACGGCAAAACCCCCCGAGGAATGGCCTGAATAGCGATACTCTGGAATAACACTGAGAGGCGCAGTACATCTCCGCATGAATGTCGGCCTTTATTCCAACTGACCGAGTACGGCTTAGTACCGAAGAAGAGAAACCGGGTATAGGTTTGTATCTGTTTCAACCAGCGGATCTTTCGCGGATAGCCATACCAGACACGCTAATGATCCTCGAAGCGACCAAGACTTTTACCCTGCAAACGAGTCTTTCATTTTCTCTGGATTATGTCAATCGAACGGTCGATTAATCGAAATCAAGTTTGTCTTATACAACGAACACGAGTCCAGCAGATCGAACATCAAGGAATCTACATAGATACCGGCAACTATAGGTAGGTGTACACAATTACGATGAGCTGCAGTGCACATACAGGTGTACTATAGCTGTATATACAGGGATGGGTAGGAAAGGATGGGGTTTGGGGGGATAGAAGACCGGAGGCTCATACAAGAGCACTTGTGTACCCGATTACCGAACGTTGTATCGGCATGTTGCATCACCACCGAGGATATGCTTCTCCTTAACCGAATCCATGTAGGACCACCAGCTCGCTGTGGCCTCTTGGTTTGAGTATCTCGCTCTCTCGCTCTTTATCGTTCGCCTGATGACTACGACTACGACGGCGACGACGACGGAGCCGACGATGAGAACGACGAGCCACCGGAGTGTCGATTCAACGACGCTATACACGCCATGCAGATTCGTCGGGCGAAGTTTAGACCGAACCCTGTATACCTGCTCGCTGATGCTTGATCGTCGTAGAAGCAGCTTGTCCAACTAATGACATCCCCCCGCCCGGTTCGTCCACTGATGGCGTTGGTGTTACCATGTACCACGACTTGTTTGTCGATAGTCGGCGAGAATATTGAGAGACGTTGGTTCACAATGATGACGTGGCACCTATATGCCTTCAACGGTTTGGATATATCCGGAGTTTCAGACTCAATACTTCACGAATAAGAGACAAGTTGTTTAGTTTAGTTCGCGTCGCATGAAGCGCTATGCGAGTTTTGTTGGTGCATTGCTGCTTTTAACGTAACAGAAGGGTAGTTATTACCTCATCAACGAGAGCTTTATCGTTGAAATGCGTTGTATTCTCATCTGGTTTGGTTGGATCATCGCATTCGTACGGAATCCCTCTTTTAACTGACCACAGCTGACCCCCGGATACCTACGAAGGTACGGAAGATCCCTAATCCCTAATCTCCCAAAAAATGACCTACCATTTCATGATCTGATGCGCCAACTAGTAGCGCGCGATTAGGCAATCATCCACCCATACTGATCGCGAACGATACTGCTTGACTACGGATACTATAGTTGCGGTGTCATCAGTAACATGTCTTACTGTAAAACAATCTGCGGATTTTCAACGTTCCAATCGATGTTGTCACTTCAGGAAAACAAAATGCAATCTGCTGCGATATTATTTGATTTCGTTTCATCGTCACAGCGAGTGAATATGATATATACCTATGTATCACTTTTACAGCGCAGTTACTCCTTTCTCCACTGGCAACGGGAACTAATGAGAATGAAGACAGAACAACGCAAGATAACCAGACAAGTAATACTTGTTAAAGTATTAACAATCTTCACAATGTCATTAACGAGATAAAACTTCCCAAGAGAGGATAAGTCCCTTGTGTCTTCCCACCAAGGCAAAGTAATCATCATAGTCCCTCGGGGATAAGTGGAATGAGAGAAGCCGAAGGGCGAAAGTAGTACGAATAGAAACGAAAAATAGACAGAGACGGAGAGTAGATGTTCCTCGACTTGATCGTTGTTGGTGGGTTAAGGGGGATCGGAGATGAGTGGCACTGCGAATACATGGATGGGTAGTTTGAGCAAAGGGAGACAGGGCCACTCTCGTATTTACCGGGTGCTTGGCGTGTTCTCGAGGGCGCTCGTTCGGAGTTTAGTTCGGGCAACGCGGAGCACAGAGACCACCAACATCGGACGTAGCCATTCGCGGCGCGGTCACAACTCCAAACGAATGTGAGGACAGAGAGAGAGATAGAGATGAAATGGAGAGCAAGCAAGTGGAAGGACGAACGGACGCTCGACCGTGTGGACAAACGGAGTATCAATTTCCCGAGTAAATCCTCGTGTAAGCCGGTGACAATAGAGAGACTGACCGGCAGAACGATTGTAACTGCGGAGCATGAAAGCCGAGAATCCTGGGGACGTACGACGACGTACGACTCAACTGCGAGAACGCCGTTTCCAGAGGATGAGAGAAGTACGAGTATAGCCCCAGGCGGTTGGGTTTGGACGAAATATCTACCCTGCGATGAACCGCGGACAGCGTCAGAGCGACGGACAACGAAATGATGAAACTGATGCTTCGGAGAGAATTCATCGCTCGCTTCAGAATACGCGAATGAGAAACTTTTGACGGTTTCAAGAGCGTTCAAACGTTTCAAGCGCTCTATACGCCAAGCGACAGATTTGAAAAAGGAAATGGGTGTTTCAGAACAATTTCCCTGACGGCACAAGGCAAAATTAATATCGCGATATAAACAAAGAGGTGACGATAGAAGGAACGCCTAGGTACTGTCACTGAACATCTGTTTCCACACATAAAGTAGACATGTATCTACATCACTGCTAATGGTTTATAGTTTTATATGGTTTACGGTCCTAATGATTCTTTTTCATTGAAAAATGAGAGGGATGAGATGTAGTGACGGCTATCGAGTCCTAAACAATAACACTGTAATGGGGTCGTTTATGTCTAAGAAGTACGTCAACATGGTTCGATGTTTGAACATTATTGGTACATTTTCAACATCGCAATTGAGTTATATTTCTTTTTCGTTTAAAAAAAATCTTTAATCGGACTTTTATAAAAAAAAAAAATTACTCTGCCAATTTTTGTGATATTTCCTAAGTTCCTGAGTTTTTTTACGACGATTGATAATGTCAGGGCATTTCATAACATTTAGGATCGTGTTTTTCACGCTTTGTCGAAATCGAACTAAAAATGACTTCTCAATGATATTTTACTTTGTTAATCAGCAAATGGTACTTTCACCTTATCAGAAGTACGAAAATACATGTGGAGAAAGCAAACACTTGTGCGATCGTGAACATAGCGAAATCCTATGAGAACGCCCCGGGCTCTAGCGGACCATCCACAGCAACACTAAAGGCACAGAGCGCCTCGGCGGCAGGCGTTCTCGAAAAATATTTTATTTACCGGTAACCGCCCAGTGTATTTGTCTCGGGAAAGATATAGCCACAGTGGTCGGCACCTCTCTCGGTCTCTCTTCTCCTTCTACTCCCTTCCCCCCTCGTGTTAAATTCACGACTGGGAAATACGTATGTACGTGTGGTGCTGCTGGTGAAGCCCGAAGTGAAAAGAGTGAGCGAAATAGGGGAAAGGAGGGAATTCGATGGAGCGGCGAGAGCGAGGTAGAGGTCCAAGAGAAATCGACAACCTGTACCCAGATGCGAAATTTATGGAAGCGGAAAAGTAAACGCCCGGGTATGCTGAAGGGGGGGTGGGCGATACGTCGGGGTTGGCTGAGCCAGCACGCGAGGTTAACCGCGAATTCATTACTCCATATCCTAGCTGCGTTCCGAATCAATCGGTACGCACGTTATTTCTCGTGCCAAAATCCGCGAACAAAGAGAATTGAAATATCGTATAGCAGCAAACGAAAGCTTTCATTTCCATGTTCGTTAATTCTTTTTCCAAGCTTATATAATCAATTCGAAAGACTATAAATTTCATTTATTTTCATCAATGCATTTACAGGAAGTTTCGATTACAGTTTTTCGAAAAAAAAAAAAAAAAAATGGCCATCATTTTGAAAATTCAACCCCTATTTATTAATTTTCTCGCCGACCCCATTGTACTCGAGAAAAATAAAATTTGAATAAAGCCGAAACTTCGTTACGATTTACGACAATGGCGATCCCGTGATCGCGAATAAGTGTTTCATTCCCCCTAATCGTTAATTTTTCGTGAAGCGTTGTATTAGATAAAGGAAATAAGAATAAAAAATCTATCCCGCAAAGATTTACGACGACAACGATGACTCGGTCGTGAGCGTTGGATGAGACCTCATCGCTGTTGGCGAACGAGCTTCGCACGAGACTCGCACGGAGCCCGCGTACGTGCAGCAAGAGGGGTACATCTCATTCTTTCTTTCGGGTAGGGTGCGAGAAAGCTTGTGTAAGAGCTCGTGCGTGTTCGAGAGAGCCGGAGTGAAAAAAAAGATGGAGAGCTTGCATGAGCGCTGGGGAATGGGGGATGACACGGGAGAAAGAAAGAAAAATATAGATAGAGAGTACTCTTGATATAGATATATATATCTGTATGTATGTACGTCTATATATAAGTGTTCAACATACATATAGTGCAAGCGGTACTGCGATGCTGCAAGTGGAGTACTAGTGGTATAGCTACGAATAGGGATGAGAAGGATAGAGGAATATATTATACGTGGCGTCAGCTGTACTTTATAACCCAAGCGTCGGGCTGCCGCTGCTGCTGCTGCTGCTACTGCAGGGGTTGGCGATGCGGGTGGAGTTGCTGCGTCGTCGTCACGCTGTGGGTAATCTGTTTGTACTGCTATGCATCTGCGATGCTTGGACAACATCGAATGACGAATCTCATTCGATTTCAACGCGAAATAAATAAAAACCATTTTTCCGATGGTTATAATAACTAACGAATCGAATCGCGTTGCGACATATCGATAACTCGATTTCGCGATGGTTTATCGAAGCCGTATCAGCGTGTGGATGTCATTACGTCAATGAAATTATAACCGTACGATTGGTCGCCAATCGACTTATGGGAAGTTAAACTATTGTATTTCCCAAAAAAAAAACATCCAATCCGTTTGCTTCGAAGATGAGTTTTCGGAAAAAAAAATTATGGGTCGGAATTTTTTTACGTTATCGCGATTCCACTGGCTAACCGGATGGAGCAGAAATGAGGATCTGAAGCTTCCAGTTTAATGTAACGAATTCCACGAAATGTAATTTAATTTTTTCTCGTCCCTTAAATTTTTCAAGGAATAAAAAAATATCTTAGTAGGCATTTTTTAAATATTAAACAAATAATTGAACCACTAATTCTCATCACACTTTCAGATAATTGGTTAAATTACTCGAATGCAAAGTAATTTAAAAAAAATTGACGACATCAACAAATTGATTTGTGTTCTTAAATTGTATTGGATATTCCCGACGACACAATTTCATTATATTTTTCAATTTCTTTTTCATACGCCGCCATCGGACTTGTTGCATTCGAATAATTAAATTTCACTCAATCGTAACGACAGGGCCAGTTTATTGAATTCGAAGTACCATTCAGAGTTCTCTTTTACGCCGATTTGGAATATTCATTCAATAGAAAATTGATTAAATCGGTATCATGACATTTAAATCCATTTACGATATGTCGATAATGGTTTTTATTTTTTTTAAGTTTTATTAACGAATATTGCTATTAGGTTCTCTGCCGGGCGCCGATACAGAATATATCGAAAATGTTGTCATCACTTCTATAGCAATATCAACAACTTAATTTTTTTTTGGCTGCGAGTGTATTATGCAATTTTACGCGGGGGAAGTGCTTTATCACGAATCACGAAGGCGTCGAGATTTTCTACTCGACTGCGCGATTCCACCGGTGGAAATGTTTCCGATCAACGATTCCGAAAAAAAAAAGTTGGGACGAAACGAGGATGCAAGGACGGAGAAAAATAATGGAAAGCGCTCGCGGCCGCCGGTTACCTATAAAAAGGGGGAGAGGGGAATTTGGCAGGCAGGGCTCCAGCAACCTGCTGAAGATCTGTCGATAAAGCACTTTTTTTCAGACCAAACCACCAAGAGCAAGGGATCCCGATAGTATGAGTGGAAATAGAAGTCCGGGTGAAAGTTTTGACGGAATTCGGAAAGGTTCGCCGATCGCGGTTTGTCAGGACAGAGGACGTAGCAGTATGAAGGAGAGTACGAGAAAGACGAACAACGATATTCAGTGGTACCGTCCGTACCGAAACGCCTAACACAAGCAACGCGGAGTCGCCGGTCACTCGCTCACGAAACTTGGCATATAAATATCAATAAACGCCCGAATTGGCGTCCTCGATCCGACCACCGGGATGTGTGCGCGAAACTTTGTTACTTTGAAACACAAAGTTCATCGAGAGTTCTTCGAATTTGAGAAACGAATATTTAGTATTATTATTAATAAAAAAATAATAATAATAACCAATAACAATCATTTATATTGATTTTCCTATTTTTTTCGGGAGGCAAATAATTTTAGTGTATATAGGGCGTCTTAAAATTCAATGTTTGCAATATGCTCATTAAAAATTCGTAAATTCATGTCCGCAAGAAATTTATTATTTTTTTTTTTTTTGTCGATTGCCCAAGTATTTTTATTCACTTTATTCTCAATAAGATTGAAAAAAAATCAATTTCAATGTTAATATATATATTTTCACAATTTCAATGTTAATATCAATGAAACGAATCAATGAAGCGATAAATTAATTAGATTATTAATTCATAGAAGCCCCGAGGCGATGTAAAATTTCCGGGACACACGGTATAAAGTTCGGAAGTATGGAAACGCGGTAAACATTCGCCAACACATACGAATCTGCACACGAGAGAGACGGCGAGTAATACAGAGAACGTGGGAGGACTCTTAAATCATACAAACGTAGAATAAGCAACGGGACGATGCAGCGACAGCGATAGTGTGTCTGTTGGCGCTGCGGTCCTCCGCGTGCAACCTGATAATACGAATGAAGAAAGCGCGCGCGTAACGCGAGGCAGAGGGGTCCCTATTTCGGTAGAATGAAAAAGTGCCGCGGCGTGCCATGCACGTCTTCTCTTATCGGAGGAAAGTGTATACACACGTGTATTATCGTTACAAACGACGAGAGAATTGAGTTGGCAAGCGGAAATATCTGTTACGGGACACGATTATCACGACGGGAACATCTCGTTCCGTACAAAACTCAACAAGAGGATTTTCCTTACCTTCGCGAAAACTTTACAGCACACTTCTTGCATAAGTCACAAGAGTTCTTTCCAACATTGAAACGGTATCTTTCGTTCGCTTCTCAATGCAAACGCATAAACGATACCTCGTCATAATTAATCAACGGAAAAATGTACGAAGGAATAATATATATTATTAAAAAGGAATTTTTCCGGTTGAATAAAAATGTAATTAAGAACGGTCCGCGATCCTTTACGAATTATATGCAAAGAGTAGACGAGAATAATAAAAAATGACAAAATGGTAATAAAACCTTTTTTTTTTGTTGAAAACATCAATTATTTTGTCTTTCTATTCGAATGGGGAAAACCACCAGAATAAGCTTTTCACGAAAACAGGTAACGAAGAATAGAAATTTAAATGAAAATAACGCCGGCGATATCACAGAGAAATGCGTTTTTTTTTTTTTTTTTTTTTTTTTTTTTTCAATGAATAAAAATCGTATGATGAAACTCATGCGATTGTTGGTAATAGTATTTTAATTATGTAAAAAAATCGCTAATTTATTTGACTCGTTAAATTAAATTAAATGACTTCTCCAAGGAGATTCCTTTCTGTAATTTCGAATTGATGTTAAAAAAAGTTGAATGTTACGTACAATAAATTAGGTGCTGTGTATAGAAACGTGAAAATGTCACATATCCGATATTTCATAAAAACCGACGGGAGGGCGTTAAGCGCTCGTGCAATAAAAAAAAAAAGCTTCCGATATAATGATGGTAAAGGATATGATGTCTCGAAACCGGGAAAAACGGCGATGGAGGATTTTTGCCGTCGAGTAGGCAACAGACAGCGAGATACGAAGAAAAATTCCAATAGCAATGCTGCGACGTTGATCGGGCAGAGCGAAAGGGAAAAATAGAGAAAAACAGCGAAACCCAAAGGCCACGGAAACAATGGAAGAATTCGAGTGAATTTGACAAGTAGGTATACCCGACCGCTGTGGCACAGCGGGACTATACATACGCGACAGTCGTGCGTACCGGCTGATTCGTCTGTGTCTCGTTCGATCTCTGTTAGTGGATACATCCAGTGATGTACCGGCGAGAGAAGCAAAAGAGTTCTGATCGAGTGTATCGTAGAGGGATGAAGAAACTTGCGAGTTCGGGTCTATAACCGGAACTCCCAGAGGAATAGAACCGTCGCACGACTCACCGGACAACGGTCACTTGGCGAAACCCGCTAATAGAATTCGATAGAATTGTTCGGGTGGAATTCCGAGCACAAAGCTACGGATTCTTGTAGCAAATCGACAAAAAAAACAACAAGTCGACGACAAATTTGCACGTCGTTCCCAACGGAGTTATAAACACACCGTTTGTTGTGGGAAGCGTTTAAAAACGTTAACGGCGTGCGCGAGGCGGACTCTTGAAAGTTTTCTGAAGTTTCTGAATAAATAAACAATTTTTTTTGGTTTTCAATTACATTCCGGCGCCGATTTTCAAATTATAAAACTCGTAGTAAAATTCGTGATAAATATTTGTTTTTTTTTTCGCAACGATCCCGAATTCAACACGACACAAAAATTCGTCTATGATTGATCGAATCACCGGTTTTTTTTTTTTTTTTTTTCAATGGCCTCATACCTGTTTTTTCTGGTCCCTTTTTTCTGGTTTTTTTTTTTTTAGTATATCGGTTCGATTAATATTGCGCGTAAATCTATATTCTACGCTCGAATGAAAACATAGCGTTGTTCGATACAATAGGTTCTTCGCAATTCTGTTCGTAGAGTGAAAAATTATTTTTCGCGTGTAACTAGCGTGTAACTCGATAGCGACCGCAGGCGGCAAGCGAAGAGGGTAGCAAAAAAAAAACTGAAAAAAAAAGTCGAAACAAAAAAAATGGAAGCGAGCATTGAGAACGGGAGGGCGGACACGCCGGCAGGCGGTCCGGTAATCAATGCGAAAGCGTTAGAAGCGATTGCGGCAACTAGTTTTTAGGGCAGGGGGCGGGGGAAGGGGATAAAAGGACGTTTGTAGCTACAGTATGTACTCCGGATCGAACGTTTTTCGTGGTGAGTTTCCTCGTTTCGTTGTGGCTATACACGCGTCGATCGTACGGCCCCGTGCGCAGCCTATAATCGATTTTTCGGCTACGGATTCCCCGACCGGCAAATTAAAAATCGAACAATGGTTTAATTCTTTGCCATACAGAGGAGGTGGCGTATGTATACAAACCGGACATGCCCTCTGTGTTTTCATACAACTCAATGGCTGGCCAGTTTTGTCGCTTCGACGGTTTGATTTTTTTTTTTTTTTTTTTTTTTTTTTTTTTCAGTGATTCGCGAACGAGAACACTCGAGCGCGAATGAGAGACGAAGCGAGAACGATCTCCAGGTTGATATAACGAGAGTGACAGACGTACGAGGGAGAGATAGCGCGCGCGAAAGCTCACCCGGTAGTAGTTATGCATCAACGCCCGGTCTCCGTGGCACTTAAATAAATTATCAATCTCGCTGAAAGCTGGGCGTTCGCTCGCGCCAATGCTCGAGGTGGCAACTATAGCGCAGGGGTTTGCGGAACTCGCGCGCTGAGAACACCGACGAGGGTGAGAGCTGTGTGAACGCGCGTGACAGTGACAGAAGGGGTTGTTGCAGACGTGACGAAGGGGGAACCCCGAGCACCAAAGATCGAGCAAAGATTCATTATACACGTGTTTCAATTCGATTCACCCAAACATATATGATATATATGCACGTAGAAGAAAATTCACATATGAGAAAGTGTGAATATCACGCTATTCCGTGAGTTCATACAGCGATAGTCTATGCAATGATATTCTCGTCACGCGCGTCCTCTCACACCCCATAAAAGTTCTTTCTTCTCATTTTTTTTTTTTTGTTTTTTTTTTTTTTTATTATTTTACACCGGCGCGAGGAAAAACGGAAAGGCGGATAAGACGAGCAGGAAACGGCTATCGACGTGGGACTCTCGCGGGAATTTGCGCATACGGCTTTTCCCTACACCTTTGGGGGTAAAAATATTATAGACGTTCGATCGACGTTTTTTCGATTCTTTAAACGGAAATACCCGACTTTGACGAAAATGTCTCGAGAACAAAAAAAAAATTTGAATAAATAACAATTTTTCAAGATTATCGAAACGAAACCATCACGACGACGCCAAGCGATCGGTTTTCGTCGTCGGTCCTCGTCGTGTTGAACAAAATTGGAAAAAAAAATCAGTTTTTTTTTCTTCTTCAATAACGAATCCGTTAAACTTTCTAAAAAAAAATAGTTTTTTTTTATTCTTAGAAAGTTTAACGGATTCGTTTTTGAAGTTTGAAAAATCGAGAAAATCAAAGGGTTGAGAACTTTCCTGGAAAAATATGAACATTTTGTGATATGAAACGCTTTCTTCAAAACATTCGATGCTCAAAGATCGCGCGGACTTGAATAAGAAATCAGGAGTGAAAAGTGAACTCACGGAAGCGTCGAATTTTCTGTGGAAAAATTCGGTACGAAATAACGGACAGGACGAGAACGAAGGAAATGGACGATTTTTCGTCGAGGATTTTTTTCCTTTCCTCCCTTTGCCTCGCTCGACGTTTCTTCCGGTTTTCCATAACCAAGCTGAGTTCTAACGTTATAGAAACGCCGGACCGTTTTCTTCGCGAGCGCAACGGGACACACGATGGAACAAAAGTTACAGAGAAAGAGAGACTGGTGTAAGAATAAGATGGAAGTCGTTTCAGGCGACATACACAGACGCGCAGAAAGATAGAGAGGGAGCGAAGTCTCGATCGCCCGGTTGATCTAAGTCGAGCGGAAATGCGAGCTCGAGGAGGCGGAAGAGCGCGCCGCCCGGCAGAGCTCTTCTCTTCTCGGCAATCGTCCATTCGGCTCGTTCGTTCGTTCAATCTTATCAACGATCGATTTCTCGATATTTCTGCATTCGAAGAGAGATAGTCTCACGGTCTTTTCGAACCCGATATCGATTCACATACTCGATTGAGTTCAACTCTAGCGTTGCTCGACGGGCGGCCACGCGAGTGTACGCGCGCGCGCGCGTTCTCGAGTACTCGATCGCGAAGCTTCGAAGATCCTTTGGTGTATAAAAGAAAAGACACGACAGAAGGAAAAAAAAAAGAATGAACATTTTTCCTACTCGTAGATTCACGGGGCCGGCTAAAATTTATCACGCCAAGTCCCCCCACTCCCTCGTTTATACTTTGTTTCCAAGTCGGAAGCGTATAAAAAGGAAAAGAGAATGAAAATCCGATCTGCTTACGGAAGT
Source organism: Cryptus viduatorius (assembly GCA_964006125.1). Taxonomy (NCBI): domain Eukaryota; kingdom Metazoa; phylum Arthropoda; class Insecta; order Hymenoptera; family Ichneumonidae; genus Cryptus; species Cryptus viduatorius. The sequence goes on from OZ023221.1 coordinate 14,002,010, forward strand.
AGCGGAAGAGCCATAGGAACACAATCACTTTGCCACCCCGAGGCGAATCACTGCTGCTCCGCGGAGTTTTCCTCGGTGCTTCTCTCGTGCAGTTTCATGACGCCGCAGTTACAGGCGATATGAAAACTCGCGTGTCTCGCAAGATACTCGGGTTCGGGTTCCTCGTTGTCATATGGCTCATTTCACCGGAGGGCTAAACATCGCGACACGACAGTTTACCCGTTGCGCAGAAAATCGAGGAGAGAGAGAGGGAGAGTCGCATCTTCAAGTTGACGATGATGCAACTCGCCTTCGGGGCAATTCTTGCAGCAACCGTCCGCCCAGTCAAACTTTAGTACACACGTTTGCGCAGCTAAGGTACACGCGATATGGCAATCATGATATTTCGAGTGTCAGTAACAGCGACATCGCGACGAAACTCCGTAAAATTTTATTACCACCGAACCATTTTTTTCCCTTCTATCAATAAATAATCGAAAACAAAAAACGATAAAAACAAAAATTCTCGAAAATGTTGAGTTTTTCATAAATTGCACATTTACCATCAATATAAATATATTATATCGATTATATCTATTTAAAAAAGTCTGTAAGGTAAAAAAAAAACTTATGAACTTTATAAAAAAAAATGAACAGCTACCGGATTTTTCATGCATTTAATTTTCTCCGACTTCAGCACGTTTCCATTTTGTTAATTATTATGCCCCACTGAATTTTTCCGACGAAACTCATTTTTGTAAAATTCGTCAACAGTTTCGCGGTCTTCACTATCGCCATCTTGTATCTTCGATTTATTGGAATGAAGAAAGTAATTATCGTTAAAAACATTAGAATTCGCTTCTCGAGGCAATCCATTATGGCTTTACATTCATACGGCGATGATTATAGCGTATATCATCGTTGACAAAGTCTCTGGGGACTTAACGTTTCTACCGAAACGATGTACCTAAGCTACGGTCCCATCTGACGTAACATGGTACCGCGAGTATTTGTTCTTGGAATTCTCTACAAATCAGAATATACATGGGGAACGACGTCACGTAGAAATCTGTGCCGCGACGAGGCTGAATCTCGTTCGTCATTACAAGTCACGAGAGACGAAGGGAGATCGGAGGGCGGTGGGGAAATCCCTAGTGGAAGAGGAGACAAGACTCCGGAATCGTAGGTACCTAACTACAAGACGAAGAGAAGAGGGGCGCAAGGGATGGAAGGGGGTAGCAATACCGCTGCAAGAGACAAAGAAGAACAAGAAGAAATGCGAAAACGTGACTTACATTGGATTGGTGGAGTTCCAGTAGATGTCCGGTAGACGGGAACAGGTGGCTTCCCGAGGGAAGGCCTCCATCACAGCTAGCAGTAGTAGGAATAGGATGAACCAAGGCATGACGTCCAGCTGAATCTTGAGGCCGTTTGTGAACCACTGCTTGTGATAAATAGATGAGCGTAGGCTCAGCCACCTGCGTTGTGAAAATAAAAATAAAAGTGCGTTAACGACGACGATACATCTGAATTACTCGGAGGTTTATGTTGTTTCGCAGATGTACAGTATATATGGAGTATATAGATGTAGAGTTTGTTTATGTTTATTTATACGCATCGCACAGTGCACCGTGTACCGTTTAGTATCGTTTCCACCCTCCTCTCTCTCCCCCCCCCCATCCCCCCGCATGTTCTCGTTCTCCGAATCGTTAATTAACTTTTATCTTAATTAACCTCCTATTTGACTGGTGCCGGACGTAGGACTCGATAAATTTTTCGACGAAGAATACGACGACGCGCCCTGAGCTCTCCGACGAGAGCCACTTAGCCCGTCCGCGCGCCCGGGATTCCACTTCGAGGAACTATCGCCCAGGGAATCACGGATCCAATTTCTTTTAAAGACCGCTCGTCCGCAGTCAGCGTCGCGCAACCACCCCATCTTGCGCGATCGCGAGCCTAATTACGTCAACTCCGGTGCTTGACGATGGAAGGGAAAAAAAAAGTTTTAATGCAATTAGATTTCCGCGTGATTCTTTTCTGGCCGAAAGAGATCTTTGCCCTAACCGATAAGATGACCGGACGGCAACGACGACAACGACGACAGGCGTCGAAGAAAATGAGCCGACATTCGACGGCTCGATCCCTCGGGAACACTTCGATCGGGAATCCCGGAGTGAATTTCACAGTTGGAGTCTCCAAGGGAATTAGTTTCGAATTAATACTCAGCGGGGTTAAAAGTAACGAGAATTTTTTTTTATTGTCACAATAAATTGCCAAAGTGTACTTCTTGATGAAAATCGCTCCGATACTTTAGCATTACGGCAATTGTAATCGACGATTGCAATCGCGAAAGTTATTTCCGGGTTTTTGTACCCTTAAACGATCATGAAAAACAGGAAAAAAAGAGGTTCAACGAGGTACTCGGGCGACTTTTTGCGTCATATTAAAAGAAAGTTCTGGACATCGATTTGTATTCAAAATCAAACTGAACTTTTTTGATTGTTAAAAAAAAATACTTTTTTTTTAATTTACTATGCGGCTAAAATCGACAATGATGTGTTCAATTATTTAAATGCATTTTGGGTAACGGATATTATCCGAGAGAACCATATTAATAATGTTGAAATTGACCCCATGATGAATAATGCGATCTGTTTCGGCTTTGTGATTCGCTTGTACACGACTGTGGGAATAAAAATGGCGTCATTTGACCGTAAAAAAATGTAATCGTATGACTGGATTATCGGAAGCCTCAAAGGCTAATTAGCATCGTTGGCTTCGATAAAAATCGATTACTATTGTCGTTTCGTTCGATACCGGTCTCTGCTACAGTACGTTCGTATGTTTTGTTTTGTGCGCACATAGACGAGAAGATAAAAATAGGACGGACGAACAAAAACAATTATCGAAGGAACAATAGAAAGCGGAAAGAGTTCGAGCGATCGTTGAGCCAAAGCAAAGGAATCGACCCTCCTACGGTAATATCCAATCGCACTTTTTTCCCCCCTTCTCTAACATACCAAAAATACTTGTATAGGATTCAACGACGTCTGCTAAAGCCGGAGCTTTCTCGATTGCTCGATAGTCTCGTCGGTTGTCTATAGACCAGGTCAACGGGCTATTGTCTCCGCGCCCTACTGGAATTTCAATGTTTCCTTTCATGGGATAGGATAATTGAGAAATACGAAGACTAAGAACAGCAGGAGTTCGGAGTCAGGCGGGCGAAAAGTCGACGAGTGGATGGGGGACGAATGACTCGAAGTCCTAGACATCGTCCTAGTTCTGGGTCGGCGAGTTGTTCACGCCGCGCCTGTTAACTCTGAAGAACATTCGACTCTTATAGCGACCCCTTCCACTCCCTCGACGGATCTTCTTCCTTTCCCACCACCCGTGACGTTCTCTAGGCTCGGCGATCCGTAAGAATAAAAAGTCAGCGACAACGAAGACGGCAGCAGGGTGAAAATGGTGAGGAAGGGAAATGTCGAGGTAGAACCGCGACGACGAAGACGCGAACGATTCGAGACGCGCTACAACTGTCCGCAGCTTTCGATGCAGTTATTGCAGTCACGTTTGCCGCTTTAGCCAACAAAAGCAGCAACAGCAGCTCGAGACAGGACCCGTTAAAGCAGCCAACTGTTTCTCCGACTCTAACGAAGTAAGGAAAAAGGGTGAGGGTGGAGGGGTGGAGGCTCTTTACTTCTTTTTCACATTAACTGCGCTCAATTTGAGACCCACCAGGCGAGAACCGCCGTCAAGAGACCGTCCAGACACGAAGACCATACTGGCGTTTCAGTCTTTCTTCTCGACCACACCGTGATAAAGGAAAGTGACAACCATGCGGATTCTATATCGTTGCACGTCGGCTAAGGGACACACAATGCCACCATGAGAACTCGCTATCACGTCCTTTCTATTCTACCCCTTTTTTTGTCAAATGGAAGGATGAAAGACGCGAAGGGAGAAAAAAAAACCTCGCGGTTTGCCGACGTTTCCTTGGGTCCTTCGAATCATCGGGGAACAAGACGCTGAGAACCAAATTTTACCGAATCTATTCTTTTACTTCGGTTTTCTTCGGACCGTTGTCAACATTTGGAAAACGTACGTCGATCGAAATGGATCATACGAGCTATAGGCTGATTTCAGATATTCAAAGATTCGTCACTTGCCGGTGTACCTCCCTAATTAGCCACCTAAGGGAGCCATTAAAACACATGCGAAAAAAGAAGATCGAAGATTCCACACAGCGAATATGGCGCTCTACGAACTTCTATAGTAAGGTAGACATTCCCTTAGAGGATCATGTTCACTGCGTGGAACCTCCGATTTTTTCTTAAAGGACGTGAACCCGGTTTCCGCTACAACCGTACATCATGAAGACTTATGTCTCTCTATAAAACGGACTTTGAAAGTAAAACTTGTAACGCACGAATCTCCAATGCTGGGGGAAGAAGAATGAAAACAACGAAAAGAAGACAAACTAAACGCATCAAATGTTCCATTATTCTATATGTTAGTATCGACGTATATTTTTTACCACGATATTCCTCCGCATTTTCGTTTGCCCTCAATCTTCGAAACCGCCGGGCTGTCACGTTATTTCACGACTTATCCGGCGCGAACGAAAGAAATCTCGAAAGAAAGTTGTACTTCTTGCGAATAAAAGAATGAAAGTCGTACACGTTTTCAATTTTTCTTTTCGTTCATCCGGGAGCGTACCACGAGGATGTAACAGCTCTCGGGCGTTGCGCACACAAACGTGGCAACGCCACATCGCCGTGGCTGCGCCGGAGGTGTCTTAAATCTTACAATCTGTGAAATTCTCGAGAGGTTCAACGACGAAAGCTGAATGCGGGTGCCAAAGAAGGAAACGGAGTAGAAGACAGGGTGGGAATTGGACAAGGAACGAACGAGCGAACGTGAGACAGAGAGAAATAGAGATGGAGAGTGGCGGTTTGTAAGGGGGCAGCAAGGCAACCTCGCACCGGTAATGCCACCCCCGTTACAAAAGAAGGAACAAGACCAACGCCAGTAGAGCCACCACGCTTGGTACCCCGCGAGATTCCGCGGAGCGTGAAACGACATAAATTCTAATAGAGAAAATAGGTGGGTAGAGCGAGCGCGCGTTGCTTCCACCACCCTTCGCGTTGGATGTGCAATGGGGGCCTCCAAACGTAAAGCGTGGCCACCAGACACGCCAGGATTTATGCAACATTTTTGGCCTCCGAACACGCGAGAATAATGTAAGAAAAATCAGAAAAATTTTCTTCGGCTCTGTAAATTTAACGGTAGAATAACTCGAATGCAAATTCACGTCTTTATTTTCGCGAAAATGTTATTCGCATTCACGATCAATCGAGGAAAAATGTACAGTACACGACCAGATAAGTTAATGTCTTGGAAATCGGACCAATTAACTACGAGCAGATAAGTTATCTTCACTGAGCCTTTAAATGGACTGTAGGAAAGGGCTCACCGGAACTTATCCGATATTAACTTATGTGGTTGTAAACTGTACTCAGATCCTTCTAACGCGCGCATGAAACGTTTTGAATTTGGAACTTTGACCGGAGAATTGATGAAATTAAATAATCGAACTGTACTAATGTAATCGCAAATCGAAGAGACGCCGTCCAAGGAACCGCTTCCTCCTAACGAATTGTCAAAGAGATATAATATCCCGCGAAAGTGGTATTGGGGAGTTCTGGAGCTTCCACTCTGGTGAGATTAATATTGAAGAAGTCAACCCGGGGGCCACGTGTGTTGGTCGAGGTCACGCGATCCTCCTCTCCTGGGCGTTCGTTCGAAGGTTGTATACTATAACTATACATTGGGTGCATCTGGATTCAACCGGTCAGCATCAGCGGGGAATCCTCGTTGCTACAGACGCGCTTCGAACAGTACAACAGGCCAGTGAACAGCTGGCGCATTCGCGTCATCGTTTTCATGAATGAGATTCTCGGCCAGAGAGCACTAATAGTCCTGGGTACAGGGTACGGTGTAACGGATATCGAGGTTCACGATTCAAGTGCTTGCGATAAATTTAAACGTTCTTTAAGGCGATGTCTTATTGTGTATTTTTTCGATATCACGCCGACAAAAAATGCTCTTCAGGATTTCTTATTGATGTCAATTGCATCAATATTCATACGCGTCTGTTTCACAATATCCGTTATCCAAAAGGCATTTCAATAATAGAAAATACTTCAGCAATTAAAAAGTTATAGTAAGTATAAATGATCCCACCCTTCCCTTTCCCCTCTCCGTATTGAATGAATGATATTCAAAAAAAGTGATGTTTTTTCCATTGTGGTGTTAATATCTATAGCAACCCGATTTTTCCAGCACTGAATCAACTATCGAAGGTCATCAAAAAAGAACATTGAAATTTGCTGACCCGTAAAAATCGATCGAAATCAATAAAACACAAGAATTTGATGACTATCAAAATTTGATTCAAAACTCGAGCGAAAAGCTTCAAACTCACTTTTTCGTGGCGACGCGTGTGATTGGATTATCCGCACTTTTGTGTCACTCGTAGAGCACGTTAATTAGCACAGTAAGACCGTTTGCACAGAAAGAATCTCGTCGAATCCTCTAGTTGACGCTTAAAGCACGTAATCCCCGTCGACGATGACAACAACACACTGTATATCAGAACTCGCGTCTGACTGCACCGCACAACCACCCACGTGTAAAAACGACTGAAAACCCAAATTCTCACTTATACTTCGACAATATTGACACTGACGAAAACACCAATCTTAACACACGAGATGTTACAGATTTCTGACGAGTACACGAACTTAACTTGAACGACGAGGTTAGATATAACACCAAATCGACGAGTCGAAGGTACTGCTGAAAACTAAAAAAAAAAGTATTAAATAAATTATCCGGTTGATGAGTACTCGCGTTCCTTCGACAAATGCGAGAGTGTTATCGGTATATCTCCTCGATGTCGACGACACAGCTTTCACCCGTTATGACGAACGACTAATTCGGCGCTGCGTCGTATGTTAATTAATCACTGAATCTCACTGAACCGACTTGATATAAACACGCGCAACGGTATGCGGTAGTAATTGGCCGTACACACTTTATTGTCCCGATCAGCGGGTGCAGGACTTGTAATCCGAGTTTACGATCGACAACGACACTATAGACCCCGCGGCGCCCCCTCTCGCGATGTATCTCGCACGTGCTTCAGTGACACACAGACTCGCGTACAGGTAAGCGAATAGATCGATGTTCATATACCTATGTATGTATATGTATATAGATATGTATATACTCGGGATAGGCGTGTATAAGCCTTAACAGTATGCAGAGTATGTTAACTCTCTGCTGGCACGCTCGTCCCTATCGTCGATCCACAGGAGAGCACACCTGAGGCGTTCTCGTCTATTCGACCGCTGGTCTATTTCGTACTTCTCTCTTTCGTCGCACACCGAGATAACACACAAACGTTCTATGTGTGTTTTCCACCGGAAAACGCAGAGAAATTCACTCCGGAAACCTTTCGACAAACGCCACAAGTTTTGTTTCTATTTTTATTTTATTTTTTTTTCTTTTATGTTGTATTTCTTTCCAATTTCCGAACTTGACGCCGTTAGGTTGTTTGGGTAACAACGGCAAGATAACACAAGACGAAGCGACAGAGTTCGAACGAGATTCGGGCTGTTCACGGTTGAAAAGAGTGATAAGGGATTGCGAGTACGTGTATATGTATTTTTTTTTTTCTATGTATATACGAGGGATAAGTGAAAAGTGCCGCGCGTAAGAACGCCGAACGAGGAAGCTGTATCCTCGGAGCTTCAACAACAAGCAGAAGCCAACACAGAGGCACTTGAAGCTCTCTTCTCGCGTGTGTATAAGATGAAGAAAAACCGGTTGTGCACCACTCTCTATCCTCGTTCGCTGCGCTATTGCGAGTTACTCGCGCCGAACTCGCTGCGTCCTCCTTCGACGCCTTTTCTCACGCACGTGCAATCGCTCCCCCACCCTCCCGCCCCCCGTTTTTCCCCACCCTCGATGATCCTTCGCGACAATACGATCTCACTTTCGTCGGGCTCTCTTTCCCTGGCGCCTATCGACTACTTTATTTTTGTTCGTGTTTTTTTTTTTTTTTTTTTTCTCGACCTCGTATATAATCACGCTGTTTGACAAGGTCTTGTGGCGAAAATTTGTCTTCCGATGTTGAAAGATTTTATGCGATGTTTTTTTCCTTATTTATTCTTTATTCTTTATCCCTTGAAGAGATTGACGAGAACGCTTATCACTCGCTGACCTCAGCCGTTGAGCGGCGAAATTATCACGGTAGTGAGAGATCGACCACGTCGAATTAGCGAGATTGTAGTTTTTGTAGTTTTTATTGTCTGATTTTTTGTTTATTTTTATTTTTTTTTAATTTTTATTTTACCACCGCTGTATTTACGATCCGTATCGAATCGTCGACGATCAGTTCGCACACAAGCGTGACGACGAGAAGTTGCCCGCTCTCGCCGGTAGCCGAGTTCCAAGTATGCAGTGGTAGTTAGCCGACCGAGGGCCTCTCTCGTGTACAGTCACGCGAGACAACGATTCTCCTTTGCTCTCAAACGATCGGCACGTTCCAACGCCGGATTCACGGTCCCGTGTTGTTCTTTTATTTTTCCTTTTCTTGTCGTTCAATCGAAACAAATAGATTCACAATCAACGGTGATGTTGCCTTCTAACTGATGACGTTGTCACGATGTTTTCGACGACTCGATGAACAACTGGACGCTGTTCCAAGGCGCGCGGAATCCGCGTTTCGGCTGTGCAGATTCTCGGTCGACGATCTTGACTCGGATCGGTTCTAACTTACCGACGCTCGGTAACCACACACGCGATTTAACGAAACAACGTCAGCCGATTGGCGTTTGCCAGTTTGTTTTTTTCGATTTATTTTCAAACGAACGGATTCACAACAACGCGACTCGTTAATTTCTTCACGCGGAGATATCACGTTATCACGTTTGTACGTTCGTATCTCGTAATCCAAGATGTACAGCGCAACTTTTAATATTTCGGAGCACAAGAAAAAACGTGCTTTGATTTGTTATTTTTTTTCTTTATTATTATTTTACATATCCTTTATCGTCACTGTTTAACGTGTTAAATAGAATAGAAAAACAATCCACCCTGCCATGCGGCGGCAACCGGTAAGAGTTCGTATTCGTTCGACCCTCCAACTCTCTCTCTCTCTCAGGTCTCGTAATCCGTTACGACAACGAACCGAATCGTTACGCGAAATTTCGTTCGTTAACACCACTTCGCACTTTGATAAAAAATAAAATACCAAAAAATTGAATCAATAATACGATCTCGTCGATAGCGTGAACGAGCGAGAGAAGAAAAGACCGAGAATGACGATCGTCGTGAGTATGAGGGTGAAGGTTGGGAATCGTTTTATTGTTGTTGTATTTTTTTTTATTATATTTTCGTTTTTTTTTTTTTATTATTTTTAATCGTACGATTATGTTTACAGAGAAGGCCGTTCGTCTGTAGTCGACCGGTATCACGGGATCGCGTGGGTCACTTCGAACGTGGTCCCGTCCCCGTGGCTGCTCGCTCGTCCGTTGGCGGGCTTCGAATGACGGGCTCGCGCTCACTCCCCACGCAAGCGAGCGCGGTATCTTCCGTCTTCGTCTGTCTCGCAGCCCCCGACGAATGCCTTCGTCCTCGTCGCACTTGGACGGCGCAAACGGTTTGGGAGGGTCGCGCGAGACTCGGGAATCCGAGAACGACGGAGCTAGAGAGCGCGAAGCAAGGGCAACGAAGATGAGAGACGAGACGAGGGTGCGAGAGCGAGGCGGAACGAGAAATCGCGAACATTGCGCGCAAGCGCGCCGCAAACAACCGCCGTGTGCAGCAGGGTATGTGTTTTACACTGTACAGTGCATAGACCTATATATGTTTGCGTTTATGTACATATATATATGTATATACATGTATGTAGTTGTAAGTTTGTGTCAGTATGTACATATATATACATGTATCCATATGTATATATAGAAAACATAGCCGAGGTACCTGTGAACGGTAAAAGCAACCCTCTCCCCACGAACGTGGACTTCCGCGGTGCAGCGAAGAAGACGCGCGCCCTACGCGAAAGTCGTCGGGGGTGACAGAGAGGTAAAACCCACGTTTGCGACAACCCTTCGCGAAGGAGAAAGCGAGAGACGGATGAGTGGTCGGTGCCTTTTTATCCATAGCTCTTGCCTCGTGTGTACGGAGAGAAGTATGTATGGCGTGTACGGCGTGTATGGCGTCTATGGCGCAGAGGAGGACGAGGTGTGAGTAGCCAAGGGTGAGGGGTGCGATAGAGTGTTTCCAATGTACAAGTGCAGCTACCGCCATCCGTAGCAGCGCGACGTAGCTACCCTATGCGCGACACTATTATAACTCAAGGTACGCGACCCTTCGCGGGTGTATGACGTCGCACAGTCGTTGTCATTTCTGTCTCTCAGTGAGAATGTCACGCGGTTACGGCTTTCGCGTGATGGACGCCGTTTTTTTTACTGGGTTTTTGTGGAATTAAGGGAATTGACTACGAGCAGAGAGGGTTTTTGTGATTGAGAGGTACACTGATAAAAAATTTATAGTACTGACATTTGGACATTTCGCGAAGGGTGAGATGATGATATGCGGATGTCTGCGATTGCAGCAAAGACAATCCAAGCATTGCGCTGCTTTTTATTTAGATGCTCACATTGAGAAACGTTAGTCAAAGAATTAATTACTTTTTTTGTCGTGGGACGATTCCAAGGGCCCAAAAGGTGCAAAAAGTGTTTTTACCGAACAAATCGGATCATAAAAGGACGCATTTTTCGATCGAAATTTGGTAGTCATCTTGTTAAAGGTAAACATTTTTTTTCATGCGCGAACATTGAATCGATTTCGATTCGTGTTAATTTTTTTTTTTTTTCTATCGTAATCTTTACGGAGAACCAAAGTCGTCAATGCAAAAGCTATATGTAGGTGTCGCTCAGTTGGAAAAGGAATTTAAATGCCACATGTTGGACACATGAGGATTTTTTTCGGAAATCTTTTCAGTTTAGTTCCGTGATGTCTATAATTTACGGCCGCCTATCACTGATGACGAAAAAAATTAAATGTACCATTGCTCCGGAAAGAAATGAATTCTAAATCGATGCACATACGTCGCGGGCGAAATTAAGATAACTATGAAAAAAAACTGTATTAAGCTACAAAACATTGTTTCAACTTCTCAACTTTCTCGTCAAGTGACCTATTTCTCGGACGCTCATTACATCTATTCGGTCGTTACGCCGTTGAAGAGACCGGCATGAAAATAAAGTCAATTGAAAAGGAAATGGTTAGGAAAAACAGGTGAAAAAAAAACGTAATAAAATAAAATAAAACGACGATTCGATAACCGGTCCAAAAAGTTGGAAACTACGTGATTTGGTTCCGCGAGAGAAGAAGCACGGATGGTAGTTGGTGCGCGCCATCAGGGATTGGCTACTGCGATCGGAGGCGCTACCCCCCTCGGAGCCCAACGGGCTAAAGTCGCTCGCGCTCTTGAGCCATTAAAGTCTCCTTATCTAAAAAGACTTTTAAAAGTGTAACACCGAATAGAAAGATAACGGGTGGCCTGCGAAAAACCCGGACTTCACTTTGCCGTCTCGAGGAACAGCCAGCCGCGCGGTACCAAGACTCAGAGATCGTATCACACTTGTTTATCGACTCCGCTCACCCTCGTTATTAACCGAGACTTTTTCCCTCGGCAATTTTTCATACTGAAACTGGCGTCTTCTTTTCCATCGAGAGACTTATCGGCTCCGACAATTTCATCGTTTCTCGTACCAAAATTTCATCAGTCGCTTTGCTGTACGATACAATTTATCGGTATTGTTGTTTTGCTCAATTCAAAGACGTCGATAAACCTCATGAATATTAATGAAGATTTTTATTGAAGACCAAAACTTCAAGAAATTTTCAATAATATACTTATAAAAATGCTAAAAAAAAAATTAATAACCTAAACTCACTTAATCGTCCCACTGATAGTGGTTAGCAATTTGAAACAAATAATTTAATTGATTGATTCATAAAAAAAATGATAATTAATTACGAAAAGTCCATTTTTGGTTCATCAATTGTACGAGTATCGATGTGCCAGAAATTTGTAATTACAACTACAATTCTGTAGTATTTAATTGCAAAATCGCGAAATCATGCAATTACGGCGATCGAAAATCATTGCAGAAATCAGTGGAAGAATTTATACATGCAGTAATAATTTCTTGTTACCGAACGTGCGAGAGGCGCAAGAAAAACGCGCGCATCTTTGTCGAAAGCGCGAGAATCGGTGGTTTCACCGCGAATAACATCGGCGTGTTTGTTGACCAAAAATTTGTTTATAAATCCATTTCCGTTCTAATTCAACGCCAACCGTTCGGTTAACCGTGCCATTCGGATTGGTCGCGGAGCTGACTTCGTTTTTGAATTTAAATAGTTTAATTAATTATGAGAATTGGGTGGATAGTTGCGGGGCATTACAGAGAACACCCCTCTTGCGCGGACGAGCGGCTATCGTCATTTCCATATTGCACCTGTTTCCCCTCCGCTAACGGGACAACGGTTTCGATTCGCTTCTCCAAATTGAGATAATATTTATTTTTCTGGTTATTAAAATAATATCGAAACAATAGAGTAACCATCGAGAGAAGCAGATGGGAAACAAAAGTTTCTTTGTGCACCGCAACGCATCGAAACGATGGATATTTCGTATATTTCGCACAATGTATCGTGCAAACCTCATGTCAATACGGGTACTAAATAATTCCGAACAAATCACCCATAGCGCCTCACAAAAGGATCGATGCGTGTTAGGGACCACAGAGAGGAAAAACGATATTCCTCTTTCATGACTATTGTCGATAAACTTCGACAACTGCAATTTCGAATCTCAAACAAGCCGAATAAAAAAAATGGTCGTTAGCGCTTAAAAAAAAAAAAAAAACGAATAATTTTGATTGCAATGGAATCACATATGGCCGACGAGTACCTCGTTATTAATTATTATTCATTATTATATATCAATATTTATTATTTTTTATTATTATTCACATCCCAACATAACCTTTTTTTTTAACCGAAACTCCACGAATATTAAAATTTATCTAAATTCAATACAAAATCATTAAAAAGATCGAATTTGGTTTCAGTGTTGGAATTTCGGAAAAAAAAACAGCCTTTTCTCTCGTAGCCGTTCGCGTACACAAAATTACGAAAGAAGTACATAAAAAGAAAAAGACGGCGTAACAACAGAAAAAAAAAAGTATGAAGCCGTTACTCTCATAGTCGTCAGAGTACACAGAATAACGAAAGAAGTACATAAAAAGGAAAAGACAACGTAACAGCAGAAAAAAAAGGAAGTATGATGTGTCTCGCGTATGACGTCGAGCTTACGAATACACGGAAAGGTTTGGGGGGCGCGTTAATACATATATGCCTTCCGCCTTCTGACTTGTGCGAAAGAAACGAGTCTCGAACTCCTCAGTGCCATTCGGCAGCTGCACGTCCGAGTATTGAACTTCCTTAGTGCTATTAAATATTTAATGGTACGATCGATAACGCTTCATGCATCTAAGCGGAAAGGCAGAGAGCGGTAGCTCCAGAAAGACCGCCCCGTAGAGCGAACGCGCGCGCGACCTTTTTGTCTGGCGTACGCGTGACTCTTTCCACTTGCCGAGCTGCCGGCTGACTACCTACCGTCGACGAACGAATCCACGGAAACGACGGAACCCCGCGCCAGCACGTCTATCCCTTCGCAGTTAGTAGTACTTCGCTCGGTACATATCGTATGGGTACGACGCTTATATCTACTACTCTGTACGTACGGATGTATCAGACACCTACGTACATCCCATCGTGCTATTCCCGCAAATATACAGAACTAGACGCTTTCGCGTGCGTCACTCGCCATTCGCTTTGATGTACCTTTCAGTCTGGCCGCGCCAGACGACGACAGCGGAAAGGAAGACTCGATTGATGACGAGCGCGCGCGCGCGTGTGTGTGTGTACCCGTGTGTTCCTGTTGCATGTTATAATAGACGAGAAAAAAAAAAAAACACGTGTCTTACACGCGAAAGGGGATACGGAAATTGCACTTACTCACTGCTGCCATTGAACCCCCGGATCACGGTCGCGACTACTGCGCATCGTAAAGAATATAATAATAATAAAAAATTTAATAAAATAGCAAAGACGGCTATGCAACATTGGTGCTTCTTATTCACTGTTGCTTTGTAAAGTAATATGAAAAATCTACTAAAAAAAAATCTAAATGTATTTGTGAAAAAAAAAAATGGCGCGTAAAACTATATTATTTTTCTAAAAATTTCGATATAATTTATTTTTAAGCATTTTAGGAGAATAGATCGAAGATTAAAATTTGATTATCGGGAGATTAATGGATTTCCGCGAAAAAAAAATTAACGGTGTAGTTAAAGTTTTTATGTTCAATTTGCCGACCTCGTTACTAGAAAAAATGTTTATTTAAATTAAAAAAAAAACTACATGTGTTCTTGTAGTAAAAGTTTGTAATTATAATTAAGAATTTTATTTTACTATTTTAAAACTCGTCTTTACATATGTGTAATAGCGGCGGCCACAAATTATGGTAGTTGAACCATTTAGAATTACGACACAGGAAATAGGTCTATAAGAAAGCAATTAGTATATCCGTAAGTATACTGTATGACGGTTATAAAATTTAATGCACGATAAGTGCATAAAAATTGGCAAAACAGCGGGTAGTACGTGAACGTTAAACGGTCAGTGGGACGGTAAGCTTCTCGGTGGACAGCAATTTTCCGTTATCTACAGGTAAACTTTTCTTTTTATATCGGTTTGGTTCGGTTCGGTACATTTATGTTCGTATATTGTATGCATCAACTACGGTGAACATCCCAATAATCGATCGCAATAATCAGTTATCGATCGGCCGTAAGATATCGCAAATCCATTTCTCGCGCACGCACGTTGCGACCAATAACTGGTACAATGGCAAACGACTGTCACCCTATGATTATTTTGATTATCACGCCATCGAGAATAATGAGAAAAAAATGATTGCCTTAAAAAAGTAATTTTTTTTTTTTTTTTTACGAATATAATTAATTATATTCGTAAAATTATTATTATCGATCTCCCGTAATCGAATTAATCGAAACTCAAATTTTTAAATTCGAAACTGCAATTTCTTTCGGAATTTTTCATGGTATTTGAAAATATTCATGAACCATACAAATCCCCAGGAATTTTGACCTCCAGCTATAGTATACATAGGTACATAGTTACATACGAAAACCACAAGTAGAAGCATATTGCATACGCTGTAACGCGTAATACAGCGCCGCGGAGGTAAGAGCGTTTCTCTATCTCGCTTGGTTAGAAAATTACAACCGTTCTCGTACCTGCATGGCGCGCGTCACCCGCCACTTTGCTACATTTTGTACTGCCCCTCCCTCGCCCCTGAGAGCGTGCAGGAGGCACGCAGATACACGTGTCTTCTCAAACATACGAAGGGAGAAACGGCAAAGAAGCCTGCAACCTGCAGGGTTCACGTTCCCTGCTATTTTGCTCGAGCGAATTATATGCACCATCGCAACTTCGCAGCGAGGGAATATTCGAAATTACCTCGGATAGCGGGGTAAACTTCGTTCTGCCGTGCTATCTTGACTAGGATTTTCAAGAAGGTTTTGCGAAACACACAGCCAGTACTACGCAGTACGGTTGATTACGATTTTTTTTTTTTTTTTTTTTTCAAGGTCGCCGATCAAAGATTTTTTTTTTCGTTCCGTCAATACGTGAACGTGGATTTGCGGTCATGAAAAAAGGCTATTTATTTCGAACGAGTAAATAGAAAAATTCATGTTTTGGAAGTGCAAAAAATAATCATAACTCACGTGCACCGAAGTCACGGCAGCTGTAGAAACGATGGAATCCATGAAAAATATATGGAATTCGTGTAATCCGGAACAAATTCTCGTAACTCACGAGTTTTTTTGACACAGATGTTCAACGTTCGCGTCATTTATTCGAATAAAGTTTTTGGCATTCGCGCATTATTGACGCAAAATTTCGACGGCAGACCGGTCAATTGCAGAAGGGAAAAAAAAACTTCGCGAAGTATTCACGGAATGTAATGGCGGTTGTTTATATTGTACTTAGCGCACACGACGATATTTATTTTTTATTTAGACGAATATGTGAGATTAGTCGTATCCTTGTACGTTATTATTGCTCGCGTAATTAAACAAATTATTTCACGACGAAAAACACATCCACGCGATGTTTCGATTAAATTGGAAGAATCAAAATAAATTAAATAATTTTCCGAGACTCAAGCCAATAAATGAATTGTTTCGCGGCGAAAAAAAAAAACCTTCGCGATGTCTTGAGGAATTTAGAAAAAAAAAGTAAACTAGATAAGTTTTCGACAGGCGCGTCAGTGAAACAATTATTGCGCGATGAGAAAAAAATAATCCTCACGCCATCTTTATAAATTTTGAAGAATCAATGAAAACTACATAACTTTTTCGTCTGCGGAAAATTCGTCTAAAACAATTCGTCTTAAACAATTCATCTAAAACAATTCGTCTAAAAAACAATTCGTCTAATAGCAATTTGTCTAAAACAATTCGTCTAAAACAATTCGTCTAAAAACAATTCGTCTAATAGCAATTTGTCTAAAACAATTCGTCTAAAACAATTCGTCTAAAAACAATTCGACTAAAACAATTCGTCTAAAACCAATTCGTCTAAAAACAATTCGTCTAAAATAGTTCATTTGAAAATAAAGATATTGTTTCTATTGTATTAACTATAGCGGAGATATCGATAGCGTTTGTCAACTATAACGGAAATATCTATAGAGTTCATCAACTATAAGGGAAATGTCGATAGCGTATGTCAACTATAGCAGAAATATAATAAATAGACACTACAAATATTTCCGCTATAGTTGACAAACGCTATCGATATTTCCGCTATAGTTGACAGACACTACAAATATTTCCGCTATAGTTGACAAATGCTATCGATATCTCCGCTATAGTTAATACAATAAAAACAATATCCTTATTTTCAAATGAACTATTTTAGACGTATTATTTTAGACGAATTGTTTTTAAACGAATTGTTTTTAACTCCCGACTGCCCGCCAGGGCAAAAAGACGGGAGTTATGCGTTTCACGAAAACGAGCGATTTCGTTGTCCGGAATGTTCTCGTGAACGACGCAAAGTTACTTAACAGAATTTGGTACACTGATTCTAAGACGCCCAGAGAATGTCGTTTGCGAAACAAAATTTCGATTAGGTGAATATTGGTAGAAATAAAAGCGATCTATTAAACAGTTAATCAAATATATCGAAAACTGAGCGCCATTTTCTGCGATATATTTTTCGCTTCCCGACTGCTCGCTAGGCGCCCGATCTTTTCGAAGCATACCTAACCTCAAACGATCGAACGGACGCCTGATCTCTTTACAAATCATGAAATAAAATAATTTTGCAAAAATTAAAAAACTCCCGACTGAAAGAGTAGCCAAATAACGAAAATGTATTAACTGAAAAGAGTGAAATAACAATTAAATTATGCGCATATGATTGTCGGGAGATTTCCATATGAAGAAGTTAATGACGAAGAAATCGCTCGACTATCATATGCGAATAATTTAATTGTTATTTCACTGTTTTCAGTTAATACATTTTCTTTATTTGGCTACTCTATCAGTCGGGAGTTTTTTATTTTTTGCAAAATTATTTTATTAGACGAATTGTTTTAGACAAATTGCTATTAGACGAATTGTTTTTAGACGAATTGGTTTTAGACGAATTGTTTTAGACGAATTGGTTTTAGACGAATTGTTTTAGACGAATTGGTTTTAGACGAATTGTTTTAGACGAATTGTTTTAGACGAATTGTTTTAGACGAATTGTTCTTAGACGAATTGTTTTAGACGAATTGTTCTTAGACGAATTGTTTTTAGACGAATTGTCTTTTAGACGAAATGTTTTAGACGAACTGTTTTAGACGAATTCTCCGCAAATCACACGTTCTCCGCGCAATCGCGTAAAAGAAAAGTCGCGCATGCATTACATCGGTTATTTGATCCAAGTAACGGATATTCTGATGATTGCAAAGCGCGTAATCACTGAAGATTTATTGATAAACTGAGAATTGAATTATTTATGCGCGAACCGTAAACAATCGTCATAACGTACGCGCCGCCACGAAGTACGACGGCCCAACTAAGCGTAACAACCGCCGCGGGCTGGCGGGGGGGCATCGAGGTCTATCCCCCCTCTCGCTGCTATACCGCCTGCCTATGGGACTCACCGCAGTCGGCGTATTTATTTTTCGTAGCGCTAATGTTGACTGTGCGTTCTGCGGATCACGGAATCGGAATTTCGTATAACGTCCCATAACCTGACACGGTGTACATATCGGAGGATATCTTTGATCGATAACTGTGAGTGTTAAAGGAACTTCTGCTATATTTAATAATTATTATTAGATATTTGGCTTTTATTATTTTTTACCATTGTGCATGAATGACTGTGAACACGTGCGCCCATAGTGGCATTCAACGAGTTGAGATTTTCCAAACATTTCTAATCGATTACTACCGGCTTTCGTCGAAAAGACGGCAGACGCCGTGCGCGTAGTAAAAAAACATCCTTTAATCTTACAAAATCGAAACTAATGTGTGCAGTTTCAAGAACATCGTAAAAAACAAAGAGAAGTGGCAGTTTTATTCGTTTGGCAAATATTTTATCGCGAATTCAAAGTATCCTTTTGCTTCAGAAGTACTAATTTTGAATCGATTCGGACGACCGTTAAAAAAATCTCGTCGGAATTAAAGGTATGAAAAAAACCACGACATTGACAAAAATCAATAAAATTCCTACGCTTACCGACGTTACAGCTCGAGACCGACTTTACTAAACATGAAATGGAAAGCACGTGCGAAGCCGTGTTACCTTCTCTACTTCGACCCCATTTGCTCGTCCTCGCAAATCTCGTCGATGCATTAATAACACGAATATCCATCGAACCGAAAAAACTGTTTTATTCTTCGACAATCCGCAACGTCATCTCGAATTAAAATCTATTTTTGAAGTCCGTCACTTCTCATATTTTCACATCGGATTTCCAAAAAATTTGATTTGCGATCGTGACACGTAATCTCCGTGCGGTTAAAAACTCTCGAAAACGACTCGACTCACCAACGCCATTTCGCACGATTTTCCAAAATTCCGTGAATTCATCAAACGTCGAGCAGATAAAACAGTTTTAATCTTCGATAACACACAACGTCAGCGTGAATAGAGTCGCGAAGCAAAAATAGCATTTTATACATTTTTCTATCCAATCTCGAAGAATCTTCATTCACGATCGCGACACATAACGTCGCGGTGTTAAAACTACCGAAAAAACATTCAACGGGTGTAAAAAAAACCATTTTTGCATGTCAACCGACTCCATCCGCGGAGCTCTTTTCGTTTTCCGTGAATTTCCTCTGACGTAAAATAAATGAAAGTTGAAAGAAAAAAAAAATATACACGGAACTATAGTGTACTGAACAATGACGCGTTATGGGTAAAAGCTTCGCGCAGTTTCGGTCGATGTACGGGTTGTAAGGTCGTAGTGGGGATACCAATTCGCAGTGGAAATGAATCCAACTACATAGGACGTATTCTGTTACTGCACGGATTAATATGCTGCTGGAAGAGATAGTACCGGTGGTATATGTCCGTTTGTCCTTCCATGTGAATACCTGAGTCGCGCAACCCCATTCACCGTTCTCTCGTCCGCCTCTCCTCGTGGCATCGCGGTTATACATATAAGGCACGTTAGTACGCCACAGTGGCAGCCGTAAACGAGAACTCAATTCGTACCATAAACTGCACCCGCATCTCGCATTCAGTGCCTCTGGTGCTAACGTATATATGCAGTACGGTGTCTCTATAAGGTATGTATAAGGGTCATAGGTAGCGAGGAGACACATATCAGCTCGTAGAGTGTACAATGACAGTGCGAAATGAA
Source organism: Cryptus viduatorius (assembly GCA_964006125.1). NCBI lineage: Eukaryota > Metazoa > Arthropoda > Insecta > Hymenoptera > Ichneumonidae > Cryptus > Cryptus viduatorius. Next base: position 14,022,093 of record OZ023221.1, read on the forward strand.
GAAACTTTGTTTTCTTTTTTTGTTCTCGCAAAGGTCAACGAGACTTTTATACTGAAATATGGCACTCGAACGAAGTCGGTGGAAGGGTTTTTTTTTCCTCCGCAGTTCGCTCGACCGAATAAAGTGGCATTTTGTCTGCGAAACATTGGCCCACTTTCCGCGGGACGAAATTTTTTTCGGTGAAAAAAAAAAAAAAAAAAACGGAAGCTTTTTCTTTTGCCTCTCGCACTGTGTTTTTTTATATCCATCCACTTCTGTTTCTTGGCTTTTCTCGCTTTACGCTTCGTTTCTACACCCTGCAACCCCAGAGAACGTACCGTACCTCGTTCGCAATTTCTCGCGATTTTACATCTTCTTTTCTCTTCGTTTGCCGGGTTTCATAGCCCGCCGAGATATGCCCGAGAGTTCTGGGTTACTGTATGCTTTTCTACGAAAATTTAACAGGCAAGAGCCAATCTTGTTCGGGCAGTACGACAATTCGACGGAAAACGTCCGAACGCTGAGAGAGAAAAAGAGTCGAAAGAGAGTCGGCAGGCGGGTAGGAGGGGGAGGAGAGGGTTAGAGTGCACACACAAGTGAGAGGGTTGAACAGCCGAGGTCGGCAGCCTCGCTATAGATATAGCGATGAATGGGATGTTGTCGAAAGTTTGGCGAAAGACGCCGGACGAAACGGTAGACGATTCCATTACACCGAGGGGAACGAACAACGAAAAACACGGTGGCGCACATGTAAGACTGCATTTCCCCGGTGAATGCGTGTCTATTTTCGTATACGAGGCGATATCGCCGTATCGGAATCTGATCTCAGAGGGGTTTGTTAGATAAGGTCGTTTTATTTCAACGCGAAGTAAATGAGACCATTCGTTAAATTCCATACAAACGTGACCGAGAAATTTTTGGGTCTCGAAAAGAATACAATAGCTTTTTATCCTCAACGTGACTCACGAAACAGTACAGTAGCATCGATGCAACCGTTTAAGACACATTTCTTGTTAATACGACAATACATCAAAGTCAATTGCAGCATTGAAAAAAAGCGACTCATATTTCTTGCGAATATATTAGTCGCAAAAACGCGACAAACGACTGCGTCGATGCAACTGGACTGAAGAAGATATTTCTATGAAATAATAAGATGTTTCTTTGATTTAAGACATTTTATTTTTCGGCCAAAAACATATCTCGCGGAAAATTCCGTGTATCTGGTATACGTTTCGAAGGCCTTCAGTATTCAATGCTTATAAGAAGTTCCGTCGATACGCCGACAATGGGATAAAAATTGAGAATTTCGTACAAAAAAAAAAATGATCGAAATATTTTTGTCTTTTTTTTAAGTTGCGAAATATGTTTATTTGAGAATTTAAAAAAATTGAATTCTCACTAATTGGGTTTTTAAGCGTAAATTTACGAAAACCCTTTTTATTGGTCGCGACTTCTATCGGTAACAGCGACTTCTTATCGGAAACTTTTTTTTTTTTTTTCGATCTGCCAACGAACTTTCGCCCTTCAGCCAACTCTGTCTCGTCGCGTATAAAACGATAAAAATAGTATACGCGGGTGAAACGGTTCTATTCTATGTATGACGAACGTTAGAAACGCGTTGACGTATTCGTTAACCGATAAATTCCCCGTACGTCTATTCTCACATTTAAATGTCTATAGAACGCAACGAAAATAGTATGTGGATCAGGTAGTCTCTGTGACAAGAAAGAAAGGTCGACGTATTTCACAACTATACAAACGTCCCGAATAGATTCACGTCGTTATCAATATTCATGTATATCGAATTTTTTTTATTCTATACTTGGACATCTAGCGCAATGGGATGAATGCATTGTCGACTTTCCTAGAACACTATTCGCGATCGACCGTTTGTTAGTCGCCGGGTTTAGATCCATAGACTGTAAAAGTGCGACAAGCTGTTTCCAATATTAAAAGTGGAACTCTGGACGTAATCCACTTATGAATATTACGTACGACAGTCTACGATATGAAACACGAAACTATTTATAATTCGCGCTTATGAATCATTAATGTAAACCCGTTGACGTTTAATACCGAAACAACATATGCGAGAATACACTGGGATACGGAATGTATGTGAATCAATTACTGCTCATCAATCGGTTCATTGAAGCTTCATCGAGTTTGTAATTCGCCAATGGCGATCTATCAATTCGAGACACTAATTATTATTGATGAACCGATGAGTCACGGAACAGTAATATCAACTACGAGCGATACATAGTATACAATTGATTCAAATTGTCATACACATCGTATCGGCAATACTTTGGGTTTTTTTTTCTTCTGAAGAAATTTTATTCGTCTTGTTTGCCGATGTCTACGGGTTTTTTTTTTAAGACATTCGCCATAAAGATATTGCATATCACGCGTCGTATTTTATGGATTTTTTAATTTTTCTCGAAACTATGTTTCTGTAATAAAAAAAAATCGATCATAGATTCTGATTAACGGAAAAAAATCAGCGCCGGGTACGCCTTGCGGTGGTATCTTCAAGAATTAAAAAAAAAAGAGTGTGTTATGTAATTTTTCTACCAACCGCTATAAAATTTGCGTGAATCGCATTTAGATTTAAAAAAAACTCTATGTATTATCAGCTATTTGAATCGTAGCGAGTTTTCTCCAACTTTTCGATAAAATCGATAGATTTATGTCGAAACTGGTGAAGAAAAATGATACGAACAATGTAATCGTGTCGACCAATTGATATAAAGAGTCTCGTAGTTCGGTGATAATGACTCATTATTGTATCAACAAACAAAATCGAATCAAGATAAGTTCGTGTTCGTTATCGCGATCGTGATTCTCGGAAACAAACGCGCGCTTTTTTTTTTTTTAATTATGTATTACGTTCGTTATACAATTTTTTTTATAGATTTCCTCAACCTTATCGAGGCTGTGTCCGTCACAAAAGTGGAATTGCAGAAGAATCGTGCAATTTTCGTAAGTATAAAAAAAAACACTCGTCGTATTGCAGAATAGTCCATAAGTCATGCATGTAATTCGTGATGCACGAGATCTCATGAATAACGAAAGCGAGCCGACCGGACGAGAGACTTTACCGTTCTGACGTTAAATATGTAGAAGCGACTAAGTTAATTCGAAGTTCTACCATTTCTGCACAAAATATTCGGAAAATTATTGATGCGGTCTTTAAATATTTTAAATTGCGAAAATAAGTATTTCGCATCGTTTAGATAAATCGTCGATCAAAGTTAAGCGTCATTAAAATGCTCCGAATCTTTTTATTTACCGAGTCTGGATGGAAAATACGATATGACGCACCGTTGACTTATCACACGCAATCGAAGCTGTTGTGCATCAGGTAGTGAGAAATCGATAGCAAATGGACGACAAAAGGATTTTATACCCGCGGAATATTTTTTTTTTTTAATAAACTCGTCGATCCATTGGAAAGATTTGATTGATTTAAATAAAATTTTCCCCAATTATTTTTCTAACGAATTTAAATAAATCGTCTGTTGAACTGTGGGAGAAGATTACTTACTGTAAATAATCAGAAGAGTTATCGACTATTTGGAAACACAATTAAAATACATTTGTTTCTACCAGAGAAGCCTCCTATCTATTTTTTGAATCGTAATCATATTTCAATCGAACTTCCGGCAAATTTCGTTTGATTCTCAATGTAATTAATAGCATTTCACAAAAATAGCAGATAATTTCTGACGATTATCGATTCAGAATGGAAACGCGATGGAACAAATATGGAATATCAATTGCATTGTCGGAACGTTAAATTCGTACTTTTCACAGAATAACATTTATCGCATTCAGTTTCGATCGATAAGATTTTAGTATATTCAAACATTTACGATGTTACAATTGAATAAACTGAATAATCGTATAAACAGACGGCATCTTTAAACTTTCTAATCAATTTAGCTAAAAATCGATAAGTCGCCATTTTATAATAGGAAAAATTAAAGGTAAACAAATTATACGGTTATCTTCTTTTTATTTCTCTCTCTCAATGAATTCAGAGATCAAAAAATGTATTATGTACAATTAAAGTTACGCGATTTCACATAACAGTAAAGCACCTCTTCAATTTCCATTCAAATTTCCATGAAATACAAGTTCAACCAGTGAAATTGTAGATTAACAGCGTTAGATCAAAAAAACATTGAAAAGTCAGAGATCTCGATAGCATTTACAGCATAAATTCAAATCGGAGATGTTTGATATCGCATTGGGACGACATACATTCGCGGTGATCGTTGATTCCTTAAGGTCTGGCGTAGAGTTCGACAACGAAGTTGATTCCGTGTCCTCTCTGACTCTTGAATTGAAGGGTTACGTTGTTGAATCCTGGACCGCCCTTAATCAGACTGGGTACAGCTCCGTTGCCATTGGTCTTTTGATCCAACGCTCTGACCTGCGTGATCCTCTCGTACTTGCTGACGTTGAAGGTCTGTTGCACCTTGACGATCTGCCACACCGAAGAGCTCTTAATGACGTTGTGCCTCAAGACGAGACGATCACCGGGAAGACGCGATCCGACGATAAGATTGTGAGATTTATTGGAATTGTTCGCCGGACGGGGTCCAAAATTGTACGGAACTGGTTCGGCGTTGAAAACCGCAATGATCGACACCAAAAAGGCCAAAAAGAATACAGATTTTCCAATCATCTTGAAAACAAACGGTGATTCCCTGATCAGTGAAGCAGTTTGACTGTTACTGTTGAGAGTTGATTCCTGCCACCTGCTCATATACAGATCGCGCTACTTTCTTATCTTCCTTATCGCCGTATGTTATTTGCGAACATGTAGTCATGCACTAACGATGATTTCCTTCCACGAAGCCGTTTCGTCTTACCCCACGCGTCTAGTGACGAAGGGATATGACGATTTCAGAAGTGATAATGTCTTTTTGATAAACCGGGAAGCACGTATTGTTGCGATCACTGCTTCAAGAAGACGGTTCATATCTGGATAAAAGATTTATTGATTACCTGTTTGTCTGCGTTACAAGTGTTTGATACGGGCAATCGTTCCATGAAAAATGCTATCATTAAAAAGTACCGACATCTTAGTTCAATCGAATTTACTCGAAATCGACACCGATATCGACTTAAGTACCGAACTTTCTCGCTATAGTTCATGATTCCAGAAAAAGTCGTGTATTGAAGAGGTTTTCAACGTGTAAACGAGGGAAATTGTTGATTATGACTCAAACTCGATGTAAAAATATCTTCTATCGGCTTTGACTGCATGTTAAAGTTTAACTACTTCGCTAGGCTTTCACAGCCCTTTGACTCGTCAGCTTAAGAAATTAACAAAGAAATCCTGTCGATTACAAATCCATTGATTGGAAGTCATTAAAATCAATATCAACTATCTTTGGGTGTAGTATATCGAGAAATCGGAAATAGTTGCTACAAAGCAAATCAGTTTGTTTGATGATAAATCGATTAGCTTTTAATCGGTGATGTATACCTATAATTATGATACCGTCACCGATATTGGATCTGACGTGAAACCCATTCGTAGCTTTGAAGGACGGAAACGATGAAAATTATTTTTTCTTATCGTTTTACTTAACTGGAATAGCTAACGTTGATTATTGAGTTGATTGGCTTTTAATCAATAAGATGAATTCGAAGGGGATGAAGGAACAAAAATAATTATATTAGTGCTTTTTACTATTTATTTATCCATTTTTATATCGCGACCACCAGACTTTATTCATTCATTGTATGGGATATCGTAAGTGTCGTTGACTTACATTTATAAGAAAATTCCGGTCGAATTGCATTGTTTTTTTTTTTTTACATACAGCTTATAAGTTGCAACAGCGTAACATTTTTTAAAGTAATAGCGTCGATAAAAAATCAAATGGAAAACAGCAGTTCGGAATATCGTTTACGAGGTAAATCCTCACATGAAAAATTTAACACCCTTAATACGGCATTCATTGATATTGATTGTTAAGCGGTTACTATTTGGAATAGAGTTCAAGAACAAAGTTGATCCCGTTACCGGGTTGACTCTCGAATCGTAGAGTCACATCCATAAAACCCGGACCGCCGCCGAGTAGCCTGGCAGTGGCCCCCTTGCCGTTGGTATTCTGATCGAGAGCTCTGATCTGTGTGATTTTCTCGTGGACGCTGACTCTGAAGTTCTGATCGATCGTGACGATCTGCGTCCCCTGTGGGGCTTTGATGATGTCCTGCGACGAGCCGAGATGGTCGCCAGGTTGTCGCGATCCAATGATCAGGTGATGAGAGAAATTATCCAATTCTTTGGGTTCAAATCCGACGTCAGAGTTCAATTCAGCACTAACAATGACCATTAACGGTACCAAAACGGCCAAAAATTGTACGCTCTTTCCAATCATTTTGAATCGATAATGAATTCTCTCGTCTGCATAGAAAATTAATCGTAACTGCGCCAATTGATCAATCGTGACCTCCTAATATACGCATCTCAAAAGCGTCTTATCTGTTGTTATTCCAATATTATCCTCTGAAATAACGAGAGAGACAGATAGACATTGCCCTCTGGTGAAATTATGATATCTTTCATAAATCGAAAAGCATTTATTGATGGTATGTCCATTCGGGAAAATGACTCATTCCCGAGGATAAAAGATTTTTCGATTGCATACGTTTATATGTTACGCGGATATTTAGTAAGTTCGAGCATTGGGTGAAATACTCCTTGGAAACGAGAGCTGGAGACGCAATTTACATCCAACGATAGATCTTCTATAAGTTTATAATTATATAAAATTCTGTTATATAAAATTTGTGTACTTAGTTAAGGTGATGTGGAAGCCTATTACTCAACCTCCCCGCGTACAATTCGTAACAAAAACTGTGTTGAAGGACTTTCGTTTGTTTAAATGTATTTTCTTTAGTTTTTTTTTTTTTACAAAACATAATACTTCATCCCCCCCCTTTCAGCCACTTTTTCATTCTATTCCTTTAATATTTTTATCGATGTTTTTTTTATAGCCATAGTATTATAACCAATCAATGGTCGTCTGGGATTCATGCTAAGATTTTAATTCACCGAAAAATTAAAATCAACACATTTATCTTGAACATTTCTTGTGTGCAATTCGCGGAATAATATTTATTACGAAAACTGCGTCGAATTATGTACACTAACAACAATCTTAAGAGGAAAGTCGAAAAATTGAGAAAACGTCCGTCCCGATAGTCGAAATTAATTATTATCTTAATGTAATCAATATTGTAAATTCAAGGGGTTTAAGGAACAAAAATAATAATAATAGTGCTCTCTAAAAACGTTTATTTCCAAATTAATATTGAGTCCTCAAAACTTCAATATTTTCGAAGATTGTAAGTATCATTGACCGCATTATTTTTTCGTATCCGGTTTAACAAGTTCTGGTAGCGTAGTTTCGATTATAGATATAGATAACAATATATATAATAAAATCAAATGAAAAACTGCAGTTCTCAATATAATTGACAAGATAGATTCACGCAACAAATATTCAATACCCTTGGCACGGCATATATTAATAGTGGTCATTGCATCGTCAACGTCTGATGGCATAGATTTGGACGACGAAGTTGATTCCGTGACCGCGTTTGCTCTTGAATCGTAGAAACACATCGTAAGCCCCCGGACCGCCGTTGAGTAGACTGGCAGTGGCCCCATTGCCATTGGTCTTTTGATCAAGAGCTCTGACCTGTGTGATTGTTTCGTAGGGGCTAACTTCGAATTTCTGTTCGACCGTAACGATCTGCAACCACTTTGAGGCTTTAACGACGTTCTGCATGAAGACGAGACGGTCACCTGGCTGACGCGCTCCAACGATCAGATGATGAGAAAGATTATTCGAAGCCTTGTATTCAACTTCGAAGTCAGACGGCAGTTGAGCACTGATAACAGCAGTTATCGATACCAAAATAGCCAAAAAGTACACGATTTTTCCAATCATCTTGAATTGATAATGAATCCTCTCGTCTGTGTAACAAATCAAACGTTACTGCATCAACTGGTCAATCGCCACCTGTTAATATACGCATCCAGAAAGCGTCTTATCTATTATTCATTTAATATCGTCCGGTTGGAGAATAACGGGAAAAGATAGAGATAGCCGTCTTGAAAAATAATAACATCTTTGATAAGACGAAAAAATGCACAATTGATGGCGTAGTCATTCGCGGAAAACAATCATAAGCGTGGATAAAAGATTTCTCCATTACATATTGTATATCTCGCGAATATTTGATAAACTGAAGAATTTGATGAAAAATCCCATAGCAACGAGAACTGAAGACCAATCTTAAATCCAATGACTGATCTTCCACGATATCAATTTGCATTCTACATTAAGGCGATGTGAAACATCCTCCCGCCTACTTTCTCCGCGTTCAATTGATAACAAAAACTGTAATGAATGCTATTTTGAAACGATAAATATTTGAGGAAAATTAAAAATGTCTTTTCCCGCACTTCCGTATTCCGCAAGGAAACACAATTTTCTTTTCCCTCAAATATCTGTCGTTTCCAAACAGAATTCATTACAGTTTTCGTTGCCGACTGAGTCTTATCACATCACCTTACAGCCAAAATATCTCTGATTCGATTAACTTTAGATGTAAAACGCAGCTTTTCAAATTCTTAAAATGATTTAAGTACAAATCAATTAGTTGGCATCAAAGAAAAAGTCGACAAATAAGCATATCATTATCGTCTACTAACGTGTGTATACGTTTATTTAGGCATCACAACAGTTAATCATTTCACACGATCTAAAGTTACATTGTTTTTACTAAAAGTAATCCACACTATCATTTAATTAATATTCTCCGGATAATATTTAAGATGTAATAACTGAGATTCGTTCGTATTTAATAACAATAATTGGACAGCGGCGGTTCTGTACATCACTTTGCATGTTAAATTGTGTACTTTACACTGTCTCGTTATTTGCCAGTTATATTTTTCCATACTTTGTCGTCGCCGCTATCTTTGCGGCAGATGCGATAATAATAACAACTTCAAGGCTGTACACGAAGAAAAAAGGATACGGAAACATTAGTCAGTTCAATATAGGAATTTCGAAGCGAACAGTAACTCTCTAAATGTTTCTATCCGCGATCTTTCCTTTTCTGAAAAATCAGAAAACGATAGATAATGGATAGGCAGCTGTTGCTGCTTGGCAAAGAATATTTTTCCGATAATTTCCTCTTCGTTTAGTACTAAAGAAACGACACGTATTAGAATTTCAAACCAATGCGCGCTGATAAGTACAGAAATGAATATTGTCACTACCCGATTCTTTTTTCTGTGAACGCCGCAAGAAAAGAGAAAAAATATGAAATATCCTTTGGTTTCTACAATTTTTAAGTCAACAAAAATCACATCGATTTATTCAAAGAAAAACCATATTTTATATTGTTTAAAAATGCAATGTCCCATACAACTGCAGCGTAGATAACAATTGATAAGTAAACAAAAAAGTGCAGTTCACAATTTTCTTCACGCGTTGAGAGCAAATCAGAAGAATCATTGACTGTCGATGCTTCAACATTTGGCGTAAATTTCTACGATGAAGTTGATGCCGTGTCCTTTTTGGCTTCTGAAGTGTAGAGTTACGGCGCTGAGACCTGGACCTCCTCTCACAATGCTGGCGAACGCTCCTTTACCATTGGTCTTTTGATCGAGTGCTTTGACTTGGGTGATTCTCTCGAATCTGCTGAGGTTGTAGGTCTTGTCAATCGAGACAGTTGGCTGGAAAAACGAGGAACTCTTGTAGATAGTCTGCCTTAAGACGAGACGATCTCCGTAAACACGATTTCCAACGATCAAATTGTGAGTGCGATTCGGAGCGTGATAACTTCCTGGGTGATGAACAGGATGAACACTCCAAAGAAATCCCGAAACAGCATTGGCAGCGATAATGGTAGACACCAGAAAAGCCAAAAGGTATACGGTTCGTGAACTCATTGCGAATTAACTCGATGTATCTCGTCGGTACAGTAATTCAATCGGTACTGTTTCAACCCGACGTTCCCCACCTACTTATATACGCATCCAAAAACGGGCGAACTTACCTTATCGCTGCGTATTTTCTGCATGTTCTCGGGTACTCCCGACCGATCGGTTGCATCGATTAATCTTATTTTCTTGGGCGTTGAATGCTACCTGCTGTATTAAGAAATGACAACATCTTTTATAAGTAGAGGAACGCGTCATTATTTTTTTTTTCGAGGAAACACCCGCAAGTAAAACATTCATCGATTGTTTGCTGCGCGTCGCGCAGAAATTCGTCGAGCACAATCGATCGATGAAATACCATGTGAAAAAATATTTACTTAAAAATATTGTATTATTTTTATTATTCACCGTCTCCTTAAAGTAGCCCATTGAAAAAATTCAGAGGGGATCCGCGAACGCCTGGTGCACGGTAACCGGCATGCGGTAAGTGGGACCGGAAAAGGGAAGCGCTTATGCAAAATTATGGTTCTGCGCAGATAATCGTTATCTTAATTTTTAACTCCCGACTGCACGCCGATTAATATGCTGCAGTAATTATATGCTTCTATTATTGTTTATTATTATTTATTCGTCTATAACAATAACCGTTCTCATTTTTTTTACTTTAAAAATCGTGAAACAAAAATAATTTTATAAAAATTAATAAAACTCGTAAAAAAAGCGTTAAAAGGAAATTGTATTACCAAAAAAAGTGGAAAAATAAATAATTCTTCGTATTTTAGAATTGGGAGATTTATTCGTCATCAGGGATTGGAATTTGCCGAAATGATCGAATCGACGTAAGTATAAATTTAGAAGTTAGACACAGCATCAAAGAAAAGGCATAGAAAAATATATTTTTGCTCCAGGAATTGTTATTTTTAAGTTGATTTAGTAATCACAATATTTTATTCATTTTTTCAACTTAAAAAATCGGATTGATTTTAATCAACCATGCTGTCGATTTATTAACATTTTCGATGAGTGTATTAGTTGTAACAACACAGTTTCTTTCGTCGTAACAATAATTGAAGAACTTTTCACTTTTTTATCTCATTTATCAGTTACATTAATATCGGTAAAATGTATAAATAATAGATTCACGATTGTCGTTACATCAATAAGATTTTGCGTAAATTTCGACGACAAAGTTGATTCCGTGTCCTCTTTTGCTCTTGAACTTCATGGTCACGTCGCGGGTATGCGGACCACCGTTGATTACGCTGGCGATTGCTCCATTACCATTGGTCTTCTGATCGAGAGCTCTGATCTGCGTGATTCTCTCGTACTGACCGACAGAGAAGGTTTTTTCGAGTTTCACGGTCCGCAATAACTTTGAGGCCTCAACGACGTTTTGCCTTAGGTAAAGATGGTCACCGGGTTCACGGGCTCCAACCGACAAATGATGAGATTGACTCTCGTCAGTATCCCTGAAGTCGAACGACTGTGGTTCGGCGTTGATAAGAGAAACTGTTGATACCAGCAAAACCAGAAGGTATGCAATTTTTCCAGTCATCTTGAATTGCCGTATCTCTTCTCCTTGTAGCGAGGCAATCGTTACTGTACCATTTCAGCGTTTGTGCTTCGCTAATATATGCCTCTTCAGAATTGTCTTATCTAACGTATCCCTGAATATCATGCGCTGTCAATGGTCCCATCCCACGAACTCGGCGATCGCACTGGTATTACCCCGGAGGTCAAGCGAAACGCGATACTGAGGTCTTCAGAAATGATAACCTTTTGATAAACCCGGTAATCCGTAAATTGTTAAGATGACTGTTCTTGTTGTACTTGAAGAAAACCCACATACCTGCTATTGAGATACTCGAAAGGAAGTTTATTTCATATAAAAATTCCATGAACCGAGTCGGGTTTTTCTCGCGATTGTTTAATACATTTTTTTTAACTATTTACCAACAATTATCGCATCAGGATAACAGCGAAATAAAACATTCTTCTGACTCATTTTGGAATTTCCAATGACACATTGGAGGGCTTTTCATTCATCGAACAGCAAATATTTATTGAATTTGATTTACATAAGTCGGAATGATAATATTGGTCAATGGTTATTGCATCAACAGTGTCATTTATACACTAATAGTCGATGGCGTTCATAAAAAAAAGTCGATATACATCGTGCGAAAACAGGGATCGCATTTGTGACGTTTATTATAAAATTGATTGAACAATCAATCCTCCGGAATGAAACAATTAATCACAGCGAGGATTTGAGGGTGAAATTGAAACTTAAAAAATTTATCTACAAGTTTGAATTTTTAATAATTTTATTAATAATATTTTTTTATATTTAAACTAACCGACGGTTACACAATGTATCGGACACCGTGAAAAGTATCCTTGACGTAAAAAAAAAATTTGCAAGCTTCGAATGGTTCGAAAACATGGAAAAAGGGATTAAAAAAAGAATGATTTTTTCACTATTAATTTTAGTCTCGTAATCAATAAAGAGACCACAGCACTTTATTAACTTTTCATCCAATGTCGACCGTATTTACTTAAAGATAAATCATTCTGTCAATTTGCATTCACATTTCATTTACAGCGTAGAAATTCTAATAACGCAGTTTTGTACACAATTGACAAATTCCAATTTCCAATGCACCAGAATAATTGAATACGGAAGCGATTTGACGAATGTGATGCAACATCTACTGATGATGATCTTTCGTCCTCAGTTACTTCGCGTAGATCTCGACGACAAAGTTGATTCCGTGTCCTCTTTTGCTCTTGAATTTCAGAGTAGCGTCGTTGGCATCCGGACCACCGTTTAAGAGGCTGACGGTCGCTCCGTTACCATTAGTTTTTTGATCAATGGCTCTGATCATTGTGATTCTCTCGTTCGGTCCGGCGAAGAAGATCTTTTGCAACTTGACGACCTTCAACCACTGTGATTCCTCGATGACGCTCTCCGTTGAGACAAGACGGTCCCCGGGTTGACGGATTCCGACGGTCATATGATGAGAGCCATCATCGCCTGCGTTGACATTGGCAACTATCGACAGTAAAAAAATAAGTAGGTAAACTGATTTTCCAATCATGTTGAATGTATCGTGTATGTCTCCCGCCTGCGTAGCAAGTTTATCGTTACTGCGACAATTCAACGATCGCGACCTGCTAATATACCCATCCGAAAAACCGTCTTATCTATCGTCTCGTTGCATGCTATTTGCACGCGCGATATGTTGTACTTGCGATCGTCTCGTTCGACGAACCCCTGCGGGTCAAATGTCGGGAGGAACTACTTGGGAGAAATGATAACCTTTTTGATAAATGGGAGAACATGGAATTGGTGACATGACTGTCCGCGGAAAATACGCACGTGTGGGAAATGTTCAATGTTATTTTATTTCTGATGTAAGACAATTGAAGGATATTGATTAATGCAATGATTCAATTAAAATGAAATATAATTAAAAAATGAAATATAAATGATATAGTTTGCGGCAAATGCTCATATGTCTTTTATTGGCATACAAGATATAGCTTTTGCGGCAAAATCACGACTCACGATTCACGATTTAAATTCACGATTTCTATTTATTTAGTTTATTTTCACGGAGGTTCCCTTCATGTAGACTCAAAGTAGAAAAAATTAATTGATCCCAAATCAATTGTCGCCAATAATTATGCTAATTACTTTGCAGGGAAATGTGGGATTTTTTTTCGATCATTTTTCCGTCGTCAAAAATCACATAGATTTACTCAAAGAAAAACCATATTTTTTATTGTTTCAAAATATGATGTCGCGATCACATACAGCGATAATAGAAATTGAAAAAAAAAAGAAAAAATAAAGGTGAAAGTGCGAAGTTCACAATGTTATTCACAAGTCGAGTTCGATTAACGAGATCCGTTGATTTTCAATTGCCTTAAGCTTTCGCGTAGATTTCGACGACGAAGTTGATGCTGTGTCCCTTTTGGCTTCTGAAGTGAAGGGTAACGGTGCTTAAGCCTAAACCACCCCTCAGAATGGTGGCGAATCCTCCGTTGCCGTTGGTCTTTTGGTCGAGAGCTTTGATCATCGTGATTCGGTCGTATCTGCTGAGGTCGAAGGTCTTGTCCATCGCGAGAGTTTTCAGCCACGAGGAACTCTTGAAGACGGTTTTCCTCAATACGAGACGATCGCCGCGAACACGATTCCCGACCGTCAAATGATGACTTATGTTTGGAAGACGATAGTCTCCCCAAGAACTTTGGTAATAATCCGGAACTGCATTGGCAACGACAGCGATCGTTACCAGAAACACCAAAAGGTATATGGTTTTCCCAATCATCGTGAATTAATTAGATGTGTCTCGTGAGTGTAGCGGTAGATTTGTTACTGTGGTGAACTGGACGATCCCCGTCTGATTTATATACGCGCATCCTAAAACGGGCGTACCTACGTTATCGCTGCGTATCATTTGCGTAGGTTGTGGTTATTTCCTATTTGTTTCGAGGCGTTACCAACAGATTAATTTCACCAAGTTATTTTATTCTCTGGGCATCTAGTGACCAACGATGTACTATCTTAGGAAATTATAACATCCATTGCACATAACTACGTCATTACTTCTGTGATTCTTTTGGAAAACCTCTATGGAGAAAACGTTCCTTCATCATTTGTTTCATATTGCGCAGAAGATCGAGGGACACAATCACGCAGTCAAAAATCCTGGAGAAAAATATTCACCTGATAATTTCTACAAGAAAACAATATCTGCAAAGTAATTTTGGCTTTCAAGGCGACTGAACGGCTGGAGAAGGGGTACGCGGCGTGTGCGGCAAAGACTACCGGACAGAGGAAGCGCTGACGCAAGGTGATAACTCCGCTCAGATAATCGAAGAGTACTCGGCAAATATTCCTTGATTATTCCTTTTTTTTCAGATGTGTAGAATCGCTTAAGTCACAAAATCATTTTGGCTTTTGATAGTTTTTCCCGTCTAAGTTACAGTCCCTACAAGAAGCGCAAACATTGACAGATCGCGATTTCATTACAGTTAAACGTTTTACTAAATTTGAATATAATTATTAAATTTAACAAAGTGATGACCACTGGAAGCCCACCGGACGAGCATTTATCACTGCCCGTCCGGTGGGCGATGTGAACGATGTCCGAAATTAAAATGTACAGTAAAATCTCTCTGCAGTTCATTTCGCAATTGTTTCCGTTTTTTTACTTTCTTTCATTTGCTATGTTAGATTAACACGCAGTAGACTTTTTTTAGATCAATTATCTGTCTGACCTTCCAAACTATAAAAAACTATCAGGAAATATGAAAAAGATTCCCTGTATTGCTCGCGAACATATCGGTGAACACATCGGTGAGTAAAAAACCGAAGTCTGACTTGTATGAGACTTATGTGTCGTGGGCGGCCGAATGATTAGAAATAATTGATTATTCGCACGCGAGTTATCGTGACAAACGGAATTCACAGTCGGAAGAACTGTATCAGCGTGGATTTTTTCAGTTTCCCGTGATTGCCTTAATTAACGCGTAATGATCAGTATAATAAAAATAAAAGATATCTCATGTATTATCGAACTTGCATAGCAGTGTCTGAGATTGTGGTATCATAATTGGTATAATGATAAAAACACATTTAAAATTGTACCAAACGAAATACGATTCAATGGGAAATCCATTAACGCGATAAATCCAAGAAATCAAAGGATGCGGCAGCGTCCGCGTAAAATCACTATCTTTAGTCGCTTTCCCCACCGATAATCATCGCGTGGAAAAAGGATCACGAAGACAAATTGATATTTCCGGTTAACCAATTCTTACGTCAATGTTTAAAACATAAAAAAAAAAAACAAACAAATTTGATAGTTATGAAATGTTGAAATTCGTCACATTTATTTCGTTAAAATACATCTTTGTGTGAAACGATAGCGTAAATAACAAAAAAAAAAGACGATGATGAATGTCGCTTCCAAGTTCAATCCGATTCAGAATCATTTGAAGTCGATGATACGACGTATGCTGGTCACAATCGTTGATTTTTCAAGGTCTGGCGTAGAGCTCGACAAAGAAATTGATTCCTTCTCCTTTGAGGCTCGTGAAGCGGAGGGTAACGTTGTTCCGACCCGGACCACCATTCAGTAGACTGGGGTATGCTCCGCGGCCATTGGTCGCTTGATCGAGGGCTCTGACCAGCGTGATTTTCTCGTACCTGCTGGCGTTGAAGACCTGTTGGACGGAGATCACCTGGTTCCACACGGACCTCCTGAAGACTTGCTGCTTCAAAACAAGACGGTCACCGGGCACACGAGCTCCGACGATCAGATTGTGGGAACGGTTATTTGCAGCGTAAGCCTTGAAAAAGCTACCAGGTTCAGCGTTGGCAACAACAGCCACCGACACCAAAAACGCCAGAAGGTACACCGTTTTTCCAAACATCTTAAATTGATACTATAATCCGTCTGTGCAGCCGAATCGTTCTTCACTGAGTTAACTCGACGTACACCACCTGCTGATATACGCCCTCTCACATGCGATCTTATCTTTCTTATCGCTTAATGATTAATATTTGTGATCATTTTCGCACGAAGCATATGTCAACTGAGTCATTTATACTCAGAAATCCTCTACGATATCTCTTATAGTTGGTTAGATTTTGTCGCTACTGAAAAAAAGGCTCTCATAATTTTTCGCGATCATTTCGATGCATCCGATTACAATGTTTTTTTTAATTCGTTTTATCTTAAGAACTCGAAATTGAACAAAAAAAGGTATAATAAAATAATTACGCTTTTTCGTAAACTTTTCATTAATCTTCATTTATTCCGATAAATTGTTATTTGTGTTACGAAGAGTTTTTACAGAAATAATAAATTGAAATTTTATACATTTTTTAGATCCAATACCATGAATTTATTTTTACCTTTAAAAGACATATTGCTAAAATGGTATTCGACACATTTGATAAAAACCTATAATACGCAGAAAAGGGCATTTAACAGATTATATACGCAAATTTTCAAAACAAATGTACATTACAATTGTTTTTCTCCATATGTAATTCACTGAATTCCGGTTTGACTACAATAGAAATCTTGCCAATGGACCCTTATTCACCGTAGACTTCGATGACGAAGTTGATACCGTGTCCGATTTGGCTCTTGAACTGCAGGGTAACGCTATTGGCACCAGGACCGCCGGAGAGTAACGTTGCGTAAGCTCCATTTCCATTGGGCGTCAGATCAAGAGCTCTGACCTGCGTGATTTTGGTCTTCTCATCAGGGGCACGGAAAGTTGATGTGATCAGTACGTATCCTGACGCTTTTGACGATGTCTCCTGATCTTCTGCAGCTTCCACAGTGTCAATCGCTCTGATGATGAGTCTGTCGGAAGGCGTACGGCTCCCGATGATCAAATTATGCGGACCAGAAGAGGACCGTTCAATGCGGAGCAACTCGTTTGATTCGGCAGGTGCGGCGTTGGTAATGGCAACAGACGCGACCAGCAAAAACAGAAGGTATACAGCTTTTCCAATCATCTTGAATTGACGATGTATGAAGTTTGTGTAGCAAGTTGTTACTGTGCCAACGGGACAATTTCTACCCGTTAATATACCGATCCCGAATCTGTGTTATCCGTTCTGTAGTTGATGATTACTATCTACCAACATATATTTTGCCATTTATTCCGAAAAATCAATGATTTCATCAAAATACAACGGTTAAGTGGCCAAAGCGTCGAGTGAAAAGACTCTTTTGCAGCATGATAAAATCTTTCATAATGACTAACTATTGCGATAACTGGTTCGACGAAATCTCAGACCATTGGATAAAAGGATTTTTAATTATCTTTTGCCAATAGCACGGAATCTCGATAACAATAATTGCCCGACAAAAACATACACAGATCGCAATATCAATATTAAAACATTACGACGCAATAATTGTATGAGTTGCCGTGATCCCGTCACATACGAGATCCTTGGTGATCGCGGACCTCAAACACGCGATGCCCCTACCTGTCCTTGAAAGTTGAATGTTTCAAAAATCAAAAAAGGTAATACTAGAATGTTTCAAAAGTCAGCCCTTCGTCGACAACGGTAGGTGAACAATTAATACTTTAATGGATGACCCGCTTAGCAATCAAAGAAACAAAGAACATTAGCAATCAGACAGAGTAAAAGGAGATCGGCAATGTTTCTGATTTACAGTACGATTTTTTTTAATTTCGTATATCTTATTTCAACTTTGTAAGGTTAACATCTACAATTTCGCGTCAATAAAAACTCAATCAAGAAACTCAAAGCCAAGTGGTTAAACATTTTTTTTGTGATACGGATTTTGACGAAACGCCACCGCTTCCTAAAACAAAACTGGAAATTCATTTAATACAAAGAAAATTATACCAACCGTATCTTAAGTGCAGACAATTTAGATGAATTGTTATTCTGACTTTTTATTTACAAATTTGAAGAATGAAATATTGTGGATAAATGTCATGTCGATGTCCTTCCGAAAATTGCCGAAGTTTTTATCGGGACACGCAAAGGCCGTACAGCGATGAATAATTGAACGCGTCATTTCTTTTCTAAACTTCGACAAATCATTTCGTGGGCTGTGTCGTAAATATCTCGAATGTAGCGCAATCGATCGCATTACAATTTTTATAATATCATTACTGTTTTTCTCGATATGACACACTTTTTATATCTGTGAAAAAATAAAATTCTCGCGAATTTGCATGGTGTCACGATTACCCGTTCAAATTAGAATTAATCACGGCATATTCACGATAAAATTAACGATTCCCATTATAGATAAAAATAACAATTCAAATGTCTATTTCAATTCAATAAATTCGTTGAATTAATGAAGAAAAAGTAATTTTTTGTTTCTCGTACCCCGATAACGAATCGAATAAGAAAATCTTTAAATTGGGTAAATTGAAGTGACATAACAAAAAATTGAAAAAAATACCACGAAGAACGATAGTATCTTCGATGATTTCGAGAATCGCGTAATTGTTCGTTATTATCATTTCGATTGCATCTTTACAAACAGCGATAAAGAAATTCGTTGAATACTTGTTGTGACGTTGTTTTTCGTTTTTTTTTTCTTTAAGTTTTATTATTATTCCCTTAATTCTTCATCTGTTATCGCCATCTAATTTTTCTTCTGTTTTTCTCCTATTTAGAAAACTCGAGGAACGCAACCAAAATTACGAAAAAGTAAACAATAACTCGTTAAATATCGTAACAATCGCATTAGATTAATAATACTGTACTTCAGAGAAGGACCTCTGAAAAAAGTTTTACTCCGCTTACATCAAAGGCAACAAAAGGTCATTTCGGAGGTCATCGTAAGGAAAGGAAAAATGTATCGTATAACGTTAAACATTATATGGGTCTCATTACATACATAAATCATAGATAATTAAGTCAATTCGTATTCACAGATTTATTGCTTAAAAATACAATGTTCGCAGATACAGAAAGTAGAAAACCTACAATTCTGAATACAATTTAAAAGTTAGATAGACAAATTACAGAATAGATTATCATTACACACATAGCATTGTGCGCGCGAATCCTCATTTATCATTTCTTTCTGCTTTTGTTTTCAGTCCAATTTAATGCGACTACAAGAAACATCTTGTCGTCGAAACCTTAGTGACGACACGAAAAATCATGACGTCGAAATCTTATTCCGCGTAGACTTCGACGATGAAGTTGATTCCGTGTCCCCTTATGCTTTTGAACTGCAGAGTGACCTGATTGGCACCTGGACCACCGGCCAGTAAGCTAGCGGTCGCTCCATTGCCATTGGTCTTCTGGTCGAGAGCTCTGACCTGCGTGATTCTGCTTCTCTCGTCCAGGGCGTAGAAGGTCTGTGTAACCTTCACGATCTGAAGTACGGAGGACGTCTTGATGACACTCTGACGGACAACAAGCTTGTCGTAAGGCTTGCGGCTTCCAACGATCAAATGATGGGACCCACTAGCGGCCCGTTCAGCGTTGAAAGCGACATCAAGCGATTTATCCGACTCGGCTGGTACGGCGTTGGCAAAGGCAGTGATCGACAACAGCGCGATCAGAAGGTATACGGGTTTTCCAATCATCTTGAATCGACGATATAATGCGAGAGTCTGAGTAGCAAGATATTCCTTACTGTGAGGATTCAAAACTCGTAGCCTGCTATTATATACATCCCGAATCCGCGATATCGATCGTAAACTTGATCATTATCTGCCACCGTATTTTCCCAATAGAAGCCTTTCGATAACCGATTAATTTCTTCAAAAAAACAACAGTCAAGTGCCCCAGGCGTGTTATGATGACAAAATCTTTTGAGAAATGATAAAATCATTGATAACATGTAGTTATTACAATGACCGTTTCGAAGAAGTTCTCAGACTCTCGGATAAACACTCTGCATTACTTATCTATTTCCTATACTGCGGAAGCTCGATAAGGATGATTGTTCGACAAAAATAGACATGGATCATAACATCCATATTGAAATCTTGAAATGGAACAGTGGGGTAACTGCGCGTTTTAATGAACCTGAAATAGCGCTTAGTGAAAATGAAAATGAATTCCCTTTCAATCGAATTCTCGATCATCTTAGTACTATACAAAACATGCATCGTTCTTAAAAAAAATCTTATCTTCAGATTAAAAATGGTGGGTTCTTTCGAACATGAACAGTAGTCTGTTCATTTCTGTTATCAATATCTTCAATAATTCGTAGAAACGTAAATCGATCTTCCATCCTCCCGAGCGATACCGCGAATCGTTTATGATCCTTCCATGTGAATTGCGCACGATAATTTCACTCGACGCTATGAGTACCGGTATAGGACGCCGTCGTTCCTCCAATGTTGCTAAGTGTGTTGTCCTCAATCTCGTAATAGACGATGACTTCAGTAATTCGCGAGTGCACGGAACTAACTCTCTCTCTCTCTCTCTCCCTCGCTCTCGATGGAACGTCTGTTTCTGTGCGAATCGGGATGTGTGTTCCCTCTGCATACTCTGGCATACAAACACACGTGTGTATCACGAGATTGTGTACATTTAACACAGTAGTCGATTTCTGCACGTTCCGAGTCCGCGAGCCGAGCAATATATATGCTGAGGCGTTCTCTCGAACTAACTGATAACCGCACGAAACCCACCCTACGTAGAAACGGCTCTCGTGCGCTATCGAACGGGGGCCTTCACGGTCGAGGTAAATTGATAACTTTCGAAATTATCGTCGATCTATAGAAACTAACAGACAATCCGTTCCCAAAGTGTTCTTCGGTTCCTCCATTAAATGCAACGCTCAACCGTTCGCTCTATGTATCCGTTTTGCAACGTATGTCTTCCCTATTTTCGACAAAGTTCACGCCACAATTCACTCTGTTCTATTTGTTATTCAAACTATTTTGGTTTCAGGTGTATGCATTCGGGTCGAATCTTCTACATTTAGACATTCAGAACCGAGTCATCGACGGTTACTAAAATCAGACGGACGTTATTTTCAATGCGTGTTCTGCAGACGTGTTCTTTAACTGCAGACGGTATGATCTTCTGATTTCCGTTCATGCGACGTCAGAACTTTGAATGATTCAACTCACACTCTGAACCATATTTGCCTGACAAATGTTAAACATCAACTTTCCTCTATATTTCTTTTCTAATCGTTATAACGCACTTATGCCGATGAATAAAAATCAATCTGTTTACATTCTTCGCGTTGCATCACTCGCAACAACGGGAAATTCCAATTCGTAACGATAATTCCAAATATTAGGAAAGCTTTTTGCGAAATTCCTTTTTCCGTTTGGAAATGAAAGCATTGATGACTTGTCTTTTGGTAATCGGTATATCTCTGTCTTTCAGAAATGCTCTACTGTCCTACTGGTGCGGTAATGCGAAGATAAAAGGATCAATGCAATTAGATCGTCACTTCGGTTAACGAAATTTGTCAATCAGGCATATCGATTGGCGTTGTATGATCAAACGCTGCTTTCGAGGATGTGACAAGCGTTCAATTCTACTCCAATGGTTGACAAACGGTACCTGCACTCCGCTGGTTACTGTACGGCTATAGCTTGCTGAGATAGTAGCACAGCGTATAGTGAAGGAGGAAGCTTCCGTAAGCTGTTGGCTCAAATGCTTGTTAACTACGTGAGTATACGCAATATGTTACACGATGTGTGCACTCAGGTTTCCACGCATGTTGGCTATATTGAGATCATTAAGTCAATAGCAGGCGAGAGCTCTACTGCGGTATAGAGAGTACATTATACACCCAACTCGAGTCAAGATGCTCTACGACCTGTGGCGTATCTATGCTCTACGACATACCGACATCTCACGGTAAAGCTTCCTGGCATACTACCCACCTTCGCTAATGTTATTTGAAAGCACTATTCCAACGTTTCTCCGATACTAATTCAAATTAACGGCACTTTGAAAAAGTAAATGGATACCTTATTCAACACCTACGACGCACTGTATTGCTCCAAGGCAATCCTTGCAATAGCGTAAATTTACTCGGATACTACGATACCAGCATTTTTTTTACCACATTGTAAACGAGGAACTTGTGCAAAGTAAGATGGATTGGTATTAGAGGGATTCTTCTACTTTACGAAGAGAAAAATGCGTAGCATTGCATTTACTGAAAAGACACTCAGCTAAGATCAATAAACTGACAAACATATTTTTGCGCAATTTTTGGAAAATTAAATTTGTAATTTTTGTTCGATTTGACGAGTGATAATTCATTTTGATTGATGGAATATGCTTTACGAATCCATCAAACAAAACAAAAAAAAACAGTACTAATAATGACGAATTTGAAAGAAATTAGAAAATCGTTTGATTCTTTCGTTTTTAGCAACGTAAATGACTTTTTTCGTGATGACCTGTAACCACCCCGAGGTCTTGTGGACGTTGTGCGTCAACACGATCGCCAGTTTTGCGCTTTTCAATGATTAAAATTATTCATGCGAGACGTCGGTATTCAAATTCACCGTATTCTCCACGGAAAACGCGGAAACAACATTCGACACCAAACAGAGCAAACATTTTTTTTTTTATTTCAATAGACGCAAATTTGATTGTTTGTCTCTCATTTTGCCTGGAAAATTGAATATTTACTGTCCCAATTCGACGATCATGACCTGATTAATATACCCGTACGCAATCTTTCGTTTCGCATATATATTATAACCCCTTCACCGCTATTGTCCGATGAAGACACTGCATCAGTCTCCCGCGGGTCATGTCGTCGAGCGATACCATTGTCTTTTACGACGCGATAACCTTTAAAAAGCTTTACCCATCGCACCTACAGCAACAAAGCCCTCAACTTTTCAAATAAACAAGCAGCAATTTACATAATTTCATAAAGTTATTACCAACACTCGTTATAACTTCGTAAAAACCCGAAATAAATGAACTCCGAGAGATTCTGATTCGTATAAAATTAAACAAATAAAAAAAATCGCCGGTTTATTTCAATTAACTTTGACTGTCCCACATGATGAAAAATATATCGCAAAATATATCTATGATATATTTATGTCGAAAAATTGGTATTTTGGATATATATTTGAATATATGACACATTTTATAATTGATATATTAATTCTATGAAAATGACGAATTTCATGTTTCTAATATATTTATTACACATACTTTTTTCTGAAAGGAACATTGTCATAAAAATCCCCCGTTCGTTTGATGTAACTTTGAACTTTGGTGCTGTTACGCAGCGGAACAAAGTGACGAATTCGCGAGGAAAAAATGTCCTTCGGTCGGTTCTCCGCTCGAATTTCAATTAGCCAGTCAGTTTGAGTTTCGCTTGGGATCGTGTTCCTCTCCCTCGGATACATACATAGAGAGCATCAAGTCCCGGTTTTCACCCGTCCCCGCTGTTTCTCTGCAACGTTAATTTACTGCAAAGCACGCGCGCGCCTCGACGTCGTGAATAGGGCCACTGATGCTCCGAAACCGCGAATGGGCAATGAATGCCAGACACGCGGTATTCTCGTTCTGCTTGAAACATCTACGGTGAAAACGACGCACCCCAACCCTTGAATATCCAAAGGGCTGAAAAGACTTGTCCCTGATTTTCGAGGCTATCCTTTGCTTTTTGTAATTCCCCATTCCTCGTGTTCTATATGAATCTCCGAATACTCAAAATTTTTAAAAAAGTAAAAAATATTTTTCACCTTTCACCAAAAACCGTGTATTTCGACAATTTCCCAGTTTTCTGAATTTCAAAATAATTTGCGTATCCGCATTTATAAAAAAAAATATAATTTTTTAATGTTTAACCTCACGAATGAAAATACAATTTTTTTCGTGTAATGATAAACAAATTTCTGCTTCACGTCAAAACTATTATTGTTTCGAAGCATTGGTTTTCTGGTCGTTGAATAGTTTAGTTAAAACAATAAAACAACTCGATAAATTCGTCAGCAATATCGAATTTTTTGATTAAGTTTGGAAAAAGCTTTGACTGAGTTTACGTCACCGCATTTGAATCATATTAATTATCGAATGTTTCAATAATCATGATAATCGCGAAGGACATTAATAATACGCCGGGTCTATGTCCGCAAATTGATCGTACGGATGCAAACGTCTATAGTTATTTCGAACCACCATAGCCTTCACACCGGTGTTCGACCGATAGACGCTCGACAGTACGGACTCAATTCTGGGTGTACCGCAGAGTCCTGTCGTCCAGTAGCGACCAAACAACGTGACCCTCGCCTTCCTCGTGCTTCGATCGAAATATAGTGGGTGCGAGGCCGCGGACACCACATGATTTAGTGCTGTACTACCGGTTTGCGTGCTCCATGTACCGTACGTCTAACGCCTGAATCAACGATTTACGAATTTTTTTGATCCTGTGCTTCCCGCAAGCGTACACACCTCCTCCCTCCCCCCCCCCCTCCTCCTTCATCCCCGCGCGCACATGCATAGAGCGCAAGGGCGGCCGGCGCAAGGGAAGGCCGGTGAACTCGGCAAAATTAACATCGACCTGGTGAACAGGAGTACAATCGCACACCGGCTAGTGGTACCTTACGCTAAATATCTGTCTGCGCGATACGTAACACGCAGAGCTTTAACGTTGAATTTAAGACTCTGATAATACGCGGTATAATGAATTGTTGCCACGCAATGATTATCCCTCTCGGGACTCCCGTACGACTCTCGTGTATGATGAAAGTTTCAACATTGTTACGGAATGATAATTAACAACAATTATTAATGTATTTCGTAACTCTGCTTCGGAGAATCCGTCGTTCTTCGAGTCCGCTACGTGAATTCAGATATCAGAGGGTTGTTATCAGGTAATCAACTGTACATTAATGGAATCGTAGTTTAGCATATTTATTCCGTTTTTCTTTCCACATAGACGAAGATTTACGCGAACATATTTTTTTCGAGATTTTCATGTCAATGTGTTCGGAACATTTGAAAGCGTAAAAAAAATAATTACATACAGCAAAAAGGTCGTTTTGAGCGATTGAACCGAAGTTTGGAACACGAGTCGAGTCCACATTAAGGTTATAAGGATTTCTGTATATAAAAGTGAATTCTGAAATCACGTACCGCGTTATTACGTTGATATTCAATAATCATTCTTCCGTAACATATATGCTGAATATTGGTACGGATCGTTGGATGTTTCCTCTTCGAAATAATATATATGCCACTGAACTTTCTTCTCTTTGTTTTTTTTTTATTTATTATTCTTTTTTTTTTCTTTATTTCACGAGACCCGATCAACTCTATTAACCTCGAGTGGTGCTAGAATTTTTTTTTTTTTTTTTTCGTGCACTCGCAGCAGCCTGGCAATGCCGATTTTGGTGGAGTTGTGCTGCGTGGTATGGCTGCGATCCCTGGGGGGTGGTCGCAACGCTGTTGGCCTCTCGACGTCGAACGCGAGAGTGTGTGCGAGTTTACCTCCCCTTTCCACTTTACCCGCGCTTCGCTCTCCCGCGTAATAATATCAATGTATAACTCGATGTACGAGGACGACCTTGAAACTCCCCCGTCGGTACTTGCGAATCAAACGAGATGAAAGGGAGAACCGAGTGAAACACACCGCCTCGATTCTCCTCGATGTCTTTCGTTCATCGTAACGCTTATCCTTCCGTTTTCCGCAGTACTCCAAAGCGGGGAATGGTAAATTACGAATCTACGTGACTCGAGAACCGAAGAAGTACGTCAAGAGACGAATA
Organism: Cryptus viduatorius; assembly: GCA_964006125.1. Lineage (NCBI taxonomy): Eukaryota > Metazoa > Arthropoda > Insecta > Hymenoptera > Ichneumonidae > Cryptus > Cryptus viduatorius. The sequence continues at coordinate 14,048,320 of OZ023221.1, forward strand.
TATTAAATCTCGAAAGATACTCGAAAATCCTCTACCACTTCGAAATATGAAAATTTATATAAAATTCATAAAGATCCTTTGAGATTCATTTGATTCGCGAAAATCGATAAATTCTTCTTTGACGGGTTGAATTTTCCAATTGCCACATGTAGGAGAGAATGAAGTTATGATGATCACTGGCCGATGTCGGTTATTGAGCGTTTCTTAGGTTTTACTGGTCGAAATGGCAACTTATTAATTTTTAATTAGTTTAATAATTTAGCGGATAACATTCAATTGGACAATTATGTATCCAGTAATTAATTATTTAAATAACTGTAACCCACTTTGCTCATTGATTACCATTCCGTCGCTCTCCCTTAAAATGGTCATACCATTGGAACATCGTCGCTTCATGAAAAATGCAGACGATAATTTCCATTTAACACGATGAATTTTGTTAGAAAGTCAACTTTCACGAATCGTTGTGAAGAATAAAGCAAATTTTTATGAAATTCGTAACTTCGTATGAATCAATCGTTGACGTCGTTAATTAACTTACAATTTCTCGATATCAAAAAATTTGGCACCTAAAGTATTTGCTGATAAAAATTGGTATTCATTTACTTCTATTTTTTTTATTTTATGTTAGTCGCAACCTATTTGTTGTTTTATTTTTGCAAACGGAAAGAGACCTCCGGCTATCGAAATCGAAAGTCTCTGAATCCCGTGAAGATACAAAGTCGTAGATAGCAATAACTACTGTATACGTGAAATACAACGGTTGAGAAAAACATCAGAAAATTCATTTTTTTCAGGATGTAGTTTTTTTTATCATACGAACGCAGTGTAGTAGAAGAGATGACTATCACCCTTTGAGATTTATCAATGTCGTCGAATAAACAAGTGTAAATACAAACAACGCTATCCTTTACGCTACCCGATCGAATTATCGAAGCGTTACAAATAGATCGCGCGATAGTCGTTGGGTAATCGAACTATAGATAGACTATCAATGGTAAGATATCAATATAGTTCTCAGATGATGTCTTCCCAGAGTGCTTCTCGGTATTTCGTACGAAAAGGGAAGGGGGGGGGCAGTCCTCGAGGTTTCCTAACACGTAGGACGATGCACCGGGGACACCGGGGACACCGGTGACGCGCACTATCGTCAGAGAGGATAGACCGAGGATAGTCTGGACCCAAAGGCAAGGTGGCCAACGAGCGACGGAGCGTAAACAATTCCCAGTACAATTAGGAAACGTTTGTCCCTCTGTGTTTGCCAAAGGATCCGTAACTAGTTTAGGTAACACCCTTGACGTTCGTCGCTTCTCAACCTTCGACCTCTTAGGTACTCTTATAGCTATTGGGGGACTTACCTATATGTATTACATATATATAAATATATACATGAAGATATCAGTACCTGAAGTCTACCTTGATCGGTCATGCGAGACCGTCACCTATTACGCTTAAGCGTCTTCCATACCGAAACCTCGAAATTCCACTGCAAATTAAACCCCCGAGACGCACCGATAATTACGGTTCTACATTCGCTACGATTGCATGACGTTTAATTCGGACACTTAAAGTAATTACTGATAATTTATAAATAAAAATATTTTTAAAAAATGTTTACAAAAGATTTAGTCTCGATACACTATAATTGAACTTAACAATATTGATTTTCGGCAAAATTATACGATGACGAAGGTATGGCGTCTGTCAGACTCATGTATGGTGTTGAAACGATGAAAATATATGTCTGGTGTTCTGGGATTGCTAACGATTTATTCCGATGATTATTGTTAAAATTTGAAACGATCCTAATTAATTGTGTATCTCTTTTTTTTATATTTTTTTCTTCTTCCATTTTTGCAATGCGAGTTACAAAACACAGCGCGCACTTTCTAATCGAGAAAAATCATTTTTTTGAAACCTTTTTTTTACATGCTTTTTTCATGCATATTAGCAGCATACGCGCTTTTCCTTAGTTCTGCGGATTTCGCGCGACAACCAATGAGCGAACGAATACATCGAAGATGTCGTCGATTGTTTTCATAACACCGGGCCGAGGATCATTCAATTTTTGAAGTAGGAAAATCATTTGGATGTTTTTTTTTTAATTTGGATTGTTGAAGTTGCGTACAGCGCCACACCGCGTTCGATAAGCGGCAGTCTCTACAATGCCGGAACTCGTGTTTTTTTTTAACAAACAGTGACTCGGCTAGACGATCGAATATTCCCCCGAACGGCTACCCAGACTTTGCAGTACGCGAACAGCCGTTGATGCGTCAAGACGTGACATAATTGTCACTGCCATTTGTTCAAATTGATCGTAGTACACGATGTCCAAACTTCACTGGAAACGCGGATATCGAGCGTTCAATTCGTTTTATCATGTTTTTAATGATAGAGCTAAGTGTAGTAGAAGTATTTTCGAATTTAGTCCATCACTAACACGAACCTCGTCAATCGTTACGCGACAGATACACACTTATCATTCCTCCATCGGCGACGAACTCGAGAACATATTCCGCGAAAAAGATACGAGTATTAGCAATTGGATTGTTGAGGTTAGCCACGCGTCTTGTGGCATTCCCCGCCAACTACTTTTTCGCAATTCACCCAAATACATCGGCGATTATTTACTTACAGAAAAGAGTTCAAAAATTCTGTTGTACTTACGCGCTTCTTTCGAAAAAAGAAAAACACGATTGTCTCTGGGAGCTCGCGTTGCGGTACACGGTAGATCATCGTAACATTTGCCAATTGGCGCAAAAATTGGTTTGCATCGAGGTTCGTTTGTACTTCAAAAAAATTTCGCGATCCTTGAAAGTTCGATGTAGAAATTTATAGCCCAAGTTTTCATTCACGTTTAGTCCGACAAACAAAGTCAGCTGATACTCCGAGAACGAAGTCTGAAAAATGCTCTTACCCCGCATTATCAATGGCTCTTTATTCTCATGGGAAGACTCGAGCACGGAGTTAAATTCCTCGTAGATCTTAGAACGGATGTCTTGGTAGGCCGATTATCATCATTATCGTAAAGGAAAAAAACAATCGCTCAATGTTTTTACCGAGAAACAAATTATTTTAGGAATTGCTATCGGAAACCGTCGATCCCGAAAAAACGATAGTCATGCAGCAGCTTAACATTACTCTTCACGATCTATTGTTGCTCTGGTTTTCAGTAGGTTTTTTACATTTGGAACGAATAACTTGGCAGAGTTCCTGCGATATGTTGCAAAAAGTATGTTTCCCAAATTTTCATCGATTTTCGCAATTTTCGTAAACGAATCGAGGATTAATTAATCGTCCGTTATTTTTGCCCCGAAAGATTTCCGACTACGAGGCTATTCATCCGATTAAAAATTGGGTCGATCTCAAGCGCCGAGTAGGTCCTTACAGACGATGCTTTGTATTTACGCATCCCTCGATGCCCCGCGAGCCTCTCGTTGTTTTGCACACTGCTCTGTGCGATCTTATACCAGGTAGAAATTAATGTGGAATCTTTTTTTCGTTCCGATGTTTAAACCACCGATAACGTCTCATTATTTCTCAGAGAGTGTGAAAGGCATCGAGGAAGCTGAGGCGCGAATCGTTAGCAAAAAAACGGATTCGGGGAAAAAGGAGAACAAGAGCGAAATAAAAGCTGCTATATTCTATTCCATAGCATCGACGCAAAAAGGATTAAAGGTGAGTTGCGAAAATAGGCAAAATCCCAAATAAAAAAAAAAGCAAAACAACACAAAAAGTTTTTTTTTTTAAGGGCATCGATCTCGGCAACTACATGATTAAAGAAGTCGCTAAGGAGGTAACACGTGAATTCCCGACGATCGATCAACTGTCCAGTTTATCACCGATACCGAATTTCCGGTTCTGGTTTCTCGATAAATTGAAACAAGGTAAACAAAACCGGAAGTTTTCCTTGAAAAACCGGAACTTCATTAAAATTGTCGATTGCTCTTCCAGATTCGATGAGAATTTTTACCAAACACGAGAAAGAGACTCTGGAGAATATTCTGCAATCGCGAGACTTGAAGACGACGCTGAAAAAACTTCTGAATAATTCCTTGTGGACGAACGACGAAAATTTGTCAAATATTTTAAAGGATCCTTTGACACGATTATGCGCGTGGTATCTATACGTGGAGAAGAGAAGAAGCTATGCCTTGAATAGCGTCGGTAAGATTATTCGAAAGCGTTTGATTGATTGATTTTTTTAAAGAAAGTAAAAAAAAATACAAATTGATATTTTCGATAGCGAATTTTCATCTGCAAAACGGAGCGATGATGTGGCGGATAAACTGGATGGCGGATCCGTCGCCTCGGGGAGCAGAAAACAGTTGCGGATTAATGGTTAATTACAGGTAACAATACTTTGAAAAAACGCGATGATTTTCACTCAAAGGACAATAATGTCTCATCGTCTTATCAAATATCATTCGATATCGTAGGTACATTCTGGACGAAACGGAAGAAAACAGTCGAAACTACATAGAGAAAAAAGTAATAAAAGCTTCGGAAAGCGTCCTGAAGCTCGTGAGTCAAGCGAAAGCGTTGCAAGAATGAGTCGACGATTTTTGTCTCGTCGGTAAACGAAAAATGACTGCATTTTTTTTTAATACAATAAATAGGAGAAGGGAAAAAAAACGTGAAGATTATCGTTCCGTGACGCTTCGATACGAAAATATTAATTGAAAATAAGAGTTATCTGGAGGAATAGAACAGCAACCCGATGGTGTGCTTAGCAAGGAATTTTTATTTTTTTTTATTACTCTTCGAATTTTATGTTTTTATTAAAGATTATTAAATTTGTTCATTTATACAATAGCTGGATTGTTTTTCCAGCTCAGCGACAGCACGAGAGTCTGCAGGCATATCTGTAACACAAGTTGAACGATATTCTTCGTAAATTAATTCTTTCGAACTCCGGACGACACTCCGATCGCGTGAGATCAGTCCACATTTTTTTTTTTTTTCAATATCTTTTTGTTTAAAAATTTTGTTTCAATATTTTTTTTTTACGAAAGTTGGTTAGCAAATTAAATTCAATTAACCTGTAGTCAAGGCTGGGTTGGATGAAAGGTCGTGGGAAGATGAGGTCTAGTCTCCAGCTTCGTATAGTCCAGATGAAACTCCTTGGCAACCTTCCTCCAGTTTTGCGCATCGAAGTAGTAATAAGTACCACGCTCATACGTCGAAGTTTTCTCAACGAGACCAAGTCCGGGTGCTTGCGTTATCCAAACCTTCTCCTCCATATGATATCGCCACTCTCTGCTATACCTGAAAAAACAAAAAAACAAAAAAAAATGTACGCGCGAAGGTTTTTTTTACTAAGAAAAGAAATCATGACGTTTAATGCGATAAATAAAAAAAGAAAAGTAATTTGATTGAAACTTACAACTCCGCCGCTGCTGCCAATTGTAATACATCTCCAACATTCGTATAAAACATATAAAACAAGAGATCGTCCTTGTATCGATTTAGCTTCACCGGCGCCAATTTGTCCCTAAAACAAAAAACGCGTACACACGGATATATTAGTAACGGGTGGATACACTTGAAGGTTTATGTAATTAGATAATTCCTGAATGTATTAGTGAAATTTTACCTTATTGACGCGTTAATAAGGTATTCTGGCGGTACGTGATAGTCGATATCCTGCGGTCGACAAGGCGTTTCCGCCCATGGACCACCGAAGTTTTGGTAGAGGTTCTCAGTGGAATTTAGATTGAGACCTAACGCGGTCAAGTCTTGGCCCAGCGCGAGCGACGTGAGATTTGGATCCGTTTCCGCTGCTCTGATGAACGTTAAAAGTCCTACCATACCGAACTGATCCTTTACCATACTCGCCGGTATATGCGTGACTTTGCCTGTTGATTGACAAACAAACGGAAAAACGAATCGATTATTTTAACGTTCTAACGAACAAAGATGTTCGATTTAATGTAAATCGATCTTCCAATGGTAAGGATCGAAATTCTCACCATCGGCCGACGTTTGGATTCCTCTTTTCGATGCTTGAGATTTATCCGAACCGGGACCTCTGTTGGATTGTAACGCATCTTGTCCGATATCGGGACCTAAACCAACTGACAGACCCTTGTCCCCGGACACGCTGCCTCCAGGCGAGGGCCCTTCTCTGCTCTGCGTACCCGGTAACGCAGGAAAGTCTTCCGAACTCATTGTAAATTCGCTCGATTCCGAAGTGGGCTGTTTTACCATTCCAACTGTAGCAAGTACAAGAGGATTCGTTGGTTCACAGGCGAAAAGTCTCATCTGCGAGTTCGAATCTTGAGTTGTACTTGTTGACAACAAACCGTAAGCTTGCTTCCCCGGCATGGGACTAGGCTGGGGCATAGAGTCACCCTGGCCTCGATTCGTTAACGAAGGAAATTCCGAGAGATCCAAGAGTGGAGGAGTACTTGTGTCTCCGCCGCCCCCGCTCCCGAATACAGAATGGAAATTGTTGATCGCACCTTGTGATCCGTAACTACGACTTGGAGGTATTCCAAAACTGCCCATACTACCCATTGGATTTGAGTTCCTGAAATACCAAAAAAATTCAATTACACTTTCAGTTTTTCGCACAAACGTTCAAATAGAAGCGTTTTTCTCTTGTTTTACGTCTAGAAATCGTCACCGATAGCTCTCAGATCCAGCTGCCCGTGTTAATGCCCTCGAGGTATTACAAAAAAAAATAACATAAAAATCAACCATTTGTCACACCCATGAGAATACCATGCCAAATTTCCGTGTAAACATTAAACATTCCTTTGTTTAGACGTGCCGATGAATGAAACAATTTTTATATTCTTTTTTGTTGGAAAATAGAACGAAGGATGACACATGAAAACGTGAAATATTAACTCTGTTGAGGATGAAGGCTCGTGTATCGGTCAAACTATCAGTCCATGTTGCGCTCGTCCTTTTTGTTAGCTTTAAGTTGAAAGCTTAGTGCAAAACGATCTGCGGCTCAAACGGCTCTCCTTGAGAGAACTTCGAAGCATCTCTTTCACCGTATTTTTTTTTTTTTTTTTTTTCAATTAAAATATCCCAATAGATTAAGTCGATCAAATTATCGGCAATTGGTTCCGAAGTACAAATACGATTGCCCTCGTCGTCGAAACGATTAATCGAGAATTACTTTTTTTCATTCAATTCATAAATGATCGATTTTCCATTCATTTTCAAGTGCAATTTCGCTGCATTGAAAGAAAAAATGTTAAATCGGTGCGATTATCGGCGGTGATAGCGCGGTGCCGTTGAATAATACATTTAACGACTCCAGAGATTTGTTGAACTGACCCAAGAGCAGGCATTGTACGTCTGTCAGCGAAAGCCCTCTGTCCAAACAGTCCTCTGCTTCCCATAGGAGAGAGCTGTTGCTGCTGAGGCTGATGCCCGACGGATTGACTCCCCGTTCCTGTTGCGCCGGGGTAAACGCTTCCACCGACGATTGTCGAATGTGCTGTATTAGCGACGCTTGCAGAAGAGCCTGAGAACATTCCCGATGTGGGGGTAACATGACCCGTAAGGGTCGACGAGCTTAAGCCCCCCCCTCCGGCCCCTCGCGACGTTAGGCTTGCGGTCGCTATACTGCGTGGCGGCTGCTCAAAGTTCAGGTTGGCCATAGCCTGATGGCTCCACTATAAAGTACCTGCTGGGGCAACATTAATAAACTAACGTTTATCAACAATATTTATTCATAAACTGAAATATAATCTGATATTTTTTTTCTATAAACCGCGTACTCTACATTTTTACGGTATGTATATACGAATTTTCGAATATCTATTTTTACGTTTTTCCCGTTAACTCCGCTTGTTGACTCAACAATTCTTACAGAAATAACACGATACAATATTTTTTCACGCGTTGATCTCGTTGAGTCGACAGATTCACAGTTTTTTGTTTTTTTTTTTCTATTTTTGACGATGCAAAATAAACAATGGAAAAAAATTTCCATAGCTACGCTTTTATTGTTTGATGGTGATAAATTAACAGCGACAGATTCGTTTCACGCGCGTGTTGAAGATAAAAAAAAAATTTCGATGAGAGTCAGGCAGAAATGTGTGTCGCACAACCGCTTGCCGGAAGGTTCGTCGCAATGTATTGTGGCAAATTGTTCTGTGACAAAGATTACGAACTATGTAAGAGTTGCACTCAATCCCATCACCCTTTACCATGCTAAATATCTGTCACTGAGTCCCGAGTCGGCGTCAATTGCGTGGCAGAGTCGTTGACAAAAACAATTTTTTCCAATCGGGAATGGGTATCTCACATAAATTTGTAACCCTTGCTATCTCGGCGTAAATAACGCAAAAATTCTAAAAGATACGATAGACTCGTGTTGCACGTTGTTTACGTGGAAACTAAGCGTTTCGTCGAGGAATAATATTCAGTGAACAATAATATCTGACGTTAACACGATTTGGACGAGAAAACTTGACAAGCACAGGGTAACACAAAGGTTATATAGCGCAAGCATCTTGGGAACGCGGGAGACGCGGGATGTAAAAAAAAAACCAGTTTTATCCATTACCTATATTATTTGTTCCCAGCTGCGATTTCACAGAGCCGAGAATTCGATTGGACTCATGATAAACAAAAGGTGATATATTCGATGATGAAAACGGAAAGAAAAAAAAAAAAACACTGATAAATTTTGGGTTGTTGATACGGAACAAACGTGTGTGTCAGTACGAAAAATGATTGAGCGAAACTGGTCAATCGTTTTAGATCTTCAACGTTATAACTAGTGTCCACGCACCAACGTTATCACGTGTATTACGATATCGCGCACATTTTAATCCACCATTCGGCTTTATAATACTGTTCGGCAAGTAGCCAGTATATCACAAACTTAAACAACACCAGGAGTCACAAATTTTCTGCCATATTAGCGAATTTTGACGAATGCCCTCAAATCAGCAACCCCGTGGTACAACACGATACAATTTTTCCTCTATTTAACCGTACAACCGGGTGGCCACTAATATTTTGTTAGTTAACGTATTTAATTAATGACGCCGTATCAATGACCAACGGATCTTTTCATTTTTATAAACAAAAAATTGGAAGGCCCGAGCTTGATTAAATAGACTAGACCGTGGTACAGACAACGTACTCTGGCCTCTGGCGGAAACGCCGTGCCGACTACCGGTAAAACAATCGGTGTCATTGAGGATTTGCATTTATGCCAACGAGAGATAACAGTGCAGGTTCGAAGAAAGACAACAGTTAATTGATACAAATTTATTACACATTCAGAAGTATAATTAATAATTAATTTTTCTGTAATACTTAATCTTCATTTTCTTAGCAAAATATCATTAATATACGTTGAACTGACCAACAAAGACCCGAAAGGATTGCGTGCGCAGCAGTCATGTTATATGTCGTGGTCATATGATCGTCTCTGGGCAGTGCTCGCGAACGGTCGTGTTTTATAGGCGTTGACTCTGGCTCGGTTTCGTTCCTATATCGCACCTTTGCCCAAAAATCTTTACTGATTTCAATTGAAATCAATTATCCGCACATCCTCGCCGAAGAAACAAATCATTCATCATGGCTCTCAGCGACGCAGATGTCCAGAAACAGGTTACACGGCTTTATATTAAATAATAATTCTTTGGCGAATGCCTCTTCTCTCGATACCCTTACTTCTTATGGTCCTTGAATATTTCTGATCGTTTGTTCGATCCAAACGACAAATTTCTACGATACATCGCGATCTGAATTTTACGATTTTTGCAAGTTATTCTTCTCGTTCACGATAACTGGGTCGTTTGACAGTAGATACCTATGGGAACTAATTTGCGACGATTAGCGATTTTTTCGAACAGCAGCAGACGACGCGATACTCCAAAATCAGCGATAATTCATTGTTTTTTTCTTTAAGCTTATTTAATAATAAATCGAGAAAATAAATAAAAACATCGTCTTCTTGGCAATCGCGAAATAAACATATAGTACTGCGTGTCTACAAACGATGAATATAAAATAAAGGCACGCAGTTTTCCTCAATCTATTTTTAGCTTTCAGAGTCTAACATACCTATAATTTTCTGACGGCAAGAATTTTGTATACGCTTTTCATTTCGCAGATCAAGCATATGATGGCCTTCATTGATCAGGAGGCCAACGAAAAAGCCGAAGAGATCGACGCCAAGGCTGAGGAAGAATTCAACATTGAAAAGGGACGTCTCGTCCAACAGCAGCGTCTCAAGATTATGGAGTACTATGAGAAAAAGGAGAAACAAGTTGAGCTTCAGAAGAAAATGTAATAATTTTTTAAAAATTACGAAATTTTCGAAGCCACACCCTACTTTGATGCAGGAGAATCACATGATCTATTGATTTGTTACAGTCAATCTTCCAATATGCTCAATCAGGCGCGTTTGAAGGTGCTTAAGGTTCGCGAAGATCACGTGCGAAATTGTCTCGATGAGGCGAGAAAACGATTGGGCGAAGTGACGCAGGATACCGGACGTTACAGGGAAGTTTTGAAGCTTCTCATCATCCAGGCACTGTATCAGGTACAGAAATACCGATAGTACCGTCAAAATTAAAGCCGATAGTGTTCTGCATTAATATTGATATTTAGTAACGAAAGAATTCCTCCTTTCCCAAGCAATGCAAGATAATACAAATCAGTTATTGTACTCAGTATCTAATCAAATGTATTTTAGTTTCTTTTGTCTTCCGAGTACGTAAAATAATAAATTATTAACAGAAAGGCACACAGAAATTAATAAATAAATAATAAATAGGAAACGGAAAGGGATCAATCTCACGATAATCGGAAGTTTCATTATAATCAACGCTAATACTCAATTTTTTTTTTTTCGTAGCTGATGGAGAACAACATTACTCTCCGAGTGCGTCAGGTCGATCTTGGACTCGTCGAATCGATCCTCCCGGAGGTCGAGGCTACGTACAAAGAGATATCAGCCAAGGAAGTTCACATCAAAGTCGAGCAGGAGAGCTTCTTGCCGGCCGAGAGTTGCGGAGGAATTGAACTTTTCGCTGCCAAAGGTAAGCGACAAAATGACCCGCTATAAAATATTAACGGAGCTAAAATGCACACATACATTAATAATATCGTTTGTTAATGTCACACAGGTCGCATAAAGATCAGCAACACTCTTGAGAACAGATTAGAGCTCATAGCTCAGCAATTGGTACCGGAAGTCCGTACGGCTCTATTCGGACGTAATCCCAATCGCAAATTCACCGACTAAGGGACAAGATCTTTAAACAAAGCAAAAAGTTTCTTTCAATTGCATCCAAAACATTCCCTTCTTTGCGAAACGTTAATAAAACAGATAAACAGAAAAAAAAATCTACAGATTGAACGAAAAAAGTGCACATTATCGAAGAGATTGTAGAGTTTATGCCGAAGTCTTTTATTATAAATAATAGCAGGTTGTAAAAGTTCAAAGGTTTGTCGAAAGCCCGAAGAAAAAAGAAAATCGATTGTCTATCGTATGGCCTATTTGCAACATTGCAAGTATCACAATTGTATCAATTCTTTCAACAAATTGTAATAATTTTTCTTTTGCTGATCGCTGGTATCTCAACATTTCTATCATATATTTGAAATTATCGCTCTATTTTTTTTCTTTCTTTGGGAAAAAGGCGAAAATTTGCACTGTTCTACTTGCCGTTAAGTAGAGAATATATTGCCAATTGCCAATGTTATTCGAGAAATCAATTGTCGTACGTCTTCTCAAATGCTATAAACATAGAAGAGAAAAAAAAGTGTTCTTTGGAGTGTTCGACGAATACGTCCCGATGCAAATGTCGTTCGCACTGTTATCCAATTTACCCGATGTTTCATATTTTCGAACGTTTCGTCGGAATAGAATATATATCAGCGGAAAGCAGTATTTCGTGTTGGATATAACGGAGATTTACTCCACGCGTGTCCGACAAATAATAATCGTTGTTGAGTGAATAAATAAATAAATGAATTAATAATTATTAATCTACGAGTAGTTGTTTAGCTTCCGATTTATGTGCAACAAAACGCATATTTCTTTTTCTTTGTTCTGAAATTATATCGTGCACTACGTTGTTATTAGTATTTCTGTACATATGTATGTAATTCGATGTATCATACAGTTCTGGAACGGCAAAAGTTCGAATACAAACGAAAGATATATTCGAAAAATGATTTTTTTGTTTTATCGATATCTTAAAACTATCGTTTTCAAGATTGAAAAAGAAAAACGGGTCTTATACGAAAAGTAATATATTTAAAGAAATTGGCAGTTTTCTTGTTATGTACAGACTTCATCGTTTACATTAATAAATGCTAACTTATCGTGATTCATCGTAAAAAAAAAAATAGTGCTCCGCACTCTTCATTGAGTTGCAACAAAAAAACAAATAATTCAAAGAAGAATAAGTAACGTTTATGCTTTGCGCAGCAACGCCGTCGGGGTGATTCCCTGAGTCATAGCTTCATTATCGTAATCTATACGACTTTGTTTTATTTTTCTACCTCTCATTCGAAGCGTCAATGTTTGAGAACAGTTCTGAAAGCAAAAATGAAATTGAAGTATTGTCCATCGAGTTTCGCCACTCGTCAACTTACTTTTTCTGAAAGCCGAACATATTTAAAAGACTCTGTTGGCTATCAGCTGCAGGTGGTTTTTTCTGAAACTGTGTCTTTCTCGTTGTTCTCGTTTTGGCAGTGAGTTGCTTTTGCTTTGGCGGATTACTCTTTACGATAGTATTAGTAGTTAACTTCGGATTCGTCCATTTAAACAAATGGGAACGAACATTTTCGATAGTTTCTTCGCTGAAAGAGTATTCCCTCTCGTCGTCATTTTCCTCATCCTCGATGGAAGTTCTCGGAGCGCTGTCGCCTTGGCTACTCGCTATGTCGCACTTTGTGTCCAGCAATCTATCTAAATCAGTAAAATCATTATCGTTTCTATAAGTTTGCCGTTCGATACTGATCGTCGATACGATTTCGTCAGATTTTTCCTCGAAGGAAGCGTCTATGTCGCCATCCCGCTCACTCGATGTTTGACTCGAAAAAAATCCCGAAGAGCTCGACGCCTCGTCGCTCGACGGTGTTTCCTCGATTATCACGTTTCTCGCTTTGCTCTCGTCTATCGCGTATAGTTTTCTCTTCGCAGATTCCTCGAACTTCGAAAGTTCGATAATTCTCGGGCATTCCGCCGCAATGTTTTCCTCTGTTTTCTCCGATTCGTCGTTTGCAGAGTCGGAATTAAAATATTTGCTCTTTTGCACGACTTTATCGTCGATAACGGTCGGCCGAAAGCCTACTAAATTTTTTAGCTTGATGCGTCGCTTTCCTCGACAAACGAGACTCGGCGACGAATCTGTGGAGTTTGCAGGTTTCACGAAGGGATTCGACCTTCTCGACAATGTCGGCGATGTTTTATCATCGTTTCGTTCGCGAGATGGTGAGGATGAGACAAAAGGTGACGGTGGAGTACTTCGGCCGTTCGCGGTCTCTTCGTTCTTCGGTAACTTTTTGCTTCCGTACAATTTCATTGCGTCGTTGGCGCTTAATTCTTCGGCCAATTCTGTAAAAATGTGTCAAGTACCGTAACAATTGATAACATTCACTAAAAATACAGTTCATTTCGAAACATTGCTCTCGTACCTCCGAAGTTGCGTTTTTTCGGTGTTGTAACTTTTTTCTTTATCGCATCGGTATTAAGTATAACGACTTTTCCCGCCGTATCGGGCCATTCCGTGGTTTCGTTGGTTTTTTCGTTTTCTTTCTCCTCATTTACTTTATAATTTTTCGACCATATGCTTACGCGTCCTTTGCCGGGTTTCTCGTGCCACGAATTCGTTTTTCCTTTGCGTTTCTGTAATTTCGTGTAAAAAAAAATTACAATTCTTGTGGTTCGCGTTACGATTCGTATTTAAAGATAATTCAAATATTGAACGATGCGTCAACGTGCCTGTGGTCGATCGGGATCGAAGTCGTGTAGTTGCTTCATCGTGAAAGGATCGTAATTTCCGAGGGCAAGTTGCCAGGCTGTGTCCTCGGCGACCTCTTTCCCCGCGAAATGCAATTGTTCCTCCGTTACTTCCGGTGTTACTGGATGCAGTCGCACTTGTTTCCGACGCAATGGGCAATAAACCAATTGATGCTTAAACGTTATGAGAGCTCGAAGAAAACCATCGCGATATTCATTGGTGACAACAAGTTGTTTCATGTTTAAATAAGAGCCGATGCGTCCAAGCGCCTGAGGAAAGAATATCGATAAGTTAAACAATGTTCCAAAAAAAAAAAATAGATGCGTTTGAAATACTTACTTTGTGAATATCGCCCTCATTATTTCTCAGAACAAATTTGCAGGCTTTTTGGAGTCCGATACCAGGCAGCGATGGTAAATAATCGCAACCGGACAGTATGCACATGTGACGAAACTTCTCAATGTCGAAATGTTCGGCGCGAACGTTCATTGCCAAATGAATACGATTTTGTTCGACCAAAAGACCATTTCCGTTTATATCCATTTTGAAGAATATCTGATCAATGCGAAATCATTTTTAACAACGGAAATTGTGAAGATGGATTTGTATTGAGGATGCGATGTTTTGTTTTGTTATTGCTGTTGTTATATTCTTACTTTTTTGCAGCCAAACAACGTGAGATCACTATCCTCGGTTATTACTACGTCGGCTATTCCATTGATGTTGAGATAAGCCAATTGAGCGTCAGCCTCGTAAGGCGCGACGATGCAGTCTACATTCTCTTCTTGGCATTGTTTTATCAATTGGAGAGCTATTTCGTGACTTATGTCGACCGATCTTCGAAGAAGATTTAGTCCCTCTCTCGTTTGTCCCATGCGCATCAATTCGGCGGCGCGGCGACGCGTCGTTTCTCTCTGCCTGTTGGTGGATTACTTCATCAATTGTATGTATGATTACTGTTGAAGTTTGGGGATTTCGTTTCAAACCGAATATTGGAAAATCGTTAATGACACCGGAAACACGACGACAAAAAGTTGTTTTTATTGACGTTTAAAGAGACGTTATCATCGAATAGATTTTTCTTCTCTTCTAATCGATTAGATTGATTAAATTTAATTCTCTTCTTGAATTAAAAAATATCAATGCTATCCTCAAATGATTTTTGTTTTTTGTTGATTTTACATTGTTTTTTCTACTCAAAGTTTAGGATTGTGAATAACTTGTGAAGCAACAAATCCATTATGATAAATAAATATCGTATTAAACAAAATCCACAAAGTCATAAAATTCACAGATTTATAAATCGCAAAAGTTTTAAAGTTAATAGTTGTAACTAATTTTATATCACTTGAAAAAAAAAAACTGCTATCATGAAATGGAATTCTCCGATAGTTGAGTTTGCATATTTTTCTCGACTTAAACTTAAACTTAAACATTGATTTATGGGACAACATTCTGATCCATTCATTCCGATAAAAAAAAAATACAGCTTTAAAGCCACAAAACCATACAATTCTCACAGAATTGTACATCGCTATAGTTTTATAGTCAATAGATTCGTAATGCAATATTTACTCTCTCCGCTTGACCTCCGTCTCTTTTTTGGCTGGTAGATGCCTTCCATCGAATACCAAAATTGGTTTTATCCCATTGGCTATCAGCATGTGGACCAATTTCATGCAGTACTTGACGTGACTGCAATTAAAATAATATTTTTCTGTTGTAATTTCTACTGCACATTGACCCGCTTGACACTTTAATAGTGCAGCGTTACTTACGCATCCGTCGGCTGTCCCATGGCAATTTTATCGGCGCACGAAAAAGCGCCTTTGTGAAGCCAACAGTAAGAATCAATTGCCGCCGTTCCACCAGCGAATTGACTGATATTTCCTCGCTTAGAGGCTTTTTCCAAAAACGGAATGAGCCCCGTAATACCCATGTCTGCAACTTTAATTCGACCCTTTGTTCTACCTGTTGTTTGGAAAATTACAAATGCGAAAAATAAAACAACTTTATGACTGACGATCGAAACGAAACTGCAAATAAATCGTTCGATTACGTTGTCCGTTAAGATTTACAAATTTTTTCTACCTTAATGACCTTCCAAAGTTCATGAACAACCTTCCGAACGACCTGGCCACACGCAAACATCGACTGAACTCAATGTACCCGTATGTCATGTTGCTTTTCTCCGCGTATTGAAATTTTAGGCGCGCAACCCAGTTCACGAAAGTGGTTAGACCGGAAAATCAAGAAATCGAATATTCGACGTAAGGAACTTCGCCGAAAAATTCTTCGAATGGGAATAGTTAATCGCTGACGGTAAAACTGTCGAAAGACACGCGCGCCGTTTCTTGGACACTCTCGCGAGAGTCGCGAACCGCCGACGCGAACGACAGTAGCCTCCCGTAACCACAAAATTCGAATGGAGCCATCGGAGAAGTTTACGAAAATAAACAAAGGCGAAAATACTAGTTGACAATTTGTACAGTGATATAATAAAAATTCCTTAAATTTTGACCAAAAAAACATGTTTTCAAAAGACCCAATCTTTTTGTTTTTCGTCCGCTTGCAGAAGTACCGAATTATCGCTCGAGACGAAGGTTAAATCGGGCTTCGTTGACAGTCGTATTATTGCGAAACGTCCCGATGGATTCCAACGTACATTCGGAGTTTATAATGAAAGAGGAAAATCCAGATGCCGGACACATAACGCCACAGTCGTCGGACGAAAGTAAAACACCCGTGCCGGATAGTCCGGAAGGTTCGATAGGAATCAGACCACAGCCATTGATATGCAAGCCGGAGAACATTGGCTGCAAGTCGGAGCCGATAGAAACAAAGTGGCACTGGGCTCCAGGCGCATGGCAAGACGCAACGAGAACCAGTGCTTTCCAACCTTACAAGGTTCTTAAAAATGTAAAAAAAAAAAAAAAAAATGCGAAAATAATGTTTACCTCGGAACATTTTTTACATGACAATCACAGCCTCCGACGTTACTCACGAATTTGCAAAGAGGCAATACAAAGACTCAGATACCTCAGCTCTACGCTAGTAGTGATATTACATTCCATACCCTCGCAGGACAGGGAGAAATAACACCTGAAAACATAAATAAAGGTATAAAAAGCTCTATTATTGCATTAAAAATCTCAAGATAGTCGAAAAATGAAGAAAATCGTGAAAATTTTCAGAGACTATAGACGAACAGGATGAACAAGGATTAACGGGATTAATGTGGGCGTCCGCCTACGGCCAACTCGGCAGCGCGAGATTATTGTTGAAAAAAGGAGCGAACAAAGATATTCATGGTAACAACGGCGAAACGGCGCTTCACTTGGCGGCGGCGTACGGACATCACGATCTCGTAAAATTACTGTTGAATCACGGAGCAGATGGCAACGCGTGCGACGAGGTCTTCGTGTTTTTAGCTATTTTTTCTTTATTTTTTTTGTACAAAAAGGTGAAAGATTTATAATCAATATTTTAATATCGCAGGAAGGAAATACTCCATTGATTTACGGAGCGATCGGTGATCATCCTCACGTCTGCTACGAATTGTTGACGAACGGCGCGGACATAACTCATCGTAACGTGCATAACGTGAGCGCTTATCACGCCGCGACATTAAAGAAAGCGTCGACGGCTAAAGCGGTGATAGAGAATTATCTTATGCAACAATTTGTCGCATAACCATTCCGTATTAATCGACTCAAAATCGAAGCAATTGTAAATAATGTAATTAAGGAATAAATTATTTGTTTTTTTTGCTAATTCTGTTTTCAAACACTTCGATCCGGAAGCGAATTAAGAAAGAAAGAAAAATACATCGTAAACGCGAGAACTTTCGATCGCAGTGGTCGATTTAGGGGAAAAAAAGGAAATTGTGCTTTTCTACTAATATAATGTATTTCTCCAATGGGACATAACAGTTTATATTTTTTTTATCAATCGTGTGCAAAGTCGCGGGGACATCAGTAACGTGATTTGTTTGTTTGTTTTTTTTTATCCTTCATCTTCTTTAATAGTAGTATAGTATAATAATGGGCGTGTAAACGGTGTCCCGAGATAATTAATTCGACGCTTAAAAGATACTGTTTCTGATAATATTCACAATTGGTGTACGAAAAAAAAAAAAAAAACGATGACAATAATTATCCATTGCTATGTCCTCATTTTTTAATCCAACTCGGGTTTGGATTTAATGAGTCCCAAAGGGAGGATTCAAGTGTCCTTTTAATTGAAAACGTATATATATATATTTATAATGTATACCATCGCTCGGCCCGGAAATTTACTTTATGGAATTGTGATCCCTCCGAGCGATGTATCGGTAATGGTTTTTTTTACTTTTATTTTTTTTTTTTTCATTTTTTTTATTACCTATACTTAAGTAATTATAAATACGTGTAGACATCGGTCTCCACCGTGGTCAGCGAGTTTAAACTACTTCGTAGTTGTCAGTGAGGAATACTGTCTCCACCGAGTGTTTTACCGGGCTTTCGTCTTCCACGAGCAACACTTCGCTCACCTGAAAAAAAAAAAATCGCATATTCATTATTTTCAACTCAAATCGAAAAAAAAAGATGCGACAAAATCATCAAAAATCTTACCTTAATTTTTGCATACGGAGTTTTCGACGAGAACGAAACGTGAAGAGGAAAGAAGTCCGATGGCGTTGATGACGGAGCCGAGAATTCCATAGATCCGGATTTCGTCGATGCGTCGATAAGTGGCAGTGACCAGACAAGCATATTTCTGCGTGGTTCATGACTGTACTGACCGTCGTATTCGCTGACGACCGGTGTGCATCCCATTGGCAACGGAATGTTGATCTGCACATCGTTGAGCTCCAAATCCGTTTGCTCGAGTTCGTACTCTATATTAACGTCGCAACCGGATTCGCCGTTCTCGGATGGCCAACAATTGATCGACAGCGGTAAAGCCGTCTCGTCCTGCGCCTGCAATCGCCACTTCAGTACGCCAACATCGGTATTGAGCGGAAATGGCTTCGACGGTATCTTCAGTCCGATCTGACTGTGAGTTTTGAATAACTCTTTGTCGACGTTGGGATGAGTCTGAAGCTGCACGCCTCTCGTATCTTTGTTCTCGAGTTGCACGCGTATCCTTCCCCACTTCTCGTCGGATATATTCAACGTTACGAGTCCGTGAAGTTCGAAATGCTGAAGTCCACCGTCCCGACCAACGCGAATGTTAAGCTTCTCCTCTTGTCGCAGATGCACCGGTTCGGTGTTTATTATTTGCGGAGTTATCGTTGCCGCTTTGGTACTCGAACCGGTGAGCGACGTGGCTACGACCGTTTCGCCTTCTTCTTTCAATTGATCGACGAAAGAATCGACGTCCCGAGCTTTGCCGCCGAGTTTCATTGCACCCGGACCCGAGGATGTTGATTTCGGCGCGGGATTGTAACTCGGCTTTATCGGCTCCGGAACGAAATTTGCCGAATCTCCGACGCTTGGCGATGGCGAAAAATTTCCACTGTTTCCGTAACCGCCGCCGAATCCCGGACTCTTCGCGCCGCCCTTCTTGTTAGCCTCCATTCTCTGTCTCTGCAACTCCTTGGCTTTCTCTCGCATTTTATTCTTGGCTTCGCGCTCCTGCGTGAATCTCACCGCCTGATAAACTCTCTCCTCGTGCGAATCCATCTCGACGAAAGTACGAATTTGCGCGAGATTCACGCTCTCTCTGTAGCCGAGCGCAACTATTTCGTCGAAGGCGAATATCAGATTAAAGGTGTTCTCAGCAACTTCCATCTCGTCCATTGATTTGCAGTACTCTGGTATCTGTGAAACGGTGTTATGAAAATGAACTCTTGGTGAATTACTCTTGTAATAGATGAGTTTTTTCACGAAACCTTTTTTTTTTTTATATAATATATTTAAAAATAAAATATTCAATTACGTCAACTGTGTTAATTTTTGGATGCAACATTGTAATGTATACTTCTGTTTTAAGACTTTCATTTTTTTTTAATTGCATAATAATAATAATAATTTGCAAATTATATTTTAAAAAAATTATATTTGATATTAAAATTTTTAGTTTTTCATGAAAGTATCTTTTGACTTACAACTCTCGCAAATAGTCGCAAAGTCTCGAGATCCTCGAGAATGTTGCTGGCCTTTGTGGTTATGAGAAGCATATATAATTTTTCCAGTGGCTGATAAACGTAGCGTACAGATTCGGTCTCAACGAAGGTGTGCTGTTTCCCAGTGCTCATTAGTTTGGGAAAAGCGGCAAGAAGACCTTCTATCCTCGCCTTTGTCATCTCCACAAACTGGCGGGATATGATAGCTAAAAAAACATGAGTACATTAATGTCAAAATTACTTCACAACTATAAGCGATATTAAAGGTTAATTGATTTATATTAAAAGCTTTTTCCGACATCTGGAACGATCGTTTACGTCACCCGCGTTAATAAAAAATATCGGTCCGTATGACGAAACGTCAATGGGATATGCGTCGGCAAAAATCGTCGCGATGGACGACACGCGAAATTTTCGTAAATCGTTCAACAAACTTGATGACAATCGAAAGATACTCACTTTTCCCCGCTTTCGTACATACTGCAGCGGCAATAAGTACCTGAAAATAAAAATGAAACAAGGGATAAAAATTGAGGAAACAGAAAAATTAGCGTGGTAGAGAACGAAGAGAGTTCGGGGGAACGGCAGATATGACATTCGCCAAGTGGTGCACGGGGCCATGGGGAAAAGATCGTGTGTCGAATGAATGTCGTTGATTATTTCGGTGATCGAATAATCTGAGTTTGGAAACAAATTTCGTAGGCTCCGATCGATAAAACTTACCATCTTTGTAACGCGATTGTATTGCGGCTCGCGGCTTATTTATTAACCTAATAAAATGTTGATTTATGCCAGCGTATTCTCAACATTACATCGAACAACCGAGTTTTGCCGAAGAGGGCGCGCTTTAGATGACGTGTGCAGACGTGACGTTCCCCCTGTGTATGGGCGGCCTCGCGCAAGAGAATTCTAGTTATCCGACGATAGATATATATATTTTTTGTGTTCTTTTCGCTTTCTCGTCAACTCTGCGCGGTCTACGCAATTCGCGAGTGCTATTTACGAATAATTCATTTTATTTACACACGCATTTATGTGTCATACGCACGTGTCGAGAAGACTGGAAAAATGGAAAATCTCACGCAACAAGTAATAAACAAATTTGTCAATTATTTATACACTTTCACTATCGCAATATTTCGTCATTTCCACGATATTCTTAATCTTCTCAATGTCATAATCGCCGTTTGTTTTTGTTTTGGAAATTTTAGAACGACGAGATCGAAGCACTCGGAGCAATTTACGGAGCCGATTGGCAAACCGAAGATATCGAAAATAGAGCGTACAGCATGAGAATACCCGATGGCGATAACTTTGTTACTTTGTACTTAAAATTACCTATCGAATATCCGTCCTTCTCGCCGCCACAGTGCGAAATATCGGCCCCTCATCTCGATCACAAGAGAAAAATTCGTATTGGAAATATCCTCGACGAGGTATACTCGTAGGTTTTTATTTTTATTGCTTTTATTTTGCTTTTCAAGTTTGCACTCGTATTGCACACGAGAAAAAAATCATTTTTATTTTTTCAAGGAAAAACTACAAATTTTTTTTTCTTGAAGGTCATTCATAGGGGAAACTGTGATATATCAATGGATTGAGAGAGTCAGAGAAGAGCTTCAGTGCGGCTCAGTGCCAGAAGAAGAGACAACTGTTACAGATGAGATAGTTGAAGCGGCGCAAATTCCATTAGAGCAATTTGTACCTCAAACTAGTAGAACTCAAGAGGACTGTCCTTTGATTCATCACGGAGAAGTAATCGTAGATAGAAAAAGTTCCTTTCAAGGTCACGCCGCAGTTGTTTCCTCCGTCAATCAAGTCAAGTATGCAAATTGTTTTTTTTTTTTTATATCTACTTAAGCATCTGCATGCAGTGCCCTCAAAAGTCATCACAATTTTTCTAGAAATAGAATTTAAAAAAAGTAAAAAAAAAAAAATAACAAAAAAACAAAATGTTCTTAAAAACCTTACGATCGTTTCGGAGCAAAAAATACTCAGACTTGAGTGCTCCCTGATTATTAGCCTATGAATTATGATAAAATCCCAACTCCAACTTGAAGTTAAAATTATTGCAGATATTTTCACACACAATTTTCGTCACTACGCGCAGACAGCACGTATTATTATTTTTTTTTATACCAACAATTTTTTGCTGCAATATTTTTAACCGGATCGCGCGTGCTTCGTGTTTTCAGGGAAGTGCTGAGCTCGCTGTTGTCTAATAGAAAAATCGAACAGGCCACTCACAACATTTATGCCTATAGAATTTTTCGCGATGATAAAAAAACGTTTTTTCAAGACTGCGACGACGACGGAGAGCACGGCGCCGGTGGAAGACTGCTGCATTTGCTTCAGGTTCAGTACCATAAAATTGTCTCAAAAACGATTCAATCAATTAATGAAATATATGATTGCGTTTCCGTAGATCGTGGAGGCAAAAAATATCCTAGTCGTTGTATCCCGTTGGTACGGAGGAATACATCTTGGACCCGATCGGTTTCGTCACATAAACAACGCCGCTCGTCAGGTTCTTCAAGATGCCGAACTGATACCGAAGCATCGTGATCAAAAAAGTGATAAAAGTAATTCTAAGTAAGCAAAACCTTTTTTTTAACATGGCGTTGTACACCATATTTTTTATTATATTCAGAAATATTTCGTCCGTAAGAAAAGTCAATGATTTTAAAGAGAAAAAAATTTCGTTTACACAGTAAACTCGTAAAATCTCGTACTTTTCTTGCGGCCTCTCTGTTATTTTAATATTCGGGTAATACACGCTCACCTTGCCTTTGTAATGTCAATAATATTTGTATATGAATGCATTACGGAAAAGCATTTATGTATATAATTATGATTCACCTGTTTTTTTATTTACAAGTGTCGTAAACGAAGATTTTTCCTGCGTGTCTCTCTAAAAGACAAATTTACGATGAAATTTCTAAAAATTAATTATCATTCGCGCATCGACATTCACACGAAAAAAACAACAAAAAAGTATTGTTAAACAGTCATAGGTGGGACTAGCATAAGAAACATACTGCTCAAGTTATCAATGATTAAAGGATATTTACTTATAATAATTATTCATACGTAATCCCGTTAATATCCCGAAATCAACTCTGCGCAAATCTCCGCATGCGACGATCACAGGATAACGTTACTTTATAGCTATAGAATTATAACGTAGATTGTGCTATCGTATCGAAAGTGAATAATACTTCGTTATTACTAACAACGTAATGGCTGTTTCGATAGATTATTCGTTCGTGCGCGTAGCAACGCCGCGTCTTCGATCGTATTATAATAAAAATTGCAATTCTTCGTGTCGCGAAGTCTAAGGAATCGACGGAACGACCACCCAATCTTCGACCTCTTCGTAGCTCGCGCTCGTCACAGAATTCGCGGACGTGACGAATTCTTTGGACAAAACTGAAAAGTTTGAAGATCTCATTGATTATTTCTTTCGATTGCATACAAAATTAACGTCTGGAGATATATATACAAAATACTTACTGTTAAAGTGTCGTTCCAACTCTTGAGGATCAATTCCTGCAGCGGGCCGCTTGATAGCGTTTATAACACGATTGTTCGTTTTTGCTCCAAGTTCAGAACTCGCTTTTCTCTGCAACAAGCGCTTGCTACATTCGCCGAGGTCCTGCAATTTCTTCAATTCTGTTCTGTAACTCTCGTCCTCGTCGGCCGAATCGGTCAAGCAATCGGTTGTCGCGCTCTCGTCCTCCTCGATCTCCTCGGGTTTTTCGTAAGTTGTTATCTCATTCGTCGGAACGGTGCAGTTAAGATACGTTATCGAGTTCAGTGAATTATTTGTTCCGGCATCTTGTGAATAAACTTGACTACTCGTCATAAATTCCGAAAGATCGAAGTTCAATACATCCGCCAATAATTTCTCCTTATTCTCGACGTCTTTCTGTATACTCTCGAGATTACGCTCAGCTTTGAGTATGCAATCGTCATCGATACTGAGAGTCAAGAGCGACGCATACGTCGTTTTTTCTTCAATATCGTTTATCCTACTTTTCGCCATAGCGATTAAAGACTCTTCGGTATCATCGCCGCTTTTCGTTTTATTCAAACTTCTGCCGTTGTCGGACCTCTTCGATTTACGCTCG
This sequence comes from Cryptus viduatorius, assembly GCA_964006125.1. Classification (NCBI taxonomy): domain Eukaryota; kingdom Metazoa; phylum Arthropoda; class Insecta; order Hymenoptera; family Ichneumonidae; genus Cryptus; species Cryptus viduatorius. The sequence continues at coordinate 14,072,517 of OZ023221.1, forward strand.
GGTGTGAATACAACGTCCTCGAACTCTTGTTCACCAATTTTTTGGAATATTTGTCTACGATCCGTCTCCGATTTTTTGGAAACTACTTCCGGCTTCACCGGGTAATCGGTTACTAACTCTGTGTGAAGATAGATAGGAACGATCGGAGGCATTTCCGTGGCTTCTTCGGCGTGTACCACAGTGTCTGGATCCACCGCACCTCTTGATGGTAAACCACTGAAGTAACATTAAGTACAAAAGCATAAGGACATAGTTTACTCTGAAAATGTCTCCAAGAATTTTCCGTGAAATTTTTTTTTTCTTACCCCATCGCTTGCATAATATTGCTGGGATTTATCTTATAGAAAGGTATCGCTGGGACGATAGAATTCTCTTTGAGTTTCGAAGTTAATCCCAGAATTCCCGCGGTAACGGGTTTACTAATTTCGGCGAACGAAGCGAGCGGATCTCTCGGATCCTCCGTTTCGGCGCACACGACTTCTGGATGATACGCAACGCGTATAATGTTTCTCTCACCCTCGAGTATGAATATCTCATCTTTTGTACAAGCGACATCGATGACTCGACGAAGATCGGATACTACGGACGTTATAGCGATGGTTACGGGATTCACGACGTAGATAGTGTCATCGCTATAAGTAACAAGCAGATCGTCGCAAAACGGCAGTAAAACACCAAATGTTGGTTCGCCACGATTTTTTCGCACATTTTCCGACGCCGGATTGAGCAATATTACTTCGGTACTCGCGCATCGCACGGCTTCCTAGAATACGAATTAAATCGAAGTCAGAATCGAGACGTGTTTTGTATGAGAGAAAAAATAGAAAATACCTTGAAAATTAACGTTTTCTGAACCGTTCCGTTTCTGTCTGCTTGCCATATCCTGAGACCCGGTCTACTCGCATAAATCATTGGCTCCAAACCGTGTCCACTTCGGGCACCGAATACCGCTCCCAATTTCCCTAAGCTACGAAGTTATGGAATATTAACTACAAATTGATACTCTTTTTTTTCTATATACGATTCTCCGTCTCGTTGCTAATTGTTACGCAACTTACGTTTTCCTCTCTTTTTGACCAACTTGAGAGACTTTGCTATTCTGATTTCCGTGAACGAGAATCGTTCGAAAGAGCGTCGATACAAGTAACAGCCCCTGCTGATAGCTCAACTGCACGACGGGGTATTTCTCGTTGAGCAATTCGGACGATTTCGATAAGTGCTGTGAGAGTATTGAGATTTACGTTGCGGAGAAAACGAATAAAAAGATAGTCGATCTACTGGAACCAATGAACCCACCATGTAGAAGTCAATTTCTGTTAAAACAACAGATCCCTCCTGATCGCCGCTGAATAGTTTCATCCCATTTTTCGACCACTCCACCGTTGTCACGGGACTTTTGTGCAAACCGCCGATGTTGTACCTTTCTACCTGTGTTTTTCGATAATAAACGGATCGTCAATCATTGCCGCAAATTTTTTTGATTATTCGCATACTTTGGCTCCCCTACTTTTACCTGCTTCTTCTGTTTCGGCTTCAAGCTATCGGGCAATGAAGCCGGCAAACTCTTGGGGATTTGAAACACCGTCACTACACCCTGATCACTGCCAGCCGCCACCATGTAATCGACAGTGGAAATTACCCTAAGGCAAGTGACGCTTAAGTGTGTATGCTGAAAAAAAAATTCATGAATGATAAATAATCTCAGACTGATGAAAAAAAAAAAAAAAATCCAAAAATGGTAAATAATTTCTGATTAATGAAAAAAAAAACAAAAAAATGTCTTACTTCGCAACGGAGTCTCTGCACTTGTCCAGTTTCTCGATCGAACCAATAAACGAGTCCACAATTCGTTCCCACGGCTATGAACTCCGGCAGCGCATCGATGCAAGTGAAACTTATGTCCTGAGTAAATATGCCATTTTGCAGTTTGATGGGAATTTGTTGAAGGAGATTTGTGAGAGGCGCCCATTCCCTTAAGGGTCCTCCATCTTCGCTCATAGGAGTCGTCATTTTTTCAGTCTGCGATTTTTTGATTTTCAACACGAGATTATTATTTTTCTATATATTTGCTTATGTTAATAAGCAAATAGCACGTTCTTTGCACGTTAGTGCAAAGAATGATAATTTACGAAGATGAACAACGGAAGGACGTAAATTAGAAGGATAAAGATATTGAGAGTTTTATCGTAAAAAATATGGAAGTCAACAGACCGACGTTTTGCACGCGGAATTCATTGCTTTCGTTTGTCACTCGCGTTAACTTTTCTCAACAATGAAACATCGAATAATCTCACCGAAGTGCCTATCAGTCCTCTAGGAATCCCGGAACGCGAAAGCGATGACCTCAGCCAGGCTAAAAAGATCCGAGCAGGAAACTTCGTAGTATCTTCATTATACCGGCGTCCGCGACAATTCGGATCAAAGAAGTTTGTCGGGCATTCTTTACTCCGGTTTAAAAACTTTAAGACATAAACGCTGATGCTGTCAGATTGACCGATCAGCTGGTGTTGACGAAAATTTGACACAACGCGCTAGAGATAAAAAAAAACCCGAGAAAGCGAGTGTGGTTAACTCTCTCTCCCCCCACCGATTATCCAAACTCAACCGAGGAAAAGAGAGAACAAATAATAACACACAACACGGGCAGCGAACATTCGAGCTTTTTCGATATATCGCGGAGGTTGGCAACCTCTCTTTCCAGATTAAAAAAAGTTTCGTCTCGTGAGTTCGGCGCTTGCCTCGATGAACGTCCGTTGGAGGATCGCATAACCTCCCAAGTTGAATAATAGAAAAACCCAATCGATAATTGTAAGTAAATAAACAAACAAATACGATCGATGAAATTTGACAAACTTTGGGCGTGTAGTCTCGTTCGAACGAGATACAAAAATCGGATAATCGCCGTCGAATAATTTTTCGGAGTAATTATAATCGTACCTTGCCGTACATATATCGTTATTACTATTAATTTTTCAGACAATCAACTTAACAATGGCGAAATACATAGATCTGGCGAAAGTCGGAAGTAATTACGCGATCAGGATGAATCGTCTCAGTAATCGCATATTCGGCGAAGTCGTACCGATAACGAATTCCAAGTCAATGAAAGTTGTGACATTATTCAGCGAGAAACCCGTGAACAAACGTCCCGAGGTCGTCGAGTATTATCCTCGTCATCCGCAGATCGGTTGGCTAATGAGAAATCTACGTCTGTATGGTCTTTTCCGCGATGAGCATCAGGACTTCAAAGACGAAATGGAAAGATTAAGAGTACTTCGAGGCAAAGGAAAGATAAGAAAAGATCGAAAAAGACGCTCCGAATCGGCTTATAAGTAAAATTGTATGAATCATTATCAAAATAAACGATATTATCATCTTTTTTCGAAATAAACTATTCAATAATAACTTTAAAAATTTGCAAATTGGCAGATACCTAAATCACGCAATTCATTCAGTAAAATTTCTATTAATTATTGTATTGCCATAGATATAAACGGGATTATCGTTAAAGGAAGTCTCCAGTGTGTACAATGAAAAAAAATTATTACAGCTTCAGAGCGGCTAAAGTCTTCGATCCCATCGGGCATAACGAGCTCCAAATCGTCGAAACTTTCGCCAAGTTCTTGATCCGTTTCTCGATCCAACATTTTTTTTACCCCTTTGCCCGGTAAATACGCGAGTTTGTCGCGTCGCGAGTGTACGGCGATCGGTTCGTCGAGTCCGTCCCGATGACGATCGGAATTACCGCGGCCGATTTCTCGATACTGACTCAATTGTTTTTCACGTTCGCGTACAACATCGAAATTCGACGTTTCACGAGGATCCCCCGGGTCGAGTACTCGCGTATAATCATCGATATGTTCAAAGAACGGCGGCTTCAATTTTTCTTCAAGCGCGGGAACCCGCGCGATATTTTTCGTCTCTTTACTCGAACTTTTTTCTACATTATTTTTCCGACCAGAAGGTTTCCACGACATTGCGTAAGCGTCCTCGTCTTGTTCCGCGTCTTCTCCCCTGATCTCAGCTCTTCCTGGATAAATCGCGCGATCGGTATAATTTTGAATTTGCAAATGCAAATTACTCTCTGCATAGATACCGCCGAGATGGCGTTCTCGTTGGCAAGCGCCGCCTCCGTTTTCAACACCGCTCTCCCACTGCTCCATATTCTTGTTACCGAATATAAGATCCCACATCCAAGATCTAAAAACGCTCACACCGAGATAAACCGGCAATCCACCGCAGTCCAGCGAAAAATTCGACCACGAAGCTATGCCGAGTAGAACCATTCGCTGATAATGATCTTCGCACACGACCGGCGAGCCGGGATTACCAGCGCACGCGCGTATTCCATGATTGTCCTCGATCATCGTGCAAAAAACGTTTCGAAAACTCGCGTTTCCTGGATGCATATACGTACAGACCCGCCAGGAATTTAACAAAACTTTACTATACTGGACCGGTGTTGCGTGAACTTTGGAGGACGGCGCGACGGTACTTTGCCAACCGAATATCAAACAGGATTTGTAATCGTCGTCGAGTCTAACCGGCGCTATGTCCAAAAGACGAACTTTACTATCGCACATATCGAACGCTCGCACGAGCTTCAAAAGCGCTATGTTATTATCGTAATCTCGAGACTTCGAATACGCTTGAAATTCCGGAAATATGTAAGTTGCTTTGACACTGACAGTTTGACTCGTTCCAGTTCCGTTCAGGCCGGTTGCGTAAAGAACTATTGACTGTCGATAAAAATATAAAATGAGACTGTAAATTACAAAAATGACAATTTTAATTTTTTTTTTATTAATTTGAAGAATACACGAAAGATTATACTTACGTTTCGTTTGTACTGTACGCATTGAGCTGCCGTGAGTACCCAGTCCGGTGATACAAGAACTCCGCCGCACGGTGTTATCGTGTGAAATTGTATTAACCACGGAAATTGACCGTCCTGAGCCCGCGAACCTCTCAACACGATACCGAGACATTCTCGAAAATTTAACAATACCAAAAGAAGTAACAGATACTTTGGCATATTTTGGCACACAGCCGGAAAGTAGTTGCAACGCGAAAACGATCGACGCTCATTTGTCGAATGCCGTTTCTTTTTCCGCAACAAAAAGAATAAATACGCTGTGTTCATGAAAAATAGTATCGATTCTATCGTATAATATTATGGCACGTGATGATAAAGTAGATTACAAATCATTGTCATGTTGTTCCTTTTTTTGTTTTCGTTGCTTTACACATCTTACATATATATATCACTCTCTCCATATCATTTGGAAGTTTTTATAATTCTTCTTTAGCGTTTTTAGCACTTTCCTTGGAATTTTTGTCACCTCTGCTCTTTTTCTTCTTATTCTTGAGCTTTTGCTTGGCGGACGGACCCGTGTCACCTTTTTCTTTCAAACAGGAATCGTCGTCGTTTTTCAAGGCTCGTTCCGAGCAGAGATACCTTAATCGAAATTCAATAGAATTCATTTACGTTAAAACTTTTTAAAATTTACCGAAATTTTATTTCCCGATCCAATTTTTTTTTTTTTACCTTGTGAGAGGAGTTTTGCCCTGAAGATTGTAATACCACTCTTCAATATCAGGTTCATGATTTTCGAGAAGATCTTCGCACTGAGTCTTCAAGGTGGTAATTTCTACTGAAGGTTTGTCCCATAGTTCATAGGGTATTCCTAACTCAACCTTTACCCCTTTGTCCCTAAAAATTAAAAATACAAGGAAAGAAAAAATTAAAAAACGACACTGGTATACTTTAGTAATAAATGAAAACATATATAAGAATTTCAAATAACAAAATTAGCTTACACCAAGCCGTGCAGAGTTTTAAAAGTCTGACTCATGCCTTTGGAAAATCTTGTGCTATCGTCTCGTTCTTTGTGAATATTGTACTCCAATATCCTGTCGCATACATTTTCCAGTGATTCAACGAGTCTCAATTCTCTGTAAAAAAAGTAAATTTCGAATTTATGATCACAGTTTCATTCGAGAAATCAGAGGATTTTAAGAGGCGGTGGGAAGACATAGGATAAAAAAAAATATATATTTTGGAGTTGCTTTCTCCGTCTTACGATTTTCTGTATTCTTTTTTCTTTTTCGGCGCAACATCGTCAACGGAATAGCCGATTTCTAAAACATCGTGAGTTTTTCCAGTCTCGTTGAGTCGAGCTTCGAGTTCTAAAGCCACTACTTTGCACACTGAGAAAAAAAAAAGATCGTAAAAATTGGCTATCGTTGAAGAAATTCGATTTGAACTCACCTTCGCATTTATTGGCGTATTTGACACCCTCGGCTTCCTCAGGTGCGTCGGCGATCGCGCGAGTAGCCAAAAAAGTCAAAAACAATAATTGCCACATGATAATTCGTTTGGCTGTTGGTTATGTTCAGTGTTCAATCTTGACGCTCCGGCTGAATTCTCGCCGCTAAATCCTTGCGAACCACACAGCCACAGTGCTATCAACGTCACAGAACCACGTGTCGATGTCTCATTGCGAGTTTATTTGCTTACAGACAATTATACGATTAAATCTACTTGTTGACAACAAAAAACAGACGCACACAAACTCCGCGGAGTGTAGCGCGAAAAAGCCGCTTGAATGATCTGAGAGACAGCAGTCAGCTGGACAGATGGCGTCAACTTTCACGCGAAAAGGGCCGAAGGTTTCGAACTAATAATGGGGAAGATGGTAAATCACGCGTTGAATCTTCGATGGACATTTTTTAAGACGATTTGGTGAAATTAAATTACAAAAGCGGAGCCGGTTACGTCTATTAATTAAGTTTATTATTTATTATTGATCTTGGAACGTCACAAAGTCAGTTCAGCACGTTGTCTGACACTTTTGCCCGTCCTTTTTAAAGGATTTAACTTCGAAAAACCGAATATCGTTTACTAATAAATATTACTCAATACGACTAATGCGATCATAATTAGCAAAACTCGAAATTTTGACAGTCGAATGTTATGTACGGTCAATATCGATGAAGACTTGGCAAATTCCCACAATAACATTAGTTCCTTGTCGGAGCAATAGCGAAGTTTAATTCTCGATGATCGGTGGGAATTGCTCATTCCCATAGCGTTAGTCACACGCGTACGATGCCTACGCTTATGCAGCATTGTCCCAACTGACAGGCACACAACCGGCCTAAAGTGGTACACAAGTTCCAAGCCTGAATTTCAGTCCTTATATGGAAATTTTACTCTCGGTTAACGTATCAAAATCAAAAATATGGTTCGCGTGATCAAGCAAGAAACGTACGATGAAGTTGTCAAAGAAAATATCGAGGAATTATCGATGTCGCCCGCGGAAGCGATCGACGATGCGATCAAGCAATTCGAGGCGCAAGTAAATTAATTCAAACACACAAATCGCTCGGTGATTAATCATCGTCAATATTCGCAATGTTATTAATTAAAAGTTTCGTCAATCCCTTTGATCGTAGGGCATCGATCTCACTAATATCATCAAAGATTTAGCGTTGAGCGACAAAAAGGATATAATCGTCGATTGTCTTGCGAAAATAGAATCTTCCATAGAGTCCAAAAATTACGAAGGTCTTTTGCACTCGCTAGATAATCTGAGAAATGAATTGGACAAAGATATCGCGCGCAGGGTGTACGCGGGAAAACAAGGAGCGTACAAAACGCTGATCAACTTGATGCGTGTATGTAAGAATGATACAACGATCCTGAAATCATCATTGAAAACTATGACGTCGCTGATGACTGGAAATCCAGATTTGTTGGATGACAATGGTGTACAACTACAGATGGAGTGAGAATTTTGCCAAATTCTTGAATAAACTTCGTTAGAATCATCGCTAAGAGCATTTCTTTGTTCTCAAGGATTTTAGACTGTGAAACGGACGAATCTACGCTCCATTCGCTCCTGCGATGGATCAAGGAATGCTGCCTAAAGCATGAATTGAATAGACAGGATATATTCAATGCCGGTATTCTTGGAAAACTGAAAAAAATATTGACTCATGACAACGTCACAGGATCGGAACTCCGAGACGCCTGTGGAGTTATCAGATGTCTCGTTCTTGACGACGATCTCCGACACGAATATGGAAAAGCACATGAACACGCAACTCACATTGCCAGAGATTCTCTTGATGTTCTTACCGGCCTTTTGCCCAGTGAGTAATTTATTCAAAGAAAAATATTCAGTGATGTTATTCAGAATCAATTGTACAGAGTTTTTTCATTATTCTAATTTTCTTTTTTTAACAAGTTGTACCTGAATTTTATTTGATTTTATTTCATTGCTTAAAAGGTTCTTGAAAAACAAAAACTTTAAAATGATATATCTGTCTTCGATTTACAAAACGAAATAATTGCGTAAAACTTATTTTTGCAATAAATGAAACACGAATTTGATTAGAGATAACATCGCTTTTTGTTACGATAACAATAACTACTTACTAAAATTTTCAGAGTTCAAAGACGACAAGGGAGTGGTTGGCGATCTAATGCTCACGCTGGCCGCTCTAATAGTTAGAAACGAGTTTTGTCAGGACGTACACGATGCTGGTGGTTTGCAATTCATTTTGGACGTAATGATCGATCATCCGGACTCCGAGAAACTCAACTGGCAATCGTTGAAATTACTGAAAGCATTAGCCGGCAACGACAATGTTAAATCGAATATCGTTACATCCGGCAGTGCGCCTTTGATAGTATCAGCGATAAGCAGATTCAAAGTGAGTCTAATCTTTCGATGAGCCGATAGTTGCCGCTAAGTTTTTACTATTGCCGGCGACATAAATCAATCGATAGCCCAAAAATTTCATAAAAAAAAAAAAAAAAAAAATGATTGGCACCTGCATAATAACAGTACGCATTGTACAATCGAATCGAACGAATGAATTTCAGGGATCCGAGAGTGTTGTAGCAGCAGGATTTGCGTGCATATCTGCTCTTACTTTAAAGAGTCCGTCAAACGCGGGCGTTTTTTACGACTGCGGTGCGCCGTTGGTGATCGTCGATGCCATGAAACAATATCCGAAAAGCGTGAACGTTCTGAAACAAGCTTCCTGGGCCATCAGGAACATGACGGTGAGAAATAAAATGGAATCACGAGAGTTTATCTCTCACGGAGTTGAGAGTCTCTTAACCGACGCGCTAAAGGCACACGGACCCGAACTTGAAGCCGATTTGAAGGCTGCACTTCGAGATTTGGGCTTAAAAGTCGACCTGAAAGAGCGATGGTCTGGAAAAGGAGTCACTATGAGAAACGAGTAACCGCGTTTCAAAAACAATGAGCTTTTATTCATTACGAAAAAAAAAAAAATAGAACAACTCTATAATCATCGATAAAGACGAAAGTGCCGAACATATTGCCTGAAAATTGATGATCCGAGGGAATAAACGGACTGGGATAAAATAAAAGACAATTAACATGTGCTTAAAAAAAAAGAAATAATCTATTACATTTTATATGTTTGATTTCATATTGTTTTTATTAATGAATTTTATTATTTATCCGCCACACTTGTGTTTTTATAAGAGACATTTTTTATACAATAAAATTGATGGACATTAAATTGCTTCGGAGGTTTTAAAAGGGACGATTCGATCAATTAATCGAGGATTTGGATGGATAAATCGTTGTAGTGTACTACGGAGAGGCTTTTCGTGCGCGGAAGCCGACATGCATACAAAGACTGGTATTGGGGGTAAACATATAAAAAAAAACACATTGGTACACGTTGGACTGCAAATATCCATGTCTAATACTAATTCTTCAAATATGTAGAATCTATGATAACGTTTTACTGTACAAAAATGACTATAACGCCTGCGATTCACTTCTTTTTTTTTCGGCGACGAAATATATCCGATTTACCCGGAAAAAACGTCGTTACTACGGATTCCCGCGTTGAAGAATCGCGCGAATCATTGGCGTGTCGGATTCTCGCTATCACTCTTCATTTTTTTAATTTCGGAGACTTTTATTTTCGGGCGTCGAAAACGTCGCTATTCGCGACATCCGCAACAGGAGTCCTTGTAATATTTTATTCGACACAGACCCGTCTTGACGACCAATCCACAGTTTGGATACTTGTCGACGCAGTGACCAGACGACGGGAATTCTGTAATAATTTAAATGGCATAAAAATTTAACTCGCGACACAGTTGCGCCATCATAAATTAACGGTACATTGACCCTTTTATCGTGTGATAGAGACTTTTTTTTTGTTATTTGTGGTTTAATTAATGATGATAGATTATAGCTACTTAAAAAATTCAATAGAATTGCCGAATAACTTTTTTGAGGTTCTAAGATTTTTTTCCTGCGATGAAGAAAATTAACATTGATTAACTCTTTAATGAGAGGAAATAATACAAATCTGCTTACTTTTTGGAGTTTTACTTGGCAAAGTACTGTGCTTCACTTTGCAACTTTCTAAATGACATCGCGTTATTTCAATTGGCTTCGTGGTTTCGGAGCAATTAGAAACCACATTGTTCCCCGACATACATTGTACTGTACGACTCTGTGTGCCGCCTCCACATTTCGCCGAACACTTTAATGAAAGAGAGAAAATTACAGGTGATTATCGGACGGTTATTAATCGCTGTATTTTCTTAATAGTTCCCTTCCGAATTACCTCAGTCCAATCGGACATAAACCATTCCCCGGTGCATTCGGGCATTGTACATATTTGCTCGTTGCTCGGTTTCATCGCGGCGCAATTTCGGTTCGGAACGATCCTCGACTCACCATCGATTTTCTTTATGCAAATGACTTCTCGACGTTGTTTACCGATGCCGCAAAGTGCTGTACACTGCATTTGAAAAAAGTTTGCGAATCTTAAAAATAATGTTCAAGGTATTTTTATCACTATATAACGATTGGGAATACTGACCGCAGACCAGGGACCGGTAAACCATTCGGCAGTATTACAAAGAGTGCCGTTCAGGGCACACGGTCTTTTGGTTTCCGGTTTCGGCTTCGATTCGCAATATAAGTCGTTCGCGTGACTGCATGCAAGTTGTCGAGTCTCGAATCCACTGCCGCATTTTGATGAACACTATTAAATAAAAAGGTCATAACTCTTCCATACGAATTTATACATATTTTTTCCCGAATCGTCTTATCAGTCTTCCGGTAAACAATAATAAAGAATTTTTCTTCGTCGTTTTGTTTTATCGATGTATCAACTCAAATATAATGCAGATTTTCGTACCTTCGGTGACCATTCGGAATACATCCAAACGGCATTCGTACTATTATAGTTCGAGTCACACTTTTGTAACTCGCAAATTTTTTCGGTTTCCGGTCGATTGGCGAAGGGGCATGGTTCGCCGGAAGTTATACAGGTGACTGTGCGATTCTTAATACCGCGACCGCACGTTGTCGAACACTGAAAGGTAAATATCTCGTAATCTACCGATCGAATGATTGATTTCTTGTAGTAATCTGAGAAAATACGATAAAAAAAGAATACCGGACTCCAAGGGCCAATGTTCCAACGCGGTATTTCGTATGGCGTATGCATTCTCCTGACTTCCGGTACAGAGCCGTTGAAGCATTGACCTCTCGTGCAAACTTCGACGATTCTCAGATCCGGTGGTTGTACGCAAGCGCCGGCGGGAACTCGCATTGTTAATTTTGCATTCAATTCCTGAACACACTCGATTTTTCGCGTTCGTATTCCCGTTCCGCACGTTACGGAACAATCGCTCCAAGAATCCGCTCGCCATCTAAAAAATATTGTCGCGACCAGAGAAAACATTGCTTTAGGTTCCATAACAGGATATAAAATTCCTTTTACGTTAATTACGTCGTCGATTAACGGATATGAATTTAAAAGCATACCTCGCATCGCAAGGACGCTCGTTGCAGCGCAACGGCATTGGAATTTCCGGCTTTTCAAGATGCCGACATCTCCGCTCGTTCACAGCAGTTTCACTCGTCCGCCGAACGCATTTCAATATAGCGCTCTGCAAGCCTGAAATTCTCACAAATGTATCTCTCGGTTTCGTGACCTCGAGAGGACAAAACATCTTCTTTCTTACGACAGTATATTTATTTGACGAGAGAAAAAAAAAACTAAAAAAAAACCTTTAAATAGTTGACAGTGTTAATAACCCCCCCGAGCCGTCAATCTAAATTTTGTGGAATCAACGGATAAATCATGTAATTAGAACACTCGCACATTCCAACCGAGTTGAGTTGAGGAGGTCACGAAGCGCGAGGACAAGCAAAGAAAGAAAAAACAAAAGAAAAAAACGTGAATGGGCACTTTGATGGACTCTTCGTCTCGTGTGCTCTCCTATCAACTCGAACGGCTACTCTTTTTCTTTCGTTTCTTCGCTCTTACATTTCTTTCTTTTCACCGCTGTTACGACGTAACGATAATCCGCAATTACCGATGACCAAAGTCTTTCTCTTCGACGCGAGACAAGTGAAGGCGATGCAATTGAAGCTAAACTATGTCTTAACTCGAAGACAAACTTTTTACTTGTTGCTGTCTCGCGAGTTTCGTTGCGGGCGATTCGTCTCGGCGTATAGATCTCTATACGCGACTTGGAATATCTGTTCAGCGCTTTTGTTAAATATTAATCAATATATCAATATATATCTATATATATGTACCTCCGCCGCATGTCTTCGAACACGGAGACAGGCCGACCACCCAAGCAAACTTCTTTTTTCCTTTCCTATGCTTCTTTTTCGTCGGCACGCTAATTTTCGGTGCATCACCGGCCATCACAGTCGTTTGTCCGTATTTCATGTCCTCCTTCGCCTTGAATTTTCCCGAATCAACCTCAACGCTGTTACTCTTTCCTGGCAATCCTCGCAATTTTTCGTCGTACCTAATTCGTGTGTAAAAATAATTTTTTAAAATTATCTTCAAAACTAAATGGGTATTTAACGATTTCGTGTTAAAAATATTGATTTATATAAATAAACACAATATACGTATAAATTAATAAAAATCGACAATGAGCGATACAGTGAAAAATAAATGATATTTACTGCGATGGATCGGAAGTCGGAATATCGTTTCCCTGATCGCTGGAGCCTGAAACACATTTCCGCCTTTGCAAATTATTTTATCGCGGATATAAATGAAGTGTTTTGAACATTTTTTTTTTTTTCATTAATAGCTTAACAACGATGAACGTACCGATAGCGCGTAGGGGTGGAGCGATCATTGCACCGTCGTCCGGTTGTTCCGTCAACGGTAGCGTGTATTTGTAAAGAATACCCGGATTCAGTTCGTGGTACGAGATCTGTTGGGGTCAATAGAAGACAATTAGCATCGGCCACTCGCAGTTAATCGCGTTACGTTGCGAGAAGCACGCGAGTTTAATCGAATAGTCCGTTTGAACCGCGCTACACAGAAGGAACAATACGGCATAAAGTAGAAATACAATTTCTGTTTGAGTCTATAGATTACTTCGAAGTTACGATACTTCGTTTGATCGGATTTCATTTTTACCCGCAAATAGTTTCGATAAATCAACTAAAAAGGAAAGAAATTTGTAAAATAAAGTATATTTAACGTTATATGTGACGTATTTTCGTGCTTTGGGAGGTAAGGATTATTGTTACCTCCAGTTGAAGAGATTCGTTCAACGGTCCCGTCGCAACAATACTCTCCATTCGCGTTCTGTCGCCCCTCTGATAAGTGAGACTCGTTCCCGCAGCTTTATACGTTCCGCTGGGACTCAAGGAGAATGGACCGTTCATAATGTAACTTCCGTTTTTTCCTCTCAAAGCTGTGAGCATTGATTCGAATCCATCGATAAAATAATATTTTCAAACTCTTAGAAATGGGAGAGCGAGAAATAAATGTACCCAAATAATTTCCACTCGAACGGAGTTCGGATATATTGAGAGACATCGCGCCTCTGGGTATCGTCGTTACCGGTTGATGGCCCTTTGGCATTATTGGTTCCATGAAGATACCCTCGTAAAGTTTGCAACCCATTCCGACGCCTCCGCATACACCGCACGTGTCCCGAATCGCTCCGGATCCCACGACGCCGTCACAGCCTACCGGCTAATAAAAAACAAATAACAATAAACATTTATTACAGACGAAAAAAGAAAATAAAAAAAATTATTTTGATATTAAATTTGCACGCAGAATAACTTACCCTGCATTGGCCAGCTACGCACAACCATTGCTCCGTTTTGTCTATAGATATTCCTGTGCTGTGTCCCCGGAGATTCGGGCCGTCGCACGGCGTTCCGTCGATTACCGCCGGTTCCAGCGTCGCGTAGAAACGTTGTCCAACCGCTTGGCAATTGAGAGTACAGGGATTCGGAGCTAAGAATGTATAAACGATCGTATTATCGGGTAACTATCCCCGTAAATTAATGCGAATAATCTCATTTAATTTTCCATTAACGAAGACGAATTCTTCATCGTTTTTTTTTCTCTCACCATTCAGAAATGGTACCCACAGGTAACTCTGACCCTTGTAAATCTTGTTATTGTACGCGGCGCACTGTTCGGCTCTCAAATCTTCGGAAAAATCGGGACAATCCTTGAAAAAATAAAACAAAAAATGATTTACTTGAATTTTATTCGTTAATATCAAAAATTAACAAAAAATTATTGAATACTCCAATAATAAAAAGAAAAATTAAATACCTGTGTATTACAGATGTGATAGCGTTTGTAAGTACCGATACAGGTGGGTTTACTCTGATTGGTTATACTTCGTGGTCCAGCGATGGGAACACTCCGTTTTCTCAGAGTGCCTCTGACGAACAGAAAAAAGTTATTTCATTACGATAATTCGATAACAATAAAATGGTACCGTACCGGTGGCGGATTATCGCGTGATAAATGAATCCGATGGATTCTAAACTTCGTTACTGACGATTAGCGAAAGCGTATTTAATGAAAAAAAAAAAAAAAACGCCGGCCGTGTTACACGCCTCGCGCGTAATTTATTGGCTTAACGGCCGCCAGTACTCGTGAGTCTTGAGCTCAACTCGGCGCGATGCGGAGGGTGTAGGCATAGAGAGAGAGTAGATACTGGACTCCCGACTAATCTGCACTCTCGTTTATACTCTTGAAACGACCGCTGCACTCTCTGTTGCCTGCGCGTATTAAGCGGAAAACGTGTAAGTCATCTTCTCTCAGCTTCTATCAAAGCACGAGAGAGCAGAGGCGTAAAGGAAATATTGGGGCCGCGAAGTATCGTTGGCGCCTAACTCATTACAGCATAGTTGAGACGTTGTAAGAATTATGCTGTTTTTTTTTTTTTTTTTTTTTTTTTTCCGTTGAGTTCGTTCCGCTGCCCAAGATGTTCATTTGGTTTCGCACGATCTTTCGATCAATCACGCTTCGCTTGATGGATAACTCCCGAGTCGCTTGGGCACCCGCAGTCGGGAAAATTATGGAGCGCGTTAAAGATAAAGATGAACAATTTTCATACCGAGTCGGAACGCATTCGCGGGCCTGAGACTGAACTCCCGTACCGCAGGATCTCGAACACTCGCTCCATGAACTCCAAGGACCCCAACTGCCCTTCACGCGATTGTCACGACCGATTCCGTACTGCGTTCGCTCTTGCAGCATATGATAAACCTGTAAAATTAAAAAAAAATCATTTCCGGAAAGTGAGGGCATCGTAATTTTTTTAAAATTAATGCAAAAGTCGTAAATTCATCAGAAAATGAGACAGAAAAACATTTTTTTCTCGGTGAAAACGGAATCGTAGGAAAAATCGCCCACAATTGATTGTCCGTGAGGATATTTCAAATATGCAAAAAAAATCCGCGGGGCCCTCGTATTAAAAATTGTAGGCAGATTTTTATTTTATTTCCGATGAAATATATTTAAAAAATGTAATATTGGAAAGATCAACCGCGTTATACAATTTTTTATATTTGATATCTGGCGATTTTTTAATTTGGTTTGGTTTTTTATGCTCAAAAAAAATGATTTGAAATTTTTTTTTTACGAAATGCTCTTTCCTAAATGGAACTTCATTTTTTTTTATTATTTTTTGGATTGAAATTAAAAGAAATAAATATCTATTTATCGGCGTATATTAGAATGTAAAACAATAATGAGTTTTTAAAATTTGTGGAATTACCTCAATCGGATATTTGTCCGGCAGGTAAGAGTGGACCACGCTGATCGGCGAGAAAAGTGTGAGCATCAGTACGAAGCACCTTAAACAGATTTATTTCATTGAATTAATTGTCCCGTGGGGAGAGCACGGAAGTGCTCGAGTTCAACTGTCGAGTCGGTCGCGAAGATAGTGAGCCTAAGTGTACACTAGAAACCGAGTAACAAAGTTGAGATCGTTTAGTTTAGTTTAACATAGAGATAGAGAAAGAGAGAGAGAGAGAAGAAGGAAGAGAGGCGCGATGACAGAGCGTCGACCAAGAAGAAAGGATGGGACGCGATGGCGCCCCGACGTTCCGATGGATTTACCACTAGTTGCGCAGTGTGCGTGTGCGCGCGGGCGGACGAGCGGTGTTGGTGGTGACGCGCGTTAAGTAAACTGTGCCACCAACCACCAATAACGTTTCACTTGTTGCGCTTTCTCGGAAAGCTTAATTAATCATTGAGTGGCAGCGCGGCCTCGTGTCGGAGCCCCCGCTCGCGGCGCGCGCGGAATAGAAAAAAAATAAAATTCAACGGGAAAATACTGCACGGCATTAGTCGGATCGTACAACACAAACGATCGTGCCGCGCGATGACGACCCGTTCGAGCTTTGCGGAGCGATCATCGAAAAGTTCTTATCTTCTATCGAATAACGTTTTTTTTTTACTCGTAGTTAGTCGTTCCAATTCCAAGACGTTCATTGATTAGTTCGAGTATATGTTTAATTCATTGACGGTACCGACGCATAAATTAAATGTGCGTAGCATTGCGGTAGCCTTCTGTAGGCTAATCGACGATCTCTGAATCTAAAAGCTCCGAAAAAATGCCGGCATTCATTTTTTTTATAAAAATTGGCGAATAAAAAAAACGGTATCGAAAAACAAGAAATCGAAAAAATGCATTTCGTCTATATATTTCTCTGCGCGCAAAGAGTTAGTAGAGTAAGTGAAAAGATTGACTCGATATATTTCGAGAAAAATTTAGGTGTTTATTTCGTTTATTTACGAAAAAGTTATTCGCGACGATGTTATGCAAAAATAAAGAGAATTTTTTTTTTTATACATTTTTGTAACTATTTTTCTGTGAACACATTAGAGAGTAATTCCTCTGCTCAGGTTCATTAATCGATAGACGCGATAGCATTCCTTCGGTTCGAATACCAGCGGTGGACATTAGTGAAACCACACAGACTTATGATGCATTGTTTGCCGCGTCGTTGACCGACACACACGCGGACGTTCGCGCGATAGAGGGAGTCGTTACGGTTCGTAGATGTTTCATAACCGTTATTAGAGGATATCTATCGGCGGCGTCAGTGGCTAAGACCGCGGAGACCGGTAAAAAAAAAACGTTAAATTGCCTCGGCGAGATCTTTCGTGGGGGGGTATAATAGTACACATTGGCTTCCGATAATGGGGAGAATGACGCGAGACTCGCCTCTGTTGTTTTTCATTCCCGCGCGCCATTTATCCATCCAACGATATACGCCACTAATACAAATACGCGTATACGTAGTTTTCTCAGTAAACTTTGATTACGTCTTCGGCTTCGAACGATGTAGAAAAGCGCGTATATATGTATTAAACGTGTGTATATCGAACGCCATTGATCGGCTTCGCCAGATTAACGAATTCTACCGTATATACTGCGCGTGCAAGTAGTACGGTATATTATCGTCTCTTGCACAGCTTCACTCGCAATTCACTTACTATATCCCCGATGAACGATAATACCCGTAGGCCAGCGTAGCCCTCCCGGCTTCGTTAATTAATAATCGACATTCTCCGGCTACCGAAGGCCGCTAACGAGCTTGCGAATCCCTATCATATGAAACTTATACCGATAATCCTGAAATTGCACGTCTATACAATCCAATTCGACGGGCTATTTCGGCGAATCGTTATTTTACACTTCGATGTACGCGGCAATTGCAAATCCATTACTTACATTTTTTTTCGGTTTTCGCAACTTTGGTGCGATTTTCAGCAAAACTGCGATCCGAAAAAAACCGGATGTTCGTTACACAAAAAAAAATATTGCAGAAAATAATATATTAACTACAATGTCTGATTTTCTACAATATTCTTATTAAACATATATTTATATTTTTATTACTATTATTAATATTGAAAAAATAGTAATAAGTATACATTTTTTCTGTGTGATATACGTTTTTTGGGATACAAAATATTATTATTATTATATAAAAAAAAATCTTTTGAACCGTTCTTAAAATCAATTATATTCTATACATCGAAAACTCGAAAAAGCAAAAACCGGCAAAATGACCGTGAAATATGATTCACGCACGAAAAGCAGTCTATTGTCTCGGAGTGCACAGTGGTACACGCATGCATCGCCCTTATTTCTCGGTATAGATCGCGGAGGCATCGGTGCGCCTCCGGTGATCGGAAACGCGAGAGGGGGGTTCAGGCCCCCACGGCATGTCGCGCACGGACAATGGGGGCGTGAGTCTCCAATGGGCCTCTAATGATACCAAAGCATCTACTCTAGCAGCTTCTCGCTGTCTTTCTCCCCATCCTCGATCTTCGGGGCATATTGTACCAAACGCGTTCTCCTCTCGCGTGAGTGCGTACGAATGTATGCGTTCCTACACTGCGGGGACCCCACAGCACCGCGATGCTTACCGTTCCCCGTCGTTTGTTGCGAAGTGTCGAGACGCGTTATTCTCAAAAGTCGAAAGAATCTCGAGGATCTTCGATACTGCAGAGTCGCGGTAAAGCTATAAATTATCACCGATATTCCGGTGATCGGTAGAAGCAATTAACTGTCATTACGTAACGAATTCCAGTCGAACGAACGTGCGCTATAAATCTGCAAAGTTTTGTCGCAAATGTCACGTTCACGAAGAATTGAGAGTATCGTAGTTTAAAGAGAAATTATTTTCAGTATCAGTTTGCCGGAGATCGAATTTTCATTAGCGTGTCGTAGCGATACTTGAAGATCGATGGGTCTGGAATTATATTGCAGATACGAAACGCTGTGCTCCGCGTACCAAGAATTATTATAGAGTCCTCAGTCTTCTCTCGAGAATTTCTCTCGTTAATTCAATAGTAGATACATTGACGATTCGATGTGCAACAGAACTCGCGCACACTATTTTTCTTATTGTATACAGTGGAGCAAAAAGGAAAAAGAAAAACAGCATAGTTGTACCGGATAGAACGGGCCGTCGAAGCAAGTTCAATGCTCGTACTGACAGTTCGCGCTACGTATCTACTATCTCCGATGCTTATGTTTGATCGAATCGCGGACGAATGCCGAAGCGTTTTCTATTCGGTGATATGATGCGAGAAATTATCGACAACGACAACGACCGTTACAATAACGCGGCTATCGGGGATTCGTAATTCGGAATTCAATCGAAATATAAAAAAAATCAACCTAACCTCAAACTAATTAAATCGATTGTTTCGTTTTTTCGAAAAAAATGAATGCAAGTGACCACGAAATTCGAACTGTTCCTTCAATCCCTGCAAAAGGATCGGTCTTTTGAGGCCTTGAAGATCCGACGTTGAATCACCAATCGATGTTTTTCATGAATAAATATATAAAATGCCGCTTAACCTATGTTTCTCATTGGCACGATAGACTCGCATGATCTTCGGTTAACGCCCCTGCCAGCGAGGTTTCGTATTTCGAGACCACCCTTTGGTATTCACCGAAGGATATTCAATACCCGATAGACGAGAGGAATAATGCGAGACAGCCGAGAAATACATCGAAGTGCATTGTAAGTTGCATTACAGGAGATGTCAATAGGCGTGCGACAAAAATTTCCTATCGATCGAAACCTCTCAGTGGGGGTTGGGGGGTGTACCCTTTTCCGAATAGAACTTTCTCGGTGGAAGGGGGTCACATTAATCCGCTTCGATCTCCGCGTCTCTCGATCGACAATGAAATTCCCGTGAGTCCGGACAATTCAACTATAATACGAGAATCATTCGAATCTCATAACCCGTTTATCCACAGCGTTGTATATCATGTCGCATCTCGCACAGTCATGCGAGTCTCCTCTTTGTCGCTTTGGTTTTTTTACTCCTATTTCACGATATTACAATTTATCATCTCCGCCGCTCGCAACGCCACGGGCCACCCGTTTGAAAAACCCCGCGCGCCTTCTCTCGGCGCATTTATCGATAGAATTTCGTTCATCGATCGCGACCCTTTACTACGACCACACGAGAGTTATCTACACAATGTAATCGTACTTTTGGGTTTTTCGTTTTTTTTAATGTATATAGCATGCGCCGAACTTTATGCAAGAATCCACAGGTTGAACTCCCGGTGGGTCCGGTGTCTATCTATTATTACACGAGCCAACGAGCCTTTCGGGTATTGGGTTTCTCGAAAGAAAGATGGACTCTATTGCATTCTCTATACGCGAATAACCGAGACCCTTACCCCTCCCCCTCTCGTAAGGCCCAGTCGTGCGTGATTTTAACAAGGCACCGCATTATTCTATAGTAGAACAAGTCTCCCTCCTGCTTCGCCTTTTTCGATCATAAAATCCTGTGCCAGTCTCTCGTAACTTAGCGGTGTAGACTGACTCGAGTGATTTCTAGCTCGTTCGCGAGAGCGCCTGGGCACCTCTCCTTATTTATGTTGCGCATACATATGTCTTCGAGATGGGAGGTAATAGGGATCGCGTGGAAAACAACAATGGGTATATGATATTTTCGTAAAAATGAAACGTTTCTCGTTAGCAACACTCCTCAATCCCGTGTCTGCAACGTTGATGTAGTGACTCAGATTTTTTCAACGTCCTACACTAATTTCATAGTCGAAATGATGAAGTGATCATAGGCGAAATCATGCGATTAAAAATGGAACGAAAGTTAAATATTAAAAAGGCGACTTTAAAAAAAAATAACCTAAAAATGCGTCTCGGTGTATCAGAATTTACTTTTTTTATTTTGCAAATTCTTTATAATTTTTTTATTTTTTTATTTTGATAAGATAATTTGTTCATTCGACGCTCGCTAAATTTAGCCGAAATCATGCCGCCGAAAACGGCGCATGGAGCTTCCGAGAGTACGCAGGAGCGAAACGCGCTATCTCGATCGGCGCGTCGCGAGGAAACAGTTTGCTGTGTTCCCCCTCCACCGAACGATGAAAGACCGCTCGGCCTAACCTCACCGAACTACTACACCTTTTTTGCTTTGTTTCTGCTTTGCGCGCGAGAACCGTTCGGGGCGAAGGAGTGAAAAAACGGCTTCGGGACCACCTAGTCTGCGCGACGATTGACGTCTTTATCCACGCGCGTCTTGTTTATCCTAAGGGATTTCCGCGATAAGCGAGAACCCCGGTAAACTCTCGAACAGAGACGATCCTTCTTTCGACGTTTCGGTCGTCGATGCTTTGGTAACGCTGCTGTTATGTGTAAACGTAACCTGACCTCTCATCGTGGACTTTTTATTCGACGGGAGCCCCTCGGTAGGCCTCTTTTGACTTATCCGCCCGCGAGTGCACTCTCGTCGTATTAGTATAAATCGTAATTTAACGCCCCCCCGTCGCGATAAAGATCTCCCCACGGCAGTGACGTTGAAACAAAAAAATATAATACGTGAGCTTCGCGCGTACCCATTTGTTTGTCGAGGTACCGAAAAAAAAAAATAAAAAAAAAAAAATCGTTTCACTCGTCGTCCGCAGCGTGAAGAAACGAGCAAAAGTTTATCAGGCGTGAAAAAACGAGAACGAGATAAGAGAGAAAATAAAAGTCAGTGTAATAAACTCGAACAGCGAAAAGTCGGTAGCGTGAACGGACGTGTTCGCACGGCTTGAAAACGTGACGTGTACGTATGCACCTTAGCAATGAGTTTGTAAACGATAAATACGGATGTAGTACGGGGGGACGCACGTTCCGCCCGTCCGTCGCTGTGTGCCGGCCGACCGGATTTCGCTTCACCGATACACAAACCATTCCAAACGTCCGAAACCTTTTCCTCTCCGACGTGAAATTATAATTCCGTAAAATTAACGTTGCGTATGTTAATTATTGTGAGAAACCGGTCTTTGCCCGAGGAACCGGCGCATGCATCGAGAATCGTCGGAATCTTTCGAGGCTTCCGCACCCGTTTATATTCGGAACTTTCGTGATCCAAACCGTGAATCGCGAGAACTCAACACTGCGTACCAAAAACTGATCTGAGCCGCCGAAACGGATTCTTCGCAATAATTGCTGTTTTTTTAATACACGTAATATTTAACCGATTTATCTAGCAATTCAATTGTTGCAATAATAAAACAGATTAATTATCAAAAATCGTATTTTGAAGAGTTCGACTTGCACATCCGAAAAAAAAATTAATTTTTTGTAGTAATTTGTATAATCGGTCGACTGTCGCATGAATTTTTTTTTCGCCCCTTTATCCTTTTAATTTATGTTTTTCGACGTCCT
Organism: Cryptus viduatorius; assembly: GCA_964006125.1. Lineage (NCBI taxonomy): Eukaryota > Metazoa > Arthropoda > Insecta > Hymenoptera > Ichneumonidae > Cryptus > Cryptus viduatorius. The sequence goes on from OZ023221.1 coordinate 14,095,046, forward strand.
CGAGAGCCGAAAAGATAAAAAAACGAAAAAAAACACTTTTTTCTCGTTCCACTGGAATTCACGACATATAATTTTTCCAGGAAATATATAGACGATTTTTTACCCCTGCAATGGATTAAAATAAATGGGGGTTTGTTTGTTGCTGTAGGAATTTTTTTTCTCGTTTTCTCGAGTATTTCGCATAGTGTAGTAATTACACGAAATAAACGCTACTTCGAGGGAAGGTCGACGATATCGTTGGGTCAATTGAATCAATTGACGTAACCATTTATCCGCTATAAGTGACTATAACTCCCTTCTCCATCGTCGACTTCCTTCATGTTTTCATTTTCGCTCGTACTTCGGAAAGTTTGCGTTGGCGAATTCCCGAGACTCTCGCTGTACTATATCCGTGTTCGACAAATATTCCGAGAGATCTCGAAGACCCCGAGAGACCGCGATAGAGCAGCGCGGCACAGTGGAGTTAACGTGTCAATATTTGCACTTTGCGAAAGAGCGGGTGACTGCACTTCTCGTAATGTTTTCGTTTCTATTATATATCTATGTAATGCAGAATGCATGGTATACCATTGGAACGAGAAGTATATCTCGCGCGCACGTTTTCTATGCGTCGTCGAGGCCTTTAACTCACGTTCACCGTTGCGAAGCGAAGACGAACAACAAGTTCTTTATACTCTATTCGACGATATGCGAAGACGACAAGAACGAATATGCGAAGAGCACCGGCGCGCGATGTGCACCGAACGGCATCAGTGAGATCGTCTCACTTAGTCTCGTGTACTCCGGAACAAACTTGTGTACCTTACGCGTGCCGTAAGTACAGAAAGCCATCGCGGCAGCGCATGCGACAAAAGTTACGTCATTCCGAAACGAAGAACTAAAAACGAACAATTTTACAACTAATCCTGCAGCTTCAATGTTTTAAATAATTTCGGTAGTTATAATTATAAATAAATTAATGTTATTTGGCATTAATTAATAGAAGTTAAAAGAAAATATCTGTTAAACTGCAATATCGATATAGTAAAAAAATAAAAAATTATACGTATATACGAGAGAATATAATATAATTCGCGATTTTCTCAAAAAAGTTCGATACTTCGAGATATTTATGACACGAGAGTCCTAATGATTTAATTTGTTGAATAAAAAAATTCATTAACCGACGCAAGTAATGAATGAAAAAACGGTATCATTTTCATTTAGTTTGGCTAATGAGATTCTTTTCTCTTTATATGCTCGCGTAAGCATCGAAAATGGAAATGATGCGCGACTCGTCGATCGCTCGCCGCTATCGAAGTTCATCCAGCGGGGCAACGGGAGAACTCGATTACCCGGAACGATTGACCGGAACATCGGAAAAAGCGTCCCTACCCAGTAAATCGAGCGAAACGGAAGCCGCGAGTCTTATATATATGTATACACATATCGCATAAGCAAAACTCGATATGTGTGCATAACTACTACATACAATTAATGCATAGTTTTAATGAGAATCGAAGGCAGGAACGCCGAGTTATATCCCTCCGCTCGTTTTTCACGATCGGACGAACGCTCGTTTGATACCCGTGTGGCCCGTTCCCGATATCGTTAACACGCATTACAGAATACATACGGTGTATTCGTCATCGTTTATCACAGCGTGCGAGCGCAGCTCCTTCGTTTATCGCGCAACATTATCCGGGCAAATTCTCAACTAATTACCTATAGTGAAAGAGGATATGGACACCGGCGAGTCGAGGCTCTCGACTGTGAACGATGTCATTGGCCATTACTTCGATCGATTAGAGTTCAGTTGGTACTCTAGCCGCGTTTTACGAATGGTTCATACTTTAGTGTGTATACAGTCATTAGTTGCAAATTTTATTGCTGCGCATGGAAAACCTTCTTTTTTTTATTTAAAAAAAAAAAAAACAAAAAATTTCGTACGGAACATTGCATTTATAGACAAAAATAGTCAAATGAATTGCAGATTCGTAATTAGCATGAAAAAATACATCGAAAATAGTCCCAAAACAACGAACAACAAAATTTGAAAAAATTCAAAAAAATCAAATTTGATCAATTTTTTTCAAAAATTGTTTGCATTTCAGTCGCAAATTTTGCGAAATCCACCAATTTTCGATATTTTCAATGACCCCATTTCTTTCTTCGAAAAAAAAAAATTTTAGCGAACGTATTTCGATGTTTTTTTTCCACGTTAGATACAAATAGAATGTCGAACTGATTAGTCGTAAACACAGTCGGGACAATGATGATAGCAAAAAAAAAAAAATTTGTGCGACGGAAGTTTCTCACGGATAGTTTCCGGCTTTAGTCACATGCTGACAAGAAGAATTTTCGGCGCGTTTTAGTTCCATTCTATGTATAAACAATGCCTGTTTGCCTTCCTTTCCTTCTAAACCTATTCCATAATTTTTCTCGGTCTGCGCATTCTTAGATATCGTAAATTACACGATAAGGATGCCGGCGTCTCGGTGGCTCTTATCCGGTCACGCATAGTACAGTGTATAGTGTATTGGTACTCCGTTCGCTAAGGGATATCGAGAGACGCGAACGTTTCAGTTTCTAGTTACACTATAAACTTACACTGTGCTTTACACACATATAAACGGGCGGTGTGTATGTTGATATCCTTCAACGAGCACCGCCCGCTCAATTGAGATCCCACCGTGGTATCTCCTATAATTAAAGGCTCTCCATACCACCCAAGACTCTGCTTTGCTGTATACCAACATTTAACTTGCCTCTTATTTTTTTTTCTTTTTTTTTTCTTCGTTCTATCCATCTATTTCTTTGTGAGATAAACGGTACCTTATGCACAATACACGCGAACGCTACGCTACGGTTTGCTCCTTTTGCAAGATTTTTCCATCTCTTCTGCATCAATGCAGTCTAAACGTGGACAGTGAGCATCTATTTGAATTGAACTGAATAGCAATGTGTATATACGCGAGAGAACGTGTAATGTGTAGTAAGAGGCATCAAAGTACGACGAGAAAAACTTTGCTATACATATATCGCTCTTTTGTCGGAACTTATTCGTTGCCGGCCCACGATGTTCTTGGAAAATAGCGTGAATACCATTTCTACTATAATTAATTAGACGGCGGCAATCAATTTGCTACTGTGCCACAAGAGATAAGGGTTCCGGACTCTTCAATCTCCTCGATAATTTAGTATCCGTGTATAAATATTCGTTTTTCATGAATATTAAAGTATCGAAAATGTTCTTTTTTCATTTCGATTTTTTGAAATTTTTTTTCTTTTTTTTTTTTTTCGATTTATTAAAATTGAATAAATACGAAAAAATTATATCGAAATCGGTAAAACAGTCGTTGCCGACAGAATATGTAAATCAGAACCTTTTGATAATTAAATTGTTAATTTAGAAGCATCAAAAACATGAATTAAGCAATTAAGTATTGCGTAGCAAGACATACGATCTTTTTTTTTGTAATGATCGCCGTCACGGCAATGGCTTGTAAAAGAATTTTAATGCGATTGTAATTCGCGCAATTACGTGTTTCTTAATCGGCAGATTGGCTCGACGAATTGATATAATTTTAAACTCAGCGGCAAAGAATTCATTCTGATGAACTTGAATAATAAAAGAAAAAGGAGCGCAATGACGAGCGGCAACGAGAGAGGCACTGCCAGTCAGTAATGATTTGGACTCGTGTCTGGTAGAAGTCACGAGGTGTGTCGAGGCGCGGGGATTCCTTTCGGTCGATCGGACACGCATGTAATTGCCATAACCCGAGTCAGGCAGCTGCCAGAAGCCGAGCAGTCGGGGGTATGAGTCGAGCGTAAGCCATAGCGAGGAAGAAAACCACTCGGCTGAATCCTCTCCGAATCGCTCTCTCATATACTCCTATCTGCATCGCTTCGTTTCATTACAGACACGAAACTCACGCTGACCTAATAACGTTTAATCACCTGAACTTAATGATTGTATACGTACGCGAAATGCCCACGACACGGGATACAATCACGAAACATATCCAAAAAATTTTATATTTCGAAATCGGCAATTTTTCAACACATTTGAAAAATCTTTAGGAAACGTCGGAAGCGAAGATTTTTTATATGAAAAAAAAAATGAAAAAAAAAAAATCGATAAGTCGGAAGCGGGGATTTTTTATATGATTTTTTTTCGTGACAAAAAAAAAAATCGGTAATTACTTGCATTAATATTGAAATTGCCACCTCCTTTAAGATTATATCGCGTGAAAACACATGTAATCGAGGAATCGAACATGTGATGTTAATGATTCGCGTCTATCGGAAGACCTCCTTTTTTGGTCATAGAGACATCGTATCGGTCCCTTCGATATAATTATGCTAATGCGCTTGTCGCTATGGTTCAATAGACTTCGGCTCTTTCCACCGCAGGGCAATCGGAAGTCGGCGCGGTGTCTGAAAATTAATTATAACCCGTTCTCAGTCGAGAGAGGAACAAAACGGTACTCGCAGGAAACAATTAGACAGAGTATATAGTCGATGCGGTAACATTAGAGTGCAGGCTATTGAAGCTCACGGAGAGCCTTAGGGTACGAGTGCCAATAGAAAAGCACGCGGCAGTAGCAACCGGAGCGGCGGAAATTGTTATTCGATGACCGGGTGGCTGGTGGTCTCTCATCGCTCTCAAATAGTATAGTAGTCAACCAAGACGACGCCTAAGGCGCTCTGGGACACTCCTCCTCATCTTCGTCATTTTCTTTCTCTTACCCTTCTTCTTCTTCTTCTTCATCATCATCGTTGTTTCTCGCTGTTAGTGTGTTGCGGACTTAAAACCCTCTCAGCTCTCTTAGGCATTGCGTACGAAAGGAAAGGATTCTCTACGCCATGGGCTCCCCTTTCGTTACTCTGTTATTGCCGCAGCTACGGCTACCGCGGACGTTATTGCTATTGCTCCGCGGCTGCATTTTACCGGTGGCTTTGCTATGCCCATCACACATTGTTGTATACCGGCGTTAGTCTGCGTTACACGAAACACGTTCCGGTAAGCGAGCCATTGTTTCCGAGCCGATCGTCCATAATGCTCCGGCTACCGGTGGAGTTGCGCGAGTATTGAGTTTCGTTGGGGAATACGCCGCGAATTAATATAATGCTGTGCGCGCATCCCAACCCAATGCATGTATTGCGCTTTTTCACTCGGCGATGGTCTTCGCGAACTACACTCGAATCGGAAAGATAAAGGTGGAGAAAAACGAGAACTGCAACGTAAGAACGCTGATCGCGATGCTGCATCAATTTCTTCGTATTTTCTATTAATTTTCAAATAATAGTTTATTGCAAAAAGAGGAAAGAGCGGGTTTATCTATTTTTTACGCATACAGTTAAAAGTCTGCGATTCAAGATGCACTTAACGCGGATTGGGGGAAATGCTTTCGGACTACCGGATCGCGGGAATTACTCCGCGATAAATGAAAATGAACTTAATATTTTCTTAAAGTCCATTCTTATTTTTTTTCAAATAAATAAATAAATAAATAAATAAATAAATAAATAAATAAATAAATAAATAAATAAATAAATAAATAAATAAATAAATAAATAAATAAATAAATAAATAAATAAATAAATAAATAAATAAATAAATAAATAAATAAATAAATAAATAAATAAATAAATAAATAAATAAATAAATAAATAAATAAACAGAGAGATTTGCCTTGCATCGGTGGACAAATTAAAATTCTTGCACGCATAGTCCCGTACGCGATGATGCATTGTCAACAAAGTAGTAAAGTGTCAAGTCGTATAGATATTATTTTTAGATACCGATTGGAGGGAAGGTGCCAAGCGTTGAAGCATTCAAAGACGGAAGTGACTGACGATTTAATCGTTACGTTAGAAACCGAATCGGCTTTTCTCGTCGTAACGCCTAACGAACATTTGAAATTCAAGACACGATGAACGCGATGACATACTGCGGACGAAGTAGTAGTCGCCATAAATTTTGAGTCCTGAGGCATAATGCACGTGGTTATCATCGATGCGCCGCGGGAAAATAGCCGCACGAACTCTTACGAACAAAGGAGCCATTTCGGTGTCTTTACATTCTCCGTTACATTAATAGGTTCTTGGAATTGAAAATTGCCTCGAAAATCGATTGGAATTGAATAGTCGAGCCATTCGATATCTCATTTGCGATGTAATTTTCATTGGTATATTTTACCGCGATGTTTTAGTCGTTGAAACAAAGTTAAGCTTTCGATGAGTCTTCATACATCCGAATAAACTTTCAAAAAAATTCAAAATTTTCGTTTTGTTATTTTTAATTTCAGATCAACTGTAGTAGTCATCGCGTTATTATAGAAATGTAATTTATTTTTTTTACATTTTTTTTTCGTCTATATTAAATTTAATACGAAACTCAAAACATTATTTATCGTATAATAATTTCAATTTTTCAATAACAGTAATCATAATTTCATATGCATCAATGCAGTAAATGTATTTTTTTCACAATGATTTTTTATTCAATATTATCGTAATATATCAAACAGCAACAGACTGAAATTTTTTTTCAGCCTATCGAGATGCGTAAGATGACGTTATAACAAGTTAAAGATTCGATCAACGTATAATTTCATTCACGAGAAATCTCGCTGAATGAATTCGATGTATTTGAATCCGTTGAAACGAAGCTAAACGCTTGGGAGGGTCTCTTGCATTAGATATAGTATGTCACTACAATTTACTGTATATATATATATGTATATCGTCGTTGGACTGCAATCTCGACGAAACAATTCACGGTTCCGGAGTGAGTTATGACTAGTAGAACCGAATCTTTGTCAACTCTCTTATTACGTATATATAACGTATATGTTAGAAGTTGAAGTCGACGACGAGACAACTCGCTTCCTCGTTGACGACCGTCCGAGGAGACAAGAGTTTACTTTATGATCCGAGGGCGTGGCCCCATTATTAATCACATTGTTCGGACTCTCTCACGGCTACACCACTCGTACACAGAGTTGCGCGCGTATGTATATGCCGCGTACGTGCGTAAACATAATACGCGTGTCTTAGCAGTGCAGTTTAAAGGCCCAATGCTCGATGGGATCACAGCGCCTCTCGGCTTCTGGCTCTAGCGGTCATCGGCACAGCGGTGCGTGTGATGCGAAACAGAGCTGCATGCAGCCTGCGGAAAGCGAACAGCGAGCCAAACGGCCTCATGCGCCGAGAGACCGCAGAACTCTCGTTCGCAAAAGCCCCCGTATCATCCTAACTGCCGGGTTTTCTCGGACCGGTTAACTTTGCTCTATGTCTTTAGATCGCGAGTGGGGTATACGTCCGGGAAATTGGTATAGTGGTTATTATGAACCATAAAAATGAACCTCCATATTCGGCTAATCTGTTATGCATATCGTGGATTGCAGTCTTAATCGAAGGAAACGAAAATACTACCGAATATCGTCAAATTTCAGATATCGCAATCATAACAGAAAATTTTTATTTGCAAAAAAGATATTCCGAGCAGTTTGAGAAACATTTTTGGGAATATTGATTTTTCCGAATAAAAAAATCGAAATATGACGAAATGCGGTGCAATTGCGATTCTTCGGGATAAACCGGACTGCCATGTCGACGTTTTAATGCTTAAAAACACAAAATTATGCGGCAGTTTTTATTTCCCAAGTGTTATCGCACGGTACGGAAAAATAAGTCAGTGAAAATATATCTAGAAGTTTCAATACAATAATCGATCTTTCGGAGAAGTCGAAAATAACCTCAAAAAACGCCGAACAACGAAGACGAAGCTATCAAATCGAACATTATGAGCGATCAGAAAACACGTAAAACAGTTCTGTCCATATATTTGACTTAAAACGCTTCGGGGAATACAGGTGGACGGGAAGCTTGCGAGATTGCTGTGTATCTTTGCGATTTCCTTCCATTCTCTCGTTTTCACGGGGAAAGTTTTTCGTACACGAAGAGTAGCCATGAACAGACGACACGGTTTATATATATATCGTTGCAAAAAAAAAAGAATATATACATATATATATATAAACTGATCGATATAAGTACATATACTCCGGACGCGTAATTATAGGTCCGAGAATCGAGAAATGAGACGAAAACGCGCGTTCGAGTGGCGTTTCGCGAAAAGGAGAACGGGAGCGCGCGAGAGCAAAAGCCAATCTCCTTCGATACACTCGGCAGTAGCGCGAACTGGCCTACGTCTCGGACGCTATCTCGGACTCGCTGAAAAATAAACAGGGCTGGGGAACGTGGACGTTGGCAGAAGCTTGGCTACTTGTTTCTTCAACAAGTACAAGCAACGCACGGCTACTCCGTTCGGATAATACACAGCGTTACGTTCCCCATGCTATCGCATACCCGAGTAACCGTCCGCTCGGTACGTTGCCTATCTTCATCAGCGAAGTATTGTGTAGTATTTTTTAAGGTAGTTATCGACACGGTAAACTCTCGAGTGCATGGGAAGGTATAGGAGGTGACACGGTGTGCATAGTGAGCGCCATTACACGCCCATTACACACGCTATGATGTCACGATTATTAAATCTCTATAGCGAAAAAAAATTCTATGGTTAATCATTTTCATTGTCGATGAAAATTACTTTAATGTCTCTCTACCTTGCAATTATTTTTTTTTTTTCTCATTGAGAAGCAATAAGGATATCATTATTGATGTGAACAAAAGTACGAGCCGATGAAAGATTATTGGCTCGGGTTCCGAGAGATCGAACATTTTCACATTTTATACACGATTTCGATACATTGACTAATGACTGCGGCAAGTTTACAATTACTAGACTCGTGAACGCTGTTAACTACGTTCGTAATTCAATCCTTGATACCGCCGACAAAATAATGAATCAGGAAATTGAATTGAAACGAGAGAAGAACGAGCGTTTTTCGGCAAACCACTAGAAAATAGTCTTAAGTTGATTCATTTTTTTTAACGATAAATTCTTTTTTTTTTGTGAAATTGCAGAAACATCGCGAAAACTTATTTAAATACTATTTTTTCATTACCTCGACTGTCGATCGTTCGATTTAATTTGAATAAAAAAAATACATTTTTATAATTACGAATATTAAGTTGCGATGAATCAAAAAGTTAATCTCTTTTCGATATTTATTTACCCTTTAAAAACGTAATTTCGGATCGTATAGAAATACAACGAAGTTTTCATTATTGTTGATTTCCGACGAATGTTAAAATTACATTATTTGCGTGCAGACTGAACGTATATACTGTACAAATATATATATATATAGTATATATATATATATAACTGTACGCAGGGCTACAATATCTATCTGGGTAAATGGCTGTCGGCTATATTGTGAGTACATAAAACTCGAATAATCCTCGGCGCAGATTGGCATTGGACAGATAGGGAGCGGGGGGGGGGGGGGGGGAGGAGGACGACGGGACGAAACAGCCGGCTGTCCCGCAAAGCGATACTGCGGACATCTGCCCCGGCGATCGACACTCCATGAACAAGTAATGTTATGTCCAAACTCGTTCACCCGTTTGACGATGTGTCTCGACTCTTACAGTCTATATCTTTACTTCGTTTTTTTTTTTTCACTGTCGGCAATTTTGCGATGTAGTCGTAAATGACGATCGAGATACAAAGAGAATGGGTCTCGTCATTCTTATACTTAAATAATAATCGTATTTATATTACTTTCCGACAACGAAGAGTTATTATATCGACAGGCAAATGCTACCGCAGGAGCAATTTCGAGAATCGATGTCATATCGTTATATGTCATAATCGGGAATACGAATGAATATATTAAAAAAAAAAAAATGTTGAAAACCGCGATTTCTCGATGTTCGCGAGTGATTCGTCAGCGAGTCTCATATGCATTTCATGACTGTATCGTGTACAGTTATACACTATAGTGTATACGTGTATAGTACATATATGTGGTACAGGGTGAAGAACGCCTGCCACGGATACCGAAACTATGTCGGAAGCCTGGCGGTGCATGATCTTTTCTGCTCTGCGAATTATCGCCCGGACAGGCGGCGGACACGAACCAACCATTAGCCTCCTTCACCGTTCGACGTGAGGACCCCCCTGGATCGCGCGCACTGGTGGGTCTCGAATTTTTCGCGAAATAAAAAAAAAACGTTGAAAAAAAGATTCTTTTCAGCAACTTCATTCGATCTGACATATTATCTCAATAACTATATTGGCAAAAGGACACGAAAAGTACCGACTTAGCTGACCCAACCAACTTAATCGTTATGAACGAATGCATATGAAATGAAATTTATTGATTGCATATTTAACCGTTCATTCGACTCGGGATAATTTATTAAATTATTTATTCGTCTAGTATACCGATTTATACAAAGTTATAATTGTTCGCGATTTTTTTAATCGATAAAGTTTGATTGACATCAAATTAGCCTTTTTTTTTTTCGTAAAAAAGATCGAAATCGCATTTGGCGGCTAGTCGATACTTTACATCGACACGATGAGTTCTTATCCCATCGATTTATTAGGGCTCGCGGCGATCGGGGTGGTTTTTACACTGTGTTTTATCCACCCATGCATCATCGCACTCTCGCGAACCCCGTAATTGGCCACTCTGTGCTTTTTTTTTCATTATTTTTTTTTTTTTTTTTTGAGATGATTTCGACTCTTTTATCGCGCTTTTTATGTACAGGTCGATTCAGGATCCAAAACGCTTATTTTATGTGAAATCGAGTAAATCCTTTCGAAACTTGAGTTTCTTCATGTTGATTTATTCCATTTTGAAAATGAAATTTCGAAAAATCTTTGTTATCTGTTGAGAGACGTGCTGATTGGATTGAAATTAAAGATCGACAGCAATCGTCAATAAAATGTAATGAATCCACGAAAAAAAAAAAAATTTAATTCGCTTTCGTCTAATATACGATCAATAAATATAATAAGTAATTTTTTTTTTTTTCATAACATTGTCGCCGTATTATAGTACATTTTTTTTCTGCATCGCTCTGTACCACTTTTGTAAGTAATAATATGTATACTGTGCGTAAAGCATAACCGATTGAACCCCAGGAGTAGGCGTGAACGAGTTTACTTCACTCTTTCTTACCGTTCCTCTTCATTTCGTTTTTTTCTATATACTTATAACTTATTATTCTCTCTTATAATCGAAGCCGCTGAGGCGCGAGCGTGCGTCCGTCGTGGGTACGTTGGAATCTCCTCTTATGGATGGTGTGTAAAAGAAACGAACCGAAGCATTCGCCCCGCGAATTACTCGGACATTCTTCTCGCCCGCTATTCGCTTGTCCGCCCTCTTTCGCAATCTTTCACCGCGATCGGCCCCGCGATCTCCGGCGCATCACCCGCAGTATACGTACGAAAGAAAGACGCGAGTGAGAGGCTTTCATCGCGTCCGATCCCTGGGGATTTTGTTCCTCGAACACCAGAGACAACCCGAGTGTCGGCGAGTCAGCACACGACTCCGGGTGGGAAATAATAGTTTTCCTTGATCTCTCTCTCAATGGCCAAGCGACGAAGACGAATGAATAAACTTTTACGTACATCGACCCAAAGGAAACATCGTCAATTCCCCCCGCGGACAACCCGACAGAGAACAAGATTGCGATCGAGTCACGCAAAGGAGCGCGCCGACTCAACGATATCTTTAAACGTGAGGGGGCGTCACTTTGCTATGCGACTAATATCGGAAATTGAAGCTTACAACGCGACTAAATAGAGAAAAGTATACATTTCCGTATCAATGACCCGAACTTGAAATAGTCACTTTTTTAAAAATATTGATTCTACACTTTTATAATTTTTTATTATTGGTTTTCGAATGATTATTTATCGATCTGTAAACTTTATTTTGAAAGTGCGATAATCGATCGATTAACTATACTTGTAAAAGTTTTTCATCCCCACCCCCCTTGTAAATACATGTAAATAAATACCGGTCGATAAAAAATCTTATCCATTATATTACCATCGCTGAATTTCAATATGATGGAACTTTTTAGAAAAAAAAAAAATACATCGAGAATATAAAAAAAAATTTAAACATCGATTTTCGGACTTTCGGATATCTCGAGAGAATGTCCTTCACCGCTAAGTTAGGAAAGCAGAGTACCGCGATGTCGAGATGAAAAACTCGCGAGTTTAAAAATACCGAGTTGATCCTTTGCAAACGAGACATCGAGAGAAACGAGCAAACGAAAGAGGGGGAGAGAGAAAGAGAGGGGTATAGCAATGAAAGCACGGGAAGCTGAATTTGCCGCGACGTTTATCTTTCCCTCCGCGCGCCCGCGCGGAAACTCCGATAGAATAACGCATGTGGCCAGAGTCGGTTGGTCGCGTGCGTGCGTTCCCCGCGCAGCCACGCTGTGTGCCTCGCTGCACCATAGTTGTATACATAAGCGCAATAGTATATCTGCATCTACGACGCCTCTAAACTGTCAAGGTCTCGGGTGCTCCGAGCTCGGCGCTCTCTCGCCTGCGGGCTCCCGAGTGAATGAACGGCCCCGCCGACAGGCAGCATCGCTCGACGAGCCGCCTTTGGTATCGCGGGGCCCCAGCAGCCACGAGCATCACCCGCTTATTCGTATTCCCCGGTTGTGCTTAACTCCCCGATGCGCCTCGTACGCTACTGCATACTTACATACACATCGCTGAGAGATGTTCACGGGATCTACACGGCAGCAGCCACCCGATCCTAACCCCCGATCAACGAGACACGACACTTATAATACACGGTATCTTGACAATTTATTCCTGCGACGGCGATAAACCATACATTGTTATATAATCGGAGGAATAATTGAGGAACTAACGATTAGAGTTTTTTCGTTTTGCAATTCATCGACGCGTCGGGCATATATTTTTGAAAAAAAATTTTATTGTGTGATTTATTACCGACGTGACGGGGGCCGCGGAAGGAGGAAACCTCGACAGGTGTGTTTAAGAAGTTTCGAGCGAAGACCGGTACGCGTGGGCATTATTTATAGCTGCGTATCCAGGTTCGCGGTTGAAGAGTAAACGATGGAAAAAGTATACGATACATTTTTTTTTATTTAAATGCCTTTGAAAACCTCAGTTTTCTTCATTAAAGTGATCGCGCTGCGTAATTTTTGAGGTTATATTGAACGACGACGAGGTACGATAATTTATTGGTTATTTATTCGATAAAGATTTTTTAAATTGAATGCGTCTGGTTTTATGGGTCCGATGACTAAGACGTCTTAAAGTAGTCTCGATATAGTTTCATACACGTGACGAGTATCAATTACCGGTGGAATGAGAAGGGGAAGGGGTTGAGGCTTCGATGAAACGAACGAGATATGTATCTGTGGGCACGATACCGTTCGAGACCTCTTGGCTTTTGTTGAACCGTTCTCTCGGTTAGTTGATTTTTCTTTATTTTTTTTTCTTTTTTCATTTTTTTTCTCATTTACCGCGACCAGTCCGGCGCTTCACACTCTACCGAGTGTATACGCTGTGTTGTAGTATTTTATTAATAGCCTGTAGATTACCGCGCGCACGAAAAGAGCCTGCGAATCGCCGCTTTCCTACAGACGGTTCCCACAACCGCCGCGAGTCCGCCCTCTGATAAAACCGTTCCGCAAACTAATTCTGGGACATCGTTAGAGCCGATCGGAAATTATATAGTACGTAACACTAACGTCGAGATTTTTCGCTTCGAACTTTTCATCGTATTTTATCGTCGGTCACGAAGACGCGATATTAAATTTTCACAAATTAACGCGCATATTACGGTCCAGAAGCTGCGCGTCGGCACGGCGGAAATATCAATTTTCTAGAATCTTCGGGATACCTGTCCACTCGATCGGGTTACGGGACGGATATAAACTACGATAATTTTTTAGCATATCGACGAGTTTAACTCATTTAAACTTACGCGTTTTAACCATTTAACGCATTAAAAATGCAAAAAAAAAAGAAAAACTGATTTAGACGAACTAAATCGGCTTTCGCCTTCGATTAACCGAATTTTTAGTTAATTTCAATCCGCACAGTTCAGATTTAAAGGCAACAATCGAAATTTAAAAAAAAAATAACCGATTTGGTGGAATTGGCGTTACATTATGCTCCGGTTCAACTGATGAGTTTGTTTACTCATTGCATCAGACGAAAAAAACATGTTTGCGACAGAACTTGTGATGCGCCATCTAAAAATTCGTTTAAACGGGGATTAACGCTGATTTATTAGCTCTACCAAAACTTTTTTTTTTTCAGTGCAAATGATAAAAAGTCGATCTTATAAATAACTTTATTTTCCACACACAAGTGCGTGTATCGCGAAGCGTAACATGGGCGTTGTAATTCATGCAATAATGTTTCTGGATGTTTTGTGTACGCTTCGTCGTACTCGCATTTAATCGATCCGGGAAAAATTTATAGATCGATATACACGTGTATCGATCGTCTTCGTTCGTGAATGGAGTCCCTTGTCGGGAAGACAGGCTCTCCTATGACTTCGTTCATGATTGCCCCGTGTCGCGTATAATGCCACTCGCGTGTATTCTACATATAGGGAAAGATTGGGGCAAAATAGACTACCGGGGCAAAATGGACCATGCAGGCGAAAGTAATGTCGATACGCGACAAAATCAGCTACAAAGTTAAAACTTAAAGTTGCCTATCAACGTAAAAAAAAATCATAGAATACGAAGCGCCGTATCCATTTTAGTCAAAATCAATACCAAAAAAATTATGATATTAAATCGGACGATGCATGAAGTTTAAAGATAATCGGTAGAAAAGCGCCAATAATAACATTTTTCGATTTTAAGAGGTGTTTCATTTTGCTCCCCAAACTGTTTTTTTTCCCCTCAGAACCTCGAAATATTTCTTACAAATTTAATTTGGTGATAAACCGTTAATTGGTGTCTCTGAAATGATGAAAACGTTCTGATTTTCTTAAGTGGTCCATTTTGCCCCGATCTCTCCTATATGTCGTCATTTTATCGACTATCGAGCAGCGATGAACATACGCACAGTACATCGGACGTATCGAGTATACAAAACTATACAATAAAGAAAATCGTGCCTCGAGAAATTTGCCTAAGTGGCTCCACGTCCTATATATAGAGATCGCGATAAATATCGAACAGATCACAACACCCCGCATCGGCGTGCCGCGCTTGTAGAGATGATTTTTCATCGCGTATCGTCGATCGATCGAACAAAATATACAAAAATCGGGTAAACGCCGTTTTTCATCGAGCGTTGACTTTAATACGCTACGTACAATAAACTCGATCTTTTTCTCGAGCCATTTGCCTATAACACGTCGACGAATATACATAATTTTATGTAAATACAACCTTCGAGGCGAATATATGTCTCGAAGCGTGTGCAAGCGATCAACCGGGGCGCCCTATTGCCGCCGCTGTTGTACCGATAAACGTACGAACTTGACGAGGCCACGAAGACGGGTGTAAACACGAGACGTATATCGCGTGACTAAAAATCAGAAGGGCATATTTATCGTTCGCGAGCGTTTAGGATATACGCCTTTATAATTTTAGTCGTTTTGCAGGTGTATACGTGTACACGTATTTACGTTGTTTCGATGTATTAACGTTAACGGGCTTTGCGCAAATCGTGCAAAGTACAAAATACTTCTCGATCTTTCGGTACGTACAACACTTCGGCCCGAAATAACACTCGCGCGGCAACGATAGAACAGGTGTGTGAACTCATTCTTGGCGTACTCGTCTTACTCGCACCTTTTGTTCTTCCGTTTCTTTTTATTCCTAACGTTCTCACTGTTGCGCGGAGACCGCGAGCCGAATGAATACGAGAAACCGCGACTCACAGTAATTTCAATTTTTTTTTTCTCATTTTAACTTCAAATTCATTTGCTCATCGGTCGCGTCACCGAGGTTAACCGAAGAATGTGATTTTTCTTGACACACGAGATCGTTGACTTATACTGAACATTGGGTCATCGCTACCTATATATTTGCTCGCTGTAGACCGCGGCGACGGCAACGCGGAGCATACGCTTAAAATATCGACGCGGGACAACGTCGGAGGCGAACGGAAACTTCGGGTTCATTCAATCACGAAAATACGATGGTTAACGAGGGAATTAATCACAGCGACGGGAACGCAAACAATCCATTACGGTTTTAGTTATGTTTTCATTTATTTTCGAATTTTTTTCTAATTCGACAACAGCGTACGTTCTTTAAAAAAAATTTTATCAATTTTGAAAATACCGAAAATAGGAAAATATTTTTTTCACCACAAACTTTGATGTGTTTATTTTTTCGGACAAATTTTTCCTGTTTCTTCCGATCTAAACGAGTTTCGATGATATTAGTTGCAAACGATAATAAAAAAAAAATTCTAATCCCAATTATCTCGCGATCATTGTACATCTTTGCGGAAGAAGCTTATCTATGGAATTTCTCGAGGTATTAAATCCCTCGTTACATTTGCCTCAACGGTTTGTTCTGCCAACGATCGCCCGTCCTTCTGAACGCTAACGGACGAGTAAAATCGCCTATACATGCATATCATCGAAAAAAAGAGAAAAAAAAAGGTATCTTATTCGTTGAGTTTACTATGAGATATGAAGTTCGAGGGAGTATGATAAAATAGTGGGGCAAGTGACGACGTGATGTGCGGAGCAATTAGTAGACGAGTAAGAAAACATATCGTTGGAATTTTATCGCGGCGGCAACCCCGACGAAGACGAGAAAAGGAAGGAAGGAAGAGGGCAAGAAACTGTACATGTGTAAACGCGATATCGTTCTCTCGTCCCCGGTGACGACCGAGAGCAGTGCTTCGTGTACATCGTCTGCACGTATACGCATAATTTGTGTAGCGGAGGGCACGAGACTCGAGAAACTCGAGCTGAAACGATGCTGTGTAACGAAGCGATCGAAACGAACCGAAGTATACAGGATAACCATTTTAATCTTTTTTTTTTTTTTTCGTAACATCCCCCGTGTAACTACGCAAGGTGATTATAATCATCCGTGTACCCTACCGCAGTATTTAATAACTTCTAATCGCCGGAGACTCATCAGGCGAAATTCATAGTATGTATACACATTACGACTATCGCGAACGAGCGATGTTTCTTTATCTCAAAACTGTTTAACTCGCCGCATTCCAATTCGCGTCTGTGTTGTACCAAGAAATGACCAAGTTTACGCGATAGTGTACACCTACCTACTCGACGGAGTAAGTTATGCGTCTGACTTACTTACCCTGCGTTCAACGTGGTCCTTGAACACTTCCGCGCAGCGCAACGTCCTTCGTCACGATCTTCCGGTCTTTCTCCGCGTCGAGTCTCGTCCGGATCTCGAGGGGAATCCATGGCAAATTTTCAATTGGATACGAAAAACATCCTGAACAATCGATAAAACACCCAGTTATTTCGTCGTTAACTACGTTATTATATATAATTTTTGTACCTTCAATAAAGAAAATACATTTTTTTCGATATTTAATAATAATTGTATCTATCTCGTCATATATACGGTAAATATAGGAAATAAAAAATTGTGAATTACACCGGTATATTCTTTCGTATCGAAACTTTTTTTTCGGAAAATTGACGAAATAATAATAATTTTTTATTAATTTGACAAACAGAAGTAAAACTTTATTCCGAATCGAAATGATACGTTTAAAAATACAAGTTTTGTTCGGGGATTTTGAAATTGTTTCATAATAAGAAAATAAAAATGTTTTTCTTTCATGCCGCGGTGAACATATACTGTCGATCGTGATATAGTGACGCTCACTCGCCGTCAGATAAGATCGTTATACTTTGGCTCTATATAGATAAAGAAGCATTCGACGTTCATTGAAAACACGAAACTCCTCTAATCCTCGATTCTTACCAATTAATCGCCGGACAGACGATTCCTCATCGAGATCTTTCTTCGTCCGGTGTAGTCAGTCAGCTGAGCGAGCGCGTACGGTTAAACATCGAAACTTCTTCGCCTCCGGCGCATCGTCGTATCCCCATTCACCACAGTTTTCTTTTTCGCTAACCTCACTATCGCGTAGATCGAAACAATATTGTCCTTCGTTTTTCGTTCGCCAAATTTCCCTTTTCGTTTTATTTCCATGCGCGCTGCACGAGAGATAAATACGTAATTAAATCCCCTACCGGTTCATTCGACGTACTATCGAATTCGATGTTACGATAAAAAAATTTATTGTGAACGATTCTATTCTTTCGACTCGATTAAAATCGTGCATCGAGAGAGTGATAAGGTTTCAAGAGCACTTTAACGCGAAATCTGATCATCGACTCGTTCGGTCGTGTCACCCGGCGTAATTCGAATACGTTCGTATATCAATATATCTACATATATGTGTTTCTATATTTATATCTCTTTGCATGTACGACAGTACTATATCGTATCTGACTGTGATTGATTATGCTTATGCGCGTACTGTCGCGAATGACAGATGAAAACTTTCGAGTGCGGCGATAATTTGGACGCCGATTGAGCGGTGTGGAGAAAAAAAACGATTGCGTTGGATACACCCCAATGACAGATCGAAACACAATCCATCAATTCCCCTAATGTAACACACGTACCGTCGAGCATGCCTGTGGCTCTCTCAGTCTCGTTCGGAAATTATCGATATATATTAATATTAATTATCGCGATACTGAGCCGCGAAAAACACATAACGCGGCTCTGTAATCCGAACGCCGAAAAAAACGTATTATTCAGTATATGCGAATGAGTAAAAAAAAAACACTTTTTCACGCGATACGTGAATTTATTCTAATTACGAAAATCACTGGAATAGTGTTTTTTGTTTTTTTTTGCACGTCAAATTTCGCGAATTTATTATCGATAGTAGGTGATCCGTTGAGCACGTGTCGTGTAGATAGCGCGAACGCGGACGAATTCGAGAGGACGCGCGCGAAGTGAGTGAGAGAAGAGCAGCGGAGGCCCACTTCGCGTACCGATCCGGCCACGAAGGCTACCGCAACGAGAATGATAGTGGTTAGGCGTGGGAGAGCGGGGAAATATATAGAGACGTCGGTTAAGACGCGGTTGGGCCAGGAGGTGGAATACATCGAAGCGTCCCCCTCGTTCGACTCGAACCCCTGCTTCAGCACCACCATGTGCATCAATGTACGCGTACTCGTTACATACTACTCGTGCTTACAGTGTGCATAGACAGATGTGCATTGTGGCCCGAAATGTTGTTCCGAAACGTGCGTCAACGGGTTGATGCATCGATGAATCGAACGTCAACGTCAACGCCGTTTTCGATTATCGACTCTTCCGCAATTTTGCTTTCGAACAAATAGTGATAAATATAAAATTATTTAGAACAAATCGTAAGATCCTATGGATACTCTCGCGATAAATATTCTTCGTGAAATGTAAGTAACGAAATAAAAAAAATACCGTAATAGATGCAACAGGTTTTATTTGACACAAAAAATGAACATATTTTGCAAAATTTTATTCCGATAATTCGAAGTTTTTTTAAGTCAGAGGATCGCAACAATAACGAAAAATGTTGATGTGATAGAACGAGGAGCTCATGATTGATTTCAGAGAATGTTCAACCTCATTTTGCTCACAATTCTCACGTTTTACGATAAATTAGTCTTTCCGAAGAAAAATTGGACGAACCCCTCCACTCACCTCTAATCTTTGATATATATCAGATACTTCAATCTGATTTTGAAATGCTTTCCCTGCTTTTCTGGGACATTTTAACGATGAAATATCGAAGTATAAAATGTTCCGCTAATCCTTTGTGAACGCTTTTTACGATCTTCCTCCTTTCATCCCATCTTCACGAATTCCTCGATCGACCGTTTAACCGCCCGAGGAAGGTAACCAAGGGAGGCTAACTACAGGGATACATGCATCCTGCAATCCGATTCTTCTCTAAGCCCGGAAAAGAATTCTACGTGTATGTCGAATCTGCATCTCGTTCTCTACTGTAAACGATACTCTTTCTTTTTTTTTACGACCTCGAAGTCATTTGGACTTCAGGTTGCCGAATGAACGGCCTGTCGATGAAAACACCACGAAACCTCGCCCGAGCACGTTCCCTTCTCGTTGTCGTTGACGTTTTTAGTGCCGGGGCGCCGCGCTCGGAGTGGAAGCGCCGCCGATGGAAACAACAAAAAAATAACAGCCATCAACCAACTCGAAACGCAAAGCCGCCCACATGTCGCGTATATACTGCCGTAGAGGAAAGGATTGAGAATCACGTGGTACGCAATCCGAAAGCACAAGATCTAGCCGCAGCGTGAACGCATAGTATATATAAAATAAGTACGATAAAATTTATCTCGTTTTATAATCGTTTATTCGTCACATTTACAAATTATTCGAAAATCTCGAAGATGTCGACTTTGATTTCATGAAAATAATTAGATTGTATAATGTGTACGTAATGAAAATTACGTACGACAAAGTCAAATTTTTTTTATTCATCAAATATATCGGGGGCGGAGGCGGCGGTGACGATGGAGGAAGGGGTACAGGATACAATTTTGGTTAATCAAAGTAAATGGCAGATTATAAAATTCATTTTTTTTTTAAATACACAAAAAGTAAACAATCGGATTTCATTGGTGAACTTCGTAAAAAACGAGTATTGTCGAATAATAGTAATAACATTTTCGGCTATAACAAGGAAAAAAAACGAGCCGCAGTCGCGAAGTATAGAAACCTTCGATAGATAGGAGATCGTGAATTCGGCCGGATGGGTGAGGAACCTCGACCTCGCGCTCGTTTGCGCACACCGAGTTATATCGTCAACTGTGGCGCTGTCACTTGACAAGGCACGGGATGTGCCTTTTCCGTTGTAAGAGAGCGAGCATAGAGTTTGGGTCCCGGCGCCGCACCCAATCCATACAACTCAAATACACGCGTACATACGTATGCTTTGCGTATATAACAACACAGGCGGTATTCTATCTGGGCATCGAATCGGTCGGTCAACAAAAATCGCGGTCAGATGCACCGGAAAATGTGCGTAGACACTTTGATTCTCGAAGGCTCGCAAACCGATTGAATTCTATGAGAATTTAATTCAGAGAACCCGACAGCCCGACAGCATGCGCATAAATCGTTATATGTCGATATATTGCTTAACTAGAACTGGAAGGACGTTTTTCGTAGGCCAGTACATAGTAAATACATGTTGCTGATTTTATTCACGCGATTATAATGGCACATGTGCTTTTGTGAGACGGAAGGTCGTTGCCAAGCATCGTGTTTCGTTTAGGGTGTCACGCGCCCTATCGGACGTTTCTCGCTCCTCATCGTAGTCACGCGAAAAGGTACACACTCTGCTAGGAAGCATTGTGAAAGCTTAACAACAATGAGGAAAGTCTTCTGTCCGCCCACCAGGTTCCGTAGTAGTCCTTTGTCGAAAAACGGACCAATGGTTTGGGCATCAAACAACGACATAATATAATAATGGCTCAACTGGGTCGTTTGCTTTCGGAAATTCGAGGCATTTACTAGAGGCGCGAATAAGTCTCGTTCTCTTCGTTCGTACGCCAGTCCAGGTACCCGCGGGGGGGGAGCCGGTTTGCCTGTCATACGCAATATAAAGAGCTGCATACGTTATTCGGGGAATTTGTCATCAGTACACAAGTATTTATTTTAGTTTGCCGATGAAAATCAAAAGACGAAAAACGAATAGAACGCCATTTTTTATTTTATTAAAATTAGTTGAAATAAAAAAGTAACAATTGTCTCGAATGATCAACTTTCCTTGAACTGAAATAACTCTGACTCGCGAGTTCAATTACATAAACATCGATGATCCACGTAAAATTAATTAGGTCTCTAATTAATCGTCGGAGCCTGCTGCGTGAGCGATCGATCGATCTATCGTCGGCGAAGTACACAGAAAATGACGCTGATATAATAAAACGATTCGCCTTCTAAGCCCGTCTCAATATCGAGCTTCGAATATGCGTCTATTGATATCATGTTGCATTACTCAATAACAAACAATCATTATTTATTATTCAAGGTTCTCTCTGGTTCTTTTGTAAAAATATATATATATATGGCTATGATCGTTCATGCAGCTGCAGTTTCGCTGTAATTCAACGGAACAGAAACCCACACAGACGCGATCGTAAATTCATCGATGCGAGGCAATCAATTTCGAATTCTCAATTTTCTCACACGCACGAGCCTCTTGTGGATCTCGGTAACACAATGCACGGGGCACTTGAACGGTTTGTAATCTCAAATACGAAAAATGTCTTCGATCTTTTTCTCGATGTACATTTGCGAGACTCGAAGATGAAGGGGGAGGGGGAGGGGGCGCAACCATCGAGACAGGGGTACGTATACATGTTGCAACAAAATGTGAGTATACCATACGCATGAAACACCATAATCGATGGTTATTTTATCGTAAACGGTAATGCACTCGCTCGAAGCCGTTCTACTTACTCGCATTATCCCTTCGCGAAACCACGGAGATCCGTGCGCGCGAGCGCGCGTGCGCCTTCGTCTTCGTCCTGTCGTGCACTTCGCACAAGCTTTGCTCGTCGTCTCGGTATATCGAGCTATCATTTTCGTCGGATCATTACGCAATTGTTTGGCAAATGAAATGCCGCGTGGAACGTCCGATCGCGCGTTGTATATGCGCGCGGCTGGATTGGAGTGGCCTGAGCTCTCAAATTGAGATTTATTGGAAAATCGAGAAAGCCTTGTATTTTCGACTCGCGAGTTTCGATACGGATTACGCCTGCGGGTTGCTACGCGTTCGCGTTCCTCGCATCTTTCGTTCGAACGGAACATCGAGCTTATCTAACGACTCGCTCGACCCTGTGAATCATGATCGGTACTCGAATTAATACTGAACGCATTGAACGACTTCGAGCTGTAATAGCAGAGCTCAAAACTTTATAGGGTTAATTCGAGCGTCGTAATCGACAGGCGGAAAATCGTTCGTGCGCTTCGACACTTTGGCATTGTCAAAGTTGTGTTATTACGATCAAAGTTAACAAGTAGCCCCCCCGCCGATTCCATTGTCTTTCATCGGTGAATTGTGTTCTTGATACGGATGCACGGAATATTGTAATTATCCAGTTCGTAAATGTACCATATAATGCGTCTTGCTGCATTAATCTATTATTATTATTAAAAATATATTTACGACACATCTTTTTTAGAGGTTACTTATGATTTCCGACGAATAATTTTTGAATATCTTTATTTCACACTTTCCGGTAACATAAAATAATTTGCATTTTTCCCTTTCGAGACGTGAAAAATTGGTGTGGATTATTGGGCACAGTTATAGTTGTCGCGCGTTAAACGACCTTTGATAGGCGGACATTGATACAGCTAATGTGTACATGACCAACTTCTAGTTCCAACATCCCCTTATCGGTATTATCTGACAGTTCGGACAGTCAAGGCAATTTGTCAGAGGCACATCCTGCCACGCACGTGCCGCTAGACAAACGGATTTTTTTTTTTCATAATCGCTTTTTCAGAAGCGTTCTCCGTATAATTGTTGCGCCTATAATTAGTTGTGGCGCTATGCGCGGACGTGTCTCGTAACTTTTTGCCTCGAAAGAGCTAAAAGAGGAAAGAGGCTATCGGTCTCTCGCGTCATTCATAAATTCATTTAGCACTCACGGCGAATTATTGAACCGACACGTATTGAATGGTAGTGAATATTATGACGTTCGCGCAAAATGGAAAAGCACTTTTAAAGACATAAGTATCGATCATATCTATGATCCACGATTCCGCGTTGAATCGCGTATTTATATAGGCGAACTTGAGGATTTAGATCGTTGGCACCAAAACCGCTTCGTATCTTTCTTTCTGTTTTTTTTTGTAAATTCCACTAGCAACGAGGTGCATCTCATAACGTTCTTTTGGCCGGATCTTGAAATGAATTTACGACGTCGTAATCGCCAATTGAACGATCGAGCACTACTCGTTCCTATGCGGTGTTTTACCGTCCAGAAATCCTCGGCGTTTAGTACTCTATAGACAAAATGATAGGCAATGCGGGTCATTGTCTAATTATAGAAAATCTACAAGGGTATCAATACTTGCGCTAGTTATTTGTAAGCACCGAAATTGTATATTAAAATAAATATCGAAAAAAAAATGAGTAAATGATTTTATTATTAATCGATTGAATAATTATAAAGAATATGCATTATCGTTTTATCGATCTTTTTTAATATTTTAGTTGGTATTCCGTTATTGTTGATATTTAACACGTCAAAATAAAACTTCGTAAATTATTTTTCTACACAATCGATAAATCGATCGATTCGTCAAAGTTTTAATGAAAAATTAACGATTGTAATTTTGATCGTTCATAATTAGACCGGAAGTTGCAACCTTCTGTTGCAACATTGTACGGAGTTCAACGAATATCCTACGGTACCTTACATATTGAATTCATATACACGATGACGTACAAACCTTCGCGAATGAGTAGCGTATTGGCAGCGTCAAGATTAATCTCCTGTTCCGTCACTGTACGGCGGGATACCTTGAACGCGAGGAAGGAGGAAGTATAGTGTCTGTTTCGTGTAATGCGTCTCTCTACTCGGATCCGAAAATAGCTACTAACTACCCTCGTTAAGCCGTCACCCCCGTAATCCCCGGTGGCCTCGAAGAACTGCACATTTTTCGTCACACCGCTCTCGCTATTCGCCGGAACACGATAGACCTTAAAATAATCTTTGATCGACGTTGCGGCACCCATCGGGAAATGACTTATAGGCCACACATCGGATATGCAGCATGAATAATACATACAATACATAGTAAAACATCCAATAGACAACTGATATTACTGATCGTTGATCGTAACCTTAACACACCGTTTGGTAACACGAAACTGCCTCTTTCCTCGATAAATTCTTCATCTATGGTAGAGAGAAGCCACTTATACGAGGTAAGAGAGCAACGGAGAAAAACACCTTTTCGTGATTGCATGCTTACGGCATGTGAAATAGTGTCCAAATTATAGGTCATACGGTGTGTAATTCGACGAAGCGTCTGAGAGCTCTTGTTCTTCGGTCGCAAAAAAAAAAAAAAATAACAGACAGACCGAAAAAAAAATAAATAACAAGTATCCGAACAGACGGTGCACCCACTTCTTCTTGCGCGATAACGCCCGTTCCATTCAAGTATCGCTGTATACACGCGTTTCTCGAGCCGCGTACTATCAACTCCCTTTTATAATGGAAACTACGCGGAAATTCTCGACTCTCTCGCGTTCAGGAATGATTTAATCGCTGGGAATGTCGTGATAAATATACAATTCTCCGATTATAGCAGGTCGTACAGTACAGAGACGAGGGATTTCTTCTTGGCGCACTGGAGAAACTGGACGACGAGATATAGTTTTTGCACAAAATTTCCCGGATCGACCGGTCACGATGACGATGGTATCATTAGTCTTTTCGCATTATTCTGCTGTAATACAAATGGAAAGTGAAGGAGTTTTTTCTTTTTTTTTTGGTAATCTTGATTCAGGTGCACCGGGGAATTTTTCGAGATAACGATTCAAAGTGCGAAGTTTCATTTCTATTCATCGATATCTTACAATGATTAATTTCACGAATTATATAATACATAAATTTTACAGGATGACACGTGGAAAATTTAAGATGCCAATAGTCCCAATGTCTGCAAGCAAATTTGCGCCGCTTCCGCCTTTGCTTGCTTCTTGTTCGGACTTGCGACAGTCGGCTTGTACTCGATACCGTTCACTTTCACCTGTAACACGCATTATCAGATCGTTAAACTCGGGAAAAATAAAAGAATTTCGTTGGCTCCTTCTTGTTTATAATTGATGCGTACTTTGAACAGGAAATTCTTCTTGTGATCGGGTCCGCACTCGAAGCATAATTCGTAAACCGGAGCGCCGAGCTTTCGTTTCGAACAGTATTCCCCCAAAAGCGATACGGGATGTTTACCTGATAACACGTTACGAGGCGATTTAATGGAAAATCAATTTTTTTTGATTATGTACAGGAAAATTGATTTTTCGTAATTTTTTCGAACGTAATATCGAATTTTTATGATTTTTTGTAGAGGCAAATCGATTTTTCGTAACGTGAAAAAAAAAAATGGAATTTTTATGATTTTTCAAAAGGAAATCGGAGTTTGTAATATTTTTCAACGAAATCTTGAATTACTATGATTATTCGAAGGGAATATTGAATATCTATGATTTATTCTGGAGAAAAAGTGAATATTAATATTTTTTAATGTTATTTGCCTTCACAGTACCTTCGAGGGTTTTGATCATTGGTACTACGGGCTTCTGAGTCTTTCCCGGTCTCTGACCGATGTCCTGATCGGACACGAGACCTCGTTTATCGAGCTTCACTTCCAGTTGCAACGGTACCAGGGTGCCTTCTTTATTCTTTCCCAAACCTTCGCCCGGCCGCCAACCCATCTTCTGTAGTAAAGCCATTCCCATGCCTCCGGAGACTGGTGCGGCGCTTACTAATTGATCCTAAATAACGCATATCGATGCTTTCAACATTAAAAAAAAATTGTCGCATTCCACAACGTCTCGACAGGAACAATAATAACCAAAAAATCAACTTATTAACTGTAATATTTTTTCTTAGCGTTTCAGATTATTAAACTCTTTTGCTTCTATCGTTACATAAACAGTATAGATTTCTGCAGTTACTTATTAATCGCTATACTTCAGTCACATTTAATTTTTTAATATAAATTGAGAACTCAGAATTTTACGTTATTTACAAAAATTTTAACCGAAATAAATTATTACTCAACTGTTTATGTGAAAAGTTGTAAATAATTTTAATTGAACTTTTAATAATATAAAAAATTTCTCGAAATGAGATAAAAAAAATCTTTCGTGTCGAAATGTTACCATAGCGAAAAGATTAGAAGTCTAATTACAATTGATTTGAATCTAATCAATAAAATTGTCGTTAACAAATGAGTAATTAGCAGAAACAAAAAAAAACAGATTAATAATAGAAGATATTATAATCGAGATTGGATCTTATCTGTTGATTTGTCATTTAATATTGTGTCAGGATGACAAATACTTACCGATAAAAATCAATAAATCGGTCATCAGGCTGCCGACGTCATCTCTTCAATGATGTTATAGGTATATGTCTGTAACAAATCCTCAGGTGGATGCAGACCAATGCTAAATATCGCACCTCTTTTATTTCGCGTCCCACAAAAAAGAACGCGAAATACCGTAGAGCTGACGATAATTAGCAATAATCTCACAGAAGTTCGTGGCCCATCGAACGAAATATACAAAACGGGAGATACATATTAATATTTATCAGGCCACGTGGCTCCCATGTCCGCGCAGCCACAGAATCCACCTCCGTGCAAGAAGTGGTCTGTGGCTGCGTCACAGTCTCACGTAGACCAAGATTTTTGCTATCTCCAATGGTCTTCACCGAGACTGTACCTGAAAACTTGTTACAGACAATCACATTTACGATAAAAAAAATGGACACTACTCCATTCGCGAATCCACATGATTTTCTAATCGAATTCTTCTCATTTTCCGCATTTTTTCTTTTTTTTTTTTTCAAATCGTCAACTCGTCGCGTGTCTAAAAATTCAAGTGTTCCAGTTACAATCAAAGTCGCACAGTAACGCCAACGCGAACGAGTCGATCGGACCAATTCTTTTTTTTTTTTCTCGAGTAAAACATTACGGAAATTCATGAGAGTGAATTTTGAAACATTTGTCTTGAGAAAAAAAAGGATTACCTCGATGTTTGGAGAAATCGTGTTTTTGGGATCGGTAACTGGAACTCTCTCCCTATATTCGAGATCGATTTCCGAGGTATTGCGTGCGAAACGCGTTGATGAAATATTGTCTAACGTTTACCTTCCGTGCCCACGCTTGATAGCCTGAATGAAGTTCGGCCGGCGATAGCACTTTTACGCCTGTACTACCGGTGAACTGACCTGGCATCTGCTTACTTTCCGCCCAATTTTTCATCTGACGAAAAATGAGAAATTCATTTTTTTGTGTTAACGAAATCATTGAATTAACAAAATTAAAAAATTTCGTAGAATATAAAAAAAAACAAATTCATACTCCGTTCTGCGCGTGATACATCTCGCTCAAGGCTTCGACGTCGTTAGGATTTTCCCGTAATCTCCTCATTGCCGCGAGTCTCTGCGACACTATGGAACCGATATCGACCGACTGAAATTACAGTGAACAATTTAGTAATCATTTTCACGTCGTTTATCGAATGAAATTGAAGTTGTATGCCAACCTCAACGGAAGGTACTTGAGGAAATACTGGTGGTTGTAGTGGCTGTGGTGGCTGTAATGGTTGCGGTGGCTGCGGCGTCGATACCGGAGGTATTACTACCGGAGGAGCCGGCACTGGCGCCGGTACCGGCAACGGCGGCGCTGGAGCCGAAGACGGCGGTAAAATGGCAAACATTTGCGGTGCCGGTTTATTCACAGCGGGAACAAAAGTTTTCTTGGGTTCGGGTTTCTTCGGCACTACCGGTATCCATTCTATTTCTGAAAATTCTAAATGTACATTCTAATCGCGAAGAACAATATGAAAAATTTAGCGATGTTAAGTTACCCGTTTTTCGGTGATGCTGACCGCTCGATACAGGAAATTGTAATCGTAACTGCGTCGACGACTCGGCGGTTTTCTCTTGGAAAGTCTTGTTTGGCAATTGTTTAGCATCCTGAAATAATAATTTGATTAATTATCGAGGATTTGGATTTATATTTTTATATTTGTAAACGCACTTTTATATTCATTATTATAGAGGTTGGTCTTTCCCGTAAGATAAACGGATGGTGAAAGCCCTTTTCCGAACCGTTTCCGTCTTCGTCCGAAGATATGCTTGACAATTCACCCATCGCTTCGGACTTTGATAAGGACTTGCAGAAATCTATTGAATAAATAATCGGAAAGTTGTAGAACCAATGAAAATTCTGTAGTAAATAAATCTTTTTAATTATTGTTTACTGAATTTTTTGTATTAAAATAGTTGAAAGTTTGATGAGAATAAAACCTGTGAGCTCATCGACGGTTTTGCCACCGGCTTGTATCGCAGCGATTGCCTTATCCTGTTGAGCGAGCGGCAAGGCTCCTTGTTTTATCATATTTATTGCGTTTCTTCTCGCTATTTCAAGTAACTTTTTCTTATCTATTTCAATTCGTTCTCTGAAAAATAAATGTTTTTGGTTCATTAGTTAGTGAATCAACCCAATTGCGTTTTGTGTGTCTTAACGTTAAACTAACTTTCTTTCGTGACTTCTACTCCGTGGTCTCCCGTGTTTCTCCCTATAACGATCCTCGCTACGACTTCTATGGTCATCTATATCGTCTTTGTTATATTTTCTTCGTTCTCTACTCCTTCCCATTCGTTTATCGCTACTCCTGTCTCTGTCCCTTTTTTCGCTGCTTCTCCGACGACTTTCTCGGCCTCCGCTCCGACTTCGGCGATGACTCGAATGCGTTAACGATTCTGATCCTTTTCTGTCGCGTGACTGACTGCGTCGTCCACCGTTTCCTCTGTATCGCGAATCTTTGTAATGATAATCACGATTTCCTTTGCTTCTCGAATCTCTCTCATCGTTACCCTCCTTCCGCGAAACTCCGAATTTCTTTTTTTCGCGCTCTTTCAGTATTAATCGAAGATCAGTTTTTATGATTCCGCTAGAACCCGGACTGAGAGTTCGATTACGTTTTCCGTAGGAAACTTGACTCGGTGTAGGCGAATCCCCCGACGGATCGCCGTGGGGCGGTGGAGTCGGACTCAGAGTTGGCGTTCTGTTGTACGAACTGCTGTCCGATATTTCGCCGTCCTCCATTCTAGCGGCCTTCTCTTTTTCTTTCGTTTCTATCTCCTTCACTGTCTCACTGTACACAGCGCTGTTCTTTAAGTTTTTTATCAATATCTTTCCTTGACTTTGCTGTTTTGATTTATCTGCAAAAATAATACATTTTTAAATTAATCGGAATTGATTAACTATTCGGAATAAATATGTCATTTTTTAAATATTCGCGATATGAACAATAAATTAATAATTAATATTATTATTAGTAAGTATTAATAATAAATAATTTTATTTTAATTTTATAGTAATAATAATAATGAATCGTTAACAGTATAATATTCATTAAAAATATTATTAATTATAAATTTTTGAAAAAGTGAATTTTATTTACCAAGTAATCTGGGAATTCCCGGTCCCTGGTCATCGTTGTCGTCGTCGTCGTACAATGATTTTTTAATTAACGGCGGCAACTTAGGACTATCGGGATCTTTGCTTTCTGTGAATTGCGTGTCAACTCTCGACTCGGCTTTTGCATCCTTATAGGTATGTTTCCCATCTGATACCGTGTGGCTTTGGAGCTCATTGGATTCTGTTTTAATTTGAAGAAAATTGGAAAGCGCAGCAGTCTTCTGTTTTTTGGCATCGGGACCATCGGAATTTGTCCCATCGCTTGAGTGGGAGTTGTGCTTCCGTTTTGATCTCTTTTTATGTTTCTTTTTTTTCTTGACTACAAATGATAGAAATTTTTTGTTTTTTTTTTTATTCTACCGAATTTTTCAACGATTTACTCACCGCCATCCTCAGTCTCGCTGCCGCTCGGCGAAGAATTGTGTTTTCCCTTTTTCTTGTGTTTCTTGTCTTTGTGTTTATGTTTCTTTTTGCTTTTTTTCTTCTTCTTCCCCGGAAACTTCGAAGTATCGGCATCCTCGGCATCGTCGCCGTTGTCCTCGACCGGAGAGGCTATACCCTCGTCGGCGTCGAACGTGCTGAATAACTCTGTCAAAATTTCGTTCGACGATTTTTCCGGTACGCCCGGCTCTTGCTTTATTTTCACGGCATCGACACCAACAGTTGTTATCAAGTTTGCTATGTCGAAGATATCGGCCATAACAAATTTTTCTTAAATTTATGAATTCGTGTTCAGTGCGAGCGCGAAGGATTCACTCGTCGATGCAAATTCTGTCTGCTTCTCGGGCGCTTTTTTTGCCTGTCAACCCGGCGCTGACCACTACGCGATTTGTATGTACATACGGTAACAGTCTCAGCTACTCAGTGGGATTATAAGCATCGTCCTTACCCGCCTTCGGTACGTTACCGTTCGAGATACGGTAGCTATCATTTAACCGACGACACAATCAATTTTTCAAAACCGAAAAAAAGATTAACGGTTTATTTATTTGTTTACTCATGGAACAAGCGAGCCTAGTGGAATTATTGTTGACTCTCAGTTTTTTTTTATTCTTGCGTAAGAATTCCTCCATTTGTTGTTTTCAATATTCCAATAATTCTCATCATAATAAATAATAATAACAAATAGTTAACTATTATTATTAAAAGTTCGTGGTTTTTACAGATGAATCGTTTATATTTCGTAACATTGACGCAACTCCACCAGCTTAACCAATAACGTCTTTTGTACATCGAGTTTTGATTGTTTCTTGATAACGTAGATATTAAAAATTTTGTTTAACTCAGAAATAAATAGCTATCATTTTAAATATTATTAATTTATATTAATGATGAAATAAGATTTGTCGGAGAGTTCGAGAAAATTATGTGATTCAGAACGCAGACTTGACAGAGCGTCTGACGTAAGTCATAGCTGTGTGCGTTGATCGCGAGGCATGAATGAATTGATTGGTTCCGCGTAGTGCAGAGGAGCGGAGTCTCCCTGGCTGCTATTCCCACGCGAATGGAATGCGGCTAAGGGCTGTCCAAACTGGTTGCGTTTAAGCTTACCGGTTCCTCGAGTCGTGTTACTTTAAGGGGCAACAAAAACTCACAAGCCGGAATGCGATCCTTTCGAAGGCCATACAGTCGCCCTGATCGTGGCTAAGTGCGCGTGCACTCGAAGTCCACTCTCTCGAGAGTAAAACTGTTCGACAGTGCGGATTTCTTACGAAATTCCGCTCGAGAAATCCAAAATTATTATTATTTGACAAATGATTAAAAAATCTTCTACGATATTGTACATTTTCTTTATTTTAACTTACAATTCGTGATAATTTTAAACAGTGAACGAAAACCATGCTACGCATGGAAATGATGATTTATACATTGCAGGTCGATGTTTTCTTATGTCATATTAGAATCCTTACGAAAAAGTTAATAATGATAGTGCGAAAATAGTATTAAATCTTAACTACCCATTGAAACTACACTCTTAAAATACGCGTTTTTCTTACATTACTATTTTGCGTTCTCACTGCACGGATTGTTTTTTTTTTCGTGAAGAACGTTCAAGTTTACTTTTTATTTATTATTTCGCATCATCTTTAATTCCATAAACTATAAGTACGAATGCAAATGTTCGGCAATATGGAATTTTTTACATTGCCGTAACTTAATGTTATCAGTCACAATTCAATATAAAATCGTTTTTTATTTCATTAGCTTCAGCTAGAACACTCATGGTTGGTTAATTGTTTCTTCGTCGATTCCTTTATTTCGTAATTCTATCGGTTCTTAGAGTTTCTTTCAGAGATCTTAACTCTTTTCTCGTGAAGACGAAGACAAGATTAAGCGCAAGATTTTTGATTTTACGGCGCGAAAAGATCCCTAAAAACTTACGGAAAAAAAAAAACAAAAAAAAAACACACGACAAAGTTTTCCCACACATCCGCTGCACGACTAAATATAATGGTCCGTTTCACACCCACATGTGATAAGTGGATATTGAAGTATATTCACTGTATACGCAAATATCTATTGATACCAATATATCGATAACCATACAATGGAAATAAAACTCTACTCTACTCCGATCCATTTCACACGTAAACTATTCTAAAAAGGAAAAGGAAAATAATTTAAAAAATATACATATATGAAAAATGGACCCAAACATTTTTTCAACTTTTATGGTTTCTTTTTTTTTTCGTATTCATAGCCCACCGATTAGAGATCGCTGAATAATACTTGAAGTGACTAGACATCATGTATAGTTGCTATTATTTTTCTTTGTTTTCTCCGTTTTCTTCTTTCATTTGTTAATGTAAACAAATACTTCGTGGATTTTTGCGATTTTATCGAAAGTCTTGAGAAACATTGAAATTTGGGTGCTTTCGCAATTAGCAACTTACGGATGCAGGTACAAGCGACGAATATACTCTTCGCCTCCAACATTTCTATCTGTTATCCTGATACGTTGTAAAAAAAATTCTTCTAGCAACGCATCCAATTATCATCGAATTTTCTCGACGATAAACGTTACGCAATAACGCATTGTCTCGCTACACGCGATATTTTGTAATCTATTTTTTTTTAATGCTTTTTGAATGAAGTTGCATTAGCTGAAGATTTCAATTTTACGTTACATCGTGTTTATGAAATTATTGCCGAAAAATTATAGTTAATCGACGATTCGCATGTGAATAACGTAACGATAATTAGGAAAGGAGATTTCGTATGTTTCTGGATAAATTCACTCGCCGAACTGAGATAATCATCGAAAAAACGATTGTCTGGAGATCGGCAGCTCGTACCTGCATACCAGCGCGCTCCATGAGTCATGTCATTGAGCTTTACACTCAAACTTTGTTTTCGGTCGGTTGAGCGCGAAATGTGAATAAGATATACAGCGTATAGCTCGCGTTGTCGGGCTAAGCGTTCTTTATTGCGAGATGGTCCGAACCCCAATCACGCGGAGATTTTATTACGAAAAAAAAGCTCGTACCGTCATACTGACGGGCTGTCGGCATACCGCGCAAGTGGTCATCCCAGGAGCGCATTTGACACACGCAACGATGTGTCCACACGGCAGAAAAACTACCCCCAGTTCCCCGGCGTAACAAATTTTGCACAATCTCGCATCGTCGACGACTTTTTTTGCATTCTTATCGTCACTCGTTTCGGAAATAGCAGATTTTGCACTTTCCAGCATTTCCGGTTTGACCGCTTCGACGGAACTGGTGCCCGTACCGCTCGGTCCCGCGATACATGAATTCTCAACCTCTTCCCTCTTCGTTTCGGCCGTTACTCGCGGCTCGACTTTCTTTATATAACTCGGTAAATTCATCTGCATTGTTTCCTGAAAAACATCAGAACATTTATGTAAACAAGTATATTGTATACTATGATATAAATTTATCACGTAAAGTCTTGTAAATAAATTATTTATACGCCAAAAAAAATCAATAAAATTGATAAATCATTTTAAAAATCAATAAAATGCAAAATTTATGATAACATTTTTTTTTTTAATTATATTTTTCATAACTTCCAAAAAATTTTGTAAAAAAAGAAAAATGTAACAAGATTTTGATAATTACCTCTGTAGAAGGTGGTACCGTAGATTGTCCGTTGACTTGGTTGACGTACGGCTGTCCCTTGACGGTGAGAAGATAGCAACATTTGGGGAACCATTTGGCATGTTGTTGCCATGGATCGTCGTTGAGTTCCCAATCCTTGAGACCTCCGCCGCAGTAATAGCAAAGAGTTTGATCGCCTTTGCCGGTATAATAGAATCCGGCGTCAACTAAAAGTTCTTTGGCTTGCGGCATGGATTTTGGCCAACTTTCAAAAGTTCTGAGTCTGGCGTCGTAACTTGCGTATTCCGGATAGCAGGGTCCCTTGGGTCTCCCTATTCCCAGTGAGCCGAGTCTCGCAGTACTGGGTAATTGAAATTCCGTTGGTGCAGAACTGATATCGGACGATGCGTCGGACCTGAAATCAGCGCCAAAAGGGCCGCAAACATCGCGACTTCTGGGTTTTGGCGGAGGTATGGAACTCGGATTTTCGCCGAGAGGAACGTTGCCACACGGTATGTTTCTGACGAATCTGCACTGTTCCTGCCAACGTTTATGATCCGCCATTGGATCGTCCCCTTCCACCCACTGGCATATTCCAACTTTACACTCGAAACACCGCACTTTGTCACCTTCACCCGTGTAATAAAAACCGGCGGCCGCTAACCGCGCGGGATCCATATAGGTTACCGGCCAATTTTCGTAACTTTGTAACCGCACTTTTTCGAATCGATAATCGCGATTGTCGACCTCGTCAATGGTCGTGGCGTGTGAAGACGGTTCACGTCGAAACGGTGGTGAATATCGCTTCAGAGGTGAGAGATGATTCTCTTGATGATCACGATGTTCGATAAAATCCGTCATTGTTCGAAATTTCGCGTCGATACCGTTTATTCCGTCGATTTTCTTGTTAAACAATGCGCGCCACTCGCTTGCTGCGGTTTGTTTTCTACCAACTGTAAAGAGAAAAAAAAAAATTCAAATGGTCAATGAACACATAAACACGTTTCTGTTATATTTTTATTTCGAAAGTTTTTCATTTTTACAGATGCAACGTTAAAATAAAATTAAATTTATCGGAGAAAAAAAAGTCACGAGAGTAAATGCTACGGCTTACCAATTGATGTGTATTCGATACAGTAAAAAGAGGAGGTACTTTTTAACGTGAGGAACGCGACTAAAAGAGTTGCTCGGTCAGTGGATTCAATGAGTTAAATGCGAATACGAGAATGAGTCTGAACTGTTTGAACGGCGGCGTCGCGAGGGCGGCGTTGTGTTATCGCATCCCAGTCCCAGACGACCCGGACGGAAATACCAAAAAGTTTATCATCGACGACTGGGGGGTATCGTGCCGCGTCGAGCTCGGGGAGAAAGTGGGAGACCGTAATCGACTGGTGGAAATTCCCGGAAGTTTCCAGCTGGAAGCTCTCAGCAGAACGACCTCGAGCCTCGAGTTTCAATAAATAGTAAACTCGTTCATGCGCCTCGCCTGTGAGCGCAACGTTGCCAGTTCTCAGTTACCCGTGGCTCGTATTTTTTACGTTCTCTTGTCGCATGTGTACGCAACGACATGTACACTATATGTACTTCTATACTTCATTGCAGTTGGAATCAAAGAATGAGAATAGGGCCGCTTTATTCAGCACTTTGGATAGTGGCATAGAAAGTTAACCATTCGGCTCACAGACACGATATAAAGTCAAAAACTTCTTTCATCGTTCATCACCTTTTGTATGCATGTAGCATAGAAAATAATTGTTATATCTTCACGTTTCCAATAAAAAAAAAGAAATATCTATTCATTAACTACATTGATTGCCATTGCAGCAATACAGGACACGTACCAAGAAAATTGTCTAATCATTATTATTGCCGATTAGAATCGACACGTGTAATCAACGAATCACGGTATAGTTATCACTCGTTCACGTATTTACTATGTAAAATCAATACGATTCAATAAAACACTGTCTGTATCTTATCGAATTTTTTAGAAGTTAGAATTGTATCGGTGATCAAGTACACATTTTTTTATCTACGAAGATTGCGTTCGCGGATTTAAAAACAACATTTTAAAGCGACATTACGAACAAAGATAAAGTTCTTTACGTCGAACCAACATTTAAAGTTTACGAAGAGTATAATAAAACTTCTTATGACATACCGTTCCAATTCGCGGTGTTGTTGAGGCACAAATTTTGCTTATCGTCCCAAGAAAAACAAATACTCATGTATTCCTCGTTTTTGTCACGTAACGTCGCGAATAGCAATGAAAATAGTAAGCAAACTTATGTATGTAATTTGTTAAGTCAGAAAATTAACGCGTTGCAATTCTTAACCCCGAATTTATCCTAATTTTTAATGTTTATTCTTATTTTCCTGCAAATACTACGACCTTAGGTTTTCACTTCGTTGCGATATACCGAGCAAAGTTACAATGGCGTTCGTATTCCTTCCCGATTGGTCTGCACTCAGCAAGTAACTGGTGGGAAGGTTCGTCTGCCTTGACAAGATCCCACGAACATATTTAACTATATCGCTGCGACGGTCACATAATTTAATGTTATCTGCCATCGTAAAACCCCTGTAAACACTATAGGAATGGGAGTGGCCTTCGTTATTATTGTTGTCATGGAAAATTTCGATTGATTACAAAGGCACGCGTCTTATGCGTGAGTTTACAAACGCGCACGCAGCAGACCCTGTACCCAGTCTCGACGATCGATCGCCAGACAGACGATGTAAATAACATTTTCGAATTAGCGCGACGTCGCTCTATGGACAAGCAATGACACGATAAAATTCGTCATGCGTTCAAATCACCACCGGATGTTGATAAGTTTTCAATTTCTTAGAATCATGAGTTACATTCCGATATATTATTGTGCAGTTAACAATTCATTTGAAAAATGAAATACTATGAATTCAATAGTCCGTAAAGAGTCTTTTCGCCGACTTCTCGATGTTGTAGTCCCTGAATGGTATTACGCGATCGTTCTCATTTTTTATCGTCTCGTTTTCTCGCGGTAAATTATATATTTGAACAATGAGTAATTACAGACGCGAGAATTCATTATCAACAAGCGGACGAATGACGAATTGACGGAGCATGCAGATCCGCTGGCGGCAGGGATCGCAGAGGAATATAAAATGGGGGCGTAGAGAGAAAAGAAGCTGCAATAACGGTGACATATGTGAAACCCGAGTCCACCCATAAACCACTTGAGTCATCGTCATTTATTCTGCGAAGATAGCTCGACGATGAAAACCTATGTGACCACCCATCACGTTTAAACTAATTTTCTAATAAACCGGTTTTTATTACAGCACTATTTATAGAGGTGAATTCGTGATGAGATTATTCAATAGTCACTTATATTGATCGGTCGGTAACGTCAATTATCAAAAAGTTCGGAAAACGCGCCGAAACTACTGGATACAAATAAAACCGATGAATTGCCTGATTATGTATACTTATTATAGCTTATTAAATAAAAATGTAATGTTTTTATGAATAATCGCCTTAACCTTCGAAATTTTGAAATTTTTATTTTAAACGCGTAGGAAGATACGTATATATATGTTGCGCGTTGCGTAAACAATAATCAAACGTGTTCGATGATGCAGTGCGCATTCAAATTAGGAGTGACGACAGTCGTCAAAAATGCATAAATAATGAGTGACTCACGTTTTAATCAACGTTTTCCTTTGCAGTAATCGCACTTTGCATAGTCTCGCAAACTACGGGATGCGCGAAGTTTAATATCGATTTTGAGATAACTGCTTTCCTCTCGGGTTTGATATCGTATTAAATGGATAAATGGATGCGCAGCTCACGATATGTTGTTTTCATGAGCTCTCCATTACACTCCTCCGAAGGTGGGAGAATTTTTCCGTGTCATTTTACGATAAGGCGAAAAAAATATGTGCGCGGCGCCCTCAATCCGTTCAATCGATCGATATCGAACGATATTTCGATAGCTTCACGGTAAACACATCTATTGTCTTCCACGCTTTCGTTGTTAGGAAATACGTGTGTATCATGCTAATGACGAAATCTCTTCGACGAATAATGACCCGCAGATAGAAACAAAAGTTTTCCTCGCATTAGACACGTTCGTCGGGGATTTCTGTTGTCCCCATTTTACGAAACATTCGTCAATTATCTTATCATATTTCTCAGCGGTAATTAACGGTTTTTTCCTTTTCAGCGAATGATTCCTTTCTGAAAAATCGATTGTCGAGAATTTTATAGATCGTGATGCGCCAAAGGATAAGTGGTACGGATGCACGTATCCGTCACGTGCCGCGTAGAAAGATCTTAACATAAACTCGCCGACTTATCACGGATAAAATTCAATCGACGATATTGCGATAGCGATAACCATATATTTCCATCAAATTCTTTGCCAACATTCAGTAGTAATATATAGACACGTGTGTATTTCAACAAAAATAATTAATTCGAGACAAATCTCGAGAAAAAATAATAAATATGTAGATCACGATTCCACAATGCGTTATAGAAAAACAAAGGTTTCTGCTTACTCGGTACTTCGTAGAATAACTTAACGACTTAAGTAGTCACCTTATAGACACCATGGACAGGGCGCGAACCCTAATATTATGTTAACAGCTAGAAACACACTTTTTTTTTGTCTTTTTCTCCCGACTTTTTTTTTCGCCGTAATTATACAAGACGATTATCTGAATTCGTAGTTAGCACACTTTTTTTTCAATATAGTTTTTTTTTAAGCTCAGTATACCGATACTCCGTGAGTACTTGTATTTTATAAAGATATGTTCGTAGCTGTGATACTGGGGGGCGGTGAACAAAAATAGAGGGGGGACCCGATAATTTCTAATCGATATATCCATCAGAACATCCGTATCATTCGAGACATTAATTTAAGCCGTAGCTATGACTTTTTCCGTATATACTATATTTTTATATATATTAAGTTTTCTCTTAAGTGCGATTGTTTTTTTTTTTTATTTTACCGCTATTGTCCCATCGATTTCTCTTCTAGTTGTTTCTATTCGAAAACTTCGTTTATATCCGGTAGGACCTTATCTAACGGAACGACGGTTAAGCTAAGAACGTACGTACTGTCGCGCGAATCTCTTGCCGACACATCGGACAATGCGTGAGGGACGGTGCGCAATGTACGCACGTCGACAGATGTCCACAGGGTAAAAAGACTACCGAAACTTCGCGATCCATGCAAATTTTGCATAATCGCGCTTCCCGCAATCTTCTGTTCTCCTCCTCCAAGGCGGCTGCAAAAATTTCACATGAGTTGCAGCAAAATTCTATCGTAATATGTTAAGACTATTACAGTTGATTACCACGTAAGTTAATATCAAAGAAGTTTAAAAAATACGACTTGATAAGAAAATGTCGATTCATTTTGACGGTCATTCTACCGGCTCAGTGGGGATTGACTCATCTTGTTGTGTCTGATTTGATCGATTCCCGAGATAGTAACTTATGTGGTCGTATACTGTATACGAAAAGTTAGTCATTTATTTTTTTTCGATATTTTTCTCGATATTTCTATCGGTATCAAAACACGCGTCGGCGTCTCGACGTCGAGTAGTTTAATAAATAAAAATTAATAAACGCAATAAGCGTACGCACGTCGTGCGCTACCAAGTAGTTATATTGTTAATATCGTGTAAAACAAATTTCTATCGATTTTTGAGTATAAAGTCTAATTAATGGTAATTTTTCAAGTTAAATTATCAATTTAACTTCCGGTACCGAATGAAAATCAAGTTGTTTGAAAAAAAAAACGCGCAAACTCACTCGTTCTGTCGACCGGTAAACTATCTGCGTTTGCTATTGCATTTTTCTCAGTGTCTACTCTTGACGATTGTTCGGAGCATTCGCCATTTTGAGTTTTCCGTCGGCGTTTCTCAACGTTCTTTATAAAGGCCAATGACATGTCGTTCAACGCTACCGAGTCAACGGCTCCGCTGGTCGATTGTAACGTTATCACTTGATTCAGCAGATTGGAGAGCTCCGAGGACGGTGATTCAATGGATTCCGACCTGCAATCATTTTCCAGTTAATTGCAATTCCCAGTCTGATACCTGTACCGGTATTTTTCTATTGTACGCGGGATTCGTCATACATTTCACTCTCCTCGGCAAGCTGCACGTGGCGTACATCTTCAATAAGCTCGTCGGCGTTCGCGTATGGCAAACCCGTAGCCTCCATTCTTTGTTTGAGTGCCATTTTCACTCTTCCAACGTTTAAGCCGATTTCTAGCGCTGCCTGAGACAATAAACAAGGAAATCTTACAGTCAATTATTCGATTACTGTCTTTTCCGCGCGAATGTGGTGCCGGAGAATAGTTTTTTTTTATGGAAATGCAAGCTATAACTTGATTACATATTCGTCGAATTTCCTTTCTTTTCTCATATCCATCGATTTTTTCTCGAATGAAAAGCTTTGAAACAAATAAGTGAATTAATATGCTTCGATTCGTAGGGTAATATAAATATTTTCGTTGCGATCATAAGAGTCCCGTAATTTAGTTAAATTCGGCTGCAACAACTAACCATTGCTGGGCCAGTACTGAGGAGACCTTCAACTTCTGCATCGGTAACTTCCCGCGTTCGAGATCGTTGACTACTCGTCGGCATCAAAGGTGGTAGAATGTCCGACATCGCATCTTCGTCACCGTCCTCTGGCATTCCTAAGAATATCTGCAAGATACATAATCCCCGTTCATTCTTTAGTATCGCAGAAAAAGGAACGAAGAAACAGAAGTCGTAATAGTCGATTTTCTAAGTAAATTACCAATGGATCCAACGGCGGCCGGTTGTCGATGCAATGCTTTATGAAATCCTGTCCTCGAACCAACGAGACGAATCCGCATTTCGGAAACCATCTCGCGTGTTCCGTCCAAGCGTCGTCGGTTTCTTCCCAATTTCTCAGCCCGCCGTCACAGTGGAAACATCTGACTTGATCTCCCGATCCTGTTTCGCGTACAATTATAATTTTTTTTTCAATTTTTTCACAATAACGTTTCGCGTATTGCATTTCATATGAAAATGAATCTTACCAACGTAATAGAAACCAGCAACGGCCAACA
This sequence comes from Cryptus viduatorius, assembly GCA_964006125.1. Classification (NCBI taxonomy): domain Eukaryota; kingdom Metazoa; phylum Arthropoda; class Insecta; order Hymenoptera; family Ichneumonidae; genus Cryptus; species Cryptus viduatorius. Next base: position 14,136,414 of record OZ023221.1, read on the forward strand.
TTTCTGGCGTTTGTCTGAGATTCTCGGGCCATCCTACGAAAGTCCTCAACCTTCCCTCGTAAGTCGAATGTTTTGGTTCACGCGGTGCCGTATGTTTTTGTACTCCCAATTCGCTGAGATCCACACTCGCGCCGGGTACGAGTTTGACATTACTCAGCTCGCCTTTTTCTGCAGTCAACACTGAATGACATTACACACTTATTTAATACAAAACATACGAATAATCGGAGATTTTTTGACGCAATTATTTCAAACGAATTTCGTATCGCGAGAATCTCAATAATTTTTCTCGATACGTTTGTTTCTATTGATTCGGTTTAAAAATTAATCATTAATACCTGACCCCATTAACAAATCTTATAAATTCACAATAATCGCAGCCGATTTGCGCACCGACATGTCCGAAGTGCCTGCGATTACCGAGAGCGACATTGCCAAAGGAGTTATATTTAGCGGAGCTATTATCAGATGACGCCAAATGATTGGTACGCTATATTCAAACTACGACACTACGGATATACCGATATTGTTGGTCAACAGTTATTCGCTGAACATTTTTATCAGCTTCAACTTTTTTTGACGTTACATAAGCGTCTTATGAAAATCGTGATTTTCAGTTTTCCACTCATAAACAGTTGGTGTGTCACGATGTATATCAACTTTCGAGTTTTTTCCTTTAAACGTTTCCGGTTTTCAGTTTTATACTAAAATGCCCAATTATACACAAGAAACTATTTAATCTTTTTTCAATCTTTCTACGGTGAAATCGAGAAAAGTTGAGTTACTATCACCACTTAGAAGCTGTAACGATCTATTTGCTGAAAACTCGCAAAAGCCTTTTAAACGAAAGTGATCTTTTTTCTTCAGGCAAAGCATGAATGTTGTAACAAAAAAAGCGCCAAGTTGGTAGAAACTCAGAATTTCGCGATTATACGAGGAATAGGAGGTAAAGTAACGGCAGCATGAGACTCTGTCAAAGGCGTTTACAATCCTAATACTCCGCATGGCAGCGGTTTGAGCATTCGAAATTGACAAATATAAAAGCACTGAAGCTATTAATGGACAGTGTGTATCCCTCAACTTGTGACATATACGAAGGATAAAAGGGGCCGATGCCTATTACGTACATGAAAATTCCCGCTTCAAAAAATTGCGTGACAAACATAACTCGCATTCTCGATATATGTATGCATAGTTGTCGCTTTATTCGTTGTCTGATTGACTGACGTTCTTTGACAAACTTTGATTGCTAATATCCGGAAAAAAAGATAATTTTCCGAAAGTTGCAACGCAGCTGCTGGTGCTGCGGCCGATTGCGAATCTTATATTACAGTAGAATTATCGCTTGAGCTGATAAACAAATATTATTCCTTTAATCCAAAAAATTAATTATGGTTTATTTCTTGTTTAAGACAGTGAAAACATCTTCACTGCAATTTCGGAGCGAATTGTTTTTATTTTATCAGTCCTTTCATAAAGGACTTTTTTTTTTTAGTTAAGCCACAAAACGTATACTGACTTAACTTTGCAGGTATAGTTAAAAATTCTTGTGAATAAATTGTCTATACGCTTAAGCGATAATAGATTGATTAACAACAATACAAATTGTGTACCTTCCGCAATGTATGGATGGTTGTAAAAATTGCAATTGGGAAAACATCTTCTGTGTTTCTTGGCTGGATCATCTCCAGGATCCCATTTCATAATGATTCCTTGACAAAAAGCGCATTTCACCTGTAAAAAAAAAATTGTGTAAGCATCCAACAGCTTTTTCCAAAATTTGTCAAATTAAAAATCTACAAAATATATAGAGACAAAAATGGAATTAATAAAATAAATAAATAGATAAGAATGAATAAACGATTTGAAAAAAAAAAAATTTTTAGCAAAAGTTTTCTTGAATATGAAATAAATAATAATAATAAATAATTTGGAAATTTTTTTTGTACCCTGGCATTGTCTTGAAGATAATAAAATCCGGCCCTTGCCAAACTTGACGGTGACACTATGAATGGAATGGGCCAATTGTCAAATGATTTCAGTCTGTGCAATACATTGGTGTATCGAACCGTTGGATTTGTACTCTGCGACACAGAGGCAATGTGAGACGTATCGCTGTCGGAATTAGCTTGAGGCGAGGCGGCGGTTCCTGGAATCTCTGCTACCGGTATCATGGGAACGTTGCAGGTATTCGACGGACTAACGACAAACGGACAGCTTGGTTCGGCTTGACGATGCCGAACCATCACCTGATCTCCGTATTCCCAATGAGCAATTCTAACACCGCACAGAAAGCATTGAACCTCCTGAGCTCGACCAGTATAATAAAATCCACCTTTTGCCAAGCGATCAGGATTCACCACTGCGTTTGATGGCCATGTAGCGAATGTCCTTAATCTATCCTCCTCAATGTTCATTGTGTCCGATTTATTTGTTTTTTGTTCACACTAAGTCACTAATCACAAGCTGTCAGTCGATTCCAAAAACATCGAAGATTAATTATCAAATGTTCACCTTTTTTTTTTTCACATTTTTTTTATACTATACATCGCGTACAATTTACGAGATTCTTGACAGTACGATATTAACCTCTTACCCTAATTCGTCGTATTAATCATCGAATGAAACAAGAAAAAGAAATTGACGACTTATTTTTTTCTAATCCGGTAAGGACAATGAGGATTGTAGCTTAGAATCGAGTAGTAACAACACAATTGATTGGCAATCTCTTTTCGTCAATATTTAGATACTCGCAGATGAACACTGCGCTCACGACATTCGTCATAGCACATGAAACATTTGTTTTCGACAAGTGATCAAAAATGTTATTGTCTACGTTTGTTGCGACGATCTGTCAAATGGCGATACATGACAACAACCACCTTCTCTCGACATTCCATGGAGTTGAAGTAAGAATTTCGAGACGAGCAACACACACAGGGAAGAGTCAAAAAATTATGGTGCGCATGCACGCGGTAAAGCAAAACGGGGAGAGCTTCGGCATTCAGGGACGAAGTGCGCTCGAGTTCTCGGGGCCTCTCAATTGTTTATTCGAACGCTTGGAACGAACAACGCAACGTTAGATTCGATACACCGGCTTTTATTATAATTATCGGGAGAAGAACTGAATTTTAATAGAATTTGGCATTCATCGAATTATTTTTTCTTTTTCATTACAATGATTGGAATTCCGCAGAGGGGAACGACACAAGAGTTAGTTTTGCGTCGGCTCTGGAGGTTGTGACCAGCATAAACCAATCACGATTCATTCCGTTGTACGTCATAAATAATCATGTGGTATTTACCTCCTCGTGGCTCTTATCAAGAGGTCACAAGAATTATATACAGTAAATTTCTCGAAGCAGTATCGTTACCCCCTCACACGTGATAGGCACCGGCTTGACTAACTTTAAAATAGTTATTTTCGATTCTTATCTCTTGTATTACAATATACTTGTTTCAAACAGTTTGCTCTAATATGCTGTCTCTACAAAGTGCCGTAAAGGTAAGTCACAAATATTTTTCGAACATAATAATAATCGTTGCAACATTATTATCTCGATGTATCAATTTACTAGAACGAAATTTTAATCGATTAGCCTAATTAAAAAAAGAGAACTCTACCGTTATTTTATATATCTGTCGTTATTTATCTCACCGAAGAACACGAAAAATGTTTATCATTTAATAATTTATATATTTGCAGAATAAATTAATAGAGTGACAAAAAAAAAGACGAAATATATATGATTAAATCGTAGTATCAAAGGTCATCAAAGTATCAGTGTTCGTGGAAGCAGAAAATACTATTATAAAATGCTTTGTCATTGATAGAATATCCCAAAATATTATACGTGAAAATTATTGCAAATCTTTTTTAAATACAATAATAATAAAGTAATTCATATGTACCATATGTTTATTAGGGGTGCGTTGGCGGATGTCGTACTTACAGTACGAAAATTTATCTGAGGGATGTGGTTATCGTCAGTGCGGCAAGAACGCCTATGGGATCGTTCCTTGGATCGCTGTCTTCGCTTTCTGCCACTAAACTTGGCGCTGTAGCAATTCAGGTTTGCAGAGGATTTTCCTTCCTTAAAACTATATAATTTTTACAAATTCTTATATCTAAATTATTATTTTTTATTAAAGGCAGCAATTGAAAGAGCAGCGATTCCCAAGGAAGAAGTAAAAGAAGTATACATGGGAAATGTTTGTCAAGGATCCTTGGGTCAGGCGCCTGCGAGACAAGCAACACTTTTCGCTGGTAAGTGTAATGGTTGCTGTTGAAAGTAATGAAGTATATATCCAGTAAAAAGATCAAAGATTTATTTGAAAAACAAAAAATATAAGACACTTTTGTTTTTATAAACAAAAATTTGTTGATACATTCTAATATTTTCTATTGAAAAAAAAATGGTAATCTTAATATTATTTATTTTGCGATCTGAAGATTTTTCGATATTACCAAACATTTCCACGAATATTTGTTATTTAAAATGAAAAGAGTGTAAATAGTTATTTCAGTGATATTTTCGATATCTTACTTTTTGCGATAATACATTTTCCAAACATTATAATTTGATCGTTTGAATAATCTGTGCAATTAATTACTTTACATTTTATAAATGGGCGAATGCCCGTTATTATCTTAAAAAATAAACAAAAAACATATAATAAATAACTTTGATAACTAATAGATTTTACAGAATTATGTAAATTGTTTCAGGTCTTCCGAAATCAACGGTTTGCACAACAATAAACAAAGTATGCGCCAGTGGTATGAAGAGTGTAATGTTAGCCTCACAGGCGATTCAATGCGGACATCAGGAGGTCGTGTTGGCCGGTGGAATGGAGTCAATGTCGAATGTCCCGTTTTACATGAAACGCGGTGAAACAACATACGGAGGCGTTAAACTCGAAGATGGAATAGTCTTCGATGGATTGACGGATGTTTACAACAAATGCCATATGGGAAATTGCGCAGAAAACACCGCCAAGAAACTCGGAATTACGCGTCAAGATCAGGACGATTTCGCGATAAACAGTTACAAGCGCAGCGCCGCCGCTTGGGAGAGCAAAGCATTCAAAGACGAAATTGTGTCTGTAAACGTACCACAAAAAAGGGGAAAACCCGATGTTGTATTCTCCGAAGACGAGGAATACAAACGCGTGAATTTCGAAAAATTCGGCGCCCTTAAAACTGTTTTTCAGGTAAACAGAGTATATCATCGATTTATTAGTTACATAGATATCTACGTAACACACATACATCTCTATATCAGAAGGAAAACGGTACCGTCACCGCCGGAAATGCGTCGACATTGAATGACGGAGCTGCCGCCCTCATCCTCACCAATACCGAAACCGCCCAAAGACTTAATCTCAAACCATTGGCGCGAGTCGTAGGATTTTACGATGCCGCGACGGAACCCATAGATTTCCCGATCGCACCTTCCTTCGCTATTCCATCGGTAAGAATTGCGCATCAATATATATTTGTTTTCGTATTCTTTACTTTCGCCAAATATTACCAAAGACTCTTCTTCAATCCTTTATTTGGTGATTTAGTTGTTGAAAAACGCTAACGTCAATAAGGACGACATCGCGATGTGGGAAATTAACGAGGCTTTCAGTGCCGTTGTCGTGGCGAATCAAAAGCTCCTCGACATCGATCCCTCCAAGGTTAATATTCACGGAGGTGCGGTTTCTCTCGGACATCCCATCGGGTAACTATTTCTAATTTCTCTCAATTATCCCGCTTGATGGCGATTCATTTTTCTATATATTTATTTTTATAATTATAATAATTTTACTTTATCGCGCGTTACAGCATGTCCGGTGCGAGAATAATAGTGCATCTCGTTCACGCGCTCAAAGCCGGTCAAAAGGGTGTTGCCTCGATCTGCAACGGCGGAGGTGGAGCGTCTTCCATACTTATCGAAAAATTGTAAGTCGAGAAGATATCACGTATCGACCTACGGCCGAAAATTTTATTCCGCCTGAATCGCGGCATCGAATGCTATACAATATTTCAAAAGAGTTGTTTCGGAAAATTGTTAACGTTATCTATATCTATTTTTTTTAATAACATTTATACGTTACGTCTGTTTACACGATCGTTTGTATCGACGATATAATCATCGAGGCAATCGATGAGAGACAATAAACTTTTACATTTTTTACGTCAAATAATTACATAATTTCATCAGTTTAGCGTAAAATTTTACCAGGTCACATCCGGTCTCAGCGCCGCCGAGGCTCACATTATTCACCAAGAATCCTTGTTCGCTGTGCGACGTTTTGAAATACGAATTAAGCACCCATTTCGCCGGTCGCTATCAGCTAGATCACGTCGACATCGCTGCCAAGGGCAACGAAGCATTTTTTAATTTATACAAATACGACATACCCGTTCTTTTTCTCGAGGGACAGTACTTGTGCAAACATCGTCTTGACGTTGAACTTTTGGCCAAAAGACTCAGTGAACTCGAGACGTAATTTTGCGAGAATAATAATTTGTAAATTGAATCATTGTTCAACTTGTGTGTCCTAAAGAAAGACTATTCTTTCGAACGAAAGGATAGACTTTATATGTTCTCGAAAATAAAGTATTCATGTATTTTTTTTTAATTTTTAAATGCAACATTTTTTTTTTATTTTTAAATGCAACATTTTTTTTTAATTTTTAAATGCAAAATTTGAAAAAAAAAAACATTTTAAATGCATAATTTTTCAATTAATTTTTAAATGCAAACATTTCTTTTTTAATTTTTGGACAAAATGTCTTTAGCAAATGAAAATTTGACGAAATTTTTTTTACCGCTATTCTTGTTTATCTTCAATGCTTTATATAGGGTGCGCGAGCATAAAATTCGCGATTGATTTACAAGATGATGCATCAAATATTTAATTGCGATCGATCGCACCGGTGTCCGAGTGGCGAGTGACCGTGACGTGACGCACCTGCTGGCCGAACAGGTACAGCCGCGCAGCGTTCTTCACCCTACGGTTCGCCGGTCAGCCTTCTTGGCATCGCACCGTACAATGCGTGACAATTTAATTGACCGTCGTCTCTCTACCATGAAAATGCACAGAAGCACGAAGAGAACATATAAGTTCGTTGTTTCTATGTTATGAAAGTTTAATCGATAATAATAAATTTCTAAGGTTTCTCCAGGGCATTCGCTTGCATTTTACGAAAAAACTGCATTTTTTCAATAAACTAAATTTTCACGTATCTGAAAATATGTAGAAAGTTTAATGGATAATATTGAACATTTATAAATATTCATGTGAGGTAAAAAGCTGATAAATATGTACCTAACTATATGAAGACATTGAATATCGTATTTAATTGCTCGGCTTATCAAGAAAAAAAAGATATCTAGCGTACGAATGCGCTATTAACTTAAATTGTCTCGTACCCTCAACCCGTTAATTGTATATTTAATTATATGATATCCAAGTGCAAATATTTATTTCCGAAATTCGAAGCAATATTTTTTAAAAATTCCGCTTTTAAAATACATCGCGGAAGCAAAAATAATTTTTTTTTGTGATCCTACGAACTAATAAATTCAGTTTTTCAAGTTAATGGTATTCAAAATGATATTTTCAGATTTACATTTATTGATTATATATCTGTTTTGAATATTTAAATTTTTGTGTGAAAAAATATTGAAGAAAAAAAAAATAATTGATAAAAATAATTTGTATGGACGACTGGGATTCGCGTCCTCGAAAGGATAAAAATAATACCGGTTGATGTAGCCCCAGGATGCGCCGCCAATGGGACTGAGTGGTAGCCACTGTAATGTGCACGGGTCTGCGACCGGTATATCGTTATTGTAGTGCGGCTCTCGGGACTGTAAGGCCCAAGCGAGAGAGCGAGTTGCAAGAGTCCCGGCGACGGGGCTGCCGGTTCGTCGCCTTGCCAATCTCAGTCTCGCCAGCTTTCGTGCACTCCTCCGACGTCTCCGCCGTGTTCCCCGGCACGCCGCGTTCAACCCACCTACTCGTTTCTCTCTGCCTTCTAATTCTTCTCCCTTGCACTCGCGCAAACCCATACCGATCTTTGCGCGATCTGTTTATCCTTTTTTTCTCGTTTATCTCATCTCTTTCGTTTGCTCGTCGTTTCTATACATCGCGCTCTTCGTCACTCGTTCTCGATTCCGAAGAAGACGGGAGATGAGTCCGTAATCGGATGAAGAGAAAAACTCTTTTATCTCAAAATGTGAACTGTGAGTCGATCATAAATTGCGGTATACCTCTTTCTCAAAATACTCATTCTCGCTAATTTTTCTAAACGGATCTTTAAATATCCCAAGCATAAGAAACAACTATACTTTCACGAGGTTTCCATGTTAAATAGCTCGAGCTTGCAGATCGATCTTTTAGAACGAAAAAAAAAAAAACCGATCGATCTATAGTTCAAATAGAAAAAGGAAAAAAAGAAATGATGACAATTTTGAAGTTAGAATTTTGAAGATATTTTATTATTTTAGTTTATAACAACGATCGAATATCGTTGTACTTACTCGTTCGTCGTTCGTTCTATGCCGTGTCTATTTCACACACCGTTTAAGTATCCTCCACTGGTTCGCCTCGGCCGTTCACTCGGTTGTTCTCTCTCTCTCTCTCAAGTTTATATTATCGCCTCTCTCCCTTCCATCCATCGTAAAACTCGCTTACCCGAGGCTCTGTCTTTCTATTTATCTTGTTCCCGCTGGGTAGACTCTTAATCTTGCGCGCTTTCTCGCTCTATTCTTTCCCCGTCGTTCGGACTCGCCGGGCGTGCGTTCGTCGACGTTTTTCTCTCGTGTATATACGTATACGTGAATCGGTGATTGCACGAGGCTCTCCCCGGAGTCCCCAGCGCGCACCAACGCCGCAACCGCGTTTCTTCTTCAGTGCTACGGCGACGGCGTGCCATACGCGGATACCGTGAAGAGTACATTTCACCCGCCTTGCGGGAGAGTACCTCGTTCGCGAGTACACACTCGGCACGGCCGAGAGTGTTGCCGGACTGACAACGATAAAAATTCTTTGGCATACAAAATAACGCGCTATTCTTCTTTTTTTTAATACCGTTGAATTTTTCATTGCATTATTGTGCATACGATAAAACACGAAGTTCACCGAAAATATTTGTGTAGATCGAGTGTCCAGCTGCGATACAAGTGCATCGTATTTGAATCGATTCTTCCTTCAAAGACTTTCGAACTTACGCCGCAAGAACATGTGATCGGGAAAAGCAATATTTCGCGAAACTTTTATATTTTATTTGCGATCAATTTGAATAGAATACACTGATAATAAAACAAAAAACAAACCCAGCAGAATTCGCAAAGTATCCGAAAATGTGACAATTTCGCGAGTAAAAATTTTTTTCAATCGCCCGGTGTTCGCGGCTCTTCGTGAAACCTGATTCTGACCAAGTTGTTTAAAAAAAAAAGTAGCAGAGAGAAGGGATAACACGAGGACGACTCAGTGGGGCTGAGACGTACCGAAACCAGACATCGGTCTTCAATCGGTGCATGTATATGCAGTTCCAAAGACGGTTTTCTAGTATTTATCCGCGTATCGATAAGTCGCGATAAGACGAGAGTCGTGGCGTGAAACGTCGTTACCACAAGTACAAAGGAATAAAAATATTAAGCAGACGACTGTTCGTATCGATGGAACTCGGAGCGCTACGCTATAGATTTTATTTAAATACCTGAGCCTCTTGACTATATCCTCGGAACAATAGAAGAAGGGATAGTTTTGGAAGGTTTCTGTATCCCCTCCCTTTCGAAGGAAAGTTTCGTCGGGTCGTGTATACAGACAAACGGGTACGATATATATAGTCAATTTTCTTACCGATCGCGCTGGCAAGTTTGAGAGGAGCAGCGCTGTGCTTCAGAGCGTAACGCTCGATCGCGCGAAGCACACGTAAACAGAAAAAAGCATAGGAGGCAAGGTGGATGCGCGTTGCCGATTACGTGTACAAGTTCGGCGTTGCGATGGTGGACAAGTGGACGCATTATTTTTAGACGACTTATATTCGAGACGTCGTGTCGCATCGTGCGACCACCTCGTACGCACAGAACGGACAACGTTCGCGTTCTTTAAATCATTCGATGCACTCTTAGACGAAAAGCGCCATTATTTAGGTGGTGATGTTATTTACTCTCTCGACGAGGTCAGAGCAGAAGCATAGACGTTTGCGTGTTGCATCGCCGAGGTGCGTCACGGCTTTCCACCGATTCGGGTAATCAGTGCGCAAAACTCAACGGTACTTCACGGGATTATTTAGTGCTCTTCGCAAAGTGTTACTATAGTTGCCAGTGTATGTGCTTTTTTTTTTATTTTTCATTTTTAACGACAAATGTGAACGTTGTGATACTCGAAGATAGCGAGTCCAACGGGCCAACGGTTTGTGACAACTGGAATAACGAGAAACGAAACAATTAAGGTAATCAAGTTAATCAAGTTTTACTTCGATATATAGTTTGTTTGAATACGATTTCATTTCGATTTTTGTAGAAAAGTGATTTTTTTTATGAATGGCAATGAATTGTGAATTCTTGAGGTAGAGGTGAAATGTTTCGTAAAAAATGCAGTTCCGAAATCGATAAAAAACACGAGTTGCTTCTTCGATCTTCGTGCTATTGATAGAAGGGCAATAACTTGCTGAAAGAGTTTTCTTTGATGTGCGATAAAGTATAACGGGAAAATACAAACAGTGATTTTCAAAATTAAGTTGAAAAAATATACAAATACTCTCGTTGCGTTCTTTTCGAGAAAAAATTCATTTATTGCAGCGTTTCGTCATCGACGATCGAAAATACATTTGCATCTACGATGAAAAAGCATATTTTCAAACGCGCAGTGTTGATTAAAAAAACGGTTAAATATGTTACTTATTTCGTATTAGAACAACCGATGAATTTGTGTTGATAATTTATCAAAAAAGTACGAGGTATCTTATTTTTTACGTAAGGAATTTTTCCCAAAAAAATTAATTTGCATTTCGCCCCCATAATTTTCCCCTTAACCTTAAAACATCATACATAGGTTTGCTGAGCTCGAGCTGTGTAAAAAAAATTGAAAAAAAAAATTATGTTCGTTAATTTCTTTAACGTAGAAATGTTATAATTTTTACCATATCGATATTGCGTCGCGACAGACTTTTAAGAAAGTTTCGCGACTATGAAGAATGTCGGGTCTTCCAGACCCATATGCAGCGTTGAAGACGTGCAAAAATATGTGTTGTGCTCTAGAATTAACATCTGAGTCTGTGTTCGTCCCGTGATCGACTCTAAGCGGCTCCATACATATGTACACTTTTGCGCGGGGTTAACAAACGAACCGAAAGTCGTGATATCGGATACCCTGTTATATCGTCGTGTTATCCCCCTCCCGTTGTAATGATTCGTCGGTTCACCTTGAGCATTCACCGTGGCTTCTTGGTACTCATTCTTCGCTACTTTTCTTGATTAAAAGGAAAAGTGTATATATACACCGCCTTTCCTATTTTAGCACCCTGATCTTTGAAAATACATTAACTCTCCGTGTTTTCGGTCAATTTTATTGACTCCGACATCTTCGACACATCGACTATTTATTTTTAACGTCGCCGATATTAAAACGAAGTCGCTTGCGTCACGCAAGCATCGAAATATAATTGCTCTGTAAATTATCGAAGGAACGATGTTTTTGCTCGATTTTATGTACGTCTATGTACAGTGTAGTACAACGAGAGAGACTAACTTGGGAACGTAAGCAAAGAAAAATCGATAAAACGTTAAATGTGACTACGTTGTCGTCGCGGTCGTCATGGAGTACATGTGAACGATTGTATGTTCGTTCATTCAACGGAATTCATTAGTTCGTCAATTTAATTCGTAGTTATAAGTATCGCGTAAAATAAATTTATCAACCCCCTCGAACGAAGCGACAATGTTGCCAAAGATATCTTGATGACTAATTACGTGTGCGCGGAGAATTGGACGAGACCCATAATTAGCACCCATTATCACCGTATATCATTGTGACAAAACTCTCGCGTTTCATGGAAAACTATAAAAAGCACGGAATTCGTTATTCACGAACGATAAACACAAAACCTATTTTATTTATTGCCTTATTATTGACGCTGGTAATTTTTTTCATCAATACGCGACAATGTTCTACACATAAAAAAAAATGTTGTCTCGCAAATTTTATCGAAATTTCTCCGTTTCAGACCAAATGCCGATTAATTAACACCAAAAATTCGATGTGTTTGATCGATCGTAAATGTAAATGAAACTTTGAGCGAAATTTTTATATCTACATAGGCGAATGTTGTGAACGTTGCGAACATTGTGAAGTGATGTAGAATCCTTTATTGTAGTAGTAACGTGAAGGAAGTACGACATTATTTCTGTGCACTTAAATTAACGCTGAATTAAGGGAAAAAATTGTGACTGTTATTTTTTTCATCGTAAGATTACGAAAAAAAAAACTTACGACAAAATACGGTGTTTTAACGGTAATTTTACAACGTATAAAAATATCGATATTTCGAATCTCTGAATGTACATTTCATTTTCTTTCACTTTGCAGCGCGCGTTATGAACAAAAATACATAATAAGTACATCGAGTTAACTGTCTCGACATTGTAATATTTTCGCGAAGTACATTGTCGTTCTGTTTCTGTGCAAAAAAAAAAAATTTTGTCCATTGAATCGGAAACACCTGCTGACTCGACATATACCCGCAGCTATTCACAGCAGTCTTCGGCACAGCGTACGCTCTCGGGCCTTTTGGATACTCATGATTCACGTTCGAGGAATCCCGCTCGACGGCACCTCTGGAGATCCGGTTACACGCGTCAAAAAGTTGCACAAAAAAAAAAAAACGAATAATAACCGTTCAGACATCGATCGTACACGCTATATATCAATTACTTCGCGAACGTCTGACAATTATAAATGACAATTACCCGAAAATCTGAGGATTTATTAAATAGTGTATTATGCCACAAGTGCGTAAAATCGTATTTAACGCACGTTTCGCATACGATATTTTTTTATGTATGCGTAAAATTGATGCGTTAAAATTTATTTTACGCATCAAAAACAGTGCGTAAAATCGAATTCGAAAACCGGAAAGCACAAGTTTTAACGGAGTGCGTAAAGTTTCATTTTACGCACGGCGTTCGGAAAACGAGCACTGTACGTACGCAAAACCCCCAAAATGACGAGCTTTACGCACACTATTACAAAAAAGAACAAATATGTGGTGATTGATATTCTTATCCGCGTTTATTCATAGGCAATTATCTTTGTTCATGAAGTCGTGTAATTTTATTGACAATTTGTTTTTCAACAAATTAAAATAATTATCAGCCACAAACAGCGATGTGGGGGGGGTATCTCGCGAGGGAAACTTGTTTTCGAATGCATAAATTGGTGAATCGATGACTCACTATTATTTCTTTTTTACCGACACTTGAAATGAATATATATTGGATTTTTTCGCGTTGAAAAATATTTATAATACAAAAAAACAATAACAATGTACAATACAGTTGTTTTGTACGCTAAATATTTGGATATATATTTTTTGCAACATAAACATTTTGCATGGAATGTATACGAAACCATACGATATCTTGATAAATATTCTTACATATAGTTCGTATTTTTTTTTTATAGACAATATAACGTGAAGGGCAAAGACTCATTACAGTATTTTTTATCGCTGTTTATAAATGAAGATAATGCATCAACGAACAACGCAGTAATCCATCACGGATAGTAAATAAAAAATAAAAAGAATCAACAGCTTAGATAACAAGAGAACGTTACGGTGAGAAGTTCGCTGATAGATAGAAAAAGGCAAAGCTTGTAAGAAGTTGTCGAAGAAACGTGTACTACAGCTATTAGCTCACGTTATGATACATTCCGATCGAGAGAGACGACGTAGGAGGAGTAAACTCGACGGAGTCTATGTTCAGTGATTGTAGACTCGCGGTACCACTCTATTATCATTGCCGTCTGGTAAATTTGCACGGAAGATTCTCGTTTCGATTTTATGGCGACATGAAATCTTCTTTCCTCTTCGGCTTATCGCAGTCCAGTCAATGGCAAAAAATGTCAATTAATTTTTTTTCTAAGGTGTTAAATGTTTATTTAGAAAAATGAAATTATTAGTCTCTACGTAACTGTTAAATGAAGTAACTAATAATATGGATTTCCGAACAAAAACTCCAAGTACCGTAAAAAAAAATGAATTACAGTTTTTTTAAAGACTGTATTTTTTTATACCGACTTAATACAGTTTCGTAATGGTGACACAAATAATTATTGCATGACTCGTCGCTAGGATTTCGAACTGTGAAAGGCGTGACGCATTATTACGACAGTGAGCATATAATCAATATACCGGCATTGATACATTAGGAATTACGATTTTTCCGGTTGATTTTCTGACTTTTCAGAATTTAAACTCATATAAAAAACATCAGCGTTCAAATTTAATTAATGACTTGTCATTCGCGACAACGATATAAACGTAAAACCATAGACCGCAGTATAATAAACGCAAAAACACTACACACATTTTTACGCCCTCTTTAACGCCACATATGGATCTGAAAGCCTCGATGTCTTCATCATCGAGAAACTTTGTCAAAAATCAATATTTCTTATTTTATTTCAAGTGAAACCGGAACGGGAATTCGTGCGAAAAATGTATATCGCGGTGCAACGTCGTTATAGTAACAATGATAGAACTTTAACATTTTTTAAGGGATCTAAAATGAAAAATTGAAAATTTTGAAAAATTTTCGGAAAAATGTACGCAAAAAAAATCATAAAAAAAAAAAAATGTACCACTGTTTTAAACGAATCGAATAACGCTATATAGAACGATCCCGAGTTCGCCTGATAATATAGGATACGAGAGCTGAAACAGTGACTCAATTGTATCTTGAAGACCCGAGAATATCGATAAAACGATCTCACTACGGTTTTTCAAAGTATCCGTAGTGTGCAGGTAGAGCTGTAATCGGTACTCAAACTTATTGCGCTCGACAGTACATATGTATATAGATATATACATTACACTCGATGGCTATGGAAAAGTTCAACGAACTGCTGGGGGAATCGTGTTCTTCGTCTGTCCGTCTGTCGGTGTGTGGCATTTCTCTGTTCGTGTTACTTACTATCATTCCTCGTTCGTGTTCTCGTCCGCGAGCGCGTCGTTAGATAGTGACTCATGACCTCGGACCTCATTGTAAAAACCTCTCTCGCCTCGTTCGTTCAATTGGCTCCAACGATTGGGTCCCCGCGTTTTACCCATAAATAAAAGCATAAATAATCGTTCGTTTCTTTACGACGTCGCAGCTTCGTCCTTTTTTTTCTCGTGGTATTCGAGCTGTGAAGACTCTTTTCAATTCGATCATTGCTTGCATCGAAATGCGACAAGATTGCCGGCGCTTTTTTTTTTTTCGGAAGTAGCGGACGATTAATTTTTCACCAGTAATTCCGATTTTTTTTTCTAAATCGTGACTCGCTTTGGATTTATTTCTTTACGAAAACTGGATAATCGATACATCGATACATCGATTCCAAACGATACATCGTTCGAAATACTATTTAATTCGAAGGAAAAGAGGCAAATCGAGAAAAATCGCAAAATCATCGTAGCAACTCAATGAAAAAGCGGAATCAACAGAGACTCGTATGGCTGTATCTTTCAAAAGACAATTCGAATTCATTGGCAATGGTCAGTTTATATATGACACCGTTCTCAGCGAGCAAACGCTGAATCGACAACGTTCCACATTAATGTTAAATAATCGCAAACAATACCGACGTCAGCACGAAATTTGCTGACTCGGAGATACGGCGTTAAGGATCATAACTTTGCGCGCCGGTTGAAGTGGTATTCGTTGCAGTGGAACGGCGCTTACAGCTTTCATAGATTGTACGGAATTTCAGTCGCAGAATCTATAACTGCATTATCGTCGAACACTTTGCTGTATCATTTACTTTCTTCAGACTCAACTCTTTGGCTGCGTAATAAGTTATCTCGTCATTTGTCATTTCGCGACGAATAAAAAACGCGACATCTTCGATTTTGTTTACACATATTACGAATTGATGGGATAAATGCAATGTATATTTACTACGTGATGAAGAATTTCGGTCGTTACTGATATTACGGTATTGGTATACTTTTATACACATTTATGCAAAATATAAACATCATTATTATTGTTATTATTCTTTTTATATATATTGTAATATATTTTTATTTATTTATTATTATTTTTATCGGTTATTATCAATTTTATATGTCCCACTAATTTGCGATGTATTTGCGAAAATCAGAGGCAACGAATTTTTGTTTTTTATTTAAAAAATTGTCTAGAAATATTTATTTTTAATCTCAAGTTCAAGCGTAACTTATAGTAACGTGGCGCCGAAATAAAGAGGATAGATGACGCGGAATGCGCGATGAGGAGTTGCCACAGGTAGGCAGCAAGTGAGGGCCACTATTACGGACAAAATAGTAAATCGTTTAAAAAAAAATTCTGAAAATGACTTGAATAACATCAATTTTTCTTTTCCATATTTCTTTTCGAATTGCCGATATCGCATATAATGATGAAATTTAAATAATTACCATGTCATTTTCCAAATGGTCAATACTTGTAAAATCTTACAAATGTTTCCGTCGACTAACGACTGTTGAATAACGTTGAATAATTATTGCAAAAAAATTAAAACGGTTTATGACGAGAAACATCTCGTTTTAACGACTTTAAGTATATTTTTTAACCTTTTTTTTCCTAATTGCAAAAACAATTTAACGATTGTTCTTGTTGAGATACTCCGTTATTCCGAGCGTTTTTGATTGTCGACTAATCGATTAATCGGTGCGATTGACTGTTTATGTATGCATCGATGCAACCGGTCACGCCACACGTAATAAGCCTGAGAAACAGATTCCGACCTCGTAGGCGGTTAAAAAAGTAACCTCACATCAATGGATGCAGTTATATTTTTTGCTGTACGATCGAGAAATACGCTTATTACGCATCGATGCGTGGAAAATCGTATAATATGCGGAATTGTAATACCCTCGACGATTTTGTATAGTCGTCAGGCGCGCCAACATCGGCCGATGTTTGCATGCATGCATTTTAAAAAATCTTCATCACTTTTATGCGGGTATGCAACTGGTAAATGATAGTATTAAGAATATATCGATGTTCGCGACCGATCGGTCCGGGAGAGCACCGTCGATCGGTTGGAAGCTTTCCGAAGTGGCAACAGACGTTCGTTGCGCGTTGACGAGTTATCGTCGGTTTGTTAATCGACCCTAAGAGCTGGCAAACGCACTTGACGCACTCGCGTACCCGAAGATTGTCGCTCAATACGCGTCTGTCGTCGCGTAATCTCGTCACAATACTTCTCCGCGTCAGTGTTCGCGCGTTACTATCGACGAGAGTTACGGTGGTATCATTCGATGGAGTAAAACGGAAAATAAAAATTACCGATTTAATCCGCGCATTGTTATTCTTGGGACGAAGTGTATTTTTTATCTTTTTTTTATATGTCGAACATAAATTGTCGTCAAGAAAAACATAGAGCGAGTGGGAGTCGTAAAATTAATACAAAGAGATCGCCGATGTCGTTGTTCCGTGACATTGTCCATCATTTCGGGCGAAATGTCGGTAAGACTCCACAATATTTCTTAATATTATAGTTCCGTTTTACTTCCGTGAGAATTTAAAAAAATATATAAACAATATGGCTTCGCGATATAAATAAATCGTCGTATTATTGAAATTGAGAACTCAAGTCGCGAAGTCGTAAGTGAGGGCGGTGAAAAATTGACTAAAATAAATGTCGATTACGAACGTTTCGGCGCTCATCTTCGTTTAGAAATCTTCGGCCGTATGGTCGACTTTGAAAGTGCATTCTCTTGCGCTCGAATGCTTGCCGAGACGCACATTGAGAGTCTCGTGAGTTCGGTGCACCTGTACCTGTAGCTACCCATCGGCGGCACGGCCGCCGTCTCCCCCACCTGACGTTCCCTCCACTAACGTTCGAGCTTTGGCTTCCCCTGATTGAGAAGTATTTTTGGATATCGAGAGATGATATTTTGATGTTCTGAAACATTCTGAAGACGTTGATAAAACAATCGTAAAAAATATTTTAAAAAAACATTCCTCTGTGACGAAGCAATAGTCATCCAATATCGTAATAATTTTTGTCGTGTAAGAGACCACTTACTCGATGTAATGGAAGGAGTTTTTTGAAAAGATAAGCCGTAAATACCTTCCGTGTGAAATTATAGACGCTATATAATTTTAAAACAGAAATAAATAATACTAACATTTATTATTATTATTATTAAGTTAATTAATAATAATAATAATAATAATTTGTAATAATAATAATAATTTATTATTGTTATAAAATTTTGTTTTTTTGTTTTTTTATGGAATTATTGATAATAAACGATTTTCCTTTTTTTTTTTTTTTCAGGAAACGATAGGGTGAGATTCAGGATGGCGTCGAGCGGAGTCGAGGACGAGGACCTCATAGACCTTGAGGATGGGATCGGTGCGTGCGTGTCTCGCGTGACATTGCCAGAGGCGTCGGCTGAGGAGCTCGAGCATCTATTGGACGTTTGTCCGCCTCAATTGGAGCAAAAATTGTCGCTGACGAGGGAGCATCAATTGGTGCGCGAGCACAACGACAACGGCGACATATTAGTGACCCTCGGTCACGATCAGGTGGTGCCGATACGCAAGAGAATCGACGTTGTTTCGTCGGAAACGATTAAGAGAATTCGGGATATAACGAAAAATCTCGAACCAGTGATAAGAACAATTTCGACTTCGCGACTGGACAACGAGGCAACGAACGATTTCTCGACGGATTACGTCGATGGAAATCCGAGTGTCGTGCAGTCGCACGATTTCCAAGAACGTCCGGACGTCGCATACGAGACGCAGGCGATCAACAACGCCTTTAATTTCTTAGCGGAACTCGATGACGTCGACGACGACGATCCACCGCCCGACAAGAGACGAAGAAGGGACAACGCCTACGAAGACGAAGAGTACGGCGCCGCGTCGAGCGCTTGTTATCCCCTCGAACCGACTTGCCTCATAGAAAACGAATCGACGAAATACAACGACTTCGGAATTAATGACGAAAATTTGTCGACAAACTCGCAATGCTCGAACGAGCGGATAACGAACAATAGCGACAATCGGGAATTCGAACTTTCGACACTCTCGAGAAATTCTCGAAGGAATAGCGTCGAAAATGATGGAACGGAGTTGTCGACGATTTTCGCGTTTGAGAATCGACAACCGAGATTCGCGAGATTGTGGGATGATTGTGCGGCGATTCCGCGGGTTGGTAATGGACGCAGCGTTGGGAATAGATTGGAGAGGAAATCCTGGAGCGAAGGTGGAAATCGCGGTATCGCGGAAAGCGGCAAAAGTAGTCAGGGCTTTGCGAGATCGACGAGTATCGATGTCAATTGCATCGAAGAGCCTTCGACCTCCAATGGCATTACGAGTTTTTTGCGAAAAACTTCGCAGACTCTTTCCAGGTGAGCGATAATCTACTCTTGTTTCCGAGTAACGAATCAAAAAATGTTATATTATTTCGAAGACGTTGAAACGGCTCCCGATTTCGGCATTGTTAGCGAAATAGCATTGGAGTTTTCATTACCGACGGCGGTATGACTACAGCGGGTAATACCGCTTTAAGGTGATGCGAAATATCCATTCTCTCGACGCCAAGTTGGTAACAACAACTGTAATAAATTTCAGTTTGAAACCAGAAAGATAAAAAAAAAACAGAAAATGCTTTTTCTCGCGTCTTTCCATTCCGCAGGAAAACTCAATTCTTTTTCTCGTGACTGTCTTGGGTTTCGAAGTAACATTCGTTAAAGTTCGTCTTACCGATTGTGGTTACCGACCGCCAAGACTGGTAATTCACATCACCTTAAATAGGTATATTATGAATACGAAATTAAAAAAAAATCCATTTAGATTTCGAATCCTTACGTATATATACTCTCTTAAAGACTATCGACTTGAAATTTTCACAGAAATCTCTTCGATAATATTATTATTATTATTTTTCGAATTATCATTATCTTTGGCAAAGTTGAAGCACAAAAAAACATCGAACATTAATCATTATCGCGATTACATATCATTACGAAAAATCGAGACAATACTTTGAGACTTCAAGAGTTTGTTAAGCCACGACGTACCTTTAACTTTATCTATACGTATTTACGAGTAAAGGGTTGTAAGGAAACGTGAATAACAAAACGCCCGCATTTTAACTCAAATTACACTCCATAAGACGACGAAAGGTACTTGGAGATCGGGGAACGTAACTATATGAACAATCCGGGCAAAGCTCCGGAGAGCCTTCCGTCCAATTATGAGACTCATGGGTGCAGAACGTCGTTGGGGAGAGAGCCGTTGTTCGGGAGAAACGAAGAACATTCCGTATGCATGCCAGAGGCAGCTGCTTTGTTCGAAGTTAACCCCCTACGGACGCCGAGAAACACTTCACAGCGCACGTGGTGGTCAAGAGCGTAAAACGACATTAGTATGAAGTCGAAACCGGGGGTTCGGTGCGGGCGAACGTAACCGGAAGTTATAGTACTTACATTCGTGAAGGCGCGGAATCGTGGAAGCGTGGAGAAGGGACCCACCGGATCTGTATCACGCGCCCTTGTGGCACGTGTTTGTCAGAACTTCATGTGCATTCATTATTCCACGTCTACATATATATATACATATGCTATCATATAGTTTCACGTTTTCTTCGTCAAAAATTAAATACACCTTTTAAGTTTACTCACGCAACAAATCGTCGAGAAACATTTCTTTACGATTCAGTCATTTAAATTTGTGTTTTTAAATTTCCTCGAAAGTGTGAAATAAGGAAATATTATTTACATATTATAGGCGATTAAATCTCTCAACTATAATTCTATAAAATTTCTTTTTTTTTTCGTACCGTAGGTACTCAGTATACTGAAAAAAATTGCCGTATAGTTCGAAAACCAATAGTTAGGTAAAACTATTTAAAAAAAAAAAAATGACTTGTGTGATGAATAATTTTTCCGAAATAATAATTTTTCGTAATGCACTTGTTTTCGAAGTTCAAACTTTTTTAAAAATACATTTTTTATTTTTTTATTTTCTAGACGAGGTAAGGAAAGATCTGCTTCTTCCTCGGAGTGTTCAGACGTCGACTGGTCCTGGGTGGAGGAGTACGACTCTCCAAACGTCGAAATTCCCTTATCATTGGAATCGTCAACGACGAATAATATCCACGAGGCATGCGGGGTAAACGGCAGGAGCAACAGCAACAAAAGCGGCGCCGCGTGCCCGAGCGAGCGGCCTGCCTCTGCCCCCACCAGGGTGACATCGGGTACCACCGAGACCACCTCGTTCTCCAACAATGCCGACGGTGAACGCGAACGCATGCGCGCCGGCGGGCAAACGGCTCGCGACTCGAATGGCAGTGTTGCGATGTCCGTCGGTGAGACGGGGGGCAAGTCTCCGTCGTTCGGAACGACGCCGGTACCATTATTCTCAATCGCCGATCACGATATCGAAACTTCCACACCAGATTATCGTACAGCTTCGACAAATCTGAACAACAATGACGCGACACCGCCGACGAATATCAACAATCGTAATACGAACAATTCAAGTTCGACGAGGCGTCGCGTCGACGACGCGACAATAATTCGTTCATCGGGAAGAAATAACAACATAAACAATCGTGCAATCACAACTGGCGCCGCGCCGCCTCGTGCAAATTCGTGGGTTCGCGAGTCGATGCGTCGAATTCGTCATCTACGCTTACCGGAGGCCGAAAGAAGCGGCGATCGGTCCCGCATTATCGTAGACACGAGCGCCGCATCGGCAACAATATTATCTTCTCCAAATTCACTTCCCGACATAGCGTTGATCGCGCCGGAAGTTCTCGCCGCACATACGAACGGAACGAATTCTACGAGTGTTTTAAGGCCGTCGAGCGCACCGGTGGCAACGAGAGATCACACGGGTCAGAACAACGGAAGTGCGGCGACACCGCGACGAGGAAGAAGAGACGGAAGTCGCTCGAGAGGCGGCAGGAGTCAGGAAAGAGCCAACAGACTCGTTAACGCAACGCGAACTTCGGGTTCCAACGGTGATAACGCTGAGATCGGTGTGCAAACGGGAAATTTGGCCGCAACGAGCCCCGCGGGACGGCGAACTTCCAATGGACCACCACAACATCCCAGTTCACCGGCTACTACTTCTATCACAACGAGAAGGTAGGATAGACCCAAAAAACTGTTCTAAAATAAAAACAAAGAGAGACATTTTTCAAAAATATAATAGTTATTTGTTTAACGGCCGACAGCGATCGAGATGTGTTATAGTCGATGTGCAATGTGTCATCGAATGTGAACATAGTGCAGAATACTGAGTTTTCTGACTAACATCCCAGCTGCGCTTGTTTTCGCGATGTATGTGGCAATTCTAGTATAATGAGAGAAATCGATCGTTGCACTGTGGGAAAAAGAATCGTAATAACGGATCTTCGTTATTTTCTATCACATTCATTGAGAACAGATAAAGAATTTATTCCGAATGTTAGATTGTTATTAATTCTTTATCCATTATTGTTTAATTCCAAAAAACGGAGTCTTCTGATTTGATTTTGAAATATTAGTTTGCTGAACAAAGCAAACGAATTCGTTTTTATGGAAACAAAGTTTGAGTTCTTTTCAATTTTTGAAATTCTATTTTTATTGGAATTATTGACTTCACAGTGTGTTTTTATGAATAACGCATTTCAGGCAAATTTTTTGGATTAAAAAAAAAACAAAAATGTTACGAAGACCCGTAATGGATTGTGATATTTCTATTAAGCGGCACAGGTGTCCTTTATCAATCGCATTGTCCGTCATTAATTTCGACGAATTTTCGACAAATATAATTTAGAGATTTGGAACAATTCGCTGTCGCGAGGGGGGGTATCCGAGTTGAAACTGAGGGACTCAATACACTATTGCGACCACAGGCGCGCGCTCGTCGTGCTCCCTGTCCCCTTTTACGGCTACGTGCCGTTAATCGCGGCTGCTGCTTTAGCCTCGCGGCGACGTAGGCGGCCAATTTTTTCCTTCTTTTTTATTTTTTTTTCTTCTTTCTCCGCGCCACGTCCCTCTCGCGCGTCTAGTCGCACTCGCGCATGGGGCGAATCGCGATCCTCACGCGAGAACGAAAGAACACTCCTGTAACTTCTCTTCCGCGACTATACATATACATCGACTATATATATATATATATCTGTATCTAACATTGTGTGTTAGCTGCCTACACGTAAATGAATATAAGCATAGAGTATAAGGTCGCTTCTACACTTAAAAAAAAAAGAAATAGTTCAGGTCGTTTCAATGTTTCCTTGAAATTCATTCGTAAGATGTCTTATCCGCGGGATCTCGAATGCAGCCTTCGTCTTCCTATCATTATTTCGCGAGATATTTACTCCGATTGTCTTCATCTCCAAGTAAATTATTATACACATTAAATTCTGTAAGTGAAAAGCCCGAGTTTCCGAGGATCCTAGTAGACATTTTATGGCTTTTTGAGGTCTGCGGGACGATTTTAAATGTTAAAAAAAAAGTATTATTAATTTGTCTTCCAGGATCGCGGTAACGAGATTAATGATCATTAAGCAATGATTTATAGTATTCCTTTTCGTCAATTAATCCGGAAATGATACACCGAGGTGTGTTTACACTCCGGTTGACTTTCACGGGCTAAGAACTTGTAGTTATCCATTGTTTCGTTGGCCGCTTGGGAAAAAGGTACGAACGTTCTCCTCCGAAGAAGATAGTGTCTGACCGTTGCGTTTTAGCTTTACTGCAGAATTCTTTTACTCGCGGTCTCCGACTGCATCGACTTTTTTCTGACTGTAAAATGATTTGATGGTGCTTGTCCATCAATCACTCTTTAGTCGAGAATTTCATGCAAAATTTTGAAATAGTGTCCAGTGGTCTCGGAAATCTTGGAAATGTTCCCGAATTTTTCTTGTCTCCGAATGTCCCTAAATTTATCGTTGCTTTTGAATTTTGTTCTTTTTTTTTTCTTCTTCTTATATTTACATTTTTTTCTTCGGTGGATAGTGAGTTGCGTCTTTCATATGAATTTCTAAGAATGGAAATATATATAATTAATTCATAACTTCATTTATTTTTACTTTCACTCAAATGTTCTCATCTATTCCGAAATTTTTTTTGAAAACTCCGGAAAATGCTCTTTAATTTTTTGTGGACCTTTCACTGGACTCCATTTTCAATTTTTTTTTTTTTTCAACAAGTTTTTCATTTGTTCAATTTTTTTAATGTGCTCAGCGTTTAGGATCAATTTTTTTTGTAATTTCAAAGCAAAGATGACGCCGATGTTGAGTAAAATATTAAACAACTATATATTATATTTTGTAAGTAAAAAAAAAGAAAAGAGGGTTACAGAACTCGGGACGGAAATTCATTAATGTACTCGAAGCTCTAGACAGCGTGCAACGCTACGCTTCGGTTATCCGGACAGTTTATTTGCGCAAGCGAAGTCACTTCACTTGGTGAACGCGCACATAGATCACGGAGATTGAGAAACACGACAGCAACAACATTCGACTTTTGCTATACGCGTACGCGATTGCTTCTTCGCGAGACAGCCTGTCGCTGCATCGACGAGGATGAAATCCATGTCGTTTTATTGTCGAAGCTATCGAATCAGTTTTCCCGTTGTTTAAGAATTTTAAAAGCTTCAAAGATTTGTTTTTAATGGGACAATATCGTTTGTTCGGATGCAGCAAATGTATAAAAAAAAATACCTATAGATGCCGCGAGCTCTTCCCTTAAAATCATTTTGCGGCAGATGAACATTTCTTACGAGAAATTCGCGTATTATACGTTATCGAGTAGTTAGCCTGAACGGAAAACCACGAATGATCCTTTCTTGACTTTTTTTTTAAACGAATGCAAAATAAACGCTCGAGATGGAAATTAGTTGAAAATTAGAACTGAGAAAAAATATCATTTGTCCCGATACGGCAAACGGATAAAAAAAAGATTAACATATGTAAAATATCTATAGACGCGGCGTACTTTCCTCTTAAAATCATATTGCAGATTGAGAAATTTTACGAAGAATTCACGTATTATAGATTGTTGAATAGTTTACCTGAACGGAAAACCTCGAGTGATCGATTGATGAAAAAAATAAATGTTCGAAGTGGAAATTGGTTGAACATAACAATTGTATCGAGACACGACACCGTTTGCGATTCGTTCCAACGAACACTCGACCGTGAAAGTATTATCTCTCGAACTGTTGTCAGAGTACAGGAACGAGAGATCGATACTACTTAAGGTGTATCTCCGGTTTACAGAGTCTGTCTAAGCCTACAATTTGTTTTATTGACGCGCGATTACGCTGCCGGACGAATAACAAAAAAAAGGTCATTGCTCGCAGCCGATTGTAGTTCAACTTCGGTACTTGTTTTGTCTTTATACTGATTCTCTCTTCTCCGTTGTCTGTTGGTGTAGACAATTATAGTGTTTCCGTACGATAGCCCAATAATGAAAAAGAAGTGCGTAAAGATTTTTGATTGATAACGTTAAGCGTTTCTCGATTCGATACAATTGGAGCGCCTTGATTTTCCGAGAGAAATGGATTGTCCTCCGAACACAACCGTCGAGAATACGAACGGAAGGATCTTATGCTCGAGTGACTTTCCGCTGAAACAGTTCTACGTTCGTCAATGACATTGGCGGTCTGAGAATATCGGGAATCCGTAGTGTCGCCGACGTTTATGTTCTTAGTGACTTCTTCTTTTGAATAATTAGTGCCGATCGTAAATCGATACGATGTATTGGAACATTTACGGAGTTACAGCATTTTTCAGACGTCCGCCACGAACGATAATCTCTGAACATCTTTAACAATATTAAAACGAAAAATGCATTTTTTTTTGTTTTTATAAAAAAAAAACGTTCAGATTTTATAGTGTGCGACGAAAAAAGTGCATTTTAGTAATTCTTTTTGAAATTCGATATTACCGATATTTCGGAGAGCAATTGCTGTTGAAGATGATAAAGCACTGCGAAAAATAATAATGCAGATATCCCAAAGTAAATATCGCTAAATAACACCTTTAAAATACGTGGGCATTGCACGATTTTCTTTTTTCAATGAGTCGCCAATATATAAATTTTCCTCTATAATTTTTTTTATTACAAATCTATTCTCGACGTGTATTTCTCGTCATCATAAATGGCTTCAACTTTTGAGTCGATTCAACTTTTTCCTCGTTTATCTGGAAATCCCTTCGAGCAAAGAATTCTTTAAAATTCTTAATACCGTCCCATTCATTCTTTCATAACATATATATACGGATTTCAAGGACGCAACTAGAAAATGAACGAAGTGAAATATATTCGCAATTTACGTCGATAAGAACGAAAATTCTTGGAAGCGTTTCGTAAGAGGAAAATTTAAACCGATTCCAGCAAAGAGTCCCAATAGATTTTTTTTTCTGTACCATCGCTATGCCTATTCGCCTCATTACGTAGTCGCATGATTCAGTAATCTCGATGAAAGAACTGTGGGGAATGGGGCAGAGGAGACGGAGCCTTGTTGAAGTTGCCATAACGGTACCGACACAGAGTGTTGGGGGGTTACGCGATGGTCAATCCAAGCGAAGTACCTTCCACTCGGCTGTTTGTCCGTTGCCTGCCTTGTGCTCTCGAGAAGCAAACCAGAATGTGGGTCAAACACACTCTTTGTTCTTCTTCCGTTGCGTCTTATCCGCGGCGTGTCTTAGTTCTCTTGTTTCTTGTACACGAAGAACCGACACCGGTATTATGTACCTTAGATATATAACCGCTGGTGTAGTCGCATTTGGTTTCTTATGGTCGAGCGATAGGAAAGTTCTCGGGCACATCTGTCGTCACGCGGGTTCGTCATAAACGATTGTCTGTTCTTTACATCTTTCCCCAAGGATTACAGCAACTTCCTTTCGTCGAACAAATAAACTATCTGCAACTCCGGTTTACACTATTACCGGACTTATGACAGACCACTTTCATGGTCCGAGGCATTAGACTGTTCTTTGTCGCAAGCATTTGTATATCTTAAGATACACGTTACACGTGTCCGGAACTACAAATGTCTTTTTGACGATAAGAATAGAAAAAAAAAATCCGGAAAATCCCTACTTGTTGTAAACGGATAAATAACGCGTTTTTAAGAATTTTTTTGAATTTTTTGCTCGCATGGATTCCGAGATAAATGTCTATAAAGTTGAGTTATTTAATGTGAGAAGAGTACCGCGATTTGTGACGAGTCCTATTCATGCTGAAAAATATCACAATTTCAAACTATTTTTTTAGTAAATTTCGGTTCGGCAGCAAAATTCATTTTCAGGTTCCTTTAAAAAAAGGGAATCGAACAGTGTTCACGAATTTTCGAAGAGATGACCAGTTAAATAAATTTTTTAGCCGATATAAGTATCGATGTGCGTCGGTATAACAAAATTAGGTACGACGGGGGTGGAGGTGGAAAAAAAAAAAAGTATCGATGTGCAGCTGCACCGGTATTAACATTTATCTATTGTCGCGTCGGCATTGACTTTTGATCTAAAATTGTCGAGGCACTGTGCCATCAGAACGGATCAAATCCACCGGATGTTCGTTCCTTCGTTTTTTAATTGTTTTTTTTTCTGGATCTTTGTCTCAATGTTTTTTTTATCATTGCCTCCTCTCGGTATCCGGTCGAATGCCCCCGAAGAGGGACGAGAGGTTCTTTCGTGGTCACTGAATGGTCTCGGGGCCCATTATTTGACGGCAAAAACCTCGAGGATCCGATGGTATTACCGTCCTCAGTATAGCGTTGTTTATCCCCTGCAGCGATGATTGGATAGGGATTTTCAACTTTAACACGAAGCCTCAAACATCAACGCGACAAAATTAGATGTATCGGCGTTCGATCTATTTAGGGTGACGCTGAGTCGAGTTATATCAGACGTAATTTTATTTCGGTCTCTCGCCAGTATCGTCGAAATATTCTGAGGGCACGACATTCGCGCGTAAACTACTCGGACACATTGTATATACCTACGTTTCAGGGTACAATACATCGTACAACGCGTGTGGCGTGTGGAACCGGCATGCGGCTCGGTTTCTTATTGATTAATTTCCAGGTACAGCCGGTAGACCGGCCGGCTAGCCGAGTTCTGTACTCTCGGAGGCCCGAGAGCTCGAACAGCGCGGTCTGAGTACCTAAGAGAGTTAGAACTCGAGTATAACGGTATAAAACTATACAACATGTATCCATCTCCGATGTAGTCGTGTACTCAACACCGGGAGCAAAGCTTCGTTCGTACGTACGTTCGACGTACGTACGTTCGTAATAGAAGAATCCCGAAGACAGCGGCGAGTCCAACGAAAAGAACACGGGTTTTGCTGGGAAATTGACTCGATCCAAGTTTCCTCCTTTTTTTCGCATTCTCTCGACTGTAGGGAGCAATTATCACGGTTTCATCCGTGTCGAAACAAGGAGTTGGATGCGCGTAGAGCATCGCTGAGCTTCTGAAACAATACCGGTTTGCCAGTCGGGAACTGGACGGACAAAGAGGAACTACGGGTTTTCTATGATTCTTGTAAAACCTGTGAATTGCTCAAGACACTACTCTTGCACGCGTTATAGTATACCTTTCGTGGGAAATCTCCACTCGAAACTCGAGCCTTTTATTAACATTTTTTTAATGATTAATCTCGCCGATACGTTATTCAGCAACGAATTGAGCTGTTTATTTAATTCGCCGCGAATTTTTTTTTAGTTTTTATCATTTCTGCATTCGCGATGTTTTGTATTAACATGAAAAAATTCATTATAATGAATTTTCGTTCAGTAACAATGTATTTTTTGTAAAAATTATTAAAGTCCATACAACTTTTTTTTTTTAAGTACCTGCGACAATATACGCGATAATATGTGTACGTAACACCGTTTCATGCGTAACTACGGGCAGAAATATCGCGATTCCGGTCGTATCGTCGATTCGTGGGAAATTGCGAAAAGCACACGCGCAGCCCTTTGCACACCCCTTCTATATATATATATCTGTGTATCTGCGGAGTATAACGCTCGGCGGTTGTATCTTTCGTAAAAGACGGAAGTATCCAATGGTCGGAACACAATCGGAGCTGATATTGTGCGGTTGAGTTGTACAGCTGTTTGATGGGGCGGGAAACAGGTGTGGGTGAGAGCCAAACCGGAGACGACCCCGGCATGTGGGTGTTAAAATTCTAAAAATATATGTTTTTTTTTTTTTTCATACCGCGTGTATATTAAAATGCTAGAATAGCGACACATGCATAGTAGTCGTAATAATTATATGAACACGCAACATTCTCTTGTTAACGGAATATCAATTTCCTGCGGATATACATATGAAACATATGTTAGATACTCGAGAAAAATGTGCAATAAACATTACGGATGATTTTTCGTAATAATAAAAATCCAATTACATTAAATTTTTCATATATTTCGATATATATGAACAAATTATGAAATTAATTATTATTATGATTATTAATCATTATTACATCGTCTGTAAAATTTATCTGATTTTCTCATTACGGAAATTATTATTTATTTTATATGATGCATTATATTCTGCTCTTTAAAATTCGATAAAAGTCAAATTTTTTCATTTTCATTTCCGCAACAAGAAAAATTCGATTAATTTTACAGGACATAAGTCACAGTCGGGACTTGGGATCCCAGTAGCCATTTATTAATTGCAGTTATCAAACCTTTGCTCGTTCAATTATCTTGGTAAAGTCAGGTAGTCAGATTCATCTTCGCTTTACGCTTCTCTGGCTTACCGACGTATGCCTAAGAACAGCTGCTCTTCCGTTTCTATCCTTCGTCAACTCTAATAACGCTTCGCGTATAATCCGCTACGAAAAATTCAACGCGCAACGGTAGCTCTGCAACCTCGTGCTCATCATCGTAATACCTACTGCACCACCAGTGACGCGCCGCGACGTTGTATATACCGTAACTGTATTTCGCGGATCAAGCGCTACATGAAAACTCTTTATCCCCGTTCCCTCTCGCGCCTGTGCCGCTGTAAATCACGGAATCAGAAGAACAAAAAAACCTCTACCTGCAGCTGTTCAAATTGCAACAGACACGACTGCGACTTCCGTATTTTTTTTTTTTGCGTTTCGCTTCGAGGTGTATGCATACGTACCTGAGAAAACCTGATTTTTGCAGAACCGGAATTGTTATCACACGTTGTGTCTCGTGATATGGATATCCTTATGCGAAATGAAAGGGGGGGATGGGGACAGGAGATTTGCTGAGCGCGTTAGTCACTGCGCGAAAGAGATGCGCGCCAGTCGCGAGGGAATTAAACATTAATGTTTTCGTTTATCGAAGTTGAAAAAAAAAATTAATTCGTAAATCGTTTTTAATTCGCGTCTGAAATTTCAACACTAGAATTGAGTTTCCGTAAGGATATTCTTAAAAAAATGACTAAACATCGATCGCGTTATCCATATATATAGTAGATGAAGAAAAATGCACTTTGCACACTCTCGTCGTCAGCAAATATTTCGATGTCGTATTTACGAAGCGGTTGAACAGATCGCAGATTCAACGAGATCTAACCGTAGCGACCTACTCATTGCACTTGCATTGTTCGCGTTCAGGGGTGTGTGTATGTACTCCAGTAATTCTCCCCTCGTGCGAACTATTGCGTTACCATTGCTAGAGAGCACGAATGCGTAGCTCCGGTACTCGTCTTTCCTACACAAACGATCGATGCGCACGTCGAGGGAAAGAGTTCATACAACAATGTCGTACTACACTCTTCAGCTACGGCTTTGTCCACGTACTGTGTACAAACTTTACGAAACATTGATTTGCCACGAGTTTACGAGCCATGAATATAAAATTTCACTTGATCGGTATAAGCCAAATTCAGGGTCTTTTTTTTTTTAACAAATAACCAAATACGAAAAAAAAATTAAATAGCTTCCCTTAATGTTTAATCCTTTTTTCGATTTTATAAAAAAAAATACATCGACAAAAAAATTAACAAAAATTATCTAAAATTTTCGCGCGACAAAAAAAAAACAAAAAAAAAAAATATAAATAGAATTATCGCTATTTATATGTGTTGAGCAATGTTGAGTAACACCATCGACGTTCACGAGGCTACGAAACTGTGTATAACGCGCGCACTTCGTTCCATGTCGATTGCTGAGGAAAAGAATCACATGTGCGAGAGGTGAAGCGAGAGAAGATTGTACACTTCCCCTAGGTAGATGTATCGTTGCGGAATGAGATCTTGACCCACATGAAACCCCTTGTGTTTATTTCGTAACGCGTTTCAACGGACGATGTACGCGCAGTAACAATAATGTGCTCCGTCGGGGGTACCAGTGTACTCGTGATTATCGTCTAATTTTGTGGGATCCGAAACAAAATTGGAGAAACGAAATAAAAAAAAAAAATTTTATCCCACCGTAAGAGTTTCAATGTGCATTCATAATTTCATGTTCCTACGCTATTTCTACGTTGCGCCGACCCGGCGGTGGGCGAGAACGTCTCCGCCAATCCGTGACTCTTATTAGCGCGACTGCGGAAGTCGTCGATTCTTAATTCGCTGACCTCGAAAATTACACCGACGGGTTCCTTGTCAGCCTCGACCACACACTCGAAGGTCGTTATACATCCACACGAATTCACGAGTACATAAATGATATTCCCAATCAATTAACTGCTCGGATTCGTCGACTACACCGATGTATTGTGTAGAGTAATACACGTAACCATTAATGTATATCTCCGCTGTGTATCGTGCTATGGTATCATAATTCGAGATCAAAATTAGTAGAGCGCTTAACAGTCCGGCAACCTTTCGGTTTCCAATTGATTATGTCATATCTTGTCACAGTCGGCTAATCGGCCTGAAGTCACACGATTCATGATTCTTACGCTGTAAATAGTCGTTGCTGCAGAGTGGTGTTCGAGTTTTCTGCGAAATGAAAACCTAATGCACAATTCAAGTCATTGTGCCGTTAAAAGTACGTGCAATCCCTTCCACTTCACCAATCGCGGGCTCAATCGGTATCAAAAACTGTAATTAACTTTTTTTTCAGCCATTACAGCTTAAAAAATAATCTCATGGCGTTCCGATTTCATCATAGCATTCCATAACGTTTTTTTAAGCTATGAATGTATCTATGAATATATCTGAAAAAAGTTGTTTACAGTTTTTGATACCGACCGCGGCATTTCACATACCGTTACTAAAAATATATCAAATTCACTTCGATAAAAAAATTCGAAAAAAAAAAAAAAATTGCTTTGAAGTAAAGTAATCTATCACTCGTAAAAAAAAAATTGAAAACTCGACTTTACAAAAACTGCTCGATAAAAATACGCCTGTGGATATACTGGTGAAAAGTGAATTTTCGTTCAGAAAATTCGATGTTATATTTTTTTTTCGTGAAGTAACCTTTCAAATAACTCCCTGCAATGTTTAGTAAATTGTTTGCACACTTTTTGAATAAGAAACTTACGAGAACGAACGAATATAATTGAATACAATTTCATGAAAAATATAAGTTCGTTCGAGTGTAGTGTTCATTTTACTATGCCAATTATTTTCTTCAATGAACCTAATGCATTCGCCATTCACATCGAATTACCATCAGTCGAGTATTTTTCTTCGTTATTTGTTTTCAAAAACGAGGTCTTTGAGTTTTCAAATTAATGTTTTTCATCACGAAACTGCCATTAACCTTTTTCGCGTGACGGGGGGGATGAGATTACCATATACGCTAACGGGACGAGAGTACCCTAGAGAATCGTGAGTGCAACCTGTACTCTCGAGCTGACGTAGTCTGCGACTCGCTGCAGAGGAAATTTTGCATTTGTGAATAACTCCTTCGACTGCCAAGGATACGAGAGAGGGGTGTGTGATAAAATAGACCGTTGCACCCCGCTGTTGGCACTGAGCTAAAATAATAGCTGGCGTAACGAGCTTAGGACTCAATATCGATTTGGATTGTGTATAATGTATGCAGTTCGTCCGACCTATGGCAGAAAATCGACCAAAACTGCATCGCGGTATAGACCAAAGCGCTCCCTTTGTATAGCATTCCCGAGGGTTTCGATATTCGTAAATTGCGACTATTTCAACACATTTCAAATATCAGTAATATTCTATTCGAAAGTAAAAAATTTTTTTAAAATTGATCCTTATACGAGTTTCACTGCAGTAAGACAAGAGAAATAAAAGTTAATTCTTTTTCGATTGTAAACACGATGATTCTTGACTTTCACGTTCGAGAGCCGATATCCCTATAGTATAGTAGTTGCATATCGTTGCTGCATGAGTTGCATCGAACGACTAAGCGTGGTACACCTCCTGACTCGGCTGCTCGCCTGATACCACCGATGCAACGTTGATGCACAAAGCGATGCACCGACACCGTCCGAGCCTCTCGAACGCGTTCTTTCCGAGTGAACGAACGCTCCGTTTTCTCCCCTCGGCGCTCTCCGTAGCCGAGAGAATCGTGTTATAATCACGATTTACCGAACTTTCCCCTTTCTGGACCTCGGAGTGACATGTCTATAATTTTGTTCTCCGAACAAATATGAATCATTCGAATTTACATCGTCGGGAAGATTCTCTTCGCGCGGGCTGACGAAACGTGGCCACTTCCACTTGACACGATAGTTTTAAGTATTACTTTTGGTTTACAGTGAAAAAAAAAGATTAGGTGGTAAAAGTAATAGTCATCTGGCAAAACTACTAGTGGATGAAGCTAATAGTTAGCTGGTAAAGCTAATCATTCGTCGGAAACTAATAGTTCGTTGGCACGACGATTGTTTTCTTTAAAAATAATTCCCCCCAACTTACTATTAGTTTTATCGTTTTTTTCGGTGTACAGAGTTAAATTGGTCGAAGGATTCAACCGTTTTAACAATATCTTTCACTGCGTTACTATCGCTAACGATCAAATTATAATAAATATTTGTTTCGTTGTATTTATATACCGAATTCGCGTCCGTTCTTCCGGTATTACGATGAACCTAATTATGAACGAAAAATGAATTAATTCGTATAATTGGCGATATAATTGCCGGAAAATAAACGACCATTGATTCCATTTGCACCGTATTGTCCGCTCGTACTGCCGCAGTGCAAATTTTTATAATTATTCCTATTCGACATAACGATAACTTCGAGTCTCGTGGATGATATGTATATATATATTTATCTACGAATAAGCGTTCTTCACACAGGTAAGACGCACGTGCCTCCGCAAGGAATCGTTTCGTCACGTGATCGCCGTGTACAGTTATACACAAAGTTCAGAGACGGCCTATGCCTCGTAGCCAAGAGCCGTCAAGGTCTGCGAGGCGAAGGAATACGAGCGGACAGCGCGGTCCGAGCAGTAAGTGGATTTGCCCGGTACGAGTAAGACTCGGCTAGTCCGGGTCTGTCATCTCGTATATCAAACGCGAACTTTTTTTTTTCCCAAAAACTCAATCGAATTTCACGAATTTCAAATCTTTCGATATATTTCGACATAAAATATTAAGCGATACAAATTTCTTAACGCAACTGTGATAATAGTGTAAAACGGGAGGATTTGTTTTTTTTTTTTCAAAGTTTGAGTCGCCGGTTTATCGCCGATTAAAATTCGTTGGCAATCGTCATTCGCCGACTTTTATATTCCTTACACGATTATTGCCGTATCCGCGATTCGCCGGCGCCCGTACGGTTCTTTGCGGTGGCTACCTTCTCGACGCGGGTTTAGTGCTGTAGCGATTTTCCGTAGAAACGAAACTGCTGGATGGGGCGACGAAAACTTTTTAATAAAAATAAAAAAAAATTATTGTCTCGACGATAAAATTAGTTTTTTCTGCAAATGAGAATTCAGTTCGGCGATTTTTTTATTGTTTCTTGACGTCGAATGAAACAGCCGTCGGCACGTGCGGCACGATGCGCACCTGTTTGTGAAACGAGCGTAACGCGAAGAACATTGACCGATCGACGAGATTGGAGGTGCCGAGCGTGTAGAGGCACTCCGATGGTCCAGTGAACGAGACGCGTGCCACGTTGCAGTTGGAAAATTCAAGTGCAGTAGACTCGAACCAAACAAGAATTATACATATAGTTGCGGCACTTCGTTTTTTCCACGACCTTCCGCGTGTGCTATGTAATCAAAATGAACCACGACTCGACGATATGCCATCAGTACTTTTATTACAGTCAACGACGGCAGCGTATCAGGTATATATTACACCTTCTTGACTTCTGAAAAAAAAAAAAAAAAAAAAAAAAAAAAAAATCGAATTGTCCTCTCAAAATCTTTAGATCGATAATGTTCGATAATTTCTTTTCAAACACTATACATAACTGCCATATAATAGAAACCGATACTATTTAAAACTTTTCAAGGTCGTCGTAAAAATTTGACTCGCAAATCTTTTGAATTGATTATCTTTGAATTTTAATTCAATTTTGAAAAAGTCTTATTTAAATTTCGAAATAATCTCATAAAATAAAAAAAAAATTACCAACATCGCGCTTGGATAATACGAATGCTGTAAGTTTCATAATCCGATCCAACGGCCATAATTTTCGAAAGACGTTATTTTCGATTTTGCGAAAAATGTCGGCAATCGTCGTCGGTAACCATTGCAATGACCTCGTTGCATGTGACATTGTATCGTTGACATTTTCGTATGGAGATCAAGGTTGAAAAAAAACCGATCGCTCGATCGAGAATAGAGGCCGATACTAGAATAATTCTCTAGCAGTACAACGCTCCATTATTGCCGGACAAATTTGTCGAATCGATTAGCGAAAAATTCAATTTAATTGTTACTAACTGTAGGCGCTAACTTGACCTTTATGCAATCGATGCTCGGAGAGAACATTTAACGCTTCTATAAACAGAGACACACGTGAATAGGAGATATTCTTTCATTGGCAGAGAGATATTCACCGAAAATACTTATGCAATCTGCCGAATGACTTTCGAGATTTTTTTTTTTCAAAATCGAGGCACAGAATTATGAAATAAACAAAATGGTTGAAGATTACGTGGTTTTTATGCTCCGAGACAATATCTCTTTTAAACTACGCGCGTCACTGTGCTGCAAGAGAAAAATATATTCCACGGCGTATCTAAACCAACGAATGACCGGATGATAGGAAAGCGAAGCCGTGAAGCTGCTTGAAATAAATACGAGACAAGAGCGAAGAATCGGCCGAGAGTCACGTCATTGTCTAGATGCGGAGGGCGCGACACCACTTCCGGGAGAGTCGGTGGTATAAAACTCCGTGTCGGAAGAGTCTTTGACACAATCGGCAGATCCAAGTATCCCTTCTTTATTATCTCTCTGCTCGCACGAGCAACAATAATACAATTCGGCCGAACCGCCGTGCGTAACGAACATTAGATACAATTTTTAACACGGACACGAAAAAAAAAGAATCATTTTTTTTTCCTTATCGTATGCTTTGAAATACGCGAAGCGCAGCTAACGTTTCGAAAAAATTGTTGAATATTCATTGCTTTCGATACGGAAACATTTTAAATGTCCCCAAAAACCGTTACAATCCTTCTGAAAATTCAATAAAATACGTGGTAAATGATCTCAAACAGCATTACGGGCCTTCGAGAGGCATTTACAACAATTCAAATTTCGTGTGGTCCTTAAAACGTCTTAAAACATCGCGCTTCTAAATTGTCATGAAATCGTATTCCCGATCTAAAAACCATAACTACGAGAGATGTTTTCACCTATAATTTTCGTTACAACACGCTGATGTGATCACTATTTTTTGATCTCCGCGATTAAATAATTTTTTATGATTTTCTCCGACGTCATTTATACGATCGATTGACCGGAATTGATATCGAGTACGTCAGTTCGTGTGGAACATCATCCGCCAAAGGATCGATGACACGCGAGCAAAAGCCGGTTTCTTCGCGTCGTCACTCGCTCTCCTATTCGCTACACCGCAAATGCTCGCTATGCTTACTTGGTGTATGTTGAACACAAATATCGCGCAGCAAAAGAGCAAAACTTGTGTACGCGGGCGCGAGGGCTGTGCCCGCAGAGAATTGCGAGTAAAAAAAAAACAATCGCGTAAAAAACGTTCGAACGGCGTCGATATCGTGAAATGCGTCACGCGTCGCAGTCCCGCTTATCGCATGAATCATGGCCCACACTCTTCGATCCCAAAGCAATACAAATTCGATTAGTAAATTGAAAGATTCTATAACGTCGATGAAAAAAAGAACGAAAAAAAAAAAAAAATCGTACCATCGATCGATTGGTCTTGCTGCGTGCGCACGACAAATACCCGATCTATGGCATTGCAGAAAAAAAAATTCTCAATTATACTCTTAGTTATTGCAAAATTCGTTATTCGCTTGTTAATCGATTCTATTAATAACAAATTATTAAAAATATTTTATTTAAAAAAAAATCAATTTTTTTTCTACATTATCAGCAATGAATCAAAGATCCAAAGATAGCATTACGCATATTATGTTATGTTACGTGTTTACGAGCCCTTTAGTTACACCCACAAGTTCCATGCATCACAGTGCCGGCCGATGGTCGTACGCGAGAGACTACCTGCGTAGTTTTGCGCATTTGCGGGGCAATTACTACTGAAAATACTACTACTGTTAAGCTATTACTCATACTATTTAAACGATCAATCTTAAGAAATAAACATAGTTACGCCGAACATTCATTGAGTCCCAATCTCATCAGTGTGGCGCTCATTTTTATGCAATAGTTATAAGATTTCCTATGAAATGTGGGTTGGCGATAAACAATAATAGCGGCGTGGGAGCTCGCGGTAGGCGTTACATCGGCGAGTTTTCATGATCGTGAGCCGATTACAACGCCTGAATATACAGTTGTGAAGCTCTCGGATGAGAAACAAGTGGGTCGTCGATAGCACACAGGTTGACCGAGCGATGGGCTATACGCTGCGGCTTCTCGTAACGGTCCTACGGACAGAGAAAAAAAAAACACCTCTGTCCGTAGCATAATTTCGCATTCTTCTCATTCGATCGATTAATCGATTATTACGATGAAATTGTTGCAGAGTTTGCGAGAGGCAGAGGGACGTCGATCGAGACAACGAAAGGGGCGAAGATGACGACGAGGATGAGAGTCCATTGGGCAGGTGGCCTCATCCCCTCAGTCCAGCATTGGCGTGTCTCGGATGCACGTTGGGCCTTTTCAACATAAGTAGGTTCGCCATTCTGAGCATCCAGTTTGGAGGTAAGTTCTGCTGTTCATGACGCAAATTTTTAATATGAAACACAAAAAAAAATTATCATTTGGAAAACCTATTTATGACCAAAAAAAATGGTGAAAAATTAGGAAAAATTCGTTCTCTTAAATAATTATTAAGTCTGCTAATGCATAATTTTTTTTTAGTAAACCGAAAGTCCAACGTGTGTTAGCAGTTTACTGTAACCATAAATAAAAATATATTTGTCTATAATTTTTTTTTATTTTAAAATAATATTTATGTCAGAGTATAATTCGTATTTTTTTTTAATTTTTAGCGAATTTTATTGTACAATTCCTCGTATTATCGTTGGTATTGGGTATCCCACTGCTGACCCTACAAGTGTGTTTGGGTCAAAGGCTGGCAGCCGGTGCTGTGGACATGTGGCGAATATCACCGGTGTTTCACGGCGTCGGAATCGCGCTACTCGTCGCTCAAGCATTCATCGGTATCTACAGTATTATCGGAGTATCGTGGATGTTTGTTTACTTCAGGTAAGTTGTTGATACTTCGATCGGTGAGAAAGTAAAATTCATTATTATCGAATATATTTTCGGTCACTGATAATATTAATATTTCCATACAGAGACTCGTTTATCACGAAGCAGGATAGGTATCGTTGGGCAGAACCTTTCCTCCATTATCGGGATGACGCAAGAACGTTACACAATACGACAGCGTACAAGTTACACGAGACGGTTCCCGATTACTTTAGCGGTGTGGTACTTCAACGGCATCATCTCAATGAACCCGACACTGGGGTCGTCACGCTAAAGTTTCAAGTTGCCTTCAATCTCGCTGTTGTTTGGATGATCGTTTTCGTCTCGTTGAGCAAAGGTATTTGACTCCAAAGAGTCACAAATCCTTCGCGTACAAAAGTCATTTATCTGGCCACGTATTACACTTATTTAATTTGATCACAAAAATAATATAAAAACGCGAAAAAATTCATTACAGAATAAAAAACGAGACTCTGAGTCTACGCTACGATTTTTTTTCAGAATTTTTTCACGATACTTAGTTCTTAAATCGGCTATGTAAACGTAATAACTGTTCAAAAATGACGAACGTATATTTAGTCATATTATTTAGACGCTTAAAAAAACATTTTCATTCATTTTATAAACAATTTTCGTTGTTATTCGTATTATTAATTGTCTTAGAAAAAATTAACGTTTTTTTCTCGTAGGTCTTCGTTCATATGGAAAAGTCGTTTACGTGTTCACATTGGTGCCGGTATTCGGCACACTGATCCTGTGTACGAAGCTCCTCGGTTTGACTCCGCCGGGTTCGATACACCAATTGTTTCCGGCGACGATTTGGAGTGAATTCTTCATTAACGGCAAGTCATGGGTCGCTGCGTCTTCCGAGGTCTTTCTCACGTGGGGCCTACTCGGCGCTGCGGCTATGCAGGTAACGGGCAACTTTTTTTCATCAACAGAATGCAGTGTCTCTCGAAGTCGTCGAGTTTCGAAGGGGAGGGAGTCGAGAATCGACATCGATGAAAATTCAGTCGGATTCGTCGACTCAAAAGATTTTTTAAAAAATTAATTGAATGTCTTTTCGCAGATTGCCGCTCACAACAAACATAAACATTTATTGCAACGCGATACGAGTCTCGTCGTAGTTTTGACTCTCGTCGTTCTGCTTCTCGCGGCTTTTTTAGCGAATACATGCGTACAGATATTGCGACACTACGGATACACGTATACGACGAGTTCCTTCGGTATGTATATTTTTTTACAAATGTTACATTTTTTTTTTACACATTACGCTTTTCTCTGAGAGGCGAATAACACTTATTTTTCGTTGTTGTTGATGTAGAAAAAATATCTGGATACACGTTTATGCGGCACGCGAATCAACCACCACCATCGGGATACACCAATACTCCGGAGAGATTCATGTCTCATGCCTCGTTTCTTCTTGGTCAACGTGTGGTCAGACCCGGGGCTGACCTCGGTACCGAGTCCGGTTACCAAGTACTCAGACTGTCGACCGAACTGGTGCCGGCAACGCTCGCCATTCTCGGCACCGAACAAGTCTCACCCTTTTGGGCTGTTCTGTTCTACTTTATACTAATACTCTTTGGAATCGCTCAACAGGTGAGACTGCCATCGATTTTCGATAAATTTCTTCATTTTCCGTACAAAATCTTCTCAGCCCCTAATTTTTTTTCTATTGTGAACATTTATTATCATTTAATAACGCGATACTTGAATAAATGAAATGATTCTTCAGTTTGCCGAGTAAAACATCGATGCATTGATTTCAATGAAACATTTGAACAAAAAAAAGGAAATGCAAAAACGATTCGACGGGTTAGAAAGTAAAATAAAATAACGATGCTTATTGCAACAATCTCCCGTTTCAGTTGGCCATATGGCATTGCGTGATAACGGGGATAATGGCGATCAACACAAAAATGATGAAACTATGGGAAACAACGATAACGTTCTTCAGCTGCGCGTGTGCCTACATATTGGGACTTCCTATGGCAACCGAGGTGAGTCTTCGTTTTATCGATTGTTTCTTTCGTCATTATGGTTTATCGGATTCCTTGACGAATTTATATCAAAAAACTCGTTCGTGATGTTATCCAGGCGCACCTACTAGAATCGATTGACTCACCTAACGAAACGTATATCTTATATCTTATCTCAAACGTCAGGTAATCTCTTTTATATCCAGAAACACCTTATCGGCATTGAATTGTACACTCTCGCGGCGGGTGGGGGACGCGAATCTAAGAATAACCGCGCGTTTCATAGTAGTTACAAACGCGTTTGAGTCATAGCAAACGCCTCCTAAAGAATATCACAGCTCGTGCGTTTCAGATAGTCGAAT
This sequence comes from Cryptus viduatorius, assembly GCA_964006125.1. NCBI lineage: Eukaryota > Metazoa > Arthropoda > Insecta > Hymenoptera > Ichneumonidae > Cryptus > Cryptus viduatorius. The sequence continues at coordinate 14,177,721 of OZ023221.1, forward strand.
CACATTCGTGCAGTTAACGATTCGAACAACAAGTGTTTTTATAAATATCGACGGTGCGCCGAACAAATAATTAACGATTACTCCGCTGCAATCTTTAACAGACCGACAAATTGTTGAATCTTTCGAAATTTGTAGCGCATTTAAGTTCAGAAACAATATTTTTTCATTGTCAATACTCAGCATTATTGTTGTAGCAATTAAGAATAACTTTTGTCAACGTAGACTCAGAGTTTCTCTGGCTGCACGCGCTAAATTGGCCATCACAGCGGTTCTTTCTAGAAAAATAATAATCGCGACTAACGAGTACCGTGTATACTATCTCACGCTTGATTAACCGACAATACAACTTAACAATCACGACAATCGCGACTCGAACAATACGACATAATATTATGAATCCCGCGCCGCATGTTCCAATGAGCCGTTGTTATTTTTGCGGCGATGCCGTCGGCGAGAGGTTTATGGTGGAGCACGTGGAGCAATGCGGTGCCGTTTTGGAGGAATGTCCCGACAAATGTGGTTCTTTCGTTCCGCGGCGAAATTTAAGATCTCATCTGAGGCAATGCGTCAAGAGGATTCACGTGGACTCGGCAAATGCGTCGCTGCGGCGGAACACTGTTTACGTTGCGCCCTTGAAGAACGATGAAACTTGGAAGGATAACGTATTCGCGGCTCTGAATCTTCTGCGTACGTCGGTGTCCGACGGCGAACGGGAACGACAGTGGATAAAGCAAAATTTGTCGATATACGCCGAACGCTTGGAGGCGGAAGAAAAATCTCTCGAATCATTGAAGCAAACGACTATACATGGATTACGAGACGCTCGGCAACGGGATATCGCAATCGACAGGGGACTTACGAATCTCGATAAAGCGTTGAACGACGTTGAGGAACGCATGTCCTCAAGTCTAAACGCGATTGCTTATAGATTACAGACTATCGAACGTAATCTCGCCGAAGAGAGAACGATGAACACGAGAACGCCGTCGAATTGTGAAACGGAGCTAAGAGAGTTGAAGAAATTCGTAGCCAAGGAGAGCGCTGTCGTTGGCGATCTTTGGGACAGTCAAACGAAGCGGATGAACGATTTGAAACTCGAACTCGAGATAAGATGCAAAATATCGAGAGAACTGGAAAATAAACAGGATATACTTTCGGAAAAAATTGATATAATGGTAAATGAAATAAGGAACCACGCGGAAGAGATAAGAAAGCAAAGCGAAAATGTGAAAAAATTAAAAACACAAATGAAAGAAGTGTGCGCCTTGTTGGAAGATCTCGTTGACGAACATTCGAAACGTTCGAGTTTTACAGTTCCCGAGGTTTGTGTCTGCAAACACGAAAATGTCGCTCCAGCTTCGACGAACGGTAGACTCTTGTGGCGCATCGATCGTTACAAAGAAAAAATTACGGAGGCCAAAGAGAACGATACTGTTATCTACAGTCCGATATTTCAGAACAAAGATTACGGATACACACTGAGAATGGAATTGTATCTCAACGGGCGCCGTCAGTGGAAGGGACGACACGTTATCGGATATCTTAGAGTGATCGAAGGCCCGTGGGATCCTTTACTCGATTGGCCGTGCGTCCTGCGCGCCACTGTGACCCTCAGAGATCAGGATAATCCCGCTAACAATATTAGAAAAATCGTTAAAACTCGATCACGAGGATTGGACGATAATGGCGATAGTCTCGAAAAAGACTCGGGATTATATATGTTCATACCGCACACGAGTCTCACGCGTTACGATGGTTTCACTAAACACGATGCGATGTTTCTCGATATACAGATTACAGAATTAGGAGGAAACTTGTCTATGTCTTCCCTCGTCGCGTAGAAAAAACTTAGGTACAATAATAGATCGAAACCACAGGCATATTATCGTGATTAGCAATTCTTATGATGTAAATATTTTTTTCAATTATATATTTTTTTTATTTACTCTCGAGATTAACATTTATCATTTTTCATTGATGCTGTATCATAATTTTTTTTTCTTTTTTTTTCAGTTCGGCATTTATGTTGTGTATTATCTGGACTATACCGTCGGCGGGGCCTGGTGGATAATGATACTATACCTCGTTCAAGTCGGTGCGGTATTCGCGGTACGCGGACGTCCGCACACAGGAGAGACTGTCGTAGCTGAATTATTTCCACCGACTGGAAGATGCATGCAACACTGGGCGGGACCCCTTCTTTCATTCACGTGGAATGTCGTTTTGCCAGTCGCCTTGATGGTAAGGAATCGAATGATTTTTCTATTTGAAATCGCAGTTTTTTCACCGAAACAAAGATATATCGGAAATTTCTTCTAATTTTTTTCTTACTTCTTTTACGAATGAACAAATGATTTAACGCGCGTTAATGTATTTAAAAAAAATATTTTTCAGGTTCTCAGTATCACGATCTTCAAGAGCAGCAGTTTTCGTGATCTGTACGTTTATCCAAGAACGACGCGCGATTATTGGTCCGTTTGGGCGCGTCAATTGGGCGCCGCAATTCAACTGACGCCGATTCTCATAATCCCAGGAGTGGCGATAATTCAAACATGTCGATACTTGAACAGCGGTCCACCAGATATATTCGATGTAAGGGTCCGAGTGAGTTCGTTAAAATTTGAGTTCCGAAAAAAAAAAAATCAATGTTTCCGTTGAAATATTTTACGAAAGAAAATCCTCTGTCTGTTATGCTATCCGCAAGACCGAGGAAGTGGAAGTAAATTGTAGACATTGCGAGCAATGCAATGCGAATGTAAGTGCCGATTTCTAACCGTACAGCAGTTACGCGATATAGCGACTCGAGTCAGGAGATGAATTTCATCGTTGCTAAAATTTCTCCATTCGGAGACAATACAAATGCGTTTTTTTTTTTCATATTGAACTAAAATTTTTACTAAAGTTTGTGTTTTTTTTTTATTTTTTAGCGTATTCAATTGCTCTACCGTCCCCACTTGGACACCGAAGACTCGCCGAGATCATTGACCCAATATGGAAACGATACGAGTACAAGTATTCATGGAAACGGTATTTTACCGTCCTCTACGGACGTGCCGTTCGAGGATCCACCGCCGAAGTACACACCACCGCCGAGTTACACCACAGCCACCGGTGCTAGAATAGCCAAAATGTTGCGACAGAGCTTTCGTCGTAGTGTGCGTAGGATAGCCAATGTTCTCGGCGAAACCAGCGCGCCGAGAACAAGACCCGCTCTTCAACCACCGCCGCCCGATTACGCGACCGTTCTCGTCGAGATGAATCAGAGCGTTCTGTCGCGCGATATAACAGTTCACGCGAGCGATACGCGACCCGATATCACAGATACGTCGAGTCCGCGCGCCCGTTCCGTCGATCGCCATCGTCCTAATACCATCGATCGTATGACGAGGATCAGCACTATAGATCGCAGCTCCGTGGAACGCACCCACTCGACGATGGACAGAGGCCGGAGAACGTACAATAACAGCGGTACCTCGAACCTCACCGCCGCCGATGTGGCGAATCTCTTGCGCAGCAGTATTCGTCGAGGTACCGCTCGCACGCAGCAAAGTCTTTGCCGAAGTTCGATTCACGACGGTACAACGAACGCGGCATCGGCGGAGAATCTCGTTAACGCAGCGGCACCCATAGGCGAGGATTCTCTCGTATTCAACAAAGATGCGCCTCTAGTCCACGAAACCGAAAACGACGATAACGACGATGACGAAAAGAAGACTGTTAACGAAATGGATAATTCTGTTTCTGTGATATAGAGACTCATGCACCGTTTAGTTTCGAAAGTGTGTCATGTGTTATTAATGATTATTTATCACTTTTTTTTTCTTTTTTTTTTTACGTAGGAACTTTTTCTCTCGCTCGTTCGAGAGTCGTGAGAAACGATGTTGCAATTTCAGAGAGATGGTCAATATTAATAATTAGTGAGTGAATGATGACGTTGATGAAAAAAAAGTGCATTATTACATCTATATGATAATTATAGTTCTATAGTCATTGGATCGATGAGATTTAACGTGTACGACATATATAATGTACGCAATGGATATAACGAGTCGAAAAAAAAATCGTTTTTTATTTCGTTAAGTACTCATGAGCTTCGCGAAGAGAGGACGACGGGTGAGAGATTGTTACGTCGATTGCACAAACGGCATGTTCGGTTCCGATAAGCTTTGTTTATCACTGTAAATGTGTTCAAATGGAATTTTTCGAATTTAAACGTTACACACGAAACTCCAATAATTCGCGATTTTTCGTCGCGATTTGTTCGGCTGTGTGTGTGTGCGCGCGCGCGTGCGAGTGTTAGCTTTCGTGTAAAAATTGTACTCTACGTCGATCGACGATTAATTTCTGTAAATACTGTTCATTATATATATTATTATTATTATTATTATTACTATTACTCTGTCAGGTTTAACAATTTCACGAAATATCTCATTCCTGACTCTATAATACGATAGTCGATTCAACGAATCGATCGAACGTTCAACTCCGTCCAATGTGTGTCTTTGCTCCGCTCATTTACCAATGTTGGTCTAATAAATTGTTATACGAAGCCCTTGATATCGCGAGAATTGAATTTTTAAAAATTCCATGCTGATCTACGAATTTAATTTGTCAATCGCAAACAAGTAACGAATTAACACGCATCACGATGATACAAAAAAAAAGACGATAAAAAATTGCGTCGAGACTGTAGAATAGTCGTTGAAATCTTTGTTGCTTTTTCCTTGCGTTAAGTATAACCCGCTATACCTGATATTATGGACCACAATAAAGTTTTTATGTTCTTTTATACGTTTGCGAAATTGAAACTTATTTTTCCTCACCTCGAATATCGCGAGTTTATAGGATTTATACGCGGCGCATTTAAGTCAACTCCGATTTTAGAAAAATTTAATTTATTGCGATTCTACTTCCGGTTCGAAAATTCCAATTACTCACCGGAAGTTGTAATTAAAATTTTTTTTTTACCTATTGATGTAAAAAGTAATTATTTCTTATCGGAAAGGAGTTGATAAATTGGAAAGGGTTGACAAATTACCAAAAGATTCTTTGCTGGCCATTGGCATATACTTTATTAGAAGGTTTTTTGTTTATATGACAGATAAATTATTACTGTTTCTATTTGCACATTACAGAAAGTTGGAACATTAAAAAAAGGTATCATTACAAGTAATCTCGCGAAGTGGATGGGATAGAAAACAAGAGTAAATATATATGTATACATCGTAAAATTTTACCTCTTGTCTCAATGCATGCATATCCTTCTTAATACATAAACGAGTTTTTTAAAAAATATTATGCATCGCCAATAAACTTGCGTCATATAAACTAAATTAAGCCGCCGGGTTTCTCAAATGTTATAGTACATTAACGATCTCATAATAATTAATAGACAGTACGGATTAGACGATCGTAACCGATATAAACTTTGTAGGGATCGCTTGGGTAATTATTAATTCGTTAGATTGCGCTGTTTAGTTCAAAGCCGTGGATATCAAAACGGCTACGCCGCGTTCGTAGAAACTATGCGGATCCTGATTAGTCGCGGTGTTCAAATCGACCGTAAATAATAATTCGGTCCTCGTGCTGTTCAGATAAACCGGTAGCGACAATTTTCCTTTTCTCACTTCTTCGGTAGACGAACGAACCCATCTCAGCATTGTGACCGGTAAGTCAGTCATTATCGTTGACGTGAGATAAAGCTGATTGTCTTTGCACAAAGCTCCCTGCAGCTTCAGCCCGGTGACGGCGAAAGAACAGTCATCCGTGGAGATATTGTCACCGTCGCCGATCGTTACGTCCAGCTGAAGCTCCTCGAGGGACCAACTGTTCGCTTGAGCGATGCACTGCCTCGTTGCTGTTATGTAAGCCTCGGGATTCAACAAACCGCCGAGCCAAACCGGAAAACTCTGCAATAATTACAATTACAAAGACATTATTAAGAATTCGGTGAAAAGTTATTACGCGATTCGTTTTAAAATTTGTCTACGAATGTCGTTCAAGAGAAAACAAAAAAGTTTGAGGTAAACGAACCTTAATCTCTTTGGCACCACCTTGCGAGACCAAACGAGATACTTCTTGCAGCTGCGAAACTCTGTGACTGAAATCTGTGATCCATTGAATAACCGTGCAGCCCCTCGGCACTGTGTATCGCCTCCAACCGGCAGGGAGAATACCCTTCACTAATTCTGATAGCATTGTACGATGATAGTTTGTTTGCTTCTTTTCGCCCTGTAGAATAAAAAATAACAAATTTTTTGGTTGCAGCGAATCACAACGGCAATAAAATAGTTTCACACTTTTTTTTCCGACATCGAGACGCTTCACAAAACTTACTTGGCAAATGAGAACGACGTCTTCAAGATCGTGTATAACGTCTTGCAGTAGTTTAGCACCGCTGTTGACTTCCCTCTCGAAGTAACGATACAGAGGATCTTTGATATTCTCGACGGTTCTCTTGAGCGTTTGAAGATTTTTCGGAAGTAATTGCAACCAAGTGGATGCCGAATTGTGTAAAACTTTCATCCACGACGGTCGTCCGTCGGCCTCAGCTTCGCGCGGCGCGTCGAGCGACTCGTCGTTCGAATAAGCCAATTCGTCTTCGTCTTCGAGTTGCTGCATCTTCAGAAGTTTCGAGACGAGATCCGTTCCTCTCGTGGTTAGCAATACCTTCTCAGCGTTGTTGGGCAAACCGAGCCACGACGGTGTCTGACGATCGGAAAGCGACTCGATCCATTTCAAGAAATGATCTCTCCTCGTGCCATCGGGCATCGTGATGTGTCGCTGATTTCCCTGATTTCCACCGTCGACATTAGCGACCAGAGCAAAGTCCGCTTCAAATGATCGCGGAGTGAACAACTTTCTCAAGAAAGACGCGAGCAAACGCTGATCGAAATCGTTGTCGATTTTTCCACCGTAGATACACTGAGACAAAAGCGTCACCAACGCGTCCCACGGTACCTTCTCCGGCGGTAAATTCGTTCGTCCCATTGCCGTTGCTTCTATCCAAGTATCGAGAGTGTCACAGGCAACGCGAAGATCGCTCTCGTTGAACTCGTAATGCTTTGCCCATCCGAGCGGCGAGTATCGCAGTCGTTCCTGCACGATGGCGTGGAACCACGCGAGCAAAAAGTAAAGTCTCGCTCTCTCGTTCGGTGCTTTCATCATTCTCGATGCCGGAACTGTGCTGAACGTACGCAAAAGATTTGCCCTTATACCGGGCGGTGGTTCGAAAACGAATATTCTTCCGGCTCTCAGCAAATTCACCGGTACTTTCGGATTGATTTCCATCGTTAGGAAGAGTCGGAAGCCCGCGTGAGGCTGCAGACTGTAGAATTTTTTCTCCAACTGAACGAGCCACTGCGGCGCGAGATGCACGTTCTTCAGCATCACCCATCGACCCGATTTCACCGCCATATTTATAGCGCGATCCGCTTGATTGAATCCCTCGGCCGAACCAATTGCAATACTGACGATTTGTTTTCCCAATTCAGCGGCGAGATCGTCCACTCTGCCGGACGCGTCGAAGCCGGGAACCGAACATAGCAACGCCGGTACTGCGGCCTTCAGTTGATTTTCGACGACCGACGCGAAGTCCAATTCCACCTCAGCGGCTGCCATGAAACTTTCACCGAGAGCCGATGTAATGAACAACGAGGCGGCTGCCATAACGCGATCCGGACGGAACGCTTGGATCATCAAAAGCTGATAAATCGACGTTCCCGTCGCCGAAAGAGGTTTTTCCTCTTCCCACAATTTCGGCACCGAATTTTCCGGTGTCGGCGATTGTAACCACGCAGCAAAGTCCGAATGTTCTTGAATATTTTGCGAAAGTTTTTTGAACGCCGGGAGTCTTATACTCAAACGCATCATTGCTTCTTGTTGCTCGGAGCTCAGACTCGGTACCGGAGGACCGCGAATGTTTAATACGCCCTCTTTGCCACGAAGGAAAAACGTGAATTCGCTGTCGTAAGTCGATTCGCTCGCTATTCCCTTGAGATGAATGCGACAGAGCAAAAGTGCGAAAGTCAGACGATCGGCGTGCAACATTCCTCGCGCCACGCGCTCGTAACATACGGAGAAAAGATCACTCGTTATCAGCGAGAGTCTCTGCGTGTAATCCGATATACCGGATAATTTAGAGTTTTGCGAAAGTACGGAGGTGAAAATGTCGAGGAACATCTTCAACGAGTATTGGTAGAGGAAGTGTATCTGATTGAGACTATCCATTGTGAAATACATGTTGGAACACGCCTGCGATAATGGCATATATTGCTGCGAAACAGTCTCGATTTCTGCGATAACTTTGTCGGTTTCCTCGACTTTACGGCTAATATCAGCGGCTTCTTGTTTCAGAGTCTCGAGAGTCGTTATCACGGAGTCGTCATCGAGGATCTTACCCTTCGCGTCGTTCAATGCTTGTAGCAATGATTTTTCGAGTTGCCGCAGTCGCAAGTGGAATTCACCCTGCAACTTCAGTAGATCCGAGCGCTTCTCGTCGATGTCCGGACGCTCGGCTTTGAGAACTTGATTCAGGCATTGGCTCTGCAATGAGCTTCTCGTTACCGTGAAGTTCACGAAAGTAACTCGCGAGCATATATCCGGTGGGAATTCGACGGTTGGATCTCTCGTTGACAAGAAGATAACGAACGATGGTGACAAATCGATGTCCTGATCGCCGAGAGTGATGAGTACGCGGCCACCAGTTCGCCGCAGTTCTCGATTCAGTACGGGATTCAAAATTGGATCGTAATTCTCGACGTCTTGCACCAGCAACGGATTACCGAAACGCAATGCGCTCTCGAGATTCTTTCTGAACGAATCGTCCAGGAAACTCGTCTTCGTTATTTTTCGCTCCTTAAACTCGTTCATTATGAATTCCGTTGCTTGTCCCGAAGGATCAATTATCAATGGATAACGATTGAAGCGCTTCAACATTATAGCGTTTTCCGTGCAAAGATCGTCCGTCGGCAATGCGTTCGCTTGCCATCTCAATCTTTCGTCCGGATTCGACAGATATTCCGTTCTCGCGATGTCCGGTCGGAATTGTAGATTTGCGTGTTGGAGATGTTGACACCATGTGGTGAATAGATTTTGACGATACTGCAAAAAAAATGTACATTACGACAATGACGATTTTCTATCATTACTGTTGTTAGTGAATTTAGTTTTTTGTCATTCGTTTGCTTTGCAATAAGAGAATAACTTACGTGTTGGTCAAAGTATCCAGCGTAAGCTAAGAATGCGGAACTCAGCAGAACATCGCCGATTATCGTCGACATTTGACTGCGGAAAGTCTCGCTGGTGGCTTCCCATCTTTCCCTTTCGATTACCAGAGACTTTATGAGAGCTATCGATCTGTCTACTTTTCCCTGAACGTTCTCCAGATCTGTTTTGATCGCCTGCGCTTGCGATATAAGCTGCGCGTATTCCTCTTTATACGAAGCAATGCTGAGCTCGAGCTGAGCTATCAGATTCTTCACCTCCTCACCCTTAGCTTTGTTAGTTTCTGCCTGACGCTCCAAGGAGTAGAGCTCATCGCGCAGTGGCTCGACGCGCTTCAGCATGTCGGCGTATTCAATCTAAGAAATATCCTCATTACATCGATCGAACTTTCGCACCAAATTACCTATTTTCTTAATTCTAGAAAACGACATATGTATCTGGCGAAGTCGCGTCGATTCAAGAAAATCTTCAATAAAAAAAAATAAAGGCAAAAAAAAGCAAAATGTTTTTTTTTTCCTCACCTGTGCAGTCGCCCATTTAACCATAGGACCGCAAGCCATACTGGCGCGATTGACTTTCTCAAAGTTGTAGTCAGGATTGCTAAGGTAGCGACTCTTCATCTTGTCGCGAACCTCGTCGCTACGAAAATGTTGCGATCAGTAATAAGTTTGGTTTTTGAGTTCGTCGACGCGAGGTAATTCGTGTCATATAAACCAAAAGTTAGCTTACGAATATATATATATATATATATCTTTTTAGCAAGTTAATAATTTTGATTAGAGAACGTTTTTTTGGGTTACAGACGAATCGTTACAACATTTGGATCGTTCGATCGAGTCTCATGTACAACTTAAGTTAGTGACAAATTGTATCGTTCGCTGGGGTTAGCATGCAGTAACAGGACGAAAGTTATGTCCGCAAAAAAAGAAAAAAATTAAATAAGTAATAATCGAATAAGTAGTAGCGACCTGCCGTTCTGTTTGCGTTATTCATAATTGACGAGCCAATTCGACTGTGACAATTGCGCCGAAATAAAAAAAAAAAGAGAAAAAAAAATAATTAGCTGAACGTAGAAAATCAAAATTATAATATATATAATCACCGCTTGTTAATATTGTGCCGAATATTTTCTGAAGCATTTTTAGCGGTGCATTTGTGATGCGATGTGCGGGCGGTCGATAAAAGAATGGGAAACAATTTTACGGTGCGCTACGGTTTTTTCAAACGAATTGCTATTTTACGAGGAAATAAAAAGAAGAAATAACGCGAATGAGAGAACGCGATAAATAATAAACAGTGAATAATTGATTGATCGTCGTACGTTACGCTGCCGAATCGTCGTCTATCAATATTAACACCGATAATAACGTGATTCTGGAATTGCATCGAAACAGTAAGTCCTGAGACTTGTTTTTCCGATACGTGAAAATTGTTTTTCGCATAAGCTACTAATTGGTTCAAATGGAAACGAAAGAAACGTTGAGTTTGGAATGCTTACGTTATGTCCTCAGTACTGAAATTAGAGACTATGGTATTGATAAAATTGTCTCTCATGATGACAGCGCGTATAGATTTCCAGTCGCTGGCATTTTCGCCGAGCAATAGGCAGATAGACTCCAGTGCAACCTTGACGATAGCTGGTGGGTTCGCCATGGAACGAACCTCGACCAAATGATGTTTCTTTATCGACTTGACCGCTGTACGACACAAAATGAGAAAAAACAAAACGATATCATGTAGAGTAACAAGGAAGAATAAATTTGCGCAGGCAATAGGGCCAGTTACGATTATAGTTATACGAGGCGATAAGCGGGCGCGCGGGCTGCAGCAGGCGGCAAGTTGCATCGGACGATATCGATACCTATAAAGTTAGAGTACTTATTGCTGAAAAACAACGATAAATCTTCTATTTACAAGTCCCATTGCTCTCCCGCAAATGCAATTCGTTCTTTTGTTCTTTTAAATTAATTCGTCATATGTTTAATTTCTGTGAAATATCGTTAAAATCGAATAGCGTCGTATATTTAGAATAATCGCTAATACCCGAGAAATTTTTGCATTCGAACATTCGAATAAATTGCATTTGCGTGAAAAACTGCGGATGAGCTTAACAAAAAAATCAACCAACAATCACTAAGATTAAATTAAACAATAACATGTAACAAGCAATAATAGTATTAAGGTGTTGTTGATTAGAGTCCCAGCCTAGCGTCGAACATTATTCATCATGGCCCATTAGCGAGCTTCCCTTACGTGATGTCCTCAGTGTTGAAATTGACGATAGTAGGTATGAAGCTGTCCTTCATAGTAACCGCGCGTATCTGCTTCCAATCGGTTGCGGTTTCTCCGAGCAACAAGCACATCGATTCTAAAGCGACCTTTACGATTGCGGGTGGATTTGCCATGGAACGGATCTCCACCAGATGCTGACGCTTTATTCCTTTCACGGCTACGCTTGATCGTGAAATTCGTCAACACAACACACGACAAACATTCCACATTTTCCAATTGGCCAGATAGCGAAATTGCGCCAAACTTTGTTTTTCACGATTTCAAACATTTTAAAGAATCTATATTTCCAATCGATTTTTCTTTATAGATGTTGAATTTCAAATCGTGAAATCGCGAATTAAGATCCGAATTGCGATTCGGAGAATTTCCTTCTTGTAAAAATGTAAATATTCCAAAAGGAAAGTTTGCGCAACAACTCTATTGCTTTCGATAGCTATCGACGACGCGCGACGATACCGAAATAAAATAGTTTTTTGGTAACGAAAGAACATAAAGTACGTACCGTTTTGTGCATCGATTACAGCGGGTTCGACTTGCGCAAGATCGGCCATTACGTCTTCCCTCTTTTGATCGATAGCCACAGTTTGAATGGCGAGTTGTTGCTGAATTTCTTGACTCTGAACTTTCTTCTTTTCAGCCTCCTGCTGATCTTTGACCATTTGACGCAATTTCGCGTTTGCCGCTTCGTTCTTAGCTTGTAATTCCTACGAAATAAACATATGATTTCATAAGTATCATATGACAATTCCGTTATGCACATAAATGGGAAACGAGACTTCGCTATCGATAAATGTTTACTTGAGACTTGACGGCGAGACTCTTCTGCATCTCTTCGACCTGCTCGACGGTCTCGGCGATTTTGCTGAGACCAACATTCAAGTGCAGCTGTTGTTCCTCCAAATCACTGCGTTTTTCGCGATACAACTTGACGAAGTGATTGATAAAATCGAGATAATGGCGCGGCGTTATCGCCATTGTTCTGCTGCCGCGTTTGGCCAGTCTGCCGTTGGCTTTGTGAAGCGTTTGATGAACGTAGACACAGGCGTTTATCACAGCATCGCGGTGCATCGGTTGTCCCGGAATAAGCGAGCAAACGGACGGGAAAAAGTCCGGACACTTCCACGACGGTCGTTCAAGATCGACGCGACTAGTGAACTCCTTGCCGACTTGGAACAATGCGTTGTCGGACCAATCGCCGAACCAATTGAGAACGCAACGGTTAAACAGCGCCGGCGATGTTGCGGCGCGATCCTTGAGACCGTCGGTACTCGGATTCATCGTAAAGACAACGTGCAAATTCTTCATAACTTGTCCGGTGAACCATTTGTAAAGTTCCTCGTTGGAATCGAGCATCAGACCTTCTCGCTGAGCTCCTTCCTTGCACTGCGTCATTAGCGTCGTGTACTCATCGCCCTCGAAGAGACCCGGTACTTCACCGTTAGCCAGAAGTGTATTCATACGCTCGAGGAATCCGGAATCGAGAACATTCGATTCGTCAAGAATAAAAGCGATCTTCTCGTCCTTACAACCCGAACGACGGAGTACCTGACGCAGATCCTCGTCGAAATCTTCGCCGGTGTACTTGTTGTGAACCTATAGTACGAATCAAAGAATTTTTAAGAAACGGAAGTCCAATGATAGGGAAATAGAAAAATTAATATCTTTCCATCGATAACGATTTTTGGGAATCTATCAAAAACGCGAAGGAAATAACGTACCTTGATTTGGAATATCGACAGACCATTCATCCATGCAACAAATCTCGACAGAGTCGTCTTACCAGCACCAGAGACACCGATTAACAGTAGATGTCCCTGTGGCTGACGGAAAATTCTGTCAATTCGCAATACATGTTCGAGAACCTCGTCGAACAGTACCAGCGGTACGTCCAACTCCTCTTCGTAGAATACTTTCAGTCTCGCGCGCACGTAGTCCCGCAATTCTTGACGATTTACGGGAACGTAATCCTTCGACAGCCAATTGCTGTAGAGTATCGGCCTCGCGAGAGCTTTTTCGCGATCGACACCCATGAAATGTTTGAGAGCGACAACGTCGATGTTCTTGTTGGTCCACGCGCGTTCCGAATCCTCGACCAAACGATCTTGGAAAAGACGAAGCGCTTCGTGAGCCCAGAGACGCACGAGACCTTCGACCGAAAGACTATCAAGGGGCCTTATAGCTTCACATATTCCGCGAACCCAACGCGTCATTTCACGAGGAGAATACACGTAGTGCGGCTGCATATCTTGGGTGAAACGCTCCTGGGAGGCCAAGTAGAACTCGACCATTGCATTTGTCAAAGGCTCCGCGTAACCTCTCAGGGAAGGCGTCAACCTGTAAAAAAAAAGTTTCGATCGTATTTACTCATTTGAAAGACAATTGACCGAGTGATACGTTTGCAGTGAAAAAAAAAAATTATTAGCTGTTAGAATTAATAGTTAAATGGAACTCTTTAAAAAAATAGGTCTGTTAACAAACAATTAGTTTTTCCAACTGATCATTTTTTTCAGTGTAACGAATTTTCCATTAAAACAAATTTTTTTGGAAGTACAGAAAAATATGATTATTTCGTTTGATAATTTCTTCACAAACCTCAGCATAGCGCGCGTGAACGTTCCATAAATCTGCTTGAGCGAAGTTTCGCCCGGATAATCGACGTATATGACGGGGACGTGACGAAGGAATCGGTGACTGAGAGGTTTTCTTCCGGGATCCGTCGGTGGATTGCAAGCGCCGACGAACTGAATGCGTTCCAGTGATACCCACGCCTGATCGCTTGTACGATAGAATCCTCGATGTTCGACGAGTTGTCGCAGGAATGAAATTACACGCTGAGTTCCGTAGTTATCCATGTCTGGTAAATTTATCTCGTCGCAGAAGAGAACGAGCCATTTGCCCAATTGAACCGGCGAGAGTACAACGCCGTTCGGTGTCTTGCGATACTCGCAGTAATGATCGAATGTCTTGAGCAACAATTCTGGTGTCGTTGCGGACGAGAAATTCAGACCCACAACTTCCATGTCCGGCAGAGCACGTAACGCCGAGAAGAGAGTCATTGTCTTTCCGGAACCCGGCGGACCACAGAGTACTGGAAGAATTTTCTATGTATTACAATTTCGAACAATAAAAAAATCGTGAATAGTCACGAATATTGCATATGAATGTGTTTTCGGCTAATTTAAGAATCGCAATCGGTATTTTATTGTAATTCTACGATACGATGTTTTAAGATTCTCTAAGTGCTTTTTGAAAACATTTTGCATATTTTTACTCAATTCCCAGAAGTCCCGTAACGTTTTTTGGAGACAAATGGTAATTTAATTTTTTGTCACCTATCACCATTAAATTTTAACTCCGCTTCCAGAATAACTGCGAATGGATTTCAATTAAAATTTGACTTACCAAGAGGTTTGTGCTCTGCGAGCCAAGTGTACAGCAGACTCTCGTGTCTGACGGTATCCAGAGTTGGGACGACGATATCGGGACTCGCAACTTTGTGAGTTTCTACCTCAATCTGCGGCACTTTATTGCTCCACGGTAGCCATTCACCGTGAATATTAACTTCGAAGTCAATAATCGCTATGTTGACCTGAGACGGTAGTGGAACAGTGGTAATTGATCGAACGAAATCTCCGAGATCCGAGCGAACCTTGAGCTTCGCGTCGCCGGCAAAACTCCACAAAAGTGCGTATACCAGGCACTTTGGCATGTATCGCTCGAGTTGCTCGCTTGGCAACGGAAAATCTACGTGCGCGTGATTGTACTGCAGAACATTGCGAACAGCTTGATTGAGCATCGAGAACAGGGAACTCAGAGCTCGAAGTCTCGTGAAATCCATAATGTGTTCCTGTTTCATTGCGTATTCCAAGCATCTCACGACTAGGCCATCGGGTGCGAAATAACTTTGGAATATACTTGCAACTTCGCGCTGTACTTGAAGAGCCGGCGAAACGGTGTCCTCCTTCTCGGTCTTCTTTCCAAGATTATCCTCGTCGCCGTCTTCCAATGGTATGTTCTTCAATCGTAGCATGTAATTCTCGAATATCATTTCAGTGGAAAGAACGTCTTCGGAAAACCAAACCATACCGCAACGCGAAACAGTCGCCAGTGTGGCGTACTTGAGATCCTGTACTTCGAACATAACGCGAACATTCGGCGGTAAACTCAAACGCTCACCGTTCGGCAATGTCAACAGTTTATTGTCATCGAGAACCGAATTCAAGTTCTCGACCCACTCAGGATCGACGTCGCCGTCGAATATTATCCACTGTCGTTTGTTTATCTCGCCGCGCACGTTGTCTATTATCTTACGAAGTATGTGCGTAAAGAGACCGTCGGTCCATTCGCGAGTATTCGGATCGAGAACACCGTATAGCGTTTCTTTGCTGATGGCTTTGGGATCGATCACGTGAGCAACACCCTCGACCCCTTCGAAACGCTCGAGGGCCTTCAACAACACTTTCCAGGCTGTTGTTTTTCCCGAACCGCTGGGACCCACCATCATGAGTCCGTGATTGAGATTGCAGATTTGATAGAGTTGCAGTACCTTGAAAAATTACATTACTGTCTTAGTATTGTGAATAATATCTGCGAACTACGAATAAACGATTTACGTGCAGAGGATGCGAGCGACACTAATTTATCACAGGCGGCAATATACACAAAGACCTATCATCACATGACCGGCGACACAGAGTTGAGACATTTTTTTTTCATAATTAACAGTCAATTGCTAATGAGGAAATTATTCTTTTTTTTATAGCCTTCGATGATTTTTGGAAAATTATTCGTTTGCACATGAATTTCAGTATTTCAGTAAATACCATCAATAAATATTGTCAATTACGAAAAAACGAACAAAGTTTCGTTCGTATAATGTACCACTCTGCGTCGAGAACAACGAACGTATTTATTTCGATCTCACCTTTTCAACCCAAGTCTCACCGACCGTTTCCTGAGCGTGCATTCGATAAACATTGTTGAATAATTAGGAATTCATTGTACAAACTACAGACGATATGTACAATTTTTCTTTTTTTTGAAGATCGCACCGTTGAGTTGCGTAATAAATGCATATTAAAAGAGAACGACCATAAATAGAGTTTAACTAAATCGGGGATATTTTTCGCATAACAGTAATGAAGTAATGAACGAGATGAAGAAGTGTATCTACACGCGAATCTCGATATTTAACGTTGTCATTACCTTCTCTTGCCAGGCGCCGCCTTGTTCGTCGCCTTCGCCGCATACGAGATACTCCTCCGCGCAGACTTTTCTGATTTGATCCTTCAGACCTGTGACGATCGAAAAAATGGGTTCGGATATACGTTTCTCTGATATATTAAGCCACAATTTTTTGTGATTCGCCAATGTACGTACCCTTCATTTCGGCGCGAGTATAATTCACGTTGGGGAACACATCGTTTAGAAGACTGAACAACAATGGAATATCTTCGGCAACGAGTTTCGGTACCATAGTCTCGCAAACCGATTGTATGAGAATCTCTTGTTCGGGTAAATTCTCCGCGATCGATGCCTCGTCTATGTCTGTGTCGCCGCGATTATGCATGCCTTCCTTGATCTTCTGTATTCTATCGCGTTTCACGTTACCGGCAGAAATCAGCACGGACTTCAGTGCACGAAGACCGAAGTCGTAGTGAGACTGATTCGATAGTTGCTCATCGCACAATCTGAATGATGAAAAAAACATGTTTAAGGGAAGAAACTAACAGCTTAAATATTAGAGCAGAAAAACAAATCACAATATTAGATTGATATCTTCATCTTGAAACTGAATTGAAGTCGTGTATTTAAAATTTGAATTTGAAGCCTCAGATCGACTAAATTTAACCAAATTATTGTTTTTAAAAAATTACTATTCTTTTTACCATTTGAAAGATTATTGAACGTTAACAATAAAAAAATTAATATTTTTTACAACATATAATGTCTATTTTTTTGTATAAAATTGAAACGCATTTAGAAAAAAAAGTTTTGAGAAGTATGGATCGACTGGAAACGTACTTGAAGAATGGAACGATTTTGCAAGCGAGTTTCTCGGCGGATCGAAATCCTTGACTGAAGAGCATAACCTCAGCGATGAGTTGTCTGTCGGGAGTGGTCATTGCGAGAGATCTGAAGAGCTTCTTCAAGTTATCCGGTAGATTCGATCGTCCGGCGTAACCGGGATTCATCGTGATGAAAATCGCCATGTCGGTCGATACTTTGACTTGTTTGCCGACGAGTTCAACGCACAGTGTGCCACCCTTCTTGCCCTCCATTTGGCTCTTCAGCGCTTCTTGTATAGTCTGAACCTGTTGAGAGACTGCGGACAGCATGCGTTCCTCCAGACGATTAAACTCATCGAAACATCCCCACGCGCCGACTTGACACAATCCGACAAAGATACGTCCCATAGCTTGGAAATCGAATGTCTCGTCGCAATTGAAGACGAGAACGAAGCGTCCGAGTTGATGACCGAGAGCTTTGACTGATTCGGTTTTTCCCGTACCCGCCGGTCCAAACGGCGAACCACCGAGACGAGCTTCCAGCGCCTGAGTCATCGTCAAGTAGCAACGATCGGTCAAAGGTGTCTGTACGAGTCTATCCTGTACACCGAGATACTCGAAACCGTAGAAGAATTTCGCATTAGCCATGTGAATTGTGAGCTGTTGCAAGACTTCAGTCTGTCGTGGATCGAAGTAGAATCGCATCTCGCAAAGCCACTCGAAAGCTTTGGGATTCGATACCTTATTGCTTATCAAGCGTCTCGTTACCGTTCTCTTGTGGACGAATTCGTTTATCAGATGTTCTAATTTCTTTCGTCTCAAAGCCGGTTGTTCCTGGAGAACGGAATCGGCGAGAACATTGAGCGTTCCTTCGACTTGAAGCAAAACTCTCTCCAGAGCATTTTTGCTCGGATCGGCCTGTGCCTCGTGCAAAGCAGCTTCAACATCTTCGGACCACAAAATTTGCGCTGCCAATACGATTATCTGCGCCTGATAATTGTCGCACCAAGTCATAAACGCCTGAGCATTTATGTTGCCATCTTTGAACTGTTTTATATCTTGAACCGCTTTCGCAAGACTCGACGCCAGTGTGACTCGCATTTCTTTCTCCACAAGTGTCAACCACTCGTTAATCTTCGGAAAATCGATTGTGGAAACCGGAGTTTGGAAATTAACTTCTTCCCCTTCCCTCGATGCTATACCGGTGATAACCGTGCAATCCTCGTTCAGAAGAATAGCCGCTACGCCCGCAAACATTTTCTTGAAGTGTTTCTGCAGTCTCGCGACATTCTTACTGTTACCTATTATCTCGAGAAGATCCTCGTCACCGACGAAGTAGAATCGCGGGAACGACGTTCTCTCGCGTTCGAGATACTCGCCGAGCGCCTTCTGTATTTTGCCGAGAAGATCAGCTAGTCGTTCCAAAGCTCTCTGAACACCGGGGATATTCAGAACGTCCATAACCATCGGTGACTTCGAGACTTTCTTCATGAGACCGAGAAATTCGGAACTGATACTCTGGAATCTCGATGTCTCGACGGGCAACAGAGTCTTAATATCGGCGCTACCGGAAAATATTCCTTCGAGATAAACCCATCGTCGCTGTACGTCGATCCAAACGTCGAACAGGGCATTTATTCTGTTCAATTTTTCTTCCCACGTTAATGCCTCTTCTTCGAATACTTTGTAGTACGGCGACAATTTCATCGCTGCGACGGAATTTATGTGTTCCTTGACTTTGTTAAAGAGATCGTCCCAACCGCGTATCAGGCGACACTTTTGCTGATAGTTGATAAGATCGAGTTCGTAGGTTTGCCAAGATTCGCGCACTTGTTTCAAAAATTCTTCCAACGCCATTTCTCCCTGAGCGACGAGTATTATGTCCTTAACGATTGCCTCGTTTTTCTGCAAATTAACGTCCCAAACTTGACCGAGCGTAAGCTCGCTGAGGATCCAATTGACGCGCAGTTGTTTGGTCAATTGTTTCCAGTGTCTCTCTTTGAGAGCATCAGATTTCAGCTCAATTATCATCATGTTGACTTTGATGTAACTCTGCAACATCTTCTTTACGTATTCGTACGATGAGTATTGTCTCAATCTCGCCGGTAATTCCTTCAGTTGTCCCATCATCGTGTCTAACTGTTGTCGAAGTTTACGCGGCTGTACCGATAGCCACGGTTTCTCTCGCGTTTCGTCTATCTGAGCCCAGATGCGCGACAACTCGGACCACACGCCCCGCAAGTCTTGAAGCTCTTCGAAGACAACTTGCATTCTATCCTCGCTGGTGGAGACACCGCCGGGTTCTTGCAGCTCGAGGGCTTCTTTGGCTTTGGCAACGTTATCGCGTTCTTCCTTAAGCCTCGCGAATTTGCTTTCGAACAGTTGTATCTGCGAAAGGGCCTCATCGGGTCGCAGGTGTCCCTCGACGGGTTTGCCGCGTTCCCAATCGCTTAGGAAATCTGTTGTTCTCGTTTCCACGGCTTTGTCCTCAGCGACGATCTTCATTTGTAACGATGCCACTTGGGTCTGTATGCTCGTGTCTTTGCGCTTTATTATTTCGTTGAAAGCGCCCCATTCGCCCTCTATATTATCAACGTGAAGCCAGGAAGTCGGAAATTGGAAGCGTTGGCGCTCGAGTATTCGCTGTCCCTCGCGATAAACGTCGACTTGCTTTTCCCATGCTTTCATCTTTCGTTTCAACGATTGAACGTATGTTATGAAACCAACAGCGTCGGTTGTGCTCGCCGCTTCAATCGATTGCTGCTCGAGATCGCTACGAGACTTCGATACCTGCGAGTGGAAACTCGCCATCTCGTTGCCGAGCAACGAGCCAAACTTGCCGAGAGTTTCCTTGTGCCATGAGTCGTATTTCAGCGATACTTTGCTCTGGACTTTCGCAAAATCAATCACCACGGGTCCAAATTCGCGTCTCGTGTCGGACGTGTCGAATGTCGTACGCGTTTTCTTTATGTCGTTTAAGCATTTCATCCACAGATTTATATCTTCGCCGAGTTTGCCGTAGAGATTGTCGGGTTGAAGGTCCCACAGCGCTTGATATCTCAACCATTGATCAACGTAATCAGCAACGTCCTTCATTTTCGACTCGACAGCGTCATACGCCGCTTCCAAAGGTTGCTTACCGCTCGGCAATTTCGTTAATAAGTTTCTATATGTACCGGACTCGGGTTTGTCAAGACCGACCTGATACCGGGAACTCTGAAGACGCGACTGCGAAGTGACGATCGCTTGCCACGCGAACAATTGTTGCATTATCTGAAATCTCGCGTCCTCGATACTCGGATAAAGATACATCGTCTGATTCGTTATTCTAACTTCGTGAATTTGATTTTGTATCTTGGGATCGCCACCGGGTTTGTGAGTCGGCTGTGCTGGTGCGTCCGTATCCATCGAAAGATCGACCTCCTTTTTCTGTCCCATCAAAGCGTCGGTCCACGCCTTCACGCCGGCTTCCAATCGCGCCGCCAAATTCTTCTCAACCTCCTCGTCGAGTCTCGCTACCCAAATGTGCAAATTCGAATAATTCTTCAGCGATAATTCGTCGACGGATTTTTGAATTTTCGCCAATATATCGGCAAATGTGTTGGCAGAGTAGGGACATGTCTCCAACGATCGAACGTCGACGTCTAACTGCTCCTCGACGACGAGCAAATCCTCGACTTTCTCTTGGAATAGAATTACTATGTCGGAGAGACGTTGAACGTAAGGATCGAGTTTGTAACTTTCCCAAACTAAAGCGATACCCTATAAAAAACAGTTGTTTTATCGGTAAAGTGGAATATTTTTAATATGAAAGACGTTTGCGATATACGAACCTCCGATATCAACGACAGAACGTCCTTTCGCATTCCAGCAACCAGAGGAATGATACTTGCTTTATCCTCGATCTAAGGAACGCGCAAAATCCATTAAAATTTCCTTTAATCTATTAGATTTTTTTACAACACGATCACCAATACGCATGTACGACACAAATAACATTGTCATTCGGATAGTTTCGATATAACAGCTCATATATGGTGTGGCAAATGTTTCAGTCATTGATCGATTTTTTTTTAGCAGAAAATAACAATCCATTGTAAGAACTTTTGTTTTTTATCGATATTATATTATTTGTGAGGAATTTCACGATAATACCCAAAAACGTTAAATATTAATATCACCGACAGTACACGTTTCGTCATTCATGATATTTTTTTTCTAATACAGATCATTAAAAGTAGAAATATTTATGCTTCGGTGACTGAAACATTCACCGGATAATGCAAAAAAAAAACTTATCATAATTTTTTTTTTTCGAAGCGATATTTAAAATAATTTCAATGCCTCGAAGTGGTTTCGAAATATCGAACGGGGATTTTGTTAACATAATAGATATGGTACGGTAATTGTATTCAAGATGCAAGCTCGCCTATGGATATACGTAAAAAGAAATGAAAATTTTATAAAAATTACATGGAGGTTTTACAACAAAATTTGTTTTTGTCGCGAAATCGCGTATCGCGTATCGATGCGTTCACGTGGCTACACATAACTAAGCAGGCAATAATACAATTATAAATTGCAAGATTAATTAGGCAAGATGCATTATTGAGCGGAAATCATCGTGTTTATGACTACCTTTAACGTGGGACAGTGGGGACTCCGATTGGTAAGCTAAAAAACATTGTGGAGATCGGAGGGATTAAAACCTTCCATAAAAAAATCAATGACTAGCCTCACGATCTTTCGTGCTATCGACTAGCGTTGACTATCATTATTATATCTTTGACACGACTCAATCTATCTTTTTTTTATTTAATTTTTTTGGTGAAACACCGAAACGTTTTTTCATAATACATTTTTTCATGTATATCATGTATATCTGTGACTTCATCGAGATGAGTAAATAAAAAGTTCTTCGTCGCTGACTTACCTTTTCCAAGGTTCGTTCGTACGTTCGCATGCTCTCGATGAGACTAATCGCGAATGGATAAAGCTGATTGGCCTGATGAGCCTTATTCACGATAGCGAGCGGCACGCGGAATCCGAGATTCTTCAAGTTTCTCACTTCCTTCGAAAGCGTTATTATTTCGGGCAGGAAGTTGACTTTGAGTTTGAGAACATTTCCACGTCCCGAACGCGAACGTACGCTCTCAATCGTAAAAATTCGTCCGGTAACGCCGATGTTGCGTTGCTGAACTTTGCGCGCCCAGTCGTCGAATATTTCTTGAGTTGAGAGCTTCAAACGAAAACTATCGCCGTCCGCTTTGAGCTTTTGACCTTCGATGTGATTTTCCCAACCCTTTCCTGCGAACATATTCCAAAAATATAAATGACCGACAAAAAAGCGTATTGATTTTTTTTATGTTAGTAAATGTTTTTTTCAATAATAAAAAAATAACTCCTTCTACATGTTGTTATATTAGAACGCGCGATTTTTTTTACATGACCAATACACCCGTACAAACAATCAATCGCATGCGAGTTTCTGATAAGATTTTATTTATTGATAGAAAAAATAAATCGCGCTTTTTAACCTGAAATTGTCTTTGAGTTTTTTTATTCTATTATTATAGTACTCAATCGATGAAATTTTCATTTGGCTAAAACAAATCATTATTTGTATAATATCGATATAACAAAAAAACTTACCGAGTACGTCTTCGACGCGTTTCAAGTACATGGTAAGCTGATAGTCTATTTGCTTCACCCAAATGATCGATCCAGAGATGGGCGGTATATCCCTCACCATACTCATCTTGCAGCATTTGCTCTGAGAATATTGCACCTTGAATTTTTCGTGCAGCGCCTCGATATCGTCTTTAACACGTTGTATGAGTTGAGTCTGATATTCTCGTATAGCACCACGAATGTGGGGCCTCACGAAAAGAGCGTTGAAGCGCGAGAATATTCTGAACATCTCGTTCGCATTTTTCGCCGTTCCGAGTTGATCTCTCAGATGCGCGGTAATTCTCGCCTCAACGCGTTCGATACGTTCCTCGTATCTATGAACCGCCGCTTCCCACGACTCCAAACCTTCCTTCGTAATATCGAGACAATCGACTTCCTTGACGTTCTCGTACGCGAGATTGACTTCGCTTATCGCGTTCGCATCGGCGGCGTCGAGAGCGAATTCAACTTTAGGATTCTCGTTGTCGGCGTTCTCCATACTTGGATTCGCGTTGTTTTGACGAACGGTCGGTCGCAGTACGCGAACAATAACGGCGCGCAATTGTTCGTGCTGACGACGAAAGCGTCTCATGTGCTCCATTCGCGTTTGTAGTTTCTTGTGCGCGAGCGATACTCTCCATACCATTTTCATGTGCTCATCGCGTTTCTTTTTAATAACGTCGCGCAGCAAACCCGTTAATTTGTCGTACTCATCGTCCCACGTGATAAATACATCGAAACATTGGCACATTACTTTCTCAAAATCATCGAAAGGTATGTGCATCAGTCTACGGGTCCCGAGAACTTTGAGAAGCTGTTGTCCCAAATCTCGCGATATAGCCTCAACCAATCGCAATACGCGTTGGATGGGATATTTTGTGCTTCGAATTTTTCTCAAATGCATGAATATCTGTTGTATCGCGGCGCGAATTCTCTCGAGTTCGGTGGCAGATAACAAATCGTTTATTGGGAAATCTTTCATGAGGGGATTATAATCGTTCACGGTAGCTAATGCCTGTTTAAGGCCCGTATCCGTGTCGAAACTCACGGTAGCGTGGAAACGCTTACCGTACTTTAGTATATCGAGAGTTAAAGTTATTTCGATGCTCTCGCGTTTCTCCTGAATGCGATGCAACGCTCTCTCGAGATTGAGCCAAAAGGATATTTCCTGAAGAGCCGTACCGGACTCCGGGTCGCGATTGAGCTTCGTGACTTTCTGTATCTCCTTTATCCATCTGTTCACACCGTTTTGCAATTGATTGAGAAAAGTCGAATCCTCGACTTTGTCACCGAAATCCGCTACTTTCGGCTTTCGATTTTCCTCGGCACATTGCTTGATTACTTGCAATACGACCGGATGTATCGGCAACGATATCTCGGGAATGTCGATGTTCTGCTGGAGATGCAAAAGACCCATTTCGAGTTCGGCTATTTTTTTCTCAACCGATGGCGCCATTTTATCACCGTCGCGGTCCGCGCGGCCGGTTTCTTTGACGTAACTCTTGAAAAAAGGAGCCATAGTTTTGCTTATCGCGTGCAGCGTTTCGTACGGCGGACCGTCCGGATAATTGACGATTCGCAATTGCGATGGTATCGACTTATCCGCTTCTATTACTGTTCCTCTCTTCGTCAGTACGATTGAGGACATTTTTGGATTTGTGAAATAAATTTCGTTGGAAATGTGGTACATGGCGCTCTCCTTCTCCTCCTCTCCTTCGCCACTGTCCTCGTCTGTGGACATTAAAAGGAATCCAGTTACAAGCTGACAATTTGCATCGTTAGTTTTTGTTTCAGTGAATTGTTCGTTTTTAGTTTATTCCGTATTTCGTAAGTTTGGCTCATCATTTTTTTCGTATAAATGTGTATCTACGGTCCTTAGGGGATTTATCTTAAGTGTAAATGTAAACGCCCTATCTATTCAGAATACTCAACCTAATAATCATTAATTGCATTGATAATATATGGAAAATCTGTTATGCCATCGGCCAAAGAGTAGTAGTGCCCGTTAATTATATAAAAATGTAATATTAATTGTAACAAAGTATATAAAAATGTTAAGTCAAACTTATGTTTTAACTCCATTATTAATTTCTATGTAAGGAATGTTTAATATCGGAACAAACGTTGCAAAATTATCTACAAAAATGTCTGTTCATTTTTCAACTAACGAAAATATAAATTAAAAATACATTTTTTTTATTACAACATTGAACATAAATTGTCTGACAGTGGTATTTTATAATCTGTTATATGACGCGCTTCTCAAACGCTATCGCATATGTACTGTCAGTCACATTATATACGTATAATTTTCATTGTCGCAAGCGTACATTCTAATAATCGACAGAATGGAAAGACGGAATGGAGTTAAAAAAATTGATTTACTCCGGAAGTATCGTTGCGACTGTTGTGAATATAATGGCGAATGAGCAAATGTATGTTTATCGTATGGGTCAATAGATGAACGAAAAAAAAACGTTTTCTGAGAACCAATTGAACTAAGTCAGTTTGTTTTCTGTTGGAACTGTCCGTTAATACTGCTGTTGATAAATGTTGGTGATTTCGGGAATTTATATTCATTACTACGGTCGATAAATACATGTAAAACAAAATGGAGCTAAAAAAGTAAAGCCGCTATATTATCGTAAATACAGTTGAAAAAATGATGAGCAATGAATGGAAGAGTGAGGTATGATTGAGTCAGATTATCATTGATTTTTGTAGGAAGTCGGGCGTTCTGTCATCATTGATTGCAGCGACAATATACCGTTACTTCGGCAAGAATGGTAATGGAGGAAGGCACGTAAGTGTCGTGTGGGCGAGAGGTATGGAGGGGGGAAGGGGCAATGTGCGAAATTTTCGATACGACTTGACGAATTGATAAAAATAAGTTATTAACCTTTCATCGAGCTTCTCTGTATGCAGAGGGCCCAGACTTGTGAGTCCCCAATGAATTTTCTGATGCATTCTTGATTATTCTTCTCCTCGAGCGCCCAGTTAAAAGCGGGCGGTACTCCATCTTCGTCGGGTGCGAGAATCGGCACGATTTTACGAAGAAAAATCACGAATGTCGCGTGATCAACGACAGCGATATTTTGCGACTCGGGCGATGGCTCGCCAGAGCCGTCCAACGAATCGCCCATCGCGAATATCTAACTATTGTCTCGGTTATTTGTAGAGCTACCGGTTATGTATTAAATTTTTCGCGATTTTATGAGCGAGATGTGGCTGCCCGCAGTCGCCAACTGTCACTTCGCTCGAGCTGACTCAGAGCCGCATTCGCGATTGGTGGAGCAGGGAAGGGGAAATTCGAAACGACGACAGAGACACGGGTACCGGCGAAATTATATCAAGAAACTCGATAACGATAAGTACATTTTCTATTTCATCGACAACACGACCGCGCGCGCGATGTGAGAGAGATTCTCCTCCTCCAAGCTTTCAGTGTTTGTGCGGCCAGACCAGGCGGTTAACAATGTTTTAACATAAGGCGTACCGTCGACCGACCCAACAAAGACTTAATTTGGTAGCGACATGATTATTGCGGTAAGTCATTATGATACAAATTCCTTTGTTAAAATATTTATGTAAGTAGTCGTATAGGATGTAAGGTCTGGTGTATTTATTGTACTTTTTATAATCATGAATATTTTATTTAGAAAACTTGATATCAACGAAATTAATTATAAATAACAATACTTTTTTGGATCTCGGATTTCACACATCCGATTTGTATAAGTTATTCCTAATCTAATAAGTGTTAACATTTTTTATATCGAACATGGTTTTCGTCATAACTTTTGCCGTAAAATGAGACACGCTATCCGCCGCCACGAGTGCATATGAATTCGCGTCAATGCCGTCAATCGCATCAACAGCGATCGCGGTGGCGCGAGTGCGCGTATTGCTTCATTTAAAAAATCTATTCCTAGTAATGTAAAAAAAAGGTAACAATTGGTAAAAATATATATATCTTAATGAATTTATCTAAATGTGGTGTGGATGTACGTATCAAAAGCTATGAAAGAACAGTAATGTGTTTTGATGAGTGTTAAAGATGTGAGCATTTGTTTCACGACTATTATATCGCGATGTTTTATTTATTAATTTATTTTTTACTTTAAAAATGCAGACGCACCCGTTTTTGCGTTATTCAGAGTCAAACAAATTGAAACAAAAAAAAAATTGGTGCATATTTAATTCGCACGTTGTTTTTTTTCTATATAAATAAAAAAATAATCAATAATTTACGTTGTGCCATTTTTTTTCTCTTGTGTTATACCGTTTATAAAAAATAGTTAGAGGTATGTAACTCGATAACAGCTCAATGGAAACTGAGCCAAAAATGGCAAAAATAAATTGAGTCGCGCGTGAGAAAATCGACCAACGCCGAGTCAACGATTAACAGTAACTATATGGTAATGCCTCTCGAAATATCAGACTATAGTAGGGGCCTGAAGAACGGCCGGCGCCCTTCGAACTTTCAGGGCTTCGGGACTCATCGTGCGATTTTGCTTTGCAATTTGATTGTAATCGTACATAACGGCGAGTCCGCCGTCCTGATGAGGTTTTCGCGTATAAGTTTTGCCGGGCGTCGGAGTTTTTTGTTGATCCACCGGCGGTGGCGTAGTATAGAAAGCATCGGCCGCGATGCTGCCCTCTTCTTCCTCCTCTTTCCGATATCGTCGATGTTTTACTCTGAGAATCGAGTAAACGCCGACCGCAATCAGCACAATGAGCAAAAGAAGACCGACCGCGGCGGCTGCCGCGATAACTCGCATTTCCGTCGGATCGCGGACTGTTAATTTCAGGTTCGTCGAATCTTGTCCTTTCTCACTTTCGATCAACAGAGTATAAACTCGCGCGTCCTCCTTCTGTAAATCGCGAATCTCTAATTTCGCCCAATAACAATTCGTCACGATTTTGTTTTCCGTTATCGGCTCCAGAGGCAGAGCTTCGTACTTTGGACTGATACTTTCTCCTGAAAAAAAAAAAAAAAAAAATGAATTCCGCATTAGTAATACGAAAATGACAAAAGGATCAAATTCTCATTTATCGTTAAAAATGCATAGGAAGTATTAAAAAAAAATTCAATAAAAGCAATCCATGGAAGATCCATGGAGGCGATGATAAGTCGGTAACAAAGCTGTAATGCATTTCATTCAATTGCGGGAAATTTCATCGGTAAAATGAAATTATTATCATTTTCGGAATTTTTGAATGTAAAATTAAAGATCCAAAATCTTTTAAGATCCTTAAAAAAAGGATTACAGTTTTCGTTACCGACTGAATCTCTTTATATCGCCTTAAAAATGCCAAGTAATGTTAAAAAAAATTGCAAATGAAAATAACCATGATTTATTAATGTATTTCAAAGATGCACACCGGCCCTTATGTGAGAACTGCCCCATTGCCACGCAACGATTCGGGGAGGCGGACGCGAGCAGAAACGCGATTTTAGGCGATGAATAGGTTCTCCGACCCATCCAACGGATTCGTAAAAACCCTTATCGGCGGCGGAAGGTCGCGGCTGGATTTCTGGCGGACCGGAAACGTGCAGATGATAACGAGCGTCGCTCGGCATCTCTCTGCGCACCCCGTTTATTACGTTGTACGCAACACAGCGATATTCTCCCTCATCCGACCAAACGATCTTCCGTATTTCCAAACGGCGTCCGGCAATCTTGTCGCTCGCTGGATTGTCGACCATTTCGGAACTACCGCCGCGCATGTGTACCCATCGGTAATTCGGCGATGGATTCGCCTCAAATTCAGCGCAGATAAAAGGTTCCACGGTTGACCCCAACATTGCGATTACCTCTGTCTCGCCGGCAGTAGCGTTCAAAATATTGTCGTTCACAATTAATCGCGGTCCATCTGGTGATTAATTAAAATTCATTATTATATCATAAAGATTGAGTTGTATACATTTTTTTAAATTTTGAATTGAGAGAACTGATAGTTAATTGATTCAACGCTTTTATTTTAAGGACTTGTTTCAGCTAACTATAAATTCCTCAATTCATCATTTTTTTCAGCGTTCAATTTTTTTCATTTTTTTGTTCAATTCAGGACATTTTTTTTGGAAAAACCGAAAAATTAAAAAAAAAAATTTAAGACGATGTGACAAATTCTGTCGGTAACAAAAATGGTAATGCATTTATTTCAAGAATTTCGAACATTTTTGGATAAATGAAAATGATTACTTCATTCCCGTGTCTTCGGTGCGTAGTCGTTAGTGGAGGAATAAATGGATTGTTGTTTTTGTAACTGGTGCTACGATAGCGTGGGCGGGAGATTTCCCTCGAATTCCCTCGAAAATGTTCGAAGAAAAAGTCCGATTTTCGCGAATTTCAACTTACATTGTACATCGAGTCTGTAATTTGCCGGTTGACTTTCTCCCATAACGTTGACGGCTTTGCATGTGTACAGTCCAATGTCTTCCCTCTTCACGGGTTCGAATCTTACTTCCGATACCACGAAGCTGCCGTTACGGTGCGTTCGATTATTCGTCAATTGATCGATGTTTTCTAATCCGCTCAATGACACGGAATCCTTAAACCATTTTATCGTCGCTGGTGGATTAGCGTCGGCTGTGCACTTGATGCTCATGAAACTTAATGAGTCTTCGAGAGCCGCTGGGAGGAGTCGCGGACTTGTTTCCAGTCGTACCTCCGGCGAGTCTGCAATTACATTCAGTATTTAGCACCTTTTCTTCATTACCCGTTATTAAATGCCGCGCTAGTGGCAATTTTTACGATGATTTTTAAACGCAGATAATCAGTCAAAATACTGTAAAAAAAGAATGTTCTTTTGTATCGCGAGAAGAGAGGACTAAAAATGGTTATTTGGCATTTTTCTTGTATACAAAAAATCCTGGAGAAAAATAAATACCGTAAGGAAATCTCTTCTCGACAATACACTGTTCTTTGTTATTTGCTTCGGTGTCGTGCAAAAGGAACATATGTAGCGCGAGTACCGTACAACGTGTTCGTATGCCGTTTCGTATCGTCATGCGTCGTAGAATTTTGTGTGCATTCGAGTGACCGAGGCGTAAAGCCCGAGGTATTCAAAGTCTTTGTTTTTTTCATTGACGAGGCAAGCAATTAAAAATGATTCATAAACATACGAAAAAAAAAAAAAAACGGCGGTATCAGACTTACAGTGAATATCCAGCCGACACTCAGCGATCGCTGGTAGCGGACTCGTAGGATGAAGGCTGAGGCATCTGATAGGTAGACCGTGATTTTCGCGACGTCCGCGAATCCTCAGGAGACTATGCGCCGCCCAAGTCCTTGGATTGTCCACTTCGGTGGCGTTTGTTTGCTCTCTCAGGGGTTCGATCTCATCACCACCTATGAACCTGTTTTCCCAATTGTTTTTTATTTAAAAAAATTTTTTTTATATATTTTTGTAAAACAATCACTTAGCGCTTTTTTTTATTCGCTCCAATTTACATTATTACGCCTAAAATCTTTTTCGATGAAATAATGTAATTTCTATTGCATTTCGTGTTTTAACTGCTTTATCAATTTTTTTTTTAACTTTTTATATATTTTTTCAAGAACCATTGTAATGCTCTACTCTTCTCAATCCGCTCCGTCGTAAATCGTAAAATCATTTTTGGAGAAATATCGTTACGCTATTTACCATTTGTATCCGAAGTGTCTTGTCGATTTTTTTTTTTGCGTTGGATATCGTTTTTAAGGACATTAGGCTGCGATTTTCCAATCTTCTCTAATTTGCATTATTAGAATTGCAATTGTCTTCGAGAAAATAACGTTATTTGAATTGCGTTTCGCATTGCGGCTCTTCTTCACAGCGTCATTGATCGAATCATTGGGGATTGGAATATGATTAAGTAGCGATTGCCACTGCAAGGCTAACCGACCGTCCCGAGATTTGCGGAACGTTCGAATTGAAGTTCTATTATTTATACGTTTTATTAGCGGATGCTTTAGCATTACGTTATGTTAGAAGGTAAATAAGGAGCGGCTATCGTCGCTAGAGCATGAAACGGAAAAGAGCGTCGTTGCTGCTGGACGGCCCTTTCCTCCCGGCGGAGCTGCGGAGGGACGACGTTCCGGCCTCTTGCGCCTCTCACTCCCAAGTTCTATACATTATTCCAAGTTACTCTACGGTAAAGCACTACCATTGTGGATGGATCTTCTTTTTACTTGGTTAATAGAACCGCGACACCGACTGTCGCAATAATATGTGGTGAAATATTCTTATGCTCTGATGCTTAGTGGTATATCCTCTTTACTTCGGATCTATTCAAGAATCTTACAACAAAACTATGATCCATTGATTCTTTACGAATTTTATGTACATTTTTGACATTCCGAATGCAAATAAACAATAAACATATATTTTTATTCAACAAAAGAATTTTTTTTTGCAAAAAATTATTGTAAAATATATGGAATTTTTTTAAGGGTTTGTTTTTAGAACGCAACGCGAACTATATTTTGGAAATAAAAATGTGTACTATTTGTGAATTTTTCGAAATTATGGTAACTATGCAATTACGAAAAAACATCTTAATTAATAATAAGATTTCATGAATAATCTTCGATTACAATAAGTTAAACGTCTCGTGTTCAAAGTTAGGGGTTTGGCGTTTTTTTTTTTTTTTTCGTAAACAATATGTTATTTTTCCGTTGCGGAAATTCAATACACCCACCGAAGGAAACGAGATCGCTATCGTACCGGTTGTAATATTAGGGGGTCACCTATGAACAGTTTGGAAATTGTTAAACCGTCACCTACCACTTTATTACCGCAGGGGGATTTCCGTATCTTGATACACAGGATATCGTGACTTCCTGACCCTCCCTCAATGTTAAGGCACCGGACAGAACGGTTCCCCCGTATTCCAAGCGCGGTATTCTCGGTTTTACTGAAAAATAATTGGATTATAATTATAGAATTGCATTAAAATGAGAATCAATAATCATTTTCGGTTTTCCATTACATCGAAAAGAATTATTAGCTGGGAGAACGAATAATTAATTGACTGAGTTTTTTTTTTAGTGTAAATGAAATCGGGATAATTGACCGGTAATTGAATTGATAATTGATAATAGGTCGCGCCGAATTTCAATAGTTCCGTTATCACGAAATTCGATTCATGGCGATCTTTTTTTTTTGTTTTTTTTTTCGATACCTCTGACAAGTAAACGCGACGCCAATGAAGTAAGTGCATCCTGTCTTGTAAAATCTCCGGGTGTCACCTGACACTCCCAAAAACCGTCGTCGAAATCGAGCGAAGCACGTCGAATAAGAAGGGTGCAGTCGCTGTCGCGACCCCCCGCCCACTCGTATTTGTCCGGATGCATACCGACGGGTTTCCGGTCCTTTTGCCAGATGCACTGACCTCGTTTGTCGACTACCTTGCATCGCAATTTCACATCTTCGCCCGACGAAACTTCCTGATAGGTCGGCGGTGTTTCCGAAAATCGTTGTTCACAAAAACACCATCTGCTGCCTGCGATCGTCAAAAACGTTACGGCGACAAGCAACAACGAGGGATGATGCATTTTAACCACCGTTGACCTTCGACACTGTTTATTATAAGATTAGAAATCCTTTCGTCACTTTTCAATCGTCCGCTGCATTCTTCGGTGCAATCATTATTTCGTAAAAAGTCAATTCATCTCTGAATCACAGTTATTTCATTTTTAATACGAATTTGCAAATAGATTTAATCGAATCCATTATCGTTGCAAAAAACTTTTTTTCAATATCATGATATGCACAATCTTTGATACATTCTTCGATATGATTATTATTTTGTAAAGTCAATTTATTTCTCAATCCCAGTTATCGCATTTTTAATAAAAATTAGTAAATAAATTTAATAGGATGCATTATTTTTTTTAGATAATTTATCGATATTATTATTATTTTGTAAAAAATAAATTGCCGTTATATTTTATTTAATGCAAATTCGTAAATAGATGTAATAAGTATTTTATATCATTTCTTTTTTTCAATCACTTTGGTTTCGGAGCACATATCTCTCGAGAATTATTTGAAAAATCCACTTTCGGCGAATTTTCCGACATCGAGCAAAAAATGATCGTAGATCGAAGAGATCCGCGAATTGTGATCGATAAGTCCCGTTAAGTGAATGCAACTTTGAATTGACGTTCGCGGTTCAGAGGCTCGCTTGATGGAACTGGACAACGAGTCGTACTCAGTGGCTGAACGTGGACTGACTCCGACACTGCAAGCGGAAGACACGGACCCCAAACGTAGGAGCCATGCGTGCGTATCCAACCCTGTCTCCTCTCTTGGCTATCCTTATTATTCGAGCGTGTTATCATTATGCCATGCTACGCTAAGCTTTGCTACCCGCACATGCTGTTCTATATTCTATATATTCACTCTCGTGCTGTTTCCCGCGCGAGGAAACTAGTATCCCCCGTGTTGCATGGGCTCTCACATTGTTCTTATGCATCGCCCACAGCAAAGGCAAGCAAAGTGCATATATTAAAAAACCGCATCGAACCCCTACCGAAAAATCCTTCCCAGGCTTTGACGCGTAATCGCATCCCCGATAGAAGTTCGATGACCCTTGTAAGCAAAGATTTCATTATTCAGCCGACACAAATGTTACGGAAATAACGAGAAACTTTCTCTGTAATCAAATAATATAACACTTATGCACTGAGGTCTTTATTTTTACATTTTTTCGTCGATTTATAAATACGTTTTTTATTTTTTATTTTATCGCTCGTGATAACGTTGATATATGGATATTTATAAGATTTTTCCTGCGAGGATTACAAATGATTATTCGGCAATAAGAATAATAAATACATTCTAAAATAAAACTGAATACTGTCGGTATTTTTCTTTACGTTATTTTTTGTATTTTATTTGTAATGCAGATTTTAGTAATGCAAATCTAATAATTAAAAAATATAATGTTTGAATGGAAATCTACATTTTTTCCGGTATATTAGTGATAGATTACGCAAAATGTGAAATGCTTCTTGAATTTCTGAACTGACGAAAGTTTCAAGTAGTCCTAGTTGGTCTATCATAGTGGGGGAGTATGGCGGGAATATTTGGCAATAAGACAGACTTTCTAAGGAGCCATGGATCAGTGTGAATCGGGACCTGAGTCAGTGCATCACTCTTGAAAGATACGTCAACCCTTATATTTGCGTGTACCACATGATACATATTAGGATTCAGACATAATTGTGTAGTATCATAAAAGAAAAACCACCTTCAATGGTAATTTTGATTTATAAGCACATCGTATTATACCAGTACATGCTCTACATTCCAACATATAATTTTTTATTATGCACGCGATTGTACGATGAATCTATGCTGCCTCTTTCGTCAAAGTAAAAGTCGACTAGTAAATCCAGTGCCATGTCTCTGCAGTGAACTGACGATGAAAAAAAATTACGTTTCCAGGACTTTGGCTTCCCATAGAATTGTTTTCTCTCAGCCAATAGTCTGCTAATTCCGTATCATCGATACTTAACTTTCGTTCTGCTCCGTTTATTTTCCGATAAGCTTTCAATCGTTTACCTACCCGCTCTTTTTCTGTCACAAAACTATGAAATTACGAATTTAATTGCAAGAAAAATAGCAAAATATGCTTTTTCTTCTAAGTAAACTGACATTTTTTTTGTAAGAAAGTATATGGACGCTATATTGCCGCACGTATTTTCACATCTCTTTATCGCAACAAATAAGTCTCCGGAATCCGGTTTCTTCATTTCAGCGGAACTTTGTCAAAAATCAATATTTCAAAATTTAATCAGCGTGAAATCGAAATCCTAAGATGTTATTATTTTTTTTGCGTAATGAATGATTACATTTTTGACTACAGCAAGAAAACGTAAAAGTACATTACGATACTCAAAAACTTTGACGAATGTGAGTTTGTCGCACGAGCAGAAGGAGAGTTTATTTATATATTGTTTATTTACGTGATCCTTCCACTATTGTGCAATATGTGATTTATAACCGCTTTTATATGCTTAAATAAAAAGTATCTTCTCGCTGTAGTTGTCTATTTTATTCAAAAATTAAATAATTATACACTACTTAGAGGTATACTCCGGAACACGCCGTCAGCGCCATCAGTCGATCGTTACGGTAACATTTTCGACCTAAGTGTATGTGGTGGGCTCGTCCTTTTATAATATTTGTCCACCCGGTCGGTACGACGTGTTGCGAGGTGACGTCCATTCGCGCTAACGCCAACTCGATTATTTAGCGCTCGATTGTAAAACGTTTATTGTCCGATAGTCCATCGCACCGAACGACATTTTGACGTATATGATGTTGGAGCCAATTGATACTTTGCGCTATAGTCCGTCCGGTAGGTCAATTCATCCGACGATTCGTCCATTCGAGCTATTAATGTTTCGGCGTTTAGCCCTATCGTGATTCATATATTTCGCGGGGATATTATTTCGTTGACGTAAAAGTGTTGAAAATGTGGTGACGGCAACCCTCCAGAATGTTCACGTGACTTCACTCGACCAATAGCGTCCAACTCGTCGCCGTGACGTAGTCGCGCTTCGACCAATCACAGAGCTACGTCTAAAATCGATCTTCTAGCATTCGCTTTCTCTTTTATTTCGTTTTACTATTTTTTTCCCCTTTCTTTTCCACTCGCTCTCCGGGCTCTCGCGCGTCGAGCAGAGCCGCGCGCTGCCTCTTGGCTGTAACGGAATCGGGCGGAGCTCTCTCGCTAACTCTCTCGTATCTTCTCGAACTATATAACGTATATATCTTCTCGAATTATTACTATTCAACAAAATCCGTACCGCAATCGATATCCGGTTAGCAACAATCAAGATTTCGCTCTATTAATTTCCGTTCGAGCCGCAGCCGCAACTATGCAATTCATTATAACAGAAGAAAAAAACAAAACACATGAACTTTCGACTGCATCATTTTTTATTAATTTTTTTTTTGCCGGCGTAACGCGTATTTCAATTGTCATCAATCAGCAAAGAAATTGAACTTTTCTCGAACATTATTCCCTGCGATAAAAAACAAATTTGATTAAAAAAATGAAGTTATAGCCAATTCGAATGTTGTTTTTTCGCATCCCCCGAGAGAACTACTCTCTTTGTTATGGCGAATCGATAAATTGTGGAACAGAAGGTAAATGGTATATTTGCCGGCGCAGAGACGAACGACAATTCGCGTACTGCGTTTGCACTTCCGGTAAAATCGATGAAGCTGCGATATTCAAACGGGAGAAATGATTCGGGCGATAAGTTGGGATTCGCACACCCGCGCGAACGTGTGAATTCGTCGAATATATTAATCAACGACGTTCGTACTTATTTGTTAGCCATCCCAACGATGTGAGAATGTTTAACAAATTTTATTTGTTACAATTGCATTAAATACTGTACATTAATGAATTCATTTATAGTTAATGTAGATACAGAGGAATGGAATAGCCAGCGGACACTAGACATTTATACTCCTTTATCGTGAGCTAAAATAAATCGCAACGAACGAAGACGAGGGAATGGGGGAAGGGGAGGCGACGACGGGTGACATCGATGTCGAGATTTGTGGAGATAAACTGTTCCTCACGCGGAAACATGAAATTTACGATGTGACACGATAATGCGTCGAGACATTTGTTTAGACGAGCTTTCTATACTGCTTCTCGTTTTTTTGTTTTTTTTTTTGTTTTCCAAATAGAATCTTTCAGTCCAATCGATCGATGTCCGACACACAATTTTTCTTGTCTATCGTATCGCTGTTCAATGAGTTAATCGTGTCGCAACACTGCCGTCGATAATCCATGGAAGATCATCTCTCGCTGCTCCAGTAACTCTTGCCGATTACCTCTGTCAACACACAGTTTTATATTTATTGCATATCAATCAAGATGATCGACTTAAAGTGGAAAACAGTATTGCGGACAAAAACACTATTTCGCATTACGTTACCGTTAGCAACTTTATGTATCAATTACAATCGATTTAAAAATCGATCGAAAGTGCCTGTAAAGTGTTACCTGTGCGATTGTTAACGGGACTTCGACTTCGAGAATAACTGCGGCTGTAGCTTCTTTTGCTGCTGCGTCCATTGCGTTCCCGACTGGTGCTGCGGCTTCGACTTCGGCTTCGAGATCTCGAGTAGCTGCGATCTCTTCGTCCGCCGCTGTTACCACCGCCGTTTCCACCTCCTCCGCGTCCGCCGCGCCATTTATTTCTTCCTCCACCTATTCGTAAAGTAATTTTTACAATAACAACATTACAATGAATTCAATTAATTTCGCGATTGTTAGCGATTCGACGAAAATCCAAAGGCGACTCACCACCCCGATGTCTTCCAAATCCTCCGTTTCTACTGTCGGCGAGTTCCAATAATTTCGGATTGATAACTTGATTCGCCTCCTTTAATACTTGTATCAAGTCGTTCGCTTTGTTTGCATTGTTCGGCGTGAAGAATGTATACGCAGTTCCAGTTTTCTGCCTGCGACCCGTCCGTCCGATACGATGAACATAGTCTTCGGAACACGATGGATAGTCAAAGTTGATAACAAATTTAACATCCTCGACGTCTGAAATTTACGAAACAAAGATTAACGATACATTACTGACTGCGAATCGAGTCGCAAATGAGACATATTTATTTCCATAAATTTTTTGATCATTTTTTTTTCTTTAAAACATTATTCTCAAAAGAGCAGTGCTTCGATAATATGTATTGTATTGTATTCGACACTGCAACGGTTCTATTTCGTTATCGTGATGATACTTTCAAAGCTTCGTTACACATCTAACTACATGGCATGTACACCTTTTCAAAGTAATTTTTTCTATACTTTAACGACAGAAGCTCCAAATATATCAAATACAAATTACCAACCGATTTCAATTAGCATTAATTTATTTATTTATTTATTATTATTATTTTTTTTGCTGATATGAAAAGTTGGACATCAGTAAGAATCGAAGCTTTTTCTTTTACGATAACTGTGTGCTCTACTCGAAATGAATGTTAGTGTGATGAGGAAAGTATGACGATAAAATATAAATAAAGCGGATATAAAGGTAATTAAATAATAGCGAGGGATCTATATTGGAGTAGAGAAGGAATTATTGTATATGGAAGTGGGAAATGAAAGGATCGATCGATAACGATCGGCGATCAGTGAGATGAGGAAAGTAAGACGATAAAATATAAATAAAGTGGATATAAAAGTAATTAAATGATGGGGAAGGATCGAAATTGGAGAAGAAAGATGATTATTGGGTAATGAAAGGATGGATAATGATCGGCGATCAGTGGAATAGGGGTGAAACTAATTAGTAGTATAATGTAGTTAATTAATGTGTATTATAAAAATTAAGGCATTGGGCGTTTGTCGCTAGCAACGTACGGGCAGGGGGCCTGGCTGTTTGCGCGCGCTCCAGCTACAGCCTCCGCCGCTCCGTTGCTAAAGGGCCCTTTTTCGAGGCTCTGGCATCCGCTAGCATGCCACCACCTCTTTGGAAGGCTGACCGGGGGCGACTCTTTAAGCTCGATATTGGCCAGTGGAAGGGACACTATTCTGGCAACAACGAGAGTATTGCGGCCCAACCCTGGTGGCCGTACAGCGTAGCGTAGAAGACCGAGAGATATCCGGTACGTAGAGCAGATTAACCCGTAGAGCCCGATTTAGGCCCGAATCTTGGCCCATCACGCAATTGACGATTAGAGGCACGCGCAGCAGCCACCGCAGACAATGCAAACCAGTGCACCACCGAACAAAGAGGCGGCGGGGTCACCACCACTATGTGTGCTTTGCATTACCCGACGTGGGCCTGCGCGCAATGTGCCTCTGCAATCCAAACAAACATCCAGCCGCGTTAGCTACATTCTTTTCACCAAAAACCTTCAATTCTCCTCTCTTAACATCTAATTCATTTTTCTTTTTTTTTCTTACTTTCTAATACCGATTTTATTTTTCTTACTTGTTAATACCGACTTTTTTTTTCTTACTTTTTAATACCGACTTTTTTTCTTCTTACTTTTTAATATCGACTTTTTTTTCTGTACGTTCGTAATGTCCCGTCGCTCGAGGAAAACGACAAAATTGTTTTCATCAATTTCTATTGATATCGCGACGCTAATCTGCATTATCTGTCTCGTTTGTTTTTTTCTTTTTTTTTATGCTCGAACGAGTTGCTGAACTGTACAGTGTGAATAAGCGCGAAAAAATATGGGCTGTTTGAATTATTAAGCTTTGACTTTAAACGCGATACGCGCTTTTGGTGAATTAAAGAAAAATTGTGGTTTTTTTTTTTCGTTTTAGTGATTTAATTTACTTAGTTAAATAGCGAGAATTTCGATTTCGAACATCTAAATACTGTTGAATTTGATATATATATATGTATATATGAATCAAAACAATAAAGCTACATGATCGCAAATGATTTTGGATAAAGAATTTATTTA
The DNA here is from genome assembly GCA_964006125.1 of Cryptus viduatorius. Lineage (NCBI taxonomy): Eukaryota > Metazoa > Arthropoda > Insecta > Hymenoptera > Ichneumonidae > Cryptus > Cryptus viduatorius. The sequence goes on from OZ023221.1 coordinate 14,217,368, forward strand.
CGTATCGCGTTATTACTGTTATACGAGTGAAATGCTTGGAATTACTCACCGAGACCGCGTGCCGCTACGTCAGTTGCCACTAGAATAGGGGCTTTGCCCGATCTGAAATCTATAGATATTGTTTCGAAATTAAAGTTATGTATTTCGCGAAATTACAACGATAGTGGGAGGTTTATTTCAACAATTATTTACCTTGTAATACCCAATCTCTTTCCTGCTGAGTTTTATCGCCGTGAATGCAAACGGCGGGCCATCCGTCCCGCTTCATTTTTCTCGCTATCTCGTCGACTCGCTTTTTCGTTTCGATAAAGACGATCGTTCTGTTCTCCTGTTCCGCCATTATTTCTTTCAGTAAAGTACTGAGTCTGAAATTAAAAAAAAATATACAAATAAGTTCCAGAGTTCAGGAAAAAAAAACAATTTACGAAAGTCGTGACAAATTATTGTGATCTTACTTGTTCTCTTTTTCGTAATCTTGGCATACATCGATAATTTGGAGAATATTGTGATTAGCCGCCAGTTGCAGCGAACCAACGTTTATCTGCGCGTAATCCTTGAGAAAATCTTCCGCGAGATTTTTCACCTCTTTTGGCCACGTGGCCGACCACATGAGAGTCTGTCGATCGGGTCTTATCTGTTCGATGATTTTTCGTATTTGCGGCTCGAAGCCCATGTCCAACATTCTGTCGGCTTCATCGAGGACGAGGTACGTGCAGCGTTTGAGATTCGTTCTCGCCGATTCGAGAAAATCGAGAAGTCGACCCGGTGTAGCGATTACTATCTCAACGCCGCCGTCGAGATCGCGCGCCTGTGCTCCCTTCGGCGCTCCACCGTAGAGACACGTGTTTCGAATTCCGGATGTGTGACCAAAATCGTCGGCCACTTGCTGTATCTGCTGGGCGAGTTCCCTCGTCGGTGCTAAAACCAAAGCTATTGGTCCGTCTTTACGGCACAACTTTGGCTGACTGTTTATGTGAACTATAGCCGGCAGGATGTAGGATAACGTTTTTCCGGAACCCGTTGACGCAATTCCCACCATGTCGCGTCCGCTCAACGCTATTGGCCAACCCTGTGCCTGAATCGGCGTCGGTTCCTTGAAACCCTGTCGTCTAAAAATCCATAAATTGTTTCGTATTAACAATGCAATTCGTATAAACGAAGTTTTTCGGTGACAAAAAAATTTTTATATACAAATTCCTTATCAAAAGAATAATTAACAAAAATCAATTTTTTTTAATGCGATTTCGGTAAACAAATTTTTTTTTTCATTATTAAGGTAATTAATATTTAGTATTTAATTGATAGTTAATTATGTAAAAGTTCAATTTTTTTGTCCATAAAGCAATTTTTGTAAACAAATTTTTTTTTATTATTGAACTCATTGATATTCAGTATTTGATTGTAACTCACTTTATTTCTTTGATAACGTAATCCGGAAATCCCGCTTCGTCAAAAGTGAGAACAGGATTAGGTATATTGGAGCCTCGGAGAGTAATCTCTTTGTCGCTTCTGTACTGTTCTATGATTCTTAAATCTCTGTTATGCACAACATCGCTGGGAACATAGAAATCTTTCTTAAACGGCTCCAATCTACTGAGATCCCATCTCGGCTTTCTTAAGTTTGCTCCCGGCTGATTGCGTCCTCCACCTCCTCCTCCTCCGCCTCCTCTGCCTCCGCCACCTCCCATTCCTCTGTCTCTGAGACCCCCGCTGTTGCCACCCCATCCTCTTCTGTCGCGTGGTGAACGACTGCGAGAACGACTTCTGGACCTGCGTCTCCTGTCCTTATCTCGACTGCGGCTAATAACCAAAGCAACAAATTTCAGAATACGAAATTTCGATTTTGAATGACAATTTCGTATTCTCGAATACTATAGGTTGGAAAATAATTTTTTCTATTTCTATGTAATAAAAAAATGCGTAATATTTGTATTCACAGAGTTTTTATTGATGGGCATCGAAATTATGTCGCGAGTAATGTAACGGCATGCATTAATCTACAGCGTTTCGCGGGGTGGACATGGCGACAATCGCGCGCGCGTTCGGCCAGCAGCGCACAGTGCTCAGCCCCTCGTTATGTATATTATCATTGTTTTCTTCCACGGATTATGTAATTTATCGTATTTTCATGAATCAAGAGACGACGAGAAATGAAACAAAAAGGGAGTAGCTATCGAGGGGCGCAACATAATCAGAAATAACATGCGTGATATGCATAAATATAGTTATCCCCGCCGTGGCTTTCGCGAGTCGGACGAATCGAGCGATTCGATTCGTGAAAATTTACCACCGTTAGACACTTTTCTCACTCACTTACCTTCGGTATCTGCCCATCCTATAGTTTTTTTTAGTCAATTTTTTTTCTCTTTGCACTTCGAACGACGCTGAGTCAAATATACGGGACGTTATTTATTTGTCGAAAGGAGGACATGAAAGACTTTGTAAATGAATTAAACTTTCGTTGTATCAGCTTATACGAACGGCAGCCAACTGAATTTGGACGTTCCTACGCAATGGTGTGTTAATCTACGTATACGTGTGTCCCTGTGTGCGTAACGTCGACGTCGTTCGTAGCCCATCAGCCGGCATCTTTATACACTTGGCAGGGAGGAGAATAGTGATGGACGCGCACACTTGGTGGCGCTCGTAACCTCATTTCCGGTTTTGCGGAAAATATCTCCGCATTCCAAATGTAATCAATTATATATCAATTAAAAAGCACATAAGTACAATTACGTGCTCGCTTTTCGAACAGATGAAAAAAAAAAGCATCACATCCGTATCTTTGTCAATTATTATTAATACATAATGTAATAATCGTAAGCTTCGTTTTATTTTCAATAGTAGAGTAGCCACGTTTTATGTACATTACACATATGAAATTAAAGAATATAAGGAGCGGGGCTTATGAGGTATGAGGAGTGCCACTTTCAGCCGGGAACACAATGGCAAAGTAGGTTTTTTTTTTTTTGCACACGATCCAAGTCCATCGTAATTGGTGCGCTCGCATGCGCGTGCGTCTGTGTATGTGTGTACGAATTTAGTAGTTTAAAAATTCAGTCGCACTATTCGAGATGAGATTAATGTGTGTTTAACTTCTCGGTGTTAAGCTGCTGTTACCCGGTGCTACCGACATCTCGCCTCCTTGCGTACTGTCGCGCTGGGGACACTGTTTACAAATAAAATCGTATTAATTAATAAATAAAACTTACAATTCGTATGATCGTGAAATTTAATTGAGAAAATTAGAAAACTCCGTGTTACCTTTACGCGGATCTGATGTTTCAGTATAGCCGCTCGTAGTATCAGCATTCTGGTGCGTCTCTGATACTCCTTGCCGATGCTGATACACTTTTCGAAAGTGGTGCTGCGCTGATCGACGTCTTTGGCGTACAATATCTTGTTGTGCGAATCGATGCGCGCCTGAATTTGCCCCTCGAGTATCAATTGCATGAGTTCGTCTTCCAACGCCGCGACGGTTCGGTTAAAAGCAACGGCCATGCGTCTCATATCTGCACTCAGATACGGACTGAAATATTGTATCAGCGCGCGATTTCGTATCTGCGTGTACAATAGGTTCACGTGCGGTGCAATGTACATATCGAGAAGAATGTTATCCTTTATCTCGTCGAGTAATTTCAAACAAGAGGCGTACTTCGATTCGTAAAACTTGAATATTATGTCGCGCAGCTGTGGCTCGAGTTCGAGGAAAAGCTTGAAAGAGCTGCTGAAGATCACTTGTTTCTGTAACTCGTGTCTGTCGAAAGTCGCCAACGCGCAAAGACCGCCGTACAGCGCAACGTTTCCTGGCGACAATAATTCCGGATAGTCGCAGTAATCTAAAGACGCGTCGAGAAAACGCTTTGCGGCTATTTTGTATTTCCTCATCGCTAATGCCGCGAGACCCGATGCGATTTTCAGCTTTGTCAATACAAATTGATTATAATCTTTGCCCATTAGGTTTGGTGCGTTTTCGGCCTTCGCGACGAACGTCTGCACGTGGGTCCAATTTTGAAGATATACCGAAACCTTGATGACGTTAAGGCACATTGTTACAATGTGCTTACCGCTGGTGCAGTAGTCACGACCGCGGGAATAACACTTCAACGCGTTTGCCAAATCGCCGCAATCCAAGTAATGGTCGCCGAGATCGTCGTGACCCCTTCTTATGCTCTCCTTTATGGAATTGCTACGATAATTCTTCAAATCGGTATCCAATTTTTCCAACTTCAGAGCGGCTTTCTTCGAACGCGACTCTACCCAAATTTGATCTATCGTTGGAATATCCTGAGACGTTGATTGAGCGGCGATGTCGGGCAAACCGGGACTACTTATTGCCTGTTGAAGCTGTTTGTGTAATATTTGGTAAAGCGACACGTTGTACGTCGTCATTACGTATGTTATTGCCATTTTTAGAGCTTCGACTTTGAGACTTGTGCAGTGATCAGCTATGTACAGCAGTCTGTAAAGCTTCGCCAGTCCCGTGTAACTGTTGGCGTAAACTTCCAAATCCTGAAAAAGACATGAAATTGCATTATTCAATGATTGATGCATAAATATTTATTAATGGATCAATGGATATTTTTTTTTATGCTCCTTTTTCAAACAATGAAAAATCATTCAAATCAGTTGTACTGCACTTGGAATTGAAGCACATTTTTTTTTGGCTTCTGACCACATAAAATCATAAATCGTTAAAAAAATTGTGTAGAAAAATACACAAAATTAAGTAAATGGATTTAAGAAAAAATATTATTTTGTAATGAACTAATTTTTTAAGGTTTTAGTGACTAAGGCACTCAAATGTCGATTTTGTTTCTTCTTTTTTGGTTACTTTTTAGTTATTTATTTACTCGTTAATTTATTAAACCAGAAGTCAGAAAAAAAAAGAAAATATATGCAAAAAGGTACTGTGTGTTTTATAGCTAATTTGTATCAATTCATGTGAAAGGAGTTATCAACAAAATAATTTTTAAAAAATAATTATTATATTTGAATTGCATTGTATTTGTTAATTTTTCCTGGAAATAGTTTTTTGGATAAAATTGAATTAGAAATAGAGGCAAATAAAATTGTTAGTTATTAGTGTTCTGTTGCAGAAAAATAGCAAAATTAACAAAAAATAAACAAACTAATAGCGTCTTTGTAAGTGGAGGACCAGAGACTCGACAAAAGTATTGAAGCGTCAGCAACTTTCAGAGGGACGGTAATTGTAGCAAAATACTGAGAAAATAAAAAACGGCAAACAGCGTTATATATTTAATGCATACCAGATATTCACGGAAGCAGATTGAACTTTGTAAATTTAGAAAATTTTCTTACCAGCGTTGGATTCTCAACGTTATAAGGCTCTTCCTCGGTGTTGTCATTGTCTTCGGGTGGCGCATCAACTTGCATCGGCTCCACTGCATTGTGCTGTACGAACGAAATCATTTTGTTCTCGCGAACTTTTCTCGTTCGCGGCCGCTCGACAAAGGTACTTTGTCACCTGTTTTCTTTTATGAAATCCTTCCAATACGATCCTCACAACGACGACGACGATGGAATGAAGGCACCTGTCAAGACTAACCCTACTTTTTCATGTTCATTATCGATGAATTTTTCGTGTTATTTCGTTTTTTTTTGGTTGGTCCCTTTTTTTTTTCATTTAAACAAACAATCAAAAAGTTACCTGGTATTTCATGATTTTACGCGTTACGGCATTCCCCTACCTCGTCCAGAGTAGCTTCCTATTTATCGCGCTGTAACGTTATCATCAAAGTTCGGTTACTCGTGTTATTGTGATCACTATTTTCTCAAATGATGAATGTCGTTCGTGAAAATTCCGTAATGAAATGGATCCCAATTCCAATTAACGATGGGGAAACGCGAAGTTCACACGCGTTAACTCGCCGTGCACGATGTTAAATCGTTCGACGAAAAGTTACCAGAAAAATCGGCTCTTCTCTCTCTTACAACGTATGTTGTGCGCACTGAATTTCCCGAGGTCCGAACTTGCGCGATAGCGAATCTGTCTACCGGTTGTTGCTGCCGAACGTAATGAATTTATCTCGATTTATTTAGTAATTAAACTAACGATTCGAGCTTTTTAACAATTTGCGAACTGTACTGTTTTGAGTTCGCATCAAAATGCCGACCTACGAGATGCCGTTGTTGCTTCGCGTCATGTCGCGGGTGAGTTTTTAAATAATCACCAAAAAGTACAATGGTTAAAACAGGTTAAACTTTTACCTAAAAATCGTATGTATTTTTGATGTTGCCTCACAGCCCGAAATCGTAACAACGTTGAAGAGGGTCTCGAAAGTCATTTTCGACAAAGGAGGTTTCATCAGAAAAATTGATAATCTCGGTTTACAGCCGATACCATACAGAACTCGCGCACATGATGCCGTTCATCGGGAAGCAAAGTATACAATGAATCTAAATACTGGCACTCAGTTCGTTGTTTAGAAAAAAAAAATATAACGCAAGTCTATAATTTTCAGCTATTTCATTTTTCACTTCGATGTTCCGCCTCGTTCCCTGACAGATATAGGAGACGAATATGTGCGAGACGTTGATATCGTCAGAAGCAGAATATACAATAAAAACGAACCATATAATCCACCGTGTACTTTGCACGAGGAAATCTTGCCGCCCGCCTACAGGTTTGGCAGATTTTTATTTTTACTTTCGTAAATGCACCTTGAGAAAATTTTTTTTTTAATTTTATTCATAATTCCAGACCCAGCGTCAAGAAACTCGTCGAATTGGCCAATAAACAGGACACCAGGAAAAAGAACCAATTCAAATACAACTCAGGTCTCGATTATTATCCTTTCCACAGATAAACCTTTGCATCTCGTAGCTTATATATGTATAAATTTATATGAAATAAAAAAATAGCGCCGAATCGAAAATATAATCGATGCTGTTTTCTTTATTAAACGCAATAATATACGTGATACATTCGCGAAAGTACGTCCTCCAGAATTTTACTTTCTTTTTTTTTTTTTTTTTCATTTTTTTTTCATTCGTTTTCTTTTTTATAGTCACCGAAAAAATGTTTTATACAAAATACTGTAAACATTCTATATAGTATCGTTTATCATCTTATAATTAATATAATCATAAACACGCATGTGCAACATGGTCTGTTTTTTGTTGTATTTTTCACGTTTTTTCGGAATATTATTTTTTTTTTCGTATATAATTGTTACTGTTATATCGATTTGAGGGCTACAGACAAATAGAACAACTTTTTTTTTTCAACGATCTATTCTCCATAACGCGACATCGTCGCTGCAATGTAACGAAGTTTTGATTCATTTTTATTTTTGTCGTTTTGGAAGCGCACAAAAAATTTAATAGTCGTTTGATACATCTTCATTCGTCTCGCGAATTTTTCGTCTTATCGTATATTACCTATACGTGTTACGGAAAACACAAAAATTTCACGAGATATTAGGATCAATCGAGAGAACTAATAAATTTGAATAAATTCAATTGAGACTTGTCGAGTTGCGCAATAATTTCGTTTTACAATTGTTAGTCACGCAGAGTCGAATGTTATTTCGCGAACAATGGCCCGCGAAGTCCGCTAGTTAATTAAATCTCAAACAAATATTATAAATGGACCCTTCAATATTGACTCTTTTCGTATATCATTGACGTCTGTTTCACAGCTTATTATTCGTTCGAAGCTTTTTCGTAATCATTAACACTGTATAGAATTTCTTTTTATTTCATTTTTTCTTCAGTATATCTGAATTTTTTACGGTAACGAATACTCGCCATAGTCTCATGTTGCCGTATAATAACGTTCGCGTAATTCGGCAATTATGAAATAGATAGATATATAAAGGGGAAAAAATAGGGATAAGGATTTTTTTTTTCGTAAAGTTTGATTGGAAATGACAGGAAGATAATGGAATTTTTGTTGTTTTTTTTTACATGTGTCGTGTGTTACCGAAATTGATACCACTCTGGTTAGCACCCTTGTTGCTACCGTACTGTAAGCTTATAACTCCCTGTCCCGCGCGCAATTGCTCGTCCGTGAAGTTACGAACGTTTTTGTCAGCTTCCTTCGGTCCGATACTCGGTTTACCGTAGTTACTCGCCTTTCTGCCGAGCGATTGCAGGCATATTACGACGGAATTCAAATTTTGTCTTTCCCATAGATCGACCGTTTGGAATGTTTCTTGAGGCGGTACACCGAGCGCTCGGGCGGCCTCTAGGAATGCGTTTATGTTCTCCATACACTTGAAGGTCAATGGTTTCAAATTTATTTTCTTTACGGAACCTTCTTTTATGTCATTAACCAATCTGCAAATAAGATAACGTCAGTTAATTATTATTATCACGAAGATAACTCGATATCGCGTTTTTAATTTTTTTAGTAAAAATTAATTAATCATAAATATTTTAATTAATGAAAAAATTTAAAAAAAACATCGTAAAGTTATTACAATAATTTACAAAAACGATAAACGAACCTGCAGAGAAGGGTACCGTCCTTAAGAATATCGTAGAAATTGTCCATATCTCCACTCGTATTGATATTCTCTCCCGTGATCGTCTTTATCCACTCCAAACATTCTTGAGCGAGTTCCTCGCTGTACTTGCTATTTATCTGCAAAAAAAAAAAAAAACGTACATCTCGATTTCATTCTTCGTAATTTATAGGCTTTAAATAAAATCCCGGTGAGTTCAGCTTTCTCGTATTTGTAAGAATGATATCATCGCCGGATTATTGTACGCGTGGGGAACATCGGAACTTATCAGTGGCACGCAAGCAGCGTGTATTCGCTGGAATGTTATCGGTTATCGTACAGTTGTTTTAGAAGCACTTCAGGTAAGTGCTTATCAACAGTTTTTTTTTCCTTTATTAATCGAATACATTCAACAACGTCTACACTGTTTCTAAAGTGGCTAATCTGTAGTAATGTACGTGTAGTGAAATTTATCCGTTTACAAAAAGATATATATACGGAAGTTGTTGACGAGAGCGAACCGAGAGAGTTCTGACGATCCCGCAAAAACTCATATCGGTTTACCGCCGTTAGGCAGCGCTAGGGTTACAAACGTACTATGTACGAGTTTATTAATTATCCCACAGGCTCTCCAAAGTAACGCATCCTGCATGGTGTTGCAGCTGAGATCGCGTTGCCCAAGTCATCGACCCTCGACTCTCTCTCGTTCGAGAACGAACGGGGGCTTTATAGTTGACGGTTGGGACACACTCTCTCTGATATATCTCTCATAGGGGTCGAGAGGCACATAACCGATCCCAATACATTACAATAGAGGTTCGCAAGTCCCAGAGATGAGACGAATAGTACATCGTTATTAAAAAAGAAAGACAACATAACCTAATTATACACGCGAAAGTTGGATAATATTTTGTTGCCTAACATATTATTTTTCACACACGATTTTCTCGTAATAATTGAGGAAAAAAATGAGGGATAGGAGGTTTTTCGAATAATCTTTAATAAAAATAGAACAATGATAAGAGTGCATGAGATGTGTGTAAGTTTATGGATGCTTCGGGAGTATATCGTATTCGAAGAGCAAAACCGAAGGTTCCCATGCTCTCTGCGGTCTTTGCTTCGGTGGGATTTCCACCGTCGTCGTTCACTTTCACCCGCGCACCGCCGCGAGACGTGGAAGAGCGCGGAATGCAGGAAGCGCATATCCTTCGTTTCGTATATACATATATATCTCTCACCGTCCGCTCCGATACAATACGAATCCTACAGAGAATGCAACTGAAGTGTTTTTTTTTCGTTCCCTCCACTAAAGAGAAAAGTCTTGCGTCCTTCGATCTGTGATCTACTCCACTTTTACAACTGGCTGAACTATAACGAATTATCCTCAATGAAAAATGGCACTCGAGTTAACGTGAGAAATAGAACGTTATTTTTACGGTCGACGAAGATGTAAAATTGTACGACGTTGCGCATCGCGTTTTAAAAAGAAGTACATATATAATGAAAAACGGTTGAGAGTTACCAGCCGACCGAACCCCTCGCGCATACCTACGGTGCAACGTAAACTTTTTTCCTTTCTTGGGACCCCTCGCGCGCATATGTATCCGAGGGCGAGGCCGTTGTCCTCCGCGGGTCAGAATACTGCCTTCTTTTTTTACCTTTCTACTTAAAACCGTCTTCTTCGAATGTATCAAATAAAAAATCGATAATGGCGTACTGAGGCTTTTTTTCGCCGTTATCTAGTGAAAAAAAGTGATATAACCTAACCTGCCTACCTACCGCGTGCGTGAAAGGATTCATTATTTCGGGATAAAGACGTGCATCTTGTTCCATCATTTCTGTAACTTTTAGTCGTTTTTTTTGGTTCCACGATACAGAATGTATTAACTAAGTTATTAGACTTCTTTCTTATTGAGAATTACGAATCGTGTATTTTTTCATCAGTGGAATTGTATCCCGTGTGTTTCGCGATCGTCAAGGTCAATCGTTGACCATCGCGCTGCCGAGCAGTTTCATTTATTATTTGTGTCAATTGATCTCGGTGCTTGCGGAATAATTTAATCGCGACCAGTGTTCCTCGTAGAGAAATATAGTGTATGTGTCTCATAATAAGGATACCTTTCGATATGGTTCGATCGATCGATCGATCTCCGCGAAACTATATGATCTCGTAATGTTTTTTTCCTCGATTCTCTAATTCGTTCAATTACCGAGCACTTCGGTACACGGGACGGGAATGTGGCGCCGGATTAGGCGTTGTTCGATCGTTTAGTGTCGTTCGAGAAAAGAATTTTTCGACATATCGAGAAAGTGGGACGTCCTCGAACGGTCATCGATGACTCTCGAGTGCACCGCACTTTAACAAAGTGTCAAGGTACGTGAGAAAAAAAAGGATACAAATATATTTTTTTCCTTAGATTCTCATTGAGTTTTTACATCCTTAAATGTCGAATTAATTGAGAAATCGAAAGACGAGAGATGAGGATCAATGGGTGGGGAGGGGATTCTGTTAAAACGATATACAAAATTGTTGACCCACTTTGCGTAAGGTCGACGCTTGCTAGAGTTGCGCAATAAGTGTGCGCGTGCGTGTGTTTGTATATTCATCCACCAATTCCCGTACACACGACATACCCCGCGTTGCGTCCTCCGTGTGTAATGTCTTACAAGTATGTAGTACTCGCGGGCTGTACGCGATTGAGTCGGGAACCGCGTGAATCTCTTGCAAACCCGATTATATATATTTTTTTTGTATCTCTCTCTCGCGAGCGCGGACGCGACCGAAGGTTGTGCTCGCCACAGCCGGAGAGTTTCTCGTTTGTCCTTATACGGCGTTGAGCCGGCCGGAGAGACCGAGAGAAGTCCTGCGAAGAGATAACCGCAGGCAAACCTCCTTCGTGCGCGCGTTCACGAGAGAATTTGTCTTTTGCTCTTGTTGCCACGAAGGAGGCGATCGAGCAAACAAGAAACTCTCTAACCGGCTCAAGCGTTACTATCTCGACGCCGGTCCCGCACATCCTCCAATCCCTGTCGCATTATAATATCCTGCCGCGAGATGCATTACGTATAATATAATAATAGATATTGCCGTGTATAAGTGAATGCAATAAAAAATTCAATGTCACTTTTGTTATGGAAAATATATATATATATATTTTTTTTTCTAAAAATACGATTAATTTTTTTTTTCGTAAAAAATGTATGTGATAAACAATCTCGAAATATCGAAAAGATTAGGTTATCGCTTTATATATATAGCAATTGGCAGCCCCACGGAACTGAAACCGGAAGTTGTTCATCACGAGATTCGATCGCGCCGGAAACGAAAAAAAAAAGTTTTACAACGATGTCTCTGCGTGAGAATTTTAACAATTTATTTGCATGCGTTTTCATTGCGTAAAATTGCCAAAAACGACGATCTTTTTTTTTACCGTAATTTTTTGTACTGCAGAGAGTGACTCTATAAAAAACAATCGCGACCACCGGAGTGGAAATTGAAAGAACATCGTTTAATTTTCCGTTGTAGCGAGCGATCTGAGTGACACACATTAGGCCGGTTATCAAAGACCGGCAACTCAACAGTAGTACGAACAAAACGAGGTCGAGGTTACAACATTTCAATGTAATCCAGGCGCTCGTCAATTTACGAGGCGAACAAGCCGCTCCGCGATCTTGCACTTGTCCCTCGGGAAAGAAACAAATACTAATTGGCTAATTGGCTACACACGACCCCCCACCCCTGTCTGGACTTCGTTTTTCTCCGCTCCGGAATAATGCGCGTAATCATTTTTTTTTTTTTTTTCGTAACGACTGAATATCTAGTATCGTCATTGGGGGCCCCCGATGGGGCGCATTCCCGAATATATATGACATAAGGAAGGAGTTATGCGAGTGACTCATAACCTCACATGACGGTGTTCGATGGTAAGTCACATAGGCTCCAGGGACGCGTCAAGATTCCCCTTCCATATTCGGCAGAATTCTCGCTTCTTCGTACCTCACTAACCGCATATGTATATATATATACAGGATTTTCATTTTTGTGTTTTTCTTTCGTTACTCATTTTTTTTCGCATCGATTCACCATCTGCGGTTTAATGCGCTGACGTCGCGCGTGCTCTGGAATTCCGGGCCATATTTTTCATTCGCCAAACAATGCGTATATTATAACCTAACCAACGCAACATGTGTTCTCTTCTCGCCGTGCCGAGAGTTCTAATTAATGCAATATACACGCGACGAGACTGTCGGAAAAATATACGTGTAATGCAATAATCGTGAACTCCTCGCTATTTTGTTTCTGCGGGTCGTTTAAATTATAATTGGAATGGAAAGATACGTAATTTCGAGATTAGACAAGAGCCAAGAGGAAGAACTGTAACAATTTCCGGTTTGTTGCCTATCGCCAATGTTTTATGCCGTTGAGAGTAAAAACCGCTTGAAGGATCGAGATTCACTCTACTGGAGTGAAATCTATTTATAGAACGTGAACAAACGCTGCCTTCTTCGATTCTTCGACGTTCGTCGTCGTCGTCGTCCCCCACCCCCCCCCCCCCCCCCTCTCCCTTTCCGCGCCCCCCATAATTTTTCTATCCTCCTTATTTGCTTCAACGATGACTTAGACACGGGATAAAAACTACGCGAGTTCGTTTTTTTGGACATATTACTCGGCATAAAATTTTTTTTTAAATATATATATATATATGTATGTATAAAAAAAATCGCCAACTTGAACGTTTTAACGTCGCGCAGGAAGCATACGTCTCTAGAATTCCAGTAGATGTGATAAGAACCGGGCGTGCGGTTCCGTATCTCCGGCATATAGTGTCGACTATGGCTCTTTTGACGCTGCAAAAGCGTACGTCTAGTCCGCAAACCACTCATCTCTTCCTACATTCGAGTTACGGCCAATTCTCGGCATCCCGCGAAAATTCCCCTACTCTTTCGCTATCTACGTATATACGCGGAATATATATGAGTCCGTGTGCGATCTTGTGCGTGTGTACAAGTACTTTGAGTTTCGTCGCAAATAGCGAGGATCAAAAGAAGAAAAATAATCATTTGGCCGATCGGTACTTCATGGAATACTGTGGAATATTGCATCGAAAAAGATATATCAGCAGTCGAAATGCAACGGCAATTTTATAACTCAGCGCGATCTTTTGAAACGAGTCCCGAATTATATTCTTCGGACTATTTTCAATTTATATCGAAGTCCGAACATTATATTACGATTTTTATAATTTTTTTTTGTTCACATGCAAATTCGATTTTTTTTTTGCTAAAAAAATTGGTATACTTGGAATCCGTTGCATTGATTTTTGCACTAATTTGGGGTTAGAAAAAAATCGTTCGAACTTAGCTACGAGAAAGCTTTGGCGAAATTAAAAAATGATATCGCGATTATTCGTAATTTCTTATTCTTTCGATCCGAACGCGATTGCTTTTGCTGAAGCGAAAGATAATTGGTTGAGTCATTAAATATTACTATGCAGCGCGAGCTTTCTCCTTCGGCGTTAAGGCATAAGCAGTTTTAGCATATCCTCGTGTATATTGTCTCCGTTACATTATGCAGACGTGGCCTCTCAACGTCGTATCGCGCATCGAAACTCCCAACGGTATCGCGTTCTTCTATACTTCTTTATTACGTTGTAATAGTAATGTGTGTTCATTTATATATATATATTCACGCATATAACTCGTACAGAATGGGGCGAGGGACAACGTGTAACTGACGTCTCCGTTAACTTCCGATTCTCCGTCGAACATAGCAAAGAGGAACGGATAACTATATAGATCGAGTGTGTAGCAGTTAATCCGACTGAATCAATACTATAAGAGTTCGAAACTATCGGAATAACCGTAGAGCACATTGTAACATCTCGAAGAAAAACAATTGCCTCTACGTATTGTCAACTGAGAAATTTCATTAATAAGGTACGGTGAAAAAAAAATATATCGAACGGAATATCGATGTTTCGTATTCACAGATTACAATTTAAAAATTATTTTTAATGCGAAATGCACAGCAGACAACTTTCGATTTTTTTTTCATATGACATGTATTTAAATAAAATAAATAGTTTTTTACTATTGGTGTCTTTTTTTTGTGACTTAACCTCGACTAACCTGTATCCAATTTCAATTATCATTCCTGTTATCACAGTAAGACGGGCGGTGGTAGATAAAACTAATACATCGAACGTCTTAAAAAAAAAAAAAAACTGTTTACTTTTGGTTCCTCCTGTAGAACGAGTCCCAGAATATCAGTGGTTCTTGTTTTCAAGGAGTTTCGCTTAGAGAGTCCCCCTTCGTTATTTCGGCGAACGCGCGCGCTCCCCCGTGCACGGGGCCCCGGTAACGCACGAGAGTTTCGTCTTTCAAGATATTCAAAACGGAATCTTCGCGAGGGTGCTTCGAGCGAAAAAAATTGTTGTCGTACTTTGTAGGTATATATCGGGGAGGAAACCGGCCGGCTAGCAGCTGTTGCCTTCTAACGTGACCTGCATTTTTGGGTAATCGCTAATACATTTACTTCCGCTACGTACATTTATCATTCAAACTATCATACGCTCGTTAAGTTTCTCTTCGTTCGTCGTTACTTCGATCGATAATGAGAGCCTTGAAATATTTACACTCCGTCTCTGTAAACAGCAGACTCGCGATTTTTTTTCATCAACGTATTAAATTGCGTCGATGACATCATGGCAGAGTCCGGCTGGACGCTACGAGTCACGAATTGATAATTGTTATAAGCTATTCTAGCCTCAAATTTTGGGCTAACGACATGGCGCGTTTGTTCAGCTTATCGATAACGCTTCTCGTATCTTTCGCGTTGTCAATGAGGGGCGAAAAATAGTGATAAAAAACGTTCGAAACTCAGTGATTTGAAATTATTTGTCATTCGATGAATGATGTTTTTAATCTGTCGATGTTCTCATTCGCACATGATTTTCGAGGGCAATCGCGGTGCAATGTACAACACGCACGGGCTGCTTGCGCGTACGGGGTAGGGGTGAGCTTTCGCCGGGCTCACTGGGTCATACTGGAGCCAGAGGGTGGAGTAGGTCAGGGATGAAATTCGATGTTTCGAGAGGGAAGCTGTTGCCAACGAAGTTTAAGTAAAATCTTAAAGCGCGAGAGCTCGAAACTTCGCGTTACATAGTTAACGCGCGTCAACTTGAATTTCTCGAGTACCTTGAATCGTTTTGTCGCCAACGAGCGGCCGAGTAGTTCGACGAAGCGATAAGACCGAAATATAGTCGTAGTTGAATATCTACTTGCAGTTTCATACATATTTTCTTTCATTTTTTAAAAGTTTTTACAAGTTCGAGAAATATCGAAAATATTACGATTACACGAAAAAATAATGAATTTGATAAAAATGCTTTTTTATTAAATGATGCTTACCTTGCGTTGAGCCTCGGCGGCGAATCCGGACTTCGTAGCTCTGTTGCAAGCCATTGTCGTATATTATTTATTATAAATTTGTTCAATTTTCAATCACGCGTAATTTTTAGCGGCTTATGTTTCGCGAATGATTTAAAATCCTCACGAATTATTATTCTTTTTGTTTTTAATATCTTCGTTATTTCGTTTTAAACGAACGAGTGTTACTTTTTTTATATTTTTTATAAAAAAAACTTTTATCGTATCACGGAGATACTTGTTCACTGTTCGAAAGACGGTGTTCGACTGACCGTCATCGACAGGCCCGCGCGATCGGTTACCTCTCGCGCCTTTCGACCTCCGTGCAACGGCGAAGCGATTTTAGTTCGTCGAGACACGCGAGAGCGGGGCAGACGGTGCCACTGTCGGTGCTTTATTCCAACGCTTTCATCCACTTACCTCCGGGGGCAAAACTCATGAAGCGACACGAAGGTATATACGCTCAAAGTTCAAGCATCCGCGCTCAACCGTGAAGTAACTTTCGCTTTGATCAATCGAAACTAAACTTCAATTCACCAAGCGACGATTCTCGCAAAAAAAAAAATCGAAAAATTCTGTAACTTGGATAATACTTTTTGTCACTCTGATCAATTGATAGTAAACTTTAATTCACCAACCGACAATTCTCGCAAAAAAAAAAAATTAAAACGAAAAATTCTGTAACCTCCATATTGCTCCGATCAATTGAAATTAAACTCCATTTCACGAAGAAACGATTCTCGTAAAAAAAAACGAAAATTTCTGTAACTTGGGGACTTCTTTTTTCGTTTCGAAAAATTCTGGAACTTGGAGATTTTTTTTCTCGTTCCGATCAATTGAAAGTAAACTTCAATTCACGGAGAGACGATTTTCGTAAATGTACAAAAAATTCTGTAACTCTTATAGTTTTTTTTCTTCTTTAATTCGAATGTTAATAATTCGTACAAATGGGAATCGATGTTCAAGTGCAAAAATTATACATCCAATTTTTTTTTTTCATATATATATGTGTGTATATAATTTTTCCACTCGGCAAAGTTTTGTAAAAGATAAAAAGTAATTTACTTGTTGCCCCATCCCCAAAGCCCTTTGACGAAACCGGTGAGACCCGCTTGACCGCCGGCTTTTCCCTCTTTGCCGAGTTTCTCCGTGAGATCCGGAAATTCGACCATATTGAACGCGAGATCGAAGAACAACGGTTTGCATGGAATGCTTTGCATCGGCGGCGGTAGATTATAAACGTTTGGTTGTTTGGTGAGAAGCGATGGATCCTCGCGATACTCGTGAAGCCGTTCGACAAGAGGTTTCTTACTCTTCGTGTGTTTCACGGTCCCCGATTCATCCTCCTGACCTTCTTCGAGAACGCTGTGAGCGTGAGCCGCGTACTGAGCGCCCTCAATCCGTGTTTCCAATTTTCCGAGATCTTCCCTCAAGCGTTCGGGTAGTAGAGAAGCATTTTTAAGGGCATCTTTCGCGTGACGAAGGGATCTCTGATAGAGCGCCATGGCTTCGCGCCAGCGATGCAAATTAGCGAGCGACTGTGCCATGTAGAAGCAACGGAAAGCCCGGTAACCCATAGTTTTAGCGTCTTGTTCTTGAAGATAAGTTTCGTCGTCTTGTAATTGGGTCATTTCGACCAAATTGTGGAGCGCCGCCTCGTAAAGGCGCACGATATCTTGGGGTTTGGCTTTCTCCGATTCCTCGGCTATCTTGACGAGTTCCAAATTACGTTCGAGAGTTCTCGACAATCTTATGTACTGAAGATAAGCGATAAGATGTTGAATTGGCGCGGATTTGTCCAAATCGCGATTCTTCAATTCGCTTTTGAATGAATCGCGCACAGCAGCTATAACGTCTTTGCAATCGATTAGATGAGCTTCCAGAAGATCGATCTTCGCCTGTGCCGAAGCTGCTTTTCCTAAAGTCTGGTTTAGCTGTGAATCCGCGATCAATAAACCGGCAGCTCGCGCCGGCACTACACCGCACGATTTTCCTCTCCACGTTACCTCCTCGGCGTTACTCTGTTTCTCGCGTGTTTGCGCTATTAGAGAATCCAAACTCGCCAATAATTCGCCACTCAGTTGGCCGCGCATCTGCATAAGATCGTCGATCGCGGATGTGTCGCCGACGTTATAAGCGCAATATCTCAAACTCGGAGCTAATTCCTCGACTCGAGCTTTGTATATTATTTGCTCGGATTCCGGAAGCGCTTGAGCCAATTCGCCGTAAACTACTTGAGCTTTTTTCAAATTTGCCATTGCATCTTTCCACAGTTGCAACTCGAACTGCAGAGATCCGTGCATCCACGCCACGTAGGCTTGAGCTTCGAGTTTCGTTCTCGCGTCGCAATTAACGTTCTGCAAACAAACGGATACCGTTAAAATATTATTACGAGAAGAAATTAACGATTTATTAGGGAATGTTTATGTCTTTTTGCACGGCTCAGCAATTAATAATAAAGTTTTTTTCTCTCAGGATATATATAAAAAAAAAATCGATATTCGTAAATATTATTATAAATGAAAATTAATAACTAATTCTTGGACTTCTATATCTTTTGGCATCATTCGGCAATTGACAATAAATTTTTTTTCTATGATGCTAAAATATTGAAAAAAAAATGTCCCCTTGATAATAAAATTAATAATTTGGTTCTAAGAATTACTTTTTTTTTTCATTTTTATGGTTATTATGAAACTTGGGGTGTACCATTTTGTTACTCGATTCATAATCCATTAGATAGATTTTTACCAAATTAGCGCAGGAAAAATCACATTAATTGAAAACTTTCTTGCGTTCGGTGAAATATTCACTTACCTCGATTAATTCTTGCAATTGCAAGGCGTAAGTAGCAGCCTTTCGGAGTCTTGAGATAAGATGAAACTTCTTTCTCGGCTCTGTATTTGATTCGATTCGCAGTTGCATAGCGTAACTCCAAGCTCTTTCCGCCAAAGTCAACGGAATCTGCAAAAACTTGTCATCCACCACCATGACAGTGGTGACGTCTCTCTTCTTGAAGTGACGACGATCGCCCTGAGGAACTTTGAGAACTTTGCGCAATCTGCGTAAGCGTCTGGAACAGTATCCTCTGTAGCGTTGATAATCGCCATGTCGCAGGCCATGCTGTTGTTGGGCTTCCTTGATAATTTTCAAGACTTCAAAATTTCGTTAAGGAAAAACAACAAAAACTTTATAATTATTCGGCAATGCCGCAAATTCGAGAGTGACATATGGAATTTCTTGATCATCTGGAAACGTCGTGTCAGTGTTTATCATTCCGAAAAAAAAGGATACTCTCCAGTGAATAAGGTTTCCGTTCCTTTGGAATCGCGGGATCTTCGTTCTCGACATTCTCAATCTCGAGTTCGGAATTTTTTTCGTGCACCACCATGTCGCTGCGCGATCGAAAAAAAGGGTTCTTAGTTTGTCGCGGAAGAAAATTAAATCACACACGATTTAACGACGAGAGAATGTCCACGACTCGGTGGCTCACCCGAGAACGAGACGGGAGACTCCACCGAAACGATGTGTTAATGCGCATGCGTCGAACGTGCAGCACGAGTGTGTTTTTTCTCCACGCCATGTTCCGGCCAAGATGGTGACACCCATGGCGAAAAGCTATCGTCAATAACTTTGAAAATACAAATTATTTACGCAATAATCTTGGCTGCAATTACGACGTCGGACTTTTTAAGATCGCTGGAATAAAACTGGTAAACACGGTGCTACAATTTTTCGTTACAATTTACGAAAACAAGGAAAAAAGTTTGAGGTTAGACATCGGAGATTACGACGTTACTCCGAAAATAATAACATTACATAAAGAATTAATAATATTTTAGATATCATGATGCGATGATCGGCTAGTTTGGTCTTTAAGTTCAATGACCGGACAGCATTAGCTGTCGTGTTCATTCAACAATGGCTCTCATGCAGACTCGCAGTCGAATGTGCTGTGCACTGCGAAGGTCAGCTGGCACATTACTTCAATGCAAAAACAATGATCCGCGCATACTGCGGCGTATTTTGCCGATTCTTGAGAATCGACGTTTGGTTCGGACAACCGTAAGGCTGCTGGAGGAAAAGAAACAGTCAAAGGCTCTCACTTTGTATGCCTTTGATCATGTAAACCAAAAAGATAAAGAAACATTTCTGGATGTTATACATATGTACGAGAGTCAAGAGCCGTTGAGAAAAGGACACGTTGATTTCATAAATGCAGCTATGACTTACATGGATGAGTTTGGCGTCAACGAGGATCTGGAGACTTACAAAAAACTCATAGACATTCTGCCAAAAGGAAAATTTATCGCCGGCTCGCCAATGTCGGCGGATTTCATGCACTATCCCAAACAGCAACAGTGCATAGTTAATCTTCTCGAAAAAATGGAGACAAACGGAGTTATCGGCGACTACGAGATGCAGGAGATGCTTCTCAATATATTCGGACAATTTGGTATACCTTTGCGAAAATTTTGGCGAATGATGTACTGGATGCCGAAGTTTCGTCACTTGAATCCGTGGCCGACGCCGCGTCCCGTGCCGAACGATTCGCTGATTCTCGCAAAATTAGCCATCGAGAAAATCGCCAGTGTCGATCCGCAGAGTGAAGTAACGGTATTCGAGACGGATACCGTGCCGGATGCGATAGACAAAACGTGGATAGTTTCGGCTTCGAGTCCCGAACAGAGAAATCTTCTCCAGAGGCATCCGCAAAACGTTGCCTGCTACGTCGAGGGTCCTTACAAAATATGGGTGGCGCATATGCCTGTTGACTATTTTATTCTCAGATCCGATCCACACGAACCGCCCAAAGATCCCGGCATCGACGAGGACGGTAAGATCAATGAAATATCACTTCCGTTTATGTGAAAATTTAATAATTCAATAATTCGATAATTTCCTGACGAAACTCGACATAGTAATAATGTTATTTATTTATTCTTCGGATAAATAAAATTTCGTACAATATTACTGATACACCGTTTAATCGCGTTTATAAATAAAATAATCGTAAAAAAATCCGTACTT
This sequence comes from Cryptus viduatorius, assembly GCA_964006125.1. Taxonomy (NCBI): domain Eukaryota; kingdom Metazoa; phylum Arthropoda; class Insecta; order Hymenoptera; family Ichneumonidae; genus Cryptus; species Cryptus viduatorius. The sequence goes on from OZ023221.1 coordinate 14,238,298, forward strand.
TTCGAAACATGACGAATATTAATAATTGTAATTTTTTAAAATTTCTTTCAGATGTAACGAAAATAAATCTATTGTTTTTCGATACACCGAAAGATGTCATGGCCTTGGCACGTTCGGTTCACGAGCAGGAAGACGCGACAATACTTTCCGTATGCGCGACAGGAACGTCGAGTAAAGATTCACTCTTATCGTGGATCCGATGTCTGCAACGAACGAATCCGGTACTCGAAAAAATACCGGTACTCTTCAAATTGACAAAGTACATCGAGACAGTTGAGGAGATCGAAGGCGGCGCCTCCAACGAAGACGGCAACGTTGGCGAAAAAAAACCCATTAAAGAAATCGGCGAAAATTGATGAATCGTCTTAAACTAATAAAATTATGTAATTTTTGTATATAAAACTTAGTATTGTAGTAAACGAACGATATTCGTTGAAAAAAAAGTTTTTTTTTTCTTTTGGGAAGTGTCTAATCGTCCGACATGCGAATAAACGGATCTTATTTGTCCGGATATGTTATCCTTCGTTTTATTTTCAACGTACGGATATCCGGATCATTTATCCTAAGATATTGTTGGCTATTCACAAAGTTCCAATTGTTCTGATGTGACTGTCGGACAAATAGCATATCGTTAATCGTCGGACTATCGGACAACTAGCATATCGTTAATCGGCGGACTATCCGACAATTACTACGTCGCTAATCGTCGGACTATTCGACGATTACGACGTCGCTAATCGTCGCACTATCGGACTTCTTTTTAATTTCACTGCCGCGACTGTCGGATGAATAGCATATCGTTAATCGTCTGACTCTCCGGCGAATAATATTCTCTCTCACAGCCGTTTTTTTTAATTATTTTATTATATTTTTTGATATAATATAAAAAAATGAATGAATGAATGTATAATATATTATACATTTTTCAATTTTTTTTTAAATTTATATTTTGCGTTATTTCATCTACTCCATTATCCTACTTTCTTGTTTACACGCACATACTTACGGGTTGTGTATTATGTAAGTCGTGAGCGTCGCGTACTCCGCATTGGATCAACTTTCGAGTCTCGACGAATATCTCGACGACCGATGAATGAACGCACCTCCAGTTCAACGCGACAGTACTAAAAGTGCGTCTCGCGGCGTCGGTTCACGACTCTCTCCTCCTCCGAATAGATTAATTCGAAAAACATTACAAATTCGTTAATTCGTTAAAATAAGTTAACGATATCGTTTTTTTTTTGTCGCGTTTTCGTGTATTTGTAAATAATTTTGTCGCCGTTGGCGCATTCGAATTTTTGTAATGTCACTATCCAGAAGTAAGTATAACGCGATACAATATTACTATCTTATTTACGAATTACATACGTCAGTGATGATTAATCGTTTATGTTGAATTTAAACGATAGATATACAAGTTTCATCGCGATGGATGAATTACCGAAAATTTAGCGCGACGTCTCAACCCGAGTTGCCGGAATGTAACTATCTACCTTCGGTTTACGACGTACGTTTCGAATTTTTAAGTTATTCATATCGTAACATAAATGCTTTTTTTTTTTCAATTTTTCTGAGAAATAAAAAAATTATAATCACGATGTTTCGCAAAATTTAATGTTGGCTAATCTGACATAGAAACGATCTCGTTATCGGTATATAATGTTCAATAATACAAACAATTTGTAATCATTCGCTACGCAATATGCAAACTATAGGCGATCGAATTTCAGACTCACAGATCAATTGCATTAAAATAGCAGATGCAATATAGATGATTTTGCATAAATGAAATATGTTATTTTTAGGGAACCGATTACGAGTTTGTGAGAGCATCGCGTTTCAAGAGCTCGGAACCGAGTCACCGACCTTATTACAAAACTCCGTTATTAATTCACGAAGGTCGCGATCAATGGTTATGGGATCATTCCGGGCGAAGATATCTCGATATGTTTGCGGGTATAGTTACGGTGTCCGTCGGTCATTGCCATCCGTAAGTAAAGTTCACGACAGCGAAAGTTGTTTTCGATTTTATCCAAATGTACGTTACCCTCGCGGTGAACTCAATTGACTACAATACGAAATTGCATTACCCCAATGCAAATAAATGCGTTATTCATTTTTTATAAAAATTCTCTCATACGATTTGCAAAAATTTCGATCACTCGATGACTTATTATCGGTATCCTTTGTCTCTGCGGAAGGCGTTCATGCAAATATGAATTTTTAAAAATTCACAGAAAAGTCGTCGAGGCTGCGTCGAGGCAACTCAACACTCTCAGCCACACAACGTCGATCTACATGCATTCGCGATTTCACGAATACGCCGAAAAATTGAAAAAAAAATTACCCGGAGATCTAAGCGTTGTTTACATGGTTAACAGCGGTTCGGAAGCTGCGGATCTTGCATTTTTAATAGCGCGATTGTACACTAAGGCGCAGGAGATCGTATCGTTGCAGAATTGTTATCACGGCGCTGGATTGGGATCCGCCGCGTCGACAGCTATGGCGAACTCCAAATTTCCTACTCCTCAACCATCGGGTTACATACACGTTTGTTTAATCTATTCTGTTCCTTTATCGCAAATTTCAATTGCTTCCGATTTTTTTTTTTTCTGATTTTTTTTTTCGCGAAATTTTTTTTTCTGAATTTTTTTTTTTTTTTTTTTTCATGAATTTTTTTTTCTTCGGCAGGCAATGAATCCAGACGTGTATAGAGGCGCGTGGGGCGGTTCGCACTGTCGCGATTGTCCGATTCCGTGCCGAGGAAGAAATTGTAACTGTACCGACGGTGATTGCGTCGCGTCGGACAAATATTTCGATGAATTTAAAAACATATTTAGGTACAGTCTGTCCGGTACCGGTCAGATCGCGGCATTCGTTGCGGAGAGTATACAAGTGAGTTTCGCATAAGTTCGCGCAGTCGCACGTGAGCTAATGATTGAACAGATGGTGAAAAATACATAATCTTTATTATCCGCTATTGTATCGATACGACAGGGTGTCGGAGGTGTCGTACAGTATCCAAAAACGTTTTTAAAAAAAGTTTACAAACTCGTGAGAGAAAATGGCGGAATTTGCATAGCCGACGAGGTGCAAACGGGACTCGGAAGAACGGGCGATTTTTTTTGGGGTTTCGAGGGCCACGGAGTTCAACCGGATATCGTAACAACGGCTAAAGGTATCGGTAACGGATTTCCGATGGGAGTCGTCGTCACGACGCCGAGGATCGCCGCCGTTCTCGATAAAGCTAATCACTTCAATACGTTCGGCGGCAATCCTGTCGCTTGCGCCGTTGGGTCTGCTGTACTCGATGTAAGTAAAAAAAAAAAAACAAAACTCGCATTTTTTTTCTGTTGTTCGATTTTTTTCCAACTGCGATAACTCGTTGTTGTTACTACGGTCCGTGGAAAATATTGTGCCTTTTAAAATGCCAATTTTCCCGCTTCTGAATTGATCGTTATGTTGATATCATCGTAAAACAGTTTTTTTTTATTTGCGGTATAATAACTCGATGCACGTCGAGGTTATCGGCTTTTTCGATGATAAATATATGATATCAATTGAATAACAGTGATCGCGTTTATGATCGCGATATGCAATCGAATGATATAATACGGAATTATTCTCTATTTTGCGAATATTGATTATGGAAAATTTTTATCGATTGTCGTAGTTATGCCGATGAGAGATTGAGACGTTCGTCAATTCGCGAGAGATGTATATCGCGTGCCTCAAGGTTAAAGGGCTCAAGCGCTGTGTATGACGCATACAATTTTCACCCTGTAGTCATTACCCACGCGATATTCTATTGACCTAAATGATGTTATCGATTGATCTTTGATCGCTGCTAAAGACGTTGCACGCTGTTCTTCCACTTGAATCGCTGCGCGTGCAATATTTGCAGTTATTGCTAATCGATGGGAGTTCACTAACTGCGGACTGAGAAAAAGAAATCGACTTCCGATTGATTCGACGAAATCGGCGCTTGCGGGTGGCGAAGTAAAAATATCAATCGTTGCAAGAAATAGTTAATCGTAGTAATTCCCAGTTACACTGGAAATTTATTTTCTTACTATGATAATTATTTCATTTAAGGAACCGATTATTTATCTTGCAATCCGCAAGCGCCGATTTCATCGATTCAATCAATTTTTTTTCTCGATTCGAAATTTTAGTTCGGGTAGAATCGATGACGATAAAGTTACGCGAACTTGAAATTAGTTGAAAACCCTTAAAATTATTTGTACAGGGAGTGCATTTTTTTTCTCAGTTATGTTTTTTAATATTAAAAAAAAAAATAAAAAAAACAGACACTGCATTTTTCGTTCGGTATATCGTCGTAAAAAATCGCGAAGATAAGTTCCGATGAACGATGCAAGAGAATTAATGTCGGAGCGCATTATTTATGGAGCTGTTATCTTCGTCAATCATTGTCAGGTTATTTGTCAAGTGACAAAGAATTGATTTACCTAATAAAGAGCAATTGTTTAGGTAATAGAGGAGGAAAATCTACAAGAGAACTGTAGGACTGTCGGAACTTATTTGCTTCATCGCCTCAGCACACTAATGCTTGACCACCCAAACATCGTTGGGGACGTTCGCGGAAAAGGTCTCATGATCGGTGTCGAACTCGTGAGTAATCCGGAAACGAGAGAGCCTCTCCCCCACGACGATATGCTCGAGATTTTTGAGGAAACAAAGAATATGGGACTTCTTATCGGCAAAGGCGGCCTTTACAATAATGTAAGATTACTCTTAAAAAAAAAATTGACACAGAGTATTGCGTCTTATCTCAGTAAAAAACTATCGACAATCAAAATTAATTTAATATAATAATTATTATTGCAGATAATAAATTATTATTATTATTATCAATAATTCACAATAATAATTATTATATTATTATTAATTATTAATACAATTATATTTAATTAATGCAATTTTCTGTAAATTTAAAATTCGACATTATTTCAGGTATTACGAATAAAGCCACCAATGTGCGTAACTAAGGAAGACGCTGACTTCACTGTCGACGTTATTAAGACTTCTCTCGACAGATACCGGGACAGGCATTTGAAAGACAAGGAATCAGTGTTTTTTGGATCAGTTTGACGAGATATCAACGGATTCTACAATCGAATAATTAATTCTCAATATCAATTTTTTTTTTCATATCTTTGTACATTTTATTGCAGATTTACAAATATTTAATCCCTTTGTTTTTCTGTTCTTTTGTTTTTTCTTCGATAACAACCTTAGGTGAGTTATACAATTCACAGTGAGGCACTCAAAAAAAGGTCCGAAGAGTGTTAGTCACGAAAGAATTCTCGATATTTGCGTGTAATCACATCTAACGAAGAGTAACGAACGTACGATTGATTAATAAAATTCAACGTAACAATGAGTACATTTTGCTGTATATTTTTCATGGAATCATTCATTGTGGAGAATGCTTTTAACTTTTTTTATGCATGTTGCTAAATAAATGAGTGGTCACTGGTCAACTGAGGAGTTGCAAAGTTTTTTCTTATTTTTTTTTTGGTAAAAATGATTATTTCCTTTCGGAGTTACGGAAGACCTGATTTACTGAGTACTCACATCGGTAACAAATACAATAATGGTAATAATACGATAATAATAATAATAGATCATCTCTCTGTTATCCGTGACATGTTAAATTGCTCATTAAATATATACACTTTTCCAATTCTAATATAAACACAATTGACTCGTCGAAGACTGCAGAATAATTGATTATTCAACTTTTCGAAGGATGATTAAAAAATTATAACAATAATCATTGTTTGTAGAACGGCAACAATAATTGTTTTTCTCTCTCTGTAACTCCGAATTGGCGATGTGGTAAATATAAAAAAAAATCACTGTTCACGACTGTCGATTTAACAAATAATAATACGGCTTGAGAAGGAAGCTGAGAAGATTCGTAAGACGATAGAAAAAAATAAATAGACAAAATTAACAACTTTCATCAAATGCATAAATAACAGAATGTATAGATTAGTTTAAAGGAGTAGTTTGGCACACGGATTTGTCTGGATTTGCATTAAACTATTTGATTCTCGTAAAGAGAAACAAAAAAACAGTTTTTGTTTTCGTGATATATGTATAGAGTGCCATTTTTTTTTTTTTTTTTCATTTTACGAACGATCAATGAGAATCTAAATCACTGACTAATCGGTTAGTCATTCACATAAGCCAATCAGGTTGTTTCTTTTAACAAGTCTTGTATAGAGTGTAAAATGAGAGTGTAGAAAATAATTTCACATCGAATTACGATTCGAATAAATATACGAGGAATTACTTAATTTAACGAGTTAGTTGGCCATCCGCGTTACTTTTACATTAACAATATTATTGTTTATTCTATCCCTGAATTCTCACGACTATATTTCCCTTCGATCGCACATCACGCAATTCGTATGCTCGACCGTTGACAAACTTTTGTGAAATCATTGCATCGAGGTGTGTCGGACAATTGTCTCCGTAATTTTTCGACAAGCGAGTATAAACACACAACACGCGTTAAAAATATTTTAAAGTGTTTAATTCTTATTTTTTCTCGAATTTTCGAAAAAAAAAAAAAAATTTCAAAATTGTTGCTACAAAATATGCGCGACAACTATACGAAAACAATCGGAAATTAATTGATTCAATCGCTTATTTTTTTTCTGGTCAGCAATATCTGTAGTTTGCGTTATCATATCGTATCGTTCGATTGAATTACTCAACGTATATTCGAATAGCAATTTGCAATCAATGCGAATTGATATAATTACAAGACGTTAAGAAGGACCCAACGACTGTTTTATACCATTTTTAGCCATATATCGAAATACTATTTCTTGTTTTACCGTTTTATCCCCGAGCACAATAATTTCAATAATGTTTGCCAAAATATTTTCGAGGAAATATCGCAAGTTCTGTTGTCAACAAAAATGCTCACGGGGCAGTCTTGTTATTTCGTTGAATAGTTTATACGCGAAGTAAAACGTTTGGCATCGTCATCCGATATGAGCGATACGATTATGCAATAAGATTCGTCAGAGATACCTTGGAGTCGGGTAGCGTCGAGTCGTGAAGGAAGTGGGGAGTATCGGTCATCGATGCAAGGTCGGCTTCCAGCAGTGCAAGATGTAGTTCTCTTCGTGCTTTTTGCACGACGTATACCATCAATGACACGCCAACCAGAATCTGAAATAGATACATCGATCGATTTAATTACCTGATGAATAAAAAAACATTTTTTTTTATCGCTTGTATGCGCGACCGCGTCGCGCGGAGCGATCAGAGAGCGTTAAAAAAGAAAAATTTCGATGTATCACCTGAAAACAGAACACGATGTATCCAGTTGTCGCGGTCGATTTATCCTCGAGAACGTCTTGCATAGATCGCAAACTGCTACCCAAATATACGTTGATTACTTGCGCCGGAAGTAGTCCAATCGCGCTTGCGATATGATAACGCAGACCGCCGATATTGCTGACCTAAAAAAAACGAATAAATCAATTTTTGATTGTTTCATGTGTTTCTCGATCTTTTGAGCGGGAAAATTACCGCGAATATCGTGTTCTGTAGACCAAACGGAATGGGCGTTAGTCTAGCGAACAGAACGACTCTGAAAGCCTGAGGACCCGCTATGACTCTGAGAATTGCTTTTGCCGTTTCGCTTCTCAGCAGAGCTCCAATGGGAAGTCTCGACGATAGAGCGCCAAGAGTTGCGTGCGCTATGGCTATCCCTAGATTGGCAGCCAGAACTACCATTGTGATCCCTCGGAATATTCCGAAGAGATAGCCACTGGCGATGATGAGAAACAGATAGCCGATGACTATGGGAAACGAGACAACCGTGAAGAGCGCCACGACGATAACTGTGACGATCCACGTATCCTGATGCTCTATCCAGTAGAGCAAAATTTTAATGTAGTCTCTACATATGAAAACTATCGCTCCCAGCAATGCCAGTGTCGCTATTGTCACCGTCACGTAGCAAATTGAATTTGAACTTATGCAGTTGCATCGCATCGATGAGACGTTTTTTGAGGGCCGTGCGCCCGATTCTATGCTTTCTATGTCGATTATATCCATAATCTTCTGGGTCCAAACTCAATAATGAAAATGCTCTACGTAACTAACATAAATTCTCCGCCGGTGAGTCGTAAAAAACTGAGACCCGAGATAAATAGACTCTGTACTAAGATTGGTTTTTTTACGAGTGGTTCAGTCAAATACGACTGTTTTTCGATCGTGCAACCGCGGAAAAATAGAGTATCATTGTTTTCTGCGCAATAAAAAACACGAGAACGACATAACCTCGTTGAGATTGTTCGTAAGTATTTTCGCGACACTTTTCAGCGTCGAATGAAACAAAAATAGATACTTTTTTGTTTTTCTTTTATTTATTACACCGAGTGCGAGAATCTCTTGCCACGGAAAAATGCCTAAGATCACAGAATTGAGGGTAATAAAAAAGAAAAGTAACAACCGAGAGAAGGAGAACGAGGAGAAATCAGTCGCGTCGTTACTCTGACATTTAGCAGTACGATAAATGTTCGATAATTAATAAACACGGGGTCCTCCGGGATGGTACGCGAGGCAAATGATTTTTTTTTGTCATTTCGAGAACTGCTAGAAATTTTTTTTTGTCATTTTGAGAACTACACTATGTTTTTCTTGTCACGCGTACTGTCTAACATTTCGTTTTTTCTAATTGACTGACAATCGGTTGTCAAATTCGCGTGAAACGTCACGCAGCGGGAGAGAGAAACTATAATAGGTTCACCGTGCGTGTTACTTGTGTACACTCGCGGAAGTCGCATCCGCGACTGCAAGCTTTCCGGCTGGTTTCCTCCCTCCTCTTGACCCGCCATTTCCCCTCGATGCATAGAAGAGTTTATGTTTAGCCAGTATACTTGTAGCTTAGTTCGCGTTGCGCCGTAGGTATGATCGGGCGTCTGTGTGGAACGCGACAGTGACGGGGAATACCGCGCATAAGAACGATGCTATAACCGTTAATCATTTATGACATCAAGGTAACAAAAACCTCTCTCATCCTTTCGTCAAAATGCCACGTAATTTTGTGCACTTTATTAACAACCTGACTTCGCCGACGAACAAAAAGCCGGCTGTTCTCGATTCGAGATTACGAGAATACCAGACGAAATATGTTTACTGGTTTCTTCGGCGAGACGATATTTTGAATGTGTTTTCGAAAACAGCTGAAAGTCAAGTAAATTATTTTCAGCGTACTTTTTTTACTGATTCTTGTTCAAACAAAGCGTATCTTGATGTACGATTAATTATTTTTCAACGTACTTTTTTTCGTTTACGACGAAATACATCGCGATTCCTACTTTTGAACAATCTTCTTTTACGTCTTTGTGAAAATGAATCGTAATTGGTTAATTCGACCGTTTTTTAGCGTATTTCCATATTTTTTGTTTATCGTCATACATCGTAATCGATGCGACGATAAAAGTGTCTGTTTTTTGATCGAATGCCTCGATTTTTCGTAATAATCTATGAAATACGAACGTTCCGCCTAGAGCCATGGAGGTTCGGCATTACAACTCGCTATTTTTTTAATTCCCGAATTTCTCCAAAAACGACTGAAAACTTCGCAATGAATTTTTGCATTTTTGATTTATTATTTTTCATTAGTAAAAATAAGTCTTTTCTCTACAATTGAACGCTGCAACGTGGGTAGCGACGCTCAACAGTACCAAACACACACAAACACACACACACACACACACACGTACATGTAAATTAAAAAAAAAACTTATGTACGATCGTTTTATTTATCACATGCACAATCGTTCATGTTGAGCGCACCATTCCGGTGTGAGTGCGTCAGCATGAATGCCTCTGGCCTCAAGTCTGACCCTGTGAGCTTGAAGTCTCGGCTCGGCGTCCGACGTTGTAACGGTCGTAGAATCGCTCCACAGTCTTTCACCTACCGCGGCAGCGCGCGGCCAAACGCGCGAATCCAATCCCCCTGCGTTTACGTATTCGCCCCACATGCAGGCTTCTCCACCCAGTACTCCTCTCTACAATTTTATTAAACCATTAAAAGAAACGCTAATTCAATTATTAAATTGAAAAAATAAAACTCACATTTCTCGGTATTCGATTGTTATAAGCATCGCGCCACGAGTGATACTGAGTTTTTCCCCAAAATCCGTGATCGAGATACCACGTATTTTTCGTAGACATTATCAAACGGTACCCGAGCTTCAACAGTTCGGCAGGCATCTCCGAATTTGCTTCTACCCAAGTTTGGATAACGAACGTGTCCTTGTCGAGATAACGTTCGATTATGTCGGGACTCGTGAGAGCGGAACTCCACAAAATCGTACTATCGTTGCGCCCGCCCTTAACTTCGTTCAATAATCTTCCCTGAGCGGTGTGAAACTCGCCCCATAGTTGAAGAAAATCTTCGTTGCGTCGTCCCATTCCCCGCGATTCCATTACCGACGTAACTTCCGGCGTAGCGTTCCAGCAATTTATATAAACTTCGTCACCGCCGAGATGAAGAATATTCGTCGTGCCCATCGCGCCGAGAACGTCCGTGTAGATGTCGCGGAGAACGTTGAAAACGTTAGAATTTACGGGATTTATCTGTCCGCAGGGTGGCTGAATGCAGTAATCGCGCCAAGGTTGACGATTTATACAAACGGCGATGTTTCCCAGACCCTCGTAAGGTCCCCATTCCCATCCCGCTCCGACGTGCGACGGTGAGTCTAATTCGAGAATTACACGCACTCCGCGATATTTTGCGTACAACGTTACGTGCCCGAGATCCTCCGAAGTGTAAATCATATCAGGCGCGTATGCACCGAATCTACGAATAACAAAGAAAAAAAAATTAACAATAAAAAAATAAAATAATAATAATAATAATTATTATTCTTACATAATAATATAAATAAATAAATAAATAATAAAAAATATAATACAATAATAATATTATTATTATATTAATTTTTTTTCATTAATTATTTAGCTTTTTTCTACTTTAAATATTTGAACGTATTTTTTTGTTTTTTTTTTTTTTTTTTTTATAAAATTGAATCATTTTACGAAAAGATGGCGCGTAAAGGATAATTGAGTGAAATGATACCGATTGTGATAATGCTGCAAAATAGTTCGTGCGAAAGCATTTTCTTACAACGACATTGAAGGTCGGCTCTTGATCTGCAGAGGAAAGCTCTGGCTATCGGTTGCATGCCAATGTAAAACATTCATTTTCGTCGATGCGAGTCCATCGATGGTTCTCAGTATAGCGGAAACGGGTAGATAATTCCTCGCTGTATCAATTAGTAAACCACGATGAGGAAAGATCGGGGCGTCCTGGACGCTCGCTTCGTCCAAAATTACGAGACCTCGTCCACCGCCCGGAGTTACTATTTGCGCGGTCAGTTGTGAGAGCGTCTCGAGACCGTGACGTGCTCCGTATACCGTTTTCGCAACGATAGTTGCGCTCACTTTGCTCTCTGCATCGGTATAATCATTATACGTACATAATTAGCGTAACCCTCAATTTTTAAATTTTTTTTTTTTTCATTAACAATGAATGTTTTCATGAACGACAATTTTTCGTAAACTATACGAAAAATAATAATAATATTCGATAATATTCGCTGTTCGTAATATTAGATTTTTCGACGAGAAATTTTCGTGAACTCCACGAATAATAATAATAATAACGTTCGACAATATTCGATGTTCTTAATATCAGATTTTTTCAGCTCATTACTTTTTTTTCGTCATCGTAAAAATCGAAAGAAAAAAAAAATTCAATTTTTTTCCAACAAACCTTTGGTAACGACGTACAAAGCGTAAGATTCATCGGTATTCCAATCGATCTCAAGATTATCAGTCTCTACTCTGATTTCTACGACAGTCGTAGAATTGTTTCTCTCGCATTGTGGTCCACAGCTCAGTTGTAAATTGCTGACAAATGTCGCCGTTGCCACGGAGAGGAATGATCTCGTGGCGATTGGCACATTTTTCGTATCGAAGTGTATTTCGAGCGGATGAGTCCTGACATACTGAGATAATCGTCGAGAGTTATTATAAAATTAATACAGATTGCCGTAACTCCAATGATCGGTGTAATCGCGCGGCTTATCGCGAACGATTTTACTCGTTCCGCTCGTCGTAATCGCTGTTAAATAATCGCTTCGGTCACTCACATTCTTGCCGTAACTCGTTGAACCCGTGGGAATCGGCCACAGACCCGCGGTATCACCGCAAACAAGACGGCAAGCAGCTAAACTCGTGTGCTCTTGTTTGCTACGGAGATAATCCGCTTCGATCGTCGTTATCGGTCTGTTTGTACGTCGACATTGATCGCTCTTCACGCACTCGAATGTTCTGTAAAATCTATGATCGAACGAAGTTTGTGAAAAAAAAAATTTCACTCGAACACGAAACTTTGATAATAATAATAATTATTAATTATTAATATTATTATTATTATTATTAATAATTGATCACCAATTATCAATTAGTAATAATCACTAATTATTAATATTATTATTAATAATAATTGATTACCAATTATCAGTTAATAATAATAATAATATAATAGCTTTTACAAAAATTGTCCGATTATTGTAAACTTTATATACGAATCCTATAGGTTCTCCATATCCGCAATACGAGAAATCGCAGCTTCGATTTTTTTAATGAAATTTTTTTTCGAAATATTTCAGTAAATTTCACATTTTTAATGAAATTCAAATTTAAAGACACGTAAATCCTTCGGCTTCGTTATTAATCAATCGAATCTTCGACAGAGCTATGTGCATCACTGTCGGCGGTTAAATCAGTTACGTTAATAACAACGAAATGTAATTCTCTTACGCGGTGTAGCGTAATGGAGACGCTATTTTTACTTCTGTTCAATTGTTCTCGGCGCTCCTAACAACTGTCGTTAGTCTCGTATCAATGTTTCGCGTAGTTTCGCGTTCTTTGCATTATTCTTGTGACCAGCGGCAGCGAAGGATAAAGAATTAAGAAAATAGAAAAAACAACTCACTGATTCTCCGAATTTGCAACTCGGAGTTCCTCGACGACGAGCAGAACGAAGAGCAGTCTTAGCCTCATGATGATTGCGCTGCAATTGAATTAATCACCGACAACGGTGGAGAATTTTTTTTTTTTTTTATCTTATGGAATTTTACGACAAAGTTCGAGAGTCTCGATATTGGCGCATCGATCGCGATTACAGATATCTTATGTAATAAAAAAAAATTTGAACCAATTATCAATATTTTTTTCTCGAACTCTGTCTTATCTACGAATAAGATATAGAAATGCAGAGTTTGAATCTATTTTACGCCTCGTCGCCATCGCATTGCGCGATAGCAAATACGACGACATTCCCACGGATACTGATATATCTGACCCCCGCGGGGATGAATGCACAAACGCATTGTTACCGAAACCAATGTGATCTCTATGCATGTCTCTCGCGGCTCGTGAAGCTTCAACGAGCTCCAGTGATAAGCAACTTCCCGGACGCGCGGACAAACGCCGGCTGCGGTCGCCGTTCGTCCGATACGAAAAAGCGTGTCGTCGGATATTAGTCTCGCAGCGTAAATTTATAGCAATTAACGTAGGCGTCGATGTAAAATAAATAAATACGAAACATTTTTTTTTTTTTATAAAAATTTTCATAAATCAGTCTGATTGAAGTTAAAAACAAAAAATTTCAAACTATTGTAAATAACTCACCCGCGATGAAATTTTTTTTATTTAAACGACACGAAAAGATAATCGAAGGGTTTATGAAATTTGATGAATAAACGCAAAGAAAAAATATTTCGGAGTCGATTCTGCACGTGAGGATTTTTCGGAGTACCGCGCCGGTAGCCCAGATAACCCGCTGCGTTTAGGTCGCAGCTGGCCACTCCGTCTGTGCCTTTCACCTCTTCCTTCGTGACTTCATTCGGTAAACCCGAACGAGAGACGACTTGCGAGGTCGTCGACGGTCCCGCGAGAACTAAACTTGGAGAATACTGCAACGAATCGTTGAGTCCCGCAATGGAAGGGACGCTTCGGAACACTCTGCTGCTTGTAGTAGTGGCAGCAGCTGGTTGTAGCCGTAGTATAGTTGTAGCAGTAGCGCGGAGCCCAGTGATGGAAGGCAAAGGTGCCACACAATAACTAGTTTACTGGCGTTATCGCGTACTATACAATCGGGCGATAGACGTAAACGAAAGTAGGCATAGAGGCCAAAGTTGTCGTAAGCTTAACGATCGATAATGCTATCGCGATTTTTTATTAAACACTTCGATGTCTTTGCCGCGGATGGTCGTCGGAGACGACTCGATATTTCTCTGTAACGGGATTTACACTGTTTTCATCGTCTTCTTTTCTCGCGACCTTCTCTACTCTGCGCAGCTATGGCTATTGCGCCGATGGAAAATATCCTCGAAAATTTTATGATCGATACATTTATCGATGTATTTCCAATGGAACCTTTTCTCCGGAAAATCAATACATTGATTGGGCAGAAAAATCCTTCAAAATTGTTTTTCAAAGATCTGAGATAAATCGTTTTGAATTTAGTTATTGCGATTTTATGGGATTTATAAAACTTTTTTTTTTTTTCTGTTTTTCGAATTTCGATCGAATTCAAATTGAGTATCCGATTTTCCTCATTTTAATAGCTTTTTCGAGTCTTTTTCGTTGGTTTGGTATGAAATTCTTTGAGAAACAACACAAGTGTAGATTTTTCGTTTCACTATCTTATCGATTTGCCAATTTTTCGTTTTTTTTTCTTTTACCGGCTATTAAGCAGCTGCTTTTTTTTTTTTTCGTTGTCGTAAGAAATTTTTTCAATTTTTATTGCCGGATCGAGAAGCCTTTTTTTATTTTGTCATCGGAAAATTTTCGGTCGGTATACGAAAAATTGAGAATTAAAAATACGTACAGCAAAGGGACGAGATTATAGTTTATTGATGTCGGTTCCTCAGCCGAAATGGGCACTCGCGGCGAGCTTCAAAATGCGCAATAGATGAACGTAGAAAAGCAGGGGGACTTCTATTTTCGGAACACCATAAAAAGCAACCGCGGCGCGGGGCACGTGAAGTGTCCGCGCGGTCGGTAACAAAATCATCGTCTCTATTTTATCCGAAACTGTTAATATTACGAAAAAAAAACAAATTGCATTTCCATTTGCTTCTGTCTTTTGATTAAATGAAAATTCCGGAAAAATTAGAAACGATGATAGCAATTTTAACAATTTCGATGCGCAGTACGATATTAAAAAAAAAACTCATGTAAATCGCGTTTAGGGTTAAAAATGAACAGAATTATTCGTATTTATCGTCGTAAAGACTTTATATATATATCTCTACACTATTATTTATAATAATACTAATTAAATATAATTTTATGTACTATTATATATAATTAATATGCGGTAAGTTCAATGCGTTAAATGCGCGTGAGTCGTATTTACAGGCTTCCGCGGATTCTACGAAATTTTTATAGCTTTGAAATTTCTTCGTTTTTTTTCGCTCTTTCTTGTCTCATTCACTCACTCACCTGCGTCACTCTCTATCGCTGCACTCTTCAACAATATCAACTCGTAGATTAATTATACAAGTCTATAGCGTATATATTTGTCATCAGCGACGAAACGAATTTTCGCGGATTCTCTTCGATCTTCTCAATTGTTGTTTCTATTGGTGTTGAGAGTAACGTCGAGCGGCTCGTCGTGAATCGATCCTCGAGCGTCCGACGTTACCGGACTCATAGGATTGTGTTGTCGCGGATCGGCGCTCGGTAGGTGATGATAGAGTGACGTTATTTGCGGATGTCGCGATTGATGAGGACCCTTCACTGTCAGATCCATTTCGGCCTCCTGCGGCCTCTCGCGTACAACGAGATCCTGTTCGACGCTCGATGCGGGACTCGCCGAGTTTCGCGGTCCTGGCGAACCGCAACCGCACTTTACGCGCTCCGGCGACTTGTCGCAACCGACCGAATACCTGTATCCGACATCACAAAATTCAAATTATTTTTTACTTTTACCGCGAAAATAAATTTACATAAATTTCGAACGAATTTCGTATCGAAGATTCGATATATTTTTTTCACGGTAACTGCATCACTTTTTCGATGTTTGGACCCCTCGGCGTTGCACTTTATTTTTTGTGGAAGACATTTTTTATTTTTATCACTGGAAGACGAAACGATTTTTTTTGTTGATTTTTTACCGGTCTCCGAGGAAAAAAGCGCGAGATTTTTTTTTCGGAGTATTTCATGATATCCCGATTTCGTCGAAACGATTTCGTCGTTTCACTCTCAAAATTGCAATTTCAGTAACATTTGTGTGACGTGTTGAAAACGGAAGAAAAGAAACGTTTGATCGGCAGTTAGCAATGTCCGATGGGTTTTTATTTCAACTAACACTTTATCCTACGTAAAGATACATCGAATTGTGTGGTCCAAACTACTTTTTGGAACGTTTCGATTTATCGCGAATATATCGCATTTTTTTTTCGTGTTTTTCATTATATTCAACGATCTCCAAAAAACTGTTTTCAATTCCACCGAATACGTTGTCTTGTAAATTTTTCCCGCGGAACACAGATCGGTCACTTATTTTATTCCTTATTTAATATTTCATACGAAAATTCGATCAAAATTCATCGATTCATCGATTCGATTCATTCATTCGATTTCGATTCATTCATTCGATTTCGATTCATTCATTTTTTTCGATTTTAAAAATTTGAAAAAAAATAATCGAAATTGGCGACCGAAATGAATCGAAAAGGGTGTAGAAATATTTTGAATTTCGTAAACGAAACTCTCGCAATATTCAACATTTTATTTTTTTTTTTCACTGATCGTAATGATGATGATGGGGACTCACCCGTGCGGTGTTAAGATTCTGTAATCACGACAGACCGATAAAGGTCCTGTGCCATTATCTTGTTGCTGATGCTTGTCGCTCGACGATCCGTGAGCCGACGAGGGCGGTGGCGAAGCGTCGGGACGCTCAGTCGAACCTGCCGCAGGTGGTCTTAGAAGAAGCGGCGCAGCGCTACCGAGTCCAAGACAACGCATTCGCCACGCGTCCTGAAGCAATTGCAGACGCGCTTGTTTTCGCCACTTTGCTCTACGATTTTGAAACCAAACCTGTCGCGCATCGAAATTCCCTTTATTAGTATAAAAATTGTGCACCGATTCGGCATATCGGTATCAAAAGGATTCGAGAAAATTTTTACCTGAACGCGAGCCTCCGAGAGAGAAATTCTCAGAGCCACTTCTTCGCGGAGAAACACGTCTGGATAGTGCGTCTTTTGAAACAGAGATTCGAGCTCTTGGAGCTGTTGAGGCGTAAATGTCGTTCGATTGCGTCTCTGTAGAAAAAAGCGACAAAAACGTAAAGAAACGATTTTTAAAATCATTTTTATAAAAATATAAATTTTATTGGAAAAAAAGATTATTATAATTTTTTTTTTTCGCGGAGATATTAAACAAGCAGAACATTTTTTTTTGGATGAAAATGAAAAGAATAAAAAAAATAACGTACACTGACCTGACGCCGCCGTCCGAACATGTATTCGGTGAGCAAATCAGCCTGTGGTCCAAGTGGTGATAAATAAGGTCCGGCCATGTCTTCTTCTCGAAGATATCCGAAGCAATCCGTGCGCGAAAATTTTTCGCAAATTTCGTAATACGACTTCGAAACACTCGCGTAGGACGCCAGTTAATTTTTTATTTAATACAGTTAACAAATGTCGACGAACTGAAACTTGAAGATTTTTTTTTTTTTTCGTGTTTCGTATCACAAGAATGGATGAGAGAAGAGAGTTTGTGGAGTAAAATTTTCGGCGACGTTTGTACCGAGAGGATGGCGAACGACTGATACGAGATTCGCGGAGCTCACGGAACAACCCCCGTGAATCGGGGGTTGCCGCGACTTTGCTAACGTTTCATTGGCCAACGCGGCTTAATGGGGGCGGTACTGCACCCCCCCGTTCCCGAGGGTTCCACCCCTTCTAACTCGCTCTCTCTGTTCCCGCGACAAACATAGCATCGCAGGACACGCGAGACGAATTTGTAATAAAAAAAAACAGAAAGAGTGCATACGATTGCTTCACATTGTTAGTCGATCACTTTTTAGTCGGAACTTTTTATTTTAGCATTTTGAAAAATCTTCGAGATTTTTCATAACCATAATAACCAAAACAACCAGTTTTGGTCCTGAAGAATTTTTAAGGCTAATAATGCTAAATAGAAAAAAGTAACTATGAGATTTATGAGTAATGTACTTCAAATATGTCGATTTTCTACCTTTGACACGACTTTCCGTACCAAATATTGAGCTTCTAGTAAAATAAATGACCAATTCGTTATAAAAGAACATTTTCTAAAAAATGTTTCTAGACAGCGCTCCAAAGATCGCGATTTTTTGATAATTTTAGTAGTATCTTTGCTTTCCGATTGCATTGTGCGAAAGCACAGGTTTATATCGTCTCCTTTCGAAAAAAATATGCGGAATAGAACATTTGGCAGAATTCTAGACTCATTTTTTGAATCTTCATGTGTCAATGCAAAAGTAAAAAAAAAGGCTGCAATTTTTTTTTCGGCAGATTGACGAGTCCAAAGAAATTTTCGATCGCACATATTTTTCGAGACTTTTTTTTCTCCGAACATGAAATTCCTAGTGGCTTTGTTCTAAAGTCAAGCGGGATATTAATAATCTCAAGTTTATTATTATTTTTTTTATTTATTTCGGCTGCACTGAAGTTATTTATGGATGTAATGCTTTCGAATAAAACTTCAGCGGAGGCCTTTCGATATTTCGAGATTTTTATCCAACATGAACTTTTTTAGATTTAAAAAATGATAAAAAAATGTAACATCGTAAATAAAAACAAGTAGCTAAACGCCGGTCAGCCGATAATAAGACTACACCAGTAAAAATGACGAAAAGACGTGGAAATTGACTAATTAACCGAAAGTGCAAAAATCTCTGAAAAATTATTATTTTTTTTTTTAATAAATTAAAAAAGTAATTTTTGGCAATTAATTACGCAAAACTGCATCGGACACCAATCTTTCTGTACGGAATAAAATATAACACCAAAGACAAGATAAATATAAACGTCTTTTCTTTAATCATCGATGGTAGCAATAAAATCGTAAAGTCCGTGACAATTTTCGTTTGTTTATTTTTTTTTTTTTTTTATTTCTCTTCATTCGTTGTATCCCGGGAACGACATTGTCTTCGTCAGCGTTCAGTCGGGATCCAAGTGAAAAAGGAAGTATACGCAATCTTTTTAATTATGAGAACGCGCGCGCGCTCTCCCAAGCGCGCCCCCGCGAGGAGTGAGAAAGAGAGAACACGGAATGTTCTCACTCGCGCACTCGCGCGGGGTCCTTTGTGTTTCATGTTTGTTTTGTTGTCAGAGCTCTATTATATTCGGCTTTTTTTTATATTATAACTCGACGCGGGTGCTCTCGCGCGCTCGCCTCGGCTCGCAAAAGCGCGGGGGGCTGATGGGTCAGGGGCGGAGAGGGACAATACTGTACTACTGGCAGTGCTACCGGCCGGGGGGGTGGCGAGCGGTGAGAGGGTGCCAGGGTGAGATTGCTTTAGTAATGAATTACATGGCTTGGGGCTATGTGCAGCCTCTGTCTGCTGGATGCTCTCCTCTTTCCTGTTTCTCCTCTCATACCCCCCATCTCCCCCCCCCCCCTCTCGACCACCGTTACCAGACACTCTACCGCATTTTCCTACGTTATTCCCGTAGTTACTGGTCCGACTTTCTTCTTCTTCTTCTTCTTCCTTCTCTCATTTCTGAAATAGGCAGAAGGCAGAGCGTACCGAGAACTGCGTAACCGCGCGCACGTTAAATGAAAAAATTGATGAATATACACGACTGACTCGCCGCCCGAAAAATATACATGTGAAAATTCATGGATTCTTTCATTTGGATTCATGAAAAGTTTTATACTTAATTATATTGCAAATTGCTGAAAAAAATTTGCAGTGCCGCGTCGACTTTCGTGAAAAATAATAATCATAAAATTATCGATATTTCGTATCAAAAAATTAAAAATGGTAATTAAAATACCATGTGGAACTTACATCTTTGAAATGATTCATAAAATTCGAATTAATGCCGATAGCGACACGGTTATGCAGTACATCTGTGAATCCATTGAAATTAGTTTTTTTTATAAACCGAACGGTTGAGTAACATTTTTCTTTTATAATCGAATGGTAAATCGAAAGATATTGATAGAACATCTTTCATACTTCCTATTAAAAAAAAAAAAAATCGAGAAAAAAATGTCGAAAGAAAAAATACTTTGCTCGTTATATCAGTTATTAGAGGGCGAATTTAATTCTATTCGTCTTGGGAAAGGGATGCGTATAACTATATCGAAATATATATATAACTCTATAATTGAGTGAAACTCGTTCATTCATTGGAGACAATGTTACCGCCCAGCAGTACCGCCCTTCTCGCTTCGCGATTCATCTGTCCTCGTCGCCCTTATTCGATCATTTAACCTCTCGCGTTCCAACCCCTGTCGTATAGCCCGGAGCTACCGCATTGTACACACAACACGGATCCAAATGGCGTAGTAAGAGGGTTGTATTTTGCAAACTCGTTTAATCTACTCTCGCCACGCCCCAGACACCCCATACATTGCCGCTGTTGAATCCGCGCAGACACTTTGAGAACTGAAAAAAACAAAAAAAAAACAAAAACGAAAATCCATTAGCAATTATTAGCGTCATTACCGTCCTTGTTACCCGCAATTTCAATCTTTTCATCAGATTTTTTTTTTTTTTTTCATTCATCCCGTTGCACAATAAGACTTTCCACATTCTCTTCGATGTTTTCCTCACATTCATTGTTGTCTCTCGAGAATTAAAAAAAAATCCTTATTATTTCCCCCTCAATTCGTCAATTAATCATAATTACTGATCGGCAACAATACGATATCGTAGCTCTATTCTTCCTTTACTCCGATCGCCAATCGTAAACAGTCGCTTATCATTCATTTATCTAGAATGTTAAATTTTATCATCACGAATGATTCTTCCCATTCAAATCCCTAGATAAAAAATCAGTTCATATCAGCTTCGTTTTTTTTTAATATCATATTCATAATAAATCAAATTATTATTTATTAATATTTTTTTTTTATCTTTACCGATTTTTTTTTTCTGCAGATAACAGTTACAAAGAAACAGATTTCAAAGTAAAAGCTTATTTTTTTGCAAATAGTCAATAATAATAATAACAATATACTTTTGATTTCTTCTTTTTCTTAATCAATCAATGAATTATAATTACCGATCGCGAAACAATGAATGAACGGTATCTTCACTCTGTTGTTCCTTTACTCCGATTACCGAGTCGCATGAGGTCTCGTTAGCCGTTCGGCTTACCCTGAAAATCATCAGCGCAGTCCGGGCACCGTGTTCTCGCGTTGTTCGACCCCCTCACCCCAATCATCGATACTGTCATGAATCGATGTGCGTGTATCAAACAAGCCTACGCTCAAGCCCACCTCCCTGGTATACATAACCATCAGGCTGCATGCAACGGTATGCACAGCATTTGTGATTGAGCTAAGCGTGAACAATGGATAGCGTCTGTGTATCCTCGACGATTCACTGTCTCTCTGGATCACATCGAGGTCTATAGTATTATGCAAGATAGATAGATAGATAGATAGATAGATAGATAAAGGATCCGCACACACATAGATATCAGAGCGGCTTCGCTTCCGCTCCAATTCATTCATTCTTCCGGAGTCCCGCTAATTGACTTTTTCTCTTCACTCCGCAAGTCCATCCCTTTATCTGTCTCTCGATCGTTCTCTCCCTATGCAAACACATGCATATCGATCGTTTGAAAAAAAGCATAAGGTCATATCTCGCATCGTTCTCCGATGTAAAATTCCTCCCCGATACGCCGTTGTGTTGCTCAGCCGATTTTATTCGCTGATATAGCAGCTTCCGAAGCTTCCGAAGCTTCAACCTCATTCTATCTCGACCAACGCCTGTCGACGCGTAATTCGTTACTTTTCATTGTAATTTGACGTCGGGGAGGGTACGCGCGGCGCGGGGATTCCCCGACGGTCTGGTCTCTCGCGCAAGGGTGCAAAATTCGCTCCAGCAGCACCGGTGCCGCGTTCACTCTGGAATGAGAAAACATTAATCTAGGCATGTTTTGCAATCTTCCGCGCCTCCCGCTCTATAACTACCACTACGTATTTATACTCTATATACATATATATATTTATATATAAGTCTATATATCTATATATAAATCGTATATATGTGTAAAGGTTGTTATATATTCGGAACGGAACGCTGTTATTGCTGAGTTTATAGCGTGCATCGCGCACAATGTGCAACGAGAAAGCGCCACGTGTATTATTACATCCGCACCCGTATATATTCCCTTGTATGCGTGTCTCCTTCCCGGTGATATTTCAATTGTGTTTTTGTGTCTGTGTACCTCTCCTCGCCGTATCCGCAGACGTACGAATATAATACATAACTGTACAATGTACTTGTTGGTATTAAAGTGTATACATCGTTGTATGTTTGGCCGCACGTCTACCGCTGGATGGCGGAAGAGCGAACGCCCCGGTGAAACGCCTCCGAGATTAATATTTCGACGATAACGATTTAATTTTCTATCTCACTCCTTCAACCGGTGTGTCTGGGACAGTTTCTCGTATTAATTCGGGCTCTTCGTACTCGACGGGAAAGAGGGGGAGGGGGCTACCCAGTTCGCTCGGAGACATCAGCTTCGGGAAACTTGATTATTTCAACGGACAACGGAAATTGCTCGAGATTGTTCGTTGATAACGATTTGCCTCGAGTTCCCGCCAGAACTCGGATGAAAATTATTTGCGCGCTTATCTTTGCGCAATTTTTTTTTTTTTTTTTTTTTTTTTTAAACACTATGGACTCGAGAATATTGAAGTGGAGAGGGGAAAAGAATATAAAAATTGAAGTAAAATAATGGATTTTTCGTATATATATATATTTTTTTTTGTTGATTCGAGACTCCGAACGGGAGTACCGTAAAGTCACTAAGCCGCGTAATCAATGAATGGAACGCCAGGGCAGACAATTCATCTCTGTGTTACAAAAGATTCGAGCGACATTATTATTTCCTCTTTTTTTTTTTTTTTTTCTTCTTTTTTCTTCGTCCTTTCCCCAGTTTCATTACCGGTAATAATGCAAATGAAAAAGAAATCTCCGAGTCGTTTCTTCGACGTTGAGCATAACGTTGAATCGAGAGTATAAGAAACGTAGATAGATATATGTATAAGGAATAAGGAAGAGCAACGATGGAACATAGTTCAAGGGGAAGAAGGGGGTGGGTGGCGGTGGGGGCGTAGCGAATTTTGTGGAGCGAGGAGAAGAATTCGTCTCCCGCGCATAAGGCATAACCGGCGGGGGGTAGGTACCTTCTACTTAAAATATACGAGAGAGAAATAGAGAATGGAGGCTTGAGCGGGTAAAAAAAAAAACGAAAAAAAAAAAAAAAAAAAACGAGTCGAGAAATATTATTTCTTTCATTGCTTTCGGACTGCTCTTATCTCCGTTATCCGACGTCGCGAGACAAACTCTTGACAAAATTTTTTATTTTATTTCTCAATTTTTTTTTTTTTACTGAAAATTTCGAGGGAAAAATGTTTTAAATAATTTGAGCGGCGAGAGTTTTTCGAATTTTTCGTCGGAAACGGGAGCTCGGAGCTTAAATTCGTGGGAGGGGAAAGGAAAAAAAAACAACGCCTGGATTACTCGGCAACAATGCAATGGGTTTGCCTGAAACAACACTCTGCACGTCGGCGAATCCTGGTAGGTTGCATCGCGTTTCCGACCCGACGATGCAGCAGCGACGAAGAGCGTGAGCGCCGGTGACGTTGATGGGCGCGCGAGTTCGCAGGGTGCGCGCGAAGGTGCGAAGCGGAAGTGTACGCGCCAACACCTCTTATTCTTAACCCGTAGAAACACCGGAGGTTTTGGTCTCTCTTTGGAACTTCCGTATCCCGAGTTCGCTGTCTCTTGCCTCCTTTCTTCCTCATTATCATTATTACATGCTGTTGATGCATATAGAAGAGAAATGCGCTTCGAGCGATCTGGGAACCGTGTCGCCCGACGCTCCGCCGTCGTTCTCCTATTGTTGACTCCTCTGTCTCGCTAGACCCGAGATATATAAAGAATAGCCCGAGAAGGCGAGGGTGCGTAAAGTGGCAAACAGGGATCGTTGGGACACTGAACGCTAACTCCGCAACGAGAAAACTACTACTGTAACTATACGCGTTACGGGAAGTCGGATATTCTTCGTTTCAGAGAATAGTCGCATCATGAATCAATATAATAGCGATAGATGATTATTTTTATCTTTTAAGGGTGCGTAGGGTGATAAAGATCGTGAAGAAAGATTTTTCCGGAATTATAATTTTTTCGGTAGTTTTAGTGTTCGTCAAAAGTTTCGCTTTTTATTCGTATAAATCATATGATTCTATATGAAATAAATTCTCTTAATTTATTTTCTTATCAGTGTTAAATGTGTAAAAAAAAAGATCGGTGTAAAAACTGGAATATACGAAACTCATTATAGTGATTCATAGCGATGTAATATGTCGACCGAAACTTAGTCATTTCGAGCGAATTTTTTTTTTTTTTTTCATAATTAAAAAAAAATAGAATTAATTTTTTTTATCTTTAATAAATCAATTTAGTAGTTGTTGATTATTGATTAATTAAGTAATTCATCAATTAATTATTATTTTCAACTTTAATACCTTTTCGGTATCGCGACGATTATTTCAATGCTAAACTTTTCGATAAAAATTCAAAAAACACCCAACTCCAGATACTATTATTTTCATCATATCTTTCGAGATAAAAGCAATAAATTTATCAATTTATGGCGGCGACAATAATTGCATCGAAATACTTGAAAATGTGCGCATTTTTTAAAACGTTTCGCCTCGAGTTACCCATTGCGTTCGTTGCGTGAATCGTTAGCAAATAAATGATTAACATCCCCCAAAAAAAATTATTTTATTTATCACATATTTCGAGATGAAAATAATAAAATTATCAATTTACACGAGTGAACAATAATTACATCGAAAAACACGAAGTATTTTTTTTTTGTCTTCTCGAGTTACTCGCAAATTTTCGCGGCGGGTTGATGATATACACGTATAAATTCGTTACACGGATGATAGGCATATGTGTGCGTTACTTGTATATCGAGGCCGCGGTGAGTGAGTGGCGAAGAGAACGAGGAGCCGAAGGGGTAGGGACGTACGTGCCTAATACTTTGAACGGTGGCATGTAGCGCGCTGGCGCGCCGTCTGTCTTTCTTTTACCGGCTGTTCTGCTCTCCGGTGTAACTGTGACTAAATGAATCCACTAACGGGGTTGGTATTCCCGCAGTAATGGAAGGGGTAATTAAAACCACCCTTCTGCGGAAGCGGAGAGAGGTAGAGATAAGCTCAGGGCCGCACGTCCGCTATCTCTGTATCCACAACCGCACCCCAAACAGCATCATCATTAGTATCCTACTATTTACTCACTTCCCTTCCGCAACCCAAATTGTACGACTTTTTCTCCAAACTTTCGTTCAAACTCCGCGAAACTCTCTCACGAATCTCTTAAGCTTTCGATCTCTGCAACGAGTTCTCGAAACAAATGAAATTCAATAATTATTAATCACCCTTTCGGCTTTTATGTTCGCGTAACCCTTTGATCCAAATAGATCGATGTTTTTTCACTGAATGGACCGCAAAAATCACTGTACCCTCCAGTGTACCCTTAAAGCATTAGTTGCTTCCTAATTATATTAAAACATACGAAAAAAAAAAAAAAAAAATTTCACGAGGTAAAATAATTGCATACGAGCGTTAGACGAATGTTTGAGTAAAATTTCGTGCGGCCCTGAAAATGAGACTCCGGGGTTGGTGGATTCTCGGTGCGGCCGTCGGGGGGATTCGTTTTGCGGTAACGGTGCGCGCTTTATAAATGGTACTAATTACAAAGGTCTCACAACGACGACGTTGACGGTATACATCTAATTTGGCTATTTACTCTCGTGTATCGTATGTGTCTCCTCTCGGTCTCCTGCTTATGCATTCCGTCTGTGGAGTCCACTGGGTCGTGAACGGGTTTGGTGTACAACGAGAAGTCAGTTTTCCGGTAACGACGAAGAAACTCGAGTATTGTAATTCTTTTATTATCTTTTATTTTTATTTATTTTTTTCAACTCCGTTCAATGGGCAATTGTTACGCGTCTGAATTCATGAGATCCATTGAATTTTCATAAAACATATGGATGTTAATTGAAATGATTAATTAGCAAATAACCAGCGAGCTGAATATATAAAGTTCATTCATTGCCAATCGATTTATCGGGAGATAGTAAAATCAGCGAATCAGTCGCGTAGATATACGGTTAACATTCATATGGTTTATCGATGGAATGGTCAAAGGGAAAATAATTTATGATACAAAGTGAATACTAATGACAGAGACGATATACTTTTTGGATGGGTTCGCCGGGAGGTCAAGCGCGGGAAAAGCGTGGATCACCCTAAATGAATTCAACGTTTCGCGAAGAATAAGCAAACGGAGGGAGGAATGGGGGAGGGAGCGGAGTTTGGGAGGGTTGAGGAAAGGAGAGAAAGGGGAAGGAAGGATTTCGGATAGAGGAAGAAGACGATGAAGAAGAAGTAGAAGAACAGGGATGGATAGGTTTGCAGCGTAGCAAGGATGAGATTGGTTTCTCCTCCTTCGTTGAAAGGCCAAAAGGGAGCCAATAGCGGTTTCCTCAGCAGTTTCCGTTAGCAGTTAGCGGCGTTGAGGGAAACGCGAACGAGCGAACGGCATAGAAAATGTGCGGTCGGCGTGGATGCCTCGGCTCCTCGTATACCATAAGCGAAAGCGCGAGAGAGAGAAAAACACCCCCCGATCTCCTCCCCCGTCGACGAGAGAACATCAACGGGACGAGCGGCGGCAACAGCGGCAGCCCCAACATCTTGGCCGGCAGCTTCGCGAGAGAGGAAAGTTCTCTCGTGTAATTACGGGTGAAATATCGTTAATTAGCTCGGCGAATTTGCCGGGATAAACAGTGGGCGGCGGGGCAGGGAAATGGAGAGGGGAAAAGGCACCCGGACGGTTTCAATATCCGACCGAATTTCTCAAACCTACGAGCACCGACGAGATGCCTACAGTCAACACGTGATATAGTATTGAGGTTGAGGTTTTCCTCTGTAGAAAACGTATAGTTTACTCAATGTAACCGAATACACCCCCCCGCGGGCCCCTCGACAGCGGCGGCTCCAAAGCTCTCGTCTCGTACTTTACCGCGAGATTATTCATCACGGGCAATCTACTTACAATAGTCGTATTAGTAATTGCCGATTCTACGAACACATTCTTTTTTTTTCGCTAAGAAAAGAGTCTTCGAATGATTTATCGTTTAGATACGAAATTGATAAATATTTTTTTTATATCAAAAATTGATGATTATTTAATAATGAAATGAAGTATAAAGTATATGTAATGACAAAAAAATAATTATTCATAGAAATTTACCATAAAAAATATTTGGCGATTTTATATTTCAACGATAAATCATTTAAAATTTTTTTTATGACGAAAGAATTTTTTTTTTCTATATGTATCTTTCTAATTTACGCCATCAGATTGAATTCCACGTATCGACGTAAATACGGAAATTATAATTCACAATAATTCTATAAGTCTGGAATTACACATTTTTATAAATTTGTTTATTCCGGTTAATCCCTTAATTTCCATAAATTCATCGCTCGTCTCATTAATCCCCCGAAAAAAGCATTTCATATTCCTTCGTTAACGTAACTTCGTTAACGACCCGTATAGCTATAAACACGTGACAAAGTGTTTGTTTTTCTCGCCCTACCGATTTTCTTCTCGTATCCTCGTGGGTCTCATCATCGTCACTAATAGTTTATTCCCTTCTCTCGCTCCCCCCGTTATTCTGACCACCAGCGTTCGACGTGTATATCCTATCCGCTCTATCCACAGCGTTAGCTTTCCATGCGACCCCTTGGCGAGGTTTGGAAGGGAAGGGTTATATATATATACTATACATATCTATATATATATGTATACATATACCGTGCGCGCGAGAGTGAGCGAATGAACTGACGAGAGGGGTCGGAGGAGATTCTAATTAATCAGCTAGCCACCGCGGCTGAGCGCGACCCGTCTCTTCACACACTCCCTCTTCTCGCTCTCTATACTGTGCAATCCAAACCCCTCCCCCCTCCTCAACCCCTTCGCCTACAGGTACATCGTCTTTCTCTCTATCTCTCTATACACATCTCTATCTATCTGTATCCACTCCCTATTTATCAGTGTACTTGTAACTACAGGTAGCGTTGCTCTCCCTATACTCGATAATCTCTGTAGCCATAGTCCTCCCCCGTATCCCGTACATACACCCCTTTATATATCTGTTGCTGCTCCGTTACCAATCGCGGCTCACTGGTACACGTACACGTCGCGGAGGGCACACTCGATGCCCTCACTAACGGCCCACGTTCGATTTACGCGTCCGATCCATCTCGCTCTCCTATCCCTCACCCCCTCCCCCCTTTCCTCCCCGTGTGTTTCTCTATCTCCCATACTTGCGGAGGTTGTTCGCCATCTCGCCAAAACGCCCAGCGCAACGGTTCGTAATTAGTCAGGTCGAATAATCCCCGAACGATACGAGTTTGACTAGACGTCTCTGAGCGATATATAGATTTTCCTGGCAGCTAAACATTTCTGTTTATGCTATTTGTGTTAAAAACCACCCCTCCCAACCCCGCAAACGCGCTCTATTAATATCCCTGATGATCACGAAAGCTCGCGAACACTACAGGCGAACTAATCGTTCATTGGTTTACGTTTTTATACAACGAAAAAAATAAAATCGGCGGAATCGGGTGAATTGTCGATTTTGGGTAACGAAACGATTTTTTTGTTTGTTGGAAGAAATAATGCTTCGAGGATCGTATTGATTGTTAGTTCATTTTTTTTTTTTTTTTTTTAATTTACTATGACAATAATTTTGTTTAATTATTAGCACATTCGTTTCACCGATTTTAGATGAATCGATCGATTTTTTGGGGTTTCAGGGTGGTGGAGAATGAAAATGAAATCATCAACTTTTGACTCTCGGGGCGAACGGGTTTTATTGGGATTGAGAATAGACATTAGGCTCGATGTATAATGGACGAGGGATTATCTCACGTTTGACTCGATCTAATCGGCGACTATACGCCATTACAATAGGCGCGCAGTGAAAAGATTTCTCGAACGAGGGAGAGTCACCCTTCGTTTCTGGACGGTAGAATAAACGCGCGCGCCGCATCCACATGCATGCGGGGAGGAAAAAAAAACGCATGTGCGCGCGCGACAACCCCCTATGAGATTAGGTTTCATTGAAGGTGAATTCGTCGATCGGGGGTGTATCTCGTGCCGATTTTGCATTGTTGGTTTACGAGCATTGAAAGGAAAAAAAATCGTATAGCCGCTGAACGAGTGTACAAGTGCGAGAATCGTTCGTCTGTACATACACCGGACTCCGAACGCTATACATACGTGCGTATATATATATATATACACTCGCCACTGATTGTTCCCAAAGGGGTACGAAAAAAAAAAAAAAAAATCTCCGAAGGGTGCACGAGGCCCCGAATCCATTACAGGTACATTCTTTACAACACGAGCGCCCTGACGCGTGCTTCAAACAATTAATAATTGATTACGGTCGAACATCACAAGCCACGAAGGCAAATAAACGAGATTGCGGAATACAGAGAAAAATAAAGGTCGAGAGAATGACGACGATTGATCAATCGATTTTTTGCGGTTAGGGCAGATATACCGAGAGTTTAATTGAGAATTCGATGGGAACGAGACGATGATTTCGGACGAATGAAAGGAGAAATGAAATTCGCGCAAATGGTTTCTTTGAAATTGTCGCCGGAGAGTCGAACGAAGACGGAGAAATAATAAAGGAATATTCGATCCGACGAGACTCTGCTGCTTTTTTTTCGTTTTTTTTTTTTTTTTTTTTTCAAGCTTCGTGACATCACTCAATAGAGAACGGTCGTTTCTCCTTTCTGCGTCTCGTTTCGCGGGTATATATATATATAGGCAGCCATTGGAGCGTTGTCGAGCGGGTACCGTTATTTCCATCTCAATTAATATTTTAATCAAGCCCTCTTGTATACCGCGTTGTTCCATTTATGCTCGGATGAACATTATAAACCATGATGCCCTCGCATCAGAGCCGCCGGCATTCGTTCGCGAACCAATACACAATGCCCTATGCCGGTGTACTTACTATACTTGCTGCTTTCTGTATATGCTCTGTCTCCTTCTCTCTTTGTCTACGATTTTATCTGTGTTTTGTTTTATTGTTTTTTCGCAGTTTTGCTAGTTTTTCCGCCAAATAGTCTCATTTTTCGATTTATTTGTCTAATTTGATTCAACCAATTTTTCCGCAATTCGCGCAAATACTTTGCGAAACATTCCGTCGAAGGTTGAGAAATAATTACGAGTGTAAAAACGAGGGAAATATAAAAAAAATATCTATTTTCATAAAAAATAGATAATATTATGAAAAAAAAACTCTAAATTTAGCGAGAGAGACGCATTCGAAGATTTTTATTTTGTACCTTTGGGGTTTTTTTTCTAGCGATATGTGCGAATAGTTTGGAAAATATTCGATCGAAGGATGTGAAAAAATCAGAAGTGTAGAATCGAGTGAAAAAAAATTGGGGTCTTAATCTAAAGTGGAAGAAATTCGAAAAAAAAAAAATTAGGAAAGAGTATTTCGGAGCATCGAGTATTTGTTTATCGTACTACTGATTTCTTGCGAATTAAAAAAAAATGTGCCGCGAAATATTTTTTGCTCACCTTCCGAGAACGTCAGTGATATCGCGAAAGAAAAGCAGAAACTGCTGGTTGCACGTGCGAAGGCCGTGTCTCGCAACAATCTCTTATTAGCACAGGAAGCGTGTTATGGATAATGGCCGAGGGTATGAGCCGAGATGCTGGTGGCCAAACGCACGGGGCAGCATCTCGTGCGGCCGATAACAATAGGTGCATTCTATAGGCAGATAGGCCAGCGTTGTCCGGTCCGATAGGCAAAACTAGAAGGATAGAGGTAGAGGAGTTAGTAGTAGTCGAGAGGAGACACAGAGAAATAGAAGAGTTTCCGCGAGTCTCATTCGAATGATTCGGTCCAGAAGAGGAGGAAGAAGCCACGTTTAGCTGAGACGCGACTAAAGCGGGTGAGAGGGAAGGATTGGGCGGTAAGGGTAGGTAGAAGGCGGGAGAGGAGGTTGGAAAATAGGGAAAAGGTGCAGGAAAATTCGAAAGCAAAAGATGGAGAATTGGGAAAGGGAACAGCATTCATTCGCGTGCTCGTCTCTAATGGCTGTGGCATAGCGCGGAGGGGCCTCCGCGCTCTCTCGCCAGCGAAACGGCCGAGCATCCCAGCAGGGCAGAGGGAGAGTAGCGGATACCCACCAACTCCAACCACCGTCACGACTACCGACGTCTATAGAGAAGGGATTCACCGGGCGAAAAACCTCCCTCCCCATCCCCGCGCGAAGGCCCGAGGAAATGGCGGATGAGTGGAAATGATATGCCGGACAATGGGCATTGTTTACCGAGTATGATTCGCTAGAGGGCCGCCCCGGCGATATGCCGCCCGAGAGAAGCGCCAGAGAGCTTTACAGACGAAACGAACGTCTACTACGAATTTTTTCGACCGAGAGACACCGAGAAATCTCAGCTCTTGTCTCTACAACTGATTCTTTGCCTCTTTTGAGAAAATTCGAAAAGACTAAAATAATACGAGAGCGGTTAGAATTCGTCTATGGGATTTGTTATGCAGACGAAGCGAAGAGAAACTCGAGGGATGGTGAATTACTCTTTCCATTCTCGTTTTCTTATTCGAGAGATATTCGTTGTTCCGGTATATATAAAATCGTACAAGTCGTCGAGTCGTTGTCGTCGAGTCGTTGTCGTCGAGTCGTCGAGTCGTTAGGACTCTCGAAGCTGTGGACTTATACATTATTTATTACGCTTATTGGTTAAAAAAATAAAGTTTAAAAAATGTTTTCCCATCATACTGAGGGAAAAAAAAGGGGGGCAAAATGGACCGCCTAAGCAATTTCGGGAGTTTTGCCGATATACACAATACTTTTCCACTACTTTTGAATTAAAAATACATTTGCCGTGCCCCCTTTGAGTATTAAGATAAATGAAAAAAAAAAGGGGGTAAAATGGACCATGATGAAAAAACCAGCATTGAAAAAAAGAAAAATTTTGATTTTTCTTAATTTATTATTTGTATTTAACTAATGAGTATACTATCGTCGTCAGAAAATATAAATCTCCCATATTAAAATAATGAAATTTTTTTTTTTTTAAACAATTATCGAATTATAGTTCTGTTTATCTGCATTTCTATTTTTTGTGGTAATCCATCGCGATCTTTTTTTCTACTGAGCAGTTATCTGCAGCATAAATAATGGCTACGGAACTTGAAAATCGTACATTCTCCAATTTCACAAATTTTAGAATCGCCCCAAAATTCGAGTCGTGCGACTGTTTCAAAAAATGGTCAGTTGGGACGTCGTTTTTTTTTTTTTTTTAAAGGAGTTATTCCAACTAACTATTAGTCGCTACAAACCATTTTTTTCAGTATTCCCATTCATCTCGAATAATAATGACATTGAGCTCCATTTTCCGATTTTTTATCGCGACTAAACTTTGATCGAAAAGAAGAGAAATTCTTAATAATGATTAAACGTCCCGATGAAGTATGAAGCTTCGGCAAGCTGAACAAAGCTCGCCGCCTGAGATTCGCATATTACTTACACGACTGATACGTGTATTATACGAAACAGTGGAAATAGCAGCATATAGGAGAATGGCGGTTAATCATCACATTTTGACAGTACGTGCGAGACATTCGGTGATATACATAATGAGGCGACTCTGCCACTGAGGGTATATAATAAGCCTTAGGCTACCGGTAGCAGTATTATGTATTATAGTCGCACACCGTTTTCACATCACAGCCGAAACTATACAAGAGAGAGAGAGAGAGAGAGGGAGAGCGCGCGAGAGGCAAAACGCTGCCAATGAAACACACGGAGAGGAGAGAGAGAGAGAAATTTGACTGGTATACGATACTCGGTAGATCCATTCGTATATGAAGTATATGATGTGTATTGTAGAAACGAAATAC
Source organism: Cryptus viduatorius (assembly GCA_964006125.1). Lineage (NCBI taxonomy): Eukaryota > Metazoa > Arthropoda > Insecta > Hymenoptera > Ichneumonidae > Cryptus > Cryptus viduatorius. Next base: position 14,271,651 of record OZ023221.1, read on the forward strand.
CTATCCTCTCATCGCGTACAATTCGCTATCGTACACCTACGCCTACTTATCTGCCGCGATGTATTAGTAAAACTTGGCTATAGCGCATAATAGACTACATAATAGGTGTAGGAAGCACATAGCCAGGCATTTCTCGGCTCGAAACCGCCCATTGGCATCAAACCAACCCAGTAGAACCAAACCATCCTCCAATCACCCTCGTTTCCCTTATTGCGTGACTGTATATCCTTCCGCCTTCCTTTCACTTATAGCATGCATACGGGGTGTACCAAAATTTATTCACACCAAAATTGTCAAGTTGCATCAATAATGGCTTTAAGAATATTAATCAGAAATCTGTTTTTTTTTTTTTTTTTTTCGAAGCAAATTTCCCCGAAAACTGGGGGCTGCGAATTAAAAACGACGCAAATTTCTGATTGACGGAAAAAAATATATGATCCTTGCCTGAATTTTGCGAGAAATTTCATTATTCGTCAGAGTTTCCGGTTTAAATATTACCAAAAATTTAAAAAATTCAATCCTAAAAATTGAGTCTTTAATTTTTTTTTGCCGAAACACCTTTTTTTCGGATTTTCGGACACGGTATGCATTTATTTTGTTAACGTCAACCGGACATCAGTTGGTAGTTGCCACGAATCTTGGAATATCCGGTATGATCGCTCGAATCCTTCGTTTGTCGTGCCACCCGATATTTAGAGTAGAGAGAATCACATACCGCGCCGGTACGAATAGTTCTCTGATATGACAATGAATTGATATGTTCCTTTCGGAGGTCCAATCCATCCCCCTCGTCTCGCCCCCCTCATTTATACATCTATCTATCCATCCATTCGTCTATCCCTGTCTGCGCTTTGCTTATACCATACTTTGTCGCGTTCTCCATCTTCTCCGGAGCACTGGCTGGTCCATTCCCCGCGCGTGTCGTGTAGCGTGCGGGCGGCAGCTTCCAGAGACGCGAGAGAGGAGGACACGAGGCGCGCGGGCGTTTACGTCGACGGGGAACAGAGAGGATAGGAGAGTTCGGTATATCGCACGACAATGGAGAAAGCGAGCGGCGCACATCTGTAGGTACTCCCGGAAACAATGAACTGAGAGCTGCTGTATGCGATTGTGGAGCAGCAGCGGATAGCATTGTATAATATACTCTGTTGTTTCCATCGCCCACCTCCCCGCCTCGCGCGCTTCGGTACCGCCCTCGCAAGCTCGCGCTCGACCCAACCCCCCTAACAATCCTCATACCTTCGTCCTCTCTGGTGCTTCTTCTTCATCTCTGATGCTGTATCGCTACTGATGCGCCTAACCCTCTCCTCCTCTCGCGATGCCGTACCCTCCCTCCCCCTCCGAAACTCCCGCCCGCGACACGGGGGTCTCTTCGCAGAGAGGCGGCGAGAGGAAATCTCTTTCCCCTCGGCTCTTCGATGCAGAAATATGTTGTGATATAAAAGAGAAAAGTGAGTCTGCTCCATATCTCTTTCGGCTCTTTATACCGACAGTCGAGTAACGCAAAGTTTCTTCTTTTGTTGAAAATTAGCTCGGAAAAGAGTAGAGAGAGAGAAAGAGGGGGGAGCGATATCGGCGAATTATTGATAAGCGCGTCGATACGAGACGAGTCTTGACGATATCGGATAGCGATTAATTGGATAGCGAATGGAAATTCGTGCTAATTATTTGCACGTAATTTATTTGTAGACAAATGAAATTAAATGGTTGCAAAAATAAAGATGATTAATACTCAAGGAAGATCCTCAGTTTTTCTCAATCGATGTTTTTTCAAGAGATCGCGAATTAGTATCGCTCGCTATTAATGATTTTTTTTGTTTCAAAAATCGCCGATGCGTTTTTTAACTAAATCGTTCGTTTAATTGCGATACAATTTCATATTTTTATCCGTTTCATATTAAACACGATAAGACGATAGAAAAAAATATATATTTACGTTAGAGGAAAAAAAAATGATGAAGTATGTATAGGAGGAGAATTGACTCGTTGCATATCGTGCGGGACACCCCCGCGGTCCCCACCGCCCCCCTCATCGCGACGAAATATAGCGAACGCGTGAGGAGCCCCCGTCGACGATGACTGTGAGAGTAGAAGAGATGCTTTGATGCTTTAGCTTCGAAGAACGGCAAAACTGCACACAGAAGAGAGCCGACAAAGCCCACGGAATAATAAGCTAATCGTACCTGCGGTCCGCGAATATACCGTCGCCCGCCCACGGCCGCGAACAGTGAGAGAACACACATACAAAGAGAGAGAGAGAGAGAGAAAGAGAGAGAAAAATTACGTAGGACGAGGGTGGTGGAGAATGACGACTACCGACGACGAACGAGGAAGAAAAACAGAGAGAAAAGTACCGACGAGATGCGCACTCCCCTGTTTCCCCGACCGATGCCACCCTTTTTTTTATTTTTTTTTTACCCCCCTCGGGATAGAGCAACGAGAGAAACAACAACGTGAACAAAAACAGACGGAAAACTAACCGCGAGTATATATTCCTCTCTCATCCATCTCTCTTGATATCCGAGAGACTGCGAAGCTTTATAGCTTTGCGAGAAGAAAGTCGGCCGTATAGAATCGATTCAAATTTTTTTGTTTTATATCTGTATCTCTCGCCTGTGCGCCTATAGTTTACGTATTTGTATTTTTGAGGAAAGAAAATTTCGCGGTTGCGTTTTGTACACGGAAAGCGGATCTTTCTGTCGGCGGTACCTACTAAAAAAAAAAAAAATACTAACCCTTTAACGATCGACGCATCGATTTTTTTTTGCAATTCTCATTAATTATCTTTGACGATGGAGCAAATCAAACAATTAATGTTTCCAAATTGTGTAAAAAATTACGCTAACCCTTTAAAGATCGAGACATCGATTTTTTATTTCTTGTTCGAAAATTTTTATTTTACGACGAAACACTGACGAAATTGCCGATATATTGTCATTACTTATATTTCGATAGAAAAAAATCCGCAATATTTAGAAAAAAAAAATACTTTTATCCGGTATCTGATTTTTGGCTGCAGATTTTGTACTGAAATCATTAATTCTTGGTAAAAAAATTTTTTATTCGGACAACGCGAAAAATTTCGCAGCATCTCAGCCATCGCATCAAAAAAAAAAAAAAAACCGTAAACTTCCGATGATTTAAAAAAATTTTTTTTTTGAAATTATAATGGTAACACAATAGCGAGGATAATAAATCTGATAAAATCTCACGGCAATGCGTGAATATCATGACGGAGTCGGGCCGCGAGAATGCCCGCCAGAGCCGGTGACACGATATTCCTCTCCAGATATACAGATATCTCATCTCGTAATGTGTGTTTCGCATTGCTTACGTCAGAAGTACGCTCGCGCAAGAGAGGTTGCGAGAGCGTAGAATTCGAAGAGAGAGGATGTAGAAGTTGAATTCTCCGAGTAACAGAGTACAGTGTAATCATATGATGACCCTATTCGTATGGGACGTCGGATGGGCGTGCTACGGCGTCGGGAATACCGAGTGAGGAACGCAGAGGGAGAAAGAAGCGATATATACAGAAGCGCAAGCGAATGAATCCATCCAGCTGGGACCGAGAGGATGGTCGGTGTTTTACTTTTTTTTTTTTTTTTCGTATAAAAACATATTTATCCCAGTGTATATGGGAAGCCCCTCGCGTCGCGGGGTACAATGTCGGAGGCGAGCGGTGAGACCGGGAGTGAAGAGAAAACGGACGTACGGACTACGCGCCCCGTCGGCCGAGAGAGAGAGAGCGCAAGAAGGGATGGAAAAACGAGATGTAGGGATGCCGCTTGAATCTTCCATCTCGCTCCGCGTTCGGCATGACCATCTGTAAAATTCTCGGCACGCGAGAGAGAAAAGAGAGAGAGAGAGAAAGAGAGAAAAAAAGCGAGTGAGAGACATCGGTGTAGTCGCGAACTGCACAAAGTGAACTCATAATGTAATCTCTTAATGGGGGCACCAGGCGTGGATAGACGCGAATGTGTTGGTACTGGTAACAGCAGTCATGCAAACACAGAAGCTTCACAGATACTTCTACAGACGCAAATCTTTTTATGTTATGCACAACGTACGGCGTATGTAGAAGGGTCGTTATATATATACATGTAGAGAGTTATACAGATGTAACGTATCCTATAGGACACTCGAACGAAACAAGAATCCGACAAATGATATCTATCTTCAGAGAACGAAAAAAAACCCTTTCTTCTTCGTCTCTCGTCAAGTTTCAAGAGAGTTTCGAGAGGTGCCGGGGACCCGATGATATTAGAAAATTGATGCAAACCTACCCTCGCGAATCTGATAACGTATCGCTAACCGGGGGCTCTATATCGGTCTCGAGTGGCTTCCGGCAACCTGCAGCGCGAAAACCAATCTATTTTGTGGAACAATACGCTGTAAGCGTATTAGATCTTTAGTTTCAATTGTTCAAATCTTTTAAGTGCATTTTACTCGAAGATCGATTGAAAAAAAAAAAATTATTAAAATTACAGTGGGAATTGTAAAAAAAAACTTTTTGCAGCTTAAATAAATGAATGATTTTCAATAGTCTAATCATAAAATTAATTATAACTTTATTAATTACATACGAATCAATTATAAAAAAATTAATAATAATAGTGTAATAATTAATTTTGTATTATTTTCGATTTTTCGAAGTTTTGATTATAATATTAATTTCCATTATAGCTGAATAAATCGATTATTATTTTAAAACAATACGAAAGAATTTTTTTAAATCGTATTTATAGCCATCGATTTGGTATGCAATTGTCATTTCACTCCGAAGAAATCGATGTTCGATAAATAACCAGAGGGTGAAAACTACCCGCTAAATTTTACGTTTACTCGCCGGTTATTCGTCAATTTGAAATTTAGGGGCGGAAAATATTCGGCGAACGCTAAACACAGTTTCATTATAAAGCGTTTAAAGAATAGAATATTTATTGGGATAATGGTGTTCGGCGTGAAAATTTCACAAGTGTTTCTTAATTATTTCATCGATGAACCAACGGTCGGTAAACTGTAGATGATTCGCATCGACGGTTAGAAAGTAAATTTTACCGTTTTCGTTCATATCCCGCAAACCCAAACGGTCGTCCTGATAGAGAGCAGATTCCTGCAGCGTTTCCAACTCGACGGCTTGACCGGCTTTGTAGAATCCAAACCACTCCGACTCGATTGGTTGCACCATTGTATCCTGAGAGAACTTTACCAACACGAGACGATTCAATTTCGCTAAATTGGTTTTGTACGTTTCGTTAACAATCAGCTCGTTGTTTATGTCAGCGAGAAATATGCTGTTCTTCTTGTAGAGTTCCTCCTTCAACGGGTCGTGCCAATACTCCGCCTGTACTAATCTGTTCTGAACGAATCTTTAACAAAAAAATTATTGCCATTACTACGATGTTTTTTCCTTTTTTTTATTTATTTTTTTTCAACGCGAATAATTTATTAATAAAAATTCAGAATCCGAGTCTTTTTTCCGAATCAGAATTTTTGGTATGGATGTTTTATATATTTTTTACTTTACTCGGTGTGGTAATAGAAATTTGAAGCGCACTTCTCGTAGTTAAGACCTCAATTTCCATTACGATATTTTTTTCTCATTCATTTTTTTTTTCAACGCGAATGTAAGTGGTTGATAATTCATAATTCATTGATAAATACTCCGAATCCGAGTCTTTTTCCCGAATCAGAATTTTTGGTATCGATGTTTTTTATTTTTTAATTTCATTTCGTGCGGTAATATAGACGGTTTACGCGCATTTCGCGTGGTTAAAACTTCAACTTTCACACCGTGTAAAATTGAATTTTGTACGATACTCGACGAAAGAATGCTAATACGGTACGTAATATTCTATTTACTTGGTATATGCAGCGTGATTCAAGAGTTTTCTCATGTAATCGCACAACTTGTGCTCCGTGACCGCACAGTTCGGAAGACCGTAAACGCCTTGATGTTGACCTCCGAGCGATATTAAGTTCATCATTGGAGGATCCGGACAGCGTTGTGCTACAGCACGCCTAATAATAATAATAATAATAATAATATTAACAAACTAATCTCCCGGTGTTTTTTTTTTTTTTTCGCCAATAATAACAACGTTCGTATTTTACGAAACGAGTTTTCTCACAAGAATTGTCCACCCTGCGAAAATCCGATAGCGTGATACCCCCCTTTCAGTTTCTCATCATTGGACAATTCCTCGCAAACTTCGGCGACTTGTTGATTGACGTTTTTTAAATAACTGTTCTCCACATCCTGCGTGAAAATTGGTGAACTTTATAAATCGCTCGATACGAAAAAAAGTTATGTCGCGAATCGTCGGTAAGAGATTTCAAATACCTCAATCTCGTTGCTACCGATGCGTATCGATTTAACGTAAACGTCGGGTATTTGCTCCTCGAGAATAATTTTTATTTGCCCGAGACTGAAGGAGAAGCAACAGCTATCCCCTACAACGATAACACAATTTAAAGAAAAAATACGAAATCGGTCGGTAATGCAGTTTCAGCGTAAAATTAAATTATTGAACGAGTTTTTGAAAAGAATAAATAAATAAATAAAAGAAAAGAAAAGTAAAAAAAAGACGAGTAAACCGACCAATCGATATGCGGAGTGACTTTCGCTGAAACAACGTAACGATACGCGGATATTACGAGATTCCCGCACGTAGTTAAGTAGTCATCGTGGTTTGTTTTGAAATGAGAGAAAATCAATGTAACACTCACCCATTCCGTGCCACAGAACGATCGGTGTAGGAAAAGACGTTTCATTAACCGAACATTTTACTTGAGAAGCGCAATTTATTAATAAAAATAAAAATATAATTTTCATCCCGCAAATATACATTTTCGTGATTATTATTTTTTTTTAAATCGTTTATTTATTTGTTAAAGAAATATAAACTCTGAGTACGAAGATTTCACGCGGACTAATCTCTCACTCGCATACTGTGGTATAAATCTCTGTCCCGATGATATACTGGTTGCGGCGGACCGATGTATTCTGTTACGACGCTACGTCTCTATGAACGGTCGCGCCGCGGACGGATTCACTCGGAAACATTTCTACTTTTACTCTTATACATTTATATATCTATATATATCTTCGAATGCAAAAATCGTGATTTCTCTGCTCTCGCGATAAATTGCCAACAGTCGAATTATAAATTTACAAATATTTCCATAAACTTCTCATTTTTCTTGTTTTTTTTTTACAATTTTTTTCTACATTTAACGCTAATAATGGCACTTTCGTCAACGAGTCACTAATTTTTACTAAATATATTTACAATATCGTATATCACAATGAAATAAAATGAAAATTAAACAAAAACGATAATTGTAATAAAACGAAAAGCCTTTTATGAATATCGGCACGTTTTTGCGATTTTACGGATAAAGCAATTGGTAATATTAATCTTTCGATAGTTTCATTCTCGAACGACTAGTGTGCATATCATTTGGAGATTGCTACGTCGACTTATAAATTAAACAAAACGAAAAATAGGTATTAAAAAAAAAAGGAAAAAAGAGCGGAGCAAACTCTCTAATGAACTCGAGACAACAAATGATGTTCTATCATCGCAAAGACGATTGAACACGAAAATTGCTCTCAGTCTTGACATTATTTTGTTTGTTTCTTTGATTGTTTTTCGTCCTTAGAATAAACAACGTCGTGCGATAGTCGTTTTTATGTCGTATAGAAAAATGAAGAAATCGTCTTTGCTGATTATCACATCGGCTAAGACGCCTTTCGTTAATCGTTCGAATCGCTCATAGTTAATTCTAATTGTGCGCATCTCGATTATCGAGACGCTAAACGATTCTTCGCAAATCTCCCGAATGTCGTCTACGCAACGAACGCGTATGCGCTCGACACGCGAGTTCAAAGAATTCTTTGTTAAGGCCGTTGAGCCTTTTTTCCAGCCGCAGATGATTCAGAAATCTGTCCTTCTTCGATCGCGAAAAGTGACCTCGTCCCACGGTCATCCTGAACGCAGCTTCCTCCGCTGCTGACATTGCAAATTCCTCCGGGAGATTATCGTCCTCCAAAGAGCGGTCCGCCTCGATATCTTGTTTTTCCTTTGCCGTGAACCCATCGGACGTCGATTTTTCTTCGATTCTTTCGTCACTCGGCGATGGAAGAGGCCGAGACGCGTACATGAATTCTTAAAGATAATAACAAGAAAAAATCAATATAATTTTCGTGTGATACTAATAATTACATTTTTAAGATGTAAAAAAATAATATATATAATATAAAATAAAAAAAAAAAATTCGATAAATTGGTCGAATTTTTTTTTTTTTCGTCCACATTTTTATTCGGTCGAAATTTTTTATTTCTTTCAACAAAAAATCTTTTATTTGCAAATCCTCCGTTGATTTAACGAAGACAAATGGATTTTGAATGTCCGCGAAAGGGTTTTGGTTTGCGACGTATATAGACTCACCGGTTTCGCTATCGGAGGAGCTGCAGGAAGAGGAAGTTGAGTCCCAACTCGGGGCCGGTTGTCGCTTCAATGTACTCGGTGTCGAGTGAGTTACCAGACCCGAGGGCGTCGTGTTCCCTGTCTTATTTCTGTTTCGTATTATTAGCGATACATCGAAGCTCGACGGTCGCTTCCGGTATCTGTGTTGCGCGGCTCGTCTATGTCGGTTCTCCTGATGTAGCGAATTGTTGTTTTCTGCCGGGAGGCACATTGTCGAGGCCACTTGATGTTCGACGGAGTTTGTCGAGGGCGCCGCGGTACAGAGCACAGAGTCGGGGGCGACGGATATTCTCGTGGGAGCAACGGCCACCTCGTCGTTCGATCGTTTCGCGCCGCTGCTGGTACTGTTGTTTGCCTCGATATACCTGTGACATTGGAAAAAAAATGTACATTATTCATCGTTGCACTCGGAAATCCTGAAAACGAAAGAACGATTTTTTTTTCTAAAAAAAAAAACAAAATTAAACTATTTAACATTAATTACTACTTAATTAACAGCAAATAACGCGATCGGAATAATGCGACCTTTCGGGGTACACGTGTACTCTTTCGAAGGACTTTCGATGTATTTAACGAGATTGCAAATATCTTAAACATTTTTATTATTTGGATTGGCAATCCAAAAGTGATAAATGTTAGTAATAAATAACTCAAAATTTAATCAAATAAACCATTTATCATTTTTTTTATTAAATTGATAAAAAAAATGCAACGAGATACATAAACCCGGGAAAATATTTATTTCATTCGGAAATTTTTTTGGGTTCGAAGAATTTTTTTTTTTGTTTTTAAAAAATTTTCATTAAATCAAAAAAATATTTATGGGGGTTTAGATTGAAAAACGTTGACTAGAAGACGGTTTACTAGAGAGAACCAATTTTCTTGTGGGCGTCACGGACGCCTCTTCTCGAATAACTGGGATTGATAAGCGCGTCTATCGTCTGGGGGCCCAGTGTCAAGTGGCACATCTTTGACTCTTTATATTTCTTCTTCCTGTGACTCATCATCGTAAAAAAAAAAAACAATCTTCACTGAGAAACTATACTAACAATCGTTACGACGATCAACGAGACTCCGTTAACTCCGTAATTCTCGTTGTCAGCTGTATAGCATGAAGAAGTGTTTGTTGCGTCCGGACAACCGAAAAAAAAAAAAAAAACGTATTTCGGAGCGTTTAATGGCGCGCGAACGACCTTCGCGTCACGGTAAACATCGTGACGTACCGGAGAGGAAGGTTTACCTCGGAAGCGTATCTCGGAATAGCGTAAGTTACTCTATCCAGCGCTACTTTTGCACTCGCAGGGATTCAGGCGAAGAACCCTAAAATAGCTTCGAGCTCTCGAGACCGCGTTTGACGCGTAATTCAGAGCTTTCGCCTTCGTTTTGAATAATATATCGCTGTTTCTCGGTACAATGACGACGACGACGACGTAGCAAACTTTATCGTCCGAACCGCGAATATTTTATATGAATTCGTATTTGATACGAAGTCAACGAGACACGAGACAAATATATACGTAATACACGTTCGTTCGTATCTCTCGTCGAAAAAATTCGAAATCGTTCGGATTTCGAATTTTTTTTTCGCTTCGATAATTATTCATCATTGATTACGACGAGGAAATCTTAATTTTTCGTGACGAAACAGACTTATTTTGAATATCATGACGCAACGACGATCGGGATATCGTTCGCAGTTGCGGAAAATGTTCTCATATTCGACTTTTTTTCGCATTATAATATTCGCATTCGTGGAAAGAAATTGAGATTTCATTCAAATCTCGAAACGCATTTTACTCTCGTCTTCGTTTTCATAATCGAAAAAATATAAACATAAATATCGGCTGTTTGAAGGCAAACGGATTATTATGTATTTTTTTATGCTTTTTTTTTATGTGTGGAATGTTTTACACGTTATATAGTGGAGATACGCCATTATGGTACTCAGCATATATGTATTGCAAATCCAATATTTTGCGTTCTCGAAGCTAAAAGTTCTTTTGAAAAAAATGCGATCTTTTTTTTTTTTCAAGTTTACGTTCGATATCGTTGAACGTAAGTTTCGGAGTTTTCCGTTTACACGCGTAAAAAGTGCGTCAGCGGAGGCATTGCGTTCAACGTGTACTATGCATGCACCGCTTAGTATAACGTGTACTAAGCATTGCTATTAAAGTTGTTTACTTCGGTTCACTTCTACAACAGAAAGTGGTGTATCGCTCCGAACGACGATGCGTTTTCGAGCGTTTAAAAGCCTCAGCAATAGCAGTACCTATATATTGGCCAACGAGCCGCGAAACCGTGTAACAGCGAGATTGTCACACGTTTCACGTATGCAACTCGTGCAGCACGTAATTTACCGATGTCTCAATACTGTTGTCACAATGACGACATTCGCGGCCTTCTATATGTACACAAAGAAAGGCGCTCCGAAAAAAAAAAAAATTATTTCAATATTTGCAATAAAAAAAAGTCTCATTTTTTTTTAACAATTATTCAGAAATAAATAATAAGTCTTTTTTTAAATCGATAAAAAAAAACATTTTAATATCCCTATTGACGATATTTGATTAACATTGCGCATGAGCAGTTGCATTCTGCAACGCAAAGCTGGCAACGTAGACGTGGATTATGCACACTTTCGAGAGTTATTCTCGTCGGTGATGCCAGATGGAGAATTAATACCGATCTTCTCGGTCTTCGCGAAACCGGCGGAAAAGAAACAATATTTTTCTATTCTGCGTGTAAGAAGTGTGTTTTGTAGAAGTCGATGATGCGATCGTTGACGTAAACGACGAATCCCTTTCTCGGCAGACAACGTTCGCGCTCTCGAGGTGAAGGGGAGGGGGAGTAAAGGGGAACAGAAAAAAAGGAACGCGTCGCGCCCGAGAAAGAGCGGAAGGCCGGCTGGTCGAGAGTCTCGGTGCTCCCGCTCGCTAGCGATTCTCTCGTTGTATATGTAGCGTATTCACCGTGCGTGAGCAGAGGGGGTAGTGAGAGGGAGAAGAAACACACACCGGGGATCTAAACTACTCGCGTTACGTCGACCGAACGTTTCGAGAGTTGCTCGGTGCACGCGCACCGAGAACTGGGAAGGCATCTGTTTCTACGGGTGCGCGAGCACCGAGAACCAACGAAGGAACTGTTGCTCTCTTCTCGCGGGTACACCAGCACCGAGAAACGAGAGGCCCGCGCGAAACTTACGCAGTTTTTTTTTTTTAAATTAACGCGATTGCCGTAACCCTCGAATGATTCATTAATTATTTATGTTCAAATCGTATCAACGGGGATTGCGGGAATATATTAGAACGTTTGCTATTAATGCAACTCGCGCGGAGATTAATTATTTAAATGCTTAATCTGCTCGAGCCTCCGCTGGAGAGACTCATTATCGTCAAACTTTCGAATTAATTGATACATCAGAATTATTTCTACGATATTTTTTTGCAACTTCCGGCCTTCGCGGAACGATGAAATCGATGTCGATAGTAATCATCGCGAGGAAAAAGTGGAGCTGATTAAGAGCTCGAAAAATATTGATCCTGTGACTTTTCTGATCTGCGGCTATCGGGGATTCACGGGATAAGCAGCGCACGAAAATTCAGAAAGGGGATTTGCGATGTATTTTTTTTTTTTGCCGATAGATCGAACTTGAAAGCGTTCGAAAGAGTCGAGAATATTTGTAAGAGGGGTGTTTGAACTGCGCACGCGAGCTAAAAATAAATCTGTTGGGACACGTATGTTACACAATCCAATGCGGAGAAGGAAAATTGAGGCAAAGCCCGATGGCAACGCAACGTACACCCGGGAGTCCCGATCCTGGGGGTTCGACCCCAGGGGCATCCTTCTCTCTTTATGGGATAAGAGGAAAAAAAAAAAACATCGAGCGAATTCTCGCGTGTTTGCCTGACGTGCTTCTACCATCGCCCCTGGAGGCGATACCTACACCCCTGAAACCCTTGTAGACACTGTGTCGCGTGACCCTCAAAAATATTCCAGGGGCCGGCTGTCGTACTCGTCGATAAACGACGCGCTCTTTTTTCCGTACGGTCACTCATAGCCGTAAATTTTTTTTTATTTACACCATTATCGGGTTAATGAGCAGAGTTAACGTAATTTGACGATGATTTGTCGAGGAAAAGAAATTAAATAAAACGAATTATATGTACCATGGATACTCAAAGTATTAATACAATTGTAAGTCGAATAGTCGAGGAATAAGTTATATTTAAAGTTGTCTACATATTCCTAACCTCACTTTTTAATTCGCTCCGTTATAATCAATATTTTCTTTCATTCTTTTCGTATGCGTGCCGTCAACAATGTATCGCATACAAAAAAAGAATAAATACAATAAAAACATTTAAAATAATAATAATAATAGAATAGAAAAGATTTTTTTTTTTACGTATCGTATTTGTTTTTTGTTTTTTTCGAAACAACATACATATTTCAGACACAAGATAAAACCGAAGCGCAACGGAAATGCCTTCGAGTATAAAAAACACGAGAGTAGTTATAAGCGTCGCGTTCGGATTGAACGAATCTGAATCGGTGGACAAGCTGCGCTGTCGAGCTGTGGCGACTCGAGTAGAGGAATACGGATTTCCCGGACGCTGGTGCTCACCCGGTTCGTAACTCGTATCTCTAATCACTCGTTCACGGTTCCTGCATCATAGTCGACCGACGATTCAAGCAGCATGACGAACTCTGCGTGCATCGTACTCTCGACGTTTTTATCGCGACGTGTATATATATATATATCTATGTACCACATTCATGAACGTGACCTTTGATTGAATCTACTGAGCTTTGATGTCAATCCCGGTGATGTCGCGGAGACTCGAACGAGCTTTCGCCCGATACAACTTACTTCGACAATACCTAACCTCCGATAATCCGATGTTTTTTTTTATTCGCTAATTAGCGAAGTAATGTTTCTGTACCGAGTTATATCTCAATCGTTCTCATTCCCATACAAATTTCAATAGAATTCGTCAGATTCTCGGGTTGAGAATGTCATTTTTTTTTTTTATTGCATATAAAGATTAACTTATCGGTGTCACGGCCGGCCGGTAAAACGTTTTATTAAAACCGTGCGAATATCGAGCGAAATTCTTCGTTGACCGCAGCGAAGAAGTTAACGGCACAAAGGTCTGTTTTATTGTTGGCGCAACTAGTATTTCAAGAATAAAAAAACTCCGAACGAATCGGACATATTACAGTTTGTTCGTGCGAGAAAAATAAAAAGATCGAAGATACGGGACGCGACGGAGTGAAGGGACGGGAGCATTACGATTCAACTTGATATACGCTATGACTCACTGCACCGCGCGTATAGTGGGAAAAAATAAATAATAAATAGTACACGCAGACACATAGATACACAACCGCGCAGCGAATGAATATCCCGTGCTGAATGATGCGAAAAGGGTCGTTCGCGATTTGTACTCGAAAAAACAACAACAAAAAATCAAAAACTTTCTACACGCCCGCGATAAAACGTTCGCACGAGTCTCACTTGTCGACCGCATTACTCGGAATAGCATTTCCCTTGCATAACCAAACTTGAGAGATAAAAACGAAAAAACGGCTATATAGCGATGTTTATTCAATCGAGACTACGCGCGCACACGGTAATACGAGAAGTTTGACAAACCTGTATCGTGGATCGAGAAATCTCTGACAGTTCCAAGCGAAACGTATCGCCAATGATGCAAAAGTCGACGATACGATACCCATTATCGTTTCGTCGATCTCGCGAGCTTCCAGTTTACTATCCGCCTGTCTTCGGTTCTTCAGCAATTTTCATTAAAATACAAAACTTCGCGAGAACACGAGAAAACACGATAAAACTCGTGATTTTTCCTCTTTACTCGTGTAGCACATATGTATATAAATTGTAGTTATTATCGGCAGCAGTTTCGAAATTATCAGATTCGAGACGAACACGAGACCCCCTCAAACGTAAACGAGCAACTTTTGCCAACACAAACTTTCACCTTTCTCCGCGCGTAATAAAAGCCTCGTCACTTTTGTTTTTACTTTATTTTAAGTTCAATATTTCTTTCTTTTCTTTTTTTTTATCGGCTCACACGACGATCGTTTATATTCGGATGTATTCCGGTTGGTGAAAAACACGCGACACACATTTATAAAAAACTGTATAATCGACGAATGGCACTGTTTCGATGACCCACGTGGATCCGCGAACACCTTTGCACACTTTTTCGTAAATTAATATTTTTTTTCACGTTCCGAACTTTCGATTCGCGAATTATGCCGAAGCGTCGATTTTATTAATTAAAGTACCATTCGAAAACCGTTGAGTCCCGATGTCGATTTAAAAAAATTACATATTCCAATCACTTTCACGCTTATTTCACCCCGTCGTCGAATATAAGTTCATTCCGTCTTTTTTTCGTTCCGTCACTGTGTCACAAACTCGTTGCGCCAGGCGTGTATGTGTACACCAAACGCTCGCTTACAAGGGAGTGGCTTTTTCGAGTGACGCTCTCTCGCATTTATACGACTACGGCGACGACGAGCCTTCCCGGCCTCCCACTCTACTACGAGCGGAATACCGCCGCGACCACGTGTCCGCACGCATGGCATCGCTGTATACCTATATATATTTTATACCATACGTTATTTCTTCGTCTATCACCATATTAAAATATAACTATGTCGGGAAACTTGTCTACGAAACGTTTCGATCTTTTCTTCTCTAAACTTCTTACATTGTACGAGCGGACCGCGATAATATTAGATAATCTCGTTTTTACGTCACACAAAAAAATTAATCATTGTTTCGGTAGGAAAGAGAAGTTATCGCCCCGAACTATATCTTCGAATACTATAATCGGACGTGACTTAAATATATACGCTTATCAAGAGCATTGCTCGCGCGTTATGACGTGAAAGCTTTCTGAAGAAACCTCATGATGAATTCAACTAATTGCAGAGATAAAGTAATCGTTTTTCATACGAAAAAAAAATGATCGGAGGTCTGCAATGTTCGACGAAAATTTGATTAAAAGATTTGCTATTCCTGGTAAAAAAAACGGGGCGCTGCGATACGATTTAAAAATTGAATTAATTCAGATACATTCAACATTATTTATTACGTTTATGCGTTTTAATGCTTAAATCGCGTTATTATTTTTCATCCAAAGTATGAAAAAAATCGATCGATAAAATATTTAAAAATTTTCTATCGTAATATTATAATAGTAGAAAATAAATTTGTTTTGTCGATGGAGAGGAGGATGTTTACGCCAAATCTGTGGAGCCTGTCGACGTCTCGGAATAATAGATCGTGATCGAGTGTGACTCAATATTGTTATCGGAAACGTTGCTCGAGCGTTGTAGCGTCACAAATTTCTTCTCAAGAAATCGCTACAATAATACATCCGCATATCTTATATGGAAAAGCAATCACATTAAAGATAAAAAACATATCGTTCGAATTCTTCATCGCTTACGAATATTTGAGGTTATAGTTATTCGTGTTTTTCTTTCACGCGCGATAAATTTAGCAAGCGTTTTTAATCTCTCGCGTTCCAAACGAAGAAACACCGAGTCGCTAATTGTATTCTACGCGTGTAACAACGGAGGGAGTCTCTCTAACGAGATGGAAGATTTCTCGTACGAGTTTTCAAAACGGTTCGTAGTAATAAGACGATAATATCGGTGCACGTGTACCCACGTGAAGCGATCGCGCGCGACCCTGGCCTTCGATGAAACCATGCGACGCGATAGACGTAAACACAAGACGAAGCGGGTCTTCTTGTCTTCGCGTTTGATTCTTCAGCTGTCATCGAACAGGCGTCTCTTTATTATTCCTCTCAACTTCCGACTCGCCGAGATGCGAGAATAATTACATCGTGCGTAAATGGCACTCATTTTTTTTATTTTTTTTTTACGTGTTTTGCATGCGAATATTATTTCGCTTTATATTTCGTTTTATCACTTACGCGTTGTCAGTTTAGCCGTAATTTTTTTTATCTACAAAGCTTGTTCGGACTGTGCGATAATAACGCTTGAAAAAAAAAAAAAAAAAATTGCATTGCTGACGATCGCTATGGTAAAAATATTTTTGTTGGTAAAATTTTGGAAGGCAGCTGGTGAGAGATCGGTGTATTTATTTTGCAGCGTTTCGTCGCCCAATGAAAAATGGTTTTTAATAAATTTCACATCTATACGGTAAATCTGATTCGTTGCCAAGTGCACATGTACTCGATGAGCTCTACCTTCCCGACCTCTCGGGATTGTATACCTGTTATCCCCGCGCGCAATGGCATCGAATTGCGAAACTCGATTCGCACGCACTGAACGCAGAATTTAATCGTCGTTGGCCCACTGCTCGTTTCTCGGCTACGACCCAATTTCAAGCGTAAAAAAAAAACATCGCGTAAATATATGCAATAAAAAAACCTGACTAACCCAATGACTTTCGGCGGTCCGATGCGCAGTTTTACAATTGCGCGAGAATTGTAAGTTAGAGGAAAAATGAAAAAAAAAAAACAAAAACAGTCAATTTCGTAGGCGTTGAACGATACAGAAGAACAAACGTTGGCTAACAGCCAAAGACTTATTGATCATAATAAATCCAGTTATTTCGCTTGACGACGAGATCGAAAGATTTTAACACCGAATCGTCTCTACAAAACTCCGTTAACAAGTTGTTTCTTCGATCCTTCGGAAAAGTTAATCCCCAAAAAATCGAATTCTTCGACTAAGTGCATAACCTTTATCGATCGAATGAATGCATCGAAAAAAAAAAAAAAAAACTTCAATGAAATATAACACGTTTATTTGTAGAATGTTATATTTATTTTAAGATTTTTTTTTCATCGCGAGATGCAACCTTATTAACCCCAATTAATTGACCCGATAATGCATAACTCTCGGACATCATCTCAGCCTAATTGAACATTTTGTATTCTCGATTCGGCGTGTGTCCAAACTTACGCGATTCATCGCCGAAAATAGTTTCGGAGCGCCGATCGAGACTGCGGCCGACGAGTAAAAAGCGCGGGAGTGATGAACAAAACACATCGTGAAATTGCCAAACACCGGCAGCGGCGAGACAGTTCGTGACGAGAGAGAGGGAGGGCGAGGGAGAGAGAGAGAGATAAAGAGAGAGAGAGGGAGGGAGAGGGAGAAAGAAAGATAAAGAGAGAGAGAGAGAGAGAGGGAGGGAGAGGGAGAGACAAAAAAAAATTAAAAGGAATATCCGTGTTCGTTGCCAAAAACAAATAATAGAACGTTTTGTGAAAATCTTATAAATAGCATCGTGTGCGGCACGTGGCCGCGCCAAGGGAATCCTGGCGCCACGATCTAACGAAGCGAGAAAAGCCCACGCGATTATTCCACAATTGTCGAGACACGTGTCTCATTAAAAAATGCAATAAGCAAATCTTTGCAATGTACAAAGTAACGAGTCACGATGATATCCTTATTTAAGTCGATAGATCAGCTCCCGATAGCAATCTTGTCTCGTAATTGCCGGGAGTGCCGAAGTTCGTGTCGACGAGTAAAAAACTGAATAAAAAATTAATTTGAATCACTTGAGATAAATCTCAGGTTCTTGTGACTCTTAGCGTTGGATATGTGTGAATTTTATTAAAAAAAAAAAAAATCCACACTATTACGATCGATAATCGTCGAAGCGAAGCACCGACGCCATCTCCAGAGAAACGGAGCAAAACACGATCGATAAATCGCTGACTCATCATCGCGATTGCGCGATCTATATACGAACTAAAGATAAGTCCCCTGTCTCCTCGACCGAGCGACAATAAACCGCAATAGTTACGTTATTCTTCTCGAGAAAAATACAGATTTTTATTTTTGTTCGAAAAAACCGTTGCTAATGAAAAAAAAAAATAGTGATTCGTATACAATGTATGTAAAATGAATGATTAAATCGACGAGGATTTCGTCGAGATAATAATGTTCTTAGAGTACGAAATGAGTAAAAGAAAAACTTGTCGTTGAGTTGTCGTTTAAGAGGGATAATAATAATAATGAAGTATAATTGTCCAGTTGCGTAAAGGTTACGACAATTATCGATTAGCATCGAAGAACTTGTTTTATCGAACCTTTTTTATAACCGACAATGCAACACAATCCAACAATACGCGCGCATAAACGCGCGATAATTGTTGTTACAACGGATGCCTTCGATATTCACAGCCTTTGTCGCGCGTATTCTGCTACCCGGCAATTTTACCAATTGGATTCTTCAAGTAAAATATCCCGTTAGACAAAGTTTCATTCGATATAATGATAACAATACATAAAAATAATTTAAAAAATAATAATTCAGGCGCGAGAGCTTTCTGAGAAATGAGCAAAAAAAGCCTAACGATGTCAGCCTACGTCTCCGTTATTCGTATAAACTATTTTTTGGTGAATTAGTTTCTTAGATTTTTTTTCTTTTTTTTTTCGTTCTTTTTTATCATTTAACTTTCCTATTTCGCGATTAAGGGGCCACCAAGGATAGGACGCTAGCAGTACAGGCCGTTTCCTTGATTCTCGATAACGCATTTTCTCAAATACTGTGATGTCTTCTCGTTGAGATTTAGACTCGGTAAATCATTTTCGAATTGCTCGATTGTTCCAGCGCCGGCGATGTAACCGTTCAATTTGCTCGCCAGTGACGAAGTCCGCAGAGTTTCGCCGCTCGTCAGGTTCAACGATTCGACGAGCCACGGATGACCTTGAAGACGATACTTTTGATGGTAACTGTTGATAATAAGATAATAATAATTATTATTGTAACGTCATTGATACGAATGATACGTGAAATATTTAGTTATTTTGTTGACTATTCGCTGATCGTATCTTTTAATGAATTTGTTCCGTCAGCACCGGTGTTATAGCGGCATGACGACGAAAATCAGGTGCCAATGCCGGATAGTGAGATAAGCGCTTTTGCGCATATCGCTTCTCACGATTTTACGCCCGTATGGATTATTATCGCGATCACGACCCCCGTGAAAGATTTATCGTGCACTCTCCGCATTACGCGCGTAACTATTATCGATTAGAAAAAAATTCGATACGATAGAAATCTATGTAAAGATAACAACGCAAAAAGAAAATTCGTAACACTGCGTATCGGAGACGAATCAAAGAACAGATTAACTCGCGTGGGTATCACGCAGATTCCGCTGAAACTCGGTTAACGGAACGCACGACGAGTGACCTTGTTGGCCAACGAGCCGCGAGTATCACCGTTCCCCAGAAATAACTAACTTGCGAATCGAATTTTTTTTCACTTTTCATCAATAAATTATTTCCGCGCAATCTAAAAGAAACATTAGAAAAATATTAACAACTCACTCTTCGGCGGGATAAAATTTTTCAAACTTCTTAATCTCCGTAATCAGCAATTCGTCGCGTTCACGCTGCTCGTGAGCTTTCGACTTCTCCGCCAAAGTTCTCTGCTCCTCGTCGTGATACAGAACCAACGATGTGTACTGCAAATAAAATTAACATTTTTTTTTCTTCGATCGCAATTATCCAAAATGACTTTCAGTTTAATTGGACGGTAATTACTCTTTTTTTTCGCAAATTAAAGACAGTTCTGGATTTTTTTTTGGTCAAGAAATTTTGTTAAAGTGTATCGCAAAAAATGCAACAGAGTCGACGTTTTTTTTATTTTTTTTTTTTTCGGAAATTAAAGTGAATTTTAGTTTTTTTTTTCCAAGATATTTCGTTAAAGTTTATCGCGAAAATACAACAGAGACGTTTTCTTTTTTTTTTTTGCACGAATCATCTTGCAAAACTCGTTTTAGCGTAATATATAACGAAGACGAGAAATCGGTTCGTCGAACTCGTTCGATGTATTTATAATAAAAGATCGATTAATTTACCTGACGCTTGATCTTCGTAGTTAGTCCGTACTCGTGGTTATTCCAGAACAGGCTGAGCAGCTGTGTGAAAGATACCACTCCAGGGTCGTACTCGATGTCGACGACCTCGACGTGATCTCCCCTGTTGGCGGCAGCCAAACGCGTAGTTATTAGACATTAGAGTTATGGAATATTTTACTACGGCTTCTGAATCACGATTAACGTGTCTCTTCGACCGTTATTATTATTATTATCACTATTATAAAATGCTACATACATGCTGCGGTAAGTCGGCGAAGGCTTCACGCCTCCGGCGTAACCGACGGAGGTTCTTATTACGCCTGGAGTCGCTCCGAAAAGGGAATCGCCCGCCCAGAAGCATCCCATTCCGAAAGTCGCGCGCTTCGTCTTCTGCTCTTCGATTTGCCCCGGCATTTCCTATCAGGTTGAATCGTAAAAAAAAAACAAATCCATTAGAACAAAATTGATCTTTACTCTCGAATCTATAGCTTCGAACGATAACGGTATATCGCTTCCGCAGTGGTGCGCACGTGCGAAGGATTGCGAAGAGAATTGCAGACGGTATCGAATTATTGAGATCGATCGATTGAACCGGAGGCCACGTGCCTCAAACATTTTATACCTCGATAATTACGATAATTGACTGACTATCGGATAAAAATTATTTTATTCCGCATGAAATTTATTTTGCAGCAAAAGAAAATGCGAAAAATCAATTTTTTTCAATTATTTCGATAATTTTTTTTTTTTTATTGTTTTCGTATAGTTTTCACGTGTTAGAAAGTTGCAAATTGTAAAAAAAATTAAAAACAAAATAATTTTTAATGTAATAACTTACGAAATTCTGTGTTTTTTTTTTTCCGGTTAAATTTGAGATTCGCGATCTAGTGGCAAAGTGTGTTGGATGGAGTGGTTTTGATGCTCGATGGTGTGTACGGTGCTCGACGCGATGAACGATGCTGGATTACGTTGAGACACAGAAAAGTCGGCGACTGGTCGCGAGTGAAGCTCGATGGACTGATGGATTCCGAGTGACGATCGCGTGGTAAGAAGCACCACTTTTTATGTATTTCGTCCGGCAATCCTCCCCACTACAACGCCCGGCATAAACTCCTCCACTACGATTTCCCCCGCGTACCCCTCCCCAATCTTTCCTCTCGATTGGTTCCCTCAACAGCGTTTCATTAAAACACTTTGCCAAAGTCTACACACGCAGACTGAATATCTATACACGTTGTATTTTACTCGAATTCTTGCCACTCATTCGAGTACCGAACAAGACGTTTTTTTCCCCCATCGAACGCGCAGACTCTTCAAATTATCGGCACGAAGTTTCGGACTCCAAATTATCGAGAACAGGTTTCCGTTGCACGAGTTCCCGGAATTATTAACGAGTCCCTTAGAGTTCTTGTGCTCCTCGAATTTATCATACGCGCTTCGAAGATCTCTATCGATTTTCTCAAAAAAAAGAAGAAAATTTATCAATTTTAATGAAGTCAAACAAAATTTTTCTCGAGCGGAATTTTTAGGTCACAGATTATCGATAAATTGACTGGTTAAAAAATTTGCCTTTTTTTTTCGTCATGTCAAAGAAAATATATATTTAAGCCGCTGAATCAATGTTATGTCTTTCAACACATTTTTTTTTTTTCGATCAAAAAGCTTACCGATAGTCTGTGATTTTTTTTACGCGATTTATCATCCATAAGATCTTTCAAGCGGAGGGCTTTGATTGCAGGGGGCTATTATCGTATTATCTCCTCTATGCCAGACAGTCGCTGTTTTATCTCGAGAAATCTTCAAACTTTCTGCTCTTCAAGTCTCGTATAATCGCGAGATTATTCGTTTAAAGCTCCGTATTAGAGATATCGCGAAAAAATTTTGCTTCTCATTCATACTTACGGTACGAAGTGATAATTACCGTTTGTCCCGTGCGCGCGCTTAGCGTCGACAAAGTTTTGAAGCGCCTTCTCGGGACGAGCCGGAAATTCTTCACGAAACCATATGCAGGTGCACTCATCGTCGTAATTAATCCGATTACGCGAGCTTTTCGATGTAACGGAGGCTTTTTTTTTATAGTTACGATTTAGTTGCCACGCGTTCAGCAGCACAAGGGTTTAGTAAACTCCGCGGTGTTCTTGCGTCAGAAAGAGAGCAATTGAATCTCATTCAGCCCCAAGTAACTTTCATCATTCAAGACAATTGATTGTCATGACTGATGTAATCCGCGTCGAAACTAAGCAGAGATGAACAAGCACTCCCCGCAGCGAGTAACAGTCATTTCCACTGCGATATGTCGCGCGCGGGGTTATCACTCGAATCGTCGTCGCGTCAATAATTTTTTTTTTCGTACCCAATTTTTCGTTTTTTGTAAAAAAAATTTTTTTTAAATTCCAATACAAACAAATCAGTGTCGAAACTTTCCCGATTTCTTCGATTACCGCGAGATAAAAATATCGACGATTACAGACGATTGTTTCCTTAAAATGGAAAGACGCTTTTTTCTTCTTTTTAACGCGTATTTATGATTTTTATCTCGTTATCGTTCAACGGAACTTGAACACGTGTTCACACAACGTTAAACCGTATAAATGTTTGCTCTTGAACTTGTTTCAATAATTATCGTTTGACGTCTCGATCGTGAACTGCGTCGACAAAAAAAAAATCCCTCCGACGCCCGGTTTGATTTGCCACGCAGGTATGATTCGGCTTCGTGTGTTTTTACGGCGGCGCCTCGTTTCGCGATCTTTTTTTTTTTTTTTATTATTATTATACACCCGAGAGAGCGCCGTGTGTAAAACGGTTTTGCGACGACGAGCAAAAGTTGGTATGTCGACGATCAATGAATGTAGGGCCAGAGGTTTCGCTATACATAGAACAAACTTCTGTGTATTACACGTTCGCGCAAATAAATGGTGGGAGACGACGACGACGACGACGCCGACGACGACGACGAAGACGGGACGCGAACGGAGAGCTACTGGGTCAATGGCAAGCGTTAGCGCAGTAGCGTGTGTGCCGTTAACGCACGTGAACAGCATATAGTTACTATCAGCGGCTCCCTATGTACATAAGGCCGCCGATGCAACTGAGAAACAACGCCAAGGATCGAGAGGAACAAACGCGGTGAATTTCAAAACGAACAGAATTAATTCATATTTGATATGTAATATATTATCGCTTATGCATACATATATACATATATATTACTTAAATATTGTTTTTTTTTCTGTCTTTAAATATTTCAATTTAAGTCCGTGAGAAACACACCTTTTCGCCGTCTTTTTTGTTTTTGTCGCTGAGAAATATCTATGGAAGAGCGAATGCGCGTTTGTAATTAATTTTTCTTTTTTTTTTATCGCGAACAAAAGTAATGGAACCTTTGTTTTTTTTGTACGATTGAAATGTGTATATATAATATTATTTTTTTGTTGTTTTTTTTTCGCGTATTAATGATTTTCACAAAAGTTAAGTTTCGAAAGGCGGCAAGAGGAGTGTTTTTGAAACAAGAAAATTATTTCTCGTATCGCAAGTCGTTTGATCAAGTGGTTCGAGTGATGACAAAAAAACAGGATGCAAGAACAGGGCTATTGGATCCGCGACGTTTACACACGTGATGCAACGAATACCTTTTCATTTTGTTTCATTAAACGATCTTTGTGATAACATTAAATATTATTGTATTGTCAGAAGAATTATTTGTAGAAACTCACATTTTTTTACCGAATAAAAATCGTTGACAAATATTGTTTTACTTTGCTTT
Source organism: Cryptus viduatorius (assembly GCA_964006125.1). Classification (NCBI taxonomy): domain Eukaryota; kingdom Metazoa; phylum Arthropoda; class Insecta; order Hymenoptera; family Ichneumonidae; genus Cryptus; species Cryptus viduatorius. The sequence continues at coordinate 14,295,789 of OZ023221.1, forward strand.
TCTCGTGTCGCGTACCCAAGGTTACGGCTTAAGTAGATTTTGCCAATATACAATTGTTCTCTATAAATTCGAATCGATTTTTAACTATAAATTTATCTCGTCTAGTGAATACTTTGTTTTTTTTTCCTCTTTTTTTTTTTTCTTTTTTTTTTCATAGCGTTACGTACTTATATCGGAATGTATGAAAATGACGTATGACGAGAGCGCGCAATCAAAATTCGATAAAGTTAATTTTTTTTTTCGCACTCTGGGATTTTTTCAGCCAAACATATATAAACACTCTCGTTGGCTCGAGTTTTAAACTATCACAATTTCCATCAACGATTCGAAGAATATATTATTATTATATTCTAAATTTCAGTCTGCGGAACACAACCGATATAACGATATATATCCTCATCTCCTCGTACTTTCAACGTCCATCGAGACTCCCGACTCCCTCTCGTTTCTCGATATACAATCCTTTTTCTCACGTTAAATTTTCTTCAACAAGACCAAAATTCGTTCAAAACGTTAATTACCTAACTATTTACAATTCATAAATATCAACGCACCGACTTCTAACCGTAAACAAGTTATCCCAGAGATTGCTGCGTACAGAAAGATCGAAGACGCGATTTTTTTTTTTTATTTCATAACTTTCTTGATTTTTTTTTTCTTATCTTTGTGAAACGCAAAATTAATAATATTGCGCAATTTCGTTTCTCGTTTTATCTATAAATATAATACATAAAGTATACACGCGCGGTAGTTATGCGTAATTAAATATCTAACTGGAATATAAATGCAAAAGATATATTTTTTTTCTTTGTTCCAATCTGCAATAAGTTAAATTGTTATAGTATAAGAATTATTACGTAAATGTTTACGACTGGAAAAAAAAAGATAAAAGTTTGACACAATATTTTTGACAAGGAATATATACGCGGATATACGAAGACGGAATGATCGTTCGATGAAATAGTGCTGCGATAGACGGATAAACTATATTATATTTTTCTAACTGTGCGATAGCATCGTTTTTTTTCTACCTTTCTTTAGTATATCTCTAAGTTTACATAGTGTTTCGTATGGAATTATTTCGTAGAGTGAGTTAATTAGAGATGAGAAAAGTTGGATTAGCGAAGGCTAAACAGTAATGGTATATTGACGAGAATCGATAATTTCTATACCTATATATATATATCTTTGCCGTTGTTCGTGACAATAGAAATTTTGCATTTTTTTTCTTTGAAAAAGAATTGAGTCACTTGTGATGCTTGATTTTTTGGTTTTTTGTTTTTTGCTTTTTGTGATGTAGAGAGTTTGTGCGCAAGAATCGATTTTCGGAAGATCACACGTAATACAAGAAATTGCGGGTTCGATCTTTTCTTTTTTTTTTTTCTTTCATTCTTTCTTCGTATTCTCTTTCACTCGGGATAATGTAGTATTATCGTTTGTCGATAAATCATCAGACTCTATTTCGATATTTATAACATTCTACGAATACCGATACTCCATAAAAACTATAAAAAAATATTTTCTCACGCATCTATCACATCAGTTGTCGACCCGAAGTATGTTTTTTCTTAATTTTTTTTTTTAAGTTTTACTTTTTTGTTACAAAGTCCTATGAATTCAAAGATCGTCGTCTCACGTGGACGATTTTTCTTTTTTTTTTTTTTCGTTACCTCAATCATTAATGCGACATGTATAATCGTTGTCACCTAACGTCGCTTTTTATTGTTTTTTTAACATCGAAATGAGCAAATGTTTGCGGTGACTCGCGCGCAGAGCTCTAATAAAGCCGACAATCACAGAGCGACAATGCACCGTTCGACGGCGCACGACGAAAGAATCGTTATAGCGTCGTCGTTATAGTTTGATACATCGTCAAGCGAAGCGTCGCTCGAACCCAAAGAAAATTATAAGAGTTATTTCGTTCTAAATGTTATAGAAATGAACGTATCGCTTCGTGGCGTCTGCGCAAAAATTGCGATTGGACGATATAAAGATGAGATTTTTGTTTTTTTTTTTTTCGTTTAAGTTTGTCGCTCGATCGACGCGAGAAGAGCGTAAAAAATTTGATTTCTCCTTAAGACTTTATTATTTCCGCGTCGCAATGAATAATTTTTGTATCCCTGTTTCGTTTGTATATGTAGGCTCGCGATTGATTCTCGAACATTGCGGAATTTGGTCCACATTTGTGGCGAACGTAAAAAAAAAAAATTATAAAGTTATAGGCCGTCGGTGTCTCGATGTATCTTCACCGATGATAACTTCTACAAACCAGAAGCATCAAACGAGAGAAAAACAAGCAAAAAAAAACCAACACGAAACTTTTTCATTTTTCATCGAAAATATATATATATTCATCCTAACTAACGTTTACGGTAAATAAATTAAAAAAATATGTACAAATATGTAATATAACCCGTTGTTCAACATTTGCGTCGAACGACGTTTGATGGACGCGACTCGCAGGAAAAAATACTGCATTGTGCTTCCCGAACTTAATGACAAAAGTAACTCGTCAGTTACTTGTTTAGTTATGTTACCCATTGACTGTGATGCTTATGCTTTGTGTTTTTGTCTTTTTTTTCCTTTCTTTAACGCTTTAAACTCTGTAAGTAGAGTCGACATAGTTAAGTACCATACATTACAGTGGTTTTTTTGTCTCTCTTTCTCTCACAACCGCTTTGAGAACGTTAGTTAATACTTTGAATCGTGTCTCCCCACCCGACACGGAGGCATATTGTATATATATTTCGTTTTTTTTTCAACGTAAATCACTAACAAGTACGTCGTTTGAAATATCCGAGTCAAAGGAGTTCAACCCGAAGTTAACGAACGAATGTTAAAGGTCCGTTCGTTCTTTATATTCGTTTCATTATACTATTGTTACGTTTAGTCTTCGGGGAGGTCGGACACACTATAGAAATATAGTTGAGTCCACCAATTCGAAAAGATTGCTTTGTATGGAAAATTCCTCGACGATCCATCGCGACGAAATGATCCGCTCGGACTTTTGATACAGCATACAGCGCTCCATTGTCCGGAGTCGGAGTTGGCAGCCGAGGAAGTGATGTATAAGAGAGAAGAAACACGGAAGTCATTGATGAGATTAATTCGGACTCACATTATCGTACAGCAGCTCTTTTCCGTGTGACTGTCGCCGAGGATGTCACTCGTGTTGCCCGTGAAACGATGAAAGTCATCGGCACTCATGTCCGCGTTGGATATCGAGGACACGGGCATCGGAACGCCGTTTCCATTCGCATCCACCATGTTGGGCGTCGTGTGCCGATTCTGGGACCGCTGCTTCTTCAAATCGGACAACGATTTGACGAAAACTACAGACACGTGTATGTTGATCTTGCCGTTAGCATCGCTCTCTGCTGTGTAAACGGGCTGCTGGCTGCCGATAGGCGGGTCAGGCCCTGTCACTGCCGAGGCAAATACGTAAATCTAATGCTACTTTTTTCTCCTCGTAATCCGATTAATTTACTTGTATTTTCTTTTTTTTTTGTGTTGTGTTTTTAATGTGTTTTAATATTGTTATTGCTACAACTTCCGGTGTTCTGTGTTCCCGAAACCCGCTACTGATCCACTCGAAAGCATGCGTATCAACGTCTACAAAATCCCAATAAACTTCGCAACTTTTTACTCAAAATTTTTTTTCGATTTTTTGTTTCCTTGCAACATGCACAATCTCTAAGCTTATCTTTCTCTCGCTTCTCGTGTTTCTATATCGAACGAGAATTTCTTTAATATTTTTTTCTAATGAACTTCTTTCGCGTGTAACGCGACAGAGCGGAGATTCTCAATTGTGAGATGAATATACGACTGCTATTACAATGGATACAGAAATTATTCGATTTTAATAAATTGACGCTATAAATAGAATCGAAATAGAAGACAATGAAATGTGCGATTGACAAAGAAGTGCGAACGATTAATAAATCAACATGCACTATGGAGACAGTCTTCATGACAAATTGCAGAAAAAGCGATGCACGATATTCAAAAAAAAAATTCAAAAAAAATGTTCTAGGAATCTTTCTGTTTCGTTACATTCCCTTCGTTTTGAGAGACGTATTATTTTCTTTTCGTTACTTAGAGAAATAAGAAAGTTACGTAAAAAACTAACCTCATGAATATTATATCGGGGGGTGGGGCGAGTCACGCATCGATGGAAAAGAAAGAATAGAACAGGTAAATGACGCTGACCTGACGATAATCCATTCAAATATATTGTAACGAATATAGCTGACTAGCTAACGAATGTTAGCTGACTGTTATTCATTCGCTCGATCGTTACAATATATTTACGAAAAAAAACACACACCCGTTCGATACAAAACAGTTTTTTTTCTATTATGTACATTTAACTTTTTTGCAAAGAATTCAAAGTTTCCATTTTTATTTATTTTTTCTGTACAATGGAAAAAATATATGTGACGATATGAGATTTAAATCGAATTTCTTTTCCTATGTTTAAGCATCGAATTTCGCGGGGGTAAAGATTGGATATATATACACGACACGCGCGAGGAAAACTCTATTCGGCTTACCAAAATATTCTACCGAACCAAAACCAATGAAATAATATATATTCACGGTAAGTACCTGAGTCTTTGTCAACGTCCTCGTGAAGAAAGGAATCGTTGTCTTTCCCCTCGGGACCGCGTCGCACGGCGGGCGTTAGAGCACTCGAATCGCCGTCATCGTTGGTCGGATCTTGTGTACTTGTGCTGTTGCCAATCGCCGCGATATTGTTCGTTACGGCGGGTGCAACGTACGTCTGCAAAGGTCAACGGATGTTTGAGATTTCGTGAAATATTACATTGATTCAAATTGATCGTTTTATCGACGAAATATCGACGAGTAATGATATCGCACCTGTTGCGCCTGTATCCTGAGTCTCGCCTCCTCCTGCGCATCTTTCTTCGTCGTAAGTACTTTGTCCCGTATAGAGGTTCTCCTTACGCTTTGAGTGCGCGTATTTATACTCTGGGATCGCCGAACTCGTCTTCCCTGTGCCTCGCGAAGTTTCTTGCTTTCTTGTTCCGTCTTAAGTTCGACAATTCGCTCGCGTATCTCCGGATCTTCGCAAATGTCTGCGAAAATCATAATAACATAATCGTCACGCGTTAGTATCGTTACGCCCCACTAAATCCATCAGGAAAATCACGAGACTTCGTGGATATTTCCTTAAGTAAGTGTTACAAATGCGGAGAATATGAAATATCACCTGCGGGCGTCTCATCGTGTTTGTTCTTCGCATTCAGATCCGCACCGTTTTGCACCAGTAATTCGAGAACTTCTAACTGTAATAAACGCCGCTATGAGTATTTTGAGGAAAAAAGGTATATATGCCTTCCGTACGATTTGTCGAAAGGTTATTATTATTTTTCTATTGTTTTTCTCGGAGATAACTTACGTGACCCCAACAAGCTGCCGCGTGAACCGGTTGCCACTTGTCGTTATCCTCGACGTCGGTAGCCACGTGTTGATCCAAAAGATACTCCACTACCCTTAGATAACCGTTAGCCGCTGCTATGTGAAGCTGCGGATAAAATTCCAATCAGTTTCAATTTCTTTTTTGCGATTGAATTTCCAAATTATTTTCTTCGTTGGACGGTTGATAATACTCACGGGTGTAGCACCCTGGTGATCTTTGTATTCAAGATCGCCACCTCGCGAAACGATTTTCTGCAGATCGAGAAGCATCTGAACTTCAGTCGAGGCTCGCGTTTCGTCAATTAATTCCTGCGTAACGCCGCGACTAGCCATTTCGCCTTCGATGCAATCCAATGTTTTCTCGTCCTCGCAGATGTCGTAAGGCATATTACCGTCGGCATTAACGGCGAGTAAATTCGCTCCTCGCGCTATGAGATATCGCACGAGATGCAAATGACCGCAAGTCGCCGCGGCGTGAAGCGGCGTCCACTTTTCACTGTCCTCCGCGTTCACGTTAGCACCGAATTCGACGAGTAACTTCATCATATCCTCGTTGTCGTCTATGCAACACTGGTGAAGCGCCGTCAATCCGTCTTCGTTTGTCGAGTCGGGATTTACGCCTTTCTTCAAAAGTCGTCTCACTGTGTGACAAATATTCGTAGAATTTTCAAATTATTTTTCCGCGTCAAAAACATCGAAGGAAAATTTTGTATCGAGGGATTTTAATAGACGATTTTATAAAAAACAAAAAAAAATTATTCAGAATTTTTTTCGAATATAATATACGATTTTGAAATGAAAAATTGAAAATTTGTTTCTTCTTTTCTTCACCTTCATCAATGTCGTTTCTGGCCGCAGCTTCCAATAGCATAACGCTGTCGTTGAAGTATATGTGCCGTTTGTTGCTCGAATTTCTTGTCTGATGGCGCAGCCACTCTTTTTCCCTCTGTCGCCAAACCTTGAGCTGTTGGAGACGCCGATGACGCGCTAAGTGCAGCCTCTCCTGCGTCGTCAGCCTCTCGACGTGCACCATTTCGGTGACCAAATCCGCGTGTTCCATCGCTATGTGTTTGTAGTTCTTGCAGCTGTATTTACCTGCTTCAAAAAAACATTTCATCGTCGTGAAAACTAATACGATAGAATGATAGAAAAATATTAAGGATCGTCGCGGATCGAATACCGAATAAAAAAATTATCGAAATCTGACGTAAGAGCATTCGAAACACTGACGAAATAACGTTACCTCTTCGCCGACAATTCCATGTTCTCATCTTGATACACTCAACTATTTCCGACAGGCAAAAGATCATTCTTACGGAGAAATTTTTTAAAAATAATAAAATTTAAAATAAGAAAAAAAAAACCCGAAATATCCGCAATATCGCGCGACTCGTTCGATCGGCAAGCGAGCGTGCAGTAATCGGCGCTCCTACATAACATACTCGTCGTTTACATTAAGCGAAGATGTCGGACAATATTTGAACAAATGCTGTCTCGTATTGATTGATTGATCGATTTCTCCGCCCACATAACTAGTTTCGTTCGGTTACATTCGAAAGATTCTTTGCAATGAAGAAAATTGAAAAAACGCGTTATCTCATTGAAAAAAAAAAGAAAAAAAAAAGAGAAAGAAGAAATCGTAAAGTTCATCTGCATTACTCATGCGAGTACAGTATATACGTAAAAATAGCCAAAAAATATATATGTTAATCGTATTGAAAAGATATATGATAATCGATGTATCGATATATCTCGGGAATACCGGCGATACAAGCAAAAATTGCTCAATAACTGATAACAAATTTTAATTGGATCTCAATATTGTTATTGTGTAAATAGATATATATGAAGATATATATACCTTTGTGTGCGCCACCCTTACCAGTGAGTCTGGTTATTCGCCTAGGATCGAGTTGCAATCTGCTCTTCATTTTTTTTTTTTTTTTTTTTTTTTTCGGTTTTGTAAAGTAAAAAAATACAAAGCGGAGAGCAAATTTTGAGGCAAAACGATACAAAAGATACCGGAGATTCTCTACCGAAGACTGAATTTACTTGTGAACTAAGAGTTTCTGTTATGCGCGCAGCGTCTAATCTCTGTAGAATGTGTACTCCGACAAGAGCAGGTACCATCCGCCAAACGCACACATTTGTCCTCCCTAAGCCCCTCGTCTTGTCAGCGTACATATTTTATGACTCAGAAAGATAATTCATGAATAACAAGCGAGTGCCCTTGCCAGTTAACGTCTCAGCGTAGAGCTGCTTGGTTTGGCAAAAAATTTTTTTTTTTTTCTTATGAAAATTTTTATCCCTGCAGAATGCATTAAAAATTTGAGTTAACGAAGTTGCGGTTGAACTGAAAAAAAGTTTTAACCACTCGAAGAAACTTGCCGCAGCAAGTTGCGCTGACCGTGCAAAAGCCATTAAATATCTGCGTAAAGTACAAACCTCTCCGGTTACGTAATCTCTTGTATCTATGAAGAACTATTATCAGAGCTTATCATGCCTTCGAGGATACATTTGCGGATGATAAATATTGCATTTTATAATACAATATAATCTTGAAACTTCCGTCGGACGACTCGCTTCCAACATTTTCAATTTTTGCGTTACACATTTTTTTAATCCTAATGTAATTCAATGCGTTAACTAACAAATGTATGAATTTTTATAAACACACGAAAATATTTTATAAATGTCAAAGATATGTTGTTATAAATATTGTTACGCATATAAATAGTGTTATGCATGGAAATGAAAATTCATTGAAGAAATTCGCCCGATTTGGTATCTTGGCACATTCGTATTTTACCTTGACAAATAAACGAAAATTGTAAAACACCAATTTCGATTGAGTGTTATCGACGAAAAAAATGATTATCCTGACAATAAAACCATCGGATAGAAAGGGATTGGTCGAGAGAAAGCAGGAAGTCGTCGAGGACCATCTGGTATGACAAGGACTATCGGTGTGGACATTTGATTCTCGTATGTGTGTGTACTCACGTCAAATTCGTATGACCCAAGATCGCCGAGACGCATCACCCCGTTGGAATATTTACAAACGCACCAAAAGTGGCGTAGCAACAAAGTGCGTTAAATTTTTTTGTTCTTACGCGCTGTAAAATTCGATCGAAGAACGAGAAGATTTGTGTCCGAAGTGTAAATAAGGACTACGGGAAAACACGTTGCATCGGTCGATCGTTCTCGGACCGTGTTCGGACGATTCGTTCGCTGTAGACAATTTTTTTTCCGCTTTTTTTTTCTGTTCCTTCTCGTTTCTCTTCTTCACCGTTCTCCGGTAAGACTTTTACGAATGCGCGGCATTGCTTTTTTTTGTTAATCCGCGACACTCGTTAACAGAACATTTGTCGTGTTACGGATACGCGAACGAGTCGCCCCGATCCGTCGAAGTAACATATCGGGGAAGGCTTCGAAATGCCAACGCACACGGGACAAGGTTTACCTGTCGGCGGCCATTTTTCAACTACCTGTAGGCAACACACGGGGGCACCGCGGCACAACACACGGCCCCGATATCACTTGCGCGCGCGCCACCCTTCACCACACATTTTTCACCACTGAAGCAACAAAAAAACACTTCTCCGTCGTTTGTATCGTCGATTTACCACATATAATATAAAATTTGTTTATTTTTTTTCATTCGCCTCGATATCCATGATATCGCGCTTAAACTTCGAGATATAACTACCGATAAACTTCCGAGTCGACGCTGAATCCTTTTATGCGTTTACCGTTCATAACGCATAATAATCCCACTACGGCACGTGAGTATCCGGAATCGTTCGAATTCTTTCGTGTGACCCGGTGATAATAATGCAAGTCGATCCACTCATTGATAGCATTTAATACGATATCGATATATCATCGTCTTCTATATGCACCGTTATATATGTATATATTGAATGATTTACGATAATGAAAAGCATATATCGTACATATATTGATCGACGGTACGAGTGCAGCTATCGTGTCGCAGTGTCGACGGATGGCCTCAGCCACGAAAACAATCATCTCACGTTGAATTTTTAAATGTTTTCTACAATGCAGCAGTCTTGACGATACGTATCAGCTAATTCTCGGGGATAATAACATGCAATGCAAATTTGTAATAGTTTTTCAGCGCGAACCGATAGTTGCTTTTCTGCAAGCTACAATTATCCAAGATCTCGTAATAATTACGAGTCGAATCGACGAGTATAACGATAAAACAACGAGAGACCTGTGTGCGATAGACCAGACACGGTTTTTCGCATTTTTCGTTGCTGTAGGTAGCTAAGAGAGTAGATTCTATTTCTTGTATTATCTCTCATCGTGCGCTCTCGGAAATCAGATAACAAAAGTACCGCTGCCTCAGCGAGCGTCAAGCGTGAGCTTCATTGCGATTGGCGATTTTCAGGGGAAATATTGTGCCGTTAAGCGATACTAGCGGCGAGAGCCGAATTTACGTTGAAGCATCTCCCGTGACTCATCGCTACTCGGTGACATCGAGTCGGCTGTGATTTCTAATAACGAACACCGATTGCCGTAGTATGAATTGATTTTGAAAGTTCGTTGTGTCACGTGCGAATACGTGAACGATAATATGATAAAAAGAGTGAACAATTGACCAGCAAGAAAAAACAATGAATAACGTTTCGGAAAGCGGCGATGGATCCGGCGTTCGGCTGTCGGTACTCGCCGGAATCTTCGCCACTGTCGGGAGCTTATTCGGGAAACTGGCGGGGGGCGTGCACTTTTCGTCGATGGTGAGCGGCGCGAAAACTCAATGAATTCAAATCGTCACACCTCGTCTTTCGGCAAATTCAAAGTAATTTGATGTTTTTTCATTCTTTATCATTTAAATAAAAGGGATCATCGATGCTTAAACTCTTCCTTCTTGTCGTTATGGTTGTTTTCAATACCGTCGGATGCACACTGTTCGTCAAGGGTCTCCAAGGCAGCGATTCTTCCTTACCAGCTACGGTACTCAGCGCTGCGACTAATTATTTCTTCTCCGTAAGTCAAGATTCGGTTATTATTGTTACAAATATTAAAAGAGAATTTCATCGAATGAACTGAAGGATATTTTTTTTTTACGTTTCGCATTTTTTTCTGCACTCGAGCTTCGAGATATCGATATAATTGCCCCGTGCTAAATTGCGATAATTCTATCGGCTGAACACGTAATGCGACTCGATATACAGGAAATCGAAAGTATTAATTATTCAACGGCATTTCTGAACTTATACCTATCGCTATACCAATGTTCGTAGCAAAGTTGCGTGATGACAAAAAATTGCCAATCCTTCTCTCGCACAAGTTGCGTGCGGTATCGACTCCGTCGGCGATTAATAAAAAAAAAAAAAATTTCCAGGAACCCGTTCGCATTAGCGTTCTCTCGCGCACGCACGCGGTCAATGTTGCACCTAACAAAGCCGAGAGAAAGGTGTTTCGCGTAACTATGAACTCGCAGGTTTTCCGAAAGCCCGTCGACGAACGATAATAGCAATATCTATATGCAATGAGAACGGGTTGCGGCTGTACGTCACGTTCATTATATATTTGAGACACTCTAATATTTGTTGGTCGCTCAATGACTCAGTGGCTACCATGCAATGCTTATCGCGCTCGTTGCCGATCGTTTGGTGAGAAAACAAAAAAAAATTTCTGTTTCAGGCGCTCATGGGTTTTCTTATTTTCGGCGAATCCACATCGATGATGTGGTGGTGCGGCACGTCCCTCGTGCTTCTCGGTCTCATTCTCATATGTTGCACACCGACTCGTAAAACAACGAAAACCTCGTAAACCAAAGGAAGTCATAGATTTATCCGACTAAATTAAGAAAATTTTTGTATTTAAAACGAATTCAATCGGAATTTAAAATTTTTTCAATAAATATGAATAAAACCGTTTTTCACTAAACAATAATTGGTATTTTTGCATCTGTTTGTTTTTCAACTCGCAGCGAAGTAGTTGCCGCTTCGGGCGATGTACAGACTATATTTACATTCGCAAAAGCTTTTACCGATCGAACTGTAAAGAGAAATAAAAATATTTACTTCGAGGAAAGCGGTCGGAAAAATTCATATTCTTCGTTTCTCTTTGAAACTAAAAAAAAAGAATATTATAGTGGCTGTTGGGTTCTTGAATTAAAAAAGTGTCCTACTTTCTCGACTATAAAGTGAATTGAAGTTACGAGTAGGTAAATAGATACATCACAGCATGAGTGTTCGGCCCCATCACAGTTTTCACGGTTAACGATAATGGACAACAAAGTCAAACGGGCGACAAAAAAATAACCTTGGAGAATATAAGTTTACGCTCGCGCCACGTGGATAATCGTCGTGTCTGTGGTTTTCACTCATGACAAATTCATTGAGGAAAAACAATGCCAATATTGATTTTTTTTTTTCATTTTTTTTTAATGCTCAATCGATCATCGATAAGCAAAAGTGTGGAAAAACCGTTTGAAGATATCGGATAAAGTTCTCGGTATCTCGACCCCTCTTCATCACGCGCCGCGACTATCAGAGTTGACGCGGCTTGCAACGTCAACCAGACGCGCGGATTCATACGATTTTTCTGGGACGGAGCAGCGTGCCGTTGTCGTGGCGGGCGCCCGGAGGGGTACCGTTGGAAAAAGCACGCCGATGCACGAGAAATCGCCACGAGGAGAAAAGCAGAAAAGTCGTGTAAAGCGCGCGGAGGATAAAACGAAGAGAGACGAAAAGGGGTGTTTTATCGAGCGGCGCCTGCGCCCCCGTGACCCCCGCGAGTGTTCGTTTATCCTGGACCTCGTATTTCCTTCCCTTTCTCTCTAACCGTTTCTCTCTGAGTCTTTGTCACTCGCACGCTCTCTCGCTGTTGTCCCTACCCTCGTCTAACAGTCCGTCCGAGTGCACGATCCTACGCGCTCTCCGCTCTAAACCCATCCCCGGCACGTTTCAGTTAGCTCCGCGCCGATGATAACGGGAGACAGTGTTCTCGCACGGGGCGGTCTTACGACACGCGCTAAAACCCGCGGCCCTTCCCCCCGTGTGTGATCCTGAAAAATCTGCATCAATTGTCACGGTTGGTTAACGCGCCGATATCTACACGGTTTTGAATGACGAAGAAAATCGTCGCAAAAAAAAAAAATCAGTTTCGTATCTTGAATCGTCGGTTTCGTTGAATTTTTGTTTTTTTTTTCTCAATTTTCTTTTTCGTTGATTCATTCTTAGTGAAGCTAAAAACTGCACCAATTGTCACGGTTCGTTAGCGTGTGATATTTCCCTTTTTCGATATCGCGGATTTTTAAAAATTATTTTATTCGTGTGATTCTGTTTTTTTTTTTTTTTTTTTTTTTTCGTGGTCGTGATTGTGCGAAGGGGAGAAGACCCTGTTGAGGTAGGCAATGGTTAGGCTACGAATAGGGGGATGATGATTGTGCTTTTCCCCTCGCGGCCTATTCGTCGCTCTCGAGGCGTCCCCGAGACGTCTCTTTTTACTTTATTATTAATAAAGACGCGGGAGATGCAATTCTCTCGACGCTGCTCTCAATATTTGCGCGAACGATAATAAGCAGATTGCGAGCTCGAGCACCGGGGACCTCGCATGAAATCAGAACACTTGAAGCATTAAAGGGAAGAGTTTAATTAGCCGTGGGGCCGGGCGACTCGGTGTTACGTGCGTTTCGCCGCGAAGTTAAAATCAGATATTTACCACCTGAGAGACCTGGGGAGACCCGCGCTCTCCCTCGCTCGTGGCCTCCCTCCTCTATCCCTCTTTCGCCACACCCTCTCGACGTTCCGACAAAAAGTTCGATGGTAAAGTTAACCTAATTGATGAGACACCTGCGGTTCTTCGATTATTCAGTTTCCATGTATATTTTTCGGCAGCATCCACTCGAATAAGAGTTTCGAGATAAATGTTGTTTCGGTACGGCGCTCGATCAATCACAATAAAGTTCGGTATCCGAATCATTATAATGTCCAAAGTTATAATTCGACTCAGTTTTTTTTTTCGTTTTTTTTTTTTATCGCGTAAGAATTTGGATAATTCATGAAGATGTTGCATAATGAAAATTTACGAGAAAATGTATTAATTCATATTATAACAAGTAGAATTATTAATTTTCACGAGAAAATTTATTAATTAATGCTGAAACTTGCGGAATTATACCGCTTTTTTTTTGTTGTTGTGATCATTCTTCGAATTTTTGACTAAATTTTAAATGAATAATGCGGATTTAAACGAATCTTCGTTCGTTTTTTTTTTCTATCTGTCGAATGTGGAGCTTATATCGTTATTATTCCGATGGGAATCCTGTTTTTCCGTTGGCCCTGGCATACATCTCTCGTTGATATATTTCGCGTATACAGATCTCCAAATGTGTCCTCTATACGTAACGCTAAAGCGACGAGCAGACAGCTGACCTTTGGCAAATATGTGACCGAAGTTGAACCTTACTGTGGTGATACGTGTTCGGGAGCTTTCGCACCTATAACTATATACATTGGCCGTCACACAACAATATGCAACTGTGTCGTGCGAACAATATTTTGGCACGTGGCCCTCGCACGCGCCCTCATATTTCCATACATTTCTTCTCTCCATATTCGAGTTCCAACGAAAACAAACTAACAGCCCGCGATCTTATCGCCGGGAGTGGGTCATTTCGAAGGAAAAAAAAAAAATTGCTCATTTTTTTTTATCGACGTCGCATTTTTTCTTGCAATTTTCTTTTCCGTACGCGTCGCAAAGAAAATGTTAGTTGACCCGCGCGACACTTACCCTCGCTAACCTTATTATTACGCGCGCGTTACAAAAAAGATTACGAAGCTAAAACAACGCGAAAGTAGGCAACTAGGCGAACGGAAAATATCGGCTCGCGGTAAAATAATAAAATATAATAACTCCGTAACCGAGTTTGTGAGAAGAAGAAGAAAAGAAAAAAAAAATAGTTCCGAGAACTTTGAGCCTCGAATCGATGAAACTAACGCGATAATCCCATCGTGACAGTAATCTTTTTTATTTTTTTAATCTTCTCGGAAACTTCGCTCATTTCATTGAGATCGCGTTGAATTCGACGCTTTTTCGAGTATTATGAATCTTTGAAGATTTGTTCGGAAAGCGGCCTCGTTTACCGGCCGAGAATATAATATTTGACCCCCCGAGAGGCCTCAGCGAAAAGCAGACATTCTTTTATATAGATCTTTCATATACGTGTGTATATTATATATAGATATATATATATGTATGTATATAGAAAACAATACTTCAATTCCATTCTTTCCTTTCTTTTCGTGGCCTAAAAAACTGAATATGTTTATATACGGTGTGGAAGATAAAGGAAAGAAAAGAAGAAAGACGTGAAAGAATGCATTCAATCTCAATACTCAAAACCCACCGCGGTTTTCAGTGCCAACTGCTATACATCGACCTCCGCGAGTCTTTTTAATCCTTCCGCTGGCAATTTATGCCAAATTCTCCCCGCGAATTCTTAAACGTTTGGAGATATATATTTTTCCGACCGTTGAAAGTTCCTCGTCTGTGCATTGGCTATATGTAGTTATAAGGAATCGGCGCAGTAAGCAAGTAATGACCACATATATTGGACACGGCGTCGCACAACGTTGACCAACAGTAGCCGATGCTATTATGTGTCTCTCGATTGACCTCGACCCTCAATGATTCTCAACTGTAACGCCAGCTGCGTTACAGTGCTGAAGCTTTTCCTGTTGTTGCTACAACTTCGCCACCCGTTTTCTCCGCGACTTCTATTTCGCCGAGTCGTCGATGCATAACGTCGTCTTTTTTTCCCGATTTTTAAAAAAATTCAATCGATCGTTACAGAGAAAAAAAATGATAAATTTTTTCGAAAACAATATTTTGAATGTATATTATTAATATTCAACCGGAAGTGACCAAAAAAACCAAAATATAT
Organism: Cryptus viduatorius; assembly: GCA_964006125.1. Classification (NCBI taxonomy): domain Eukaryota; kingdom Metazoa; phylum Arthropoda; class Insecta; order Hymenoptera; family Ichneumonidae; genus Cryptus; species Cryptus viduatorius. The sequence goes on from OZ023221.1 coordinate 14,311,156, forward strand.
TTACTCCAAAATTACATCGAACCCATTTTTAATATCGAACCCCAAAAGCATTAAAAAAGAACTCAATTAATGAAAAAATTAAATTTTTTATTAATATTTTAGCTTTTAACCGGAAGTAGCAAAACAATTATTATAAATCGGCTTCGAAATATCATTTCGGACTTGGAAATCCTGTCGTTTCGAAGTGATTGTCTGTGGGGAACTTAAATAATAATAATAATAATAATAATAATAAAGTAAACGATCGTGATGGGGCAGCATCATCGTCATCATCGGCAGCAGCAGTTACGAGGTATGGGACAACTCGACAAAGAACAAAAGGGTGAGGATCCCGAAGACACAAGAATGTGAAGGGTGCTTCGCGTAAAAAAGGCGCTCGAGAGTGTGTCGTGCTGAGCAACGAAAGGAACGACGGATCCGACACGAGCTATGCGATTGATAACTCCTCGAAAGCGTCATTAGCTACCTCACCGCGTACCATCTTACGAGTATACATAACACATCCCGACTACCTTGTAAAATAGATCACGGAGGAGAAAATCAGCGGTGCCAGCAAAATGGGGAATGGTATGAACAAGGTATGAGAGGCAATCAGGGTTCGGTTTATCTATGGATCGATTAGCTCGTACTAGGAGCTCACCTCGTTCCTTTAACTGTACCTTAACCGGCTACACTCCGCTTCTATATCGCACTATTAAATAGACTTTTCCCCCCTCAAACGATCAACACACGAGTTACACGCTAAATAGTTAACTCCGCGATCTCAAGCGTTATAGTACTCTCGCGCGTCGCGTTTTCTGCATGAATTAATAAAAAAAATAAAAAAATAAAAAAAAAAAAATTCTCACGAACATAGTTGACATTTCTTTCAAACTTCGCGTGTACAATCGCGAAAAAAGATCAAGTTCCGCAATGTTGACTCATCGGTCTTCCCGCAGGATGGTAACTTATCGTAATATCGTATCGAATCATAACCTATATCGTAATATTTTATGAAAATAATTTACCACACCGGATTCGCGTGTCTTTCAAGTTTCGGTGAAACAAAAAAGAAAAAAAAAAAGGTACGAAGTTTTCTTTCGACCTCGAAGTCTTGTTGTATATAGAGCAAGAGTCGGCGGAGTATGGGCGCCGTTTCGATTGGCGACTCGCCAGCGAAACGTAACGTCAGAATAGGATGATGCATGAGCCGTAATGCAACTGGCACTGCGCGCACATGCCGTCCCGGAATTTCATACAATTTACACGCTATTCGAAAGCTCGTTAGTATTCATTCTAATTGTATATCATTACATTTTTCTTTTTTTTTCTTAATCAGCCAAGTGACTCGGGAGGTTAGCGTTGTTGAAAACAAAATGAGGAGTAAAAAGGGGGAAAAAAAAAGTTATAATGCGCGCAGGTAAAAGAGGGTCGCGGAAAACTGTATCACTGCCCTCCTCCCCCGTGAGTCGGTGACCCATTCGCCGTGCGAAACTAACACTTTAGATCTATGTTCGTACATATTCTTCTATAGACATCCATATATATATATATACATATATGTATACCATGTACATAGAACGTTTATTTGCGGAAGAGTGACCGATATTTCCACTTTTCGCTATTCATTTTCTCATTCTCTTCAGTCTCGTTTCATCGATTTAACAATCACCAAAATTGCTTGTTGGCTCTCCCGTGACTTTCGATGTATTCCAATCATTCTTTCTACTGTTTCATTTCATTCGTTGCGGAATATATACGGAATGTATGCGGCTTTACATTCTGCTGGATCGTTAAATTTCACGCATATTCGTAGGATTAAAAAAAACGCGGTGAACTCGCGGTTTTTTTTTTTTTTCTTTTTTTTTTCATTCATTGATTAGTCGATAGAAAAGTGGGTATCGAGCGAAGGATGCATTAATAATCAAAAGGTTGCTCGGCAATGCGTAAAAGAGGTTTCGCTGACGCGTAGCGCGATAATTCTTTGAAGCACGCGGAGCAACAATCGTGACTCCGCCAATCGGTGCGGAGTGTTTGTTGCTGCTGATGCATTAAAAATTATTCCAACCCATTGCCCGTCGAATTATCGAGCTTTCGTGTCGCGAAGCAAGCCTCGCGACCCGATATGCTCCGCATTACAATACTGCGGTATCATAATTATTTTTTAATCATTTTTTAAAATCTTTTACTCACGAAGCGAATTGACGGAAAATTTAATTCCAAATGGTTGTTCAATGCGGTCCGCGACCGAGATGGACTCGAACAAAATTGAACCAATTCGCGTGACGAGTAATAAATTTCGTTACGAGAATACGAATCAGCGTTGCCGGGCAAATTTATCTCGACAATAACGTCTCGCTTCGGCTAACTAATTAACGCACCTTTACATTGATGAATTTTTTTTTCATTGCCTACCATCAGCTCGAAACGCTGCTGAACCACAATAATCGAAGGGAAAAAATTAGATCGACATTTAAATGTTTGTTTCTAATTTTTATTTCTTTTTATGCAACAGACAAATTCCCTTAATATCGTAGCCGTTCGGTAAAATTCCTCAAAATTTTTTTTTTTTTAACAAAAAAAAATTTTTACGCATGCGTTTTAGTTCACTCCGCGAAATTTGTTTCTTTCGATCTCTCGGCAAGTGGTCATTCAAGATCTTCGAAATTTCTTCTACGGTCGGCTTGCGCTCGTGAATCATCGTGAGCGTCGTCTTCCTCTTCAAGATACGTGGATTCTTTTCTCATCTTTTTTCTGCGTCTGTTGCATTTCCTCTTTATGGTCCTCGCCGACATTTTTCGACGATAAGCACCCGGACGCCTTTTTCGATGTTTTCTTTTCGATGCTCGAGTTTTTTTCTTTTCGGGAGCTGCAGTTGTAGTCGTAGCTTCTGTTGTCGTTGTAGTCGTAGCTTCCGTTGTCGTTGTAGTCGTAGCTTCCGTTGCCGTTGTCGTCGCCGCTTCCGTTGCCGTTGTCGTTGTCGTCGACGCTTCGGTTGTCGTAGGCTTCAAGCTGGTGGTTGGTTCTGCGGTCGTCGTGCTCGTTGGTGCCGGAAGCGCCGTTTTCTGCTTCGTATACATCGAGGCGAGTTCCCCGCTCTCCGGTACCACGGTACTTCGTAAATTCTTCGCTAAAGGACGACCAAAATCTCGAATATCCGCTCCATCCTTCCGCGTCCCTTTCGCGTCACTTTTTCTTCCTTTTTTTCGCCAGCCGCATCGTCGCCTGCAGCATCGGCAACGCGCCGAGTCTTCGTTAGCGATTCTTTTTCCGTTCATTGACTTTTGGACGAGTCTATTGAATCTTCGCGCGAATATTTTACGACTTTCGCACGTTAAATTTTTCACCCTATCGATTATTGATTCAACCTCATTCATCGTCGCGTTATTCTCGTCTTCCATCATTCGAAAAACCGCTCTCGTCTCGTTATCCTTCTTAGCCTCGTTATTCTCGAGAGCCGCTCGATCTCTCGAAATGTTGGAAATATTATTCGACGCTCTCGATTCACTAAGATTCCTCGCAGTGGTCGCAGTTTCGTCGGCAATTATTTTCGAATTTCCGGTTTTCGAGAATAACGAAATATCTTTCGTGATATTAAGAATTTCTGGGCTCACAATTCGTTCAGTTAAATCGTCAATTGTGTTTTTTGACCTCTTGTCGAAAATCAAAAGTTCTTCGACTTTCTTTGGCGCCACAAGTGGCAGCAACTGATGATTCCTACTGGCATTCCCGCCATTTCCGGTACTCATCTCGTTTCCTTTGCGCGATTTTTTTTTACCGATATCCGTCGAATTTTCACTTTCGTCATTGAATTTTATATTTTTTTGCGTCACATTTCTCTCGACTTTGTCGTCGAATAAACCACGAGATTCTGTCGAATATACTTGCGTCTCATTGTCATTAACAATTGTTGTTTGTTCAACAAAATTCGTAGTTTTATTCGCATCCGTAGCGTTGAGGGGGAAACGCGAGTAGAAAATCGTTTCGTTCGCACTGCCCAACGATGTTTCATTATCATCGTTTAATGTATTAAACAACAATCGTTGCTGAATAATATCGGTGAAATTTTCGCGAACAGAATCCTCCAGTATCGAAAAATTCCGCGGTTTTTCCGGAAGCGGCCGCGACGTTGTAAATGCTCCATTGGTACGATCGCAGAAAAACAAATGAAGAGAAGAGAGAACGATCCATCGGATCCGCATGTCGATTGAGCCGCAAGATCCGTCGTCGGTTCTCGATCCCCGACGTTTGACCATTCGATTTCATATCGCTGATTTCTTCGTTGACAAAAGAACGAAAGAAGGGATAAAATACGAGAGTCGTAATTGCGATTAGACGTTGCAAATTGAATAATTTATATGCGGACATCATGTCGATCATTCTCGCGCACTGATACATAATTCGCGCAATTTCTTCATCGCCATTTTATTTTTCTACGATGGAAACTCCGATGAGTATCGACATCGTGATACACGACGATCGTAGTTCTGACAATGGAACTTAGATAAAGAAATAATAAGATGGCGCGGGAATAGGTTCGGGGAGTGCAAACATAAAAATTCGTAAGCACACGTGGAGTAGTAGTCAAATGTAGCATAGGATTTCTCTATCGTAGCGAGACGAATCCGCGGCAGTGAAACGACATGAGTACCGGTCGTTTCGTATGAGAAGTCTCGGGTTTCACGCGCTATCGTACTATCATACATAGATATACGCGTATACATAGTAGTGAGAGAATACGAGCTCTCTATGCGCAGAAAAAAAAATGTACATATATGTAGAATTCCAATAAAAACGCCGATATATCGAATGCTAAAGTACGCTGGGGGAATAAATGTTTCGCAGGTTCTACCGGGTCTTTACGTGGGCAATTATCGCGACAGCAAAGACTCGGCGCAACTCGAACGCTTCGAGATCACTCACATACTTGCTATTCACGACGCGGCTCGACAACTTCATCCCGTGAGTACTTTGATTAGTTTTTTTTTTCTCTTTTTTTTTTTCTTTCTTTCTTTTAATAGGATTTTTTAACTGGAGAATGTATTATCGAATGGTTCATTGATTCGCTTAGGACAAACACTACTTGTGCATCTTGGCTGCCGACACACCCGATCAAAATTTATCTCAATATTTCTCGCTGTGCAACGATTTCATTCATGCGGCTCGATTGCGCGGCGGCAACGTTCTGATTCACTGGTAAGCTATCTCGACTTTTCTATGGCTTCGAAGTTAAAACTGCTTTTTTTGATACTCTAAACTTCTCTTTTTCACTTTTGCATATATATTTTCATTCATTTCGTTATCGCGATTAAGTTATTAGCTATTATTGTTGGCAAAAATTTCGCTTCTGATGGGAATTTTCGTAAAAAGAATGGATACTTTTTCTAAAAAAAAAAAAAAATTCCTATAGTTTGAAACAACAGTAGTTTTGCTTCGTAATAAAATATCGAAAAAAAAATCGCAAGGTAGAATACTTCGAAATTTTAAAACCGTTTAATGGCCGATGAAAAACGTTATAAAAATCGGGATAAAGACGCAGCTTCCATTTTTTTTTTATAAAATTTAAAAAAAAATGATTTGCTCTTATCAATTTTTTTCTGCTCCGAATACGAATTCAACGGGAATAGTGACCTAAAATGAATCGGTACATTTCCAATCATCGAAAACCATTTTTTTTCGTCTTCGCAGCACGACGAAAGTTTTAAATTTTAATAGCTTCCAGTTTCACCGAAATAGCTTTTACCTCGCGAAATATTAATTGGCTCCACTTGAGTGGCGAAATATGAAATTATGAAAATTTCAGCTTAGCAGGGATGTCGAGAAGCGTTACAGTCGCTGTTGCGTACATCATGAGTATCACGAATCTCTCTTGGAAAGAGGCCCTCAAGGTTGTGAGGGTTGGGCGTGCGGTGGCGAATCCGAACGTTGGATTTCAGCGTCAACTCGAGGACTTCGAGTCGAGTCGTCTGCAGGAGGTAGGAAACCGCCGACGGAAAAAGGAGGAGATAAGTAGACCGAAGAATCGTCGAGATCAACTTATACCGTACCGATAAGCGTAGAGTGCGCTCGAGTTTTTTACGATCCACCGGGGAATACGCCGACGATATTCCTCGGCCAACTCGACCATCCATTCAAATTATCGATTGCTCGGTTACCCGATAAATAACACTCGCGTTACTTTTTCCTTTTTTTTTTACTGATTTTTTTTATATAACAGGAGAGAAGAAGATTGAAAGAGCGTTTTCCAAGTCTCGCATTAACGGTCTCCGATGCCGAGGCTTGCAGAGCAAATCTAACGAACTACGAGACGCTTGCGCTCGCGCGCGAAGTCTGCGAGGGTAAATGCGCTATGGGAAGACCATGTCCCACGGGTCTGTGTCGCCAACGATCCAAAAGGTTTGTTTTTTGTTTTTTACTCCAAAAAAAAAAAAATATATATATATATATATATCATTCGTTTCGCATCCCACAAAATACTCCGAAACAGTATATGAAACAAAAATGAATATACATTCGATCGAACAATCGCGAACTTTACGACAAAAAGTTGTATCATTAGTTCTTTTCCCTATGATTGAAAAAAAAGGACCCTGAGAAGAAAATCATCGACGAGTAGCACCGGAAGTTTGAATTCGGGACGAACACCGCCGCAGACGCCGAGACTTTTACCGTCCGCACCACCCTCGCCAGCCTTGCCGAGGTCAGCCAGTGTAATGTCAGCGACTGCGAGACCGCGAAGTGGTCCCGCAGGTCTGCTCTCCTACACTGGTTCTGCTCCACCGTCTCGGTAATTAAATTAAAAAAATTGTTCTCATCGATTCCGAACGAAATTGAATTGTCTGGAAGATTAAAATGGAATTCTTTTTTTTTTTTTTTTCGTTTTTAACAGAGCCGTCTCCAGGGTGGATCTCTCGGCCGCCGTCGCATGTAGCAGCAGCAGTACGAATCTCTATAACGCCGGAAGAAACACATTGTCTTCCGGCAGCAGTTGGCGATTGACTACCGCGGGCTCCGCGCCGGAAACTCCTAACAAAACACCGCCGATATCTCCGATGCACATGGCACGGCGAAGTTCGGCAAGACGAGTCGTAGAATCCCCGCCGATAACACCGGTCGACACTCCGCCCGATTCGCCGAAATTCATGACGAGACGCGGGGGCGTTAACAGAAGAACGACTTGATCGCCACCGGCGACTCCCGTCGAGTCGCCATCGGACTCGTCCCGTACCCCAGCAGCAGCAGCCGCAGCCGCGGCGGGTTGCTCCGCGAATTGGCAATTTGCTAATTCTTCATCCCTCGCCGGAGGTCTAAGACGTTCCACTGGTTTTTCATCGATAAGTCTCCTCGAGTCCACGTCGATCGACTCGTCCGCCAATTGTTTGGCGCGTTCCTCGGCTTCGATTATCGGTAATAACAGAATCGCGACGCTCGATACGTCTTATCGAAGAGTCTGCCGACAAAATTCTCAACCACCTTGGTATCTCGCCGATAATTACGAAACCGAAGGCAACGCGACGCCCAGAAGCTCATCGCCGAATCTTAATCATCGATGAAGATTTTGTGCATTTTTTTTATTTTTTTTTTTTTTCGTTGATTCGCTGAAACTGCGCTGAGAGACTACAGCTGTAGAAATTTATTCGCAAAACAGGTGACTCGATTTTTTTCTTCTAGGGACTCCGTGCATCTTTTTATCTTCGCATCGCGTGTGAATTTTTAGCTCGTCGCTGAGAGTGGAGTTAATTTTTTTTTTTTTATGTCATTGTGAACTTCGTAACTCGAGGAAACGCGCGAACGTATTTTTCTCGCGCAACACCGTACCTTGACGATGAATTATCTACACGAGTATAAATGTCGCGAAATTTTTTTTCACGATATCGTTAATATTTGCATACGAACATTTAACAAAAGAGATTATAATCCAACGCGTGAAAAAAACGCACCGCGTTATTGCCGAAGATTTTTCGAAATTTGTATCTCGGTTTTTGCGGGACGCAACTATATAGAGAGAAAAAAAAGGAAAAGAAAAAATTTCGTGGTGGATTAAGATATAAGTGTAAATACATATTGTTGTTGTTGATATGCACACATTGCACAAGATTGAGATATACAGGAAAAAGCGAGTTATTTACGAAAGAGTTTGCGTTGAGCGCAACGAGGATGGACCTCGCAGTTATTATGCTCGAGCTGCGTACGTCTTTGACGCGCAATTTTACGTGAAAAAAAAAAAAAAAGATTGAATAATTTCCACGAAAAGCTGCAAAAAAAGGCAAAAAAAAAATTGAAAAGAATTATCGAATCGTCTAGAGAGTTACGCGGCTAGATAGCGAGATAAAGATAAATGGCTATTGCACTCGTTATCCTACAGAAAAATTGGTGAAAGGAAGAGAAAAATAAATAATAATAATAATAATAATAAATCGTTCATCGATCGCGTCCTAATCGACTTCCGATATCAGATATTAACAACGACACGGTCCATCCGACACTAAACTAATGTATATTATTTATACGCCACACGATATTCGTGATATACTCGTGACAATCTGACAAAAAAAAATACGATAAGGAGCTAATCGCCATAGCGAAATAGCTAATCGTCATTAAAAAAAACATAAAGTCGCTCACCCGCGTCAAAAATTTTCTTTTCGCGATAAATCGTCGCATACAAAACGCTCACACGCTGCTCGACATTAGGACGCGATCTGCAAGTATCCTACGAACGACAATGTACATTAAGTAATAGCTAAAATATTGTTTCGACGAGAATGAGTCATAGATTATTGTAAAAAAAAAAAAATGACCTATCTGTCAATGCTCTAATTTTATACAAAGACGTATTCAATGTGAGTACCAGTGAGTAGACGAAAAACGAACGAGTTGATGATATAAAAAAAAAGAACAGAAAAAAAATACGATCGTTAGGACGTTCGCGCGATGTATAAGATGCGTCGAATCGATCACAAAACAAGTCGTACGGATAGGGATAATAGTGTATTCGTGCGATTGGCACGAAAAAAAACGACGTTTAGAATATAACGACATAACCGATTGATTCGATGTTATCTCTGCGCCGCGCGAGGTTAGGTGTCTAACAATACGCGATACCGTAGCGTATAGTTGTATCATTCTAATTGCCGACACAGAGAGACGAAAAGAGGTATAATAATAACGAGAGAAGACGAAAAACCTGCGCGTAATACATAAGTGCATATAGCTAGAAGATTTTATATTCATCGGGAAAAATGAATACCGAGAAATAATAAGAGAGTGATGTGGCGTACGCTACCGCCGAAGATTCGCGAAAAACTACGAAAACAAAAAGCAGCAGCGTGTTAGTAGGTATAGTATCTATTTCTGACTTAGAAAATCGATTCGGTCTGCTCGTCAAATTGATAAAAAAAAATGGACTCGCCCCGTAAAATACGCGGGCGATAAGATTTCGTGTTACAGAACACGCGAGAGTCGTAGTAAAAGAAATAACAAAAAATGATAAACAAAAAAAACCATACTGCGGCTATAGGCTGAATCGCGAATAAGAATCGGAAAGAGAGAAAGAGAGAGAGAGAGAGAGAGAGAGAGAGAGGGAGAACGCGAGAAAATAAAAAACGACGTTGATTAATCGCGCGGTAGATATCATTAGATAACAAAGTTTACTGTCCAATTCTCTCGATATCCAGTGTTCGCCTCTAACGATATAGAGAGCCCGATGGCCTCGTAGAGCTGTGTGCAATCAGTATGAAATACCTACTGTCAGTTTTTACACACGCTAAACGGCAAAGTATCGCAGAATTCACGCTTCGAGAACAAAAAAAAAGAAATAAGTAACAAAAAAGACGAAAAGAAAATCGTTGAAAAAGTTTGGAGTGCGTATTTGATTTTTGTGCACAGGACGTTCCGAAGATACGGGAAGAGAAAAGAGGGGGGGAAAAAGAGAAACAACTAACGAGCCTAAACGACGAGAGTATGGTATGCACGATTATAGATAATATTGTGGCTGTGTATTGTGATTAAGTAGAGATCTTCGGGTCTCGGACGTTTGTTTCGTCCTTCAGTTTCATTTTTCATTGTATAGCGTACGAAATGTTTAGCTCGCGATCGAAAGCGTTGTTGCCTCTCCACATCGTCCGCCATCTCGAAAAAAAAAAACTGCAACTTATTAACGATTTTTCTATAGTATCGTACCTGAGGAAACGAAAATGAAAAAGAAAGATTTAAATAATTGAAGAAACGTCCGTGACTTCGTGAAAAAAAAAAAAAACATAACGTAGTGAAAAAAATTGTTATCGTATTTAAAAGTATGCGCACGGGTGAAGCCAGATGCACCAATTATTAGGTACATGTGTGGCGATCGGCGTGCAATATTTTTGATACATCTGAATTGATCTGTGATGTGTACGCGCGAATCACTGCGAGCCATATCATTACCCCTTCCCTCACTCCGCTACAGAAGGAAACCTTTTAATTTTTCATCGGCATTGTTATTAAGGAAAAAAAAAACACGAAAAGAAGCAATCCATCATTCCCACTACATATCAGAGATTCTATTCTCAATGTCCACTAAGCTTGGTAGGTGCAATGCGAGATATTCATAGATCGAAGAAAAAAAAAAAACGAAACATCTAAAAGGGTGAGTTTTGCGTGATCGATAAAACTACGTGTAGAAATAAGTATTCCGCAAAAAAAAAAACTCACAGAACGAAAAAAAGAAGATAAAGAAAATCGTAGTAAAAAAAACCGGTGATATCGGACGAAAATCTTGCGATTGGAAGCCTGAAAACGTACTCACCTCGCTTGTACCCTCAAACGCTCGTTGGCTCGCGAGTTATTTATTTTTGAACGAAACGACAAAGCAATAAAAAGTTTGGTAATAATGCGTGAAGAAATGGAAAATCGTTTGACTGAATTCAAAACGATTGGATGATCAATAAAGAGAAAAATCCGTTCCTCTGACCCGCCGTCGAGTGTTGCGCGTTATTTTTTCCCTCTATGCGTTATGTTAGTGATACTCACGTTTATAGAAACGGAAATGTTGTATTTAATGAAAAAAAGACAATGGACAATTTGAATGAGAAACATGACATATTTTCTATTTATAAATTCTATGTCTTATGTACATTTGATTTCATCGATTATTCAATGATAAGCAAACTATGTGCTTGGGCTGTGTGTAAGTATAAATAGAATAATAGAATCTTTAGTTTTTTTTTCGTTTTTTTTTTGTCAATTTAAAATTCATTCGTAGCTTCGCCGATTTTTCCGGGTGCTCAATGCTGCTTCGCCATAACTTGACTGATGGTCTTGTTGAGATCGATGTTTCTCCAGTTTAACTGAATTTTATCGAGATGATTATCAAAATCGATGAGATTTCGGTATTCTTCATCTTTCAGGAGCGTGTAGATTGTTTCCGTCACTGCCTCTTCGTCATCTAAAGCGACGCTGTGAAAAAAAAAAAAAATTAAATCCGATCTTCGAGGCAAAAAAATATATATATTTTTGAAGGAAAATAGCAGAAATCGGTAAGCGACTTACTCAGTCTTCTCTTTGATTTTCCATTTGCCGTCAGAATGCTGAGAGACTCTCAGTGGATTCGTTGACATACCGAGTGTTATCTCCCTGTTATCTATCTGTAAAACAAAACCGGTTTTTTCGCGACTACTGTAGACGGCGGTAAAAACTGTTCAGAGTTCTACTCACCACGGCAAGCAGGGCGTTGCTATAATTTTCCGCAATTTTGTCAGCTATCCTGTGAGCCGGTCTGTCCGTACTTCGGAGAAACAAATTATTGCAACATTAGCGACTCCCCTCCGATGCGTTTTCATTAAATAATTGAATTAACTAATTACCTCATATCGTTGAGAAGTTCATTGGCCAAGTAATATCCGGCTATAACAAGACCTTGTTCCGCGGCAAATTGATCGACCTAATGGGGCACACACACGATCAATTGAAAGAAATGCGGGTCACTTCCGCCGAGAATATGACAATCATAAAATCGTTAAAAAAAATACGAGTCTCTCGAGTATCAAGTTGCAGGTTAGGATTTCGCGATCGTTAACAACGTTAATTTACATGTTTCGGAATGTACAATTAAATTAATATATTCGTAACGGGTACAATGAAAAACTTCAAGAAATTTGAGATAAATGGTTGTCGAGTTTTTGGTTTTTTTTTCATTAGTCATTAGTCGAATGAATGCGAAAAAAACTTACCAAGGTAAGAGCTACCTCTGCCATCGGCGATACATGCAAGCAAAGATGAAAAAGTGGTATGGCATCCTCGATATACAAATTCCCCGATTTACCGTCGTTCTTATTCTTCGTTTTTGCAAGCAACAATCCGTTGATAGCACAGTGTGGATACTTCGCGGCGTGTAATATTATCTTGCAGTACGCGCGAGGAGAGAACGTTACTTCGGCCATCTTTACACATCGACGAACGCGAAGCGACTGAAACTACTCTCTACTCTAGTCAATAATACTCGATTGTACAACTCCCCACAATCACTTCGATGTCTTCGCACACGAGGAAAGAAAGAAAAAAATACACGTCATCGTTCGGGCGTTGCTATGACGACCATACAGCTGATTTAATGTATACACGCGAGTTTGACAATCGCTGTCTCGGTGACAACCGGCTTGAAGGAAAATATAATTTTTTTTTTAAGTACTGAAATTCGAAAAATGCATAAATGTCAAATATTTACTTTTTCCGTGTTGAAGTGATCTATGAAAACATATTAATTATCGATGTTGAAGATTGTCTTTATAATTCAATTTTTTTTTTTCGGTGCAGATGGACGATGTTTCGGGTGACTCGGAAGTGAATTCCGAGGAAATGGCACGGATGGTCGAAGATTTGGACGATCTTGACAATAACTTGCTCGGTGGTTCGTCAACGAAACGAGATATATTTACGGTCGCTAATAATAAAAATAACGCTGGGGAAGCAAAGAAAAAAGTTGCATTCAAGAGCGGTTTAGATTCGAGTAAATTTCAGCGATTTTTCCCTTTTAATTATTTATGCCGCTCGATCAAACGAGTGGCTTTATTTTTAACAACGTTCGCTTAAAAAAAATTGATGCAGATTTCGTTTGCAGAATTCGACGATGAAGATCCTCTCGCCGATCCGTTAAGTGAAGTGGACGATTTTTACGAAACTAAAAAATCGAGTCTCGCGAACGCCAAAAGTAATCTTGTCGCCGATTTGTTTGGTCTTAAAACTGCAAAACCCGCGGCGAAGAGCTCAGAGACGTTGAAAACTTCGAGTACAATAGAGGCACCAAAAATCGATCGATCGAGAGACAAAGTTATCTTTGAAGAGAATAATTTACCAATTAAAAACGACAATCAAAAGTTGACGAGTTCGGGACCTTCTGCCGCGACGACGATATTGCAAAACGCAAAAAATCAACCGCGAGAAAATTTGATACAATCGGCGAAAGTCGATCCGCCAATATTACCGAGCAACAAGTCTCGAAAATTATCCTTGATGGAGGATCTGCTCGGTACCGGATCGCGACCCGCTGCTCCGAAAGAAATCGAGACACGTCCGAGTTATTCGAAAATAGCTCTCGAAAATCCGCCAACTTCGGTGATACCGGAATCACAAAAACCCGAACAACCGGCAAAAACCTCCAGCGGATATGGCTTCGATCTATCGTCACGGGAGCCTCGACGAGGGCGCAGAAACTCACCAATCATAAGCGATCCCCTTGGATTATTTGCGACACCGCCAAAACAAATCGAACCGCCGGCCAATAGTGCCGATGTGCGTTACTTCGTGCAAAATTTCAAAATAAAAATCTACGCAAACCGATTATTCATTATTTCGTATTATTTTTTATTCCTCAGCAAGGAACGAAGCACGACGGCCTTTCGGACGATAAAAAGGGGTCTCAAGACGATTTACCCGAGTGGCTCGGCGGTTCGGGTAAATCGAAATCCGCAAAGTCCGAAAACGAAAAACAAACGGGAATTTCGATTAGTAGAGCAGCGAGCGAAGTTCCTCCAACCGTAATGACTTCGACGAGCGTCTCGATTCCGCAGGAGCCTCTCGGCAATTTCGCAACGTCAGGTTTGTCGCATACGAATCAGCAATTTTTAGCTCCGTATCCCGACGTGTCGATGCTGGTCGGCGCACAGTTCGATCAACAAGCCGCGATGATTTCCATGCAGCAACAAGAAAATGAACTTAGAACAGCGACGGCTCTGTCGCGTCAGAACGATCAGGTATCGAAAATTGTTGAGAATCAGAGAGCGAAACTGGACGAACAGGAAAAAATGTTTAATTCGTTGATAAAACGACAAATCGATAGGCAATCGATGCTTGAAACGCAGATGAAGATACAACAGGCGCGCATAGACCATTATATACAAGTGAGTCTTGAAAAAAAAAAAAATCTATTAAACCGACAAACGAAATTTTTTTTTTAATTTGTTTTTCGTAATTAAGACTTTAATGGCTCAACCTTCGGCTTCGATGCCAAATATGCCTCTCATCGACGGAAAAACTTCGAGTGAAACTGACGAAGAAAGAAAAATGGAAAGTCCGGAATGCCTTGTGAAGCAGTTGCAGATGGAAAATCTTTGTCTAGAAAACACGCTGACGATATTGAAAGAAAAACAGGAGAAGGAAATATCAATACTAGAAGCGTCATACGAGTAAAAATCGTTTGAAATTCGGCGAAAACGCTTTTGCAGTATCGTAAATTAACGACAGTACATTTTTTTTCTCGTATTTCAGAAAACAAATGTTCTTCATGCGGGAATCGATGGAAAAATTGGAGAAAAAGATGAATCAAGAGATCGAAGCGTTGGAACTCGAATACGAGAAAAAATTAGAGAAGCTTAAGGAAGAAAAGTACGAATCGGAGAAAAATTATCGTGACGAGATAAGCAGTTTGAAGAAAAAGGAAAAACTGTTTATCGAGGAAATTCATGCGCGACACGCGCATAATGTTGAACTATTGCAAAAAGAACACGCGGATACGATAGACGCGATAATTCGTGCCAAAGAATTAGAACGGAAAGCTATAGATTCTATGACAACACATAAGACTGATCTCGGCGATTTATTCGATAGATCGAAGTTCGCGATCGAGAGCTTTCAGAATTTGCAAAAAAAAATTGAGGAGAAAGACGCGCATTTCGATGAAACGCGGAGCGGCTACTTGAGAAAACAGGAAGAGAATTTGCAACGTAAGCGCGTAATTATTATTAAATATTGATCATTCATTATTAATAAATTAATTATTAAAATATTATTATCAGAGATATACGACTCGATGATTTTACATCACTTTCATAATTCTCAGTTCTCAAGGAGCAGTTGAATCTCCAACAGGAGGCTTTAGCCGACGAGCGAAAACGACTGATAGAAGTATCTCTAAGATTGGACGGAGCTACGAACGAATTTACCACCGAATTCAAGAGGAAAAGCTCGACGATCAATGAAACAGAGGATAGACTCGCGACACGGGAGAGAGCGCATTTACGCGAAAAACAATTGGCCGACGAGCAGATCAATTGGGAGCGCGAACACCTGCGAATGATGAAAGATGCGTGGATCAAGGAACAGGAGCGTCAGATTAAATTGTTATCCGAGGAACGAGAGGCTGCGGCGGTCGAAAGATCGAAGTTGGAAGTTCTGAACAGACTGAAGAGCGGTACGGATGATATGGCGAAAGTGGAGGTGCGTATGAATCTCTTAATAAATCATTCAAATTCATTTTAAACATTTTCTGTTTTTTTTTTTTTAACTCGAGTAGCTGGAAGCCGCTTTGAAAACCGCACAAGAAGCGGCTAACGAGGCGTTGCAAGAGAGACGCAAGTGGCAAGAAAGATCTCGAGCTCTGGAAGAGCAGCGACGTTCGCTTCAAGAAAAAGAGAAACATCTCACAAAAAGAGCCAAAGAATTGGAAGATCTGACGCAATCGGCTCTTTTGAAGCGCGAAGAAGGCTTCCAGGCGTTGAAGGAAGCGCAACGTATGGAACAACAGCACAAGGAACGTCTCAGTCACTTGCAAATGCAATTGGAAAACCTCGCGGAAAGGGAGAACAAGATAGCAACGGAAAAACTCGCATTGGCGAGGTAAGTTTCATTGAGACCTTTTTACTGCGAGATTAGAAAATGCGGGATTACAAAAATGTATCATTAATAAAGGGAAAGACTCGCAACGAGATTCGAAGAAGCTGAGAAACCCGAAAAGGATACATTGGAAATCGCTCCTCTAATTAACTACGATAGATCTTTCGTATCGAATTCTCATGTTTCGACACACTTCAAGGTAAATCATAGTTGCAATTTGATAATCAAATTCGGTTTCGGATTTATGTTTAAAAAAAAAGTCTTCGAAATTTCAGGATATCGTCGATCCACACCTATTACTGCTGAAACTTAATCTCGACAATAAATTGGACGCGTCCAACGACCTACTCTCTGCCATGCAAGTTATAAGTCAATAGATCATTTTACTCATTTTACAGTGTAATTATGTAATTTAGCTACTGATAGCTATGAATAGCTTTAGCTATCGATTCAATTATTTTTACGCGAAGACAGCATTTGTATAGCAGATTTAAGAGTGAAAACTTAATTTCTGTAAATACTTATAATAATAATAGTAATAGTAATATTCACATGTTTTATAATTGATTGATATTCTCGTATATTAAATATAAAAAAATATTAAATCTTAAAGATACTTGCAATGAGAAAAAGGAATTAATCGTCGAATGCAGATGTCTCCAAGTCCACCTCTCTGTCTAATAAAAAAAAGAAAATATTATAAACAACCGGAGAATTAATTTCGTAAATTTATAAATTGCAATTAAATTAAAAATTATAATGACGTACCGTCACATTGCCTGCCGATTACATGAACGCTTCGCATCAAAGCTTCGACTCTTTCAGCCGAAGACTTCATTCCCTTGAAGTTGTCCGCAGCGGATTGGGTGCAATGTTGCTGAAATAAAATCAATTGACGTCAAAATGGTCATTAGAGAAGGAGAAATGGAAATTTTTTTTACTTACTACTTCGTCGTTCAAACGTTCCAAATTTATACTGTTATCCAACTTAAACATTTTTTTATTGCCGATTAGCGTAATTGTTTCGGATACAACTTCTACTGCTTGCCTGCAAAAATAAAACATGTGAAAACGATATTAATATGAATAAATGCAGTGAAAACTCTTGCGAATCTAAAATCGTAAATACCCGTGATATTTGTTTGATATCGGAAGGCCGACACATTGTTCTGATTGATGCAAAACTTTGCTTATAGTGTGTCTATGACTCGTTATGCCGTTCACATTGTTAACAATTGTTTCTTCACACTGGAGCCTGTCTTCTGTAAAAAAAAAACACAAATTTGGAAATTCCTATACGATGTTTTTTAACTGAATCTGCTTGAAATTTCAAAGCGCGCGAGAAGATGAAGCGAACCGAAAATTGTGTCGGTTTTTATCGAATTGCGATGTTTCGTTTTGTTTTTTTACTTGTTATTTTTCATAGTAATATTTATTTACGAGAAGTTACATTGTATTGACGATTTGGAGGATTTAATTGAATATTTTACGTCAATAAACAAAACATCGAACATAACCTTTTAGCTTTTCGAGTTCGAGTTCGCGAGACTCGTGTTCAACAGATTGTTCTGTTTCGAGCCGCGAACATTCCGCGTCGCGAATCTCACGTTTTTCACGCAACGATAATATAAGAGAGTTCATTTTTTTCGTTAATTTTTCATTAATAATAACGTCAATCTTTTTTCACACGAGAACGAGCGCGCGAAGTACCCGCTCAACTGCGCGGCAAACTGAAACGCAATATACGCGCACACCGGCTCTTTGCGTTATTTTTGAAAAATCTCGAGACTTAGGTACGATTGACTCCGGAAATTACCGCCGGCATAAAGATATTACTGCATGCATTGTGAAAATAAAAAAGGAATAAATAAGCATAATATACTTGATAAAAGTAATTTATTTGTTTTTTATTTATTTTTTTATTTTTTTGTTTTTTCTTTAAAAACCTAAATGTTGGAATGCGAGTAATCTACATGTGTGACGGGTATAATATGTAAAACTACATACTTACAATACCTCTATTCATAGCTATGCCCTATGTATTTTTTTTTCCATTTGATCAACGCCATATGATTTTTATGTGTTCCATTTTTTTTGTTTCATTTTAATAATATATTTATACGTAGGTAATAGAATACTAATATTTAGTGTCAGTAACGATACTCCGACACTGAGTACTGCACCGGTGCGTGTACGTTTCTATACTTCAACACTTTTCGTCTTATTTTTTATCTGCGTTTTTTTCACACGCACAGCCACACCCACACGCTCTCTCACACACACGCTTCTCTGAAAAACTCCTCCACAATTACTTTTGCCGCCTTAAAATCCGTCGTATGTAACATTCATATTTACTTCGATAAATTTTTTTTTGTTTTTTTTTTTTATATTTACAAATATACAAAGCGATTCAATTCCGATATTCGACTCACTCTCGATCTATTTCTTCCCTTCTTCTCGAATGGTGCTCTCGTGCTGTTATGTATATTATCTACATAGGACACATAGATTTTGTATTTTTTTCTGTTAAACCGATGAAACTCACCCGAGTTCCACGATTATTCAGCGGTCGCAACGCTTCACGCGATTAGGTTCGAAGATGGTTTGTTTATATTAGACCACGACGCGGCGAACTCAAAAATACTGATCTCATCATTCATGATTCAAGAAACAATCTCGAGACGACGTTAAAGGATTTTACCTAAGAAAAAATAAACACTATTGATGGATTAAAAAAAAAAAAGAATCAAAGAAAAATTAATAATACGAAGTTGAAATGATATATGAAGATCGAACCACGGAGTCACCGGAGTTTTATACAATATATAAGTGTATATATAAATGTATATATATAATGAATGTGCACTCAAATCGGCAAGTTAAATGAAGAAAAAAAAATGAAACAATTCAGAGGGCAGTAAATTTCCGTCACCACGAATGCGCGAAACTTGTAAATCCACAACGAAGCACCGGCGAACGACATGATGATCAGCGCAATCTTGTATCTTGATTTTTCTTTTCCCTTACGGTGTGGTCACTCGGATAAATAATATCATTTAATTCATCTATACAAAGCTAATTTGTTGTGTTTTCGTAACAAACAGAAGTTAAAGATCGTTTGCCTCCACGTTTCGTATCTCTCTCACAGCGTGCAAAAAAGCATTTTTCGATCGTATCGCCGAAACGAGTCGATAGAGGAAAATGAAACGCGTATTTTTTCGTCAAATCTAAATATTAAAAAAAACACAGATATCAACGCGTAATCACTAGAAGCGAAAAAATAATTCATCGCAACTTCGTCAATTGGGCCCCCGATGATCAATCAATGTTTGCCGATCGAACAATCAAACGAAATCGGCTCGTATACGCAAGTTCCATAAATAACTTAAACATGTTTAAAGTTAGAGTCATAAATAATTTAAAAACCAAAGAAAAAAAAACAGAAAAAAAACACAGAATTTCATAGTCGTGAATAAAACGACATGCGTCTCTTCGTTTTCGCTTAATCCAAAGATATCACTGCTTATTCATTATTTACAATGTAAAAACGACGATAGAAATATCGTTGTCGTATTTACGTGTGTGTTCTTCGAGGATTTTCCATCCGCGTTCAACTTGTGCCGACTTTTTACAACTCGAAAGTTCCGTTGGGACTTTATCGCCGAGCGGACAAGCGCCAGACACAGTCCGCATCGATTAATCGAAAATATCTCGAATTGCGAGATATATTATTCGCTGTCTTATCCCTCCGTGTTAATTATCGATACGATAGAGTCATTCTACCATTAGTTTTTCTCTTTTCACTGAAAAAACAAAATAGAAGAAAAAAAAAAACGAAACGAAATAATCAAAGAATTCACGTAACGTTCGATACCTCGTTGTTGTTAGCACCATCATCGGGATTTCTCGAGGGGGTTATAGCGACAGTAGTATTATCCTCGGTACGCAGCCTCTTCGATTCCTTGTGCGATTGACTCGAACCCAAGTTCGACTTGCGTTTGTGACTGGAGCTCGAAGAGCGCGATCTCGAAGAGGTCGAATCATTTCTGCGCTGATGTAATGCCGGTGAATTTTTGTGGCTATTATTCTTCTCGTGACTTCGATGAGTCTCATGTTTTCTCTTCTCGGACTTTCGATCGCTCGTGTCTTTCGAGGAACTTCGATGTTTCGACGAATCTTGGCCCGTCGAGGAAGAACCGCGATCGCGGGTCGAATCGACTTTAGATTGGTTTGATTTCGTATGGGGACTGTGATGTCGGCGTCTCTTGTGTTCGCGTTCTCGCCTTTCCCGATCGCGATCTCTCCTGTCCTTGTGACGACGTTCTCTCGACTCTTTGTCGTCTCTGCTGCTACTGCCGCTGCTGTGTTTTCTCTCGGGTTCGTTGCCGCTCGCGACAGTTCGCCGTTCCGTGGTTTTCGGTGATTTTTCCTCGGCGCTGCTGCGACTACCGGGTTCGATGGTAGGCGAGGCGAATTTGCAAGTTTCGGTGTCCGGCGAGCCGCTCGACGCTTCGATCGGATTCTCCGGAGTTTTTTCCTCGCTTTCCGCATCCAAACTCGGAGTTTTTCGATCGCTCTGCTCCTGTTTAGCGCGTTCTCTCGCTTCTTCCTCCGCCATCTCGATTAATGCTTTAACGGCGTTCTCCGTGGCGCATTCGATCTTCGAGGTGAACGCCGTAACCGTCTCGACTTCCAATAGCTTTAGATACTTATTCAAAGCTACCCGATCCTCTTTGTATTTAAAACTCGCAATTTCGTAACATTCCTTCTCAATTCTCTCGAGAATCTCTTTGGAAGCGTCTGCGACACCGCAACGCAACGATTGACAAACCTCGTCGACGTCGGTCTTCGATTTGTATATTGCTATTTCGAGCGCTTTATCGACAACTTCAGTAGCGTAAACCTTTCCGACTTCTTGTCTCGATTGCAATGTTTCGTCGTCCAACGTAACGTCGCCACAAGTTTCCATTTCTTCGTCTCTCTGCAACGGTGAGCTCGAAGCTTCCTGCGGAACTTCCGATTCCTCGGATTTCTCCGGTGGACTTTCGATAACCGTTGTACTTTCGTGTATCGAAAGGTCGTTTGGGATTTCTGTCGTAATCGTCTCTTCCTTCTTCGACGTTGGAACGGCATCACTGCCGCTGTGTCGCCGATGAGTCTCTGCTTTATGAGTGCTGCGATTGCCGCTGCTGCTTCGGTTCTCGTCTTTCTTCTTCTCCGTGTGATTCGTTCCGCTGCTCGTCGACAACGCACGACGACCGCTCGACGATTTTCTGCTCGAACGATGACGATCGTCGTGTTTCTTGCTGCTGGTTCTTCGATCCTCGTGATTGCGACGTTTGCGATTCATCGCAGTCTCGTCGTTGCGTTTGTTAACGTTGGTGAGAGTTTCCGGACGTCCGTTACCGCTGCCGTGACGATCCTTTATCTTCGAGACTTCGGTCTGTCCACTGCGATCGCGACGCTTGTGCTCTTCTTTGCGTTTTCTTCCATGATGATCGGATTTCTTAAGATTACCCTGATACTCAGCGGCGCGCTCCTTCGCCTTTTTCTCCTCCATATGCTGACGATCGGTGTTTTCCTTCTGTTCGTCGGCGGCCATCACACCCTCGCAATCTTTCTTCTCCTTAAATTGACTCGATGTCTCGTTTACAGTGCGACTGTGACGAACGTTCGCGTTACTCGGCGTATCCGGATAATATTGTTTTAGACGCACGTGCCATGCTATACTCGACACCGCTGATACAGTGCGAAATTGATGTATTATATTGCGCGGCAAAAAATATATATCGTTGTCGTAGAGATTTATTCGCGCGTAGCGAACACCCTGCCGTCGCAATTGATTCAATTTCGCGTCTTCGATCCATTGCACACACTGAGATATCGGTGGTTCGTGAAGATCGAGCTGAAGCTTCTCGACGAGCTCCGGGAAATCACCGGCGTAAAATGCAACGACGTCTTTCGTTATGCGATTGTAATCGGACGGTTGACCGCCGTGAACAGCTTTCAGTACACCAACGGCCGCTGTTGTCATACGATCCAAACCGTGACCCACGTGATCCGCATGGGCTCTCGTACGATCCTCGAACATGTATTCCCGCGCTTCGGACAATCGCGGCAAATATTGAAGATTTCGCAACTCGTTGATTCCCGTGCGACGACGTTTGCACGGCGACTTATTCATGTCGGCGGTTGGAACCAATTGTTCACCGGGCCTTATCCACAAAATCGGCCCGTCATTGGATTCCTCGGGTGTATCCATCTTCACGACGGACAGTGGTCCCCACGGCATTGTCTGTACCAACGATTAAAATCAGTTTTTCATCGGAAATTTTTCAATACTCGATACTTTTCCAATACACAACAGTAATCTATACAATGATGGAAAAGTTACTGGTTACGGAGGTCGGCGATATTTATATTAAATGTATTTTTTTTCAACTTTAACATTAATTTTTTGTAATATATCATTATTTACTTCTTAGTATTTTTCTTCGATCATTATTTGTTACTCTACGATTTATTTATTTTTTTCATTTACTGTCTCTTTCGTGTGGTAATTTTTTTTTTTTTGCCTATGTACTGCCGCAATCATTATTGCTAAACTATTTTCGCGTTTGAAATTCTGGTATTTAGATTACGCGCTGTTCATCAATGTTCTGTTTTATTTTGATTCATAGGGGATTTATCCCCGCGAATAAATGAGTTTTGAAAACGATAATTTACCATTTTCAAGAAAGGATCCTCCTCGAGCCTCTTGAGAAGATCGGGAAAGTATCCGCCGACTTCCTCGTGAACAGTGCCGACGAGACTTATCTGATGCAACGGTCCGTACCGCACGGTGCCGTTGTTGTAGGTCTTGCAAACTTGTTCCTTGTATTGCAGCATCGTCGTCGTTTCGATGTCGCTGTTGCGCCCGAGAACGCCGTTTTTCACAGTCAGAGTCGGATAATTGTGTGCCATGTGATCGAGAAGATCCGGCAAATAAGCCGCAGCGTTGTGTACTATGCCCATCACGTGATAGGCATTCCCGTTCTCATCCTCACCAAAAACAACCTGAAATCAACACATAAATGTGTACCTAATGAATTCCGCGGGAGAAAAAATAATGTTTTTTCTTTTTTCTATAAATTTTGAAATTGTTTTTACCTTGAAGTACTCTTGCGCCAATTCTTCGACTTGTTCCTTCGACAATATTGCTATTTCGTCCTGATACATGTGCACAACAGTCGCACCGCCGTTCGGATAAGTCTC
The DNA here is from genome assembly GCA_964006125.1 of Cryptus viduatorius. Lineage (NCBI taxonomy): Eukaryota > Metazoa > Arthropoda > Insecta > Hymenoptera > Ichneumonidae > Cryptus > Cryptus viduatorius. Next base: position 14,334,475 of record OZ023221.1, read on the forward strand.
TATGTGTATAAACTTTTTGTACTTCAAATTTTCCAACGCATCGATTTTCTCGCTTTCGCGAAGTATCTTACAATTCTTCGTGCCGAGATTCAATCGTAAATTCTCGCTGTTGGATTTTTGAAACGCGCCCGTTATCTGTTTGTGCTGTTGCAACGGTTGGGATGTACGATCGCGTTTGCACTGTACGCCGATACTTGCCCGTTTGATTTTACTGCGTTTGTAACAACGTGAACAGTGACGCCTCTCGCTGTGATCTTTGCCACCGCTACGTTTTTCCGTCGACGATGCGAGCGTTTTGTCGCGACGCTCACTCGTCGTCGTGATACCCGCGTTCAGCGTCGACCTCGCGTGCGACGTTGTTGAATCTATTTCAACGGGAATTTCTGTTTTCACCACATTTCCCGACCACAACGTTTCTCCAAATTCGTTTTTATCGTCTATCTTGTCGGTCGTTTCTTGTTTGATACCGAACGTTCTCTCAATCCCGGGTTTCTCGCTCGTCCGTTGAATATTCTCCGCGAAAACTTCGCTTTCGACTTTAACGCTCGTTGAGCGCGAATTCTTTTCGTTATTCGTCAGAGCGCCAAAAGGCTCATCCATGAGGGGAGTTCCCGGCGTCACAGCCTCCACACCACTGCTGTATTTTGCTGTGTCCATAGCGATTTGAGGATTCGTAGAAAGAGGAATCGTCGAGATGAAAGTTGTGTCAGGACTATTGGGACTGGCAGAAACGCGTGGCGGATAGTCTGGACTCCTCGGACTGCCAATTATCTCACCGCTGCTCTGTGGACTCTCTCCCAGCTGAGGCGTTTTGCTCGACACGTTTCCACATTTTTCCAGCTTCATGGAAAATGTTTTGACACCGGTAGTTTCGGCCGCCGTCTCATTGCCGCACGTTGTGTCAGCCTGAAATTCAAATTTATTTTCATTGCATCCGAATACTCTGCTGCGTTTCGCAATTGTGAAAAAAATTGCTCCAAAACCAAAAACCTACATAGACAGATGTGTTTAGCGATTCCTTGGTACCATTTACGCTCTCCCTATTGCAAATACCGACTCGATCCACTGGAAAATGAGGATCGTTACTTTAGCTGTAGTATATTTTTTATTTTTTATCTCTGAATTTTCAAATATTCGCGATCTTTTATGCACCACTGGGATAATGCAATTGTTTATTCAATGTGTGAGAAGAAAAAACTTATTGATAGTTACCTTCGTGATCGTGAGAGATACAAGCTGACTTATTCGCGTCTTTGCCGCGGCCGTGGCTCGTTGGCATGTTGCGTTCGACAATCGTCTCCGTGTTTCTCGCTTGAAAATCTTTCGTGACAGTGTCAACCGCGGATTCGTCACCTTTGTTCGTATCGTCGCCGTACTTTGTCGTAACTTGGGTATTGTTTGGGGTCGCGTTACGTTCACCAGGATCACTGGTGCGCGATGACGCTGTGACGAAAATCGTGGGCGTCCCGCTGGGCGTCTTGACGCTATTACGCTCGTAATCATCCGCAGTCTCGTTTGTTATCACCGTACCAACGTCCCATTTTACGTCGCTCACGTCAACACTCATTACGCGAGATATCCGTGACTCCGATACTTCGATATTCTCACTATTGACATCGTTTCGCTCGTTTGACACGTTCCTCGCACTACTACCGGATGCCATCTTGATTTCCTCCGTCGACATTCACCCCCCTCCGCCCCCGTTTCGCTCCTCCGATTACCAAACGATGCTACGACGTGCGCGGTTGGTTCGCGAACGACGCTCTTTTACACGCGAGCACTCTCATTGGCGTCGCGGAGTCTACGTAGTGGGGATATATCCAGTAATCGTTCATGTAATATCGAAAACTATTTTCTAACAATTTATACTCCTGATGTACCTAGAGACTGCGGAATTCACTCGAAATGGCAACGTAGCTGAAACTCGGTTAACACGAGGAGACTTATATCCACACCGTTCTATGAAATTTTTGGGTGACATACAGGTCTACGAATGGATTAGGCTCATGGCGCCCGATACGCTTTTTTCGGTCGATTATCGTCAGCATGGCGCCCTATTTGAATGATAATAACATATCTTGACCGTAGAGAGGAAGAAATCTTGCAGCAAATAGATTATGCGTTATAGGATTCGTCGAATTACTATTAAAATAAATTGGGCCGAGATCTTGATTAAGTAATATATCTTTGATTTTTTCATTACGATTTTTATTTGCATAGACGCTTCCGTCGTATGTTGCCAAAATGAAAAACCTCGTGATGCTCGATCCGTTTTTGTGTCGTCAATCACTATGTTAATAAAATTTTATAAAAATGGCAACGATGCAACTCGGATAGTGCACTTGGTAACATTTTGAGAGAGTAAAGGGAAATAAAAGTTAATCTCGCCGGCAATGAGTTTTCGATGGATTTGACACGGAACGGCATTCTAATTTCGAGTTTTCGATAGTTTATTCGATAGCTTTAAATTTCAGACGTCTATCACGATTTGCAAAAAAAAACGATCAGCTTTGAGGAGCATGACGCTGGTGTCAGAAAACGTAGGCTGACATGCTCGACAATGGTTACCTTGGAGGCTTCAAAGGTAAATTACCAATCGTCGAACCGTTCGGCAGTCGGTAATGCAATTTTCTTATTCCGAACGATGGCGTTAAGCGATTATGCTTGGACAATCGGGGGCTGTGAAGATTCAAACAGCACCCTTCCGATTAGATAACCCCCCCGAACCCCCGAGAACCCCGATTGTCCAAGCATAATCGCTTAGTGCCATCGTTCGGAATAGGGAAATTGCATTACCGACTGCCGTACGGTTCGACGATTGGTAATTTACCTTTGAAGCCTCCAAGGTAACCATTGTCGAGCATGTCAGCCTACGTTTTCTGACACCAGCGTCATGCTCCTCAAAGCTGATCGTTTTTTTTTGCAAATCGTGATAGACGTCTGAAATTTAAAGCTATCGAATAAACTATTGAAAACTCGAAATTAGAATGCCGTTCCGTGTCAAATCCATCGAAAACTCATTGCCGGCGAGATTAACTTTTATTTCCCTTTACTCTCTCAAAATGTTACTAAGTGCACTATCCGAGTTGCATCGTTGCCATTTTTATAAAATTTTATTAACATAGTGATTGACGACACAAAAACGGATCGAGCATCACGAGGTTTTTCATTTTGGCAACATACGACGGAGGCGTCTATGCAAATAAAAATCGTAATGAAAAAATCAAAGATATATTACTTAATCAAGATCTCGGCCCAATTTATTTTAATAGTAATTCGACGAATCCTATAACGCATAATCTATTTGCTGCAAGATTTCTTCCTCTCTACGGTCAAGATATGTTATTATCATTCAAATAGGGCGCCATGCTGACGATAATCGACCGAAAAAAGCGTATCGGGCGCCATGAGCCTAATCCATTCGTAGACCTGTATGTCACCCGAAATTTTTTTTTATTTTTCGGAGATATTACCTTCGATATCTTGATTGTTTAAAAGAATTTTATTAATAGGCAATTGTAATAATGAAAAGCTAAATCAATCAATGATACTAATTTATAGTTAGATAATAGTTATATCTGGGAATTCACGACGTGCATCAGAATATAATTGGAAGACTCTTTCCACGGGGATAGATAAATTTTTCGTATCGTATAAATTGCACGATTTATGATTTCTTCACTGACGCGGAAGCGACTTCCGGTATCCACTCTATTTATTGATTACTTAAAACGGTAGATCGGAGCTTTCGCAAAGATGGTCCTATTTCTTAAAAAAAAAAAGAATCATAAGTGAAGTGATATAATAATAATATTTCTGGACTTCTCATTTGTTTATCTTTATTCTTGTTGTTTCTTTTATTTTTGTTTTTTTTTTTCGTTAATAAATTAATAATTACGAAGCGCTGCAATCGCTAATCTTAGTTTCGCGATACTAGAATCGCTTACAATATTGAAACTATTTACATTCATTGAATTAATAATAATTAAAAATATGTTAAAGATCGATGATGCTTCGTGTGTGGATTTTTCTGTTTTTTTTTTTTTTTTTTCATGTTTGTAACCGTCGCTTGCATTTTGCTTCTTCACGTATGGTTCGGATCCTGAGAATCTTAAACGTCTAATAAGTTAAACGTAATTAAATCTTTGAAGTGAAAAACGTATTCGCCCGATGAAAAATGAACGAATACGGAACATATATGTTGCATCTCTTTGTATGATGTGCTTTACAATCGTGTGGTACGTGAGAATTGTTGAATTCCATTGTTAAATTAATTAACAATACGGTCAATACGGTTCGAGAGTTTCTCGTGTTTATCACGGGTTTAAGAGGCACGCATTTATTCAATACATATGTGCAGCAAGGGTAATACCGTTTAAACGTTTAAATCTAATTTTATCACACGCCGAATTCGACCAAATCGTAAAATATCATTGGAAATAATTTTTTTTTTTTTTCATTTTTCCGCGCGTTTAGACGGGCCGAATAGAGAGTAAGAGATATAGAGAGTAGCAAGGTGGGACGGGAGCCAATCACCTTGGGCTAAATAATGCCAAAAGAGATCGTTAAAACACCTCAGTTTATCGCATATTCAGTCGAGTAAATATTTTCCATGCTCGCTACATTCAACGTATCGCTACTTGTGATATTACTCGTTCCTTTTTTTAAATTTCTTCATTAGAATAGCCTACAATTCAGTCTAATATCATATATTTTGTGATTCTTTTAATTTTCTTTCATTTTTTTTCCTTTCGATCTCTTCAAAACGCACCTCGGTACGATCGAGTTCGATGCTCTTGGTGGCAGAAACGTCGCACTGCCTGACGGAATGAGTTCGAGTCTGCAGTAAAGCAGATAATGCAGTATAGTAGGTTTACAGCGAAGTTAAGAGCCACAGAGGCACGATGGTAATCGGCAAGCGATCGATATCGCGTGAGTTTTCGAAAAAAGAAAAAAAAAATAGCTTTGTTATAATTTAGGTCCCGTAGTCGCGTGACCCATTCACTCGATAAAACATTTGCAGTCACAGTGCGACAGTTTTTTTTTTCAGTTTCCTTGGATTTCAAAAATCATACAAATCGAGAGATCGCGAGTGTATTATTTCTACCCGGTTTTTTTTACTTTTCTTTTTTTTTCCTTGTCTTTCGTTTAATCCGAATCCGAGATTATTTAAACGTCAATATCACAATAAAGCACACTTCGAAGAGCTCGTGTGAGTTCGGCTGTTAAATCGTACGCTCAGTCACTTTCCCTTTAATCCGTTCGGGTTACAGACTCGTGAATCTCAGCCACGACCTGCCGCAACAGTTTTTTCATGAATCGCTTCGGTATACGCTTACAATCTTTACCCGTACGACGCCCGGATCGGATATCAAAACTCGAAACATGGCGGGGCGGAGGCGAGGAATTCGCAGAAAGTTTCGAACGCGCGCATTCTAAGATAAATTCGTACGTTACGTATGCAGTAGTGCAACGTTGACGAGGAAAGGGCTTGAGCTATAGTAGCGTCACCCGAGACATCTCAGATCATCGATATCGTTACATTTATCGATAGATTGCCATTATCGGCAAAACGTCGGGCTATAGAAGTGTCGAATACGAGACAATCGGATGCGAATATTGCCCCGCATACACCTTCGTGAATCGAACGCGGCATTGCTTCCCACGTGAGTCGTCGTCGATTTCCATTCAACTCCAATCTGTCGATAAAAGTTATTCATTGAGCGTAAAAATAAATGTTTTTCGCAGCGCACTTTTGCATGCATAAGATAATTTGTCAAAGAGATTGTTTTTTTGTTTTACTTGTAAGAGAAATTTTCCGCTTGCTTTCGCGAGCCAATGAGCTGAGCGATAGCGAAAAATTGCTGATGTCCGTCGTACTTTTCTTGCTTCTCGAGAACAAGCATAAAGTGGTGTCCGTAACAGGATTGCATCATTACCCAGTCTACTGCTCCAGGTAGATTGATATCTGTCGCCAAGAATACTATGTCCTCACCTGAAATAATCAATAGCGGCGATTCAACGATAATTCTGCGACTATCGCGCCTATCGCGAATGGTCGAGCGGTTTGACCCTTTGAAAAAAAAATCTATCGACGCAAACACGTCCTATTTACAGAGATAGATATTCTTCATGAAAAAAAAAAAAAAAAACAACTGATAATAACTTTTTTCGATATTGACGCCATAGTTAAAATTTTTTAATTAATTAATCGCTATTTTATTCCTTCGTCATTAAAAGTACACACGAGACGTGTTAAACATAAATAATATGAAATTATACGGCGTAATAGCGAATTTTTTTTTACAAATTCAGCAAAACGTTTATAATAACGAATAAATAATTATTGTTATTATTATCATGTAACATTTTGAAATGTATCGTACCCTGAAGGGTTGTGATGCTTTTGTGACTCATGACAAGATGAGGCATTACTTCTTCCAATGACCCCTGCCACTTGCAAGACACGCCGGGACAGGGACAACTGTAAGGACGGAATTCGCATGCGTCCTCATGATCAGGTTTTTCTATGTGCACCATAGTAACCGTACAACCGCTGGTGGAATACTTGCAGGGAAACATGACATTGCTGGCAACTTTTTCCATAGCCAAGTTGCGAATGTTGCCTGAAAAAAGTAAAAAAGGAAAATAATGTAATAATTAAAATAATTCGATAATTAAAATCACTCAATAATAAAAATAATTCGATAATTAAAATCACTCAATAATGAAAATAATTCGATAATTAAAATAACTCAATAATTAAAATAACTCAATAATTAAAATAATTCGATAATTGAAATAACTCAATAATTAAAATAATAAATATACCTAGAGGACCGCGGCAAGTCGGACAGCAACTCAGCTTGGGTCTGCAATTGCTGCATACCAAATGACCGCTCTGACATTGGAGGATCGGCGGTAACACATATTCGAAGCATACAGGGCACTCGAAGAGACTTGCAAGATCCGTGGAGCTACTCGATGCGGATACAGCTGTAGCGGAGGTACTTGCTACGCCTCTTCCTCGCTTCCCCAAGCTAATGTTCAGCTGCGACATTTTTGTTCTTGCCGTTTCGATTTTTTGCTCTCGCAATAATCTTCAGTACAGTGAGACAGTGTTTTCCACTGCCGATGAACGAATTTCTACGTTTTTTAGACACTGTAGGTTCTTGCGTCGTCACAATCCATGGCGTCAAGGATCCTCCAATTCTCTGCTGCAACATCCGGACGAATTTTCTTCACACATCGTTTTTTTTTTCCACTCGATTGATCGATCGAAACAAAATACCGTATTTTCCGCGGATCCCACAATCGTTGAGATTATTCGAAGATTCAATGACACAAAAACCGCGTTGCACGACCGAGAGCAATCAATCCGAAACGAGATACAATATGTAAACAAAAGCTCATTGACGTCTGACGCGTTACGGAAAAATTCGGGATTTGAGAGGCGTTGACGAGAACCACAGCTTTCGCGGTTGCACGCGAGATTCAAACGCACTATAAATCAAGGAAGCAACTTACCGCCGGGAAAGTGATCGGGATACAGCGATGAGAGAATTCTCTTGTTAAAAAAAAACAAATGTCGCTCCGTACGACTACGGGGGAGAGAAGATCTTCGTTGATTCGAGAAGTTTACGAAAACTCGTGACTTCGTAAATATCGATGACGGTGACAACGTGCGACGTGAGAACGATTATGCGATACTGTCATTGGAGGCATGCAATTCGTAAACGACAATGACGACGATAATAACGCATAAACGCGAACGATTTTCATTGGTATACCGATAAGTTGTAATCGGATTATTATTCTATCCGAAGGCTCTATTCTCGTGCAACGATAACCCCTCCGTCGTCGGTTTAATGACTAAGCGTCAGACTCGAAAAAACTAAGTTTGTTGTGGTTTTTATGGGATAAATATATTTCCAACGAGATCTACAACTACATGGTGAATGCTCACGACCTCGGTGCTAGTGGATTACACAAGACTGCCCGTGACAGAACTCGACGAAACATTTTATAACTCGTTTGTTTCAAACACACGCGTAATCACGCTGTTTAAACGCGATCACAGAGGCTCCACGACGCTACGTACGAAACAACAGAATACAACTGCGTTATGTTACTTTGTTGTTTTTTTTTTTTACGTGAAATCCGCTCGATTGTCCTCGATTGGGCTACACCACTGCAGCGGCCATCGTTGAAATTCTCGTGGGATTGGTCGGGGCTGGGTGGATACCAATACATACTTACGTGTTTTATACGCATGTATGTATCGCGAGCTGCGCGCTTGCGATACGTTAGATTTGATTCTAGCGCCCTCAAACGTCTAGTCTATATATTTCTTCTAATTTATTCTAATCATCACGCACGTTGTGCGTCTAATTAAATCGCGGCTTAAATTTCTTGCGATTTTTTCCAGACCATTTATAGAACTGTTGCAACGTGGAATGTTGATACGAAAGACGTTTGAAACGACGAGCATTTACTATTCCAAATGTTAATTATTGTGATTTTGTAAATAAGGAATAAATAAAATTCTTATAAATTCGCGATACCCTTTTGGCTAATTTAAGACGTCTTATAACCTTTTATAAATGATTTTTTTTTTTGTTTTTTCACGAGACGTTTCAAATGAAGAGTATTTTATTCTTTATTATAATTAAAATATACACTGTGTCATGGGTGAAACAAGCGAACAGTAATGAATAGTAACAAAATATTCGTATAATTTTTTTTTCTTCTTTTTCATTTCACACATATAATCCATAACTTCGATTATATCCTTTCGGGGTTTTTTTTTTTTTCGTACATTCTCCTATGTAGTACGGTATGTACATGTACAAAGTTTTTATGTTACATCCAGATGATTTATAAGAGATATTTAACTATAAATGATTATCGCGCTGTTTGACACTTTCGCGAACGCCGTGATCCCTCGTATACATAGTATACACGTGATATGACAAAGAAAATGGGACTATCACCGTACGAGAAAGAGCTAACATCTGATTCATTTGTTTTTTTTTTCCGTGATCGATCGATTACCGTGATGTCTAACACAATGCGCGATTCAATTGGTCGAAAAGCTTTGGTCCATCCGTACTACACAATTAACGTGTACGGGATTATCGGAAGTTTAGAGCTGCTTCAGCCTTGGAAAAAATATAATTTAGATATATCTATATAATATATATAATTTTATGTTTTTTCTTCATTTTTCTTTCATTTTGTTTTCTCTTCCTCGTGTCGTGTTTATTTATTACTAACAGTGTGTCTGCCTAACAGTGTAGTTACGCGTTTTTCGAAGCTCGAGCGAGTCGGAATCTCTCATTGTTCCTTGTTATTTGTATTTTTTTTTTTTAGATAGTTGGGAAGTATTGGTCCGCCGTGGCTAAAAATCACGTTTTTCACCAATAAAAAAATTACGCTATTTCTAAGCAGTCTTTTGTCGGGGATATACAAAAGAGCGGCGAGTGACAAATTCAAACTCCCTGTATTTCGTTACATGCTGCCACGAGCGTGTTCCCTGCGATCGATTAACTACTTGTCGCTCGGAGATATATATATATATATATATGTATATATATACATATATATGATTTTTTGTTCGTTATTTTCGTCGAATCATGCGTTGATCTTTCAAGAAGCACTGCTTTTCGAAACTGTTATCAGTTATTATCGCCGTTTTTTTTTTTTTTCTCAACTCTTTCATACAATCTTCGGTTCGTACGTTGCTCGTACACACCCTGCTACGCTTATATTTTAATTATAAATATCTCTTCTTCAAATATTCCTCTTTATCTCCTACAAATATCTAAACGTTATGTTTTAAACGCGCAGACGCGCGCGCATGCATGGATTTTTTTTCTTTTTTCTTCCTCGATCGTCCGATTCACAAATTATTTTATTTCACCGACAAAAAAACTTGTGCACACGCAAATTGTACGCGATTTTACACGTACGGACATTCGTACTTACTGTATAAATATATACACGCGCAAAAACTCGTAGGCGCGTAACTCACAAGATCTCTCTCTCTCTCTCGCTCTCTTTCTCTCTTACGAACGTTTTGTAATGTTAAGAATCAACTATATTGACTGTGGATTAACAGAGTTTATACTTGCGATTATAATGAAGAATAATAAACAATGATTCGCCGGAATTTACTAATAGTTCCGACGCGTTTCGATAATGTTGTTGAAATTCAAAGGAAAACGAAAAAAAAAAGAAAAATTGAAGACAAACACGTAATGCGAGACCCAAACCCAAATATACAGTGGATCATTTTGATAATATAAACAATATCGAAACTTCACAACTGTACACCAGTTATTCTGTATCCGCGGCGTTAAATCTTCTCGTGGACCTAATTAAGTAGACAATGCTGCGGAGAGTTCAAATGTCGAGAAGATACGATACCTCTTTGACTAGAATGAGAAATATAATTGACGATAAAGTCGATAGCTACAGCGGCGCGAATATATTGTCTGAACAGTTTTTTTTTAAATACACTCGTAAAATTTGATGTTTCGATTCCTCTGTTGCTTTCCGTTCTTTGCATTCCCATTCTATCGATGAAAATAAAAATTCTAACGCGCACCTTAAATCTCCGTGTAATTGACATTATATTTTCCACGAGAAGGGATAAAGCCGCGATTTTTTAACCGCGTGTAATATATATCGGGCGAGAAAAAAATTCAACACTTTTTTTTATTATTACTGATTAGAAATGAAAAAAAAAAGCCCGACGGTGAGAATCAGATTCTCGTGAATAATTTTTAGTTTTACGATTTTTTTTCTTTTTCTTCTTTTTAGCACAACCATCCAATGCGTCCTGCGACATAGATTGATCGGGTGAACCCGGGGTGTCAGGCTATCATTAAATTATTACGCGTATACTTCTAGCATTACAAATTATTAAATAAGGAGGAAACATTAAAAAAAAAACAAGATAAAGATAGAAATTAAATGAGCGAAAAAAACAGAACACGACGGAAGTTAGAACCCGATGATTATTTTTTGTTCATTTTTTTTTCGAAAAATCAAACGAACGTTTTGAATACTCCAATAGGCCAGAAATTCCGGAAGCTTAGATCAACAACACGATGTATGTGTCTCTGTGTATTATTAAAAATTCAGCCGCTCATTTATCCATCCTATCCCTCTCTTTATCGTCTCAATCTCTTGATCGGATCAATTTCATTTGTTCCATATCTCACGTCTTAATCCATTTTACTTTTGCTCACTCTTTCTCTCTATCTTTCTTTATCTCCGTTTCTGTCGAGTAATCCCGGTAGATTTCGCGTGTTTAACATGTAGAAATTACGAAAAATCCAACGTGGTATCATTAGTACGGCTGATGTCTTTGGAAGGGACGCGGTCCCTGTCCGTTGCCGCGCGGCTTGTTCGCACCCATGTATACTTGAGCGTACGACATGTAGCCGTCGCCTAGTGGAAGACTCGTGTCCTCATGGTATCGCAACGAGTTGTAATCAAAGTTCGATGTCGAATCGTTGTAACCACCGTGATAATCGTTGGTTTCCGGTATGTAGCCGTAACCACCGCCGTATGGGTAGCCGTATCCAGCGCCCCAGTAACCTTGTCGATTCGCGTCGGGATTAGTTTTAACCTTTTTAACGTCGACTTCGCGTCCGTTAATCGTTTGCTTCGGCGTCTTGAGAAGCTTGTAAACAACATCGCGGGAATCGAACGTAATGAAACAGAAGCCCTTTCTCTGGTTCTTTGATTTGTCGAATGGCGCTTGCAATTCAACGATTGTGCCGTATTGACCGAAATAAGTTTTGATGTCCTCGTCGGTTATATCGGCGGTAAGACCGCCGACAAAAATTTTTCCGTATTGAGCTTTTTTGGTGACGCGTTTCGGATCCACCTGCAAAATAAAAAAAAGACATCAATAAAAAAATAAATAACAATTTAAATAAACATTTGCGATCGATATGATTTCGATGATTCGGCGAAATTTTCCGCTATTGCTATAGCCGAAGAAGCGGTGTGACTCACAGATGAAAATGCAAAATTTCAACGTGCATTTATTTCGGCGAATGAGACAGACTTCAGCGTCTATATAATCGCGTAATACTGCGAATGTGGGATATACGAGATGTGAAAAAAAAAATACGTATCTAATCTGAGAGACGAATAACTCGTAGTCGGTAAAAATTTTTGCTCCAACGAGGCAATCGATAACTCGACGATAAATTCGATTGATTAATACTTTGCCAAGTTAAGCGCCTTTTTCGGAATTTTTTTTTTTTTTTTACAAACATTTCAAATTTTTGTACATACAGACATATGTACACATATACGAGAATAGAGTACGCGTAAGTAAAATTAATAAGTCGTTTACGCCGGTATACGCGATACGTCTGGCAGCAACACGAGAGAAACTATACATGCGCGCGGCTAACAAGTGTATTCGCGTTGTGTACGTATATATACACGATACACGCATACATACGCGTGTTGCTATAATTCGGCATTTCTCTTCGAGTATAGTAAGTATAGCTTGCGCGCACGTCCTCTCACGTACACACTATTCGGGGGGAGCGAAGACATAGCGTATACAAAGAGAGAACTCGAGAGATAGCTAGGAGTGGGGGAGGAGGATAATATATAATCACAGTTGAGTGTGCGAGTGCGACGATCGCTGATGTGTGACCGTAAAAGCTCAGCGTAAATCGTCTGGCATCGGGTACATGTATTGGTTTGTCGGGAAGAGACACACAGAGAAAGACCGATCTATAGTACGAAGAAATGCCTCGAGAAAGAAAAGAAAGGGGGAGTCGCGGCCGGCGGAGGGGCGGAGGGAGGGGGGGGGGGGGGGTGGTCGCGGAAAAAATGAAAAAAGAAAAAAAAAAATAGATTCGACTGACCTTGCGTTTGTTGATGTAATGATCACCGGAAGCGAGGAGTTTATCGATGGTTTTTGGATTGGTGAATACCATGAATGCAAAACCCCTCGAAAGTCCGCTGGACTGATCCATCTTGACCGATATGCTCTCGATCTCGCCGAACTTTCCAAAGTGCTCACGCAACTCTTTGTCGGTTGTATTGCGGGACAGTCCACCGACGAAAAGTTTACGTTCGTCGTCCTTACCAGGAATTCCGGCTGTTGGTTGCCTCTGTCCTCCCTGATCGTCCTGTTGCTGTTGTTGAACGTTCATATCCTCGCTCTCGCCTTCCTGATTTTGATAATACTCGACCGCCGCCATCGTGTCCCGTTCTCGTACTTCTCGCCGTTCGGGCTATGGAGCAGCAGCACCACTCTCTCTCAAGCGCCTCTCGTCCGAAAAGCCACGCCAACCGCGACCAGAAAAAAAAAAGCTCGTCGACGAACGGCGCGGACGGTGTTACTTTGCCGAAAATACGCAATTAACCTGCAGTTCTATCGAACTTTCGTTGCGAATTTAACGAAAAAAAATCCGAATATATATATATAATGTTATATATATATATAGATATATATATACGTATAATCGAGTGAAACACTGAACGAAATTTTTCTCGTTGCCGGAGTCGACTCCTACGAACTACTATGATCTCTCGGGGGGCTACGACGACGAACCTCTCTCGCCTCTCTCGCTCTCTATATCACGGTTAACCGGTACACCCGGCTTGTGTGGAGCGCTCACGTCGTGAGTAAGAGAATTCCCCCCCGAAACGAGTGGGAGAGCGCGAGACAATCGTATTGGTCGTAGAACAGTCGGAAGAGAGACAAAAGTATAAAACGCCGGACGACAACGACTCATACTAACAACAACCTAACCAACACGCTTCTGTGACCCGCCTCACCCGCCGGGAGAAGTTTCGGGCTTATCTTCGCGTTTCGTCGGTTTGACGCTGCCTCATTGGCTCTTTCCGATGGCCTCGTTGAAACCTATCGGCGTGTCGTTAACCACACCGCTCTACGACGCGGTGGTATTACCTTTTCCCTCGTGTCCCACCGACCGGAGACGCTGAATATCGAATCAAACGGGAGACCGCAAACGCTTTATGTAGCCAACAATGTAAAAACAAATCTTTTACTTTGTTTCATCGTCATCGGACAACGAGGCAATCGCGTCAGCAGTATAACAATTAATTTGGCACAATGCGCGAGACGCGTTGAGACGCGAGTGCCGTTCGCCAAAGCCCGCGATGTCACGGGGCACGTATCGCTATAACCGAACTCTCTAGCTTATTAATTAATCATAAAATGTAATAGTTCTTGTACATTTCTTCGCGTATTTTTCGTCTTTTCTTGCATTGTTTCCGAATTTCATCTCCATATTATTAACGTTGAAAATAAAAATTTTATTTATGCAATAGTTACGAACGATATTTCCCTAGAGCGGCAGTTATTTTATCATCCATGTTGTAAAAAGGTTATTCGTTCAGTTTTCGCGGCTCGTCGGCACACGCGGGACGTATTACACTCGTCGGGGTTGCGGGATCTGCCATTTCAGCAAAGGGAATCTACTAGAGCAACTGCTGGACATTCAGATAATTTTATACAGCATTTTTCTTTTCAATACGCTATGTTTATCATCGTAATAAGGAACGAAGGAATATTCAGAGAAAAAATATCACAGTCGGTAGCTGAGTGATTTTTCGAGTGCGGCAAAGGAATTTTAGTATTACATTCGAAGAGAGTCCGATAGTTTGATAATCGTGCAATGTTTTTTTAGAATATTCCTATCTATACTGAAACATCGGAAAAGTTAATATCGTTCAATAATTTAAAGCTATTCCCTTACTGACGGATGCGGTTGTCATCAACCCTTGCGCAATAATCGCGAACGACGAATAATGATCTCGAGTTGCGAGTATCGATCTAAGTTTATGTTCGTATGTAGAGTACACGTAGATCGAGTATCATGCGGCTTCGTGCTTCGTCGACAATTAACACGCAAACTATACAGAGGGGGAAATCGAAACTGTGCAGCATGAAAATATACGTAGAGCGGGCAAGTGTAACATGTTTGTGCATCCAGGTTTCATGTTACTCGAGAGCTCTCGTGGTTTCCGCCAATGTACCTACCCAACATACGGCCATTTTGGTACCGCACTTACAAGACGCTTACTTTCCAAAACCAGAGTATTATAAAATCGATGCGAAATCCTTGTTTTTTAAAAATAATATCCTAAGACTAACAAACGATAAAAAAAAAGGCAAAAATGAATCTAAATCGACGAAACAAACAATTTCTCTGTTTAAAATATCTATATTAAATTCCTGGAATATTAAAAAAAAAATGCTTCATATTGTTAATTTTAGTTATAAAATCGATGTCTAATGTTAATGTACAATTTAAATAAATATATCTTGATTAATAAAAAAAATCGAATACGTGTTATCTTAAGAAAAGATTTTTTTTTTAACTTTAAGAAAAGCTAATAATAATTTCAACTTGTATTGAAAATAATAAAGATTATTTCAAATGGATTGTATGCATTTTCGTAGCTCGAAAATTTAATAACTCATCCAAAAGATACGCGGAGTAAGCCGACACGGATGTTAGAATGGGCCCTACGAGCTCTCCGAGATCTCGATGGGTCTGTTCCCTCTCCAAGCGGTCTCTCAACGCTCACGAATACATTCGAAAATCCTGATTTTACCTGTGTACATATGTCTCAAGACACAAAACGATCACAAGCACAAATACCCCGAGACCCCACTGCGTTAGTCCGTACGAGCTACGGGCGCAACAACCGGGGCCCCCGTAAGTGCCCTGCACACCGCCGAGGGGACTCGTCGTCGTCGTCTGGTCCCAAGCACGTTTACACGATCGGGAACCCTCACTGCGCTCGTTCGAGTTTCTCGGTCAGTCATTCTCCGGTCGAGCTCTCGTGCGGATCTTGTGCTAAACTTTCATATATACATCGATATATACATATATATCATATATATACGCCACCACCAGACTACCGTGTTTTTTTTTTCATCTCAATGTACAATAAAAACAACAGCTATTAATAACCTCAAAATAAAAATTAAAAACATTAAAAAAAAATTGATTCTTCGAGTCTAAATAAATCGCGATTAATTTTTCATGGAGTTGAAAATTTTTATTTCATTTCACAGCGTGTTATTCAAACACGGACAATCTTCGCGAATCTCTCAGCATCTCCTCCGTCTCTTTATTTCTTCTTGTTCTTCCTTTCTTCTTGCTTGAGCTCTGTTCGCGCTGTTCGTCGTTCTCCACTATATTCTCCCACTACCCCCCTCCCGCTCCTTTGCTCGGTATCCAGAGAGAGCTCCCTCTCCCGTACATATACATACGCATATTATATCTATATCTCGAGTGCATAAACGCCGACGAGATCTCGTTGCAAAGATCTACCTCCACACTTATCTTCTTGTTATTGTAGTGGTGGCGTCGTTTTAGGGCGATGACACGACTCCCGCCACGTATAACTATCTCGCTTTGACTCTCATCATTTTCTTTGACGATCTTTCGCGGTGCACGTCGTGGCTTGTGTATGTATGCATTCATGTATCTCACTCTTTCGCGACGTTTGTGACCACCCGCTGATGTAATCCCCCGCTCCCCCCCTCCCCCCATATCGCGAATACGAGAAGACGAGACCCGGCACAAGAGATCGCCGCTACTTCAAATGTTCGAGATTGCATTTCTCTATACACTGCAGCCAAAGCTCGCCGATGTCAGTTCCCCGTGAAACTCCAGCGAGACTCGAAGATAATTTTTTTTTATTAAAAAAAAAAAAAAAAACCTTATAATTATCGTGAAGAATAAAAAAATGTAATTTTATGTTCGGATTTATAATGAGAGTGATGAGATTCCGTAATTAATGTTTCGTTAAATTCTGTTTGTTTGTTTTTTTTTTTTTTTTTTCACGCAAAGGTGATTCAGTGCTGCGGCCGGAGGCAAAGATCCAACGGTGAAACCCTTCCGCTGTAAAACGTATTATAGTTATATATCTCTATCGTCGTTGCTACATTCCTGAAGAAAGATCCGCCTAGTCGGACTTCTCCGGCTCGTGCAAAGGAAAACCGAGAGCGGCCTCTTGAGCTCAGGAAGAGATGAGGAGAGAGAAGAACGCGAGAGTGGAGAAGAGAGATTGAAAAAAGAAAGAGTTAAAGAGGTTTCTCGTTGGCCGTAGTTCGATGCAGGAGTCGCCCTGTGCCACGAAAAATGTTATCACGAAAAAAACTTCGAAGCTCGTCGTGAGTCACGGTTCGACGAGTGTAAAACAAAATTTTATGAATAAATAACGAAAAAATAATTGAAAAAAAAACTTTTTTTACAATGCATCGAAAACGCGCAACGTACGATTATTTGTTGTCGCGCGCTTAATTTCCACGGAGATTCTTCCTCGCAGCGCTCTTTGCACATCTCCTCGACTCAGTAACTTCTCTCACGATCCTCGATTTGCCAATACACCGTCGAGGTAGAAAAAAAAATTCGAAAAAACGGTTGACGAATATTCTTGGACGCTGTGATAATAAACGTTTACAAGTGGGTAATAACGACAAGCGCGTGAGCGATAAGAGGAAAATGTTGCGAGCCCGGATCGAGAGCGAACGAGATGAAGATTGGGAAAATAAATCGTCGGGGACAAATAGAGCGACGAACGGTCCTCACGGACGATCGTCGACGAGATTGAATAACGAGAGACGTGAGTAAAATAAATTAAAAAAACACGTAACTAATAAAAATAATTAGTCAAAATGTACATTTCACGGGAGAAAATATGATTGCGATAAAATAAAAAAAGATGCTAACGAATCGAAAAATTATTACGGCGGCGGTTAAAAATGGACGACTTATTTTGATAAAAAATATTTTCGTACGATATTAACTTTTCCGACGGCGCGACGACACGAGCACAGCGCACGTTGCCGAAGATTTCCGCGCGCTCGGCTTCGCGACTAACGTTTAGGTATATAAATATATAACGTTTATATGTATGTACACTGAGGAGAGACAGCGAGAGAGGAACTCTCGAGCTTTCGAGTTCTCACCGTTAACCGCGCTCGTCCGCGAGACTCTCGGTAGGCTTCCGATGCTCACCCGTTGCTCGCCAAGCCGAGTAGAGCTCTATGTAAATGTATGTAGGTACTGTATAGTACAGTGGAATAGATATATATATGTATACATATATATTAGTGAAGCCATAGAGCGGCGTGCCGCACTGGTCCCGAGCTATTTAGAAAATCCTCCTCCGACGACGACGAAGACGACGAGAGAAGCCGCTTAGCGACAGAGAGAAAGACGCCCCGTTGAATTCTCCAACAAGAGCCGACCAGGAGGATCTTCTTCGATAGCTAAGAGCTTCTTCGCGAACGCGAGAGTTTCTCTCTTAAAGCGCGGTTCGGCTCTTTCGCGCGATCACGCATCTTCAACATTCGTGTGTGCGCGCCCCGTCGAAAACACTCGACAAACTTTTTCCATCGCGTCTACTCGAAATTATTATCACGCATTGTCGAAACATTAATAAAGCCGTTGTTACGTTGTTTCAATTTATTTATTTTTTATTTTTTTTTCGCGTGACGCGAAAAGATACGATTATCGGAACTACTGCGATGATATCGACGGCAACATCATTCGATAGGTATGAAAGACTTATCTGTATTATCGTAACCCAGAGTTGAAACATTCTTTCGTTCGTTATTGTGAATTTAAGCGTTAAATTATTCATGATTTAATCGGCATTGCTGTCGTGACGTTAAATGTGGCATTTTCATTCTATCGATAAAATCGCAAATCTTTTGTGTTACAACGCCGGCTTTCCACGCGCGATAATCTTTTACGTGAAAAAACTGTAAATTGAAGAAAATATTATGGAAATGACTTATTTAACGTTTCAGGTTTCGATTTCCTTAATCCAATAGTTCCATTTATTATTATTCACAATATCGGTGATAAAATTGTACATGTCATTAAAACGTAACGCGAAATATTTTATTCGAAGAATTCTGAAAATTCTTTGATGTTGAAATTCGTCAAATAATTGTTCTATGCGATAACGCAGGGTTTGTACTAAAAATACGAGTGATTAAGGAATTACGACAAAAAAAAGTAAGTAGATTGGTACGCGAGCGAAGTGAACCGTTAATCGCGAAAGTGCTGCCGGTTGGCCTCAAGAAATTCACGTATAGGTAAACGTTGTACGCTGTGTATATATACCGGCGAAATTCCTGCGTTCCGCGGCACCGAGCACAGAGTAATATTCGTCGTATATATATTTTTATTGTTTGCATTCGCGTTTTCGTGAAACCCCACCAACTCGGACTGCGTGTGCTTCACACTCGCACGCGTCTCGTGCTCCTCCGCGATCCCGTGAGGGGAACAGCACAGCAGCACCCAGCATCGGCGCAAACCAGCAGTTCGACTACGACGACGGACGACGACGACGACGAGATATACACGATCCGCAAGTTCGGGCTACTCGTTCGTTTGAACGAACGGCCTTGAAGGAGACCTTGCTCTTTTTATGCGTATTATAGCTATACGCGTTGTGTTACTATACACGATACTGTAGGTGTAACACGCATCGCAGCGCGTACTGTACAGTATATATATGACAACTATGCGCTCGCGGTATTTTCTCTCGAGTACGCGGGCACCTAAGACCTCCAGAGGTGTTTCTGTACGATACGTACTGACGCGAGGCGTTATAATTATCATTTGTCTGACGACGAATATTACGAGAGTTTATTATTCAATGGTACTAACCGACATATCGCGCCTTATGCTCTAAATAATGACTTGAAACTGATAATGCCGAAAAATAATATTTATTTTACTTCCGACGAGTTTTCGTATCAAATTAACCAATAAAAATTAAATTACTGAAATTTTCGTGATAATTCCCAGAACTAACGAAAAAAAATGTTTTTCGAATTTTTATTGAAAATTTTTCGAAACGTAACGATCATTGTTTTTTTAGACAACATTGCAAAGATTATCGTGAATTGCGTGAAATCTTGACACTTTTATCGTGTCGACTGATAAAAAGTATTGCGATGTTATGCGCTATTGTTATTATCGACATTCCGTTATTGTAACGCGAAATGTTTTTTTTAAGCGCGCGTACGCGCCGCGAATGTAATAATGGAGAATGAGACCGGAAACCGAACGGAAGTAACGTACGAGTTGTACAGTTAGCGCTATTTTACGACGCAGTCAATGATCGATACGCGGCACTATCGCCCGGTATATCGTGCGATATTTTTTAATAATTCGACTTTATCCGCTCTGAACGAGATAAACGTACGGGAATTATTTACGATCCATTAAAGATTCGACAAAATAATTTTTTTATTTTTCATTAAAAAAGAAAAGGTGCACACGTGATATTTTTCGTCCGTCAAATTTGCGTAAGGATAATTCGAGATTTATTGACGCCTTATTGCATTATAACAGCAGTATGTATGTAAACATATCAGATGTACTCGAGCAATGCGAAAACTTAATTTAATTAAATTAAAAAATAATTCATTTTAAACAATAAAAAAAAACAATATTAATGATATTTATGAAATAATCACAATATATTTCAATTTTTGGAATTATTAATTATATTTTATTGAATGTAATATGAATTACTTCAAAAATGTATTTACCAATCGATTCGATAAAAAAAAAATTATTGTTTTCTTTATAAAATATTAATTAAAGTTGCGATATTTCGCGTTAATTTCTTTATAATGACGTTTTTCTGCCACTTCAACGTATTTACAAAAATCATTGATTATATGTTTCACTTAAACTTTTTTTTTTATTTTTATTTTTTTCGATTTTTCGCAATGTTCAAGGGTGAGGGAAGGATGAAGAATGCCCCGAGTCGACGGCGAGGGGTTTGGTGGCGGAGACGTCGACGACGGCAGCAACAACAACAACAACAACGACAACAGCAATGCGAACGATCAACAAAGATGCGCTCCGACGGTGCAGCATCCTCATCATCATCAGTCCGGGGGTTTCGGAAGTTGGCTCGGCGGTGCGGCCAGAGCTGTTTCCAGCACAGGAACTGGAGTAGGCGGTGGCTATGTCGTCTTGGGTGGCACTCGTTACGGATTACGACTTTCACAGGTAAAATTTACATTAAAAAAAAAAAAATAAATAAATTAAAAAAAAATAATAGTGCACTTGAATCGTTGTTCTAAAAGAGAGACATGCTTCGCGTTCCGTCGCCGTGACCTTCCGACAAAAATGGCACAGTCTTAGAATAAATTCTGTTTCTCGTCACTGTTGTACTACTCACGTACCCTCCGTCCCGCTGCTTCCTCATTTCGCTCCTCGAACTCAAACGATACCCGACGGTTTATTCCGCTCGAACTAAAACTAAAGTTAGAATCTATACGTTCAAATATAGAATAGAAGCGATATGGATGACTCCGTTTGAGAGGCGTAACCGGCCGATGCAACTAAAAGCCCGAAAAGTCCGTCGGTCAAAAAAATTCCATCGCCGCTTTTGCCCGATTGATTTAATATTCACATTACTTTCAATACTTCGAGAGGTCCTTCTTCATCGTAATGCGCGCGTTACTGTTTGTAGTATCGATAAAACACATAGAGAATATAAATCGTCGTATTGCGTCATGCGATATTGAACTGCGAATTATTACGGCGTTACGGGTCTACTAATAGAAAATTTCAGCCTTTGAACTGATCGCATCGGCGGCTATTAGGAAGGGGGTGAGAGGGTAAACGCGTGGCAACGCGGGCAACAGGTTTGCTCTACTTCTCGATCGCGCGGAGACCGCTATTTATCTATCAGGCGAATAGAATCGACTCCCGACTGTTATACTATAATTATTGTGTCTATATAATCTTTGCTCGGATATTTCTACGTGGCAATCGCTCTTAGATGCAATTTATCATTCGTCATACAGCCAGAAGCAGATATCTCTTTCGGAGAAGTTTATCCGATGGTAATTCGCGGTACGAAGATTGAAGGATTGAATTACTCGGCTCGCCGCGATTGTTCTGCTTTGTCTCTCGCAAATTACTCGAGCGCACGGATGATGTTAGAATTTAACCGTTTCTACTTTTACGAAATGGACTTTTGGTTAAAAAAAAATTGAAAAGATGCATTGAAAAATTGTACCGGAAGTAAATTTCTCGATGACGAATCAACGCCAGAAATCTCGACCTACAATAACGTAATTGCGCGAAGTTTCAAACTGTACACAATACGAAGATTTTTGAGGCGAAAAATATCTTGCGATGTTATGAATATAGAGAAATATTTCGAACATACGAAAATACACGAAGGTATTATATAGCCGACGTCCTATTAGCTTCGCAAATACCTAGTTGGCCCTCGACGAGAGATGATGAGTTTGCGCGCGGTAGGCGTTACCTAATAATAATGACGAGAGCCGTGAAACCATAGGATAATAAATCATCTCGTGTTTCATTATAACACGCGATTTTACATGCAATCCATCTGGCATTGATGTAAACATAAAAAAAAAATTAAAAATTGCGCTAAAGATCCATTTATTTTTAGACCAAAAGACTAGTATAATCGATGCTAAAAAAATTTCGAAATATCGGGAAGTTTTATCGTGACACGATTTTAAAAACGGAAGCTACGAGGAAATTAAATAGCGCAAGAAAAAAAATGAAAAAAGAAAAAAAAAAACCAATTTAATGATTAATTAGAAAGATATTTTCGGATCTTCCAAACATTGTTACCGATTTTGTGAAAAAAAAAAAATTCATTTTTTTTTAGGAGAGCATACAGCCGAATTCTCGCGAGGATTCGCAGGAGCGAACGAGCCGCGTTGGTACGAGGGATGGAAGCGTAATTCGTCGAGAGAACGACTCGAGCAGAGAGCGTTTGACAGAGAGGGTAGCAACGTCCGCCGCGGAGAAGACGTCGATAGACTTGGCGGCTAGCGTCGCCGATTGTTGCTGCATCGGTTCCCGTTCGCGTCTCCCATTGCCTCGTATGCCACTAACGCCAAACGTATCGTCGGTGAGCGTCGTAGGCGACGGTGGTAGTTCCGGAGGTGGTAGAACGTTGCAGTCTCCACCTCTAGCAACGAGAAACGAATCAGCGCGACTGCCGCCAAACTCAAATGCTAATAATAACCGCGGGGGGCTGCAAATGGGGAGCCAACAGCATCAGCATCATCATCAGCACCAGCAGCACCACCAGCAGCAGCAGCAGCAGCTTCAGCCGTTCCACGGCTGTTCGCAGCCTCGATCCGCGCAAACGAACAGCGGCGTCAATTGTGCTGCTGGTGCCGCTTCTAGTTTCGCTCCGGTTGCTCACACGGTGTCCTCCGTGCCGCGACAGATCGCTCAGTGGACCAAACATCAGACTCTTAAGCTCCAGGTACGCGCAAAAAAAAAAAAGAAAAAAAATCAACAACAACAACGACAAGAACAACAAGAAAAATTCATCTCCGATCACCTTGAATTTCGTGCGCGAAGAGTTACAGTTATTATCGGAACAATCGATTGTTTTCTTCTCTCGTCAAAGTGCAAAATCGCTGTATCCTGACGGAACTCCCAGCGATTTTTCATCGATGGCAATCTTCGACGAGGATCCGCACGGTTTTTGAGATCGAAACAAAAAATTCTCAATCGTTAAATGGTTCAATATCGTTGCCGTGTATAGAAAAAGAGATGCTACGGTTGAGATGGCAGATGAAAAAGAAGAAGAGTCTCCGGATGAGACCGAGTAGAATTATTATTTTTGGCGTACTTCTCGTGGCTCGTTCCTTCGTTTACTTCGTCAACCGAGTCTCTCTCTGAAACTTTAATACACTATACGCATATCTATACATATTATATACACATGAATATGTATAGATATATATATACATATATTTATACATATATAAAGATACACATAAACGAAAATTTCGTTGCTGTCTATACGCGTTGGCAATTATAGAGTCCAAAGATAAATAGCTGTGTCACTACTACAAGTTTCGATGATGAACTATATTTGAAACTATACGTGAATATATAACGTCTTTATTCCGTCACACGAATAGATTTATATGTTCGAAAAACCCTCGCGAAATCCTCGCTCCAGTTAGAATCTTTCACTTCGTAGCGTTCGCGTTCTTCGTTAGTATTAGTAATATCGATGATTCTCATAGGCAGCGAAATCCGTGTTTTTTTTTTTTTTTTATTCGAAGCGCCACGTTTTTCCCGCGAGTAAAAGATACCGAGAAAAATCTTAGAGATTCTCTCCTATGCCACTCCGGTTGTGTATATCTTCGACGAGCAGCAGAAGAAGGAAGAAGAAGACGCGGGTGCGAGAGAGTTACCGTCGCGTCGGTTGAGGCATTCGACTCGGAGCGAACGCGCCGCGGAGCAAACGTGAGACTCTAAAGCGCGATCGACTATTTTTGTCGTTGCTTCGTTGCTTCCGAACACGCGTTCTCGTGCGGCTATCCGAGAGAGTAGTGTTTCTCACTACGAGACTTCTCCGCTTCGAGGCGATCCTAGGATCACGAATATCATTGAGTGGTCGCGCACCCGTTAAGATCGACGTATATCAAACCGTTTTTTTTTCGTCGTCATCCTTGATAAATTCCGGAGTTTTGTTTTATTTCTCTATTTTTTTTTCCGATTGTTTGTTTATCGACGCGGTGAATATTGTTTGTGTATCAGGAACCAGCAGTGACAGCGGTGGACCGATTGCACAGATTTCGATGGAGCGGGGGCGGAGGAGGAAGCGGAAAGAAATCCTCTTCCGGCCCCCGCAGCGAGAAGGCCGAGCGCCTACGCGAACTAACGGAAAAACTCAAGGGTCCTGCGCCTGTACCACCGCCTCGACGACCTTCCCGATTGCAGGCCTCGTCGCCACCGCCTCACAGTCAGACACACACGCAACATCCTCAGGTTAAAACGATTTTTTAAACTATTCTACGAAAAAAAAAATTCTTCCTGATGAAATTTCTTATATTTCGTAATTTTCATGAAAAACGAGGAATTTACATTATCGTCGATGTTAAAAATAATTGAATTGACGAATCTGTAGATATCTCGAAATAATAATTTCGCAGAAGAAAATTTACATTGCAAAATACTATAATTTTTTTTTCGCTTTGCCGTACAGGATTATCCACGAAACGAGGCGCGTTTGACAAATCGCAGTTACACATACAGCGAGGGAAGTGGTTCGTCTTCATCGGGTAACGGAAGTGCCGTTGGTGCGAACAGTAATCACGGCAACGGTAACGCGTCAACGGCGTCGTCTCACAATGCAAATCCAAAGACTTTTACACGAAGTGAGAGTGTCGGTGAGGAGTGTCGCATAGGCGAACGTGTGGCGTTGTCGAACGATGGATTTGGTAACGCGAGTGGTAACGGTGGTAGCGACGATGGTTCCGGAAGTGCGTCACGCGCCGATTCATCATCGACGATCGGAAGGAACGCCGTCGCGAACGTTGTTACGTGCCAATCGTCGAGGACTATTAACAATCCGCGGGATCGAAACAGTGGCGGTGATATCGTTTCGACGAACACGGAAATCGATGGTTCATCGTCGTGCGGTGATAATAACAGTAATATTAATATCGGCAAAAGCGTTAACGCCGTGGAGCCGAAACATTACAGGCAATCGAGTGATTCGTTGTTGGACAGTGGATGCAACAAGTATCGCGAACGTAGCAAAGAATTTTTCGGTATTTCCGGCGGTAGAAACTCCGGTGAAACTTCGATATCCGGCGGAGCGAGTGAAACGGAAGCGAGGGACGCTTTAGCGAGGCTGGAGCCTCGCGGACCTTTGCTTAATTATCATAGAACCGGAACGCCGTACAGAAGCGCGTCCTTCGGACAAGCGGACTTCAATAAAGGTTTGGATCGTCCATTTATTCGTTTCATTGTTTTTTTCTCCTTTAAGACGCTTGAAAAAATTCGAGATACGCGTTATCCGAAGAAACGATGCGATAAGAAATGCCTGTGGCGATTTTCACAATCCAGATGCCTTGTTGAGGAGACGAAATGGGGAGAAGGAATAGGATAAAAACGTAAAGACGTATCGAGAGTTTCGAGTCGAGTTGGAGCTTTCAAAATAACAACGTTGGCACGTGTAATGCTTAACGGGGGGCGGCGCGAATCTCGCAATGGCGGCGTCTCTCACGCGGCCTTGAAACCGATGCGTCCGTCTGATGCTTCTTCTTCTTCTTCTTCTATCTTATTCCTTCCGTTCTATATACCGATACATAGCTCCATACGTATAGTCTAACGGAGTGGATTCTACCATCAATAAACTACGAAGAGCTCATTGGAAAGGGGTGGGAGGGAAGATTTTGAATCGCTGGCATCCCGAGAAAGTCCATTGTCTCGACTTGGATTTAAGATTCTCCCAAACTGAGGTGATTTTCTCTTTGGTTTTCGCGGTAGTCTCGTTTTCGAAGCGAGAGAAAAAAAAACCCGAGAAGCCTGTGAAGTTTTTTTTTCGTTCTAACGCGGATATAGAGATATATATTTTTTTGCTGTATTTTCAATACCCTCACCGAAATTTCCTGTTTCATTGTTTATCTCGTTGGAAACAGCGTTATTTCCATTTTCGAATCTTTTTTTTTTTTTGAGAATTTTCTTCCTTTCTTGATATTCATTTTTTTTTGTTGGTTTTATCGTTAATATCGACGGTAATGCAGCCAGCAATCGTCAGAAAATTCAGCCGATTGCGAGTATTAATCGTGGAACGATAGATGGAAATAAAGAGATACGCGCGAGTACTTTGCCGAGACGACGCGGTGACGGTGGTCAGGTATCAACGACGACACCGCAAAACAGTCCGAATCGTCAGAATAGTCCGAGAGCCTCGACACCGAGTTTGGACAGTGCTGTTGGATCTGCCGAGGGACTCGGGGTCGTTTCGCAACCTGTACAGGAAGAGATACGACCGAGAAGCGACGGTTCCGACAGTCTCGCTACTTCCAGTGCCCTCACCAGTCCCGAACCACCAACGATTCTTGGCGATAATAATCATCATCATCACGAAAATTTGAGGCCCGAATCGGTTCAATCGAAAAGCAACGCAACCGGAGAACCATTGGGCGGCGAACAAAGCGCACAGATCAATGAGAATTCCGTCGAAGACGGCAGTAGTGTTAGAGGTCGGAATTTATGTATTGTTAATAGTGTTTTACTTCAATAACAATGAAATTTACAATTCCATATTCAAATTACGACTTAAATAGCAAATTTTTAACTATCAAAGGTCTCATGCAATTTTTCCGATTTTCCGAACTTGAGATTTAACTCAACTGTATCGTTATTTGGCTTGTAGAATTTTTTTACGTAATTTTTTTTTACAACGCAGAAACTTGGATAGAGCCACACGAGGTGATAATAACACCGCCGGAGGAGCCGCGACTGAGTCAAGCGTCCGAAGGTAGCGAGGCAACGAGCGAAACCCCATCCCCCGAGGCGTTATCGCCGTCCGGCAAGATTCGTCGTTCCCGCGGTGACAACAGCAAAAGAAGAAAAGGTGTTTACATAACTCAATGGCCGGAACCGTCGGAGAACGACAGAAGCAAACTGGCGGCCCAAAGTAGCGAGGAGCGCGAAGATCCTTCGATAACTTGGAGCGATTTGTCGGATTGCGAGGGTCACACACCACGAAGGTCGGTAAATTAAGTTTATTACATGATTAAAAAATAATCGCCATAACAATATTAATCATTTTACTTTTCCTTCGTCTCTGCTTGTTTCGCTTTATTTTTGCTTATTATTTTTCCGATTATCGTTTCAGATATAGCAAAAGGCCGCTTCGCGGACCATACGGTCAGATGCTTGAAGCTGAAATGGCGAAACCTCGAACAACGGACATTGCACTCGAAGAGGGTCTCCGACCTCGCAGAAAAATTTCGGCCAATCTATCGTATTCCGGTGGCACACAAACCAGCAATTCCGAACCTCCGACTCCTTGTCATCACAGGACAACGTCGAGTCCCAGTAAACTCGAGAGTATGCCGGGTCCGAGTCCCGAATTGCTGGCCGAACTTCTGCGCGGTTCGTCGGAGAGAGTGGCACGTGCGCCCGCACATCGCAACGTGAGTCAATACCTTCGAGAAGCGTCTTTACTCAAAAATCGTTCTTTTTTTCTTCCTTTTTCTTCTGGCGAATCGTTAGAGGAAAAGTTTCTCGCGTAATCGCGGAACTCTCCGGCGGGGTATGGAAGGCGTCGGGGTTGCGAAATATCTCGGGAATGCATTAGCCTCGAGTCTTTGCCATACAGTTATAGAAGATATGCGCGCGTATCTATCTCCTCCCGAAAAGCTTCGCAAGTGGTTTACACTCGTTTTCGAAGTTTCTCGGTGGGTATTGCGGGGAAAATTAAATATTTAAATATCGACGAGTGGCAGAGGGAAAACGCTGCAACAGCGTTTCCCACCAGATGCACACTTCCGATGTTTATTCTCAGAGATCATTATTATTATTATTACACGTTGAATTTTACTTTGGTATCCTTCGCATCGAATCGAAGAATCTCTCGCGCATACGGTAGGCGAGAGAAAACAATAAATTATTGTCGTTAAATTGATGCGAGATGCAGTGGTGCGAACAGGAATTCGACTCTGCTATAGTTTAACTTCCGTTAAAATCCATTTCTCGCGTGAGAAAGCTAACTGTAACGATCGATTCTTGCGAAAGAATTGAAGAATCGTAAAACCGCGACGAATGAAAAAGCGGGAAATACCAGAATTAAACATTCTTTTTATCTTCGAAATATTCTCGTAGTCACAACAAACATTGTCGTCGCCGACGAGACCGCGCATTCTCCTCCTCCTCGCGCTCTTCGTTAAATTTTACCGCGTTCTGGTCTGTCGTCCACATCGTTCGTATATAATAAACATATATGTACACAGGGAACATGAGAGGAATGTCGAATATGTCGCGAACGCGAGGACAGACGCCAGATACTGCACTACATCACGCAGCGAGACTGCAAAGAATTTTGTTATCGCTTCAACGGCGACACTGTACTCTTTACCTATTACTTCTTTTTTATTTAACATTTCTTTTTCTTTTTTTTTTTTCGTTTTTTTGGAAAGTCGAGGTGAAGTACGATGTTACGGAACTTTCCGTATATAGTTCGACAGGGAAGGGGGTCGACACAAACCTTATAATAAAAGTCCGGAAACGCGGATGAGTCGAAGGTGTAGTTTTTGGGAGGATTGACGCGATGCTGACGAAAAAGAAGAAGGAGAAGAAAAAAGCTCTCACTCCCGCGCGTAAGAGGAGTGTAGAGGAAAAACGTTCGACATCGTTCACCAGGTGGCCGCCAACACGCACTATACACCTACACGCCGCGCGCGCGAATTATATTTAGAAAAGTTGCTCGCCGATGAGAGCCACCGAAGAGATGATAACTTCCATCGGGAAAACTTGGCTTATAATGCCTCTCGATAGTTGTTCTTATTTCTCGCGTGCCGCTTGTGACGCGCCCGACCAGCAGACCGATGATGCTGTTACACTTTTGTCGTTGAAAACAAGCAATACTCCTACGCGACTTGACGAGAGAAAACGCGAGATAGAGTCTCAACAGTCACGAATTCGGTTACGCGCGCCGGAATATTCGTATATACCGTCCAACCGGATGAATGAAAGGCGATGACGCGCGCAAACCGTCATCATCTATACGCGCAATATAGTATACACATAGAAACGTAGACTACTCTACTGTTTAGTAGATGATTTCATTCACATTGAACGCATTTGAAGATTTGAAGATAAGAATATCAGATTGATTAATCAAATAGTTTAGAATTTTTTCTTCCTTTTTTTATAAACTTTTAAATGCTCCGAACTGCGAATGTGTGTTTAAACGTACATTACGATAATTTTTTAGTACATTTGTTTAAAAAATGACATCAAATATTTCTGATGATTTTTTTTTTAAACCAATCGGTTGAACGGCAACATTGGTTAAACCACGTCGGTAATATTGTTTTTGTGTTTATGCCAATCAATGCACGTGTAATCCGTCGATAAGTTGCGTATCGAAAAAATCCGTGAATTCGAAGAAATTCAATTATTAATTTACAAAATTTTAGAGTCGACGATATTTTTCTTACGAATATGTCGATCATTCAGAATACACCTTCTAACGAATTACGCTGAAAGTGATTGACAGAATAGTCTCGCGTGTCTGAAGCATTACAATAGACAATAACATCGGAGAGCTTTCTCTTCATGTTTGCGATAATTGCTAATATATATGCGGTAAATACAGCGACTAAAGGGCGCTTAATGGAGACATCACATTAAAGGGTATTCGTGCGAAGAGGGTCGCCGCTTAAACACGTGCGCGAGTTACCCGGTAACCCGCGCACGTGTCGCACGATCACGTTAATTCGAACAACGGAGAGGCAGGTAAACGACGCGTATCTAATACTCTACTGGTAATTCATCCAGTCGTACGGTTTACTTCAACCTCAGCGTAACAATCGTTGTATCTGTCCGGTCAATCGAAATTCTACGATCTTCTTTTTTCGCTCGCTACTACTTGCGTTACTCTCCGTGATATCGATTATCGAATTAATGCCTAATTACGCGGTAAAAATCGTCAAGTGGATAATGTCGAAGTTAACTACCACGAAGGACTTCGCGAGGGCAAAAAATCCGAATGTGTTAAGCAAGAGATGTCCCACCGATAAATTCCTTCTACCGACAAATTTCGCTAAAATTTTTGATACTCCGTCCGTCTATGTAATTACAATTGATAAATTCGATTTATCGTCAAATCGAAAGTATACATTGTGCGGTTTATTAACGATTTTTTTTTGTTTTTTTTTTTTTTTTTTTCCCAAAGGATACGCGGAATCACGTCGTCGTCGAGCTGTACGACACCGAGAGATCCTATGTCGAGGCTCTACAGATACTAGTCAATGTGAGTTCTTTTTTTTCGCATATTGAATTCAAATTACAAATTTGTATATATCTTTTTTTCTTCTTCGTAGAAATATCTTCATCCACTGAAGAGCCCGGAAAATGCAGGATTGATTGACGCTGCAACGGTGAACGAAATATTTTATCAGGTATATCGATAGTATATTTTATTTTATCAATTAAATTAGCGGAGTTTAAAACTTTATCGCATGTTTCAGGTCCCAGCGATACTATGCCATCACGAAGTATTTCTTGAGGAGCTGAGAAAGCGTTTGGAAACTTGGGAACTCCATCAGACGATCGGCGATATATTTCTCGAAGTGGTGAGTTATCGGAAACAAACAACAAATAAACTAAATTCATTGAGGTAACTGTGGAGAGGATTTAAAAAATGTAAGACGATTGTTTAATTTTCAGTTCACGAAGCCAAACGTTCTCGAGACTTATACCCTTTTTCTGGACAATTGGAAGTCTGCCGAGAAGGCAATAAAGACTACGTGTCAGGCGAAGCCGGCGTTCGCTCGATTTCTTGAGGTGATTGAAACGTTTTTTTCTTTTTTATTTTGCCGTCGAGGCATCGCCGCTCTGCTGTTCTTAATTTAAGATATTCGTTGTTAATGCAATTTTTACAGACTTTGGAACGCGAACACCGAGGTAAACTCGGATTGGATCAGTTGCTCATTAAACCCGTTCAAAAAATTCCTCGATACGAACTTCTCATTCAGAGACTCTTGAAGCACACTGATCCGTCTCATCCGGATCACGATTTGTTGACAGCGGCGCAGAAAGAAATTCATGAACTCGTCGTGAAGATCAATTGTACGGAACGAGAGATTCTCGAGTGGGAACAGCAACAATCGGTGCTACGAGAGGTCGAATCTCTTGTCGAGGGACTCGCTGGAATAGTTACCAAAGACAGGTGCGCAAGAAAATGTCCTTTCATCGCAAATATTTCATCGACATAACAATATCGACGAATTTTACGAACGATGCGCTTTTGTCGATAGATGCTTCGTTCGTCACGACATGGTTACGATCGCCTCGAATCAAGGAACACGAAAGGAGAGAGCGCTCTTTCTTTTCTCGGATCTTCTAGTGATAACGAATATCAAACGGCGGAGTGGAACAATCAGAAAGCCTTCGACGTAAGAAATATTAATTTTTTTATATTTCTTCCGTAATTTTCTCAAATTATCATAGAAAAAAAAATTATTTGTTACAGGAGTGCGTCGCCGAACAGTTTAGCAGGTCTGCCAGAAGCTAATAAGTACAAAATGCTCATGAGAATTCCGCTGGACGATGTGGAGATGATAAAGGGTACGAAGATTTCATTTTTTTTTACAAATGAAATGATTTTCATTTTTTTTTTTCGTAAAGAATGATATTTATATTATTTTGTTTCTGCTTTTTAGCCAAAGAGGAAAGTCTGAGAAAAATGGCGAGAGAAGTGGAACACCTAAAGGAGGATTGTTCGACGTTGAATCAGCTGCAGGAACTCGCAGCCACTTTGCACGGAACGAAGCATCAGCTCGAGGAACTTATAAAAGAATATCTCGGTCAGGTGCAGCGACAATTGGCCGAGAAAAATGCCGCGCATTCGCAACTTGCGTGTCTCGAATTGTCTCTCAATACTCAGTAAGCGAAAAAGGAAAAAACGATTTCAATTTTCATGATATAACATTCAATATTGAAATTCAACAGAAATGGCGCGGAGAATATCACAATAATGTTCACGAAACCGGAAACGCGAGCGAATTGGGAAGAGAGTTTCAACGATGCGAAACAGAAGTTAGGTGAGTAGTAAAAGAAAAAAAAGAACTTAATTTCATTGAATTTTATTTCTTATCCTTCTCACTGATTGACCAATGCACACGATATCATCGATAGCGCATTAACATTTCTTAAAAAATAGAAATATTGTTCAGGTCTGACTTTCTTGAAAATCTGAAGGTATGAATTTGCCTTCTTACCGAATTACTTCGTTTTTTTAATTGATTCTCACATTGGGAATTATTATTACCAATTTCACAAGTAAATAGACAAAATAATGTTTGTGGTTTGTATTTTTATATATTTTATTCCGCACAGCCATGTCAGCCGATCGGAGGCCACCACCGGAATTCATTGGTCCTCTGCCTATCCGAAAGACTCGCGCGGGTTTACAGTTCACGTGTGCCGCTCCGACGATAGCAACGGGAACGACACCGCGGGATGTATGGGTCTGCAACAGCGACGGATACGTCGGTCAAATATGCGTTTTGAGTCTTATATCCGAACCGCCGCACGTGGAGTCTTGCAACGGTGTTTGCAACGCACGAATTTTATGCATTGCCGCAATACCAGCGCCGCACTTGACGTAAGACAAATCCTCCGAAAATTTACGTCTCGGAAATAAAATAACTCAGCAAATCATTGTTGAGTGTTAAAAAGATTATTTTTGTTATTCCGCCGCAGAAGATACAATCGAAATACGCTGAAATCCCGACCTTTGGATCTCACGAAAAGCGGTATCAGTATATTAGTCGAAGACGCTGACGCGAATGGGGAAGACACGCAGCTTGATAGGTACTTGAAATCTGATAATCGTGGATTCCAAGGGCACGAAATTGTCTCGGAAAATTGAGTCAAAAGATTGACGATTCGGTTTTTTTTGTTTCTCAAATTGCAGCAGCGAGAGTTCGGATGATTCGGATGCCGAAGAAGTCGCCAGTATTCAAACGACGACGACAACAGTGTCGACGAATCCGGGATTAGGTTTCAACGCCGATCTGTCGAGTGTCGACGATATCCTCGACGAGGATACGTTGCAACCCACCATTTGGCTCGGTACCGAAGACGGCTGCATTCACATTTACAACTGCAATGACAACATTAGAATAAAGAAAAATCGCGTCAAAATACAACATGCGAGCAGCGTACACTCCATAATGTAAAAAAATTACCACCACAACAATATGTCTTTAATTCTCTCGATGTGAAATTCACTTATCGAAGTTTTGTTATTTTTTTCTCGGCAGTTACTTCGACAACAAAGTTTTCGTGGCTCTCGCGAACGGGGATATCGCTGCCTATACCTGCGAATATCGTTGTAAGTAAATTGCATCTTTCATTGATTAACAAATCGATAAAAATTCTCGATGTTTCGTAGCGTGTTAAAATACTGTATTTTTTTTATAACTCGAGAAGTGGATAATTTTCGCGATGAGTTGTAATGTTTCTTAAGTTCGTTGAGTAATTTTTCTAATTTTTTTTTTAAGGTTTTCGTAATTATCAACCGGAAAATAACTAATTAATTTATGTATATTACAGATGGTTGGAACACGCAAAATCCTGTCGTAATAACAGTCGGTAGTCCGGCTGCTCCGGTTACCAAAATGATTCTTATATCCGCTAAATTGTGGTGCGGCACCCACAACACAGTTAGAATATTGAACACAATGAGTTTGGAGATCGAACATAGTTTTGCGGTGAGCAACGACACCACACGTCCGATATCCTGTATGGCGGCATCCGGTGGCCTCGGAGTTTGGATCTCATTACACAACAGTGCGGTACTTAGACTATTTCACGCGAATAGTTACGAGTGTCTTACCGACATAAACATCGCTCCCGCGGTGACTAAAATGCTCGCCAGTAAGTATCAAATCATCGATATTATATTCATCATTTTCCAAAAAAATAATTTATCGATGTAATCGAAAAAAGAAAAAAAAATGTCTTTACTTTAAAAATTCCTCCGATCGAAACGAGTGGTCGATATTTATTTTAACGGAAACATCTAAACTCGCTGCAGGTTGCGATGACATTATACGTCAACACAAAGCCGCTTGTCTTCGCGTAACGGCGTTGTTATCCTGCAACGAATTATTATGGGTTGGAACGAGCGCCGGAGTTCTATTGACGATACCGATACCTCATCTGAAGCCTTCGAGCCAAAGATTACCGCAGCCACCGCCCGTTACCGGTAAGTAAAATTTTCGTGAAATTGCTTACAATTTTCAGTCTACAATGATTTTTTTTTATTTTCATTTTTGTTCCCTTACGTTAGGAATACCACACGGACACACGGGACACGTGCGTTTTCTCACGTGCGTCGAGAAACCAGTGACTGTACCAACGATAACAAATAAACCCGAGTCTCGCGTGAAAAATAAACGGCATTCGGGAAAATCCGAAAAAACTCGGCCCACCGACTCCAGCAATGGAAAACTGTTGGTTATCTCCGGTGGCGATGGTTACGAGGATTTTCGCGGTCCTCAAGCGTCCGTGGAACTTCAGGCCGGTCGCGAAGACTCGACGAATCATTTGCTTCTGTGGAAAGTTTGACACTGTCCCGCGCTATGGTTCGTCGATGAGGCGAATCCGTGACGTTCACCGACGAGTTCAGTCGCCCATTACCCCGAGGAGGACGACTCGCGCGAGAGAGGGCTTGACAAGCCGTTTGCGCGGAGATATATGATCGATATGGTCGCAAAGTCGCTCGGGATATCAGCCGAAAGGACATTTCCGCCGATTCTCAGCCTCACGCCGAACCGTTCTCCAAAACGACGATCATTCCGCTTACAGATACAGCATTAACGCTGAAAAAAATATATAAAGTACGCATGTCGGCCCCATTTACGCAACGACTACACTGCTACGAAGTTTTAACGCTGACGAGAGCATCGATGTTCTCGCCAACTGCTGAGTCTAGTCCCGGGCCTTTCACACGGAGAAAAAAAGAAAACATTTTATCGTCTTTTTTTGTTTTGTAACTTAACGATAGCGAAGGGAGAACACATTTTTTTTTTTTTTGGGAATATCGCGAAGAACGGGAGGACCACTACTGTGAGAATAACTTCGTCAAAGAAGTTTATCGGTAATTCTCGAACGAGAAGACAAAGGGATTGCACAGATTCATCAATTTAACGAATGTTCATTGATGATTCCTATGTTATTTCCCGAAAAAATAAAAAAAAAAAAAAACGGACGAACAATATTGTGAATAGTATTTTTTTTTTTCGTATACTTACGGATATACGGCAATAAAGATATATGCGAGACACATGGTTTTGTGGAGTACTGTGTAATACAGATGAATTTATGTGCTCAAAGGTCGAAAGGCTTTTAACGAGGAAAATATATATTGAAATTGTAAGCTTTCGTTCATTTCATTTCATCCTCCTTTGCGATTAATGGAACGCAGAGAACTCAATCGTCTTTTTTTTTGCAGGTGTAAAATGAACATTTTTTTTCTTTGTAACATTTATTATCGTTCTTGTAAATGCTGATGTTGTACACGTTATTTTACATCAACGTAAATTCATAAAAATTACATTTTACAGAAAATAAATCTGTTCTCATAATTAGAATATTTCAACGATATATGCCGCACGTAAAAGTTAAATTAGTAGAAAAATATTATCTCCGGTACTTGTTCATTTAATACATTGACGGAGCAAATTGTGTATTAAAGTTACAAAAAACTGCGAATCCGGATATTGCAGGTGCGTTGGTATGAATTTTTTCTTTTCTTTCGTAATATTAACATTCGGTATACTTTGGTACTTTTTCGTTTCGTTAATCGTATATCTTATTACTTTTTTTTTCTAACTTTTACCGACTAGATAATACACTTTATATAATAGATTAATTATCGAATACGTTTCGTCGATCTTTCGATCGCTTGTTATTTTTATTTATTATAATTTTTTTCTTTCATTAAAAAAAAAAGAATGTCTTTATTATCAATCTATAATTATTTCTCGTCTTATCGTGAGCGTGAAAAATATTCAGTCGGAGGCGATGCGAAAAAAAACGTTAATCTGAAACTCTATTTAAAAAGAAAATAAATTCGCTCGAATTTTTTGATTGATTGTACATTATGATAATGGAACTTTGGATTATTTCAATAACATTGAGAAGATATCCCGAGAACGCCCGAGATATCCCGATGAACGCAAACCAACATTTACTTTCCGGAAAAATTGCAATTTCTCTTTCGGCAACTTTACCGCTGTATAATAACCGTTTTATACAACAGCTAAATAGCCGATTCAAAAAATTGTGATAAAAAGATAAAGGATACAGTAATTCATGTTCACCGGGGGGAAAAAATTGAAATTAAAAAAAAAAACAAAGAAAAAAAAAGTCGACTACATCTCGCGTAAATCGGAGTTTCAACGTCACGATCGTTTGCGCGAGACAAGCGACCTGAGTTGCCTCGTGACAGTACATCGAGGCTAATTAAGGTGTCTAAACGATTTTTAAAAAATAGTTAATGCGAATGATTTATCACAAATGGGTTATTCAGTATCTGAAAAAAAAATTCTCCGATACTTTTGGAATAAATGGTTCTTCGTTGAAATAATAATAATAATAATAATAATATATATTTAAACAGCGACAGCCACGAGTTGAGTTTCGTGTTCCTCGCTGACCGGAGTCGACGGCGCTTCGGTGATCGGAGTCGGTGGATCGCCGCTGCTTCCGTGATGATCCGTAGTTCCGGTGAAGGAACTTCCGCGGCTTCTCATCGGCCAGCATACGCGACAAAGTGGTTTCAAAAACACGAATCTCGGTCTCGGCATTCGCAGCAAAACGTAGATATACGGGTCGAGAGTAAAATGAATGCAAAGCAAAACATCGGCGACGATGTGAAAGAATCGAATGAATTTTTTCGCAATTTTCGCGTCATCTGCCAATAGATTAATCGACATCTGTTCCAACGGAATGGATATCTGAAATGATGAATCACAGATATAAAAAAAATGAATAAAAATAAATTCGTGCATTTGAATAGCGAATACTTATTATTATAATTTATTGACGAAAGCATTGCGTTTGCTACGTGATAATTTTCTCAAATTCGCGAATCGTTATTGGCGCTGCGTGCCACGCGTTGTATTGTAAACAGAAACATAAATAGACGCTTCGTATATTCACTTCGATGTGATGATTAACATATAAGCTTTCGTCTCAAAGCTCATACACGCGAAGAATGTCTGAGAGGCTCTCGATCGCGATGAAAAATTGAATACGCAGTCAATTGTCGTCTCCGATTGTGTTAATTTGATCGTTTAACTACCGACCGAGAAACGCGACAGTACGAATCTTCGTATAGATTATACTTAAGCGGCTGTATTGTCGAATAGGTTCCTTGTGTCAACGATCGAAATATATGTATATTGGTAGCGACGAGACACGGAAGCCAAACGCGAAGAGATACCATCACGTTGAAGCGCGTCGCTCCGGCGGCCGACGATGTTCCATTGCCATTGTCATGGACATCGCGGCAGTCAAAAATCGCATAAAGTAACCCACTGGATACTTATATCGCGACGTTTTTTTTTTTTTTATTTTTTTTTTAACGTCTATAGTTAAAGATTATGGCGGCTTTTGGAGTTAATTCTCACCATTTGCGGCATCCAGCAAACGACAAACGATATCGAGAGTACAGCCATTAGCTTTGCAAATGCTCTTTCCTCGACGGTTGAACCGACTTCCGGCGACGGACTCGCCACCGTTAGGAGAGGTTTTGCTCGTGACGACGCTCTCGAGATTCTTCTCAGATGACCTGCGCGTCTACCCAATCTTCCTAAAGCCTTCGATACCGCCATATTACACCAGACGATCGATAAACACAGAAGTGTACCTGCGGCAAACAAAATTAATCCCTTTTATTAACGTGTAAACAGGCAAATTAAAGGGGACATTTGTGATAAGCGGTCGCGCTTTTCGCTAAAAACTTCGTTAAATGATCGAAGGGCATTCTTGACGTCTTATGCTCGTCTGATGACTATTGCATGAGGTTCGACCCGGAAGTTCATAATGAGAAACTACATTCGCAGTGGAAACTTAAATGATTGTATTTGTAGACTAAAAAAAATGGTAAATTTAGTGTATTGGTATTGGAAATTTTTCATGTATTAACTTAATGAAATTCAAGTAACTTATTGAATTTAAAGTACTTTTCGATCAAAAAATTCGGCCAAAAAAACATTAGACCCATTCGCCACGAGAGAAAAAAATACTTAAAAATAAGCGATTAAGTAATGTTGTTGTATTTTCGTAACTTAAACGAAAAAAAAAAAATTGCGAAGAAAAAAATGTATCCGGCCAAAAAAATCACTAAACTCGTTCTCCAGGAGCGAAAAAAATACTTAAAAATAAGCAATTAAGTAATTTTGTTGTGTTTCGTAACTTTAACGAAAAAAAAAAATTGATGAAAAATTGACTCACCGAAGAAGAACCATACGTAAGCGTAAGCGACGTCGACCCGTTCCGTGGCTTGTCTGTACCTCATACATTTTCCTGGTTGGTAATAGAGACCAAATCCGAATAGCGGTAGAATCGTGAGGATCAACCCGGCGATCCATAATGCGAGCATACATCGCACAATAACCGGAAACGTAACGCGCTAAAAGTGAGAAAAGAAAGAAAAAGTCAAAGGACGAAATTGGGTTCGTCGAACTGTTAGTGTCGTTCTTTAATCTACTAATTTACGAGCGATTCATCATTCGAAATCTAATCTATTCGATCTTTTTGGCGAGAGAGCTAATAATCGGGATATCCGGGAATCGCGAGAAAACTATCCTATTATCTCACCGGGCGTTTTCGATAATCCAACAACTCGAGGCTGAAGCTTGTGTACACAGGTATAGAGAATCCGGAAATGGAGGGACTTCGGGATTTGAGACATAAGAAGTTAAAACCCCTCGGGGGCCCCACGTAGAAAAACTCAGTTGTTGCGCAAAAGTGATCCTTCGTGATCTCCCGACTTTGGGGGTTTACGTGACTCGACCCTTCGCCGCTTTTCCTTGCGTTGTTCGCAACGTCACGATAGTAATCTCGCGAAAAAAAATACATATATATTAACCTCGCTGCGCAGTAGGATTTACAAATATACGGCAACATTCGCGAAAACACTAAATCGGAAGTTAATTGCTTTTAGAGAATTAGAATTTTCATTTCCGCGGTTCGGACAGTAATACATTTTCTCGTTTATCCTTTGCGACTCATTTATTTTTTTACATCGAATTCCGATCTTCTAATCTTCATTATAATTATTTAATCTCCGACCGATTGTTTTTACCGATCGAGAGAATCGAAAATAATTCGACGGAAGCCAAACGCGCGAATACCATGTTTGACGAACGACGCCGGAAAACATTTCGCACTCACGATCGGCAGCGCGCGTTCGTACTTATTTGGAATATAAAGCAGCGACTGGGGAAGCAAAGGAGTCTTAAAATTAATACACGCGTCATTCCCATATGGATCCCACTACGGTGTTTAGGGCGTCCCGCAGAGATATTTGCGACAATTTTATCGCGACTTCACTCCTTCGCATACTGATTATTTTACGTTCAAAAACGCGATCGCGCTTCCTCGCCACCCATCCACCGTCCTTGATCCTTCGATCTGTATTCACGTGTCGTAGTTTTTTTTATCTGTTTTCGAACTCCCGTATTTCAATGAGATTCTAATTTAGATTGAAATTTTTTCGAGTCTCGTCAATACGTTGGCCCTTCGAAGTTTTTTTTTTTTTTTTTATCAACGGAATCATTGAATTACATAAATAAAATTTCCCTCACCGCTTTACCCTGAATCGCCGTGAATCGACATGGGAAAATCTTTTTTTTTTTTTTATGAAAAATAAAAACAAAATTTCAAGCGACTGACAATTCGCGAAGTTTTATCGAAAAAAGTTCTTAAACTCAACAACAATTTCCATGGAACGTTGAAAATATTTTTACAATGAAAAATAAAAATTCCTTCGTGATATTCGCTGTTTGCCCAGTTGTCTCGAAAAACTTCGACGCTTGATATGTAGCAGTTTCGATAAAGTGCTAAAAGTCAACAACAATTCCCATGGAAAAGTTCGAACGGTTCGAAAACTTCGTCAGTGGATAGTCGGGTGAGTAAACGAGAATAAAATGGGAAACAATGTGGGCGTCGAACGTGCTTACGGGTGCTCTCACGACTTTATGTGTTTATATCTATTCGTTAAAGCCGCAAATTATAGAAACGATAAATTTTGTTGACGAGTATTTGAAATAATAAAAAAAAATGTATCTGAGTGAAATATTCGTAAGATTTCGATCTAAATAAGCTATTCGACCCCTCAGTCTATGGCTAATTACGACTTAATTAAATAAGCTTCGCTATTAAACGCCACTGTACATTAGGCACGTGTCCGCCCCGAGAATTATTTGCCCAATTAATCAAATCCCAAAGGCTCTTTATTAAGCTTATGACATGAACGTTGAGCCTCTGGCGACCGATAAATCATCAATGAGCCCAAAATAAAAGCAGACATCGATAAAAAAAAGGCTTTCATTTTGTATTTTAAGGATTTTTTTCGTCCCCACAGAAACGTTTTATATTAAATGATAAAGTTACGAGCTTTCTAAGGGATAAATCACGGAAAGCTTTCGATCTAAAAAAACTGCATTACCGATGGATATACATGAATTTTTTTTTTTTTTACTCTCCGCTGGAAAATTTTATTTAGAAGCGATAACGATTGATAAGAAACTGGAAAAAGTATCAGACAAAATCATATGGGATACGCCTTTCGATTTTTTAGCCATTGATGTATGAATTTCATGGGACCCATCGATCAAGGAGCGGTTTACTATAATATGACGCAAAATAAAAAAAGATCGTATATGATGTCTATATATATAGTGACGGAAACGAATATACGTTGAAACGTTGAACGAGTTACAATTGTGAGGGTTCTTTATCGATCCTCTGGTTCCCGTACCCACGGCGTACTCGTCTCCCCCCTCAATCTTTTGCTCCTTTCGGTAGTAAAAAAAAGGGGATGATTTACGTTACGACGCTCGGTAGCCGCGCGACCCTGTGTACTGACGATGATCTACAGCCCACGTACTAACCGTTGAAGAAGTTCCGACGGCAAATACACGGAGACAAGTGTAATTAATTTAATACGTCGGGAAGCAATTACAATCGACGAGAGAAATGGAACGTCTGAGAACGCCGCGGGGGTAGCGCGACAGAAATTAAAGCTCAATTGCGAGAGAGACGATTGCGAGGGGATGAAAAGCTATTAATGGCTCCGAAAAAAGACGCTCGTCAACAAATTGCAACTTTAAAATAATCATTTTACGATATCTTGATGACGCTTTAAAAAAAAGTTACGAAGTTAATAATAAAAAAAAAAATTATCGAGCGCGCGATATTCCGCGAAATAGAAAAAAAAACAAAAACAAATTGTTGTTTCCTGGTAAGACAAAAATATCGATGGTAAATTATCATTTTTCTCTCGAAAGCTTACTTATCTCTCTGATTTATTAAACTTTTTATCGAATTCTTAAAAAAGGTAATATATGATTATAATGTTAACAAAGTAACTGGAAAAAAAAATGATTCAGAATTTTTTTTAAATCCGTGATCCGCGGTCCGCGGTATTTCGATAAATCCTAAATTTTGTCAAACCCATTAATTTCTTACGTTTCTATAGATCTCTCAAACTTGCCAGTCGCGATATTTACTTTGGCACCGTCACAATCAGTATGCAAAGTGCCTTTTTTATCGACTACCATCGTTTCGCTTTTCTCTTTGAGTTTTCTCGGGCGATCGATGTGAATGAACGAACCGACCGCGACGCGATGCACTAATAACGCGTGTCGTTAGTCTCGGACACTGGTGCAGTAATGGGTATTATTAGTTGAGCGAAGACGAGCGTTAAGACTTTAACATACGTTTACGAAATTGGAACGACGGAGATACGTACCAAAATGCACGTATACGAATTTCCGACGAATTCTTACAAATTCAACATAATCGCTCGTGTTGTCTTATTCTCACTCCCGTTTCACTGTGAACCTTTATCTATCGCACACGCAATATAAGTTTGCGATACGAACGAACGGGGATCGAACGTAAACGTTAATGACCTACGACCCCCGCGCAGTCCGAATGATAAGTGGAAAAATGTCTCTTGAATTGGTCAATACAAATCGTTTGTATGTTAGCCTTCGGGCCAATGCCTTAATACAATGCCCGCCGTAACTTTCGAGAATTTTCAAATCCCGATAACAGACGAAATAACAAATTTTTCTCTATCTCTCGATCTGTTCGACTTGTTAGCGTTCAATTGTGAATTCTCACAGTGATATGGAATTTAATCTTCGGAACTAATGAAAAAAATTTTAAAAATAAAAAAACAAATTCAAAGCAAAGTTATCACTCGCGATATACCTTGACTGATAGATTCTCGAGGCGGTTTTTTTTTCCGTAACGCAATTCTCTTTTTTCGATACAGTTATTTACGATCTATAACTACATTTATTCGTCTCTCACTCCCCGTGACCTCGCGTATCTCGCCATTCAATGTCGCTGAGACTACGTGCTCCGTTCGAATACTTCAAGGTGGCAATGCTCCCCCTTTTTTTTGGATATAACAAAAAAGAAAGATTCTCGACCGCGAAAGAAACGTCTCGAATTTCATTGATACTGAAAAACATTTATTTCGGGAACTCAAAGGAGCACTGAGACAATAAATTGACCCGTGAAAATTTTATGAAGTTTTTCCATTCAAAGATCGAAACCTTATTAAAATCAGATTTCAGTCGGCGGGCAAAAAAAATTAATTTATTATGGAAATTCTTTTTTTTTACGATTTTTCATTAATTTCATTAAAGTTGTCTTACTGCTTTGATGTTTTTTTTTTCGTTCATTCGTTATACCGTTGGAATACTCGAAGGAAGGTCAATGTTCCCTCTTTTTTTGTGTATAAAAAAAAAAGATTCTCAAAGCGACAGAAACGTCTCGAATTCATTGACATTCAAAAACATTTATTTTGGGAACTCAAAGGAACACCGGAGACGATAAATTGACCCGAGAAAATTTTATGGAGTTTATTCTTTTAAAGCCCAAAACCTTATTAAAATTAGATTAGATTTTTCATGAAATTTATTATTATTTTTTTTAATCGCTTTTCCATTAATTTCATTAAAATTATACGACTGCTTTGATATTTTTTTCAGCGTTCGCTATATTACGATAAAAATAAAGTCATCGCCCGGACCCTTCGGCACGTTCGCGGCAAAGCAATTGTGCTCTTTATTTTTTTTTAATTCTTTTATTTGTACGACCTAATTTTTTGTTCGTCACAGAAGTTTTCTTTTCCGCGCTTTGGAAGTCTATTAGTCGCTTATCGCACTGAGTACGATAAATAGGAGATAGTTTCTCGTGCTGTAGAAGGTCTGTTTCAAAAACTCGGTCGTTTACTTATCTGGTTGTTGTTTAGCTTAACGATACATTGACTTGAGAAGTCTTTGTGGATACAGAGAGAGACTTCTTTCTACCTTGAGATTTCGAAAGGCCGTGGAGACAATCTATATTCTTGAATGAGAAATATATTACCGAAGTTTGTAACTTCGTAACTTCGTCGCAGTATAATCCTTGTGGTCTAATATTCATCTCAGCTTTAGTTATGACGAAATAGAGGCGATAATAATAATAATAGTCATTGTTATTATTACTATGCTCCATTCTTAATTATCAAAATAATAATAATAATAATAATAATTTTATTAATTTAGAATGTCGAAATAATAATAATTATGATTATTAATATTATTTTTCAAATATTAATCATAACAATTATTATTATTTCG
The DNA here is from genome assembly GCA_964006125.1 of Cryptus viduatorius. Taxonomy (NCBI): domain Eukaryota; kingdom Metazoa; phylum Arthropoda; class Insecta; order Hymenoptera; family Ichneumonidae; genus Cryptus; species Cryptus viduatorius. The sequence goes on from OZ023221.1 coordinate 14,378,957, forward strand.
ATCGAATTCGAATCAACAGGAAGTACTGAGAATTTTACCTTCTGATAGACGAAGGGTCGCGTCAAGGCCAACCACCTTTCTGCTGCCATAACGATTGCAACACAACCGCTGAAGAGTCCGAAAAGCCGCCAAACTATTCTCAACGAGCAAAAGTGCCGATTTGTCGTTGCCGACGGAACGTAAATCTGAACGTACATCTGCACGACCATTCCCAGTAACGCCACCAGATCGTTCATCGCTAAGCATCGCAGCATCAGCAAGTGTTTTCGATTTCGTCTCTGTCGAAAAAAAAAAAAAAAAAAATCACACAAATGCGTGATATACGAAAATGCGGTTAACTCATTCGACGATTGAGATACTCCGCAAGATTTTTTATTCAGATATCTCGAGGTCAATGACAAAAGGGCACAAGTATCACAGGTTTTTCTGTAAATTTGTGAAACTTTCGGACTTCCGTTATTTTTGGCAGCCAAAGTTATGAAAATAATGTACGTGGTGTATATATCATAATTCTGTCCACTCGGCGTTTTGAAATTTGCGTGAATATTGCGAAGAAAATTTAATGCTTTCACGTGTGTTGTAAATTGCAAAATTCCGTCGTGTTTGCCATTTCGCCGATGTTTCGGTACTGACATTTTTATCGCATAAATATATATATTTTTTTTTTCTATTTTATTATTATTTTTTTTTCATTTTTTTTTTAACTGACCTTATCGCGCAGTACGAGAATCACCAGTGCCGACACATTTCCAAAGACTCCGATCATGTAGACGAGCGTAAGTACGATTTGGGAAACCAGAGACACGTGTGGCACCGGTGTAGTGATAATGACATTCGCGATCGTCGTAGGAATCATCGTTGTTGTTGAGTCATTATCGATGTCAATAAACGTCTTTGTATTCCAATCGGAATGCCATTCGTCCTCATCCGCCATTTTGTTGATTTTTTTAATTTATTTTTTAAGTATTATAATATTCAAAAATTTTCGTCGCTGATTCTCGGAACTATTCGAAAGTTTGTTGTGCAATCACGTCGTAAAACCAGTTATTATAGATATTATCTTCGATTGATTGGAAAATACGTCTTCACAAATACTCTATACGTTTTTATTTATTTATTTTTTTTTTTCGTAAACAATTCAAAGAGAGATTCGTTGATATCAGCGACGCGTGAGCCCTATAATCCCATAATTTATTATCCTCATTCGGATAACAAGAAAGAACGGATTTTTCGTGGGTTTTCTGATGCTTGTAGTTCGATAAGAAGGGCGTATTCCTGCTTTTTTTTTTATCTTTATCCCTTTTTCGCTCTCGTCCCACGCTTCACGCGCCAAGATTACTCACGGCCGTCGCTAGTACGTTAGCAATGAAGTGTATTTACGCCGAAAGAACGTAAGTCGCTCGGTGAAGTTCGGGAGATCCCTTTTCCCTTCGTCGTAAAATCTACCTGAGAGCCTCGGAGGCCATTCATTCAGTCCCAGAACAGTTCCCGATGTCTACCGTTCAAACGCGCAGCGAAGGCGCGTCTTTTCACTCATCAATTTTTTTTTCTCTCGGAAAAAACTGTACTCCTGGGAGTTTTTGGATCTCTCCAGTGTCGTTGCGTCCCTCGCCCTCTACCCGAGAAGGAAGTAACTTTTTTTTTTTTTTCTTTTTTCACCGATCGTAGTTTTTCGACGCCGATAATAACGAAGTAGTATCCTCGTACGCGCAATCGAGGGGGGCGTTGACAAAACTTTCAAAAGTTTTCCATCCAACGGCTAACTGTCGAAAAATGTCTGTGTCCCATCAGGGAAAACCTCGACAAGAGTTCGATCTTATTCTCGACTGACAGTTTCAGTTTTCTTGTGAAATGCGGGGGCAAACCAAACGCGGCGGACAAGGCCGCGCGCGCGCGCACCAAAAATATTATGCTTTTTAACGGCGAAAAAAAAGTGGCGACGAGAAACAACTGTACAGTGAAGTCACTCGATTAAAATTTATGAATTTGTTGAATACGAAAAAAAAAGTGTTTCGTTTGTTTTAACGTTGTTGTTTTAGTGAAGAATAAAGACGCGCAGCTTTGACGATGATTTCCACGTGGCGCCACAACAGTTATGCACACTCTTTACGTTTTATACTCCAAAGTTCGATGTAACAGTGCAGTTGGCACTTAAAGCGAATCGATCAGCGCTTCAACGACCCACATTACAGAAACACGTCGTTGTCCACTGTGACTTACTTTTTTAAAAGTCAAAGTTTATTTTAGTCTATTCGTATTGTCGCGACTTTGGTCGCCGATAGATCGAAGCCTCCTCGGTAAACTGCCTCCTCTCCCGTTCTCTCTCTCGGGAGAGAAAGTCAACGAGTGCTCTTCGATTGTGACTGATGATGGTGAAGTTATTTTATGTATGTTATGTTAATGAAAAAAAAAAAAAGATAAACTACAGTGACTGCGGCTCGGCAGCTGATACGCGACGAAGGGAGAGAATAATCGGTAAACGTTTCGTCAGTATAGTAGCGCAGTTGCCGCCTCACTGATCGAACCACGCGGTCAATCCGAGTTTTGTTTACGATGCTGGGTGTTGGGCTCATAGTTCGGCGGTGGAATCCACAACGTGACTGCGCATGCGCCGTCGCGCTTAAGACAGATTTTTATTTAATTTAGTGCCATGAGCCCTCCATACGACTACCGGTTGATTCTATGACTTCAAGCGATAGCGGACAGAGTCCCTCTTTATTTCAAGAGTATTAAAAAATTCGAGAAAATAAACACGTAAAAAAATAGGTTATGATTTTTATTAATTTCCAACGCCCTTGAATACTCTGAATACAGTGAATGATCGAAAAGCCTCGAGCATTGCCGAAGAATTACGAAATTTGATATAATTGTTGCAATTAACCATAAAAATACATAATTCATTTTTATTGTCTCGATAGCGTGGTATTTTCGGATGTGGAAGTAAAATAGAATGTATAGTACAGCTGTAGCGATTCAATTAAATTTGTACTTTAATCGCTCCGTTCCCTCATTAAATTTCTCATCCGAGAAGAAAAAACTTCCGATCCTATAAATAGACAATAAATTTTGTAGCTAATTAATTTTAGTACAAACAAACCATTGCCTCTATTACCTCAGTAATTAAACGATCATCAGGCTGTAAATCGAACGGTAAGGGTTAAAAGTAACTGTTAACGACCCGAAAGGGATAAATTGTCAAGGGCGATCCGGCAGTCAAATGTGTGCAGTCAATGGCGCCGAAGTTATACCTGACTGGAATCGTAAAAAAACATCAATGTTCAACATTGCGCGCTCTCGCGGGGACAACGACTAAAGCAAATTTATAAATGCGTTACATACAGTTTAATAATCGAATTCCTACTGCCGTTTCAAGGATGCAGGACGCGCGAGAAACAATGGTCGACTCTAACGAAACGCGAGGTGCATTCTTGCGATGAATGCCGATGAACCCTCTCTCTCTCTTTCGAAGTCTTTAGATGTTGCATGTCTGAGCAAATTTGGAGTCCATCCAAACGCAGATGCAACCTAAGAATGATGATCGAACGGCGATCCAACAATAATTTTCAAACTAACGACGAATAAAGCGAAAAAGATCGAAAAAAAAAAACAAAAAAAAAATGTTAATTGACGAAAATGCATACGCGCGGACTAATAAAAAAATTTTCGATTGCAAATATGCAAATGTAAATTCATTTGTATGTAAACTAAGATCGGTTATCGAATGCTATATTTATAAGAAGCATTCCCGGACTTATCTTCGAAAGGCCTATCCATATATAATAACCCCGACAATGGGACCTCGGGGCATTCGAATGTAGCGTGTATAAAAATGATTTAAATAATTTAAACGACGAGTTCAGCGCTTGCATAATAATTGCATTATTATTATGAGACAGCGAGTGCATTCGATCGGCAGTGGAACGAAGTTAATTTAGATGCTTTCAAAGGGAAAAAAATCATTTACCGACGAATTCTATTTGTATATCGGTAATCGTTTATTGAGAGTACCAAAGAACCTTTTTTTTTACCCCCGCATAGCTCGGAACGCTTAGTCGTCCCGGCTGAGACACTCGGAGTCCTCAACATCGTCGTCGGTTCTAACTTCAGATGTATATACTCCCGAAATAAACCACCGTGTTCCGTTCCAAGCCGTGGATACGCCACTCTCAGCGCTTCTACGATCCTCTATAGCGTTAGCTCTTTAGTAGTATCGCTCCCGTAAAGCGCATCGAACTACAGAAACTTTTGCCATTTGATTTCGTGTCTCTCGCTGTATTTATTCGAAGCACGAAGAGGGCCGCGGATAGCATCCCTCTTGATTACTCACAACGTTACATTTGTCTGGTAAATATCGCGAGAGTTCGTTAACAACAGTGATTGTAGATGACGAGAGCAAAATCAGAGGAGCGCGAAGGGCATGTGGTACGATGTGAAGTGTTTGCCGTGTGTTGACCAATGAATGGTCGTGATCGCAGGGATAAATAATTAATTAACGACGGAGCGAACCTTATTTGGGACTTGTGAGAGATTTTTCGAAAGGTCAAGCCTCCCCCGTATTACTCTCGGGGAAAATTGTGAGAATCGTTGCAATGTCGCGTCTATATTGCGTTTCGACGTAATAACCAGGACTTTTGATACGAGTCTCGAATAATCGACCAAACAAACTCTTCTTCGCGATGTATCGGAGCAGACTTTCAATACAGATTATTACGTCTAACTAAACAATAGTTTTCATACAAAACAGGAAGTTTGCGTGGTATTGTTCGGTCCGCGAATGTGTAATAAACTATTTATTTGTTATTTTGAAATTTACACGGCACAACAAACGACATTGGGACATCTATTTTTAACGTTGTCGGAGTGTGCTCCTTACATGGACTTCCGCGCTTCGCGTTCTTCGACTTAATTGAGATTGGAATTTATGCAATTTATTATTAGATAATTCTAACGATAATTCTTTCGAAATTAACATTTGTTTCTTTCATTTCTTTAATTGTAAAAAAAAATTGCTATTGCCGAAAAATTTCGAGTAAAAAATATGAATGGTAAGTCTACCGATACGTCATGGCGTAAGGGGTTAATTAACAGTCATTAAAAATACTTATCGTTAAAAAAGACCGCGACGATGATCAATAAATCCTGCGCCCCCGAAGCCGGTAAAAGTTTTTCTTTATCATCGGTTTTCGTACCCACTACTACCCATGGTGTTTGCCCCACAAATGGCGACGCCACACTCTCAGCTTTGTTGCTATTTGATCGTTCGACGCACATATACACAGACGCAGTTTACATCCGTAGTTGCCAATAAAGTTTTGTAAACGCGATCGTGAGGACAGTGTTGTCAGATAATTATTTTCATTCACAGATGATCGGAAAATGGATAATCCAATAACCGAAAGCCCCAAAGTGGAGGACGAAGAGGAGACAAAACGTGAAAATGAGCCGGAAGCAGAAATTGTAGCGAGTTCGGCATCGGTAGATACACTTACATAACCTGCCTTTTTTAACTCATCGCCCGTTTCAACCCTCTAATTCTCGAATATTATTGACGAAACTTTCACGAATCTTTCATTATCAAATAAAACACCGCTATTTGTATCTAAAAGATAAATATTTATTAATTCACAGCTATTACTTAATTTTGATTCGCCTGTTAATTCGAAAATAAACAAACCAGTTTCTCGTAAATTTGTTAATCTTTTTTAACCAATTCGTTTAATATTCCGCCAATAATTAATTACTTCGAAATTCTTATTACCATTGTTGTAAAATTTTCATTGAATCATTTAGCGTCGAATAGCGAAAATTCATTCATTACAAACTATAGAAATCGATTTAAAAATTCTTTCGCCGTCGATGTTATCCCCCATTAAGGGAATTTATGTTTCCAGCCGCCGCCGATAATCGATTACGAGGCAAAAAAAATAGCGCGCGATGCCAAAGCGAAGCGTAAGGATGAAAAAACCGTTCAGCAAGTATTGAAATCGCTTGACAATTTGAAAAGTCCGGAGGAAAAATTGTCCGCAATGTGTAAAAAGTATTCCGAGCTTTTGCACGAAAACAGACAATTGCAGGGTACGGTAAAGCAATCGGAGAAAAATATAATAATGATTCATCGGGAGAAGGAACAATTTCGTCACGAGAGATCAAAAGCCGTTTTGGCAAAAACGAGAATGGAACAGCTTTGCCGAGAGTTGCAAAAATTGAATAAAGCGCAACAAGAAGAAACAGCTTTGAAGCTCAGAGTCGAGGAGGAGAAACGAAAGGAGATATGTTTCACCTTTCAGAGTGCCTTTGCCGAGATGAACACTCTTACCAATCAGAATAACGAGAAGAGCGCCAAAATGAGAGAAGAAAATTTGGAGATGAGAGAGAAAATAAAATCCGTTAGGGAGCGCATAGAATTAACGGAGACGCAATTGGATAAAGTAAGACAACAGGCAAAATTGGAATTGGAATTGGCGAGAGAAAAACTTGTCAGAGTCACTTTGGAATTAACGTCGGAGAAGGAAGCATTGATGGAGGATAAAAGTCAATTGCTGATGGTAAATATTAATTATTATTCATTAATAGGTTCAATTTTCTTCATTACCTTTAACGATTTTTATTCGTTTTTTCAGAAATTAGCGAAATATCACGTGCGAGTAAAAGAACACGAGGGTACGGAGCAGTTTTTACGAAAGCAGATTAAAATATACGAGGAAAAGTTCGAGGAGTTTAAACGCGACGTCAAGAAGACAACCGAATCGTTGAAAAATTTTAGACCCGAATCGAGAGAGGTGAGTATCGTTCGAGATTTTTTTTTCTTATTTATTAATTAATTTCATAGCTATATATGAAATTTTTTCAAAGAGTAAAAAATATAACAATAATTTAGTGTTCACTATCGACAGTGATTATAATTTCGAATGCGTTAAAAACGCGCGTAATAAAAAAATACAGGATTACTAACGAAATCGTAATTTTCAGATGAAGAAAAAGATGCTGAAGTTAGAAAAGGAAACGGCTTTGTGGAAGCAACGTTGGGAAAAAACGAACGCCGCGGTTCTGCAAATGACCGAAATAAAGGAAAAGCGAGACGCCGAAATGGTAACGCTAAACAACAAGCTTTCGACTCTTCAAGAATTGTGCAAAGCTTTTCAACGCGAGAGAACATCGTTGATAGCGCAGTTGCGCGAGAAAAACGACGGTGTCCAAGTCGATCGGAAGCCCCTGGCCGACGAGAATCGCAAGTCGATGAAACAAGTTGAAAATATATCGAAGGATTGCGAAAAATTGAAAGACAATTTGTCGAAACTCGAAGGTTCGTTGTCGGAGGCCGTGCGCGAAGCGTTCAGAGCGACGGTCTACGAGGAAGAAACCGTCGAAGCGCCGAAGGGAGCCAAAAAATCGGCGAAAAAAACGAAGAATGACAATCGCAAGAAATCGAATCAGAAAAAATCGGAGCAAACATCGGCAAGTGAGGAGATCGAAATAAGCGATACGAAATCGAACGACGATGGGGAGAAGAAGGAATGCGTAAAGGACGATGAAAAAACGGATCAAACGGAGGAGAATAAAATGGAAACTACTGCAGCGGAGATTGCGATTCTCGAGCGTCACGAAACGGTCCTTAAAGATATCGAGAAGGTTCTCGCTGAGCAAGCGATCCTGGAAGCGAAGATCGCTTGCGTAAAGGAATTGGGTAAGTCGATGACGGAAACGAGTGATTCAAAATCCGAATCGCCAATCGACGATAAGGATAATAAAGAACAATCCGAAACACCACCGAGAGATTCACCGGAATCGGAAATCGTCATAATAAACGATAAAGACGTATTAACTTCGGAAACTCTTCATCTCTCTGAATCTCCGGTCGTCGGCGACGAGACGGGTAAAGACACGGAAATTACGGAAAAAATGCAGGAAAGTGATATCGGACTGTCGATAACGGAGTTCGAGATCGTCCATCACGGAGCAGAACCCGATACCGCGACATGCGAAAACGAGTCTATCCCCCTTGCGAAAAACTCGCCAAAAGCAGATGCCAAGCAAATCGAATGTCCCAAATCGACGAAAGATGAATCTCCCGTTATTAGCATTGAATCGGAAAAAAACGAAACTAAACCTGACAATGATAATGAAAAACACAAGGAAGGATCGAAAGTACTGCCGAACGAATCGACTCCGGAAGCCGCGAAGATCGTAGATTCACCGGTACCGGAAGACAATTCGAAGAACGATTCTCCGAGCGTTCAGACTGATGAAAGCAAATCGTTTGACTCCGAAATGAAGGGGAAGGTAACCGAAGCTTAGAGTATTTCTTTTTTTGTTTCTCAATCAAATTTGGTATGTTGAGAGGAAATACTGAAAAAAAAAAAATTCGGGCGATCGGCAGTGTTCAGAGGTTTAACTCGTAAAAACAAAAAGCATAACGATTTCAGCAAGAAAGTTGCGAGAGACATTTTTAACAGTCGATCCCCCACCGTAGTTTAGTGATATAACAATATTATGCATAGGTGATTTAAACTTTATAATACGCTAAAAAAAAAAAGCTTTGTAATAAATTTTCATCTACGATTTGTGATTATTACGATTACTAAAATCAATTATATCCGTAACACAAGTGTTGCACACAATATCCCATACGTCTTTCAGCGGACCGAACGAAACTTTCTCTTTGCAGTTGCAATAACAGCGATTAGCGAGACGATTGTCTTAATCCACCAATTTGCTACATCATTATCAACGCCTGTCGCGATCTTCTCAACAGTTTATGAAGAATCACTGAGTACTTTGAGAATAATGAATAACTACTGTCGAGTTAAACTGCAATTCTATTTTAGTTCGCGATAACTGCAATGGTACTAAAAACAAATCGGTGGCAATTCTTCGATGAGCAATGAAAAAAAAAAAAAACGAACGTTAAATGTTGATATCGATAAGTCGAAAGTTAATGGAACTTCGAAATTAGGAATTTTTAAAAAATGTCCATCACTTGTTTTTTCGATCTTCTCGGACCTCTCGCGGATTGTAAGGATTTCCCCATTCTCGTCGAATATCCAACGTCTCGCGAACATCCCGTTATAGTTTCATTGCGAGTGGGTCATCGTCGTCTTCTTCGGCTCGGGACGGCTTCGTCCGATGTATTACGTGCGTATCGAAGAGCTCTTTGGTAGCCAAGAGATCGCCCCGACGGAACTTAGGTAGGGGACTCGTTTGTCGTGGATACCAGCTGCTTGGTGGGGCCTTATTTCTCGTCCCGTGGAGTTCTCCGACCGCGTGCTTTTCTCGCTTGGACATCAAGCGATATTAGTTGGTCGCGAGCACAAGTTACCCGACGCACGTATACCGGACCAGTCTCGCGAGTCGTATCGACACACTTATAACGCTCCTTTGCGCGTAAAAAACTCGTGACAAACAAATATCGAAAAAGTTACACGAAGGATTCGATATATATATTTTTTTAATTTTCAACGATCGATATGAAGATCTCCACGACTTGGTGTCTCCTCATCGTAGTCGGTACGTAATTATTATTTCATACATTATTTAAATAATTTGGGTTAAAATTTGTACAGAGTTATTTGGCTTTCGATTGGTAAGAAGATCAACGATGTTTCGATCTTTTTCGATAATATACTTCGCCGATGAGATACCTTTTTTTTTAAATTGCATTCGAGATACAAGTGGAACGGCCGCTACAGGTCATATACCGTAAGCCTCGGAATTCTACTCGCGTGCAGTTGCAGTACTTTGACATCTTTTTGACTCATTGAAATTACATAGTTCGATTTTATTATTTTTGTAATACATTTCAGTGTTTTTCAAATCATCGGGTAAAAAATAATTAAATTCAACGGTATATTATTGGGAATTTTTTTTTTTATTGAAAAATATTTTTGGCGCTTCGATAATTTTTTTTCGAATTTTTTACTTATATAAATATTGTACATTGTATTAATAATTTTTTTAACAAACATTCTGCAGTTTGGAGTCTCCATTGGTACATTGGGCACATCGGAAATATAAATACGAATCTTTCTATAAATAAAATCTCGCCTTGTAAAATGCCGATATTATTTTATATATTATTATGATTGATTTTTTTCTCCTTTTTTTTCATTTTTTTTTAATGTATAATTCTTATTCTGTGCTATTTTGACTTTTTATCGACTTCTCGACTGACCGCACCGCTGTCCAGTATAATCTATGATTAATCAATTTTTTCTCTTTCTTTACTCGACTAACAAGACTTTCCATTCATACGGTGTATAGGTAAATCGTACCACGTATCTCTCTTATTTATGCGAAAAAAAAATTCTTTGTATCATACCGAACGTCTTTAGCGTCCGAGGACTGTGACAAGTTAAATGAAAATTGGTTGTCTCTCAATTCATAGTTCGCCAATCCGCTCGCAAAGATTTCAACATAATGAAAATTCATGTGCAGTAACAGTAATAACGGGGAAAAAATAGGCGACAGGCACCAGAAACATTATCCGCAATTTTACAGTTTCCGGTCTTCCGAGACGCGAACGCGTGACGGGGTCTTCCATCGTTCTCGATTACACGAAATTTTAACCGGTTTTCGATGCTACTTGCGGACTTTGTATGTTACACGAATTGCCCGGAAATTATTTTACATTTTACCTGTGGCACGAGCGACTGACAAAACCAATTTTTGCCGAGTGGACATAGTAATTAGTTCGGATTTTTTAATAAGCGAAATCTCATTAACTTTGATGCATCAAAGAAAACGATCTTTTTCGAATTTTTCGTAGTCTCGCGCTTCACTTTCCGTTTGTTTCGCTATTTCTTGCCGCGATAAAGTGCCGATGAAAAGTTGATTTGTCGTTCTTGAAAATAGGTTTGTAATTCGATCGAAAAAAGAAAACCGATATCTGTAAATAAAACGTTTCACAGACGCGTTGCGTGTACAGAAGAAAATAATAGCGTATCGCGGAGGTGAGAGACCGCGGTAAATCGCGGGTTCGTTGTACCATCGGAACGAAAAATGTCCTCAGGCACAGTGTACACCTCACGCAATTTACGTAAACGACGAAAAAGTGTAAAAAAAAAACAGAATAATACGTCGTCACATGATATCAAGTACCGCGAGCGAGAGGACACGAGAGGTTAGAAAGTGCGAAAAGTGTAGCAGCAATGAGTTTGCTATTGCCGGTCGTAAGTCAGGTGGAAAATGGGTCGAGCGAACATCGAAAGTAAATAATAAGCCGCTCGTACATACAACCAAAGTATATAGTACACTTACTTAGAAAGAAATACTTGGAGTGAGAACGCACGACATTTCGTAAAGTGTCGATGCAAAGGGCGTTTCGGAGAGAGAAAAGAAAAAAAATGACTCCATACGTAACAAGAGGCGATTGACGTATTTAAAAATCTTCGGATCGATTACAAAAATGACATTAATAGCTATATACGAATTTCACTCGTCGTGGATAATAATTAATAATTATCTTGATTCGTATTTCTCGTGTCGAGGGTGAGACTTACGTTACACCTAATTTTTTTTAATTTTATTAATCTCTCTTCCTACCTTCCCGCATTTAACGTAACATCGCGAAATGAAACAGAAAGGTGTTATTATAATTTGCACTATTAAATTTAATTGAACGTTTGGAAAAATTTCGAGAAAATATAGCGTGTTTGCGAACGAGCGAATGTCTTCATGGAATTTTTTTTTCTCGGCCCTCTGTCACGTGATTTAATTAAATTCATACGTGACAAACGTGCAGTTGTTGTACGGGATTATTGTAATGTACGTACGCGTGACGAATCAGGTCAACGGATCTACGTTAATATATTTTACTAGAATTCAGTGACTTTCTAGTTAGTTTCAACGATGAGATGTACTGTTACCTCGTTTCGTTGGTTAGTCGCGAATTAATGAGGAAAAAAACAAAAAAAAAAAAATTCGCGTTCGAAAGATTCGAAATAATAACAATCGTCGAATCAATGAGTCCCTCGTTCTTGTCGATATTAAACTTTTAATTTCTACAAGTTCTTTCGTAAAAAAAAATTTGATTGCCGCGCCAGAAATCCAGCTAAATCACTCAATCGACATTGATTTCAACGACCTTTCACGTGGTTCGAAGGTGTTAGAGTTTCGAAAGAGAATTCTCTCGTCGCACGCGAGAGTCTTTCCACACATTCTTTCATTTCGTTTTTTTTTTTTACCTTACACTTTAAACGCTAATAAGTCAAATCAACGTGACAAAACGAAATAAAAAAACATCGCGAGATCGAAAGAATAGTTAATTTGCGTGTATAATATCGGCTCGTTGGAAATTAACGGAACGACGATGAGGACAGAGAGGCTGTAAAATAATTTCGGAATGACCGCTCGAAGCTCGGCGTTGTGGGTCGAGAGTCACAGCTCAACGATGGGTTCGGCCATTTCGAAGCCCACACTGTGATGGCACTCGTTGGTTTCGAACGAAGTGGGTCACTAGGCTACTCAGACCCAATGAGGCACGTCACACCGGCGTTCCACAGTACCCCATCCGGGAATTATACTCGTTCTTTTAACGCTTTATCATTGTGGAAGGACCGGACCTGTACCGGTATTTTCTTCGAAGGACACGCGGAAGTTCGGACGAATTTACCGATACGTTTACCGCGAGGCGGAGAACGAAAAATTATATTTCAATTGTTCTAAACTATTCACATATGATTTTCGATTCTATATAAATAAACATGAGAAAATAAAACGTTACATTTGTTTTCGGCAAAAAATCGTTTTTTTTTCGTAATTTTTATTACGAAATATAAATATTGAAAAAAAAAAAATGTTATTAAAAATTTGTAAAAAATTCTTCTGAAAATTATTTCTTTCGAGATATAAAAACAAATTGGTTATTATTCGGTGATTCGTTGTCAAATGAAGCGGATGGCAATTCCGGATTTCCGTTGCGTCCGGCTTTTCTCTTTCGCGCAACAGCGTTCATTCATTCTCGGGGAATGTGTTTAAAAAAATGAAAATAAAACGAAACGACCGAACTGAATCCTGATGACCGCATACTTGCATCGTACGAGAGATACCCAATTTCTCTTTCCCACAAGCCGTATGGGATACTATAATATATGATGATTAACGGGAAAACCGCAAAGGAGGTGACTGCGCGCGACGAGTTTGTCGCCCACGTTGACCATAGCTATTTTTTCTTTCGCCGAAACGTAGAGAAAAACTCGTCCCGCAAATAGTATGAAACCTTAGACTTCGTATTATTTACTATAAAGTTTAATTTATATTTACCGTACGCTACTTATTATTATATTACATAGAATCGAAAGGTTCGCTGCTCGGATTTTCGAAGACCCGATTTAATGTGAAACTATAAAGAGCGAAGTCTCGTTATACATCACTGTCATTCCGTAATTAGTATAGCTGCCTATCATCGGTACGAGAATTATCATTCAGGCGTAACTCGTGTAGCGACGAAAAGGAAAATCGCTTTCTCTCTTTCCGCGATAGCAGCTATTCACGCAAGTAGTTTTCACGTTTCACATCGATCATCCGACAAAAGGACAGATGACAGAAAAATGAAATTGATTAACGACCAAAAACAGTATAAACGAAAAAAGAAGGAACGAAAGAAGCCTAAAAAAGATCGATAGCACAGAATACCGATTAATTTGTTTCGCGATTGAATTAAAACGAAAATCAAAATACAAAAAGGCTTTGCGACGAGAGAAAAAAAAATCGTATTTCCCGACTGTTTCTAGGCTTCACGTGGCGGGAGACGATAGGCACATGTGTCCTGGAATCGGATTTTGGTTTCACGCTTAACTGCGCCTTCAAAAAATCCGGACTCTTCCGCGTACGAAATCTCGGTGGTGTCAAAGGTTACGTCGGCCTCGGTGAGTGTCCGATAAAAAAAAAAAAAAAAAATCAATAATACGAATCATTCGGAATGAATCGCTGCGTAAATTGTCAGTTCTAAACAAACCTGTCGATCGATTGATTCGCGCGAGAAAAGGTTATTGCGAGTGTTGCCCTCGAGGGACGGATGACCTTGAAACCCGAACATTCAAGGCCACGCCGTCGAGATTCGGTTCGCGGGGAAGTTTCCTCTCGCGGCCCCCATCGAGTTTCGACTCGCGTGGAAGTCCCCCCTCCCCACCTCCGTCGCTGTTTACTCGATCTTTCTTCGTCGTTCGCGTCCGTTCGTTTTTCACGTGTGGAAGAGGTCAACGTTTCTCTCGAATATGCATTATCGTATAACGAGTATGCAAGATTATGACACTATTATGCTAAGGAGTTAATCCTCGCGACGAAATGGGTGCCAAGTCCAAAAAATTATACTCATGCATCTTTTCGAGATTAGAAACTCTCGAAGTCTCGTGTACAAAACGTTTATTCCTCTTATTCTTTTTTTCACGCCTCTGTTTCTATTCTCGTCGCGTACGTAGTTTTCTAATTTATACACACGCATGCATTGGGTTCATTGTGCCGGACTTTGAGTTAAATTTGAGGTTAAGAAAAAAAAATGTTACGAAAAGAAAAAAAATTGCACAAAAAAATGAATAAATTAGCGAATTTAACTCGAGGTCCTTGGGATACTAAAACTCTACAGGTTGCACGTGATGAAATAATACATCGCTGTGAATTTATTAAGATTCATTAAATGCGCGATCATGACGATCCGTCTCGACGTTTGTCGATATAAGGTGTTCGAGAAAGTTGTACATTTTGCCGAAGGCGTGTTAATAACGAAAAAAAAATACAAAAATTGCACGGTGTTGAGGGCAAAGATTAGACAGACGCGCGAGAGGGGTCGAGAGGCTCTTTTGCAGCTGTGCATTTATCACGTAGTACGGGGGTTTGGGTAACTGCTCGATGTAAAATATCTATATATACATATAGATACGCTAAACGCTATATATGCATATAGCGTTTACGATGTATACATGCATATGCGGGTACGTACGTTAAACTCCGCAACGATCCTTACAAGCGTTAGAAACCTCACAATAGTCGTGTACTATCGTCGAGTGTATTGGCAATTAATGGGATGCGCGTAGATGCTACGCGCAAACACTGTACCGGCATCGATGAACCGCCTCTCTCGACTACCACCACGCGTGCATACGTCGCGTTATACGTTACGACAGAACAGAGTTTTGCTCTCTGGCCTACTTTCATAACGCATCATACACCGAAAAAAAAATGTATATACGAAGACAACGTCGATATATTTTTCACATTATTTATTCCATCACCTTGGCCTGATCTCTCAGCTTGTAGAAAAAGCTCGCGCAGCATCTTTCCGATTGTCGTCATAGAGACACGTGCGCGAGAGCCCTTGCGGGGAATTTTTTTTTTATCTATTATTTACGCTTGTCATTCGACGCGAGGACGCGTCGAAGAAGGAAGGATGTACTTTGAGAGTAAAATGATTGTGCGTTTCGCAGGATTTTCCGTCGGCGATGAACTCGGATTCCGCGAATCACTGTCGAATCTCGAGAGTAGCAAGAGGCGAAGTGTTCAAACGAGAGGAAACGGATTATCAGCTGGATTTACCAACGGGGTAAGTCAACAATTATTTTTAATTAACTCATTAATTTTTAATGTCTTTAATTGACACAGTTGGTCATTTTTTCTTTCGAAATAACGAATGAATTATGATCTTTTTTTTTATTAAAAATCAATATTAAGGTGATAAATGCCGAAAATAATTCGTTTTTGCTTCCGGCGTCAGTTTTCGGAAAAAAAATATTGAATGGCAAACAAAATAAATCGCGTATTTGTTGATCGCCGAAAAAAAAAAAATTATGAAGCATTTCGTATTGTCCCAAAATTCAACGAGTTTTGTTTCTCGAGGGAGTTATCGGTATTCCTTTGTGTATAAAAATTTCCAACGCGGCTTCGACCGCTTTAACCAGATTGACCGCTTCCACTACGACGAGAGAGTCTCTCATTCAATTCGTCTGTTGCTTGTCTTCTGCGCGGCAAAACAGAGTTTACCTCAAAGTCCGGTTAATCCCAAGTGAGCGAACTGTTCTACGGCTATCGCAAGGCTGGTTACTGGACTACTTTCATTTTATATCGCGAGCGCATAAAGTGCAACTCGTAGAATCTTAAGTACAGTAGTATTCGCGTTATCCGGATGGAATGTTGAGAAAAATAAAGTCTTATAGAAAACGATTTGACGCGCAAATCGATGCGAAATGTGCCGTTGTGTTTCGGAGCGATAAACGCGGAGATACTTCTGCGCGATAAATAGCATTGTAACTGTTTGCTCAACGCTGCCAATCTCCCGAGAGACAGCCGTAGAATTAACTCATCGTCATTGCGGCCACATTGCTGTATCATTCGTCTATTATAATAATTCAATAAACTCGACTCGAAGTTACGCGTAATTCGATAGACACACGTTTCTCCGATTACATAGAGACGTTAACACTTTTAACGTCTAGAGAAAGGGGTTGTTACGCTCGCATATTCGTGACTCTTCTCGTGAATTGCTGACGGCGAGGATGAAAGTGCCGATCAAACGGAACGAGTTCGCTTCCTCGGCGCTACTTTGCCTTTTCAATATATATCGATATATATATGTACGCAATAGTCGAAGGAGAGTCGAATTATGATATATATACATATGTATATAAAATAAATATATATATACAAACCTTATAATTTTATATAAACGATACGCCGTCCGATATCCCGAGGTCTTGAAAAACGGATCGGAGGTAATCTACTTTTTTGTCATTGCGTGTTAATTGCAATAATCGTGTACAATTACATCTCCGATAATCGTTGGTTACTTGCGCAGTGTTAAATATGATACATCAGCAATAAGATACACAGAACCGTAGAATGGAGTTTGTCAATAGAATTAGCTAATCGATGAATTTCAATACCATTTTTTTTTTTTAATATTACGATGATGATTAATGAAGGTGATAGCGGTCGGATTAATTCGCATATCATTAAATGACTTTATATTTCGTGAATAAAATTAATCGTTTTTTTTTTACTATTCACGCGACAAGGCTACAGTTAAGAGAGAAGACAGTAATCGCGGAATTAGTCAAGGAACACGAGTGTTGCCGCCTTTCAAACCGCTGCCGTCGGGAGCATCGCGTCCGATGGCACAACAACCCGAACGTCAGAGGCTTGTCGTGCAGCACAACTCGACAGCCTTGAGGACCGTACCGGCTCCGTCCTTCGAATCGATTCAGCAACAGGAGGCCGCGATGCGCAAGCAGCAACAACAGAAACAAACGCAATTGCAAGCGCAACAGGCGCAAGCAAAAGCTCAACAGATCCAAATGCAGGCGCAGCAAGAAGCGCAACTGAGACAACAACAGAGAAATCAGCAAGAGGCACTCGCGTTACAGATGCTGAAACAGCAACGTCTTCAGCAACAAGAAGCTATGAGGCAACAGGCGATGAAGAAATTGGCGCAACAAAATGCTCAACAGCAAATTCTCGCATTTCAGACTAAGAGAGTTCAGGTGATTATTCATTTTATTCCGAGTTAAAACGATTCGTACGGAATGTTAAAAATACTTTGATCCCATTAACTTAAACGTTTTATACGTTTTTAATGAGTCAATAAATTTTTTTGCGCATTTTTTTATAATCTGTTCGTATAGACGATGATTTTTTTTTCCTTTTTTCGAAGTATTTTTTTCTAATAAAAAAAAAAAAATATTAGTAATAGTAATTATTATTGTTATTGATTGATCATTTTTTTTTTTTCGGAGTTTTGAAGAGATGAGTATTTTATTTTGGGTTTTTTTTTTATGTCAACAGGGATCGCAGTCAACAAGTCCACTCGCCGAGTCTCCGGTTTACATGCACAAGATGCCTAATACAGTGTCCACGAGCATTGGTACGAATGCCGACGTAATTGCGCAACGAAAACCCGTGGCGGTTGTAATGGCCGATAGTGGTTTGCCGGCATTTGTAGCAATGCCACAATCCTCCGCTCAGCTGACCGACAGAATAAGCAATAGTCCGACACTTCTCGAGGACTCTGTTAACGAAGTATCAAAAGACGAATACGCAACTGTAAGAATCTTAACGATTGTGAATTCTCTTTTCTCGATTACTTCCGAAAAATTCTACAGATTCATATAATTTTATTCTTTTTTTTTTAGTTATCACTTCCCAGCGAAGAAGCCGCAGCTTCCGTTAACGGATTGACTCTCCAATCTCTGAATCCAATGGCAGCCGCCGAATCGTTCAATTCGGTTGCACAGCAGCAAAACGAAAAACGGCAGTCGACGCAATATGTACCGTCGTTGGCGCCGATTCAGGGAATGGAAACTTCGCTCAAAGCACTCGCCGAAGCCAGCAATATCACTCTTGAAGCTCTCGAAGCCGCAATTTTGTTGAGACAACAACAACTGATGGAGAAACACGAAGACAAAACCACAACTACTACTACCACTACTCAGACTCCCGTTAAAAAGTGAGATTTCGTTTCTTCGTTTAGCAAATTTCCCGCAACCCGTGAGACGATTTTGATGAAAGAAATTTTTTTTACGCAGCTACAATAGCGGAGGAATCACCAAAGTTATGAACGCACCGAGAGAGTATTATCCCAATGGATACGACAAGAATTTCGACGACAATTTTGCCAGCCGCGTCGATTTGCCCGATACGAGTTTTTATTGCGGCGACCAGAAACATTTTCCGGGATTGTACGCCGACGAAGATCTCGGATGCATGGTAAATATTTTTTTCGGGCTTTGGACAGAGTTACTTTTATTTACGATTCGTAATGTATGTTCTGTAATCGGTTTTTTATCGATTCTCATTGATTTATCAAAGAAAATATTACGTTCTTAACTTGTAAAAAGAATAATAAACGAAAATGGTTCGTCAGGTTTTCCACGTTTGCGCGCTGACCGACGAAGGATTGATAATGAAGAGTTTCCTGTGTCCGGAATCAACGCTCTTCGATCAAACGATTCTAAAGTGCAACTGGTGGTTCTATGTCGACTGCAAGTCATCGAGAAATCTCTACGATAGCAATATCCCGATAAGTAAGAGTTATCAGCTAATGAAAGCTCTGGCATTCTTCTCGGCTTACAAAAATCACGACAACAGTACGGGTCAAGCAACGGAAGTCGAGGAATCTTGAAGATTTCCTTCAACGATACTGAAGCATCGAAAAAAAATGACTGCAAAAATCGCTCAACAAAAAATAAATCGTAAGGATACCGCTCAACGAATCCTCGCACCGAATTTAGACAATTTTATGTGAAAAAAAACGCAAAAAAACAAATCAAATAGGCAACTGCGGACATTAGCTAAATAGCTATTAGAAAGTCTCGGAGAACATATTTCTTAATTGATTCTCGAGGCGCGCTGAGGCTCTTGCCTTATACTTTAAGTTTTGTACATATAAAGATATAATTTATTTCATTTAAATTGTAAATATCATAACGCGGGTTTAATAATGACGGAGATTAGTACGGGGGATGTTCCCAGTGTCGCCAGTATCGAGTATATGTGTTAAACTCCGATAAGTTTATTTTCTTAATACTTTGCAGAGTCCAACGCCGTACACGATACTGAATGCGTGCACTCTGAGACATAATAATAACGATGATAGTTAAAAAGTAAAATAGACGATATATATAAGTTATTTTATACGCTGTATGAATGAGATATAATTTATACGAAATATCAACTACGTTCTCTACATATTTACACCTCTGAAATTTTACTCAGATTTCGATTTTTTTTCTTTCCCCCTTTTTTTTTCTTTTTTTTTCTCTATTCCATTTCTTCCCATCGCGATCGCGAACAAGAGGCGCAACAGATTTTACGATAAAATGGATAAATGCAGAGTCGCGCTTGCGTCACTAAAACGCAATTCGGCATATTGTCCTTACAGCCCTTGTCTCCGGATACTACGAAATTAAAAAGAAAAAAATGTAAGTTTAAGAAAAATTCACCGATTTTAGTATTCTTCGAGATTAAAATTTACCATTTGTCGCTACCGGATCGTTCTGAATGTTTCTCGATCTCGTTGATCCCTCACCGTCGCGAAGTTCCACTGTATTTCTGCACGGATAATCGTTGCAACTTATTCTCGAATTTGGACGTTCGGTATCATTGCAACGATATGCAAATTCTTCGATCGAATGACCATTGGGATTCAGACATTTGACTTCGCGGCTCTGAACGCCGGTACCGCACGATCGTGAGCACTGAGAAATAAATGAAAAATATCGTGCAGATCATTTTTAAAATTCATTATATCTCAAAATACCGGAGAAAAAATTATTACAACTCCACGAGAGTTTCTTCCTGCGAACTTAACATTTTTTTTTTATTATCAATAAAACGATAAAAAAATCTCATCAGTTTCATACAAACTTAAAAAAAAAAATTATTGTCCTCGCAAAATAAATAACGAAATAATTCGCGATACTTCGAGAGTTAAAAAAAACAAATTTATTAAAATTACCTCAGTCCAGTCGGAAGTATACCAAGTCGACTGACACGGTGGTCCGCGACAAGGTTTTCTCGTCTCCGGTTTAATCGCCGGACAATTCATATCCAGAACCATTCGCAGCGAACCTTGAATAGTCGTGACGCAAACGGCTTCTCTCGTTTGTTCTCCCACGTCGCAGGTCGTCGAGCACTTTAGCGAAAAAAAAAAAAAACATTCGTAAAACAACAAATATCGCGGTTACAAATTCGGTATAATGGTTCTATTCGTGTATTTGCGTATGTAACAAACTTGTGTCCAGGGGCCCGTGAACCATTGACCACTGCAGGTCTTGTCGCTCGAACAGGTTCTCTCCGATTCCGGACGCGTATCCCTGTCGCACTTATCATCGTCCTTTCTCTCGTTTTTTTTTATAATCGCATCGACATAGTCGTTCGACTCGTCGCTGACACACATAACTTTGCGCGTCTGAAAACCAGTGCCACATTCCGCGGAACACTGTAAAAACGATTAGGAATGTCGAGTTATTATTTGTTTCATACTTGAATTTCGAAAAATGGAAAAAAACAAAATTTTTAAGTATGAAAAAAAGATTTGTTTTTGAGAAAATTAAACCACCTGTTGTGACCATTCCGTGTGGAGCCAACGAGACTTTCGATTATCGATAATGGCATTCGTGCGCCGAGAATCCGAGCAATCGGCCAAATTGCAAGATTCTTCGTTAGCCGGCATATCGGCGAAAGAACACGAACGATCGCGAGTTATGCAAGTAACGGATCGGGTTCTCTTGCCAAATCCACAAGACGCCGAGCACTGGGAATAAAGAAATTTTCGTATGTGAGGAAAAAAAACATGTAAGCCGTTTTTTTTCTTCTGATTTTGTATATTTTTTTTTTTTTCGTGAGTTAAAAATATTATCATTACCGATGACCATTTTCCGACGTCCCAGCGTGGCGTAACGTTCGAAGTTTTCGAAGTATCGATAAAAGTTGAGTCGTCTTCGCAAGTTGGCATTATGCAAACTTCCTTTTCGGGCGATGGCTTCGGATCCCTACACGCTCTGTCGACTACTCTTACGATCCACGATTTGCCATTATTGTTCGTCACTTCATCTACGCATTCGTAATCACGAGTTCGAAAACCAGTGCCGCAGGAGACGGAACATTTGGTCCATATATCCAATCGCCATCTCAAAAAATAATTTCCTTTCATTACTTCGTATTACGTGAAGAAAATTCATCAGAGTGAAAATTTCAGTGACTGATATTTACTCGAAAAAGTCTTTGAATCAAAATGGCCAATTGGCAAAATCACTGCGATCGACGTAAAAATTAGTTATTGATTAATTACAATTATTCATAAGTAATCGAATCTCTGAATTGCAGCATATTAAAATCCGCATTTTTTTTTGATAATTTATGCCGAAAAAAAAAATCAATAATTTTCAACTTTTCCAAATCACTCGAAATTTTAATCCAAATGATTTATTAATCAATTAATTATGATTACTTTGGAGAACAAGGAAAATCGTTGCATGGAGTTTGCACTTCCGGTGGTTTGTCCAAACCGTGACATCGCTTCGTGGGTACCTGCGATTGGTTGTGTTCCCGAATGCAGACGTATATTTTCGTTTGAACACCTTTTCGACAAGATAGTCGCGTTTAATAACCTTTTCACAAAATTGTATTCATAATTGACTGAATTATCATTATTCGAACGAACCACCGCCGCAGGATTTGCTGCAAGTCGTAAAACCGTGTGGTCTCCAGGCGAACTTTCGTTTCCGGTATCTCTTGACCGGCGGCGCCAACGCTTCGTCGCCGATCATTCGCAAATGATTTTTCGCTTGGACTCGACTTACGCGATCTTTTGTGCCTCCGGGCGCGAAAAATCGATAGACGACCCCCGAATTCGGCTCTTGATACAAAAGCTGTTGCGAAGTAAAAAAAAAAAATGAATTTATCTCTCAAAAAAAAAAAAAAAAAAGAGACCGTTAAAATCCGTTATTCTGCAAATGGAAATGACGTAAAGATGTTTTTAAGCGCTAACCATAACGTCAATCGGTTCCCGCAACGGTCCGATAGCCGTGAACCCCTCCAATTGTTGCGCCGTTTGACGACGGTAAATGAAACTCGTGCCGGCGGCCTTGTAAATTCCCGACGAGTTTATACTGTAGTTTCCGTTAAACAAAAATTTTCCATCTTGCAGTCGCACGGCTGTTGAGAACAAGTGAAAATAATGATAATAATAATAATACGTCCCTCAGAATAAATAATAATAACAATAATGCGGCTTCGTACATTCCCGACGAGTTTATACTGTGGTTTCCGTTAAACAAAAAAATGTCACCTTGCAGTTGCACGGCTGTTGAGAAAAATTTTTAAAAAATAATAATAATAATTCGTAGTAAAAAAAAAAGTCGACTTTCACGAACTGTCCGAACGTTAATCAGCAACGATTATATATTTTAGCCGATTTTACGACAATTCGATGCGTCTTGCGAAATAAGGAAAATTATTACTTCCCGAAAAGATTATCGACGCCGAGTATCGATATCGCTTTCTCGCGCAACGAAACGGTAAATAAATTATTGTAATCATTGCTCCAAAGAAATGTACCGAGTTAAATTGTGAAACAGACTTGCCGGTTATCGATATATGTATATATGTTTTCGATATGCAAATAAGAAAATCTTACGAACGCGATAAACATTGACACAAATATTTCTTAGAAGTGTAAATAATCGTGAAATTATCGATCTAAGCCGATAGTTTATTCGACCGATTCGGGATGCAATTTTCTGTGATCGAAGATCCATGTAAATCGAGATACGAAATCGAACGTAATACCTAAATTAATGAACATACGCCGTTACTCCCGAGTTTGTTTCAGTTTATATATTTACCTAAATAGTTGTTAGTGTGTCTGAGTTCTGAGACATTCAAGTTCGAGGCGCCGATCGGTATGGTTGCGACTAAATGATAGCCGGGATCCAGCGTCGGTTCGGTGAATATTCCATCGATCAGATGAGCTTCTGCAGTCGTCAGAGCCTGAAATGTTTTTTTTTTTTTTTTTTTTTTTTTTTACGAGTCGATTGTATTTGAGATCGGAAGATAAACCGCGTTTTCGATCGTCGGCATAAACGTGCCTCGCAACCCCTTCTCGTTTGCGATCGGCAATTATTCCCAACAATCCGATTATTTCCTTTAAGCTGAAACGTGCCGCCGCTTCATTTGTTATTCATAGACGCAAAAAAGATTATACCGACGATTGCAAAGGGTCGCGTAAAATCGTTTTGCAACAACGGTGAAAGGTATACTTTACATATAAAGCCACAAACCAAATACGGATTGATTAACGATTTTCACAATGCACACATTACGAATGACCGGCATTGATTGCCCGCGAGTTTTAATGATCTCGGCAAATCATCGAACGCCCGAGGAGACAATAATAACTTCCTCGGTGACTATAAAACTCGCCGCAATCTTAGGCGATTGCAGTCGCGTGTACTTGAGGCGAAATGGAAAGTCGCGCGCGGAATGATTTGTTCGAACTTAAGGTTTGCGTAGACTGTCGCGCTTAGGGGTTAAGAAATTATAACTGTGTAAATCCGCGCGGCGCACCAGCTGAGCAGAGAAATTTTCAAACACGGGAGACTCTTGTGAACAAAACACAAGATAATCCAGCAATGGATTCACGACTTCTCGGGACAGAGGATGAGAGAGGCTGCTATAGCTTATCCGTAGTCTAACGCGGCCCCGAGAGACGCTTTGGAAATGAAATTTATTGAGCTTTATTTTTAGTTCGGCTTATTAGATTTTTTCTTTTCTTCTACTAAAGTTAGACGCGCGTCTCGTCGCGGAAGAAGCGTAGAAATAATGGTTCGAAAAACATCGATATTTTTTATCGTTGAGAAAAAAAAAACATAATTCGATCGATAAAATGACGAATCGATAACCAATTATTATTATTATTATTATTTTAATTCCGATATCGATTTTTTTTCTTTTTTTATTTTCCGTACCCAATCGATCGAACTATTGCGCCAGCTATATAAAAAAAGAATTTTAATTGACCAGATATCGCGACGATAACAGCGTCTCTTTAACTTGTGCCTCACGTAGATCGTCGCGCACGAAAAATGCTCGCATAACACGCACGGGGCATACCTCGTGTTCAAAACGATCTTAACGTTTTGTTATCTGAATGAGCAAACAACTGAGCGATTATTATACGATTCTGATGTACCGGGTTAACACGCCGATGTAACGACGCTCGTCCGGCATTTTGCCACGACGCGAAATGAGCGCAGATGAAAAATTTATGCGATCGAAATTTATGAGAAAATTTAACAAAACGTTTTCACGAATTCGAGAGGAACGCGAATGCTTTGACACGTGTGTACAAAGATTTAGGCAACGAGTTTATTTGACTCAGAGACTCACGCCTTCCGCATCGCTTTACTTATCTATATATATGTATATATATGCTGTGCACGTATATATGTATATATATACTCGTTTGTAGGCATTTCTCGGTCTCCAAAGCTAACAAATTATCGTTTCCTCCCGTCTCGCAACGCTTTCAAAGCTCAGACTGCCACGCGACACACACACACCGGTGGATAATGAATTTTCCTTTCTGTGACATTACCCCGAGGGCCACGCGCTACCTAATTGCCTCGTCGAGTTCAGAAGATTCTCATCGGTCACAGAGCAATTATAAATGGATCGTTGGGCGGTTAATTTGCCGCAACGCAAAGTAATCGACGATAAGTGACAAATAAACTTTTTTTTTTTTTTTTAATATAAATGCACAGATCTCTTACCATAAAATAAAAATATGCCAGTAGAATAAACATTCGTCTATCCATGTTGACGTAAACGTTATTTTCGTCACCCATTTTTAACACTGCACAACACGCACTGTTTAACACATATTTTTAGATTTTTTTTTTTAATCCACAAGAGCGGAAACTTGCAGCCTGTATTTTTATTGTTTTGTCGATCATTCGTTCGCGATATCGGACAGCGGCGTCTCCCGTTCTAAATTACAAGGCCGATCATGCACAGAGGCAACAGACGCGATGTGCACCTGCGATAATTTCGCTAACTCGTCCCTTCTCGTGTTTTAATCGCGAGTCACGAGAAACGATCATTTTACAATTTTTCGAGAAATTTACGAAGCAAATATTATTCGAACGATTTTTTGAGAAAATTTTAAAAAATTTTGAACGACAGAATTTTATAATCGCGTTTGCGGGATCGAATGAGTTTTTTTTTTTTTTGCCGATGCAGTTACGCGATGTGGAATGCGAGCGCGAGCTGCGCGATGATATTGAAAGAAGAATAGAATCCAATGTCACAGCCGTAGCAACACGTCCGTTTGTCGGTTTAAGGTGGAGAATCCCCCCGAGGAGTCTCGAGTTACGTAGATTAGCGAGTTGGAAAAAGCGAGACGATTGGTGAAGCCAATCGGTCACACGAACGCGAAAGCGGCCCGATAGTCGAGAGAGTAAAGGAAGAGGAGAAGCGCCCCGTCCGTTCGTTACGACCGAATCTACTCGAGTGCCACGAGCCGGTATCCTTCGTGCCTCTCCTCACTATATCTCTGTCCGCGCGTTCGAGTAAAAGCAGAAAGCACAGAGTCGTAGAGGTCTAATGAAATGGGAAATAGCGATCTAAACTGATAGCCGCGGCGCCTCTCGACGATTCTGTCGTAACGAGACAGATGTAACTACTGACTATAATATCCCTCCGGCACTGTCTCGCAGAAGTATCGCCGCTGTGTTTTATCTACAAGTACAGTTGTCAACGATCTTGTATACACGAATTTTAATCTCGAGGTGAGTATATACACGAAAGATACACATCGAGTTCGGAACAAAAAAAAAAAGAATTTCTCAATTCTTTTTTTATCATTGCAGTAAAAAATTACGAGCGATAAAAAAAAGGGTTATGCAATTATTTTTATTATTTTTTATCGCTGACATTTTTTTTCGGTTTTTAGTGAAATGAAAAAAAAGGGGAAAGATCTGTTTTCGTGTTTAAATCGTATGGGATATAAGCTTTCGAGAGTAAAATTTAATTTAATTTTTTGTTTTTTAATAATTGGAGTAAAAAATAAAAAGACGATAACGTTGGTATTTCGTGCTAAAAAAATCGTATCAGATTCGTATCGCTCGATGAAGGATCAAAGTCTTTGATAAATCCTTTTTTTATTATTATTGCAGTAAAAAGTTACGAGGAATAAAAAATAAATTTTGTTAAGTAACGTCTATCGCAGAGATTTCATTTTCACCTTCGGAAGACGTGAAAAAAAACAGCTGAAAATTTGGTGTTTAAATTACGGCGGATATAAACGCTTGAGAATAAAAATCCATAGTTTTTTTGTTCCTCAATAATGCAATAAAAAATAGAATAAAAAAATTCTATCAGATAATAATCGGTTGATTAAGAATTTCTTTGATGAATTTATATCGGAGCTCTCGTCGTGTTTACAAAATTATTACGCTGCGTACTATTGATAGAACTATGCAGAAATGGCACGAGAAAATTCGGTATTTCGATCCTTCGTGTCGGCGTCTCAACGGTGTGGATAACCTTCGATCTTATTAGTTTGGTAAAAAGCCATCTGGCTTCAGAGTCTTTAAACTGCGTACGATAACTATACAACAGACCGGCCGAACGCGCGCGGCAAACGCACGCACGCACTTGGGCCACGCGATCGCGAGAGTTCCCCGAGAGAGAATGAGAGAAAGAATCGAGAGAGAGAAAAGGCACGAAGGTGTCCTAAAGCGAGTCACCGATATCCGACTAGCGTCGGCCGTTCGCGGAGGATCCACTTTATAGTACCCCTCTCGGGATAACCCCTTTCATCCCCTCTCGCGCGCTCGTCAAGGTGCACTCGCTATAACAAACCGCGTGACGCGTCGTCGTCACCGTTCCAGCATAAACTTTTGACCAAATACATTTTTTTTTTCATAAATCAACCGGAAGTCTCTTGCACGAGTCTCTCTCAACCGAACGAAAAAAAAAGAAAAATAAAAGTTCGAAGAATTTCGCCTAATTTTAGTTCACCAAAACGCACGAGAAAAAAAAACTCTCGCGAGTGAGTGAGCATCAAAAGCGTCGAAAAACGATGACGTGAGCCGATTTCTGGCAAATTCTTTTCTCGGTACTCGAAACTCCGAGCGATAATATCACGATATCTTGAACTCTTATTTGTACGATGGCAGGAAAAAAAAATAATAAAAAATACAAATATACGGTGCTCCATTAATTCGCGAACTTTATTGACTTACCGGCAAAAAAACTTGCGATTTTTTTATTATTATTTTTTTCCGTTTTTTTTTTACGCACCTCCTCGGTTATGCGAGTTGAATGTATATATTTATGGGTATAGTAAATCGTTCGCGTTGTCTTAAAAAAATAAGAGAAGCTTCAAAGAACGTTCTTTGTTGTTTTTAATTTATTTTCCGAAGTGTTGTTTTTTTTTTTCGCGGAAAACATACAGGTGCAGAATACCTCGAGATACGCGTAACCAGGCGTTATATTAGATTCGTGTGAAGTTTGTTATGGATAAGTAAACGCAACGTTGGACCATTAATTTATAACCCGCGAGCTTTTGACAACGGGGGAGCGATTAAGTTGACGTATCGTCCGTTTGCATTCGGGACAACGCGAGAGAGAGGGAGCCGCATCCACCACAAGTTTTAACGGGGAAAACGAGAGAAAGGAAGATCGAAGCAGAGAGCTTATTTTAAGACCCGTGTGTGCTGTGCAGCCTTTCGAATAGTCTTTTCAACGGTGCGCGTGGAACGCATCCACTGAAACGCGTTGCATACACAGAGGAAGAAGAAGCACTGATGGGTTAGTCGGACTCTTGTCTCTCGTCCGAAGTCGTCTTTCCTTCCATTAGCGCCACCTGAAAGTCCGCATCCAGCACGCTTCGGGTTTTGTCCGACGCCCGAGTAAGATCAGTCGAGAGATGACGATAATGTAAGCGTTTTCAAAACAGCGTGAAAAACAAGTCAACGGAATGCTTTCACATCGAAGGCTCTGTACCGAAGTTGACCGTCGATAAAAAAAAAAAAAAAAAAAAAAAAAAGGACACACCCCAATGGTCATCGTTCGAGCTCCGGCGGGTCGCCCATTCACGATAAAGTCAACTCTCGGCACTCAGCCTCTCGGAGACCGCGTTGACGAAGGAATTCTCATTCTTCGTGAAAGCTTCGAGAATCTCTCGAACGCTTCCGGGATCTTTTGTCAATGAAGAGGTTTTTTAATGATTCTCGGAATCTTCCATACTACCAGCAGGATATTCCATATTTTTGAATGGCAAAAAATGGAAGGGTGGGGGGAGGGGGTAAGGTAAAGCATTGCATAGAGAGATTCGTTGCAACATTAAACGCGTCGATACGACGCATCGGTTGAATTACACAATCTTGGATCCGGGCCGAGTATTCGATGCCGATGCTATAATACGAGAACTAATCTCGATTCTCCCCCCGTATTTATAGACAATCGGCTCGCGGGACTCTCTGGTTCGTTTAGAGAGAGTTGAATGACTTGAATTATTACGGACAGCGGAAATGGGGATGTCTCGAGAAGCCGATTTTGGCCGATGCCGATGCATTTCTCGTAAATAAAATCATATTTTTTAATAATAATAATAATTTTTATTTATTTTTTAAATTTGACGATATCTCTATAGTTTAATAAAAAAAATAAAATTATATAATTTTCGGCATTTTCAAGGTCACGCTGTGCTTTGAAAAAAAATATATATATATATAAATATACAATAACACATTTCAACTTTTGGCCACAGAAATCCGAGTTTTACGCAAAAAAAGTATTTTTGGAGCCGATGTATCAAAAAAAAAAATTTCAATCCCACTACTTTTATTCGTATTTTTTTATTTACGAGACCTTTGCCAACGTCATTTTTAATTTTTCTTCACCGATACTCAATCAACCGTATCGAACAGAATGCATGACGTATCGCCATTTACAGACCTCGCGTAACCGTCGAAAGAGTCTCAGAACAATACAAGTACTCGCGTACATAGCGTAGCGAAGTCGTTCGCAATGAAGCTAATAGCAAACGTAAAACTTGTTTTTCAATGATCATCAAAACTTCGTTTTTATAGCTCCGAGGCATTGTAAATCCTAAATGGGTGAATCGTTTTAGCGCAATTGCCTTCCAGATATACTCCTCGTACTATATACCATTTCTCGGTTATTTTTGCTTTTATCATTTTAATTTAATACCACTATACGTACGTTCACCATACGTAAACGTATGCTAATCATTCAATGCGAAATGGCTGGACGCCAGGATCTTGTCTCGCTAACCGTTTATTAACCGGACATTCATAAAGCTATAGTTTAATAAACGCGATCTCTCTAAACGTCGACTCCATAAAGCGAAAAGGTCACATTTGCAAATTACAAATTTGACCGATACGTCTTTACGATTCTACTTCCCCGGCGCACACCCACACATTTCATTCCTCCCATAAACCTAACGCCATTCAAGAATAAAATAATAAATACAAAATTGACGTTTAATTTATCTCATGGTACTTCGAAGTCGCGATATATGCCGATTAAGAAGACAAGATAATAATCGAGTGAAAAATCGTTTCGGAGACCCGACACACGCGAGTGTCGTTTCTAAGGCTCTCGTGACGAGGTGCCGCGATCGACTTGCAACGTCCAATTTAATAGTGATTCATTGCCCAGCCTCGCGCAGCGAGATTATCACCGAAGATACGGAACTCCCGGCGAGAGGTTTGATAATTAAATTTCATTCTCTAATAATCAAAGCCCCGTGAGCTCATTTCGAATGGGACTCCGTTATAATTTTTTTTTTTTTTCGCAGTCAACAGCCGCGTTAATAATAATACTTAGTATAGCCGCAAGTTGTTTTACATGGGATTTATCGCGCAGGCGACTGCTGCCGTGTGGTAAAATCGAACAGTGCAGCGCGCAGCGTGTGTGCGAATAGAGTAGCGCAGTGTGCTGCGGTGGAAGTTGTTTTGAAGAATTGCATCATCGACGCAATAACGCACGAGAAGTTATGTTCAATGTGGATGCATCCTGCGAGGAGTGGTCTCTGGCGAGTATAGATCGGGGTGAAGATAGTTTCGAGAGCAAACTATGCGCCTATGCAGTCGCGACGGTGTATAGCATTGTAATAGTAAACGGATGATACACTGTATGAAAAAGGGAGCGCACACCCAACCGATGCTCTACTTATTATGTACAACGATACATATATATATATATGTGTAGATAGTCGCGTGTATATATATATATATATATGAAGGAATACTAAACGTGAGTTACGCTTCCGGCATTCATAGGCACTCATTGACGCTCAATTACCCTGATTGCTTCGACATGACGAACATTTTAGTACACATTTGGATCGTTGACTTTGTATTACTCTTTTTTTTTATTTACTCAAGAAAATCTTCAGATAACATGGCAATTATATAAAAAATGTTTGGTTCGTCGTTATATTAATAATTAATAAACATTTGGTATCTGATTTATGTTATTAGTCCCGCGTCTGTACACTGAATCTTCAAAGGAATAGTCGAAATTTGGAAATCAATTTTTTTTTCCATTTTTTTACTGTACTTCAATTTTGTTTAACGATTTTAAACTTTTGACTTCGCGAACTTTGAGACCATGTAGTCTACTTCTAGACACTTCGAGAAGTAATTCTGATTTTTTTCAGATTTTTTGGAAATCTCGAAAGCTTTGAAAAACCGACAATTTCGTAAAAAATCTCGTGCACACACCGTGTTGCGAAACGTATTGTATACATGCAGTGTGCAGATGGACGCAGTGGACCATTGGGGGAGTGCGCTGGTGTGCAGTTGATGGTAGTGGTTAACTTTGCATTAACACTGTTTTCTTTATTTACTCAATAGAATCTTTGAGTAAATATGGAAAAAAAAAAAAAAATTGGTTCAACTTTATAATAATTAATAATATTTTAGTACAGATTCATCTCATTGACTTTGCATTAATGCTGCTGACTTTATTTACTCGATAGAATCTTCGAGTAAAATAAAAAAAAATTGTTTGATTCATCATTCTATTAATAATCGTGTGTAACGTTGCAAAAGGCTAACCATGACTTCAAGCCGGAGCAAGGCCGCTGAGCGGAAAAGTAATTCTTCACTAATAAAATTTGCCGCTTCGACCCAATCGTTAAGTTTCCACCACTTTGTACCCGAGAATACCGAGAATCCGAGCAATTTTATGCAAATGTATTTCACCGGTACATTCGATAGATACAGGTATAGCGGAGATGATACTTTTACGTTGATTCCGAGCCAAGAACGAGCCGATAGCGCTTCGAGAGTACGTATACCTCTCGTTGCCATCGGCGCCTGCAGCGATTACGAACGATCCTCCCATCCCTGATTCCTTTTTCGTTTTCGATTTTTTTTGCCAACCTGACAAGTCGTTTTGCATCGGCCAGTTCCCGGTTTTTCATCGAGAAATTACTACCGTCCACGAGTAACCCGTCAACGCGTTCCATTTTACATCTCTGTTAAATTTCCTACCTGCTGCGTTGCATCGGGAGTGATGATTAAAAAAAATAAGGGTCTTGACGCTGAATTAATTAAATAAAATATTTATTACGCACCTTTTTTTTATATTTTTTTATTGTTGAATTAATTAAATTACATCTCTTTAGTAGTCTACTTTTTTGTACAATTTTTTTGACGCTCAATTAATTTAATAATATAGTTATTGTTTACGCTTTACTTTTTTTAAAATTTATTTTTGAGAAACGAAGCTTTCAGCACGTGCGATTTTTTTTTTCAATATTTCCACCCCCTCGTCGATAAGCCGACGTTCGAAGTCCGTCACTTCGCCATAACCAAAATTTTTCGCAATACCGTCGCGACACAGTAGCAATTCATTGGAGAAAAATCTCGACTCAGTTACGTTGGACTCGACGTATGCCGAGACGATTATGTGAGGTTCGTGATTTATCGCACGGCAAAGTTTATTAATGAAGAAAAATGCGGCCGAAGCCATGGAGAAGGTCGAACCACCGGTACCTTTTTTCGCCTTAAAAACGAAAAAAAAAAATGCTTTTGAGAAAATTCCAAAAATTAAAAAAAAATCTCATAGACGATTATTGACTTTCCGGCGATGTTGAAAAATAATGATAATTTTTTTATCGAATTATTTTGAAGATTTAATAATTTTCCTACCAACACGACTCGTTTCCCTGCTTCGCGAACTTGAAGCGTTAATTCCGCGATTCTCTCGTCACTTAAGCAAACTCGCGGAAGCGCTTGGGAGAAAATTGGAATGGTGGTTTCTTCGCTGTGACCACCGACAACGGGAACGTAAGTTCCGCTGGATTGCCAACCGATCGCCTGAGAGTAAAAATGCTTCGATCGCATCGAATCCAATTCGCAGATACCGAACAGCCGCGAGGGGCAATAAGACCCGCGCTGCTTCAATACTTCAGCGGCCACGGGTACTAGCGAGTCGACTGGATTGGTAACTATCCCTATCAGCGCTTCGGGACATTTGTTTGCGACGCAATAAATTATTTCTTTACAGAGCTCAGCGTTTTCCTGTTTTTTTTTTTTTTTTTTTTTTTATAAATGAATTATATATATAAATTATATAAATTAAATGAATTATTATTATGATTAATTGTTTAAATAATATATATTTTTTTTATTTTTTGAATTTTTCACGAGATTTACCGACTCACTAGAAAAAGTTCTTCTCTGGTTGTATTTTCTTTTCGCGGAATTCCAGCAGACAGTACAACGACGTCAGCGTCACGAAGACCATCAGCCAAACTTTCAGGACCCCTAAATCCGATAACTTTGACTCCCGTAGGTATGTGAGAGAGTTCCTCGACTATTGCCGTCGGATCGCTTCGATTGCACAATCTCAATTCCGTAATACCAGCGGGAAACATTTTCAACAAATGCGCCAACGATTTGCCGACACCCCCGAGACCCACAACGGCAACGCGACATTTTTTCTCGGTTCCGAAAATGTCGTATTTTACGCGACGATGTATCTCCCGTGTACCGAAAGATTTACGACGAGGGCACAGAGAAATTAGGCGATCGCAGATGTTGTTGAGATTATTAAAAAATGTTGACAGACGAATGACAGAATCCATTCGAATAAAAAAAAAACAATCACGAAATGATCGACGGTTATCCGCGAAGCGCTGCATATTTTTTTTATCTTCGAAGAAAAATTACTCAGTTATCAACACTTGCGCAGTTTTATCATCCCTCGGTATATTACCATCACGGATAAGAGTACTGTAAAAAAAAGAAATCTTTTCACCCTCGAGAGTCGGGTACTCGAGTAAGGGATGTAAATTACAACAAAAAATTCTTTCGAATAAAATAAATTAATTATTAATTTCTTCGTAAATAAATGTCAAACAGTTCATATTTGATTCTAAAAACACCGATTAATATTGATTAATAATATTTAAAATAAAAAATATACAAGTCCCGAATTTGAAGAACAATTAAAAAAAAAAATCCACGAATAAATTTGGTTCAATGTTTATTTTTCTATAATAAAAAATCGCGTTCCTTTCTATAAATCGAAATCGCATCTCCACAGCCTCTCCCCTGCATCCCCAATTTTCCGTATCCGTGTATCCTGAGGATTCTCGGGAGTCGCGAGTGTGTGGGTAAGTTGAAACAGCGTCGATGAAATCGTTTGCGGAAGCTGGGGGATGAAGGAGGTGAGGGGGATTGGTTTGTGCGGAGGGAGGGTTGAGTTGGTGACAAGCGAAAGAGCGTGTCAGAGGGTAATCCTATTGGTGGAGGCGGACGTCGCGACGTCTCGACGCCATTGGCTCGGGGATCGTACCCGGGGCGTGGTCTTGTTTTCTTCTGGCGTACTCTTCCCTTCTATATACATCAAATATATCGTATATACATTTACGAGAGAGGAGGGTTGAAGCCCACCGCACTTCGTGCTTCTCTATCTCTATACTTTTGCACCTGTTATCTGGTTCATGTATGTAGCGTGGAAGAGCCCCGGGGCTCGACGATTACGTCGAGAAATATATACACATAGAGGCAGGAAGCGTTGGAAGAAGGACAACGAGGACGCGCAACCCCTACAGTGGATCCAGCATGGCGGCGAGCGTCGAGGCAGCAGAGGCAGCAACCCCTTCGACCCCGTTGAACGCCCTCCGCGTAGCTTTCCCGGCAAAGCCCGGGACGTCGCGACCGAGAAAGGACGAACTATAGTTGTTTCAACATTGCGCAAGTGAGTTGGAGATTTTTGGGGTGGGTGGAGGGGTTAGCAAGAGGAAAAGCGAAGGATGAGAGCGGGAGGTGTGCGCTTCTGACACGAAAAACGGATTACCGGTGCGCTCTCAACCCGGCAGGAGCCATAGCGAACATCTCCACCCCCCCACCCCCTCCTGCTGTAGCTTTGCTATGCGGTGTTCCACCAGGATAGAGCAGCCGAACACTTCAGGAGTCGGGAGTTCGATCGAGTACTCAATTATCCTGGTGGATACAGTATACCTACAGTAAGCGTCTATATATATGTATATGTATATATATATGTACAAAGAGATATATATGTATATATACATTCGATTCGCCGTCGTTTCCTTTCACACCTAACACCGAGAAACGTGCGCGCTATAGATATAGAAGATGGATTTCAGGGTATTAGTTAGGATTGGCAGAGGAGGCTGCGAGAGGCTAAGGATTTTAGACGTGAAGTAAAAGCTTCATTGCTATCGGTGCTATTGGAAAGTAAGACGCAATTAGCGCTTCGGGTTTAAAGGGTATTTGAGTTCGTAATTTGTAACAGCAACAATCGTGCAATACGTGAAATTGTAGCGAGGACTTTGTTCAAGAGGATTGTAAGGTTTTACGAGATCGAAAATGTATCAAGTTATGTACACAAATGTGTGTTTTTGTAGCATCATATCGTTTTTACGATCGAACCGGCAAACCCTCACTTTAAAATTAGGGAACCTTTACTTTAGAATAAAAAAAAAAGTCCGTCCGTGAAAAAATATCCAAAAATCCGATTATAATACAATATCGCGTGAAAAAAAAAAAAAATGTCACGTTGATCAACGTAATCAATGAAATGGATGAAAAATTTTCAATTCAAGAATAAGATACTTCTCCGACAATTTTGAAAATTTGAAACTAAAGATTTTTAATATGATCAGAAGACCACTAGGAAACCAACGCATGGAGTAAGTAATCGTACTTATTTTCGGAGAAGAAAAAAAAAAATACAACGAACTTTTTTGTCTGAAATCATCAAACTGCTATAAAAAAAACACCAAACCAATGCCAACGTCAAAATCCGGCTAATAACATTTTTACGACAAGTTTTACTCCCATCTTCATAGTAGTTACAAAAATACCCGCAGTAAGTTTGAAGTTCTGAAAATCAAACTAACGGTTCAAAGCTTCACGAATTTATCAACTGTGTATAAGCCAACAAGATTCCACTCTCTCGAACCGAAAAAAAAATGCAAATCCAACAATAACTATTTTCTGTATCCCAAAAATGCCTAAAAATGGTCCATATTTCGACGATTCTTCTTTCCCAAATTCTGTATATTTGCGATTTGCTGTCTCGATTCGAGACCCCCACTCTCCTTTCCTCAGCATTCAATGGTGGGATGAAAGCGGTTCGCCGGGGCGCAAGCCATAGCACATAGCCAACGATCAACAATTTCCGGTGTGTGGTGCGACGACGTAGGATGAGACTGTGGAGTGTGGAGCTGGTGGCGGATGGAGGAGGGTTGGCTGTGTTGTAAGGGGGTAGTGGTAGGTAGCGATAGATATCGCACGGGGGTGGAGAGTGAACGGCAGAGGCAGGACGTCGAGAAGTTCAGAGAAGGACAAATATAATTTTCAACGTTCCCCTAGGCTCAGCGTGGTAAGCGAGAGAGTGAGGGAGAGACCAAGAGTTCGAACGCTTCTGGCGTCCGACGCGCCAGAGGCAGGGGTTGTTCCACCGTTGGGCGCAAAGGGGGTTTGCGCAAGCGCTCGGCGGGTTACACCGCGCCGTCAAACGTAGCCGACTATAGGTTAAATCCTCGTATGGAGTTTTTGTTGTTTTTCTCCCGTTGCCTCCTGATCCCCGCCTTCAAAAGTACCGACCGACCAATCGTGAGGGTTGTCTGCACACATTGTGATCATCATCCCTTTCGACATCGTACAGCCCGGGATATCTACCCGCGGCGCGTTGTGGTGCCCGCGTTACCCAAGCATCTCGTCGTTACTCTACTCGTTGTCGGTGAGAGCACCTTTCGGTGGCGGGACACGTCGACAACCCGAGATCTTCGCTCCGGTCGACGATTCCGCGGTAACTTTTCTCAACGAATACGACAAACTAAATCCACTTCGCTAAATCCCGTTTGTAGAAAACTGTGTATCGACTTTCGATCTATTCAAATTATCGGTAAATTTCTTCAACCCCGTGAGTGTCGCGACGGAAAACCGTGAGAATCGAGAATCGGGTACACGAAAATTGTTCCGAGACGAAACGTCGATCGTTATCTCGTTTGGTCGTCGAAGAGTAGGAGGGGCAGAACCAATATATATAGATACAAATATATATATGTATATATATACGAGTGAATATATTTCTATATCGGCGTCAACGGAATAAGGCGAGAAAAAGGAAGATCGACGATAGTGGCGGGGGTGGATGGCCAATCGGGGGCTTTTTGCTCGAATCGTTTCTCAAAAGTCATCGAATATCCATCGAGGTATACCGCTTTGATCCGAACGATCTCCTCGAGTCGCCACGTCTCGATTTCGTTCGTCGCGACTTCGCCTCGTTGGATTATTATTATTATTCATTTTCATCGAACATTTTCGACAAAGTGTACAACGGAACTCTCAACGATCGAGACATTCGCGCTGCTCAACATTTCTTTACGCAGTGATTATTCATCCGAGTGAACATTTCTAAAGTGTTGATTGTATTTTTTTTATCGCGCTTTTGACGACGAGGAACTTGTGAGATTTTTGAAGCTTCGAGCGAAGAAAGGAAACATTTTTTATATAAAAAAAAATCATGAATGGAACGAGTTCGGTTGCGGTTAACAACGAGACACAAATGCAGAGGCAACATTCGCACTCGCAGAACGACACGAGCTCCGAACATCCCAGGAGCCCTGCGAGTCCTCTCAGTATACGACACGGTTAGTATCTGCGAATTTTTTTGTTCGATCGTCCGATCATTTTTCGTCTTTTGAAACAAAAATTTTAATTGTAAAAAAATCTGAACAACGGAATATTTTTATTAATTTTTACTTTTGAGAACTTTTTTTTTTTTACTTCGATATATTATTACGATTGAATTTTTTTCACGTGTCGGTTTAAACAATTTTGAACGATCGCGGCGGCGACGACAATTTTTTTTTTTGCAATCCGAACCGTTAAAAAAATATATAAAATCGACGACCGGAAGTCACGAATTTAAAAAAATTCTAAGAAAGCGATAAAAATATTAAATAATTATAGAAATTATGGTTAACGTGTGGAAAAAATGTTAAATTCATTTAACAGTACAATTCGAATCGTCAATGTCACCGTGAATTTGTGACGCGCGTTCTCAATGTTATGTTATGTTGTTTGATAAGCGTATATCGTTCCACTTTCAAGTCTGCGATATGCTTTTATAAATGAAAAAATAATCGCGCCTGCCTCAACGTTGAAAAAAGAGAGAAGAAAAAAAAACAAACAAAAAAAAAATGTCCACGAATGTGCCGCTTGTTTTGATTGATTCGCCTCGACTTCTGCGACGAGAAAACACGGTATAGACTACGGAGTTTATAATCGCGATTGCAATCTGTCAGTATGTTGATCGTGACGATTTATTCGCAGACGTACCCTTTCGACGCCTTGAATTATGCGCTATTCTGTTAACCAGTCACGTTCGTCCGCCTAGTGCAGCAGATCGAATCACGAGTTCTCGCGAGATTGGTATTAGATGCGAAAACGTCCCTTCGCCCTCGTAGAGAACTTAATCCCCGTCTGGTTTCCGCACGGCCTTGATAAACCTATTCGCAACTATTTTCTATTACCGTCAAAAGCGTATATTGCAAAAAAAAAAAAATTAAATTTTTCTGTACAAATAACGAAATTAAGTATTTTATAGAATTTTTTTAACAACTTTATCACCAAAAAACAGAATATACAAAAATCCGAAAAGTAAAAAATCGTGTCAACCTCACTTTTCGGAATAAATGATTTTTTCAAGTCTCGAGAATGATATAACTAAAACAAAAAAATTGCAAAAAAAAATCGAAAAAAATTACGAAAATAGGTAATTTATAGTTTTTTTTTGCACTTTTGATTATTATAAAAAACGAAAATATAATGAAATCCGAAAGATAAAAATTCGTTACAACCCCTGTTTTCGTAATGAATGAAATTTTTTTAGGCCACAAGGTTAATTCGAACGAAATGTTTAAAAGAAAAATGCAATTCTTGATTCTGAATCTCTCGATACTGAATCAAGACGACGATTCAATGATTGTTTCGACAGAGGTCGAGAATGGCTTACGTTGGGGTGCGGCTACTGCATTACCCCCATTAGAGTAATCAAATCTGAGTCTCGGCGAGAGTTTGAGTTCGCGGAGGGTACGCGGCAGGGGTACTCGGGGTTAAACGAGAAGAGACGGAAAAAAAATTATGCACCGATGAGAAAGACAGGAGCAAATATATATACATGTGTACATATACACGTACACGACGGTACACTATAATGTAGCGAGTGAACGAGCGACGGGCGCAAGGGCGTCAAATTTCATTAGCATATCAATGCTGGTGGATGGCGGGGACTTCCAGGCGCCACCTGCGCCCGGTATTATGGGATCATAGCCAGGGTTGTGAACCGAGTTCTCGTTCAAACTACCCCCGGCCTGGTTTTCCGACGATATGCCCCCGGAGAGGGTTGCTTTTCCTCGAGTAAATTTCACTGAGAAATTACTTCGAGTTCGGAAAATAGCAAATAAAACGAATGGCAACAAAAAGAACTCCACGAACTAATAATATATATATGTAGTTTTCATTTTTAATGTCATCAAATCATCGAATTATCGTTATAGTAGGCGTGATATTAATTCTTCGAAGTTGGGCGCGAATAGCCTTACGATAGAATCGTCAATTCTCTCCCCCTTCCGGAACTCATCGTTTCGCGATAAATACAATCCCATCAAATCACGCCTCGGCGAAAAGCGTGACTAATAAAGTAAGTGGCGGGCAGGTCCCCCGAAGTAATTCGTTCCACGACGACGACCCCGAAGCTCTAGCGATAGTTGACTAAATCGCATTTCGTCGGGACGAAATTCACTCCGGAGACGCTTTTGTCACCCGTACAGATGCGCGTCAATTTTTCGTGCTTCGTAACGTTCTATTTTCATTCTCGTGTTTTCCTATGACTTTACCTATACTATCACGCGAATGAATACAGTAGCGAAATTTTCAATTTTTAATAATTGTTTTTTCAAAATTTCGATTCTTTTACGACACAAGCGAAATTTTATGTTTTCCCGGTGGTAAATCGTAAAAAAAATGATTTTTTATCGACAAATTTAATTCCATCGATGTTTATATGCTTCTTCCATCTTTAATTTTTTTTTTTTTGCAAATCAATGCGGAGTACCGAAGAACTTTAAGCTATTCAATTTTTTTTCGTATTTAAAATAATTACAATTTGATTTGTGGCAAATGATTTTTTTATCCAACATTTCTATTTGCGTCGGTAAATATGTATGGTACTTGTGACAACATGATCCCCTCTCGCGCGGTCCCTTCGCGAAAGAACAAAATCTTAATTTATGATTCGTTCAAACTTTGCAACTTGGTCGCTAAAGTCGCAGACGTATTTTTCAAAACTCATTTCTCGATGTAAATGCTGTTTGCCGAGACCAATCATTCGGAATCCCTCTGTCTTTTCCCCGTTAAGCCACCGACCCGAAAAACCCTCCGCAGTGAAACACGAAGGCGCGTCGAGAGAGTGGAGAAAAAACCTGACGTTTCGCGGGGTAACAGGTCCCTCGGGAGAGAAAAAAAAAAGATGCTCCGCAGACAGTAGAGTCCAATCGAGCAGCAAATCTGAGAGATCTTTTTTCTTTCGGTGGTTTACATTTCTCTGAATATAAAATAATACTCGATACACCCGAAGGAGCGGAGAAGAAAACAAAGTGAACCGAGAGATTCCCATTCGTTTATGCACCGTACGAAGAAACACGCAGTATAAAAAAGAAATTGAAGATTTTTTCATATTTCTCTCGCGTCTCCGAGAAGCCGAAAAAAAAAATCGAGAGAGCGTGCGTAACGCGAGCCGTTGTGTTGTCACAGTAAACACGATACCGTTGAATATAGTAAATCGCTGAGATTGTTGTGTACATTGAACAAATACATAATAATATCGATGCAAACGTCTCCCGAATTCGTTATGCCGAAGCGATTACCAAATTAAGAACTAAAATTCAAATTTGATCTCATCATCTTTCGGTCGTTCACTTCGACGACGAAAAAAGAAAAAAAGAAAAACACATTATTTCGGGATAATAACGTTTCTCTTTTTCCCATTGGGCCATTTATTCTTAATGCCCCAACATTTGTGTAAAGTCTGGCAGATGATATCAGGCTGTGAGGATAACAATTGTTGAATGTTTATGTTTTTCAATACGACGCACGACCTACGCGTGGACTTGAGAAATAAAGAAAACAAAAATTGAAATTGACGGCGGGAGGCGGGAAAGAGGAAGTCGCGCGAATACGCAAACATTGACGAATCATTATTTATTATCGTACGGTCTCTTTCGCGATATTCGATATGCTCTCGAAGTCTTTTTTAGAAACGACGCAAATCGAGACCCGATGAAAAAATAATAAGTATTCGTATGATTTATCCTCATGCAAAGTTCGCGGAGTTTAGTGCGTCAGCGCTTTTGGGCGAAATAAAAAAAAATCGATAAATTAGCGTAACGTTTTCATTTTTTTGTTAATTTTTTTTTTTTTTTTTTTTAGATTCCGGTGAATCCAGTGTAATTTCTCCCGGATTGCCGGAGCGTTACAGTCCTCTGGGTGCAACGGGAAGTGCCTCCAGTCAACACGATCCTTACGCGTCAAGGTCCGTTCAGGAATGTCCTGTACCACTGTGCCGAGGAATGCCGACGGATTTTCCACTTGCGCGGTCGCCGTATTTGACGGCTCTTAGCAATGGTCATCCGCATCTGTTGGGTCAAACGGTCCAGCAGCATCATCATCAGCAACAACAGCAGCAACAGCAGCAGCAGCAACAGCAACAATCGCATCATCAACATCAACAGCAGCAACAACAGTCGCAACACGGAAGCAAACCTCCCAGAAGTCTCGGACTCATTTGCGTTGTTTGCGGCGATACGAGCTCCGGGAAGCACTACGGGATATTAGCTTGCAATGGTTGCAGTGGATTCTTCAAGAGAAGCGTCCGTAGGAAACTCATTTACAGGTAAGAAATAACATCTAATTACGTTAACTTGATGATTAATCAGTTTCAACAGCTAATCGAAATCCCATGAAAATTCATTATATACTGAAATATCTACAAAAAATTGCATTTTCGATCGAAGATATACAATTTATATATAATTTTATTTACGCGAAATAGATTTTTTGAAAATTTATTTTATGTACATTTACATTTTTTTTATTTTAGGAATTTTTTTTTTTTTCGTGTTCAGTCATTAATTTTTTTTGGCTCGAAGAGTGAAATTTCGTTTCAGTCCGTCACGAGAACTTATTTATATATACAAATAATAAAAATAATAAAATTTCGGTAAACATTTGTCAAGTGGTGTGTATTACACCCGCTGGGACCACTCGACCCGGCAAAGTGCATCATATGCATATATTAAAGGACCAAGTATCGTATACACGTGCTGACCATTTGGTTGTGCTTAACGCGAAAGCGTTGAAAGTTATGCCTATACTATATATGACGATACACGGGAAGGGAAAAGTCTCGATCGTCGCGATCGAGGGTGGGTTTGTGTTTTGTTGGATCCACGATGCCATGTGGTTGAGATCGAGTGGACTCATCCTTAATACCGGCAACAATACCAAGTGGGCTGTATAATTCGCGGCGAAACCCCCTTCTGCCCCCCTTCTGCCTCCCTTCTGGGCAATGACCGAATATGTAGGTGCATAGCGTCGCGTTGGATAAAGCGTATACCGAAGCATATACGACGAAGAGAATAGTAGGCATAGAGGCAGAGAGTGGGCACATAGGAAGGATCCAGCAGAGCCTAAAGGCCTCCTGTTCCAACCAGCAGACAGCAGGAGCGCACGGCTTGTTGGAGAAACTATTACCGATCCCTCGGGACAGCGACGACGATCCATCTCCATCGAATCTCTCTCAACCCGAAATCGCGCCTATGTTAGTCTCAATCGTAAGCTTTTCGATGTATATACCGAACGAGAGTATTGTATATGTATATATACATAGTACGGTTTATACAAGCAAAAGTTGTCCTATATATAGATAGAAGTGGGCAGACATCGCGGCAGGTCTCGCAGATGAGACGATACAGAGACTATTGACCTCACGAAGGAAGGGAGTGAAACACACGTTCGATTTTGATAAATAGTGTTTCAATTTTTTTTTTTTTTTTAGGGAGGGCATATTTTCGATCGTTTATTTTCTTGTTATTATCTTAGTTTCGTGAATTTTTTTTTTTTTTTTCGATCGAATAAGAAATTTTTATTAAAAATACCCACTGATCGAAGAGTTAATTTATCTGTTTAACAAATAGCGAAGAAAAGCTATTTTTGGAAGATTTAGATTTGCTTGGTGAATTCCGAAGGATTTATTTAATATATAAATAAAATGATAAGGATAATGTATCATCTCGCAAAATTCTTTTGAAATTGTAACTATGGATCAGAATTATTAGATTGATTGATTGATCGATCGATTAATGATAATTGGATTGTCATCGCCGTGATACGTAGTATCGCTTTGATCGTATTTCGATGTCTTCGGAATCGTAATCAATGCATCGAATTCTTTATTGTTGGTAGATATATAAATTCCTGTCAGATGGTCGTAATGCGGTAAAGACTGAAGAGCCTTCGCACAGATAACCAATTACCGGTTGGGGGGTGAATGACGACGCCGCCGAGGGTCGCGCGGGGCATCGTCGCCGGTCTCTATGGCGCGATCTCCGTAGGATGCGACAGATGCGTCCCGACGCCAGTGCCCGCCGTCGCGCGCCCACAATCCCGTCCGGATTACGGGTCGCATCGTTTCGAATACGCTTCGCTTCTCGATGGAGAACGTCTCTCGGGCTTTTCCGTGTCTCGTTAAAACTCGCGTTCGAAGATCGCGTTCGATTTTCAACATAATTTATCATTTAACAATTCAATCGATTTATCAGAAAAACATCGACAAACAAACTTTTTATTTTCATTAAAAACTTTTCGATTGGAACTCAAAGACCGTAAAATATTTTTTTTTTTCCCAAAAATATTATCGTCTTTTATTTCGATAAATCGAAAAATCAACAAATTTCGAAAATTCGTAATTTATTTTTTTCCATAAATCGATTTTTTTCGATATTTTTAGTAGCATTTATCCAGCGACAACTGATCACTGCTAAAATTCTCCGCTCTCTATTAAATTTTTATCGATGTATTTCAAAAACTCCAATCGTTTGACGTTGATGCGGTCTAATATCAATAAATTGTTAATAATCCCTGCAATAACACTCGTAATACTAATATCAAAATCCGAATAACCATAGGCACATGTTTCCGGTTACATAATACGTAACTCGATAAAGCAAACAATGGGCTTTACGAGAGTCGGGATAGAAAGAAAAGGCTTCGTACGTGAGTGGAGAGTTACCGAGGGCCGATAGACGTATGATAAAACGAGAGCAAGATGGGTAAATAAATGTATGATGTGGTTCTGAAGGGTGAATTCTCTGCATCGGATAGGGACGGAGTCGAGGGTGTCTACTCGTTGCTTGGCTGCGGGTGGCTTCGCTGGGGTGTGAACGCAAATCAATTTGTCCGACCCCCGTGGAGCCACGACGTGGCACACGCACCGACTCTCTCTCGCGCGCCCTGTACCCCGGTACTCCGCTACCCTCCGCTAACCAACACACGAACAAAAACGAAAAGCTTTCTCTGTGTATAACACAGTGTACTGGGATACGGTGTGAAAATACTGTATTCTAGTCGTCGAGACTCTTTCCACAGACG
Organism: Cryptus viduatorius; assembly: GCA_964006125.1. Lineage (NCBI taxonomy): Eukaryota > Metazoa > Arthropoda > Insecta > Hymenoptera > Ichneumonidae > Cryptus > Cryptus viduatorius. The sequence goes on from OZ023221.1 coordinate 14,423,671, forward strand.
CGCAGGCATTGCCCCGGGACAAGATAGACGCACATTGACTGCACACGTTCACCCCGAACTCTCGTTTCAACCTTCTCAACCCCTTTTCACCTTCTACTCTCTACTTTACTCATCCTTTTGGAACTTGTAAGTGACGTTAGTTGAAATCGTTCGAACGACCATATCTGATTCCTCGGCTTTCTCGTCCACTTGCCGAGCGATTAACTGCGACATACGAGACTGAGACTCCGAAAAAATCGCTGATAATAGTAGAAGAGATAAAGAGTACGTGAATCTGTTGTGAGGGCGCATTTTACTGATTCAAAGTGTAGTAATTTAATTGGACGACAATTTGATGACAATGAATTAAAAGACATTTTCTTGATGAACCAACGATATTGATTTCGTTTTTTAAGGGATTTTATTTTTGTTTATTTTTTCATCGTATCATTTTTTTTAGGCAAACTGAATTATTAGGATCGAAAAATTTAGGACACAGGCAGCCATTAATTAACAATTAATTAAATAATACCGATTTTCGAGATTTATCATTGTAAAGGCACGCAAAACTGAATTTTTTTAATATCAATGTATTTTTAATTTTTTATTTATAAAACATTTGGGATTTTTTTAAAATTCAGATGCCAAGCGGGTACCGGACGTTGCATCGTCGACAAGGCGCACAGAAATCAGTGTCAAGCCTGCAGACTCAAGAAATGTATGCAGATGGGAATGAACAAAGATGGTAAGTTTACAAATGATTATCCTGTTTTTTCGGCACTATTTTTTTTATCGTCAATTCCATTTTTTCATTATGAAAAATTATTGCATAAGTACTCAATACGAAAAAAAGAGCCCAAAAATATTTTTTTTATGCTTCGAACAATTTTTTTTTTCAACCGGAAGCCATTCTCGCGGGATAAAACTTCGAGCGATTTACTACAACGTATAATGCCAAATATACGAGAATCAATCGAAGAATCCCGAAAAACTTACGATGTCGGTAAACGCTTCGAGAATTCTCCTGTTTCGCGTTCGACGGTGACATAAATAACTGGATAAGGTGTCAGGCGGAAAGAATCCGATGGCGCGGAACTAAGAAACGACGACGAGGGTTAGTAATCGAGGGCGGTAGGGAGGGATTGGGGGGGAGGGGGTGATTGTCGTGTCGGTATATGCCGCCTGGTTGCCGTTCTCGATTCAACTCTTAATACTTTCGCGGCTGAAGCCGCATCTGCAGCATCTTCGCTACGCTGCTTCTTCCTCTTCTCCTTTTTTTCATTTATCTCTCGTTCTCCCAGTACGGCATAGCGGGAGCAAAAGCTTTTCTCTCCGGTAACTTTCTTATTGCCGAACTTGATGTCGTATAAGAGATAAGATTGGATCGGATTCACCCCTCAACCCCTCGACGAATAGAAAAGACGAAAGAAGTTACGATGGCGCCTGTAGCTGCACTTATCTTTTCGCACGATAACGGGGGCCGGCGGAGGGGAGGGGGGAGGGGGTGGCAGACGATTTCGGATAGAAATCTATCTTCGATATAGCAATGATAACGATAATTATATCAGTCATCACGCCTTCACGTGGAAATGGTTTGAACAATGGGAATCCAAAGCGGAATGGTACAGTGAAGCTGATCGCGGCTTTGGTTGCAATGTTTAACTAGTAAATTGCTTTGCGCTCGTCAATTTCACGATATCGTTGTTGCGCCGTTCGATCATTAATGCTTAACGATCCAAACCATGAAACTCTGTGAAACGCTCGGGGGTATATGGGTGCAACAAACGCGTGCATCCAGCGGCTCCATTAAACAGCAAACAGGCGCTGGATACGCTCTGTGTATAGATAGGCGTACCGTTTTAACGCATAGCATCGTTGTATCGGCGTCGATGATGACGTGGGAAGGTATCTATGCGGCTCGACGTACATTGCGCTCAGAATTGCCGATGGGACGATGGGTTCGAGGGCCGACCACAAACATCTATACAATCGATGGGCTGAAACTGTTACTTCGCAAGCGATTGCCGCTTGCGGCTCATCGCGCTGCCGCAGCTTCCGTGGTACAGATATGGGCACATGTGGTGACGGATAAAAAATAATTCTACGGGCAATTCGGGTCACCGACGTTGCGAGGGATCTATCTTGATGGTGACATCAAGACAGAAATTTCGGAGTGATTGATATTCCGGTGTTAGCAGCTTTCGAAAAAAAAAAACAAAAATGCGCTAAGCGATGGAAATATTCATTTTATAGACAATCAATTTTTTAACGCCAAATATTAATCAGTTACGAACCAAAACGCTTTATTTTGCAATTAACGAATGGATAATTGCATATGGCGAAATAAATATATACATTTTTTTTATTGTTTTTTTTATTATTTTTATTTTATGTTTATTCATTTTTATTTCGCAAGCTTAACTTTAGTTTATTAATGCTATAAATATACTCTTTTCTGAGTGCGTTAAATAGTTGCAGAAATTAAGTTATGCGATTTTCTAGTTGTTTTTTATATCGAGAAAAATATTAGGCGATTATTCTTTCGATATACGTACGCGCGTCGTATAACTTTCTTCGAACGTCTAATGAGCTTATTTTCTCCCAATTAATTATGCAAATTCTTTTCAAATGACTCGTTTTATCGCTACTGTGAAACCCCTTAGCCACTGAAGTATGTTCAAGAGTTCGTAATAAACCCGAGAATCCAGTCAAGTGACACGTGGATGCGTGTCTACACGTGTATACGTAATTTTTCCTTTCGCACTCGGGAGTTACAAACTTTGCGAATTCGTGCAAACGATCGTCTCGCTCTCTCGCGTTATATCGTTCCTTGGAATAGTTTGAAGAAAGAAGAAGAAAAAAAATCTAAACTGCATAAAGAGCTTTCGGGATTCTCTTTCGTTCTCTTTTTCGCCACCGTTCCGTAAACACTGCGGTCGTTAGTGATGGTCGCGTGGCCCGACGCCCGAAGGGTTAATTGGAGGAAATAAACGTATGCAGAATTGGGGGGCGGCGGTGGGGGTTGGCGACGAGTGTCGGCAGAAAATTCAACCGCTCATACTTTTAACCGTAGCGAAAGCATAGACGCTCGACGCGTTTGCCATTCTCGCACCGCCGCTTTTGGTTTTATACACTTCTCTTGGCGTAATGTTACTCGCAAGAGGCGAAGAGACCGCCCGTCGCGCGAGAGTCCGTCCATGCAAATGAGCGTGTCGGCGACGTTTATCTCTTTGCTGGCCGCAGAGAGACGAGAAACGGGGAAGATAAAAAAAAAAAGAAGAAACACGATAGCCGAGTTAGCAGGCGTAAAGGGCTGAAAAAAAAGTGTATTCTCCAGCGTAGCAAAAGTACCACACGAGCGTAATACAGTGTAGGAGGAGTAGAAGGAGTCTCTATCCCTATTAAGCCGCTCAGCAGGCCACGGACGCGGAATATGCGAGACAGGCACGTTTTATATTATCACGGAATTATTCGCCGCAGGCCAACAAGTCCCCGGTATGAACAAATAGGACGTCTAAAAGTCTGGAAAATTATATACGCCTCTCTTTTAACTTGAGTCTTTACAATTTGTTTTCGCCACTCTTTACCATTCGAAATATAAATTGCACATTTTTACGCGATTTCTCATTTTTTTCTTTTTTTTTTTTCAATCACAGAATTTTGAGAATAAATTATTTTATTTTTATCATAAACGCATTTTTTTTTAAATTTTCGAATTATCACAATATTGATTTGTTTTATCGAACATTGATTAAAAAATCATTTAATTTCGCGTAATTTTTTTTTTTTTCTTCAGTTCGAAAATTTTGGCGATAAAATATTTTTTCATTATGCTGTAAATGCGTTTTTCATATGTTTGAATCATTGCAGTACGCATTTATGGTGTCCATCATCGAAAAAAAAAATCTCAGCCGCGTAACTCTTCGATAACGATATTTAAAAAAAAATGACTCATCGTTGGCCTCTTCGTGTTTCTGGCATCTCAAATGATTTCGTCATATTATACAGGCGCCGTTCATGTCACTGAAATTTTTCTCGTAATCCCACAATTCGCGTATATTTCTCTGTATCTCGAACGTTTTATTATGAAAAACACGCGATGGTTCAGTTCTCATTGTTAGAAATTTCATTGGCGAGTCAATGCGAACGACGTCGGGGTGTTTGTATAAATGTAGAATAAACTCAGCCATTCGAAACGGACTCATTCGTCGGGATTGTTCTGATACGATATGAAAGCTGAAAGTTACGTAACCCATAGGATGATATAGGTAAACCGTTCAGAAGGGGAACGAGGGGGCGGGGGCACGTGCTTGTGCGCGACGCGCCCGTTGCATGCAATTTTCCTGCATCCCGAGACTCCGGAGCGGAGAGAGAGTCGGTTATAGTCTTTCTGTCAAACGCAGGACCCGGCGAGCATCTGACATAATTGCTTTATATGAAAACAGCGAAGAGAAGGCGGGTACCGTATTTATATACATAATGTTTAGTCCCCTGTATACTTCTATCTACGGAGACACGATGGTAGAGCAAAACTGGAACCGCGTTTTCCGCGAATCCGCCATCCAACGGCTGACTCGACCACTTCGATGTGCAGTGTCTTTCTCTCGCTTTTCATACATTTCCATACTTCTTCTGACTTAAGAGATATTATACTGATATTTTAATAATTATTATTTTATCGACCGTCTCGCGGATACTTTATGAATATTTTATTTTGTACATTGCAGCCGTGCAGAATGAGAGACAGCCGAGAAATACGGCAACGATTAGACCCGAGGCGCTCGTGGAAATGGATCAAGAGAGAGCCTTAAGGGAAGCTGCTGTCGCGGTCGGAGTTTTCGGGTAAGTTGTATTATTTTTGTCTTTACAAACTATTCAAACCAATTGTTTTGAATGAACAATGTTGCCGCATAAATACGGCTTCGGAATAAATATCGAACTTCCTTTCGATCTTTTTTGTTTTTTTTTTTTTATAGCAGTAGTTGAGAATTTAAAAACATAGTGCAGTTCTCTCGGTAATTAATTGCGACGAAAAAAAAAATCTCGAAGATATCGATCCTCCGACAAAGTTTAAAAAAAATAATCGAGCAATTATAGGGGCAAAGAGTTTGCATAGATATTGATCAAAGGGTTATTTCGGCTAAAGATTGAAAAATTCCGCGCCGATGAAAAAATGGTTTTATGGAAAATCACGAATCGCAAGATCGAGGATAAGATCGAGAATCAGTTACGAGGTACAGCGGCGTTCCACGCTGTTAATTCGACTCGATTTTATCCAAGTATCGAAAAGGTGAAACGGTCAATAAAGGAGATGATAAATTGCTTTAAAAAATGTTTTATAATAACATATAAAACGTAAAGTACGAGTTCCATGGAGCGATGCTGGTCGAGTAGGTGAGAGCACAGCAGAAAGGACGCCTTTACCACGTTTGATCTCGCTGTTAGCCGTTATCTTCAACACCTCTATATCGTCGATGTACGAGAGCGTTGAACGGTTAACAACACAATATCGCTACGAGTTAGATGATCGTACGGGGCTTCGGCTTGAGCTGTACGCCACGCCGAGCGTGATCTATCATGAAAAATTACCTTTGACCGACTGGCCGTGAAGTATACTTGGCTCAGGTATAACCCCGACCACGTCGAGAGACCATCTGAACCGTTAATAAACGAATAATCAATAACGGTACACGCTGTGGTCAACGGATGCAGGTGTGAAACGCGAGCAAAATCGGAGCTTTTCTCCGCGCATCGCAATCTACCGGAGTTCGTGCAAAATATCAAGTATTATACAGTGTCCTTGCATACTTTTTCATAGATCGAGTGAAATGAGTTGACAATTAATTTTCTAGCAACGCACTACTTGTCGTCGTAAAAATTGAAAATTTTCAAAAATTCATTTTTATATCTGAATTACTTTTCGATAAAAAAAAAACGATTAATTTCAATAAATGAAGAATTGATTTTTAACAATCGATTATTCTGTCGTATAATTCGAAAAAAATAAAAAATTAATTTTTTTTAAGTATCCTTTTCCTCAATGTAATATGTGATTAAAGTTTACGTAATAGTAATAATACGTAAGCAGTGCGCACTTTTCAGCATTTAATAACTGAATTTATACAACAGTATTAATTTTCATCGTGAGACATCGCTAAAATAACTTTCAACTCGATTTTTTTCAGCAATCTCTTTGCATTTTATTTTTCGTATAATAATTCATCTATGAAAAAAGACACGCACTTTGTATAATACATTTATATAAACAAAAATTCGCGCGCCTGCAGTTATCGCCTACAGGCCGGAGATCGTTTAATCTTCGGCAAAAAAAACCCCTATCGAGTCTTTTCGTATTCCATCCCCGAGCTTCTAAAATTCATCGACAGCGCCTCGATTTTTCACCTTATTCCCCGCGCGCCTCTCGAGCTCTCGAATTCTCAAAGCCACTCGACATCAATTACAAAACGTGAATAATAATTAAATTCGAGAGATTAACTTCCATGGGAGCCGAGATGAAGAATCGCGTCGCCGTTGACGATCTGCGCGAATATCGCTCGAGCCCTTTCGCTCGGCGTAGACACAGAAATTTTGTTGAAATCCTCGACGACGCGTTCGCGATAACTTTCCTGTGTTCTTCGGGTGCGCGACGATACCACATCGGGACTGTCGCCTATGTTTCTCTCAAATCGCAACGGCTGCACCAATGGCGGAAGAGAATTTCGCATGTCGCCCTCGGATTTCGCGAATTTCTTCGCTGCCGCGTTTGCGCTCGATGCCTCGATTATCGAAGATTCCTCGCACTCGACTATGTATCCACGTCCGTGACTTTCCGACTTTGTTTTCCTAATGAGATGAGCAAATCGCCGACGTATTTCTGCTCTCATCGTCTCGGATTCGTCATCCGTGCGACTCTCGTATCTCGACGAATCGGAGTTTCTCGTAGCGCTATCGAGCATCTCGAAAAGTCGCTCAAACGACTCGGCAATGTCGTCCAAAGATCTTTGACTGATCAACAAATATCCGCGGGTCTCCTTTTCCTTTAGTTTTAGCGCCGTCTGCAAATCCGCAACATCGCGCTTCATCGTGCGCAATTTTGTTTCCGCGGTCTCGCGTAAGACCCTCTCTTCGGCGAGACGCTCCTCGGTGATTCTTCTTTCGTCATTAAGTCGATCGTTCGTTATGCGAGCCTCTGACAACTGTTTCAAAACGCTGGTAAGATTTTCCACACTAAGAGCTTCTCTGATAGTCAAATTCCCATCTTCGTCCTCCCGATCGGCGTCATTAGCGTCGATGTCTTTGCTCACCGATTTTTCGGTCGCGATAGATGATGCATCGATTGCCGTATTTATTCGGGACTGAAGATCGAGATGAAGAGATTGTTTTATTTCCGTGTTCGTTGTTTCCTCATCGATCATCAATTTTTTATCGATTTCTTGACCGGCAAACGAAATTTTAGGTTCGGGCGAATTGTTAACAACGTCCATTTTTGTGCGATTTCTTTTGGCGACAATCGTATCGACGACGGGAGTTCTTCTGACGCTACCGGCCAGAAAAGGTCTTCTGCTTTTGGCGACAAAGGCGCTTTTGGGTCGAACGATATCGGTAGTGTCCTCGTAACGATTTCTTCGTCTCGCGCCGGCGGAGACAACGTTTCGGCGATCCTTTTGTGGTAAACTTAACCATCTGTATTCCGATCTTCCATTTCCATTCGATGCGTTTGCCTCGAGTCTACGAAATATTTCCTCGACAATTTCGTCGCTCATAGTGGCGTTCATTCGCGCGTCGACGATAGCGAGGGTCGTATTGTGCTCGAGAAGTTTAACGATCTCGTGACCGACGCGATCGGTAAGACCGCAGTTTTGAAGATCCAACGCTTTCAGCCATAAACTGTCGCGTATAGCTTCGATCAGTTCGCCGACGGCGTCGTCGCCTAATCGTGGATTACCATTGAGGGTCAAACGTCGCAGACCCGGCATATCTTCAAGATTCGGTTCGCGATATCTCAACGATTCTTTCCAAGCTTCGTGATAGAGAGACAATTTTTGCCGGCATAGAGCAGCGGCCAATGATGGACCGGAATTTTTGCTGAGATCGCACTGACCGAGATTCAGGGATCTTATGCTCTGAACGTCGGCGACGGTGCGGCAGACGAGCTCGCAGCTCTCGTCGCCGATGTAGCAACGTCGCAAGGACAAGTGTCGAAGAGTCACAGTACCGGCGAGACCGACGCAGAGAGCCGCGAGGCAATCGATCGGTAGTGGTACACCTTCAAGTTCGAGGCTCGTAAGGGATGGAGAATTTCTCACGCACTGAGCGACACTGTGCGACAACCATTCGAGAAGATACCGCGATAAAACTACCGGCGCTTTGCCCATCGAACGAGCTTTGTCCTCGGAATTGATATCGTCGAGTGGCTTTCGACATTGGTAACGACTGCGCACGCTTACGGTCTTCAGACTCCGATCGAGAGTAAGCGAATTGAGAATCGGTCCCCAATCGTCCATTTTAACGCGATCGGTCGTGAAGTCCAAACTGTGCGGCAATGTTACGCATATAACCGGAAGCGGACGCACGCGATTGTGCTTGCAGAGTTCCATGTAACTCGTTGCGAAATTCGGACTCGTTGGAACGGACATTTTGGGGTTTGAAATCGAAGGTTGGGAGGAGAGTAGAGGGTTGAGAGAACGATGGAGGGTATCGACGGGGCGTCGACGACGCTCCCGTCGCTTCGCGTACGGAGACGCCAGTTTGAGAAGATGTTAAAAGACCTTTTTTTTAGAAGTTGTTACACGAGTTTTAATTTTCAATGCTGTTTAGTTCTGCCGATTTTTCTTCTTCGGCTACCAAGCGAGCATTCCGTCTACCCGCGGCAAACGTCATTTGCACGATCAGTTATCAAAGACGGGGGCTTCTTCTCGTCTTGTGCCGATCTCTCTGCCTCGCGTGCTTTTGAAGATTGCGAATTAATCGAACCGATGCCAAAAGTGCGCTTCGCAAAATTAACGCGTTTATTTGATGGAAAAAAAAAGTATACTTTACGCGTGTGTCGCGACATCAATGCAGACGCGACATAGTGGCTAAGATGACAGAAATCGATCAATTGGAATTGAGGTTTTGTCGGCAAACAAAAAACATGTTCGTCGCGCGCGATGAATGAAGTTGTCGCGGTTGACAAAAATATTTGTAGCACAGCGTGTAACCCTTTCGATGATTTTGTAGATTTCTTCAGATTAGCCGTTATCTTCATAATTTCTCATTGATAACGTAATCATCATACTGATATTAGGTCGATCGACGTAATTTTTATTTATGACGATAGGAAAAATAGATCGAGGATTCTTAAACAGCGAGAAAAAAAATGCATGAGATTTAGCCTCGAAACGACAAGTACAATCTTTTTTTATTCAATCGATTTTTGCGAAAAATAGCAATTACTTATTTTTAAACAACGATTTCTCGGCTATTAACTGGAATATCAGAAAATCCGAGGTGCCTGAAGTGTTCTTCATGACACAATATACGACATACGATAACAGGTTGAATTATAGGTCCGTTTTTTTTAATTATTACGAATAAATTATAAAAAATTATTTGAAAAAAAGCAAAAAGATATCCTCCATTTTTTCCGCGGAAAATAGAAAATTTTCAGAAGCACATTTCCATGTAACTGTTTCGTGATTGAAATTTTTTGCGAAAAATCAAAGGTTCAGTTTTGAGTAATCGATTTATTTTTTTATAGAAATTGTATCGTTTCTATTCGCAGACCGCCGGTATCTCTCGCAATGGCAAGATACGCAACTCCTCTTCCGTTGCCGACAATCGGCTCGACAACGACGAACGCCACATCGGAAGCGACCCCGCCGCGTCAGCAGCAAGACGCCGACGATGGTAACGCCTCGGAGGACAGTATAGACGTTACGAACGAAGAACCTTTGACCCCGCAGCAACGAAACGTTTGCGCCCAATTGCCACCGGTAATGCCGTCTCTGTATTCACCTGCGGGCGCCGAAACGGTTTACGAAACAAGCGCGAGGCTTCTATTCATGGCGGTTAAGTGGGCCAAGAATTTACCATCTTTCGCGAGTCTTCCATTCCGCGATCAAGTTATACTTCTCGAAGAGGCGTGGTCCGAGTTATTTCTCCTAAACGCCGTGCAATGGTGTCTACCATTGGAATCTTCGCCGTTGTTCAGCGCAGCCGAATTAACGGCTCTAACACTTTCGCCTCACGCCCATCCCGCTACGGGGACTCATTTACTTAACGGAGCCGGAAAATCAAGTCAAGTGGCGGCTGATGTACGACATCTTCACGACACGCTTCAGAGATACAAAGCCGTTATGGTCGATCCAGCAGAATTTGCTTGCATGAAGGCGATAGTACTCTTCCGACCCGGTAAGATATATTTTTTTTTTTATTTCATGATTTTTTTTTTTTGCGATACTCCATTTTTCAAGGTCAATTTTTCGAATCGAGAAAATCACCAAATATTCTTTGAATATATTTATATTTTTTATAAAAAATTCGCAAAAAATCTTAAACCGTAAATTCTTCCAATACTACGGAAAATCCATTATGAGTAAAATTCATGTCATTATTATTAATAAAAATGTAAGCGGAATCGTTTATTTTCGGACGAAAAAAAAGGCTCCGTATGTGAAACTTTTATAGTCTATTCAGGCGAAAAAATGAACTAAGTGTTTCGTTCCACAGAGACTCGAGGATTGAAGGACTCGACGCAAATAGAGAATCTTCAGGATCAGGCGCAAGTGATGCTGGGACAACACGCGAGGGCCCAACAACCCGGAAGTCCCGCGAGATTTGGTCGATTGCTACTCATGTTGCCCCTTCTGAGATCCGTACCGGCGGCTCGCGTTGAGCTCATTTACTTTCACAGAACCATCGGTAACACGCCGATGGAAAAAGTTCTATGTGATATGTATAAGAATTGAATCAGCCAATTTTTTTTTTTCGTCACTTTTCGCGGCGAAATATTGTTAAATGTAAATAATTTAAATCGAGTAAAAAAAAAATGAAAAAAATAAAAGAAAACCGGATGTGTAGATCTCGTATCGTGGAATAATCGTCGCCTCAATTAATACGACGAGGCCTAAGTTCGAATGAATTGACGATGGCCTCTCATGTCTCATAATATATAAAAAAATAAAAAAAAATAAAAAATAAAACGAAAAAACACAATTATTGTAAAATAAACCTGTAGCCGAAAATGGATGAGTTTTAACATTAGGATAGAAGTTCCTATATATGTATTATATATATATCTATGAATTACATTGATAAAGTAATTGATACAAATGGCATCTAAAGAAGTTTAAGAAGCGAACGAAATAGCCTCGAATTGTGAGAATGAGAATAAAAAAAAAATACGAATCGAACGTCATGTATATCTATGTATTTATATTTATTACATGTATAACTAATGTTAATCATACACGTAGCCAATGATGTTTCTCGTATTGAAAAAAAAAAAAAAAGAAAAAACAGAGAAAAAAAGAAAAAATCATTTACTCGTCTTCGTTCATGTCGTGATAATAAGCGTATGTCTCGTTGTAGATGTATAACAACGTATATCCTCTTATAATAAAAAATACATTAAAAAAAATTGTTTATTTTCATTGAAATATTTTTCCGACCGAAAAATAATTGAATATTTTATCGGTATCATTATCGAAATTTTTTTTTTTTTTTAATTTTTTATCGACAAGTGTTTGCGATGTTTCTGGCCAATTGAATTTCTCGGGATTGCTATTAGATTCGTATTAAGTTTCGGCGATATATTTGAACCCCTATTTTCGACGCTTTTGCGTTATGCTGGGCGTGTCTCGCAAGTCAACCCCTCCCTGATGTCAGACTCGCACCTACGCGGCTGTACTATAGTATAGACTATTTATTTATCACCGTGTAATCCCTGACTTCACCCTCGACGCTTCGTGGGCCACATGGCAGCTCGACGACATCCCCGCGGGTACCCTTAGACCGCGTTTATAAATTACATGGAGGTTGAACGAGATTTAAGGGGGCTTTCCGAATCTGATGCTGTCAAAGCTCCACCGGATACGGACGGAGGGAGTTAAACACCCAAAACAGCCACCAGCGACACCGTCGGGACTTGCAAGCGCCTTGGGAATTCCGAGATATGCGGTAATGCGTTTTCAATTACGCAGGAAGAAATTTGGCAAATCCGTAGTCATAGACACCCTTCTGCGTCCCTTAATGTTTATTTTCCGAACCAAATCAAATTTTATCTTCAAAAAATATCAGCGTTCTGCTTGTCGAATATTAAATATTGAAATATATCGATTAGCAATTTATTGAATTTATTTATTACGATAAAGAAAAAAAAAATTAATTATCATTATCCTTTGATAGATTATTTTCGATGCCGAAATTCAAAATTTCTCTACAAAAAAAATATGTGCTTTTCGCTTTGAACTTTTAGTAGAAAATTTCTTTAAATTCCTTACTATTTTTGAACTCTTAGATCGATTATTATTATTTTTTTTTTATAAAATATTTTTTATTGCCCATCGAACCGGCGATTAAGGGATCTGACTATAAATATCGATTGTATCAATAAAAAACAAACAAAAAAATTGTAAAATTAATAGGAACGAATCTCTATGTTTTATCTTTTATTCTCGGAAGCGGCGTTATTGATATCGGGTTCGCGTAGCGTAACAGCAAGAGAATCACGTAACGAATTTCGATACACCGACAAAGCGTCGATGGGGAGGGTTTGGCGTTGCGATGGGGCTGCGATAGCAGAGCAAGGATGGTACATTCGTAGTATTGACTCGGGTTTTGCGGTACCGTTTGGGAGGCGGAGTTTTGCGACCTCCACCCTCGATCCTGTTTAGCTTTCTCGCTTCTCCTCGTTCATTCTATCCTCCACTGTATATATATCTATATATCCGCGTACTATATCCCTGTCTGACTCCTCGGCGGGTTTCGCGAGGACCCGGAACTCTACCCCTCAATTCTCATAGCCGCGGTTTTCTCTTTTCCTCACGTTTGCTCGACAAACCTCCCTCCCAGTCGAAGGGTGAACCAGCAATGGCGTCGGGACTTGTTGTATTTCGCTTTCGAGGTAAGCTTCCGGTGATGCTGAGGGCTGCTTGCCGCTTCTATACTTTCTCAATTCTCGGTGCGGATGCTCTCTCCCTTTCTCCCTCCGTGTCCGTCACTTACTCTGTCCTCCGCTCCCCCGAGAACGAGAACGAGCCCCGTAGAGGGATGAGACGCGGTTGGAACGAGTGGCGTTACGAGAGACGGAGAGAATAAAAGCGGAACGAGAACGAGAGAGAGAAACAAGGAGAATAGATGAAGATAGTAAAAGAAGGAAACGACTAAGAGAATCGCGGAATGGCTATGCGAGCAGTATAGCCGGAGTGGAAGTAGCATCCATTTATTTTATTACATTATCATACCAACTAGGCGCTCGATAAGTGGAGCTTTAAAGCGGTGGTTCTCAAACCGTTACGATGAATACTATTGTAATCTCTTGAACTTTCTCGTCCCCGCGATTTTACTAATAACTATCGTACATGTATCATACAAAATTTTTGTATGTTAGAGTTATTCATTGAATTGTTGTAAAGTTGCGAAATAATAGAAGAAAAAAAATTTGCGTAATTTCTAAAAAAAAAAAAAATTGTCTAAGGATCATTATTTTAGGAATGAGATTAGACATTGAGAAAAAAAATATTTTCAATTAAGTTTTTTTACTTTAATTCCGATTGTTGGTAAAAAAATTGAAAAAATAGATATTTGAAAAATAAGGCGCGAAATAAAACTTTCGTAATTTCGAGAAAAAAATTGGTCCAATTATTATTATTTCAAGTATACTATTTGGTATCGATCAAAAAATTAGCTTCGATTTAATTTTTTTTTTTTCACTTCAGATTGCTGCGGAAAATTTCGAGAAAATAAATAAATGGTATTTTACGGTGCGCGAAGAGGCCCTTTGAGGATACCTTCGCGGTTTATCAATTCTAAGCTAAGAAACGATCTTGGAAAATCCTCGAGCATTTTTCTTCGAGCTTCAACACTGCTTTATACATACATGAGAGACATATATATATATATAATTTGTATACGTGTTACAGAGAAATATAGTGTGCCCCTCGGTCAGGCCAAAAGCTCCGAAGAATTGAGCTTTCCTCTCACGTACTCGAGGATTATCGGACCTTTCGCCCTCTTCCGCCCGCTGAAAACTAAAAGAAAGGGAGCCGACGAGACTCCATTCGCGAATATCCAACGATATAGCAGAGGCTTCATTATTTTATCATTTTTTTTGTCCGTCTTTTTTTTTTAAGGGCGCTGAATTATTAATATTCAGAAATATTTTAATCGCTGGACGTTAATACGGCGCGAAGTTTTCCTTGCGGATTTTTGGTACAATGGTCAGAATACACGCGGAGCACATTCATTCCTCCCTCCGTTCGTCTTTCGCACTCCTCTCTTCCTCTTCTACTACTACTACTCTCTCTCGTTAGTTCCCTCACCCGCGCAACCTCCCGCTATCTAAAAATCAATAGATACCCCGACGACCAACGCGGTAGCCATTGGACTGTCGGCGATCCTACGACGGTCCGGCGATACAGCGATAAAAAAATAATTGATTTAATAGACGATGATTTTGTCGAAAGAGAATGACAAATCGTGAACGTAATTTATTGAAATTTTCGAATGATTCTCGATGCGATAAAACATTGAAAATTTGCGTTTCGGAATTATAATATGTGTATACAGTTACGCGAGAGACGACGATGGTTTCATTAGCAATTTGCACGATTGCGTAATTTCGCGTTACTACGAACAAAAGCCAATCTAAATTTGTCCCTCCAAACAATGAATACATCTTCGCGAAAAGTTATCATTGCGTGAAATCCGACTCCAAAGGGAAAAGGAGAAACGTTATCTAAGAATATTGAGGGTCGACTCTCGTCAACGACTTCGAAGGGGACGCGCGGATTTCAAAGCCCTCGTCAATGTAATTTATTTGTCTCTTTGTTGCCGACTCAAAGACACGCGAGGCTCAAATATGTAATATTCAACATTTAATAATAACATTTACGAGAAATAACAGCGTTAATAAAAAAACATGTAATATTTTTACGGACGCTACTCACTTTTTTACTCTGCAACCCGTGAATTCTGGTGCTGTAGAAATGCTATAAAAATGATTATTTTCCGCCGTCTTGTTGGTTACACAGAGCAAAAAAATCGATTGAACTGACTAAATCGGCGCTTGCTGGTGGCGAAACACATAATTGGCTTAATAAAAATAATTGTCGTAATAAGGAAAGAAATAATCAATTTAAGTAGCAATTAGTATGGTTTACTAAGTATTTCTTTCGGAGAATGAATCATTTGTTTCGCCACCCGCAAGCGCCGTTTTTGTCAATTTAACCGATTTTTTTAATCAGAATAGGTCATAAAAATAATTGGATATGATAATAATTATAATTAAAATTTCATTCATTTTTTTATATATCGCATAGATAAAAGTATAACGAGCTAACTAATTTATTTTGATAACTAATAACGCAATAGTTAATCCATAATGATCAATGACTTTTTGTAATAATCATCAAAAATGCTATTAATGCATCAATTACATTTTAATGGCACAGATAATTTTATTAAAAAATGAAAAAAATTTAAGCAGATATTCTATTGATTATTTATTGACCGTTTGACTATTTTTAATTATTTGTCGTCGTAAAAACACGAAACATATAATCGTGTACACATGTAAAAACAATAATATAAAAAGAAAAAATCTATGAGTTGATCCTATAAAACGTTTTACACGTACAGAAAGTGATCGGTAAAGCAGTTTTTTTAAGTGTATATCAACGAAAGATTATTGATAAAATAATATCGAATGACCTTTAACTTCGGTTCAAAATTTTTATATTACGGGAGTTTTGATCGACTACCGGTAAGTAATAATCTCAACGGATATTCTCTCCGCGTTCAATAAAACCAACAGCCGAAAACCAAATACCTATTCCGCGGATGTTCTCCACGACAGTTGTTTTAACTGCGTCGACTCTCGCAAAATCCACGCTACGAACCATTCATTCACACTCGTGAAACAACTCCGTGTGCGCGCGCATATCACACACATAGTATTTTAGCAGACGAAAAATCGCTGCCGAGCGTCCGTCGCAGTCACTCTGGCGTCTCGACGGCGAGAACAATGTGTTCGTCGATAAAATTCGAAGAGCGGCAACAATCGACATTCTAGTCTCAAATAAATGTAATTCCGTGTTTTCGCGACTCTCCGAACAATTCCTCAAGTTTCTGTGATAAAAAACTAATTGAAGAAAAAAAAAAAATTCGTCTCACGAATCGTCGAATCGTCCGATTCGAACATCTTAAAAATATTCAAAGATAAAATTTCTAGTCCGTTCGATGGTCCGTCAAATGAATGAAAATGAATCAATGAACAGATACGGTCCGCTCGTTGGTGCTATCGACGAAGGGACGAGTAGCGCGAGGTTTTTGGTGAGTTAAAAAAAAAAAAAAAAAAAAAAAACGAAAATTGTTTCGTAAATATCAGTCGCAAAAATCGGAGATGACATAGTTACGCGCGTGTTTATTATTAGCATAAACGAGAGAAAAGTACATTATTATTATTATTATTATTATTATTATTATTATTATTATTACTATGTTGACAATAATTTTGCAGGTTTTCGCAGCAAACACTGCGGAAGTATTGACCTATCATCAAGTGCCGATATCTCAGTCTTATCCCAAAGAGGGATGGGTGGAGCAAAACCCCATGGAAATTTTGTCCGCCGTCAGGGAATGTCTGAGTCAAACGGTTTACAATCTCCAGCAACTGACGATAGATCATTCGGATATCGTTGCCATAGGCGTTACGAATCAACGAGAAACTACCGTTGTCTGGGACTCCGTTACTGGAGAACCGTTATATAATGCGATTGGTAAGATCAATAACTCATCTATAGCAAATCTGCAGACCCCTTCTCCTTCTTTCAGCTTCAATCGAAACTAATTTATTTATTTACCTGACGATTATCCTGACCTTTGATCTTTTCTTCGCAGTGTGGATGGATATGCGAACCACCGGTATAGTCGACGATATTCTCAAAAGAGTTCGCAATCAAAATAAAAACTACCTGAAGCCTTTGTGCGGATTGCCAATAAGTCCGTACTTCAGCGCTCTTAAAATCAAATGGTTGCTACAGAATGAGCCAAAAGTTCAAAATGCAATAGCCAATAAGAGATGTATGTTTGGAACTATAGATTCGTGGCTCATATGGGTCGGTATTTACGAAAGATTTTTCAATTTTTTTTTTTTTATTGTAATTATTTTAATTTAATTTAATCCGCAAAAAAAATTCAGAAGATCGAATTTTTTTCCGATTTTTGTATCTATTTACTGCATAAAAAAAATTGATCGATTCATCAAAGCGGCCGGGCTAACAGTGCAAAAGCACAATAATAATTAAAATAATAATAATTATTTCAATTCAATAATAATAATAATTTTTTCCTAATCCTTACAATTTTATATGAGATGAAACAATATCTACGCATTCGCAAAGTTTCACGCTGTTGTCTCATAGTTACGGAAAATGGTAAGAATTCGATATAAAGATGAAATAAGTAATTACTCTTTTTTATTGAATCAATCACTTTTTTTTATCCAGTGATACGATTATAGTAACGCGAGATTGTGAATTTAGCTTTTTTTTTAAATGTGATTTTTTATTTTTTTTTTATTTTTTTTTTTTTTTTAGAATTTAACCGGAGGCATCGACGGAGGCGCTCATTGCACAGACGTGACGAATGCATCGCGAACGATGCTGATGAACATAACGAGTCTGAAGTGGGATCCTACTTTGTTAAAATTCTTTGATATACCGGCGGAGATATTGCCGCGAATTCACAGCTCCTCGGAGATCTATGGTCACATACACGACGGAATGCTTCGTGGAGTACCGATATCGGGAGTAATGATCAATTTTTTAAATCTTTTTCGTAACGAGTTACTGGGGCGAAAATAATTGAAAATAAGACGAATGAAGATGTTTTCCGTGGAGAATTTACCGCGTAAATAAATACAGACTTGTTGCAGTGTCTGGGAGATCAACAAGCCGCGCTGGTGGGGCAAATGTGCTTACAGAAGGGACAAGCGAAAAGCACATACGGAACGGGATGTTTTCTACTGTACAATACGGGAACCGCGGTGCGTTTTCAAAGTTTTTAAATTATGGAAAATCTTTGCATGAATTTTGGTTTTTTATCAAATTTATTTTTCGATGGCGAACCCGTATTATCGGGAAATAACGTGAAGCATTTATCTTGAAGATTGTCGACTCGTCGCATGGTTTGTTGACAACGGTGGCTTATCAATTGGGAGCGAATAATCCTCCGGTATACGCATTGGAAGGTTCCGTAGCGATAGCCGGTGCAGTTATGCAATGGCTTAAAGAAAATCTCGGAATGCTATCGGATGTTAAAGATTGCGAAACTATAGTTGAGAAAATTCCTTCCGACAATCGCGTAACTTTCGTTCCGGCGTTCGCGGGTCTTTACGCGCCGTATTGGCGAAAGGATGCGAGAAGGTAATTTCGCTTTTTTTTTTTTAATTTGTCTATCTGTGAGAAATGAATTTCCGGTTCGTCAGATAATCGTTTTCCTTATCTATATTTCTCTCAGCGTTATTTGCGGTATAACTGAAGATACGACGAGCGCACATATCGTGAAAGCTGCGATGCAAGCGATATGCTTTCAGACACGTGATATTCTCGAAGCAATGACGGAGGACACGGGTTTAGTTTTGTCTAAACTACTAGTCGACGGTGGAATGACGAATAATAATTTACTGATGCAAATGCAAACGGACATTTGCGGTATTCCAGTCGGTAAGCGAAGCGATGACGAAATTTGTTAAAAATCAATAAAACGTAATGATTCATTTTGAGAACCAAAAAAATTCGTCTAAAATTACTATGAATACGATTGGTAAAATTTCACAAGGAAGTCAGGCCACTTATGTGTGAAACTACTGCTCTTGGAGTCGCAATAGCCGCAGGAAGTGCGGAAGGAATTCGAAAGTGGGATCTACGATTGGATGCTGCGGTTCCCAGTGATACGTTTGTGCCATCGATTACCGAAAATGGTACTTTATTGACATTAAAAAAAAAGTAAACTGTAAAAAGTCGATAACGGATCGAATTATTTAATTTACAGAACGGGATATTCTTTACTCTCAGTGGAAGAAAGGTATCGAGAGAAGTTTAGGTTGGGATACGTCGGAAGACGACGACGACGGTAATTGTTTATCGATTTTCTCCAAAATATAAATAACGATCGTAATTCCGATAATTGAAATTACTTAATTTTTTTTTTAGATAATCCCGTAAATCTTCACACAGCCACAGCTCCGGGATTGTTCGTCATCGGTACAATGATAATACTCTTGATAGCGAAGCACAGATCGATACTGTTATAAAGCCTTATAACGAATATTGCTTCGTAAAAAGAAAATCTATCGTATGATTTTTCGCGAGAAAATTCCACGATCGATTGTTCCTTCCATAGTTTTTTATGCATTTATCCGTTGAATAAGATAGAGAGTAGTCTCAAGAAACGGAACTCAGGGTTTCTCATGTTATGTTTCATTCAGCGCTTAAGTAAGAAAAAAAATTTGAAAAAAAAAATACGCGTTTGGGAAACAAAGCGTCGCATTCTTGTTTTCGTTTTCTAAGCTCATCGACTCGAATCGTCTTCGACTCCGATAACTACCGGTGAATTTGTTTCGTTCTCGACGACCTCTGCAACATTTGCTTCAGAATTTGATGTCGCCGCGGCGTAAACATTTTTTTGCGGCTTCGCGGCGGTTTTTTCGGTACCCGGCAACAATGGTGCACTCGGCAGCATTAATTGAGGATTCAGTGCTTTCGATTCTTTCGCGATCGTCGGGTCGTGCAAATTCTCCTGTTAAAGCCAAATGTTTTACCCGTAAAAAAATCATTTTCACGTATGTCGACGAGTATATATATCATATCATTGTAAAGACTTCATTAGAAAATTTAAATAGATGAAAATTGTAATTATTTATTCTGCGTGACAAAAATCCTGAAAAAATAGATAGTAAGAGAAAAAAATCGATCACGAACCAATGATTTATCGGTTGTTGAAGTTTCGGCAGCAGAAACCGGCACGACGAGCCAAGCATCGACTCGTATATTTGCGATTCGTATGCGCGATCTTTGAGGCGTTAATATCCGAGTTATTAAGCTACGGCAAGCGTTCGATATCTTGGGGACTTTGGGAAAGGTGACCTTATTTTGGACTTGCTAAATGGGTAAAAAAAAAACATCTCGATGATTCGATATTATACGCGAATGGAGAAAAGGGGGGGGGGGGGGGGGGGTTATTTGTTTAATTTTTATTAAATTTATACCTGACTACCTTTAGGAGTTGAGCGTAATTATTGTCGTCGAAGGGCAAACATCCGTAAACCATAGCATAAAGAACAACTCCGAGGGACCAAACATCTGATAATTGCGGCTGGTATGGGATACCGCGTAATATTTCCGGGGACGCGTAAGCGTAGCTACCGCAAAATGTATCGCTGAGGGGGGTAACGCCGTTTTTTGGTTTCATTTGCCCGCGCGCGAACCCGAAATCCGATAATTTAATGTTGTATTCTTGATCCATCAACAGATTCTCACATTTTATGTCCCTGAAGGAATTTTTCAGAAGTTTCAATTTTTTTTTTATTTTATAAGTATAGTCGATAAAAGGAAGAAATAGCGAGGTTTTGTATTGACCTGTGAACAACTCCACGCTCGTGACAATAATCAACAGCGTCTATAAGCTGTTTAAACCATCGACGACTTCGCGTCTCGTCGATAAATATATCGCGACAAATTACATCGAGCAAACTTCCGTTATGGGCAAATTCCATGATGATGTACACTCTGAAGAGACGCGAATTTAATTAATCGTAATGGAGTTTCATAAAAAAAAGAATTATGGATTCTCAAGTTGTTAAGTATTATAAAACTAACCGATGTGTCGTCTCGATAGCCTGAAGAAATCGAATCAAGTGGGGATGTTTCAAACCCTTGACGACTTCGATTTCGCGGGGCAAAAATTTTTTCAAATAATCTTCCGGCGCCTGAAACTTCGATACTATCTTGACGGCTACTTGACACTCATGTCGATCGGATTTTGCGACCTATGTGTCAAGTTAGAGGTCAAACGGTCGCGCATCACACGGTTACGAACGATTTTCGCGGAATTATTCAATATTGCGGTAGTTATCATTAATTTCGGATGCAAGTCAAATCAACAAAAACTTACCTTGACAGTCGCGTACGAACCGGCACCAATAGTTCTCCCTAATGCGTATCCATGCGTTTCCAGAACCGTCAATTTCCTATCCGTTTTTTCACCGTCCTTTTCATCGGCGGTAGAAGTCGTCGGACCTCCCGTTCCTTTTGACTCGTCTTCCGGCACTGTTGACATTATCACACGCGATGCGATTTTTCGCTTGAAAACGACACGCAAACTATGGCAAACTTTTCGTGTTTCTTTTCACTCGTACGTCGACGACGATGCGTCGCGATGTAAACGTCAAAACAATTTTGCATTTCGAGACTCTTCATTGTCAATTCATAATGTACGTTATTATAATCACCATAATATACGGTAAACTCCCGATTCAACGATTTTTACTTTATAGTTGCATTTGAGATGTTTTTTTAACGACCGTTTATTTTCCACGATGCAAGAGCGAGTTGACATTAACATGCAAGCCGCGTAAAACAATTGAAGTTGTCTGAGAACATATTTTTGAGATTCAACCTAACGAAGAAGAACTTTAATTATCCATCCAATCGGTTGAATAAAACATAAAAATAGACATTATTGAAGTTTTATTTTATCGCAAATATTAACAACCAGATGAAAAATCGTTGGACGAACCGACACCGTGGCAAAGTATTCGAACACTAAACTCTCACACTCCCATTGGCTAGTCGAGCACTTCGATAATAATAATAAGCGCTACCGCGACTCCCTCTACGCAACACAACCGAATTACATCTACCGTTTTTCAGTGTGTTCGCGTTGTTTGTCGCAAAAACTCGGTCAGAGTTGATCAAATCAATATAAACTATCAATAATGGCAGACGTTTTGGATATTGATAATGCGGAAGAATTCGAGGTCGACGACGAAGGAGATCGTGAGTATTTTTTAATCATTCTGACTCGTAGATTATTCGCAAAAGTTAATTCGTAAAATCATAACCTATTTGTCAACCGCGTTCGTGTAAATAACTCACTATTTCGTGCATTGTGAACTGAAACAAAACATAATGATTTTACGAATGTTCAGAGGGAATCGCGCGTTTGAAGGAGAAGGCGAAAAAGAGGAAGGGAAGAGGACACGGAACAGAATTGGCCTCGACTCGCGAAGATATCGGCCATCACGAGTCTATGAACGTTGTCGATGAGGACGACGACGAACCCGGACCCAAGAGATGTAAGTTTCCCTCCCGTATATCCGATTATTTGTGTGGGCGAAATTCATAAATTTCCTCTCCGCTTACAGCTGTAGAAGGATGGATATTGTTCATAAACGCAGTTCATGAGGAAGCGCAGGAAGACGACATACAAGACAAATTTTCTGAATTCGGTCAAATAAAAAATTTGCACTTGAATCTCGACAGAAGAACAGGTTTTCTGAAAGGCTACGCCCTCGTTGAATACGAAACATTCAAAGAGGCGCAAGCAGCCAAAGAAGCTTTAAACGGCACAGAGATTCTTGGACAGCCGATTTCTGTTGACTGGTGCTTCGTTAAAGGACCCAAAAAGTTAGTATTTCAAATATTGATGATAATATAAATTGCAATGAAAATATCCATAATAACTCAATTAACTCGTTATTTTTTTTTTTTTTTTTTTTTTCAGATTAAAAAAGAGGAGTCACAGGAGACGATGAAAATACGATTCAAGAACCAACTAAAAAAAACTCAATATTTTTTCTTTACCCATCACTAAGACAGTCCCATTGGACAGATGAAAAGTAATATTTCTATTTAATAACTATAATATCGACAATGAACAATGTAAACGAGACTAACTACTTTACTCGTTACTTTATTTGATTTATAATGATTATAAACGCGTGTACGATCGATAAAACGAATGTTTTATTTAACTCATTTCAATCCTCGTATTCTTTAGATTCAACGAATTTTCTCACATAATATCGTGATAATTCGTGATTGATATACACGTAAAAAAAAAATATATGGGAATAAATATCTAAGAGGCAATTTTACGATTCAAGCGTAATAATTAAGATTTGCTTTCTTCTTCGCTTGTACTTCGTTGATCGCTTCCATTAGATCTTCGTGAGTAACGGCCGTGGCGTTGCGTCTTAAAGCGATCATACCCTGTAAAAAAAAAACATAACATTTCCTTAAAGATTCTTTGACTTAAGATATACGAAAAAAATAATATATAAAATTTTACCGCTTCGACGCAAACAGCTTTGCATTGAGCCCCGTTGAAGTCGTCCGTAGATCTCGACAATTCCTCGAAATTAACGTCCGGATACATATTCATTTTGCGCGAATGAATCTGCATAATACGCGCGCGTGCCTCTTCATTGGGATGTGGAAATTCAATTTTTCGATCCAAACGTCCGGATCTCAGAAGCGCGGGATCGAGAATATCGACTCTGTTAGTCGCGGCGATAACTTTTATATCGGCAGTGGAGCTAAAACCGTCCAATTGATTTAAAAGCTCCAACATCGTACGTTGTACTTCGCGATCACCGGCTTTTTCCGAATCGAAACGCTTCGTTCCAATTGCGTCCAATTCATCGATGAAGATAATTGCCGGTGCTTTTTCCTTTGCCAAGGAGAACGCATCTCGGACGAGTTTCGCACCGTCGCCGATAAACATCTGAACCAATTGAGGTCCGGCTAATTTCAGGAAAGTCGATTTTGTCTGAGCGGCGCACGCGCGCGCCAACAGTGTTTTACCGGTTCCCGGAGGTCCGTACAAAAGGACTCCTTTTGGCGGCTGTATACCCAAATTTTCGAATTTTTCCTTGTGAGTCATGGGCAGCACTACTGCCTCAATCAACTCTTGTATCTGTTTATCGAGACCTCCAATATCGGAGTACTGCTCTGTCGGTCTTTCGTCGACTTCCATGGCTTTGACTCTCGCGTCGTATTCGGCAGGCAGAGTTTCAAGTACCAAATAGCTGTCTTTGTTAACGCCTACCAAATCGCCAGGTTTGAGGGACTCTGCGTCTACGAGTCCTATGACAGGCAAAAAGTATGTCTGACGAGTGGAAGTTTTTATAACGGCACATTTTCCCTTTCTCTGAGCGTCTAGATCAACGACGGCTCCGTCCTCCTCTCCTGTGTCCTGAGGGTCGACATCCAACAATTCTATAACATTAGACACAAGATACGGCAGCGTCTTGTTGACCTTTATTTTCTCCGTGTTTTCCTTAATTTTGTCATTTTGCGCCTGCAACTCGTGCGATATTCTCATTACTTCGCTTTTCATTATTTTGATTTCGTTGTCGAGAAGACGAGTTCGCGATACTATTTCGTCGGTCGACATACGCAAAACATCTTCGCTGAGCGTTTCCTGAGAGGGCAGTTAAGAAAAATATATTGTTTTGCGTGTCAGATATGCTTCGAAAAGCAAGAACTGCTTGTCATTCGTGATTCATAACCTTCACGGAACACTGTAATTGATCAAAAAACGATAAATACCTCGCGATCTTCCCATATCGATTTATCCTCCAGAGTAGTCATTATCGTCACAAAGTGTGATCTGAATATTCAGACAATTCGATTCCGGCGACGTTGATGCGAAAATTGTGTAAATTCTGTTCAAGTCTCAGCGAAGAATTTTTATCCGGCAATGAACTAAAGTAAACCGAAAGGGACGAGGCACGATAAAGTGGCGCAACGCGACGGAGCTCGATGGGAACTGCATAGCGCGAAAAACGATGAATTGCCAACAGTTGGTCTCTTATAATGCATCGCGAGGACACGCGTTATACGGGGGATTCGTACTTATATCGTCTTCATTGATCAATAAAAACTATAATCATTGCCAAGCAACGAGTCGTTATATCATATTTTGCAATTGATAACTCCAGAACAGATTATAATTACGAATTTATTCGTGTCTTGCACAATATTGCGTCAAAAGTAAAATAAACGAGTGTCAAAGATCCGGCGTAATATAAATCTCAAAAAAAATCAAATAGCTCTCGTAGAAAATTCCAGATATTTGGATTCTATTTATCGGGAGATATATGCACACCAGCCGATTGTCTATATATATCATCACGTACTCTGTGTTTATCCTTTAATTATATATATACCTATATATCAAGCGAACAGAAACACTGAGTGCGCAACCAGCGCGTTCAGTTAAATCCATGAATTCAACCAACGACGGTTTTCTTGTTTTTTCATTCCTCCTCGTTTTTTATCGTTGAACAAAGGAGAAAAAAAAGAAAAGTAGCGAAATAGAGAGTCGCATTATCAGTAGAATACAAGACGGCGCACGTTTCGTGCGTTACTTTGCGATAGAGAATCGTAAATATTGCAACGCTATGAATACACCGAGTACCGACGAGAGGCTCGCAGAGGTTTTGCGACTTTTTCTCTTGCCTAATTACAATGTCGCATCGCCAACGTATCTCGATCTTCTGTTGACACAAATTTCGGATAGAACTAATGCATGTAAGACACAATCTTGTACCACTATTGTATCGTAATTTGCAAGTTTTTCTCGTAACGTCGAGGTATCGAACTAACCTCGATCGTAACTCCCTCGCTTCTTGTTTACGATTTAAAAATACGCACAACTATTACATTTATTCATGCAATTCACTCGAATGGAAATCAAATCCATTTTGTTTCGTTTGCACATCGTGACTCATTATACACCACAAGCCACTGTAGCCTATTGCTAGCTAACTGTACACCAAAATGTTCTTTACCATTGATTATTGATTTTTTTTACTGACCATTTTCGTCTGTAATTCGTTCGTGAAAATTTTACAACTGTTAATCACTCAATTAATTCAGTTCCAGTCGATCTGTTGGATTTTGAACACGTTGCAACGTACAAAAATTGGATCAAAGAAGCGTTGAACGTTTGGTCCGGCGAAAACAAACCGTGTCAACCTGTCGCTGTCTTTGCTGTCAGACTTTTGGGACTCATAGCCAAAGACGCAGAACATTTTTTGCGTTTGAGAGACGACGATGTCTTCGACAAGCTTTGCAGAGTTTTGGAACTTCGCAGAGATGATTTATCAGCGTCCGTCAAAATGGCTTATACCACTATGCTACTCGACGTTATCAGCCACAAGAACGGCAGACAATGGGTGAAAGAAACGGGTAAAAAATTCTCTCATAACTCAAACTTTATATTATTACGACTTTTTTTTTGCATTAAACATTTTTTTGTCAAATCACAGATATATAATATTTATGCACTCATCTTTTTCATATTTGATAATAATTAATAACAATGATAATATTGAATAATACGAATTTATCATTTTTGGTATATACATTTCTTCGATAAAACTACTGGTAAAACTGCAACACTAAATGCTATTCTTCAGAATTAACCAAATGATTTTTTAAGAGTTCTCGAATTTTTCATTTTTTTTTCGTTGTTATATTAATTTTTATAATTTTTATTCAGAAATAAAAAAAAACATTCTACGGCCGCATTAATTTTTTGTTTTTTTTTTTCGCAGGATTATGGAAGGACATCGTAAAATTTGCCCATCACAATCACACGCTCTACGTGACGCGGGAGAGTCAGCGCTTTCTCACGTCTCTGCTACTCCAGGAATCTCGTGACAGCGAACTGTGCGCCGAAATAATACTTGCGATCGCGGAGCCAGTGATGAGAACGACGCTGAATGGTCAAACGCAATCCTCGCTGGAGGATCTTTACACGCATCAGAACAAACATCTGTGCAACGCGCTAAATCTTATAACGAACATTTTCGAGAACACGCTTTTCATCACGTTGGAAAATCCGATTCCCGATATGTTTGAGAACCTTACGAATCTCGAGTCGCGAACAAAGGCCCTTTTCGTCGCGTGCATAAGCACCCAATTTTTTCAGTACATTCACAAGTTGTGGATATTGCTGAACATAAGAATACTTAAACAAGGATTGAAAAAAGATTCGGACGTCGTCGATTCCGAGGTATGGGAAAAATTTCGTCAGGGGTTTTATTTCGCTCAGACGCTTCTGTTGGCGAAGAAATATATGATAGAATTAGGAAACACACACAAGATGTCTCTGATCTACTGGATGAAATTGCAAGGGATACACAAGTTCCGACTTCCGGTCGAACATAAATTCGAACATCAAGTCATCTCGTTACTGGTGAGAAAACAATCCTTTCTTCTCTTTATAGTAAAAAAAAAAAAATTTTTTATTTCTTTCGCTGATTTCGGACCTTAATACGATCTATCAATGCGCAGATAACACCGCTGTGCGCGTGTATAAAAGCCAACTATATGAAAGATCACGATTTCTTCGAGATGTTCGTCGACAAACTCTTCGACGTGACATCGCATCCGGTACAACGAATGAGTTACAACACAAAAACAGTAATGTGCGGTTCGGACGATCTACCGGTTGAGAAAATATGCAAAGCTACGATCGACATGGTGATGGAGCTAAAGGACATTATGGATCGGGTAAATTTGAAAAAAAGAAAAATAAAATTTCGAACTTTCGGGGAAAAACGGTAATCATTGATAATTTTTTTTTTCCACAGGATTTGGCTATCATAGCTTTTCAGATGATGTGTCACGTGTTGAAGAATTACATCCCAGGTAAATGTCGATACTCCACGGAAACTGAGCCAACGGTGCCGCAGGATCAACATATTAGGCCGTCGAGAAAATCAATTCTCGACGGGGATCCGATAATCGAAGTTCCGGGCCTTTTGTCAACGTTACTGAATAGTGTCGCTCTTCTCGCTGAGAAATTCAAATTTAAGTGGAAAGAGTGCGTCGAAACGACTTGCGTATTGTTTCTCGCTGAGGGAATTCTCAAACATCCCGGTGTGCAACCAAACGTAAGAAACGGTTTTGGAAAAAAAAAATCAATCAATTTTTCGTCGAGAAATTTGAAACTTCGATGTTTTTTTATTGGATTGTTTTAGCTCTGCGTTCAGGCATTGAAACTCTGCAAACTCGCGATTCAAGACTTCATGCCGCCAAATCTCGCGTTGTTGATCGACGAGAGTGACAGTCACATGATCAGCATCGGTCCGACTTTCTACAAAAGGCTTCACGATCCTAATTGGGAAGTTCGCGACAGTGTATTCGAAACACTGAATACGATCGCTGCTATCTCCGAAGACAGTGAGTACCTTAACAGTCTTTTAAAATATTTAATTTTAATTTATCTAACGAATTAATGGTTACATGGAATTGTTTTTCTTTTGTCTATTAACAGAGTATCCGGCATTTCAAGATTTTCTTCTTGTCAACGAATTTCTGCAACTGGCTACCGACATCGCGATAACCGATGGAGAAAGTTACGTTCGAGCCTCAGCTCTCGTCTTCATTTCCACTTCCATCAAAATCAACAAACTGTGGGAACAAAAGTTATCGCAACTCGATTTGCCGGTAGGAATTGCTCCTTAAATTTACTTCCTCGTCGTCTGTAAGATCAATATACTGATATAATGTTTTATTATCATCAGGAGAAAGCGATCAATTTACTGAAAGACGAAAGCGAAGCTATCGTTAGAAGAGAAGCCGTTATGCTTATCAAAGAGTT
This sequence comes from Cryptus viduatorius, assembly GCA_964006125.1. NCBI lineage: Eukaryota > Metazoa > Arthropoda > Insecta > Hymenoptera > Ichneumonidae > Cryptus > Cryptus viduatorius. Next base: position 14,452,531 of record OZ023221.1, read on the forward strand.
ATATTTATACAGAAAGTGGCCGTAAGTGCTAAAAAGATTGATTGGAAAATTGATAAAATTGACGAGATGCCGCTAAAAATAAAGTTCGATCGATTAACCGAGTTAAATATTTTTAGGAAAAGTACGATAGAGTCGATGAATCAAGTTATGGCAGAAGCTGCAGTTCTGGATTTGCATTGGGAGGTAAAAGTGAACGCTCTCCAGTACTGGCGGCATTTCATAACATCGCACTTCACCGATCAAGGAATGTTGGACGGTTGCTTTCCGAACGTAACGTTTTCGAAGGAACATCGGAAAATCGTGGCGCTTAATGAATCCGAGATAAAGCGCCGATTGAACAAAGCGCTCGATGAATTGGCGAAGCAAAGTTGTCTCGGTGTGCTACTGGTTACACTTGAGGATGAAAGTGATTTCGAAGTATCGAATACCGCGGCAGAGATAATTTGCAAATTGAAGAGATTTCTTCTTAAATACAAAGTCAATGAGCCCGAAGCGCAATTTCCATCGGCGAAAGACAGTGCCGTATTGGACAGCGCTTACGTCAAAGACTTTTCGAATAATTCCAACAGCGAGGTAAACGCTATACACGAAAATTCGTCGAGCGTAATAGATGAGATTGCCGACGCGAACGATGCGAATCTCTTAGCGTCGCTGTATAAAAATTCGATGAATATGGACGGCGAAAAGGACAACACAAAGACGGAAACGCTTCGTCACATATCGCAAGTTACGAAAGAAGATTTCTTACGATCGATTCTCAACAACGATCTCGACTCGTACATAGCGGAGCGGAAGAGATGGTTAAAAACTTATACCAGTAGTTTCGAATCGGTTCTCGAGGATATTATAACAGCGAGTAATTCCAAAGACGTTAACTCGATGGATTGCTATTGATTACATTCTTTCAATACAGTCACAAAAAAAATCAATACTTTTTCACGGCGAAAAAAAAACATTCACATAATTACGCATAAGTTTACAAAAATATAACAAAAATAAAAAAAAATCAACAACACTCGTGTATAAAGTAGAATAGTCGATAAATGGATGAATTATTTTTTAATATCACATACAAAGTTTACAAACTTTTACAAAAGTGCTATCGTATACAATTAAGAATAAAGTCGTAAGAAAAATATATTGAAAACTGTTTTTTCTTTTGTTTGTGTTACGCGTTCCTTCGAATAGCTTTTAAATTTTTTACAAAAAAACGTCGCGTTTTACGCTTAGAATAAACAGAAATAAGCTTTTAAGTAGTACGTTTCAGTCTTAAATTACACGTTTAACGTTAACTCCGTGTAATATTTATACTTCGTACTCGTGGAGAACGTAAATGACGAAAAAACAGAGACTACGTTTTTTGAGGAACGTAACGATTAACCGCGCGTTTTGTTCTCGTTGAACGACGATTACTCGTTTGGGAATTCGAATCGCCGTCTGACGTTGATGCGTTAATTTCGGCAAACATAGACGAGGTGCTCGATGTCTCGTTATCGACGTTTCTTGTTAGAGTTATATTTTCGATATCCGTAGAATCCCTATAATTATTGGTATCGATTACGTCGGCGCGCGGCATATGATCAAACGGCAAAATATCCGTTTCCGAATCTTCCAATTCGGCAGTTGTCCAGACGAGGTGGCAAGTGTTGGGATCGAAGACCAGAACCGAACGATCGTCGAGACCCGGCGGATACGCGACAAACGAAACCGCCGATGTTCGCGACGACGAGTGGATCTCTGAATTTGCTGGACAATAGTCAACGGCGAAGGAAGGATTTCGCTGGAGAAAATTCATATTCTCACACTGTTGACTTTCGGAATCTTCGATCATTTTTACTGAATCCGTCGCAACAGCGTTTGGACTCTTTAAGTTCGTTGTAAATGGAATTTCGATCGCTGGTTCTTCATCCACATTTTGCGCGAAAAAATATACATCCGAAATCGAAAGCGAATTATTAACTGCCGAATTTTCATTCTCATAGACCTCATTGAAAAGTGCATCGATCTCTTGAGCCGCTCGGATAGCCGGATCGTCTGTAGCAATTTCTGAGTCCTCCGTTTGCATCGCGAAAGCGTTCGATTTTTCAACGTTCTCCGCTCGCAGAGTGTCTATAGTGACCTCTTCTTTCGCACTATCCGCGTGCGAAAACACGTCAGGAATTGCGATAGAATTCCGCTCAACAGAATTTCCATATTCGCAGTCCTGACGACAAAGTTCAGCGATCTCTTCATCAGTTTTTTTGGCAAACGGCGTAGCGGAAGCGATTCTCAAATTCATCGATTTCTTCCTCAGAGATGTTCGTTTTTCTGTTTTTTCTATCGGCAACTTGTCTATCTTCGTTTTGTTGCTTGAAAATTCGGTTGATGAAGTATACGTAAAGTATTTTTTATCTACGTTTTCATTGTTCGATTTTTTCTCAAAACTGACCGATTTCTTAGCTCTGAATTCAGACAGTGTAGCAATCGTTTCTTCGTCGCTGTCGTTATCTTTATAAGAATAAACGTCGAGAATTGCGGAAGAATTTTCCTTCGCGGAATTATCATTCCTATAATTCTGATTCGCAGAATCATTAATCTCGCGAGAAGTTTCTTGTTTCGGCAGCTTATTCGCTGCGATTTTTGAATTTTTTGCTCTCGTCTTGGGAGCGGCTCGCTTCTTGGCGTTAACCGCCGTCAACTTGCGGATCTTTGTTTCTTGTCTCTCAATATGCGATGAAAAATGTGCAGAATTGAAGATAGAACTGTGATCGATTCCCGAGTTTCCTTTTGCGAAATTCTTTTGAATTATTTCCCATTTAGCGGACTTATTCGGTTGACTTTTGGATCTTTTTGTTTGTTTTCTTGAAGCGATCGATTTTATCGCGTTAGCTGGGAACTGCGTGTCGATCTTAGCTTCTTTGGGTTCCGAGCAAAATGCAGGTACATCGGAATCGAAGATCGATCTGTCCTCGAGATGTTTATTCCTAAAGTATTTATTTGAAGGCTTTGGAATTTCTGCAGCTGTTTTTTCTTCACGTGGATTATCAGCGATAGCCTCAAGAATTTTTGCTTCTTTCCTCGTAGTGATCGATATCGTGGCGTTTACTCCAAGCTGCGTGTGGATCTTATCTTCTTCGCGGTGCGAGGAAGACGCAGATTCTTCGGGATCGAAAATCGAACGATACTCAACAGAATCTTTGTTCCCGTAGTTTTTACTGGAAGATATCGCGGTATCTCGAGCTGTTTTTTCGTTAGCGAAATTCTCGGCTTGAATTTCTTCTATATTTTTTTTCTTCTCGAAAGCATCCTGTTTTACAAGATTTTCCGCAGATTCGACGTTAATTTGTTTCCGCTCGTCTTTAAGATATGTTAAGAAGTGTTCAAGACTGAACTTCGAAACACGCGGAACAACAGCCCCTTCTTTCCCGGAGTTCTGATTTTCCGATTTTCCAACGACTACAGTGTTCCCTTGTTTACGGGTTTTTTTCACGACTTTCGTCAGATTTAGCGGATTTTTCTGATAAGCATCGTGTCTTTTATTTTTTACAGCAGGCAATCGACTTTTTTTTTTATTTGTGTCAAAATGGGATAAAGAATCCTGAGAAGCAAAGGTCAATTCTTGCTCTACGTAGTCTGCTTTTTCACAGTTCTGTTTTTTAAGCTCTACAATTTGTTGATCAGTTTCCTCCTTAACGTGCGTTTTAGCTTCGCTCTCGTAACTCCATAGTTTCTTCTTAGCAGATACCTTTCTAACTTTTTTAGGCACAGGACACTCCCTTGAGGAAGATTCATGCTTCGCAGGGACTCTGTTCATATTTTCCATATCGTCGCAGAGACTTTCAATTGGATCAATGTAGCGATCCTGTACTGCATCCAATTGCATCTCCGATACATTTATCGAATCGGACGACACTTTTACAGAGAGATCCAAAATTGTTGGTTCCCAGACGAAAAATTCTTGTTTCGCAAAATTTTCATCATTAACGAGAGATTCGTTAGTCGTGTAACCCATTTCTTCGCATTCTTTGTCAATGAATAATTCTTCGTTTTCCTTCCTATTTCCGTTTGCTGGATTAGCGATTAAGCAGCATCCTTCTTCCAATACTGGATTTTTGTTGGTGCAGTCTATTATGCCGCCATTGTTATTGTTGTCGCACAACATATCTGAGGAGTAAGTGTAGAATTCGGCGTGCCTGCTTGGATCGTGAAGCCAAGAATTATCATAGACAATTCCATTTGGCGATTCGAACATTTTTATCGCCGCGAAGTGAAGCCCGATCGTCGAGAGCGACAATTCCTCGGGTGTGTGACGATAGGATTGATGTCGATGCAGATCGGTCAGCGAGACGTACGTTATTTGGCAAACGACGCACTGATACGTCGCCAAACTCGACGACGTTGTTTCCGTATTCATCGTCGATTTTTCCTGCACGATTTGTACGAGACAATGTTAAGTACTTGTCATTTAAAAACAAAGAAAACACGATGTCGATGTTTGCGAATGCGAAAAAAACAAACGAAGCTTACCATCTCGGATGCCGGTGACCATTACTTCGAAAAAAAAACACGCCGGTAACCGTTGCGATGTTTTTAACGTCTTCGAGAAAAAAACTGTGGTTCAGGTTATCCCTTACTGATCACCATTACGACGATTCGACACTGTTATTTTTTAAAGATCCTAACTTCGATCAAGCCGACGAGTGTCTGTAAACAGTTTAGACTGCAGGATGAAACGCGAAACCCAAGTGCTCAAGTTCATAACAACAATACAATCCGTGTGCGTTCGAATAGGAAACGAGAGATTCGAAATTTTTTCTAACGCGCATGCGCCGTCACTGTTGCAATGTACCTTCCGTCGCTCGGATTGGCGCGAGGGAGTTGGGCAACGTCCTCTGTGCGAGCAACACGTCTTGCAAGAGATCAAGCGGAGTTTCAACTTTATTAACGCTACGAACACATAGTTTTACAGCGGAGTTTCAGTCTATTTTCCCGTTTCATTTCTCGTTTCTGTTTTTGCCGTTCTCTGGCTCAAAAACTTCACAATCTCGACTTTTCCCTGTCTTTCTCCCTTGGAGGTTAGAGACATGGCCTCTAATTCCGGCGGGAACGACGACGAAGACGCCATGATGCAGTCAAACGACGATGCTGGCAACCCGAGCCAAATTCCTTGGCGTGAGGTTCCATCGAACAATAAAAAAAGGCAGCTCGCCAATGAAGAAAAACTCGACGATTCTAAAACTAAGCAGACGAAGAACAATAAGATTCAGAATACCGGCGAAAGTCAGGGCGCGATCCCCAAACAGTCAACGCAGTCAAACGTTCCAGAGTCAACTTCGATTCCAGGCTTTCCTGGAGTCCCGTCTCATTATCTAGCACATCGATTCAGCGCTACTAACGAAGGACCTTTCAGAGTTCTTATACAAAACGCCGAAACAGAACCCCGACTCAATGCTACGAACGTAGGTAAGTGGCTCTGCGATATTTTCAAGCACGAGGTTCTCGACACGTATAGCTCGGGCAAACACCAGGCGACGACTTTCCTCAGCTCAGCAGCTGCAGCGAATAAACTCGTCTCTCTTCCGGATCTGAAAACTCGAAAACTAATAGCGTTTATCCACCCATTCAACCTAACAAGGGACGGACGCATCTCTCACGTTCCAATCGACATAACGGACGCCGAATTGATTTGCGAAATCTCGCAATACTATCCCGTTGCCGCTGTACAACGGCAGAATCGCAAAACCACAATCGATGGTAAAACAGAGTTAGTTCCTACGCAAACGGTCCGCGTCATGTTTGACGGCCAATCGCGCCCCGACTTCGTATACATTTTTAGAGTTCGCCATCCGGTGCAGCCGTATTTCACGAGTTTAAAGCAGTGCTTCAACTGCTTCCTATTCAGACATGTGCAACACCAATGCAAAGGGCGAGCCAAATGCATTCGCTGTGGCGAAGCAAAACACGCCGATGGCGCAGTTTGTCCGAACGCCAACACCGCGCCTAAATGCGCGAACTGTCAAGGCCAACATTTACCAACCGAAAAAACTTGTCCAGTTTACATCAAGGAAAAGACAATCAACGACGTCGCGGCTGAACGCTGCATCTCTTTCGCGGAGGCCAGAGCCATAGTGACGGGAACACCAACAACTTCGAACCCACCTCGCTCTACGCTCATGCGCACTGACGCTCACTTTCCGAGTCTGCCTCGTTCTCCACCCCCGATGTGTCCCGCACACCCCCCTCCTCTGTCGTCTTCTATCCCGAACCTCGCGTACAGTCAAGTACTGGCTCCCGCCCCCTCTGTCGCTCCCACCTCGTCTCAATACTCGTCTCAGTTTGACACAACCATCTCCACCCCGCCATCCCCACGTATGCATCAGACTCGTCCGCCGTCTCGACACCGCTCACAGCAACCAACCTCGACAGCATACTACACAACTAGGAATGAGCACGCCAACTTATTAATGAATCCAAACGGACGTACTCCGCAAGCCACAAACGGATTTGCCCTCAACGGATCGTATCCATCGGATCCACCGTTACCAAATCACTCCACGAGACCACCGGAAGTTGGCGCTTCGTCTTTTTCGAGCGTCATTCCCGCCATCATCAAACTCATTATCGATCAACTCACTCCGCTTCTATCGGCCGTAGGTCAAGCAGATAAACTTACCCCTATAGCTGCCGCTCTCAACTCGATAATAAACCTTTTTATTCCTCAAACTAACTACCAATATGGCAGTGCGTAAAAAATTAAATATTTTACAATGGAATTGCCGCAGCGTCAGGAACAAAATAGGTCTTTTAATGCAGATAGCAAACGATTATGATATTCTAATCTTATGCGAAACATGGCTCATCGACAATTCTAGTTTTTCTTTGGACGGTTTTAACACGATTCTGAAAAATAGGTTCGGCTCTAGAGGTGGTGGATTAGCCATCTGTCTCAGGAAAGATATCGCTTTTACTGTGATTGACACCGTCTTTCATAGTCCCGGTAAAATTGAAACCTTAGCAATTTCGATCTCAACGTCCATAGGAGAACTTTCAATAATAGCACTATACAGATGCCCGTCGATAAATACGCGCTCTGTAGACTGGCAATTTCTCTTCGATTCCCTTTCTTATGATCAACCGTTAATCATTGGAGGCGACTTCAATTGTCACCATACTGCTTGGGGCAGTTCAACCGTCTGTCCGATAGGAAATTCCTTGTCCGAAACCATAATTGACTTCGATCTTGCGTGCCTAAACAATGGCTCGCCAACGCTCATTACAGCCCCCAACCAAAATAAATCAGCTATCGATCTTTCGTTTGTATCTCCTCAAATACTCCCTCTTGCTTCTTGGGAAGTAGGACTAGACGCGCTGGGTAGCGATCATCTTCCTATCTCGATCTCTCTAGGTATCTCTCTCTCAACCCTCTCATTCTCTTCTCATCGCTTTTCGCTTAAAAAAATGGACTGGGATTTATTCGATTCACACTTAAACTCTAAATCGTCTTCGTTCGCCGATCCATCCCCCCTTATTCAATACGACAAAATTCTCGAAGGCATTTACTCATCTATTTCCACCTTATGTCCTAATACAGTTGTCAGTCACCCGCGAAAATTCAAATCCAGACCTGCCATCTGGTGGAACGAAGCATGCGACGATGCCCATTCGGCCCGCAAACGAGCTTGGGCTTCCTACCGACGCGAAGCAAATATAGAAAACCTCGTTAACGCCAAAAGGTTAGACGCGGCTGCCAAAAAAATCTTTAAGAAGGCCAAAAAAGAATCCTGGATTAATTTCACGAAAACTATCGATTTTAGAACTTCGCCGAATACCGTCTGGGAAAAAATTAAGAGATTCCGTCATCGTAATCTCTGTGAAACCGCAAATCACTTAAACAACACAGCCACGATCGAAAAAATGCGTAACTTAATTCCATCAATCTGTCCTCCGAACTTATCTTTTACTTCAAACTTTCCGAATACATTCCTGTCAAATACTCAACTAGATTTACCTTTTTCAATAACAGAGCTTAAAAACGCGATCAAATTAGGAAAGCGCAAAGCGGCCCCAGGGCTGGACAAAATTGATTCAAACATTATACTACACCTTCCTTTCTCAATTCATAAACTCCTTTTAGAATCCTTCAACGGCTTCTTCAAAACCGGAATCTACCCGCACTCGTGGTCAGAGTTCTTGGTCTTTTTCATACCTAAAGCTACATCAGGAAAATTTCGCCCGATCTCGCTGGCATCGTGTTTTTTGAAATTAATGGAAAGACTTCTCCACACTCGTCTAATTCAATGGCTCGAAAGCAATTTGCTTCTATCTTCTTCGCAGTTTGGCTTCCGAAAGTCGCGTTCGTGCGCTGACAACTTAGCGATACTGACAACAGAAATTTACACAGGCTTCTCCGAAAAGCAATTTACAGCATGCGTCTTTCTGGACGTCGCTGGCGCCTTCGATAATGTAGATCCGGGTATTCTCGTTCACGACCTTCGCGATATGGGGCTTCCATGGACCTACTGCAAATTTATATATAATTTAACTAGCTCAAGATCTGTTTTCTTTAAGATTGCAGGGGAAACGCTCGGTCCATTTGATTCTTTTAAGGGGGTTCCACAAGGATGTATCCTTAGCCCGCTCCTCTATATCTTATACACCAACGGTCTTGAAAGTCAACTACATGAGAATAGTTCATGCCTTCAGTTCGCTGACGACATCGTCGTCTTCTCTCGTGCAAACAACATCCAGGATTGTCTTTCGTCTCTTCAAATCAGCCTTGATAACATCTCTACTTATCTACAGTCCAAAGCTCTTTCCATAGAACCCTCAAAATCCAACCTAGTCATTTTCTCACGCAGGCGATACAATCCGTCGCTGTACAGTCTAAATATCAACCATTCCCAAATCTCAGCTAGTTTGCAAACCAAATTTCTGGGTCTTAATCTTGATCACCGCCTCTCATGGAGACTGCACAAAAATAGTGTAGTTTCCAAATGCAAAAAAACCATCAACATGATCAAATGCTTGCGGTCCACTTGGTGGGGTGCTGACCCGTCGTCACTCATGACTATCTACAGAGCGCTTATTAGGAGCTGCATCGAATACGGCTCTTTGGTTCTTCCTATCAGAGACCAATCGCTTTTTCAAAAGATTGATATTATTCAACGTCAAGCAATTCGATTTGCTCTCGGCTTACGGGGCTCTACGCCTAACAACGTTGTTCTAGCCGAAGCCAAAGAGCCGCACCTCTGCACTCGTCTCCAATACTTATCGAGCAAATTTACGATTAAGGCTTTTTCCTCTTCCTGGCACCCTCTCCATAACTCCATTCCGGCGCTTATCGATTCTATTCGTACGAACAACACCTACACGTCTCTCCTCGACTTGCCTCTTGTCAATGCTTATATGAAATATTCTCGCCTCAAGGACCAAATTGCCTCCTTTCCATTCCCACCAATTTTTAACTTACAACCTCAACTCTCGTTTTCTCCGTCTATCATCGACACGATTTCCGGTTTTAAAATCCAATCAGCAGTAAATCCCGACGCAGAATTTCGTTCCCTCTTCGCTCAACAACTTTCGAATTCAGTGGCTTTTTTTACGGACGCATCTAAGACAGAGGGTGGCGGCTATACGGGTCTCGCGTTTCATAGCTCAAATCTCCCTCTTTCTCGCAAATTTCGGATTTCCGAACACGCATCTGTCTTCTCTGCGGAGGCTCTAGCGATACTTCTCGCCCTAGAGTACATAACATTAAAATCAATTTCACGTTCGTTTATATTCTCCGACTCCCTTAGTTCCCTTGAGGCAATTCTTTCCTCTTCGCCTAACAGTAATATCTCTCCGTACATTATAGCTTGTCGCGAAATTCTATCAAGTTTAACGTCGTCAAACATTGAGGTAATTCTCGTTTGGGTCCCGGGTCACGCTGGCATAGTAGGTAACGAATGCGCCGATACATTGGCAAAACAGGCGATCACTGATGGCGAAACCTACGATATCACCCTTCCAGCTACAGATTTTTTCCGAATACCAAAAGAAAAGTGTAAGTCAGCCTCAAATCACATTTTAATCACAGAATCGCAATATAAAGGTTCTCTTTACTTCAAACTTTTCCACAACACGTCAACGCATCCGTGGTTTTCTAAATTTAACAATTTAGATCGAAAATCTATTACGACGATCTGCCGGATGCGCTCAAACCATTACAATTTAGCCGCAAGCCTGTTCAGAAAAAACATCGTTGCATCGCCGGAGTGCCTTTGTGGACATGACTCGGAGGATTTGAACCATATCTTTTGGTCATGCCCACGCTTCAATGCCTTTCGTATGTCTCTTACTCGTTCTCTCATGAAGTTAGGAATACTTCCTCCATACAACATCGAATCGCTTATCGCTGGACCTTCTTTACGCATCATCACTCCGATAATGAAATTCCTAAACGACAGCAAGCTTTCGCTTTAATTCCTCGCGCTAAGCTCCGACTTGGGGATGGAACGACAACCGTTTGCCGTTGCTCCCTATAACTCAAAGGGGGAGGTAGTTTCGTCGACCGGTCGACTTTCTACCTTCCCATTTTCTCTGTTTCAGCTCAAAACTCCCGCTGCCAATGGCCGTATGGTAAGGCAGCACAAGTGCTGCCACCAGAGCCAAATAACGAAAAGAAGAAGAAGAAGGATTGGCGCGAGTGTTGCCGGTTGTGCGGACAGAAGATTATTTTCAGTATCGCACCGTTCGGCACGCGACGATGTTCGAGATCTAAGAAAGGCGCTCGTTCTTTACATAAAACAGTCGTACCTTTGCCGATCGGCAAAACATTACGGAATATTCAATTCTCTCAACGTTTTTTTACTAAACACAGTTAAATCAACTTTTTACTTTCTCAATTCAATTGTGTTTGAAAAAAAAAACAAATACAAAAAAATTAGTGCCGCGGATCACTGGAAATTCTCATATCAAGTTTCAACGTGCATAATTAATTAGTATATATATATAACGTGTAAAATAATTCGCGATATCCGAGTCGCTTGCGCCGTGATTCGCGCGACTCGGAAATAATGTCATTTTACTTTCGTGAAAAGCCGAGATTCGGCGACAAATTGCGTGGAAAATCGCGTGATGAGTTGTTACAAGAGTTGAATCAACAATTCGACGATAACAGCAAATCATTCTTCGAACCGGCAGCCACGAGACTCACGAGAGATCCATTCGAGCGTCACACCGGTTTTTCAAGGGTGAGTTGTTTGGCATAAAAATCGTTTATTATTATTACACTATAAATTGCACCTTTCAAAATTAAGCTGATTAGCATATAAAATCGGTGGATGTTCGTCACTCTTAGCCCGCGACGTTTTCGCGACGGTGTTTATCGTATGCAAAAACATCGCGAATGCATTATGATTATCGCGGAAATAATTCATCTGTCCATGAAAAAAAAAATTCTCAAGGAAAACTTTGCACATGGCGAAAAATCTCGGCAACATTATAAGTTCCTCGCTATAATTGTCGTGAATGCGGTTAATTGTCGTCGACGGCGGCGATCTCAAAAGCTAATTAATTGCTACCAATCGTTGAGTCTCCTTTGATCGTCTCTGAAACTTCGTGCTCTAACGACTACGTGCAAAATTTCAATCTTTTATCGACAATCGTCGCTTCAACGTAAGATTCGCTAAAGTATCTCGAAGAGGCACAAGTGCTTCTTTGTTCGCTCGAAGTATAGTCGTTCTATCGTTCGCGTTTTATTTCTAACGCAGTACAACTTGAAACACGACACTCTAGTCCCGTGTCGGAGGTTCGATTTTTTTGTCTCTTTGTCAGTCACAACTGCAAAGATATTTTCGTAACTGCGGCGAAGATCGACGTTCGATTTTTTTTTCTTGCGCTCCAATAAATGACAACAAAGACTGGTCATTTCCGTGGCTGTAAGCAAAACGTCGCGGGGACCGATGAAAGATCACGCTTTTCCGCATCGCGACACTATCGATCCTGTCTTCCGCGTATTATTCGTTCGAGGTTCGTCGGTTAAAATATAACCTCACATGCAAAAAAAAACTACCAATGCATTTATTATATATATATCTATATATTCCATATACATCGCGCTATTTTTTCTTCTTCGATGTTTTGCGGACACGCAGACTATAATTTTCGTTTGAACAAATATTTTCCGTACGTCGTTTTCGTACACTTGTAAAAATATATCGAAAGAAGAAACGCATTTCTTCCCTTTTTTTTAATGGATAAAAAACGCTAAACTCGATTATTTCGCAACAAAGTCTAACAAAGAGCGATAAAAGCGAAGAAACCTCTTGGGAAATAAAATATAATTTCTGAGTCAGAGACGAACCCTTCGCGTATCTCAGGCAATTTTCTCTTCGTGACGAGTCGAGAATCGAGCAACAGCAGCCGCCGCAGCAGCCGGCACAGAGTTATAGCATCAGCATTATAGTAGTAGCAGCAGCCAACCCTCTTCTAATATTCGATGCTTTTGGGGTGCACCCTCCAGAAGCGGCGTTTCGAGTAATACGGCAGTTAAAACTCTACCCCTACCGAATTGAGTGTCCGAGTGCGCGTTCGCACGCCATCCGGTTTCGATCTCATGCAGTCGCAGAAAATTACGAAAGGGGAGGGAAGATCGCGAAAGATTATTAACTGCATCATTGCCGCGGCAATGAAAACCTCCGAGCGTATGAGTCAATCGCCATTAAAGACTCGCGTTTTTAGGGGATTTGCGAGAAATCATATTACATTTAAACAGCTAATCGGTTATTAATCCCAAACCAATGAATATCGCGTATAAAGAAAGGGAGGGGGGATCAAAGTTAAAAAAAAAAATGTTACTCCGTATCGGACTTTCGGATATAAAATTCGCGAAAAGTCTTATGAAAATCAATCGAAGGTCAATAAATGATAATTTGGTTATTTATATCGCGCTATATTTATCACAGAATCAGATTTTTTTTAGACTTTAGATTCATTGTAACCCAAGGTGACACGTATTGCCCGTCCGTATTCGAGGCCACGAATAATCTCGATCACCAATGATTCATTAATTGCGGCATCGATAAGAAATCTTTATTATTACCCACTGAGAGACATACAACGCGGATTAATCGCGTACCTCGTGAGTAGATCATAGTATATAGTTTCGCGTTCTCGTGTGCTACTTGCTTCTGCCAAACCGTGAAGCGGGACACATTCGCTGTATACATCGCATATGTCCATTGCACATATATATATTCGATTCGGAAATTCTCATGTATTACATACAACCGTTTGAATCTCGTCCACCTACATTATTATTATTATTATTATTGCATGGAATCCGAAGGGGTGGTGGCGAGAGGGGGAGTTGAATATATTTCCGAAGCAAACAGCACTTTCGGGTCTCTTCGTGAAAAGAGGCCAACCGAAGCTTTTCGAGCGCAAGCAAAAATAGTGGATGTAAAAAGTAGAGCGGCAAATGATATCTTCACGTTCCCAAAAAAAAAAAAAAAAAAAAAAATTCGACTTCACCAACTTTCGGAACATAATTAATCTTCATTAATTTTCTATTCTTTCGAATTATTATGTAACGTTTTTATATAGAGTATTTGAGAGGTCATTGAACCTGAAAATATCGCTCTTTGCATCGATGTATTTTATCATTGAGTTTATATCGTCCGATTCGCCCACTATTTTCCATCGCACATAGATAGTTATGTATATATACGTATATGTATGCAAGAGGGTTGGTACATCGTCGAACAGGCATTTCTCGTCCTCCTACTTGCTTCGGGCTTCTGTTGCTGTGGCCCGAAGAAGAAGAGGAACGTGGAATAGAGGAAGGTTCTCGACGTCGACTGCTCTCTCACCGAGAGTCAGAACTCTCAAAATAGCAACCATTGATCCTCTCTTCTTCGCGTACCATTACCCCGTCTCGCGAGAGCCCCGAAGAGTTCGATACGAAATAATCTCGACATTTTCCATGAACAAAAATTCTGGCGGCGCCTCGTCGAAAAATCAACGTAACAATATAAAAAGATCGATAAAAAAAAAAAAAACAAAAAAAAAAGAATTCCATAGTTTTCCCATTTTATTGCGATGACGAATTTCCAATATCGATAAAACATCGTCGTACCTAATTTTCGCGTGTTAGCGGATTCGTCATTATCGAAAGATCGAAACTCGTAAAAAAGTTCAGTTACGATTTAATATCTCGTATAAGGAAAGAGAGGTTAGACGGAGAGACGGAAATGAGACGAGAAAGCAATGTTCCTGAGTGATCTGACCTTTCCGAGTTATTTTTAAATCGTCCCACTGTTTCGAACTCGCGTAGCGGTAATTAACGTTCCGCTAGACGACTATTTTTGGCTACAAAGTCCATATAATACCGCGAGATATGCAGACACTATGCTACGAATTATAGATCGAACAGGAAGCTTTTTTTTTTTTTTCGTGCGCCCAGACACGAGGACGATGATCCTGAAAGTCTGGAATATCCTGTCGGTGGAAAAAGCTTTTTTTTTCGCTCCGTTCGAACTCGAGGCATTTTTATATCCCCCATATGTACTCTCCGACTCGTCACTCTCTCGTCGTGTCAATATTAACTCGAACCCGCAGGATTGAAGGGGCCGAACCACCAAACACTTCGATTTTATGGCATTCGCTTTCCTCTTTCAATCGTCTTCCCTCTTCACTTCCGTAACGATTTTCTTCGCCTCGTCTTATTACATCGAAATTTCCGATGAATAACACGTAACGATCGTAGACTCGGACGACGCTAAAAGTGCAGTGAGCGAATAACACAATTATTATCGTAGCTATAGAACAAACTGCACGTTGCTATTAACAAGTGGTTTCTAATTACGTCGAAAGCCCCAGCAACAGCGAGTCTAACATCTTTGTTCGTCTACCGGCTGATTACGAGAGCCAAACGAGAGTTTCATCGCCGCGTGTTATGCGACTATGAGAAACGATCCTTCGTGCTGATGTGAAAGATTATTCTTTGTGTTTTTTTTTTTCTTTTGCTCACGTTGCAATAACATCGAGAATATAAAGTTACACTGGTCACACGTGGTTCGGAGATAATTTGGCGCGAAGTTGGCGAGAAATCTCTTCGGACAATTTGGCAATTGTTGCGAACCTTTGCGCGTACAATGATAAGCTGCCGGCGGTAATAACACAACAGTATTTTACCTGTTGCCGCTGCGAAGTCTTCTTCGCTTACGACGTAATCGTTTGGGAATGCAAACTGCAAGAATGTTACTTTCCCGCGAGTCTGCGAACCCGGAATTCCAAATGCCACCAGGAGATCGTCAAATATCGCGTCGCACTAATGGCAGTCGTCGCTAAGATATTTTTTTTTTTTTTTCGTATTTCTTTTTTTTTTTTACCGAGTGAAAAAAATTTTAAGTTTCGAATAAATTATTTTTTCGAAAATTTAGATACGACATTTAGGTTAGTTATACCGGTGCAGACCACTGTATTACAATTTCGCTATAAAAACCAAATAACTATTCCGTACACGTGACATTCTGCTTTCCCGTGACCCTCGGACACACCTCGATATTTCCGTTACGTTTACACTGTACTATATATTCTGTTCTACAATCGCGGCTAACGACGCCGACATTTGTCTACGATGATCCATACCAAAGATAGACGCGAAGAATTTTAATACGATTACCTTTTTTTTTTTTTTTTTCGTTTACGAATTCAAACACGAAGACTATTTACAGTTTATTCGATCTGTAAAAAACGAAAATGCGAATGAAATTAACTTCGGTCGTCTATAATATAAACAATATAAAAAATACGAAAATCATAAAAAATCGATGTTTCTTTAAGTTTCTAAATAAATAAAAAAACGCTTAATTTTTTTTTTTTTTTCACGAGAGTCGCGTTTTTTTTACAAAGAAAAAATTGTTACAGAATCTGTATTTCCAAAGTAAAATAAATATAAAAATAAAAATGTATTGGGTTATACATGGTAAGTGACGATCATTTAGTTGAGAAGCGATTGATTCAAAATTTCTCTCTTTTGCGTGGCGCCATGTCTAATTCACGTGCGGGAATATTGTTCTTCAGCGAATGTGCCGATTTCAAAGCAGTCGCGAGTAGGCGGCATACGAATGCGAATGGAAAGTCCGACCAGTCGTGAGCGTCGCTACCAACACCGCCATCCGCTGTTTCCTTTAGATCTTTAACGTGACGTCACATAATACTCGACGAGTTTGCCTCTCACTGCTACCGCTGCGAACTGTTATACCATCCAAGAGACTATCCACCTCTTCGTCTGTCGTGCGCTCCTGGTACCCCTATCGATCAGCGTAGATCATCGATCGTCATTATCGATCATTTCACGATCTTCGAACATCGAACGAAACATACCACGATTTCTCGATCAATTATCCCACTCCATATTTCGAGTAAAAAATAGATCGATATTTTCTTATAAATCAAAATAGATAAAAAAAAAAATCATAAAAATATCGATCTTTTTTTATCACATTTTTTTTAAACAGCTATACAATATAAACCTAAAAATAAAACGTCGCAAGCGAAAATCATTTTTTCGTTTCATTTTCGATTTAAAATATTTATCGCCTATTTTTAGATTTTTTAAAAATATTCTCACTATCATTTTTCACCGCTCCCTCAGTCGTTAAACTAATCGTGACGAATTCACTTGCATTATCTTAATTCGCCGATCGGCGTAATTCGTCACGGCGACGAATTACCTTTAATTATAATGAGATCCGAAATGTTGACTTCGTCTCTTCTTCAAAGTACACGTGAAGCTTCTGCGAAGCATATAGCATAGAGCAGACATACTTGACCCGTTGAGTATTCTCATCAGAAAGGTCGACGTGGTCGCGTGTTCTCGGGGACGGCACCAGATCGCTAAATTGCTCGCGAGAATTCTCGGAGACGTTGGATCGATGAAACGTACTGAAACGTACTATAAGTGGGCCAAAGCATGATGATGCAGACGCCTTTAACGGTGCACTGGATTGTCTTGTTCCTTGACTTCGCCTCCTTGGTTCAACCTTGTCGTGTTCTCTACCTGCTGCACCTTGCGGTTTAACCGCGAGTGCAAGCGATTCCCTTGAACGCAAGTGGGACAACCCCCAACGTGCCTGATCACCGTCCACATTTTTGTCTCCGATGATTTTCTCCTTTCAAACTAACAACGACCCGACGGAGAAAAAGAGAGAAAGAGAGAGAGAGATTCAGTTTTATACATAGTCCGGTAGCCGCACGGTCTGGCGATCGGCGAGGCAACGATAAGGAAACTTTTATGATTTTTTTTTCTACTTTATCGATCGAACTCGCCCCGGACTTGTTCCCGTCACAATAAAACTGACCTCGCTTTCTCATATTCGTCTGATTCGAGGATAATATGTACGCAGCAGCATAAACGCGCTTCGAGTGCGAAAAAATCGCAATAAAGCTTCATTTCTTCACTTCCGCTATTGATATATATGTATAAGATCGCAGGGTCTCAGAAAAAAAATAAGTCGCAGATTCGTGATCAGCGGCAAAAATACATCGAAAATAACCTGAAAAGATGACTAAATTTGTTATTTTACGCCTTTTTTTTAAGAAGCACCATTTCGCGTATTTTTCAACAGCTGTAGCTGTTTATTCCGAAGGAATATCAAAAAATCGAAGTATCGTGTTTTACGGAAAAAAAAAATCGACAGGATAGGGTACGCAGCGCAGTACCAGAATTATTTTTATTCGTGTTGTGATAGAATGATGAAAAACGCCGAAAAAATTTGATAAGTCGGAATGGGGGGAATGTGATACCTTTGAATTTTTTTCGCACAAATATTTCGTGTATTTATTTTTTTTCGTTTGAAGACGAAAGGTGACGACAGTTTTGGCTTAAAGTCAAACGGGACATAAATATTTGCTAAAAAACAAATTTTATTGTTTCGTCATTGGGACGATTGAAGTTTCTTGAGAAACCATTTTAGTTTCAGTTTTGTATTACTCGTCGAGCGAATAAAACGACAATAATACCCTTCGATTATTTCGATATATTTCGCAATTTTTTTTTTTTTTGAAACATAAGAAAAAAATAAAGTTTCACCGCGAGTCGAGCTTCGATTCTGTATAAACTTTCGTTTGGGTAAAATGCCAATAGTTGCCGCAATGCAAATTGAATTTTCACGCCGTATGTGCAACGCGGCGGAGATTATACTGCAGGCAAATTCGCAGAATCCTAAGCACGTTGAGGTGTTTGGATCGAAGCCAAAAGGAATGACGAGTATTTAGCTTTGTATCGCATAGTTTCGCGAACAGAGTGAAACTTACGAATGTTTCAAAGTATCGGGAAAAGCGTCAAATTTGTCAACTTTCTTTATTATTTCATCGTCTTTTTTTTTTTTTTATAAATTAATATACGAGAAAAGGTGGTGATTCAACGACCGCCCGTCGAGTGCAAAGATCATTAACACGTCCTTCCCCCTCTCGAAGTACCGCGACGAGAATAAAAAACTACCACGGCGTCCCTGTGATATTCCTGACACACAGGGATACGAAGCCGAAGGGAAACGCGTTTGCTATAAATGGTTGTAAGTAAAGGAGAGTTATAGTCGTGCCGATCTCGGTAACAGCCTTGCGAGTCAGCCGCAAGTCTCGGGTGTGCGAAACCAGATGAAAGTTAAATCCGACTGAAACCAATGAATCCGCAGCTTCCAATGGCCCGGAAAAAGCCACGGAAAGAAATTGCTACCACAATCGTATCGTATTATTCGCGGTTAGTGTCTATTCAATAAGATGGGGCAACGCGTTTCAGTTTCGTTACATATCGAAGTAATATCGATGTATTTCGAAAAAAAAAACTATAAACTAAAAACAATGCATTTTTTTTTCAATAAATAATATCAAATTCGTGAACCTTTTAACCTTTGAAATAATAACAATTAATTTTATTTCATGAATCTGCGCGACGCGAAAGGAATAAG
This sequence comes from Cryptus viduatorius, assembly GCA_964006125.1. Classification (NCBI taxonomy): domain Eukaryota; kingdom Metazoa; phylum Arthropoda; class Insecta; order Hymenoptera; family Ichneumonidae; genus Cryptus; species Cryptus viduatorius. The sequence continues at coordinate 14,471,466 of OZ023221.1, forward strand.
TTAAAAAAAAATTATTTTATTTTTCAATTAAAAAGGGTCAATACATCGCGCACACTACTAACATTGTTACAAAACTTGAGAATAAAATTATGATGCATATATAGATTCAAACATTTCAAGCAAAAAAATGTCTATTGTGAGCGCCTTTCGTATTTTTAATCTTTATACATTTATTTATCGAACAAAACATCGATACCGCAGCGCCTCCCTACTGTTCGTAATGCGCGATTTCTAGAAGCTGCTAGAACCGCCAGCCGAGAAGTTTCTGGCGTTTTCCTGGCGCCCACTCTTATATACCCGGCAGCGCGACGAGCGTGGTCCGTAGTCTGCGTTGGTTCAGTGGGGTTCGACTGTGTGGGTTTTCTATACGTATAACCGTTCGACCGTGTATTGGTAATACGGAGAGTCTCACCCCGTATATATGAGTTGGCTAACCGTGACACGGACTGTCAGTAACGCTATCGACTTCGCGCGAGTCGGAACTAAACGAGAAGAATCATTGCGAACGAGCAATAAAGTTCAGTATTTCCGTGAATTTCGTAAAAGACTTCTAATACAATCCATTAGACAAACAGTCTTTATACGATTTAAAATTACGCGTAGAATACCATTTTTTTTTTAAAGATCAGTGAAAGGACCAAAAGTTTAAAAATCGTGATAAAAAACAACTGTATCGAAAAAAAAACATCATTAGAACGAACTTAGTAACAGTTTCTGTGTTTGTGTTCGCGTGTGAATTGCCGTTACATAAGAAGAACGGCCTTTGACGGAGAATAAGTGGGAGATAGAAGGAGAGAACACGACACGAAGAATTACACACGATTGTTCCTTTTGCCGGTAACTTACACGTTCAATTAAAAAAAAAAAAAGAAAAAACGTTAGTGTGTGTGCATTTTATCTCTGTGTGTTGCATTGTCAAGCGCGTTATAAGAAAACAACAAAGAAAACTCTCCGCGAGCTGTTTAGTCGCGCGCTTCATACGCCAGGGAGGGGGGATTTGAAGGGTTGAGCTTTTCTATTACATACGTACGTAAATAACACACACGTGCTACTGCTTCGAAGTAAAAAAAAATCAAAACTACAGGGACGCGTAATTAAATAAAAAGGGGGTTGTTTTTTTTAAACTAATTTATTGAACCAAAAAAACTGACGCGGTCTCATTAAGTATGGACTCGCCTGTCATCTTGGACACCGCATCCGAATTTGGACGAGGAATCGATCTGGATCGCGCGTTCCCCGTAAGTCCTTTTCTCTCTCTCGTATATCCCTTATTCGAGTCTTTTTTTTTCTCTTTTTTTTTTCGTTATCTTATCAGATCAGCAGCAGCAACATAATAATATATTTATCGGAATTTCGGAACGAAGGTTTTTTAAACGGTTATGAAAATCATCGGGAAAGAAGATTGATAACCTCACTGAGCCTTCGAAACCCCGAAATTTGATTGCATCTCTCGAATTACCTCGAATGATTTTACGATCGGAACAACGCGCGACGCTTCGAGAACGTTCTTGCGGCTTCCAGCAGAGCGTGGCACGTTGCGCGACGCTTCGAGAGCATGCGCTTTATTTCTTCTATACATAGTATTGCAAACAGCTTCCCCCCCCCCCCCCCTCTCGATCGTTTCTTCTTGCACCTTGTCTGTCCTTGCGTCTCATTTTCGTCCGTGCGCGCTAAACTAGAATAGGCTGAGTTTCTGTTCGTCGCAATTAACACATAATTCCTAGTAATTTTTTTTAGTATAAATAACTATGTATACTTTGGCTACACATCGATTGTTTGTCTGAAATAAAAATGATCTTTTGTCTGCTTTTAAATTTCGTAACAATTACGAACAAAATATTTTAGAGGTTATTAAAAATTAAAAATACGAGTCGTTCATCGGGTATTCAAGATGTTGTCAAGTATATTCCTTAATTCGATTCTCTTCGCCTATCGCGTATCTCGTAAATCACTCAACGACGACGCTGCATCGTGCGAAGCCTCTTACGCATATATTTGTCTCGCGAGAATCTCGATGTACACGAAAAAAAAAAAAAAAAACTTCGTGTATAAAAGAAAAAAAAACGAAGCTCGAGGATCGAGTGAGAAAAACACTCGGCGGCACGCGTGTGCTAATAATAATTCAGAGAAGTCGTTCGAAGCGGCGGTAAGGTAGCAGCAGCGAAATTCTCATCGTCATCGTCGGCCGGTGATGCTGCGAGAGCGCGGCGGCGGCAGCGGCGGCGGTGCTCGTGTCCGCGTCGAGGACGTGCGTGGCACAGCCCAAAAACAGAACGATCAAGTTATCGCTTTATAAACTTATACAGTACGCGTAGTCGTACATTATTTCGAGACTCGTTTGCCGCTTTTTCGTTATTTTCGCTTCTTTTCGTTTTTTTTTGCCTTTTTTCGTCTTTTCTTTTCAACGGTTTTTTACTCTTTGTTCTTCGATGTTTCTTCGACTCGTCACTTTGCCATATAAGGTTAAAATCGTTGTGCGCTTTGATGGGGTGTTTGCGATAGATTTAAAAAAAAGGGGAGGGGGAGAGAGGCCGGCGCACTTGTAATTTTTCCAGGTATCGATAACGCTACCTCGGGCGTCGCGCAACGTTAATACACGTATATTTTCGTTGATGATCCAATCGAGTCCTCCCCCCCCCCCCCCCCCCCCCCACCTTCTCTCGTTCCATTCGTCAAGTCATAAGCAAACAGCAAACAGTTCTACTACTACAACAAACTTCTATATAGCATTGACGACTAGACGTGCGAAAAGACAAACCGGTTTTGGTAATAAAGAAACGAAACGACCGCTCACGGTAACACGGCGAGCATTCGACGACGTCGTCGGCGATGACGATTGCGAGAATCGCGGCAAACACTACCGCGAAATTGACAGTTGTCACGTGGGCGATCGAGAGAACGTTATTTTCTGCCTCGTGCGTTCACGTGAGTTCGAGAGAAATTCTCTCGGCGGCTCATCTAGAAACGCACAAATAAAAATGCCTTCGGCGATCTACGCCTGCGGTGAGATCGTGCGGTACACTTCCGCATACGGGGATCTCTAACCTCAAAATCAATAGTACTGAAACTGCAATAAAGTAGAACATTAACGAATTAATATCTTTTCGACTCTGAATTATTCAAGAAGCGCCCTTAAGGTGCTGCGACATTGGAGCGATTAAACGATTACTTATTTTTTTATAATCGTCATTAAGAAATGAACTTCCTGTTCAGTGAAGTAATTAAAAAAAAAAAGCCGAAACAATCGAAAAAAAAAAAAAAAAAAAACAAACAACCAAATCTATTCTTTCCGGTGTCTTTGTCAAACCGGAAGTAAACTCTTTCCCTGAAATTTCCTGTACATTTCTATGAACAGTTGCATCGTCTTAAAGTTGATAAAAAAATGTTTTATCGATTCTCGAATTTTATCGGATTTACATAAAAAAAAATTGATAAAAGAAAGAATCGGATTGAGTTAACTAATTCGCATTATAATGAGCGGCGCGACATTGGCAACGTGGCATATTGTAGTGGATGGAAAAGGTTAGTGGAAGGCGAAGTGAGATGAATCGGCAACGTTGTGCCAAAAATAGGGGATCTCTCGAATATCGGCGTAGGCGCCTATATTATCCTGCTTACTTATGCCCGCAAAACGTGACGTGAAAAAGCATACATTTTTAAGTACGATTTACTACCGTCAATTTTGTTCTCACGTAAAAAAAAAAAAAAAAAAAAAAAACTTTTAGTCCCATCGACGCGAATTACTCATCGAGATTTATATTTGCGGCATTAATAAAGAAAAAAAAAAGTATACAACAGATTGAACAATTATGCAATTTATGCATTACAAGTTCAGTAGGTCCCCGAGCCGTTTGACATTGAAACGAGAGTCACGCGAGGCAAAGTGGTGCACAGTAGCATTATTACCACTGTCTGTACCGCAGGTAGAACAGTCGTGATGAGTTCGTTACATAAGTATTCCCCCGCAAGGAAAGGGGAGGGGGAGGGGGAACAAGGGCACCAGATAGAGTCACTATTTTCATGGTCATAATTCTATAGTCCGCAGAACGATATAACTATACGCGAATACGATATTATGAACGATAAAAGAGTGTATTCTCTAAGCGCCGAGATTAACCGAGACTTTGTCGGGCGAGTCACACATTTATAAATAACGATGATCCGTAAGAAAAATATAATAAAGTTGAAGTTGAATGGCCGTTCTCGCTATTCTCGCGACTACTTTCATTGGTAATGTAAATAATTCATCAATGCTTCGATTGTCCTTGACCTATTAATGTAATGTATTCGAAATTCGCGAAATCGAATTCTGAATTTTTTACATTTTTTTTTTTTTTTTTCGGGACGATAATAAATAAATAGGTAAAAATGTTTTAATAGAGCCATCAATCTCGACAATTAACTGATAATTTCTTGTCATTTAATTGGCGGTTGATGCAATAATAATTTGTCGAACACATCCGCCTGTAGTTATCGGCGCAATATAGATATATCGTAACGAGTAACCGGTTGTATCATGTGCTCTCAACCCTCGTGATATTCTCGTTGCGTTTTTTTTTCTTTTGTTGCAACCACTAGTCGACGCCGACGAACCGTGTGGACTTATATGGACTGAGTGAACCATGAGATATCGCGTTTACTCTGTTTTGCTATATGCTACTGGAAACTGCTGCTGCACCCAAGTCGGCACTGAAAACAACTCACGAGTGCTATACTATCGTAGTATCCTACACTCCGCGTCATTATATTACGGTCTACGCGTATAGGGAGCATCGGGATAGAATGAACGAATCATTGTAGTCGATGCATCGAGTAAACGAGGATAATAAAAGGCGAAATAAACGAAAAGGAATTAAAAAAAAATAAGTCGAAACTCTGCTTATGCACATTCTGCACGTTCGAGCCGTGACCCACATTTTCGGCGATCTGACGAACGACGATTGGGATTTAATACTCTCGCGACATTCACCCACATTTTTTTATTACGCTAACATCGAAACCTTGAAAAATGGTTGTTTGTTGTATGTTTACGATAATTCGTCGGAATGAACGATAATATTGTGTTTTTTTTTTTTTTTTCTTCGCATAATCGAGTAAAGCGTCGCGAATAATGAAAGATAATCTTGTCGACGTAATGCGCGAATAGTTATCGTTGTTACGTGAAAGAATTGCATCGACGAGATGTAATTTTCTTTGCGTCGCCCACGTATCGCATCACGGGGTCTCTCTTTCCCCGCGAGATATCTCTCTCCTCGGCGAAGCTACGTCATTCGAACGATGACGAAGAAGAGCGGACGCGTGGCTAACCCGCGTCGCGCCGGGGAGAAGAGACACACGCGCGAGGATACAATCGAGGAAATCCTCATAAAAGGCGAGGGGTCTCGGAATCGTGGAATGCCGCTTCCAGTTTTGGAATATATGATTCTTTTGAATAATCAGATAATCACTCGAAACGCTGACGAATTTATTCATTAATTTTAGCTACCGAAATTGACTTCAAGTGCATTTGTAAAAATTAATGATTCACGAACGCGAGAAACAAAATTATTAATAATTATAGATTATTATTATTTTATTTATTTTTTTTTTAATTTTAAAATAATGATAAATAATTCATATATTATCAAGTACATCACTCTAATAATCGTTTTTTCTGGCATTGATAAAAAAAAGATCGAAAAAAAAAAAAAAATTACGCCATTTTTATTTTTACGAATTCCTCCGTTTTAATGTCGCGTGGTTAGTACGGTTACGAAAAAAAAAAATGCATGCAAAAAATTCGTCGGGATGTTGGATTAAGTGGAAAAGATGACGAGTATTCGCTGCCAGCTGTGTACCGAGAATCTATCAGGTTATTTCTCGATTTAAATACCAAACATAACCGACTGACACGCTTAACGTTACTTTTTTTCGCTCTCTATCCGTTCGTATATTACGACAAACACAGTCTCGATGTTATTATCCCGAGGCGAGTTGTATCTACTTATTTGGCAATGAGGGGATACGTCGAGTTCATATATGTATATCTATCGCATGCCTCACGGCGTTTATGACTCGTTGACTCCGAGTTTCGAGTTCCTCATTCGCTCGTGTCGAGACTTTGAGAGCCGAGAGACTTCCCCTATTGTTTGTGTCACACCTGTGCGATATTCCATCGCGAATTAGGCAATTCAATGCCAACGGAAAAAAAAATTGCTCCGTTAAAAAAACTCGAAGGGTTACTTACAAATTCCTTTATCACTCCACGACGCTTGCGTGAATCTAATAGGCATGTAAATCGACTTCAATGCCGTGAGAAATTGAATTACCATATTACGGCTTTACCCGAGTGCTCCGGATATCGAGGAATTTATTCGTAGGCGGCTAAGAGAGACTCGTAGCTCGAGGCGTCTATCAAGAACGCGACGGCGATCCTTCGAGAAAAATATACTAAGGATCAACTGGTACACGTTAATCGGAGCGTAAAAAAAAAAAAATGCTGAGATGCGAAATCTCTGATGCGACTCCGCGACGAAGAATTATTGCATGATTCATGCTGTAATTTGCGTCTTATTAATTCCAGATCGGCAGCGAGAAAATTACGATCGCATAACTTCATTTTTTCCATCTTTTCGAATATACTTTTTTTTCTTTCTCGGAAAATACATAAAAATGATGTTAAATTCGCGGGTGCCATGAAAGGGTCGAAATGAAATCAACAAGAAAATAAAAAAGTGTAAATCTATCGTTTCTTGTATATAGTCAATTTCCGTGACGTAGAGAGTCGAAAAAAAAAAAACGAGCAGAAGAATCGAGAAAAGAAATATCATTGGCTCACTCTTTCTTTTGCTCGAGTTTCGCACGGTGAAAGAGCGAGAAAAAAATATACCGTGGCCGTGACGTGAATCGGGCGTAAGTTCGCCCACTCGTGTATCACGAATAACCGCGACGTAGCGCTTCGGTATGTTGACTACTGCTGGTCTGTTGCTGCTGCTGCTACTCTTATGTGTCAGTTGAATTTTTAACGCGATGCGGGATAGTTACAGTCTAATACATTGGTAACTTATTAAATACAAAAAAAATCTTTAAATTAAATTAAAAAAAAAATAATAATAATAAATAAATAAATTTATTTAGTGATTTCGTAAAAAAAAATGATATTAAAAAAACAATAAAAATTTCATACTAAAATCATCTGTTTAATTTCGTTGTTGCAGGGTTTTCCGTTCGACGACGTCGAGGGTTTCGGTCGTCGGAGTAGCGACATACGTTCGCATCTCGACGATTTAGCGTCTCGTCATCCGGAGTTTGCCGATCATTTGCTCGGTTCCGCTTGGGGCGACATACCGGCTTTTCACACCGGTAGTTTGAGAAATCGTCGTCGGGGTTCCGGAAGCAACAGTTCATCGTCATATCAGGGACATCCGGACGAAGACGCGCGTAGCCAAGCGAGCGGAAGTAGCGCGACAAGTGCCGCTAGTGGCGCGAGCGGTGTAAGTTCGCAGGGTGATCCCGGAGGTTTGCCCGACCAGCAGCAGCAGCGTAGTCCAAGTGGCGTATCCGGTAAACAGGATACTTCCGGTTCTCGAAGAAATCCGATACCGCAATACGGTTTAAGAAACACCGTAGACATCGGACAGCATCGTCACAATATGGAGAATCCCGACAAAGTAAATCGCGGACAGCGTTCGATGTCCGCACCGCCGGAAAATCGTCAGCAGGACGATGTTCCGCTTTCTCACGAATCAATGCAACAAAATTCTCAAAATCCGAATCAGCGATTCGTATCTCGAGTCGATATAACTCCGCAGTTTGTCCCGCAGCAGCAGCCGCAGCCGGGCGTTGAAAAAACTGCCGGAAAGACACAGCAAAGTCAGCCGCAACAACAAAAGCCTCAGCAGCAACAGCCACAGAGCAACGTGAGGCACATACCGATATTCGTCGAGGGTCGCGACGAGCCGGTTATTCCAAAGAATGTCGATACCGATCAGACGGATTCGTCGTGGACGTACGCTAAGCCACAGCCTACGGCTCCGCCGCAATTTCAACAACCACCGCAATTTCAATCGCCTCCTCAATTCCACAGACCATCGCACTTTAATCAACATTACACCGGAAGAGCGAGAGATTGGTTGCCGAATTTTGAAGAAGAATTTTACGGTCCTCAAGCGACTTTTCAACAGCCGGGAATTCGAAGGACTCAACAGCATCAGCAACAACCACCGCAGAGTCCTCCTCGTCACGGGCCTCAGAGTCATTTCCGGCCGCAATCTCAGCCTCAATCCGATTATTGCAACAGAGGACAGCGCGGTGCGCAACAAGATCCTCACTTTGCTCAACAGACGCATCATCCTCAGCAACAACAACAGCCATCACAGCAGGAAACTCCGGTTCAACCGAGAAAACAGACTCAACCGAAAGATCCATTGGAAAAAGTAGCTGAGGTACAGCAAGAAGTCGACGCTTTGACCGAACAGGTTAATCTCTGGAACGGCACGTCGCGAAAGGACAAACAATACATGTATCTCGACGAGATGCTAACGAGAGAATTGATTAAACTTGACGATATTGAGACCGAAGGCAAGGAGAACGTTAGACAAGCGAGAAAAAACGCTATAAGGAGTATACAGGAGTCGATAAGTTTGCTGGAATCGAAGGCACCGATTCCCGGACAGGAAAGAATCGCAACGCAGGAACAGCAGCCAATTGTCGAGAGCGCGAATGACGCTGATAACACGATGCAGGAATCTGCGGTCGAAAATACGGAGACGAAGATTGGCGAAAACGAACAACAAGCGCCGATACCACTGCCACCACCATCGTCCATCCCTCCAGCACCCTCGTCACCAACCAAAGAGGAAGTCTCCTCGCTGCCGGAAGTTCAAAAGGTTGAAGTCACACCGCAAGAGTCACAGATTGAAGAAAATCATACGGCTGTCGAGGATCAAGCGGTTTCGCAGGATAGTCAAGAAATCGGTGCGCAACCGATGGAAGATAACGCAACAGTAGTCAAAGTTCCGTCCGTCGCTGCTATGGAAATTCAAATAACTCCGGAAGTAGATAATTCACAGTTACAACAACAAGAACAGACGAACTCACAGGTACCATCGATGCCCGAAACAACGACTGAAACATCGATGGACGTCGAGAATCAACCGAAATCACCGAAAACCGCGAAGAAAGTAAAGAAAACGAAGAAACATCCGCCACAACAGCAAACACCGATCAGCGAAGGGGCGATTCCACTTCCGGCGCCGGAACCTCACCAAACCGACACTGCGAAGTAAAGAATAATAAAATCAATAAAATACGATCCAAAAAGGCTTCTAAATACTTTCTTCGATGAAAGTTTTTTAAAATAAACAACGACAGGACTGCGTTCTTGCCGTTCGGAACTTCCTCACGATGGAAACTCGGCGCGATACTTAACGTCGCAGATTCGTCGTAAAAATTTGAAAAAAAAAAAATGTTAGTCCGCCTTTACCGACGCCTAGACGCGTGAAACCTTAGAGAGTGCTATGTACGAAATTATATAAAAAAAAAATGAAAACGAATTATTATCGTTCGTGTCGTAGATCGTCGCGGTTTTTTTCTAAGTTATTCTTTCGATGATTGTATCACGAACGTAATATAGCATTTTTTTTCTCTCTCTTTTTGCATACTTTGCAAGCGATAACGATCGATGAGACAATCGTTCGTTTCGTACCCAAAGGTCTTTCTTGAATAATATTAGCACTCTGAATTAACGAAATTTAGAAGTCGAATGAGGGGGACAACAAAAAATGTCGCGAAATACTCCAATTGTCGTAGGAAAAATATACATATATATATATTTTTTTTTTTCAAGTTTGAAATCATCGGACTCGGGTGTTATCCCCTCGTCAAGTTCCGTTTCGTCACAATCGATATATTAGCCCGATGATTCACCGTGTAATACGAAAACAAAAAAAAACATGTATAATTTAAATAATAATTATGATTCTTGTTTTACAACTTTTTCTTTATTTATTTTGTATTCGGTTGTTTTTTTTTTTTTCATCGATGTATCTTTTCTCATATTTCTGTGTTATATATTTCATAGTTATTATATCCGCAGACTGCGAAATTGCGTTGATGTAAATGTTTTTAATATTGCGTATCTACGGGGAGAGTGGTGTTTGTATAGAAGAAATCCATCCCTCGGATCCGCCGTTGGAAAAAAAATATCTTTGTGGAAAGGTTGTAAAAACCAATATAGAGGCTCGATAACTCTATTCAAGTGTCTCCACTCAAATTTTCTTTTTCCCTAAGAAAAAAAAAAGATATTCCCTCTTTCTATGCGAGCAGAGAGACGTATGATTGCAGTGGCTACAAACTGCAGTGTTTACGGTAGAGATCGTCGGACCTTTCGCGACGGCTTTCAGCGAAACTTTGTTTTTTTTGTTTTCTTTCCTTGCAGCAGCTCTTTCAAACGCTCTCTCTAGTCTCCGCGTAAGTTCCGCATCCACGTCGACGCGCCGAGGGATTTGTCTCGCCTTTGTAGTTCGTTGCTTTGTAAGAATTTTCTCTCTGGCAACGAGGCGAACTGCAGGACTGGCGAACTTGCCAGCCGAATGTTACTGACTGCTCTCCGTCGACTTGGCGTGCAGTATAAGAAAATCAGTTTGGAAAATCTCATCACTCGCCACGATCTCGAGATCGTCTATGTAACGTCCAGGAATACGTTCCCGGATAATTCGAAACATCGCGGAAAACTGCTACTGTCGTATGTTTCTCTGCCAAATTTACAACATATTCGCTTTTGCTTTGATGCAATGACGAGGAAAATCTTTCATTACCGTTCGCCGTGCGGACTTCGCCAGCGTTGCAATTGCATAATTCATAACAGACTCCTTTATCGTTCGCTCGGTTCCGATCTTCGCGCTCGGAAGACACGATTCGCTGCGCATATTACTGCAGTTAATTACATCCGTAAGAGTTATCGTATAGACATCGTTTTTATATCATTCGTGTTCTTTTAAAAACGCGAATTATCTTCATGAAAAAGATGCGTGAATTTAAAAAAAAAAATTTTTCCGAGGGAAGCGTAATGCTCGTCGTTCGTTGATCGAAATTCTTTTCCAAGGAGAAAATAGAAGTAGTTTGGGAGTTTAAGAGGTAACTAAGAGTTGGCACCGTTCTGTATAACGAGAAAGTCTATAAATAGATGGTACAACGTTCTTCGTTGGAACGAGCAGTCGAGGACAAGGGATGGGAGGGGGTGTAGGTGTTTTTGCGTCGCGACGTCGACGTCGCGTCTCTGGGGAAACCCAGAGAACGCCTCGACGATTCCGTGGTATATATGTATATATATAAACTATCGACAAACGCGGTGAATCACGACGTATAATCATCTATTGTATAGAGCGTATATAAACGATCGATGAACGATGTTAGCGCGATAAATTTACGAGCAACGAAGTAAAAAATATATTGGCAATGCTTGTAAAAGTGTATACATCGAATAACACAAAGTTGTCCTTTGACGCGTGTGCCGTTGAGTTAATTTAATGAAGCGTCGTGCAAATCGAATAATCGGAAAAATGCGAAACTTAATACGCTTTTTCGTAATAATTGCTGAAAATTTTTCGTTCATTTTTTTCTATTAATATCACTTTTCAATCCGGCGTCGCTGTTTTCGAGTGTTCAATCGGTATTTTCTTGTGCTTTTTCATCTCGAAATCGTCGTGATTCTCGTCGAAGCACGTCTCGCAGTAAGCATCGCCGGTGCAGCCAGTGCAGCTGAATAGACGATCGGTCCGGTCGCATAAGACGCATTGAATTTCGTCATCGGAAGTACGTGCATCGGACTGTGTTAAATAATAAATAATGTATGATATACAGCATGAAATTTTAAGAACCAAATAGACCACAAGTTTCATTCTTCTATTGAGAAAAATTCACCTCGACTTCCATAAACTCCGGTGACTCCAATTCCTCGGCTTCGTATTTCGCCTCCAGCGCTGCTTCCATTAATGCTTTTTTAATCAATTTCTTTGTCACCGCATCCTCGTCGTCGTCGTCGGACTCCGGCGCTCCGCCTGAGGCTTTCGATGGATCGAAACCCTTCAAGGAATTCAATCGCGTCTCGACGTCCTTCGCGGGATCGCTGCCGGATGATAGGGCCAAACTATCGAGATACTCTCTTATCAAATCGTCTTCCTTTTGCTGATCTGTTCTCGTGTCCGTTTGATAAATCTATTGTAAAAAAAAAATTTAACTACAGAGTAATTTTTTTTTTTCAAAATTCTTCAAAAAAAAATATAAAAATAATGCACACATTTATACTTTGCTGACTAGAATCCGGATCCTGATCCTTCAGAATTGCTAATCTTCGTCTTATTTCTTCGATGCTTGGCGCAGGTCCCTGCTTATCAGCGTCTTTTAATTTTTTCAAACGATCCACGATAACTTGATCCGCCGGTTCCAAACCAGTTTTTAGTTGATCCCAATGTCCGCCGGGTTTATAAATGACGATCGGAGGTTTCGCAGGATTTTCCAACGCCGCAAGTCTGAAAAAATACTCCGTTTAAAAATCAGCTGATCAGGCAACATAACAGACTCTCGATGGGCGCCTTACTTGTTTGCGATATCCACCGGTGCCATAGGCCCATCGTTTTCCATGGGGGACGTGGGTCCCGAAGACGCAGAATCGGCAGATGAATTCTTCTCCGACATCGTCAGTTTGTTGTGACACGGGCCGCAGACTTTCTTAACTTGTCCATCTGGGAGTTTGCATTTGTACTTCAGACATTTGCTGCAGTTAGAAAAGCCACAATTTGGACACCCATTCTGAAGAATACGAAAATTAGAAGTATGTGAAAAAAAAAATTACGACTGACAGCTCATTCTTACATAACCTCGGATCGTATGACAGAAAAAAAAAACGCTTACCTCGCGGGTGAAAAATGAAAATTTCGTATGACATGTTGTACATGACATTTTGAAACCTCAGACGGTTAAAACGATGGATTAACTTTGAGATTTATTAACGAATGACGACGTATCGGTGTTGTCATTTACCTTGTTTGTTGAAATTACACTCGAAAAAATATACAGCGATAACATCGAACTCGTTTGACGGGTCGGTACTGTCACGCAAGCCTCCGCAGTACTCTATTGCGCAGATAGACGTCATTGCGACTAATTAGTAGTTGCGACCAATCACAGTCGTGTGTTCACCTTCGCGCCCCCACGAGATTCAATTAAAGGTATTCGCGAAAACAATTCTTTTACGAACACTCGAAGGAGCGATGAAGATTCGCGAAATAGTAGGAGAGGATCGAAGCGCTCGTATGTAATCGAAATTCACTTCGAAAAGCAAACACTTGCGAAGACATTATTCGAATTGGCTTTTGCAGACGTACGCAATTTTTTGATCGACATAATGATTCTCGATCTATGGGTATTGAAACATGCAAGACGATGGGCAAAAAGGGCTATGATACTCTCGCGATCGATGATGAAAGTCTTCATTACAATGAGCATCGGAGCCGGTAAATTCTTCGTTATTATTTCATCGTCACTTAAAATTATTACGCGATTGCCGAGTTTTCCCTTCCGGGATAGTTAGAAGATTTTTTTTTCAGCATTGTTCTCGTACTACGCAATGTCGAAGTTGCAACTCGAAATAACAACCTTCGAAAGTGGTTCGGGAACGATAAAATCATCGGAACAATATAGTCTAATCGGTATCACTGACGCTTCGCGTAATGTACATCGTGATCCAGAATTAGAACGAGAGATCAGTCATTTGAAGAATAAGGCATTGAGTCTCGAGATCGCGCTTCGACGAATGGTCAATACTGTTTATTTTTCGAACTAATTGACTAACTAAATTTACAAGTTTATTTTCGTTTGTAGAATTCACAGATGCGAACTTTTCATATGCGCGATCGTTGCAAAGGTATAAATTATTATTCTAAACTAAATTTTCATACAGAACCACAAGTTTCTTTTTAACTCCATTTTTTTATTTTTCAGAGGAAGAATTAGCGGATTTTGCTTCGGAAGCTGCAGGAGGCTCGGTACTCGATACCCCAGACACTCAATCGTATTACGAGCCGAAAGAAATGCAGTTATCGTTGTTCGGAATCCCGCTATGCAAACCGAATTACTTTACGCCTCGCAAAGTAATTCAACACTGGACGCAACCCGGCGAATGTTGGGCATTTCGCGGTGATCGCGGAAAAGTTAAAATCGAATTGGCGTACGCTGCATTAATCGATCAAGTAACACTTGAACACATTCCGGTTTCGGCTTCTTTGACCGGAAAAATCGACGCTGCGCCGAGAGATTTTCGAGTTTCCGTACGTCCGAACATTCGAAACAAATCTCAAATAGTTATTTCATCAATGAAATTAACTTCCCCTTTTCACAGGCCGTTCTTCCCGAAGGATCTTTCACTATTGGAACTTTTATTTATAATCGGTACGGACCGCCTTCGCAAACTTTCCAAATAATGGTACGCAGTAGTTTTCAATTGCAAAGTAACGTAATCCACCAAAAAATATTTATCTATTTTTCTGCAAATTTACAGGACGATAAATTCCACGATATACCGATCAAAATAGTGATTCTGGAGATACTTTCAAATTGGGGTAATCCCGACTACACGTGTATATATAGATTCAGAGTACACGGAAGAATTTCGCCGTGATAATAATTTCGAAAGAAACTCCGTCCAAATAATAATAAAATAAATATTAATTAATAATTCTTATAGAATAAAAATCGTCGAGTATAAATGACGAAATGTTTTTTTTTTTCTTTTTCGTAAATCAAAAAATAAAATAGTCGATGAAAAATAGTTTTTTCTCACTTTATTACAATCGGTGTACAAAGTGTGTGTCGATGATAGTTCTCAAGGAGAACAAAGTTACGTCCACTTGTCGCTGGCCGAACCTCCCCAAGTTTGCGTAGCGGGGGTTGTGGCTTTCGGAGTCCAATCGTCCTGCTGAGCGGACCAGTCGCCGGGAGCGGGGAAAGTCGTAGCAGTTGCAGGAGCAACTGCGGGCACAGCGGCGGCCGGGGGTTGATCATCGGCCCATGCCTCGGGGGCGGCGGGAACACCGGCTTCGGCTTCGGTTGCCCACGTAGTCTCAACGGCTGCGGCCGGCTCGGCAGCGCTCGTGAATTCTTTCGGTGGCGGTGCGATTTCCTTCTGCGCTTGTTCTTCCTTCTCAGCCTGACATTGTACAATATTCAAAATTAGTGATAACGCAAATAATTTTTAATTACGAGAACACGCGGTTTTTTTTTTATATTTTCAGAAAAGATTAAGCCATATGTACCAACATTTTTGATTCTGGACATAAGTGTATCATCATCGTAAAAAAATTTGTTTTAAATCGATAGAGAAATCGATTAATTTAAAAAAAAAATTGATCGAGAGATCGGTTATTGAAAAAAAAAAACTTTAGTCGAAATTGTTTTTTATTTTTTCGATCGTAATATATGTAGAAACGTACCTCTTCGGGATCTCTGTAGAAGAAAAGATCGACCACGACGTGCCATTTGGTTTCGCGGGGGATAGTTCCGCGAAGACGGAGCACCTCGCGAGCGAGAAGCCACCACATGAGTCCAATGCTGTGAACACTCTTGGTGTTGCACGGAATTGCAATGTCGACGAAACGCAGCGGCGAATCGGTGTTGCAGAATGCAATTACCGGAATGTTAACGTAACTAGCTTCGGTGATTGGCTGGTGGTCGGACGCTGGGTCGGTAACGATAAGAAGACGCGGCTCGCGGAAAGCAGCCTGGAAATCAAAAAAACACGTTTAGTACTCACAATCAACTCAATACCGGCATTAATTGTGGATTTTGTAAAACAAACATTTCAGCAAAGATTAAGCCATAATAATCAACATATAGTGATTCAGGATGTAATTTATCATCATTGTAGTATTTTTTTTTTGGAAGTTATGCAAATTTTTTTTTTCACGTAAATTATGAAAATTTTCGGTAATTTTTTTTTTTTATGAAATTTGAAATTTTTTGATAAATTCATACCTGAATCTGATTGGTGAATGCACCAGGAGTGAAACGTCCAGCGATGGGCGTAGCTCCGGTATGTGCAGCGAACTTCAGTACAGCCCTCTGTCCATGGGAGCGGCAACTGATGACGAAAACTTCACTGGGGTGTTCAATAGCTACGATAGCACGAGCAGCCAGAAGAAGCTTTTCCCAGGTGCGGCGAAGATTGATTACGTTAACACCGGCGCCTAAAGATAAAATTTTTCTGTTCGACTGAAATAGTTTCTATGAAAAATCTGAAAACTGGAGAATATCTTTTGGTACTCACCGTCGACACGACGTTTGTAAACGTACTGCTCCATTTGAAAATTCACATTTTCGCTTCCGAGATGCGTGCACGCGGCCAACATCTTGGTAACGTCGTCCTCCTTGAGGGCCAACACATCTAATCCTCCCGACATTTTAACGTTGTGGTTGAATTACGAGTCAACCTGAAAAGAAAAACGATCGCGAGTTGTAAAAAATGTATGTTCTACAATAAAAAAAGAATGGATGTCGGCGCGGAGTGCACGTTGATCCGGCCACGTGCATCGGTCGAAATGAATTTTTCTCGCAATACGGTGAAAATATGTTTTTTCATCGATACTAAATATCACAGACGTTGAAGCGATTTATTAAAATTTATTTAAGCTGGAAAAAACACTTTTAATTGTCCGTGAGATATATATGATAGCACTAAAACGTGCGAGCTTACGTTGGACAATGCCACTTGAGAGACTTCCAATGTGGAAAGGAAGTCGGCCATGGAACTCGTAGATCGCTTCGACACTTCCTGAGTCAATTTCATTTCTGTTTGTTATTGAGTTAAGTAATGCCATAACGTTTGTAAGAGAGTTCGCGAATCACTATATGCTACGGATTAATAGATTAAATTTAATTTACCATGGAAAATCATTAAAAGAGCCAAAATATCGTAGATATATATTTATTGGGCGGAAATGCGAGAGGCGACATTTTGACGTGCGGCGCGAGTTTTTGTATTGTCGAGTTTTGTAAACGTTGCGAGATTGATGCTCGGAATACCGTATAAATTTGATATTTCATCGTGAGATCGTTTAACGAGGCCTCGAGCATCGAATGTTCGCGTTATTCGTTACAAACGATCGACAAATTCTTTTAATAATTGTCATCAATTATTTGGATGAAACATTGAAAACACTCAAGTGTCGTCAACTTCATAACATAACCTCGTAAAGAATGCGGGTCGTCAACAACATTTGCTCGTCGGCGATGATGATGCGATAGAAAAAAACAATGTATCCAGGAAATCACAAAACGGTTTTCGTGTTGGATCACACCCCGTACTTTGGTATATCGACCGAGAGCCCCTTGGAATTCGAGTGTCTCAAAAGTCGCGGACAAAATCATATACCTCTCGCGCCAATATGCAAATCGCTATGGACGACCAGCGTAGAATCTTCCATGGAGTATTGTCGGATTGTCTGGGATTTGTTTCCTACTGGAAAATTGGTAGGCCATCGAATTTCATTGATAATTTATTTTATAATTTTTTCACAACAAATTAAATTTATTAATCTTTTTTAAGGTCCGTTTTGTCGTCAGCGATCACGCGGCACATATTTTGAATACCTGGAGTCCCCTGCAACAGAACTTGGCACACGTAAGTCATCACAGGAGTTTCTATAATGTTTATCTTTGATTTTTTTTTTTTTTGCAAACTCTTCCATCTCCACAGATAATGAATGGAATGGCTATTATCGGTGTTCCATTGAGAACGCATCAGCCGGGCGTTGATTTTTCCGTTATTCATGGTCTCAGAGTAGCAATAGAGGCGCTAACAGAGTGTTCAGAAATTCAACATGAGAAGCGAACATCGCTGACGGAAAATACATCTAAGATTCTGAACAGAGGGAGAGTCATTTGTATTACAAGCGCAAGAGATAATATCAACATGAAGAGTTTAGAAAATATATTCTTAAGCCAATTGACACAGCAGAACAAAATTGCCGTTGCATCCGATCAGTGAGTTTTAAGCTTTACAAGTTTTTACAGTTTTTTCGTAAAAATAAATACCGTGAATATTGTTTTCATTGCAGCTTAATGCCAATACATCATTGTCACTTAGTAATCCTAAATATATTTCCGATTAACATTGAATCTCAGGTCACAAGTCGAAGCGCTCAGGAGGTATGTATAGATTTATAAATCCAACAAAATTCGATCCGATCCAATTTTTGAATAAAATTTTTTAAATTCTACTCCAAAGCATATTAGTCAATTGAAAAAATATATTTGATACAAAAACATTCGTAATTCGTAAAACTTGAAATTTCTCGTAGTCTATAATTAAATAATTATTGTTCATTAAATAAGAAAATAAAAAATTTCATACGATTTTTTTTTAATTTCCAGATATCGCCTCTGCTGACGATGGAAGTACATTCGATGAAAGCAAATACTTTGCACTCCAAACTCTCGCATTTAATATTGTCGCATTACGATCTCGCGAGTACGACGGTCACGGGAATTCCAATGAAAGAGGAGCAAAACGCAAGTTCCTCGGCGAATTACGACGTCGAGATATTTCACTCGTCGACCGCTCATTCCGCGATACTTAGTGGTAATCCTCAAGACTCAACGATGATAAAGACCTTCAGGCGCTTCGAGGAAGGATCGGAGTACGAGACGGTGACGTTGAAATGGTGCACTCCGCGTGGTTGCAGCGCATCGGAGATGCAAAATTGCACGGCGATGCATAGAATTACACCGGTTGATGTGAACAGCAGGCCGTCCTCGTGTCTCATAAATTTTCTCCTCAACGGCAGATCAGTTATGTTGGAAATGGCGAGAAAGAGTGGCGGCAAAGCGATATCTCATCTTTTAGCATCGCACGGCGGTGAAATTTTTATTCACACACTATCGACCGCTCGAAGTGTTCTTGAAGATCCGCCTTCCATAAGCGAAGGTTGCGGTGGTCGAGTAACGGATTACAGAATAACTGTGAGTTCATAAAAAAAAAGTATTTTTTTTAATCAATAATTACGATTTATCGACTTAATTATCTACATTTTTTTCTTTTCTAATTGAGGATTTCGGAACGCTGATGCGCAACAACGTTCTCGTACCCCTGAAGCGTCCGAGTGCAGAAGACGCCGAAGGCCCAGCGGCCAAAATGCGAGCGCGACTCGAGCGCCACACGAGATATTGGCCGATAACGATATCCAGTACTCTGATGTTTAATCTCCGCCAGATAATAGATCCCTTACCGGAATTAATGGTCAAAGACGAGCTGACGAAAGACGAAGTCGTTAAGTGTAAACAATTGATATTCGGATTGTTGCATCTTGAATCGAAACACGAGGCTCTGGCGTTGCCGAGTCTCGGTGGTGGTAGAGGCGGCAAAGGTGGCGTACGTCGCGAGGAACACTATAGATTACTGTGGGAAGAGCTCGAAACTTTTCTCAAAGCTCACGCTAATAATTCCGCTGTTCACGCCGAAGTGTTGAACTGCCTTCTCGAGGTTCGGTTGATTAGGAACAAAGACGACAAGGAAAAAGTTGAACTCGATCAGGCATTACGGGAATTGGACGGGTAATTTAACTTATTTATTCGATATTTCGATTTTTTTTCTTTTTTTTTTGTTGATCTGTAATTATTAACTAACTGATCGCCGATATTTTCCAGACTCGGTAAAGAAGACGGAACTGCGCGCGCGAGTGTCATAAGGGCGACGACCGATTCGCCAATGTCGCCGCCATCCTGTCCGGCAATATCTCTTGCGAAACAGCTGCAAAAAGCTCAACCGCTCATCTCCGCCAAAAGTCTGTTGGATATATGGCTTCAGCGTAGTTCGCCGAAGGAGAAAAAGCCCGAGTTCCACGGCAGACTCAACAGCGACGGACCGAAGGCAAAACTCTATCCGAATTTGAAGGATAATTCTGGCAGAGAGCCTCGCGAACCCGTTCTCGACGGATGACCGATTTTACGAAAAAATCCGAAGATATTTGTCGGCACTAACGTGCGGGTAAGTGAACTTCGAGATTTAACGAAACTAATCATTTCAATCGTCGTCGCGATATTACAATATTATTATTCGATTGAGTGTACATACGTATTAAATTTTATACATCTATATGTTCTCGTGAAAATACGAAAAATATTGGTTATTACGATCGTAATGGATACAATTAATAAATTCGGTAAACGAGAATCATAAAATATACAAATTTCCTCGTGGAAATAAAAAAAAACCCAAAACACACAAATAACTTCTAACAGACATTAGAAGACATTAGAGACATCAGAGCGTTTGCTCAGTGATTACAAATGTTCTTTAAAAAACACACACGCGAATAGGACGAAAAAAAAAATTAATTACAAGCAACTTTGTTGTCTTAAAAAAAAAAAGAACAACGATGACAAACGGAAACCGTAGAAAAAAACAGTTTTCAGAGGAAACTTTATTCATGTTAAGAAAAATAACATTTTTTTTTCTTGATCATCAATGTCCCGGCTGCTGTTTCATTCGTCAAGAACAAAAATCTATTAGGATTCTTATTCGACGCGAACAAAATATATCGAAATACGCGATAGCGGAAGCATTGATGAAAAAAATGCCAAGAATACCTCTTCATTATGAATCTTCACATTTTCGTGTATCTTCCCTTAGAACGCGACGATGTTTTCGAGTTTTTGCCAAACTCTTAACTTTGTCCTAAAAAGCTGTTCAAAAAAACACAAAAATGGTAAATTTTTCGAAAAATCGTCTCAAAAAATTATTATTTCACTTCGAGTTTTAAAAAAATTCTTAAGTTCGTGACGCCGTATCCGAGTTTTTTCCCGAATCTTAATTTCGTCCCAAAAAAACGATTTGAAAAACACCAAAAATCGTACATTTTTCAAAAAATCGTTTCTCAAAAAATGATAATTTCATAACGAGTGTCAAAAAATTCTTAAGGTCGCGAAACATTCCGTTACGAGTAGTAATTCCAACGAAACGCCATTCACGTATCTCTTCTCCGTTCCGCGTACCCCGCGGATCTCCAAAAGCCGCCGTCCCGTGAAAAAAATTCATTGATAAAAGAGTTCCGAATGAATAAAAGTCGCATTAACAATTCCGTATTTGAACTCATCGGCGATCGACCTTCGTCCATTTAACTCGCTTATCTTTATCCGTCTACCGACTGTCTGAAGCTAAGCGTTGATACGGCGACTACTATTGAAAATATGTAGTCCGAGTACCTCCGTCGCGACGTACACAGACGGCACACACGGAAAGCCCATCCATTAAACATAAAACGTTCGGCTCGTGCGTACATCGTAGGAATGTCCCAATGCGTCCGTCGCGACGTTCCCCTCTCCTCCGCCACTCGTCTAATCGATGTAAGCAAATCTCGAACGAGAAGGCGTTGAGGTACACAAAACATCGCTACTACCGTATAAACACAGTATGACATAATGCGGGCGCACATTTCGAATGAAGGCATCGCCTCGGTCGGTGGGGTCGAAGGGGGCGCGAGGAAGTAGCAAAGAGAACGAGGAAGGAGCGAATTGCTCGTAGATACGTACGTAGAGGAGTCGGAGAATGAAAAGAGAGAAAGAGAGAGAGAGATGCATAGATAGATAGATAGATAGAGAGAGAGTGAGAACCGAGAGTGTGACGATGGGTTGCCACTCGTACCCACTAGCGGACAAGACGAAAGGGGGGCAAAACTGAGAGTGCAAGTGCGTGACGTAATGGTTCATTCATCCCGAGACAGACGATATCCCGGTCAATGGTAAGTATGTGTTAAACTTGCTTCGTGTACCGATGTGTCTATAGTAACATATTTATAGTGTTCCTTCTCTGTATTCGCGGTGTTTGTATATATATATATATATAAATACATATATATAGGTACTATGTTACTATATATCGAGAGAGGCACATCAGGTTTAACGTGTGCAACTTTTGAGCGACGAACGTTTTTACACGTATATAACGCGAAATACACGTATACGAAGGATCGCCCAAAGGCTCACGCATCTCTCGCAGCCGCGAAGCCCATTGTCTCGCGTCTCGCTTCGTTTTATCGTCTTTCCCTCTGTTTTTCTCCCTCAGCATCGAAGAACCCGAATATATCCCCCTTTTCCCGTAACACCCCCGCAACAGCCACTCGTTTTATTTGCTCGCTTTACTCGTTCTCTTTTCCCCGCTGTTCTCTCGACTCTCCCGCGATGTTTTTGTATTCGCTATGATCGCACACGTGGCGTGTAACACAAGAGATAAGTTATTTACGAGTTCGCTATATTCAAACGCGTTGCGGTAGTCATTGCGATGTTTCGTCGTCAATAACGCACACGTTTATCGTCGCGAACACGAGAACATCGAGAGCTTTTACGATGAGTATCGCTTTCCGCGTTTGTGCGAATTGTGCATTTCGTGAATTGAATTTGATAAAATGCGGTTATGTAGCGTTCGTTGTTGCGAGTGTACGACAGACGCGGTGGGGTTCGTTGAACTGAAAAATATACGGCTTGAGTTAAACTTTGAATCGATATAACGATAATATACACGGGAGGAGATACAACACGAGTGGGAAACGAAGAAAAAAAAATGCAGGTGCAGAAACGACGAACTGGGGACTGTTTTCGCTGCGACGGGGCTCTCGGGGTATATGCCTCGTCGGACGAGCTATTTAAAGCACCTGTCCATCCTCTCTCACAGCTGCCTGTGTGGACTCTCCTCGGCAAGCGACTAGAAAGAGGTGCGTTTTACCCGCTTCTCTACCTCAGGGTTTTTTTTTTTCTCCAAACATTTTTACTTCGTGGAAAAAGAATTTCGGGGATTTCGAGGAAAAAATGAAAAATATGGGAATAGCAAAACATCGATTTTACAGGTTATGTTTTTGCGAGGAGATCGAAGTGAAAAGTAACGGAACACGAGTTCCAACTCTCTCGAGTCGAACTATCGAGGATAGCTTTCATTTTCCGTTCCGAGAATAAAACGAAAAAATATATAAATGTATATTTATATATATATATATATATTGAGCGGAGATTGGTCGAGCGTTGTAGTTCAGCCGAACGGAACACAGCATGCGATATGTGTGTATCTACTGTAATACCGTGGACGTCAACGACGATGGTATATCGATAATGCATGATGGCCCCATCGATTCAGCAAACGCGGTCGTACGCCGGTCATATCGATCCGTGCCGAGGCTTGGCTCCGACGCGCGCGTTGCTGCCTCTGTCTCTATGCTGCTTCTGGCGCGCGCGAGGCCTCTATAATTCACCAGCAGCTCTTCGCCAGTGGCATATCCACCGGTTTGCTACGCTTTCAAACACGGATAATTCTCGTCACAGACGAAAATCAAATTTTTTATAACCTCTAAATTTCGATTGTACAATATTTATGATAGCTTCGAATAAAATTTAATTTCGATATCGAAATATCTCGATAACGAGTATTTCGATTATTAAAAACGAAAAAAAAAATTTTTATGAAGACGAAATATATTATTTTGAATAAAGAATATCTACTTTCGATTTATTGCCGCGTTTCGATGATTAATAATTTGACGAAAAATTGGATGGATGAGAGAAGAGCGATGTAAGCAGAAAAGTTATGCTTGGCTGTGCGAGAGATGTGCCAGAAGCAGTAGGTAGCAAGCAGCAACGGCAGCAGTAGCATGAAAGAGATCGAGGACGTCGGGTAGGGAGAGCTAAAACAGCCAGGAGCCACGGGTCTGCAGGGAAAATAATCCCCCAGCGGGATTCCCGGCCCCTATATACCATTATAGTAGGTAGAGGTATAGAGCGGTACCAAGCGAAGCGTTCTCTCGGCATGGCATCCGAGAGGAAACGAAGCCACACCATAACTCCAACGAGCGAGAGAGAGAACTTCTAGTCGTTAACGTTGGGGAACGCGCGCTCCGGTTATATTCTCTCTTTGGGAGCTCTGCGCTAACTTTGAAAAACCGTCCCTGAAGCCAGCTGCCGGGGCAACGCCAGAGCCTCGGGGCGTTTCAGTGCCTCGACAAAGGGGACCATGACCCTCAGGGGTGACGCTCGTTCTCCCAGAAGCGAAGCCTCTATCGTCCTTCTTTCCCTTCACTTTTTTTCGCGTTTTTTCCCCTCCCGCTTCCTTCTCGCTTCTCTGTCGATCTCAATGAAACGGCATTAAGTTTCCGGTTAAAAATTCACGAGAACTCATCGCGTGTGTACGCGCGCCACTACGCTATATCTTTTGCAACTATCGCGTGATCATGGTAAATGGAATTCTCGAACTGTGAAACATTTAGCAGTTCTAACGTTGTATCGTTACGCCCAGTCATTGATGCTTCGATCGCGCACTCATGGGAAGGTCGTTCGTAATCGTAAAACGAAGAAATTACTTCGTTTCTTATTTCGCAGCATTTCGTAGAAACAACAGTATTTCTCGAAAAATGTTCATTTTTAGAATGTTTCGTAATAATAAAAAAAAAATGGTCCGAAATAATTGGATATTGGAAACTAAAAAAGGATTCCCAATGCACAGAATTGATTAAATATTTTCGATAAACCCTGAAAATTACAATAAAACATCCAGCGCTTCGCGAAGCAGATTCTCACGGTCGATACGGTAAATTTTGCAATTAGCCATTGACACGAAACTCCGTTGAATAAAACATCGCGGCGAGTTACCGTATGCAATAATCATGATTCCTGTTTTATTCAATCGCGGTTACCAAAATTAATGATATACATACAGTGTTCGGGTAAAACTTGTCAATGGCGATGACTGATCTCATTTCGCAACATTTCTCTCGTGGTTCGGATGTATTAAGCGAGACAAACTAATCAACGAAATCGTCTTGTTAAATTCGCATCGTTTCGTCATTTATAACCTCTCATACCACACATTCGTTCACCTCACCTCACCTCGATGAATCTCATCGTTTCTTCATCACTGTTAAAATGTCTTTTTCGTCGAATAATCACATAACCCCAAAATTCAAAATAATCAATATGCATTTCGACGTTCGTTGAATGAAAAATAAATGCGACTACAGAGAGTGAAAGTTCACGAATCGTTCGGAGTAAAAGTCCCGTCCTGTCGGCACATACACAAAACACGCACACACTCGCGGGGTGATAGAAATAGTAAAGAGTGAACCTCGAGAGGGAAAGTAAAAAGTGAGATAGAGAATTCATTGGGTCAGAGAGGTGCAAAGGGAGACGAAGGGCATGTTGGGAGGGGGTGGTGGGTAGGCGAATAGTAGAGGAGGTAAAACGTTCCTCGTACTCTCACGCCCCCGCGGGAGAAAGAGAAAGGTCCCCCCCCCCCCTCCCACGGTGTAACAGAGACGGAAAGCCCCACGGTTTGCGACGGGCGCAAAGTCGCGCACGTGCTACGTCACATCGTGTTTACAGATACCTAACCGAACACACGAACCGCGATTCACATACAACCGCACAAAGACATAACAGTATTGGGTTATATACGCTATACGTATCTCCAAACATACTCTACGTAGCCTTACTCGTGACCTTGCGTTTTGTATATATATCATCATGGCTGCTGCCGCTGCCTTCGTACCCTTGCCTCGTCCCGCGTTAGCCAAACGCCCCCGCTTACCGCCCTACCGCGCTTACAGCGGCAGACTCTCACCGTTCTGTGTTCCCTACTGGCTTTGGCTACCCATGTACTACTATACTTCGCTATCTCGCTCGCTCGACAAGAGAAGAAACGAGAGAGGACGGGAATCTCTCGCGACTCCTGCTCGTGTCCCTTCGCCCCGCGAATCCCGGGAATCCCCCTGCGAGAATCCCCCTCGTCTCTTCTCCCCCCTCCCTGCTCCATGGCAACCAGTTGTTCCGTCTGTGACGTAACATTCTGCCCGAGAGAGTATCACACGACGACAGGTCGTTGTCGACACTAACCACTACCATCCCGATATTACAACTACGATGTAGTAAGAGACCCGTGTCTTCGTAGTAAGCGACCCGCGTGTTCGTAGAAATGTACACCGATTCTGTATTTCCATCCTACTCTCTTTTATCTCGGTCATTCTCTTTAAAGCTTCCACTATCGCGCTCGTTTGTGTACGCTGCGAAGTTGTATATGTATCGGTTTCTGCATCCTCGTCTCGCCAATTCCGTAGACCTATATCGACGCCGCGCCCCCCCCCCTCCTCTTTCCCTACGGTAGCCGCGACTCTTGCGCGGCGTGGCGTTATCCTTTTCTTTCCACTGTTTATCCCTCCGCGCCTTATACCTACTCTTCTCTTCTTCTTGTTTTCTCTCGAACGCCTCTCTTCCGCGTTCCTTCTTACCCTCCCGTTCCCCTTTTGACTCCTTGCCGCATCTCTCCGCTACGGGAAAACCCCCGACATGCCACGATGCCACCGGGACACGACAATGGTATGCGTATTGCCTTCGTGTGTATTTTACCGCTATGCATGTGTATTTACTAATACCGAACGAAGATACCGTGAGAGAGTGTGACGCAAGAGAGGTGCTTAGCCCAGTGAGCATTACCTCGAAGGTCGCTCCAGATATATTATTGGGTCAATGCTCTCTCTCGCACCGCTCCTCTCCCCCGCTTCTTCCATCACTCGAGACGAGACCTCGAGCTTCTGACTCTATCGCATGAGTTTATTAACATTCCGGCGTTCGACTCTCTGCAACGACTCACGTGCTCGCGTGTTTGTTTATCGACTATGCAACAGACTTCGATATTTTCTATGTTTGTATTTTAACCTCTGAACACACGCGATCTATGCGGTCATCTTCGTTATTAATCGACGCTGATGGAATTCACGAATTAATGGTAAATAAGAGATTTTTTTTCTATGTTCTTTTTTTCAGAAGATTCCGAAGAAGTTATTTCCATTCTGTGAAATATTGGGATTTTTTATTTTCGTTACGATTTTTTTTTTTTTTTCACAAAACATCGGGAAAGGGCAGAAATAAATAATGTCACATAGAACTTGAGATTCTCACCGTGTAATTTTATTTATTTTTTAAATAATCATTCCACTACAGTACAGTACTTCACTCCGATAATTAAAATCGCTTTTTTTCTTTGTCTCTATCGTACACAAGTTCGACGGGTTTTTTTTTTTCGCCGCGGCGGTACAGACAAGCGATATAATATCGTCGATCGTTTATAATCATTAATCATCATTCATCATCGGGTCGTCGCTTCCTCTTCCTTTATTTTTCATCTCTCGCTCGCTTTAATAGCGTTGGCAATATTAGTAATAATAATAATAATAATCATAATAATAATGAATCGCAATCGGCGCGATCGTTTCCTACATCGAATACAGCTTATACAGAATACAGCGTAATCTCGATTCACTCTTTATCTCTCGCCCGCTCGGTTCAGTTTTCGTCATCTTTGTTTTGTTGTTTTCAGACTCTTGTCGTTCGTAGTACGATGACAATCGATGATATAGTCAATGCTTCTTTTTTTCCCCCATACAACCAGTTTGTTTTTCGATCTTTCGTTCTCTAATCGGATACTTCGCTAATTCAACTAATTAATAGTCGTCGAACTAAAGTGTCTTTATTTCTTATTTTATTTTTATTTTTTTCCGTGAATCTTGTTATTTTATTCTCAACTTCCGCTTTAAGGCCATAAGTGAAATATCTAATTCTTTTTTTTTTCCCTTTGTATAATATTCAGCGCTATAGGATACTGTGTACGTGTGTGTTTCTGTGTATTTACGTAAATTGGTTTTGTATTATTCTTCTTTCTCTTCATTTGACTTACTATTTTTGTTTCACGTGGTTACGAACGTTTCGGTTTGTTTGCGGTTTTTTTTTTTCGACAAACCGAAACGCCGCATGGTCATAATTCGCCGTTGATCTCTGTCGATGCTGGAAGTATTCTCGGTTCATCCGTTCTTCCAGCAAACAATACGCAGTTTTTTTTTTTTTTTTTAATTTGACTGTGTTTTTCGATGAAAAATGAAGACGGAACAGTGAGAGGAACGACACCGACTAAATCACGCGCGATTCGATAGAATAATATTCGACGAGGCAGACCTCGAGAGAGTTGACTGTATAGGGAGGGGGAAGGGGTGGTTGACGAACACGAAACACACAACGCGACCGAAACTCTCTCGTCAACAAAAGATTCGCTCGTTACGATAAATTCAAATATTTATCTATCTTCCGTTATCTCATATTCGCGAATGTATACGTTATTAAAGCTTTTTTACGATGTATTCACGAAATAATTCGGTGTTTTGTGTGCGCGAACGCGCGTGTCCCGTTGACTCGTGGAATGTATGTACGACCGTTCGCGAGATAGTTATTCGTTCAATTCGTTTCGTCGAAATTTCCGAGACAACGTGTCGATACTTTATCGATAGTTACCAACGAAAAAATGTTTCTCACCCATTGTTCGCGCAGAGTTCAGCATCTCCGTGAGGATCTTTCGTATTTTAATTTTCTTCTCGTTCTCAGTTGTGTCGGGTCGATATCTTACCGCTCGGAATAAAATTATAAGAGGCACTAAATAATGATGAATGATGAACGTTTTATAATTACGATAGTGGTTCATTAATTCGTCATCAACGCTCTTTCTCTCTCTCTCTCTCTCTCTCTCTCGCTCGCAATCTCACAATCTCACACTTTCGCTCTTTCCTTTCACGCAATTCTATTTTTTTTTATTATGTATATACCATCGACTCGTGCAGCGGATGAAATTTTGGTCGCGACAAGCTTCTTCGTAGAAACTCAGCGTCAAGCAGCCCGTCCGAGATGTTGCTAAATTACACGTATCTATATATATATATATATTTGTTTGTTTTTTTTTTTGTTTTCTTTTCTTTATATATATACTATGTATTTATGAAAGTTGAATGAATGCTCGAGACGAAAATTTATTTCTCACTTTTCTCGCGACCCGCAAGTGCACGCGCTCTCCTCTACTTCATTGCTCCGTGTTATTTTTTTTTTTTTTTCGGTTTCTTTTTTTTTTTTTTCGTTCATTTGGCTATATACCCCTTTAGCGTTCTAATGTGTCGCGTGTATATTTGTGTTTCTCGTGGTCGATGTATGACTGTTACCTCCTTTGGCTCGTGTACCTCGTGTCTCATCCGTGTGCTGTTTTCATTTTCGTATAATCGTTATGCAAAAATACTAGTTAAATCCCTGTACATAAAAACCTCCGACGTAGTCTTGTGTTATAAGGTTCTCGCCCGCCGACCACACACTCGTTCACACACAATAATCGTTTATTTAGATTTCTCTTCAGATGGACTCAAAGCGTTACTTTTATTTGTTTCTAAAGTTTCCTTTTTTTTTTTTTAATATACTTACAAGGTATTTGGTTTTTTCTCCATGCATCGACTCCCACATGCAGTTTATTTTTTGTTTTTTTTTTCCATTTTTTTTCATTTTTTTTTCTCGTGTAGGTATATAAATTATGGTAATGATTCGGTATTACAATTACAATTATTATTAATCATTAATATTATCATCATAAATCAGCTTTTGCCGCATTATTATTATTTTTTTCTTCTCTATCAATCCAGCAGCCCCCTCCCCCCTCTCTCCCCTTTCCACGTTTCCGCCCCGTTGTTTCGCGCGGATTCATCGATCACTCGCGCGCTACTCGCATCTTCAATTGATTTAATTAATAAATATTCACCCTCTCGATACGTGTCGTTCGCGATTTCTCTCCATAGTCTTTCTCGGTGTATATAATTCATTTTTCTTCTTCAATCGTTTTCAATTACTTAAATCCGCTTTAAAGCTTCGACGAGCGCGCGGAGACGCGTCACCTTTTTTTTTTTTTTTTTTGATGTTATTTTTTTAACACTTTTTTCACGATTACTGCGTACGTAAAACTTCGACAATCAAAACCATAGATCAGTGACGTTGTTTTGCTGTTTATTGTTTATATATATATTTTTTTCTCTCGAAAAAGGATAAAAGAAAACAGAGAGGATCGTCATCGATTTTTTTTTTCATAGAGTGTAATGTAAGTATATCGACGTGTGGGTCTATGCGTGTATTTTATGTGTTTGTGTGTATATATATATAATTCATCAACAAAGCACGTCACGGAGCTTTTTCTATGATGCTGCAGGATCGTTATTTTTTTTTTAATTCTCTTCCGTGATTCTGTCGATAATCATCGGAAACGCGACGAGAAAGAGGAGTTGTATGTGTGTGTATATGTCTCTTCTATTACATGATTCGAAACGACTGCGGGTTTCTTTAAACTATTCGCGAGCCCGAGGCGTTTTTTTTATTTTTTTTTTATTTTTAGATATCCGTTGATGTTTGTTTGTTTCTTCATCTTATTATTATTATTTGTTTTTGTTTGTTTTGTTGTTGTTTTTTTTTCTTATTCTTTTCGTTTTAATAATCCGGCAGCTAAAATCGCCGCGCCGCAATCAGCGTCAGGTTGGCGGTCGGCGTGAGACTGTTAACAGGATTTAGCGTTGCGCAATTAAGGGGTCACTTCTTGGTCTTTTTGGTCGGTGGTTCTTGCGCGTCCTGCGAGTCCTCCGTGTCCTCGCTGTCGGTAACCCGCGGCGTAGTGTTGTTGCAGTCGTCGTTATCGTTTGTCGCGATACTATCGTTCGTATCCTCACTTGCGACCGCAGCGGTTATCGGCGTCGCTGGCTTGTCGAGGGAATCCTCGGTGAACGAGGTGGTTGTGCTGTTCTCGTCGATCGCTGCAGGATCTATGGGTCCCGGTTCCTTGCCGTTTGCAACTACGACCGTCGCTGATTCTTGGTTACTGTCGTCCGACGGCTCGGTAGCCTCGCCGTTCGACGGTGGATGAGAATTACCGTTCTCCGTACTGCCGGGAATACCGTTCAGCAAATCCGGCTTCAGCTCGGACGCGACGTAGTGGGTCCAGAGAGCCAACTCTACCCTGTGAGGACTCCATGATGTTCCGTTTGACACTAAAGAAACAAAAAAATCGAAAACGCGTTCGAAAAAAAATAAATAAAAAATATCGCGTTAACTTTTATTGTTTCGCGATTTCTCCGCGAACGGCGCGAAATCGGAGGATTTTTTGAGATCGTCGATTTTTTTTTTTTCATCGATACTCACTCTGTTTATTGAGCCTCTCGACGGTGTTCTGAATGTGCTGAACGAAATTGAGGTACTCCTTGGTTGTGTAATCGATACCCTCGATTTCCGGTATCGCCATCAGACACTCGTCGGCCATAAACGGCGCGTTCTCCGGTGATGCCGCAGCTAGAAGTGCCGATGCCATCGTTGTACCGACACCCTTAAGATTTGACAGTGCCGTGATAGCCTGTTCCAGATTCGGAAGCTTCTTGAAAGCCTTCTTCGTCTCTGCCATCACGGCGCGCGGAGTATTTACTTTCACCAGGTAAGATAGTTGAGGATAAAATTTCCCACGCTACGAGAGAGTTCAGGCGAAACAAAAAAAAAACACACACGTGCCACGTAGTTTAGCAATGATCAATTTTTTTTTTTCGACGATCGGGAGAATTTTTGTCGAATTATTCCCGATGATATAATTTCCCGGATATATACTCACTGTTTGCTTCCATTTCATCGTTTGGACCAATTCCTCGTGATTGAGATGAGCGTCCTTGCCACGCGATTTGATCTTCTTCGGCAACTCATTCTGATACCTGAATAACAACAAAAGAAGGGAACCGTCGGTCAGAAATGCTTTCGCGGAATTACGAACGTTCTATTGTTTCCTCGGGACGATTTTTATTCGGTTGAATTAACTAACGAAAGTTGAACGCGAAGTTAAAAATGTAACGTTAATGAACCTCAATAACAGTTATCGTATACCGTGAAAAAAAAAAAAAAAATTTGCAGCGATTGTTTTATCATTTTTTTACGTGGATATTGATCGACCGCCGTAGCGGTAAAAATAAACGGAAATCGGTGCAAAGTAAAAAAAAAAATTATTTATAAGAACGAATTCTGCGGATATCCGAATTATTTTCCATGTACTCGACGTTTCCGTGGGTTGCCGACGGGAAACGAGAAACGAGGGGCTATGTAGCTGGCAACCGCTGACGCGGCGGCTGCTCGAGCTTCGCTCCGGCCGGAGAGCGTTCGAATGCCTTGCTGCCTTCGCGTCCATTTTGAGAGGCGCTCACGGCACGCAACGCGCGCTGCGCCGGCTACTTCTACGAAAACAGCCTTGACACAATCGCACGTTCGACGATTTTTATATAAAAGTGACTTCGGATAGATATTTTTTTCGTTCCCACGAAAATACGAAAAAAAAAAAAAAAAAAATTCGCCGAAAATCTGAGAAAATTTATTATTTTATTCAATTTTAAAGTGAAATATGAATAAAATAAAGTTATCCCCTTTTTGTCGGAGATCTTGAAGAATTTATGCAAAATATTAAAAATTAATTAGGTAAAGATATACGAAAAATTCGTCGAATAGCTCAGGTGCGCGAGAATTATTCGCGCGTTTCGAATTTCGTTGAAGCACTTAGCGCTGCTCTCTTGGTGACGGTTTCTCATGCTTGTTGGCCGCTCGTTGCATGTGGCAAATGGAAAACGGTCTTTCGATGTCGTACCACGACTGGCACTTACCGCTCTCGGGGCTGTGAGAGCCGACGCCGCAGCGTCGGCGACAGCGTTTCATAAATGTCAAAACGTCGTCGTCGTCGTCGGGACGCTCTCGTTCCTCGAGAAGCTATACTAGAGGTATACGAGAGAAGGTATATAGGTACTGTCAGAGAGGCCCGAGGCTCTCCTCGCCAGTATACGATCAATACATTTTTATATCGCTACTGGCTGATGAGTATCTCAGGCGGCAATTAAAATTCGTTCGATAACGTACTTTGCAACGAGCCAAGATATTAATATTACACCTTTGACTCAGAGCCACGAAGGGATGAAAACATTTGCAAAAGATCCCGATATTCATGAGAAAAAAAAAAATAAAAAAAAAAACGGGCATTCGCGTATAGAATATTGAGTCAGAGTCGCACGCAACGAATACGCCGATGAAAGGAAAAAAACGAATGCTTCACCCAAATCGCGATGTTTCGTACCTCGAAAGAGAAGCTTCACGAGACACGACAATGAGAAGAGTCTCGAGTCTTCGTGCAATCTTTTCTCGCAATAAAAAAAAAGAAAAAAAAAACAAAACATTGTCCGGGAATAACGACGAAACGAAACGAAAGAACATCGTGACGAGCGTTGTAGGGATCGTGTCGTCGTCGAGCATCGGGCATCGAGCATCGGGCAAGGAAATACTCGCCACGTGACGCGCGCGGTCTCTGTCTCCCTTTCTTTCTCTTTCTCTCTCTCTCTTTCCACATAGAGAGAAGCCTGCGTCAGTGTTTTCACTTAGTAAAACGAGGGTGGTGGTCGCGGACAGGCGTGTGGCACACACCGGTATATCGTTGTCCACCCGCCTACCCGCAGGATCCGCGTGTTCTGCGCTCGCGACGTTTCGCGTCGATCGCGGGAATACTCGAAAACATTAAAAGTAAATATCCGCGTGCCGTTTTTCGGATGCCTAAAATTCTGTGACTACCGGTTTCTCCAATATTTTCACTCGATACTTCGAATCGTCTCGTTTACCTCGAAATATCACCCGAAGCAACAACAACGAAGTTAATTCGGGAACTCGGAGCAAAAAAACAAAAATCTATTCAAACTCATGTCGCCGAGGTAAAAAAAAAGCGCGATGTATCGCGTTCGCGAGGACCGAAAAAATTGTATATACGAAAAGAAGTTTTGTGCTCCGTCGGCGGGGTTTAGTGCGGTACGTGCTGGCAAACGTCGCTGCTGTTGGCCGAGAGGGTTCATTGTCCCATGTAGAGTTGGGTGTCCGTGGAAGCCCCCGTGAGCCCAACAAGAAATAATCCGGAGCTTCGACGACTGATTTGTCAATTATTTATTTCACCCCCCTCCCCTCGACAAAGGCCTTGCAATTCGATAAAAAAAAACACGCAAACCCTCGTCCGTTAAAAAAACACGAAAAAACCGGCGATGGCAGAGATTCGTGTCCGATTTCGACGAAAAAGCATTCGATATATGTTAACAAACGAATCGCCTGAAATACGAGGAAAAAAAAGAGAACTTACCAATTGTCGAGTTTGATGAGTTCCTCCGGTTTCTTGACTTTTCTGTCGGCCTTCAATCTTAACGCTTGAGGATAGAGTTTTAGTACGTGTTCGAATTGATTGGCGGTGCCCTCGGCGAAGAAAGTCGCCGTGTCTTTCACGGAAGCCATTGTGATAACTGTGCTTGACGATACGGGCGTCAGGGTGCAGCACTAACGCCGTTCTGCTCGTGTGTTAGTGCAGTGGTCGTCGTCGTCGTCGT
This sequence comes from Cryptus viduatorius, assembly GCA_964006125.1. Taxonomy (NCBI): domain Eukaryota; kingdom Metazoa; phylum Arthropoda; class Insecta; order Hymenoptera; family Ichneumonidae; genus Cryptus; species Cryptus viduatorius. The sequence goes on from OZ023221.1 coordinate 14,505,743, forward strand.
CGCGGCTTGCCTTCGTTAGCCAGAGTCTCTCGATATTGCTTTCTCTCTCCGTCCCACTCCCTGTTTCTCTCTATCTATCCTCTCGTAAGCTTTTCCGCTTCGATATTGTTCGCTCGTTTTCTCTCTTGCACACTCGCGGCTTATACTCGCTCTGTCTTCACTTCTTCCACGTCTCCCACCCCCTTTTGGGTCACTATCAGATAAACCTTCCCTCTCCGCACGCGCGGCCCGTACCACTCGAATCCTCTACCGATTCTATATCACTCACCGTCTGCTTCGAACACACTTGGTTACGCCGACGGCGTTGACACGAGGCGGTTCATCGACGAGATTGCGAGAGAGTGAAACAAAAAAAAACCGACAGCTCGCAACACACAACGGAACTTTTTTTATTCTCACGATTAATGTATACGTATCGCGGAAGAAGAAAAACATGCGTAACTTTTGTAAATCGCAGAGTTGCTCCGTTTTTTTCCGAGTTACAGATTTTAAATAGTATAATGACGCGAGTTTTTTGTTATTTTTATTTTATTTTGAACAGCGTAGAAATTTGTATTTATTTATCAATAATGTATTATGTGTTTCCTCGATGGATCTTGTCTCGCAAAAGCCAATTCAGCGAATTTCAGCTCGGAACTTTGCGTCGTTTCGACGATATTTTTTCACACACATCAACATGTACACTAGAGAATATATATATATATATATATATGTATATATATATTTCACACCCACACTAGATGAGTGTTCGGAGTGTTCCGTACGTAAGCGCTCTCTCCCGTTTCGTATTTAATATCACCCGTTCTCTACCGTCTCGTACCACGAGCCCGACTGGTTACTCCGCTGCTTGGCCCGCTGCTGCTGCTGCTACTCGGCTGCTTCGGCTTTCCACGATCGTCGTGCCTCGGCGATGATCGTTCACTTCGATTGGCGGCCGCGAAACGACGAATCACCGGCACCGAAGGAATCCCTTTTTGTTCGTCAACGATTCTTTTTTACTCTCGTGTCGAATCGAGACGACGAACAACGTCTTAAACGTATCTAAATAATTACGCGAAATATTGGAGTTTATTTCGTTTATTTAATCGAAAAATCTCACGAGTCTGGAGAATCGTGCGATATTGTCGTAGAGTTCGGGCCTTTGCGAAACACGTTCGACTGTCCCGGGTGGGGAGACTCGACGAGACTCTACGCTAGAGCGCAGCACCGACAGACAAGCCGCGCTTAACTACGGCTATACACGAATCCCCCACCAGTGTTACCGCCACCGTCGTCTATCTCGTTCTCCCTCTTCGCGTCTCGCCTTCGAGGTACACTCATACACACTCATGCAAAGGAAACGAGCGCACGTCAAGAGCGGTACCAAAGCGGATCGCACACGTACGCGAAGGAAGCAGCGAGCAGTAGCGACAACACACTTACGTGAGACCACCTTGTATATTACGTATACAAAAATTTTCGACCGTGTCACTCTCGGCGTTACTTGCCGCGCCGGTACTCGATCGCGAGAGACCGCCGCAAAACACCGCGAGCAACGAATCGAAATTATTATTATTTTTTTTATTGTTACAATCGAAGGGCTTCTTCCCTTATACCTCCTCGTGACCAATCGCGCAAATGCCGAGTGAAGGCTCTTGGTTTTTTAAAAATATTTTATTATATCGCAATAACAATGAAAACACGAGTGCCAAACGTGTCCTTACGTCCGTGAGAGATTACTTTGTTCACCTACGTATTTTTAGAATTAATTTATTTCAATTTTTATTTCGAATATAGTCGATTTCCGAAGTATCTTTATATGTATCATGTATCGTGTCCCTCGATTTGAAGTTTTGCAAATAGATCGATCTTTTGCGAAAATCGCGAAATACAGGCCCCCCGTACCGCAAAAGTTCTCAATAGCCCCGTAATTTCTTGTTTCTAATACAATAACGTTCTTCTTTCTCTTTTTCTCTGTCCCTCGTAATCCGCGCGCCCCTTTCTATATTCGAGAGGTATAAAGAGCTTTTTATCCCTTCCGGCGGCGAGCGTAGTAAATATTCGGTTAGAATGAATACTGCAAATACGATCGACACTTTGGGGTGTATATTGTATGATAATTGTCCGTCGGCTATTGGCCTATGCGTTCACACCGAGAGAATAGAGCGTCGTTGTGTTCGGCGTACAATGCGCCTTTACGCGGAATAAAAAGAAAAACGGGAACGAAGAAGCGGCACACGGATGGAACAGGCGAGAAACGCGCCAGGCTAACGCGAAGAGTCTCAATTTTCTATCCGTGATATTAACGCTAGTAAAACGAACGACCGACTGAGGGCAGCGCGTTCGCCTCCGAACGTTCGTCTACCACCCCCAAACGCCCCCTCCCCCCTTACAATTGTCAATTATCTTTGGCAGTCTGTGTTGGTACGCTCGCGCAACTCTATATTTCCCCTCTTTACTGGTATCTCCGTCTCATCGGCGACCACCACCTCGGTGGATGCTTCGATGTTTCGAAGAGTAAATAAATATACGAGTAAAATTAAAAAAAAACCGGAAAAAACCGTTATTAACGTTTTGACACGGAGCCGAAAAAAAATGATTTTTTCAATTCGATGATTCGATGTGTAAAGCTCATTTGGCTTTCGAGAGTCGATTTGGTCGGTGCGCGATGCGCGGGCGCGAGGATCGGTTCGATACGAACGTTCGCAAAGCTTACACCGCTCGCTCGATCCTCGGCTGCCTGCAGGCTCGACAGACTGGAAATCGATGCCAAAGCCTGGAGAAGTGGGAGAGAGGTTCAGCGGCGCATATACGAGGCGAAAAGATACCCACACGACGACACCCAACCCTGGAATACTACAGTACAGTATAACCTCTCCTACGTGTATCACTGATACTTCGGGTTTTCGTGGTATTTCGTGTATACGCGTTCTCTGCCCCGTCCCATTGCCCTCTTCGCCACTCCTGCCGTTGGCGCTGTGAAAGTGCATATAGTATACACGTTGGCACAGCGCGCATGCGCAATGTGTAACAGCGCTCGCGGTAAAGCGCGTTCGTATATGTAGCGTGTATAACCGAACGGTCGCGGCACACACGTGCGCGCTCTCAGCGAACACGGAACGTGTATCGCCGGAGAGAGGTTTCCTCTCTCCCTAGTCGCGTCGCATTACGTTACGTAGGCACGTATATACCCCGTGTGCATGGAGCGCGGAACGACCGACAGAGAGAAATACAGATAAAGAGACCTCGGGAGTGCTTTGCGCGTGTACTCGGGCGAACACTGTACAGTAGGGTGTTGCCATCGAACCCCGCTGCTTGCTCGCTGCTGATGGTAGTTTCTATCCTTTATACTGTATACACATACTATAGAACGATGACTATAGTACACTACGTTATCATTCTGCTTTATCATGTCGTAAAATGTACATGTACCAGACACATCCGTTCTATCCACGAAGTACATTTACGACAATAGATTATCATATAAATCGGGATTGATTGGCGATAAAAAATTTAATTACGAACCAAATATAACGAAAAGTTGTAAAAATATGAATTTTTGATTTCGCGACGGCCGCTCTAATTTTACTTTTATTTCGAATAAAAATCAATTAAAAAAAATCGTTTAATTATCGAACATACAATTTTCGCGGGACAGCCATGTTGAAAATATATGCCGCGCTCGCTGTAATCCCAGCAAACTGAATATTATTCCGAAATTCAGGGTATACATCTTTTATTTATGAATACTCGATGTAATGCAATAAAAATACGATTTTTCGATTTCGAAAAATGAATTTTTAATATTTATCCGATTTTTTTGTCGTGCACCGATGTTTTCGTGAGTTCCGCTCGACAAATAATGAAGACGATTTGTTTTGTACTGCTGTACCCAATAATGACGAAATCGTCCGTACCGATCGCTGCGGTTCGTCTCTCGAGTCGAGGCTATGCCGCTGTAGCACTATAGACATGAGACTATACTTCGCTTCATTATAATTTCGCTATATCATGCCATAAAACGTACATGCACGCCGACGTTGCGTATACTGTAGCGTGGTCACTGTGTGTACAAGCCGCGTTCTCGCGAACGAGCCTCGAATCGAGAGCCCCCGACACACATGCGCTAAGTATAACGTGCGCGCGCATCCTCTTCACCGACGCGACATGTACTTCAACTATATAGCAACAACTATATGTTTTATTCTATACGAACGTTGGGCAGAGTGTAAGCGAGCGTCAGCATTCAGTCGTCCGTGGGATGTTGGATGGTGGTGGTATCCCGACCGACGGGGCCGACGACGCGAACCGATGTTGGCGTGAGATCTCGCATCCATGGCCGCCTCGTTGTCCCCTACCAAACCAACGAGCTTCCAACACATTCTCGTTTGCCTGACCTGACGCTCGCATATAACACACTACCAAACAAAACTACACGGAGTCTTTGTATGTGTCCCCGAGAGCTCTCTGGCTCCGTTCGCTCGGTTGCCTCAGCGGCGGCCTACAACGCGCCGTCGAGTCGCCAGCATACCGATGGAAAGTGCCCCGAACGTACGTTCACGACGACGTTCCTTCCCTTCTCTCTCCCGCTCCATCGGTAGCTTTCCATCGCTCTCTATTATACCGCGATTCTTCGGCGCTTAACAATTCAAAGATAAAAAAAAAAATAACTCATCGAACGAGGAAAATTCTCATACCGCCAAACAAACCCCATTTTTCCTCGTGACGATCACGAGCCGAGAATTCAAAGCTCGTTTCCCCGACGTTCGAAAAATTCGTAAAACTATGCTAATACTCGACACAGGTATAGAACGCTGACGAGGACGCCAGGTAGATTCCTCGAATACCTTCTATTAAAGTCCTCCCTCCTTTCGAATAGTTCCACAAAATATGCCGCGTACTCTTCGTTATTATACAATATAACGTAAAAAAAAAAATGTCCGACAGCGCGAAGTTCTTGTTGACGAAAAAAAATAAAGTTTAATATCGACTTTTCCGTCATCGCGGAAAATATGATTTATGGCGTATTCGAGAAACGAGATAGATAAATCGGAGCGAACGAAGTGAAAGAGAGGGGCCCCTCGCGGTTGTGTGTATACCGAGGGACGATAAGCGAACGAGCTTTGGTTATGTATTTCTGTCTCTCTCACTCTCGCGCTGTTCGGCATTACCCCGACGCCGGTTTTCCACTTCGCTACGGAACCAAGAGAGAAATATACTTGTCCGTCTCGTTCGCTTTGCGGTTGTCGGTAAAGGATAGAAAGATACCGGCTATAATCCTGCAGTACGCGGGCCCGGGCACGGCTAGCGAGTCTCGGCCGCCGCGCACCGTTATGTTCCGCGCTGCCCGACCGCGCATCGATGGAACCCATGCTGCTGCCGCTGCTCTACGCTTCTCTGTTCGCTGTTCGAAACCCCCTCGTCGTTGAAACCCCTATAGAAAGAGGACCCCCGAGAAGCGAGCCGAACGCAGAGACCTCGACCGACGCGAGCCTTTCGTTTCCCTTGCCATCGTGAGCGTTTGAAATTCAACCCCGCGCGCTGTGTGCCGAGAGGATAGAGAGAGACTCCGACCGGGAGTTGTATATATATGTATAAAGGCAGCCAAAGCGGCAGTAGTATAGCTAGGCGTTTTACAGGGTTGCCAGACCTCTTCGCTCTCGTGAAATCGCAAACGAACAATACGCGAGATAGAAAAACCTTTCCAAACGACGTTCTACTGTACAACGAACGAAAACTTACAAATACGTACGCGTCTACTATTTTCGACTATATATATATCAACTGGTAGCCCAGTAGGAGGAAACATATAGATGTATCGATGGGACGGAGAACTCTGTCATTGATACCCAGACGCGATTCTCAGCAACAGGTTACTTATATTACTCGTGGAACGAGATAGCAACGTGTTTTTTTATGTAGACGAATTAATGAAGAATATAACTACTTTAATGAACCAAGCTATTTTTTTAACAATTTTATTTCATATGTATTTGCAAAATAGAAATTATACGCGTATCGCGAATCTGAAAGAAATATCGATATGATAAATTTAACTACGACAAATCTTGTCGTAAATCGCGAACTTTTTCTCGTAAGTGAAGAAAAAAAATATTTTTGTCGGTTTTTAAGAACTTTGGTAGCTTTCAGTGCGAAAATATATATTCCGTAAAAAAACAAGGATAGTTTCGAAAAGTTCGACGTTTCGATGTATCTCGTCGCAAATCCTCGAAATGGCGATGAGCCCCGATGCGGTTTGCGCAGATGTGCTGTCAGCTCTATCTTTCGATGGGGACTAAAGTGAGCCAAGCGAACGAGAAAGCACGTGGCGCGTTGTGTGTTTGCTTGGCACATCCCTCACGCGACACATGGCAGTCCGATCAACATTTACCTATACTACTTGGCGGTTTAGAGGTATATACGAAAGTTATAAGGCCAGAGGCGAATTATTCCGAGCGTCAGCGATTGCGAACGATCGCGGCGGCTCGCGGTAAAAGGAGTGGGTTATGTTTGCACGTATTTCCTTGTGTTAAAAACTCCATTTATACATACATATACACATATTTGCACATATTTGCACATATGTGTAATATATATATATAGTTAGAGATAGTAGTCTGTGAATGTACGAGAAGCCAGCGGGGGCGGAGCGAGAGATTCGTGTGTACTGCTGGCCGCTCTATCGCGAGCCAATCGGCGCTTGGTGACCTTGACGAACTCTCGCGTTATATGGCTTCGTTCGTGTGCCAACGCAACTTCACCTACACGTTAACGTTGTAAACTCCGCTATAGAGCGATGAAAAATTGTTGTTCACTCTCGCGAAGGTAGCGCTAAGCATTCTCTACACACGAGAGTCGGAGAGCGCAGAAAATGTTCTCAGCGCAAGGACTCGATAGCTAAACAAGATAGATGCACTCGCGAGAGTCTGAGTACCTTGAAAAAAATACTTTCACGTTTATAAAAAAAATATTAAATCTGAAACGAATAAATTATTTTCGAAAGAGAGATTCGGATTAAATTGAGATTAAAAAAACTGATAAAAATAGAAAATAAAATGTTTTTATCGATGTTGCTTCCGGGTAGTAGACGGAACTCTCCCGCGTCGAGGCAAACTCGCTTTTGCCCATCAGGCGGACAGACAGGATCTGCGGTACTTCGTCCCCAGGGCAAGGAGATGGGCGGAGTCTCATCGTCAGCCGGATGCGAACGAAATTGATTGCAAAACTTGCTTAACAACACACTACATATCGTAACATTTGCAGAGATGAGTAAAATTTGTTTTTTATTTTATTTTTTTTCCTAATAAATTCGGAAAAAAATATCATCCATTTTTTTGAAAAATAACTTGAAAATCGAAATAATATTAATTTATTTCGAGTGAATTTTTTCGAAGTAAGAAAAAGGGTTACGCAGAAGGGAAAATAAATGAGAGAAAAAAAATGGATAAAATCGAAAGTAAAACTTCGTAAAGTTTCGAGACTCGATTGTCATTCACGTATTGTATACCGCAGAGATCTGTCGGTACGCGAGTGTATTTTTAGCTACTAGGAAGAAGGCAGAGAGAGAGAGGATCGTCGGTTCGTCGGCTTGAATGAAAGTGGAGTACTACTCCTCGTATAATAGTGTAATCTCGTGTATACTATACCGAAGGGTGGAGGTAGAATGAGAAGAGAAGAGGAGTGGGAGAAGTCGAAGGGGGCGAGAAACGGGTGGACGGGTGTCGTCCCCCCTCCCCCTCCCTTTCGTCGCTAACCCTCCAGGTCCACCGGTATCTGTCTCTCTTACTCTTTCTCTCGCTCTCTCGACGTAAATATACGTACGTAAAACATCGTCAATGTGCTCTCCGTAGCACGTGTTCAACTCATCTCTTTTCTAACTTGTTTTATTTTCTCTCTTTGTCATCGTTACACGGCCGCGAGGATAGACCGGAATCGTTTTCATTCTGTTTTACTACGCCAGTTGATGAATGAGATCGGGACGAGAGGCTTCGTCTTGTGTTTCGATGTTTTCTTTGATTTCGTTGCAGCGACACAAACCCGCGGCGGTTGGCGTTCAAAAAAACCGCGAAGCTGGTAATCGATTTTTTTTTTTTTCGTATTTCTCGCGTTTTCAAACGTAACGTTGCATGGAGAGTAAAACAAATAGGAAATTGGCGGAGCGCGAAAAAAAAAAATACCGGAAGAGCGAAAAGCAAAAAACAAAAACTCGTAACAAGAATTTATAGCCAATTTTGTGAAAAGGGAATTTTTTACGTTATTTTCGAACACCGATATCTCTGCTTCCCAATAGAGTATTGGAAAAATCGAAATGTACGTATCGCGTTCTACTGAATAAAGGACGGAGAAATACGGTGTTTGACGGAGTGTCAAAACGATTTTTTTGGTTCGATACACGGTGATGGAAAACGTAAAAACCGGCGTGACAAAGGGATGTATTCCCTTCCAATTTTTCTCGTCATATCGAAGGGTCGACCATCGTGTTTGAGTTCACATTTTTCGATGTATTTTTTCGGGCCGAATACGAATTCAACAGCTGTTTCGTTCTAAACTCTCGCGGGTATTGACGATCGCGTAAAAAAAACCTTTTTTCTTTATTTTCTGTTGCAACCGAACTTCTTTATGGATAACAACTTCCGCTTCCCGCCTCGTGCCCCCAGCCAAGCGGCATGCAAATAAAATCATAAGACCTTTCGATATTTTATTTCCATTTCAATTCGATATTGCTGCAATTTTCACACCACTACAGTGTACCTTCCGCCGGAAACATATTTTTTTTCTCGTGATATAAATCGCGAATAAAAATATTCCATCAAATCGTAAAAAAAAACAATAACCTACAAATACGAAATTCTTTAAAATGGAAAACAATTTACGACAGAAGTGAGTTATGTTACGCCAAACTTTAGACTTATTTATTGTTTACACTCGGATCGAATAAATCGCGTGTTCCCCGCGGGTTCAAAACGCCACGACGGATAAGTATAACCTGCAAATGAATTAACTCCAATGACGTTCAATCTCTCGACATACGTATATACATGTAGCCACTGACGTTTGAACGTCAAGTAAACCCGAGTAGTAGTACTCGAAACAATGAACACGTGGTATAGCGCATATATATATATATACATATATATATATATCGACAACGCACGACAAAACAGATAAGAATTTTATGAATGGGAAATAGCCGATTCTCTTCTCACTCTCGTTCTTTCTCTTTCTCGAGGCCAGAGACTGTACGAGTTGGGAGAGTCAAAGAGTCAAAGTAGTAGCGGCGTAGAGAAGCGAAGGAGGGGGGACTGGGGATTGGGACGAATAAGTGCGTATGCGGCCACGTGCGCGACGGATACGTGAATGGACGTGAAATTAATTGCCCCGACCATCGAGTAGTATAGCGTATAAACGTGAATGCACACGGTTGGCGCGCGCGCCCGCGTACAGATGTGCACATCGAGATGCGTCCGTCTCGGAGATTCAGCGACCAACGTGTGCGAACCTACGTTCGAGATTGAGACGCACAGCCACCGTACGCGCATTCTCACGCACGAGTGCGTGCAGTGTTTACATCGTATTACGGTATTAGCTTTCACGAGATCGCTGCAAGTTCGAGATACAGACGTTACTTATGCCCAGAATGTGACACAACCTGAAGGGGATTTCCCGCGTTCACTGCTGTTTCGTCAATAAATGAATTCCGTCATCGAAATAAAAAAAGTTATTCAAACATCGAGTAATTGGTGGGAAACACTATGGTTTTGCATAGAAACATAAAATTTATTTTTATTGATCAGAGGTTTCGTCTTTTTTTAATCGAAATACATTTTTTTACGAAAAATAATAATAATAATAATATTTGAGTTCTTTTATATCTTAAATAACAGTCTCGTTTTCCACGGCAGCGTACAATTTATAAATGAATCCACCATCAAAGGATTTTTTTTCATCTGTTTTTTTTTTATTAATTGAACAAATTTCCTTTTACGAAACGAGTACACGACGAATCAGAGGGTCGTTTGGCTAACTGTGGCAGCGCAGCTGCCCGAGTTCTGAGATCTTATTCTTTGCCACGATTCCTCTTCTTATCTCGCTGACCTCTCGAAGAATTTAAAACGTACGTACACAACTCGTGACGTTGATAACTCGCTCTCGGTTCGCATTGGCCGAGGGAGAGAGGCAAAAAGACGTTCGTCTTCAGTTGTAAGTTTTTTCAAAAGATTTTCGAACTCGAAAAGGAAAAAAAAAAAAACAACAGAAATATAATTTGAAAGAGTTTCTCTCGTTTTTCGATTCTTTTTTTTTCGCGTTTCGTTTCTTTTATTTGTACTGAAATCCTGGGTGGCACAGTGGCTCGCCACATTTCGAACAAAGGAAAAAGAGGCGAAGCCCGTGAAAGGCTTACCAGAGAGACGGTTATGTATAACGTCGGTGGAGCTCGAAGGATGCGGTTCTCGTGGTTCCCTTGGAGAACGCGAGGATACCACTGGTTCGTGGTCGTCACTAATGAACCCGAGAAGCAAGACATGCCTTTATGGTGGTTTTGTATACTCTTATTGAAGGCCCCAGGGACGGCCTTACGTCATCGGTGCATGATAATGCGGATCTTGGACGCTTAGTCGGCCGCCCGGCGACCTCTACTGGTGAAATTGTAAAATAAACTTAAAATAACGATGCACACCTTGTTTAACGATATACCATTCAATTTTGATGTACGAATAAAGAAAAAAGTAATTAAAAAATAAACGAAAAGAAACGAAAAAAAAAGACGATTAGCAAAATTTATCGATGTTACGAGAGAATCAATAATTCATGCGAGGGTCGCGCGGTTATTCAGTACACGGTTATTATTTCTAAGAAGCATCGTCGACAGCCTTGTCGGCCACCTGTGAACTCGCTCCGCTATCTTCGAAGGGGCGAGAAAACACCTGTTACGAAATATGTAAGTGGGTAAAACCGTAAACACGAGAGATACTCCGCACTGTTTTCTGTTTATTTTAGTACTGCAACCGCTCTCCATGCATATGAGAGAATTTCAATAGTATCTTACGTCCGAAGCTGTTCGTCTTTGTAACAGTTTTTCTCATTGCAAATTTCTACCTTATCGATTTTTCGTGTGTGTCGAAGATGGCAGCACGTGCCGAGGCGCGGAGTATCGAACGAAACCCGAATGTCGTATTTACGATGAATTACCACGAAACTCGCGGATATTAAATCCACGAAGATATTTCGGGTAGAGAACCCTTTCTTACTAACAGGAGATTAGAAAAATTATAGTAGCGTCTACAATAGGCACGTGGATTTTAGAAACGTCGATCTCGGAATTGCATGACTGGTACAGACGACGACGAGTTCTTAGTACAGGTCCATCGAATGACTCAGAAATCTGACTTGGGTGTTTGTAATGACTTTCGAGTAAACAAAAAAAAACTCTCGGCAGGTTTTCCCGACCACTGTACGAGAATAACATATAGTTTAACGGATATACCCATCGCACGGCTCGTACACAGAGAGTTAGTGCGCTGCGATACAGAGGAACGTACATAGGTTGATTCGTATCGAGCCGAAGCAGAACCAGCATTACTCGTTGGATAACTCCGACTCGGCAACTATAAACATTTTCGCTCATCGTGTCTCCTGCGTCATAGAATGACGTCAGAGGCATATTTCTGACGCGAATCTTTTCTCGCGATTGTTTCGTTTCCTTTCTGGAATCCCGACAAGCGGTTACCGAGGGATACTGAGAATATTCCCATTTCGTATATATCCCGAAAGCAAAAAAAAATTTCTTTAATTATATTTGTTATGCATGTAAATAAAATTGCTTCGGTACGCAATGATAACGATGCGTAGCATTAATTGGGTTTGACAGGCACTTGACGAAGTGGGGGGAGGGGGCGGGGGCGGGCGTAAACCACGTATAAACTTTTTTTCGGAGATTTTTCGAAGTTATTCGGATAACTTTGAAGTTTTAACTCCATACGATCGTATTAGCGAAAGCAGCAAAACGCAGCGAGCGTATTGAAGAGTGGTTACTGTAAAACCAATATTCGACTCGTCCATCGTAAATTTCATCGACTCCTCGAAGCCGGAACAACTTGGTAACAACGTTATATTCGAAGTTAATTGCGAATGATTACGCGAATAATTAAATAAAGTGCGGTGAGGATTCGCGAAGAGGGGATGAAACGGAACGGGGAGAAGAAGCCCTGAAGCCGCTCTCGAGGCTAATCTCTTAACTCAAAGCGGTTCGAAACACTCGCTTCGAATGCTTAACTGCCGGCCGAGAGGTCGAGAAAGTATTCGTTTAATCGTCTCTCGGTAGCGTGGATGGAAATCCCACAAATCCATAGGAGAGAAAACCCGCAAATTCGACGCGCATTCACTTCGCGGCATACGATATTAAAATATAACGGAATGTTTATAAACATTTTATCCTATTAGTCGCAAGCGATAAATATACATCGAAATATAATATAATAAGTTCCCCCCCTCCTCCCCATTTATTTCGTGAAACTCGCGCGTGTATTCTTACTCGGCGAACCGCGCGGGCGAGAGAACGTGAAACGTTCTGCATGATGTTCGCACGCCTACGCGTGAATAAGCCTACGACCGGAGGAGACAGATAAAGTAAGATAGAAGGAAAAGAAACGAAAAAAAAATGGGATGCCACTCTCTCGCGGGAAGAGTTAGATAGAGCACAGAGGTGTGAGCAATGCACACGTGCTGCTTCGGTCGTCTATCCCAACGGTGTATCTTTTTCTTTTCTCCGACTCTCTCGGGCCTTCCGCTCACAATTCTCGAATGATGCTGCTAACGCTCCCTTCTCGGTGCTCTCCGAGATCTCTCGCTGGCTCACCGGTTCAGCAGGCTCACCGGCTTGTAGGTACCTATGACTCACGCGTTATGCTACGTTCGACGGTCTTTCGTGAAAAGCATTCGTGGACGAATAGGGAATTCGTCTATTGGCCTCTCCGGGTCTTCCTACGCGAGTCATCAAATTCCTATTACTTAGTCGTTGAATAAATTTTGACTCGCGGAAACTTTAATCCTCTTCGAGTCGAAGCTATTGGCTTTTAGTTTGCAACCGATCGTTGAGGTTATCGAATTCGAATGGTACTCGAGAGAATGGATTTGTAAAAAAAGAATATCGATCTTTTTCGTATCGATCTAATGAGAGACAATGCATATTATATTGTAAAGTTGTACACTCGAGATATATAGAGTTTATTTTTGATGACCTCGACGCAAGTCTAACTGCTATTTCTGTATTCATTGAACAGTCAGCTGCTCGTATCCGCGAACGTGTAAGGCATTGTTGAGCATCACTTAAAGATACGATAATTTTACATGCAAAGGTTATCGATCATTGATAAAACGTTCGAACGTTAAATCACAGACAGTTTTGTTTAAAAACGAAACTATCTTATCGCTGGATCCACACGTGCTACCGATTTTTCACGGCATTCCTGAGTTTCGAGACTAATATATTGCAGATAACTCCGGCAAAACCGGAAGTTGTGTGGTTTCTTCAATTGCCGGGGATAACGCGGAGATCTCTGTTCCCGTCGTTCGACGTCGTAAAAAAATGCATTCACACTTCTTAATAATACTTAAAGATTACGTCGAAAATGATTTTTCGCGTCTAAAAATATTGTTGTTATGACGCTGCATCGTGTTATTGAGATAAAAATGATTCAATCCTACATCCCAATCGAATCGCGTGCGAAACTTGATTTTTATTGGGCGTGGGCGGAAGCGGACGTGTCCCGGCTCGGTAAATCAGGCACAGGAAGCGGATACACGCTTATTCATGAATTCTCGTTGTACTACGTACGTACAATACAGAAGTTAAATGAAATTGGTTGTTGCGCTACATACGCATACCTCACAGAAAAAGGTCGTACATAATTACAGATGTAGCGATATATCTTCAATTTTATTAACGTTAATGAAACTTTGCTACATTGTGTTTTTTTTTTTTCGGAATCGTCTCTTGGGTACGAAGCTTTTACACGAACGGTCATTACGGAACAAGGGATGTATTGTTTAACGTTAAAATTTACATTCCGACCTCGTTGATACCTTCACCTTCTTCGTACGTGCGTCTTTAAATCTCACTGATGCCTCCCATAGCTTCACAAAAGTAATTCAATTTCCGCGCTAACGTTGTCCGTGTATCACTACGCGGCGGGCCTGCCGAGTCGATGCGCAACGCTACCTTTCCAAAAACATCGGACAACGCGGGCCATACATATGTCTAACTTCTCTATGTATATATAATACAGCACTCGTCAAATACAATAACCCAGATAAACAATACGCGTTTTACGGCGAAATTGCGTAATCATTTGTATATATATATATAAAAACCGGAGCATTAAATGAAATGGATGAATTTAATTGAATTGCATTATACAACGAAATGTACTAATTATACAAACTACGAAGTTTATTCAAACGCTGATGAAGTCCACACCCAGTGTCACGTTACTCGTATTATTTCTGTACCAATGTCGATAAATCTTGAATGTTATAAATATTTTATCATCATTGTAAAATGAACATTTAAAAATGTTGATATCGGGTTCGTGTTAAATTTTAATTCATGCAAATCAATTGGTCTTAATTGTTTCTGCGCGGAGTTCATGCTCCGTCGCAATCGAAAAGTAAGTACGCAGTTGTATTGCTTGCAATCTATTTCCTATTGATAAAATAATTTCTTGCGAGTCGTAAACTCTCCCGACGCTGACAGTGTTCGACTGCTATCGATTATCGACGCGACAGCGTTATAAACATCTTAGTTGTTTGTGTTTTGCGCTTCGCCAAAGATAGATAAGATTGTCAAGAATGCGAAGATATCATTAGATCGGGAATAATTTTGCTACCAGTGAGTATATTTAAATATATCGCAGACGGAATCGCACGATTGTCGTATATATCGCAGAGTGAAAAGGTGATAGATTTTGCTTCGACTGCGCATGCGCTCGTCTCCCACGCATCGGACAAAATAGATCCTCCTTGCCTCTCGGAGTCTTTTTCTCTACGAACTCGTAGAAATACTTTCGAATATATCTTTGATATTGGACATCGAGGTATTTATCGTTGAGTATTAATCGATTATCGAATAATTACGAATCGTTGAACGAATGAAAATTCGTGCGAGAGTGCGTGCAGTAACGACGCAATAATAGCTGCGCAGACGTTCTACCGAAGGTTACCGAAACGACCAGTAGTGTAGCTCCGTCGAGACGTCGTCGAGAGAGAGTGTAATGTCTGATAAGACCTCGCGATGGCTACCACTGTGAATTGAACGCGAGTGAGTGAGACAGCTCCTCAACACAAACTCGCAACCGGGATAATCTAAAACTGTGTTAGTGAATTTATACGTTCTGTAAAAGTTCCCCTGTGCGCGTTAGTTATCGAAAGCATTTGACAGTTTCGCATCTGTTCGTGATAGAACAGGAAAATACGTGAACGGGATAGGCGAAATTAATCGCTTTGTACAATCGTGGTACAGTCAACATGTACTTCGAGGTGTGCTGCTGAGAGCGGCGACGTATCCTACCGATTATTAAACGTCTATAAGCGAGAATAAACGAACGCAAGAAAAAGAAAAAAAAAAACGAAACAAAATAAAATACATCGTGAAAACGTCTCGAGAAAGAGAGAAAGGCCCGACGACGACGATAGTTGGCTGTGCTGAGCTTAAACTGGGACGTCGTGTAGAAGAAACACGAGCAGAAAATTCGAGAGAAAACGCAGAAGGAACGCGAGTCCGGAGTTGGTGCGTTGGACATCGCCTTTGCCACACTCGCTCGCGCTACGTGGTCTTTCCATCTCGCACGAATCGCGAACTCACCGAAGCATATTCGGGGGGGGGACACGGAAAAAAAAACGAAAAGAAACAAAAAAAAAACCACGAAATCGAGGGAGTTTATACGGGTTTGTAATAGCAGTGGGTGATTTTTTTTCATAGTGTATTAGTGTCTTTTGCTCGAGTGAGGAGGTGTATACACGAACATCAATCGGAAGGAATAAATCGGTTTAAACGGTCGCCTGCGTGCGCTCGGGGGCCTCTGCCGTGTGTATATGAATGCATCAGCGCGTGCAGTCTGAAGTTTCATTAACGTGCACGAGAGAGTATTAGTAAGCAATAGTACGAAAGAGAAAGATATAGTTACGAGAGAGCTACGATTGAATACGACGGAGGACAATAATCGCGTGGCTATTGCGTTATCGCGACGAGTGAAAGAACAGACGGGGTGCAGGTTGGTGTAGTGAACTGAAGACGGGACTCTAATATATATACATATATATATATAGAATACAGTCTAGTGAACAGACTGTATTATAACTATACATCACATATATATATTATCCGTCGCATCTTCGAGCGAGAAGAATGGAAGCAATAGCTAAACACGATTTTAACGCTACGGCAGAGGACGAGCTCAGCTTTCGTAGGAGTCAAGTTCTCAAGGTATGGACGAAACATTTCGAAAATTTCCATATTTGAAAATTTGCATTTATCGAGTTAATTCACCGTTCGGTCAAACGATCTTCGGCCATGCGTCATCTATCTTTGAGATCCTTGCGTACGATCCAATTCGGTCACGTCGCTCCGATCGAGACCAGCCATCCCCGTCACCCCCTCCCCCCTCCTCTCCCTCCTCACACTTTATATCGAGCGTCAATTGTAATCGAATTTTACCCGAATACTCGACGACGAATATCGCCCGGCGATTCACGATACGCTCGCGTTAAAATCGATTACGAGATACATTATTCGAATAACTGACGATAAATGTTGATGTAATTTTTTTTTTTTCGTAATTAAATTTTTTTTTTTTTTCGCAGATTCTTAATATGGAGGATGACATGAATTGGTATAGAGCCGAACTGGAGTCTCGGGAAGGTCTCATACCTAGCAACTACATAGAAATGAAAAATCACGAGTAAGAATCACTGTTTCGCAATGGCGAGAAGACCAAACTTTTTTTTTTAGGTACCGGAGTGTTTCGGAAGCTGATGTTGGGTTTTTGGTTTGTTACAGCTGGTATTACGGCAGGATAACCAGAGCGGACGCCGAAAGGCTACTGCTAAACAAACATGAGGGTGCGTTTTTGATAAGAATCAGCGAAAGTTCCCCCGGCGACTTCTCCTTGTCCGTTAAGTGAGTAAACATTTTTTCATTTCTTCGCATCGATATCAATGCGTATTATTTTTTTCACTTACAAAACTTATTAAAAATGCACGCTGAATTTTTTTGAGAAAAACTTGCGTTAATAATGAATATTGAATTTAAACCGTATAACTCAGTCGATTCGATATCTGTTTTCGAGATAAAAAAAAATCTATAAATTGACTTTTGATTTGTATGGAAACTCATATTTATCGATTTTTTTTTTTTTTTTTTTTTTTCAGATGTTCCGACGGCGTGCAACATTTCAAAGTATTACGAGACGCTCAGGGCAAATTTTTCCTGTGGGTTGTTAAATTCAGTAGTCTCAACGAACTCGTGGAATACCATCGCACATCGTCGGTATCGCGTTCCCAAGATGTTAAATTACGCGACATGGTACCAGAGGAGGTGAGTTGTTGAGGAAAATGAAGGAAAAAAAAAATCGACAGATCTTAATCGCAACCCAACTGTGTGTTCCGCGTCGCAGTAATTTCCTCGTATTATCATTCGCGATTTTATGCAATGTTGCTACTGGCTAAGCGAGATTTCACCTTGAATCGTGGGTCGGTAATTCTATTGGATACCGGTGATATAACTTGGTTCGTAGTTAACTGTATACATGTTACATGATTGGCAAGGATGCCGCTAATTGCTCTCAAATGATCAGCCGCTTCAGGGAAATCCGCGTTCGACTATTTTAATTTTTCTATTTCTCTAACGCGATAACTGGAACAAAAATTAAACTCCGAATTTTTTTCGCAGCACTTTTACTAAAATCGTAATTTATTTTAATTAGTCGCACGAAATTTGTACGATGTAAAAAACAAACTTCACGCCTTGAAAAATACTTTTTTTTTATTAACAAATTCATCGATACTAAATACTTGTCGACGTGTTGTAAATATAAATATTGTCGCTAAACATTTTTTCATTATTTTCCGCAGTGCCTCGTTCAAGCATTGTACGACTTCACGCCGCAAGAACCGGGCGAATTGGAGTTCAGACGAGGTGATGTAATCACCGTGACGGATCGTACCGATCAGCATTGGTGGCACGGCGAGATTGGCAACAGACGGGGACTCTTTCCATCCACCTACGTTACGCCTTATCACTCTTAGGTAAGCAATACGCAAACTTTATTATCGATTCGTATTCAACATTTTATTCCACGAAAAGGAATTTATCAGTAAAAAAAAATTGTTTTATTCTCATTTACAGACTCCACGAGATATCGAAGGGGAACAGGAAAACGTAATCCTGATACCATCGCTGTAACGGATAAAACTTATCGGGGATGTAATCAAGAAAAAAACAAAAAAAAAAAAACGAAAAAAAGGAAGAAAAACGTTGCGTGTACCACCGATGCGTGTGGGGAGAACGACCAGAATGTATCTCGGAGCCATTCGGGTTGTTGCGATGTTGCGTTCCACCGAGAAACATCTCGTACGGCCGCTAGCGGCTAGAGGTCTATATAAATATAGTAAGTAAAAGTGTCGCGAATGGAGAGCTTTCGAGTATATATATTCATATATATATACGCGCAAAACATATATATATATATTTATATATATATATGTATATCACATTGGCCGGACAATTTTCACTTCACCGAGTGACGAAGAAACTCGAGTATCTACAGCTTTTGCCGCTTTGCAATTAAAAAAAAAAATCCGAAGCGAATCATTGAGTCCCGACTGCAGACTCTCTGATCGAAAGCGAACGCATATATATGATCATAACCGTGTCGGTGTTGTATCGAAACAGAGGGGTTTCATCTGGTTCCTATTTTTACCGAAATGAAATGAAAAAAAAAAAAAACATCAAACTCGTTTCGTTCTCACAGCCGTATAATTTCACAATATTTCATTTTTGCCGAGTATAGCGTGAAAGTTTAACTGTACAGTCATACATATTTTGCGACTCTGTGGCACGCCGATATAATCCACAACGTAAATTTTGTACTTTTGTATTGACGAAAAAAAAAAAAAAAAACGAGGAACAAAAGAAATGAAAGAGAGAAAGAGAGACGGAAGGAAGCAAAAAGAATCCCGTGAGACGTTTAGTCATGTAGATAAATTTATTAGTATCTGGTTATATGATCGCGCGCCCTCTCGCAAATGTTTTGCCAGTGTAATAAATGAGTTCTTCGAATGATACCGGCATATAAGATAAACACGAACGATGTGCGTCAACGGGAATGAAAATTGTCTAACGGAACGTATTGGTAGTTCCACGAGGAGTCGTTAAAGAAGAAAGAAAAAAAAGAAAAAAGAAAATACAAAAGAAAAATCACAGATTAATTCTCAATAGATGTTAAGCATGTTTACCCGGCCATATTACAAAGCATTAAATGCGTGTATCCTTAATCACGTTAAATGGGGTAACGGGGAGATGGCTTTTACTTTGTACTTTGTAATAACAGTTTTGCTTTTATTCATCACGAGTAAAACTTCCATTATAAACGGGCCTAGTGAATCAGTCGCACGAATAGAAACGAAAGAAAAAAATCAGATGAATATATTATAGTATATTGAAAAAAAAGTAACGAAAAAAGGAAAAAAAAATAAAACAAAAGTAATGATAAAAAATTAAATATATTATACGACGAATAGCTTTTCGGGCATTGGGTGCAACGAAAAGTATTCCTGCAGCATTCAAGATGTATTAAACGTGAGTTAAACTTAATCTCACTTTCACGTCTCTGATATTACCGAGTCGTTTCTGTTTTTTTTTTTGCCGACTTGTAATTATTATTCTACGATAGAGTTCGGTAGTCGAAAAAAAAAATAATAATCGTGACGGCCTTTCAACGCTATAATAAGTTTCTTACGCATGACCGTATGTAAAGAAAGTCGAAGAAAAGAGGAAAAAAGTCGTTCCGACGTGTAACAAAGCATTAAGGCGTTAAAATTGTTTCGCAACGCCGCAAATCTTGTTAATTCTCTACTCTCTGTGTCTTTCAATTGTTCGTTTTGTTTTGTTCTTCCGATACACGAATTCGTTGATCATATGCGTTTATTCGAGACAATTAGTGTGTATGTGTGTCATTTTTTTTTTAATCTCAAAAATCTCCCAATAGCTCGAGAAGTAATCCTTTTTTGGGATATTCGCGAGTGAATTCGATCGTCGGGATCCGAGAAAATTCGTATCGAAATACCGTGACTGACTGATTATATTCACAGGTGTGCAACTAATTAACGAAGGGAAAATATTCAGGGAATCCACGCGTTCGCGAAGAATTGATTCATTTTTTTGTATCTCGATCTCGATTGACGTCAGTGCATATGCCTATAAACATATTTTCTTGAACAATAGCGATATATATATATATTATTATCACCCATTTATTCAGCCAATCGTGAATTATCGAAAAGCCACAAGTGTGATCCAAACTTTTATTTCGTGACATATTTTCGTTGAATTTACGAAGGGGAAAGCTGTGTGTATTATATTTAAAGAAAAAAAAAAAAACTCCAACTATAAGATTAAAAAAAAGCAACAAAGTAAACCCACTCTTCGAGGATAGCCTTGTCCTTTGACAAAACCCGTTTCTTTGTAAACAGTGGAATTTTTAGCATTATTGTGTAATTATTATTATTATTATTATTATTGCGTTATGTTACATTTTATTAATAACAATATATATTACATTAATCATACATGCATGCCTTACTTTTTTGTGCCCAAAACTGTTAATCCTCGTAATTTTTTTTTTTTTATTTCTCGTATACGATTTTACGATATTCAGGCTTTAGCGATGCTTTAACGCGAGTAATCACGCAACGTCATAATAATGTAAGCTTGAATAAATATAATTTTGTTTTTGTTTTGGTACTTAACGATCTTGAAACAGCTATCGGAAAATAGAAAATATCTGCTAGTACTTATCGCGATCGATGCGGTCGTTTAAACTGTCTCGTGACAAAATCGAACGACCGAGAAGAGAGAATGGAGCGGCGCGAAGCATCCGTTAAACAAATATTTTCACAAAAATAAAAAAAAGGAGAAAACTAAATAGTGAGAGACGAAAAGATCAACGGGAATTGATTAGCCTCGTGCCAACGATAAACCATTAAGGGCTTTTGGACCAAGAAAACATGTACAGTATCTAAAAGTTGTAACAAAGAGAAGACAAAAATGAAAATCGAAAAACAGATGCATGTATGAAAGCCGAATCGAGCTTTTGCGACATTGCCGAATTTGTTTTTTTTTTTTTCTTTTTCACACAACACCGTCGACGTGATGTGAAAAAGCTGAATTTCGCAATTTATTTATCTTACCGAATTGACGAAAACAAATACAACAATATAATGCAGTCATATATAAAAATAAAATAAAAAAATAAACGATACTATGAAGAATCGAATTATCAATGCATTTACGTTTGTAATCGTTTAGATTATAATGTTAGTCGTTTCGTCGTCTGCTGTAAAATATTATCGATAATGCATTTATTATGTATCGGTGAATACAATATGAATGTAGAAATAAACTGCCATTTCCAAGTATGAGAAAAAGTTTTTCTGTTTTTTTTTTGTTTTTCGTAACGAAATCACGTAAATTAGATAAACAAGCGATTTATCGTTTCTTTTGTCATTTGTATTTTAATGTTACACTTTTATGTACAAAATAGAGATTAGATGTGTAAAAGATACAATAATAATAGCCAAAAATCAACAGACGAGTCTATAAGAGATGTAGCGTCCCGCAGTTTCCGAGGGTCTGATGATTTTCACTACTTGACCGCGTTTTAGTCCAAAATATCTCGCTACCGGATCTCCCGCTTGAATTCGCATCAACTGATTTTCCTTGAGTTTGTATCTCATGAGTAATTCTTCTTTCTCATCCGGCGTCAGTACGATGTGTTCAGGTACCAATTCATGTTCAGTTATGTTGATCAACAGTTCAGATTCGAGAAACTGTTCCAAAATGTATTTGGGTGCCATATCCACCAACGATTGTTTGGCGGAGGGCGTCATGCCCTGTTGAACGACGATGATAGCTCTGTCAAAATAAGTGGATAAAATTTTGTAGAGACGATTCGGAATGAGAAATACGCAATATCAGCGACCGGCGTATGTTTTTTTTTGTATTTTTTTTTACCTGTGAATTTTTTCTTCCTGCATACGTTGACAGTAAGTTTTGATAGTTTTGATACCGATTTTCGGCTCGTCGGGGAAAAATACGAACAACTGATCGGTCGGATCATCGTTGTGGGCCACGAGGACTATAAGATCGCTGCGCGGCGGCCTCTTTTCGCTCGGTTTGTCGCCGAATTGTTCCTTGAATTGTTCCAGAGTTTGATCCAATTCGTCCTGCGTGACGAGATAACCTCGATCGTGACACAACTGCATCACCGTCTTTCTTATCCTCCAAAGTTTGTATGTTTCTGCTTCGTCATCCATTTCGTCGCGTTATCGTTAAAAAGTTTGTCTTTTTTGTTCTTTTCTCACCGAGCTATTGAACTTTATTACTATTGTTTTATTTTTTTGTCCACACGTTGCACGGAACAACAAACGCTCTCTTTGAAGAGAGTCGCTTTCGATTTACAGAGCGCATGCGTATTGTGCGTTACTTACACACGCACGTATGGGAGACATATACAAAAGAAAAGCAAGTGTGTGTGTATAGCCAACGTAATCCTATGTAACGTCTCTAGCGCTCTTATCTGATTATCAACGCTGTGGAATCATTTCCGCGGAACACGCCAAACGTCTGCGTTGAAATGCAGCAATCGTCATGGGAAATGCTTTAAATTGAACGTCTTTACAGTTCAAAAGATAATTGTATCGTATGTGCGATATATTTACAAAATAGAGTAGGTAATGTAACCAGGTAACTTTACTGGTTAAAATATCAAAGTATCAGTCGTATTTCCTCGTACCGATTGAAAACTCGGTAATATAAACATCCCACTGAGCTACCGCAGCTTTTTCTTCGTCGCTCCACTCGAAGTACTCGGTGCTGTTATATTATATTCGGATCAGGAGCGAAGTGCTGCTGTTGTTCTTCAATGTCTGAATCGCGCGATTGTTCGACCCGCTTGATTGTAGTATCACGAGGTTTTGGTAGTTTACGATAACAGCGCAGCGTGGTAACGCGTTAGAATCGTATTTTGCCGGATCTAGTGCGGTCTCGCGATTCACCGTGCACGGATTGTACGGAGGGAGAGAAACTCCCTCTGGAAAATTCGTCAGGTTAGATCGGAACAACTCCGTACACTCGGAGGGGGGGTGGTGGTGGTCTTACGTTCGTTTGTAGAAAATTGTCCGAACGGTT
This sequence comes from Cryptus viduatorius, assembly GCA_964006125.1. Classification (NCBI taxonomy): domain Eukaryota; kingdom Metazoa; phylum Arthropoda; class Insecta; order Hymenoptera; family Ichneumonidae; genus Cryptus; species Cryptus viduatorius. The sequence continues at coordinate 14,529,183 of OZ023221.1, forward strand.
CTTTATAAGTTAATCATAATAGAAAAAATAGCGTGCAAAATCCCGACAGTTTTGTACCCAACAATTTTCGGGAAAATAAGGAAATGGATGGTAGCAAAGTCGACGACGACAGTCCTTCGCGAAGCGGCAGTATCAACGATGGCGATTGGATATGCCCGGACTCTCAGTGCGTAATTTTTTTTTTCCGTACTCTCGTTTCTCGAATTCATCGATTAGCAAACAACAAACGGATACAATGTTTCTGTTCGTTTGTTTAGAGAAAAAAATGTTTTATCATTGTTGTTATCCTGTGTCCCCGTGAATTCTCCAAATTCGTTACGATAATCTTTAGATCGCGGCACGGAATGTGTTATTCAAAGATTCGTATTTCCCGATCCCCGAGAACACTGTCATCCTGCAAGATCCTCGTGTCTCTGTACCTTCAATCCTTCTGCTACTGGAACGTTTAATTGAGGGAGTCGCGATTTCTCGTTGCAGATGTGGCAATGTCAACTTTGCTAGACGCAACTCTTGCAATCGCTGTGGAAAAGGTATACAAATTTTTTTTTGAAGCGTATCGTTCTGTTGTGTTATCCGCAGTGGAGACAAACGAAACAAATTCGTTTTTTCGACTTTTTGCAGACAGAGGCGAATGCCCCAAGAAGAAGAAACTTGGCCAGGAGATTGGCAAAGTTGCAGCGGAGAAGAGCAGAGGTTTATTCAGGTAAATCGAGGAGATGCCACTTTAGCGAACTTCTCTTATTCAGAAATCCAAAAGCGGATGCTACGTAGTCAAGATAATGGAAGATACAAGTTATACATGAATAACTGCTACAATGAAAAAAAATCGATTTATCTACAAGGTTTCTGGAAATCGACTCCAAATCTTATTTTTCTTTTTTTATTATATTGTACCATAGAAAATCCATGTTAACTAATTTATGAACAAACCAGAGTATGGCATGATAAATAATGGAAAATATGTGATCATTTTCATTCAAATTTTCAGAAAGTACGTTGTATATTTGATATTATAAACAAAGCAAACAAAAAATGACATTCAATAATAAAACACTATTTTAATCGGTTTTTTTTTTAGCGCGGACGACTGGCAGTGTAGCAAATGCGGCAATGTAAATTGGGCTCGTCGTCAGCAGTGCAACATGTGTAACGCTCCGAAATTCGGTGAAGTTGAGGAGCGCACCGGTTACGGTGGCGGTTACAACGATCGCGGTATAGTTGAATATAAAGAGAGACGCGAGGAGGAGGACGACGAATACGACGAATTTGGACGACGAAAGAAACGTCGTAAAATGGAAAATCGTTCGGACGACGATTCCAAGGATTCGAGGTACGGCAGTCCGCCGCGAAGTAAATCAAAGGACATCGAGGAGAAAAAAATTTCGGCTATCGAAGTATCGGAGACACGACGAAAAATTTCATCGGCTGTGGAAAAAGTAAATCGCGATATTGCTGTACGGTGAAACGTTCACGAACGGATGTCACGGTTTTTGCTCGGCTTTCCAGGATGCCGAGGATGAAGACGAAGATGATGATGAAGACGACGACGGCGATTTGTCGAAATACGATCTCAGCGAGTGGGACGACTTTGTACCGGCAAAGAAAGGGTACGTTGTTTCTATTTACATCTCAAATTATCCCGAAAAAGTTATGATTCCTTTAGTTAGGAATAATTTTATCGTTAATTTATGGATTTTTTCCTTTTACAGTACCAACGGAAGCTCAATATCCTCGGAAGGACAACGATCAAGGTAAAGGTGTGCCAACAAGATCGCGCGTCGTATTTCGACGGCGATTTTTATGCCAAATCCCGAAAGAACCGACGATTGATCTTCTGTATGTGTCTTTTCAGCAGAAATGGTGATAAATGGCGCGATTCGGGTACATCGAGTCAGTGAACAACTGGCAAAAGACACAGTACAGGTTTGGCTCTGGGTTTTGCGTGTCAAAATTCGTTGTGATAATTGAGTCAGCCTATCTGTTGATTACAGGTGACAGAAGGATCCCACGAGGATTTCCTTAACATCCGGGGCTCAAGAAAAGCAAAAAAATGAAACGAAACAAAATAGCCAAGAAACGTTACGCAACAAATCTTAGTAACACAGCAAAGCTTGTCTCGATAAGATGAAATCAACGACGCAAAGTTCATTGCCTCAGGAGGCAATAGCAACGCTATAGATTAATTCTCGACGAAACGTAGGGTCATTTCGTTTTAAATGATATTAACGAAGAAAACAATTATAATAATGATAATTCAAGCGGTTTTCGATAAAAAAAAAAAAGAAAAAAAAAAAAAAACCCGCGCGCATCGTCGAAAGGAAACAAGTTACCTTCCTCTATCCGATTGCTCGAGATAAATCAATTTTTTTTTCGTAGATATCGAGATTATCGATAATAAACAAAAACTCTAATGCAATTCTCTTCTTCACCGAAGAGAATTCGCTTTTTTTCTCGTTCTATCGCTCTCGTACGATTGTGTATTAAATATCTCGTGAAAAATGCGCAAATTTTTTCGTACGAAAACTTAGCTGCAACTTCTTCTCGCTTCAGTATCTCTCAAATAAGCATAAATTGCTTATTATAGAAATATCTCTTACCACCCTTCTTCCCCTAATGAGTTCAACTACGAAAAAAATTGTACTTCTACAGCGTTGAAGATTAAAGTCGCGTTACGAGATTTATGTAAAAACCATTCCTCTACGATTAGGCCACTTACGACAGTACGTACATATGTATTTCAGTAAAAAAAAAAAGAAAAAAAAAACGAACAGTGTTTCGTTACGCCGAGAGAGAAGCAGAGAAAGGGAGAGAGAGAGAAGCAATTCGTAGAAAATACCTTTTCTAAGTCTAATCGCTTGTGCGAATTCAAGTGAATCCCTTAGGAGCAATCCGCTTATTCGATTGGAACGAAAAAAAACAGAACAAAAAGCTTCCAAAAAAATTAAACTATAAACGAAAGAAAAACGAATAAATGAGTTGTTTGAAAAAAATTGGGCAATATAGCGCCGCGTAAAAAAAAAAATTGGATATTAAGCTGTCGCACCTGTGAGAGACACGTATCATATAAAACCATTAATAATCGAGTAACCATTTCTCGTATTGACTTTCTTGTAAATATCTTTATTTTATTTTTCATTTATAATAAAAATCATTCGTCAACAACATAATTGTTCTTAGTCAATTACTTTTTTTTTTTCTTCTTCATCATCATCATCTTATACCATTTTATGCGCTAAGTGAGGTCATGATTATGCACAAAGTTGGTCACAAAGGAGGGGTTTTTTTTTCAGGGAAGGAGGATAATTATAAGGAGTTTATGTTGCATCGGGTGTTTTTTTTTGTTTGTGTGTGTGGTGTGTATATATATCGTATGTATGTACAGTTATGAATTTGAGCTTTGACTGCATTCAGTTTTTTTTAGTGATAAAGGAAGGATGAATTTACTGTGCCCGTTCTTCTTTTTTTTTTCATTATTTCCGTGGCACCGACTTTTCTGTCGAATTCTTTCGATCTTTTTCGAGTATCGTGAAGATCGCAAAACAACCGTATCGCAGTCACGCAAACTTTATCCCCAAAAAACAAGAAAGTTCGCCGTTTTTTTTTTCGGTTTTTCCTTTTTCTTGTTCATTTTGCATCCTTCCCTCGGGCGATTATTATTCTCGTCAATAAACCACCTGCGATCGATCCCTTCGCTCATCGCGGCGTATCCAACGCACCGAGTATTCCGAACGACGAAGAACAACGCATCGCATACTTAAAACGCCAGATTTTACACAATTATTTACACGGTCATCGCACGGACGACATTGCACCTCGTCGCCGACGACACACAGAATTTACAGAACGCTCCGAGGGAGGAAAGGGGGTGGAGGAGGGGAAGAGGTTCGGGAACAATCTTGGCATTGAGATTAGTCGTTTTCCAAAAATCGTACGGAATATTTCGGCTCGCGATAGGACATCGAATCGGTGGTTAATTCGCAAGGAAATATTTGTAACGATCGTTGTCTATCGGGATAAAACCGACCGAACGATTGGCGACCGTAAACGTCTTTCGAACATCTCGAATAAAAAAAAACAAACGAAAACTATAATTCTCGAGGATGTTAACAGTCGAAGACGGAATCGATCGTAAAGAAAAAAAAAATATAAAGGTCGTCGATTATCTCAACGCCCGTCGCGTTCACCGTCTTACTTGTTGGGCATAAAGTATTGCTGATGCGCGTGAGAATTCGGTGGTGGATGTAGATTTCCATGAGGCCCGCTGCCTCTCGTACCGGTTGCGTACAATTGTTGTTGGAAGTTCTGAAACTGTTGCGCGTAATTTGGATCCGCGAGACTGGGACCGCCGCCCATAAAAGGGCTGTTTTTGAAATTATTACCACCGCCTCCCATACTTGGTGGCAATGGTTGTGTGGCATCGGGCGGTGGTCCAAGATTCATCGGACTGCCTTTGCTTCCGGGAACGTACATTCCTGGATTTTGTTGATTTGATACTTGTTGTTGCACCATATCGGGAGGGAAGACTTTATCGGGATCCATGGGACTTCCGGGAAAAACACCGCCGCCAACCATGTGTTGCATTCTCATCATATTCGGTTGTGGTCTCATGTTTCCGGGTCTCATGCTCGGATGAACCCCGCTGTTCATCGGTTGACCATCCATTCTGGGTGATCCTCCCATTCCAGGCATCCCAGCGGCGCCCATATTCCCGGGCATTCCTGAATGAGGGCCCATATTATTGGGAACACAACCATTCGGAAAGTACTGAAGATTAACCGACGGCGACGACATTTTCGAGTCCATATTGGACATTGGATTGGTGAATCGTTGAAGAAATTCGAGACTCGGTGGTCCTCGGGGTGCGTGACCGACGTTGGGCCTCGCAGGTAAGTACTGTATCGTGTTCGGGGCGCTCGGTTTCACCTGTATGTTCGCACCATTGTAAGGATTAGGTCCGTGTCCTCCCATAAGTCGTGGCGGTGGACCATGAGGATCGCCGCCTGGATAACCGCCGGGTGGACCGGAATGGGGACCTCCCATCATTCCATGTCCCATCATCGGATGATTCATCTTGTTGGGTCCACCGGGACTGCCGGTGTGCGACGTCGTTGGACTGTAACTCGTTGGTGGGCCACCAAGTCCAATACATATGCCTCCGACATCGCCGGACTCGTTAACCGGTCCGCCCATGTGACAACCTCCGTTCATCTCTCCGCTGCCCATTTGCATCATGTGCATTCCGTGGGGATTACCAAAGGGCATCATACCACCATTTCCACCGTGCATCGGGCCATCGTTACCCAAGGCGTTGCTCGCCGCCGTATTTGTCAACTGTTGACTCATTTGCGCGAGAGAAGTTATGGGATCGAAGTGATTCGAGGTCATCGCTCCCATACCGCCTAAACGACCACCTATGTTGTTTGGATTTAGCGGTACATTGTCCGCAGTTTGATTTACGTTCGCCGAAGGCCTGCTACACGGGAACGGTTGACCTCCCATTTGAGGACCGACATTATTGCCTCCGGGATTATTTTGATTTATACCGGAATTTTGTTGATGTTGTTGCTGCTGTTGTTGCTGCTGATGTTGTTGTTGCGCTTGTTGCTGCTGTTGTTGTTGTTGCTGCTGTTGTGCTTGTTGTTGCGCTTGCTGTTGCGCTTGTTGCTGCTGCTGTTGTTGTTGTTGTTGTTGTTGTTGCTGCTGCTGCTGCTGCTGCTGTTGTTGTTGTTGCTGTTGTTGTTGTTGCTGCTGCTGTTGCTGCTGCTGTTGTTGCTGTTGTTGTTGCTGCTGCTGTTGCTGCTGCATTTCTTTACACGATGGTGGAGACGTTTCGGACTTTGTGTTCGGCGAGGCGGGTACAGTTCTCGGAGGTCCCATACTATCGCCGCTCATATTTGCGCTCATGGGCGCCGGACTACTTTGAGCACTCGCAGAAGTTTTATTAGTGTTCGCATTACTCTTCGACGGATCTACCGGTGTCTGTGGAGCTCCGCCGCCGGGTGTGTGAGGCGTGTGAGGCGTGTGAGGACTGTGCATGGAGCCCCCGAATCCTCGATTCATGCTGTCCATCGACGGACTCGCAACGTCCGATCTTCCCGAGAACTGACTGTTGTTACTCTCCATGTTTGAGGGCAACATTCGTCCCGTTATATCCGGATTGTTGCCGGCGTTGTTTCTGAAAATTAATTGAAAAAAATTTAAATTTTAATGATTAGTATCCGATTGATGTTGTGTGGAAAAAATTATCATCAAATGAGAAGATTTTGTTTTTAACTTACGTCGATGGAATGCCGTCCTTTAGACTAGTATTAGGCTGCTTCTGTATTGTTAATTCCTGTCCGTCAAACGTATTAAGATACTGTATTTGCTGAGGACTCGGAACCGGCATTAGGCTCGGAATTGCCTCTTTCACACCCGCAGCGTTAACCGGACCTCCGTGCTGTTGTTTCTGTTGAGCTAAAGATTGCAGCGTCCGGCAAAACATACCGTCCACTGCTTGAGAAGTCAATATAGAGAGTGTAGAAAAATTTCAAATTTTCGTGAATTGATGAGTTATTTTTGACAAATTTTCGAGAATTTATGAGTTACACGATTAATTAGTTTGAAACGATAAAGTGACATTGACTAATTCTTTCCATCATTAATTATGCATTCAAATTAATGAACGATAAAATGTTTTCAACGCGATTTCGATCGATTGCATCTGCTATGACGATTTTTTTTTCTTTTTTTTTTTCGGTAAAAAAATTAAAAAGTCTACAACTTACCGTTCGGCGCTGAATTCGTTGGAAAGTCGAGAGGATTGTCCTTCTGTGGCGTCGTGTTGCTCGGACTTAGCGAGGCGAGATGCGATTGCGAAACGGGAGTACCGGGATTGCTGTGATTAAGCCGCGTCGCCGAGGCAGCCGACGACGAGCCAACCGCCGGATTCGGCGAGTCCTGACTAGTTGGGCTCTGCCCTGGCAGGTGTCCGCTTCTCTGCTGATTGCTCAATTGAAACTGTCGATTACAATCCGCCGGTGAATTTAGCGCCGAACTCGCTCGTGGCGACGGTAACGACAAATTGCTCGTCGGATTGTTCGGCGACGATGGATTCGGACTCTGTATCGCAATCGGCACACTTGCCGAACGCGTTGTTTGGTGATATGGCGGTGGCGGACCTTGACTTCGCGGCATGCCAACCATACCGGAACCTCGTAACGGCACAGATCCTGGACTACCGACGCCCACCTGAAACGATTCCACAACAACGACGCTGCGTTTGGAAAACGAATATCTTGTTTTTCACTCGATAAAAAGACTCAACTATTCTTACCTTATTCTTTCCATCGAGAAATTGATTTTGCAACTTGTGCCAATCCATTGTCGATGGACACTGACCGGGACAGCTAACAGGTGGAACGTTTGTCGGTGGTCCGGAAGACGGCGATGTACCTTGCGCCTGATCCAACGAACCGGCGCAGTCTTTCTTATCCATCATCAGCATCATCTCGATTTTTCTCAAATTAGCAAGCTGATTCTCACGATGTTGTCTCTGTTGGGGTGTTAGATCCTCGTCTGGAACTTTAACACCTTGGAGTGACGGTTGTAGCGGTCCACCCGGACCGGGACTCGTCGTTCCTCCCATCAAACTTGGACTGTGTCCCATTACGGGATTTGTCGGTGGCTGTGTGTTTGCTGCAATGAAATTTTCATTCGTAATAATCGATCTTTGCAAAAAAAAAAACGCTTTATCAATGAACCTCGGAATACCAACCAGAATTACTCGGTGAATTCGGCACGAGGCAAGGCACGTCTATATTAGTCTCCAACGACGATTCGGGATTACTCAACGAATTACCACCGTTGAGATTTCGCATGTTCGTTTGATCGTTCCAGAACGACGGTGCATTCGGATCGAGAGCCGGTAAATCCGGAGGTTGTTCCGTGGGAAAACCGGTGTTCGCACCCCCGCCAGCTTGATGACCCTTTTGCTTCATCATCGCAAGATTGTTGAGCCATTGGGCGGGATTGTGACGAAATTGATTAACTTTGTTGGGATGTTTCTATAACATCGAAATTATTCATATCTCGACATCGAAAAATCAACGAATAATCGTGGATTGAAATAAATGCTAAATTAATTTAATACACACCTCAAGATGTTTTCTAGTGCCGGGTTGAGCGCAATGATAGGCAATTATGGATTGATATTGGCCTTGCAATACAGCCTCCGCGCCTTTGTTAGCCAGAGCCGTTGAAAATACAAAAATTTGGCTCTGTTGTTGCATGTACTGGGGCTCACCGCCTCCCGCTCCCGTTCCCATTTGTTTACCGAGAACGTTGCTCACCAACGGTTGAATACCATCTGAAATTAATTTTTTTCTTTCCTTATAACGGATCTTTCGCGTGTTTCGAATAATAAGTTGAAATTAATTTTTTTTTTCGTTGCGATGCATTTTTTGAGGGTTTTCAATAAATTTGTTCATATTTTCGAAAACATACCTGTCGGCAATTCTTCCGTGGGATTGTTATGTTCGTTCTCCTGTTTAACCGAATTTAATAGCGATTGATTGCCACCGCCGTTTTGATTGTCTACAGGCATGTTACCCTCCCCGTTGCTAGGATCGATACTCGAATCCCTGGGACATTCGTTGGTCTCTTCGCCGCTCGCATCCTCGTTCTTACCGGCGACTTTTTCCTCCTTGATCTTTACTGGATCGGCGTCCGGTTCTTCCTTTATAACTGCGCTCGGCATGCAGCTTGGTTCGTTAGATTTCTTCTCCGTTTTCATGTTAGCTGGCTCCACGCTGAGCATTCCAATGTCAGACCTTTGCGCTTGGCGCGATTGCCGCGCGCATCGCAGCGTTTTGTATCTCGCAGGACAACGCCTGAGAGAGCGAGGATTTTGCACAAAACAACAAGAAAAGTATGCGCCGATAGTTATTTTTCCGAAGTTTTTTTTTTTCCGAGTTCTTGCCTTTTTTTTTTTACCCAACTACAGTTGAGAGGTTAACAGAGTCCTTTGATTCACGGTGGAAACACGATTTGTTTTTGTTGTTCTGCGTTTGTTACACTGAATCGTTAGAATTACGATGTTAGAGAGGTCGGTGTTATTCAGCAAGTGGGTAGTTCACTGTTGAAAGAATTACTCGAATGCGCAGGCATGGCCGAGAAAATTTGTTGTTACCGTATATCCGAGCGCTTAACCGTGTGTGCACAGATGTATATATATATGTATCACTGTATCTCGGCTGCATCCGTGCATCCGAGTGCAGTCCACGGGCTGCTGCTGCTGTTATGCACCGCGGTTTGGAATACTCTTTATAAGCGGATAATATTCGGTTTTCGTGCCCCGGGACGAGACCGGAGGGTCCAGCGTCCCCGAGAATAATATCGCTTTATGAGAAGTTACGAAAAAAAAATATATATATATGTATATATTTCTCTTCGATATCACGGAACGGCGGGGTACACGATGAAAGATTTTTGTAGGTAACAGGCAAAATACCCAAATGTCACCCTCGGCACCGCCGCGACTTCATAATGCGGCCCTCGCACTATCTCTCGCACGTTCCTCTCTTCTCAAACACTATTCGCGTCTCCTCTCTTGCTTTCTTATATATAACTTCTATAATCACGACCACGTTTCACGCTTACTCTCACGTTGCCTCCAAAACATACGTATGCCTTCTACCCCCGTATTATAACGTCAGCCGCTAATATCTCTCTTCACTTCTCGACTACCACTCGCGCGAGCATTGTTCTTCAACTTTATTTGTCACTTCATGGTCGCTTTGATTATTTATTTCTTTTACGCACGGCTGCCAACTGCCAGTCGAAAGTTGCAGGGGCAAGGGGGGAGGGAGGGGGGGAGGAGAGCGTATACGGGAGTTTTAATGCGCGCTAAACGAGGACGCCCGCATGATTCGTTCCTTTGGTGGGAGAGAGACGTTATGGACGGACTCGGTGACACAGCCGTACCTGACTCTTCTACGCTCCTCGAACCTCTCTCGCGCTCTCTTACTCCCCTGCCCGTGCGAGAGCCCCCCTCGCGACGCAGATCTTTTACCTCGTCGCTCGTTTCACCGCCGTGCACTGCTCGATCTCTGTGCCGCTCTCGCAAGTTGTGCAGCAGCCGCAACAGCAGCCAGAGGCCTCACTATTTTGGTCTCTCTTTGGTTAAATTTCACCCCTTCGCCCCTCTATCTTTGTCCCTCTCTTCCCCCCTTCCTCTCTCTTATATTATCTGGACTACCGCTCACGCTCTCTCTCGAGATCGAGCCACGATCGGAGGCTACCAATATATTTTCCCGCGGACCCGAGGAATTATCTCGTTTCGCGAGCAGGCGCATAATATATATATTCCTCACGGATGATCGGAGTCTCTTGTTGCAATTCATTTCGACTTCTCGTTACGTTAGCTCTCCGTCCACTCGATCTCTCTCCCCCACCCTCCCTCGGCACAGGCAGAGGAAATATGTTTATTTTTAGGATTGAAAAGAGATTCGAGAGAAACGCCAGAGGGGGAGAGAGGCGAGTTCACGCGATTATTAGGGAGGACTATACCTACGGTTTTTTTTTCGATATATATGCAGGCGGCTATAACATCCGACCGTAGGGTCGATGGCAGCGCAGCCATTTCCACTATATAATTTCTTCGCGAAATTTTAGCCGTATATATATAATATGTATTTGCAGTTTGGTCGACGCGTCGTTTGTCTTCAGGAAAGGGCGCTAGCATCGTGTGTGTTATACACGCGAGTGAAGATGGACCATTCTGTGGTTTATCTTGGTGCACGCACGGTCGGCGGCGCCTTCTTTAGAGACGAATTTTATTTGCAAAGAAACTTTATCGATTCGATTATCAACTTGTACACACACATGCCTCGTGGACGCTGTTCCGCGTACGGCTGATAAAAAATAAGAAAAAAAAAACATTGGAAAAAACACCGTCACACATCGAGAATTGAGAATGAATCGATGAATGCTGCAGCTTATAGATTAATTGTATTAGCAATTAAAACGTTCAGAAGTACGTCACAATATCGTACGATATATTAACAATAAAATAAATAAAAGACAATATAGATAGTCGTTCGTTCAAAAAAAAATCTACAAGTTTCGATTGTTGCCAGTCGACTTAACCTTTTCGGAACTGAGTGGTACGAAACATTTGTCTCGATTGTTATGCACGCATTTTTTTTTCGTCTTCATAGATTGTGTTAAAGATGTCTCAGCTGGAACCGGATCCACAGTTTATTCAAGGCTTGCGACTCTTGCATTCATCAAATAAAGATTCTGCTGATCAACTACGTACGCTCCTCGACGAAGCGATAAAACAAAAGTATGGACTCACGAAGATGCTGTGCAATGTACTGCACAAAAAGGTAAAAGTTACGAAATATTTGAAAAATTACGATCTTGGAGTTCACCTCATCGGAATTAATTTTTTTTTAGTATACGATGGAAGAACCCGTTTTGAGTGATCACAGCAGCAGCAGCAGCAAAAAGAGCAAAAGTTCGAGTTCCTCGTCAAAACACTCCGGCAAATCAAGCAAAAGCGCATCCCCCGAGGATCTTGCAGCCAGAGACACGCCGCCGGATATTTTACAATCCGACGACAATTTGGCATTAGAAATACTGGAGGATGATCTTACATGCATTATATGCAAAGGAATGGATGTGGGAGCGAGAAATAGATTGGTGGAGTGCGTCGATTGTCACGCTCTCTATCATCAGGAGTGTCACGTTCCGCCTATTCAAGATTCTCAGATAGACGTACCGAGACTCATATGGTATTGTTCCAATTGCCTCAAATCTCATCAGGTAATATTATCTTAAATACTCGAAAAAAAAAAAAAAATATTCCGTAAATTTTTTTTTTATTTTGTAATTTTTTATATTTATCCAGCCGACAAAGGAGAGAGGATCGCCAAAGACTGTGATAGAAGGAAAGGCGAAAGAAACAAAAAAATCGAGTTCAAGTGAGTATGAAAAAAAATGCGGTTTCAAGTCGCTGTTCATGAATTTGAGAAAAAAAAAATGTTCTGGCCTTTCTTAGGCTCGAAACACGCGGAAAAATACAAATCGTCAACGAGTCAATCGCAATCGTTGAACGGAAGCGGTGCATCAGCGGCATCGAATAATTTGCCAAAGCCCAATATCCACATTATAGCTGGCGATCGTCGGGTGAAGGATTCGACGAAAAAGAGCAAACAGGACAAACGCGGCGGGAGCAACGGGACCGGCAGTGGTAAACATTCGTCGTCGGGCTCGTCGACGTCGGGAAAAAGTTCGCAAGAAAAATCATCTCACAAATCCAAAGCTTCCGCGGACTGATGCTGATTGGTTTCTCTGCATTAAATTTAATAGACATCGGACTCGTTTTTTTTTTTTTTACGAGAAAAATATACAGACACTTTATAGATATTAACGACGATGAATCACTGTGGATCGAGCGAAAAGTTTTCTTTTTTTTTTTTACCAAATTTTTCACGAGTATTCATATCGAATTGTTATTTTTAGTAAAAAAAAAAAAATCATTGTTGCTGTGTGTGTGAAGTTGATATATCAACGGTGTTACGAAGATTCTGTTGATCTTTACTTTTTTTATAATTGTTCGCACGTGAGCCAACGAGTGGTGGGGAAATAAAAAAAAAAAAGATAAATACACGACATCAACGAAATCAACAACGAGCATTGTTTATAATACCAATATATTTTTGCGATTTTTTTTTCTTCAAATTGTTGTAGTTGTTTTGTCCCTACGTCCCATTGAAAATTTGGCAAGAGTCGTTTCGTTTTTTCTTTCGAGTGTGACTTACAACCTAATTTGAGGGAAGGAGTGGTTTTTTTTTTTTTTTTTTTTTTCGGGGAATCGGGAATAAGGGAGCGGAGTATTCTTTTTTTTCGGGATGGCAGGGAAAAAAGGGTTTTTTGGTTTCTATTTACACGGGAGTCGCGTGGATTACATTTGCATGCGCACACACGCGTACAAACGGATAAACGTACGCATACGGGTATGTGTTTATATATATATGCATATTTATATATATATATATATATAATCGGCGCCCGTTCACACGCGCCAATCGTTACGTTTTTTTTCTCATTTCTTACGGAGCGCATTCACCCGTCGGTGCGTCCATACCGAAGGCGATTCGTCGGATGCGCGTATCAACTTGTGTTTTCTTCACTCCTTTCTTTTTTGTTTCGTTTTTTATTTCATTCTTTCTATCTTTTTTTTCCCCCGTTGACTTCTCGAGACTTGACTCGTAGCGCGCGAGAGAGTCGTATTCTCTCACGGCACGCGATAAACAAAGTTTAACCTACGCAACTTTCGACTCTGGCCTTTATAACACGTGGTTTGACCCCCTATTCTATCGAGTGATTACTTTTATGAAACTCCGCGAAGAATATCGCGTCGATCGCGGTTTCTTTCCTCGTCGATTTAAAATACAAACTTTACAAGTGCAATTGACGAGCCCTCATTTGTTTTTCGTTACAAAGTTGGATGGAACAGACGGTCGATCAAATCCTTCGAATTGTTTAAAACGCTACTGGACGCAAAAATCGAATAAATTCCGCAAACATATTCGAGAGTTTTTTATCCCCATCTCGAATCAGCACAGTCTATTTAAATCGCTTTTTCTTTCGTTTTTTTCTTTTTTTTTTAACTTTCTTACAATATTTCGAAAATCAATTGGAGAGAGGGTATGGGGCGACGCATCTTAACGTGCGAGATAATACGGATGTGTGCGCACGCACGTACTCGTGTGCACGTCAATCTGTACATAAATGTTTTATACATAGAAAACAGATCGGAATAATAAATATCGTAAATCGGATATACAGAGAAATAAAAACGAAAACAAGACTAATCGATGCTAAATATTATCGTTTTTTATTGCCTCCCAAATAAAGATGCATGCTTGAGAAGCAAATCTATACAACCAAATAATTGGGCGCGGGTGGGACACTGGGGTTCGTAATGAGATTCTCGTCGTTAATCACGTAGGGCTGGGGGCAGGGGGGGGGGGGAGGAGGAGATATTATGTTTAAAAATATCAAATATCTTACTACGTATAGAGTTGTATGGCATTAGGAAAAGCGGTCTCGACGTTTTCCGTAACGACAAAAATTATACTATAACGGTCGGATTTTGTGGTTATTTTTTTCTCTCGAATAGTTTAACCTAATATTACTAAGATTGCCACAGACATTGGGGGGGAGAGAGGGGAATAATAAGCTCGGACGGGGGGAGCTCCGTCGTATTTTACAATCAGGAAGACCGTACCGTACTCTCTAGTGGTACTTCGTCGAATCACAAATGGAGAAAGAAACGCATTCGTTCTCCGCAAAGCTTTTGCGGACACCTCCCCCCGTCGCGTCGGTTTCGAAACAAAAGAAACAGTTTATAACCGCACAGATTGACGTCACACTTGTCATAATATAACTAGCGGTATTTGTTTTTTTTTCTTTTCCTTCGTAGTATAAATAAATACAATACATATAGAGAGATACATAGGTTTTTTGTTGTTGTTGTGTGGTCATACGGTTAGGGGAGCTGGGGACCTGAATTTGACGCTGAGGTGCATTGTTAAATGCAATTTTTTTTTCTTTCGTTTTTTAGTTAAGTACAAGTGTAATGAGCACGTCCCCAGCCTCCCTGGACCCCCCATTTCGTCGAAGAATATTCAATCCGCTCTTTCTTTCTTTTAATTCTTCGTTTATATAGATATATATATATATATATTACCATCCGACATCGATATCGGACAATAACACCGAATCTAGCAGCTCGTTGAATCATTTACGAAATGAAAATTTAATTTGCTCGGACATATAAGCGGAGCCTTGGCAGTGCTCGCTGAGAGATTCGTTCGTTTAGTTGTTGTTTATTTTTTTTTTTCTCTTCTTTTTAACTTTTTATGCGCGTATTTTCTAGGCTTTGAGGATTATTGTAGAATAAAAAAAAATATATGTATACACAAAAAAAAGGAGAAATACTTCGCAAATGCTTGTTTCGTTTAATAACAAAGAAAAAAAAAACAAACAAAATACTTTTTTTTTTTACCAGTCTCTCAAGTATCGTAGTATTGTGGAAAGTAAAGTCTCAAAGTGCATTTTGTTTGAGCGAATGCTGAGTATTGATTTTAAATGCAGTATTTTATCGGCAAAAAATAATTAAATTTTTCGCCGATTTGTCATTGACACGAACGAATGTAAGAGCTTCAGGCACGATACGCATCCGAAAACTATTGAAGAAAAAAAATATGAAAGACATTTGTAAAAGCAATAAAAAATAAATGCCACTTTCACCTCGGGAATTGCTAAGCTTAACAAATTTCATATTCATCGTCAAGGGGCCTTTTCGGTTCTCGCTTTACGACGTTGTCGGACGCGTTTTTATTTAATTATTATGATTATTTTCATTTTTTTTTCGTTTTATTAATTAAAGTTAAAGTTGATTCGTGCGGAACCGAGGCCTTCACTGAGAGTCAATAGAATTTCAATTGTTTATACTTAGAGAGTTTTTAAATATCGACGATGATAATGAGAATAATAACAATAATGATATCGCGATAATAAACGAATGATGATGGCAATGATAATGAACTTCGAGATTGCGACAGCAACGTTTCGCCGAAGTCACGAGTTTGTAAAAAAAAAATTAAAAAAACAATAAAAAAAATACATACATATATATATAAATATATATATCGATGGCTACTAAAGAAATTTCGTACGTAAAGTCATAGAAACTGAGTAAATGAACGGAAAGTCTCGTATAAATATATTTTGTATAAAAAAAAAGTAATAAAATAAAAAAAATAAACATGAGAGAGCGTGAAAAAAAAATGATAAAAAATCATGTAGCGCCGTACGTAGATAGGCCTGCAGTAGCACTGATCTGCTCTCAAAACTCTCGTCATACGCCTCAACTGACCTTTAACGTTACTTTTTTCCTTTTTTTTTTCATTTTTTATCAATCACCTTATAATTTAATATTTTCATTTTTTCTTTTTTTTTTTTCCATTCCACTTACTCGGTCTCTTAGCGAAGTGGCGCTCGGCCATTTCAATTTATAATACATATATAGTCCCTCTCTCTAACTACTTCACTACAATCCATGGAGGTGTGTGTCTTCCTTTTTTTCGCGAGATTCTCAGCATTCTTTATATATAATATATATATATTTATATATATTTATCTTATCGATATTAATATCGTAATGAAGATAGTAGGCATAGCCACATGTGCTCGGATCACAGACTACTCGCTGCCGTACCGCTTATTGTACAAACAGTCCGGTGGACACTATGGCTTTCTCACTTACTCGTTACGTGATCATTCATTATTCCTCTTAGTGTTTTTTTGTGTATTTTTTTTCGTTTGCGTGTGTATATGTGTGTTGTGTACGATGGCGTGTGAATTTTTTCTTCTCCAACAGTCCGCGTCACGTGTCGACACGCCGTTCGTTTTGCTTCGAAATTATAATTTTTTAACTTTTTTATCTCTTATCATTCTTATTGACACAGCACTCGAGATAAAAACGACGATAGAGCGCATTTTTCGAACGAACTAACACGAGTACACGAACGGACGTGACAACGGAGCACTTTTTTTTTTTTCATTTTTTTTTTCTTCGAGAATACAGTATTCTCGCTCGTCGACTATCTTGAAGATCATCACGAAAAAAAAATCACACTTGGACGCTGTTTAGATGATAATCAAGTACGCCGATTTGTTAAAAGGCGCCGGTGTCAAGAACGCGATCCGTCGATCGAAGTGTGCGAAGGTAAACGTAAATAAACAAAAAGAAAAAAAAAAAATTGTAACTCCGCGTTAAAGTCCATGAGATTCGTTGTAGAATCGTATAAGCGGAAGGTTTCTTTTTTTTTTTCTTTTTCATTGTGTTCGTCTCTTCGCAAAGACACTCAGCAACGGACGGACGATGTCCCGGACAACAACGGATCGCGATGACTTATCGGTTCGTTTCGAGGTATTGCGTGTATTATTTTTTGTACATGTGGGATTGGGGGGAGGGGGTGGGGGCGAGGTGTATCTGATGCGCGGAGTCGAGGCACTAGTCAGTGTTTTTTTCGGTTAATTCGACGTGTTTTTTTATCTTTTTTTTTAGTTTTGTTCTTTTGTTATTAATCGCGGTTTTCAGGTCGATAGGTTTTGTCAGCAGGCACTAGTCTCTTCACCTTCGAGTGTACACGCCACATTTTCCAGTCTATGCGCTAAATGCAGCTTGCGACAACCCGCGTCCGACTCCAAGGCCTCTAGGATCTGAAAATTTAGAAACGAAAAAAAAAGTTGATAAAAACAATGCTATCATTTTTTCGGTCAAAAAAATGCGATAAAAATATTGCTTTCATTTTTTCGGGTTAAAAAAATTAAAAACATAAAAATTGATAAAAATATTTCTTCAATTATTTCGAAAAACAAAAAAAAAGTTGATATAAATATTACTTTAACTTTTCGGGTTAAAAAAAAAGATTAAAATATTTCTTTCATTTCGTCGGGCAAAAAAAAAAGAAAAAAAGTATTTAGAATGAACTTACTTGTTCATAATACTTGCTGACGTATATATAGAGCTCTTTCAGGGCGGCAATAACGTCAAACTCGTTAGCATGGGATGCGCTAAGTTGCTGCATGGCACTCGACATTTCCTGATCCGTAATCTGCGGCAATCTCTGAACATCGGTATAAAATCGTCCAACTTTTTCGCGATAATGTGGTATGTCCTTAGCGAACAATAATTTATTAGACGGCGAATCTTTGCCGAGTCTATGTTCGGTCGTCGAACAAGCGTCCATAAATGTTTGCGCTATAACCGACAAACTCGAGTCAACAGTCGTTGTTTTATTGATGTCAAACATGAAGTCCGGATTTTTAATGAAATTAACCCAAAACCTCAATGGCAAACTGTTAGATTTCCACGCGTGTGCGACTTCGGGATCAACGATGCAGTGTCTCTTAGCCGCTTCATCAAGAAGATCGAAAAGCCACTTAACAGCGCTCGGCAGTGCCTCGTTCGCCGTGAGTATAGTGTTCAAAAAATCATCGACGAACTTTTGTACGGTACCCTTCGTCGATAGTAGCCTCGTGAGAAATATCTCCGGTATGGCTTTGTGTGTCCTTTCGGGATGATGTTTGCTACCGGCGAATCCAATACCCGGTGGAAAATGTCCCTCGTCGATGGGTCTAACGAGATGCCAGAGCCGTTGATTTCCGCCGCTCTCTATATCGCCGTTGACCGCTATGATAGTCGGCGAGTGTTGGGTATCGAAATAAATGCCACCGGGTGTGTGAGGATAAATAATGGGACTTATAAGCCCGTGACTCGGAGTGGCCGGCAAGTGTCCCGAGGAGCAATGATTAGCGTGACGATGAAGATGATGATGTTGATGATGTTGGGGATGATGATGCGACGATGGTTTGCAGTTGTGACACGGAGGTTTGCAACTAACGGAAAATCCGTCGTTTTGTCGTGGAATCAGCGACATAACGGCGGATTCTTTAACGCCGTAATGCGCCAAAGTATTAATTTTTTTCCAATCGCCGCTGCATTTTGTCGTGAGATCTTCGTCCTGCAGCGTCAAGTGTCCTCCCCTACCGTGTCGCCACTCGAGATCCACTTCATGTATCGATGGCCTCAACGAGAACGGTGTATTTTTATAGAGAGCGTCGAGTATCTTCGATTTAACTTGACTTATCGTGTCGCAATCGAGTACCTTGCATTGTATTTTCTCGTCGAGATCGTCCTGAACAACGTGCAGCGTGACGATACTGTGATCGATCTGTTCGCGCAGCAAGCGTTCCTCGGATAGTGAATACCTTGCGTCGTGCGTAACAACGTCAACGGGTCCTTTTTCGATCTGATGCTTAATAGCTTTGAACAGCAAGAATAGCGACGAACCCGCGTAATCTTTGAGATAATTATACATACAAAGTGCCATCCAATTGGTAAGCATTTTTTCGACAACGGATTCGGTGCGTCTTAACATCAATTGCGGATGTTTCGTATCGACGGACTTGTCGATTAATCGCAACAACAGATTCATCAATATATCGGTTGCGTATTCCATTTTACCCATTAAAACGACCATAAGTAACGACGCAACGTTCACCTTGTCTCTAATGTTAAAGTCTTTTTGCGCCTCGAGAGTCTCGATGAAAGTTAATACGAAACACTTGTTGTTCACCAATTGTTCAAATTGTATCATTGCCGCGTCGTAATTAGTTCGGGAAAGTGTGCTGCGCGATCGGGGATCGTTCAATATCGGATGATCGATAACACCGGGAAAAAATACTTTCATTATGTAATTTTTGTGATCGAGAGTCGGAATACCGGAGGATTCGAGATCGGCGGTTAAATCCGTCATATCGGTCTGTAACTCCGCGAATGCCTGTTTACACTCCATGCGAACGTTGCTCTCGAGAGTATCCATCTGTATCTGTATTCTCTTGTATTCGCGTTCGGCTTGCGTGCTTTTACGACGATAAACAACGAGTACGAGAACGAAGAGAAAAACGAGACTGAAAGTACCGGCCGCTATACCGGCTATTGCCTCCGGTGGTATGGGATACGCTTTTATAACTTCGTAGTGAAGATAACCAATAGGAAAACGAAGATTTCTTCCGACTCGAACGACGACGAGGGGAAGTCCCCGTTCGGTTTTAACGCCCAACTCGTCGGTCCCCGCGGGTTGTTGATCCGGCGGCGTGCAAACCAATTGCGTTAACGCCAACGAAGTTACGTTGCACATTAGCGTACCAACGGTTACGTTAACATCGGTCTCGTCGCTCGCGTAATTCAAATTTTCTCCCTCGATAACCAAAGTGTCGCCTTTGTAAAGCTTAACGTTTCGGGGGAATGGAAAAAATTTCGGATCCTCGACGTAAAGCAATCGATTGCGTAAATTTTGAAAATGTTTTTCGAGATCTCGAACGCTCTCGACATTGTCCATTACGAATGATATTTTTAATGCCAATTGAGATTCCTTTACGCTACGCGCTACTTGACCCGACGTGCGTTTTCTCAACGAGCGTCGATTACGACGAAAACTTCCGAATCTCGATGCTACGCTGGGACTCGGACATTCCATTTGCGTTGGATTTAGTACCGTACATACGGTTCTGTTGACCGATTTAATCTCATTGTCGAAGTATACTTCCATTTCCGGCTTTTGTATAGTATCGAGATTCGTGCCGTGAACGGTTATCATTCTTCCACCTGATGCGAAACTTCGCAATGGTTTTATCTCCATTATCGTCGGATCCTGAGTGTAATTAAAAGGATTTCTCAGTAATGTACGATTCGCACCGTCTATACTAAGTGTAAGACGCTCGATGCGTCTCGTGTGGCCGGATTTACTCGTTACGCAAGTTAGCCTCGTGCTGCTCGCTTGGCTCGCGTTAACGTGGCACGGTAATTCGTCGAGATACGCGGATATCGTACTACCGATATTGAGATACATACCGGTTATCGCGAGTTGCGTTCCACCGCTCTGCGGTCCAACGGACGGATAAACTCCCGTCAGCCGTATATCTTTATAATGAAAGTGTACCGCGCTTTCGGTGTAACCGGCGTCGTTGCCAACGACAACTAATGCTGTATCCGTCGCGTTTCGACGCCCCGTTAGACAAACTATTCGCACCGATACCTCATAATCGACGAGAGTACACGGTGTGTTGCCTATACGAATTTTTCCCTCGACGTCTCGTTCTTTGAGTCCTAAATTGCTTCCCTCTATCGTCACGAGAGTACCGCCTTCGATTGGACCGCTCAACGGCTTAATCATGTCGATTCGAGGCTTAGGACACTCGGCAAAAGGCGCGTGAAGACACGAGTGTTTGTAAGTACAACTGTTGCCGCACCACGAACACTCGTAGCGCGCGTCGCGCGTCATGCATAACGAACAATCGGCGTTTTCGCGATGTGAGCCCAAAACTTTGCATTTGTATAAAACAATCGTTGTCTTGTCGACGTGATGATTAGTGTTCCATACGACGGTTACGGACGCCTCGTATTCACCGGTAACAGCTTCGTACGAGTAAATCGTCTTGTCGCACACGATGAGAGAATTGTCGACGCGCGCTTGAACCTTCAAATTCGCTCCCTCTATCGTCACTATGCACTGAAATCCCGTGTGACCAACTTGCGGATGCGGCAGATTTTCGACCTCGAGAACGATCTCTTTTGGAACGTCGTTCGGCAGCATAAGAGGCTCAGCGCGCGGCGAAAAACGAGGACAGTACTGTGCACCGTGAGCCGCAAGCGTCTGCTGATTTTGCTGCTGATTCTGCTGATTGAAAACATAAAAAAAACATTGAAGATATTTATACTCGAGGAGAACTTTCAAGTCGGACCGTCAATGGAAACATAAGCAAAAATGGTTGTTGCATAAAGTTAATTAAAAAATATTATTTCGATTCCGCAAAAAAAAAAAAAAGAAAAGTATTTAACGTAAATTCTATTTAGCTATTCAAATTACAGTATTTAAATTAAAGTACCGAGAAGATGAATCACCAAGATGTTAATCATTTGTTTTTTTTTGTAGAACCAATTTAATGCGTCGTCATCAAATAGAATTTTTGTTCAATTCTCAACGAAGAATCGAGAAGACAACTTTTATTGTTTATTATTATTTTTTTATAACGGAATAAGAAAATTTGTAGTTGATACTGAAATAACGTGCTGTTTCCATCGACGGTTAAAGGGTGAACATTTTCATTCACTGTACTTACACTGTCGCCGGATATTATGTTTCCCTGGCAGCTGCTTGTGTTATGCGTACATTTGTTGTCATAGACGCACCAACTGCACGACCACTGCGCTTTCACGCATTCCGTGCATACCGTGTGTCTCGAGCAATCGAAGTACGCGAAATTCCGCGATACGAAATCCTTGTTGGTTTCGCTGGAACGTACGGAAAGCGGTACAAGCACGTGATCCGAGTCGTCTGGAATGCTCGGCCTGCTGGCTACCGGTGGTGCGGGACACGTGAGTCCAAAATGCGTCATATCGGCGTCGATTGGCTCGGCGTTACCGAATACGCATTTGTATTTCGCACCGGACGGCAATTCCGGTAGAGTTCTTATCGTCAATTGGACGGTCGTCATTTGTTTGATTGGCAAACGATCCGGCAGCACTTGTTCGAAGTCTATACACTGCTGACCGGTACCGAGAGACAACCAACGAGGACTGCTGCGACTTGCTTTTTGGCAATCGCCTCTCACGGTGCATCTGCCGTTCGAAATAGAAAACAAATACCATTAATTTCCCACAAATCGACGAGCAATTTTTTCAAACGAAATTAATCAATTAACATGGGAATATATGTGCAGATATCATCGAGAAGTAGACAAACTCACCGTTTCTCCAAAGAGCACCAACCGCAGTAAGGATCTTTGGCGTCCAAACACGTGCTGCAGCTCGTGTAACCGCTGCAGTGTTGAACTTTAACTTTGGAGATTTTAGAGGTCGAGAGAACATAGATATGTTCGCCATCCGGTGCAATAGTCATATCGGGCAATAATCGATGTCCCTTGTCGACGACGACGCTCTCGTATACCGACGATTCGGTACCGGAGAGTAAAACTTTCTTTAATTGTCCGTCGCTGCTACCGAGAAACGCGACTGTGTGACTCTCGGTATTCGCAACGGTTACCGAGGTGATGAAAGTATCGGGAAAGTTGAGTATTGCTTGTCCGACGATCGGCGATACACCGGATATCTTGAGTCCAACTTCGCAGAATGTAAGTATATTTCCGGTATTCTGCGAACGATAACGAGTCTTCTGTACATCGATTGTCGGGAAGGTGGAACAATTTATTCGATTAATAACGTAGCGGAAAAATTCGTTCGCGTTTAACTCACCCCGGTGGCCGGACACTCGCCGTCCTGTATGGGTCCGCTAATGTATCCCATGTTACGATACTTTATACTCCCATTGAAACACATGTGGATATTCTCGTTGAACTTTGTCTCGATCTCCTGAAGACTGTAGACGCAAAGGGCAGAGCGTTGCTGCGGCTCGTTCGTTATACCTTTGCTCGGTGAAAAAACCGATACGAAAATCGGATCGCCGACCGTTATACCCAATTGCATCGCGAGATCGCTACCGGCAACAGCTACTTTCGCGTCTTGGACGAGATTATACATCTGTTGCGTACCGTTTCCCATATCTACGCTACACTGTAACGTCACCTCCGTGTAACTATCGTAATTCGGATCGCTTATGCAACTACGCGCCAATCTCGATATATATCCTAATTCTTCTTGTTCCGGTAGATACGATTGTTTTTGCACGACAACGAAGTACGCGTAATCGCTCGCGTTGAAGCCGTAAACGTATTTAACGAGAAAATGATCCCGATATTTAACGTCGATTTGCACGATCGATTGTTTAAAATCGAATTTTGCGAATTCTAAAGTAAAGAGATCGCGACTCGATATTGCCGGAACGTCGTGACGATATTCCCCGTTGTTCGTGAATGTCGTGCCGACGTAAAGAATGTTTGTCGGTCCCCAAGCATTGTAACGCTCGGGACCGATAAACCCGTACGTCGATGAATGCTCGTCATTCGCCGCGACGCTTTTCGGTATGAATTCCGGTTTTATCGATATATTCGCCATTTTATACTTTTCGCATGAACCCTGAAGCAACGAACCGCATGCTAACAATGTTTGCGACTCGGGATCGGCGATCAGCAACTTGTTGACGTTGTTCATCAGGGATGGCGTCATTTGATCCGAGATACATCCGGTCGCGTGACACTGAGGACTGTCCAGTCGCGGTCCTGAATGAGAACACGAATAGAGGAATGCAATTAACAACGGACTTGGCGAGTTATCCCAATGCCTTTTAAACTCGCCATCTATATAGGGGCAGTCCTCGAAATTACTTGAGACAATTGTTTTCATCGTAAAAGCAAATCACTACCAATTATTCAAATTGTCGTCTCGAATTGATAAAGTGTTGTTACTTTTTTCCACAACTCGTGGGATACGTGAAACGTTAAATTATCGGCCGTTTGAATTATGTGGATTTCTACGATATTGTCGAGTTATATTGTTACACAACAAATTTAAACCGATAAATTTGTCATTTTTCAACGATTCATGAAAAATTTTAAATGATACATTAACAGGTGTTAAGAATTGCTGCCGTGTAAAAAGTTTATTTTTTTTGTTTAACGATTCACGTGAAATATGGAAAATGGAATTACTTCCAAACAAATTTGCATCGAAGATGCAATAGACGACATTAAAATTGGCGATAAAAATGATAATGAACAATGAATAATAAAATTAAAAAAAAAAACGATAAAAAAATCGGCAAAGAATTTTTTTTTTTTTTTTTTTTCTCACCCGTTGAAACGTATTCTTCGAGTCTAAGATTGGAGTCCAGCTGCAGCAATCTATTGACGGCGCTGGCGTACAGTCTTCCGGTTTTAGTGTCTATCGTCAGGTGATTGAAAATCAGCGGACCTTCTCTCGTTTTGTTTGGCTCCATATCGTTGAAACCGACTCGTTGTCCGCCGCCGACCAGCGGAAATTGTGCAATTACATGGGGTGAAAGATTGTCGCGAGGAACAGGAGAAGAAGGGATATTTTGCGCCAATGACTGGACGGCTGGCGTCGCCAAAGCGACGAGCAACCAAAACGCCAGAGACATGGAATTGAAGGACTTCCCGTGCGCTAAGGAATAAACAAGCCGAGGAGGCGGCGGTACCCGCGGCGAAACAGGAAAGGGTCTTAATCCAAGGAGTCTCATTGTTTTTGGATAATCTTAAAGGGAGCATACAGGGCGAGGAGATCACAGGAGCGGAGAGTGTAAACGGGATTGGCGCCCGGCCTCCTAGGTAGCCAGTTAATTAACTGCGCTACCAGCACTTTGACCAACCAGGCACCGGCATGTCTCTCGCTGTCACCAACTCCTGTGTGAATTATTACGAGTAACAAAATTAGATAAACCTTTGAAAATGCATTTTTTATGTTTATTTATTTATATATTTACTGATTTTTAATGAAAGCTTATGAAGTTCAAAATACTGTGTAACGTTAAATTAAAATGAGATAATTCGTAATGACTGATCATTTTTTCCGTTTCACTGTTATTTCTTGCTGTCTCCAGTATTTCTACAATTATCAACGAAATGCCGCATATACGCGAAAGTTCTTCTCGTTTAAATGAAAATTTATCGAGTTCAAAGGGTACTGCGTATTGTTTAGTCGAAACGAGATAATTTGTTGGGTATAATTATATTTTCAGTGCACCGAATCGCGAGCGGCGCGATAACGACAATCGCGATAACAATAAAATAAATGAACCATCAACGATAGTCGGGAAAAACAACGGATGATCCGTGAATGTTGCACAGCAATGCGACTCGACGATACTTGATATAAAATAAGTGATGTATACACAGTTTTTTTGAGATACAATAAACAAATAAAGACGCGGGCTTACGAGCGTTTGTCATCGAGCTCGATGACAGCGTCAACGAGACCGGGAATGCAATAATCGCGGTTGTTTCACGAAGTAACCCTTTACCGTCTCAAACACTCGATAAAACTCGTTGTGGATGAAAGAAAATTATTTGGATAATTGAAAGCCCCCAGATATCTCGAGGATTATCGCAAGGGCATAACTCTAACACACCGCCCTTCTGTCCTACGTACAGGGCATAGGTATGCCACTTGACAGCTAAGGCCACTGTCTTCGGCACAAAGGCAATACTACTGCTGCTTCACGGCTCTCGTCACTGTAGCCTCCGAGAGAGAGACCCTTTTACCGTGAAAACCACACTCTTCATCCCCTCCATCCCTCCCCACCTCCTCCTCACTGTTCGAATTATATATCGAAGAGACGAAGTTAACGACACGTATAAAACACATATCTCGCGTTTTCAGCCAGCACACAGGTCTAAGAATGAAAATAAAAGAAACGACGAAACGAAAAAAAAAATGTATGAGTCCTGTGACGAAAGGACCTGCACGATTCACGACTCTTCCATATATTTCACATCTCACGATATACTACTCTGTCTTGTCGAGCAACGAGCTTGAATATTAACACTTGTCTACTTTGTATTAATCGCAAATGTATCATATCTGTAGTCGAAATATTAATACAAACGAGAAATAATTACCTTTATTATCGTAAAGGAGTCAAGGCGTACTCGGCATCCGTGGCCGAACTGTTGGAATGCCTGTGTGTGCACCGTAGAGTCCGCTACGGAACATCGCGAACGTTCACCATGTTTCTTTCGTTAAAACCCCTTAGCGGATCGGTTTACTGAAGCTCCGTACCGTTGATATCACTCGTTATTTGTAACTCTTGGACACATAAACAATTATTCACAATATGTCCGATTGTATTGAGATTTGTTTTGTCACTCGTTGGAGACGGGCCACCGCCACACTATCCGTCAATTCACAATAACACTACGCGGGGAGTTTGGGGTCGACCGCCATTAAAATTCGACGGACTACGGGCGCCGCTGCATGGGTTGGCGTTGGGGACCCGTCGTACCTACGGCGTGCGCTCCTGTTCCATACACCATCTTTCTCCAACGATTCGTTCTCTTCCCCCGTTTACAATCTACTACTACTGCTGTACGTTCTTTCTCTTGTTTCTCGCTTCGACTTGTGCGATGGTACGCGCTCGCCTACTTCGTTCTTCCAACGCCAACCCTCGGCTCTTTTCGTTCACTCTCGTTCATTCCATATTCTCCAGCACACGCATCGCACTTGTCGCGTTGCCCCTGATGCTTGCTCGCTTGCTCGTTGGGTTCTCGTGCCCTATCGCGTCCTCCCGTGGAAGAACCACGAAAACCTTTCTTTTACCTTCGTTTCCCCTTCGCTTCTGTCTTTCTCGCGCTTTGTACGCGTGAGGCACGTACCGATGAGTCGCACACGCGTTACCCGCTGCTCAAGCGGCAAAGGCTTCTTCTCTCCTCGTTGCTTATACTCAATGTAAAATGGCCAACCACCCCGAGACCAAGGGGCATCGTACCCGCCCCTCGTATATCCCATCAATTTTTTTTTCCCCACACCATTAATCATCGCTCCGATGCCATTATTTTGCTAATGCGAATCAATGAGTAAACTCACTTTTACTCTTCAACGTTCGCATGTTTGTTCAATATTCCCTTTTGTTTTTTTTTTCTTTACAGTACGAAAGAGTGGTTCTATTTTTTATACGACATATTAAAACGAGAAACTTATGACCGCTTTATTATTGATTAAACTCGAATTAACTAGTCTTGTCACAATTTATTGTAAATATTATGTTATTTACATATATACCTAAGCTTCGGATAGTATTCGTAACATTTTTCCATTGGTGGAGAGGGTGTGAATTTTTTTTTTTTGGCTGGTTTATTTTTTGTTTTTTTCATCATCTTTTTTTTAAGTATAACAAACATAGTAAATAACTAATATAGCGGATTTGTTTGCTTTTTTTCTTTTTTGTCTTCATTTTTGTAATCGAGAGTATGATGATCGATGCGTGAGTATAATTTATTCATAATTGTAAACGGTCCGGCTAACATTCTGTCGTCTTACGTTACGACCCAACTCTGCGCTTCACTGGGGGCGTCTCTTTTTCTCTCTGTGTGTTTTTTTTTCGTCACGAAACAAAATTAAAATCAAAGCTACAAGAATCACTGTCTCCTTCGTTTCGGTGGTTTTTTCTCTTTTTTTTTACTTTTTATCTTTACGTATGGAAACGGTCGACGTTTTTTTTTTACAGTGATCCGAAGAGACACGAGCGCACAGCGACGAATTTGAGGGACTTATCTCGTGCACTATCGATAATTCATTACGCAAGGTTCTCAAGAAAACTTGAAAAATTCATCATCATTGATATTTGTGTATTTTTTTTCGTTTTTTTGTTTTTTTTTTTTAATACGGAATTAAAGCATGTAGAAAATTCGCGTTCAGCTCAATATTTTCTCTTACACTGGTTCACACGCGCGATAAACATTGTAACTTGATAAGAAACGCTTCGAAGGGCTGCGCGCGCGTGTACGCTCGTTGCACCTTCGAATCATCGAAAGAGTTCGGTTATATTTTCGAAAGAAAAAAAAAAAAAAAAAAAAAAAAGAACGGTTTTTCTATATATTTCTATATAAGCCAAAAAACTTAGCCTATCTAACTAGATAATTCAGGATATCGAAATAATCCTCATCTTATATAGAAATACATATACTTAAGAAAGTCCCTTAAGTTTCGTAATGCACGGCAAGAAAAAAAACATATGCCGGTTGCACGGAGGAAGGCTTTTTTTTACCAAACACCGTATAAAAATTATAAATCAGAGAGGGAGGATCATCCGGGGTATCGGGAAGGGAGGTAATCGTTTTTGTTTGTTTGTTGTAAAATTTACGTCTACAGGAGTATTTATACACACGTCCGTTACGTATCGGTTCTCTGCTGTTCTCGCTCGCCAGCCTGTTTCCTGTTTAGGCCTTCGACATGACATCAAAAGTAAAAAAAAAAAAGGAAAAAACAACAACAACCAATTGTGTACAAAAACGTAAGTAAATCCGAGAATAGAACTGCGTCCGCTCAATTTCCGATATTATCGATTGTATTGTGTAAAATTTGGTTTTCTTTTTTTTTTTTTTTTTTTTCGATTTTCAATTTCGTCTTTAGTCACACAGTCACGTGTTTAATAACGTATTTCTTTTTTTTTTCTTTTATTCGCGTTCGATAAAATTCCCGTAATCGAATTGAAATCGTACAGCCGCGCGTTCACTATCTAATGGGGTTTGTTCGAAAGAATTTTTTTTTTTTTTTCAAAATGGTATTTTTTTCAGCGTTTAACACGTCCATCCAAAATTCATTCTCTCTTCTTCTATCGTTCGATCGCATGCACTCTGTTCGCTTTCAAGTTAAACGTCCGTCTGCGTTACAATAACGAAGGTAAAACTGTCCGCGTTACCGCGTCGACATGCGCGGCGTGCAAAAAAGTTTTCTCCGAGGTCGCGTTTGTGTCTCTAACGTGTGTAGTTTCATCGCGCGCGTTTTTTTTTGTCTGTCCAATGCGTTTTCTCCCTTTTATTCGTTTCTCTTTTTTTTTCTATTTCTCTAAAAACCCCGCAACATTTTTTTTCTTGTCTCGTTTTCGTTTTCGTTTACGTTTTGTTTGATTCGTTTGGGTGTCTCAATTCTGCAATGGCGTTACTGTATTATGCATTAATAATCTTGTTATCGATGCCTCGAGTCTGTCGGTGAACTTATATATCATGATTTTTGTTTTTTTTTTTTCTTCCGTAGCAGCGGTGGTGGGTAGAAGGTAAGTAGTACAAGTAATTAATAGCTGGTATGGTGGTACAACTGATGATGGTATGGCTGGTGATGGTGGGACTTTTTGCTTTTTTGTTTTTTTTTTTTGTTTTCGTTAAATTCACGTGGACACAAGAGTTATGCGAACGCGCATCTCTTTAGCCCAAAGACGGGAAGTCGTGCTCGTCGTCGACCTTCGGGGCATTCTGACGTCCGCGCGGCGACCTTTGTTCCACTTGCGGAGCCGGCACCTTAGTCGTATCCTTTACAAAGCGAAGAAAAATGGAAATAGTAATATTGACAATTGGTCTATTTTCGTAGTCATTGCAAAGAGATAAAAAAAAAAGAAAACACAATGGAAGTTCCATATAGAAGAAAAAATGGTTCAAAGTTCATTAAAACTTACAGGCAATCCTCCCCGAGGTTCGCCCGGAGCAGCGTCACGCGGAGTGCCACGATTTCCGCCGAATCCACGTTGATTAGGACGATCGCCGCGAGCTCCGCGTCCTCCGCGACCACCGCGACCGCCACCTCCGCGTCGCGAATCGCTGAATTGAATGTCGATATCCAAAACGTGCTTTTGTCTGCCAACGCGTTGCGGGTATTCGGCCGCAACGTCGTAGTCCTCCTCGTCTTCTTCTTCCTCCTCGGCGCCTTCCTTCTTCTTCTCGAGAGCGTACATCTTCTTCCAGCGTGTCAAATCCTCACCCTCACCAGCTTTACGCAGATTGTACTGAGGTTTCGCTCGGGCGCTACGCAGAGCTTTCCATTCGTCGAGCGTCAATACTTGCGCCTCTTCCTCGACGGGCTTCTCCTCCGTCGACGTGTCGGCCGATGCCTCGGTTTCCTTACCCTCGGCGGGTACCGGAGGCGCTTCACCTTCCGGCTTCTCAGTTCCCCATTCTTGATTCTCTGTTGTCATCATACTCTCTCTGAAACAAAAATTCCACAATCGGGAGGATGTTACGATTTTCCTTTTTTTTCACACATAGAATAATAAAGATAAGTTTTATTGCTATCAGTGTATTAATCCACATTCGAAAATAATTATTATACTATTAATTAAAAAAAAATTCCGAGAAAAAAAAATTAGTTGTTATTTGAGATTTTTTTATGATTTACGGATTACAAAAATATTTTGGGGAAAAAACGAGACGAAAAAAAAAAATTTACTTACTCAATTTCGTCGTTGTGGGTACCCCAGTTATGGCTTCCAGCGCCATCCTTCTTGTCGACCGGTTTCACACCACTGTAACCATGCCTGCTACCATTAATACAACGTGTATTACACGCGAACAAAAAACAAACGAAAAAGACGATTAAAACGTACATAAGCTATGTGTTTTTTTTGTATTTCGCGAACAAATACACATTGGCATGCAATTCGGCAAAATTCTTACCTCGGTTGCCCGCTTGCAGACATATACGGAAGAATTATAATAAATATATATGTACATATTATTGATTTATTAATTCGATGGGCGAACTAGTGAGGAGTTAGTTATTATTATATCGATATAAAGTGGAGTAAAAATTTTGCCACGTTTTTGTTCGGTGAAAGACGTTTGCGGATCGTATGTAATAGTTGTTGCAATCATTGTTATTATTTGTATTGTTATATTTTTGTATACATACGTCTTGTCGGAGCCGGACTGACGGTCGAATTCGCGTTTGCCGCGATTATCGAAGCCGCCGCGTCCCCCGCGAGATCCGCCGCGTCCTCGTCCACCGACACCGCGAACTCCGCCGCGTCCGCGACGCTCACCAAACTCGCCGCGCGGGGCATCGCCGGTACCACGGAACTCGCGATTCTCCCGTCCTCCTTCACTGTTGAATGAAAAAAGAAAGTTAACGATTTTTCTTATTTACATATCGCAATTTCGTAAAAAAAAAAAAAAAAAAATTAAACAGAGCGAAATTTACGATCAGAAAAAAAATAGTTCCGGCGATAATCAATGAAGAGAAATCATAAATTATCAATTGAAAAATCTGATTTTTTTTTTTTTTTTTTTTTTTTTTTTTTTTTTTTTTTTTTTTTTTCAATTGAAAAAACTCTGACTAACCCAGGAGGTCCTCGCCTGAGTTCTCCACCCTGATTGCGCGGAGGTCTGTCTCCATCTTCGCGATTGCGACGATTGTTACGTTCTTCTCTTGATTCGCCGGAGAACTTCACATTGCGATCACCGCCCGTCGGAGCCCTCTGCTGCGGAGGCTTCTTCTCGACTGAGCAAAGACACGAAACAAAATATTTTTGTTCAATTCTTTGAAAATAAATATTTATCGAAAAATAATCAATAAATAAATAGAATCATTAAATATAAATGTTATTGTTAGTCACGATTATCAAATACAGGAATTTGTGAATCGGAGAAAAAAAAAAATCTTGTGTCGCAACGAATGAGTTGCCTAAAAAGTATGTGAAAGAGAGGATCCATGACCAATGTAGCTTCTCTAGAGTAGCAAGGCATGCTGGGGGTAAGTCGATAGTTATATTTTTGTCATTCCACACGGCAGACATATTGGTGACCACAAAAGCACATGGCAACCATGTGCTTTTCTGTAGGTTATTCTTTCTGTTGATGCCCCCCCTGTTTATTCAATAAGAGCAACGAATCGACAAAGTCATCATTTTATTATCGCGCAAAAATGTTTTACTTCAAAACTCAGGATTTATCTATTCCCCACGTAAAGAAATGTGCAAAAAAAAAAACGTGCATTTTTCGCGATGGCGAGACGATCGAAGAAACAGAGTAACACGCCGATTGACTGAGGGCATATAAAGTTGTTTTGCTGAAAAAACTTTTTTGGATGATACAGCTTGCGAGCATTTTTTTGCGCGCCGGTTAACGCCGGGTTTCGCACGCGCGGCGCGCACGATGCGCCAAGACGAGACGAATGTTGAGCACACGATCTAGTTTCGCCGTTTACGATGAAAGCAAATGCGACAATGATTTCAATCAATGATGTTTCAAACGAAAATAGAAAAAAAAATAGTTTGATCGGGGTTTACGTGGTGAAAGCCGATTAGCGTGTTAAAAAGAGGGATGAAATATTATCGAGCGGCGCGGGTAGACACGAGGTCGGCTCGAGGCGGCCATAATAGTGTAAGGTGCACAGTGAGCTCGAATGTTGGTCGATGAAGATAGATGGGAAAAAAACTATGTTTCATAACTAACCTTGCTCCTTCTTCACCTCCGGAACTTTCGGCGGTTGTTGCTGAACATCCTTGATAACACGACTCTTCGGTGCTTTAACGCCGGCTGCCTTTTGAGCGTCCGGTTGCTTGCTCTTGTTCTCTTTTTCCGACAATTTTTCCTTCTTCTTCGCCTCCTTTTCTTGTTCGCGTACTTTAAGCACTTCCAGAGGATCCTCGTCTTCGTCCAGCGCCAACGAGAATTTGTTCGTTACCGTGATGCTGTATGAGTTCTCCATGGCGTCTCTTATCCTCTTGTCGTCGAGGATTATGCGAAAATTTCACGGCTACTTTTGAGCCCTTGTGTAACAGAGACATCCAATATTCCAATATGGCCGAGTCGAGGATAGTTCACCACGAGGTCTGCGCCTCGGGAGGGACCCATTATCGTCTTGCACCCAGCGCACTTTACCCCCACTCTATCCCTAACACTAACATTGCCTTCTTGTTAATTTTAAGACCGTCAAAATATTCTAAAAATACAAATATTAATTTATCGAAATATTTTATTACAAAACAATACAATATTTAACGTTAAATCGAATGTTTAAACGGGACGCGTGCTTCGTCGAGGCGGGCGAGTTTACATGAGAGAATCTCCGGCTTCTTGTAAAATCATAAATAGATCTATTAATGTACTATGATTCTTCATGAATTTTTTACAGTCGCGTCTGTTTGAAGGCTACAGACACGAGGAATATCAATTTCAACTCATACTCGGTATAAATATTGTAAAAATATCCTAAAAGACGACAAAGCGGTAAAGGCCTCGGCCGCTCATTTTTCTTACCGCGTCCAATCGGAACTCGTTCTGTTGTAATTGGTCGATCGCGTCAGCGGGAGACTTCATAAGGTTCGCGCATTCATCGTCGTCGTGACTTATCCACAATATATCTCCGCATATATAAAAATTAATTATACATCTATAATCCTCTTTTGTCGCAAGAATCCAAGTACTAAACATTTCCTTAAAGAAAATACGGCTCGAGCAATGCGTCTATTGAAAATAGAATTCTCGGAGCGCTGTTCATTGTTTTGTTTTTACCATTTTCTCCATACTCTTAGCCTGACTCGCAATCTTCATGGATGCGCGACTGAACATGCGGATTCGCAACAGGCAGAAATCGTACGCAATGGTCTCTCCTCATTGTGGCTTAATAATTTGTTGAATGTGGAAAACTTTCCTCGTTGACTGTACAAACGCTACTGCGTCTACAACAATGTTGTACCTTCAGCGATGGCGGTACGGCGTTCTCGATAGGTTCGACGCGCATAGCTGCGCATAGCCGCTTTCCTCCCCTCTCTCACCCTGTCCCGCATTATTTTGGCGGTTGAATCAGTGGCACGCGGTATAACGTACGGCGAAGAGGTCGCGCGCGTTGCTTTCCCGGTGGCGGCAACTCCGTAAAATCCTTGTAGCTCTCTTTCGCGGGGCATCAAAATCCCCCTTGTAAATCGTGCGTAACCGTGCGGGCCCGTGGAGAGTTCGAGTAGAGGTTGCAGAAGACCGAGAAAAAGGTGCGCGTCGCGAACTTTTTACGACTCAATAACAACGTGACGAAAAAAACTTTAAAAAACGGCCGGTAGACAAATAATACGAGGGATTAATTGTGTACTGGCGTGCGTGACAAGTGTGTGGTGTGGGTGAACAAAGCAATTTTTTCGAATAAAAGAAAAACCGAAAAATTCGTGAATAAATCTTCGCGTTAGAAGGATGGAGCTGCATACGCCGAAGCGCGAGTCTCGACCGTTGGTGGAAACGATGCCGCGAAGTCCGCCAATGTGCGACACGATGCTTTATCCATGGAACTGGGGCGAGGAGGCGCGAAATGTTAACCTAAGTCCCGGCAGCTCGTGCTCCTCACCGGAATATCGTGATCACGGTACGGCGTCTAATCGAAACGGTTCCGTACAACGTTCGGGTGGATCGGAGAGCCATCGTCGGGGCAGACCACGCGCCGACGCTCTTACCAATCTCATGATGCAAGGCAGCACGTCGCCCAGCAGCATTAAATGCACCTATTGCAATCGCGTATTTCCGAGAGAAAAAAGTCTTCAGGCACACTTGCGTACGCACACGGGTATGTATCATGATGAGGGGCTCTTTATTCATTCTTTTTTCTTTTCTTCTCGAACACGCGATAACCCAAGATAATTATTATTGTACCCAAGCTGTATGTTTTCGCAAAACGACCATGCGGATTCGTAAATTTACTACGCCGACGGCAGAGATGGAATGAGAGAATGAAAATATGCGAGATCCTTCCACAGCCGCCGGTCGTAGTATACTACGATTATTGTACTGTGCTATACAGTAGTGTATATCTGTAGCTATAGCTTCAACCTCGGCGTGTAACGGTCACGCGTGATCACGCGTCCCGCCGCACGACCGCCATCATGCGTACTTTAAAATGTTTACATGACTTTCTTTCTCTCAACAATACATCGAAACTCGATTATTTCGCACTTTACTATTCTAAATAACAATTCTCTTGATTTCTTTAACGTGTTCTTTTCGTAATTTTTCGATAAATTTCCTTGCCCCATTTTTTTTTTTCGTCTTGTTTACAACGTGCATGAAGCAACAGGCATTTTCCGAATGTTTCTTTGTCCTCTTTCATTAATCGAAAGATGCTAAGGGATGCTGCTGCTTATACAAATTAAATACACACATTCACCATTATAAGTTAAACGTTTATTTTTTTCCGTCAAAATTGATATTTTGCACGATGGTTATGTTTTTTGCATTTCCGTTGTATATTTTTTTTATAATCAATTTTATTGCACTGCAGCGAAAATATTTTTGTCCAAATCTCAATTTATCAGTTTAGTTGAAATTTCATTTTTGATTTTTCAGGCGAACGCCCGTACCCCTGTGACTATCCTGGCTGTACGAAGGCTTTTACACAGTCAGGTCAATTGAAGACGCATCAGCGTCTTCACACCGGAGAGAAGCCTTTTCTTTGCACGGAACCCGGTTGCGAAATGAGATTCACTCACGCAAACAGACACTGTCCGGATCATCCTTACGCGACTTTGACTCGTTCCGACGATTTTGTTCTCAAACCGGTATCCGGTAACACGGAATTGCCTCACGACGTAACACGCTGGTTGGAGCGTTACAAATTGGCCAGAGAACGCGAAGATAGAACGCCGACGGGAAAAAACGAACGAAAGAAAAAACCGTGGAAAACGACATCCGAAAATCACAAGAGAATAAAATCGAGAAAAGGTCTGATGATGGATTCGGTGGGGGAACAAGAAAATCGCGATTGCAAATCGCCGAATCAGCGAATATACTGCAGCGAAAGTCAAGATAGTCAGGACGACAGTCAAGACGAAGATCCCGCGGAGGCTTGCATAGCTCTGCAAACTTCCGAGGACGAGGAGAGTACGATAATAAAATTGCCGAATACACCGGTAAGAAGACCTTTGGATCGATTGCAGCCGAAAAAACGATGGC
The DNA here is from genome assembly GCA_964006125.1 of Cryptus viduatorius. Taxonomy (NCBI): domain Eukaryota; kingdom Metazoa; phylum Arthropoda; class Insecta; order Hymenoptera; family Ichneumonidae; genus Cryptus; species Cryptus viduatorius. The sequence continues at coordinate 14,565,135 of OZ023221.1, forward strand.
TACGAGAGGCGTGTTTGGAGCAACAGCTGGCGAAACCTCTCAGATGGGACATACGTTCAAACGCTAACAATTCTCGTTGCGATATCGATCAACAGAATATATCGATGTTGGATAACGGCGCTAATTCGCGATGGAACGTTTCCGAAATCGGAACTTTCAATGGTTCGACGGTCACGGATAACAGCCTGAACTTGCAAACGCTCAATGAATCCCCGCAAGTTGATCAGGAAACTTTATTCTCGAGTCATCAGTTGTCTTGGGATCTCGTCTCGAGAGACGTCGCGACGAATAGCGCCGAGAATAACGTCGAACAGCTTGTTTTCGATTCCGCGAGTACGCTGCCGCAACAGGTACACTGGAATCCCGCGATTACCGCTCCTGCCAATTCAGTTTCCATAGACGAGAGACTTACGATCGTTAACGATCCTTCGACGATCCCGAAAAATGTAAACGGTGGAAGAATATTGAGCGATAATTGTTGGGACGCAACGAAAACCGAAAAACGACAAACGATCGCTAACGAATTACCGAAAAACAGCGAAATCGTCGCCGCGGTACCCACGAGACACATCGATAATGAGACGAGACCGACGGTTCTGATGCTCGCGAAAAATTCCATTAACTCGTTGAGTAACAAAGAAATTTTGCGATCGAATTGTTGCGTTAAGAGCGTCGAAAAACCTGCGGTCAAAGTTGTCGTCGTTAAACAGGAAGAAAACACGATAAGTTTGCCGATACCGGAAGATAATCAAAAATGGCTCGGGGCATTGGCTCTCATGGAATTGGCGAAAACACAGGAGGAAGCCGCAGCTAGAGCTCTCGAATTCGCTAAGAATCTTGAACACAACGCGACGAACCAACAGACCATGAACTATACTCATCTATAGACTGTGATTTTTATAAGTCCCCTCCCTATTCGCGTATAAGTCGTTAATGATGATTAATAATGATATTTTTTTTTATTCTCCAAAACGAGATTCCATTGGCTCGAGATCGATATACGACGATTATAGTCGTAATGATCGCGAAAAAAATAATCAGAAAAAAAAGAAAAAAAAAAAAAAATTGAGACGTTCACGGAGAGCCATGACAATCCTCAGTGATAATTGATTGATACAACTTCGTCTACCTTCGATCGCGTTATTTAATTGTTTAGTAATATCGACGGTTTTCCAAACGATTTTTAACAACGAGTCTGCGATTCGTTCGTCGATTCTCTTGTCGCATGCGTTGCGCAAAGGTGTTAAAAACTTCTTATTTCACTTTTTTTATTTTTTTTTTTAATTCAATAAGGCGTTGACGATTTTCAGGATGTTTAACTTTAAGAGTTTCTTCGAGGCGATTGGTTCCAATGTTTTTTCGCTCTTTCGATTTTTCTTCATTTTTTTTTTTTTCGTTTTATTTTTTTATTTTCATTTTTGTAATGCAGGGTCTAAATTAGTCGGTAAATGTACAAAAAAAAATCGAAGAAAAGTTGAGAAGTAAGTGTTGTTATTAGCAAGTTAGACGCGGCAATGATTCGCCATTCATCAGAGGGTTTTTGTTTGATTTTTTTTTTTCGAGTTCTCGAACGAAAGTTTACCAAATATCTGCAAAAGAAACAAAAAAAAAAAAGAAAAAACTGCATCGTTGAAACTGCCGATAGAGAATGTCGAGCGACGGTTTTTTTCTTCCGTTTATTCTTTTCTCTTCTATTATGTAAGACTTCTCTGAGATTTTATACGTTTGATCGAGCGATGCCTATTATTCACCTGATGGTACTTAAATATTAGCGGCTCTTGGATTGGCCAATTTTTGTTGAAAGTTTAATTGTGTTTCTCGGCCCGCGATGTCGAGACGGTGAATTCGTCAGACAAACGTAAATTTATAAATCACTGTTAAATAAAAAAGAAAAAAAACGAAGCAAACTATAATTCGTTCATTTGTGAAAACGAAAGAACGAAAAACGCACATTGTGAGATAAGCTCGAGTCACGAATAGATTGATCGCATATTCGGATATCTTTAATGTTAACGCGATGAGGAAAAAAAAAACAAAAGAAATGCGTACTCGCGACGTTCTTAGTCGGTGCGTGTGCGCGTCAAGTTATTTATTATTATCTATTGTCAATTAATTTTTTTTTGTTCGAGACGCGCGAAACATTGTGTGATATTTAGTATAATATAAAGCTAAAAAATAACAGTGAGAATTTTGTCGTAGAGTGAATGATGAACGAGATGTTTAAATTTGAATATTGTGAAATATTTCATTGGAACAAAATTAAATACTATTTATACAATTTCAAGTGTTGATAGATTTTTCATTTAATTTCCTGTCCTCGTATTTTTCCTGGTTTTTACGCGTAAGATAAATGGTGAAAAAAAAAATTCCTACCGGAATGGGTGCCGGTAAATTTATCGGCGCGATTTCGCTTCAACTCGGCGAGATAGTAGTCAATATTACCGACCGGTGGTCACATAACATGTTTTGAAAAAAAAAAAAAATCAATTTATTAACGATTGTTTGTGAACATTAAAGAGTTGTCTGAAATCGATTTCGTAAGAAATTGAATAAGATGGCCGTTGAGTTAACAATTAATGAAAAATAATTTATTGGCTCCTCTAACATTGATTTGAATTTTATTATTCGTTAACAACTATGAGCAATGAATTTTATCCATAATAATACCGTAATTGAAGTCTTAAATTTTTAATTAATTAATCTTCAAAACATACAAATTGTGTTAACTCGTTTACCCGAGCTTTGCAGCGTATCGCGCATCACGTCCGTTTTGCACGGTGGCGAAGCGCTGACTGGTGCGCGCGGCCGCCGCTCACAGCGTTGCGCACACCTGCAGCGCGCATCTGCGTATATGTGTCACCGGGTCTCGGGATGTTTAACAAACAATAAGTGCAGTAGTTTATCCATTACCGCGCTAATGGATACTTTAATCGATAGTGTATCATTGGATATCTCTGCTCGTATTTTTGATAGACATTCGCAGTATCCGACAGTCCTTTCGGTGAGTAAAAAAACTCTTTCATTGCAACAAACTTTCGGAAAGCCGGGCGTAACAGAATATGCATCGATCGTATAACCATATTATACAACTTTATTCGTCTTATTTTCATGCGAAGATGCAAAAATATTGTAAACTTGTTTTGTACGATAAAGAAGTCGAAACGATAGACGGTCAGACTTTGACCGTGCAATACGTTGTCTCTCGACCATTGTCCTTTTATACATAGAAAAAACTTACGCTTGGCAAGCCAAGAGGAACGCAGCAGCGGGTTTTCTGCGTCGTGAACATATGCATGTATCGTCGGCCCATGGTCATGCATGCAGACGTACGATCATAATATACTGCGAAATAAATAACGAACAATAGCAGAGTGCAAATTCTCCTTGCAGTAGAAAGTCCAGATTTACAAGCGTTTCCAAGTGATTCAAAACAGAACATCGAAACTCGTAAAATTGAACTTGCAAACTGGAACGTTCGTAATAATTAAGATAAAACTTTGTCGACCGCATTTGGAACTTTATAAACCACGTGATCGATCGAATTAAAAAAATCCTCGCAATACTCCAATTAAAAACTTCGGCATCGATTCATTTACATTGAATGAAAAAACTTTATGTTCAATTTTGTCAAGGGCTCTCCCTTTCAATCGGTACTTTCGCAATTGATATCGCGGAGTCATCGAAACAAAAAAAATAGGAATCGGAACCTCGTACCTTTCGAATGTTATACGACACGAAAAGATTTCCGAACGAAAATGTATTGATGGGAATCTCGCATGCGCGATCGTGTGTGTTTTATGTGTATGTTTCTCGATAGTGTTGAAATTTCAATGGGATGGGATTTCATCGATTGGATTCGCTCTCCCGTTCGTATACCCCAGAGACCCATTTGAATTTCGTATACTCTGTTCGGCACTCTCGAATATATACGACGTTCGGGGACTATCGATAGAGTGACTTCCGCTTTCCTAGAGTCGCGGTTATATCAACAATATACGCGTAATTCGCATTTTCGTTGATCCGTGAAATGACAGAAAAGAAAAAAAAATCGAAAAAATTGTTCGATGATAAATTGCAAATTAGCATTAAATCACCAAATTACATGTTTAATATTTTTCGCTTCCTTTGCGTTGCGTCAGTTTCCACCATCGAAAAAATGAATTTCACCCCTATTCGTGATAAAATTCTCCGCGGTGTGTCTCTGTCCCTCTCGCGGTAGTTGGAGCTGCGCGAGCTCACTGAATCTCCGAAATGCTCGACGAGTGGAAAATGCACTTTTAATTGCACGTCAAAGTCAAAGTCGAGTCCCGTCGTCGGCGGCGCCGCTGCATGTGGCTGCCTGTGAACTAGCCGAACGCGCTGCGGCACTGGTTCACTCTCTATACAGATTCGTTTTGTAGCGACGACCAGAGAGAAGTCCCGACTATAGCTAAACGCGCGCGGCAACGTTTCCTTCGTTCTGTTTACTACCGCGGACTCGACTTTTTCACGCTTTCTCTGTTTCGCTTTGCCTCACCGAGCGAATGTGTAGCTTCCGTTACTTATGAATTTTACTCCATTTAAATTACGTCGCGTATATACGCGCGCGCATATAGTTCCATTACACGCGCGTATGTATGCGTGCGCGAAGTATATGTATACATATATATATATATTAGCATTAATATGCGTAGTGGTACGCGCGACCACGCGAGGGTGCGTAAAACACGTTGACGTCAAACGCGACGGTTGTACAAGGTGGTTAAAAAGGGTTGAGGCGAAGAGAGCGGTACGATGAAGAGTAAGAGAGGTTAGGGCGGCGGGGGCGACGTTACGGCCTGTTTCTCAAAGGGGGTTTTCCGGGCGCGCGGTTGAAGGTAATTCAGGCGACTTAACGCCAACGCCAGTGCAAAGTGGTTTGACCCCCTCGTACCTCCTTCTATATCCTTATTCGGCGTTGCAGAAGCCAGCGTGTCACACGTGTAAAGCCACAGCATCGCGTAAAATCTCTCTTTTCCTCTTTCTCGCGTTGAACGAAGAGAGAAAACGCGACGGGGGAGTGAGAAATTTTCCAAACGAAGCATATACAGCGTCGGGGGATTACCGAGCGCGTATTACCAAGTACCACGCTTCTTTAGTTTTCTCTTAGTGCGCATAACTGAGAGACTTTACGGCGCGTACAAAAACACCTCCCCCCCCCCCCCCCCCCCCTCCTCTCCCGTGTATTTCGCGGCGTATACGTGAGGTTGCGCTACGTGTATTCGTTAGTTACGTACATGAATTTCGTTAGTTACTCGGGTACGGCTTATGGTTAATCATGTTGATGGCTTGTCGCCTACCTACCTCCCTCTGAGCCTCAATGGGATGTATCTTAATGATGTTGCGGCGAAACTCCTCTACGAAGCTATGCTTTAGCAGATATACTACGGCTATGGAGAACTCGGGCAAAAGAGAAATTCTCTCTCTGCCCGTTTCTACGCTCGTCTCTTTGATACGGTTTTCGAGAAAATTTGATTAACGCGAGTCCTCCTTTATTACGAAAGGATACGAAAGTATCTTTACCTTTCTACTGCCCTCGTACCCTTTTCATGAAATTCATTTCATTCCGCGAAAATTAAACAAATCGTGCATAGATATTTTCATTAGGCTATTAAGGGAATAGAAATAGGTGGAAAAAAGTAACTCGGTCCTTTTCTATTATTTTTTTTTCGTCTTAAATAAACATTTATTTTCATTTTGTGATAATACGATTTTTTCAAAGCACGTCTTTCGAAAAAAAAATTTAATATTTCTAATTTTTTAAAAATATAAATTATAATAATAAAATTTATAACGTAAAAACATTAATAACAAATACATATATTAATATATTTTTTTTTTCAATGTATATTTTTAATTCGGAAAGAAAGAGTTACATTTGAATAGTTTTAGTCTCATGCATCGAACCGTTCGTAAATTTTTATGTATATTCGATTTAAACGGTCGACAAACGATTGACCCCGATAAGCAGCATATTGGGGGTCGGTAAATTCGAGAAGGCCGTTGCATGGAAAAGATCGTCAGCTGTTGATAGCAGGTTGCCGCGATCTATTCCCGTCCCATTGCCTACTCCACTTCCGGTATTCGTCGAGCAACGCGGGGCCACCTGCGTTGAATGCACGTTGCGCGAGTCCCTTCAATCCCCCTTATTCACGGACAGTTCGATGGCCCATTGTATACGGTTACATAGTTCGACAGAAACGCATAGTGGATTTTGGCGATGTGCTTCGCGCATAAAGGCGCATTCGCGTTCGGATGCTGCGACACGGATAACATGATCCTAACCGTGTCGAAAATACATACATCGGGACTCTCTCATCAAGTGTAGGAAAGCGCGAAAGGCTTTACGGTACAGAGACGCATTGACGAAAAGGGGGAATAAGCGCAAGAAAGGGATGAAGGGAAATTGGTTCAAGCGAATTCAGTGCGAGAGGAATAGATGAAAATGGAGGTCGAACCGTGTAGATCGGGTCAGCGGTCTTGGAACGTCCGCTTTTGATAGCACCGACACACAGACAGTCGCGTATGCGTAGCGGGGATGATAGGGGGCGCGAGAAAGGCGGAGGTGGCGGTCGCGGTGGCGGCTAACGGACGCGAGGGACTACGGAGAGTGAACCGTGGCGTTACGGCTCGCAGTTAGGTTCGGGCCCTGCTTCGCGGTAGTGGTGTGTCGATGCGCGGCGTCAAACGCTTCGACGTTTCTCCGTATAAACAACAAAAAAAAACAACGCACAAACACGTGAAATACCGTTATTATTAGTCGAGTACTCGCGAGCGGCGGGGACACAAAAGGACTCGAGTGTTTTCGAGGTTAATTGCTGCGTGTAAACAATCGAAATTCAAAGTTCTTCGTTCGCCGCGAAAAAACTCGCGTGTGCTAAAAAATTTATTAATTATTTCAAACATTTTTTTTTTGGAAAAAATTAAAAAACAAAACGGAATAATAAACGAATAAATGTGACGCTGGATGTTTCGTAATTTCGAAGCGGCGTGTAAATCGTTTAACGTGTCAACATCCGGTTAATCAATGTGGGTCTCGATGTCCGGCAAACAGTTCCGATCGAATCGTAAAAGTTGAACTTTTCCACGGTTCGTGTTTTTTTCGTTTTTTTTTTGTTTTCGTTGTTTTTCAAATCGATTCGTTTTTATTCGCAAAGTTGATTAGTTGTTTGTTATAAACTCGAAACTATGGCGTTAAGAATTGCGAGTGTTGGAGAATATGCGAGTGAAAAATTGACGATAACGAAGAAACTCGAATTTCGACTCGGAAGATCGACGTGTCTGCTTATCTGCTGCTTGTTGCTGATTGGTCAGGTTCAAGGTCAGTAAAGATTCGCGACGCCGAGGATCCCAGAGACTCGGGCGTCGTACATATGTATGAAACTTCGTCAGCTTTTTCGTTTTTTTTTTTTTTTTTTTTTTTCATCAGCGCACATTTCTGCGTAAGAATTATTTACATTTACATATAGGTGTAAATACATACCGATGTAGTTGTATAGTAGAATGGACAAGAAGGTTTCTGATTCGGGGGGAAGTTGAAAGATTTATCGCGTCGAAGCTTTCAGTCTGCATGAATTTTTTATGCGACGAGAGGAAACCGTCTCTGCCGAGGGATAGTGTCGAATCTGCTACATAACCTCGCCTCGCCGAGAATAGGGCTCTCGGAGTTTCACTTACTCTCCCACAGTAGCAAAACTTCTGGGTCACACATTTGACACGGGTATCCAATGAATTTTTATTCGTTTTCTCGCAATACGTTCCCGTGCAGATTTGCAATTCAGAAAGGGCCCCGGGGCCTTCGAAGTATTTCGATGCAGCGACGAGGACGGGTTGACCTTGAATCAGCAAACTCATCGACGAGAACTTTTCATCCGTCTATTTTCCTTCGTTTAGTTCTTAAAATGATTTTCCTTCAATTTTACATTTCAATTTTCCGGTAACATCGCGATCGCAGTTAAATTTATGCTATACACACAACCGCTGTTTTTTCTCAACTTCTTTCAATAACTTCAAAGTTCAAATTTCAAAACATCGAAAACTACGGCATAAATTATAAAAAAGTTAATTTCGCGCTCGAAATTTTAAAGAATTTTCATTTTTAGGTTATTTTTCGTAAAACAGGCCGCACAGGTTGTGTGGCCTACAAATTCTTTTCGTAATCGATTCGAAGCATCGTAGGAGTTTTAAAAGATCCCTCGAGAATAGTACAGATTCCAGGCGAGCGTTAAATATATCCAATTCGTTGCCTCCCCTCGCGTTAAAATCCTCCCTCGGTTTCCACCCGAAGGTTTTCTCTCGAAAGATATAACGTACATTACGGCATTTCATTATATTCGACTTTAATTCCCGATTCAATTATCCTAGCTTTTCGATTCTCTCAGTCATATATCTGTAATACTGCTATATATATGCCTCTTTGACTACAAATGCGTGCGATACATATATATATACATATATATCGTCGGCGGTGAGATTATAAATTCAATTAAGGCGGGCAGATTATTCGTGGAGAGAGAGATAACGTCGGGGAAGGGGAGGGATGGCTTTGCGCAGGATAGACGCGCAAACCGAAATCCCCCATGGGGAAACCTTAATTAGCCAACGATAGATCATCGGATATTTTAGATATGCTAACTGCGACGACTAGACACCGAGAGAGTTTCATCGATATATATATACATAGACGTTCGCTTAGCTTCGTTCATATATACGCAAATATATATCTACACGCAAATATTTACACATATTCGCGCAGTACGCTGCGCGTGTGTACTGTACAGTTTGATACAACGCGGACGTACACACGTGGCTGGGGAGCACAAATTGTTCGTGTCCGGTGTATGCGTACTAAATAAAACGTGTTTTATCAGACCCGCGCGCTCCGGTATACATTCGTCAGCTCGTTTTTAACATTTTTTTCGTCTCTCGTCTCGTTCCGACGCTTTTTATTCCCAACTCTCGTCGTTACAACAGTTTTTTTTAACTTTTTTTCTTTTCCAACCGGTGCCCGTTGTTTAAGTCTCGAAATAACAGAATTCAGTAAAAAGTTTATAAATACGAAGTAAATAGCCACGAGAGAAATATTATTTTTTTAATTTATTTATTTTTCCTTTCGAAGTAGAAAAATGGATTTTTATGTTTTGAGATTATGTAACCTTCTATTCCCGTTGGCGAGTCTATACAGAGTTCCAGTTTAGAGTTTTTGCATGTGAATTTTAGTCCGCGTGATGTCACGATTCCGGGAATATTTCGTGTTCGAAGGCCCTCCCGACTAACGTCTAGCGCTGCCGCTGCTGCTGCTGCTGCTGCTGCTTCCGCGACAGTTATTTTCGAGCGCGAAACACACTCGAGTATTGAGAGCACGCGGTTAGTTTTATACATAACTTTGGTGAGCTTAGGGGGCGGGGGAGGGGGGGAGGGAGGCATCGGGCGTCGTTTTTCAAATGGACGGATATCGTTTGTTTCCAACGTGTATAATTATGCGTCGTCACAATGGACTACATATCGGCGGTCTCCGTACTGTTCGCGGGAGGAAAAAAAAAAAATAACTATGCGAAGGGTATCTAGTTTCCGGCTTGTATTATCGCGAGGATCGTTTGTCGAAACGGCATTCGGGATTATTGTCGGTATCACTCGGTCGGAGGCGGTGTCGTCTGCCGCGGTGTCGTGACACACGAGGTCCCGTTACTAACCCTATATATCTGCTACATACCATCTATGCGATATATCGCAATACCATTTTCTACGCTATTTGTATACATATACTTCCGGTAAAAACAAGCAAATTTATTCACGCAACAAAAGCTCTGCTCGGCCGACTTTAATAAACGCGAAAGGAGAGTTTACACACGTAAACGTATACACGGTTACGTGAGAAAAAAACTTTGTATTGAACTCGTGAATCATTTTCTTTTTCTACGCGTCGTATTCGCGAGACGTTAGAATCGGAAAAAAAAAAAAAAAAAATTACAAACTTTTGTGAGAAAATAAATTTTCGTCAGAAATTTGGTTACAGCGGTCCGCAAAAAGGGTTCATCTATTTTTCGACGAAAATGCACACAGTTATTGTTCCGACATTTTGTTCATTTTTTTTTCTTTTTTTTTTTTTTCAAGTTGCCTCGTTAGTAGAATAATTTACTCCAACTATTTAAATACAGCTAAAATATCTCACCGCAATCCCTTTCTCGTTTACTCTGTCGACATACAAATGCTGCGAAAAAAAAAAAATGTAGCAAGGAATATTCTTTGAAATGTAAAAAATACTCATTTTCCTGAGCTTTTAGAAGACGAAAGCTCCTTGACATATTAATCGTCCGCTCGAGGCCAAGCCAGGTGTATGAATGCAAGACTCTCCTATGTATACACCTTTGCGATGAATGAACGAAAACGTGTACAACCTTTGGGTATAGTAAAGCCGTACAACATCTTTTCAAGGATAAAACTCGAGTCTCTTTCCGCTATCCAAGAAAAGTGAAGAAAAGCATTTTTCCTCGTTTATATGGCGTAAAAAAAAAAAAAAAAAAAAATCAAGAAAAAAAAAAATAAAAACTGTGAAATAATAACGTAACTTTTGCCACCGAGAGACTTTCGTTTCTTCACGATTATCCGCGAGTTCGAGACAACCGTTCGAAGCTTCTTCGGCGCTCTCGTCCGACCGTAGAGAACAGGGTAGAGGAGGTATCGCGCGCAAGAGAGCTTCAACTATTTTTAGCAGAAATACTCTTTCCATTGCCTTCTGTTTAAAGCCGCGTCGCAGTGGTCGTATCCGTAGCGAATTGCGAGGTTGAATTCTGTGCAGCCTTAGCGCGTGGTACACAAGTAAAGGCGTACAGTGCAGTTTGCTCTCGAGTATTAGTAGTAAATTTTCCTCGAGTAGTCGCGAATAGAGCGAAAACTTCTACGACAGAAATAACGAAGACGACTTGCAAAGCTTCCAACCCGAAGGAGAGGAGTTTCTCATTCTCGCTGGCTGCTTGCTGCTCCGAAGCGTTGTACTCCGAATTCTCCGTAGCGATGTCTTTATGCATTAGTTCGAGAAGCATTGCCGGATCGCACGTACAATCTTATTACTCTCTGTCATCGTACTTGCATAATATATAAGTATATATATAAAATATATATATATATATATAGCATTTGTATATCTTTCATACCTACTGCTACTCCTCTATGTGTTCCGCGGCGTTGTATGTTATAAGTATAAAGATAAGCACGTACGTTACGATGGGTTACGTGATCCTCTCGGCACAGAGGAGTCAGGAGAATAATAATTATTCATGGACTGGGGACGAGAGCCCCGCGGGTGGAAGGTGAGATTTCAGTGAAAATTTCTACCGACCGGTAAAGCAAGCGGAGTACAACGGAGCTTTTCGCCGGTAGCGAGAGCGCCGGGAGTGCGGACAGTGGAAAAGAACGAACGAAATGGTGCGGAGGAGAGAAAATAACGAAACCTCCGGAACACAGAGATAGCATAAAGCTTCAAAACCTCGAGATTTTTACTTCTCTATATCAGAATTATTCTTTTGGCACGTTACTGCATTATATTATATCCCTTTCGCTTCCTATAGCGTTATATCTACGAAATTATGTTTTTATAACCAAAGACGCGAAGAAACTTCGCGGGAAGCTATTGAATATCGCAAAGGGTCATTTCTGCAATCGTCTGAATAGCTGGAACGCCGGGGTTCATCTTCGAAGTCTCTCTGTACCTTGTGGACACAGTGAATCTATAGAAGCCAATGTACGTGTGTGTATAGGATGGCAAAGACGTTGATCAATGGCGAGGGCCGGCTATTCAATCAAGCGGCGTGGGGACGAGGCACGTTGAGCTTCTCAACGCTTCTCGTAGACGTTCCGAGAACGTTGTACGCTTCGTGTACTCCTTGCTTCGTTGCTTGCCTTCCCACCCACTCACTGTCGCAGTTTAAACGCATATATAACACAACTACGCATACGGAAAATCAAATTCTCGCGCTGAGATGAAAATCGATTTCCCGAAATTGTCGATGTACCGACCCGCAACCCCCCGTTCAATTCCCGTTAATCCAATTATCGCTCGTGAAACGGATTTAATTATCAATGCCCCCGATGTACGGGTTTTATAATATTTCGCGGAACGCACGAGAAGGAGAACGCGATTGAAATACGATACGTACCGTTTGCATAATTGATTTTACCGACGGATGTTCCCCATCAATTAAACATGTCGATAATAGTTTATTCAACGTAAAAACAACGATATATTATTCGGGAATTAATACAGTTTTGACAGACGGGATATTTGTGTGACATTTTTTATGAAAATTTTCGTAAATTATTCCGCATCGAAATCGCGAAAAAAAATTCCTTCGATTAAATGTTTACGAGTTCCCGTTTTCGAGTTACGAGAGTAATTGAAACTCGAAGTCAATGAGTTCGTTCGATAGATTGCACATGCAATCGCTGCCGAACCTCATCGATACCCACATTTTTTCGGGTCAAATCTCACAAATTCTGCAATTTCAAAATTTGCTTCTTTTTTAATATCATTTATTAGTGAAAACAAAAACATATTCCAAAAAAATGTATGCAATAGCTGCGCAGAGTTCTCAGAAAATTTTATGTGAATTTTTTGAAACGTATTCGGCGCCAAAATTAAGGAAAAAACATTTTTTTTATTATCATTTTTTACGAGCGGTAGTTTCCGAGTTACGAGAAAATGCAGCTGGAGATCAATAAAATCGTATGCTATACCGAAAAAAAAAAAAAAAAAAATTTCTCCGCATTAACGCTCACAGCCTAATAGATCGCGTGAGATATTGTTTAAAGTACGAAATTGGTAATTTTCCAACAGTTTCGATTGATTTATCCGCGACAGATTTATCCAGACCTTTCCCAATATATTCCGTGTCACGGGTAGAATATACAGGGGAGGCTACGCGCGTACGCGTACGTTTCTATTTCGCGAATCATTTGCGAGAGAACGCGAGTAATGTAGGTCGCGCGGGGGAGGAACCCGACTCGGCGCCCAGATACGCGAGATGTGTCCACACAGGAACGAGAAGAGGTTGACCATTAGCAATGATAAAATATAATAGACGTGAGCGCAACTCCCCGCCGGCGTTATTGCGCGCGTGTGCGTGTGTGTGGCGAAACGAACGAGGCAAAGCCCCCGGGTTGATGGCGCAGACCTTGCCCTGCATATTGTCATTAGTCCGCACCTCTATTGTATCCGATTACACGCGAAGAATGTATACGTGTGCATCACTCTCGTATTCGTTCCCCTGCGTTCTCCACCCGAATCCCATAAAAACACACATTCGCATTTCTCATCCAACAATTGTCGGTGAATTTCTCAATTAGCCAAACGCGTATCGTCACTTTTATAGGGCGTATATAAAACTCAACGACGTACAGTCAAATTTGTTCTCATTGCATTGTATAATTGAAATCGTTAACGAAACGTCCGTCGGTTATTATTCGGCGTATATATTAGTCTTTAATTAAAATGTTTTCGTTATCAATCACGTATTTAATAATATTAATAGGGCATCCGATGTATCGACAACAATTAATTGATAAACGACATGCAATATAATGCTAATTGAAATTAAATTTCGACGATAAATACGTTTCGCTAAAATACAAAATGGACGTATAACACTCGCGGAGTTCTGTTTATTCTCGTTTCGATCGTATTTTTTTTTTCGGTTTTTGTTTGGGTGTTTCATTTTCTTTTTTTTTTTTTATCGTTTTTCTTGGATTTAAAAAACATCCGTATTTTCTCGCTGCGCCAATCCCTGTAACGCGTTTACGAGTTGGGGAATTTCTAGTTTCGTCGCGATATCGTCGATATAACACTCACCCAAGGAGGTGGGTAGGGGATTAAAGTTGTTCGGGGTGTTAACCAGCAGTTCCGTCTACTATATCGAACAGTCTTAAGCCTCCTGTATATGCACGAGGGATACATGTGTTGGATAAATCGAATACGCGAGAAAAAAAAATAATAAAAAAATAAAGTAAAGCGGGCCGATTCTCTTTTACCGACGTTTTTCGTTCGATTTAGTACTCCAACAGTAATTCGATATTATCCCGTGTTAAACTGCAGTATAAATAAGCGAGCAGTGCCGAGACATTCGCAACTCGTTTTGACTTCGATAAAGTTTCGTACCGTCGATTCTCGTCATTTAAAGATGTACGTTACCTTTTAGCTGATTTGTCGGAAGTAAAGAGAACGTTTTTTTGTTCTTTTATTTTCCTTCTTTTATGTTTTGTCGTCAAGGAGAAAGGACTGTAGTAAATTGCTCGAAGCTACCGCTCGTCTATTTTTTTTTTTTTTCGAAAATGAGGTTAAAAAAAAACATCAACCGGAAGCAGCGTTGCGACAACTAATTGAGTATTTTATCGACGTAGTAAAGAAACAGATGAATTAAATGAACGTAAATAAAATTTCAAAGTAATTAATTTATTAATTAATTTCCTTTATTTATTTATTATGATTATTGAATTTAATATTTTTTTATTTTTATTTCGGGGTAACCCATTATGTTGCGGGGTAACCCATTATGAAGCCAAAAAAAGTTCGTCTTGTGGATATTTGATTTTATGGTGTTTAAAAAGATATTTCGCGAAACCCGAGGGTGTTACTCGATCTCCGAGGATCGAAACCTCATAAGACGCTAACGACGTACTGCCAATCTGCGCATCCTGTGGGTGTACTTTTTTTTTCGCTTCGACACGTGCCAAAATCTACCAGAAGGTATCACTTTTCAAGAGATTAATCTTTGCCCCTTATGGCGTTATTTGCGAGAACAAAAAGGTCTTCGATCGCAGATGGTCGAAGCTCTCGGATCGGAAATACCGCAAAAACCATGAACACCCCGTAGAATCTCCTGTATATACTTCGCGTGTGTTTTACTCGAAATTGAATAGGATGTGCGAATTCGTTCACAGGGATTCTCGACACACGGAGACTTTATTGTTGTACGTAGAAACGCCGGTATATTCCGCAACCGTACAATACGATAATATACATACGTACTATACGTATATATATGTGTATCGTACCTATGCACGATAAAATATGAGAGCAATATATGTCGAAGAAGAGTTTTATGGGTTGTGACATGAAGAAAAGCGACATTTTTGCCATATGGTGTTTTCGTTATACGTATATATATCCGCGATATTGTAGCGAACAAAACTCTCGTAGCTTCACTGCGGTTTCTCTTTCCACATATATAATCCTTTCTCTCTATACCAACCCTCGTATTCTCACGCTTTTCCTTCGCTTCCTCACGTCACTACTCCTCGCAGAAAGACGCAAACAAGAAAACGCAACGAACCCGAGTAAAATTGAGTCTAAAAAAAAAACGAAACTTTTCAACTCTTAGAAGTCATAAAATATAGAAATTGTTCTATAATATAAGTCAGTTTTTATTTTTTACATAAAAATATTAATTTTCGATCTTTTATTTTTTTTTTTTCATTTATTAAATGGAATCTCGAACCAACGCTGTATTTTTTTTTTTTTTTTTTTTTTCAAAAAAAAAAAAAGTAAAGCAATGTCGGAGTCTCGTGTTTGATGGCGAATGTCGAAAAAATAACATTATCGTGACGAGGCTTCCTCGGTATAGTTCCTGCTGGACATACGGAGAGTTCTACTGCGGCACGCGCGATTATCTTTCTCCGGAACCGGAAGTACCCTCGGCTGCTCACCCACCTGGTGTTTCGTTCGTTTCGCTCGTCCGTTCGTTCGAAAACTTCGTCCCGGCGCATCTAGACTCTTCGCGGAGTATAGATACCTTGCATCAGAATAGAGAGCCCCTATGCTTTTCAACGTTACCGGCGGCACACACATGCAACGCGCAACCGAGCGACCGGAATCAGCGGACCGTGCATCCCAGACAGGGCACGTCGTACTCGTTGGTTACTCGACTTTATCGTAGACTCGGTACTACACTAGTCACCATTAGAAAACTCGCGATACTTGATAATCTAACAAATATGCAGGCAAACGAAAAAAAAAAAGATAAAAGAGCGGAGCATTGACCCCGTCGATAATTTTATGCACTATACAATTTTTTCGCGTAATTTTTATTTCGATAATGGCGTAACGAATCAATGACCTCCTTTCTCCGCATCGAGAGATAATTTTTCAATTTTCATAAAAAAAAAAACAAAAAAACACATCGAAAAAATTTCAATCGATTTCATTTCTTGTGGCAAACTTGTAATTGGATATTCTTCGATATATATAACGACTATATAATCTCAATGCGGCATTTAAATGAATAAATATACAATGAGATTTCATTATTTTACCGCAACAATTCCACTTCGGTTTTACTTGATTTATGCGTCCGTATCAAGTCCGATATAATTTTCGATCGATAACGATTTTTTTTTTCGATCTCTAAAAAAAAAAAAAAAAAATCGTAAAGTATAATACAAGAAAGAGAAGCTTCAGTCAAGGAGTTTTCGTAATGACAATAATGTAAAATTTCCTCCGGAGGTGAATATATTATCATTCGGTATTAAATTTTCGTCCAGTCTGAAGAGCAAATCGTAGCTTTAGCATAGCATTACGGTGACTACCGGTGGAGAACGGTGAGCTCCGGAGATATAGCCCCATGAATACAGAAGGTAGTCTTGCAGATATGTATTATTACATCTGCGCGCTTGGGGGACCATTATCGTACGTAACGAAGCGAGGAGGCACGGGCCGTGCAGGATGTGCCCAGCGAGAGCTCATCCATTGAAATATATTATCTTACCCATCGTATATAGCATTATATTTAAGGTATTTCGGTGTCGTGCACAGGCCTCGCGTCTCCTTTCTGCGGGAACGCGTATCGCCAACATATGTCCGCGGAGTACAAACCTCCTTCATCCTTCCCATTCGACATCTGTTTTCACAGTATCGCCTTTTTTTCGATAATTTTTTTACAATTTTTACCATCACCAAAAAATCGGTCAAATTTTTTCTCGATAATAAAAAAAAAAAGGTTAATTCGCCAAAAAATTTCATTTGAAAAATAATTTTTTTTGTATAATAAAAAAAATGTTTATTAAATCGTAAAATCATTTTTTACTGCGTACTTTGAAAACGGGATTAATTAAAATGCATAATTATGAAAATGTGTCAACGACGAAGATATCCATCGTCTTATCTTCGATCGGAATAACACAGTGTCGTGCGCGCATCTTAGCCTCGAGTGTCCTATGAGTTCGATCTAATTTCATCGGCACCCCGAGGCTCTCTTACAATGCTCGCTAACGAAGAGCCTCGCGAGGTGCTCCCAGTGCTTGAATATCACGTCTCATCAGCGGCATACAAACTGATAGAAATCCAATCAATAGATACCGCGAGTACTGCTTCACCTTGTTCCGCTTGTGTTGTAAATACAACGTAATGTACATATATCGAAATATACGTTGCTCTACGGTGTGCAATTTGACTGCATGTACCACGGCATCAAATAACGTGGAACATAAGCGATCAGTTCTGATTGAGTATTCTTGGCCCGAAGCGTAGGGATACACGTGCGTATGCATATGTATACATATATATACATATATACACAATATATACAAACGCGTCAGGAGTATCATCCAGAAATGATACATATACTCGTACCAAAGTGAAAATCAATGTTACGAGACGAGAGAGTGAAGCAAATCCGCGATGCTGGGGGCTTAACGCTTCCGTATGCTATTTGAGATCTCCTGCATATTCTCCCTTCCGTTGTTCTCTTTGCTAACCCGCTGTATTCCGAGAATATCTAACTAGATGCATGACAACATCAGCAATATTACAGTGTCGCTTGAAAAGCGTCGAGGGCTTTCAATTTGCTTTGACGACACATAGTATCAAATGATCCAACGGAAATGGAAAATGATCGGCGCAATGGTATCTTATGCTACAAGGGAGGCGCAGGTTTTTCGCTGAGTGTGAAGTTTGATACCCGAGCGAAGTGGGGGCTGAGATCACACGAGGTGAAAAAACTCTTTTATTCCCGACCACTCTATAAAGTTCACATTCCGTACCTGCGAGGCGGGTGGAAAGTGGCGAATTGTAATCCAGCGGGACGTAATTAACGGAGCGGGCAATAAAGTGCCACTTTATTGCCCGGCGGGAAATAAAGTACTACTTTATTGCCCGGCGGGAAATAAAGTACTACTTTATTGCCCGGCGGGAAATAAAGTAGCACTTTATTTCCCGCTACCGTAGTACTTTATTTCCCGCCGGGCAATAAAGTAGTACTTTTTTTTCCACCGTATGTTGTTATTAAAAAAAGTTGTTATTAAAAAAAATATCAGTATTATAATTTATATACGCACGCCCTCCCGTGCCCGTACTCCGATGCCCGAGAGGTGCCCGAAAGGTGCCCGTACTCCGAGTTAACCCTTTTCGCCGTCGCATGTACGGAATATAAACTTTATAGGGTGGTCGGGAATAAAGTAACGTATGCCACACGGGAGGAAGTGCTTTTCACCTCGTGTGATCACAGCCCTCGCTTCGCTCGGGCTGCAAACCCCACTCGGTGGAAAACACGCACTTTCCTCCCTTGTAGCATAATGTACTATTTATTCCCGACCACGCTATAAAGTCCACATTCCGTACCTGCGAGGCGGGTGGAAAGTGGCGAATTGTAATCCAGCGGGACGTAATTAACGGAGCGGGAATAAAGTGCTACTTTATTGCCCGGCGGGAAATAAAGTACTACTTTATTGCCCGGCGGGAATAAAGTACTACTTTATTGCCCGGCGGGAATAAAGTACTACTTTATTGCCCGGCGGGAATAAAGTAGCACTTTATTTCCCGCCACCGTAGTACTTTATTTCCCGCCGGGAAATAAAGTAGTACTTTATTTCCCACCTTATATTGTTATTAAAAAAATTTGTTATTAAAAAAAAATATCAGTATTATAATTTATATACGCACGCCCTCCCGTGCCCGTACTCCGACGCCCGAGAGGTGCCCGAAAGGTGCCCGTACTCCGAGTTAACCATTTTCGCCGTCGCATGTACAGAATATAGACTTTATAGGGTGGTCGGGAATAAAGTAACGTATGCCACACGGGAGGAAGTGCTTTTCACCTCGTGTGATCACAGCCCTCGCTTCGCTCGGGCCGCAAACCCCACTCGGTGGAAAACACGCACTTTCCTCCCTTGTAGCATAATGTACTATTCCCGAGTAGCATACTGTACTTTTCTTCCCGCGGCGTTACTTTTCCGCTCGCTGCGGCACTTTTTTGCCCGCTGGTCAAGAATCGGCCGCTTTCCACCCGCGGCGCTGCAGGCGCGGCGCTACGGTCGTTTTAGCGTAGTCGAAAAAAAAAAAAGTTTACCGATCAAATTTCACTATTAAATCCTTAAGTCCCGCGGCTTTTGTTCCATATTAATAATCCAGAAGAATGGAAAATCGATTTTGTCGTTTAGCTCCGAAAATTTGCTTCTGATAGGTTAACTTTGTGATGATTAATACAGAGTTTGAAATGCGTTGGCATTCGTAACGCATACAGACTTTCTCAGGCGGACTTGTTGATCGATGCGCAAAGAGCCAAAAGGTAGCTGTGTAAGCATCATAAGTTACGAGTTACCTTTGTGCAATGTATAAATTATATACGCTTCGTTGTGCGCAGTTTCCGTAGTGTTTCGAATTCTCAGCTATAAGGTTTAAATTTCACTACGTAATTGCTTCGAGTAGGAGTTTCGAAAGTTTTCCCCACCAGAAACCGCAATAATCCGTTACAGATATATAGATATATGTAATATACGAGTTATGTATTTGGTGTATAACTCATCCGAGCATTAATATTGTCGAATATAACTTCCTTCGAGAAAACCGCAATCGAGCGGCCCGCGCAACCAGAGCCGTTTGGATTGTAGCACTCTCGACAATTGAATATTATATATGAAAGTGGTGAATTTTAGCTTTCAAAAGTTCGCCGAAATACTGAAAAAGAATGTTTTGTTTCTACTCGGAGATACAGAGAGAGATAGAGAGAGAAAGAGAGAGAGAGAATCGGCTCATCATATCAACTGACGCTATAACGATGCGATGGGGAAAAGAGGAAAGGAAGGGTCGTGGGGGGGTTTACTTATCGCGGTGGTGCAAGCGATAGTGAGAGGAAAAGCGAACGAGGAACGCAAAGAGAAAACGAGCGAGAGATCAAGTTTTAATTAGTTCTATACTATTTGCCGAGGCGAGGACGCTAAGTACTTCTGGATGAAGTTTCATTCACGTTATCATCACCGTCAAGCGTGAATCCACACCGACGTACCATCCTAACCCCCATACATCCTCCCCCCCTTCCCTCTCTCTCTCTATCCCTCTGTTGAGTCAAAATTTACGATGCAGTTTCACTTCGGCGATGACTGAGTCTGCGAGTTCGAAGCTACGCAGGCGGCTCGATTAATTTTCTAATTGTTTCGATTTTCCAAGAGTTCGTCGTAATAGTATGCTTCATAGTTTAGACTTGTACGGCGTCAGGTAGACTACACTTTATGGAAATTATGAATAAAATTAACATTACTTGAACCGTCCCGTTAGACGATGCTAAAATATAAATTTAACGAATACAAATTGCATTTTTGCATTCAACAGCATTCTATTTCTTCTAATGGCGTTTACCTCTTTTGGTGATAAAAAGAACGGCTTATCTATCATCATCGACTGTTTCCTGTACTAATGAGTTGATTTTGAATCAAATTCTCATTACCGTAAAAAAAAAAAAAAAAAAAAAAAAAAAAAAAAAAACTTTTTCTTGATTAGAAAACGTCTCTTAATTGATCCTCATTAATACCCTTTCCGTTCGATTAGATACCAATATAAATGCATACAAAGTAGTTACAACGTACCCGTAGCTATTCGCGTTACTACAGCGAGTGAAATTTACTCTGTTCATTACGAAAACTCGGCGCGTGCTGAGTGGCCTCCGGTAAGTAAGGTACCACCGATCCAAGACCCTAGCGGCGCTCCTCTATTCGCGTGGCGGACGATCTACTTTACGACTCATACGTGACTCTGCCAGACGGTTATATCCGAGTCGAAAGGGAAGCGCCTCGTCCGGAGGTCTGAAAGGGGTTGGCAAGAGCAAAAGCTGCGAAGGGTTGGGAGGGAGCGGGAGGTGCGAGAGTTAGAAGAAGCTGCAGAAGGAGCGTAAGCTTCACGAGTAACATACAGATCCCATTCAACAAAAATATATCTATATATAGAAGAATGAAGTAAGTGGGAAAAGGGCGAAATGAAGGTATAAGGATCGTCCAAGTGGATAAAGTCGATGAATCAACGAGAAATTAGATTTCTCGAGGGAGAGTGAACCCCGGCGAAAGAAGACGAAGAAAAAAGTAGCGTTGGGGTAGTTCCGTGCCCTCTTCGTGAACGCAATTCGGTTCTTCTATAAACTATCGCGACTCTCATACACTTTGTGACTGTCCAGGAACGGGCGCGCGAAGGTACCCAAGAATAACGATAATAAAACGTCGCGCCGAAGGCCTTTCTCTCCCCCCCGCCCCTGAAGTTCCACAGCATCCGTAGACTTACTCTCGTCCTCTCTTACATTCAGTTTGGATTTCATTGTCTTATATATTACCCACCGGCTATCCACCGAGGCGAGGTAGTGAAACTATTACCTTATACTTACTTCCAGTCGCCGAGGTGGTGGCTGTGACTCTCTTTCTCTTGCGTCCTGTCCTCTCCCCCTGGGCGCGTAGTCTTCGCCAGTTGGTACTCTGGAATGTAATCACACTGGATACGTCGCGTGAAAAGGGGTGAAAGAGAGAAAGAGAAAGGGAGAGAGAGGGAGAGAGTTCTTTAGGGAACGCAAAAGAGAAAGGAAGAAAGATATATCTTTTCCCCTCTCCGATAACGAATAAGTATTAGCTGCGGAATCCTGAAATTCAGTTCCGGCGCCGGAGAAGCAGCAGAGGAAAGGGGTTATATAGAGAACGCGAAGAAAACCCCTCGACTCATCCCTCTCTCGTCCCCTTAGCCGACAGTCGATTACTACCGTAATATCGTCGATCCCGAAAAGAGTCGCGTTCGCTTGCTCTCGATCTCGAGAGTTTAAAGACATTATAACGAAAATGGCTATGAGAAAAAGGATAGAAAGTCAAGTGTAGAAGGTGAAAGAGAGGTCGAGAAGCCAAAAGGAAGAATGAAAGACGAGGGGGCAAGAGAAGGGATAGAGCAGTGAATAAAAGACTCGAACGAAAGCGAGTAAAGAGAGATGTTAAAAAAAGGAAAAATAGAAAAAAAAATAGTAAAAATAGTAAAAGAAGAGAAGAGAAGCGAACTGAAAGTCGTTCGGAATAAAATTAGGATCGAAGGAAAGGAGAATAAGAGCGGCAGATATCTGACGGATATTGGAGAGGGATGGGGCTATACGTAGCGCATACATATATACCTACGTACATATATTATATATATCTATATAGTAGGTATAAGCAGATTCGAGTAGGTGTGCGCTTTGGGTTAAACGAAAGAGAACCGGCAGCGAGATTCTTTGTCGAATTATCGAAATGCGAGAGCGGCAAGTTTGCAGAGTGGGGGTTGAACTGCGGAGAAATGGGAATGGTTCCGTAGGAACGTTAATGGGAACGATTCGGAAGACGTTGCAGTAGTAATGGTAATAGTCATTGATCCGCTACTGTAGAAATGCTACTTTGTAGACGTAATGTTTTTGACCAAACGGTTCAGCGGTTTACTTGCTACGGATTCTGTAACTATTGCAACGCGCAAAGATTCCGCAGCATTCGTTTTCAGCACTGTAAAACGCTTCGGTTGCCATAGCTACGGAAATCGAGAGATTCTTCGGTATTTCGGTGTTAAGGGACGAGTGGGTAACGAAGGAAAGTTCATCTTCGTAGAGAAGATTTCAATGATCAATCGAAACAGAGAGAAGATGACTATTGGGATGCTGCATTCTACGTGTGTATATATATATATTTGAATTATTGAGAATGCGATAGCAGTATTAAGCGATTGAAGGGTACAGAGGTATAGATAATGGGAGAAATGGCGCACGAGAACGTTAATAGGAACTATTGGGTTGATGTTGGAGTAGTAATGGTAATAGTCATTGATCCGGAGGAATGCTATTCCGTAGAGGTAATGTTTCTGACCCCAACGTTTTATCGGGCTTCGAACTTCGATATCCTGCAACTCTTGCATCTTGCAGGAGTCCGATGTTCGATTTATTTGTACAGTAAAACCGTTCGATAGTTAGAAATTACGGGATTAGTCAGTCCAATTTTAATGGCCAATTGGGTTACGCGGGAAAGTTAAGCTTCATTAACTGGTTTGATGGGCGCGTAAAGACAACGGAATATATTAGTATTGAGATGTAAACCGTATTGTTGAAGGGGTTGGGACGATCGGAAAGTTACACTGTACATGCGTGTATATATGTATATATACGTGTAATTTATCGCGGTTGGTGCTGTAAACACAGGTATACGGTTGCGGCTTCGAGCGGAGAGTCTAATGGCTAAATTCACGCGAACGTTCGTTCGATCAGTGAGGCCCGTGACGTAACGTCAGAAAATACGACTTATATCTACCGCGGGGTATAACTTATGCCTTATATCTTATTTTGCACAACGGAGTTACCTTTTTTTTTTTAATTGCTACAGGACGAAGGTATTTATACACGCGGACAAAGAAACGCGTATGGCTTTTTTTTTATGCCTGTAGGGTGTTTGTTCTTTTTTACCCTTGTCGAAGAAACTCGCACCCCAAGAGAGTCATTGGACACAGTAAAAAGTAAAGCGAAGCAACGAAGCGTGTGTTTTTGCGATGGCGCTCCCCCTCCCCCCCTCTCCTCTTCGCCCAACGGCGTCTTTCCACAAAGTCATGCAGCACGTGACCACTTGTCACGTCTTATTAAGTGACACACGAGACTCGATGGTTATCGCCCGTCCACCGACCCTCCCTCTTTACCCGCCTTCTTTTCTTTCCACGGAGGAAGTTTTCTCGTGTCATGAGACGCGATTTAACGTGACGTATTACTCCGCTGTACTTTGAATTTATGCGGTAAATGTTGGCGACAATTCAGGGCAATTACAGCACATTTTTTTCACACTTTATCGGTCGGAAAAAAAAACCCTTTTTTAACTTTTAATTGATCGTAAATAAAAAATGTTTATTAACGACGGAAAATATTTTAAACAAAATTTATATTAACAAAATTAATAAATGGCGACTTAAAAAAATCGAGACGACGGAACACTAAATTTAATGCATTAAAAAATTACGATTCGGTGAGATAAAATTAATCGAAATGAAGCGCCAAAAAATGCACATTAGTCCGACCGTCTTTCTGAAACGTCCATTAAATAGTTAACGAAGGTGAAAAAAAAAAGTTTTTAATCCTTCTCATGATTCCGGACAGGAAAAAATTTAATAGCTCAGACGCCTCTCAGCGCGACGCCTCTGTCAGGGATTAAAAAAAAGCACCCAGAGTGCACGTCGTTATTATTATACTGATAGGCAAAAAAATTCTGGAGCTTTTCCGCTCCCGGCGTATATACGTAACGCGGATATATATATACGTTTTTTTTCTCCATTCGTATATATACGCGGTGAGGGATATATAATAGCGACACGAGAAGCTCTAACAGTCGCAAGAATCGTAACTCGTTCTCCTTCTCGGCTCGCGTCCTCGTTATGAAGTAATATTCGCGTGACGACAAGTCCCTCGAGGGAACGCTGGAGGTAAGCGCGCGGCAAAATATCACAGGGGGGTCGGAGAGGGAACGGGGGAGGGGACACCTGTCAGAAACGTGTGCGGGAGAGCCTATCCTTGTACAATCATTATAATAAGCGTTCCGATGTCACTCAATTTCGCGGGTTATTTTTGACGCACAAATAACTTTTTTTTCACGTACTTACAAAAATTTAATCTTAAAAAAAAAAAAAAAAAAAAAAAAAAATTCTCATTAAAATTTACGAGAATAAATTTGTTTTAATGTTTTTGTCGATGTTTCGGAGCAGTCGATGAATTTTTATCTATATTGTTTCTTCCTGTTGTTACGTATTCAACTCGCACTGAATGTATTTCGACAAGATGCACGATATCCGACAATATTGGAAGACTTAAAAAAAAAAAAAGAAAAAATAAGAAAAAAGCTCGGTATCGCATGCACGTTCCAATAACTGCTGCCGTCGATCGAGAAGACCTCGAAAGAGGGAGGCACCGAGAGAGAGAGAGAGTGCCACGAGCTATTTCGTCCAGATGCCAACGACAGTGGGTAGTAGAGTAGACGAAGAGAAATAGGTGGAAAGAAAGGAAGCTGACTCTTCGGGAACAATAAGAACCTCTCGAGAAATACGTGACCGTACGCCGGTAGCCCCCTCCCTCGCCTCATGGACAATTCGAAAAGGAAGCGAAACCGGGCGCTGGGTGTCGTGTATCTTTGGGGAAATAATCGAGTTGACGATATCTCCCCTCCACTACCCCCGACTTCTTCCCTTGAAGCCTATATAAACCCGAGACACCTTTCTCAAACGTTTTATTCAAATTCCTCGACAAAATATCGGAGTCGTTTCCATCAAAGTCCTCCCTATGTGATGTGTGTATTATTTATACGATGTGAAATGGATTGAATGAAAATACAAAAGGAATTCGAAATAACGGATAAACCGAAAGGGATAAAAGATGGCGGATAGGTACTTTTCATACGTAGATACTGACAATAAAATTTTTCCGCGTTAAGCTGAAATATTGGTGATGGATTTATGGAAAACTGTTATCGTTAATAAAAAAAAAAAAAAATGGAAAATTTCATTCCACTGAATGACTATTCGGCTTAATGGAGAACCCGAATGGTAAATAAAAATAGCTCGGGTACCTTTAACACATAAACTTTTGCTGCATATCGATGGGTACGAAAAAAAAAAAAAAAAAAAAATTCACGTTATTTTTAATACCGGCCAACAACCTTAATGAGTACGTGTACGAACGCACGATTTTTTTTTATCTCCCCCGAGACTATCGGATAAACACCGGTGAGCGGTCACTGTCCCTGCAAAACTGTTCGCGATTAAAATCTCTCTCTCTATCCGTGCGCGTCTAACCGACAATTCATCAGACTACATGCTAATGAGAGGACGCTCGTGTGTGGACATGCGTGTTTCTGTGTACGCTGTAAATTCGAAACACGCGACATACAAAAAGTTATTTACAACATGTACAGCGATACATATACAAACGTACGGGGCCATTGCCATTGTAGACGATAAGGGGCGACCACGCGAACGACCGTTTTTATATCGTGATAATAAACACAATTTTTATATTTTTCTAAAGGCCCTTATACCCCGTTCCTCGCAAGGTACAAGGGGGAGAGAGGTAAAAGACTGAGCTTCGAGAGGGATAGGGAATGGGGTTGAACACGCTGAAAATCCCAACGTGGTTGCTTTTTTTTTTTTTTTTTTTTTTTCTTTCCTCTTTTCTTGTTTCGCCTACAAGATGCTGCACGAATAACCGATCGAGCACGAACCGCCGTTGTGTTTCAGCGCAGTCGTGCAATACATACCGCGCAATGCACCTGTACTTCCAGATGCTATCGAACGAACCAATGCTCGATCCCTGCGAATAAAAATCTTGTATATATTTTAAAATGATGTTTGTTTGTTTATTTGTTTGCTTAAACGTTTGTTTCTCTGGCAACGACACTCGGAGGGTTCGAGGTTCGGTTTGTATAGAATACCTCCGTAAATTCTGCGCGGAGGTATTTTTAGAAAAATTAATAACGAGGGGAAAAAATGAGAAGTGATTTTGTAATTGTACTGTATGTAAAAAAAAATTCCGTAGAACTAATATATTTGCTATGAATATACAATGCGCAATATATCACATTGTGTCGGGAAATTTTATAAAAAACTATCGATATACATATATCGTGGAAAAGTTACATCGCGTCCTCGGAGAGTACGGATAATCAATGCGATGGAAGGTTCAGCTAACTTTGCGTGGTCAGTTGGGACCGAGAAGAATGATAGAGAAAAAGAGTATCGTCTTCATAAACGTCTGGACGGGAGTCTTGCGAGAGATCAAGCGGCCAGAGAGAGGTCTCGTAATCGAGTTTTAATCATTAGTAGCGACCGCGCAGGGAATTTGGGATTTGCCGCATTGCTCCCAATGCGGTTTGTATATATGTATACAGTGACTGAAATAAATGAGAGAGGAGTTGCGAGGAAAACTCCGTAGTGAGGTAAAAAAAAGATAAATAAAAATCCGGGGATGAAGAAAAATGAGAAAGAGGCGGAGGGAATGATCTCGAACAATTTATCGATAAGCAACGTTTCCCGTGCACAGAACAAAGCTCCTTACTCCGGTGGGCTACTTTGCAGTTATACGCAGTGGTTTCAGCAACTAACTACAGTAGAAAATCTCTATAAGCACTCAAACCAGAAGTACGATTTTTATGCCGTGCGAATTGCCTCTTTTTACTCTTTTATCGCCGTTAATCGATACGATACGAGGTGAAGCCAGGAATTCATTTTTTTTAAAGGATTCATCAATGATATTCCTTTTCACTGCGGAGTATAATAGTTATTGAAAAAATCGATAGAATAATTCAAAACATTTATTTTTAGTTCAATTAATATAAAAAAAAAAAATCGTTGTTCAGCTGTACCAATAATCGGTGCTACGACGCTATTTTCCCAAAGTATCCTATTTTATGATTTTTTTTCGCAAAACTATCATAGATACTTTCGTTTTTTCGATATTACATCGTTACTCTGAGTTATCGTTTTTTGATAATACCGAAAAGCGCAGTTTTAGCCAAAACAAGTCTGTAAAAAAGAATTCTTATCTCCTTGTGTCAACATTATCTTTGGAGCCCTGAAGATAACTTTTGGTCCACTGATCTCGAGTCAGAAAAATACTTGACTCCATCTTCAATATCCCATAAACGAAGTCCGGGTTAGAAGTTCAAAGGTTATGCAAAGATACCATATTGTTTTTCATGCCATCCCTACTTATTGGAGACATCCACTGTAGAATTCCGTAGTTGCAAGAAGATAAAGTCGAGTTTCGTTGTGTAAGCCGGAGGGTTACACACAGAGAAAGAGGGAAAGCTTTGGATGTTATATATAGTACAACAGGAAAGTGGCTAGCGAGGGAGAAGGGTGGTTTGGATGGGCAGCGGGGCAACTCAATTACAGTTCTCTTCGCGAAGTGCAGGCAGTAGCAAGAGAGCGAGCGAATACAACGAAGAGGATGCCTTATGGAACAACGAGGGCGGAGTCTTCTCGACCAGATGAAGACGTAGGTGGTTGCGGCGGCAACTATGTAATCACAGCTTTCGCGTTCGCGTGGAGAGTACGGGGTGGAGAAGGCAGAGGAGGAAAAGAGGGGGAGAAGGATTGCTGGGGTGAAGAGGGTGAAGAGGGGTGGCAGGGAGAGGGTTGACGGGACGCAGTTCACCTCGAAAGGGGTGGGTAACGGCACCTGTACCCACGAAAGCTCCCAACCTCTGGACTCTCCACCTTATACTATGTATTATCTTGTATAGTATACTATACAGTATCAACGATAACGCAACAAACGGTTATAGAAGCGAGAAACGCAGAAATTGTCCAGTAT
Organism: Cryptus viduatorius; assembly: GCA_964006125.1. NCBI lineage: Eukaryota > Metazoa > Arthropoda > Insecta > Hymenoptera > Ichneumonidae > Cryptus > Cryptus viduatorius. The sequence goes on from OZ023221.1 coordinate 14,593,733, forward strand.
ACAAAGCATCAAGCTCTGTAGACGATCATTCACCTCCTTTTGGCCGTCGAGCTTGAGACGTGGATTAGTCAAGCGGGTTTAGCTGCAACAGCCAAGCATGAGCTCAAACTATCCAGTACCTGTTATATCTTGTACGCTTACTGTTAACCACCCCTTTCCTACCCTCCGTTATGCGCTCCCTCTGTGCTTCTTGCTCGCTCTCGTTGCTTCCGTTCAAACTGTATATAGCATAACTGCAGCTATAGGATACACGATATAGAGTATTACTATGTAGCATAGTTATAGAAGCATAGCACGAGCCACCAGCACCGGCTGGCAGTAGTAAGAGTAACGCGCTTTTCACATGCCACCCTGTGAATTGTAGCTATGACGCCTCGCGCGACCCTTATAATTTCAACCGTTAACCAAGCGAACGATCTATATAGCTGTTCCGCCTTCGCCGCCCCATTGCCTCAACTCTCCTGGCTGCTGGTTGCTCTTTCCTCACGTTTCCAGCAGCCGAGAGGTATAACACGGATTGGTAGCGCCAGTAGCAGCAGCAGCAGCAGCAGAAGGCGGCTGGTGCTGGTTGTTCGCCTCCGCGTGTGAGAAACACGCCCAGCTACCCGGCTCTTTCGCGGCTAATATAACCGGTGCGGATATGTATTAGCTTTCATATATACCGCCCGTGTGTATATGCCAACGGAGGGGTAGCGGAGCGGAAGGGCGGAAGGGGAGCTTCGAGGTTTGAGGTATGATTCTCGTGTGCCTTGAAAAGCTATTGCCAACACGAAATCCTTAAGCGTCGACTAAATTGTGTAACACCTTGTACAAATCTTGCCTAACCCACCCACCCCGCCCTATCGTGACATTCATTTTTCGAGACCGATGTTCTTTGACATGTTTGTTACTCAATTTAACGGAACGACGTGCGGTCAGTAATATCGAAAGGGCAAATTGAGTTATCATCGAATGGGGGGACAGAAAAACGAAGCTATGACAAAATAATAAAATTAATCGATAAAATAATTTCTATGTACACTTTTTTTTCTTGATTTTTAATAAGTAATATTGATTTGTTTCACTTGTTAATTATTGACATTAAAAAAAAAATTCGGTTTTAATTTATAATTGGAATTTTTTTGAATCGTGATATTGATTTTTTTTGATATTCACTTTACGATAAATAGCAAATAATCAATATAAACGGTAAAGTACGATTGGTGAATCACGATTTTTCTCTCGAGTTCGAGATACGCGTTCGCATCCTCAAGATCCGGTTCCAATTGGATCTCACGATGTCCGGTCCGAGGGCAGCGGCAAGACTAACCGGATATAGTTAGCTACAGCAGTAGCTATATTATTGCGAGCTCTGGCAAACTACCCTCTGGGAGTTTGTTCGGAATTAGTTCGCGATGGGGTTAAGATATCATGGAGGAAAACTCGTTTCGTTGCTGCTCCTTCTACTACGTCGGGTTTTCCCTTTGCTACCGCTGTTGCTCCTTGGTGCACACCGCGCGGGGGCTCTTCTCGGTCTGGTGCGCTTCGACGAGCCGAGAAAACTTCCGCGCCTGTTTTACGTGGCAAAAAAACCAAGCGGACGTAGCTCTCGATAAGAGTTACATGAAAAAAAAAAAAAAAAAAAATTTCCATGGAATTTGTATAGATAAGAAGATTGAGGAGATAAGCTTTTCTGCGCTGCCGAGAAACCCCGAAGAACAATTAAATTCCAATGCAATCATCCGAAAATATTGCGTTTACGTTTTCACCGCGCTTTTTGTTTCATCTCTATCGATCTCTCGCGGAGTCGATATAACCCGACGGTCTATAGGACAGATGGTGGTATACACATCGCGACATTGCATACGGTTTAATCCCACAGGATAATCCTCATAAATCGTTCGGCCGGAGGACAGACTCACCAATTATAGAATATCGATTATTGAAATATATAGCCGTTTATACAGTTAACAAAACCCATTGATAACAGTTTGCAGAGGAAACGAATCCGGTGATGAGAAAACCGAGTGAATCGCTTTTTCGGCAATCGATTCGAATGAAAGAAAATTGCGATAAAATTTAAGAACGAAAAGGTTGAATGACAATGTCAGCGCAGGAACTCAGTCAAGAACCGAGGCGAGGGGATGGGGGCGAAATTTTTTTATAATATTATCCTTCTCCGACTTTATTATAAAATGTCGAGAAGTCGAGAGAAGAAAACGTGGTGCAGCGTAACAGCAGCACCGGCACAGCGCGCAGTGGATGGGAAGGGGACAGCCGAGTATACGTTACAGCTACAGTAGCAAAAAAAAAAGTACAAGAGAATTGGCCTCATGAATATTCACCGAAAAATTTTTTAAACCGCTATATGAACCAACCACGGCTAGCCGCTACTTTTTAATTCCGTTATTTCCACGTGGCTTCTCGCGGAAATTGCGATTGGTAAAAAAAAAGCGTTTAAAGAGTTTATATTCTCTCGTTTGGCCCGGGAAAATGAAAGACAGAGATAGAGAAAAAGATCGAAGAGTGGGGGAGAGTTTCGCGCGCGAGGACGAACTGCCGGGTGATCGATTTTCGATGTTGCGGAAAATTGAAGTCCATTTTTTTTTTTTTTTTTCATTCGCTCTTTCTCTCCGGATTCTATGTTACTATACTTCGAAAGCGGAGTTCCGGTGGAGCTGAAGCAGTATAAAGAGCACGCTTGTGGTTAGCGATGGCGAGGAGAAAAGGAGAAGGGAGTTGGGGTATCGAGGGGGATGATCACGAGAGGCCAAGCAAGGTAGATCGCTTTCCCCGGCACTGAACACTCAATCGTCCACAAGTTTTTCTCTTCTCTATTTTTTTTCTATTTTTCATTTCCTATTGGCTTTCTTGCGTTTGCGTGCGCCCGGTAATTAATTGCGCATAATTAACTCCGCAACGTATAATCCGTGGGGGTAGGAATGAAAAATGTTTAAAAAAAATTCTAACCGTATATATATGAGATACATACTCAACGAGTTGATTTCCTTTTTTTGTTTCTTTTTTTCTTTTTTTTTTTTTTTTGCGCTCATACATATATCTGAAGCTTAATTGGGATAGCGCGCGGTCCTGCGGGAGATGGAGAATAGTTGGAGAGAACGAATGAATGAATGAATGAATGAGTGAGCTGTTTGTGCAGAGTTGAGGCTTTATGCAAGCCGAAAGGAGGGACGCGCAAGAGCGCGGCGGAGTGAATAGTAGGAAGGAAGGAAGGAAGGAAGCAAACGCTAGTGAGGTTCAAGAGAAACGAAGAGAGAAAGAGAGGCGTCGACGTACAGGAGAACAGTGCAAAGGATCGGGGTGAGGGGAATGGAGGGTTTGAGCTTCGCGAGAACAATTTGCATGCGACCAAGTTAATCAGAGCCGACACCTCGGTGAACACTCGACGAGTGCGCACCGACGAAACTATATAATATATCACTATACTGCGTATAGCATGGAAGTTGAACAATAAACGTGTCGAGAGTTATAGGGGTGGGTGATTCGGTCCTGTGATAAGCGACCAAGGGAGCGAAACGTCCACCCACTTTTGTCGTCAAAGCTTTCATACGGTATGCTTTTGGCGCGACAAGAGTGGTTTCACACTCTACCGGACATTCATACGCGATCATTCAGAGTTGTATTTGTCTTCAATTTCATCTCAATGATCATCCGGTATAAAAAAAAAAAACGTTCTGCCCATATAAAAAATGGCCATTCATGACATTCTCCGAAAGCGGATTCGATATTTCTCTTCAATATCCGAATATAAAAATTTAAAAAAATCCGTTTTTCCGCGAAAACGTTTTTTTTTTTTTCGTAAAAAAAAAAAAAAAAAAATCGCAACCCCAAAATTTTCACGTATTTTTTTCGCGTTTCCCCATCTGCATTCCGCATTTTGTCGCGTTTCGAGACGCCAAGAATTTGAATTTCGTAATTGCTAAGAAAATTAAATTCCCCATAGATTTTTTCTCGACGGAAATTCAGGACGTACCTTCTACGCAAGTAACGCATCACAGTTGACGTTGATACCCCGCAAACCGCGCGATCAAAACGATTAATATTTGAAAGAGGTTCCGTTTTTCACAAAGGTTTATTTACGTAAGTCTGTCAAGTTGGTTAATCTATTGAAACTCTGCGTCATTGTTACCCCTCGCTGTTCTCGTAATTAAGCTATTATTAAAGGCCCCGACGGTTCGATTGTCGTTCATTAATATCAAACTGGAAGTACGAACCTGAATATTAAGCTCATTGAATGCGTTCATTTGTCCTCAAATATTATACTCTCTCTTCACGCACACAGCACACAGTTACGTATACATTTAACTATATATTCATTTTCACGACCCCCCTATATCTATGTGTTTTACATATTTCACCATTTACTCATACATACGCATCGCGAAATACACTACTGTACGTTTATCTATGATGCTGGGGTACGAACACGTGTATGCGGAGTAATGTCTGTAAATAATTTACCCCCCGATTTGCCCGGCAGCAACCCTATGCCCTCTCCATCCCCTATGTAACTGTGCCTCGCGATCTCGTAGGTGCAGTCTGCAGATGCACCTGTATGCATTCATGTAGGTAATACTAATGTCTCACTGTGCTTCACCGCGTGTATATTCGTGTATAATCGGCTAGCAGACTCGCTCGGCGAAAACGAGAGAATACGTAATGCTCTAACGGTGGAGCAACTATAGCCTACGGCAGCAGCTCGCGCAGCAGCGACAATAGGGGATGAAAGCAATGGTGACTATATAATGTCGCGGGGGCGCGCCATAGGTCCGGCCAATTTCGTGACCGGTATCTACGAGCGGTGACAGCGTGAGTTCAACGAGTTTGATGAGAGAGAAAAAAAAAAGAGCAAAAAAAAAAAACGGAAAAATTCGACCCGCGAGCTTAAACGAGAAAATCTTTATTGCCTTTTTTTAACTCTGGAAACTCCCCCATCCGAATACATAATACAGTAGTGAGGGGACGGCAAGGGGTGAATATAGGATATGCATTTGTGAGATGTAATTACGTTGGGCACCGGCGCACCTGCGCGCATTGTCGACGTTATCCAAAAAATTTCATCGTTGAAAGGCCCTTGTAGACCTCGTCATTGTTTTATTCATACCGGTGACCGAGAGAAAGCAGGGTCCCTGCTTTCTATACGCCACGGTTACGCATTATATGGTTTGCATTTTGCGTTGATCTTCGATCGACTAATTTTTTTTTTTTTTTTTTTTTTTTTCGTTGCAGAATCGAGACAGCTGTACATAAAAAGTATAACAGTTCCGGAACTCGTGAGAGAAGGCGAACAGGACTATGTGATACTGGATTGCGATTACGAACTCGAAAATTCGTCGCAAGTCGGTTTAATCGTCAAATGGTCGACTAAGGACGGTGTCCAGTATCAGTGGATTGTCGGCAGCGAACCTGTCGCCGCATCAGGCGCCACGCATATCGAAGTCGGATACAAGGCGAGCGACGATGCGTCGAAGATGTATCGCGCCATGAAATTCATCAATCCGAATATAACGCTCACCGGCGAATACAAGTGCGCCGTTTTTACGTATGCGGAAGAGAAGATCGAAATCGCCCCGATGATCGTATACTGTGAGTTTATTTCGTACATTAATAATTAAATTTTTACTTACGCAGACTTTTTTTCCGAAAAAATGCAGCGTCGATTTTTTTTTTAATATTTTTGACGCACTTTACATTTTTTTTATCCCTTGGGGTCGAAAAATAATAACTATGAAAAAAAAAAAAATTGCTGACGTGAAATTTTTAATTGTCGACGAGAAGTTAAATTTTATTAAATTTTAAATGCAAAAAAGCGTTTCTTTATAGTCAGTCGACGTTTGTTATTTTCTTCGGTTGGATAATCTCTCTAAAAGATATGCGTAGAGGGGTGGGAATAGATAAAAAGAAATTTTATATTTAGAGACCATTCATTCTCGTCCATCCTATCAACGAACTGTAAAAACACTCGTTTATTCCTCCCGCGAAATAAAAGTCAGTAACATAAAAAAAAGAATAAAAAAAGAGTTAAAAAAAAAGAAAAAAAAAATGGAGAAAAACGAAAGTATAGTGGCGAGAGCTACGAGTCGGTATATAGGACGTCACGAAGTTTATGGAAGCTTTCAGAATGCGTTCTTGGTAATGCAGTCGCGAGACTATTTCGCGCGACACAACGAGATATATGTGTATATATACCACATACAAACGTAAAGGAGTGACAATAGTGTATTACTTTACGTGTTGCAAAGAGTAGTAAGGGAAGTAGTAAGGGAATAAAAAAAAATAAAAAAAATATAAACAGAAAAACTTTGCAACACATTTTCTCTCGCTGTAACTCTTTTTCGCGCGAGAAACAAATGATATACGAGACTCGATGGTCTACTATGACGATAGTTAAATTTATAATCGCCGCTCTTGGCGTGTGGAAGTAATAGCGAAACAGCGATGTTAATGCTCTCGTTTACGATGACATAAAAACTAATAGACGAGTAAGAAGCGGAGCTGTCTGTTTCGGTCTTTTTTCATGCATATTTTATCTTATTGCGAAAGATAAACGCAACTCGGGGATTTAATGACGATAAAATATTGTTTTCTTTTATTATATCCCGCAGCAACCGAGGAAAGCTTCGATCTGACGTACAGCAAGGAGAACTTTGACGGCGAGGATGGTGTGGAAATTTTGTGCTCCGCCGAGGGACTCTTTCCATATCCTTCTATGGATATCGCCATTGAGTGAGTTTTCCGTTTGTTACAGTATAAGTACCAACGGTGGCTAACACTACAGCGAAAATAACAGACGAGTTCACTTTTATTTTCGTTCTCATTATTTCTTTGTTCTTTTTTTTTTCGTCACGCGACCCAACTGCTTTGAAATAGAAGCATCACGACAGCTAGTAGAGCTTCAGAGAGTCGGTGGCGTCGGGGAGTTCGGGGATAGGAGAGAAAAAAAGCACTTTGAAATATTGTAATGCGAGTGACCCATTTTTTTTTATTTTTTTCTTTCTTTTTTTTTTGCAGTAATGTCTCGATGAACGAAACATCGGAGTTCAACGTAACGAAGCGAAGCGATGGAAAGTTCGATATTGTGACGAGAGTATCGTTGAAGGACGATGATTTAACGAATCCTTCCGCCGACGTAAAATGCACGCTGGGAATACCGGAGGCAAATTACAGTATACCACAAGAATTAGTCTACTATCCGGGTTAGTATTCATTTTATCAAATAATAATATAATAAGAGTTAATTATATATCCATTTATTGGCAATAAGTTTTCATCATCGAGTTTCGAACTTCTCTCATAAATAATTCACAGCGATACACGTACGTAACATATATTACGACGGAGAACTTTGACGTTAAGTTAATATCTCTGCGGTAAACCCCTTTCTACCCGCTGTCCCCGGTCTATCCCCGTTTCCTCGTATCGTCGGTAAGTTTGCACAAGAAATTAATTAGTCTCGGCAAATCGAATGTACACGTGTTCTCGATCAGTTTTCGAGTACGAAACGCTGTCGTTGTCGGCGCCAAAGGTAAAAGCGAGAGGCAAAACGCGCGCCCACGAATAAACGATCGATTTCCAACGATATACGGAAATATCAATGGTAAGTGGAAGTGGTGTGTGTCCATAGATTCTATGTCTATCAGAATCGATATGCGTGTCGTTCCGAAACAAATGGCGCTTCGATTATATCGCATATTCCGTAAGAATCTTTCGTTTTATGAAATTATCGAATTTCAATTTTTTACACGAAACATCCGATAGTTTATCCGAGTAAAATCCATTGGCTGCACCAATCTTTTTGGCGATAATAATTTTTTTTTTCGGAAAATGAAAATTAATCTTTTCTCAAAGCCACAATCATGTTACGTCTATTGGAATCGATATTTGCAGCTCGGATTCAAAAAGCTTTTCAATTATATCGCATGTTTCGTAAGAAATTATCGAATTCCAGTTTTTTCAACAAAAATTCAGCTGCAGTACCGATATTTTCAGCGATAGTAATTAATTAATTTTTTTTTTTCGCAAAATGGAAATTAATTTTTTTTCGCCGCTAACATTGTTGTATAAATAATTTCAGCTCTCTGCAAAGCTGAGACAAGAGTTTTTGTCAGGTTTTCGAAAGTAGATGAGGGCAAAAGGTCCGAAAGAGATTAACGAAACTTCATCCGTATCGAGGGCGCTACTCACGAAATCTGTCGAAAGTTAAGCCGTTCGAGGGTTTCGACTGTTTCGCACAACGACTGTACCTGTGACCGCGACATAGGTTCACCGTTACTCTAATATTTAAAGTTGGTGGCGGTTCACCGTTAACTCGCCGCATAGCAAATCCGACGCGTGGTCCAAATCCGTTTAACTACACCCTTCTCACCCGCGCGCGCTTCGCGAGTTCTCCTCGTTACTCTCAGGGGTCGTGGAGGTTTGCGGTACATGCTACAGACTACTATAGTATACCTACGTGTACTTAACGTATTTACGTTCGTTGATGCGACCCGGGATTCCCCTTCGTTCCTCCGTCTCCCACTCTCCCGCTTTCTCCTCGAATCTCTGTTTATATTAACGTTCAATTAACTATCAAACCGGTTTATTGTTGTTGTTATCCAAAGTATAATGTTTCGACGTCGAAACGTAGTTTGTTCGCTGTTTCATATTCCATTTAATAACAATTTAACGACTTTAACCGCTATAATGACTTTCGAATCCTCTATAAGCCTAAAGTATCGTAACCGGTGACCGTTACTTTAATCCAAGATATTCGGGATTAAGTACGAGAGTTACAGGATAGTTAAATTTCTACCGTATACCAAAATAAAAAAATCCTTCGTAGAGTCCCGTCTAAGCTTTCCTAATAATTTAATTAATTAATTAACACAAATTTAACACCGATTTTCCACTTACAAAAAACCGAAAAATCTATTTTTCGTAATACCTTAACTCGAAATCCAAGCGATTTATGGATCGAATCGAAAAAGGAGTTCTGTTTTCTTGAATGTTCGCTTGCAATATTCAACAATTTTGATGTCTGACCCATTAAGCTGTTCCGTAGTATTGCGCAACGGAGTGGTTGAGACTTCATCCCGTATAAGCGCATTAGCAACTTCGTGGTATTAAGACGAAGTCCTGACGAGGAAACGGGATGGGGAGCAGCTGCCGCAGTCCGCCAAGTGGATTTGTAATTTTGCTCATCGTTAACTGGAAATAATTAATTTTCGTTATGTTAACCGATTGGCTGAACTGTTTCGCCACCTACTTTCTTCCTTTTCATCCCCTTTTCCTTTATCTCACTTTTCTTTTTTCGTTGTTGTGAATTATTATCGCTGTTTAATCGCTGGCTTTGTTGCAAAGAGTTGATGCTTAGTTTGATGGACCGCGGTATGTGGTGTTTGTTGTGCAGGAACGCCAACAACAACTCCGTCTTCTACGACCAACCTACCGAGAACAATGGGGAGTCAGGCGCTCGACAGCACCGAACCAGACAATGACAATGGTGGTGGTAAGAGAGAGCAATTAGTTTGCAACCCTTAATGAATCATTATCAGCACGTTTGATGATATTTTTTTTTCCTTTTTTTTTTACAATTATTTTTTCTTCCATTCAATCCCACCTTTCACCCTTTCCTCGCGGTACTTTCGCGTTAGTAATTTTTTTCGTGAAATTTTTTTTATTTATATCGAAACACTGATTCGTGTTTGTAAAATTTTTTCGGTACTTACGAAAATGATTTTTCAACGAAAAATTATCGCGGTTTCAACAATTTTTAAATTATTTTTCTTCGATGCATGTCTTTTCGGTAGTAGAAAAAAAATTTTAAGGTGTTTTATAAGTATATTTATTACTACCATTGACCACCACCAATGCCATTGCTGATGCAGCAGCACTTTATCTCGTCGCGAATTCACTGCAGGATTTTTTTTTGTTTTATTCCATTAATTCTAACAGCTTTATCTCGTTATTAATATTGCTTTCAGCGGTATTTATTAAAATTGCACATCTTCGGCAAGCGCGCATGCGTTAGAATTTATGAAAATCTTCACCTGCACGGACGAGTGTTTGACAATAATTAATCGCACGATAAACCGATGGACTCGGTGAGTGCTAACATAACGGAGTATGTCGATGTTTTACGCGATAAAAGAGTTAATATACTATAATATTAACATTTTCTCTTTCTTTCCCAATCTTTTCTTAGCGCATAATGTGAATTTTCGAAAAAAAAAAAAAAAACACTAAGCGTATGACGAATTTTATAGCGACTATAAATTGCGAGTTGTGAATTTAATATTGCGACCTCTTTGGTTTCCATATAAAGCCTCAGTATAGTACAGAGAAAAAAAACACATATTTTTAATATTACCGCAAATAAAAGTTGAATAACATTTATAGATTGCGGAGTTCATGAATGAATTATTAATTATCTAGACGCCGATATTCCGAAAAATCTAATTAATGCGATATTTATATTATCGAAGTGCCGAACACTTTTTTTTTATCGGGAACAATAGCTGCGTCGGTATAACGGCGGAATAATGTTCAATTCCAATATGGTAACCTGAAGCATCGGCAGAATAATTGATATACCGAATTCAATCGGTGATCATTCAGAAAATATTTCATTCATGAAACACTGTCAACGTTTATGCGACAACCAGAAGCTAAATTCGTATATTCATCGTCAATAACGAGATATATTTTCCCGCGAATAATTCGTCGAAGTATTCGTTATTAATATCCATAACGAAATCGTAAAAAAGCGAACCAACCGATGTTGAAAAAAATCTTTAAATAATTTTCGATAAGAATATTAAAACTTTCGAATTCATTTGCGAGAAATTGCATTGGCGATAATGCGAGGGATCATTTAATTCGCGAAATAGAGTTGACTCTCGTCCAACGAAAGGTGATAATAGCGTGTAGAAATGACGGAGTAAAGATGCTATCGCGACGGAGTCTACAGAATATCCGAAAACGTGTTATATCGCGGGTCCGGTATGTCGTCGTGGGGTGCGCGGTTTTTATCGCAATCTTCGTAGCCTATCGAAAGATTCTCTTGCAGCGCAGTTCTCGCCAAGTCATCGGTTGCCAAGTATCGTGGTGTTCCCGTTACCGCCGAGTAAAAGGCCAAGTGTTCGCCGGGTATTGCTGGCACGCCGGAGAAACCACTTACCGTTTCTCTCGTGTGTGTCCCCGCCGAATATCTTCTATATGCTACACGTGCTATCGCACGTTTAACAAAAAATCGTTTTACCCGATGCCGGGCATAGACTCTAATTACGAAGTCTAAATAGCCTCAGCCGTTTTTTTCGCGATGCCGTTGCAATTTTCCTCGAGACATGTAATAACGAAAAATCCAATTTGCCTCTTTCCACAACGGATAACCGTTGTACATATATCCGTTGAATGTAATAATGGGCGAACGAAAAAAAAGGGGAATGTGAAAGAAAAGCCGATAAGTTGTCGTCCAAGTAGAATGGAAACAAAGAGCAAGAAGAGTCGACTGGGGGAATGAGGGAAGCTGTGTTATTGATAGGAGAATCGATACGACATCAGAATTTCATTTTACTTCCGTTCACCGTCCGCCCGAACCACTACTCTATTAAATTCCAAACATTTGTGTGTATACTTCGTATTTTTTTTTATTCGTCTTATAAACCGCGCGGATTCCAGTTTGGTGGTTTTTCGGAAACTGATTGTCTCGACAAACTCCGCTGTTCTTCTCTCACTCGCGAAGACGGGGAATTGGAAAAGGGGAGCTTAACTTTCCAGTCCATTTGGAGGCACGTGCGGTTCGTAATAGGTTCAGCCCTCGGTGAGGCAAAAGGGATGGAAAGCCTTTTTCGCTCGGGTCGGGGGATTTCGCGGAAATGTCGCTACGGCTTGTGGCGAAAACGGATCCAACAGAAGGGAAAAAGCTTGCGAATACTACTGTGTGCAACGAGGGTGCCGAGTACCACTTCCACCCCGCCTACTATCTTTCCTTTCTATATACGAACGTTGTTCTAAGGTTTGCGAAATGAACCTAACGGAAATTCCTTGTGGCTGTGGTATTATACGAGGAGACGAAGAAGAGAAGGCGTGCCATCTACCTTTTCCCAAGTAGTATTTCTCGGTCTCTTACTATAGCAGGAATTCTCTACTGTATAGAGGGAGGGAGGGAGGGAGTCGTCTATATAGATGCGGTATATACATATATAGAATATAATATAGGAAGAGTACATAACCGCGAAGGACAAGGTGAAACGGGTGGCTTGGCGGCAGTAACAGTATCTCATTGTTAGAAACGACTTCTGTAGATTCTCCGCGTCCCTAATACACCAACGGTGCGCGGAGAAGAACGGTGGCAGGGGTGATTTCTGCACCAAGCCTTGCCGAGTAGTTTAGCGAGTGGAAAGTGGATGGCGAGGGGGAAAATGGCCGGCTACGAGAACGACGACGAGGGAACGAAGGAAAAGCAGAAGCAGAAGCGTCAGGTGGTGGTACCAGAGTCTGGCGCGTGTCTTTCCTGAACCGGCTGTCTCATTGCACCTCGAGGCCACACACAGAGCGTCCACGTCGGGAACGACGACGACGAGTAAGTCTACCGGTCCAAAAGCCCCCACGAGGATTTCCCATAAAGTAATTAAGGAAATTCGCAAGAGTGAAAGAAGAAGCAGAAGAAGAAGAAGAAGACGAAGGCGAGGAGAATGGAGTGAAAGAAAGAAAGGGAAAGAAAGAAAGATGGAAAAAACGAAGAAAAACGAATGAAAAGAAAATAAAAGAGCTCCGGAGAGAATGAGGTGGGTATACACAGGCGTCGCTCGACATCCCTCTGCTCGACTCGCACTTTTGCACTTTTAAAAGTGAAGTCACGTTTCTCGTCTCGTATTGAAAGATCCTACGGCTACGCCCGCCGAACGCAAGCGACAGAAATATCGAAGTGCGCGGCTAGAATTTCATTCAAGTCCAACCCGGTAACGAGAACAAAGGAGAAACGAACAGAAATAAACAAACGAAGAATGTTAATGAATGAAAAAAAAAGTGTTCGAAAAATGGCACAAATTAACTCTCATTTCGAGATATCACGGAATTTTCGCTTCGTGGGAAAGAAATAATAAATAATAAAAAAAGATTTATTTCAAATTATGCAGATTACGAGATTCTGATTTGATACGCGTAAAATATGTCTACTCAGTCGGTATCTCAATGGTACCAAAATTTCGAAATATTTCTATAGAAAATCATGAAACGCGGAGAAAAACGGACTTCTGAAGCTTTACAATGCGATAATAGAGCCGAAAAGCAAATATCTCGAGTCATCTAATTCAGTCAATGCGAAGCTAAAACTCCTTTTTCAACATTGAAATAGAGTGCCTCGCGAAACTCGACCTAATTTACTTTCGCAACTAATCTATGCGGAATTAAGCATGTATACCGTGCGCGAGACTTAAGGTAGGTAAGGGACGGGGAGAGGGTTCATATTCTTGGCTTCGTCAAGAGAATATTAGCGAAGGCGGCTTAACAGTGAACAGGTAGCACCAATACTAAAGCATCACTGCGGGATAGTGTGAAGGGTATTAGGGGGATCCGGAGTGTGGTGAGGTTGCTGGTTCCCCGTTTTCACCCACAGGAGCATAATATACCGCGTCTCGGTGGGCGAACCACCGAGAAGGAGGACGATGTAATGCTCGAAGGCTCTCTTCCTGGTGCGTCTCGGCAATGAGCAACGCGAGGGAGAGAGCTGGAGAAAGTGTTAGAAGCGCTTGGAAACCCGCAGCAAGCATCCCGTTCACACACACAGATACACACGCGCGCGCAAACACTAAGTTCCTCCAAACGCGTCGAGGCTCCGGACGTTGGTATAATGTAAGGCCGTATTAACACGTGCCACGAACTTTGGTTATTTATTGGTCTGGTCCCGGTAATGCTAATATCTGGGTGATGATAAGCTCCGGTGTAATATATAGTATAAACCCCACCCGTCGACCTTAAAAGTCACTTTGGCTCGAGTCTCTCCTCATCCATCGATCCAATTATCCCAATTTTCATTTCTCAATTTACCTTCCCCCACCGCTATGCATCGTCAATTAAGTATAAAACCCGCGGTGGATATACGGCTCGATGGAAATATTCATAAATTCGTTAAATCCCGTTAGTTTCCAAAGTTAACCCGAAAACGTCGATTGTTCGAAGTTCACGGGTGATAACCAGTCGCGAAACTGGATGTGCGGTTCTATAGACTGTCGTTGGTTTTCACATAAGTTATTTATTTCGCTCCGTTGATCTGTTCTTCGTGTCTTTTACGATTTTGCGCGAAATTGCTGGGGTCACACGTCAATCCTTGTCTATCGGGTATAGAAGTTCTATCAGAATTGAGCGAAATCGATCTCTGTATATAGAATTTACGTTTTTTCTGGAGATGCCTCATCGTCGATTTCCTGGAATTCCATATTTGATGATGTCGAGAAAAATCGATAGTCGATCTGTAATGGACTCTTCAACATGATTACGTTGTATATCGATCGATGTCGCTGTGCAGATCTCTAGTGAACTCTAAAATCTTTATAGAGATTTTTTTTTATCGCGAAGTAGAGCTTTCTTATCCACTAATTGAAGCTTCAGATGGGGAGAAAAAAAGGAGCGAAGAGATTGCCATCGGCAAGGCTTTCCCGTAGCCGACAAGGCGATGCTTCTTGGAGACAGGATACGATCTAAAACGATGTCAGTATAAAGCTGCGTTTTAATATAGCAAAGTCAATATTATTATCAACTTGACTACCGCCGCTGGTGGTGCTGATGACCCGGACCCGCCCACGTTTCTTAATATAGAACTTACCGAGCGACGGATGCAAAAAGAAAGTTTCTACTTGAGATATATATTGGAAGACACGGGTAGCTACTTTTCTCCGGGAACATTTTCCGCTTGAGCTAAAATTTTTTTTTTTTTTTTTTTCCATAAAATTTTTAACTTTTGAAATAACACCCTTTTATCATTTTCATTATTTAACAAGACTTTTCATCAAGCATTCTCCGTCATCGTCGTCATTAATTATCATTCCATATCCCGCGATCTTTTATCGCGATGCGTCATTTCCCAACATTTTGATCCTGTGATGGAATCGGAATTGAGTCATATAATTGGTTTGCGAGTCCTTCATGCTGCAAACTCTCGTGTATATTGGTGTTTCCCAAGTTTATTGGGCGCCGAAGAGTGTGTGCGTGTGAAGGGGAACGTAACATATGGATGATTCTGTTGGACCGAGCGTTGCGTATAGAAATTAGGAAATTTCTCTCACCAGCTGCATCACTGCTGAGAGTGGTACGGTACACATGTATGTATGGTCTTTCGCACATATGGAGAGCAGAGAGGCATGCAGGCATATGCTTTAATGCCTGTGATATGTCGAGGATACAGAGGAGTTGCCCCGGCATCGCCGAGGCTTGAGGTAATGAAGAGAACGCTTGCAATCTGCGGGCAACGCTGCACATTTGCAACTATCCTCCTACCCTCTTCATGGAAACTTCGTCTCTCTCCCTCTCTCCCTCTCTCTCTCTCTCCCTCTCTCATTCCGCGTATGTACCGTAGCAATTATACTCACACGGTTTGCAAGTTGCACATTGCTAGACGCATATGTAGCGTGCGATGCTACGAGTAGAGGAGAGAACTGCTCTCTCGTTTGGTCTCTGTTGTCCCGCAGGATGTCGGATAAATGATCAAATAGTCGTGCGGTTATTAGCCTACATGTGAACAACCACCGGTACCGCAGTATCGTCGTCACCCCGTATCATTCCTAAGTGCAATTATCATTCAATATTCACTCCGTGCAAAGAACGAGTCGGAGCTTTTCAGCCTCTCAAAACGTCCGTCTTAATTACACTTCCTTTTTGAAATTTCATGAATCCTTTAAAATATGCCATTCTGTAAAAATTAGCGCGTCTTGTCGACTCGTCAATAATTTATCTCCGAGAAACGCTACAAATTAAATTACGCAATGTATTTTTTTATTTCGAGTTTATTTGATTTAAAAAAAAATTTAATATGAAATAAAAAGGATATTTGGAATGCGGTAAAAAAAGTAATTAACGAAGTGCATTATAAAAAAAATCTCTCAGCCCAACCGGAGTTTCATTGGAATACAAATGTTTCGAAATAAATTTACCCCGTAAACGGGCGAAAAATAGAATTTTTTAAAATTCACACTCATCGAATAACGAGAAAACAATATCCCAGAGTGACAGAGAGTTTAACGAATTTTAAAAAGCTCCGGGGAAATTACACGATTCCCATTAACAACTGTACACACAACGATGTAATGGAGTATACCTCTATCTATTATACACATAAAGCACATTAATGTACACTAAAGCGGTAGGAAGAGTGGCCGGCTGTTCCGGAGCTCTTTGAAAGATGGAACATTGCGCGCGGAAGGAGTAATTAGAGTTTCTCCCTTAACTCTCTCTGAGGCTCTACGGCTACAAGGGGTGACTGCATTAACAGCGATTACAAAAAAAAAAAAAAAAAACGAAGAAAAATAAAACAAAAAAACTATTTAAAACGCATTAAGCGTTTTCTTTCGCTTTTCCTCTCTCGTTCGTAGTTTAACGGTTACACACACCGCAGACTAGGCGGCTCGGAAGTTGGCACGTTCTTTACAGGGCTGATGCACACC